>JAIOJX010000025.1:153783300-158583300 GCA_022376925.1 Tragulus kanchil | reverse complement strand
TAAAGCAGTTCTTTTATTCGTCTAATATCTTTTAAAAAAAAAAACTTTTTCCACCCTAGACGTTCATAGCAGCACTATCTCTTAATTTCAGCAGATGACCTGATTTCTTCTTATCTGTCCCTAAGAAGACAGGAAATGAACTCTAAGGACAGTTGCAGTGTGGTTTTCTCTCTTGGAACTATCTTCTCTACTGGTTTCTTTAGCTCCTGTGATCTTCACCCTACTACTACTCTTTTTTTTTTTTTTTTTAATTTTTATTCTTTATTTTAAAGGTTTTACAGAGTTTTGTTGTTCACATACATGTATGTTCCCAGATCAGTCATATGCATATCCATGGTCCCCACCCACCCAGATCCCCCCATCCCACCCCTTACTCTTTATTCTGTTTCTAACTCATCTTTTGTCATTTACTCCTGAAGTGAAAGTGTCCCACAAAGTTTTGAGGCCAATCTTATTCGGTTCCATAGCTTTACAATGATCTTAATACAGAGACTTTTACTAATCAGTTTTCCTATCTCTAACCTCTTCTTCTGTGGACTTCAAACATAAAGCTGTGAGAAGAGGAAACCTGTTTCAGCAACTTTTCCTCTTGTTTCACATCTGCTCTTTCTTCTTGCATTTCTGATCTCAGTTAATGACCATCCTCATGGTCATCTTGATGGCCTTACTTTGGCAAGGAGAGTGCCAGGGCACGAGGTGGCCTGTGGAGCCAAGTGTGAACATTTGTGCATATCAACTGGTGGAGCAGGAAGAGGCAGAGATTGTCAATGAGAAGCTTACTTATTCCAGCTTCTTAGCTCTTTCTCCACTGGCCTTTTCTCCTGGTTTGAAAACATTTGGCATCAAACGCTGAGGAGGGCCCATGGTAACGAATCTATGTGCAACACAGGAGACACAGGCAGATGTGAGTTCAAACCCCAGATTGGGAAGATCCCCTGGAGGAGGGCATGGTTACCCACTCCAGCATTCTTGCCTGGAGAATCCCATGGACAGAGGAGCCTGGTGGGCTGCAGTCCATGGGATCAGAAAGAGTTGGACTCCACTGAACAACTAAACAATGACAACAACAGCTTCATGCTATGACTGCTGCTCTATCTTAACCAGTGTAAAGCAGTTCTTTTATTCGTCTAATATCTTTTAAAAAAAAAAACTTTTTCCACCCTAGACGTTCATAGCAGCACTATCTCTTAATTTCAGCAGATGACCTGATTTCTTCTTATCTGTCCCTAAGAAGACAGGAAATGAACTCTAAGGACAGTTGCAGTGTGGTTTTCTCTCTTGGAACTATCTTCTCTACTGGTTTCTTTAGCTCCTGTGATCTTCACCCTACTACTACTCTTTTTTTTTTTTTTTTTAATTTTTATTCTTTATTTTAAAGGTTTTACAGAGTTTTGTTGTTCACATACATGTATGTTCCCAGATCAGTCATATGCATATCCATGGTCCCCACCCACCCAGATCCCCCCATCCCACCCCTTACTCTTTATTCTGTTTCTAACTCATCTTTTGTCATTTACTCCTGAAGTGAAAGTGTCCCACAAAGTTTTGAGGCCAATCTTATTCGGTTCCATAGCTTTACAATGATCTTAATACAGAGACTTTTACTAATCAGTTTTCCTATCTCTAACCTCTTCTTCTGTGGACTTCAAACATAAAGCTGTGAGAAGAGGAAACCTGTTTCAGCAACTTTTCCTCTTGTTTCACATCTGCTCTTTCTTCTTGCATTTCTGATCTCAGTTAATGACCATCCTCATGGTCATCTTGATGGCCTTACTTTGGCAAGGAGAGTGCCAGGGCACGAGGTGGCCTGTGGAGCCAAGTGTGAACATTTGTGCATATCAACTGGTGGAGCAGGAAGAGGCAGAGATTGTCAATGAGAAGCTTACTTATTCCAGCTTCTTAGCTCTTTCTCCACTGGCCTTTTCTCCTGGTTTTCAGAAAACTAACTGCATAAGCTTAGACCAGGGTTCATGCATTCAAATATGGGTGCTGGAGAAGACTCTTGAGAGTCCCTTGGACAGCAAGGAGATCCAACCAGTCAATTCTAAAGGAAATCAACCCTAAATAGTCACTGGAAGGACTGATGCTAAAGCTGAAGCTCCAATATTTTGGCAACCTGAAGACCCAATTCATTGGAAAAGATCCTGATACTGGGAAAGATTGAGGGCAGGAGGGCAAGTGGGTTATAGAACATGAGATGGTTGGATGGCATCTTTTTTTTTTTTTTTTTTTGGATGGCATCTTTCTCAGGTGATTTTTGCCATGTGTCAAACTCCAGCAGCTCTAGGCATCCATTTTCCTTATTGTATACCATATCAGTGGAAAAAGAATATTTCTTTTCCAAAAATTTCATAAAATCCTGAACATTCATGGCCTGACTTTTTTGTTTGTTTGTTTTTTTGAGGAGGGGTGGGTTGGGGAGGGAGGGGGGCGGGCAGGCTACTTCTATTGGTCTTTCATTTATTTATTTTTCATCCATCTTTGTTCTTTGGTCCGTGTGGGCCTCCCATCGCAGTGGCCCCTGTTGTCCCAGAGCACCGCTCTGAGCGCATGCGCTCCAGAGCTCCGGCTGGGTAATTGAACACATCAGTCCAGCCGCTCCGCGGCACATGGGATCTTCCCAGGCCAGGGATCGAACCGGTGCCCCTTGCACTGCAAGGTGGTGTCCTTACCCACTGGACCACCAGGGAAGCCCCATGGACTGACTTTTCACGGCCTGACTTGCATTGTGTGCCAGCCAATGATACAATCACAATGGCCAAAGATGAAGTATATCAAGTAACCTTCTCTGGGGCTCATTCCCACCCATGAAAGTGGGAAATAGTTCAATTGCATTTAAACTACAAAAACTAAGAGTGAGGTAGGCATGGTTTCCTGAAGCAAAATTGATACCAAATCCAGCCTCTATAAGAGTCAAATGAACAAATCCAGTTTCAATTTGCATATCAACTGGTGGAGCAGGAAGAGGCAGAGATTGTCAATGAGAAGCTTACTTATTCCAGCTTCTTAGCTCTTTCTCCACTGGCCTTTTCTCCTGGTTTTCAGAAAACTAACTGCATAAGCTTAGACCAGGGTTCATGCATTCAAATATGGGTGCTGGAGAAGACTCTTGAGAGTCCCTTGGACAGCAAGGAGATCCAACCAGTCAATTCTAAAGGAAATCAACCCTAAATAGTCACTGGAAGGACTGATGCTAAAGCTGAAGCTCCAATATTTTGGCAACCTGAAGACCCAATTCATTGGAAAAGATCCTGATACTGGGAAAGATTGAGGGCAGGAGGGCAAGTGGGTTATAGAACATGAGATGGTTGGATGGCATCTTTTTTTTTTTTCTTTTTTTTTTTTGGATGGCATCTTTCTCAGGTGATTTTTGCCATGTGTCAAACTCCAGCAGCTCTAGGCATCCATTTTCCTTATTGTATACCATATCAGTGGAAAAAGAATATTTCTTTTCCAAAAATTTCATAAAATCCTGAACATTCATGGCCTGACTTTTTTGTTTGTTTGTTTTTTTGAGGAGGGGTGGGTTGGGGAGGGAGGGGGGCGGGCAGGCTACTTCTATTGGTCTTTCATTTATTTATTTTTCATCCATCTTTGTTCTTTGGTCCGTGTGGGCCTCCCATCGCAGTGGCCCCTGTTGTCCCAGAGCACCGCTCTGAGCGCATGCGCTCCAGAGCTCCGGCTGGGTAATTGAACACATCAGTCCAGCCGCTCCGCGGCACATGGGATCTTCCCAGGCCAGGGATCGAACCGGTGCCCCTTGCACTGCAAGGTGGTGTCCTTACCCACTGGACCACCAGGGAAGCCCCATGGACTGACTTTTCACGGCCTGACTTGCATTGTGTGCCAGCCAATGATACAATCACAATGGCCAAAGATGAAGTATATCAAGTAACCTTCTCTGGGGCTCATTCCCACCCATGAAAGTGGGAAATAGTTCAATTGCATTTAAACTACAAAAACTAAGAGTGAGGTAGGCATGGTTTCCTGAAGCAAAATTGATACCAAATCCAGCCTCTATAAGAGTCAGACACATCTCAGAACAACAGATATCCTGACATTGAATTAAATCTTGGAAACAGAGTTTTGGATGAACTAGAAAAGAAGAGCTTTGCTGTTTTTGCCGTTTTGCCAGGCAAAGGGAATCACAGCAGGTTAACACCTAAAAATCATGTGTGCCGACCTGCAGGGGGTCATGAGTAGACTTATTATAATGGTTCAAAGAGGACGTTGCAACATTCAGTTTGTGGACATTTTTCGGATTGGTTGGTGGTGAGGTAAGTGAGAGTTGGCATCACCAGCCTTCTGGTTCTAACCAGCTTGAGGTCTAGTGCTTGTGGCAGCATATGATTTACGTCTTTCATCTAATGATGTTTTAGTACCTTCAAAACAGCTCAGAGGTATGCTGTATAGATATATCCCTTGAGGGGAGCCAGGCCCCGAGGCTGAACTATGGTTTCTTGACTGCTCCTCCTTTGTCTCCACATCACTTCCATTATTTAATTAGCAATTGTTCAAACCTGCCCTCTGGAACACAGTAATCAAGCAATGGGGGACCCAGAAAGGCTTTTGTGCTCAGGAGCCCCACAAGGTCTTGCTGGGTTCCACAGTTAGGGTTCTATTAC
Source organism: Tragulus kanchil (assembly GCA_022376925.1). Taxonomy (NCBI): domain Eukaryota; kingdom Metazoa; phylum Chordata; class Mammalia; order Artiodactyla; family Tragulidae; genus Tragulus; species Tragulus kanchil. The sequence continues at coordinate 158,578,675 of JAIOJX010000025.1, read as the reverse complement.
TTGAAGAAGGATAAATGTGTGTTGTACAGTCCATCAAAAGCAATAATGTGCACATTCTGTGCTCACTCAGGTCCTCCAGTGTTTGTCCAAGTCTTTTGGAAGTTAGTGGAAGTCCTCAGAGATATCTCATAACAACTCAGAAACCACTGCTTATGCTGAGAACTGCCGGGCTCTGGGGTAATGCTGGGAGGCTCCAATTGGTGTAACCATTGCTCTGTGGACATCCCATCCTCTCTGTGTGCAGCTGGGTTTCCACAAATCACTGGAGGCTTCTAGGTGCCAGAATGCTATCTTGGTTTTGATAAGATGAAAAAATGCTCACTTTCTTTGTGACAGTTTGTTAGAAGGGTCACAAAACACTGGCTTTTTACTCCATATTTTTAAGAGTTTTTCAGTGAACCCAGACTGTCAGTCTTTATCAATTTATTATGAATTAATTAATTAGCTCTCCACTTGTCCTTCTCTGGTGGCTCAGATGGTAAAGTATCTGCCTGCAATGCAGGAGACCCATGTTTGATCTCTTAGTTGAGAAGATCCCCTGAAGAGGGGAATGAAAATCCACTCTAGCATCCTTGCCTGGAGAGTTCCATGGACAGAGGGCTACAGTCCATGGGTTTGCAAAGAGTTGGACACAACTGAGTGACTAATACTTTCATTTTTCACGCTACTTCCCACTGAACTTAGATATGAAGTTAGGAGACAAGAAATAATAAACATGGCTACACATTGAAAATAACCACTTTCCTGTCAATTAAGGCTCTGTTCCTGTCAGGCTCCTGGAGTCTGGCAATTTCTTCTGTAGGGATGAGTTCTCTCAGCAGCATTTGAGTCTTCCTGCAATGGCGAGCAAGCGGTGTCTGAAATCTGTTGAACATGCCCAGACATGTCCATACATTCTTGTAGGGATGAGTTCTCTCACAGCATTTTGGTCTGAACTATGCTACCTCCTTTGTCTCCACATCACTTCCATTATTTAATTAGCAATTGTTCAAACCTGCCCTCTGGAACACAGTAATCAAGCAATGGGGGACCCAGAAAGGCTTTTGTGCTCAGGAGCCCCACAAGGTCTTGCTGGGTTCCACAGTTAGGGTTCTATTACTTGAAGAAGGATAAATGTGTGTTGTACAGTCCATCAAAAGCAATAATGTGCACATTCTGTGCTCACTCAGGTCCTCCAGTGTTTGTCCAAGTCTTTTGGAAGTTAGTGGAAGTCCTCAGAGATATCTCATAACAACTCAGAAACCACTGCTTATGCTGAGAACTGCCGGGCTCTGGGGTAATGCTGGGAGGCTCCAATTGGTGTAACCATTGCTCTGTGGACATCCCATCCTCTCTGTGTGCAGCTGGGTTTCCACAAATCACTGGAGGCTTCTAGGTGCCAGAATGCTATCTTGGTTTTGATAAGATGAAAAAATGCTCACTTTCTTTGTGACAGTTTGTTAGAAGGGTCACAAAACACTGGCTTTTGACTCCATATTTTTAAGAGTTTTTCAGTGAACCCAGACTGTCAGTCTTTATCAATTTATTATGAATTAATTAATTAGCTCTCCACTTGTCCTTCTCTGGTGGCTCAGATGGTAAAGTATCTGCCTGCAATGCAGGAGACCCATGTTTGATCTCTTAGTTGAGAAGATCCCCTGAAGAGGGGAATGAAAATCCACTCTAGCATCCTTGCCTGGAGAGTTCCATGGACAGAGGGCTACAGTCCATGGGTTTGCAAAGAGTTGGACACAACTGAGTGACTAATACTTTCATTTTTCACGCTACTTCCCACTGAACTTAGATATGAAGTTAGGAGACAAGAAATAATAAACATGGCTACACATTGAAAATAACCACTTTCCTGTCAATTAAGGCTCTGTTCCCTGTCAGGCTCCTGGAGTCTGGCAATTTCTTCTGTAGGGATGAGTTCTCTCAGCAGCATTTGAGTCTTCCTGCAATGGCGAGCAAGCCGGTGTCTGAAATCTGTTGAACATGCCCAGACATGTCCATACATTCTTTGGCCTCAAGCTGGGATGCCCAGCTTCCAGTAACACAGTCATCAAGTATCATAACAAGAAAGGAGCTTACATATTCAGATCTCATTTGGCAAATGTAGCAGCCAGGGTTGAGAAAGGAAAACTAATTGGGTCAAGATCATCTAGTTTGTTAGTGACAAATGAAAACTACTCCAGACCGCCTGACATCTTGACAAGTATATTTTCCACTTCAGGTTTCTGCCTGCTCTTAGCACCTTAGGTGGTGATGCACTGAAATCCCATGGAGAAGATGATATGTTCAAAAACTATGAGTAACACTTTATACCTCATACATATGTCCACAGAATTGAATTCAGAAGTATCCTATACATTTCTTGAGGCAGTCTGAGTGTGGCTTGGAAAAGAATTTCCTGACACAGGGCATTTCAGAAGGAAGTGAGTTTATTAAGAGAAAAGAGCAGAGACAAAATGGACACTGTGAGAGCAGCGGGCTGACCTCCTGACAGACAAGGGAAAGGCAACAGTTTTCATGGGTCAGTAGCCAATTTTTATAGCCTCAAAACAAAGAAAATTCCTGCTGGACAGTTGGCATTAGGTGATGGGTTGGATGTTTACTGTAGTGGCATCTTTGCCTATTTGGGTGTCCAGAAGCTTGTTAATGATTATCAGGGGGCTTTTGGAAAGGTTACTGAGGGGATCAGTCAGCTTCAGAGGTGACCTTCTGGACTCCACAGTTGCGACCTTGGGGCAGGACACAACATATATGTGGAATGTCATATATTGCAACATATATGTACCCGTCCTAAATGGTAATGTTGCCAGTTGGGAAAAAAAACTACATAAGAGAATAGCATATTTGCTCTGTTTTCCTCCCTTTCTTTGTTTTCTCAGTCCTTTATGAAGCATTGAAGGTATCCCCACAGAGTCCTTCTTGGGCACCCCAGTATGATGTGAGAGTGTAGAGAAGAGTCCCTGAGCCACTAGGAAGGTGCAGAACTGGCTGACAGGAAAGACATTGGCACTGGAATTAGAAACACAGTGGATGAGTGGACAGAGAATGAGGGCCTCAGCAGCAAATGTTAAGAGAATAGGGATGGAGACCCAGAACTAGAGTGAGCGGTGCTTCTCTGGAGTTTGGCAAGGACTACAAAGACTCCCTCCATGACAGAAACTTCTCTGAGCCAGCTTTGCAAGTTGGCCTCAACCTTGATCCTGTCCTGTCCCCACCCAACCTAGTTTTAGCAAACAATCCTACTAAATCACCTCCCACCTATGATATCTGATCAAGTTCCTCATCCTGCACTTTTATAGACAAGTCCTTGGCTCACCCTTAGCAAGAATCTTCTTAGATAAATTTAGGAAAAATGAGCCCCTCCTTGATATATTCACTTTCCAGGTGGCTCCAATTGTTAAGAATCCACCTGCAATGTGAGAGACCTGGGTTCTATCCCTGGGTTGTGAAGATCCCCTGGTGAAGGGAATGGCTACCCACTCCAGGATTCCAGCCTGGAGAATTTCATGGCTTAGCCATGGTTCTCAAAGAGTTGGACACAAATGAGTGACTTTCACTTTGATATCTTTTCTGAGTAGCTTCCAATCCACTGATCTCCCTCATTCTGTGTCTTAGCTATAAATCTCTACTTGTCCTGGCTATATTTGCAGTATACCCCTCTTTCTCTTCCCTATTGCAAAGTTCTACTTCAACAGTCTTGAATAAAATCTTTGACTTTTAAACAAGTTTTCAGAATCAGTGTTTTTTGTTTCTGCTCAATAGAACAGAAGAGAGCACGCAGGCTCAACGCAGCTCATCTACCACCAACTAGTGATGGGCAGACGCTACATCAGTTTCCCTAAATCCAAATGCCAATTGCAAGGGAGGGAGGGAGGGAGAAAACCCTGAATCTAAGAGAAGTGAACCCAAAGACCTGAGTAGTAAACTCTGAAAATTAAGTTGAAATAGCACTATCAAGTATTTCTATTTGCAATGAAAATTGGGGCTGCGAAGTCAGCTGCAAGCATGGAAAAGCAAAGAAAGACATATGGCTTTGCATCAATATATCCCAGGAGCTTCATTTCCTTTAAGAACCACATATTTCTGAAAAATATCACCTGTAGGATAATTTAATTTTTGGACTCCAGAAAAATAAAACGTTATTTTTTGTAGAGACTGATTCTTGTCTTTGAAAAGAGCTATTGGCCTTCTCACATTAACTCTCTATGCTTCAAGGGGAGTCAGGGGGATTTTTAAAACTTAGTTATTTCTGGGCATCCTTTCTAGTGGGCATTTCTCATTTATTAAAAATTGAGACATTTACAGCCTCAGGTATGGTAGGCTTCTCTACCATGTAATTTACATGCGCTCAATCAGTATTTATTCTTCATTCTTCACAGATCCAATCCAAATGAGTACCTCTGTTTATTAGTTCTCCAGCTAATAGCCAGAGATTTTAATCTTCCAATTTGCGGCATCAATTCAGTACAAATTTCTAATTAGGAAAATGAGCCCCTCCTTGATATATTCACTTTCCAGGTGGCTCCAATTGTTAAGAATCCACCTGCAATGTGAGAGACCTGGGTTCTATCCCTGGGTTGTGAAGATCCCCTGGTGAAGGGAATGGCTACCCACTCCAGGATTCCAGCCTGGAGAATTTCATGGCTTAGCCATGGTTCTCAAAGAGTTGGACACAAATGAGTGACTTTCACTTTGATATCTTTTCTGAGTAGCTTCCAATCCACTGATCTCCCTCATTCTGTGTCTTAGCTATAAATCTCTACTTGTCCTGGCTATATTTGCAGTATACCCCTCTTTCTCTTCCCTATTGCAAAGTTCTACTTCAACAGTCTTGAATAAAATCTTTGACTTTTAAACAAGTTTTCAGAATCAGTGTTTTTTGTTTCTGCTCAATAGAACAGAAGAGAGCACGCAGGCTCAACGCAGCTCATCTACCACCAACTAGTGATGGGCAGACGCTACATCAGTTTCCCTAAATCCAAATGCCAATTGCAAGGGAGGGAGGGAGGGAGAAAACCCTGAATCTAAGAGAAGTGAACCCAAAGACCTGAGTAGTAAACTCTGAAAATTAAGTTGAAATAGCACTATCAAGTATTTCTATTTGCAATGAAAATTGGGGCTGCGAAGTCAGCTGCAAGCATGGAAAAGCAAAGAAAGACATATGGCTTTGCATCAATATATCCCAGGAGCTTCATTTCCTTTAAGAACCACATATTTCTGAAAAATATCACCTGTAGGATAATTTAATTTTTGGACTCCAGAAAAATAAAACGTTATTTTTTGTAGAGACTGATTCTTGTCTTTGAAAAGAGCTATTGGCCTTCTCACATTAACTCTCTATGCTTCAAGGGGAGTCAGGGGGATTTTTAAAACTTAGTTATTTCTGGGCATCCTTTCTAGTGGGCATTTCTCATTTATTAAAAATTGAGACATTTACAGCCTCAGGTATGGTAGGCTTCTCTACCATGTAATTTACATGCGCTCAATCAGTATTTATTCTTCATTCTTCACAGATCCAATCCAAATGAGTACCTCTGTTTATTAGTTCTCCAGCTAATAGCCAGAGAGGTCTCTGTCACACCATCTATCTCTCCACAAGATTTTGTGAGCTGGTGTTCATCGTGTGGTAAATGTCAGCTTGACAAATTGCTAAATCCGGAGAGGTCTTTCCTCCCAGCAGTAAGCACTTTTCAGATTGTTTTGCTTTTAAGTTTTCTTCCCCCTTGTTTTTGATAAAGGAGAGAGAGGAGAGGAAAAGATAGTAATGTACTTTGCTCAGAGTGTTTTAGTTATAAGTCAATAGCTTTCACGATGCAGAGAAAGCATTATTCCCTTTACAGCTCTGGTTCCAGTAGATTTCTGAAAGGCCAGGGGAAAAAGCATATCAAGAAATTACTCTGCACTTTGGAGACATATTTTCTTTATTTTTTTCCTGAAGGGCAATGGTAGTATTTCAGAAATTTAAAGAGTGAAATTACATGTAGTTAACATACTTGTGTAACATATAACATATTAATGTAAACATGTAGTAAGCATATTTAACATATCAGGCTTCCTGGGTGGCCAGACAGTAAAATGTCTACCAACAATACAGGAGACTGGGGTTCAATTTCTGGGTCAGGATGATCCCCTGGAGGAGGGCATAGCAACTCACTCCAGTACTCTTGCCTGGAGAATCCCATGGTCAGAGGAGCCTGGCGGGCTACAGTCCATAGGGTCACACAGAGTTGGACATGACTGAACAACTAACATTTTCAAACATATTTATTAGTATTTTTGTAAATTGTGGCATGCTAGCTCTTTGGTAGTCTAACCTATTTTCTGAGACTTTCTGTATGCAATTTGTCAGTGTATATTTATAGTTACAAGTGCTCTTTCTTGGGAAAAAGGCCCCTTTGTTCTGGAATCCAAAGAAGAAAAGGAGTTTAAATTGGGTACATTTAAATAATCTGCTGTACAGATTAACTCTCTATGCTTCAAGGAGTCAGGGATTTTTAAAACTTAGTTATTTCTGGGCATCCTTTCTAGTGGGCATTTCTCATTTATTAAAAATTGAGACATTTACAGCCTCAGGTATGGTAGGCTTCTCTACCATGTAATTTACATGCGCTCAATCAGTATTTATTCTTCATTCTTCACAGATCCAATCCAAATGAGTACCTCTGTTTATTAGTTCTCCAGCTAATAGCCAGAGAGGTCTCTGTCACACCATCTATCTCTCCACAAGATTTTGTGAGCTGGTGTTCATCGTGTGGTAAATGTCAGCTTGACAAATTGCTAAATCCGGAGAGGTCTTTCCTCCCAGCAGTAAGCACTTTTCAGATTGTTTTGCTTTTAAGTTTTCTTCCCCCTTGTTTTTGATAAAGGAGAGAGAGGAGAGGAAAAGATAGTAATGTACTTTGCTCAGAGTGTTTTAGTTATAAGTCAATAGCTTTCGCCGATGCAGAGAAAGCATTATTCCCTTTACAGCTCTGGTTCCAGTAGATTTCTGAAAGGCCAGGGAAGAAGCATATCAAGAAATTACTCTGCACTTTGGAGACATATTTTCTTTATTTTTTTCCTGAAGGGCAATGGTAGTATTTCAGAAATTTAAAGAGTGAAATTACATGTAGTTAACATACTTGTGTAACATATAACATATTAATGTAAACATGTAGTAAGCATATTTAACATATCAGGCTTCCTGGGTGGCCAGACAGTAAAATGTCTACCAACAATACAGGAGACTGGGGTTCAATTTCTGGGTCAGGATGATCCCCTGGAGGAGGGCATAGCAACTCACTCCAGTACTCTTGCCTGGAGAATCCCATGGTCAGAGGAGCCTGGCGGGCTACAGTCCATAGGGTCACACAGAGTTGGACATGACTGAACAACTAACATTTTCAAACATATTTATTAGTATTTTTGTAAATTGTGGCATGCTAGCTCTTTGGTAGTCTAACCTATTTTCTGAGACTTTCTGTATGCAATTTGTCAGTGTATATTTATAGTTACAAGTGCTCTTTCTTGGGAAAAAGGCCCCTTTGTTCTGGAATCCAAAGAAGAAAAGGAGTTTAAATTGGGTACATTTAAAAATAATCTGCTGAATCAACATATTTAGAGCAATGTGTCATCAAATGTTCTTTCTCTCTCTTCTGTTACATATAGGCACACAATTAAGGCAAACTCTGAACCCAGAGATATATCTCCAACTTGAGATGAGGATGAGAACCATCTCACTGGTATAAGACTGAACCGAACATCTATAAAAGCACTTCCATAGTTTAAGCTCTTATATTTTATTTAGAATTAATTATTTGAGTAACTCATGTGATAACATCTTAAGGTGTATGTACCATTCAAGTTCAAACTAAAGTTTCATTTGTGGCTTTCATGTGCTGGATGAATTCTATTTTCCATGTTTCATTGACTGTGGAGCTGGATGCTGTGGATGCCAGAATTCTACCAGTTATCAGACTATCATACCTCTTTCTAAACCATTAGTTTTCAGCCTTTGAGCAAAATCTTTTCCTTTCTTGAAGTTCCTATCATTATATTTTATCACTTCCTTGGTATCATTCAAGTCTACTCAATTCTTGGTCTTTCTTTGTGGTCTCTGTCTTTCCATGCTATCTCCTTAGATCACATAAGGAATGACTTCGGCATCCATGTCATTAATAATCCACCAATCTAGCTTCAAATTTGCCTGATATTCTTACCTTGAATAATTATCATCTAGACTGCATACATCTATCAACCTATCCATGGACACACCTATGATTTTATGTCATACGATTGTTCCCCTTCTGGAATTCTAAAGTCCATTTTTCTCCTCCAAACTCTGTCTTTAACCTCATTGAAAATGATTTATTTATTCTTATGGTAGGTCCGTTGTATATAAATACCACATATTCTTTATCCACTCATCTGTCCGTGGACATTTAGGTTGCTTCCATGTTTTGCTATTGTAAAGAGTGCCACTGGGCTTCCCTGGTGGTCCAGTGGGTAAGGGCACCGCCTTGCAGTGCAAGGGGCACAGGTTAGATCCCTGACCTGGGAAGATCCCACGTGCCACAGAGCGGCTGGACCAATGTGTCCAACTACTGAGCTGGAGCTCTGGAGCGCATGTTCCCTGAGCCGGTGCTCTGCAGCGAGAGAGGCCACTGCAATGGGAGGCCCACACAGGCCAAAGAACAAAGATGGACGGAAATAAATAAATGAAAGACCAGTAGAAGTGGCCAAAAAAAAAAAAAAAAAAATTAAAGAGTGCCATTGGCCCATAGTGCTGCATTTGTAGGGCATCTATAGAGCAGAGTAAACTCATATACTTCCACATTTTCAGCCTGACTCAAATCTCTCCCGTAAGCGCTGGTTATTATGTCAAACCACCTACAGGATGTTGATAACTAGCATTCCACAGGCATTTTTGGTATCAGCTTGTTCAAAATTAAATTTATTATCTACTCTTCCTCCTTTTTGTGGCTTTCATGTGCTGGATGAATTCTATTTTCATGCACCTTTTTGGCTTGGATGCCAGAATTCTACCAGTTATCAGACTATCATACCTCTTTCTAAACCATTAGTTTTCAGCCTTTGAGCAAAATCTTTTCCTTTCTTGAAGTTCCTATCATTATATTTTATCACTTCCTTGGTATCATTCAAGTCTACTCAATTCTTGGTCTTTCTTTGTGGTCTCTGTCTTTCCATGCTATCTCCTTAGATCACATAAGGAATGACTTCGGCATCCATGTCATTAATAATCCACCAATCTAGCTTCAAATTTGCCTGATATTCTTACCTTGAATAATTATCATCTAGACTGCATACATCTATCAACCTATCCATGGACACACCTATGATTTTATGTCATACGATTGTTCCCCTTCTGGAATTCTAAAGTCCATTTTTCTCCTCCAAACTCTGTCTTTAACCTCATTGAAAATGATTTATTTATTCTTATGGTAGGTCCGTTGTATATAAATACCACATATTCTTTATCCACTCATCTGTCCGTGGACATTTAGGTTGCTTCCATGTTTTGCTATTGTAAAGAGTGCCACTGGGCTTCCCTGGTGGTCCAGTGGGTAAGGGCACCGCCTTGCAGTGCAAGGGGCACAGGTTAGATCCCTGACCTGGGAAGATCCCACGTGCCACAGAGCGGCTGGACCAATGTGTCCAACTACTGAGCTGGAGCTCTGGAGCGCATGTTCCCTGAGCCGGTGCTCTGCAGCGAGAGAGGCCACTGCAATGGGAGGCCCACACAGGCCAAAGAACAAAGATGGACGGAAATAAATAAATGAAAGACCAGTAGAAGTGGCCAAAAAAAAAAAAAAAAAAATTAAAGAGTGCCATTGGCCCATAGTGCTGCATTTGTAGGGCATCTATAGAGCAGAGTAAACTCATATACTTCCACATTTTCAGCCTGACTCAAATCTCTCCCGTAAGCGCTGGTTATTATGTCAAACCACCTACAGGATGTTGATAACTAGCATTCCACAGGCATTTTTGGTATCAGCTTGTTCAAAATTAAATTTATTATCTACTCTTCCTCCTTAATTTTTTATGGAAATTGGGTCCTGTGTTATCCTAGCTACTCTTTTTTATATTCTTACCACTGAAGGCTCACTACATTTTAAGGAATTCTTACAACTGAATTTCCTTCCTTTTATTCACTGGTCAGATCATTATCTTTGGCCTCCTTTAGATAAATAGGACTAACTGATGTACCTTCCTCCTGTCTTACAGCCCAATGACAACTGTTGAAATAATGCCTATCAACAAGACACAGACTGCGGTTTTTGCTTTGCTGTGAGGGTTCCACATAGCCAAGCCCTTGCCGCCTTCTTAGGCCTTACCTCTTGCTGTCTCTCCCATTTCTGCCTACCCTGTGCGCTAGATGTGTTTCAAATTATTTACAGTGTTCAGTAAAAGAATATTCAATCTGTTTCGCACATATATCCTTTTTGGTAATATATCCTCCAGCCCAGAAATACTCCTGTAATCATTTGATGATTATATAGTCATCTGAAGGTCCTTTTCTTTGTTTTTTAATGAAGATATTCCTTATCCATTTGCCATCCTTCAGGGAGAAATATCTACTGTCTTTTGTGCTCCCTCCTCCATGTTTTTATGTCAATACTTCTTGACACTTGGTTACACTTTCTTATTTACATGGTTGCCTTTCCCTTCTAGATTCTAATGAAATTGAGCACAAGGACTCACCCTTGTGCATCTCAGCACCTACAAAGCCTGGCATGCAGTTGCAGGAGTGGATGAATGAACTTCTATTTAGTGGAGTAGAAAATCACAGTGAGTTTAAAATTTAAAACCTGCGGCTCGAATATTGACTCTACTAATTATCATACATGTGACGTTAAGCAAATTATTGAAACGTTTTGATTCCCAATTTTTTGTTTCGTTTCTTAATAAATTTTAATTAAAAAAAATTATTGGAGGATAGTTGATTTACAATGTTGTATTAGTTTCAGATGTATAACAAAGTGAATTACACAGCATGTGGGATCTTAGCTCCCTGACCAGGTATTGAACCCATGCCTCTTTGTATTGGAAGTGCAGAGTCTTACACCATTGGATCACTAGGGAAGTTTCTCAGACTCTCAGTTTTATATTTTAAGCTCTTATCTGGTGCTAAGCCGTGTGTATAAACCTCAGGGCTTTCCCCATCTATTGTGAGTTTACAGCCAAAATGCATGTGAGAGCACCTTGTGGGCTACTACTTTTTGAATTTTTCTTACAACTGAATTTCCTTCCTTTTATTCACTGGTCAGATCATTATCTTTGGCCTCCTTTAGATAAATAGGACTAACTGATGTACCTTCCTCCTGTCTTACAGCCCAATGACAACTGTTGAAATAATGCCTATCAACAAGACACAGACTGCGGTTTTTGCTTTGCTGTGAGGGTTCCACATAGCCAAGCCCTTGCCGCCTTCTTAGGCCTTACCTCTTGCTGTCTCTCCCATTTCTGCCTACCCTGTGCGCTAGATGTGTTTCAAATTATTTACAGTGTTCAGTAAAAGAATATTCAATCTGTTTCGCACATATATCCTTTTTGGTAATATATCCTCCAGCCCAGAAATACTCCTGTAATCATTTGATGATTATATAGTCATCTGAAGGTCCTTTTCTTTGTTTTTTAATGAAGATATTCCTTATCCATTTGCCATCCTTCAGGGAGAAATATCTACTGTCTTTTGTGCTCCCTCCTCCATGTTTTTATGTCAATACTTCTTGACACTTGGTTACACTTTCTTATTTACATGGTTGCCTTTCCCTTCTAGATTCTAATGAAATTGAGCACAAGGACTCACCCTTGTGCATCTCAGCACCTACAAAGCCTGGCATGCAGTTGCAGGAGTGGATGAATGAACTTCTATTTAGTGGAGTAGAAAATCACAGTGAGTTTAAAATTTAAAACCTGCGGCTCGAATATTGACTCTACTAATTATCATACATGTGACGTTAAGCAAATTATTGAAACGTTTTGATTCCCAATTTTTTGTTTCGTTTCTTAATAAATTTTAATTAAAAAAAATTATTGGAGGATAGTTGATTTACAATGTTGTATTAGTTTCAGATGTATAACAAAGTGAATTACACAGCATGTGGGATCTTAGCTCCCTGACCAGGTATTGAACCCATGCCTCTTTGTATTGGAAGTGCAGAGTCTTAACCATTGGATCACTAGGGAAGTTTCTCAGACTCTCAGTTTTATATTTTTAAGCTCTTATCTGGTGCTAAGCCGTGTGTATAAACCTCAGGGCTTTCCCCATCTATTGTGAGTTTTACAGCCAAAATGCATGTGAGAGCACCTTGTGGGCTATTAAAATTTATTCTAACATCAGGTAGTATAATTTTTGTGAATCAGTGCTTAGGTATTAGCAAACACTGATGAAAATAAGAGCATTGAAGAGTAACTTTTGGACAAAAACAGGCATTTGCTACTGGTGAGAATAATGACATGCATTTATTTTCATTAGTTGAGTAGTGTTTGTAATTCAAGGTTAATAAATATAAGGACTTGTTTTTGTTTATGCCTGAGCAGGCAGGTATATTTTCATTAGTTTTCTTTTCAGAATACCAATTGATTAAAAGTGGTGAGAAATAGCTCTGAAACACTAAATTACAGTTATTCGTTTGCCTATTTATTAATAGTTAACATCCACTTACATTTTGATTTTCTCTTTGGAAGTGTACAAAATTCTCCTTTGTATCTTCTGGACTCATTTCAGAAGACATATTTCCTTGAAGCCAGTTTGACTTTGACACTGACCATGGACGTGTGTGTTTATGTATTTTGTTTGGTGTTTTTTGTTTCATTTCTCAGGCTTATGGCCTAATATTCTAACCTTTGTGCTGTCATTCCTGGTAGGAGAAGTTGCTTCCTGGCATGTTTTACATTCCCTGCATTTTTTTTTTTTTTATTATTATTCTTTATTTTAAAGGTTTTACAGAGTTCCCTGCATGTTTTATGTTCTGTGATTTCATTTGCTCATGGGATTGTGATATTCTTTCCTCAAATCCTTTTCTGCAGTTGAGGGTAAAAGCGCTCAAATTACTTAATTATCATACATGTGACGTTAAGCAAATTATTGAAACGTTTTGATTCCCAATTTTTTGTTTCGTTTCTTAATAAATTTTAATTAAAAAAAATTATTGGAGGATAGTTGATTTACAATGTTGTATTAGTTTCAGATGTATAACAAAGTGAATTACACAGCATGTGGGATCTTAGCTCCCTGACCAGGTATTGAACCCATGCCTCTTTGTATTGGAAGTGCAGAGTCTTAACCATTGGATCACTAGGGAAGTTTCTCAGACTCTCAGTTTTATATTTTTAAGCTCTTATCTGGTGCTAAGCCGTGTGTATAAACCTCAGGGCTTTCCCCATCTATTGTGAGTTTTACAGCCAAAATGCATGTGAGAGCACCTTGTGGGCTATTAAAATTTATTCTAACATCAGGTAGTATAATTTTTGTGAATCAGTGCTTAGGTATTAGCAAACACTGATGAAAATAAGAGCATTGAAGAGTAACTTTTGGACAAAAACAGGCATTTGCTACTGGTGAGAATAATGACATGCATTTATTTTCATTAGTTGAGTAGTGTTTGTAATTCAAGGTTAATAAATATAAGGACTTGTTTTTGTTTATGCCTGAGCAGGCAGGTATATTTTCATTAGTTTTCTTTTCAGAATACCAATTGATTAAAAGTGGTGAGAAATAGCTCTGAAACACTAAATTACAGTTATTCGTTTGCCTATTTATTAATAGTTAACATCCACTTACATTTTGATTTTCTCTTTGGAAGTGTACAAAATTCTCCTTTGTATCTTCTGGACTCATTTCAGAAGACATATTTCCTTGAAGCCAGTTTGACTTTGACACTGACCATGGACGTGTGTGTTTATGTATTTTGTTTGGTGTTTTTTGTTTCATTTCTCAGGCTTATGGCCTAATATTCTAACCTTTGTGCTGTCATTCCTGGTAGGAGAAGTTGCTTCCTGGCATGTTTTACATTCCCTGCATTTTTTTTTTTTTTATTATTATTCTTTATTTTAAAGGTTTTACAGAGTTCCCTGCATGTTTTATGTTCTGTGATTTCATTTGCTCATGGGATTGTGATATTCTTTCCTCAAATCCTTTTCTGCAGTTGAGGGTAGAATCTCTTCATGCTTGAATAAATTTATTTTAGCAAATTTGTGAGGTAGGCCCGAGGTCTATCTATCTCCATTTCTCCTGCTGCTGGTGTTTTCTCCTCCCCTGACTTGGCCCACTCATCCTCTGCCCTCAATGAGTGCTCTTTATCTGTGTTCAACACTACCCCCCAAGAGCAAAGCCACTTCCAACAGAGGATACACAGCAACCTTTTAAAAAAATTTTTTTTCCCATCTTTTTTATTTTTATATTTATTTTCATGCATCTTTTATTCTTTGGCCTGTGTGGGCCTCCCAATTGCAGCGGCCTCTCTTGTCGCAGAGCACCGGCCCTGGGCACATGTGCTCCAGAGTGCTGGCTCATAATTGCACCCACCGGTCCAGTCGCTCCACCACACGTGGGATCTTCCCAGGCCAGGGATCGAACCAATGCTCCCTGCACTGCAAGGCAGACCCTCTACCCACTGGACCACCAGGAAAGTCCAGAGCAAAAGTTTTTGTCATGAGTTCAATTGTGTCCATCCACCCTCCTCCAAATTCATATGTTGAAGCTTTCACCTCCAGTACTCAGAATGTGACTGTATTTGGCGGTAAGGTATTTAGGGAGATTGAATTAAAATGAGGCCCTTAGGGTGAGTCTCATCTAGTCCCTGGAATCTTCATGAGAAAATGTAGACAAACAGAGAGACACCAGTGCTGTGGCTGTACAGAGAACACTGTGAGGACACAGAGAGAAGATCTAACCAACCCTGCCAGCACCTTGGTGTTGGACATCTAGCCTCCTGAACTGTGAGGAAACAGAGTCCTATTATTTAAATCATCCTGTCTGTGGTGGTTTGTCATAGCAGTCCTGTTAAGCTAATATTGCCAGGAAGTAGGACACATCTGGATTCTAACCTTTGTGCTGTCATTCCTGGTAGGAGAAGTTGCTTCCTGGCATGTTTTACATTCCCTGCATTTTTTTTTTTTTTATTATTATTCTTTATTTTAAAGGTTTTACAGAGTTCCCTGCATGTTTTATGTTCTGTGATTTCATTTGCTCATGGGATTGTGATATTCTTTCCTCAAATCCTTTTCTGCAGTTGAGGGTAGAATCTCTTCATGCTTGAATAAATTTATTTTAGCAAATTTGTGAGGTAGGCCCGAGGTCTATCTATCTCCATTTCTCCTGCTGCTGGTGTTTTCTCCTCCCCTGACTTGGCCCACTCATCCTCTGCCCTCAATGAGTGCTCTTTATCTGTGTTCAACACTACCCCCCAAGAGCAAAGCCACTTCCAACAGAGGATACACAGCAACCTTTTAAAAAAATTTTTTTTCCCATCTTTTTTATTTTTATATTTATTTTCATGCATCTTTTATTCTTTGGCCTGTGTGGGCCTCCCAATTGCAGCGGCCTCTCTTGTCGCAGAGCACCGGCCCTGGGCACATGTGCTCCAGAGTGCTGGCTCATAATTGCACCCACCGGTCCAGTCGCTCCACCACACGTGGGATCTTCCCAGGCCAGGGATCGAACCAATGCTCCCTGCACTGCAAGGCAGACCCTCTACCCACTGGACCACCAGGAAAGTCCAGAGCAAAAGTTTTTGTCATGAGTTCAATTGTGTCCATCCACCCTCCTCCAAATTCATATGTTGAAGCTTTCACCTCCAGTACTCAGAATGTGACTGTATTTGGCGGTAAGGTATTTAGGGAGATTGAATTAAAATGAGGCCCTTAGGGTGAGTCTCATCTAGTCCCTGGAATCTTCATGAGAAAATGTAGACAAACAGAGAGACACCAGTGCTGTGGCTGTACAGAGAACACTGTGAGGACACAGAGAGAAGATCTAACCAACCCTGCCAGCACCTTGGTGTTGGACATCTAGCCTCCTGAACTGTGAGGAAACAGAGTCCTATTATTTAAATCATCCTGTCTGTGGTGGTTTGTCATAGCAGTCCTGTTAAGCTAATATTGCCAGGAAGTAGGACACATCTGGACTCACATGTGGTTGGAGTGAGAGCTTGAGGAGGCTGGAGAAGAAAGTAAGAGCCAGGTCATATAGCCCTTTAGACTGTGTATTATGGGAAAAGGGGAGCCACTTTTAGGGTAAATAGGGAACTAGTTGGAGCATATTCATACTTTCAAATGATCATTTAGGCATGAATGGATTGCATGGGGTGGGTAAATATGTGAGGAGACCAGCTGGGGGCTGGGCTTACTGCTGTCTTGGTGGAGATTGTGGTTTGACCTAGAAAAAAGGGTGAATTTGAGATGTGTGAGGGAGATAGACCATGTATTAGTCATTCATTACTTTATAGCCAATTTCCTCCAGGCTTAGTAACTTAAAACAGCACACATTTATTATCTATAGTTTTGTGGGTCAGAAATTCCTGAGCTGCTCAGTCAGGTGGGTCTAGCTCAAAGTCACTCATGAAGTTGCAGTCAAAATGTTGACTGGGGCCATGGTCACCTAAAACAGGGGCCCCCTGCCTCTGGGATCTAGTGCCTGATGATCTGAAGTAGAGCTTATGGAATAATAATAGAAATAAAATACGCAATAACAGAAATAAAGTACACACATAGAGGGACTGAGTGACCTGGTGTGCTGCAGTCTATGGGGTCTCAAAGAGTCAGACATCACTTGGTGACTGAACAACAACAAAGGACACAAGACATGTTATGTGCTTGAATCATCCTGAAACGACACCACCATCCCAGTCTGTGGGAAAATTATCTTCCACAGAACTGGTCCCTGGTGCCAAAATGGTTGGAAACTGCTGTCCTAAAACCTTGACTGGGGCTGGAGGATCCACTTTCAAGAGGACTCGCACGGTCTCTGTCAAGAGGCTTTAGGTCCTCCCCAGAGGCATCGGTCCCATGTCTCCTTACCCATCCATCGGGTCAGCTTGGGTTCTGGTGTCCTCTAGAGCCAGCCACCCAGGGCATATCATTACTGAAGAGTAAGGATGGTTTAATGACCTGGTCCCACACTGTCACTTCCACTCCTTTCCAGTCGACAGAAATGAAACTGTCATGGAGTCCAGTTGACAAGGAAGGCAGTAGAATTGGATTCCATCTGTTGAAGGAAGAAATGTGAAGAGTTTATGGACATATGTTACACCCATCGCAGAAAGGATGCTGTTGCTATGGTCCAGGCTAGAAGCAATGTGGCTGGAGCAGTACAGTGGGGAGGCGGCTGCCTGAAGCACTGTTATCATTTAGGCATGAATGGATTGCATGGGGTGGGTAAATATGTGAGGAGACCAGCTGGGGGCTGGGCTTACTGCTGTCTTGGTGGAGATTGTGGTTTGACCTAGAAAAAAGGGTGAATTTGAGATGTGTGAGGGAGATAGACCATGTATTAGTCATTCATTACTTTATAGCCAATTTCCTCCAGGCTTAGTAACTTAAAACAGCACACATTTATTATCTATAGTTTTGTGGGTCAGAAATTCCTGAGCTGCTCAGTCAGGTGGGTCTAGCTCAAAGTCACTCATGAAGTTGCAGTCAAAATGTTGACTGGGGCCATGGTCACCTAAAACAGGGGCCCCCTGCCTCTGGGATCTAGTGCCTGATGATCTGAAGTAGAGCTTATGGAATAATAATAGAAATAAAATACGCAATAACAGAAATAAAGTACACACATAGAGGGACTGAGTGACCTGGTGTGCTGCAGTCTATGGGGTCTCAAAGAGTCAGACATCACTTGGTGACTGAACAACAACAAAGGACACAAGACATGTTATGTGCTTGAATCATCCTGAAACGACACCACCATCCCAGTCTGTGGGAAAATTATCTTCCACAGAACTGGTCCCTGGTGCCAAAATGGTTGGAAACTGCTGTCCTAAAACCTTGACTGGGGCTGGAGGATCCACTTTCAAGAGGACTCGCACGGTCTCTGTCAAGAGGCTTTAGGTCCTCCCCAGAGGCATCGGTCCCATGTCTCCTTACCCATCCATCGGGTCAGCTTGGGTTCTGGTGTCCTCTAGAGCCAGCCACCCAGGGCATATCATTACTGAAGAGTAAGGATGGTTTAATGACCTGGTCCCACACTGTCACTTCCACTCCTTTCCAGTCGACAGAAATGAAACTGTCATGGAGTCCAGTTGACAAGGAAGGCAGTAGAATTGGATTCCATCTGTTGAAGGAAGAAATGTGAAGAGTTTATGGACATATGTTACACCCATCGCAGAAAGGATGCTGTTGCTATGGTCCAGGCTAGAAGCAATGTGGCTGGAGCAGTACAGTGGGGAGGCGGCTGCCTGAAGCACTGTTATCAGGATGTCCCTTCCCAGCTGTGCATGTGGTAGATGCAGGGCTGCTTGCCCCATTGACATCTTTGTGTGAAGATAAAGGTGAATCCACTGAGACTGTGGCCCCCACCAGGTCCTCTCAACCCACACCTGTATGGAGTACACAGACTACAGAACTGTGAGCTCTGGTTTTGTCTCCAAATCCATCTCCCTGTGACTTTGACACATCGATTCTAGTTCTGTAAACTTGAGAGAATGAGATAAATTCCATTTTTTTTTTCAAATATGAAAGTCATTCAGTATTTGAAGAGAGCCACCACACTGTCACTTAAGACTTCTCTTCATGGAAACTTTCATTCTTTGTTGAAAGGACACGGTTTTGAGACTGGCTCTGTTCTCTCCCCTCAAGGTGAAGTCTGGTTTGTTATCTCTCCTCTGATCTGAGCAAACACTCCACATGTGTTCTGGTTAGTGAGGCAGATGTTTCCTTTAACAGCACAGTCACTGCATTTCTCTAATCGTAGGTGAAGAGAACGTGCATTTGGTTTTTTTTCCTGCCAGTTGCATTACCCAAATGTCATCTAAAACACTCAGACTTAATGCACACCTCATTTTGTACAATTTAGTAATTCGAACAGTGATTCAGGACTTTTCTTTTATCCTTGCTTTTTGAGCACCACTTTTGCTTGTACGAAGGGTATGTTGCTTGTATGAAGTGTGTTATTCAACAGGTATCAGCATTCTTATTTTCAAGTAGTGGGCCAACTCTTCTTTATGCATATATATTTTTTAATTTTTGGCCTCTTTTATTGTTTATTTATTTATTTATTTTTATCCATCTTTGTTCTTTGGCCTGTGTGGGCCTCCCGCTCCAATGGCCTCTCTCATTGCAGAGCATCAGCTCTGGACGCATGCACTCCAGAGCTTTGTGCATATTTTTAATTATTTTATGATAAAAGCACTGATACTGATAATAAATGCTTTTAATTTCCTTCACATAATTTAGACTAAAGCCTCAGTTCATTTCTTAAAAGTGTTTGTTTATTTTCGACTGTGCTGGGTCTTCATTCCTGTGTGGGTTTTTCTCTAGTTGTGGCAAGTGGGGGCTACTCTCTAGCTGCAGTGCAGGAGCTTTGTATGGTGGTGGCCTCTCTTGTTATGGAGCACAGGCTCTAGGCATGCGGGCTTCAGAAGTTGCGGCTCCCCAGCTCTCGACCACAGGCTCAGAAGTTGTGGCACACGGCTTAGCCCCATGGCATGTGGGATCCTCCCAGACCAGTGTCTCCTGCATTGGCAGGCAGATTTTCACCACTGAGGCACAAGGAAAGCCCCTTGGTTCATGATTATAGTGTTGGCACACTGTGAGGCACCCTTGTGTTTTTGCCTTTTTATGTATCTTTTGTTCATGTTGCTGCCCTTACCCATCAACTAGAACTTCCACTGCATTTGGCTGGTGCCGATGGTGTCATCAGTGTGTCAGCTCTAGCACAGTTTTGGGCATGAATCGAGCATCTTGAGAAGAGCTTTACCATATCTTTGGAAACTCCAAATGCATTAGCATGTAGTGCATCCTTTTCTCAGAGAAGGGAAAAGGAAGCCAGGGAGCATCCACTGAAATGGATATCCAGAGTCCACGTGGAAGGGCATCTCCTAATGGCCATTCTACCTTGCTCAATGACATTCCGTGTTTAGCAACTAAATAGAAAAACAAGAACATCTCATTAAAGCATTCATATCTTACTGTGAGCTAGTGAACAAGTTGATGGGTTTGCGTGAAATGTTTGACCACTTCCAAGAAACATAAGACTAAACAAATACTGAGACTAAGCACTAAAACTATGCTGTTGTTTAGCCACCAAGTTGTGTCCTACTATTTGGTGACCCTGTGAATTGTAACCTGCCAGGCTCCTCTGTCCATGGGATTTCCCAGGGAAGGATACGGGAGTGGGGTTGCCATTTCCTTCTCCAGGGGATCTTCCCTACCCAGGGATCAAACCCAGGTCTCCTGCATTTCCTCCATTGGCAGACAGATTCTTTACCACTGACCCACCTG
The DNA here is from genome assembly GCA_022376925.1 of Tragulus kanchil. Lineage (NCBI taxonomy): Eukaryota > Metazoa > Chordata > Mammalia > Artiodactyla > Tragulidae > Tragulus > Tragulus kanchil. The sequence goes on along the minus strand of JAIOJX010000025.1, from coordinate 158,558,242 downwards.
ATACTAAATTAGGACTGAAAAGATTCAGCTGTGAGGACAGTGTGTGAAGAGAATTTTAGGGAAATATAAAGCAAAGGAGATCGGAGACCCTAAACCTGAGCTCCATTAAAAAATATGTGGTCCTCCAACAACCTTTTGCTTGATCTAATGGATGATGGTCATTGTTTTTGTTTATTTAATGAAGCCCAGTCTGCTTAACACAATAGTCAAGTACTTCAGGCAGTGAGTGGATTCCCCTTTCCCCAGTCTGGTTCAGTTTGCCCTGTTTTAGACTGACATCTGGTGGTCATGAAGGATCAACCAACTGACCTTGCAGTGAAGAATTCTATCCAAGCAAAGGTGTGGCCATGTTGTGGTCAGCTCTTGGCAGGAAACACTCCACAGGATTATTTATTTTCATTTCTGTTGCACATAAATCAGAGGGGCTGTCTGGATTTGACCACACTTATCAAAGTCTTTAAAAAGACTTAAAGTATTTTGACCACCACTTTAAAAAATATATTTCAAAGAAAGGCATGCAGACAGATTTATGTATACACATATTCTCCAAAGTGTAATTTGTAATAGTACATTTGGAATCAACCCAAGTGTTCAAAAATAAGGATTGTTAAAATTAGAGTGTTCCATTACTGAGTGCAGCCATATTTTAGAGGAACATTTAATGACATGGGAAAATGTTTATGATGTACTACAAAGTGAACAAAACCAATGGGGAAAAAAAAAAGAACCAAAACAAGTAAAGCTCCATGATCCTGGTATTGGTTTTCTGTATATTTCCTCCTTTCATATTTTTGGAAGCAGAAGGCAACAAAACCCCTACATCATAAATATTATACAAATATGGAATTACGCACAGTAGAGTATCCAAGTTTTTTCAAAGTAACAAGTTCTTTAAGCTATCTCTCTTGAAATGTTGCCCAGTAAACACCTTCCTATAGAATACTGGTGCAAAAGGTCATGAACAATTGCTTCCCTGTTCTCAGGATCAGTAATAATCAGGAAGCTTGAGCTCGCACCTGCCACTCCAAGTCATCTAATGGGTCTTGTGGCTGAGACGAAAAGCAAGTTTTGTCTTGCATGACCCACCTGATACTAAATTAGGACTGAAAAGATTCAGCTGTGAGGACAGTGTGTGAAGAGAATTTTAGGGAAATATAAAGCAAAGGAGATCGGAGACCCTAAACCTGAGCTCCATTAAAAAATATGTGGTCCTCCAACAACCTTTTGCTTGATCTAATGGATGATGGTCATTGTTTTTGTTTATTTAATGAAGCCCAGTCTGCTTAACACAATAGTCAAGTACTTCAGGCAGTGAGTGGATTCCCCTTTCCCCAGTCTGGTTCAGTTTGCCCTGTTTTAGACTGACATCTGGTGGTCATGAAGGATCAACCAACTGACCTTGCAGTGAAGAATTCTATCCAAGCAAAGGTGTGGCCATGTTGTGGTCAGCTCTTGGCAGGAAACACTCCACAGGATTATTTATTTTCATTTCTGTTGCACATAAATCAGAGGGGCTGTCTGGATTTGACCACACTTATCAAAGTCTTTAAAAAGACTTAAAGTATTTTGACCACCACTTTAAAAAATATATTTCAAAGAAAGGCATGCAGACAGATTTATGTATACACATATTCTCCAAAGTGTAATTTGTAATAGTACATTTGGAATCAACCCAAGTGTTCAAAAATAAGGATTGTTAAAATTAGAGTGTTCCATTACTGAGTGCAGCCATATTTTAGAGGAACATTTAATGACATGGGAAAATGTTTATGATGTACTACAAAGTGAACAAAACCAATGGGGGAAAAAAAGAACCAAAACAAGTAAAGCTCCATGATCCTGGTATTGGTTTTCTGTATATTTCCTCCTTTCATATTTTTGGAAGCAGAAGGCAACAAAACCCCTACATCATAAATATTATACAAATATGGAATTACGCACAGTAGAGTATCCAAGTTTTTTCAAAGTAACAAGTTCTTTAAGCTATCTCTCTTGAAATGTTGCCCAGTAAACACCTTCCTATAGAATACTGGTGCAAAAGGTCATGAACAATTGCTTCCCTGTTCTCAGGATCAGTAATAATCAGGAAGCTTGAGCTCGCACCTGCCACTCCAAGTCATCTAATGGGTCTTGTGGCTGAGACGAAAAGCAAGTTTTGTCTTGCATGACCCTGAAGACTCATTAAACTGTTCTAAGGCTTACATTTGGCTTCTGACAGTTGGTGGTGGGTCTGTGGAAGAAGATGCAATTTAAATCACCATGCGTTGTGTGCCATAATCAGGGCTCTATTTTATAATTGGACACAGTTCTTAAAGAATTTTTAAGATACAGTTTTGAGATTTTTGTTTGAACACTGAACAGGTATGAATAGACTGCTTTGCTAGCTTCACTGGATGATTTGTCCAGAAAGAGAAGGTTAAAGGGATCTCACAGGTTTTCTTAAAAGGACCTAAGGTACTGGGAGCAGCTGTGTGGTAAAGCCAAACCACCTACGCGTCCCTCTCATGAAGCTTTGCATTTCATGCATGCAAGCCTGCTCAGTCTCTAGTCGTGTCTGACTCCTTGCAACTTTATGGACTGTGGTCTGCCAGGCTCCTCTGTCCATGGAATTTTCCAGGCAAGAATTTTACTGGAGCAGGTTGCCATTTCCTCCTCCAGCGGCTCTTCCTGACCCAGGGATGGAACCCCCGTATTCTGCGTCTCCTGAATTGACAAGCAGATACTTTACCACTGAGCCCCCCGGGAAGCCCTTACATTTCATAATTGTTTGTTTAATAAATTTGGACACAATTTCCAAATACATGGTTAACATGCCACTTTTGTCTACTCTAACGGGACCAGGTGAAGCTCCAAGAGGAGAAAAACCATTTCCAGAGCTCCTGCTGGTTCAATCAACCCTTTTCAATTCTCCTAACAAGATGGTTCACCTCCTTGATTCTTTTAACCGGTCAACAAAACGTTGAAGGCTGTTATAGGAGTTGTTTATGGTTTTCACTCGTACAGGTATTAACACCATTGCTAACACCATTGACCAACAGGAATTCAACTAATCTTCCAGCTCTAGCTGGAATTTTATTTCCTAATGGATCTTTTGGGTTTCCTTGGTAAGAATCTGTCTGCAATGCAGTAGACCCAGGTTTGACCCCCTGGGTAGGGAAAATCCCTTGGAGAAGGAAATGGCAACTCACGCCAGTTCTGTTGCCTGGAGATGTGCATGGACAGAGGAGTCTGGTGGGCTATAGTCTAGGGGGTCGCAAAGAGTTGGACAGGACTGAGTAACACACACACACATGGATCTTCTGCTGCATTAATTCTGCTAAATTTGTGGCTGAAGCATAACCAATGTTGTTACTTAGTCATTCTCAAAGAAATAGAAATAAAGTGTGACTAGTGTACATTAACCTCTGTGTGTTTCTCAAATATATGTGCAAAGATGAGCTGAATTATTCATCTGACTATGACCTTACCTGACTTTACATATGAATGTGCACAGCTGACTATGGTTAAGTGAATATTAAATTTTTAATTAATTAGTTAAGGAGAGAGTTCTTCCTCTTTTGTTGGTCATGTTTTAGGATGAAATACAATAAATACCCCTTGGTTATTTTGATATGTTTGTGCTATTTTCTTTTATCTAAACAAAACATTCTCAAAATAACATTCACTAGGACATAGCATTTGGTGCCCAAATATTCACTTACTACGTAGCTTTTTATATGGAATGCAAACTCATGTTCTACTGTTACAAAGATCTTTAAGATGTGGTGAATGGAGCACTTAGTGCCAAGAGTTACAGAAAATGAAGGACAGAGAATTTGCTTTTCAAAGTTAGACCTTTCTAAAGTCTCATGTGTCCTAACTTCAAATAAAATTTTAGCCTTTAAGAAATTGTTCGCACTGTTCTTTCTGCTTAATGCACTGGGCTACTTTCTGAGGTTTATCATTCATCAAGACTATAGGGAAAAAATCTTCCCTACTTCTTTTGATCAAGGAAGCTATGCAGAGGAAAAACAATCTTTTATTTCAGTGTGCGGAGCCTAAATTATTCACCTAGAATTCAGATACTAGAAATTCATGATTTAGAAGTAAAGAACAAACTACATTTATTACTGTTATTTAAAAAAAATTATTTATTTGGCTGCGCTGGGTCTTTGTTGTCACATGTAGGCTTTCTCATGTTGCCACAAATAGGAGCTACTCTCTAGCTGTGTTATGCAGGCTTCTCACTGTGGTGGCTTCTCTTATTGAGGGGCATGGGGTCTAGGGCGTGTGGACTTTAGTAGTTGCGGCACACTGGTTCAGTTGCTCTGGGGCATGTGGAATCTTCCCGGACTAGAGATTGAACTCATGTCCCCTGCATTGGTATGCAGATTCCCAACCGCTGGACTGCCAGGGAAGTCCCCAAGCTCCATTTAAATAAGTCTATCCCTAGACAATATATATTGAGGAGTAATTTGAAAGTCAAAAAAGTCCATGAAGTTTTAAATTTTTAATTTTACATTAGTTAAGGATGATTGAAAGTGCAAAGATGAGCTGAATTATTCATCTGACTATGACCTTACCTGACTTTACATATGAATGTGCACAGCTGACTATGGTTAAGTGAATATTAAATTTTTAATTAATTAGTTAAGGAGAGAGTTCTTCCTCTTTTGTTGGTCATGTTTTAGGATGAAATACAATAAATACCCCTTGGTTATTTTGATATGTTTGTGCTATTTTCTTTTATCTAAACAAAACATTCTCAAAATAACATTCACTAGGACATAGCATTTGGTGCCCAAATATTCACTTACTACGTAGCTTTTTATATGGAATGCAAACTCATGTTCTACTGTTACAAAGATCTTTAAGATGTGGTGAATGGAGCACTTAGTGCCAAGAGTTACAGAAAATGAAGGACAGAGAATTTGCTTTTCAAAGTTAGACCTTTCTAAAGTCTCATGTGTCCTAACTTCAAATAAAATTTTAGCCTTTAAGAAATTGTTCGCACTGTTCTTTCTGCTTAATGCACTGGGCTACTTTCTGAGGTTTATCATTCATCAAGACTATAGGGAAAAAATCTTCCCTACTTCTTTTGATCAAGGAAGCTATGCAGAGGAAAAACAATCTTTTATTTCAGTGTGCGGAGCCTAAATTATTCACCTAGAATTCAGATACTAGAAATTCATGATTTAGAAGTAAAGAACAAACTACATTTATTACTGTTATTTAAAAAAAATTATTTATTTGGCTGCGCTGGGTCTTTGTTGTCACATGTAGGCTTTCTCATGTTGCCACAAATAGGAGCTACTCTCTAGCTGTGTTATGCAGGCTTCTCACTGTGGTGGCTTCTCTTATTGAGGGGCATGGGGTCTAGGGCGTGTGGACTTTAGTAGTTGCGGCACACTGGTTCAGTTGCTCTGGGGCATGTGGAATCTTCCCGGACTAGAGATTGAACTCATGTCCCCTGCATTGGTATGCAGATTCCCAACCGCTGGACTGCCAGGGAAGTCCCCAAGCTCCATTTAAATAAGTCTATCCCTAGACAATATATATTGAGGAGTAATTTGAAAGTACATAAAGATACAAGTCCATGAAATGTGTTAATATTAGTTCTAATTTATTGCATCCCTGCTACAATTTGTTTTTATCACGTGGTTGTTTATGTATATGTATGGCATTTAAAGTGGCATTAAAGTACTGTATGGCATTTAAAGCCCCAATGTCTTCTTATCACTCTAGTTAACAATGCTATTAAATAGGGCTTTCTGTGATGATGTTGAAATTCTACATCTGAGCTGTCCAGTATGGCAGCCAGAAGCTTCTTATGACTTTGGAGAACTTGGAATATGACTGCTGTGATCAAGAAACTGAATTCTTAATCTTACTTAATTTTAATTCATTTCAACTTTTATAGCTAGATGTGGGTTACTATATCTGATAGCACAGTGCTAGTCCATAACTAGTTTTATTATCTTTTTAGTATTTATCACAAACTGCAATTATCTTTTTCTTTCTTTATTTTTAATTGGAAGACAATTGTTTTATGATGCTGTGTTGGTTTCTGCCATACATCGACATGAATGAGCCATGGGCATACATATGCCATCTCCCTCCTGAACCTCCCTCCCACCTCCACACCATCCAACCTCTCTAGGTATCACAGAGCCATGGAGATTTGCTGTATGGCATGGGGAGCCATTATCTTTTACATTTTATTTCTCTCCTTGTTCGTTGTCTATCTTCTCTTCACTAGGTTGAAAGCTCCCTGAGAACACTTTCTTTTTCTCAGCTGTATTTTTATTACCAGAACAGACTATGGTATGTAGCAGGTAATCAGATCATTTTCTAAAAATGTTCAAGGTTGATCAAAATTTCCCAAGAATGTAGGGGCTGCGCTGGGTCTTTGTTGTCACATGTAGGCTTTCTCATGTTGCCACAAATAGGAGCTACTCTCTAGCTGTGTTATGCAGGCTTCTCACTGTGGTGGCTTCTCTTATTGAGGGGCATGGGGTCTAGGGCGTGTGGACTTTAGTAGTTGCGGCACACTGGTTCAGTTGCTCTGGGGCATGTGGAATCTTCCCGGACTAGAGATTGAACTCATGTCCCCTGCATTGGTATGCAGATTCCCAACCGCTGGACTGCCAGGGAAGTCCCCAAGCTCCATTTAAATAAGTCTATCCCTAGACAATATATATTGAGGAGTAATTTGAAAGTACATAAAGATACAAGTCCATGAAATGTGTTAATATTAGTTCTAATTTATTGCATCCCTGCTACAATTTGTTTTTATCACGTGGTTGTTTATGTATATGTATGGCATTTAAAGTGGCATTAAAGTACTGTATGGCATTTAAAGCCCCAATGTCTTCTTATCACTCTAGTTAACAATGCTATTAAATAGGGCTTTCTGTGATGATGTTGAAATTCTACATCTGAGCTGTCCAGTATGGCAGCCAGAAGCTTCTTATGACTTTGGAGAACTTGGAATATGACTGCTGTGATCAAGAAACTGAATTCTTAATCTTACTTAATTTTAATTCATTTCAACTTTTATAGCTAGATGTGGGTTACTATATCTGATAGCACAGTGCTAGTCCATAACTAGTTTTATTATCTTTTTAGTATTTATCACAAACTGCAATTATCTTTTTCTTTCTTTATTTTTAATTGGAAGACAATTGTTTTATGATGCTGTGTTGGTTTCTGCCATACATCGACATGAATGAGCCATGGGCATACATATGCCATCTCCCTCCTGAACCTCCCTCCCACCTCCACACCATCCAACCTCTCTAGGTATCACAGAGCCATGGAGATTTGCTGTATGGCATGGGGAGCCATTATCTTTTACATTTTATTTCTCTCCTTGTTCGTTGTCTATCTTCTCTTCACTAGGTTGAAAGCTCCCTGAGAACACTTTCTTTTTCTCAGCTGTATTTTTATTACCAGAACAGACTATGGTATGTAGCAGGTAATCAGATCATTTTCTAAAAATGTTCAAGGTTGCTATTACCTATAAAAAGTCTACAGATGGTCAGGCACTAAGGGGGAACACACCTTGTGAAAGGTGATAGGGATTCAAACTCTGGCTATTTGACTCAACCTCAGAATCCTTCCCTTTTACCAACTGGTCCATCAGCGCTTCATTTCAAACTCCTGATGGGCAAGCCCCAAGTACGAAAACTGTTTTGGTCGAATTAACACAAAAATCTGGGTGAGTGGTCTCTCATCAGCTTTGGTTGTTGATATTCTGGCCAAGAATCCATCAGACGTTCAGGTGAAGGCACTGTCCCAGAGTGGAATTCTAGCACTCCTTGAGTTGTTATGAATTACTCTACTGTGTGTGCGTATTGAGGTTGGGAGTGAAAGGTTCTGGAAATGTGTTTTTCCTAAAATGTATTTACAATACATATACATAAATATATATATATATATAAATATATATATACATATATATACATATATATAAATATATATATATATTTATAAGAGATAATAAAGTACATTTTTCTCAGCTGCACTTACTGTTTTGAGATAATCTGGCTTAGGAGAAAAAGTGAGTTGAAAGTCTTAAAAAGTGACATGTAGGAACCCAAGAGACTCTGCTTCCCCCTGATACACACTAAGGACTTATTACAGAGGATCCTCAGAGTAACCTGTAGCCTGTCAACACAGTACTTGCTGTCTGTGTGGTCTAATGTGGTAAACTTACAATAACAATTTTTTTATATTATCTTGTTTACTTTTTGTTAAATACTCATACTACACAAAACTGTTTCTTATATATCTGTGTATAGAAGAGAGAGGCTTTAAATAAAAAGCATTCAAACTGATTTAAATAAACATACATATGCCATCTCCCTCCTGAACCTCCCTCCCACCTCCACACCATCCAACCTCTCTAGGTATCACAGAGCCATGGAGATTTGCTGTATGGCATGGGGAGCCATTATCTTTTACATTTTATTTCTCTCCTTGTTCGTTGTCTATCTTCTCTTCACTAGGTTGAAAGCTCCCTGAGAACACTTTCTTTTTCTCAGCTGTATTTTTATTACCAGAACAGACTATGGTATGTAGCAGGTAATCAGATCATTTTCTAAAAATGTTCAAGGTTGCTATTACCTATAAAAAGTCTACAGATGGTCAGGCACTAAGGGGGAACACACCTTGTGAAAGGTGATAGGGATTCAAACTCTGGCTATTTGACTCAACCTCAGAATCCTTCCCTTTTACCAACTGGTCCATCAGCGCTTCATTTCAAACTCCTGATGGGCAAGCCCCAAGTACGAAAACTGTTTTGGTCGAATTAACACAAAAATCTGGGTGAGTGGTCTCTCATCAGCTTTGGTTGTTGATATTCTGGCCAAGAATCCATCAGACGTTCAGGTGAAGGCACTGTCCCAGAGTGGAATTCTAGCACTCCTTGAGTTGTTATGAATTACTCTACTGTGTGTGCGTATTGAGGTTGGGAGTGAAAGGTTCTGGAAATGTGTTTTTCCTAAAATGTATTTACAATACATATACATAAATATATATATATATAAATATATATATACATATCTATACATATATATAATATATATATATATTTATAAGAGATAATAAAGTACATTTTTCTCAGCTGCACTTACTGTTTTGAGATAATCTGGCTTAGGAGAAAAAGTGAGTTGAAAGTCTTAAAAAGTGACATGTAGGAACCCAAGAGACTCTGCTTCCCCCTGATACACACTAAGGACTTATTACAGAGGATCCTCAGAGTAACCTGTAGCCTGTCAACACAGTACTTGCTGTCTGTGTGGTCTAATGTGGTAAACTTACAATAACAATTTTTTTTTTATATTATCTTGTTTACTTTTTGTTAAATACTCATACTACACAAAACTGTTTCTTATATATCTGTGTATAGAAGAGAGAGGCTTTAAATAAAAAGCATTCAAACTGATTTAAATAAACAAATCAATTCTTCCAAAGAAAGTGAACCACTGGGGCCTCCACATTCTTAAAAATCAAGAAGCATGCTTTTCAAGATGAAATAAAGACTTTTTCAAAGGCGAAACACAAGCCTACTTGAATACAGAGAAGCCTTATCTTTGCTACCATATGTCTGTGCAAAACAAGATTGTCATAGGATCTTGTAATGGGAACAAAATAAAGGAATAAACTTAAGCCTGCCTCCGGTACAGACTCAGACATGGCAACAACATCCCTAATATTAATCAGTAACCAAAACAAAATATTATTTTCATTTTAAAGGATGATAAAAATGTAACATTAATGATATTTTATCTTTTTCGTTAAGAGAATCAGTACCACTTACTATATATATTTCATTGGTGTCTTTTGTTTTATTACAAAGTGTAAAGAAATATACATGAACTAATTTTACTCATTTCCCAAGGGAAATAGTGAGCTCTTTTTAGACCATTTTTGCCCATTTTTTGAAACTAAGTCTACATTATAGCTTACAAACTCCTTTTGGTGTTTATACATTAAAAGTTTTAAAGGGCATTACCATTAAATACATTTTAGAATCTACTTCATCCCTATTCCTTGAAATTCATCAACACGGATTAGTGTTTCAGCTAGCTCTCTCTTTTCGGAGAGCATGACTCTATACACTAGGATGAGTCTATTTGTACTGAGAGGAAGAGGAAATTGACTCATAAGTACTGGTGAGAGGAAATAGGCCTTGGTGACATTTCCCAGTGGGGTCCTGAGATCCTAGGGTACAACATGAAAGCCCTTGGGGGAGTTGGAGAGAGAGGTTTGAGCTGGCCTATGTCTTAATCCCCCTTATGAAGCAGCTGGGAACAGATCCAGGCTTGGTGTCTTGGGTTCTAAAGTGGTGTATATTGTCCAAAGTCATCAGGAAGTTCTTTACAGCTCAGGACTGGCTGTCAGTCAAAATTCTTAAAGTGTGTGATGGGTCAAGCAAGAAAAACCGAGAAAATATGATAAGGACAAAAGTAACAGCAACCCCCCCAAAAGTGGTGGATAATTCAATGTAATGCGAGTGAGGTTAGAAATAAGGCAGTTTGGGGCTTCTTTGGTGGTCCCATGGTCAAGAATCTGCTTTGAAGTGCAGGGGGTGGGTTTGATCTCTTGTGTTGGAACTAAGATACCACATACTTTGGGGCCCCTAAGTTTGCTCACTGAAACTAGACAGTCCGTGCACCCCAAAGAAGATCCCGTGTACTGTAACTAAGATCCAACATAGCCAAATAAATAAATAAGTATTTAAAGAAATAAAGCAACTTGAAGTTCATTGGGCCAGTGGCTGAGTTTAAGGTGTCTTATTTTAACTTGAAATCAAGATGTAGACGGTGGAAGTATTGGAACTGAGTCAGAATTCAAACTCCTCATCCTTTTAACAAAATAGTATTGCAGTCTTTTCTCTTTTTTTCTCACTAAAGGAATTTCATTTGGTCTTACTCTCATTCTGCATATAATGCTGTTAATGGCAGTCTGTATCTCATGGGAGACTGCAAGGATTAAATGATTATAATGCCATAAATCATTTAGACACGTATCTGTTACAGGTTAGTGCTCTGTACACACAGGCTGTTATTATTAGGTCAAGGAAGGTCCTGGGTTGTAATCATGAACGGAACAAAATGAGGGTAGGATGCTATAGTACACAATTATATTTGTACTTTGGAGTCACATAGGTCTTGGGCAAGTTATTCAAGCCCTCTCTTCATTAGCAGAACAGATATAATAACTATTAATACCTCACTGGCTTGCTGTGAGGTGAAGTTAAATAGTGTAGATGAAGTGTTTAGCGCTTTGCTGCTTTTTACAAGGTTGGTTGTGTAGGTGCATGCTAAGTCAGTTCAGTTGTGTCTGACTTTTATGACCCCGTGGACAGTAGCCCACCAGGCTCCTCCGTCCATGGAAATTCTCCAGGCAAGAATACTGGAGTGGGTTGCCATGCTCTCCTTCAGGGGATCTTCCTGACCCAGGGATCGAACGTGTGTCTTCTGTGGCACCTGCATTGCAGGTGGATTCTTTACTGCTGAGTTGCCAGGGAAGCCCCTGTAACAGGGTTAATGCTCTGCAAACGGAGGGCCCAAAGCCTGATTTCATTGGCTGTTGGCCATATGGTGGACTGGCGTAAATGTAAAGGATTAGATCACGATTTACAGCTTTGGTTAAAAGCCAACACTTGCGTTGATCCATGGCTTGGAAAATCTGATTCTCAAAGTTTTCTTTATGCCAATTATGCCAGTGCAGGGGGTGGGTTTGATCTCTTGTGTTGGAACTAAGATACCACATACTTTGGGGCCCCTAAGTTTGCTCACTGAAACTAGACAGTCCGTGCACCCCAAAGAAGATCCCGTGTACTGTAACTAAGATCCAACATAGCCAAATAAATAAATAAGTATTTAAAGAAATAAAGCAACTTGAAGTTCATTGGGCCAGTGGCTGAGTTTAAGGTGTCTTATTTTAACTTGAAATCAAGATGTAGACGGTGGAAGTATTGGAACTGAGTCAGAATTCAAACTCCTCATCCTTTTAACAAAATAGTATTGCAGTCTTTTCTCTTTTTTTCTCACTAAAGGAATTTCATTTGGTCTTACTCTCATTCTGCATATAATGCTGTTAATGGCAGTCTGTATCTCATGGGAGACTGCAAGGATTAAATGATTATAATGCCATAAATCATTTAGACACGTATCTGTTACAGGTTAGTGCTCTGTACACACAGGCTGTTATTATTAGGTCAAGGAAGGTCCTGGGTTGTAATCATGAACGGAACAAAATGAGGGTAGGATGCTATAGTACACAATTATATTTGTACTTTGGAGTCACATAGGTCTTGGGCAAGTTATTCAAGCCCTCTCTTCATTAGCAGAACAGATATAATAACTATTAATACCTCACTGGCTTGCTGTGAGGTGAAGTTAAATAGTGTAGATGAAGTGTTTAGCGCTTTGCTGCTTTTTACAAGGTTGGTTGTGTAGGTGCATGCTAAGTCAGTTCAGTTGTGTCTGACTTTTTATGACCCAGTGGACTGTAGCCCACCAGGCTCCTCCGTCCATGGAAATTCTCCAGGCAAGAATACTGGAGTGGGTTGCCATGCTCTCCTTCAGGGGATCTTCCTGACCCAGGGATCGAACGTGTGTCTTCTGTGGCACCTGCATTGCAGGTGGATTCTTTACTGCTGAGTTGCCAGGGAAGCCCCTGTAACAGGGTTAATGCTCTGCAAACGGAGGGCCCAAAGCCTGATTTCATTGGCTGTTGGCCATATGGTGGACTGGCTTAAATGTAAAGGATTAGATCACGATTTACAGCTTTGGTTAAAAGCCAACACTTGCGTTGATCCATGGCTTGGAAAATCTGATTCTCAAAGTTCTTTATGCCAATATGCCAGTGCCATGCAAATGTGTCAGATACTTCTGATGCCCAAGGATGCAAACTCATGAGTTAACTCAGACTCATGTCCACTGAGTTGGTGATGCCCTCAATGATCCCATCTCCTGTTGCCTCCTTCTCCTTCTGCCTTCAATCTTTCCCAGCATCAGGGCCTTTTCCAATGACTCAGCTCTTCTCATAAGGCAGCCACAGTATTAGAGCTTCAGTTTCAGCATAAGTCCTTCCAATGAATATTCAGAGTTGAGTTCCTTTAGGATTGATTGGTTTGTTCTCCTTGTGGTCCAAGGGACTCTCAAGAGTCTTCTCCAGCACCACAGTTTAAAAGTATCATTTCTTTGGTGCTCAGCCATCTTTATGGTCCAACCTTCACATCCATACATGACTACTGGGAAAATCATAGCTTTAACTATACAGACCTTTGCTGGCAAAGTGATGTCTCTGCTTTTGGATATGCTATTTAGATTTGTCATAACCTTTCTTCTAAGGAGCAAGCATCTTTTAATTTTCTGACTGCAGTGATAGTCCACAGTGATCTTGGAGTCCAAGAAAATAAAATTTGCCACTGTTTCCATTTCCCTCCCATCTATTTGCCACAAAGTGAAGGGACTAGATGGGATGATCTTAGTTTTTTGAATGTTGAATTTTAAGCCAGCCTTTTCACTCTCCTCACCATCTATACCTGTCTTCATATTCACATCCATATCTATCTATATGTTTTTTCTTTCTTTTTTTTTTTTCTAGTGGTCTGCTTCTCTGATTGAACCCTGACTGATTCCACAAAACCCATCCTAGACTTTTCTGCAGAGACGCCCACTGTTGCTAATGCTATGCCTTGATTTGGAGTTTTTCTCTGTATGTACCTAGACATCACAGATCACACATAACATGTGTCTTGCTGTGCCAGGGACTTCCAGGTGATTTAGAAGAGAGAACGGAGGCTCAGACCACATATGCCATCTTCTTGAAGTGTCATTGTATTGCTACCAAGCTAGACTTCTAGCTCCCAGTTTTATTTGCTGAGCTTACTGTGATCATTCCCCTTTTTGTTAGCAGTTAGTCTAATTAAGGTTTTTTGTTCATAAGTTAAAGTCTCCCCTCCATTGCTTGAGTGATGCAGTTATTTTTGCAACCACTGAACAACATAGGTTGCACAGACTCAGAAAAAGATAAAAAAAAAAAAAAAAAAAAAAAACACCTCATCTATTTACCTGTTATTTTCTTTTTAGTTATCTTTTAAAATTTTACTTATTTATTTATTTTTGGCTATTCTGGGTTTTCACTGCTGCTGCAGGCTCTTCTCTAGTTGTGGGGAGTGGGGGCTACTCTCTAGGTAAGGTGAGCAGGCTTCTTGTTGTGGTGGCTTCTCTTGTTGTGGAACTTGGGCTCTAGGGCACATGGGCTTCAGTAGTTGTGGCACATGGGCTCAATAGGTTGTAGGGTACAGGCTTGATAGTTGTGGCTCACGGGCTTAGTTTCTTAGCAGCCATATCAGGGATCAAACCTGTGTCTCCCGCATTGGCAGGCAAACTCTTCACCACTGAGCTACCAGGGAAGGCCCTACCTGTTATTCTCTTTTTTCTTTAGTGATTCATAGAACTTTTTTTTTTTTTTTAAGATTTATTTATTTGTTTATGTGGGGTGAGGAGCGAGGGGAGCAGGCAGGCTACTTCTCTTTGTCTTTCATTTGTCTATTTTCATCCATCTTTGTTCTTCAGCCAGTGTGGGCCTCCAATCGCGGTGGCCTCTGTTGTCGCAGAGCACCGGCTCTGGGCGCATGCGCTCCAGAGCTCTGGCTCGGTAATTGGACACATCGGTCCAGCCGCTCTGCGGCACGTGGGATCTTCCCAGGCCAGGGATCGAACCAGCGCCCTTTGCACTGCGAGGTGGTATCCTTACCCGCTGCACCACCAGGGAAGCCAGATTTATAGAACTTTTTTAACGTCAAGGGTGAACATTCGTATTTTTAGGCTGGGAAAAAGAAATCATGCATTTCTTGCTTTGATTTATATTGTTTCCAGTTTTGTCAGCCTCCATGGAGTTCCATGTCTTGGATGCAAAATAAAATAAAATGATCAAAAGTCTAAATTATGTACGGCATAGTAATTGGTATTGTGAGAAAAAATGTAAGAAATTACAATAACCTCTATTTTCTAGTTTATCATCTGTTTAGGAAGAAAGGCATTAATATGTAAAATCCTAATTCATAACTAAGCACTTAAATTACAACTCAAAAAATTGATGAAATGCCATAGAATACTTTATGATGAATTGCCATATGCGAACAGAAGATTCAGAGTTTTCTTCACCTGGGGTTGGGATGGGGCTGGAGGCAGAGGGTGAGAATAAGGTGAGAAGCGTCTTCCAAACTTCTCATCTGCCCATCTTCTCCCCCAGCCTAACTAAGGAGCTCCGCTGGAAGCAGAGCACATCCAGTAGTGTTTTGGGTTTTTTTTTTTTTTTTTTTTGCATTTTCTTAGCAAAATCAAATTCCTCTACCTGAATGAAGACTCGTCTCTCCTCCGTATCTCTCTGCAGGCTCCTTCTGCACCCTGGTCCTTTTCCCAACTGTCCAAAGTGCAAAGACCATGTTTCAAAATCACTTTTACTTAATGTTCAGCAACAGAACACCAAGCAACTTTCTTTTAATGTATTTTCTTCTTCACGATGATTTATAAACTTACTATTCATACTTAAAATAAGTATATGCCTGATTTTGATTTAATTATTTCTGAAGTATGGCCATGATCTTAATCACAAGTTTCTGGATAACTTATGTGCAGACAGGATTGAGAGTCATTATGCTAGGCATGCTTTGAGAAAAGCTAGCCTGACTAGAACTGGTAGTTTATGTGTCTCTTACCCTATTCCCCAGTTAGATGACAAGCTTGTCAAAGGAGAAATCCAAGTCTGGCTCATCTTTGTGTTACATGCATATCCTTCGGGAAACAGAGCTACTTGATGAACTCTGGTCCGCAATGTATTAACTATGATTTCAAAATCTCAAAGCTCTGCAAGTGGAAAAATGTTTCTTAACTCACTTGGGAACAAACTCTGACCTCAACTAAGATAAGTATGCTTATGGATATTTATTTGTTTCCTTGCAGAATGCTAATGTGTTTGACTATCGGGTGCTGCCCTAGACTCTCCTGAGGGCATTACATGTTTTATACACTGCCATGCATGTGTACACATGCAAACACACACACACGGGGTTTCCAAAAATAATTCTGAATTGTGAAACACTTCTGACCCCAGGGCTTCAGGGAAGCTATCAGAGAGCAGTCCTTATTGCTGTTCTACTGGAAGAAAGCTGAGATTTGGGGAGTTAGATGGCATCTAAAATTTAGGTTAGTGGTTCTCAAGAGGGACAGTCTTACCTGTAGAGTTTTTAAAACCTAGCTGTGCCCTGGGGTTGCCTCCAGAGATTCTGATTAAATCGATCTGGGTTTGGTCCTGGGCATCAGATTTTTGTAAAAACTTTCTAAGGTTTACTACTACGTAGCCAAAGTTGAAAGTCAATGACACAGACTAATGATTCTCATTTTGGAGGTAGCATACCCCTTCCTTGAAACCGAACAACACTTTCACATGGCCAGTGGTTCTTTGGAGAGGTGTTGCCATGGCTTCACTCAGTTAATGGTAGCTGCCATCATCCACGAGGAGTGGGTGGAGGCCTTAGCTGTATCCGCATAGGAAATACTGAGAACCACTAATTGCAAGATCACATAGGGAAAGGGAGTTCAAGGTGCTCAGCCTGGAGAAAGAACAAAGTCTGGGGCTTGAAGGGTGCTTAAAGGAAATAGAAAATAGCTTAGATTCACTGAAGAGTAAGGTTGTAGAGGCAGTTTTAGGACTTTGCGTGGTTTTTTTTGTTACTGGAATACTTTTGTTTGTTTCTTTAAATACTTTAAACTGGTCTTTTCTATATTCATTGTTTAAAATTAACTTTTTCTCTTCTTCTGCCTTCTGGCAGTAAACAGACTCCAGTTTTCAAAATTCGTTTAGTAACGCTTTCCATTTCCATGGTGGTCTCACTGTCAGCCTTTCTGGTCGCAGGTGTGGGTTCTTGATGAAATACTATGAAAACTCACCGTAGACAAGAGTGAATTACCCACTGGTGGTGGAGGAGTGTCTGTGTTAGGCAAATAAGTGCATAGCATGCCAAGGAACACACAAAATTATCATACATAAGGTTGGAACATGTCACCCTGGCTGCTTTCCACCTCGGAGGATATGAGCTTCATGGGTGGAACGTCATTCCTGTGAGCTATATTGGACACCCACCCTGTTTTAATTTATAGTGGCATGTCAATGTCATAAATTATGACCTTAAAAACAGCAGTCTCAACAATGACAAATGAATTGGGTCATGTAATGTGCATAGTTACCATGTTCAGGCTGTGTCTGCATCCTGATGGTATGCAAAGAAATCTGCCAAGGTGATTCTATTTCCCTTTTTGGAATCTGAAAACAATGAGTGAATGCTTTTAAAATATAACATAAGTGCTTGGAACACATCCACTCAGGTCAGCACATGGGTGTGTGTGTGTGTGTGTGTGTGTGTGTGTGTGTGTTAGTCGCTTCAGTCATGTTCAACTTGTTGTGATCCCTTGGACTATAGCCTGCCAGGTTCCTCTGATCATGGGGTTTTCTAGGCAGGAATACTGGAGTGTGTTGCCATTTCCTTCTCCAGGGCATCTTCTTGACCCAGGGATCAAACCCATGTCTCTTATGTATCTCTTGTATTGGCAGGTGAGTTCTTTACCACTAGTGCCATCTGGAATCCCAATCAGTCTTTAAACTGGGACCAAATGTGTGATCAGGCCTAACTTATGTAGCGATGCTTGACATTTAACCTTGAGACCTTTGGTGTTGGTTATTGAAGAAGAATAAATCTTTAAGAGGCACCTTGGTTTAGAGGGAAAGGTTCCAGGTTAGGAGTTTCAAGAACTGAGTTCTTGTTTGGGTTCTGCTAACAAGCTAGAGACTAAGAAATGAGCAGGATGCTTCATTGTTCTGAGCCATTTCCTCGTGGGCAATTGAAAAAAATCATACTAGCTGACTTTTATCATCCTAACTACCTCTGTAAGTATTTGATTATGAGGTTACAGAAAATCAGTATTAAATTTAAATGGTAGATTGAAGTTTTGCTGCCTGAGAGCCTATACCTAAGGCTAGCAAGGCTGAAGAACAAATTCAGATTGCCACCTGTTTTTGTGTGATATGCGAGCTGAGAAAGTTTCTTTTTTTTAAACAGTGACTTCAGATGATTACATTTTCAGTGGTTATATAAGTACCTACATAATCTCCTCAGTTTTGCCTCCTGGTTGCAAAGCTGAAAATATGTGCTATCTGGCCCATTACAGTAAAAGTTTGCCAACTCCTGTATTATTCACATCCTACATAGAAAGTTAAAATGGAAATCCTTATGATGATCTTTAGTTACCAAAAAATGGTTTACTCCACCCTTCTCTTCAAGGCGGATGATCTATTTCCGCTTTTGGATATGCAAAGAAATCTGCCAAGGTGATTCTATTTCCCTTTTTGGAATCTGAAAACAATGAGTGAATGCTTTTAAAATATAACATAAGTGCTTGGAACACATCCACTCAGGTCAGCACATGGGTGTGTGTGTGTGTGTGTGTGTGTGTGTGTGTGTTAGTCGCTTCAGTCATGTTCAACTTGTTGTGATCCCTTGGACTATAGCCTGCCAGGTTCCTCTGATCATGGGGTTTTCTAGGCAGGAATACTGGAGTGTGTTGCCATTTCCTTCTCCAGGGCATCTTCTTGACCCAGGGATCAAACCCATGTCTCTTATGTATCTCTTGTATTGGCAGGTGAGTTCTTTACCACTAGTGCCATCTGGAATCCCAATCAGTCTTTAAACTGGGACCAAATGTGTGATCAGGCCTAACTTATGTAGCGATGCTTGACATTTAACCTTGAGACCTTTGGTGTTGGTTATTGAAGAAGAATAAATCTTTAAGAGGCACCTTGGTTTAGAGGGAAAGGTTCCAGGTTAGGAGTTTCAAGAACTGAGTTCTTGTTTGGGTTCTGCTAACAAGCTAGAGACTAAGAAATGAGCAGGATGCTTCATTGTTCTGAGCCATTTCCTCGTGGGCAATTGAAAAAAATCATACTAGCTGACTTTTATCATCCTAACTACCTCTGTAAGTATTTGATTATGAGGTTACAGAAAATCAGTATTAAATTTAAATGGTAGATTGAAGTTTTGCTGCCTGAGAGCCTATACCTAAGGCTAGCAAGGCTGAAGAACAAATTCAGATTGCCACCTGTTTTTGTGTGATATGCGAGCTGAGAAAGTTTCTTTTTTTTAAACAGTGACTTCAGATGATTACATTTTCAGTGGTTATATAAGTACCTACATAATCTCCTCAGTTTTGCCTCCTGGTTGCAAAGCTGAAAATATGTGCTATCTGGCCCATTACAGTAAAAGTTTGCCAACTCCTGTATTATTCACATCCTACATAGAAAGTTAAAATGGAAATCCTTATGATGATCTTTAGTTACCAAAAAATGGTTTACTCCACCCTTCTCTTCAAGGCGGATGATGGTCTTATAGTTTACTGTGAGTGTAATGAAGCACTCAGCTGTCGTCTTATCAGAGGAATATCAGTCATTTTTACAAGTGGTTACCAGAATTTGAAGTCATACAATTTCTGCTTGACTCTTTAGATTGATAATGGCCTCAGCCTTTTCTATTCCTTTTTGGCCACCTAGGGGAGAACATTTTGTTTTCTTCTTTTCTTCACAATTCATACAGCATAGCTCTCTTTTTCTGGGAAAAGCCAACATAATAAGTTGTGCACTTAGATTTTCAGTTCTGGAATTGTGCAACATGCTTTTCTCTTTTATTGCCATTTTTTTCAGCTTTATTGAGATATGACTTCTGTAAACTAAATTTAAGGTATACAGCATAATGATTAGATGTATATATGATGATCAAATGACAACAATTGGATTTTTCACATACCCATCACATCATCTCACACAGTTTACAATTCTTTTATTAATTCTTTTTTTGATTTGGCATCTATAATTGGAGTGATTTGTTACGTAGCTACAGATAATTGAGAAATCTTGAAAAATGCAGATTCTCTAACAATTCACGGTGGAAGGTCTACAACTCCGCACTTTAACAAGACCCAGGTGGTGCGAGTAGGCGGACCCGGGGTTAACCAGGAGGATGTAGAGGAGGATTCAACCCCAGGCCCCACTACAGCCAGAGGCAGCAGCGCAAAGCTTTGCGGGTGTCAGCAGGCTGCGGGAGGGATCAGAGCAGCCGGGTGGGGGAGACAGGCTCTGTGACCTCTGGATACCTAAGGCTAGCAAGGCTGAAGAACAAATTCAGATTGCCACCTGTTTTTGTGTGATATGCGAGCTGAGAAAGTTTCTTTTTTTTAAACAGTGACTTCAGATGATTACATTTTCAGTGGTTATATAAGTACCTACATAATCTCCTCAGTTTTGCCTCCTGGTTGCAAAGCTGAAAATATGTGCTATCTGGCCCATTACAGTAAAAGTTTGCCAACTCCTGTATTATTCACATCCTACATAGAAAGTTAAAATGGAAATCCTTATGATGATCTTTAGTTACCAAAAAATGGTTTACTCCACCCTTCTCTTCAAGGCGGATGATGGTCTTATAGTTTACTGTGAGTGTAATGAAGCACTCAGCTGTCGTCTTATCAGAGGAATATCAGTCATTTTTACAAGTGGTTACCAGAATTTGAAGTCATACAATTTCTGCTTGACTCTTTAGATTGATAATGGCCTCAGCCTTTTCTATTCCTTTTTGGCCACCTAGGGGAGAACATTTTGTTTTCTTCTTTTCTTCACAATTCATACAGCATAGCTCTCTTTTTCTGGGAAAAGCCAACATAATAAGTTGTGCACTTAGATTTTCAGTTCTGGAATTGTGCAACATGCTTTTCTCTTTTATTGCCATTTTTTTCAGCTTTATTGAGATATGACTTCTGTAAACTAAATTTAAGGTATACAGCATAATGATTAGATGTATATATGATGATCAAATGACAACAATTGGATTTTTCACATACCCATCACATCATCTCACACAGTTTACAATTCTTTTATTAATTCTTTTTTTGATTTGGCATCTATAATTGGAGTGATTTGTTACGTAGCTACAGATAATTGAGAAATCTTGAAAAATGCAGATTCTCTAACAATTCACGGTGGAAGGTCTACAACTCCGCACTTTAACAAGACCCAGGTGGTGCGAGTAGGCGGACCCGGGGTTAACCAGGAGGATGTAGAGGAGGATTCAACCCCAGGCCCCACTACAGCCAGAGGCAGCAGCGCAAAGCTTTGCGGGTGTCAGCAGGCTGCGGGAGGGATCAGAGCAGCCGGGGTGCCAGGACAGGCGAGCACAGCCCAGCTCACCAGCCGGAGCACCAAGCATTACCATCCGGGAAGGACGCCTGGTGGATTGCCGAAGGTTCTGAGAGCCCGGAGCTTCCGGGTGAGTTCTGCTTGTTTACTTTAGAGTTTTCTTGGAGGGCCCTGAAAGGCTCAGTGTGGTCTAGTTCCCCTTCATTCTGAGTTTGGTCTGTGGATCCTGGAAGGTTTTTTGAGTTCTGGTTGCGGTTGACTTCAGAGTTTGTCCCACGGACTCCGGAAGGTTCTATGAGTTCCTGTTCCATTTAATTTGGAGTTTGCTCAGTGGGCTCTGGAAGGTTCAGTGCATTCTGATACCATTTAATTCTGAACTTGCTCAGTAGATGACAGAAGGTTCTATGCGTCCTAATGCCGTTTTTTTTTTTTTTTTTTAATTATTATTATTTTTTAAACCTTTATTTTGCTTTTAACTTTTACAGAGTTTTGTTGTTTACAGATATGTATGTTCCCAGATTAGTCATATGTATATCCCCCCCTTCCCACCCCTCCCAACCATCACACAGCACCCCTGAAGGATCCCCTTTTCTCACAGAGCAATGACTAGAGCTATTTTCTTCACTTATGATAGTACAGACCTTCATGCTACTTCCTTTAATGCCGTTTTATTCAAGAGCTTGTTCCATGGACTCCTTGAAGGTTCTGTGATTCGAGTTTCATTTAACCCAGCATTAGCATTTTTAATAGCCGAGAAAATCGTATATGATTCGTACTAAAGGTACAGCTAATGATTAGATGTATATATGATGATCAAAAATTAATTTGACAATTCTTTTATTAATTCTTTTTTTGATTTGGCATCTATAATTGGAGTGATTTGTTACGTAGCTACAGATAATTGAGAAATCTTGAAAAATGCAGATTCTCTAACAATTCACGGTGGAAGGTCTACAACTCCGCACTTTAACAAGACCCAGGTGGTGCGAGTAGGCGGCCCCGGGGGTTAACCAGGAGGATGTAGAGGAGGATTCAACCCCAGGCCCCACTACAGCCAGAGGCAGCAGCGCAAAGCTTTGCGGGTGTCAGCAGGCTGCGGGAGGGATCAGAGCAGCCGGGGTGCCAGGACAGGCGAGCACAGCCCAGCTCACCAGCCGGAGCACCAAGCATTACCATCCGGGAAGGACGCCTGGTGGATTGCCGAAGGTTCTGAGAGCCCGGAGCTTCCGGGTGAGTTCTGCTTGTTTACTTTAGAGTTTTCTTGGAGGGCCCTGAAAGGCTCAGCGGGGTCTAGTTCCCTTCATTCTGAGTTTGGTCTGTGGATCCTGGAAGGTTTTTTGAGTTCTGGTTGCGGTTGACTTCAGAGTTTGTCCCACGGACTCCGGAAGGTTCTATGAGTTCCTGTTCCATTTAATTTGGAGTTTGCTCAGTGGGCTCTGGAAGGTTCAGTGCATTCTGATACCATTTAATTCTGAACTTGCTCAGTAGATGACAGAAGGTTCTATGCGTCCTAATGCCGTTTTTTTTTTTTTTTTTTAATTATTATTATTTTTTAAACCTTTATTTTGCTTTTAACTTTTACAGAGTTTTGTTGTTTACAGATATGTATGTTCCCAGATTAGTCATATGTATATCCCCCCCTTCCCACCCCTCCCAACCATCACACAGCACCCCTGAAGGATCCCCTTTTCTCACAGAGCAATGACTAGAGCTATTTTCTTCACTTATGATAGTACAGACCTTCATGCTACTTCCTTTAATGCCGTTTTATTCAAGAGCTTGTTCCATGGACTCCTTGAAGGTTCTGTGATTCGAGTTTCATTTAACCCAGCATTAGCATTTTTAATAGCCGAGAAAATCGTATCACTGTCTTGATTCATGATCAAGTACAGCAATGGGTACCATTGCTTTTGGATCATCAGTACAAATGTCGGCAGAGTAGAAACAGCAAATAACTTCCTAGATTATTATAAAAATAGTTTCTGCTTTGGAGAGCCCCTGAAAAGATCACGGGAATACCAGAGGTTTGAAAACCAGACTTTAAAAGCTCCTGATTGAAGAACAGAGCCATCCTCAAGTCACATACCCTTCAATTCCTTCTGTGCTATGCTCAGGAAAGCTATCCATGAGGGAATCTGAGTAAGCTTCAATGGGGCCCATCAATTCAGAGCCATCATTGATTATTCCACCCTGGAAAAAATCAGCATTGAGCTTTAGTTGTGGCATGTGGGATCTATCACTGCAATGCAAGGGCTCACAGTTGTGGCACACAGGCTTAGTTGCTCTGTGGCCTGTGGGATCTTAATTCCCAGATCAGAAATTGAACCCCAGTCCCCTGCACTGCAAGTCAGACTCTCAACCATGGGACCACCAGGGAAGTTCCTCCCTCTTTTTCCTCTTTTTATTTTTCACAGCAAAAATCTTTATTCATATCCCCCACCCTCAGCCTTCTTCATTCCCAAGTCCTGGGGTTGCTGGGAGGGTGGCGATGGCAGAGGGGCTGCCTTGGGCAGGGCAGGGAGCCCCAGTGTGCTGCGTCTCTGCTGTTCCAGTCTGCAGAGCCCGACAGGGTGGCCTAAGAGGCCCAACCCACTGTCTGAGGTGGATGACACTCCAGTCACTCAGTTGATGTCATAGGTGGGTTCATGTCTGTTTGTGTTCCAACCCAGGTAGGGAGCACAGGGGCTGCCAATGAGAGAGTACATCTGTTTAGGGTAAGTGGGCAGCCTCACAATATACAGGATCTTCATAGCATGTGAGATCCCCACAGCATGCACAATCTTAGATTCCTGACCAGGGGTGAACCCAGACCCTCTGCAGTGGAAGCGTGGAGTCTTAACCACTGGACCACCGGGAAAGTCCACATCTCCCTCGTTTCTACTCGCGGGTGTCTCCTCAAGGTTAAAGATCCTGGTGGTCCTAATGATCTGCCTTCTTTCCTAGCACAGTGTCTGGTCCACCACTGATGCCCCATAAAAATCTGCAGCACTGAATGAATGAATGAATGAATGAAGATGGCCAACACGGCACTATTCAGTGAAGGGGAGGAATAAGACCCTGAGACTTGTCCAGGAGCTTAAAATCTTGCTTGAGGAGGAAAGACAAGCAGAGAGCAGATATTTTGCAGTGGTGCCAATGAGAACCAGTCTAAATATGTCTCAGGGAGACACTGAGGATCTATTTAATTCATTAGACTTTTTACACCTGCCCTGCCCCCTTGCATCTAGAGCCCAGAATCTGCCCAGTTTTCAAGGGTATTCTGTGGTCAAATAAGATAGCGCATGCAAAGTATGCAAAGTGCTTAGATAGTGCCCAGCAACCAGTAAATATTCCGAAACTGTTAGCAGGTGATTACTGTTATTAGTCCAGTCTTTTCTCCCCAGGCACTACTGCTCATTTCCACTCTGCCGTCACCTTGAACATGGCACTTCTAAAACCCAATATGTCCTCCCTCTGCAAACTGGCTTCTCCCCCTCTTTCCCTCAGAGTGCACCTTTTCCCAGACAACCTTACTTAAAACCTTAAAGGCATGTTTAACTTCCTGCTTCATCTGAATACATCAGCAAATTCCTGACTTTCTCACTTGTCCTTTCCTTTTAGTTCCTGCTACTATACATCTTAATTCAAATTAGAATGTCACTGGGCAATTCACACAGGACTCAGTGTCTGTATTCCATAAGGTAATTATAAGCCATGATTAAAATCCTGTGTGTGCGTGAATGTGGACGTGTGAATATAGGCATACAATTTGTGTGTGTACTCAGTGCTATTTATGCAGCTTGTTCCTAGAAATCTTTGATACATAGTATAAGATTTTAATTTTCTCTTGTCCAAAAGCAGAGGCTATTTAAATTTAAATTTTACATAATATTTTGTAAGATTTCAATAGATGGGAAGCATGTCTTATGTTTCTTGTTTCCCATGGAGGACGTGGCAGTGCTGGGAATATTCTAGGGCGCTACTCATGCCCAAACTCTAGGGAATCTTCCTCCATGTCTCTGAACCTGCAAGTCAGCCTCCAAAACACAGCAAGTCCTGCCAGCTCACCTTCAGACTGTGTCAGTGTCTTGTTGTTGTTCTGTTGTACAGTCGTTAAGTTGTGTCTGCTCTTTGAGATTCCATGGACTGTAACTAGTTAATGCTTCTCTGTCCTTCCCTGTCTCCCCGAATTTATTCAAACTCACGTCTATTGAGCTGTGGTATCATCCAACCATCTCATCCTCTGTTGCTCCCTTCTCCTCCTGCCCTCAGTCTTTCCCAGAATCAGGGGCTTTTTCATTGAGTTATCTCTTCTCATCAGGTGGCCAAAGTGTTGGAGCTTCAGTGTCAGTCCTTCCAATGAATATTCAGGGTTGAGTTCCTTTAGGATTGATTGGTTTGTTCTCCTTGTGGTCCAAGGGACCCACAAGAGTCTTCTCCAGCACCACATTTTAAAAGTATCATTTCTTTGGTGCCCAGCTTTCTTTATGATCCAACCCTGACATCCATACATGACTATTGGGAAAATTATAGCTTTAACTATACAGACCTTTGCTGGCAATGTGATGTCTCTGCTTTTGGATATGCTATCTAGGTTTGTCATAGCTTTTCTTCTAAGGAGCAAGCATCTTTTAATTTTCTGACCATAGTCACAGTCCACAGTGATTTTGGAGCCCAAGAAAATAAAATATCCCTGTTTCCACATCTACTTTCCGTGAAGTGATGGGACTCGATGCCATGATCTGTTTTCTGAATGTTGTACTTGGGGTCTGACCACCATTGTCTCTTGCCTAGATGACTCGAAACCTCTCTTCCCGGTAGCCCTCCTCACCCTTGTCACTTTTCATTCTACTCTTCACACAGCTTCCCAGAGAGATCTGTTAAAAACATAAACCTGGGTTTTCCCTGGTGGTCTAATGGGTAAAGAGTCTGCCTTGCAGTGCAGGGGTCACCGGTTCGATCCCTGACCTGGGAAGATCCCACATGCCATGGAGCGGCTGGACCAGTGTGTCCAGTTACAAGCCAGCATGGAGTGCATGTGCCCTGAGCTGACGCTCGGCAATGAGTGACGCCACTGCAATGGGAGGCCCACACAGGCCAAAGAAAATTATAGGAAATTATGGGAAAATTATAGCTTTAACTCTACGGACCTTTGCTGGCAAAGGATGGATGAAAACAAATGAAGAACCAATAAAAGAGGCCAAAATTTACAAAAACAAACAAACAAAAAACCCCTTAAAGTCCTAACTGTCATACTTAGAAGACATTTCAAATTTGAACCCCTTTGGTTGGCCTCTTTTCTAAGTTAAAAAATGTCTTTTTTTCTGAAAACGGGGAATGTTAGTATAAATAAGAGGTCCTGGGGATAGGAAGGGCCCCAAGGGGCTCCTTTGATTTGACAGTTTTTAAAACACTTTCCTTTCTCGTCTTGTGTCCAAGAATCCCTACACCGTATTCTGCTCTGGAAATTCTTGCCTTTTCTTATTCTACCAACATTCAAGTCCTTTCTGTCACATCAGTCATGTTTATGCTGCAATTAGGCTGTGTTCCCATTCTTTGTGTCTTGAAATGAAAACTCTTCTCTTGCTCACAGCTGTATGTGCACTGGGGGGGCCCCTCTGCTTCAGGCTGGGGTCAGGTGGAGGCGAACCCCACCAGTCTCTCATGCTGCGAGTGGTGGCCACCAGAGCACATGCTTCAAATGACAGATGGCAGGAGCACTGGAGACTGAGCCAAACCACACCAGAACACTCAGAACTTTAGGGCAAGCCTAGTTTATGGACATCCATTCCCATACCACTGGACCCAAAGCACCACGCACAGCCAAACCTGAGCTTGGTGAGCGGAGGAACTGCATGGGGGCCGTGGCTAGGCTGGGTGGGAAGGAGAGGGTAACACTACCTGCTAGCTTCAGGGCCTTTGCTGCCGCTGTTACTTCTCTTTGGGCTGCTTTTCCACCAGATTTCATTTCTTTACTGTATCCAGGTCTGTGCTCAAATGTTACCTCATCAGAAGTCCCTTCCTTATCTCTCCTGAAATAGCAATCCCCCAATTCAGTCATTCTCTAATTCTTATCCTGCTTCATTTTCATTCTTAGCGCTCGCCTCCCCTTGAAACAATCTACTATATTACGGATCTACTCCTGTGTACCTGCCCTTCTCTGTGAAGGCAGGAGCCTTGTCCAGCTCCATCTCTGTTTGCCCAGCAGACAGACCAGTGCAGGACCTGTCAGTGCTTGCTAGTGGCTAGATTAATGGATTACATAATACTACTTACTAGTGGCTGCTTTTCTTTCCTTAGAAGGAAAATTAATCAAATGGATAAAATTATAATCAGAACTTGTCACACCAGGAAGATAATGTACTTTTTAAAATTATATTTTAAGGTTGTGTGTGAATGCATGTGTATGTGAGCACGACTTGTCTTTTATTTATTTATTTGGCCACTTCTAGTGGTCCTTCATTTACTTATTTTTTCATCCATCTTTGTTCTTTGGCCTATGTGGGCCTCCCATCACAGTGTCCTCTCTCGCTGCTGAGCACCAGCTCTGGGCACATGTGCTCCAGAGCTCTGGCTCGGTAGTTGGACACATCGGTCCAGCCGCTCTGCGGCACGTGGGATCTTCCTGTGGGCAAACCGAGGCTGTGTTCCCATTCTTTGTGTCTTGAAATGAAAACTCTTCTCTTGCTCACAGCTGTATGTGCACTGGGGGGGCCCCTCTGCTTCAGGCTGGGGTCAGGTGGAGGCGAACCCCACCAGTCTCTCATGCTGCGAGTGGTGGCCACCAGAGCACATGCTTCAAATGACAGATGGCAGGAGCACTGGAGACTGAGCCAAACCACACCAGAACACTCAGAACTTTAGGGCAAGCCTAGTTTATGGACATCCATTCCCATACCACTGGACCCAAAGCACCACGCACAGCCAAACCTGAGCTTGGTGAGCGGAGGAACTGCATGGGGGCCGTGGCTAGGCTGGGTGGGAAGGAGAGGGTAACACTACCTGCTAGCTTCAGGGCCTTTGCTGCCGCTGTTACTTCTCTTTGGGCTGCTTTTCCACCAGATTTCATTTCTTTACTGTATCCAGGTCTGTGCTCAAATGTTACCTCATCAGAAGTCCCTTCCTTATCTCTCCTGAAATAGCAATCCCCCAATTCAGTCATTCTCTAATTCTTATCCTGCTTCATTTTCATTCTTAGCGCTCGCCTCCCCTTGAAACAATCTACTATATTACGGATCTACTCCTGTGTACCTGCCCTTCTCTGTGAAGGCAGGAGCCTTGTCCAGCTCCATCTCTGTTTGCCCAGCAGACAGACCAGTGCAGGACCTGTCAGTGCTTGCTAGTGGCTAGATTAATGGATTACATAATACTACTTACTAGTGGCTGCTTTTCTTTCCTTAGAAGGAAAATTAATCAAATGGATAAAATTATAATCAGAACTTGTCACACCAGGAAGATAATGTACTTTTTAAAATTATATTTTAAGGTTGTGTGTGAATGCATGTGTATGTGAGCACGACTTGTCTTTTATTTATTTATTTGGCCACTTCTAGTGGTCCTTCATTTACTTATTTTTTCATCCATCTTTGTTCTTTGGCCTATGTGGGCCTCCCATCACAGTGTCCTCTCTCGCTGCTGAGCACCAGCTCTGGGCACATGTGCTCCAGAGCTCTGGCTCGGTAGTTGGACACATCGGTCCAGCCGCTCTGCGGCACGTGGGATCTTCCTGTGCCAGGGATCAAACCAGCGCCCCTTGCACTGCAAAGTGGTGTTCTTACCCACTGGATCACCAGGGAAGCCTCTACTTGTCTTTTATTTTTATTGGAAGTTTACTTCAGTGCATTTTATATTTCCGTATAAATTATGTATGTGCCCAGTCGCTCAGTCATGTCTGCCTCCCTACAGCCTCATGAACTGTAGCCTGACAGGCTCTTTATGGAATTTCCCAGGCAAGAATACTGAAGTGGGTTGTCATTTCCTCTTCCGGGGAATCTTTAAGACCCAGGGATTGAACCCACATCTCCTGAGGATTCTACATTGGCAGGTGGATTCTTTGTCACCGAGCCACCTGGGAAGCCCCTCCTCAGCTCTAGGTATGCCTAATTAATAGAACATTTACAGTTCTGCAAACCCTAAAGATATTTTATAATCTGTGTCCTCAAAACCAACCTTTGCTCTTGATGTTTCTATTTTCCTTTTAGGGAGACCTATCCCGTTACACTGAGAACTCAAGAATTACATTTGACGCTTAATTTTCTCTTTTCCTCCTTTAATTTATGCCTCACTGCCCCAGTGTCTTCCACGTAGGTTTCTCTTTTCTACTTGTCCTTCCGCCTCTGAGATTCAGACCTCACTCTCTCCCTGGACAGCAAGATCTTGACTGGCTTTGCTCATCTCCATCTGTTGTATATGTCATGTCATGTGCTAGGACTCTTGTCCTAAAGTGGAGTTCTGATTATCTGATGCTCATGTTTAAAAGCATTCCGTTTCTTCTGGTCACAGGCTATATTAAGAAAAAATTCTAAGAAGAAAATGCACACTTCTCACTGCTTTAAAATATGTCATTCCTCTTTCCTTGTGCTGTGTGTAGTTCCTCAGTCCTATCCAACTCTTTGTGACCCTAAGGACTGTGGGCTGTCATGCCCTCCTCCAGGGGATCTCCCCAACCCACGGATTGAGCCCAGATGTGCTTCATTGCACGCAGATTCTTTACCATCTGAGCCACTAGGGAAGCCATTTCTTTCCTAAATGACCTTAAAAAATTATTTGTTTTGGATTAAAATGAAAATTGGTGGTAATACTTCAAAAGAACTACAGATTACTTATTATTTATGTGCAGTTCAAATTTAGCTGTAATTTTCATCAAATCTGGCAATTCTACCTTGAAGGCCAGAGCGGAAAACCCTTTAAGAATTTGTAAAACAAAAAAAGAAAAGAAAAATAAAAAGCAAATATATTAACAAAAAAAATCCATTCAAATCTATCATAACAATCTCCCCCACCCCCAAGGGCCCAAGATCATTGAATTTCTGAATTATTTATCATTGCCTTCATATTCATCCTCTGGAAGTGCATACATAGTGAATTTTGGTTACTATACATCTGAGTTCATCCTCTGGGAGTACATACATAGTGAATTTTGGTTACTATATGTCTGAGTAACATATTGTGGAAATACTGGTGGTTGCCTTGTCAACGTGGCCCTTTGCTTTGTGCAGTCACATCACATTTAGTAATGTGTGCTTAGTCGCTGAGTTGTTTCCAACTCTTTGAGCCCTCTAGGCTCCTCTGTCCTTGGGGATTTTCCAGGCAAGCATATGGGAGTGGTTTGGCATTTCCTTCTCCTGAGGATCTTCCCAACACAGGGACCGAAACTGCATCTCTTGCATTTCCTGGATTAGCGCTTAGGTTCTTTACCACTGTGCCACCTGGGAAACCTCTAATTCCAAGAATAAATAAGTAACGTGTCCTAATGCCATCACACAGTGTTTTTCATATTAAATCTGTACAGAATGTTATGAATGGAACATTCACATAAATCATTCCCATTTTGCATGTGGCAGAGGACCCAGGGCATCAGAAGGGTAGTGTAGATGTCTAACTTAAGCTATCCCCTCAGAGGCTTCCAGGCACATTGCTTCATGGACTGTGCAAAGGGTGCCTTTCCAGAGCATACAGTGAGCATGTGCTCAGAGGGCATGGATGACAAGGACAGTAATGACAAAGCCTTACGTTTATATGTTGCTGGCAAACGTGATCTCATTTGATCCTCATAAAATGCTTGTGAGGTAGGCATTACTTCCTTTTTACAGGGGAACGAACTGAAATCAAAATGGGAGAAATGCAGTTAAAAAGTCACCGGAATAAGAGCCTATGTTATTTTGCAAGGCAAAGCAGTTAAGTGACGAATATTAATTTCCTTGAAGCTGACCTAACCTTTTCCCTGTATAATGCTAAGTGACACAGCTTCGGTGCCTAGAGGGAAGATGTCCAACTTTTGAATTTGCCCGTGAGGAGTAGCTGAGAAAATTATACTGACCTACTTTCTAGTAGTATGGACATTCAAATATAAGTAAATTTTTGGGTGCTCTCCTACTTGTCCAGTAATGACACTGGAACCCATTTTTTGAGTACTTCCTTGTACTGGATGCCTCTGGGTGCTTTATAATGAATAATCAGAGTAAGTCTAAAGAACAGGCAGTACTTGTCCCATTATATACTAGGTATTTTAGCCAGTATGGTCTGTTTAACGACCTTCATAGAAATCGTGAGTTTTTAAAAAAACACGGTAGCGCCCAGGTGTCCTTGTGAGTCACATTTAGTAATGTGTGCTTAGTCGCTGAGTTGTTTCCAACTCTTTGAGCCCTCTAGGCTCCTCTGTCCTTGGGGATTTTCCAGGCAAGCATATGGGAGTGGTTTGGCATTTCCTTCTCCTGAGGATCTTCCCAACACAGGGACCGAAACTGCATCTCTTGCATTTCCTGGATTAGCGCTTAGGTTCTTTACCACTGTGCCACCTGGGAAACCTCTAATTCCAAGAATAAATAAGTAACGTGTCCTAATGCCATCACACAGTGTTTTTCATATTAAATCTGTACAGAATGTTATGAATGGAACATTCACATAAATCATTCCCATTTTGCTTGTGGCAGAGGACCCAGGGCATCAGAAGGGGAGTGTAGATGTCTAACTTAAGCTATCCTCAGAGGCTTCCAGGCACATTGCTTCATGGACTGTGCAAAGGGTGCCTTTCCAGAGCATACAGTGAGCATGTGCTCAGAGGGCATGGATGACAAGGACAGTAATGACAAAGCCTTACGTTTATATGTTGCTGGAAAACGTGATCTCGTTTGATCCTCATAAGATGCTTGTGAGGTAGGCATTAGTTCCTTTTTACAGGGGAACGAACTGAAATCAAAATGGGAGAAATGCAGTTAAAAAGTCACCGGAATAAGAGCCTATGTTATTTTGCAAGGCAAAGCAGTTAAGTGACGAATATTAATTTCCTTGAAGCTGACCAAACCCTTTTTCCCCTGTATAATGCTAAGTGACACAGCTTGGTGCCTAGAGGGAAGATGTCCAACTTTTGAATTTGCCCGTGAGGAGTAGCTGAGAAAATTATACTGACCTACTTTCTAGTAGTATGGACATTCAAATATAAGTAAATTTTTGGGTGCTCTCCTACTTGTCCAGTAATGACACTGGAACCCATTTTTTGAGTACTTCCTTGTACTGGATGCCTCTGGGTGCTTTATAATGAATAATCAGAGTAAGTCTAAAGAACAGGCAGTACTTGTCCCATTATATACTAGGTATTTTAGCCAGTATGGTCTGTTTCACCAGCTTCATAGAAATCGTGAGTAAATTATCTCTTACTCCCCAAATTAATCACGGTAGCGCCCAGGCATCGAGAAGCTCACTTTTGCTCCTTTGATTCTCTGTCCCCAAGGCCTTGTTCTCCATTCCCACTCTTCCTTATACTTGTTTCAGAATCCCAGGAGCTTATTTAGTTTAAAAAAAAGGCCAGTCCATTTATCATAGTGTAACCAAGCAGGACTCTGTGAGGCCTTCCTGGAAGAGACCACCACCCCACCCCTGCCATATCTTCCTTCAGTCTCTTGTCTGTAGAGAAAACTGTAGTCTTATAGGACTTCCCCGAGTTCCAACCAGTAGATTTAATCAGAGAAGTGAGAAAATGCAGAAAGAAAGGAAAACAGGCAAGCAAGACAAAATAATAATAGTTTAACAAAGTCAAGGACATTTAGTTGCTGGTTGTGGGCTATAGATAATATTCTAAGCCACATCCTTTGAGCTATTTTGCAGAGACTGAAACCCCCACCAGGTGGAAGAAGTTAACTGTATGCTTCCCACAAGTACATGGGCCTCAGGACCTGACAAGATCCTTAGGACCAGGAGACTGATGATGTTGACTCCTGATTACCTCACTGTCAACCAATCAGAAGACGGTCCACAAGCTAATCACATGTCTCACAACGCTCCTTCCTCACCCTGTCTTTAAAAGCCTTTTCCTGAAAGCCATGGAGAGTTCAAGGTCTTTTAAGCACCAGCTGCCCTGAACTCCTTGCTTGGCACCTACAGTAAATGTTGCACCTTCCTTCACCACTACCTGGTGTCAGGTGACTGACTTTACTGCGTGTCGGCAAGTGCACACAAGTTCAGTTCAGTACCAAGAGGCTGAGCAGAAAGAGAAAATGATCAAGTCTTATTTTCGTTCCCAGCTTGTGGTGCCTACTTTGTTGACCACAGGCTTTGAATGAGCCCTCCCCACAGGCAGCCACCCTGCAGCAGAGCTCTTGTTGATCCAGAGTATGGTCAGCCTGTGGTCTTGCCCACACTTGGTCTACAGGGCTCCGTCTACTCTCACATAGTTGGCCTGTATTCCCTGTGTTAACAGCACCATGTCTGGAAGGCCAGATCCGGAGGGGCACCCAGAGCCAGCCACACACTATGCTGGAGTTGGCCTCTGACATGAAGCCTTAGGGTCTTCGGTTGATGTTGGATCACCAGGCTGGACTCAGCCCTCCCTCCTGAAAAGTCCTCCACATCTCTTGCTGGGTCTCCAGCTGCCTAGCAGCAGGCCTTGGGTCAGGGCCACCCTCTGCTACATGATAGATTTTTCCTAATTTGAATTCTTGGAAAGTGGGGTTGTTCATTCTCTCATGTGTTCATTCATCCAGGCAACATGTATTTATTCTGCCCCTACTTTGTGCTAAGCATTGTTCTTAACAGTGAGCAAAATAAAGTCTCTGTCTTCATTGACTTATGTTTTGGGCAAAGGTGAAATCTAAATGGAATCAAAGATTGAATACACACAATATCAGATGGTCATAATGCTATGGAGAATAAGGCAGGTGCTGGAGTAAGAGATGGGGATCCTGGGGCTAGTCATTATTTGAAACAGAGTGGTCAGTGCAGGCCTTGTTGAGAAGGAGCTAGTTTAAGAAAAGCCTGAGGGGTGAAGGGAGTTAGTACTGCAACTTCTGAGGAAAGGACACTCCAGGCAGAGGGAATAGAGACAACATTTACCCTGTGGTGTGCTTTGTGTGATCTGGGAAGAGTGAGGAGGTTGGGTGGCTGGGACAGAGTGAGAGGAGGGTGGGAAGTGGGAGAAGAAAGAGGCCATGGAGAGGTCCTAGGGAGCCAGACTATAGCACTGTGGAAGTACAGAGGGAGTTTAGATTTTACTCACAGTGGGTGGGGAAGTCATTGGAGGGATCTGAGCACAAAAGGATATAATCTGTCTTAAGTCTCAATAGGGCCACAATAGACAATAAGAGCTCCTGCTTTTATTAACTTGTATTTTGATAAAAGGTAGGAAATAATTTTTTAGGTGATTTTTAAAATGTATTTATTTATTTGTTTTTGGCTATTCTGAGTTTTCACTGCTGCTACAGGCTCTTCTCTAGTTGCAGAGAGTGGGGGCCACTCTCTTGTTGAGATGAGCAGGTTTCTTGTTGCAGTGACTTCTCTTGTTGTGGAACTCAGGCTCTAGGGCACATGGGCTTCAGTAGTTGTGGCACATGGGCTCAATAGATAGGGCTCTGGGGCTTTAGAGCCTAGGTTCAATAGATGTGGCTCACGGGCTTAGTTGCTCCACAGCATGTGGAGTATTCTTGTTGTGATGACTTTTCTCATTGTGGAACTCAGCCTCTAGGGCTCACAGGCTTCAGTAGTTGAGACACGTGGGCTCAATAGTTGCGGCTTTGAGGCTCCAGAGCACAGGCTCAATAGTTGTGACTCACGGGCTTACTTGCTCCACAGCATGCGGGATCTTCTTATTGTGGAACTCGGGCTCCAGGGCACACAGGCTTTAGTAGTTGCAGCACATGGGCTCAATAGTTGCGGCTCTGAGACTCTAGAGCACAGGTTCAGTAGTTGTGGCTCACAGGCTTACCTGCTCTGCAGCAGGTGGGATCTTACCAGATCAGGGACACAAGGATGGTGTTGGGTAGGTGAGAGAGACTCTGAGAGCAATAGGCAAGAGGTGTAAGAAATGTGACTTCAAGGAATACCCGGTATGAGCTCGTGATAGGGCACAATTGTGCACATATACATGTGATGGTAAGTGTGTACATGCAAGTGTAATAGGGAAGAACAAATCTGAGTCCATATTGGATCTGTTTCTTTTAACCCTTGTATCCTGTTACTTTTGATATAGGTTAATCACTAAAGCCATATTGCCTCGAGCTTAAAGGATACATAATCTGGGAAGAGTGAGGAGGTTGGGTGGCTGGGACAGAGTGAGAGGAGGGTGGGAAGTGGGGGCCAACAGGATAGACGGAAGTACAGAGGAGTTTAGATTTTACTCACAGTGGGTGGGGAAGTCAGTGGAGGGATCTGAGCACAAAAGGATATAATCTGTCTTAAGTCTCAATAGGGCCACAATAGACAATAAGAGCTCCTGCTTTTATTAACTTGTATTTTGATAAAAGGTAGGAAATAATTTTTTAGGTGATTTTTAAAATGTATTTATTTATTTGTTTTTGGCTATTCTGAGTTTTCACTGCTGCTACAGGCTCTTCTCTAGTTGCAGAGAGTGGGGGCCACTCTCTTGTTGAGATGAGCAGGTTTCTTGTTGCAGTGACTTCTCTTGTTGTGGAACTCAGGCTCTAGGGCACATGGGCTTCAGTAGTTGTGGCACATGGGCTCAATAGATAGGGCTCTGGGGCTTTAGAGCCTAGGTTCAATAGATGTGGCTCACGGGCTTAGTTGCTCCACAGCATGTGGAGTATTCTTGTTGTGATGACTTTTCTCATTGTGGAACTCAGCCTCTAGGGCTCACAGGCTTCAGTAGTTGAGACACGTGGGCTCAATAGTTGCGGCTTTGAGGCTCCAGAGCACAGGCTCAATAGTTGTGACTCACGGGCTTACTTGCTCCACAGCATGCGGGATCTTCTTATTGTGGAACTCGGGCTCCAGGGCACACAGGCTTTAGTAGTTGCAGCACATGGGCTCAATAGTTGCGGCTCTGAGACTCTAGAGCACAGGTTCAGTAGTTGTGGCTCACAGGCTTACCTGCTCTGCAGCAGGTGGGATCTTACCAGATCAGGGACACAAGGATGGTGTTGGGTAGGTGAGAGAGACTCTGAGAGCAATAGGCAAGAGGTGTAAGAAATGTGACTTCAAGGAATACCCGGTATGAGCTCGTGATAGGGCACAATTGTGCACATATACATGTGATGGTAAGTGTGTACATGCAAGTGTAATAGGGAAGAACAAATCTGAGTCCATATTGGATCTGTTTCTTTTAACCCTTGTATCCTGTTACTTTTGATATAGGTTAATCACTAAAGCCATATTGCCTCGAGCTTAAAGGATACATAATGGCTCATTTCTGGGAGCCCTGCCTTCCAGGCCTGAGTGTTAAGCAAAAATACCTTTGTTTAGCTCACAGGAAATATCTGACCAGGCTCACTTGTTAACAGCTGCAGGAAAGAAGAAATTAACCCATTCTCTCTAGAGTCTGATTTGAACCAGGAAACATTTGAGATAAACATATGGTTTTTCACTTTACCTCCTCACTTCCTCCTCTTTGTTCTATAAAAGGAACTAGGATACAAACCTGGCAAGATGGCTCTTTGGGACACTAGTCTGCCATCTTCTTGGTCTGCTGGCTTTCTAAATGAAGTCCATATTCCTTGCCCCTGTAACTTGTCCTTCATTGTGTGTGGTGAGTAGTATGATCTTGAACTGGGTAACCCAAGTTCTCCCAAGCCAATGCACCACCATGGGTTCCAGTGTGGGTTTATGTTGATAGAGGTTTTGATAGGCTGGATCTCTATAGGACCATCTGCTCTCAAATTATAGACAAGTCATAATTGTGCAGTACACAGACTAAACATTGTACCAGAAGAGGTGTCTGGCTTTTCAACACATTCAACTAAGAGTCTTAACAAGTAAGCCTATACATACACTAAGCTGATGTTAAGAGGGCCGTACCTGAGAAATTAAAAGTTACAAATAATATCTATCTCTTCAGTGACAACAGATCATTGGTAGACTAGATTTGGCAGCCTGTGAAAAACGTACCTGACACTCTTTTCCCACACTCAGATGTCTTTATACAGCAGCTCTCCCAGTTGTATTTAGACATTTCTAGAACTCGAAAATCCCTGAGGTATTTACCCATGTACTTGAGGGATAGTCTGCACTTCTTAATTGAAGTCACAGCAATCAGAAAAAGGCCTATAACCCTTAAAAGACAGTGTGGTTAGGGATCTGGCAACACAGGGCTTTGCCCAGACTCCTTGACTGAGATGACTCAGTCTGGGACATTGTTGCTGAGTGCATTATTCTCTGTGCCACTCAGAGGGGCCACTCTCAGGGGCAGTCAGCTGTCTTCTGAAATGACTGCCGTATTGATATAGGTAATCACTAAAGCCATATTGCCTTTTAACCCTTGTATCCTGTTACTTTTGATATAGGTTAATCACTAAAGCCATATTGCCTCGAGCTTAAAGGATACTTTCATTTCTGGGAGCCCTGCCTTCCAGGCCTGAGTGTTAAGCAAAAATACCTTTGTTTAGCTCACAGGAAATATCTGACCAGGCTCACTTGTTAACAGCTGCAGGAAAGAAGAAATTAACCCATTCTCTCTAGAGTCTGATTTGAACCAGGAAACATTTGAGATAAACATATGGTTTTTCACTTTACCTCCTCACTTCCTCCTCTTTGTTCTATAAAAGGAACTAGGATACAAACCTGGCAAGATGGCTCTTTGGGACACTAGTCTGCCATCTTCTTGGTCTGCTGGCTTTCTAAATGAAGTCCATATTCCTTGCCCCTGTAACTTGTCCTTCATTGTGTGTGGTGAGTAGTATGATCTTGAACTGGGTAACCCAAGTTCTCCCAAGCCAATGCACCACCATGGGTTCCAGTGTGGGTTTATGTTGATAGAGGTTTTGATAGGCTGGATCTCTATAGGACCATCTGCTCTCAAATTATAGACAAGTCATAATTGTGCAGTACACAGACTAAACATTGTACCAGAAGAGGTGTCTGGCTTTTCAACACATTCAACTAAGAGTCTTAACAAGTAAGCCTATACATACACTAAGCTGATGTTAAGAGGGCCGTACCTGAGAAATTAAAAGTTACAAATAATATCTATCTCTTCAGTGACAACAGATCATTGGTAGACTAGATTTGGCAGCCTGTGAAAAACGTACCTGACACTCTTTTCCCACACTCAGATGTCTTTATACAGCAGCTCTCCCAGTTGTATTTAGACATTTCTAGAACTCGAAAATCCCTGAGGTATTTACCCATGTACTTGAGGGATAGTCTGCACTTCTTAATTGAAGTCACAGCAATCAGAAAAAGGCCTATAACCCTTAAAAGACAGTGTGGTTAGGGATCTGGCAACACAGGGCTTTGCCCAGACTCCTTGACTGAGATGACTCAGTCTGGGACATTGTTGCTGAGTGCATTATTCTCTGTGCCACTCAGAGGGGGCCACATCTCTCAGGGGCAGTCAGCTGTCTTCTGAAATGACTGTCACCCTAGAACTGTAAAATAGCTAATGACCTACTGCTATGCTCCCATATGCTCCTCAAGTCAGCATGAGTTTAATTATTTCTCCTGGGATGAGCTCAAGAGCTCAGAGAGTCTCAGAAATCTTGGAATGAGACTGTGACTTAATATGCAGCCAGACAGGGTGTGATGGATCCCCAGTAGAGCTTAGCAGCTGTGGCCCATCCGCATAGAAGCAGTGATGTACACAGATGTTGCTATGGTGACCTCCATAACTCAGAGGGTGTGGGAATTTAGGGATTCCCAGGGGAACTGTGCATTTCCTTTTGCCAGGTCCTTGTAACCTGGCATTCACAGACTTTAAATACAAGTTGTACCAATTAGGATCTCTAAAAGTCTTATCCTCTGGAATATACATGCAATAACCATGCAAGCTTTAATGGGAGAGTTTTTTCAGGTGTGTATACATAGGTATATATGTATATGTATTAGGAAAATATGATGGAACTTCCGTAATATTTGTGTCATTGTCTCAGAAGGCAGATCATAGCCTATGCATCGTATCTCATCTACATTTCATAGAGTCATTACAGTTTCCTTGGTGTCCAGTTAATTACCAGAAGTCTGACATGTTTTCTTCTTCTGATCTGCTGTGACTTTCTTGCACAACCTTGACTTTAGTGTTCAACTTTTAACAATAATTTAATTGGCTTGTTTATCAAGAAGTATCTATAACTCACTCTGTGTATAGAGTTTTGCTTTTTGGTTGGATCTTGTATATGACAAAATGGTATAGAGGGAGGAGAAGAATTCATTAATGGAAGCTATGATATCTAATGTTTCCTTGAATGGTTTCATCATTCAAAATCACTGCCTTGAAAAATCTAAGAGTCTGATTTCTTAATGTGAATATGCAGACACAATGTAATGATTTATATATTTTTAGTCAATTTATAA
The DNA here is from genome assembly GCA_022376925.1 of Tragulus kanchil. Taxonomy (NCBI): domain Eukaryota; kingdom Metazoa; phylum Chordata; class Mammalia; order Artiodactyla; family Tragulidae; genus Tragulus; species Tragulus kanchil. The sequence continues at coordinate 158,518,576 of JAIOJX010000025.1, read as the reverse complement.
AGTCTTCACATGAAGAAAATTCTTTATCTAGTTAACAATAATTGCTTCTCAGACATAAAGTGAAAGTTAGTCACAAAGTCGTGTCTGACTCCTTGCAATCCTGTGGAGGATAGCCTATGAGGCTCCTCTGTCCATGGAATTCTCCAGGCAAGAATATTGGAGTGGGTTGCTATTTCCTTCAGGACTTAGACAGTTAATCAAAAACTTCATTCATTCATTCAATCCATATTTACTGAATATATGTTTTGAGTAGGGTTTCGTTCCTGGGTATAATATAATGAATGAAATACTTAGAGTTCTGTTTTTAAATGAGCTTATAGGCTAGTAGAAGAGGGAAAGAAATGCATAAACTGAGTATATAATTGTGACTTGAAAAACACATGCAAGAATTAAAGAGAGCAATGTGATAAAGGATACCTGGAATGTACCTAAAATATGGAATATGATTACAGGTATGATTAAGAATATGGCATATTCAGAGGCTTCTCTCTGCAGTGAAGAAGAAAGGGAATTTTGTATCTGCATATTATACCTACCTGGTTTGAATCATGATTATTTGTGTTCAAGAACTTAGTGCTTATCTAAGATAGGAAGACCAACAAGGAGAGACAATAGTATTCAGTTTATTTTAAGAGCAAAATACTGGGTTAGTCAAAAAGTTTGGTGAGGTTTTTCCACAGGGTGCAATGGAACTTTTTTGACCAACCCAATAGGTATTATTTTCTCACTCTGGGAGTGAGAGAAGACTATATTTCACCATCTCTATGCTCTCCAAGTCATAAACAGGCAAAATTCTCCCTTATGATTAACACAAGCAAATTTTTGTTTGTATCTTTCCCACGAAGAGTTTTATTTATACTAGTGCATTTCTCTGTAATATAATAGTAGGTACTATAACAATTTAACATGGCTACTTTAAAATGCCCTGAGGAAATCTTCAGAAAATAAAATATGGAGAAAAACCATGTTCATGGATTGGGCAATCTATATTCTAAATATAACCATTTCCCCAAAGTAAATCTGTAAGTGGGATTTCTGTGCACCTTATTTCTTATAATATTTAATGGTTTTACAAATATGGCAAAATTACTTGATTTTTATGTGAGGTTAAAATGTGAGTTTGGAGGAAGTAAGTGTAGATATACCATCTTATTTTTTTTTTAACTCATTGGTGTATAGTTGATTTAAAATGTTGTGTTACTTGTAGGCGTACAACAAAGTGGTTCAGTTACATAATTTAGGCTAAATCATCATCGACGATGGTTGTTATTGGGGTATGGCCAATTAACAATTTTGTGATAGTTTCAGGTGAACAGTGAAGGGGCTCAGCTAAACATATACATGTATTCATTTATCACTGAAGAAATCAAAGAGGAAATAAAAATACATAGAGACAAATGACAATGAAAACACGATGATCCAAAACCTAGGACACAGCAAAAGCAATTCTAAGAGGGAAGTTTATAGCAATATAGTCTTACCTTAGGAAACAAGTAAAATCTCAAATAAATAGCCTAACCTTACCCCTAAAGCAATTAGAGAAAGAGGAACCAACCAAACTCAAAGTTAGTGTAAGGAAAGAAATCATAAAGATCAGAGCAGAAATAAATAAAATAGAGATGAAGAAGACAATAGAAAGATCAGTGAAACTAAAAGCTGGTTCTCTGTAAAAAGATAAACCAAATTTGCCTTTAGCAGAGTCATCAAGAAAAAAGGGAGAGGGCTCAAGTCAGTAAGGTTAAAAATGCCAAAGAATTTACAACTAATAACAAAAGATCATAAGTTGTTATTGTCCAACTCTTTGTGACTCCATGGACTGCAGCATATCAGGCTTTCCTGTCCTTCACTATCTCCCAGAGTTTGCTCAAACTCATGTCCACTGAGTTGGTGATGCTATCCAATCATCTTGTTCTCTCATCTAAACCCTTTCTCCTGCCCTCAATCTTTCCCATCATTACGATCTTTTCCAATGAGTTGGCTCTTTGCATCAGGTAATCCAAGTATAGGAGTTTAAGCTTCAACAGCAGTCCTTCCAATGAATATTCAGGTTTGATTTCCTTTAGGACTGACTGCTTTGGTCTCCTTGCTGTCCAAGGGACTCTCAAGAGTCTTCTCCAGCACCACAATTGGAAAGCATCATTCTCTGGCTCTCACCCTTCTCTATGGTCCAACTCTCACATTCATACATGACTACCGGAAAAACTATAGCTTTGACTATACAGACCTTTTTTGGCAAAGTTATGTCTCTGCTTTTTACTATGCTGTCTAGGTTTGTTGTGGTTTTCCTTCTAAGGAGCAAGAGTCTTAATTTCATGGTTGCAGTTGCTATATGCTGTGATTTTGGAGCCCAAGAAAATAATATCTGTCAGTATTTCCACTTTTTCCCCTTCTATTTGCCACAAAGTGAAGGGCCTAGATGGGATGATCTTAGTTTTTTGAACGTTGAATTTTAAGCCAGCATTATCATTCTCCTCTTTCACCCTCACCCAGAAGTTCTTTAGTTTCTGTCCACTTTCTGCTACATTTTGTCAGTGTTCTCCACTATGACCCATTGGACTTGGGTGGACCTGCACAGCATGGCTCATAACTTCACTGAGCTATGCAAGCCCCTTCACCATGACAAGACTGTGATTCATGAAGGGGAAAAGATCATAAGAGACTACTACAAATGACTATATGCTAATAAAATAGACAGTCTAGAAGAAATGGACAAATTTTTAGAAAAGTATAACCTTCCAAAACTGAACCAGAAAGAAATAGAAAATGCCATCTTCTTTCAATGGAGATTATTTCTCTCTTGTCTGATGGTTGAGCCTGATAAACATAGTGAACTGTATAAAAATTAGGGGACAATTAAAAAATATATTTTATTTTATTTGGGGGGGGCGGGTTGGGGAGGGAGAGGGACGGGCTGGCCACTTCTATTGGTCTTTCAGTTATCTATTTTCATCCATCTTTGTTCTTTGGCTGTGGGTCCCTCCTTCTCCTTTGGGCCCTCAATGCTATTCTCTTGTTCTCTCATCTAAACCCTTTCTCCTGCCCTCAATCTTTCCCATCATTACGATCTTTTCCAATGAGTTGGCTCTTTGCATCAGGTAATCCAAGTATAGGAGTTTAAGCTTCAACAGCAGTCCTTCCAATGAATATTCAGGTTTGATTTCCTTTAGGACTGACTGCTTTGGTCTCCTTGCTGTCCAAGGGACTCTCAAGAGTCTTCTCCAGCACCACAATTGGAAAGCATCATTCTCTGGCTCTCACCCTTCTCTATGGTCCAACTCTCACATTCATACATGACTACCGGAAAAACTATAGCTTTGACTATACAGACCTTTTTTGGCAAAGTTATGTCTCTGCTTTTTACTATGCTGTCTAGGTTTGTTGTGGTTTTCCTTCTAAGGAGCAAGAGTCTTAATTTCATGGTTGCAGTTGCTATATGCTGTGATTTTGGAGCCCAAGAAAATAATATCTGTCAGTATTTCCACTTTTTCCCCTTCTATTTGCCACAAAGTGAAGGGCCTAGATGGGATGATCTTAGTTTTTTGAACGTTGAATTTTAAGCCAGCATTATCATTCTCCTCTTTCACCCTCACCCAGAAGTTCTTTAGTTTCTGTCCACTTTCTGCTACATTTTGTCAGTGTTCTCCACTATGACCCATTGGACTTGGGTGGACCTGCACAGCATGGCTCATAACTTCACTGAGCTATGCAAGCCCCTTCACCATGACAAGACTGTGATTCATGAAGGGGAAAAGATCATAAGAGACTACTACAAATGACTATATGCTAATAAAATAGACAGTCTAGAAGAAATGGACAAATTTTTAGAAAAGTATAACCTTCCAAAACTGAACCAGAAAGAAATAGAAAATGCCATCTTCTTTCAATGGAGATTATTTCTCTCTTGTCTGATGGTTGAGCCTGATAAACATAGTGAACTGTATAAAAATTAGGGGACAATTAAAAAATATATTTTATTTTATTTGGGGGGGGCGGGTTGGGGAGGGAGAGGGACGGGCTGGCCACTTCTATTGGTCTTTCATTTATCTATTTTCATCCATCTTTGTTCTTTGGCCCGTGTGGGCCTCCCATCACAGTGGCCTCTGATGTCATAGAGCACTGGCTCTGGGCACATGCGCTCCAGAGCTCCGGCTGGGTAATTGGCCACATCAGTCCAGCCGCTCTGCAGCATGTGGGATGTTCCCAGGCCAGGGATCGAACCGGCACCCCTTGTACTGCAAGGTGGTGTCCTTACCCACTGGACCACCAAGGAAATCCGCTTAGGGGAAAATTTATCAAAACTTGTCAGTATTTTCTATTAAATTTTAAAACTCTTTGATAATATTAAATATAGGTTATTATTCACATAAAATCAACTGTGAGAACTTAGAAGTGTCTATAAAGTATTATATATGAGGACTGATTTGAAAGTTAAATATTTTCCTGTCTACTCTATATTCTGTGTATATGGCTTGTGCATTTTTGCAGTAAAATGTAAATGATCTGTGGCTATGATCTCAAAATAGAGTCAGGTACTAAAACACACAAGACACTAATATTTCACTTAGGAGTACAGAATTTTCTACTAAGTTTTAAAAATAAAAAGCCTTTGAAAGCTAGGAAACTTCATCAAGAGGATCTTTGAAAGAATTTATCTTTGTACATGTGGCAGTGTTTCAGCTGCAGCAGTGTTAATGGACTGAAAATCCAAAGATATTAAAAATGCCTGCTATAACACAATGTGTGATATGTGAGAATAATACTTAACAAACTGTTTCTTGAGAAATCTCATGGGTTGTTAAGCATTGATATGATTAACAGTATTCAAACCAGGTACTTAGCTTTTTATGCTGAGACACAGCATTTCTACCTGGTACACAGAAGTAATAGGTCTACTGAGTACTGATGCTTCTTAACAAGAGTGAATGGGTGGAGAGGACCGAAGTTCTACTTCACTTCATGATTCTAGGATAGTAGGCAGGTGAGTTAATCTTGCTATGGACTGGTTTCTCATCTGTAAAATCAAGAAGTGGGCCAGTAGCCATGCTGTTTTGATGGTCTGCATGTTCACTTTGATGGGTGACCGGCGGGGTGGGAAGGGAGGGGAACGGGCGGGCCACTTCTATTGGACTTTCATTTATCTATTTTCATCCATCTTTGTTCTTTGGCCCGTGTGGGCCTCCCATCACAGTGGCCTCTGATGTCATAGAGCACTGGCTCTGGGCACATGCGCTCCAGAGCTCCGGCTGGGTAATTGGCCACATCAGTCCAGCCGCTCTGCAGCATGTGGGATGTTCCCAGGCCAGGGATCGAACCGGCACCCCTTGTACTGCAAGGTGGTGTCCTTACCCACTGGACCACCAAGGAAATCCGCTTAGGGGAAAATTTATCAAAACTTGTCAGTATTTTCTATTAAATTTTAAAACTCTTTGATAATATTAAATATAGGTTATTATTCACATAAAATCAACTGTGAGAACTTAGAAGTGTCTATAAAGTATTATATATGAGGACTGATTTGAAAGTTAAATATTTTCCTGTCTACTCTATATTCTGTGTATATGGCTTGTGCATTTTTGCAGTAAAATGTAAATGATCTGTGGCTATGATCTCAAAATAGAGTCAGGTACTAAAACACACAAGACACTAATATTTCACTTAGGAGTACAGAATTTTCTACTAAGTTTTAAAAATAAAAAGCCTTTGAAAGCTAGGAAACTTCATCAAGAGGATCTTTGAAAGAATTTATCTTTGTACATGTGGCAGTGTTTCAGCTGCAGCAGTGTTAATGGACTGAAAATCCAAAGATATTAAAAATGCCTGCTATAACACAATGTGTGATATGTGAGAATAATACTTAACAAACTGTTTCTTGAGAAATCTCATGGGTTGTTAAGCATTGATATGATTAACAGTATTCAAACCAGGTACTTAGCTTTTTATGCTGAGACACAGCATTTCTACCTGGTACACAGAAGTAATAGGTCTACTGAGTACTGATGCTTCTTAACAAGAGTGAATGGGTGGAGAGGACCGAAGTTCTACTTCACTTCATGATTCTAGGATAGTAGGCAGGTGAGTTAATCTTGCTATGGACTGGTTTCTCATCTGTAAAATCAAGAAGTGGGCCAGTAGCCATGCTGTTTTGATGGTCTGCATGTTCACTTTGATGGGTGACCTCTCTCCCTAGTGGCTATCATACTTTGAGTTGCCTTTCTTGGTTACTTCTTTTCCAGGATTGGAATACCTACTAATCCAAGTGACTGAATGTCGCTTGATGAACATGAACTCATGACTAAGGCAAAGAATGTACTTGGGGGTGTTTTACCTTGGCTACGACAGATCTTGAGGAAGACCTCATACTTCTTAACAGAATGCACCTTCTGAGAGAGCCATGGAGATATATTTTCAAGAATTATAACTTGTTACCCAAAAGCTGTTGCAGAGTGAGAAAAAGAAACACGCTGACCTCTCTTCAGGAAAGAATTTGTATTCCATTTACAAGGATGGCAGTTAGCTGACAACCTCTCGTTGAAGCCCCTCAGCATCTATCAAATCTTGCAAGCTAAGGTCAAGCTCTTTCTGGGCGATTACCAGTCAGCAAGTTGGCAGGCTGGGATTCATAGGGCCTTGTCATTTCTACACAGTGGGTTTGGAATGACCGACTGAGTTGGCAAATGCTCGTTAGATCCGCTTTGCAGTTGGCAGCTTTCCCTGTCCAGTCTGTTTCCTTCTCCTTTTCTTTGTACAGGTAACAAGTCAGCCTTGTGGTTGCAAGGCTTTTCCTGCTCAACCAGCTTCTTTGTCCTTCTTTGTCTTTTGTAGTGGGTAATCGAAAAGGTAGGGGAGGAGGAGAATGCTATTGACTTCTCCCCAGCCTTGAGAACTGTGAGAAAGACATTTCTGTTCTTTATAAGCCAGCCTGTTTATACCGTTTTTTGTTATTGCAACCCTAATGGACTAAGACAGCTTTCCAATAAACCTCTTGCATTTCTAAATCTGTCTCAGAGTCTGCTGACATTCCTTTCTAGTTACTAAATGGCACATCAACTCAATTTCATGTGTCTCCATGGGACCATGCTGCCTCAGTGCCATCGCCTGTAACAAGTAAACAAACAAAAAACAAACAAGCACCAATGCTTTTCCCATTAGGTTCCATCTTGTTATATACCTTATTTTTTGCAATTGTCCTGACAACATTATCAATCTTCAATTTAATATAGTCTTATAACAAGTGTCAATTCTCAAAATTATGTGTTTTTTGCTTATAATTTTAGATTGGTTATTCCCAGTGTTCATATTATCAATGATCGGCCAATAGTCACTCTGGGAAGGAGGAGAGGGAAGTGGTGTTGTGGTCCAGGCAGTGGTGCAGTCATGAGTTCTGATCCGAGTTTTATCATCTAGTGTGGAAAGACCTGGAAAGAGTTGCCTTACATCTCTGAGCCTCATTTTCCATTCTCTGTAAAATGAGAGTAGTATAATATATAATATTGAGAGGTTTCAAAAGCAATATATATATATATATATATATGTATTATTATTATTATACATATATTGCATATATTATTATTGCTACATGTGTATTACTCTTACTCTGGGAGACTTTCAGTATGATGCTGATGTCATCAAAGCTAAGCTGTGTTTGGCAACATTCAATTAAGGCCTGCGTTATAGTCTAAACTGAAAGTTTTGGTCATTTTACCTATTTCATTTCTTGCTCTAAATTCAGGGATCTATCATAATTTTGGACCTGTAACCAAATAACTCCACATAACAGAAGAACATTAAAAAAAGTTTTGATTTGTTTCTTTGTGCTATAGGCTTACCTATTTTTCCATTCTTCACCTGAAAAAGTGGCATTATTAAATGGAGTTTTCTTGGTGAAAATTAAACACTCACCTGCTTAAATATAAATATTTGGTTGACAATAAATGAAAAGTAGAGAAACAGCCTATGCAGAGATAGACCCCAGTCCTTAGAGATATGTTTTTAAGATTTATATCCTGTTACCAAAAACACTGTTGCAGAGCAAGAAAAAGAAACACTGTCCAGTATCAAGGAAAGGTCTAGAACTCACAGCTAGGCTTTGGTGTTCTCCTGCTGGATAATTTCATAGCACACCAGCATCAGACAAGATCATTCTGTGATGTGATGGACGATGTCAACCAGACCAGTCCATAACCATGTCTGCACACTCTCAAAATCATGAACATTGTCCAAACCACAAAAAGACCTAACTTCCTACTGTCCTACCTAAAATGAGCAGCTGGTTCTTTGTCAAGTACAGCATCAAGCTCACTCTTGTGACAGACGTCCTCTCTATATATACTATTTATAAAGAGATCCAATCATAGATTTCTGTCCACTTCCTGACTGCACTCAATCAAGAGTAAGCATTGTTTCCCTTAAGGCCTCCACTGAAGTCTGTTAACATGAAGCCTAAATGCTATAAGTCTTCTTTAACACTCTCACTGAGATGCCATGTGGCTTCCCATGGTGTAATTTCTTCCTGGCTGTGAATATAATAAATTTAATTTGTCCAGCTACAGGTATGTCCATGGTGGTCTTTAGCTACAGGACATTGATCCTGGAATTTCAGCAAATAATGTACCAATGCGATTACTGTGTGTCCTGTATTCATTCATTCACTGGTTCATTTATTTATTCTACAAACATTTTTTGAGAACCTACTTTGTGTTGGGGCCTCTGCTGGGCAGTGTGGACTTTGAGATGGACTATACACTGCCGGCTGTGAAAGTGCTTGTGGGGAGCTGAGAACCACCACGTGTTACACACTGGCTCTGTGTCAGGCACTGCACTAACTGATTTACATAGATGGTCTCTTGTCCTTAACCATAGCCTTTCAAGGTAAGGATTGTTATTGCAGTTCTACAGATGAGCAAACTCAGGATCAGAAATGTTAAATGAACATATCTGGAAAGCAACAGAAGCACGACTCCATAGCTCCAAAGCCCACATGCTCTTTCTTTTTGGTGAGCTCTAAAAATAGAGTGCATACTTGGTGCAACAAGAATAAAAGTACTGGTTAAGTCTATTAGTTTAAGATAAGAATTTCCAGAGAAAAATCTTTTGGATAGTCTCTTATCATGCTTTAAAATTATAAAATCATTACAATGACCTTGTAAAAAGACAATCTATACATCCTAACACAAAACCTACTGTTGTCTTTGTAGATTAACTTTTGGTCTTTTTTTATATACATATTTATTATGTAGAGCTCTGAGCATAGAAACAGGTATAATTAGAGCAAAAAGAGGAGGTTTGGCCAGCCTGGAGATCAGGACTAGGAATGAACATGTTGGTGGTAATTCTGCATCATTCAGGTAGAGAGACACTTCCCCTGAGTGAGCAGGCTGCCATGGTAGACGGGGGAAGAGTTCATGGCTTCATATCTCATGGTTTGGACCAAATACTCCCCAGAACTGTTCAGCCTCCTTGCTCTGATCCCAGCTTCGTACATAACTTGCTAATTTCTTCCCAATTCCAAGGATGCTGAGGGATGGTGATGTATTTTACTATTTTGGATCTGCCACCCTTTGCAGAGAAGTGCAAGCCCCTTATCCATTCTCTGTGGCATTAATTTCTATAAGAGTAGTAATAGTATTTCACATTCCTGTTGTGAGAATCAGATGTGAAAATGGAAATACCTTGTCCAAGACCAGGTCATCCCTCTGAATATGTTACAAGATTTTGTTATTCTCTGAAGATTGCTCAGTTTAAAATGCCTATTTTCCTGATGTTTCTTAAGAGTGACCTTAAAGGGGAGAGAATTCTAGACATTGGGTCAAAGCTAGAGGAGAGGCTGAGCTTCCGGAAATCATACCATGCATGTTACTGCCTCATTTTACTCCAAATGAGGTTGACTGCATGTGGAATGTAACAAAAATGCTGCCCCAACTTTATTGCTAAAAGCTATCTTTTTTATTGAAGAAGGATTTATATGTGTTCAGGACTATGAGTCTTGTCATAAAACTTGCTGTTACACATTCCCTTTCTGTTTAGTTAATAATAGTTATTTTATATTATATTTTATATTATTTTATATTATATTATATTAGGGTAGTTGAGCCGCCTTAACAAAATATGACAGACTGGATGGCTTACACAACAGAAATTCATTTCTCACAGTCCTACTGAAAGTTCATGGTCAAGGTCTGGCTCGTTTGGTTCCTGGTAAATGCTCTTCCAGGCTATCCCTGGTGGTTCAGTGGTAAAGAACCTGCCTGCCAGTGCAGGAGATGTAGATTTGATCCCTGGTTAGGAAGATCCCCTGTAGAAAGAAAGAGCAACCCACTCCAGTATTCTTGACTGGAGAATCTCATGGACAGAGGAGCCTGGCAAGGTACAGTGCATGGGCTCACAAAAGCATCAGATACAACTTGGCGACTAAGCAACAACAAAGACAACAATCTTTCTTGGTTATGTCTTCACATGGGAAAGAGAGGAGAAAAGAGAAGAGAGAGAGAGAGTGAGAACGCGCACATGAGCGAAAGGACGAGGTCCTGTGTTTTCTTCTTAAAAAGGCAATAATCCCATCATGAGTGATTTTTCTCATGATCTCATCTAACTTAATTACCCCCTGAGGCCTCATCTCCAAATACTATCACAGTGCAGGTTAGGGCTTCAACATTAAAATCTGATGGGGGACCAGCCATCAGGGAAGCCCAGATTTTCTTTTTAAAATTAAAATTAAATGTTAAATACACATGAGCACTGGTACTTGCTGCAGTGTTGCAAGACTTTACTTCAGAGGACTGAGGCCCAAAAGGAGTGTGTTGGACCAAGATTTTGTTACTTTTTCTCTGAAGATTGCTCAGTTTAAAATGCCTATTTTCCTGATGTTTCTTAAGAGTGACCTTAAAGGAGAGAATTCTAGACATTGGGTCAAAGCTAGAGGAGAGGCTGAGCTTCCGGAAATCATACCATGCATGTTACTGCCTCATTTTACTCCAAATGAGGTTGACTGCATGTGGAATGTAACAAAAATGCTGCCCCAACTTTATTGCTAAAAGCTATCTTTTTTATTGAAGAAGGATTTATATGTGTTCAGGACTATGAGTCTTGTCATAAAACTTGCTGTTACACATTCCCTTTCTGTTTAGTTAATAATAGTTATTTTATATTATATTTTATATTATTTTATATTATATTATATTAGGGAAGTTGAGCCGCCTTAACAAAATATGACAGACTGGATGGCTTACACAACAGAAATTCATTTCTCACAGTCCTACTGAAAGTTCATGGTCAAGGTCTGGCTCGTTTGGTTCCTGGTAAATGCTCTTCCAGGCTATCCCTGGTGGTTCAGTGGTAAAGAACCTGCCTGCCAGTGCAGGAGATGTAGATTTGATCCCTGGTTAGGAAGATCCCCTGTAGAAAGAAAGAGCAACCCACTCCAGTATTCTTGACTGGAGAATCTCATGGACAGAGGAGCCTGGCAAGGTACAGTGCATGGGCTCACAAAAGCATCAGATACAACTTGGCGACTAAGCAACAACAAAGACAACAATCTTTCTTGGTTATGTCTTCACATGGGAAAGAGAGGAGAAAAGAGAAGAGAGAGAGAGAGTGAGAACGCGCACATGAGCGAAAGGACGAGGTCCTGTGTTTTCTTCTTAAAAAGGCAATAATCCCATCATGAGTGATTTTTCTCATGATCTCATCTAACTTAATTACCCCCTGAGGCCTCATCTCCAAATACTATCACAGTGCAGGTTAGGGCTTCAACATTAAAATCTGATGGGGGACCAGCCATCAGGGAAGCCCAGATTTTCTTTTTAAAAATTAAAATTAAATGTTAAATACACATGAGCACTGGTACTTGCTGCAGTGTTGCAAGACTTTACTTCAGAGGACTGAGGCCCAAAAGGAGTGTGTTGGGGTCACTGTGTGTGTGAGTGTTTGTGCTTGTGTTGGGATGGATGAGTCTGGAAAAAAATGGTATGGATAAAGAAAAGGAAATGAAGTGAAGACACCTTGAAGGAATAAGTAGAAATAAGATGAACGGTTATTGTTGTTTAGTCGCTAAGTCATGTCTGACTCTGCTACCCAGTAAATGATAGCTGATGGGTGCTGATCTTAAAATTTCAAAATAAACAAATGCTGGCGAGCACAGGGTCCTGAGGACAGTAAAACAGAGAACCATCCCTTCCTTATAGTCATGGGAAGCACACTTTGAGAACTGCAGATACGTAGAATCAGAATTTCTTTAACTTAAAGGGCAGATGTGAACCAATTAACTGCAATGGGCAAATCAGCATTTTGCTTATTTTTTAAGCCAAAGCCTAGTCAGCCTGATTAAGAGGATTTTCAACTGCTTTATGAAGCTCTACCCCATTTGACTCTCTCCTCTGTCTACTTCAGGCTAATCTTCCCAGTGAGGTGAAACCCCCTCGATCAAGTGGTCAAGCTAGTTACAGGCTCGTGGTGGCTTTGATAATGAAAAGCCAACAGGCTGTTCTGGGGGATGACTCAAGTGTTCAGAAATGTATCAATAGGAATGAAAGGTAGTTAAAGATAAAAGGAAATCCTACAGTCTCTCCTAAAGAGTCGTAGTCCCATTGGCTTCATAAGGAGAAATAGGGAGGAGGGAGATAAACTGAGAAATAGATCAGGAGAATAAGAGATTCAAGAGATGAGCTATGAAACGGGTTGCAGAAGCCTCATTCCATTGTTCCCTAGTGGTGAGGAGGGAGGCGGCCACTTAGGACACTGAGTCACCACTCCTGAGTCTGGAGAAATGTAATAGGATGATCATGCTTCAAAGCACAACCAGGTCATAATTTGCAGTTCCTGCCTAGGAAAGGAGAAGATGTGAGAGTGAACTGAAATCTTTTCTCCTAGAATGATCTGAAAATCAAACATTCCTGTTGGAATCAGGTGGATGCTTGTCATATTCGTGATTCCTGGGTCTAAACCTGAAACTTACTGAAGCAGATGTTCTGAGATCAGGGCCAGGGGATACACATTAAAAGCAAAACAAAAACTCAACGGGGTTTTTTTACGATCACTGTGTGTGTGAGTGTTTGTGCTTGTGTTGGGATGGATGAGTCTGGAAAAAAATGGTATGGATAAAGAAAAGGAAATGAAGTGAAGACACCTTGAAGGAATAAGTAGAAATAAGATGAACGGTTATTGTTGTTTAGTCGCTAAGTCATGTCTGACTCTGCTACCCAGTAAATGATAGCTGATGGGTGCTGATCTTAAAATTTCAAAATAAACAAATGCTGGCGAGCACAGGGTCCTGAGGACAGTAAAACAGAGAACCATCCCTTCCTTATAGTCATGGGAAGCACACTTTGAGAACTGCAGATACGTAGAATCAGAATTTCTTTAACTTAAAGGGCAGATGTGAACCAATTAACTGCAATGGGCAAATCAGCATTTTGCTTATTTTTTAAGCCAAAGCCTAGTCAGCCTGATTAAGAGGATTTTCAACTGCTTTATGAAGCTCTACCCCATTTGACTCTCTCCTCTGTCTACTTCAGGCTAATCTTCCCAGTGAGGTGAAACCCCCTCGATCAAGTGGTCAAGCTAGTTACAGGCTCGTGGTGGCTTTGATAATGAAAAGCCAACAGGCTGTTCTGGGGGATGACTCAAGTGTTCAGAAATGTATCAATAGGAATGAAAGGTAGTTAAAGATAAAAGGAAATCCTACAGTCTCTCCTAAAGAGTCGTAGTCCCATTGGCTTCATAAGGAGAAATAGGGAGGAGGGAGATAAACTGAGAAATAGATCAGGAGAATAAGAGATTCAAGAGATGAGCTATGAAACGGGTTGCAGAAGCCTCATTCCATTGTTCCCTAGTGGTGAGGAGGGAGGCGGCCACTTAGGACACTGAGTCACCACTCCTGAGTCTGGAGAAATGTAATAGGATGATCATGCTTCAAAGCACAACCAGGTCATAATTTGCAGTTCCTGCCTAGGAAAGGAGAAGATGTGAGAGTGAACTGAAATCTTTTCTCCTAGAATGATCTGAAAATCAAACATTCCTGTTGGAATCAGGTGGATGCTTGTCATATTCGTGATTCCTGGGTCTAAACCTGAAACTTACTGAAGCAGATGTTCTGAGATCAGGGCCAGGGGATACACATTAAAAGCAAAACAAAAACTTCACAGCGGTTCATATACATAGTGAGGTCTGAGCATTCTTGGCTTAGAGGATAACTGAGAACATACGTTTTTCTTTATTCATTATCTTAACTTGTCTTTTGTCAACTAAAATATATAGTCACAGCCTGAAAGCAGTTATTTTATGTGGTGGAAATGTTTAAGACTCGGAACTCTGGGAGATGGCATCTCAGTAGCTCTGAGAAAAGTGCTCCAAGGAGGAAAGAGAGGGAGTCTGGCTGTATACAAGTTTGCAGCAAAGAAAGCAGGCAGTCTGAACATCAAAGATCAGGTTTCAAGTTAAAGAATTTAGCATTCTATAAGATGCAAGCCTCTGGGCTCCCTCGATTCATTCCTTTCCGAGGCACCTCAACTCCCTGGCCCAGTCCTGTTTCCTTGTCCACCTTGCTTCCTGCATTTCCCCCAGCTCCTCAGCAATCACCATGAGGGAGTGGCAGGATCCCCTGGCCCTCAGTGTGGGGAGCACTCATGTACTTTTGGAGGCTAGAAATCACTGATGGCTGAGACATTTCTTGTTTATTGATATGGCAGGAGATATTTTCATTTCTCAGTTTTGATTGATGGGAAGTGAAGCGGCACTGCAGAATTCAGGGCCAACCCAGAAAAATCTCTGTCAAACAGAAGCTTACTCTCCTAGTGTGTTACTAGGAGGCAACTGCCAGGTTGGGCGGTTGGTTCAACATCCGGACTGACATCATCTTACCCAATTTGGCGTTTGAACAATTTCATAATCATGTGAGCCAGTTCCTGACAGTAAATACCATTGGCTCAGTACCTCTGGAGAACCAAAACAATGACAATATTCTTCTGATCACTGTTTTCTCCTGTGTTTCCTTGGCGTAGGTGTGTCCTTGTTTAGCACATCAGGTATGCCGATGCTAAGATGCAGGAGGGAGTATCTCCATGGAAACAGTGATGACAAGTCAGGGAGAAAGGGATGCTGAAAATAAACAAACATTCCTGTTGGAATCAGGTGGATGCTTGTCATATTCGTGATTCCTGGGTCTAAACCTGAAACTTACTGAAGCAGATGTTCTGAGATCAGGGCCAGGGGATACACATTAAAAGCAAAACAAAAACTTCACAGCGGTTCATATACATAGTGAGGTCTGAGCATTCTTGGCTTAGAGGATAACTGAGAACATACGTTTTTCTTTATTCATTATCTTAACTTGTCTTTTGTCAACTAAAATATATAGTCACAGCCTGAAAGCAGTTATTTTATGTGGTGGAAATGTTTAAGACTCGGAACTCTGGGAGATGGCATCTCAGTAGCTCTGAGAAAAGTGCTCCAAGGAGGAAAGAGAGGGAGTCTGGCTGTATACAAGTTTGCAGCAAAGAAAGCAGGCAGTCTGAACATCAAAGATCAGGTTTCAAGTTAAAGAATTTAGCATTCTATAAGATGCAAGCCTCTGGGCTCCCTCGATTCATTCCTTTCCGAGGCACCTCAACTCCCTGGCCCAGTCCTGTTTCCTTGTCCACCTTGCTTCCTGCATTTCCCCCAGCTCCTCAGCAATCACCATGAGGGAGTGGCAGGATCCCCTGGCCCTCAGTGTGGGGAGCACTCATGTACTTTTGGAGGCTAGAAATCACTGATGGCTGAGACATTTCTTGTTTATTGATATGGCAGGAGATATTTTCATTTCTCAGTTTTGATTGATGGGAAGTGAAGCGGCACTGCAGAATTCAGGGCCAACCCAGAAAAATCTCTGTCAAACAGAAGCTTACTCTCCTAGTGTGTTACTAGGAGGCAACTGCCAGGTTGGGCGGTTGGTTCAACATCCGGACTGACATCATCTTACCCAATTTGGCGTTTGAACAATTTCATAATCATGTGAGCCAGTTCCTGACAGTAAATACCATTGGCTCAGTACCTCTGGAGAACCAAAACAATGACAATATTCTTCTGATCACTGTTTTCTCCTGTGTTTCCTTGGCGTAGGTGTGTCCTTGTTTAGCACATCAGGTATGCCGATGCTAAGATGCAGGAGGGAGTATCTCCATGGAAACAGTGATGACAAGTCAGGGACAGAGATGACAGATAGGGTAGAGTGCAGGCATGGGGTCTTGGGTCAGTAGGCTTGATTTAAATGCTTCAGGACACTAGTGGAGAAAAGATTTTAATTAGATGTGTTATTACCTATATATTTGCTTTGTCTCTTCCTTCATCATATTCTAAGTGGAATTAAAATTACACTGCCTAATGGTGCAAATTTGAATATATATAGATTTACACCATTTAAGTTATTCTAAGGGGGTATTTACATTTCTGGATATCCAGAAATGTACTTGTTATTTACTAGTTATTTACATGTAAATCATTATCTTAGTTAGAATACAATATAATGAAGCATTCTTCAATGCACTTTTTCTTAAAGGTAGCCTCTTTTTAATTTCATTTATTTATTTTTGGCTACATTGGGTCTTGATCGCTATGTGTGGGCTTTCTCTAATCAGAGACTGCGCTCTTGTTTCCAGGTGTGAGCTTCTCATTGTGTTGGCTTCTCTTGTTGTTGAGCGCAAGCTCTAGGCACTCAGGCTTCAGTAACGGTGGCACAAGGACTCATTAGTCATGGTTCGAAGTCCCTAGAGTGTACAGGCTTCAGTAAGTGAGGCGCGCAGGCTTAGTTACTCCGTGGCATGTGAAATCTTCCCAGATAAGGGATCAAATCTGTGTCCCCTGCATCGACAAGTGGATTATTATCCACTGAGCCACCAGGGAAGTCCTTCAATGCACTTTCAAAAGTTGTTTTGTTTTGTTTTAATGGAGGCGGATAATTAAAGTGAAAAATGATTGATTAGAAAAAATAAATGCTTCAAGGCAAGTGTCTGGGTCAAATCAGGTCTTGGCCCTTTGTCAACCAGTTGGACAAATTACTTAATCTCTGTGTGTTTCACTTTTCTCATCTGCAAAATAGAGAACAATACTAGTCTCTGCCTTTGTAGTGTTGTTTGACTTAATAAGCAAATGAATTAGCTACAGGGAAAGTAATATGCTGCTGACACACAGTAAAAATTCAATAAATTTTCTATTATTATCCCTGTTGTTGTCATTGTTATTCACTTTATCACACTTTACAATGACCTTTAATGTGGCTTTCTGTTCTTTAATTGCATTGCACATACTGAAAGCCGAGACTAGTTTTTTGGGACCTGATATGCCTGGAGGCTTTCAGTGAGCCTCCCACAGAGTGGGGTCTTTTCTCTTGATTATTGAAT
This sequence comes from Tragulus kanchil, assembly GCA_022376925.1. Classification (NCBI taxonomy): domain Eukaryota; kingdom Metazoa; phylum Chordata; class Mammalia; order Artiodactyla; family Tragulidae; genus Tragulus; species Tragulus kanchil. The sequence goes on along the minus strand of JAIOJX010000025.1, from coordinate 158,501,207 downwards.
GAATGAATTGGATGGATGTGAGTGTAAAGGAGGTACTTTGGAAAGAGATGACAGGAAACTCTGGCCTTTCTATGCCATAGACATGTATCCTTCTGGCAGGTTTGAAATGGAGGGAACAGAGCCGAGCTCTGGCTGCATCATGATATTCCCAGATGACGGAGGGCGCAACTGTACATTTGGGGACAACTTTCAGCAGTAACACGGCAGGTTTTTTTTAATTCCTCCCCTCTTGGCCTACAATTTGAAGTTCAAGTGACCTTCATGCACAAAATCCTAGTAATGAATTCAACTCATTTTTGAACAGAAGGTGATAAAAGTAATACTGCCTATCAGGAAAGAGGAGGAATTAATGAAGTAATTAACTTTAGTCAGCATGTTATGTGACCCTGACCCAAGGAAGAGATAACAAAACAAGGAAAAATGCTTGGACCGAGAAGCGGCTTTATGATCAATGGGAAAGGGGGAGGATTCTCGAAAGCTGAACTTCAAGGGCAGTGATAAATAAACATTTTATAAGACTGGTACTCGGGGACTATCCCCACAGAAAGGATGTGGGCTAATGACAGGCAGGACATTGCAAGGGCAATTTGGGTGGAAAAAAAGCAGCAGTTTCTTTTTTGCTGTCTTCCTTCCCTCCTTCCTTCTCTCTCCTTCTTCTCTCTGGCTTCTCTGCTTGTTCCTGCCTCAACATTTTATCCACCTTCCATTACTAGAATCTTCTTGGAGTCATCCTGTATGTGGTTGTCCTCCGCTTGGTCCCCACATCTCAGTAGAGTCTCCCTTGGAGTTAATGTCATTTGAGAAAGATCCGGAGATCCAGGTGGTCCAGATAGCACTCTCCCTTGACAACCGTGCCTCCAACAGGTGTGAAGACTGAGCCCCAACCTCTGTGGGCTGATGGTAGGACCTCTGTCCTTTTTCCACATTCAGTAGTCTCTGGTTCACCTTCGTCATCTTCCTTGAAGGCATTAACATGTGTCTTGAGAGTCAGGCACGACCAAGTGACTGAACTGAACTGAGTTCCTTTGAATGACATAGGCAGAATGTTTGACCTGGAGGAGCTATACTTTCTAACCTGCAAGTGCTAAGTGTGTGTGGTAGTCGCTTAGTTGTGTCTGATTCTTTGCAACTCCATGGACGGTAGCCTTAACCAGGCTTCTCTATTTATGGAATTCTCCAGGTAAGAATACTGGAGTGGGTTGCCATTCCTTCTCCCGGGATCTTCCTGAGCCAGTGATTGAACCCTGGTCTCTTGCATTGCAGGCAGATTCTTTACAGCCTCTGGCTGCATCATGATATTCCCAGATGACGGAGCGCAACTGTACATTTGGGGACAACTTTCAGCAGTAACACGGCAGGTTTTTTTTAATTCCTCCCCTCTTGGCCTACAATTTGAAGTTCAAGTGACCTTCATGCACAAAATCCTAGTAATGAATTCAACTCATTTTTGAACAGAAGGTGATAAAAGTAATACTGCCTATCAGGAAAGAGGAGGAATTAATGAAGTAATTAACTTTAGTCAGCATGTTATGTGACCCTGACCCAAGGAAGAGATAACAAAACAAGGAAAAATGCTTGGACCGAGAAGCGGCTTTATGATCAATGGGAAAGGGGGAGGATTCTCGAAAGCTGAACTTCAAGGGCAGTGATAAATAAACATTTTATAAGACTGGTACTCGGGGACTATCCCCACAGAAAGGATGTGGGCTAATGACAGGCAGGACATTGCAAGGGCAATTTGGGTGGAAAAAAAGCAGCAGTTTCTTTTTTGCTGTCTTCCTTCCCTCCTTCCTTCTCTCTCCTTCTTCTCTCTGGCTTCTCTGCTTGTTCCTGCCTCAACATTTTATCCACCTTCCATTACTAGAATCTTCTTGGAGTCATCCTGTATGTGGTTGTCCTCCGCTTGGTCCCCACATCTCAGTAGAGTCTCCCTTGGAGTTAATGTCATTTGAGAAAGATCCGGAGATCCAGGTGGTCCAGATAGCACTCTCCCTTGACAACCGTGCCTCCAACAGGTGTGAAGACTGAGCCCCAACCTCTGTGGGCTGATGGTAGGACCTCTGTCCTTTTTCCACATTCAGTAGTCTCTGGTTCACCTTCGTCATCTTCCTTGAAGGCATTAACATGTGTCTTGAGAGTCAGGCACGACCAAGTGACTGAACTGAACTGAGTTCCTTTGAATGACATAGGCAGAATGTTTGACCTGGAGGAGCTATACTTTCTAACCTGCAAGTGCTAAGTGTGTGTGGTAGTCGCTTAGTTGTGTCTGATTCTTTGCAACTCCATGGACGGTAGCCTTAACCAGGCTTCTCTATTTATGGAATTCTCCAGGTAAGAATACTGGAGTGGGTTGCCATTCCCTTCTCCCGGGGATCTTCCTGAGCCAGTGATTGAACCCTGGTCTCTTGCATTGCAGGCAGATTCTTTACCATCTGAGCCACCAGCCATTGCTATTGGAATCAGAACAAGCAGAATCCACTTGACATCTTTCGCTCATTCCTGTGAATATACAACAATATATATTGACTGTTTGTGACCCATATGACCTAGTTAAAACTGTGTAAGATGCTGGGTGTCTGTGTAGGGTTTCTACCCTTGTGCGGCCTATGATGTAGTCAAAGAAGACAGGTGTGGAAACAAAGAAGGTCATTCTGGTGACTTTCCTACTGAGCTAGAATTCTCTTCAGGTTACACTAGGAGCACAAAAGAAGGGTGGATATATTCTGTCAAGAACAGAAAGGTGAAAAAGAGCTTCATAGTCGAGGCTGACATGCAGAAGAGTGAGAAGTATCTGCCAGGTAGACAAGAGAACACAGGCACTCAGATCAGCAGAAGATGTTCAGCTTGTCAACCACCAAGTGGCACTTGCTATGAGTGCTCGCCATCTACCTCTACAAGGATTAAATCATGTGCTGCTGAGGCTGCCGACCTCCAGCACACATGAAGGAGATCAGGATGGAGAGAAGAAATGAGGCACTCTGTGCTCTGGGAAATTGGCAGGACAGGTCTTCAGGTAGATATTCTCAGGAGTCGATTTTAGAGCCCAATTCCTATATCTCCTCACATCCAGAAAACACCAAAATCCTTCATGGTGATATTTTTTCAGGAGTTTCCGATTTTAGAGCCCATTCCTATATCTCCTCACATGAGTTCCTTTTGAGTCTCTGGTTCACCTTGTCATCTTCCTTGAAGGCATTAACATGTGTCTTGAGAGTCAGGCACGACCAAGTGACTGAACTGAACTGAGTTCCTTTGAATGACATAGGCAGAATGTTTGACCTGGAGGAGCTATACTTTCTAACCTGCAAGTGCTAAGTGTGTGTGGTAGTCGCTTAGTTGTGTCTGATTCTTTGCAACTCCATGGACGGTAGCCTTAACCAGGCTTCTCTATTTATGGAATTCTCCAGGTAAGAATACTGGAGTGGGTTGCCATTCCCTTCTCCCGGGGATCTTCCTGAGCCAGTGATTGAACCCTGGTCTCTTGCATTGCAGGCAGATTCTTTACCATCTGAGCCACCAGCCATTGCTATTGGAATCAGAACAAGCAGAATCCACTTGACATCTTTCGCTCATTCCTGTGAATATACAACAATATATATTGACTGTTTGTGACCCATATGACCTAGTTAAAACTGTGTAAGATGCTGGGTGTCTGTGTAGGGTTTCTACCCTTGTGCGGCCTATGATGTAGTCAAAGAAGACAGGTGTGGAAACAAAGAAGGTCATTCTGGTGACTTTCCTACTGAGCTAGAATTCTCTTCAGGTTACACTAGGAGCACAAAAGAAGGGTGGATATATTCTGTCAAGAACAGAAAGGTGAAAAAGAGCTTCATAGTCGAGGCTGACATGCAGAAGAGTGAGAAGTATCTGCCAGGTAGACAAGAGAACACAGGCACTCAGATCAGCAGAAGATGTTCAGCTTGTCAACCACCAAGTGGCACTTGCTATGAGTGCTCGCCATCTACCTCTACAAGGATTAAATCATGTGCTGCTGAGGCTGCCGACCTCCAGCACACATGAAGGAGATCAGGATGGAGAGAAGAAATGAGGCACTCTGTGCTCTGGGAAATTGGCAGGACAGGTCTTCAGGTAGATATTCTCAGGAGTCGATTTTAGAGCCCAATTCCTATATCTCCTCACATCCAGAAAAACACCAAAATCCTTCATGGTGATAATTGTTTCTCATGACTAGCAGAAGTTTCATGAGACCAGCAGAAACTTTCTACAAAAAAAATATGTGCTTGATTTCATGTATCCCCTCTTTACCAAAATCACAAATCACTGCCCTTCCCCCTCCATCTCTTTGAAACAGTTTCTCAGAGCTATCTGAGGTGCTATCTCCTGGGCTGTAATTGTGATATTGCCCCAAATAAAACTTAATTCACAAGTCTCAAGTTATGCCTTTTTTAAAAATTGAAGTTGACAAGCTCCTGGCCAGGAAACGGCATTTAGTTCAAATCGTTCATTGGGACTGTAGCATGGCGAGGCATCAGTCAGAGACAAGCTTGAAGAAACTGGAAGAGGTCAGAGGGTCAGAACCTTTATATGCTGGCTGAGGGGTCTGGACAGACCCTCCAGCCATGAGGAAGTCTTGAAGGGTATCCGGCAGGGTGGCAACATATTTATTCATGTATTCGGTCAGTGTTTCATAGAATAAGGTGCTTCATGTCAGGCACACCTCCAGGCATTAGGGTCACATCAATGTACTAACAGATAAAAGTCTCTGTTCTAGACTTCCCTGGTGATGCAGTGGATAGGAGTCCTCTTGCCAATGCAGAGGACATGGTTTCAATCCCTGCTACAGAAAGATTCCACGTACTGCGGAGTAACTAAGCCAGTGCACACAACTACTGAGCCCGCACGCTGCAACTTCTCAGCCCAGGCTCTGCAACAATAGAAACCACCTCAGTGAGAAACCCTCGCATCACAACAAAGAGTAGCCCCCACTTGCTGCAACTAGAATAAAGCCTGCAAAGCAACAAAAACCCAGTGCAGCCCCAAATTAATTAATTTTAAAAAAATATGGCTGGAATCTTACAACAAATCTCTGTCTCTGTGGAGTTTACTCTCTACTGGTGGAAAACAACATATAGTTGTCATTTAGTTAATTATATAGTATGTTAATAGGCTGAATGTGCCATGTGAAAATATAGAACAGGTTAAGAGGGATCAGTGGCAATGGGAGCAGGAGGACGAGCTGCAATTTGAAAGAGGGTGATTAGAGATATGAAGGCACCAAAGAGTAAATGACACATTGTTGGTGGTTGGGGAGGGAAGATGCCTCAGCCAGAAGGAAGCTCTGGTCCAAAGGCCAGAGGTGGGAGCAGGCATGGCCAGTATGTAGAATCTTAAAAAGGCCTTGGGGTTGAAGTTAAATCAAGTAGGACGGGCTTCTTTGGTGGTCCAGGGGGTAAGGACACCACCTTGCAGTACAAGGGGCTCTGGTTCGATCCCTGGCCTGGGAAGATCCCACGTGCCGCGGAGTGGCTGGACCTATATGTCCAATGACCGAGCTGGAGCTCTGGAGCGCATGCGCACAGAGCCAGTGCTCTGCGACAACAGAGGCCACTGTGATGGGAGGCCCACATGGGTCGAAGAACAAAGATGGATGAAAAATAGATAAATGGAAGACCAATAGAAGTGGCCTGCCCGACCCCCTTCCTCCCCAATCTGCCCCCTACCGAAAAAAGAAAAAAAAAAATAATAATAATAAAAAAAACCCAAGTAGGAGGTCAGAGAGGTAGTGGAAAGGGGCCTATGGGTTGAGCAGGGCTATCTAGACCCTTTAAGGACTTTGTTTATATTTGTAAAGAAATGAACAGCCATTATGGAGAAAACAGAGAGAAGCAGAGGCGTAACAGATCTCACATACCACTTTAAAAAATAGAGTCATTTAGCTAATGAACTATGCAGAGCCTGTCTGGAGCAGAAGCAGAAAAGTCAGTAAGGAGGCTCTTAGAATAATAATCTAGTCAAGAAATGATGATGGTTTGAGCCAGAGTCACAGCAATGGAAGAGATAGGAAGGGGTAGATTCTGGTTATGTTCAAATTTTCATTGTGGAATTATCAGTCTTGCCGTGTAGAGGGTAAAATTTTACTTGACATTTATTGAGTGCTTACTGAGTGCCAGATACTAGTCCAAACACTCTTTATGTGTCTACTCATTTATTTCCCCGAAACAATCCAGTTGAAAGAGGAATCATTATTATTCTCCACTGTACATATGAAGGAATGGAAGCAGAGAAATAATATTGGAGTTGGGAAAATCAGAAGCTTATTCCAGGCATGAGATGATAAGGTTTAATGCAATAGCGTTAGAAATGAAGCAGACAATCAGGCAGTAAAGTGGCAGAGAAGAGAAGATAGTATTTTCCATCCTTAGTTATTTTGGTTCCTTCCTTCTGAGCAGGGCATTGCATAAGTGGCCGTTAAGATGGTGCAGGAGGCTTGAGTCTCTTCTCCAGGCAGAAGTGCTTTTGAACAGGTTTTCGTTATAAAGCTCCAATAGATCCTGGTTGTTTGTAGAGCTATCATTTTGATTCACGGAGGAAAGTCTTTCAGATGATAATAAAGGAGAGAGTTGAAAATAACTGCCATGTAAATATATCCTTAAACGGGGAAAGATGGTAGAAAGATAAAAATTGAGAGGGTTGAGGGAAGGTTTGCATAATAAATGTTTTGGTTTCTTTGCCTCACCATCTTCTGCTAAGTAAATTTCGAAAGTAGGGGCATAATTTCGATCTGACCAGTGAGATGACAGACAATGACGATTTGCAAGAATGGAATGACTTGAAATTGGTTTTATTAATGAAGCTGTCAGCACTAGGGTGGCAGAATGATCCAGTGTGCTAGATTATGTACTGGATTCAGTTGTGAAAGACCTTGATTCTAGTTCTAATGCTCAGACTTAGGTTATAAACCTTCTTCCTGTCTTATTTATAAAACAAAAGCAGCAGGAGGTAACACAGAACGGATGCTTCCAAGGCTTTTGAGGATGAAGACGGTACATGATGAAATGTACCTCATGCAAATCTAAAATCCCAAGTGAGGAACATTCAAAGGCGGAGAGTTAAGGTTATTTACTCACTCTAGGAGATTTTCTCTTGAATTAACCATTCTGACAATTTGCCCAAAGAAAGGGATACAGCCGTTAGAAGTTACTAAGATTTACAAACGTAATTTGTCATCTCAGCTAGACGTCTCCATAACAGCTTTTCAGTCTAGATGACATTGCAGATCTTAACCTACATCTTCTTGGGCATAAACTGTAGTTAAAAGGAATCCTTCCTTTAGATTTCTTGGTTCATGGAAATATTTATTTAAGCAATTTGATACCCTATGAAGGAATGGAAGCAGAGAAATAATATTGGAGTTGGGAAAATCAGAAGCTTATTCCAGGCATGAGATGATAAGGTTTAATGCAATAGCGTTAGAAATGAAGCAGACAATCAGGCAGTAAAGTGGCAGAGAAGAGAAGATAGTATTTTCCATCCTTAGTTATTTTGGTTCCTTCCTTCTGAGCAGGGCATTGCATAAGTGGCCGTTAAGATGGTGCAGGAGGCTTGAGTCTCTTCTCCAGGCAGAAGTGCTTTTGAACAGGTTTTCGTTATAAAGCTCCAATAGATCCTGGTTGTTTGTAGAGCTATCATTTTGATTCACGGAGGAAAGTCTTTCAGATGATAATAAAGGAGAGAGTTGAAAATAACTGCCATGTAAATATATCCTTAAACGGGGAAAGATGGTAGAAAGATAAAAATTGAGAGGGTTGAGGGAAGGTTTGCATAATAAATGTTTTGGTTTCTTTGCCTCACCATCTTCTGCTAAGTAAATTTCGAAAGTAGGGGCATAATTTCGATCTGACCAGTGAGATGACAGACAATGACGATTTGCAAGAATGGAATGACTTGAAATTGGTTTTATTAATGAAGCTGTCAGCACTAGGGTGGCAGAATGATCCAGTGTGCTAGATTATGTACTGGATTCAGTTGTGAAAGACCTTGATTCTAGTTCTAATGCTCAGACTTAGGTTATAAACCTTCTTCCTGTCTTATTTATAAAACAAAAGCAGCAGGAGGTAACACAGAACGGATGCTTCCAAGGCTTTTGAGGATGAAGACGGTACATGATGAAATGTACCTCATGCAAATCTAAAATCCCAAGTGAGGAACATTCAAAGGCGGAGAGTTAAGGTTATTTACTCACTCTAGGAGATTTTTCTCTTGAATTAACCATTCTGACAATTTGCCCAAAGAAAGGGATACAGCCGTTAGAAGTTACTAAGATTTACAAACGTAATTTGTCATCTCAGCTAGACGTCTCCATAACAGCTTTTCAGTCTAGATGACATTGCAGATCTTAACCTACATCTTCTTGGGCATAAACTGTAGTTAAAAGGAATCCTTCCTTTAGATTTCTTGGTTCATGGAAATATTTATTTAAATGCAATTTTGCATTATACCCCTAAATTAAATCTCCATTTTGTGCCTCTGGGAGTACATTAAAAAATATAATCTAGATAGCTTAAAGATGGTGATCTGAATTGTGTCAAAGTTTAACCTTCTGCAACTTACATTTAAATGATTTGATAATCTACATCATCTTGTACTTGTTGATGGGCTAAGAAAGCAGAAGTTGTTAAACTGATCATTCTTGAGACCAATCGACCATGATTTGTAATAAGTACATTTTACTTCTTATTTCTTTGGCAGCTGCTGATCACATAAATATTGTGGACCATAAACCAAAAGTACTAGTTTTAAATTACATTTTAAATTAAGTTTCAATTTGAAGATAGTCTAGAATATGTAGAATTCTTAGCTATTTGTATGCTAATTAGTTTTCAAAATTATTTTCTAAGTGTCTAGTTTCATGGCAGATTTGAGCAGAAATGGTTCCTTAGTGACCATCTGGTCACTTTACAAGACTATTGAAGGAAGAAAACTTGCAATGTTGTATTAGCATTTTATGGCTGAAAATGGCCATTGAAAGTCATCTGGCCTTAGTATCTGAGCATCTCCAGGTTAGGAATGAGATGAAATTATTTGAATTGCCTTTACAGTTTATATTATGTGTATTTCCAGTGCCGAGGAACATATTATTTCCAGAGGGAATCTATTCTCTCATTAGAATTTTAGACAGATCTTCTTTAACTTGAATCCAAATTCATCTGCCTCTAACCCTTAGGTCCTTGCTGCAACCACTGGAACTGAGCAGTGTGAATATAACTCATATTCCATGTGACAACGCATCAAATATTTGAAGAAATCTATCATGCAAGCCACCGTCCCTCCCTCCTTGCCTCTGTCCTTACTGCTTATGGCTAAACAACCCAGAAACAACTGTTATTTGTGAAATAGAGGCAAGAATCCTCACCTGTCTGATTAAGTTTAGCAACTTATCATTGAGGAGATACACATCTTCGCTTTTGGGATCACTAAAAATATATTTCCTTATCTTCAGTCTTTTTGAACTGATTTCACATAGATTACTAACAGCTCTGCCTCCTCCCCAGTGTCTTGGAATATAACTCATATGAGTCAAAACACTTGAATTCATCAAAACGTTTGTAACTCTCTTAAAATGTTTACACTCATCTTGGGTTTCTTATTTTTATGTCCTGTACTATTGTAATAAGAACATAATGTGAGATCATCCGCCTCTTAACACAACTGTTAGTGTCTACGTTGTTATTGTTGCCTATGGGTTCAGTGGATAGCAGCTCTTTAGCGTTTATTCATCTTGTTTACCTGAAACTTTAGGCCAGTTGATTAGTAACTCCTTTTTTCTGTCTGCCCAGGCCCTGGAACTACCACTCCGCTCTTTGATTCTATGAATCTAACTGCTTTAGACAGTCAGACTTCTTATATAAATGGAATCATGAAATGTTTTCCCTTCTGGGACAGGCTTATTTCATTTAGTATAATGTCCTTCAGATTTATCCATGTTGTTGCATGTTACAGAAATCACCTGCTAGATGGATAATTATTATAACAAAAAAAGATAGCAGTTTTTGTGAAGAGGGGGAGAGACTAGAAACTCTGCTCACTGATGATGGGAATGTAAAATGGGACAGTTACTATAGAAAACAGTACGAAGTTTCTTCAAAAAGTTAAAACTAGAACTACCACATGAACTAGCGATCCTGTTTCTAGGTATTTATCTCCCCAAATGGAAATGAGGATCTTGAAGAGACATTAGCACTCCTATCATGTTCATTGCTTAACCATTCACAATAGCCAAGATGTGGAAACAACCAAAATCTCCATAGACAAATGTGGTAGGCATATACAATGAAATATTAGTCCGTCTTAAAAAAAGGAAATTCTAAATATTGATATCTTTTCAAATGCTTTTTTTTTCTTTTGATATGCTTGGCAGAAAAAGTTAAATCCCAATAAAAGTGAAAAAAATGTGTGTGTGTGTGTGCACATGTGTGAGATTCATGTATGTTGCAACATTGGCACAGAGCAATTGGCCATGCCCCTCTTTGAAATTTTCACTATGAACAAAACGAGAGTCTGTGGTCTCAAGTCACTTTCACACATCTCAGCCTTTTCAGAGTATATTTTCATAGGTCTATGACAGTCATTCTTGTCCACACACAAATATGTGTCTACCCTTCCAGATTTTAGGTAATTTTTTTTATTAGTAAACAACTTGGTTTGAATTTTTTTTAGAAATGCATTTTATTTATTTTATTTTTGGCTATTCTGGGTTTTCACTGCTGCTGCAGGCTCTTCTCTAGTTGCAGGGAGTGGGGGCTACTCTCTAGTGGAGGTGAGCAGGCTTCCTGTTGTGGTGACTTCTTTTGTGGAACTCGGGCTCTAGGAAGCACGGACTTCAGTGACTGTGGCACATGGGCTCAATAGTTGTGGCTCTGAGGCTCTAGAGAGCACAGGCTCAGTAGTTGTGGCTCACGGGCTTAGTTGCTCTGCAGCATGTGGGATCATCCCGGATCAGGGATCGAACCTGTGTCTCCTGCAGTGGCAGGCGAATTCTTTACCACTGAGCTATCAGGGAAGTCCTATTTAAGGTAATTTTTAGTGGAAATTGTCAACAATTACATAATAAGAAGCACTTTTTTGGGAGCAAAGCATTCATCCTTTATAGCTTCTCAAGCGCTCTTCCCATGCCTATTTTTCTCTTTGCTACCTTTGAAAGCCTGTCTTCTTTCAACTGATTAGGCATAGATGATGCCAGTCTCCCCTTATATGGCTGTAACTAATTCTATGGTTGCATAGTCATTTTTCTTCTATGTTTTATTTTTCTCTTAACTTTACAGCCAGTCTTACCTTGTGAGTTAGAACTACATTCAAAATAGCAAACTGCCTGTCTCTTTCTCTGAATTTTGAAAAGCTGCAATTTTTCAGGAACTCAAGTGAAGAACTCATCAGATACACGTTGTTCCCAAGAAAAACAGTAGTACGTAATTCACAGTATGGTTGATGAAATTTTGAAAAGTTGTTGCTGTTCAATCACTAAGTTGTGTTGGACTCTTTCTGACCTCATGGACTGCAGCATGCCAGGCTTCCCTGTCTTTCACCATCTCCTGGAACCTGTTCAAAATTATGTCCATCGAGTCAATGATGCCATCCAAACCTCTCATCCTCTGTCACCCTCTTCTCCTCCTGACCTCAATCTTTCCCAGCATCAGGGTGTTTTCCAAGAAGTTGACTCTCTGCATCATGTGGTCAAAATATTGGGGCTTCAGTGTCAGCATCTGATTGTCTTTTTATTTTAGAAATGCATTTTATTTATTTTATTTTTGGCTATTCTGGGTTTTCACTGCTGCTGCAGGCTCTTCTCTAGTTGCAGGGAGTGGGGGCTACTCTCTAGTGGAGGTGAGCAGGCTTCCTGTTGTGGTGACTTCTTTTGTGGAACTCGGGCTCTAGGAAGCACGGACTTCAGTGACTGTGGCACATGGGCTCAATAGTTGTGGCTCTGAGGCTCTAGAGAGCACAGGCTCAGTAGTTGTGGCTCACGGGCTTAGTTGCTCTGCAGCATGTGGGATCATCCCGGATCAGGGATCGAACCTGTGTCTCCTGCAGTGGCAGGCGAATTCTTTACCACTGAGCTATCAGGGAAGTCCTATTTAAGGTAATTTTTAGTGGAAATTGTCAACAATTACATAATAAGAAGCACTTTTTTGGGAGCAAAGCATTCATCCTTTATAGCTTCTCAAGCGCTCTTCCCATGCCTATTTTTCTCTTTGCTACCTTTGAAAGCCTGTCTTCTTTCAACTGATTAGGCATAGATGATGCCAGTCTCCCCTTATATGGCTGTAACTAATTCTATGGTTGCATAGTCATTTTTCTTCTATGTTTTATTTTTCTCTTAACTTTACAGCCAGTCTTACCTTGTGAGTTAGAACTACATTCAAAATAGCAAACTGCCTGTCTCTTTCTCTGAATTTTGAAAAGCTGCAATTTTTCAGGAACTCAAGTGAAGAACTCATCAGATACACGTTGTTCCCAAGAAAAACAGTAGTACGTAATTCACAGTATGGTTGATGAAATTTTGAAAAGTTGTTGCTGTTCAATCACTAAGTTGTGTTGGACTCTTTCTGACCTCATGGACTGCAGCATGCCAGGCTTCCCTGTCTTTCACCATCTCCTGGAACCTGTTCAAAATTATGTCCATCGAGTCAATGATGCCATCCAAACCTCTCATCCTCTGTCACCCTCTTCTCCTCCTGACCTCAATCTTTCCCAGCATCAGGGTGTTTTCCAAGAAGTTGACTCTCTGCATCATGTGGTCAAAATATTGGGGCTTCAGTGTCAGCATCTGTCTTTCCAATGAATATGCAGAGTTGATTTCCTTTAGGATTGACTGGTCCAGTCTCCTTTCTGTCCAAGGAACTCTCAAGTGTCTTCTCCAACACCACAATTCCAAAGTGTCAATTCCTTGCCACTCAACCTTGTTTATGGTTCAGCTCTCACATCCATACATGACTACTGAAAAAACCATAACTTTGATTATACAGACCTTTATTGGCAAAGGGATGTCTCTGCTTTTTTAATATGCTGTCTAGGTTTGTCATAACTCTCCTTCCAAGGAGTAAGCATCTTTGAATTTCATGGCTGCGGTCACCATCTAGCAATTTTGGAGTCTAAGAGAAGAAAATTTATCACTGATTCCACTTTTTCCCCTTCTATTTACCCTGAAATGATGGGACAGAATGCTATGATCTTAGTTTTTTGAATGTTGAGTTTTAAGCCAACTTTTTCACTTTTCTTTTTCACTCTTATCATGAAGCTCTTTGGTTCCTCTTTACCTTCTGCCATTAGAGTGGTATCATCTGCATGTCTGAAGTTGCTGATATTTCTCCAGGCAATCTTGACTCCAGTTTGTGATTCATTCAACCTGGCATGTTGCATGATGTACTCTGTGTATAAGTTATATAAGCAGAGTGACAATATACAGCCTTGAGACACTCCTTTCCCAATTTTGTGATCCTATGTACTATAGCCTACCAGGCTTCTCTCTCCGTGGGATTCTCCAGGCAAGAACACTGGAGTGAGTTGCCATGACTTCCTTCGGGGCATCTTCCTGATCCAGGGATCAAATCTGCTTTTCTTGTGTCTCCTGCATTGGTAAACAGGTTCTTATCACTAGAGCACCTCACCTGTCACTTAAAAAGTTGGTACATGTAAAGTGCTGAGAATGATGCTTGCTATACAATAAGCTTGTTGTTATTATTATTCTGACAGCAGGTTGATAAACTCATGCAAACAACTGAAAAAATTCCTCCCCTCCCTGTGAGGGGGAATAAAGCATGGAGGAGAAAGGAATATTCGCTTCAATCACAGTGAGAGTGTCCACAATGGGGTGAAAGATGCCACAGGAAAAATGTCCTCACATTAGTTATGTTCATTTGGGTACTGCTAGCACCTCCTAATACAATGCATGATGCGAGGTAAGGTATTCAATGTTTGATGAACTAGAAGACAGGGACAAGAGCAGAAAAGACTGTGTGTGTGGAGGGGAACAGTTTGCTACGGCATTGATTAGGAGAATGTTCTATCGGGTCAATTGTTTGCAAGTTTTGCCACAATAATGTTCCTTCTATTTCTCTACCCTGCTCCAGCCCTCACCGTCTTTTTTTTTTTTTTTTTTTGCTCCTAATACTTTCCACTATGCCTCCTAACACCTGCCTTCAGAACTTGAAATCCCACAGAGGCATTTCTACCTCTTAATAGCTCTGCTTCTTTCTAATATTCTGTTCCAGTGATGGCTACAATTTCACCAAACCCTGGGATGAGTTTGAAGCTATCAAATGAAAAAAGGTCAGAGGGGACTCAGGGAGTACCAGAGGGACAAAGAGTCCTCCAGTTCGTGGAATTTTAGGCTCACTGTTACTTTCCCAGTAATTTTAAGCTCTGTGCTCTTTCCTTCCCTCCCCTAGGACTATGTAAGAGAGGATCAGTGAAGGAAGCCCATGCTTGTTCTTCTCCCCTCTGTAAACCATACATAGATTGTAAAATAATAGAACTCTAGCACACTGAATAATTTCCAACATGCCAGATGTTTGCCTTAGAGACATATATCATTGTGACTTGTGAAAACTATGTCAATCATTACCATCACGTTTTATAGATTAGAAAACTTAAGCTCAGAGACATGAGTAATTCCCTGTGACAAATTCCCATTTGAATGGACTAAATGAACTCGAAACCGATTAGACAGAATGTCCCATAGAGGGTTGACATGGACGAGCACCTCACCTGTCACTTAAAAAGTTGGTACATGTAAAGTGCTGAGAATGATGCTTGCTATACAATAAGCTTGTTGTTATTATTATTCTGACAGCAGGTTGATAAACTCATGCAAACAACTGAAAAAATTCCTCCCCTCCCTGTGAGGGGGAATAAAGCATGGAGGAGAAAGGAATATTCGCTTCAATCACAGTGAGAGTGTCCACAATGGGGTGAAAGATGCCACAGGAAAAATGTCCTCACATTAGTTATGTTCATTTGGGTACTGCTAGCACCTCCTAATACAATGCATGATGCGAGGTAAGGTATTCAATGTTTGATGAACTAGAAGACAGGGACAAGAGCAGAAAAGACTGTGTGTGTGGAGGGGAACAGTTTGCTACGGCATTGATTAGGAGAATGTTCTATCGGGTCAATTGTTTGCAAGTTTTGCCACAATAATGTTCCTTCTATTTCTCTACCCTGCTCCAGCCCTCACCGTCTTTTTTTTTTTTTTTTTTGCTCCTAATACTTTCCACTATGCCTCCTAACACCTGCCTTCAGAACTTGAAATCCCACAGAGGCATTTCTACCTCTTAATAGCTCTGCTTCTTTCTAATATTCTGTTCCAGTGATGGCTACAATTTCACCAAACCCTGGGATGAGTTTGAAGCTATCAAATGAAAAAAGGTCAGAGGGGACTCAGGGAGTACCAGAGGGACAAAGAGTCCTCCAGTTCGTGGAATTTTAGGCTCACTGTTACTTTCCCAGTAATTTTAAGCTCTGTGCTCTTTCCTTCCCTCCCCTAGGACTATGTAAGAGAGGATCAGTGAAGGAAGCCCATGCTTGTTCTTCTCCCCTCTGTAAACCATACATAGATTGTAAAATAATAGAACTCTAGCACACTGAATAATTTCCAACATGCCAGATGTTTGCCTTAGAGACATATATCATTGTGACTTGTGAAAACTATGTCAATCATTACCATCACGTTTTATAGATTAGAAAACTTAAGCTCAGAGACATGAGTAATCTGTGACCCAGGCATTCAGTGACAAATTCCCATTTGAATGGACTAAATGAACTCCGAAACCGATTAGACAGAGTATTCCACTCTGTCCCACATAGAGGGGTGCTGACACCGATGGAAACTATGACCATGTAGGAAGGGGTGAAGCCACGGTGCCAGGTGTATTAGGGAGGGGTGCTTAGGACCTGGCTGTATTACAGCTTTTAAATGGTGCTAATTAGATGCTTGCCTATTTAGTCTACCACTAGGCACAAAAGCCTAGATTTTTTTTTTAATTCAGAAAAAAATTCAGAAGTATTTTTAAAGTATATATGAATATGGTTAAAGGAAAGGTCATAACAGAGAGTAGAATATCATAGAGATGATTGTTTTTGAGATTTATTAAACTTCCATTAAACGTCAATCTGCCTTGCTCTCTTTCCATTTTTAAAATAGAGAAAGTCAGATTGAGGTATACATATGTGATTTCAATAATCTACAATGCATAATATTTAACATTACTATAAAAACATTATATTTATCATTCATATTTCTTTTAATTCATCCACTCTTACTGAGTTAAACAATGTTAATGACCACTTGGAAGTCTTCCTATGCCTTGAATACCTTAAAGTCATAGTTTGGAGAATACATGCTGACCTTGCGTGGATATTTTCTAGAATTTTCCTTAATACCATCAGCCATGTGTCTAGTTAGGTGTTGTGCCCCATAACACCACAGGCCACTCTGTGTGGGAAAAGAAAAATTAATGCCTAAAGGACTCCAAAGTCATCCACTTAAGAGTCCAGAGGGCTGGTTAGAGCAGCCTAAACCTGGCACTGGAAAGACACCATTTAGGAAATCCCTGACTTACATATTCTGGGGATACAAGCTCTACTTCGTGATTTTGTTGTCGATTTGGCCCATTCTTCTCTAGTAACAGCTCAGCATTGAGACACATCTCCATTACATGAATGAGGCCATGTGAAGGTCAGTTCCTACCTCCTAGTCTCGCAAAGCTGGTGGTTGAAACCCGGATTCACTTTACCCCATAGTGAATAGAGAGAGAGAAAAAGGAGGAGGAAGAGAAGGAGAAGAAGGTAGAAGAGGAAGAGAAGAAGGGAGAGAAAGAAGGAAAGACGACAGGAAGGAAGGCAGGCAGGTGGAAAGAAAGGAAAGAGAAAGTTCCTTGACCTTGAAGAGCATTTGGCGCAAGCAAATTTGGAAGTATATTCTCTGGAGTACTTATTTTACTTCTGGCAGCAAATAAAGCCCTTAGGAAAGGTTATTAATTTATCTGGTCTATTTAATATACTAAAGTACACTATTTCATACTCCATTAGCCTGAAAAAGTTAATTTACCATCTGAATGTCACGAGTGGCAAACATTTATGCCAAGTCTTGGCACTTTACAATAGTTGACAAATCTGGTCTATTTAATATACTAAAGTACACTATTTCATACTTCATTGGCCTGAAAAAGTTAATTTGCCATCTGAATGGCATGAATGGCCAACATTTATGCCAAGTCTTGGCACTTTACAATAGTTGACAAACATTTGGCAATTTTTGCTTAGGTTTGTTTTATTTTTTATTAGTATCTATAGAGAAGGAAAATAAAACAGTAATGTTCTGTTAAGGATACCAGGACAATTGTTGGCTAGTGCGCCAGCTTGAACTGAATGATGCCTTAATTTATGGCCCTGATCTTGAGAGGAGGAGAGAATATTAGAAAGGAAAAGGGAAGGATGGAGACAGAAAGGAGGGAGATGATGTGAAATCCTTAGCTTCCTATGCCTTGAATACCTTAAAGTCATAGTTTGGAGAATACATGCTGACCTTGCGTGGATATTTTCTAGAATTTTCCTTAATACCATCAGCCATGTGTCTAGTTAGGTGTTGTGCCCCATAACACCACAGGCCACTCTGTGTGGGAAAAGAAAAATTAATGCCTAAAGGACTCCAAAGTCATCCACTTAAGAGTCCAGAGGGCTGGTTAGAGCAGCCTAAACCTGGCACTGGAAAGACACCATTTAGGAAATCCCTGACTTACATATTCTGGGGATACAAGCTCTACTTGTGATTTTGTTGTCGATTTGGCCCATTCTTCTCTAGTAACAGCTCAGCATTGAGACACATCTCCATTACATGAATGAGGCCATGTGAAGGTCAGTTCCTACCTCCTAGTCTCGCAAAGCTGGTGGTTGAAACCCGGATTCACTTTACCCCATAGTGAATAGAGAGAGAGAAAAAGGAGGAGGAAGAGAAGGAGAAGAAGGTAGAAGAGGAAGAGAAGAAGGGAGAGAAAGAAGGAAAGACGACAGGAAGGAAGGCAGGCAGGTGGAAAGAAAGGAAAGAGAAAGTTCCTTGACCTTGAAGAGCATTTGGCGCAAGCAAATTTGGAAGTATATTCTCTGGAGTACTTATTTTACTTCTGGCAGCAAATAAAGCCCTTAGGAAAGGTTATTAATTTATCTGGTCTATTTAATATACTAAAGTACACTATTTCATACTCCATTAGCCTGAAAAAGTTAATTTACCATCTGAATGTCACGAGTGGCAAACATTTATGCCAAGTCTTGGCACTTTACAATAGTTGACAAATCTGGTCTATTTAATATACTAAAGTACACTATTTCATACTTCATTGGCCTGAAAAAGTTAATTTGCCATCTGAATGGCATGAATGGCCAACATTTATGCCAAGTCTTGGCACTTTACAATAGTTGACAAACATTTGGCAATTTTTGCTTAGGTTTGTTTTATTTTTTATTAGTATCTATAGAGAAGGAAAATAAAACAGTAATGTTCTGTTAAGGATACCAGGACAATTGTTGGCTAGTGCGCCAGCTTGAACTGAATGATGCCTTAATTTATGGCCCTGATCTTGAGAGGAGGAGAGAATATTAGAAAGGAAAAGGGAAGGATGGAGACAGAAAGGAGGGAGATGATGTGAAATCCCCTTAGCTTCTTGTGCTCTTGCCCTTTTGATCTGGGTGCAGTAACGGCCCATCTCACAACCTTGAATTCTGTGAACCTCACGCCTGTCCTCCCAAAGATGCTTTATGAGCATGTGTGGGGGATAGAATGGGATTCTCAAAGTGAACAACTGATTCTGATTCCTCTACATATATATTGGTTGCCTGGTCCACTAAAACAATGTGAATTAGTTTTGACATCAAATATCACTTGTAGAAGAAAAGTACATAATAATTTATTTAATTTAAACAGTTAGGAGGAAGGGAAAGACATCTGAACTGCATTTCTTATGTAAGTGAGTGTTTATTGGACTTTGGGATGCTATAAACATAAACTTCTGTTCTGAGGGATGATGATTACACATATTGAACTAGCAAGAGGAATATAAACAGTGTGAAAAGTGCTGTACCTTTTAGTTAGTTTGGAGACAAGCGTATTAATCATATAACATAAAATTGAATGCTGCTTTTGTCTTTGAAACCTGTGAAGATGCCGTCGTGTTCCATAAAATGCGTGATGTAGACGCGTCAGACCCCGTCTCTCCTTCAAGAAGAGGTGTGTGGAGACAGATGGTTCTCTGTAGGCCCAGGCTTTCTCCTTGTTCTGATCAATCCATTTCCTTGTTGCAGCTGCTGTTCAGTCACCAAGTTGACGTTCAGCTCTTTTGCAACCTGTGATGGGCTAAAGCCCACCAGGCTCCTCTGGCCACGGGACTTTCCAGGCAAGAATACTGGAGTAGGTTGTCATTTCCTTCTCCAGGGGATCTTCCTGACCCAGGGATCCAGTAGAATTGATGAATTAAATAAATAAATGAAAAAGCAATGAATAGACGAGTAAATGGAGGTATTTTGCTTAGGTTTGTTTTATTTTTTATTAGTATCTATAGAGAAGGAAAATAAAACAGTAATGTTCTGTTAAGGATACCAGGACAATTGTTGGCTAGTGCGCCAGCTTGAACTGAATGATGCCTTAATTTATGGCCCTGATCTTGAGAGGAGGAGAGAATATTAGAAAGGAAAAGGGAAGGATGGAGACAGAAAGGAGGGAGATGATGTGAAATCCCCTTAGCTTCTTGTGCTCTTGCCCTTTTGATCTGGGTGCAGTAACGGCCCATCTCACAACCTTGAATTCTGTGAACCTCACGCCTGTCCTCCCAAAGATGCTTTATGAGCATGTGTGGGGGATAGAATGGGATTCTCAAAGTGAACAACTGATTCTGATTCCTCTACATATATATTGGTTGCCTGGTCCACTAAAACAATGTGAATTAGTTTTGACATCAAATATCACTTGTAGAAGAAAAGTACATAATAATTTATTTAATTTAAACAGTTAGGAGGAAGGGAAAGACATCTGAACTGCATTTCTTATGTAAGTGAGTGTTTATTGGACTTTGGGATGCTATAAACATAAACTTCTGTTCTGAGGGATGATGATTACACATATTGAACTAGCAAGAGGAATATAAACAGTGTGAAAAGTGCTGTACCTTTTAGTTAGTTTGGAGACAAGCGTATTAATCATATAACATAAAATTGAATGCTGCTTTTGTCTTTGAAACCTGTGAAGATGCCGTCGTGTTCCATAAAATGCGTGATGTAGACGCGTCAGACCCCGTCTCTCCTTCAAGAAGAGGTGTGTGGAGACAGATGGTTCTCTGTAGGCCCAGGCTTTCTCCTTGTTCTGATCAATCCATTTCCTTGTTGCAGCTGCTGTTCAGTCACCAAGTTGACGTTCAGCTCTTTTGCAACCTGTGATGGGCTAAAGCCCACCAGGCTCCTCTGGCCACGGGACTTTCCAGGCAAGAATACTGGAGTAGGTTGTCATTTCCTTCTCCAGGGGATCTTCCTGACCCAGGGATCCAGTAGAATTGATGAATTAAATAAATAAATGAAAAAGCAATGAATAGACGAGTAAATGGAGGTACCTAAAAAAAAAAAAAAAGAAAGTGACATTCCTAAAGTAGGTCCTAGTGAGCCCAAACTCCCAGATGCTCAACTAATTATATACGGAAAAGAGAAGCTTGTAAATTGCCAAATGCTGGAGGTTAACCACAGCGAGGTTTGGCTCTGGTCCCTTCAAGACACCAGTAATTGGCTGAAATAAGAGAAGCTGGAATTTCAGAGCGGCCCGAGGTCTAGTACTTGCTCAGTGGGCTTCGGAAGGTTAGAGCCGGCTTCCGCCAGGGCTGCCTGCAGGCCCCACACCTCGGACCCTGCCAGGTGCCCTCTCTATTCCCTCCCAACCTCCTCGACTCCCCGGGCAGAGGGAAATGAACCGCCAGGTATGACCCAGTAGGGGGAGTGGGTGAGCTGGCCCCAGGGCAGCCCGAAAGTGTCCCGGAGTGTGGGTGTAGGGTAACCTGGGTGGGAACGGCGTGGAGGCCACCGCGACGAAGCCCTGCGCCTCGTCGGTGGGGTGTGTGCCGCAAGAGCGCGGATAAATAGGAGGTTCCCTCCTTGCGGGGACACTCGCCGAGCCTCCCAGCCGCCTGCCCCGGGTGTTTGCCCGCCCGGTAGCCGGGGTGCCAGCCTGGGAAGTAGTTTCGCTTCCTGCTGGCGCCGGGATTCGTTTCCAGGCACCCGATCGGGCGCCCGCGGCCGGGAAGGGGGCGCAGGAGGAAGAGGCGGGAGGCTCGTCTGGGGGCTGCCAGGCCCCGCAGCGGGGTTGATGGCCAGGGCCGCCCGAGGCAGCGCCAGACCCGTCTCTCCTTCAAGAAGAGGTGTGGAGCCAGATGGTTCTCTGTAGGCCCAGGCTTTCTCCTTGTTCTGATCAATCCATTTCCTTGTTGCAGCTGCTGTTCAGTCACCAAGTTGACGTTCAGCTCTTTTGCAACCTGTGATGGGCTAAAGCCCACCAGGCTCCTCTGGCCACGGGACTTTCCAGGCAAGAATACTGGAGTAGGTTGTCATTTCCTTCTCCAGGGGATCTTCCTGACCCAGGGATCCAGTAGAATTGATGAATTAAATAAATAAATGAAAAAGCAATGAATAGACGAGTAAATGGAGGTACCTAAAAAAAAAAAAAAAGAAAGTGACATTCCTAAAGTAGGTCCTAGTGAGCCCAAACTCCCAGATGCTCAACTAATTATATACGGAAAAGAGAAGCTTGTAAATTGCCAAATGCTGGAGGTTAACCACAGCGAGGTTTGGCTCTGGTCCCTTCAAGACACCAGTAATTGGCTGAAATAAGAGAAGCTGGAATTTCAGAGCGGCCCGAGGTCTAGTACTTGCTCAGTGGGCTTCGGAAGGTTAGAGCCGGCTTCCGCCAGGGCTGCCTGCAGGCCCCACACCTCGGACCCTGCCAGGTGCCCTCTCTATTCCCTCCCAACCTCCTCGACTCCCCGGGCAGAGGGAAATGAACCGCCAGGTATGACCCAGTAGGGGGAGTGGGTGAGCTGGCCCCAGGGCAGCCCGAAAGTGTCCCGGAGTGTGGGTGTAGGGTAACCTGGGTGGGAACGGCGTGGAGGCCACCGCGACGAAGCCCTGCGCCTCGTCGGTGGGGTGTGTGCCGCAAGAGCGCGGATAAATAGGAGGTTCCCTCCTTGCGGGGACACTCGCCGAGCCTCCCAGCCGCCTGCCCCGGGTGTTTGCCCGCCCGGTAGCCGGGGTGCCAGCCTGGGAAGTAGTTTCGCTTCCTGCTGGCGCCGGGATTCGTTTCCAGGCACCCGATCGGGCGCCCGCGGCCGGGAAGGGGGCGCAGGAGGAAGAGGCGGGAGGCTCGTCTGGGGGCTGCCAGGCCCCGCAGCGGGGTTGATGGCCAGGGCCGCCCGAGGCAGCGGCGCCAGCCCCCTGCCCCTGCTCCCGGCCCTCGCCCTCGGTAAGTGGCCGCGCTGGGCACTGGAGACCCGAGAGGAAAGTCTCTGGTGGAGTCGCAGGGAGGGCAAACCTTCCTCGCTGGCATTTGAACCCGAGGGCATTTGGACCCGAGGGCGCCCTGGGGCTGGCAGGGGCGGGTCAAAGAACCTGGACGATTGGGGTAGCGCGAGGTTCAGGATCTGGCTATGGGGCACCTTGGGGCTGCACCTGCTGCGGCGGCCCTGGGCACAGGGCGGCCCGAGGGCGGAAGGGATCCCGTGGGCTGGCGCCGGGAGGAGGGCAGGGGCGCAGGTGCTCTCGGGCCGTGGGGCGCGGTGCCCTCCAGCGAGGAGTGGGGGCAGGGAAATCCACTAAAGCGGGAGCCTGGGAGACGAGACCCCAGAAGACATCCCCCGGGGGAGGGGGAGGAAGGGGAACTCCTTGGCTTGCGATGCTGGCCTCGGGGAATGCGGAGCCCGGTGGAAAGCTATTTGCCTGTGTGCTCTGGGCGGGTACTAGAGAAAGCAGTGGGGCAACCTGGGGGAGAGAGAGAGAGAGGGAGAGCTGACGAGGCCAGGGGAAGAATCATTACACCCCTTTCTTGTTGGCGAAGTTAGGAGGAGCAGGAGGAGGACTTTTGAGACTCAACTTTTGAGACCCGAGTCTCCTCCTGTTGCTGATAGGGAAGCAAAGAAAAGGTAGACGACAGATTCTACTGAGGGCTAGCATAGATGCTCAACTTGGAACATATCATTTCCTATTTTAAGGAGAAATTGCAGAGAGAAGACTTTTCTTCACTTGGAAGGTTGGCAGGTCGGTTGTGGTTACCTGGTGAGAGGAAGAGGGGTCAGTGGGAAGAGTGGCAGGGTCTGGGGCTCCCTGGAGATTCTGCTTGCCTCCTTGGGAGTCAGCTGGCAGAGAGGAGGGGAAGCTAGCAGGAAGATACTCAGATTCTGCTCCTTTAAGGTGTCCCCTTTGCGTCATGGTCAGTGGAGGGGGAACGTGGCCGCAGAGGGAAGGGAAACTGGCAATATTCTGTAGTTCTAGCAGGGATGGAGGAACAGGGACCTCCGACCTTGGGACATCCATGTGACCTCTGAAGTGTGTATGTGACGAAGGCACTATCTTCCAACCTGGAAAGGGCGGCTTTCTCTTACAGAGGAAAAGTGGTTGGGATCTAAATGGAAAGTTCCATTTGGCTACATCCTTGGAATGAGACTGGTGCCTAGAAGGTGTCATGACCTTGGTTAGAAGTGGATCAGACTTAGACCATGGTTAGAGAGAAAGAATTGATTTAAAACCCTGTGGAGGGAGAGGTCAGAAAGGATTTAAGGACAGAGTGATGTAGACCCTGAAGAAGGCAGTGAGCCTGAGAGTTAGGGCTAGAGCCTGCTATGCTTTTATTACCAGTGTCACTCGGGTTAATCTGACATTCTCTCCCCTGTTTTATCAGCTCTGACCTACTGTCAAAAGTGTTTATTGAGAATCTGCTACAGTGAGCAAGATGCTAGGGTATGTGGGAATAAGGGTGGGGAGAGGGCTCTAGAAACATGAGTCTTGACCTAAAAAATGTGTTGTTTAGGAATGCAAGACTAACAGATATGAAACAATAGGAGAAAAAGTCACGAAACCAGAGAAAGGAGAGCTCAACAGGGAGGAATGGAGCAGTGGGTAGGCTGTGTGGAGCACCTGAGTGGGTAGGAATGGAACTTGCTAGGACTTGAAATAGGAGAAAGAGGGGCTTCCGGTTGGTTCAGTTGGTAAAGAACCTGTCTGCCGATGCAGGAGATCAAGTGACAGAGGTGTAGGTTCGATGTTTGGGTCAAGAGGGTCCCCTGGAGAAGGAAGTGGCAACCTGCTCCAGTATTCTTGCCTGGAAAATTCCACAGAGAAGCCTGGTAGAGTACATACAGTCCATGAGGCCTCAAAGAGTTGGATGTATGGGGAGTGTGCACACAACACACACAGAATTTGAAATAGTAGTGGAGAGAGGGGGAGGAAAAGGCGGGAAAGTATTTAGTAAAGGGGTGGTGGTGGGAATAATTAATTTCCTGTAGAGACAGGCAGTTTGCCTGCCAGAAAGTAGAATTGATGAGAGGCAGACAGATTATGAAGAACTAGAAGAAGCCAATTTGAAATACGCTGACATCAATCAATAAGCAGTCAAGCACATGCCATCATGGGTCTTGAATACAGGAGTGATATAATGCGCACAATGATTTAAGGAGATAAACCAGGCAGTGGAGTGCAGTGGAGGGCAAAGAATATGATTGTCTTAGGTGTAATCCAGGCAAGAGCTGGTTCAGGACAAGATTAGGGTCATGTGCCAGCACAAAGAGGGTTGTGCTAGAAATGACTGATCCAGGTTGATGGGCATTCTTCCTGATTTACTGTGACATGCTGCTTTATTTTTTTTCTCAAAACTTGTGAAAAGGCAGAAATGGAAAAACAACAACAACAACAAAAAACCCAGAACTCTAATACAGTGCTAAAAGGCAGAAATGGAAAAACAACAACAACAACAAAAAACCCAGAACTCTAATCCAGTGCTAATGAGACAGCTGCCTTGTTGAATGTGTGGCCTAGTGAATTCAATTCAGCCTCTATATTCTCTAAGAGGCTCCACTCCTTTCAAAATGCCCAAGGATGTAATTTGTTGACCTCAATGTTTCCATGAAGTGGTCCTATTTCTCTCACACACACATAACTTTGAAGTCTCATGGTGGTATGTCACATGTTATTTTATTTACTTCTTAAAAAGAATGAGAGCAATGGCTTGTGTGATGTGTGTGTGTGTGTGGAGGAGGGGTGGGTTGTCTCACAGCAAAAGTGCTTGAAAGCTGGCAGTAAACAGACATGAGACCTGGTTCCAGCTCTGCCATCCCATGACTCTAAGATGTCTGTAAGTTATAATGTTCTGTCCATTGTGCTTCTCATTTGTAAAATGAAGGGGTTGCTTTAGATGAGACTAAGGTGCTTATCAACTTGATATTTTGCAGATCTTTTAAGAAATATTTATTTGGCTGCTCTGGGTGTGAACTGTGGCACACGGGATCTTTGATCGTTGTTTAAACATACTGGTTCTTTAGTTGTGGGATGTGGATTCCTAATTGCAGCATGTGCGATCTAGTTCCCTGACTAGGGATTGAACTTGCGCCTCCTGTACTGGGAGTGCAAAATCTTAACCACTGGATGACCAGGGATGTTCCAACACTCTGCTGATCGTTGACCAGCATTTCTCCTGGGGCTTTAAGAGAAAAATCTTTTTACAATAATATTTAATTTCCATTTAATTGTAATGGATCTTTGCTTCCTGTAAACTCTCTCTTTACAAAGAGAACCAAGGATCCTCTTTTCCTTGATAAATATGGTGAAAGGGCAATAACTTTGCTTAAAGTGTTTTTTTTAAATCTTGAAGAACTTGGATTCCTTTTATAAATTCTGTTCTTAAATTTCTTCCTCTCTTCTGATGCTATAACAAGCTAAAGCTAAAATCATACCCAATGAAAAAGGGAGAAAAATGCTTTTAAAAAATGAATGAATAAGTCCAAAATATGTTCTGCTCCTTATAAAAACCTAAAATATTAATACATGTAAGTTGTTTTTTCCTTCTTGAGAATATGAATGTATCTCATGATGTAATATCTAGCTTTCAAGCTGTAAACAGGTAAGAGGCAGCAAGTAAAATTCTCATTGTACAAAGAAAGTAGCTGAAGCCCCACACAGTGAGGATTTTAGGATTTGCCTCTTCAGTTATGCTTTTTGGCTTAGAAAAGCATTGGGAGTTTTTGTTTTTTCCTTTTCAAAAATTCCAGGTTTCACAGGCCACACTTGCATATTAACAAGTGTTACAAATCAGATTTTGCTATTGCTCCATTCTCAGTTGTTGTGTGGAAACTCCCAAATAATTCTGGAAGAAAGACCCAAGTATTGCAGACAAGCTTTGTTTTCCCACTGGAAGCAGCTCTGCCCATGCTTGGCCTGCAAATATCTGTGCTGAAGTCAAAGGTGCCCAGGACAGAGAGTACCTATATCTGTCCACACCCCTGGCACTGCCCCATCTCTGCTAGGACTGCTCGCCCCAGTTCCATGTGCTCTTGAAATCTGTGCAGAGCTAGTGGGAAAGCCTGTTCTTGTTTTTTCTCACCCTCTAATAGTAGTCAGCTCAAGTCAGGACATAGGCATGAATACTACTTGCAGGCTAGGTCAGGGAAAGGTCAGAGAAACAAGCACCAAACTGAAGCTCATGTCACCCTTCTGATCTATGACCCATGCTTGTCAGTTTTGGTGCAGCGGCAAGGAATGTGCCTGCTAGTGCAGGAGACACAAGAAGCACGAGTTTGATCCCTACACCAGGAAGATCCCCTGGAATAGCAAATGGCAACCCACTCCAGTATTCTTGCCTGGAAAATTCCGTGAAGAGAGGTACTTGGCTTGGCTACAGTCCATGGGATCCCAAAGAGTTGGACACAATTGAGTGGTGGGGCATAGCATGCCATTAGAATTAGTGTCTTCTCAGGGGGATCCAGGCTTCCCTGGTGGCTAAGACAGTAAAGAATCTACCTACAAAATGGTTTCACATTCTGTTCTTAAATTTCTTCCTCTCTTCTGATGCTATAACAAGCTAAAGCTAAAATCATACCCAATGAAAAGGGAGAAAATGCTTTTAAAAAATGAATGAATAAGTCCAAAATATGTTCTGCTCCTTATAAAAACCTAAAATATTAATACATGTAAGTTGTTTTTTCCTTCTTGAGAATATGAATGTATCTCATGATGTAATATCTAGCTTTCAAGCTGTAAACAGGTAAGAGGCAGCAAGTAAAATTCTCATTGTACAAAGAAAGTAGCTGAAGCCCCACACAGTGAGGATTTTAGGATTTGCCTCTTCAGTTATGCTTTTTGGCTTAGAAAAGCATTGGGAGTTTTTGTTTTTTCCTTTTCAAAAATTCCAGGTTTCACAGGCCACACTTGCATATTAACAAGTGTTACAAATCAGATTTTGCTATTGCTCCATTCTCAGTTGTTGTGTGGAAACTCCCAAATAATTCTGGAAGAAAGACCCAAGTATTGCAGACAAGCTTTGTTTTCCCACTGGAAGCAGCTCTGCCCATGCTTGGCCTGCAAATATCTGTGCTGAAGTCAAAGGTGCCCAGGACAGAGAGTACCTATATCTGTCCACACCCCTGGCACTGCCCCATCTCTGCTAGGACTGCTCGCCCCAGTTCCATGTGCTCTTGAAATCTGTGCAGAGCTAGTGGGAAAGCCTGTTCTTGTTTTTTCTCACCCTCTAATAGTAGTCAGCTCAAGTCAGGACATAGGCATGAATACTACTTGCAGGCTAGGTCAGGGAAAGGTCAGAGAAACAAGCACCAAACTGAAGCTCATGTCACCCTTCTGATCTATGACCCATGCTTGTCAGTTTTGGTGCAGCGGCAAGGAATGTGCCTGCTAGTGCAGGAGACACAAGAAGCACGAGTTTGATCCCTACACCAGGAAGATCCCCTGGAATAGCAAATGGCAACCCACTCCAGTATTCTTGCCTGGAAAATTCCGTGAAGAGAGGTACTTGGCTTGGCTACAGTCCATGGGATCCCAAAGAGTTGGACACAATTGAGTGGTGGGGCATAGCATGCCATTAGAATTAGTGTCTTCTCAGGGGGATCCAGGCTTCCCTGGTGGCTAAGACAGTAAAGAATCTACCTACAATACAAGAGACCTGGGTTCCATCCTTGGGCTGGGAAGATCCCCTGGAGGAGGGCATTGCAATCCACTCCAGTGTTCCTGCCTATTGAATCTCCATAGACAGAGGAGCCTGGCGGGCTGCAGTTCATGGGGTCACAGAGAAGTGGACACGACTGAGTGACTAAACACCGGCACAGGAGGTCCAAATAGATCAACCAGAATCCAGGCTGCAGGCAATTTTGGCTTAAGCTGTAGTCCTGATAAACTTCCAAAATTGGAAACAAACCCCCGCATCCACAGAGAATCCGTATTCCAGCTGAATTTTAGTTCCCCAGAATAAAATTTAAGAGGAATGCAATTTGATTAAAATGGCTATGCTTTGTACTGCTAATGACTGCTAGCTGATCCAGCCACATTTGTATCTTAAACAAGGAATCTTGCTAGCTCTAATGGATCTGTACTTGCTATATTTTATAGAACGGAGTTTTTTTAGATGGCTGAAGAGAGATGGGGTATATCAGCTTAATATCAGTTAGGTAATAACCTACATTGATTATCAGCAAGACCAAGAAAAATAGTCAAGAAGTACTTTTATTCATTCTTTATGTTTGTATTTAAAGGATATACAGTATAGTGTTTACCTGACCTGTAGACCAGAAGCATTGATTCCTAAACAGAGACAAAAACTATAACAATGTGTTATTTCAAAGTCCCTCAATTGGTTCAATAACAGGATGAGTTACTAATATGGCATTGCTCTCTTTGCAAAGGGCTTCCCCCATGGATCAGTGCTAAAGAATCTGCCTGATTGCAGGAGATGCTGGTCTGATCTCTGGGTTGGGAAGATCCCCTGGAGAAGGAAATGGCAACCCACTCCAGTATTCTTGCCTGGAAAATCCCAAGGACAGAGGAGCCTAGTGGACTGCAGGCCACAGGGTTGCAAAGGAATTGGACAAGACCTAGCAACTCAACAATAACTCTTTGCAAAAGCATGAATTCATTGATTAATTTAACCTTATCTTTGAAATGTGTAAAGAGTGTGTGGCACTTAGTAGGAGCTGAAAACAAATTAATTAATTGAATGAATGAATGCAAGTGGATGTTGGTGACAATGCCCAGGCATTAAAGGAATGGTAGATTCAATAAAGAAAACAGTTCTGTTTCTTGTTGGCAAAACATGCCCACAATTCAGAGATGACGTAGAAGGACATGTCTTTTCATCTCTTCTTACATGGGACTTGCTGCCCACAGTGCCAGAGATCCTTTCACAAAGGGGCTTTTGTTTGGCAAGTAGTAAATTCATTTCTGTTTTAAGTGGGGTACTGCTACCTGTCTCTCACATGTTTGGGTCAAGGGTAGATCTCTTCAGTCAAAATACAGGCTTTTAGAATAGGTGTTTAATGTGGGGAGGGAAAAGCACTGGGCTCAGGGCATACTCCAGTGTATCATTAAAATGGCTATGCTTTGTACTGCTAATGACTGCTAGCTGATCCAGCCACATTTGTATCTTAAACAAGGAATCTTGCTAGCTCTAATGGATCTGTACTTGCTATATTTTATAGAACGGAGTTTTTTTAGATGGCTGAAGAGAGATGGGGTATATCAGCTTAATATCAGTTAGGTAATAACCTACATTGATTATCAGCAAGACCAAGAAAAATAGTCAAGAAGTACTTTTATTCATTCTTTATGTTTGTATTTAAAGGATATACAGTATAGTGTTTACCTGACCTGTAGACCAGAAGCATTGATTCCTAAACAGAGACAAAAACTATAACAATGTGTTATTTCAAAGTCCCTCAATTGGTTCAATAACAGGATGAGTTACTAATATGGCATTGCTCTCTTTGCAAAGGGCTTCCCCCATGGATCAGTGCTAAAGAATCTGCCTGATTGCAGGAGATGCTGGTCTGATCTCTGGGTTGGGAAGATCCCCTGGAGAAGGAAATGGCAACCCACTCCAGTATTCTTGCCTGGAAAATCCCAAGGACAGAGGAGCCTAGTGGACTGCAGGCCACAGGGTTGCAAAGGAATTGGACAAGACCTAGCAACTCAACAATAACTCTTTGCAAAAGCATGAATTCATTGATTAATTTAACCTTATCTTTGAAATGTGTAAAGAGTGTGTGGCACTTAGTAGGAGCTGAAAACAAATTAATTAATTGAATGAATGAATGCAAGTGGATGTTGGTGACAATGCCCAGGCATTAAAGGAATGGTAGATTCAATAAAGAAAACAGTTCTGTTTCTTGTTGGCAAAACATGCCCACAATTCAGAGATGACGTAGAAGGACATGTCTTTTCATCTCTTCTTACATGGGACTTGCTGCCCACAGTGCCAGAGATCCTTTCACAAAGGGGCTTTTGTTTGGCAAGTAGTAAATTCATTTCTGTTTTAAGTGGGGTACTGCTACCTGTCTCTCACATGTTTGGGTCAAGGGTAGATCTCTTCAGTCAAAATACAGGCTTTTAGAATAGGTGTTTAATGTGGGGAGGGAAAAGCACTGGGCTCAGGGCATACTCCAGTGGATCATTAAAAATATGCCCTTTGAATTTTGTGAGGTGTGAGGTGACTTGCTCTCTTATTTAGAAGTTGGTTTTTTTTTTTTTTTTTTATTAACACATATGTGTTTCATTAGCTGGGAGTAACACCCTGGTTATTTATGGGTTTCTGCTTAGTATCAAACATATAAAATCTTTTGATGGCTCCTATAGAAGTTGAGGTCAATTTTCTGAGGAGGCTGAATGCTGTCTGACTTTAGTGTTGAGGGATTATCTGACTTATCTAACGTTCTAAGTACTTCATAACCATCAGTTGTCTAGATCCCTTGGTGGTTGGATGTTAGCATTATGAGCCACAAGGCCCAGGCCTGTCCAGAGTAAGAGAGGAATAGAAAGGACAGGGAGTTTTCATCAGAGCCAAATGAGGCCATTTTGGGAGACCCAGACTCGACTTGTTCTTGATTACCTTCCTACTGAGTTTCTGACATTTCACTGGTCCAGTCTGCTAAAGTGACTGACACAGACGTTGCTGGGTACTCAGATATCTGCCTAGCCTTGGGTATGGAATCTCGGTGTAACAACTCCTTACACCTTGGGGACTTTCACAATTGAAAAGGCATTTTCGTATTAATACCATTACGTCATTGATCTTCACACCAAAACTAAGAGCAGAGCAGTTATGTAACATGCATGCTGAGCACTATTCTAAGAGTGTAATACCTGGTTTCATCCACATAGCATATCCACTGAATGCACAAGTTAGACATAATAATGAGTCCCATTTATACTGGAGGATATGAGGCATAGAGGCATTAAGTAACTTCTTCTGGCTTTATGAGCGTGAGCAGTGAGGATGAAGTAACAGTGCCTGGACCATAGTAGACAAATATTTGTGGCTGAATGAGGAAGATAGTGGGGGATAGGACATTAAAATGCAGTGCAACAATGTATTCCTGTATTTAAGAGGAAGCCAGTTTTTCTTATTTAAAAAGCATTTAAGTTCATTTTCCTAACATCTTTGCTTTCCGTGCTGCCTGCCCACACACCCATGGCATCCTTGGCTCTGGCTACGCCTCAGGTTCTTGGACTCTTGGCTTTTCATCCCAGCCAGGAAACCTACCTACTCGTATGCCAGGCCCAGGCCATTCCAGCTGGTAGTGGACAGTTGGCATTGGTCAAGCCAGGTGTTTCCCTTTGGTCTGTGCCTAGAATCACTTTGACCATCCTAATCTGGTCCTATCCTTAAATAGACCTGAACCTACGGGGGTGAGGCCTGCACTTTTCTGGAATGCTTGCAGCACTGCGACACTTCGGTGCTAAGTGCTAAAGAGCAGGTGGGTGGGGTGACCTAGCTTTAGATCCCCTGATTGAGCCCTAAGGCCTATTTCTGAGGAGTGAAAAGAGTGTATCTTGAGTTGAGGTGTAGCTGTAGAAGCATAGACTCTGAGCTGGACCATTTAGGCATGACTCCCCTGACATGTGATTTACCAACTCCTTCATCTTAGACAAATCTCTTAAACCACCATGGCCTCAGTTTCTTCATTTTTAAAAGCTGACAGCAACAGAAGCGAGACTATTATGTGGATGGAGTGAATTACTGCATAAAGCAGTTAAACTGTGCCTGCAACAGAGTAAGTTCTAGATTAGCATGAGCTGTTATAATGGACAATTGGAAAGCACAGAAAAAATGATTAATTTAAGAAAACTTCGATTTGATCTTCACGTATTAATACCATTACGTCATTGATCTTCACACCAAAACTAAGAGCAGAGCAGTTATGTAACATGCATGCTGAGCACTATTCTAAGAGTGTAATACCTGGTTTCATCCACATAGCATATCCACTGAATGCACAAGTTAGACATAATAATGAGTCCCATTTATACTGGAGGATATGAGGCATAGAGGCATTAAGTAACTTCTTCTGGCTTTATGAGCGTGAGCAGTGAGGATGAAGTAACAGTGCCTGGACCATAGTAGACAAATATTTGTGGCTGAATGAGGAAGATAGTGCGGGGGATAGGACATTAAAATGCAGTGCAACAATGTATTCCTGTATTTAAGAGGAAGCCAGTTTTTCTTATTTAAAAAGCATTTAAGTTCATTTTCCTAACATCTTTGCTTTCCGTGCTGCCTGCCCACACACCCATGGCATCCTTGGCTCTGGCTACGCCTCAGGTTCTTGGACTCTTGGCTTTTCATCCCAGCCAGGAAACCTACCTACTCGTATGCCAGGCCCAGGCCATTCCAGCTGGTAGTGGACAGTTGGCATTGGTCAAGCCAGGTGTTTCCCTTTGGTCTGTGCCTAGAATCACTTTGACCATCCTAATCTGGTCCTATCCTTAAATAGACCTGAACCTACGGGGGTGAGGCCTGCACTTTTCTGGAATGCTTGCAGCACTGCGACACTTGGTGCTAAGTGCTAAAGAGCAGGTGGGTGGGGTGA
Organism: Tragulus kanchil; assembly: GCA_022376925.1. Classification (NCBI taxonomy): domain Eukaryota; kingdom Metazoa; phylum Chordata; class Mammalia; order Artiodactyla; family Tragulidae; genus Tragulus; species Tragulus kanchil. Next base: position 158,468,094 of record JAIOJX010000025.1, on the reverse strand, counting down.
CCTAGCTTTAGATCCCCTGATTGAGCCCTAAGGCCTATTTCTGAGGAGTGAAAAGAGTGTATCTTGAGTTGAGGTGTAGCTGTAGAAGCATAGACTCTGAGCTGGACCATTTAGGCATGACTCCCCTGACATGTGATTTACCAACTCCTTCATCTTAGACAAATCTCTTAAACCACCATGGCCTCAGTTTCTTCATTTTTAAAAGCTGACAGCAACAGAAGCGAGACTATTATGTGGATGGAGTGAATTACTGCATAAAGCAGTTAAACTGTGCCTGCAACAGAGTAAGTTCTAGATTAGCATGAGCTGTTATAATGGACAATTGGAAAGCACAGAAAAAATGATTAATTTAAGAAAACTTCAGATTATTTTGATTCTGGGTATTTCTGAAATGTAATCAGGGTCTAACAACTGGTGGAAAATTTTTCCTTTGCCTTTATTTCTCAAATTCCTGCTACCGCTAGTTATGAAATAGGCAGTAGATACGAAGTCTCAAAAGAGTTCTATTTTGGCTGGCTTTGATAGGAAAGAAGAAATGTAAGAAATGGTGCTGCAAAAGCAAAATGCTTATCTGCTTTCTAAAAAAGTCTCTATAAATCTTTCTTCAACTGCCAGTTTTGATCCTAGTTTCATGCAATGAAAAGCTTTCCAGCACTTGTGTGACAATGACCCCCAAACCCAATATCTTAAGGTGAATCAGATAAAAAGTCATTCTTTACTAGCAGAGAAAAATGAAATATTTACAAGATAGTTTTAATACTCTTAGTCTAATCAAAATGGGATTGTCTCATTTGAAGGGAGTTATACAAATAATTACCTTATCTAAAAAGAAATAAACTGTCATTTTGGAAGAATGAATGATGATGCAATGTCAAAATTCATTTCTAAATGTTAGACAATGTCAAACAGGTTGTTTTAGAAAAATTTTCTAATGACAAAAGAACTTCTTCAAGTTTTAAAGCACCGAGAGCCATGCTAAATATTGTTCCATAAAAATTGTCTTATAACATTGAGAAAGCTAATCTCTCTGCTGCATTTTCTTATCTGTAGAATGGAATCTATCATGTAGGCTCACAGGAGTGTGCTGGGAATAAAACAGGATAATGCAGGAAAAGACTGTAGCACACTAGTTGGCTAAAAACTTCTCAATATTTATTAATATTCTCAATTTGTGAATATGCAGGTAACAGATTATTTCACAGATACATTTAAAAAGGAAAACTAAAATTGTTGTGTTCATTGAGCCTATCGCAGTGTGTTTGTACTTTGATCAAAGGAAATTGCTATTATATTCACCAGTGGAAGCAAGCAAAGGAAAAAAATAAAGCAGAAGTCTGCCCCCTGGTAATCATGCTTTCAACAATGCCATTAGAATATAAATACTGTGCATGATGGCAGGGGTTTTTTATCTGATTTGTTCATAGCTCTATTCCCAGTGCCTAGAGGATTCCTAATTTGGAAAAATTTCTCCCAAATAGAGCTCTGAAAAAATAGAGTCAGCTGCCTTGGGATGTGGTGAGCTACCCGAACTTGGACATGTCTGTGGCCTGGGTGGCGTTTACAGGAAGTTGTGTAGAGGTTATTTCCAGGCCAGGTAGGAGTTGGACCGAATGACCACTGAGGGTTCTTCTGTCTCTATTAATGATGGATGTTGCTATGATGCTACTTCACTTTGGGGATACTTTGGAGGTTGGTAGTTAGTTTCAAACTAAGAAACTGTCAGCTGACTTCCGTGGGAAGAGAAGAGGCAGGACATTTGGGGAACTTGGGACAATGGTGAAGAATTTTGGAAAAGAAAATCATTTGGTTCCCCTGTCTCTCTGCCCCAAAATGTATTCAGTAACCGTGTCTTTTCACGAATAGAAATATCAAGGTTAACATGCCCAACAATGCCATGTAGATATCATGTACACCTCATATGAAGTATTGAAAAGATATCTCAGGATATAGTATCAATCCCATGCCCTAGCTCAGCTTTTACCTTAAAGACTCTCCACTCTATACTTTACCATCTGTTAGGATAATAATTATCACCTGGGATTCTGTTGTGACGGGGGAACAATCCTGGCATAACGATAACAGATAAATTCTGTTGACAAAACTTTCAAACATTATTATTTCAGGAGACACATTTCTAACATTACCAGCCTATGATAGGAAACTTCCAGGAGAAGATTCTGTATTCATTTTTAGATAAATGAAAATTATACTCTAATAGAGGGCAAGAAGGACAAAATATGACTTGCATGCCAGATGAAGACACTTTTCATTGGCCTTTACAGAGGCATAACAAAGGAAATACACCCTGTGCTTTCTTACCAATTTCTACCCAACAGCCTTCACCACTATTAAATACTTCTTGAGTGTTTTTCTAGATTAGTCAGATGCTTTATTCAGGATGTGGTGAACAGAAGTTGCAAAGTTTCGATTGAAAATATGTGGCGTGACTGTTTCTTAATGAGTCTTATTTTCATAGGTCACCTAAGAAAATAAATAGAATTATTTCATAATCACACCACACACATCAAGAAGGCCCTTGTTTCCTAATAATTCTGTGTATAATCCTTCACTCTGACTGGACATCTTTACTCGTTGGCCCCTAGAGCATACTTAGCTCCTTCCTGTGTTATTACCTTTTGTCCAGTTTAGCTTCCAACTTCATTTCTGAAGCTTTTCCCCATGATTTCTTCAGCTTAACACATTGTCTCTTTTTGGAATTGTATGAGAAGTTATTTTCTTTATAGTTAGTGTTAGTCACTCAGTCATGTCCAACTCTTTGTGACCCCATGGACTATAGCCCACCATTGTCCTCAGTCCATGGGCTTCTTGAGGCAAGAATACTACAGTGGGTTGCCATTTCCTTCTCCACGGATCTCCTCGACCCAGAGATTAAACCCAGGATGCCTGCATTGCAGGCAGATTCTTTACTGTCTAAGCCACCAGGGAAGCCCTGGAACTCATAAATGTACTGTCTGATATTTATTCATTGATATTTCTGGTTTCTGCAAATGGTTTGATCATTAAAGATGACAAGGGGTTAATGTGAAGTTGGGTTATGTGTATGCTAAGTCGCTTCAGTTGTGTCTGACTCCTTGTGACCCTATGGACTGTAGCCTTCCAGGTGTCCCTGAACATGGGATTTTCCAGGGAAGAATACTGGACTGGGTTGCCATGTCATCCTCCAGAAAATCTGCCCTACCCAAGAATCAAACCCATATCTCCTGCACTGGTTAGGCAGGTTCTTTACCACTAGCGCCACTTGGGAAGCCTTAAATTGGGTTGAATTGCCATAGTTCTTTTTAAGGGCCTAAATTCTGAGGGTGTTTCAAGTTGGATGAGCATCTACTTTAAAACCCTATGTTCTTTTCTTCACCACTATTAAATACTTCTTGAGTGTTTTTCTAGATTAGTCAGATGCTTTATTCAGGATGTGGTGAACAGAAGTTGCAAAGTTTCGATTGAAAATATGTGGCGTGACTGTTTCTTAATGAGTCTTATTTTCATAGGTCACCTAAGAAAATAAATAGAATTATTTCATAATCACACCACACACATCAAGAAGGCCCTTGTTTCCTAATAATTCTGTGTATAATCCTTCACTCTGACTGGACATCTTTACTCGTTGGCCCCTAGAGCATACTTAGCTCCTTCCTGTGTTATTACCTTTTGTCCAGTTTAGCTTCCAACTTCATTTCTGAAGCTTTTCCCCATGATTTCTTCAGCTTAACACATTGTCTCTTTTTGGAATTGTATGAGAAGTTATTTTCTTTATAGTTAGTGTTAGTCACTCAGTCATGTCCAACTCTTTGTGACCCCATGGACTATAGCCCACCATTGTCCTCAGTCCATGGGCTTCTTGAGGCAAGAATACTACAGTGGGTTGCCATTTCCTTCTCCACGGATCTCCTCGACCCAGAGATTAAACCCAGGATGCCTGCATTGCAGGCAGATTCTTTACTGTCTAAGCCACCAGGGAAGCCCTGGAACTCATAAATGTACTGTCTGATATTTATTCATTGATATTTCTGGTTTCTGCAAATGGTTTGATCATTAAAGATGACAAGGGGTTAATGTGAAGTTGGGTTATGTGTATGCTAAGTCGCTTCAGTTGTGTCTGACTCCTTGTGACCCTATGGACTGTAGCCTTCCAGGTGTCCCTGAACATGGGATTTTCCAGGGAAGAATACTGGACTGGGTTGCCATGTCATCCTCCAGAAAATCTGCCCTACCCAAGAATCAAACCCATATCTCCTGCACTGGTTAGGCAGGTTCTTTACCACTAGCGCCACTTGGGAAGCCTTAAATTGGGTTGAATTGCCATAGTTCTTTTTAAGGGCCTAAATTCTGAGGGTGTTTCAAGTTGGATGAGCATCTACTTTAAAACCCTATGTTCTTTTCTTCACCATAATTAAAGTCTGATTACTTTTTCTTCATGGGTCAGAGGCTGTGTTATTGCTAGATCCAGAGGCCAACTCCACTATTCCTCCTCTCTTTGCAGTCAGATAATCCTCCTTGATAACAAATTGTTCTTTTCCCTTGGTTCCTTTTGCCATATCTCTTTGAACTATTATGGAAATCCAGTGAGCCCAGAACTTTTCATTTAAAGTGCTATAATGTCTGACTCTCTGGTCTGGCCTTATCATAAAGGAATAAGACTTAAAAAGTCAAGCTTTGACAACTGATGCTTTCTAAGAAACTAGCTTTAGGTTATTTTAGGGTTCTTGTTCAATTTAGTCATTGTTGTCACAGATTTAATAATGGTCATGGCCAAAATAAAAAGGTTGATTTACTGGTAAAGGCATTATTGTGGTGTTGACAGTTTTCAGACATATGAGTTCATTTATGTATGACAGGTTGTTACATTGCTTCACTTTCTGGGCTTTAAAAATACAAGATTATAGGGTTCTTTTATGACTTAAAAATGTGCCTTCTATCATTCTAAGCCATTCTTTTTTGTTGTTGTTTTTCGGCTCCTGTGGGCCTCCCATCTCAGTGGCCTCTGTCGTCGCTGAGCGCTGGCTCTGGGCGCATGCGTGCCAGAGCTCCGGCTCGGTAATTGGACACACCGGTCCAGCTGCTCCATGGCACGTGGGATCTTCCCAGGCCAGGGATCGAACTGGCGCCCCTTGCACTGCAAGGCGGTGTCCTTACCCGCTGGACCACCAGGGGAAGCCCCATTCTAAGCCATTCTTAAACACGAGATATTGTTTCTACCATTTTGAATAGAATTTTGTGTTGGAGGCGGAAGGAGTTCATATACTACTGATTTTGAATGGACCTAAACTATTCGTGAAGACTCTAATTTTTTTCTCCTTTCTTGGCCTCCCCTTCTGGCCCTGCAAATCTGGAACCTGTCTTTCAATTTTATAGAATAGGCAATCTTCCAGGTGGAGTGACTTGAGAGACCTTAGGAAAATCCCTCCTAATCCTGGAGCAAGGCTCCCACTGAGATATCCTGATGCCCCAGATGCCCCACTATCAGTGTGTGTTAGTTTTTCAGTTGTGTCTGACTCTGAGACCTCATGGACTGCAGGCCACAGAATGTAGGCTTCACTGTCCATGGAATTCTCCAGGCAAGAACACTAGAGTGGATTGCCACTCCCTTTTCCAGGAGATCTTCCCAACTCAGAGATCGAACCTGGGTCTCCTGAATTGTAGGCAGATGCTTTACCATCTGAGTCACCAGGGACACAAAATCATGCACTTCTTAAGGATCCTTCACCACATACCTTTCCCTTGATTAGCTCTCTACTTATACCAGGTTGCCCCTCTTTTGGGACTTCAATACAAGGCCATGTCCCGGGGAAGACATTCCAGCCTCTCACTCACCAAGGGGCCAGAGAAAGAGAGAGGCAGCAACCATGGATTAAATTTTGTCCAGTGGGAAATGGGTGATGGAACTGACTGGGACAGGAAGATTCCTCCTTCCTTCTTTCTTCTCTGGATATTCTTACTTCAAGACTCAGTTCCGTTTCAGACTTTTTACATAGACCATGAGTGAGTGAATGTGCCACTCATTTCTATGTCTTTGTGACTCACTCTGGAGCTGCACCCAGAGTGATGGGTAGACATAAGGCATTTCTTTGTCTCCTTCTCTGCTTCCTTTCCCTTTTTTCTTGTTCTCACTGCACAGAACTCGTACCTCCCCAGTAAGGTGATAACCCCTTAATCTGTATCTCAAACTCCCAGAAGATCCAGTTGAGGCATTTGATTCTAGAGTATTTCTGTTGAGTTAAAGAATTTCTTTGCAGGTCTGCTTTGAAAGCAAATGCATTTAGAAAGGGAAATCTATGAGGAAACTATGTTCTACTGGTGAAATGTTAAAGCAGTAGGAGGATAGTGGTTTATAGGAGGGGAAAAGACAACAGGGAAAAAGATAGAAAAGAAGTTAACAAAAGATGAAGGAGGACATCAATGTCAAACTTAGTCTATTTCACAGATTTTGCTCAGCCCCCCATAAGCTCAATGTTAAAATGCACTTCCATTCCTGAATATTTTTTTCAACTCCATTTTAGGCATGTTCTCTTTTTGGATATAAAAAATACTTTTTGGCTATAGTATGCAGACTCTAGATTCTGTTTTCCTTTTTGACAATAAAGATACATTGGGGAAATTCCCCAGATACTTAAATCCTAACATTGATTTAAATTTTTAAATGTTATTAATTTTATTTTCAGAAATTAAAAATTAGATCTATACTCCATTTGATTGCTAAATAGTATCATCTAAGATCTGAATTTATCTGTTATATTTGCATCATTGAATCGTTTAACAAACCAGCTAAATCAGTAACTCCTGTTTGAAGTAAACACCATACTGAGTCACTGATAGAACTGTACCAAAAATACAAAGAACTATAAATGCAAAAGATGGAGTATTTCTATTAATTGGCTGAAGTATATTCATGTTAATGATCTTTTAACAAAAACACTGAAGAGGGGGGTCATGAATTCAGGGATACATTCCAGCCTCTCACTCACCAAGGGGCCAGAGAAAGAGAGAGGCAGCAACCATGGATTAAATTTTGTCCAGTGGGAAATGGGTGATGGAACTGACTGGGACAGGAAGATTCCTCCTTCCTTCTTTCTTCTCTGGATATTCTTACTTCAAGACTCAGTTCCGTTTCAGACTTTTTACATAGACCATGAGTGAGTGAATGTGCCACTCATTTCTATGTCTTTGTGACTCACTCTGGAGCTGCACCCAGAGTGATGGGTAGACATAAGGCATTTCTTTGTCTCCTTCTCTGCTTCCTTTCCCTTTTTTCTTGTTCTCACTGCACAGAACTCGTACCTCCCCAGTAAGGTGATAACCCCTTAATCTGTATCTCAAACTCCCAGAAGATCCAGTTGAGGCATTTGATTCTAGAGTATTTCTGTTGAGTTAAAGAATTTCTTTGCAGGTCTGCTTTGAAAGCAAATGCATTTAGAAAGGGAAATCTATGAGGAAACTATGTTCTACTGGTGAAATGTTAAAGCAGTAGGAGGATAGTGGTTTATAGGAGGGGAAAAGACAACAGTGAAAAAAGATAGAAAAGAAGTTAACAAAAGATGAAGGAGGACATCAATGTCAAACTTAGTCTATTTCACAGATTTTGCTCAGCCCCCCATAAGCTCAATGTTAAAATGCACTTCCATTCCTGAATATTTTTTTCAACTCCATTTTAGGCATGTTCTCTTTTTGGATATAAAAAATACTTTTTGGCTATAGTATGCAGACTCTAGATTCTGTTTTCCTTTTTGACAATAAAGATACATTGGGGAAATTCCCCAGATACTTAAATCCTAACATTGATTTAAATTTTTAAATGTTATTAATTTTATTTTCAGAAATTAAAAATTAGATCTATACTCCATTTGATTGCTAAATAGTATCATCTAAGATCTGAATTTATCTGTTATATTTGCATCATTGAATCGTTTAACAAACCAGCTAAATCAGTAACTCCTGTTTGAAGTAAACACCATACTGAGTCACTGATAGAACTGTACCAAAAATACAAAGAACTATAAATGCAAAAGATGGAGTATTTCTATTAATTGGCTGAAGTATATTCATGTTAATGATCTTTTAACAAAAACACTGAAGAGGGCTTCCCTGGTGGTCCAGTGGGTAAGGACACCACCATGAAGTGCAAGGGACGCCGGTTCGATCCCTGGCCTGGGAAGATCCCACGTGCCGCGGAGTGACTGGACCGATGTGTCCAACTACCTAACTGGAGCTCTGGAGCGTGTGTGCCCAGAGGCGGTGCTCTGCAGTGAGAAAGGCCACTGCAATGGGAGGCCCACACAGGCCAAAGAACAAAAAAATGTAAGTGAATGAAAGATCAATAGAAGTGGCCAAAAAAAGAGAAAGTGAACAGAAGAAAAAAAAAAAACCACTGAAGAAAAACAGCATGTGGAAAGACCAACATACTGGTTTTTCTCACTGAACACATTTTATCTTATACACTGGAAGTGTAACAAGTAAATGTATGTATATTTATCTTTGGTAGTTTGTTTAATAGACATACTTTATACACAAGTCAGATCACACCATAAATGTAGCAATTTGTCAATATCCATAAATGAGAGTGAGAATCAATATTTTACTAGAGTAATAAGATTTTTTTTTTACTTTTGGTCTCTTATAGTTGCTATTTTGCTGAGTCCTATTTTGTGCCAGGCATTACAAAGGTTAGCAATCATAATTTACTTTTTCCAGTTTCTTTAAGCTGCTAGCTAAATCATTGCCTTGTAATTCATGTAGTATGGGCCTTAGTTTACAGATGGGGACCCTGAAGTTCAATGTTGAGTAACTTAATCATATCACAAAGCTGGTGATTAAAAGGTACATTCAGGATTCAAACACAGCTCCATTTGACTTCAAATATCCTTTTCTTATTAATCTAGACTGCTTCTCTCTGATATAAATGATATTTGGGGAATTTGACTATGAAATAGTCTTCTGATTTCTGCCTGTATTCATAAACTGATATATTCTCTATTGATTGACATTTGGATTGCCTAATGGAACATGGAATGTGGTTTGAATCCTAATATGAGATTGATACGGGGCTTCCCCTGGTGGTCCAGTGGATAAGGACACCGCCTTGCAGTGCAAGGGGCGCTGGTTGGATCCCTGGCCTGGGAAGATCCCACGTGCTGGGGAGCGGCTGGACTGATGTGTCCAATCACCGAGCCGGAGCTCTGGAGCGCATGCGCCCAGAGCTGGCGCTCTGTGACAACAGACGCCACCGCGATGGGAGGCTCACAGGAGCCAAAAAACAAAGACGGATGAAAAATAGAGAAATGGAAGGCCAATAGAAGTGGCCCGCCTGCTCCCCTCCCTCCCCGACCCGACCCCCGCCCAAAATAAATAAATAAATAAATCTTTAAAAAAAAAAAAAAAAAGATCGATACAGTATCACAAGAAGCCACTGGATTTAGTAGACACAGGTAGATGTCCTAAGTTTTCAGAATATGGATGTATGGGCACTCTGTGATAATGTTATATTTATTTTAAAAGTATAAAATGCACTCGGCTCTAAAAATGGAAAGTTCAGCTCAGAGATGAGGCAAATACAACCTGTATGACTGTTTAGTTTGGTCACATTTGATCTTTTTAAGTAGTTGACCCAGCTGGTGTGTGACTTACCTCAGCATTAGCAGTGACTTTGAGACTGCGGGTCGTGCCGCTTCTCATACTGTGTCTCTTTGAATGCTTGTATTGTTCCCAATGACTTCATCCCCCATGCTGGCTGATGGCATAATACTTTTAGTATGTTCTGTAATTTTTAATTTGAGAATCTCAAAGTGCAGAAAAATAAATGGAGCTTTTGACTCACTAAAGTAGAATTGGGCTTCTTTTCCTTTTTGTCTTTTATTTTATGAGTAGATTTGCTGTTTAAAAACCAACCCCTTGGGCTTCCCTGGTGGTCCAGTGGGTAAGGACACAGCCTTGCAGTGCAAGGGGCATGGGTTCAATCCCTGACCTGGGAGGATCCCGTGTGCTGCAGAGTGGCTAGACCGATGTGTCCAACTACGGAACCGGAGCTCTGGAGCACATGTGCCCAGAGCTGGTGCTCTGCAGCGACAGAGACCACTGCCATGGGAGGCCCACATAGGCCAAGGAACAAAGATGGATGATAATAGATAAATGAAAGACCAATAGAAGTGAACAAAAAAAGCCCCAACAACCCCAGAAATAGGCTCAATGTACAGTCACTTGGTAAATACCACTAATCTAATATTAGTTTGTTTTTTTTACATGAATGCATCTGAGAATTCTGCAGGTCATGTGCAGTAGGGAGACATGGATAATAGGTTGAATGAAAGAATGAGAAAACAAAGATATCATGAAATATTTGGATGACAAGTAAAATGTAAGACAATAACATTTAAAAGAGACAAGTGCAAAACCATTTTAGGTAAAAATTAAAATGAAACAAAATAAAACAAAAAGAACAAAAAGGCCATCAATACACTACTTTCCAGAACTATAAGAGATGTAGGAGTTTGTTTTTATTCTATGCAGCATAAAACCTTTGCAATTAATGGAATAGTTTAAAAGGGCTGGTAGGCTGTGGGGCTACATAGCCAGGAATATGGTGCCTTCAGTGTGGGGGCTGAGAGTCTCACTCTGTCTTTGTTAAACCGTATAAAATGGTGCTTTATTTTCACCTTATATTTAAGGAGGATGTCAAGGCTTATGAGAGGTCTTGATGATGTCAGATAAAAATGTGATTGAAGTCACCAGGACGTTTAGCCTGAGGAAGAGAAATCCTTTTAGGAAGGTTTGATTTCTGCTTTCAAATATATGAGGATCTGTCATGAGAAAGAGAGATTAGAGTTAATCTAGGCTATTCCAATGAGCAGAGTAAAATTATGGGAAGGCAAAAACCAGTTCAACATAAAGAAGCTTTTATAGATGTTTAGAAGTAGGTGCTTAATATTTATTTTAAATGAATGGCTGTGATCAAAAGAATGGATGAAACATCTCATTGAAATGGGATGCCTTAGAAGAGAGTAAAGTCTCTGTGCTGAAATTTGAAAGGTGGACTTGATGACCTGTCTCAGGGGACATTGTTTAGGGAAGCTGAGAGTGGTTGGGGGCTTCCAAGGTGGTGCTAAGTGGTAAAGAATCTACTTGCCAATGCAGGAGACCTAAGCAGCACAGGTTCAATCCCTGGGTTGGGAAGATTCCCCTGGAGGAGGGCATAGCAACCCACTCCAATATTCTTGCCTGGAAAATCCCAAAAAGAGCTGGTGCTCTGCAGCGACAGAGACCACTGCCATGGGAGGCCCACATAGGCCAAGGAACAAAGATGGATGATAATAGATAAATGAAAGACCAATAGAAGTGAACAAAAAAAGCCCCAACAACCCCAGAAATAGGCTCAATGTACAGTCACTTGGTAAATACCACTAATCTAATATTAGTTTGTTTTTTTTACATGAATGCATCTGAGAATTCTGCAGGTCATGTGCAGTAGGGAGACATGGATAATAGGTTGAATGAAAGAATGAGAAAACAAAGATATCATGAAATATTTGGATGACAAGTAAAATGTAAGACAATAACATTTAAAAGAGACAAGTGCAAAACCATTTTAGGTAAAAATTAAAATGAAACAAAATAAAACAAAAAGAACAAAAAGGCCATCAATACACTACTTTCCAGAACTATAAGAGATGTAGGAGTTTGTTTTTATTCTATGCAGCATAAAACCTTTGCAATTAATGGAATAGTTTAAAAGGGCTGGTAGGCTGTGGGGCTACATAGCCAGGAATATGGTGCCTTCAGTGTGGGGGCTGAGAGTCTCACTCTGTCTTTGTTAAACCGTATAAAATGGTGCTTTATTTTCACCTTATATTTAAGGAGGATGTCAAGGCTTATGAGAGGTCTTGATGATGTCAGATAAAAATGTGATTGAAGTCACCAGGACGTTTAGCCTGAGGAAGAGAAATCCTTTTAGGAAGGTTTGATTTCTGCTTTCAAATATATGAGGATCTGTCATGAGAAAGAGAGATTAGAGTTAATCTAGGCTATTCCAATGAGCAGAGTAAAGCTACGGGGAGGCAAAAACCAGTTCAACATAAAGAAGCTTTTATAGATGTTTAGAAGTAGGTGCTTAATATTTATTTTAAATGAATGGCTGTGATCAAAAGAATGGATGAAACATCTCATTGAAATGGGATGCCTTAGAAGAGAGTAAAGTCTCTGTGCTGAAATTTGAAAGGTGGACTTGATGACCTGTCTCAGGGGACATTGTTTAGGGAAGCTGAGAGTGGTTGGGGGCTTCCAAGGTGGTGCTAAGTGGTAAAGAATCTACTTGCCAATGCAGGAGACCTAAGCAGCACAGGTTCAATCCCTGGGTTGGGAAGATTCCCCTGGAGGAGGGCATAGCAACCCACTCCAATATTCTTGCCTGGAAAATCCCATGGAAAGAAGAGCCTGGCAGACTATAGTCCATGGGGTTGCAAAAGCGTCAGACATGATTGAGGCAACTTCCTGTGAGAGTTGGTTGGTAGGAGATTTGAATATCTCTAAGGTTCTTACTCTGGAGGAGGGCATGTCAGTATTCTTTCCTGGAGAATTCCATGGACAGAGGAAACTGGTGGGCTTCAGTTCATGGGTCACAAAGAGTCATACATGACTGAGTGACTAACAACACACACACACACAAGGTTCTTACTGGGCTTCCTTGGTGGCTCAGACAGTCTGCCTGCAATGCTGGAGACCTGGAAATCTTTTTTTTTTTTTTTTCTTTTTTAGTTTTTAAAAAAATTTTATTTTTTTTTTTTTTGGGGGGGGGGGGGGGGGGGGGGGGGGGGATGGGCGGGCACTGAGACCTGGAAGTTTAATATGATTTTTGACTCTTGAATGAATATCTTATGTTTTCCACGTCTAGAACCATATTTTCTTTTATTTTATCCACAATACAATCCTTAGGTTCTCTGAGAAAGATAATTTTCATAATGTGTCTTCCTTTAAGCAATTTTTTTGGAAATTATTTCACTTAAGTATTGTGAACTAGATTATGGGATAAGCAGGGAACCTTTGACTATAATTTTTCTTGAGGAAATAGGTCAGGGTAGTATGTTAATTAGCTCAAGGTTGCATGGTGAATTAATGACTGAGTCTGGTGATGTTTCTAAAAGATAGCAGTATGTCCTCTAAGAAAATTTGTAAGTCAAAAATTGAGGCTTTGAAGCCATGAAATTGACTTAGACTAAAGGAATATGTGAAAAATGAAAGGTATACTTTGGATTAAAAAGTATTAGAACATTTTGAAGAGAATTGCAATGGTTCTCAGCCAATGTAATTTCTCACCCAAGGAACTATCTGGCAAGATCTGGAGATAGTTTTGATTGTGACATCTTAGGGTGGATGGAGGAAGGGAGGGGCTGACACCGGCATTTTATGGGCAAAGGTGAGGGATACTTCTAGTTATAATACACAGCATCCTGCAGCAAAGAGTTATCCAGCCCCCAAATGCTAGTAGTGTTAAAGCAGAGAGACCCATTAGATCTCTCCCACTCATTTTCACCAGAACTTCAATTTCCTTGAGCAGTGAGGCAAGATGTATTGAATATAAAATATATGTAAGCTTTTATTTACCAAAGAATTTTCATTCACTTGAATTAAAGTTTTATCTGCCAGAATTGTTAACCCTGACAATTTTAGAGTGGCCCTGCATTTTGCGCTGAACTTTCCTCTGTTATTATTCATCCTTTGCCTCTCCCCTGTACCTTTGGCATCTTCCTGTCAATTATCTTTCATAATAAAGATGAAAACAAAATAGTTGTCTTTTCTGTTCATATTGACTAATTGTATCCTTCCCTTTCTCAGTTCAACAACATTGAAGAGTAATCTACAGTTCTTTGTACACCTTTCACGCCATTTCTATTAATCTAGCAAGATACTGTTAGTACTTTTTAGTTGTCAAATCTAATGCATATATTTTAGTTTTGAATTTTAATTCTTCATCAGTTTTTATCATTCTTCATGCTCAGTCGTGTCTGACTCTTTGCTACCCTAAGTTTGCCCACCAGGCTCCTCTGTCCACGAGATTTTCCAGGCAAGAATACGGGAATGGGTTGCCATTTCCTTCTCCAAGGAATCTTCTTGACCCAGGGATCTAACTAGCACCTCCTGCATTGCAGGTGGATTCTTTCCTGCTGAGCCACTGTGTACAGTTGATCAAATTCTTCTAGAAAATGCCTCTTCTTAGTTCTGTGGCTGTTCCTGCTTGATCTCCTGAGGACTCTTCTTTCTCTGCTCTTCTATTACATTGATTTTTTTTTCAGGGTTCTACCCTTAGCTTTTTCTTTTCACATAGTTCTTTCTACAGATCCACGTCCATGGCCTTCAATACCAGTTTATGTTTCGTGATTCCAAAATATAACACCTGTAGCTTTGACTTCACTCCAGAGTTCCAGATCGAATATCCATTTGCTAGTTGTAAATGATAACACAGTCATCTCGGATTCACAGCGTCTAAAACTGAATCTTTCTCTATGCCTATCTTATTTGGTTTGGGTTGCTATAATAAAATACACAGACTGGGTGGCTTGTAAACAGTAAACATTTATTTTTTTTACAGTTCTGGAGGATGCTAGGTTCCTTCCAGTGAAGATCTCTAGCAGCCAGTTCTGCATCATTTCCCTTCTTCCGAGCAGGGGGTTATTGAATATAAAATATATTACACAAAGAATTTTCATTCACTTGAATTAAAGTTTTATCTGCCAGAATTGTTAACCCTGACAATTTTAGAGTGGCCCTGCATTTTGCGCTGAACTTTCCTCTGTTATTATTCATCCTTTGCCTCTCCCCTGTACCTTTGGCATCTTCCTGTCAATTATCTTTCATAATAAAGATGAAAACAAAATAGTTGTCTTTTCTGTTCATATTGACTAATTGTATCCTTCCCTTTCTCAGTTCAACAACATTGAAGAGTAATCTACAGTTCTTTGTACACCTTTCACGCCATTTCTATTAATCTAGCAAGATACTGTTAGTACTTTTTAGTTGTCAAATCTAATGCATATATTTTAGTTTTGAATTTTAATTCTTCATCAGTTTTTATCATTCTTCATGCTCAGTCGTGTCTGACTCTTTGCTACCCTAAGTTTGCCCACCAGGCTCCTCTGTCCACGAGATTTTCCAGGCAAGAATACGGGAATGGGTTGCCATTTCCTTCTCCAAGGAATCTTCTTGACCCAGGGATCTAACTAGCACCTCCTGCATTGCAGGTGGATTCTTTCCTGCTGAGCCACTGTGTACAGTTGATCAAATTCTTCTAGAAAATGCCTCTTCTTAGTTCTGTGGCTGTTCCTGCTTGATCTCCTGAGGACTCTTCTTTCTCTGCTCTTCTATTACATTGATTTTTTTCAGGGTTCTACCCTTAGCTTTTCTTTTCACATAGTTCTTTCTACAGATCCACGTCCATGGCCTTCAATACCAGTTTATGTTTCGTGATTCCAAAATATAACACCTGTAGCTTTGACTTCACTCCAGAGTTCCAGATCGAATATCCATTTGCTAGTTGTAAATGATAACACAGTCATCTCGGATTCACAGCGTCTAAAACTGAATCTTTCTCTATGCCTATCTTATTTGGTTTGGGTTGCTATAATAAAATACACAGACTGGGTGGCTTGTAAACAGTAAACATTTATTTTTTTTACAGTTCTGGAGGATGCTAGGTTCCTTCCAGTGAAGATCTCTAGCAGGTTCAGTGTCTGCTGAGAGCCAGCTTCCTAGTTCATAGACAGCCATCTTTCTCCTGTGTCTTCCCATGGCAGAAGGAGCAAGGGAGCTCTGGGAGGTGTCTTTTATAAGGGCTGATCCCAGACATGAGGACTCCACCCTCACAACCTAATCACATCGCATTAGGGATTAGGTTTCAACAAAACAGTCTATAGCAATCCTCAACCTGTCTGTCCTCTTGTATACCTTATACCTGTGATTGGTATCACAATTCAGCCACATGCTCTACAATCATCCCGGATGCTTTTTACCTCACCTCCTCTTCTAGCCTGTTAGTCACCAAGCTTTGTTGTGTAGTTCACTTCGTGAATATCTCTCATGTTTATTTCTTCTTCTCCATACAGATTATCATGCCACCTCCTCCATTTAGGTGTGTCTGAATCACCTCGGGGTTGGGGGTGGTTTAGTCACTAAGTGTGTCCAACTCTTGTGACCCCATGGACTGTAGCCCACCAGGCTTCTCTGTCCATGGGATCCTCTAGGCCATGATACTGGAGTGGGTTGCCATTTCCTTCTCCAAGGGATCTTCCTGACCCAGGGATTGAAGTGGAATCTCCTGCATTGAGGCAGATTCTTATACCAGCTGAGCTATGAGGGAAGCCCTGAATCACCATACTGGTATTAAAGCACCCTTTTCAAAGTAAAGAAAAAAGAAGATAATCATAATGCTTCTCACTTAAAGTGTTTCAATGACTCCATTTTAGCTACATAACAGAACCTAAAGTAATGGACATAGCTCTTAAGCCATTGTGACCTACCTGCCCTCCAATCTTTCCTTCCATCACAGTCCCTACTTACCCTCCAAATGGGCTAGACAAGTTGTATTATTCATGCCATACCTTTTTATAAGTTGTCTCTTTCGAAAGGTTCATACCAGTTATGTTTCGTGATTCCAAAATATAACACCTGTAGCTTTGACTTCACTCCAGAGTTCCAGATCGAATATCCATTTGCTAGTTGTAAATGATAACACAGTCATCTCGGATTCACAGCGTCTAAAACTGAATCTTTCTCTATGCCTATCTTATTTGGTTTGGGTTGCTATAATAAAATACACAGACTGGGTGGCTTGTAAACAGTAAACATTTATTTTTTTTACAGTTCTGGAGGATGCTAGGTTCCTTCCAGTGAAGATCTCTAGCAGGTTCAGTGTCTGCTGAGAGCCAGCTTCCTAGTTCATAGACAGCCATCTTTCTCCTGTGTCTTCCCATGGCAGAAGGAGCAAGGGAGCTCTGGGAGGTGTCTTTTATAAGGGCTGATCCCAGACATGAGGACTCCACCCTCACAACCTAATCACATCGCATTAGGGATTAGGTTTCAACAAAACAGTCTATAGCAATCCTCAACCTGTCTGTCCTCTTGTATACCTTATACCTGTGATTGGTATCACAATTCAGCCACATGCTCTACAATCATCCCGGATGCTTTTTACCTCACCTCCTCTTCTAGCCTGTTAGTCACCAAGCTTTGTT
This sequence comes from Tragulus kanchil, assembly GCA_022376925.1. NCBI lineage: Eukaryota > Metazoa > Chordata > Mammalia > Artiodactyla > Tragulidae > Tragulus > Tragulus kanchil. The sequence goes on along the minus strand of JAIOJX010000025.1, from coordinate 158,450,869 downwards.
GTGTAGTTCACTTCGTGAATATCTCTCATGTTTATTTCTTCTTCTCCATACAGATTATCATGCCACCTCCTCCATTTAGGTGTGTCTGAATCACCTCGGGGTTGGGGGTGGTTTAGTCACTAAGTGTGTCCAACTCTTGTGACCCCATGGACTGTAGCCCACCAGGCTTCTCTGTCCATGGGATCCTCTAGGCCATGATACTGGAGTGGGTTGCCATTTCCTTCTCCAAGGGATCTTCCTGACCCAGGGATTGAAGTGGAATCTCCTGCATTGAGGCAGATTCTTATACCAGCTGAGCTATGAGGGAAGCCCTGAATCACCATACTGGTATTAAAGCACCCTTTTCAAAGTAAAGAAAAAAGAAGATAATCATAATGCTTCTCACTTAAAGTGTTTCAATGACTCCATTTTAGCTACATAACAGAACCTAAAGTAATGGACATAGCTCTTAAGCCATTGTGACCTACCTGCCCTCCAATCTTTCCTTCCATCACAGTCCCTACTTACCCTCCAAATGGGCTAGACAAGTTGTATTATTCATGCCATACCTTTTTATAAGTTGTCTCTTTCGTTTAGAATGCCCTGATTAATTACAGTTTTATTTGTCCTTTTCTTAAAAATTAATTTTGTTTTGAATAAAGTCATAAATATACACAGACTTTTTAAAAAGCAAGGAGTATTAAAAAGATTACAACAACAAATAACAGATCTTTGTACCCACCTTCCTGCGTCTTCACCTTTCTGGAATCAACCACTTTTGACTCTTTTTCTGTATTTACCTCTGTATTGCTAAATTGTTTGCTTGTGATGCTATTTCTTGATTTGTCAAGTTTAGACTTGTTGACTTTCTCTTCTATTTCTGGTACAGTTACTGGAATAGTTATTATTCCAGTATAGTTACTGTAAGAGTAGTGTTCAAAATACTTATGGGCTAGCACTTCATAGATAATGATTCAATGCAACCAGTTATCCTATGTGGTCTATGTTGGCTAATTACTGGTCTTGATTGTATGGCACATTTTTGCTAAACTATCAGTATATGAATTATTATAACCATATAAATATGGTCCACTATTGAAACAAATAATATACTATAATCATGTTATTTTGATAACTCAGTATTTGTTTTCTAGAAGCTATTGATGCTTTAAAAAAAGCATTTATTACTTATTAAAAAGTCACCATTCCACCTTCTCTGTGAAGTCTTTGATGGTAGGTAAGTTAATTTCTCCACCCTGTGTTATTCCCATACTACCTCTCTTCTGCTTGTCACACTATTTCTTATAGATTTGTGTGTATATCTTCCTTACCAAATGTGAGCTTCTTGACAGTAGTGATAATATCTGTTGTCTTTGAACCTTCAGTGTCTTGCATCAATGTCAAACTCAAAATGTTTAATAAATATCTGTTGAATTATGTATGGAACAGGAGCGTTTTCTCTTTGAAGCAGCCTTCAATATTGAGTGGGTGGTTTTGTGAGCATTTCTTTGATTTCTGAGTTGCTCCATATGGATCACACACTCAAATTCTTGTCAGAGTCTAGGCAGTTAAAATAAATGAACTTAGCAAGCCTGATGGAGTCTGTGGCATTTAAAGGAGTCACATGCTAGGTTCTATCCAGTTGTTGCCATGAAGGTGTTTCAGGTCTCTATTGCCAGACCTTCTGCCTTTTAAACAGAAGCAGAAAAATCCAGGCTTGATATGAACTATCATGATTCAATTTTTTAGAAACTATGCAGATCAAGTAAACTGTTCTTAGACAGTACATGACCACCAGCTGGTGAAGATTATTGGGCGGGAGTAGGACACACTATATCCCTAGTCCCACCTTCCTCGTCTTCACCTTTCTGGAATCAACCACTTTTGACTCTTTTCTGTATTTACCTCTGTATTGCTAAATTGTTTGCTTGTGATGCTATTTCTTGATTTGTCAAGTTTAGACTTGTTGACTTTCTCTTCTATTTCTGGTACAGTTACTGGAATAGTTATTATTCCAGTATAGTTACTGTAAGAGTAGTGTTCAAAATACTTATGGGCTAGCACTTCATAGATAATGATTCAATGCAACCAGTTATCCTATGTGGTCTATGTTGGCTAATTACTGGTCTTGATTGTATGGCACATTTTTGCTAAACTATCAGTATATGAATTATTATAACCATATAAATATGGTCCACTATTGAAACAAATAATATACTATAATCATGTTATTTTGATAACTCAGTATTTGTTTTCTAGAAGCTATTGATGCTTTAAAAAAAGCATTTATTACTTATTAAAAAGTCACCATTCCACCTTCTCTGTGAAGTCTTTGATGGTAGGTAAGTTAATTTCTCCACCCTGTGTTATTCCCATACTACCTCTCTTCTGCTTGTCACACTATTTCTTATAGATTTGTGTGTATATCTTCCTTACCAAATGTGAGCTTCTTGACAGTAGTGATAATATCTGTTGTCTTTGAACCTTCAGTGTCTTGCATCAATGTCAAACTCAAAATGTTTAATAAATATCTGTTGAATTATGTATGGAACAGGAGCGTTTTCTCTTTGAAGCAGCCTTCAATATTGAGTGGGTGGTTTTGTGAGCATTTCTTTGATTTCTGAGTTGCTCCATATGGATCACACACTCAAATTCTTGTCAGAGTCTAGGCAGTTAAAATAAATGAACTTAGCAAGCCTGATGGAGTCTGTGGCATTTAAAGGAGTCACATGCTAGGTTCTATCCAGTTGTTGCCATGAAGGTGTTTCAGGTCTCTATTGCCAGACCTTCTGCCTTTTAAACAGAAGCAGAAAAATCCAGGCTTGATATGAACTATCATGATTCAATTTTTTAGAAACTATGCAGATCAAGTAAACTGTTCTTCAGACTCTAGCTCGATTTGGTTCATGACCACCAGCTGGTGAAGATTATTGGGCGGGAGTAGGACACACTATATCCCTAGTCCCAAAGCCTTGAGCTTGGTGTCTGGTTGGCCTGAGGATGTCTACCCCCAGGGGCCCTCCAGGGGGCTCTCCCCAGTGGAATTTCTTTCCCAGTTGATGCCAGCAAGTGGAATGAACCTTAACAGAAGAGAGCCTGGGCCCAGCCTGCCAGAATGTTCAGAGGACTGGGCAGGGTTTCAGCGGAATCAGGACTCCTTCTGTCATGTGGAAATAAAGAATGATATGTTAAATTATAAACTGATAAGGGAGGGAGCTCAAGAAGACTAAAAATTGTAAACTATGTGCCAAGCCATGTATGTGCCTTTTTTTATATTAATTTAGTTTTTACAACACCCCTAAGATGAAGATACGTTCATCCTTAGTTTGCAGATGTTGAATCATTATGATATTTAAGATTTAGATTTTTTTTAAATTTCCATCATCAGACCAAATTAATTGCAGAATTAGTGCCTCTAATTCTTCCCATGAAGAAAGCCCATGTGTAGGATTTTAAAAATGATTGAAACCTATATTGTAACAAAAAAGAGGCTGATTAAAATTTTCCACTAGACGTGGACATAGGGATCTTTGAAGTTGATGTGTGCTTTGTATGCTTATAGATTATCTAAGATTGGTTATTCTTTCAGCATTTGTTGAATATCCCTGTCCCTTGTGTTCTGTGTTATGCACCAGAATTACAGAGCTGGAAAATATACAATTTTTTGCTTGAGAAGTCTTAAAAGATTGTTTCTGGTTTGTTCTAAAGGCGAAAGGAGGGACCAGGTAATAGGGTTAAAGGTAGGAAAAATGTAAAAATTTGGTATCTAAATTGTGTTTTTTTCTTTAATTTGAGTTACTCCTTTTTTCTTGTTGCAGTGAACAGAATGTTCAAGTAGAGAAATCAGAATGTGAAAACTAAGAAAATTAAGGAAAAAGTCTTCTAACCATTGTGGGCAACTCTCTATTTAGTTACCCATCTTTTTTGATTTTTATCTATATGAATGTTTTTATATTCATTACAAACACATGCAGAGAAACATTCAGATCTCACAACATTACTGTTCTGTATCCTGCTTCTTTTACTGAGGAATATTTTTAAATGTTTGAAAATCATTTTTTATGATTGAAGAGCATTGTATTACATGAAAGTATTTCCTTATGTTTAACCAGTTCTCTATTGTTAGATATTTAGGCCATTTCTAATTGTTTTTCCTTTTTTAAGTTTCCCACACTGTTGAGTTTTTTATTTATTTTTAATATTTTGGCCTCTTTTATTGTTTTGTTTATTTTTTAATTTTCATCTGTCTTTATTCTTTGGCCCGTGTGGGCCTCCCATTTCAGTGGCCTATCTTGCTGCAGAGCACTGGATCTGGGAGCACACGCTCCAGAGCACTGGCTCGTAATTGGAAACACTGGACCAGCCGCTCCGCAGCACTTGAGATCTTCCTGGGCCAGGGATTGAACCTGTGCCCCTTGCACTGCAAGGCAGACTCTTCCCACTGGACCCCCAGGGAAGCCCCATTTCTAATTTTTTTATAAACCATGTCACATGGAGAAATTTTGTAGTGAAATCTTTTTGTGTATTTTAATTTATTTCCTTGGGAAAAATTGCTAGAAATGAGATTACTGGATTTAATCGCTTGTACTATTTTTAAGCTTTTAGCATACATAGTGTTACATTATCCTGTGGAAAAGTAATATTAATTTACCTATCACCAAATGAATATGAGTTTCTATTTCTCTTCATTGTTTCCAATGCTGGTTACCACTAAAAAAAAAATTCCAATAGAAAAGAACCTCTGTTTTGAAAAACTCTTTATGAAACTCTTTCGGCCTTTGAGCTTTCTGGGTGCTATTTTTCTCTGGTACAATACTATCAATTTGTGTCTTGGTTACTTAGTTGGCTAATTACCTGCTTAGCAGCTTTGAACAAGTTTGAAGGTAGACATTTCCTGTCCACCTGTGTGTTTTTGGGTGCTTGTGGATGTTTGTTGAGCTGAATTGTACTGCAAGGTATGTGTTGTTTAGAATGTTGTCAACACAAGCAGTGGGCAAGTTACTCTGTTCCTACCAGGTACATAATAATGAGTACCTTAACTGAGTACTGATTATGTTTCAGCACTGCACTAAGTGCTCTGCATACTTACCTGGTTGGATCCTTACGACAATGCTCTGAAGACAAGATAATAATTATCTCCATCTTGCCAATGAGGAGACCAAGAGGTTATGAAACTTGCCCATGGTACATGGCTGTAAGTGGTAGACACAGGTTATAAACTCGGGATTAGCCAGCTCCCAAGCAGGTTTATCACTCTTCCTCTGCCCTCGCCTCTCCAGGTTCTTATTCTAGACATTTAAAAGTATATGTAAAAGTAGAGACAGCAACAGAGCGAAACTTGGCATGCATATCACCCAGTTCCAACAATGATCAATCTGTGACCAATCTTGTTTTATCTCTGTCTTTCCCTCACTACCTCATACCCCTCTTCCCTTGTTGGATAATTTTAAAGCAAATCAGAGGTACATTAATTTCCTTAGGAAGTATTTAAATACATATCTCTAAGAGATTCTATTTTTAAAACTAAACCACAATATATATCATTAGCACACTTGACACTATAACACTTTCTTAAGATTGTCTAATGTCCAGACAGGGTCAGATTTCCCTGATTATCTCATAAGTGATTTTTACTGTTGGTTTTGCTTGAATCAGGACCCGCGCAAAGACTACACTTTGTATTCTAAACTTTCCTAACCTCAACACAGTGTTCCTCTCTTTCCCCCTGCTTCTCCGTGAGGCCTATCCTTTTCAGAGAGAGTGACTTAGCTGGAGGAATTTGAGATTTTAAAATAATTTCTATGAATTGAATATCTAGTTTGCATCTCCCCAGAAGGAAGTAATTAGTAGTTAATACTTGAGAAACACTGGGTGTGTGCAGACCAGTGGAGAAGATACATTGCCGCATGGATTCCCTTCTCTCTGGAAGTGCACCAGGGTATATGCATCAGGTGGCTGAGAACTCCCTCTGTTTTTCTGCTCATAGCATAAGGCTCCATTACAGCTTTGGTTAAGCCCTCTCACTTATGGGGCCAGGGCGCATCAGATGTAAGTGATACTGGCTTGAAAATTCTGTCTTAAGCCCTGAGCTTAAAAACTGAGACATGCTGGCCTGGGTACCCCCTCCCACGCTACAAGAGAATGACTTGGAAATGAGAGCCAGAGGCTTGTTATTTGCATAAATGACTGTGACTTTGATAGAATCTTTTGCATCGGGCACATTTTCAAGGATTCATGTTTGTTTTGGTTCTCTTTTGCGTTTGAAGGTCTGGTGATTCTGCACTGTGTGGTGGCAGACGGGAATTCAACCAGAAGTCCTGAAGATGATGGCCTTCTCTGTGGAGATCAGGGAGAAAACTGCTCAGGTAATACATAACAAGTGATGCCTTTGTATCTTGGCAACTTTAGATACAATCGCAAAAAATCGACTTCCCTAAATTTTACCTTGTTGATAAGAGTCATCCTAAAACCAGGTAGTTTTTTGAGTGCAGGATTTTACGGTTATTTATTCACTCCATGCAAGATGCTATGAGCTGGTAACATTTTTTACTTTATTTCAGGGTGAAACTAGAAAGAATGCATAATTGCAAAGGTCACACTGGTGGTATATTGTCAACCTGGGATTCACACTCAGGTCTTTCTCATGCCATTGTAGACGTATACTCCAGCCTCTAGCATGGGGTATCTTGGACTAGGTTCATAGAAAGTTGGCAGTTCTATTCAAATTCAAATTCTATTCTATTCAAATTCAAATTTTATGTTGTATTTTATAACAAAAGATGGGAAGATGGCAACAATTTTTAAAACATATTTTTGTCTGCAGAGGTTTGAATTTGTATTCTCAGTTATAGTCTGAGGCAGGGGGTCAGCTTTAGTAGAGTGAGATAGTAAGAACTGAAGTTTTGTGCGCCTGTGGTCTTTGGTGTGACTACTCTGCCCTGTCGTTGAAAGCAGCCATAGGCACTATGCAAATGAATCACTTTGGACATCTTCCAATAAAACTTTATTTAGAGAAATAAGCTGTGAGCCGAATTTGGTTTGGGGGCCACAAAGTAGCTGACTCCTGGTAGGAGGCCTGTTTGTCGTTTATATATTGTATGATCTGGTCTTCTACAGGGGCCAGGCATCAGATGTAAGTGATACTGGCTTGAAAATTCTGTCTTAAGCCCTGAGCTTAAAAACTGAGACATGCTGGCCTGGGTACCCCCTCCCACGCTACAAGAGAATGACTTGGAAATGAGAGCCAGAGGCTTGTTATTTGCATAAATGACTGTGACTTTGATAGAATCTTTTGCATCGGGCACATTTTCAAGGATTCATGTTTGTTTTGGTTCTCTTTTGCGTTTGAAGGTCTGGTGATTCTGCACTGTGTGGTGGCAGACGGGAATTCAACCAGAAGTCCTGAAGATGATGGCCTTCTCTGTGGAGATCAGGGAGAAAACTGCTCAGGTAATACATAACAAGTGATGCCTTTGTATCTTGGCAACTTTAGATACAATCGCAAAAAATCGACTTCCCTAAATTTTACCTTGTTGATAAGAGTCATCCTAAAACCAGGTAGTTTTTTGAGTGCAGGATTTTACGGTTATTTATTCACTCCATGCAAGATGCTATGAGCTGGTAACATTTTTTACTTTATTTCAGGGTGAAACTAGAAAGAATGCATAATTGCAAAGGTCACACTGGTGGTATATTGTCAACCTGGGATTCACACTCAGGTCTTTCTCATGCCATTGTAGACGTATACTCCAGCCTCTAGCATGGGGTATCTTGGACTAGGTTCATAGAAAGTTGGCAGTTCTATTCAAATTCAAATTCTATTCTATTCAAATTCAAATTTTATGTTGTATTTTATAACAAAAGATGGGAAGATGGCAACAATTTTTAAAACATATTTTTGTCTGCAGAGGTTTGAATTTGTATTCTCAGTTATAGTCTGAGGCAGGGGGTCAGCTTTAGTAGAGTGAGATAGTAAGAACTGAAGTTTTGTGCGCCTGTGGTCTTTGGTGTGACTACTCTGCCCTGTCGTTGAAAGCAGCCATAGGCACTATGCAAATGAATCACTTTGGACATCTTCCAATAAAACTTTATTTAGAGAAATAAGCTGTGAGCCGAATTTGGTTTGGGGGCCACAAAGTAGCTGACTCCTGGTAGGAGGCCTGTTTGTCGTTTATATATTGTATGATCTGGTCTTCTACAGGGGTTGTTTCTTATTCTCAAATAAAACACAACGTAGGCCAATTCTGAAAGTAGGGCAGAGTGGAGAAGAACCTCCCGTATTCCCTGGAAACTTCTCTGAGCTGGTATATGGTGGCCTGGTGTAAGTGCTCCTCTCCTAGTGTCCTGGGGATGTGGTAAGTGAGCCAGGAACATGCTGAGCAAGTCGTTCTGATGTGAGTCATCAGTTCCAGTCCAACTTTCCTCCCTCTCACTAGTGGGTGGGCTGCAGAGAGCCCACAGGCTGTGGACTCCATCGCTGTCTTAGGTCATGCTCGTGTGGTCTTGTCACCCGTGTAATGAGGAGGACAAAGCCAACTTTATGTGTGCACTTTTCTTCAGTCTGGTTTCAAATGTCTCAAATGACAGCATTTTCACATTTCCTTTCAGAGATTATTCTGTAATCTGATAACTGACAGGGTTAAAAAAAATCTTCCTCCTCTCCCTCCTAAATGCATTTAATTTTTTTTTATTGTAGTGACGACATGTAACATGGGATTAATACATCTAGTGTTGTATAGCAGATCTCTAGAAATCATTTCTCTTACAGAACTGAAACATGATAGCCATTGAACAACAAACAAGGTCTCTCCCGTAACCCCTGGCAACCACCATTCTACTCTGCTTCTGTGGATTTGGCTATTTAGATACCTCATATAAGTGGAATTATAAGGGTTAGGAAGGAAAGGGGCAGGGCACAATTTTTGAAAAGAATGACAGCCCAAGGACACAACATAAACCCATTGGAATCAAATGGGTCCAAGATGGCAGACCAGACCTTGATCCTCAGTCAGCAAGATATATGACACATCCAGAGGCGCCATGACAGTCGGCCCCTTCCCTAAAAGAGTTGGAATAATCCTCCCACTCATTAGCATATGGAATTACCCAGCCCATAAAAGCTAAGAATGCCATGTTTTCAGGGCTGCTGGATTTGCTCTGCGATGACCCACATTCTCTGTGGTATGTGCTTTCTCTGAATCTGAATAAATCTCTTTCTTACCTATCACTTTGTCTCTTGATGAATTCTTCTCTGCAAAGAGACATGAAGAACCTGAGCCCCAGTGGGTCCAGACGTAGGGTGAGTGATTTTAATTACCAGGGTTTTGGCTGGGTTTGAGTCCTGGCCATGTGGGTTCAAGTCCAAAGCAGAGTTTTGGCTGGGTTGGAGTCCTGGCCCTGTGGGTTCAAGTCCCAAACAGGATTTGATTAGGTCTGGGCCCTGGGTTTAAGTCTTAAATCGAGGTAGAACACTTTCAGAATCATATATAACTTATTCTTCTGTGACTGGCTTATTTCATCCATGTTACTGCATATTGCAGAATTTTCTTCTTTTTCAAGATTGATTAATATTCCATTATCTGTATATACCACTTTTTCTTTATCAATTCACTTCTTGATGAATATTTAGGTGGTTTCTGCATCTTGCCTGTTGTGAATAATGTTACAATTAACATTGGAGTGCAGCTTCTTTGTTTTTGGGATCTTGATTTCAGCGATTTTGGGTAAATAGCCAGGAGTGGTATTGCTGGATCATGTGGCTGTTCCAGTCTAAAATTTTTGGATAAACTCCATACTATTTTCCATAGAGGCTGTAGATTGCCTTTTCAGTCTATAAGTTGTTTCCTATGCACAAGATTTTTAGTTTGTTTAAGGTAAGCAGAGTAGTCCGACGTGAATTTGAAAAGACTGGCTCTAGAATGTGTATTGTTAATTCCCATGCTAAAATTCTAGAATCACATTAGAAGATCAGAATACTGAACATATAAGAAAAATTCTGGAAAATAATTGCTTGAAGGTAAGAACAATTTTTGAAAAGAATGACAGCCCAAGGACACAACATAAACCCATTGGAATCAAATGGGTCCAAGATGGCAGACCAGACCTTGATCCTCAGTCAGCAAGATATATGACACATCCAGAGGCGCCATGACAGTCGGCCCCTTCCCTAAAAGAGTTGGAATAATCCTCCCACTCATTAGCATATGGAATTACCCAGCCCATAAAAGCTAAGAATGCCATGTTTTCAGGGCTGCTGGATTTGCTCTGCGATGACCCACATTCTCTGTGGTATGTGCTTTCTCTGAATCTGAATAAATCTCTTTCTTACCTATCACTTTGTCTCTTGATGAATTCTTCTCTGCAAAGAGACATGAAGAACCTGAGCCCCAGTGGGTCCAGACGTAGGGTGAGTGATTTTAATTACCAGGGTTTTGGCTGGGTTTGAGTCCTGGCCATGTGGGTTCAAGTCCAAAGCAGAGTTTTGGCTGGGTTGGAGTCCTGGCCCTGTGGGTTCAAGTCCCAAACAGGATTTGATTAGGTCTGGGCCCTGGGTTTAAGTCTTAAATCGAGGTAGAACACTTTCAGAATCATATATAACTTATTCTTCTGTGACTGGCTTATTTCATCCATGTTACTGCATATTGCAGAATTTTCTTCTTTTTCAAGATTGATTAATATTCCATTATCTGTATATACCACTTTTTCTTTATCAATTCACTTCTTGATGAATATTTAGGTGGTTTCTGCATCTTGCCTGTTGTGAATAATGTTACAATTAACATTGGAGTGCAGCTTCTTTGTTTTTGGGATCTTGATTTCAGCGATTTTGGGTAAATAGCCAGGAGTGGTATTGCTGGATCATGTGGCTGTTCCAGTCTAAAATTTTTGGATAAACTCCATACTATTTTCCATAGAGGCTGTAGATTGCCTTTTCAGTCTATAAGTTGTTTCCTATGCACAAGATTTTTAGTTTGTTTAAGGTAAGCAGAGTAGTCCGACGTGAATTTGAAAAGACTGGCTCTAGAATGTGTATTGTTAATTCCCATGCTAAAATTCTAGAATCACATTAGAAGATCAGAATACTGAACATATAAGAAAAATTCTGGAAAAAATAATTGCTTGAAGGTGCAAGTAAGCACACTAGTTTCTTGAAGGAGGAATTAATGTAAAGCAGGAGCAGATTGTCTCTATTGAGTAAATGCATGACCTTCAGCAAGTCACTTAAACTTTCAAAGACTGAATTTGTAACCTGTAATATAAAAAAGTGAATTTCAGTGATCTGCAACTTTTTGGCACCAGGGACTGACTTCATGGAAAACAGTTTTACCATGGACCAGGGGTGGGGGGATTATTTCAGGATGATTCAATTGTACTACATGTACTGTGTACTTTGAAAGTGAAAAAGTGAAAGTGTTAGTCACTCAGTCAGTACTGAGCCATTCTTCTTTGTAACCCCATGAGCTGTAGCCCTCCAGGTACCTTTCTTCATGGAATTCTCCAGGTAAGAAGACCCGAGTGGGCCACCATTCCTTTCTCCAGGAGATGTTCCTGACCCAGGCAGGAAATGAACTCGGGTGTCCTTCATTGCAGGCAGATTTTTTATTGTCTGGAATACCAAGGAAGCCCATTGTGAACTTTATTTCTAATCTAATGCCACCACTGATCTGACAGAAGGGATGGGTCCACACCTTGGAGCTTGGGGACCACTGAATTAAATGATTTTTAGGAGTCCTTCTTGCTTCTAAATGATTTCAGGTTTTACTTTCAAATAACCCCAGTCTTTAAGCATTCCATTTTTATTCTGTCATTTTCTATGTTGAGTGAAACATTTATTCATTTTGTCAGTACTTATGAGCTACAGGAGGCCCTGTTCCAAGTGCCATGGATGAAGTAATGAACAGCATGGTCACAGATGAGGTCGGAGAGGTAATAGGGAAAAAGGGATAGATGCCATTTGTTGAGATGAGGAAAGACAAGATTTGAGGGGGAGAAATCCTGGGTTCCATTTGCAAGTGTTAAATTGAAATGCCAGTTAAACATATGCTAATGAAGCAGTTAGCATGGAAGGAAGAGATCTGGGATGAAAACAGTTTGGGCATTCCTATCACTAAGCTGTTTGAAGCCAGGAAATAACCAAAGAGGAGGAGGAGAGAGTAGAAAAGATAAGAAAGTGTTGAGCCTCAGTGCATTCCAAAATTTAGGAGCTGAGGGAGTTCAAGTCAAACCAGCAAGGGAGAATGAGCAAAGAAGGCATCACATGGACTCTTGAAAAACAAAATCAAATACCATTTTTTTGCGGTCCATTCTTCTTTGTCTCCTAGCCATGAATAATTTAAAATACATGAAATCTGCTAAAGTCCCAACACTGGGATTCTCTTTTCTTCTTTTAAAGGGATAGAATGAAAAGCGCAGTTCTAAGTGAAGGTTCACACCTATAAGCTCATCAATGGCTGACACAGTCCTTCTGGGTAAAAGACATGCCGATGTGACCTGATTGGCCCCCTGTGTAAGCATATCCTAGACACCCAGGAGGGGAACAAGCACATCTGTGAGATTTAATTTTCTTTTCCTGGAGAAATAGACCAGTTCACATTTTATCAGGAAACAGCCTTGAAGGTAAGACAAATGGGAATCCTCAATTACAATAGAATTTTCCAATTTTACAATTTTTCAAGAGCATCCTGAATTTATATTCCCCTGTCCCACTGGGATAGTTGGCAAGATAAGAAGGGAAATGAACTTTAAAAAATATGAAACTCTCTTCTGCCCTTCTTGGTTAAGAAGGCTGTCAAATGAAGAAGTCTCTTTGAGAAAGCTGTCTAGAATATTAAAGCCACAAGCCTTACTTTGTAAAGTAGGAGGAAACTTTTCTCCAAACTCTGCTGTGACCACTTGAGCTCTTCTGTGCCTTGGCTGCTCCCCTCCTCTCTTTAGATCAGATATCTGTGTGGGAAGGTGAATTTATAGGCATCTGTTTTCATTTCTCTCTCGTCAAGTTAATACTTGTGGGACTTTTGTCTGAATGTACCCACCCCCTTTAAATCTCCTACACAGATATTTAGCTATGTATCTAACTAAAGGTTTAGAGATGCAGTAAATTATGAACATAGTAACGAGATTTACCAAAAAAACATCGCCACAGTAGTTATATATTACCCGTAGAGCTGATTTCAGAAGAGTTGTTGATGTTTACGCAATATAAACAGTTTGGGCATTCCTATCACTAAGCTGTTTGAAGCCAGGAAATAACCAAAGAGGAGGAGGAGAGAGTAGAAAAGATAAGAAAGTGTTGAGCCTCAGTGCATTCCAAAATTTAGGAGCTGAGGGAGTTCAAGTCAAACCAGCAAGGGAGAATGAGCAAAGAAGGCATCACATGGACTCTTGAAAAACAAAATCAAATACCATTTTTTTGCGGTCCATTCTTCTTTGTCTCCTAGCCATGAATAATTTAAAATACATGAAATCTGCTAAAGTCCCAACACTGGGATTCTCTTTTCTTCTTTTAAAGGGATAGAATGAAAAGCGCAGTTCTAAGTGAAGGTTCACACCTATAAGCTCATCAATGGCTGACACAGTCCTTCTGGGTAAAAGACATGCCGATGTGACCTGATTGGCCCCCTGTGTAAGCATATCCTAGACACCCAGGAGGGGAACAAGCACATCTGTGAGATTTAATTTTCTTTTCCTGGAGAAATAGACCAGTTCACATTTTATCAGGAAACAGCCTTGAAGGTAAGACAAATGGGAATCCTCAATTACAATAGAATTTTCCAATTTTACAATTTTTCAAGAGCATCCTGAATTTATATTCCCCTGTCCCACTGGGATAGTTGGCAAGATAAGAAGGGAAATGAACTTTAAAAAATATGAAACTCTCTTCTGCCCTTCTTGGTTAAGAAGGCTGTCAAATGAAGAAGTCTCTTTGAGAAAGCTGTCTAGAATATTAAAGCCACAAGCCTTACTTTGTAAAGTAGGAGGAAACTTTTCTCCAAACTCTGCTGTGACCACTTGAGCTCTTCTGTGCCTTGGCTGCTCCCCTCCTCTCTTTAGATCAGATATCTGTGTGGGAAGGTGAATTTATAGGCATCTGTTTTCATTTCTCTCTCGTCAAGTTAATACTTGTGGGACTTTTGTCTGAATGTACCCACCCCCTTTAAATCTCCTACACAGATATTTAGCTATGTATCTAACTAAAGGTTTAGAGATGCAGTAAATTATGAACATAGTAACGAGATTTACCAAAAAAACATCGCCACAGTAGTTATATATTACCCGTAGAGCTGATTTCAGAAGAGTTGTTGATGTTAATATCACTTGCAAAGTCACTAAACAGATTTTTCATGAGCATTATTGGAATAGGTAAGGGATGGTTTTATGAAAAATAAACAAAATGTATCAATTGTGAAGAGTTTTAATCACAAAGGCATCACAAAGCCTGCTTGAGAATAAGAATCATGTACAGAAAGACCAGGGCTCCCAGGTGGTGCTAGTAGTAAAGAACATGCCTGCCAATGCTGAAGGCTTGAGATGCCAGTTAGATCCCGGGGTTCCTCCTCTAGGGTAGAGAAGATCACCTGGAGGAGGACATGACAGCCTACTTGCAGTGTCTTACCTGGAGAATTCCATGGACAGAGGAGCCTGGTGGGCTACCGTCTGTACTGTCAGAGTCAGACATGGCTGGAGTGACTTAGCACACATACACAGAAAGACTAAGGAAACACACTGTTTAATCAAAGCATCCATCAAATTGAGGAAAATTCAATATTTAAACTGCATTATCTGTTTGTCTGCTATATTCCTCCACTTTAGTTTGGCCCCCCCAAAATCCATCACATTTCATCTAATCATTCTGATGACTCCCCAAAATGTAACTGCTTCCTATCTATCTGCTCATACTATCAAATAAAGATATTCTTATTTCCAATCCCTTTAACTAATTTTTGGAATCAAATTTTGACATCATTGACCTCCAGTAATCCTGGTGGTTTCTTATTTAATTGACTGTAGCATCTTTGGAGTAGAGTGTCTCAGGAAGAGTCGGTGATTTGTTGCCTGTGATGCCCATTCACTTATAAGATTGTGCTGTAATCTAGTACATGTAATTTTCCCGTGTAATTTTGTGGAACAAACTCACTCCCAGAGGAGTGTTTTGGTTTGGGGAATGTGAGTTGGAAAAGAGCAAGTAGGAGGGAAAAAGATCAATTAAGTTTCACCACCCCTAGTATTTGGAGGAGGAAATGGCATCCCACTCCAGTATTCTTGCCTGGGAAATCCCAGGGACAGAGGAACTTGGTGGCTGCAGTCCATTGGGTTGAAAAGAATCAGAACATGGAAATTAATTGAAGCATAAAAAGGTTTAATGCAGTAAATTATGAACATAGTAACGAGATTTACCAAAAAAACATCGCCACAGTAGTTATATATTACCCGTAGAGCTGATTTCAGAAGAGTTGTTGATGTTAATATCACTTGCAAAGTCACTAAACAGATTTTTCATGAGCATTATTGGAATAGGTAAGGGATGGTTTTATGAAAAATAAACAAAATGTATCAATTGTGAAGAGTTTTAATCACAAAGGCATCACAAAGCCTGCTTGAGAATAAGAATCATGTACAGAAAGACCAGGGCTCCCAGGTGGTGCTAGTAGTAAAGAACATGCCTGCCAATGCTGAAGGCTTGAGATGCCAGTTAGATCCCGGGGTTCCTCCTCTAGGGTAGAGAAGATCACCTGGAGGAGGACATGACAGCCTACTTGCAGTGTCTTACCTGGAGAATTCCATGGACAGAGGAGCCTGGTGGGCTACCGTCTGTACTGTCAGAGTCAGACATGGCTGGAGTGACTTAGCACACATACACAGAAAGACTAAGGAAACACACTGTTTAATCAAAGCATCCATCAAATTGAGGAAAATTCAATATTTAAACTGCATTATCTGTTTGTCTGCTATATTCCTCCACTTTAGTTTGGCCCCCCCAAAATCCATCACATTTCATCTAATCATTCTGATGACTCCCCAAAATGTAACTGCTTCCTATCTATCTGCTCATACTATCAAATAAAGATATTCTTATTTCCAATCCCTTTAACTAATTTTTGGAATCAAATTTTGACATCATTGACCTCCAGTAATCCTGGTGGTTTCTTATTTAATTGACTGTAGCATCTTTGGAGTAGAGTGTCTCAGGAAGAGTCGGTGATTTGTTGCCTGTGATGCCCATTCACTTATAAGATTGTGCTGTAATCTAGTACATGTAATTTTCCCGTGTAATTTTGTGGAACAAACTCACTCCCAGAGGAGTGTTTTGGTTTGGGGAATGTGAGTTGGAAAAGAGCAAGTAGGAGGGAAAAAGATCAATTAAGTTTCACCACCCCTAGTATTTGGAGGAGGAAATGGCATCCCACTCCAGTATTCTTGCCTGGGAAATCCCAGGGACAGAGGAACTTGGTGGGCTGCAGTCCATTGGGTTGAAAAAGAATCAGACATGACTTAGTGACCAAACAACAAACAACCCTCAGTATCAGTGGCATCTTCATGGCCGTTAAATTTTTAAGACCATACCATCCACCTCTCAACAGAGAAACATAATATGTGGGACTAATCATTCTTTTGTTGTAAGATTAACTTTTCCTTTTCCTTGAAAAACACCTTTAAAATGGAAGGGTAGATTTTACCATCCCTTGCCCTATGTCATCAGGTCTCCTGATAGGTAGAAAATGTTAGATTTCACAGCTGTTCAATTTTCAGATAATGTGAACTGATGAATATTAGATGAAAGGAACTGAAATTTTAGGGGCATTTCAAAGAGGGAAATGCTGATAAGCCTTCTCATTTCCATGAAACCAAGAGTCTCCCATTTGGTTTTCCTTTTATTGGCGTGGGGGTAGGGACAGTACGTGTGATTAATTTTTCTTCCAGGTGTTAAAGTTCCATGAGAAATCACAGGACATTTTCTGCTTGATGACATAGAAGAGTTTTTAAATTCAAATAATGCTGGGAATATTTAAGGGCATGCTTATTTGGCAAAGGAGGGAACTCTGAGCAATCAAAACAGGGCTTGGCAACCATTTCCCTGGCATAGATTTGTGTTGCCTGGATGAACTGAGGCTGATCAAATCACTGCACCCAGCAGCTGCTGGTTAAGGCACTCTCTGGGATCTTGCTCTGTGTGGTGTTTATTAAAAAGGCTGGCTATGTTTAACGGGGCATGGAAGCCAGAGGAGTTAGTGAAGTTCAGAGTATGGGGTATAGGGCTTATATCTAAAGTCAGTAGAAAAGACCTTTCTGGAGCCCAGCAGATCCATCAGTAAGTCTTACCGCTTCTTTACTGGAGTATTTGGGTGGGGCCTGTGATGCCCATTCACTTATAAGATTGTGCTGTAATCTAGTACATGTAATTTTCCCGTGTAATTTTGTGGAACAAACTCACTCCCAGAGGAGTGTTTTGGTTTGGGGAATGTGAGTTGGAAAAGAGCAAGTAGGAGGGAAAAAGATCAATTAAGTTTCACCACCCCTAGTATTTGGAGGAGGAAATGGCATCCCACTCCAGTATTCTTGCCTGGGAAATCCCAGGGACAGAGGAACTTGGTGGGCTGCAGTCCATTGGGTTGAAAAAGAATCAGACATGACTTAGTGACCAAACAACAAACAACCCTCAGTATCAGTGGCATCTTCATGGCCGTTAAATTTTTAAGACCATACCATCCACCTCTCAACAGAGAAACATAATATGTGGGACTAATCATTCTTTTGTTGTAAGATTAACTTTTCCTTTTCCTTGAAAAACACCTTTAAAATGGAAGGGTAGATTTTACCATCCCTTGCCCTATGTCATCAGGTCTCCTGATAGGTAGAAAATGTTAGATTTCACAGCTGTTCAATTTTCAGATAATGTGAACTGATGAATATTAGATGAAAGGAACTGAAATTTTAGGGGCATTTCAAAGAGGGAAATGCTGATAAGCCTTCTCATTTCCATGAAACCAAGAGTCTCCCATTTGGTTTTCCTTTTATTGGCGTGGGGGTAGGGACAGTACGTGTGATTAATTTTTCTTCCAGGTGTTAAAGTTCCATGAGAAATCACAGGACATTTTCTGCTTGATGACATAGAAGAGTTTTTAAATTCAAATAATGCTGGGAATATTTAAGGGCATGCTTATTTGGCAAAGGAGGGAACTCTGAGCAATCAAAACAGGGCTTGGCAACCATTTCCCTGGCATAGATTTGTGTTGCCTGGATGAACTGAGGCTGATCAAATCACTGCACCCAGCAGCTGCTGGTTAAGGCACTCTCTGGGATCTTGCTCTGTGTGGTGTTTATTAAAAAGGCTGGCTATGTTTAACGGGGCATGGAAGCCAGAGGAGTTAGTGAAGTTCAGAGTATGGGGTATAGGGCTTATATCTAAAGTCAGTAGAAAAGACCTTTCTGGAGCCCAGCAGATCCATCAGTAAGTCTTACCGCTTCTTTACTGGAGTATTGTTGATTTACAGTGCTGTGTTGGTTTCAGTTGTACAGCAAAGTGATGCAGGTATACATATATCTATTCTTTTTTCAGATTCCTTTCTCATATAGGTTATTACAGAGTATTGAGTAGAGTTCCCTGGGCTGTACACTAGGTCCCTGTTGATATCTATTCTTTTATTTCATTGTCTTAATCCTATTTTTAATTTTCTGAATTTTATGATGGAAAAGGTACTGAAGATTATCTATTCTTTCGTTCATCTTCTTGCCTTCCATTCCTCTGCCCCAGGCCTGTATCATGTATGTCTTCATGGCTCAGATATGTCTTGGTTTCCTCCTTTCCCCCTTGGCATCTTCTTACTTTAATCCATTCTGCACTTTCCTGTTTAATACATAGAAAAAAATGCTTCACAGTGTAGTTTTCACACACACCATTTAATTTAACCCATAAGAACCTTCACCAACTCTCTTCCACCTCATTCAAGGGTAAACACTCAGCCCACTGACATTTGAGATCTCTAACTTCCATTCACAGTCATCCTGGGTTGGTCTCCAGGTTTCCTATATGTCCATGAAATCTGCCTCCCTCTTCCTGCATAAGGCTGGCATTACGCTGGTATTCCTGACCCTGAATTTTTGCTCTTAACGTTCTTCAAAACTCAGTTGCTTGCTCACCATCTCCTGAAAAGGGTTTCCCAGGTGGCTCAGTGGTAAAGAATTTGCCGGCCTATGCAGGAGAGGCAGCAGACTCTGGTTCAATCCCTGCGTTGGGAAGATCTCCTGGAGTAGGAAATGGCAACCCACTCCAGTATTCTTGCCCAGAAAATTTCATGAATAGAGGAGCCTGGCAGACTGTCATCCATGTGTCACATAGAGTCTGACACAACTGAGCAACACACATGCATCTCCACAAAACCCTACAGTTTCTAGAATTATTTTTATATCGGTGTATGATTTCTCTTTTGAATTGTCAAGATTTTCAAGATTGTAGATAAAATCAACTCATTTACCAAGGACTTTATTGCCCCCAAGCCCTTTGCTAGGGATTTCCATATGTATTTTGTCATTTGAGCCTCTCAACAGCCCTTTAAGGTAGATATCATCATCTTTAATTTCCAGATGATGGAACTGAGGCTCAAACAGCTTAATTAGATTGCCTGGACCCATAGGACTCATAAAAGACAGTTGAAAATGAAACACTAATTTCCTTCCTCTTAAGCCAGTGTTTTTTCTGCTATTCTCTGTGTATCACACTGTTTACATGGTTACTATGGTTGTTTTTACTGGTCTGTTGCTTATTATCGACTTAACTTTGTTCTATGCTACCAAGGTAGCTAGTTAGTTGGATATCTCTTATTTCTTTGATATTTTCCAATGCCTACTACTGGGCTCTGGGAAGAGGAAAGAATGAATGGAAATTGACTTTCATATGATCAATTTATTTGCCAAAATACACAGGTCTTTGCCTTTGAGACATTTTGCAGTTATTTCTGGGAGAAATTTCAATTAGCGTCCCATTGACGGGCAGGCACGGGGGGCAAATGTCTGGCACGTACAAGCAGTCAGCATGGCTGGTAATCGAGCCACTGACCGAAACCAGGTCGGCCAGTTCCTCAGCAACATTCCATCACCCTCTGAAACTCTGTGCCCTGGCATCCCAGGAATCTGTTCTGCATAGACTTTGCAGACTCCTCTCTTCGAGTCTCCTTTCTGGTGAGCCTTGACAATTATGTATTTACTCATTTCATAATATTCATTAGAAGTCTAGTGGTCATGGCTATCTGATTGTTTCATGTCATCAGGGTGCCTGGTGCCATACCAAACCTAGTGTGGAATGCTCTTCTGTAGTGAACACCACGGGCTTTCTGACTCCATGGGTGTCTGAGTCCCGCAAGCTGTTCGTCGTACCATGGGTGTGGAGAGTCTGAGCCTGGGCTGGAGCAGGCTAGTTAGCAGTTTTCTCTGGGGGCAGGTGTTTGGTGTGAATCAACCCATGAAATAGCTAGTTAGTATTTCTCTACTGTTTCTCTTGACAGTCCTTGTTTATTGAAACTTTCTACAGGTCAACGATGGAGAAATTGCTCCATATGATTTTCTCCAATCCCCTAATTGAAAATTTAGGCAATTAAGATTCCAAAAAGGGAAGAAAAAGGAAGTCAGTGTAGAAATGAAATCCTGAAGCTTCCAGTGTTTTCCTCATTCAGGGCAAGAAAAACCCTCCAGGGGTCAGATGAGAGGGAGAGTCTCCCATTCAGGGCAGAACAGGGCAGAGCTTAATTAGATTGCCTGGACCCATAGGACTCATAAAAGACAGTTGAAAATGAAACACTAATTTCCTTCCTCTTAAGCCAGTGTTTTTTCTGCTATTCTCTGTGTATCACACTGTTTACATGGTTACTATGGTTGTTTTTACTGGTCTGTTGCTTATTATCGACTTAACTTTGTTCTATGCTACCAAGGTAGCTAGTTAGTTGGATATCTCTTATTTCTTTGATATTTTCCAATGCCTACTACTGGGCTCTGGGAAGAGGAAAGAATGAATGGAAATTGACTTTCATATGATCAATTTATTTGCCAAAATACACAGGTCTTTGCCTTTGAGACATTTTGCAGTTATTTCTGGGAGAAATTTCAATTAGCGTCCCATTGACGGGCAGGCACGGGGGGCAAATGTCTGGCACGTACAAGCAGTCAGCATGGCTGGTAATCGAGCCACTGACCGAAACCAGGTCGGCCAGTTCCTCAGCAACATTCCATCACCCTCTGAAACTCTGTGCCCTGGCATCCCAGGAATCTGTTCTGCATAGACTTTGCAGACTCCTCTCTTCGAGTCTCCTTTCTGGTGAGCCTTGACAATTATGTATTTACTCATTTCATAATATTCATTAGAAGTCTAGTGGTCATGGCTATCTGATTGTTTCATGTCATCAGGGTGCCTGGTGCCATACCAAACCTAGTGTGGAATGCTCTTCTGTAGTGAACACCACGGGCTTTCTGACTCCATGGGTGTCTGAGTCCCGCAAGCTGTTCGTCGTACCATGGGTGTGGAGAGTCTGAGCCTGGGCTGGAGCAGGCTAGTTAGCAGTTTTCTCTGGGGGCAGGTGTTTGGTGTGAATCAACCCATGAAATAGCTAGTTAGTATTTCTCTACTGTTTCTCTTGACAGTCCTTGTTTATTGAAACTTTCTACAGGTCAACGATGGAGAAATTGCTCCATATGATTTTCTCCAATCCCCTAATTGAAAATTTAGGCAATTAAGATTCCAAAAAGGGAAGAAAAAGGAAGTCAGTGTAGAAATGAAATCCTGAAGCTTCCAGTGTTTTCCTCATTCAGGGCAAGAAAAACCCTCCAGGGGTCAGATGAGAGGGAGAGTCTCCCATTCAGAGAAGCAGGACTTCTGGGTGCCTCAGGTAGAGAGCAGAGGACGGCTACTGTCTGACACAGTGCCCGAGTGGAGCAGCCAAATACGTGAACTGCCCAGGTTTGCATCCCAGCTCTGCCTCATAGTAGCTTCGTGATCTTGGAAAGTGACTTAGCCTCTATAGGAATAAGAATGTGCTTCCCTCACAAAGCTATTATCACTATTAAATGAGCTAACATAGCCCTCTCTCCAAAAATGTGTGTTCCACATCAACCAACCATGGATCCAACCAGGTGATACCGAGGGTTGACTCTAAAGGCTATTTCATATAAGGGACTTGAGCATCTGTGGCTTTTGATTATCAGCTGGGGCTCTGGAACAAGCCTCCTCGGATACAGAGGGATGACTCTCTCTATAAAGCATATCCACCAGGACCTGGCACCCAGTAACTGTTGTGTTTAAGTTTAAAAAAAAATGAAAAGAAAGTCAAAAACTCTTCTATCTTTTCAATGACATCAGCCCCGCGACTCTGAAGGTTTTCCCAGTCCTCTATCACAATTACGGTTACCCTCTGAACAACGCTGATGTTTCTGAGAGGTAGTTTGGGCAAAAATTTTAGTTAAACTATGAAACGTTCCTGTCACAATCCTCACTAGCCAATCTCGAGGGTCAGTTTCAGGCCGCCAAAGTCTGATGTTCCCAATGTGGAGAGGAGGAGCAATGAGAGACTGGCGTATATTCTATAGAAACACCCGCAGCACCTGTAGGAATACGATTCTATTATATTTACAAATATGCGTTTAAAGTGAGTTGATTTACTGAATCGTTTCTCATTCTTCAGCTACCACCACCCAACCAAAGCGAAGAAGCCACTTCTCTCAGTGCCCTAAACAGTACACGCATTACTGCGTTAAAGGGACATGTCGCTTCGTGGTGGCCCAGCAGACGCCCTCCTGCGTGTAAGTGGAGCGCGCGGAGCCAACGAGCAAAGGGGTACAGACTGGCTTTGACCTGGGGGAGGGGTGGCAGCGGTAGAAAGTCTGAGCTAAGGCAGCCATCTGTCAGGATGCAGGTCTCCCTGGTCCTGCACCGCCTCCCTCGCCACTGGTTTAGGGGCAGCCACTCTGGAGAAGCTGACGCAAACTTTCTTGCTGAAATCTGAGCGTGTCAGAGTCCAGATCACCTTAGGGTGCGGGGTGGGGGTGCGGGGGAGTCCTCTGCTGACTTGCATAAGCAAAAGTGTTCCTGTCCAGTGTTAAGGATGCTTTTTCAGCTCAAATAAACTCCCATGTGGTTGAAATACAAACACATTCTCCTGGCATCTGTTAGGTGGTGTATCGTGAATGTAAATATGAAGGCAATTTTTGCCAAATTAAAAGCTTCTTTTGCAGGTGTCAATTCAGTGCATGGAAATCAGTCCTATTTTTAGAGATTCGTAAAGCCTGTTTAGTACAGCAGGGAACTGGGAGGAAAGTTCTTTCCAACTATTGGTAGATTGAGTCCAAATTTAATTTTACTCAGGCACAAACAATTTTGTGTGTGTGCATATCTTAAATATTTACTTTCTTCTAAAGATGTCTCACTAAATGCTGAGACCCTACTTTGCAGAGGAACAAGGTGATGTTTTTAAGTATAATTTTGCTCTGAAGTTCGTAGCATACTGTTCTTCTGTGAAGTTGTCGCAGTATTCTTTATTTTTTTCTCCACAAGTATCTCAGAACAGTGATTCCAAGTCCTGATATAGGGTAACACTGAAGAATTGTGGATTTCTTCTATGTTTGATTATAATTTAATTTTAAAAATATGCAAAAGTAGTAAGAAAGATACCTAATGTAAGGAAATAAGGAAAGTGTGCTTGTGCATGTGTTGGGACAGTTAGACTTGATAGTTTAAAAAAAAAAAAAAAAAAAAAACTCATTCAATTGCTCACTAGCCTGGGAGAATATAATGAATTTTTAGAAGATTAATGCCTTTTAACTCAGTACATTTCTATAACTGGTCCCTCTGTCTGTATATGTATTGTTCTTTCATATCACTGCCTTCTAGAATGAAAACCACAGGTGTAATCTACCTGCCTGGTCTTCCCAGGTGGCTCAGGGGTAAAGAATCTGCCTGAAATGCAGGAAACTCAGATTTGACCCCTAGGTCAGGGAGATCCCCAGGAGAAAGGCATGGCCACCCACTTCAGTATTCTTGCCTGAGACATTCCATGGGCAGAGGAGTGTGGCGGGTCACAGCGAATGGGTTACAAAAAGTTGAACGCGGCTTAGTGACTGAACAACAACAAAATCTACCTGCCTGATCAATACCCAGGCTGTCTCCCTCAGTCAGAGGGTAAAATCCATTTCCTCTAGAGCTCCTTTGGTGCTGGCTTGACTTTCTTTGTTGTTTTATTTTGTGTTTCTTTTATTAGGAATATATTGAATTTCTAAACTAATTTAGGGGGAGCTGACATCTTTATAATGTAAAGGAAGTCATGATCATGCTTTGAACCATCAGTGTCTCTTCAGCAGGTTATCTGATCTCTACTCACCTCTCTAATATCATCTTGAGTCACTTTTTTCCCTCACTGACCTTTTTGTTGCTGTTGTTGTTGCTGTTTTAAATTTGTGTGTGTCTGTGTTAGTTGCTTAGTTGTGTTTGACTCTTTTCTAACCCGTGGGCTGTAACCCACAAGGCTCTTCTGCCTATGGAATTCTCTCTGCAAGAGAATGTATAGCCATGTCTTTTTCCAGGGGATCTTCCTGACCCAGGGACTGAACCTGGGTCCCCGGCATTAGCAGGCAGATTCTTTGCCGTCTGAGTTGCCAAGGAAGCCCGTTTTAAAAAATACTGTATGTATATGTGTGTGTGTGTGTGTGTATGCATGCACTGAGGTAGAGTTGAATGCCTTGATTTTCTAGCCATATCTCACATCACATTCCCAAATATTCTTCTAAAATCTTACATTCCTTTGCATGGTTTTTTAGGCCACCTTTTCTCAGAGTCTGGGAAGTTTATTCTTACTGACATTTTAAGATACAATTCAAACATCGGTTCTTCCTGGACCCCTGCATTGGCTTAAGTCGGATGTGCTTTCTCAGTGTCACAGTCACGTTTCCGGGAAAGCTCTTTCCCCCTAGAGTATCACTGTTGGTTTCTCCGAACTTCCCTTCTGTGACAGTGAGCTCCTAGAGGGCAGGGATGATAGCTTATTCATTCTCATATTCCAGTGCCAAGCATCATGCCTAGAATTTACTAGGTGCTCAAGAATTGTCTGATGAATAAATGAACAAGTCTGTCTATCACAGTTCATCTACTATAGTGCTGAATGTTAAATCCAAGGCCTTAATCGGAACCAGGCACATCTTAGTAGTGGATTGATAAAAACCCAAGGGGAGGAGGAAGAGGATTGGAGTCAGGACACAGATTTTGGAGTAAAATACACCTAAAATTCTGTTTCCAACAACTCTAAGAAGTGTTAACAATGAGTCAGTTACCTTTTCTGAGTGTTTAATCATTTCTAAATGAAGATAATAGTATCTTTCTTTCAGGTGTTGAAAATTAAGCAATATGATACATCACGCACAAATAATTATTGTGGTACTCAACACCGAGTAAATGTTCCATAGATGTACTGTTGAAATGAATGGGACATACTCAGCCTAGGCCTGAACTTTCACGTGATTTGCTATAGTACAGATTCAGGCAAAACTGTGTTGCTATTGGTGATTACCCTATCTTGGGAAACCAGAAGTAATCTCCTTTTGCTTGGGATCACAGGAGTTTGTGGACTCTTGTCTTTATATAAAAATCAAAGTATATTTCAAATAACTCAATTCCTTCTTAGTCTTCTCAGTATTTTTTTTTGAAATGGGGATGATTTATTTCTAGATACATAACTTTTATTTATTTAGATGGCACAGTTCACTTGTTGTTTAGTCCTTAAGTTGTGTCTGACTTTGCGACTCCATAGATTGTAGTCCACCAGTCTCGTCTATCCACAGGATTTCGCAGGCAAGAATACTGGAGTGGGTTGCCATTTCCTTTTCCAGGGAATCTTCCCAACTGTGGGATCAAATACACAAAGCTGAGTCTCTTGCAGAAGACAGGCGGATTCTTTACTGCTGAGCCACCATCCGCCTTCAAGGCAAGAACCTTAGGAGATGAGGGTTTGATCCCTGGGCAGAGTTGCATGTGGTTAGACAACTTTGAAGCCAGACTTCCCACATTTGAAACCTAATCCCCACTTACTTACTTTCTATATACCTCAGTTTCTCCATCTGTCAAATAGGGTTAATAATAATAGCCCCTACTTCAAAGCTTGTTATAAAGATCAATTGAGTTAATACCTATAAGTCTCTTAGAACAGTATCTGGAGATTATCTCAGAATAGTGATCCTAGAGACCTCAAGGGTCACATTATCTTTAAATGTTATTTTTAATTTTAAGTTATTTATTAAATAAAAATATTTGCTCAGCATTATTAAACATTTTCTAGTGTCTTTTCACCCTTTGCCTCTTCCTTTCTCACCGAAATGACCATCAGCTGATACATTATTAGTTTGATGAGCAGTGAAATGAGAGTCATTGTAACTAGCTGTGTTAGGGTTTGACCTTCTACATGCTTCGTTGGGTTATAACTTACAGGAAGGACTGCTTATGAGAAATTCATTTAGAGCATGGGTGAGCAACTGAATCCACAGCTTATAATTAGAAAAACATTCTAAAAGAGTAGCAAGTAATTGCTATGTACTTTATGGGCAAAGTTATTGTTTTAAAATGCCATATTTAGTAAATTTGTTAGAGAAACATTTTAGCTAATTAGAAGAAACTGTATTTGTAGATTTTAATTATAGCCTTTAAAAAAAACCCCTAAACCTCCCTCCTACACATGCAATTAAAAGTGATCCCCCTACCCCAGTTTCAGTCCTATGTGTAAGAGATTTTTTATATTTCAGGTATTTCTAAGCTCTCTTCCTGTTTTTTTTTTTTTTTTTTTGACCTTGCGATGAAGATGCTAGCTATCTTTCAGGAAGCAATTTTCCCTCATACATCCTGGGATCATTTTGCATGGCTTTAGGTGTTTGTCGTTTGTTTTCTGCTTTGCTTGCATTGACCCTTATCTTTTGATTGATGGCTGTGACCGAGGTAGTTTGTTTTTTTTAATCATTGTTGCAGCTATAGTATCAACAGTCAGGGACCTTCTTACTTGAGAAATAAGGCATGGTGGGAACTAACTGCCTTGGTTTTTTATCAGACATAAACTCTAGAGTAGTCTGGCAATAGATCCCTTCTTAAACAAGCAATAACAACAAAAAGTGAAATTGTACAGACATTTTTTTAAGAAACAGAGCTTCATGTTTCTGAGATTTAAATAATTGTGTATACGACTAGTATCACTTAGTGTTTGCAATGAATCTGAGGAGGAAAAAGGAGAAAATATTTGTTAGTTAAAGGTACTAATGTTGCAACAGATCATTTTGGCTTTCAAATGCCTTCAGACAAACTTCTTCTGCATCCTTTAAGCATCTGACACAAGTCAGGGACTGTAATGGACAGTCCTCCAGATCACTGAACTTTAGGTGGCTGAGTTGCTTGGACATGTCTCGGCTTGGTCAGATAGCTCTGTGACTTCAGACAGGGGCATCTGCTAAGTTGAGGTCAATTCAGGATGGTGCTGGTATTGATGAAACTGAGAGAATGAGAGGGGGTTCATGCCATTTGCAGAGCTTGTTGATTTCTGATCACTGAGCTTTACCAGGACAATGAGGCAAGGGGAGAACAGTGGGAGACCATGGAGAGGAGAGCAGAGGGCACAGTGGAGCTTCCTCAATGGCTCAGCGGGTAAAGGATCTGCCTGCCATGCAGGAGGCATGGGAGATGCAGGTTTGATCCCTGGGTCAGGAAGTTCCCCAGGAGGAGAAGATGGCAACCCACTCCAGTACTTTTGCCTGGAAGATCCCATGGACAGAGGAGCCTGGTGGGCTTCAGTCCAAAGGGTTGAAAAAAGTCAAGACATGACTGAGTGACTAAACATGCGCACAGAGGGAATGGTGCACAGAAAATGTGAAAATGTGGCTTTAGAGGATCTGATAAAGGAACTGGAAAAGGCAAGACCTATTGTGTTTTGAGGGATACAGTTGGGGAGGCGGTGAAGGGAAGAGACTTACCTAATCTGTGACGCCTGCAACTAGTAGAACCAGAACTGATGTGTAGAAATTCAAAAGCGGGCTTGAGGGGGATAGCTTTTATGACCTTTTTAAACTCATTGTTGCAGCTATAGTATCAACAGTCAGGACCTTCTTACTTGAGAAATAAGGCATGGTGGGAACTAACTGCCTTGGTTTTTTATCAGACATAAACTCTAGAGTAGTCTGGCAATAGATCCCTTCTTAAACAAGCAATAACAACAAAAAGTGAAATTGTACAGACATTTTTTTAAGAAACAGAGCTTCATGTTTCTGAGATTTAAATAATTGTGTATACGACTAGTATCACTTAGTGTTTGCAATGAATCTGAGGAGGAAAAAGGAGAAAATATTTGTTAGTTAAAGGTACTAATGTTGCAACAGATCATTTTGGCTTTCAAATGCCTTCAGACAAACTTCTTCTGCATCCTTTAAGCATCTGACACAAGTCAGGGACTGTAATGGACAGTCCTCCAGATCACTGAACTTTAGGTGGCTGAGTTGCTTGGACATGTCTCGGCTTGGTCAGATAGCTCTGTGACTTCAGACAGGGGCATCTGCTAAGTTGAGGTCAATTCAGGATGGTGCTGGTATTGATGAAACTGAGAGAATGAGAGGGGGTTCATGCCATTTGCAGAGCTTGTTGATTTCTGATCACTGAGCTTTACCAGGACAATGAGGCAAGGGGAGAACAGTGGGAGACCATGGAGAGGAGAGCAGAGGGCACAGTGGAGCTTCCTCAATGGCTCAGCGGGTAAAGGATCTGCCTGCCATGCAGGAGGCATGGGAGATGCAGGTTTGATCCCTGGGTCAGGAAGTTCCCCAGGAGGAGAAGATGGCAACCCACTCCAGTACTTTTGCCTGGAAGATCCCATGGACAGAGGAGCCTGGTGGGCTTCAGTCCAAAGGGTTGAAAAAAGTCAAGACATGACTGAGTGACTAAACATGCGCACAGAGGGAATGGTGCACAGAAAATGTGAAAATGTGGCTTTAGAGGATCTGATAAAGGAACTGGAAAAGGCAAGACCTATTGTGTTTTGAGGGGATACAGTTGGGGAGGCGGTGAAGGGAAGAGACTTACCTAATCTGTGACGCCTGCAACTAGTAGAACCAGAACTGATGTGTAGAAATTCAAAAGCGGGGCTTGGGGGCAGAGAAGGTGTGGGAAGAGCAATCTCGTAGAGTGCCATTTATGGAGCTTTCTATACATTCCATGTTTGATCATATAAACCTGTATATTCTAAGTATAATTTATAATAGGAGAGTCTGGGCACACTAAAATGCTGTGTATCATCCTCTGATGAAATGGGAAATCCTGGGGATTTTTGAATTCTCTGTCTTGAGATATTTAAGCACTTGAGAATGCTGTGTAGGGGATTTTATCACCCCCTTCCTTTCAAACTCAGAATCTAAAATTTCAAGAATTTTAGTCAATTATTACGATCCCCATTTATTTATAGTAGACGTATTGTTAATGATGTTCAGAAGATGACAGGTTTTTGACAAAGAATGAAATTTCTCATAAACATAAGGGCTGTACAGCTTAAACAAAAATTTTTTAAGGGAGTTGTGCCCTTTGT
Source organism: Tragulus kanchil (assembly GCA_022376925.1). NCBI lineage: Eukaryota > Metazoa > Chordata > Mammalia > Artiodactyla > Tragulidae > Tragulus > Tragulus kanchil. Next base: position 158,421,320 of record JAIOJX010000025.1, on the reverse strand, counting down.
TAACTCCAAGTAATGAAAACTGTTAATTTCTTCAAAAAGAAATAGTAGAGATTCTTAAAAGTCTTTCCCTTTTTCCCTTGTTGCCTTCTTTCTGTTTTATGTTTTAGCTGTGATGAAGGCTACGCTGGGGCCAGATGTGAGACAGTTGACATCTTTTACCTAAAAGGAGACCGAGGGCAGATTTTAGTGATTTGTTTGATAGCAGTTATGGTCATTTTTATCATTTTGGTGGTCAGTATCTGCACATGCTGTCAGTAAGTATTTTCAAATTTAATTTTAAGTAAGTCTGAAAACTTTTGCATTTTTTCTTCCCTATTCCGGATGAGGAGAGGGTCAGGTTTGATCCCTGGGTCAGGAAGTTCCCCAGGAGGAGAAGATGGCAACCCACTCCAGTACTTTTGCCTGGAAGATCCCATGGACAGAGGAGCCTGGTGGGCTTCAGTCCAAAGGGTTGAAAAAAGTCAAGACATGACTGAGTGACTAAACATGCGCACAGAGGGAATGGTGCACAGAAAATGTGAAAATGTGGCTTTAGAGGATCTGATAAAGGAACTGGAAAAGGCAAGACCTATTGTGTTTTGAGGGGATACAGTTGGGGAGGCGGTGAAGGGAAGAGACTTACCTAATCTGTGACGCCTGCAACTAGTAGAACCAGAACTGATGTGTAGAAATTCAAAAGCGGGGCTTGGGGGCAGAGAAGGTGTGGGAAGAGCAATCTCGTAGAGTGCCATTTATGGAGCTTTCTATACATTCCATGTTTGATCATATAAACCTGTATATTCTAAGTATAATTTATAATAGGAGAGTCTGGGCACACTAAAATGCTGTGTATCATCCTCTGATGAAATGGGAAATCCTGGGGATTTTTGAATTCTCTGTCTTGAGATATTTAAGCACTTGAGAATGCTGTGTAGGGGATTTTATCACCCCCTTCCTTTCAAACTCAGAATCTAAAATTTCAAGAATTTTAGTCAATTATTACGATCCCCATTTATTTATAGTAGACGTATTGTTAATGATGTTCAGAAGATGACAGGTTTTTGACAAAGAATGAAATTTCTCATAAACATAAGGGCTGTACAGCTTAAACAAAAATTTTTTAAGGGAGTTGTGCCCTTTGTTAACTCCAAGTAATGAAAACTGTTAATTTCTTCAAAAAGAAATAGTAGAGATTCTTAAAAGTCTTTCCCTTTTTCCCTTGTTGCCTTCTTTCTGTTTTATGTTTTAGCTGTGATGAAGGCTACGCTGGGGCCAGATGTGAGACAGTTGACATCTTTTACCTAAAAGGAGACCGAGGGCAGATTTTAGTGATTTGTTTGATAGCAGTTATGGTCATTTTTATCATTTTGGTGGTCAGTATCTGCACATGCTGTCAGTAAGTATTTTCAAATTTAATTTTAAGTAAGTCTGAAAACTTTTGCATATCCTTCCCTTTCTTCTTTCCTTCTATCCCTCCTTCTTGCATTTTCTCCTTCCTTTTTGAATTAAATTACTTTTTACAATTGACCATCATTTATTTTAAAGTATTTATAATAAACACAAGGCATATGTTTTTTGTTATTTTTCTGAACATAATTATTATCACTTAAAATAACATTTATATAAATCCTCTAATTGAAAAATAAGGAAGTGGGCAAAATGGATGATGGTGACCCAAGCATATTACCTTCTACTTGTAAGATAAACAGTTCCTGTGTATGTAATGTACATAAAGTGTAGTTAATAATACTGTATTGAGTATTTGAAAGTTTCTTAGAGAGGTGATGTGAAAAGTCCTCATCAGAAGAAAGAAAAATTTCATAACTAAGTATAGTGATGGATGTTAACTGAATTTACTGTAGTGGTCATTTTGCAATATAAACAGATATCAAATCACACCTGAAATGAATACAATGTTATATATCAATTATATCTCAATTTAAAAAGTCAACTATTTAGTCCTTAAGTCTGTCACATTTTATGTGGGCTTGTTAATAGACTAAGCAATCCTTTTCTTAAACTGTGTCATAACACAATAACATTGAAAAATAGAAACAAAAGTATATTTTTCTTGGTCACATTAAAATAATGCTTTTTATTTATAAAAGATGCCTGAACGGTTCTTCCTGTCTTTACTTTTCATTATATACCTCAACTTTGGTAATCAAGAAAAACCTTGTTTTTCCTCTGAGCCAGAATGGCTCAGTACAGTTCTTTAGTTGGGGAAATTCATCGATTTTTTTCCTCAGGCCAGGACTTGCCCACAGCATCTGAAATGGCATTTGTTAAAATGCTGCCTTCTTGTCTTTGGAATCCTCCTATACTGTTGCATTTGCTCATGGACTGTGGGGCTCATTACCGTAGAGTGTTACACGATTTCTTTCTTTACAGCATTCTTGGAAAAAGAGCTTTAACATAGCTACTAGGAGTTTAGAGTGAGTTTTGTTTCACCTGTGTCATTAAATACCTTTGAGACCTTGGACAAATTTCTTAACCTCTTTAAACTTTATCTTCTGTAAAATGAGAAGATCAAACCAAATAATCTGTAGGATTCCTTCTAGTTATACAATGGAAAGGTATTTGAAACGTGTTGCTTCCTTTATGGCAAAAGGAGTCTTTATGCCAAGTTTGGAATAGAGCTGGGGAATGCCCTATTTTATGACATTCATTCTGTATTATACTTGGACCGCAGTACACAAGTTATGATGTATTTCTTAATTACTGTCTCTAGAAACTTAATTAACATATTCAGAGGCTCCCCTTATTCTCTTGGGTTTTTTACATCAGTTTCCGTTTTGTACTGTTTCTTGTTTACACACTAAATAATGTTTATCAGTCTATTTTGTATTATAACTTGTCCTGAAAAGTTTTCCTGTGCTGGCCAAGCCTTCCTATGTAGCTACACTTTATCCACACTGTCGCTATTGTAGCTATCATTGGAGCCTAAAGAAAGTGGTGGGTTAAGAGAGAACCTAATTTTTTTTAAAGGAGCCTGTACCTTTTTACCAGTCTGTAAATAAGATCATGGGCATTCCTGATGTTTAATCTTGTGATTGCATTAACTAAAGGACTATGCTGATTTCTGACACTTTGTTTCCCAAGTCCTCTTCGGAAACGTCGTAAAGGAAGAAAGAAAGAAGAAGAAATGGAAGCTCTGGGTAAAGAGATAACGCCTATAAGTGATGATATTCAAGAGACTAGTTTTGCTTAATGGTGAGTGTGATCGACTTGGTAGATGGGAACCTTGTCATTTTCCCTTTTGAATCCTTGTTTTCCTCTGAGCCAGAATGGCTCAGTACAGTTCTTTAGTTGGGGAAATTCATCGATTTTTTTCCTCAGGCCAGGACTTGCCCACAGCATCTGAAATGGCATTTGTTAAAATGCTGCCTTCTTGTCTTTGGAATCCTCCTATACTGTTGCATTTGCTCATGGACTGTGGGGCTCATTACCGTAGAGTGTTACACGATTTCTTTCTTTACAGCATTCTTGGAAAAAGAGCTTTAACATAGCTACTAGGAGTTTAGAGTGAGTTTTGTTTCACCTGTGTCATTAAATACCTTTGAGACCTTGGACAAATTTCTTAACCTCTTTAAACTTTATCTTCTGTAAAATGAGAAGATCAAACCAAATAATCTGTAGGATTCCTTCTAGTTATACAATGGAAAGGTATTTGAAACGTGTTGCTTCCTTTATGGCAAAAGGAGTCTTTATGCCAAGTTTGGAATAGAGCTGGGGAATGCCCTATTTTATGACATTCATTCTGTATTATACTTGGACCGCAGTACACAAGTTATGATGTATTTCTTAATTACTGTCTCTAGAAACTTAATTAACATATTCAGAGGCTCCCCTTATTCTCTTGGGTTTTTTACATCAGTTTCCGTTTTGTACTGTTTCTTGTTTACACACTAAATAATGTTTATCAGTCTATTTTGTATTATAACTTGTCCTGAAAAGTTTTCCTGTGCTGGCCAAGCCTTCCTATGTAGCTACACTTTATCCACACTGTCGCTATTGTAGCTATCATTGGAGCCTAAAGAAAGTGGTGGGTTAAGAGAGAACCTAATTTTTTTTTTAAAGGAGCCTGTACCTTTTTACCAGTCTGTAAATAAGATCATGGGCATTCCTGATGTTTAATCTTGTGATTGCATTAACTAAAGGACTATGCTGATTTCTGACACTTTGTTTCCCAAGTCCTCTTCGGAAACGTCGTAAAGGAAGAAAGAAAGAAGAAGAAATGGAAGCTCTGGGTAAAGAGATAACGCCTATAAGTGATGATATTCAAGAGACTAGTTTTGCTTAATGGTGAGTGTGATCGACTTGGTAGATGGGAAGCTAGCCAGGTGACATTTGCTTGGTGGAGTGGGGCTTAACTGCATCCATTCAATCATTGATTGGAATTTAATTATGTTTAAAAACACCTAAAAATAAATTGATTTTTTTTCATAGAATCTGAAGCCAAACAAAGGACTTTCTCATGTCTTTTGCATGTTGTCACAGGGATAGGAGGTGGACTTTTATACTGCTTTTCTGATAGATGGAGATCAGTCTGCTTTCTAGTTCTTCATGATTGTGATGGTGATCTTACATTCTTATAAAATGTAAGATATTTGATATATTTTTCATCTGGGGACACAAGGAAGAAGAGTTTTAGTTTATACATCTCACATTGAAAGGAAATAATAAAAGCATGCTAAGTTGCTTAGGTTGTGTCTGACTCTGCGATCCTATTGACTGTAACCTGGTAGGTTCTCTGTCCATGGGATTCCCCAGGCAAAGATACTGGAGTGGGCTGCGATTACCTACCTCCAGGGGATCTTCCCAAGCCAGGATCGAACCTATGTCTCATATGTTCCCTGCATTACCCCTAGTGCCACCTGGGAAGCCCAGTGTTTTAATAACAGTGGCATATATTGAGTATTTACCACATGCCACGCAGTGCTCTAAGCTCTTAAATGTTCTGTCATTTGGGGTCCCAGTAGGGATCCCAAATTCTCTCAGATGATCCAATAAAGACATTTTGATGAAGGGACTGGGAGTGCAGGGTTGAGGGAACCCATAGGAATGCTGAGGCTTCCAGGGTCTAAGCAACTGCAAGGAGACTCTTAGCCTTTACATGTCGCTATTGTAGCTATCATTGGAGCCTAAAGAAAGTGGTGGGTTAAGAGAGAACCTAATTTTTTAAAGGAGCCTGTACCTTTTTACCAGTCTGTAAATAAGATCATGGGCATTCCTGATGTTTAATCTTGTGATTGCATTAACTAAAGGACTATGCTGATTTCTGACACTTTGTTTCCCAAGTCCTCTTCGGAAACGTCGTAAAGGAAGAAAGAAAGAAGAAGAAATGGAAGCTCTGGGTAAAGAGATAACGCCTATAAGTGATGATATTCAAGAGACTAGTTTTGCTTAATGGTGAGTGTGATCGACTTGGTAGATGGGAAGCTAGCCAGGTGACATTTGCTTGGTGGAGTGGGGCTTAACTGCATCCATTCAATCATTGATTGGAATTTAATTATGTTTAAAAACACCTAAAAATAAATTGATTTTTTTTCATAGAATCTGAAGCCAAACAAAGGACTTTCTCATGTCTTTTGCATGTTGTCACAGGGATAGGAGGTGGACTTTTATACTGCTTTTCTGATAGATGGAGATCAGTCTGCTTTCTAGTTCTTCATGATTGTGATGGTGATCTTACATTCTTATAAAATGTAAGATATTTGATATATTTTTCATCTGGGGACACAAGGAAGAAGAGTTTTAGTTTATACATCTCACATTGAAAGGAAATAATAAAAGCATGCTAAGTTGCTTAGGTTGTGTCTGACTCTGCGATCCTATTGACTGTAACCTGGTAGGTTCTCTGTCCATGGGATTCCCCAGGCAAAGATACTGGAGTGGGCTGCGATTACCTACCTCCAGGGGATCTTCCCAAGCCAGGGATCGAACCTATGTCTCATATGTTCCCTGCATTACCCCTAGTGCCACCTGGGAAGCCCAGTGTTTTAATAACAGTGGCATATATTGAGTATTTACCACATGCCACGCAGTGCTCTAAGCTCTTAAATGTTCTGTCATTTGGGGTCCCAGTAGGGATCCCAAATTCTCTCAGATGATCCAATAAAGACATTTTGATGAAGGGACTGGGAGTGCAGGGTTGAGGGAACCCATAGGAATGCTGAGGCTTCCAGGGTCTAGCAACTGCAGGAGACTCTTCCCCACCTGTGCCTGGAAGGACTGGGGAAGATTGCCTTGGCATTGAGAACCTGACTGTGCTGGAGGGCCCCCCAGGAGAAGCTGTAGCTGTGGATGGGAATAGCCATGGCCGGCACCTCCACAAGGAAGGAGGCAGGAGATGGAGAACATCCCAAACATCTGTCCTCTTGCCTTTGGATCTTTAGCAGGTGCCTCTCACTAGCCAAACCCAACAAGAATCTAGAGGGCAAAGAAGCCCTCGGGATACAGTCTGTAGGTCAGGCTGCCGTCCGTGCTGCTCCTGGAGTAGTGAGCAGAGGAAGGCTCCAGGGGGCAGATGGGGCATAGCTGGGTCTGTCAGGAAGGGTAGTTTTGTCTGTAACAACATCAAACACTTCTAAACTGGTTTAAAATAAAGGCAATGTATTGGCTCACATGCATTAGCAGTCCCGAGGGAAGAGAGAATTCACACTTGCTTATACCAGAGTTCCCATGCAGGAACAATTATTTGTCTTGCTGCTTACCATTCCAAGAGTTGGCTTCATCCTTGGGTAATTCCTCGTAGGTCACAGAAGAGGCCAGTAGCAATTATGGGCCATAACAGTCCTTGTTTCCATCCAGCAGGAGAGCGGTGACTTTTCATAGCTTGCTAGCAAAGAATCTCCTTTCCCAAAAACTCCCGACAGATCACTTGGATTCAGGAAATGCTAATGGAGAAATTATAGTGTTCTCCTAACTTTTTACCAGAATGATATGAATACATTGAAAACAAAAATGCTGGCTCTATGAGGTTTTGTTTGTTTGTTTGTTGTTGTTGTTGCTGTTGTTTTGAGCAGAGAGAAGTTTATTGCCATGCAATGAGAGGACGCAGCTCTCGCCCTGAAAAGCCTGGAGCTCCCCAAAGGGCTTTAGGCAAAGCATTTTGAAAGGGCAAGTTGGGAGTGGGCGGGGATCACAGAGTACCAGATCAGCTTGTGCACAATTCTCTGACTGGCTGACGATGAGACAGCAGGGTGATTAATATTGTCAGTTCTTAGGCTCCAGGAGGCCTGAGACTGAGTATTCATTGTCCACCCGGTAGGTAACTTCTCCCGTTTGGTGGATATATTTCACATCTACAAAACAACTCAGGAAATTTTCATCAAATACTATGAACTAGGTACTTCAAAAACTTGTTGCTGTTGTTCAGTCACTCCCATGGACTGCTGCAGACCAGAGAGTATCTTATGGGGGAAGGCCTGTCTCAGGAAGGGCCCAGAGAGTCTTGCTCTGTTATAGTTTCCCCTCTTTTGTTTGATACTCCTCAATCTTGAGAACAAATTTTGAAGAAGAAAAGGAATAAAGGTTCAGATAGCGAAGTTAATTATAAACTTGACAGGGTCCTGCTTGGTTTTTGTTTGTAATTACGTAATAATTGCAAAAGTTAATAAGATTCTTTTTAATGGCTTGCTTTTTTTTTTTTTCTTCTGTAGTCTATGAAGGTACCTCTGGGCTGATGGCAAGCTACAAAATGTCTTCTTACTCATTTGGAAACGGACAGAATGTGTCTCAGGAAAACAGTTATCAAAATGAATTTTAATATATTTACTTTTTGTTTGTAATGTTAATTTGTACTGTTTACTATTGTTTTTATAATAATAAGTAATGTTATTATTATATAGTATTTGGGAAAAGCACCCAGTTAAGCAGGGGATTTTAATAAACTCCCATTAAAGTTTTGTCACCAGAATTACTAGTCAAACCAAACAGAGGAGCAGGAAGGAGTTTAGATCTTAGGAGCTGAAGTAATAAGACTACCATTTATCCAACACTTACTATGCGCTAAGAGTTTGAAAGACATGATTTCCTTTAATTCTTTCAAGAACCTATGGTCCTCATTTCTCATGTAAAGAAAGAGGCCCTAAGAAGTTAAATAATCTAACCCAGATGGGACAGAGCTAGGGTGGAGCTGAAATTAGCACCACGCTTTACTCAAATTCAAAGTCTGTGCTCTGAACCATTATTTCTGTTCACTGGAATTGTTGCAACCCAATGCACAATGTATTTACACTAAACTGTGTCTGCAATGATTCTGAGACACTGGTACATTTTCCTGCAGAAACTCAGATTGCAGAGTCCTGGATATATGTTACTGTTACCATCATGCTGTGGTCTTGACTTTCACTATGTCTCTTTGCTCCTTTATAAATTCTCAGTGAAATACGTATACTTTTATATTTCTAAAGCACACAGATTTGCCCCATAGCTAGGATAGTGAGAAGAGATGAAAAGTAAATGCCTGAGTGCCTTTAAGCCCCTGATAAATGTTTAGACTCCCTAAGGGATAGATAAAGCACTGGGAGGCTGTTTATCCTGGGCTGAATGGTTGGTGGTGGCACAGCAGAGCCCAGGCAGATACATATGAGGCCTAGCCTCATTTTTGTTCTTCTGGTGCTTCCCGGGTGACGCAAGTGGTGAAGAGCCTGCTGGAGACACATAAGAGGCACAGGTTTGATTCCTGGGTAGGGAAAATCCCTTGGAGGAGGGCATGGCAACACACTCTACTTATTCCTGCCTGGAGCCTTGAGGGCTATGGTCCAAAGGGTCACAGAGCTGGACAAAACAGAAGTGACTTGCAAGGAAAAGTACCTGTGATTGCTCTCAGGTGAATTTTGGTGCAATCAAACTATGATCATCATCATCTGTTATTTGGGATCATCTTGCCAAATGCACCTTCAACTGCATATTGCATTTAATAAAGATTCTGTTTCCAAAGGGCCCCACACTAGAGCTGGACAAAACAGATGCTTGGCGCACCCAGTTAAGCAGGGGATTTTAATAAACTCCATTAAAGTTTTGTCACCAGAATTACTAGTCAAACCAAACAGAGGAGCAGGAAGGAGTTTAGATCTTAGGAGCTGAAGTAATAAGACTACCATTTATCCAACACTTACTATGCGCTAAGAGTTTGAAAGACATGATTTCCTTTAATTCTTTCAAGAACCTATGGTCCTCATTTCTCATGTAAAGAAAGAGGCCCTAAGAAGTTAAATAATCTAACCCAGATGGGACAGAGTTAGGGTGGAGCTGAAATTAGCACCAAGCTTTACGCAAATTCAAAGTCTGTGCTCTGAACCATTATTTCTGTTCACTGGAATTGTTGCAACCCAATGCACAATGTATTTACACTAAACTGTGTCTGCAATGATTCTGAGACACTGGTACATTTTCCTGCAGAAACTCAGATTGCAGAGTCCTGGATATATGTTACTGTTACCATCATGCTGTGGTCTTGACTTTCACTATGTCTCTTTGCTCCTTTATAAATTCTCAGTGAAATACGTATACTTTTATATTTCTAAAGCACACAGATTTGCCCCATAGCTAGGATAGTGAGAAGAGATGAAAAGTAAATGCCTGAGTGCCTTTAAGCCCCTGATAAATGTTTAGACTCCCTAAGGGATAGATAAAGCACTGGGAGAGGCTGTTTATCCTGGGCTGAATGGTTGGTGGTGGCACAGCAGAGCCCAGGCAGATACATATGAGGCCTAGCCTCATTTTTGTTCTTCTGGTGCTTCCCGGGTGACGCAAGTGGTGAAGAGCCTGCTGGAGACACATAAGAGGCACAGGTTTGATTCCTGGGTAGGGAAAATCCCTTGGAGGAGGGCATGGCAACACACTCTACTTATTCCTGCCTGGAGCCTTGAGGGCTATGGTCCAAAGGGTCACAGAGCTGGACAAAACAGAAGTGACTTGCAAGGAAATAGTACCTGTGATTGCTCTCAGGTGAATTTTGGTGCAATCAAACTATGATCATCATCATCTGTTATTTGGGATCATCTTGCCAAATGCACCTTCAACTGCATATTGCATTTAATAAAGATTCTGTTTAAACCTGAAAAAGTAGAATGCACATTTAACCAAAATTCCATGGAACGTAGAGTTTCCTACGTTGGCTGGGTAGATCCTTTGTAAAAACTGATGGCAGATGTTCTTAAATTGCTACAGTTTGGCTGTTGCGCCTATCAGCAGGGCAGCTTTTCCAGGATCTTTGTAAAGTTTACTTTGCAGTGTAGACTCCATACCCAAAATGTAGCAGAGAATTCAGAGAAAAGGTGACGTTGTATATTACCTTTTATCACACATCATGTTTCAAATGAGAATGAGGCTGTGCTTAAGTATAACACAGAAATAGCTCAAAATATCAATAAGAGCTAAGTCAAATGATGAGGATCCTTGAAACAGGATCAATTTCAACTGATCCATGTTCTATATATTTTATTTTCAAAAACTTCCTCTGAGTGCCTTCATGCTTTCTCTTTCTCCGTCTTTGCTGATACTGAGAGTCCTTGAAACAAACATTAGAATATTTAACATTTTAAAATATGCTGTAAATGTTTCTTCTTTCCTTAACAGAGATTGGTTGACGAATGGGATCTCTCAAGGCAATTCAAACTTGGAAATGTTGTTCTGAGGCTAAAACATAGCTCTTGAAGTTTGGTAGATCTGAACTACCAAGAAAGAATGTCAAAGATTTTCCTATCTTTTAAAAAATGTATTTTTAAATTTTTTTGCATATGCTAAATGACCTCATTTATGTTAACTGTCAGTATTATCATATGATAAAATAAATTTATTTTTAAAACAAGGCAAATAACCTTTGCTTAAGAATTTTCTATTGTTACCACAAACTATTAATAGAAATAAATTTGAACATTATTGCCTTAACCTTATATTTTATAGCAGCTATCATGAATGCCTTTGAAATAATTTACTCTGACCATTGTTTTCCTTGGAAACTAAAGAATTTGGAAATGTGACTATGATTGTTACACTTGTGAGATTATATCATCAGTCTGGCCATATTTGTTAACTCCATCTCCATGGGGCCAATGATGAAGAATCATTGCAGGAGACACAAGAGAGGTAGTTTGATCATCATCATCTGTTATTTGGGATCATCTTGCCAAATGCACCTTCAACTGCATATTGCATTTAATAAAGATTCTGTTTAAACCTGAAAAAGTAGAATGCACATTTAACCAAAATTCCATGGAACGTAGAGTTTCCTACGTTGGCTGGGTAGATCCTTTGTAAAAACTGATGGCAGATGTTCTTAAATTGCTACAGTTTGGCTGTTGCGCCTATCAGCAGGGCAGCTTTTCCAGGATCTTTGTAAAGTTTACTTTGCAGTGTAGACTCCATACCCAAAATGTAGCAGAGAATTCAGAGAAAAGGTGACGTTGTATATTACCTTTTATCACACATCATGTTTCAAATGAGAATGAGGCTGTGCTTAAGTATAACACAGAAATAGCTCAAAATATCAATAAGAGCTAAGTCAAATGATGAGGATCCTTGAAACAGGATCAATTTCAACTGATCCATGTTCTATATATTTTATTTTCAAAAACTTCCTCTGAGTGCCTTCATGCTTTCTCTTTCTCCGTCTTTGCTGATACTGAGAGTCCTTGAAACAAACATTAGAATATTTAACATTTTAAAATATGCTGTAAATGTTTCTTCTTTCCTTAACAGAGATTGGTTGACGAATGGGATCTCTCAAGGCAATTCAAACTTGGAAATGTTGTTCTGAGGCTAAAACATAGCTCTTGAAGTTTGGTAGATCTGAACTACCAAGAAAGAATGTCAAAGATTTTCCTATCTTTTAAAAAATGTATTTTTAAATTTTTTTGCATATGCTAAATGACCTCATTTATGTTAACTGTCAGTATTATCATATGATAAAATAAATTTATTTTTAAAACAAGGCAAATAACCTTTGCTTAAGAATTTTCTATTGTTACCACAAACTATTAATAGAAATAAATTTGAACATTATTGCCTTAACCTTATATTTTATAGCAGCTATCATGAATGCCTTTGAAATAATTTACTCTGACCATTGTTTTCCTTGGAAACTAAAGAATTTGGAAATGTGACTATGATTGTTACACTTGTGAGATTATATCATCAGTCTGGCCATATTTGTTAACTCCATCTCCATGGGGCCAATGATGAAGAATCATTGCAGGAGACACAAGAGAGGTAGTTTGATCCCTGGGTTGGATTCCCTGGAGTAGAAGTGGCACCTCACTCCATTATTCTTGCCTGGTGAATTCCATGGGCAGAGGAGCCTGGTGGGGCACAGTCCATAGAGTCTCTAAAAGTCAGACGTAACTGAGCCTGAGCACCAGTGGCATTTGGTTGGTCTGAGGTGGGTACTTAATGATGTTGCACCAATTGGAGTCATTAACAGGGAAACTGCGAACATGAAATAAAGCTACGCTTCTTTGGGTTCTTGGAATGTATAGATGTGCTTCTCAAAGCTATTGGCAGCCATATGCTGTTCCATGTGCATCAGAAAAGTGAAGGGAACTGATGAGAGAAGAACCCAACTAAGAGGTGAGTTTGCTGACCATCTGAGTTCCTGTCCCATACATTCTCAGAGTTTAGCTTCATTCCATTTCTGTGTGCAGTGTCCATGTGACTTGTTAGTATCTTTATAATAAATTTCTCATTTGGCTTAAGCTAGTGCTATTTGGATTTCTGTAACCTCAAACACAGATTTTTACTAACTCCGGTGTATCATGAGATTGTGGACAATCGTTTCTTAAAGCAGAAATGACATACTTTATGAAACAGTCCTATCAGATAATGCCTTCAATTAGAGGAGCATTTCTAGCAACAATATTCCATTTATCACTCTATAGCCATTCAAGATAAGAAGTGCAGAGGAGCGGGGAGAAGGAGCAGAGAGTCCAGCTAGCACTGATTAGGCACCTCCTGTTTTCTAGGCACTGTGCCACCCTCTGTGACAAATGCTAAGGAGGAATAGGACATGGTCCCTTGAAAATTGTACATTTAGTGGGGAGAAATAGCTACTAGTGATAATTTCAGTGCGACTTGACGCTTTGAGAGAGGTTCAGGGATTATGGGATCAGAAAGGAGGATGGCTTAGTCAGCTGAGAAGGAATCAGGAAAGATTCTGGAGGGAAAATACATCTGAATTGGTGACTGGCTCTGAGAATAAAGGTCTTTACACCACATCCCAGGTAAAGCCAGATAGTTTTTGGATCCTTGTCAAAATCTACAGAGTTTCTTGAATAGCTGTAAGAGTAGAAGAACTAGTGGGTGTTGCCATGAAGGAATATGAGAAGAGAAAGAACGAAGGACTCATGCCTTGTTCCAGAATGTGCTGCACATGACAGGGTAAAGGATATTGGCATGTGGGGTGACAGGTGAGCTCTTTCTTCTTCTAATACTGTTGTAATGATGGGCTAAGATGGAGAAGAGCATTTGATTTTTTCCCTGAAGTGAATTATTTGAGCTTTTACATTTTCTATTCTGTATTATTGCCCATGATGTTGCACAGAGAGTAGAGTAGGCTTCCCTGGTGGTCCAGTGGGTAAGGACACCACCTTACAGTGCAAGGGGCGCCAGTTTGATCCCTGGCCTGGGAAGATCCCACGTGCCACAGAGTGGTTGGACTGATGTGTCCAATTACCGAGCCAGAGCTCTGGAGTGTATGCGCCCAGAGCCGGTGCTCTGCGACAACAGAGGCCACCACGATGGGAGGCCCCACGGGCCAAAAGAACAAAGATGGATGAAAATGGACAAATGAAAGGCCAATAGAAGTGGCCCGCCTACTCCCCTCCTTCCCCACCCCACCCCCTCAAATAAATAAATAAATAAATCTTTAAAAAAAAATAAAAAAAGAGTAGAGTAAAATGTTCTGCACTGAATAACTTGCTATTTGGAAAAAACTCCCTGCTTTGTGTCAAATTTTGTGAAGGAAATCTAGGACATGTTTTATTACCCATGGTTTTAAGACCAAGCCATTGCCTTAACAAGACCTTCTTTTTTAGTATTTTCTGCATATACTATGTATTATTTAGTATTTTCTGCATATACTATGAAAGCCTACATATATTGGGCCACTGCTGTTATTCATTCATCCAAAAATATTTATTCATTCATCCAAAAATATTTACCTACTAAGTACCAAGTATCTTGGGTCCTGGAACCTCATCGGTGGACAAATAGTGACCTCAGGGTCACTAGCTTATGTTGTGATGGACATAATCCTTCATCGCACTGAATTTAAAACAAGGCTTATCCAAGAAGTTATGTCATCCAGCAGACACTGTCTTCAGACTTTCAACCTGTCTTACCGTCTTGGAGCATGAAGCTCGAGATGAGCATTCACAAAAGAACTCAGTATGTGGTAAAAGGAACAGATTTCTTTTGACCCCAAACAACTTACATATTTTCATAATGGGACCAAAATAATATGCTTCCAGAATGTGCTGCACATGACAGGGTAAAGGATATTGGCATGTGGGGTGACAGGTGAGCTCTTTCTTCTTCTAATACTGTTGTAATGATGGGCTAAGATGGAGAAGAGCATTTGATTTTTTCCCTGAAGTGAATTATTTGAGCTTTTACATTTTCTATTCTGTATTATTGCCCATGATGTTGCACAGAGAGTAGAGTAGGCTTCCCTGGTGGTCCAGTGGGTAAGGACACCACCTTACAGTGCAAGGGGCGCCAGTTTGATCCCTGGCCTGGGAAGATCCCACGTGCCACAGAGTGGTTGGACTGATGTGTCCAATTACCGAGCCAGAGCTCTGGAGTGTATGCGCCCAGAGCCGGTGCTCTGCGACAACAGAGGCCACCACGATGGGAGGCCCCACGGGCCAAAAGAACAAAGATGGATGAAAATGGACAAATGAAAGGCCAATAGAAGTGGCCCGCCTACTCCCCTCCTTCCCCACCCCACCCCCTCAAATAAATAAATAAATAAATCTTTAAAAAAAAATAAAAAAAGAGTAGAGTAAAATGTTCTGCACTGAATAACTTGCTATTTGGAAAAAACTCCCTGCTTTGTGTCAAATTTTGTGAAGGAAATCTAGGACATGTTTTATTACCCATGGTTTTAAGACCAAGCCATTGCCTTAACAAGACCTTCTTTTTTAGTATTTTCTGCATATACTATGTATTATTTAGTATTTTCTGCATATACTATGAAAGCCTACATATATTGGGCCACTGCTGTTATTCATTCATCCAAAAATATTTATTCATTCATCCAAAAATATTTACCTACTAAGTACCAAGTATCTTGGGTCCTGGAACCTCATCGGTGGACAAATAGTGACCTCAGGGTCACTAGCTTATGTTGTGATGGACATAATCCTTCATCGCACTGAATTTAAAACAAGGCTTATCCAAGAAGTTATGTCATCCAGCAGACACTGTCTTCAGACTTTCAACCTGTCTTACCGTCTTGGAGCATGAAGCTCGAGATGAGCATTCACAAAAGAACTCAGTATGTGGTAAAAGGAACAGATTTCTTTTGACCCCAAACAACTTACATATTTTCATAATGACAGGAACAACAAAAAAGTATAACTATGCTTCTTTGGTATAAGAATCTTGGTTTTACAATTTTTTTTGTTATGGATAATGCATATGGGAGCTATATTTGGACATCTGTTTTTCTTCAAAGAACCTTCTATACCTCAGAGTATTTTTCTGCAAAGAAACCTGTTCCCATGTGATCTGCTTTGGCATTTGAGCATGGATGCTGGAACATACTGTGCAAATGGTCTATTCTTGTCCGTTTGCTAATGTTACTGGATCCTGAGAATGTGTATCTTATAATAACATCTAGTTGGCACTTCTGTACGTTCATTTGTCCTCAGAACCTGTCAGCTTTTGGTGTCTGAAGTGGTCTGAAATTCTGTATTAGGAAACTAAATAAATGATATAACTCCAAAAGCCATATCAGCAATTATTTTCAAAAGACAAATTATATTTGTGCTATTAGAAATTTCAAAATGTGGATATGTAGGAATGCAACAATTGCAGTCAGTGCTTGTATTGTAAAGGAAATGTTAACCAAATCTTTTCAAAGACGTTTTCCTTCCTTTCTTCTTATTCTTATACAAGTTTAAGTTAGCAGGAAAAAAGTGCAACAGAGTATTTCAGTAGAAGTTTTTTTTTTTTTTTTAAAGTATTGATTTATTTATTTTTGGCTATTCTGGGTTTTCACTGCTGCTGCAAGCTCTTCTCTAGTTGCAGGGAGTGGGGGCTACTCTCTAGTTGAGGTGAGCAGGCTTCTTGTTGCAGTGACGTCTCTTTTGCAACTTGGGCTCTAGGGCACACGGGCTTCAGTAGTTGTGGCATATGGGCTCAATAATTGCAGCTCTGAGGCTCTAGAGCACATGCTCAATAGTTGTGGCTCATGGGCTTAGTCGTTCCTCAGCATGTGGGATCTTTCCGGATCAGAGATTGAACTCATGTCTCTAGCACTGGCAGTTGAACTCGTTTACCACTGAGCTACCAGGGAAGCCTTTCAGTAGAGGCTTTTTTTTTTTTCTTCTTCTTCAGCTTATTTGAAAGAAGTCAAAGAAACAGAATTCTTCACAAATGTAGAATTCACTGTTACTTGCTACAGAAAGTGTAGTTATTCTTGTGCAGTATGTGCAGAATAATAAAATATTTTGAAGCTCTGTGATCCAAGCTGGATGACAGTTTTGTCATATGCTGGTTTGGGGAAGAAGTGAGAGACCCATTTTTTCTGAATTGTTCTATGAGACTTGCTCTCTTAAAAATTTTTTTTTATATTACTGCTATGTGTAATCTAATTTTAATAAAGCTGTTTCTAGCATATTCTTTTTTAATACCTTGGGAACATTTGTTTACTCCGTGGTCCAAAACTAGCCACTCTAAAAATACCATTTGCACAGTGCTTCTTGTTGTTGGCATTCTGTACGTTCATTTGTCCTCAGAACCTGTCAAAGCTTTTGGTGTCTTGGAAGTGGTCTGAAATTCTGTATTAGGAAACTAAATAAATGATATAACTCCAAAAGCCATATCAGCAATTATTTTCAAAAGACAAATTATATTTGTGCTATTAGAAATTTCAAAATGTGGATATGTAGGAATGCAACAATTGCAGTCAGTGCTTGTATTGTAAAGGAAATGTTAACCAAATCTTTTCAAAGACGTTTTCCTTCCTTTCTTCTTATTCTTATACAAGTTTAAGTTAGCAGGAAAAAAGTGCAACAGAGTATTTCAGTAGAAGTTTTTTTTTTTTTTTTAAAGTATTGATTTATTTATTTTTGGCTATTCTGGGTTTTCACTGCTGCTGCAAGCTCTTCTCTAGTTGCAGGGAGTGGGGGCTACTCTCTAGTTGAGGTGAGCAGGCTTCTTGTTGCAGTGACGTCTCTTTTGCAACTTGGGCTCTAGGGCACACGGGCTTCAGTAGTTGTGGCATATGGGCTCAATAATTGCAGCTCTGAGGCTCTAGAGCACATGCTCAATAGTTGTGGCTCATGGGCTTAGTCGTTCCTCAGCATGTGGGATCTTTCCGGATCAGAGATTGAACTCATGTCTCTAGCACTGGCAGTTGAACTCGTTTACCACTGAGCTACCAGGGAAGCCTTTCAGTAGAGGCTTTTTTTTTTTTCTTCTTCTTCAGCTTATTTGAAAGAAGTCAAAGAAACAGAATTCTTCACAAATGTAGAATTCACTGTTACTTGCTACAGAAAGTGTAGTTATTCTTGTGCAGTATGTGCAGAATAATAAAATATTTTGAAGCTCTGTGATCCAAGCTGGATGACAGTTTTGTCATATGCTGGTTTGGGGAAGAAGTGAGAGACCCATTTTTTCTGAATTGTTCTATGAGACTTGCTCTCTTAAAAATTTTTTTTTATATTACTGCTATGTGTAATCTAATTTTAATAAAGCTGTTTCTAGCATATTCTTTTTTAATACCTTGGGAACATTTGTTTACTCCGTGGTCCAAAACTAGCCACTCTAAAAATACCATTTGCACAGTGCTTCTTGTTGTTGGTTGGTTTTGTGATCTTCCTAAAGATAATCTGGTCTTGCATTGTGTACTGTCACCCCTCTGTCTCATAACTTCAGCTGCCCGCTGAAGTATCTGAACTCTTAGTCAAGCCAGTGCTTCTGATCATTCTACAAATGGCATAAGGTTGGGAGAGTCTAGCTTCTGAACTATTATAACTCAAAGGTTCTGAGCACAAGATCTTAATTCAGATGAATCTGGGCTTCAATCCCAGGTCACTTACTGTGAATCCCTAGGCAAGGCACTTAACCCTACTAATGTTTTCATCCACAAGGTGAAAGCAAAAAATATATAGAGTGAGCTGAGATTAGATGAGGTAGTGCCAGCAACGTGCTTAGTTGAACACCTGGAACAGTTTTAGCATTCTCTAGGTAAAGGTTCAAGTAGTATTGGTTATTATTAGAAAGATCAACAATACTAAGGATGATGGGGCCAATGATACCGATGTTCTCTGACCAGTCTTAATGAGGACTAGGAATTTGTTTCTGAAGTTAAACCACTGCAATGATATAGTAAAAATTCTCTGTATTTCCATAATCCCCATGGAAAGGAATGCCTGTGTACTCTTGTCTGAACAAGCCATGTTTAGGTAAAGATTCCAAGTCAGTGACTAGCCCTCTACAACTGCTCATTTCTCTCCCTATTCTTCCTCTCTCCCTTCCCTACTCCATCCTCAAAAGTATCCAATGAGAAAACTTAAGGAAGAATTATCACAATGCTATTGAAAATAATTAAAGGCCTACTAATTTTTAAATTATACTGAGTTAAGTTTTCTATTTTTGGAAGTGGAAACATGTACCACTTTTAAGCTCAACATTATTGGATGTGTTCAAAATAGTTTGAGTCCAGGCCTGGGAACACCTTCTCCTACTGGTTATTCACAATGTTCTTGCCCAGTGAGAATTATCATGCACCTGTACACAAGTATGAGCCTAAGGCTCAGGAAGTTTAAGTCTGCTGCCAGACCATATCACTGGCACCTGATTCTTAGGGGAATTCCTTGTTTTCCATGAGTGATCAGAAAACACCGTTATCATTGCTACAATCATCCTTATTGTTGATATTTCTAATAATAACTAATACTACTTGAACCTTTACCTAGAGAATGATTAAAATATTCCAGGTGCTAGGCTAAGCATCTCGCTGGTATTATGGTGGTATCTCAGACTTTGCAATAAAAGTACAACTGAAAGAAATCATTTACTTTCCAAAAGGGAAAAAAACAAATGTTCTCTAGACTCTGCCAGTTAGCTAAATCAGTACCTCCTAAGACCATGTGGTTGACAAAACTTTGAGACATTTTAAAAATTGAAAATTGATCAGGAATAAAATAAGAGGGTTCTATAATAACTAGCTGATTATGTTTATTTGTTTTCTTAGATTCAGTGTTTCAGCCAAGTCGAACAGGCTGAGCTGTCTTCTCTTCAACCTGTTAAAATATCTGGAAATAAGAGAAAAGGACATTGACTAAAACACAAATAGATTGAGCAACAGGGCATGCATACTAACTCAAGGTATGCACATAATGCTCTTAATTTGATGGGACAAAATAATTCTTTGAACCACAAAAGATATGAGGAAATAAACAGCCTGGAAAATATGTGACTATTCCTGAAGTTCTTGCAAATAATGAAGTTTTATACAAATAGTTTTAATTTAAAAATATTTTTCTGATACCTCAGATTAACTCCACATTGCTCAAGTGTGTTGAATCAATGGAACCTAACTCATTTAAACCTCATCCATCTAGAATTTCTCACCACTAGTCACCAGGGACTAGGCAGATATTTACCTTCATGAAAATGAAAAAGTAGTATTTTTAAAATAGCATTCAGTAGATATCAATATTATAAACCTTTCCAGTACATTGAAAATATTATTTCAGCAAAAACAAAATTTTTAAAATAAAATTGTTCCACTTTTAAGCTCAACATTATTGGATGTGTTCAAAATAGTTTGAGTCCAGGCCTGGGAACACCTTCTCCTACTGGTTATTCACAATGTTCTTGCCCAGTGAGAATTATCATGCACCTGTACACAAGTATGAGCCTAAGGCTCAGGAAGTTTAAGTCTGCTGCCAGACCATATCACTGGCACCTGATTCTTAGGGAATTCCTTGTTTTCCATGAGTGATCAGAAAACACCGTTATCATTGCTACAATCATCCTTATTGTTGATATTTCTAATAATAACTAATACTACTTGAACCTTTACCTAGAGAATGATTAAAATATTCCAGGTGCTAGGCTAAGCATCTCGCTGGTATTATGGTGGTATCTCAGACTTTGCAATAAAAGTACAACTGAAAGAAATCATTTACTTTCCAAAAGGGAAAAAAACAAATGTTCTCTAGACTCTGCCAGTTAGCTAAATCAGTACCTCCTAAGACCATGTGGTTGACAAAACTTTGAGACATTTTAAAAATTGAAAATTGATCAGGAATAAAATAAGAGGGTTCTATAATAACTAGCTGATTATGTTTATTTGTTTTCTTAGATTCAGTGTTTCAGCCAAGTCGAACAGGCTGAGCTGTCTTCTCTTCAACCTGTTAAAATATCTGGAAATAAGAGAAAAGGACATTGACTAAAACACAAATAGATTGAGCAACAGGGCATGCATACTAACTCAAGGTATGCACATAATGCTCTTAATTTGATGGGACAAAATAATTCTTTGAACCACAAAAGATATGAGGAAATAAACAGCCTGGAAAATATGTGACTATTCCTGAAGTTCTTGCAAATAATGAAGTTTTATACAAATAGTTTTAATTTAAAAATATTTTTCTGATACCTCAGATTAACTCCACATTGCTCAAGTGTGTTGAATCAATGGAACCTAACTCATTTAAACCTCATCCATCTAGAATTTCTCACCACTAGTCACCAGGGACTAGGCAGATATTTACCTTCATGAAAATGAAAAAGTAGTATTTTTAAAATAGCATTCAGTAGATATCAATATTATAAACCTTTCCAGTACATTGAAAATATTATTTCAGCAGCAAAATTTTTTATAGTCATATCATCACCTCATGTAACATCAACACGTTTAAAATCAAATTTGTCATTTATATGAACTGCCTTCAGATCCTAATCCAACAAATATTACCAGAAGTTAACAGCAGGCATAGGCACAAAAGTGTAAATGCAGGGAGAGTAGAAAGGAGAACATGCAGTGTATTTCTTTCAAATAGAAATGGCATATGCACAAAGTTATAATAAAAAGCCAAATAAGTTCCATTCATTCATCCATTGAAGATTCAGCACTGTTCTATGCATAGCATGGTGCCAAGAGCTCAGGGTAAAAGAATGAACTAGACTTATCCCCCTTCCCACAGAATTTTACTCTGTAGTAAAGAAGATGAAAGTTTATATGTACAATAATACCTTGCCAGAATGAGCTACAGATTTAGGGATTGGGGAAGACTTCTCAGAAGAGATGTTGTTTGTCTAGGCCTGGAAGCATGAGGGGGATGCAGAAGACAGACAAGCGAGTGTGTGGGTTAGTGTGGATTAGAGCATAGGAGAGTCTATGATTGGCTAGTATGGTCTTTCAAATGCTCTGACGCAATACTTTTATGGATGATGATGATGAGCCAGACAAGAGTGCATCCAGCCAAAAAGAATGTCTGCTTCCGAGTGGAGTGTATGCTGCCCATTGGATCAAAATGTTCTTTAGAACGTATATTGTCAATGGGTGTATGGTACCGTTCCATGCCATGTGGTGTACCCCATAAATCAGGGGCACTGTGTAAATGGATAGCCAAGAATATAAGGAGTTTTCAACAGTAATATGCCAATTTATTGACAGTGACATATTGGAGCCTGGGGTAAAAAGAAAACTGTAAATCCCTATATACACTTATCAAAATATCCTTCTACATTTTGAATCAAGGGGAAAAAAACTAATAAAAACTCTGCACTACAATGGCATGACTATACATGTAAACACCCGTGACGAATAGATAAAGGCCTGCATTGCCCACTCAGTTCTCAGGCCCTCCTCAGTATTACAAACTTGCCTTGTTGGGGACCTGATGGCAGCAGTCCTGGAACTGCAGGCTGGTTGGAGGCAGAGTGCTTCCCCTGCAGAATAATGCAAGGTTGAAAATAGCCAGTGCTGGTCTTCAATTCTAATGTGAATAGTTTATTCCTCATGGACTTTTTTGCATAAATTTTGATTTAAAAAAAAAATCGCATTGCAGGAGAGGGCAAGGAACTGCTTTGAAACAAGGAACTTCTCTAAAAAAAAAAAGATCACATTGCGTATTATTTATTGTGAATCCTCTGTTTTGTTGGCACCTGCTTTAGTTTTGTACTATAGCATGCGTTGGCCTATCTCCCCTCACTCTCATCCCAGAGATGGTGGTGACAAAAGGAGAAGAGACCACTCCAGCAGGCTCTCCATGCACTTTTCCAAAACAAACGGCTGTGAAATCTCCCCTACAACTTAATGAATTTTATGTTTCATTACTCCCAATTTCATTCTAGAATTACAATAAGCAGGGAGGCACTTGAACCCAGCCAGAGTCATGCTGGGCCTTCGAAGGGACTCCTATCCCCTAATTCTTCCTTTCTACCTCCCTTCACTTCACAATATTCTCCCTTCAAGTTCCCTCTCCCTTTCCATTTCTCTGGGATCCAATTTCTCTTTCCTAATCAAAGCCCAGGGCAATTTACAGAATCACTGTAATACCTTTCAAAATACAAAAGGCATTTTTCATAAAACTAGAGCAAGTAATTTTAACATTTGTACAGAGGCACAAAGGACCCTGAATAACCAAGGCAGTCTTGAGAAAGAACAGAACTGGAAGAGTCATTGTCCTTGATTTTGAACTATCCTACAGAGTTACAGTAATCAAAACAGCATAGTACTGGCAGAAAGACAAACCCATATTTTCAAAACATTTATTTGACAGTGACATATTGGAGCCTGGGGTAAAAAGAAAACTGTAAATCCTATATACACTTATCAAAATATCCTTCTACATTTTGAATCAAGGGAAAAACTAATAAAAACTCTGCACTACAATGGCATGACTATACATGTAAACACCCGTGACGAATAGATAAAGGCCTGCATTGCCCACTCAGTTCTCAGGCCCTCCTCAGTATTACAAACTTGCCTTGTTGGGGACCTGATGGCAGCAGTCCTGGAACTGCAGGCTGGTTGGAGGCAGAGTGCTTCCCCTGCAGAATAATGCAAGGTTGAAAATAGCCAGTGCTGGTCTTCAATTCTAATGTGAATAGTTTATTCCTCATGGACTTTTTTGCATAAATTTTGATTTAAAAAAAAAATCGCATTGCAGGAGAGGGCAAGGAACTGCTTTGAAACAAGGAACTTCTCTAAAAAAAAAAAGATCACATTGCGTATTATTTATTGTGAATCCTCTGTTTTGTTGGCACCTGCTTTAGTTTTGTACTATAGCATGCGTTGGCCTATCTCCCCTCACTCTCATCCCAGAGATGGTGGTGACAAAGGAGAAGAGACCACTCCAGCAGGCTCTCCATGCACTTTTCCAAAACAAACGGCTGTGAAATCTCCCCTACAACTTAATGAATTTTATGTTTCATTACTCCCAATTTCATTCTAGAATTACAATAAGCAGGGAGGCACTTGAACCCAGCCAGAGTCATGCTGGGCCTTCGAAGGGACTCCTATCCCCTAATTCTTCCTTTCTACCTCCCTTCACTTCACAATATTCTCCCTTCAAGTTCCCTCTCCCTTTCCATTTCTCTGGGATCCAATTTCTCTTTCCTAATCAAAGCCCAGGGCAATTTACAGAATCACTGTAATACCTTTCAAAATACAAAAGGCATTTTTCATAAAACTAGAGCAAGTAATTTTAACATTTGTACAGAGGCACAAAGGACCCTGAATAACCAAGGCAGTCTTGAGAAAGAACAGAACTGGAAGAGTCATTGTCCTTGATTTTGAACTATCCTACAGAGTTACAGTAATCAAAACAGCATAGTACTGGCAGAAAGACAAACCCATTGGTCAGTGGAACACAATAGAGAGCCCAGAAATAAAGCCACACATTTATGGTAAATTAATCTATGACAAAGGAGGCAATAATCCACAATGGAGAAAAGTCAGTCTCTTTAATAAGTGATGCTTGGAAAACTGGCAGCTACATGTAAAAGAATGATGTTGGAACATTCTCTAATACCACATGCAAATATAAGCTAAAAATGGATTAAAGACCTACATGAAAGACTGGAAATCATAAAACTTCCAGAAAAAAAGGACATAGGCAGAATGATCTTTGACATAAATTAAAGCAATGATTTTTAAAATCTGTCTCCAAAGGAAATAAAAGTAAAAATACACAAATGGGACCTATTTAAAGTTAAAATTTTCACAATAAAGGGAACCATAGAAAAAAACAAAAAGAAAAATTGATGAATGGGAGAAAATTCTTATATTATGCCTGATAAAGGGCTAATATACAAAATATGTGAACAACTCAAACAGCTCAACATCAAGAAAGCAAACAACTCAATTTAAAAATGGGCAGAAGACCTGAGGAGATAGTTTTCCAAAGAGGAAGTTCTGATTGTCAATAGGCACAGGAAAAGATGCCTATTGATTAATAATCAGAGAAATGCAAACTTAAACCAAAATGAGATATCACTTTATACTTGTCAGAATAGTTAGCATCAAAAAGAACACGAATAGCAAATGTTTTCGAGGATGTAACTTGGTGTAGCCACTGTTGGAAACAGTATAAAAGCTTCTCAAAAACTAGGAAGGAACTGCTATGTGACACAGTGATTCCACTTCTGGGTATATATGAAAAGAAATTTAGAATACTAATTTGAAAAGGATATACGTGCCCCAGTGTTCACAGCAGCATTATTTATAATAGCCAAAATATGGAAAAAGTGTGTGTCCATAAACAGATAAATTGATAAAGAAAATGTGATGTATAATACATAATGGAATACTACTCAGCTATACAGGGCTTCTTTGGTTGCTCAGTGGTAAAAAAAAAAAAATCTACCTGCCAATGCAGGAGATGTGGGTTTGATCTCCTGGAGAAGGAAATGGCAACCTGCTCCAGTATTCTTGCCTAGGAAATCCTATGGACAGGGCTTGGTGGACTATAGTCCTTGGGGCCACAAAGAGTCAGACAGGACTGAGCGAGTGAGCATGCACACACTCAGCTATAAAAAAGAATGAAATTCTGCCACTTGTGGCAAAGTGAATAGACTGTGAAGCTAGTATGCTGAGTGAAATGGGTCAGACAAAGAGAGAAAAAAGCTGTGTGATTTCACTTATATGTGGAATTTAAAGAGTAAAACAAGCTTGTGAATATGCCAAAAAAGAAACGGACCCACAAATGTGAAGAGCACCCTAGCAATTGCCAAGAGGGGGAGGGAGGAAGGGAGGGGTGGGGCTACAGGGATGTGTTGTGCAACAAAGAAAATATAACCAACATTCTGTGGTCACTGTAGGTGGAATACAACCTTTGAAGGTTGTGATTTACTCTGCTGTACACCTGGAATTTACATAGTCTTATGCATCAATTATACATCAAAAAAAGACCAAAAAACCCCGTATTTACACATAACAAAACAAACAAACAAAAAATCTCTGTCTCTTCAGGTCCCCTCTGTGGTCTCACGAGTTTAACAGTCTTAGCCATTGAATGCCAAGTCCTGCCAGTAGTGCCCCATTCTTTGCAAGCCCATGGACTATAGCCCACCCTTGGATGCCTGTGTCTTTTCACAAAAAGGCCAAGCCTTTGTCTCAATGTCTGTTGGCTTCTTTCCTGCTCCCTCCCTAGACAAAGTGGAGAAATATGAAGAGCTTCCAATATTCCCCTATTAAACTTCTAAGCAAGCAGACCTTGCCACTAGAAGCAATGTTCCTGAAGGAGAAAACTATATTCCTTTTATTAGTAAGTTTATTACACCATTTTTTGAAGACTCATAACTTGCCATTGTTTTCCTGAGCAAATGTTTCTATCTCCCATTCCTTTAGTTATATCACAAAGCATTTTCTCTTTAATAATGAGCACCTTGGGAAAGAGGCGGGGGAGATGACGCCCACTCCACTACAGGACTTTAGATAAGGTCCACATTTCAGGAGAAAATAAGGGCTGGGTTTTTTTTTTTATTGCTAAGAGAACTATAAGATGGATGGAAAGTCAGCATATGAGAGAAGAGGGGAAGGACTGCTCTTGAAGAGAATAACAATTACAAAAAAGATCATGTAAGTTTGTAAATGTGGTGCATGTTTGAAAAAAGCTATATGGGCTTCCCAGTGGCTCAGGCAGTAAGGAATCCACCTGCAGTGCAGAATATGCAGGAGAAGCAGTTTCGATACTTGGGTCGGGAAGAACCCCATGGAGAAGGAAATGGCAACCCACTCCAGTATTCTTGCCTGGAAAATCCCATGGGCAAAGAAGCTTAGTGGGCTACAGTCTATGGAGTTACAAATAGTCAGCCATGACTGAGTATACACACATGCATGCATGCCTGCGTATGGACAAGGTTTCCAGATAAGAGAAAGACATCCAGTCAAATGTAATTCAGATAATCACCAAATAACATTTTCATACAAACATGTTCCAAACATTGCCATTTATCTGGCATCCTGTATTTTTAGTTTCTAAATCTGATCACCCTAGAATGAAGAGTGGAGCACTGAGGGGAATATACTTGAAGATGAGGCTGTCAGGTAGGGCCAGGACAAGATCACAGTGGCCCGATATGTCATGCTAAGAATACTTGGATTTCACTGGATGGGAAAGACAAAAGGCCTTGTGTAGACAGGTGACATGAAAATATATATCATTTAGGAAGAGACTTCTGTAGGGATGTGAGCAGTAAATTGGAAGCCTGAGTGATGCAAGGCAGAAGATATGACAGGAACTAGAAGTGGGAGGTATAAATATGAAGGCTGTGAAATACTTAGAACATTTTGGCGAGAGAATAAACATGATCTTTGTGACTTGCTGAATTTGTAGACGTGTGAGAAGAAAGAGAGAGAGAGAAGACTGATATGCTAGCTCTACACTGATGGTCAGGCAGCTCTTGGTGTGATTGGACTATGAGTCAGAGGAGGAGGAGGGGGTGGAGGAGACTGGATGAGGTAGTAAACATAATGACCTTGGTTTCCAAAAATGGGACTTTGAGGACTCTGGCAGCATCTTGGTAGAGGACCCAGCAAGCAACGGGGAAAATAGAGCTGGGGGTCAAAGAGAATCCAGGTCAAGAAAAAGACCAGCCTTGAACAGAAGCGAGCTTCCTCAGTGGCTCAGTGAAAAAGAATCCGCCTGCAACACAGGTGTGGGAGACATGGTTTCAATCTCGGGGCAGAAAGAATCCCCTGGAGGAGGAAATGGCAATCCATTCCAGTGTTCTTGCCTGGAAGATTTCATGGACAGAGGAGGTGGGTGGGCCACAGTCCACGGGGTCCCAAAGAGTCAGGCACTACTGGGGGACTAACATTTGAGCAGAAGAAAGACGTAACAAAGTCATAGCCTCAAGAAGGATCATCCAAAAGTACTGGAAACAAACAAAGGGGTAGAGATGCTGAGGTCATGACGGGGAGTTGGGAGGGTGGGCAGCATCTGGGTGTGCAGTAGTAACGTGGATGTCAAAATGGAGAGGTAAGAGGTAAAATTAAGAACACATTTCAAAAGAGAATAAGTAGGAGTTGATGTTAGATATAGTTGGGAATAAATGAGAAAGGGAGGAGACAGAAGTGCCTTTGATGCTGTGAACAAGGTAGGCCAGAATACAAAATGTCATGTGCCTGATAGCAAGAGCCAGGTAAGCTGGGAACTGACTTTAGGGAGAGAAGGTAAGACTCACTGTACATTGATTGGGTTGCATGTTGTCTATAGAACATCTAAGTTGCCTTGCAAATAAGTTCCTTGGATTATCATTTAGGAAGAGACTTCTGTAGGGATGTGAGCAGTAAATTGGAAGCCTGAGTGATGCAAGGCAGAAGATATGACAGGAACTAGAAGTGGGAGGTATAAATATGAAGGCTGTGAAATACTTAGAACATTTTGGCGAGAGAATAAACATGATCTTTGTGACTTGCTGAATTTGTAGACGTGTGAGAAGAAAGAGAGAGAGAGAAGACTGATATGCTAGCTCTACACTGATGGTCAGGCAGCTCTTGGTGTGATTGGACTATGAGTCAGAGGAGGAGGAGGGGGTGGAGGAGACTGGATGAGGTAGTAAACATAATGACCTTGGTTTCCAAAAATGGGACTTTGAGGACTCTGGCAGCATCTTGGTAGAGGACCCAGCAAGCAACGGGGAAAATAGAGCTGGGGGTCAAAGAGAATCCAGGTCAAGAAAAAGACCAGCCTTGAACAGAAGCGAGCTTCCTCAGTGGCTCAGTGAAAAAGAATCCGCCTGCAACACAGGTGTGGGAGACATGGTTTCAATCTCGGGGCAGAAAGAATCCCCTGGAGGAGGAAATGGCAATCCATTCCAGTGTTCTTGCCTGGAAGATTTCATGGACAGAGGAGGTGGGTGGGCCACAGTCCACGGGGTCCCAAAGAGTCAGGCACTACTGGGGGACTAACATTTGAGCAGAAGAAAGACGTAACAAAGTCATAGCCTCAAGAAGGATCATCCAAAAGTACTGGAAACAAACAAAGGGGTAGAGATGCTGAGGTCATGACGGGGAGTTGGGAGGGTGGGCAGCATCTGGGTGTGCAGTAGTAACGTGGATGTCAAAATGGAGAGGTAAGAGGTAAAATTAAGAACACATTTCAAAAGAGAATAAGTAGGAGTTGATGTTAGATATAGTTGGGAATAAATGAGAAAGGGAGGAGACAGAAGTGCCTTTGATGCTGTGAACAAGGTAGGCCAGAATACAAAAATGTCATGTGCCTGATAGCAAGAGCCAGGTAAGCTGGGAACTGACTTTAGGGAGAGAAGGTAAGACTCACTGTACATTGATTGGGTTGCATGTTGTCTATAGAACATCTAAGTTGCCTTGCAAATAAGTTCCTTGGTACCATTTTTTTTTTCTAGCTTCCACATATATATGCATTAATATATGATAACTGTTTTTCTATTTGACTTGCTTCACTCTGTATGACAGATTCTAGGTCCATCCATATCTCTACAAATCCTATTTGCAGGGCAGGAACAGTGATGCTGCTATAGAGAATGGACATGTGAGCACAGAGTTGGGGGCAAGGAGAGGGTGGGATGAATTGGGAGATTAGGATTAACACATACACCCCTATGTGTAAAACAGAACCACTGGGCGACTGCTGTAGAGTACAGGGAGCTCAACTCGGTGCTCTGTGCTGACCTAGGGGGTGGGATGGGGGTGAGATGGAAGGGAGGCCCACGGGGTATACATATGGCTGATTTGCTTTATTGTACAGCAGACACTAATACAACATTGCAAGGCAACTATACCCCTCCTCCAAAGATGTCTTGCTAGTGGTTACATATCTAAAGTATATGCAAAGGTTGAAAATAAAGATTTTTCAAAGGAATGAAACTACCGCAAGTGAAGAGTATTTCACCACAAATACAGATCAGGAGACTTAGCTCTCAGAGATGCTATGAAATCTTTGAATAGAAATGAAAACTTGTGTGTGCATGTGTGTGTGTGTGTGTGTGTGATACAGTACAAAAAAAATGTAACTCATACTCCAAAATGGTTGTGCCAGGGAAAAAAATCATAAATTAATTCAGTCCAATCAACTGATGATTTTTTTCTCTCTTGAGTGCTCGTGTGCTAGGATGTGGGAAAACAGACTAATGAAACATCTATTCTGGTTTAAACTTGGCCCAACTGTATAATGTAAACAGTTCCTCCCAGAAACCTTCTGAATCCCTTGGAATACAGAACAGGCTTTCAGAGAGTTTCCATCTCTTCTTGTTTCTCTCACAAAGGTGGTGTGCAGTGGGCAAGGAGAGGGACTTTAGCCTCACATGGACCCTTGGGTTGTTCTGGAAGATACTCATTGCTACTGGGGCATGTTCCCTTGTCTGACCGACTTGTATTCTGGGACCTTGAATGCTGAATTCTGATAAAAGTGACTGCATGGTCCTTTCTGATGGCCCTGGTGTGACCCCAGGGAGCGACAGCCATCCTGTTTGTGCTGATCTGACTTCTCATATCTCATTGGCTTCTACCCCCTCATTCTCCAGCTGGCCTCTGATCCAGTGGTCCATCACTGTCTCTGTAGGGTTACCTCATTCTGCTGCAGCAGGCCACATGGCCCAGTGACTGGCTCTCAACTCAGCATCCAAACCACCAAGAAACAGACACCTGCAGGGAAGCTGAGCATCCTGGTTGGCAGGAGTTGACTATCCCAGACAGGGGAGATGGAACACAGTGGTGTGCCTTGTGAGGCAAAAAGAGAAAAGCAGAATGAATTGCCCCTATACTTACTCATGTGTATTTTCCTGGATTGAACGTCTTTAGGTTTATCAGTCCTCAAAGTGACTTGTTCCACCTTCAAGTATTAAAAATCTTCATAGAAATAAAGGTGGCTGATTCTTTATTGTACAGCAGACACTAATACAACATTGCAAGGCAACTATACCCCTCCTCCAAAGATGTCTTGCTAGTGGTTACATATCTAAAGTATATGCAAAGGTTGAAAATAAAGATTTTTCAAAGGAATGAAACTACCGCAAGTGAAGAGTATTTCACCACAAATACAGATCAGGAGACTTAGCTCTCAGAGATGCTATGAAATCTTTGAATAGAAATGAAAACTTGTGTGTGCATGTGTGTGTGTGTGTGTGTGTGATACAGTACAAAAAAAATGTAACTCATACTCCAAAATGGTTGTGCCAGGGAAAAAAATCATAAATTAATTCAGTCCAATCAACTGATGATTTTTTTCTCTCTTGAGTGCTCGTGTGCTAGGATGTGGGAAAACAGACTAATGAAACATCTATTCTGGTTTAAACTTGGCCCAACTGTATAATGTAAACAGTTCCTCCCAGAAACCTTCTGAATCCCTTGGAATACAGAACAGGCTTTCAGAGAGTTTCCATCTCTTCTTGTTTCTCTCACAAAGGTGGTGTGCAGTGGGCAAGGAGAGGGACTTTAGCCTCACATGGACCCTTGGGTTGTTCTGGAAGATACTCATTGCTACTGGGGCATGTTCCCTTGTCTGACCGACTTGTATTCTGGGACCTTGAATGCTGAATTCTGATAAAAGTGACTGCATGGTCCTTTCTGATGGCCCTGGTGTGACCCCAGGGAGCGACAGCCATCCTGTTTGTGCTGATCTGACTTCTCATATCTCATTGGCTTCTACCCCCTCATTCTCCAGCTGGCCTCTGATCCAGTGGTCCATCACTGTCTCTGTAGGGTTACCTCATTCTGCTGCAGCAGGCCACATGGCCCAGTGACTGGCTCTCAACTCAGCATCCAAACCACCAAGAAACAGACACCTGCAGGGAAGCTGAGCATCCTGGTTGGCAGGAGTTGACTATCCCAGACAGGGGAGATGGAACACAGTGGTGTGCCTTGTGAGGCAAAAAGAGAAAAGCAGAATGAATTGCCCCCCCTATACTTACTCATGTGTATTTTCCTGGATTGAACGTCTTTAGGTTTATCAGTCCCTCAAAGTGACTTGTTCCACCTTCAAGTATTAAAAATCTTCATAGAAATAAAGGTGGAAAAGTTTGGGTAAAGTCTTTTTTTTTTTTTTAATATTTATTTATTTATTTATTTTGTGAGGGGTAGGGGAGGGAGAGGGTGGGCGGGCCACTTCTATTGGTCTTTCATTTATCTATTTTCATCCGTCTTTGTTCTTTGGCCCGTGTGGGTCTCCCATCACGGTGGCCTCTGTTGTCGCAGAGCACTGGCTCTGGGTGCATGCGCTCCAGAGCTCCAGCTCAGTAATCGGACACATGGGTCCAGCTGCTCCATGGCACGTGGGATCTTCCCAGGCCAGGGATCAAACCAGCACCCCTTGCACTGCAAGGCGGTGTCCTTACCCACTGGACCACCAGGGAAGCCCTGGGTAAATTCTTGAAGTCAGTTGATAAGAAAAAGGCCCAACCATGGAATGGAAAGAAATGGGAAGAAGAAATGGCCAGAGATGGGAAGAGAACAAAGAAAGTACACTGGGCGGAAAACCAAAGAAAAAGAGGAAGGAAATAAGCAGGAGCTGTCACCTGTGGTGGTGTAGGCTGCAAGGATGATACTAAGAAAACGTCAGAGACTTTGATCTATTCCCTAGATAATATAGAAGTTTGCAATTTTTACCATTTTGCAGAAAGGCACACTTGAAGTAAAACTGGTAAGAGTCTGCTCTTAGTAGATGACTTAAAATATATGCCCAATACATGCTTGTTGTTGTTTAGTTGCTCAATTGTGTCCAACTCTGCAGCCCTATGGACTGTAGGCTGCCAGGCTCCTCTGTTCATGGGATTTTCCAGGCAAGAATATACTGGAGTGGGTTGCCATTTCTTTCTCCATGGGATCTTCTCCACCCAGGGATGACTCAGCATCCAAACCACCAAGAAACAGACACCTGCAGGGAAGCTGAGCATCCTGGTTGGCAGGAGTTGACTATCCCAGACAGGGGAGATGGAACACAGTGGTGTGCCTTGTGAGGCAAAAAGAGAAAAGCAGAATGAATTGCCCCCCCTATACTTACTCATGTGTATTTTCCTGGATTGAACGTCTTTAGGTTTATCAGTCCCTCAAAGTGACTTGTTCCACCTTCAAGTATTAAAAATCTTCATAGAAATAAAGGTGGAAAAGTTTGGGTAAAGTCTTTTTTTTTTTTTTAATATTTATTTATTTATTTATTTTGTGGCGGGGGGCGGGTTGGGGAGGGAGGGAGGTGGGCGGGCCACTTCTATTGGTCTTTCATTTATCTATTTTCATCCGTCTTTGTTCTTTGGCCCGTGTGGGTCTCCCATCACGGTGGCCTCTGTTGTCGCAGAGCACTGGCTCTGGGTGCATGCGCTCCAGAGCTCCAGCTCAGTAATCGGACACATGGGTCCAGCTGCTCCATGGCACGTGGGATCTTCCCAGGCCAGGGATCAAACCAGCACCCCTTGCACTGCAAGGCGGTGTCCTTACCCACTGGACCACCAGGGAAGCCCTGGGTAAATTCTTGAAGTCAGTTGATAAGAAAAAGGCCCAACCATGGAATGGAAAGAAATGGGAAGAAGAAATGGCCAGAGATGGGAAGAGAACAAAGAAAGTACACTGGGCGGAAAACCAAAGAAAAAGAGGAAGGAAATAAGCAGGAGCTGTCACCTGTGGTGGTGTAGGCTGCAAGGATGATACTAAGAAAACGTCAGAGACTTTGATCTATTCCCTAGATAATATAGAAGTTTGCAATTTTTACCATTTTGCAGAAAGGCACACTTGAAGTAAAACTGGTAAGAGTCTGCTCTTAGTAGATGACTTAAAATATATGCCCAATACATGCTTGTTGTTGTTTAGTTGCTCAATTGTGTCCAACTCTGCAGCCCTATGGACTGTAGGCTGCCAGGCTCCTCTGTTCATGGGATTTTCCAGGCAAGAATATACTGGAGTGGGTTGCCATTTCTTTCTCCATGGGATCTTCTCCACCCAGGGATGGAACCTGCATCTTCTGTATTGGCAAGATGATTCTGTACCACTGAGCCATCTGGTTTAATTCCAATAGAGAACCTGGGAGGAGCAGGATTCAGGCATTAGTGATGATAGTGGCTGTTGGCGGGACAGTCGATTCAAGATTTGAATGTACCAAGCTGCTTTGTAAATACTTGGCTGAGAAGCCTCTAGAGGAATGTCTGGCTGTCAGGAAGACTAGGTTTGTAAATTTAGGACAGTCTTGTGTCTACAGAAGCCTCTGATTTAACTACTTGAAAAGGAACTTCTTTTGAATTATGTGAAATAATAGATGTGGCAGTCCTCAAGGAGTCTAGATAAAAAGAAACGGGGGAGCAAGATTTATCAGTGTTGATCCAACATTGTCCAAGGTCAGTTTCCAGCCTCTCCCAGGGCATCTTCTGTGCTCAATCATCTGCTGTCAGCTTAACTTTCCCACTTCTGTTCCATTCCTACGCTCTTCTCTGGTGTTGCAGGGCAGAGACCTGGAACCATGTTTTCTAAAATACTTTTCCTCTTAAGGTTTCACACAACATTTAGAAGGTGGAAGAAAAGAGAAGCTCTTAACCCCTAGAAGCAGCTATAAGCTGATGTCTGGACAGATGAGACACAAGGTGTGCAGTGGTTTCCG
Organism: Tragulus kanchil; assembly: GCA_022376925.1. Lineage (NCBI taxonomy): Eukaryota > Metazoa > Chordata > Mammalia > Artiodactyla > Tragulidae > Tragulus > Tragulus kanchil. The sequence continues at coordinate 158,387,088 of JAIOJX010000025.1, read as the reverse complement.
CGTGCATTCTGGAGAATCTCATGCCTCTAGGTGCAGGTCTGCTGATCTCTGATTCCCTGGCTCTTCTAGTACTTGTACTAGATCCCTGCAATAAAACTCTTCTACATGGAAACCCAGGGAGGTTTCTTTTCCCCAGTGGAACTCAGAATGAGGCACTGGGACAGTGTGTGCATGCAAAGTCGCTTCAGCCGTGTCTGACTCTTTGTGATCCCATGGACTGTAGCCCGCTACGTGCCTCTGTCCATGGGGATTCTCCAGGCCAGAGTACTGGAGTGGGTACTCATACCATCTTCCAGGGGATCTCCCTGACCCAGGGATTAAATCTGCATCTATTATGTCTCCTGCACTGGCATGTGGTTCTTTACTGCTAGCATCACCAGGGAAGCCCAGTGGGCAGTGGCAACCCTCAAAAACATCCACTTCCTTTTGCTTCAATAATTAATATTAATAGAATTAAACTATTAATACTGTTTCCCAAAAAGTTAATGCCCAATAGGAATAACTTAATGTCTTATTTTCTCTTCGCCTAAAAGCAGACTTTAAGATGAAACAACTGTTTATTTGGGAACTATTAATAGTTCCAGGATATACAAGTGACCAAGTGGGAAAAATGAAGCAGAGAAATGGAATGAGCTCCAGAAGGGCACATTAGTGAGGGAACGACTGTTGTGGACGGTGAGATTAATCCCACGTGAATCTATGGAGGAGTTGTGTAGCAGGCCCTTCAGAAGTGTCCCTCCAGGACTTGGATCACGATGGAATTTCTGTTGACAGACATCTGCCCTCATGGGTTGAGGGTTAAATCCTTTGTACTTTGGGATTGTCCTGCTCATAGGTAGAAAAATCCTCTGCTCTGTTGGAGAAAGCCTCTCAGGTTGAGAAACAGAACTGGAGGGACGGGATGTGGGAAGATAGTGTTTCCAGATCTGTGGAAATGATGTCCAGGTGCTTGTGGTGGTGGCTTTGGTACATGACTTTCTTGCAAGCCTGCAATGCAGGAAATCCTGTTTCGACTCCTGGGTCAAGAAGACCCCTGGGGAAGAGATCGGCTACCCACTCCAATATTCTTGTTATAAGGACAGAATAGAATAGTTAGGCAGTTGTAAAGTCCTAGTAGGGGACTGTAGGTAGAAAGGTAAAACCTAAGAAAAGTTGGGAGGCCAGTAAGTTAACGATAACTGGTTTCACTGTAATGACAGAGGTAGAAGTCAGGGTGCAGAAGGACAAGAGAGATGGAGAGAGGAGTGGATGCAGACAAGAAACCCTCAATACGAAGACAAGCAGTGGAAATGGCTAGAAATGAGCTAGAGTCCTCAGAGATGATCCGTACACCACTCTTGTGTTGAATCTTTTCCTTCTTCCCTCCTGCCCTCCCTCTCACTCTCTCTTTCGCTCTCTCCTTCTTCCTCCTCCTCTTATAATTGATTTTAATTTAGCTCATCTTTCATGTCATACCTACCCAAAGTTGAAAAAAATGATATTAGTTATTTTTAAAGATTTTAGCCTAAAGCGTTCCCACAAAATAAAATAGGATTCTTTCTTTTAAATGACCTCTCTCTAGGTGGTTTCCCTACCTAGGCTGAGCAAAAGCAATCACCTGCCTTCAGCAAGTACACACAGAGAACTGCCCAATAAATATAGGTTGTCATGGAAACCAAGCCAAAAGAGAATAGAGAGATACGGCTGAATATTAAGGATTTGTTTGGCCTCAGTGACATTTAGAAAACAAAATTATCTGGGCTATGAATATGGGAACCAGAGTTTCCTTTCAGAGATATACCAGATGAATTCTAAAATCCTTCCTAACCCTTCGTTTCTATGCAGTTTAGTGCTTTTTCACCAGCCCTTCCTCTACCTCCTTTTTTTGCTTTTCCAGGAACACATAGAAGAGCAATTGCAATTGACCTCTGTTGGCAGCATGTGGGAGTGGGAGTGGTGTGGTGGATTTGGGAGAGCAGCTCACCTTTGCGGTGGCATTTTTCCGTCAGCATTTTGACACTGGAGACTCTTACTACCTAAGTGTATCTTGACAGTTTACTCTGCAAGTTGAAATCCTCTCATTTTGTTTTGAAAAGATGAAGAGTCCTTCAAGGACCACTGCATTTTTCTCTGCACATCTTACTGTTTATACTCAAATCTGAGACTTCTTTTCTGTTAATAAGCATGATTTGCTTAGTGCTATGGTTCAAATATTCTGAGACAAGTATTTCAGAGTGCCAAGAAATCCCACTGATTTCTCCACAGCTGAGAAACATCTCAGGACAATCTCTGCTGAAAGGACCAAGGGAAAATAGTATCAATGGCAATATTAGTTTTTTTTGGTGGTGGCGGGGAGCCACTTCTATTGATCTTTCCTTTATTTATTTTTGCTCTTTGGCCTGTGTGGGCCTCCCATAGCTGTGGCCTCTCTCCTCATAGAGCAACAGCTCTGGTCACAGGCACTCCAGAGCTCCAGCTCAGTAGTTGGACACATCAGTCAAGTTGCTCCACGGTACTTGGGATCTCCCCAGGCCAGGGATCAAACCGGCGCCTTTGCACTGCAAGGCGGTGTCCTTATCCCCGATTTTAATTTAGCTCATTAATACCACCCAAAGGATGATTAGTTATTTAAAGATTTTAGCCTAAAGCGTTCCCACAAAATAAAATAGGATTCTTTCTTTTAAATGACCTCTCTCTAGGTGGTTTCCCTACCTAGGCTGAGCAAAAGCAATCACCTGCCTTCAGCAAGTACACACAGAGAACTGCCCAATAAATATAGGTTGTCATGGAAACCAAGCCAAAAGAGAATAGAGAGATACGGCTGAATATTAAGGATTTGTTTGGCCTCAGTGACATTTAGAAAACAAAATTATCTGGGCTATGAATATGGGAACCAGAGTTTCCTTTCAGAGATATACCAGATGAATTCTAAAATCCTTCCTAACCCTTCGTTTCTATGCAGTTTAGTGCTTTTTCACCAGCCCTTCCTCTACCTCCTTTTTTTGCTTTTCCAGGAACACATAGAAGAGCAATTGCAATTGACCTCTGTTGGCAGCATGTGGGAGTGGGAGTGGTGTGGTGGATTTGGGAGAGCAGCTCACCTTTGCGGTGGCATTTTTCCGTCAGCATTTTGACACTGGAGACTCTTACTACCTAAGTGTATCTTGACAGTTTACTCTGCAAGTTGAAATCCTCTCATTTTGTTTTGAAAAGATGAAGAGTCCTTCAAGGACCACTGCATTTTTCTCTGCACATCTTACTGTTTATACTCAAATCTGAGACTTCTTTTCTGTTAATAAGCATGATTTGCTTAGTGCTATGGTTCAAATATTCTGAGACAAGTATTTCAGAGTGCCAAGAAATCCCACTGATTTCTCCACAGCTGAGAAACATCTCAGGACAATCTCTGCTGAAAGGACCAAGGGAAAATAGTATCAATGGCAATATTAGTTTTTTTTGGTGGTGGCGGGGAGCCACTTCTATTGATCTTTCCTTTATTTATTTTTGCTCTTTGGCCTGTGTGGGCCTCCCATAGCTGTGGCCTCTCTCCTCATAGAGCAACAGCTCTGGTCACAGGCACTCCAGAGCTCCAGCTCAGTAGTTGGACACATCAGTCAAGTTGCTCCACGGTACTTGGGATCTCCCCAGGCCAGGGATCAAACCGGCGCCCTTTGCACTGCAAGGCGGTGTCCTTATCCCCTGGACCACCAGGGAAGCCCCAGTATTAGTATCTTGATTAGCCCAGGGCTGTTTCTTGAGGTTCCAAGAAGGCAATTCTTATTGGAGCTGGAATAAGAGGAAGGGAGGGAGAGGGAGGCTGGAACCAGAAACTGTGTTTGTATTTCAGACCATGGAATTTTTTAGTTAAATGAACTTGGGCAGGTACTTACACTTTTCTAGTCTCAATTTTCTTATGAATCATAGAAGAATTGAACTCTTGCAGGATTTCTTTATCCTTAATATAAGCTAACATTCATATCACATGTATCATATGTCAGGAGTTGTTCGAATGCTTCACCTAGGAACTCACGGAATGCTTCCAGCATCCCTATGTGCCAGTACTTAGTGTTTTCATGCAGACAAGGTTGAAGGACACAAGGTGAATGTCTTGTCCAGAATCACAAAGCTAGTTACGTGGCAAATTCAGAATCTCATGCAGGAAGTCTGGCTCCAGATTGTCACCATCTCTAGAAAATATCTGTGAAGTACTTAACTAGTAATTTCCTACATACAATATTAAACCCTTTACAAATAAAATGTAATTTGTTCCTATTTATTCTTGTACCTCCAAGAACTCTATAGTGTAGGTACTATTGGTTAGATGTGGAGAAGGAATGGAGCTTCCCAGGTGGCTCAGTGGTAAAAATCTGCCTGCCATTGCAGGAGACACACCAGACCTAGGTTCAATCCCTGGGTTCAATTCCTGGGTTGGGAAAATCCCCTGAAGAAAGTCATGGCCACCCACTCCACTATTCTTGCCAGGATAATCCCATGGACAGAGGAGCCTGGCCGGCGACAGTACATGGGGTTGCAAAGAGTCAGACAGGACTGAAGTGACTGAACACGCATGCATGGAGAAAGAATTAGGTTTAGAATCTGAGCTCAAGTAACTTGCCTGTGGTCTTACGAGCCATAGACAGAAACTATTTCTTTTGCTTATAATATTCTCCTTTTGCTGCCCACTCTCTCTTGTGCCAGGTAAAATTCTCATCATTCAAGTTTCAATTTAAACATTGCTTCTTCTAGTAGCCTTTGCTGAAACCCTATACCAGACAAATTTGGACTAAAATGGACAATGTTAGTTTAAAACAAATTAAGTTCCCAAATTTTTATGATGAAAGAAGCAGTCTGAGAAAGTCACTTAGTTGCAAATATGTAATTCATATGGAAAATATAGGGCGACTCAGAGGATGGAGGGAAATGTGGAGGAGTGGAAGCAACAGACATAAACAATAGACAAAGACAAAGTAACCACTCCCTGTGAGCAGAGTTGCCTTCTGAGCCAAGGACCTTTTCTTTTCCCCACGGGAGGAGAAGCTGACTACATATTCTCAGCTGGATTTCACAAAATTGATGAAGAAAAGTGACTGCGACGCTGTCGCATTCCTTCCGTTTTTGAATGAGAGTCTCTGTTACAGTTATTTTGTCCCTGTTTTTTCCTGGTGTGCTCGGTATGTCAAAAACAATTACCTTCTAAGTTTAAAGGCCTCTGAATGAAGAAAATGTGCACCCAAAATGTCACACTCCAGAGTTTCATCCACATTTGAACAGGATACAGATTGCAAGGTATTAGATCTGGAGACTGTTACAATATTGGATCAGACTTTGGGAAAAATTATGGGGAGGTCACTGTCATTCGCATGGAAGTAGACTACGGTAGATGGAAACAAAGTGGCCACAATGGTTAGCAGCTTCTTCTATAAAGAGACAGAATTTATTCCCCAGCCTTTTTTTAAAAAAACCTTTATTTTGCTTTTAACTTTTACAGAGTTATTCCCCACTCTTAAAGTTAAATTTACCTGTGTGACTTGCTTTGGTCAACATAATTCAGAGGTTTGAAAAATTCTTGTGCGTTAGGATTTGCTCCTTCTGGTTCTCAGACTTCTGCCTGTGAAAAAGATTTGATTACTTTCCCTTAGGGCAAAATTTGATGCGAAGAAAGCCCACCGATTTAGACTCATGAGCTCAAGTAACTTGCCTGTGGTCTTACGAGCCATAGACAGAAACTATTTCTTTTGCTTATAATATTCTCCTTTGCTGCCCACTCTCTTGTGCCAGGTAAAATTCTCATCATTCAAGTTTCAATTTAAACATTGCTTCTTCTAGTAGCCTTTGCTGAAACCCTATACCAGACAAATTTGGACTAAAATGGACAATGTTAGTTTAAAACAAATTAAGTTCCCAAATTTTTATGATGAAAGAAGCAGTCTGAGAAAGTCACTTAGTTGCAAATATGTAATTCATATGGAAAATATAGGGCGACTCAGAGGATGGAGGGAAATGTGGAGGAGTGGAAGCAACAGACATAAACAATAGACAAAGACAAAGTAACCACTCCCTGTGAGCAGAGTTGCCTTCTGAGCCAAGGACCTTTTCTTTTCCCCACGGGAGGAGAAGCTGACTACATATTCTCAGCTGGATTTCACAAAATTGATGAAGAAAAGTGACTGCGACGCTGTCGCATTCCTTCCGTTTTTGAATGAGAGTCTCTGTTACAGTTATTTTGTCCCTGTTTTTTCCTGGTGTGCTCGGTATGTCAAAAACAATTACCTTCTAAGTTTAAAGGCCTCTGAATGAAGAAAATGTGCACCCAAAATGTCACACTCCAGAGTTTCATCCACATTTGAACAGGATACAGATTGCAAGGTATTAGATCTGGAGACTGTTACAATATTGGATCAGACTTTGGGAAAAATTATGGGGAGGTCACTGTCATTCGCATGGAAGTAGACTACGGTAGATGGAAACAAAGTGGCCACAATGGTTAGCAGCTTCTTCTATAAAGAGACAGAATTTATTCCCCAGCCTTTTTTTAAAAAAACCTTTATTTTGCTTTTAACTTTTACAGAGTTATTCCCCACTCTTAAAGTTAAATTTACCTGTGTGACTTGCTTTGGTCAACATAATTCAGAGGTTTGAAAAATTCTTGTGCGTTAGGATTTGCTCCTTCTGGTTCTCAGACTTCTGCCTGTGAAAAAGATTTGATTACTTTCCCTTAGGGCAAAATTTGATGCGAAGAAAGCCCACCTTGAGCTCCAATAACCCATAGACTCATGAGCTAAATGAAATGGTTTCTGTATTAAATCATTAAGTTTTGAGGTTGTTTGCTATGCAGCAGAAGCTCACTGAGGTTGGTTGCATTTGCATAGCTAGATGGAGTTTCATTTCTGAATAGCAGTGGTCAGATTGTGTAGGAAAATTCACATGATATAACAGCTTTTATCTTTACCTTCTGAATTTAACTAACACACACACATACACCCACACAAACAACTACACAAATCCATAATGAACAGAAATCTCTACCAGTCATCCCAATCAGGTTTACTCTATGAGATTACGCATTTGGAAGAAATCTAAGCTATCAAACCAACTGTTGATCACATCCATGAGATAGTCAAGGGAAAAACTTAGTGTACTCATTGAAGTAGCAAGAAGTAATTTTATTCATTCAATCAATATTTTACTAAATGCCTACTGTGTGCTATAACTGGCCAAAGGAAAACTATGTAATTTCATTAGCGTATCATAGTTGCAATTTAAAAATATACTTTCTCAGGAATTTGCTATATTTGGAAGCTCTAATTGAAAGCTCAATAATCAAGAAATAACTCAATAAGACCAAAATAATGTCTTATCTGGGCAGTAATTTCACAGTAAATTTGGTTAATAAAAATTTCACGAGTTATTTTTTAATTGACACTCAAGCACTGTGAACTCTTTGGAAGACAGATGTCAAGGAAATAAATGCTATGCCTTGCTAATTTTATTTTATTTCATTTTTTCTTGCTAATTTTAAATAGCACTTATAATGTGTGCTGTGCTCAGTCACTGCAGTCATGTCCAACTCTTTGGGACCTCATGGGCTGCAACTGACCAGGCTCCTCTGTCCATGGGAGTGCTCCAGGTAAGAGTACTGAAGTGCATTGCCATGCCCTCCTCCAGCAGACCTTCCAAACCCAGGAATTGAACTCAGGTCTCTTGCATTGCCCACGTATTCTTTACCAGCTGAGTTAACTGGAGAGCCCACTTGCAATATGGCATCTACTATAAAGAAAATACTTTTATCTGATTTTCACAACTATTATCCTTTTCTGCTTTTGAGGTTAAAAAGCCATTACAATTACTCATAAGCTTTTTTATATCCCCTTTTGATATGGAATTCTTACTTTATTCCTATTGAAGGAGTTCTTTAAGAATTAAGTAAAATTTAATAAGTTAAAATATTATTAAAATTTCTTCATATTTAGAGTCATATTCATTTAAATCACTTCTTAAAATAAACTTTATTTTTTAGAATGAAATAAAGATTTACAGAGAAAATGTGAAGATAGTACAGAAAATTCTAATTTTACTCCACCTGGTTACTCCTGTTAATTAATATATTGGTATGATATGATTGTTGTAGTTAATAAACCAATATCAATATGTTATTATAAACTAATATATGTATTTGATTCAAATTTTCTTAGTTTTTGCTTAGTGTTCTTTTTGTTTCTTTGTTAAGTTCCTATCCAGGATACCACGTTATACTGCATCATCAAGCTTCCATAGACTTCTCGGTTGTAACAAGCTTTTCAGCTTTTCTTTGATTTTGATGAACTGGAAAGTCTTGAGGAGAAAGGTATTTTGTAGTAGAATGTCCCTCCATTGGGATATGTCTGATATTTTTCTCATGATTAGACTAGGATTATATGTTATCAGAGGAAAAAAAAAAGAAGTAAAATACCATTTTCATCACATCATATCAGTAGTATGTACTATCAACATGACTTATCATTGCTGATGTTGACCGTGGTCATCTGGCTACTGTAAAGTTTCCCAGGTTTCTTCATGGTAAAGTTACTCCTCTTTTCACATTTTCCATAAAACATTCTTTGAAAGAAAATCATTATATGTAATCTACATGTAAGGGGTGAGAAGTTATGCTGCACTAACTTGAGGGTAGAGAATAAATTATTTGAAATTCTTCTATGTGGAATATTTGTCTATTTTCACCTCTGATTTAATTTATTTTTAAATTATTTAATCATTTATTTATATTACGGGAGAGTAGGACCATAAAGAAAGCTGAGTGCTGAAGAATTGATGCTTTCAAATTATGGTGCTGGAGAAGACTCTTGAGAGTCCCTTGGGCTGCAAGGAGGTCAAACCAGTCCATCCTAAAGGAAATCAACCCTGAATAGTCATTGGAAGGACTGAAACTGAAGCTCCAATGTTCTGTCCACCTGATGCAAAGGGCCAACTCATTGGAAAAGACTCTGCTGCTGGGAAAGATTGAGGGCAGAAGAAGAAACGGGCAGCAGAGGATAAGATGGTTAGCATCACCAACTCAATGAACATGAATTTGAACAAACTTTGGGAGATAGTGAAGGACAGGGAAGCCTGATGTGCTACAGTCCATGGGGTTGAAACGGATTAGATGTGACTTAGCGACTGAACAGTATTTGTAGGAATTCATGGATATTTATTTCATACTTTGAGTTATAATCTAACCCAAATGCCTGGAGAATCCCATGGACAGAGGAACCTGGCGGGCTACAGTCTATGGAGTCACAGAGTCAGACGTGCCTGAAGCGACTTAGCAGGCATACTCTGTTTGGAATTAAAGGGGTATAGATTTCCAGAGTTTACAACACAAAAATTACTTTTTCATAGGACAAATTCTCATATATTCAGTATTTATGCTCAAAGTTAGGTTTCACATTTTAACATTTGAATACATACAAAGTCTCACTTTTTCCCCCTGGAGACTGTGAAGTTTTGAGGACAGCAAGCCATGGCATTTTAGGACTAGAAGGGACCTGAGAGCTAATCAACTCTAGCTATCATTTCTCTTCATGTACAAAAGAAATTGGGGCCCGTAGAGGTTTGAACTGCCCCAAATTGACATGACTATTGGTGATGGAGCTAGGTCTAAAAATTCTCTTCTTGGTTGGGAATTGTTACATTAAGACAGACATGATTTAACATAATTGGTTTAAGTATATTTTAGTGAAAGAAACAATTTTTTTTAAATTATTATTGCTCATATTTTTCTCTTTTCCCTTCCCAGGGGAAACAATTTTAGATTGCTCTTTTTGTTTTCAAATGTTTACATCAAGGTACAATTGCATCTGAGTTTCAGAATTATAGCTTTTGTTAGATATTGCTATATAATATCATGTTTGTGATGTGAAGATCTGTTGTTTAAGCTACATTTAAATTGACTATTAAAAATATTGCTTCCCAGGTGGCTCAGTGGTAATGAACCTACCAATGCAGGAGATGCAAGAGATGCAGGTTACAGTCTCCAGGGCCACAAACAATTGAACATGTCTGTGTGACTGAGCCTGAACATTAAAAATATTAAAACTGACTCTTAGGTCTTGGTTTAGCCAAGCTGACTCTTAGTACAATCAGTAAAATCTCCTTCTACTATGATAAAGATACCTAGACACATAAAGATCCAGAAGGGGAGGTGCGCAAGTTCCCGTGAAAGGCATATTCCTGGGGAAAATTTTTGTTTAATTGATTTTAGGCAATATTGCCTATGACACATACTGAGACACAGTTTATATATATATATATGTGTGTGTGTGTGTGTATTTTTTTAGGACACCTCATAAAATGCAACCAACTAGCAGAAGAAAGGTCACCTAGCTTGAATGTGTCACAGGACTAAAGGTGATACTAATTCTGGATGAACTTGGGAGCTGCAAGGTAGCATTCTGTGTTTGTTACTGGATCAAAGGTCACTGGATCAGGTTTGTGTCTGGGCTTTCTCCTGATTAGGGTTGCGACCTTAAGGAAGGCACTTTGCTTCTCTGGTCTTTAGTTTCCTTATCTGTAAGTTGAGGACTGGTTATTTAACATTTGAATACATACAAAGTCTCACTTTTTCCCCCTGGAGACTGTGAAGTTTTGAGGACAGCAAGCCATGGCATTTTAGGACTAGAAGGGACCTGAGAGCTAATCAACTCTAGCTATCATTTCTCTTCATGTACAAAAGAAATTGGGGCCCGTAGAGGTTTGAACTGCCCCAAATTGACATGACTATTGGTGATGGAGCTAGGTCTAAAAATTCTCTTCTTGGTTGGGAATTGTTACATTAAGACAGACATGATTTAACATAATTGGTTTAAGTATATTTTAGTGAAAGAAACAATTTTTTTTAAATTATTATTGCTCATATTTTTCTCTTTTCCCTTCCCAGGGGAAACAATTTTAGATTGCTCTTTTTGTTTTCAAATGTTTACATCAAGGTACAATTGCATCTGAGTTTCAGAATTATAGCTTTTGTTAGATATTGCTATATAATATCATGTTTGTGATGTGAAGATCTGTTGTTTAAGCTACATTTAAATTGACTATTAAAAATATTGCTTCCCAGGTGGCTCAGTGGTAATGAACCTACCAATGCAGGAGATGCAAGAGATGCAGGTTACAGTCTCCAGGGCCACAAACAATTGAACATGTCTGTGTGACTGAGCCTGAACATTAAAAATATTAAAACTGACTCTTAGGTCTTGGTTTAGCCAAGCTGACTCTTAGTACAATCAGTAAAATCTCCTTCTACTATGATAAAGATACCTAGACACATAAAGATCCAGAAGGGGAGGTGCGCAAGTTCCCGTGAAAGGCATATTCCTGGGGAAAATTTTTGTTTAATTGATTTTAGGCAATATTGCCTATGACACATACTGAGACACAGTTTATATATATATATATGTGTGTGTGTGTGTGTATTTTTTTAGGACACCTCATAAAATGCAACCAACTAGCAGAAGAAAGGTCACCTAGCTTGAATGTGTCACAGGACTAAAGGTGATACTAATTCTGGATGAACTTGGGAGCTGCAAGGTAGCATTCTGTGTTTGTTACTGGATCAAAGGTCACTGGATCAGGTTTGTGTCTGGGCTTTCTCCTGATTAGGGTTGCGACCTTAAGGAAGGCACTTTGCTTCTCTGGTCTTTAGTTTCCTTATCTGTAAGTTGAGGGGACTGGTTTCAATATCGTTAATAACCCTTCCGAATTTGAAGGCTCTGCAATTATAGATCTGTCATGTCTGGATCATCGCTAACCAACAGAGCTCAAAGTGTATGAATTAATCTTTAACAATTTTGTTCTTTCCACGCTGGAATCTTGATCTGGCTTTCAGGATTCTTGGTTGTTAGAACTGGGGAAGAGATTCAGGTCATAAATGAACCACTCAGCATTGCAGAACTGGCTGATGATGTCTTAAAGCTGGAAAACAGATAAGAGATGGTGCCTCATGTCACGGTAGTGTACCGGAGCCATGTGTGTACATGCCTGTGTGTGTGTAAGGAGAGATCTTTGAATAACACTTGGAAGCATATTCCTTAAATATCCATATTTATAGTATGTATTTCTCTCTCTTTCTATATATGTATATCTCTATCTATATATTTTATAAATTCCTATACATCTATATTTATATATAGAGAGATTTAGATACAGAGATAGAGTAATTCAGACCTAGATATAGACAGGTGGAAATATATTTTAGGTATTTAAATATAGATATACAGATGATTATATTGTTACTGTTAATGTATTTGATAAAATATATTAAATATAAACATTTATTTCTCCTCTTGCTATATATAGATAAATATCTCTCTATATTATATCCATATACATCATCTAACTATCGAGATATATGGATATCTATATACCTGTCTGTCTATTATCCAGGGGGAAAAAGTACAGACAAGACTGCTGGGAACGCTTCTCTTCAGAATGTGTCCCTTAGGGCAGGTGGGCAGGAATCTCTGTATCATCATGGTGGGGCAACGTGGTTAGCTCATGGCTGTGCCTGGCCTTTCCCTCTTGCCTGCCTCTCCTGCTACCAGGAAGGTTCTTAACTTTCTAGGCTGGTAACTTGGCTTTTGTGATAAAGAATCCAGGACACATAGAAGTAGGAGAAGGGGGATGAGATGGGGTTGAGCTGAGGAAGGAGTTTTCCAGGGACCATGGGTAGGAGAAGCTCCACAGACAGGGAGGGAGAGAAGCCTCTGGGGGAAAGCTGGGTGGTGGAGGGGCTTTAAGAAATGTTGCTGTCACAGTTTATATGTTGGCTTCCCGTGATCAAACCAATCCAATGACTTCAAAACTCCATTTTGCTTCTGAACTCTGTTTTGGAAGGCAAAGCTGCTTGGTGATAAACCGCACAATCAATTCATGGTCTGGTAAGTGTCAGGAGAGTTGCAGCTCTTTGCAAGGAGAACCCTACGGCCTGCTGAGGAAAGCCTTGAGGAGACCTTTGGAAATGACCACTTTGCTCTTGTAAATCAGCATCAAGGCTCTTGATACGATACTGAAAAGATGAGGGTAGTACTCTGGGGCACAGGCGAAACCCCACAAGAACAGGGCCGCCTTCTGTGGTTGTTAAGGAGAGATCTTTGAATAACACTTGGAAGCATATTCCTTAAATATCCATATTTATAGTATGTATTTCTCTCTCTTTCTATATATGTATATCTCTATCTATATATTTTATAAATTCCTATACATCTATATTTATATATAGAGAGATTTAGATACAGAGATAGAGTAATTCAGACCTAGATATAGACAGGTGGAAATATATTTTAGGTATTTAAATATAGATATACAGATGATTATATTGTTACTGTTAATGTATTTGATAAAATATATTAAATATAAACATTTATTTCTCCTCTTGCTATATATAGATAAATATCTCTCTATATTATATCCATATACATCATCTAACTATCGAGATATATGGATATCTATATACCTGTCTGTCTATTATCCAGGGGGAAAAAGTACAGACAAGACTGCTGGGAACGCTTCTCTTCAGAATGTGTCCCTTAGGGCAGGTGGGCAGGAATCTCTGTATCATCATGGTGGGGCAACGTGGTTAGCTCATGGCTGTGCCTGGCCTTTCCCTCTTGCCTGCCTCTCCTGCTACCAGGAAGGTTCTTAACTTTCTAGGCTGGTAACTTGGCTTTTGTGATAAAGAATCCAGGACACATAGAAGTAGGAGAAGGGGGATGAGATGGGGTTGAGCTGAGGAAGGAGTTTTCCAGGGACCATGGGTAGGAGAAGCTCCACAGACAGGGAGGGAGAGAAGCCTCTGGGGGAAAGCTGGGTGGTGGAGGGGCTTTAAGAAATGTTGCTGTCACAGTTTATATGTTGGCTTCCCGTGATCAAACCAATCCAATGACTTCAAAACTCCATTTTGCTTCTGAACTCTGTTTTGGAAGGCAAAGCTGCTTGGTGATAAACCGCACAATCAATTCATGGTCTGGTAAGTGTCAGGAGAGTTGCAGCTCTTTGCAAGGAGAACCCTACGGCCTGCTGAGGAAAGCCTTGAGGAGACCTTTGGAAATGACCACTTTGCTCTTGTAAATCAGCATCAAGGCTCTTGATACGATACTGAAAAGATGAGGGTAGTACTCTGGGGCACAGACGAGAAACCCCACAAGAACAGGGCCGCCTCGGGTTTGGTGGCTGCCGTATCTCCAGGGCATGCTCCACAGAAAGCTTTCTAGAAATAACGAATGTTAAGGGGCTCTGAGAGTCTGTGTGTGCTGGGTCATCTGAGGTCACTGATTCGCCCTCAGTGAGGGGAGCTAATCTAAGGACTGCATCTCTGTATCTTAAGTTTCCTGAGAAAGAAACAGTAAATACACAAGGAATTTAGAACTGAGGAAAATATTGAAACTATGTGGGAAAGTAGAAGAGCTGGTCATGGAGGAGGCTTCCTTGTAATCCACTCAACTGTAGCTTGTGACCATCTGAATAAAAGTTGAAAAAGGGGAGTATGGATAGTTGTTGATCTCATCTGTAAAAAGGCAGGGCTTTCCTGGTGGCTCAGAGGGCAAAGAATCTGCCCATGGTGCAAGAGCCCTGGTTTGAGCCCTGGGTCAGGAAGCTCCCTGGAGAAGGGAAGGGGTGTAGGTGTAGTTGTTGATCTCATCTGTAAAAAGGAAATAATATTGTCTCCCTGCAAAGTGAAGTGATGAATGTTGAAATAAAGTGTTGATAGGGCAGCACCTTAGATAATATATACAATATACTTTATTATTAGAGCCATCATTAACCAATCTCACTTTTCATTTGTTTTTTAAATAATTCTATTTATTTTAGGCTATTCTGGGTCTTCATTGCTGCTGGTGGCTCTTCTCTAGTTGTAGAGAGTACGGGCCACTCTCTAGTTAAGGTGAGCAGGTTTCTTGTTACAGTGACTTCTTTTGTTGTGGAACTCGGACACTAGGGCCCACAGGCTTAGTAGCTGTGGCACATGGGCTCAATAGCTGTGGTTCCAAGGCTCTAGAGCACAGGCTCCATAGCTGTGGCTCACAGGCTTAGTTACTCTGCAGCATGTGGGATCTTCCAGGATCAGGGATTGAATGTATGTTTCCTGCATTGGTAGGCAGATTCTTCACCGCTGAGCTAACAGGAAGCCCTTTGCTCTTGTAAATCAGCATCAAGGCTCTTGATACGATACTGAAAAGATGAGGGTAGTACTCTGGGGCACAGACGAGAAACCCCACAAGAACAGGGCCGCCTCGGGTTTGGTGGCTGCCGTATCTCCAGGGCATGCTCCACAGAAAGCTTTCTAGAAATAACGAATGTTAAGGGGCTCTGAGAGTCTGTGTGTGCTGGGTCATCTGAGGTCACTGATTCGCCCTCAGTGAGGGGAGCTAATCTAAGGACTGCATCTCTGTATCTTAAGTTTCCTGAGAAAGAAACAGTAAATACACAAGGAATTTAGAACTGAGGAAAATATTGAAACTATGTGGGAAAGTAGAAGAGCTGGTCATGGAGGAGGCTTCCTTGTAATCCACTCAACTGTAGCTTGTGACCATCTGAATAAAAGTTGAAAAAGGGGAGTATGGATAGTTGTTGATCTCATCTGTAAAAAGGCAGGGTTTTCCTGGTGGCTCAGATGGTAAAGAATCTGCCCATGGTGCAAGAGCCCTGGTTTGAGCCCTGGGTCAGGAAGCTCCCTGGAGAAGGGAAGGGGTGTAGGTGTAGTTGTTGATCTCATCTGTAAAAAGGAAATAATATTGTCTCCCTGCAAAGTGAAGTGATGAATGTTGAAATAAAGTGTTGATAGGGCAGCACCTTAGATAATATATACAATATACTTTATTATTAGAGCCATCATTAACCAATCTCACTTTTCATTTGTTTTTTAAATAATTCTATTTATTTTAGGCTATTCTGGGTCTTCATTGCTGCTGGTGGCTCTTCTCTAGTTGTAGAGAGTACGGGCCACTCTCTAGTTAAGGTGAGCAGGTTTCTTGTTACAGTGACTTCTTTTGTTGTGGAACTCGGACACTAGGGCCCACAGGCTTAGTAGCTGTGGCACATGGGCTCAATAGCTGTGGTTCCAAGGCTCTAGAGCACAGGCTCCATAGCTGTGGCTCACAGGCTTAGTTACTCTGCAGCATGTGGGATCTTCCAGGATCAGGGATTGAATGTATGTTTCCTGCATTGGTAGGCAGATTCTTCACCGCTGAGCTAACAGGGAAGCCCTTCATTTCTTTTTAGAGAAACTATACTCCCCTGCCCCAAATCCTATGTCTTCTTAGCAAAATCTTATGCTGGCTAATGTATATAACTGATAAAAGTTGAGAGTTGGGGATCCCAGACTGTCCCTAAGCCTGTGCGTAAAGTCCTCCAAAGTCCTCTGAGTGCATTATAGAAGTAACCAAATTGGTCCAAGCCTCCATTTATAGCTGCAGAGCTGGGTACCAGTCATGATTTCCTAAGAAAACCAGTTTTTCAAGTATTTCCCTTAAGTCAGTGAACCTGATTTTTCTCAGAGCAGGGTGGATGAAAAAAAAACATTGTTATGTGACTGAGATCTCTCTGATCCCAAGAAAAATGTTTAACTTTTTTTTTCCCTCATCTGGCTCAATTCTCTATTCTCACCCTGTCTTACTTTCTTTACTAATTAACTCTGGAAGGAGACAACTCATATAGTAAAAATCTAGAAATTCATATTAAAAAAAAAGAATTCAAGCCAACATGAATATGTGTGATTCACAGTTGCTTTAAACTGAAACTTGTTTGCACAAATTAATAACCACGTTTAATAAACAGACTTTACTGTCCACATCTAAAAATATTCCAGTCAGGCTTCAGTAGAAAAGAAAGATAGGCTAGAAATCTGTCCCCATGGCAACAGTACTTTTCAGAGGACTTTCTACAATGACCTGTGACAGTTTCTTAAGATTTTGTTGGAGGTGGAGGGGGATAGGGTATGTTGTGTTTCACAGCTAGCTAGGGGGGTGAGAGGAAAGAAAAGAAAGGACACAAAGTTGAGTCTGTGGATTTTGAATTATCTGTTGTGTGAACCTAATGTTGCTTGGGATGATAAAACTAAAACTCTTCAGGAAGGTAAATGTCATTTCACCATATGTAAGCCTCCAAATAGTGTGAATTAGTCTCTGCCCCAATAGGCGACCACGTGCAAGGGGTTGATAAGAATAATAAAGATTTACAGTTGTCTGAAGTCTAAACAGGATTCCTTGGGTCATCTCACAAGCCAAAGGGAGATGAAGAATTAAATTAGTCTTGGCTAAAAAGAGGCTGCTGTAATGGCAGGTTATATTAGAAACTGTCTTGCAGCACTGGCTTGCTCAGTTTCACTGTGATGGAGACCTTAATAAGCCATAACACAAGGTGCCCTTTGCAGCCCCAATGACTCTAGAGAGGAGCCATGCAGAGTGAAGGAAACTCACTTTGCACCACCAGGCTCTTTGCCAGCAACTCTTGTACCAGGTCTGGCACTCAGTCTAAAGAAGGCAGCTTCCATAGTAAGTAAGCACTGAAGAAAAGAAACGAGGGCCTCAATTTTCATTTTAGAACATAAATACAACTTGAATATGGTTTAAGGCACCCTCTTTACTCTGACTGTTTTTCTAATTTTGAAGGGGAAGATCACTCATTGTCAAAAATGTCAAGATGTACAAGAAAGTATAAGGTGGAAAACTTATCCGTTATCAATAGTCAGAGGTGATGTCAAACTGATTTTGACATTTTTCTGGTAAACTGGAGCCAGAAGGATAAAGGCATCTTTAAAGGTCAGTCTGCCAGCCCTTGGTTTGTAGGTGAGGACCGTGTACAGGCAGGTGAGTCTGTGCTGAGTCCACGCAGTCAAGTACACCCAAGTTCACAGTCTGTTCATCTAGGACTTTCTTCCCAACATCACTTAGCTTGGAATAGAGACGCAGACATAGAGAATGGACTTATGGACACTGGGAGGGGAAGGAGAGGGTGGTGCAAATGGAGAGAGTAGCAGTGACATATATACACAACCATGTGTAAAATAAGTAGCTAGTGGGAAGCGGCTGTGTAGCACAGGGAGCTCAGCTTGGTGCTCTGTGATGACCTAGACAGGTGGGATGAGGGGATGGGTGGGAGGATGTATATACACAGAGCTGATTCACATTGTTGTACAGCAGAAACTAACACAAAATTGTACGGCAATTAACTCCAATTTTAAAGAAAGGTCACTCTGCCTTTTGTGTTCAATTATTTTATTTTCTAATCATGTCAGGGAAGCCATTAAATCCTCCAGTCCTCAAGATTTCCCAGAGAACAACAGCTTATGAAAAGCAAACGCACATTCTGAGTTTCAGACAAAGCCCAGATTGTTCTAATGGTAATGACCTAAATGCATCTTATAACTTGGACAGTCTTTATGAAAATGCTAATTAATAGTAAGCCTAAAGTTATTCTCATCAAAGTATTTTTTCCCCTCTATTCATGCACTTGATCTCCCTATTTTCATATTTGAGTGGGAGGAACAGTAAATTAGACTTTTGTCCCAATTACTTACCCTGGTAGATGCCACTAGAGCACTCTGAGTAGTTAGGGAGTGTCTCAGGACCCACAAACTCAGGAACATTTTCAGATGCTCACACTCTTAGGAACTCGTTTTTGGAAGCTCCTTTCTTCACCAGACCAAACATATTAAAATACACCCATATGATCTTGAAATCCCACTCTTTGGCGTATATCTAGAGAAAACCATAATTGGAAAAGATACAAGTACCCCAGTGTTCAGAGCAGCACTATTTAAAGCAGCCAAAACGTGAAAACAATCCAGATGACCACTAACAGATGAACAGATAAAGAAGATGAGGTACATATACACAATAGAATACTACTGAGCCATAAAAAAGAATGAAATAATGCCATTTGCAACAACATGGATAGACCTAGAGATTATCATAATAAGTGGACTAAGTCAGACAAACATCACATAGTATTACTTATATGTAAAATCTAAAATATGATACAAAAAAACTTATTTACAAAATGGAAACAGACTCCCAGAAGTAGAAAACAAATTTATTGTTACCAAAGGGAAAAGGGGATGAAGGATAAATTAGAAGTTTGGGATTAGCAGGTACAAACTACCATATATAAAACAGATAAAGAACAAGGTCCTACTGGATAGCACAGGGAACTAGATTCAGTATCTTGTAACAAACCATAATGGAAAAGAATATAAATATATAAACTGAATCACTTCACTGTATACCACAAACTAACACAACATAGTACTTCAATTTTTAAAAATTTAAAAAAACTTAAGGGGTCACTAGCACTGTGCTAATGAATGGATCCCAGAGTGGATGGACCAGGGAACTCACAAGAATTAAAGAAGTATTTCCCAAATGTTAATAATTTGGTTAATATTTCTGTCTGTACTATTGTCACTATATAGTATCATTTATTCAATATTATTCCTTTAATATTTGCATTTTAAATTTATATTTATATTTATTTTAAAAAGGTCCATTTATCACATCACTGGAAAATCAGTATCACCTAGTAGAAGTGGAAGGTAAACAACAACTATTAATGTAGCGAAAAGGAAATATTTCTAAATTATGGCTAAATAGTGTTAGGTACCCAGGGAACCAGTATGGTGCTTGATTCATTATTGGTGGAAAGGGAAATAAACAAGTGTTAGAGAGGTAATAATCCAGATTTCCTCCTTGATGATCTGAAGACTGAATGAGACTTGGAGAGGGTGTAACTTTCTCACCAAATGATTCAATGATTATATGAACTCCCTGAACCCACTTTACTACCCATTGTGACTCCCTTCTCTAATTGTGGTCTAAGATTTGAAACTCAGATTTCATGTTTGTGCTGCATCAGCATATGAAACTGGAATACTTGAATGGTCTATCCACAATCCCTGTCCCCTACAATGTGAAGGAAGTCCCCTGACCAAACAGCCCTCCGATTTATAGTGACTAGGCACAGGGAGGGCCTGCTTATGCCTCACAGGCAGGCTTCGGCACTTGTATAATTATTAAAACAAGCCAATCACATTTTCTAAAGGAACAAGTGTTCACCTTACCCTCTTTCTCCTGCTGAGGCTGTCCCATACAAGCCCTGCCTTCTCATCCAGTTCCCAAGTGAAATGCTCCAGAGTCTGAGGTCTCTTCTTTCCAGTCTTGGACATTGCGTGTCCAACTGTTACCATATTTGTAGGAGGAAATCCTTCCCTCACTGGTGAGGCGAAGAGGAGGCAATCACAGCACATCTCATTGCAGGAAATGCTGCTATCCTATACAAAGGTACCTAGTAGGTTCTCTTTCTATTTATGGGAGATTCAGTATCTTGTAACAAACCATAATGGAAAAGAATATAAATATATAAACTGAATCACTTCACTGTATACCACAAACTAACACAACATAGTACTTCAATTTTTAAAATTTAAAAAAACTTAAGGGGTCACTAGCACTGTGCTAATGAATGGATCCCAGAGTGGATGGACCAGGGAACTCACAAGAATTAAAGAAGTATTTCCCAAATGTTAATAATTTGGTTAATATTTCTGTCTGTACTATTGTCACTATATAGTATCATTTATTCAATATTATTCCTTTAATATTTGCATTTTAAATTTATATTTATATTTATTTTAAAAAGGTCCATTTATCACATCACTGGAAAATCAGTATCACCTAGTAGAAGTGGAAGGTAAACAACAACTATTAATGTAGCGAAAAGGAAATATTTCTAAATTATGGCTAAATAGTGTTAGGTACCCAGGGAACCAGTATGGTGCTTGATTCATTATTGGTGGAAAGGGAAATAAACAAGTGTTAGAGAGGTAATAATCCAGATTTCCTCCTTGATGATCTGAAGACTGAATGAGACTTGGAGAGGGTGTAACTTTCTCACCAAATGATTCAATGATTATATGAACTCCCTGAACCCACTTTACTACCCATTGTGACTCCCTTCTCTAATTGTGGTCTAAGATTTGAAACTCAGATTTCATGTTTGTGCTGCATCAGCATATGAAACTGGAATACTTGAATGGTCTATCCACAATCCCTGTCCCCTACAATGTGAAGGAAGTCCCCTGACCAAACAGCCCTCCGATTTATAGTGACTAGGCACAGGGAGGGCCTGCTTATGCCTCACAGGCAGGCTTCGGCACTTGTATAATTATTAAAACAAGCCAATCACATTTTCTAAAGGAACAAGTGTTCACCTTACCCTCTTTCTCCTGCTGAGGCTGTCCCATACAAGCCCTGCCTTCTCATCCAGTTCCCAAGTGAAATGCTCCAGAGTCTGAGGTCTCTTCTTTCCAGTCTTGGACATTGCGTGTCCAACTGTTACCATATTTGTAGGGAGGAAATCCTTCCCTCACTGGTGAGGCGAAGAGGAGGCAATCACAGCACATCTCATTGCAGGAAATGCTGCTATCCTATACAAAGGTACCTAGTAGGTTCTCTTTCTATTTATGGGAGCCCTCTCATTCCTGAAAGAATCACCAGAACATCACAGAACAGATGGAATTGCTTCAGATGTCTTTCAGGTAGGAAGCTCTTGAGATGAAAGAAGCTATCTTTTATCTCTTTGTTCTTGTTGTTCAGTTACTAAGTCATATCCAACTCTTTGTGCTGCCATGGACTGCAGCACGCCAGGCTCCCCTGTCCCTCACTGTCTCCCAGAATTTGCTCAGACTCCTGTCCGTTGAGTCAGCGATGCTATCTAATCATCTCATCCTCTGCCGCCACCTTCTCCTTTTACCTTCAGTCTTCCCCAGCTTCAGGGCCTTTTCCAATGAATTGACTATTCTCATCAGAGGGTCAAAGTTTTGGAATTTCATCTTTATCACTTTAAGAGTCTTTATTTAACCTCAAGAAGAGGCCAGTAGGCTTATGTGACACAAAGTTGATAGGTTCTTGTCTAGAAGGTCTGATGTGAAGACTTCTTTACACCAAATTCTCTTCACTGATGGTTCTGCCAAAGCATCTTTAACTCCTGTGATCACACCACTTAGCAATTCAAAGCTGTTACTTTCCAGAGGTGACAGATAAAATGCTAAAAGTTGTATAGTATGGTGTCTGACAGCACAGGGTCTAGAAGCTCTGGAATTTGACTGCCAGGGTTTAAATACTGACCATTCCTTACTAACAATATCTTCCTTATGTTGTTTAAGTCGTGTCCAACTCTTTGTGATCCCGAACTGCAGCATGCCAGCCTTGCCCGTCCTTCTATTGCCTAGAGTTTGCTCAGACTCATGTACATGGAGTCAATGATGCCATCCAACCATCTCATCCTCAGTCATCCCCTAATCCTCTTGCCCTCAATCTTTCCCATCATCAAGGTCTTTTCCAGTGAGTCGGCTCTTCACATCAGGTGGCCAACATATTGGAGCTTCAACTTCAGCACTAGTCTTTCTAATGAATATTCAGGGCTGATTTCAGGGTTGACTGGTTTGGTATTCTTGTTGTCCACGGAACTCTCAAGAATCTTCTCCAGCACCACAATTCAAAAGGATCAATTCTTCAGTCATCAGCCTTCTTTATGGACTGACTGGAGAAGAGAATGGTGAACCACTTCAGTATTCTTGCTTTGAGAACCCCATGAACAATATGAAAAGGCAGAAAGATGACACCTTCCTTATGAGACTGCACAGAACTTTAAGTGAGTTAACATCTAAAGAACTTAGAACATTTACTATATACTTACTGGCAAATAGTAAATGTTTAATAAATGTTAGTTATTCTTATTAGAGAAGAAGCAACTTACTTATCCCTTTAACACTTGGGCTCAAACTGACCTTTTGAAGTCTTTCAGGTAGTAAGAACCTGAGGCACAAGGACTCTGAACACATATATTTTGATGGGAATGTGGACACGGGGTGCCTTTGCACACAAGGTTTGTAGCAACACAAAGACTGTGGGTAGCTAGTATGGGAAGAAAGACTATAAAACAGGCTGGAAAGAGAAGTGAAAATAATCTTCACTGTTGTTGTTTTTTGGGAGGGTGGTTGTGATTCCACAGTTGTAGGTGCTCCTACCGTGGGCAGGTGGGGGCATGTTCGCTTCTCACAGGAGAGATCCGAGGGGATGTCCGGGCTGAGCAGAAAAGTGTCTCCTCACATTGAGGATAGGCATTGCCTGCAAGCCTTGCCTCTCTGAGACCAATACAGAGTGCAAAGGTTCTTTCTCCTACCAGCTTTTCAATGTTAATGAAACACTTCACAACTCAAAGGAGTGCCCTTTGTAACTTCAGAATTGTAAGAATGTTTTCATAACGAGTGTTTAAATACTGACCATTCCTTACTAACAATATCTTCCTTATGTTGTTTAAGTCGTGTCCAACTCAAGGTCCAGCCTTGCCCGTCCTTCTATTGCCTAGAGTTTGCTCAGACTCATGTACATGGAGTCAATGATGCCATCCAACCATCTCATCCTCAGTCATCCCCTAATCCTCTTGCCCTCAATCTTTCCCATCATCAAGGTCTTTTCCAGTGAGTCGGCTCTTCACATCAGGTGGCCAACATATTGGAGCTTCAACTTCAGCACTAGTCTTTCTAATGAATATTCAGGGCTGATTTCAGGGTTGACTGGTTTGGTATTCTTGTTGTCCACGGAACTCTCAAGAATCTTCTCCAGCACCACAATTCAAAGGATCAATTCTTCAGTCATCAGCCTTCTTTATGGACTGACTGGAGAAGAGAATGGTGAACCACTTCAGTATTCTTGCTTTGAGAACCCCATGAACAATATGAAAAGGCAGAAAGATGACACCTTCCTTATGAGACTGCACAGAACTTTAAGTGAGTTAACATCTAAAGAACTTAGAACATTTACTATATACTTACTGGCAAATAGTAAATGTTTAATAAATGTTAGTTATTCTTATTAGAGAAGAAGCAACTTACTTATCCCTTTAACACTTGGGCTCAAACTGACCTTTTGAAGTCTTTCAGGTAGTAAGAACCTGAGGCACAAGGACTCTGAACACATATATTTTGATGGGAATGTGGACACGGGGTGCCTTTGCACACAAGGTTTGTAGCAACACAAAGACTGTGGGTAGCTAGTATGGGAAGAAAGACTATAAAACAGGCTGGAAAGAGAAGTGAAAATAATCTTCACTGTTGTTGTTTTTTGGGAGGGTGGTTGTGATTCCACAGTTGTAGGTGCTCCTACCGTGGGCAGGTGGGGGCATGTTCGCTTCTCACAGGAGAGATCCGAGGGGATGTCCGGGCTGAGCAGAAAAGTGTCTCCTCACATTGAGGATAGGCATTGCCTGCAAGCCTTGCCTCTCTGAGACCAATACAGAGTGCAAAGGTTCTTTCTCCTACCAGCTTTTCAATGTTAATGAAACACTTCACAACTCAAAGGAGTGCCCTTTGTAACTTCAGAATTGTAAGAATGTTTTTCTATAAACGAGGTGTTGGTGGGGGAGAAAGGCGGGGGAGAAAGGGCTCCCGTGATGACCTCTTTTACACCTCTAGAGAGACAAAAAGCTTCTTTATGATTACTAATTAATTTAAAATTTCTAGTTGGAAAAAATATAAAAAGAGAAGAAATTTGTGTCTAAAAGAAACTATGGTCAAATAAGCCAGGAATAGGTTTTTCTTTAATCATAGGATCGAATGACTAAGACGGTAATTTTATTTTGATTTTTATGTAAATTTTTCCTAATAAA
This sequence comes from Tragulus kanchil, assembly GCA_022376925.1. NCBI lineage: Eukaryota > Metazoa > Chordata > Mammalia > Artiodactyla > Tragulidae > Tragulus > Tragulus kanchil. Next base: position 158,362,416 of record JAIOJX010000025.1, on the reverse strand, counting down.
AGGAGGAAGGCAGGCAAATAGCTCACAATGTTAAAGCCAATGTAAAAGCCTCCTTGTTCCTTCTTTTTGAGTTCTAATCCTCAGACAGTCAGATAAGATAAGCCTCAGAGAGTTTTCTTAGAATGAGGACCATGGAAATACAGAATTATTGATGGTCTGAATTTTCATGACCATGGAAAACAGGAAAGTGTTATTATAAAAGAAGGCAAGTAGATTGTGCTGGAGGCTCGCTCACGGAGATTGGCTGCGCCGATGTGAGATCGAGACTCTCCAGCTCTGGGGTAAGAACATTTGTTTACATTTGATTGAGTTCTGATTATTTCTAATTACTTGTGCTTGCCTTTATTTGATGATTAATAAACCCACTCTTGGTTTGACAATACTTGAGACGATGATACTTTATTGTCGAGGTCCGAGGCTCATGCCCTGAGGGGACCACGCCGTGTTCATGTAAAGGTCTCTGAGCTATTTAATATAGTTTCTCTTATCGAGAACTAGTGAGAATAGTAATCAGAGTAAACTCCAACGTGGTGCCCACGACATTCCAAAAACACTGTGGGTTGCCAGTGGGAGAGGTTGGTAGGGCTCAGTGCTCCTTCTTTCCCCAGGGCACTAGCGTGTCCTCACTTGTTTTGTTCTTCCTTCCATATGTATCATATCCCACTAGATTTTAAGCTTCTTGAGGGCGAATCGGGGAAGTGCCCCCCCTTCATGAGCCCACCTGTACCGGCCAGGGCACTAGCGTGTCAGCCTGCAAGCCTTGCCTCTCTGAGACCAATACAGAGTGCAAAGGTTCTTCCCTACATTTATTTATAAAAAAGGAGTGCCCTTTGTAACTTCAGAATTGTAAGAATGTTTTTCTATAAACGAGGTGTTGGTGGGGAGAAAGGCGGAGAAAGGGCTCCCGTGATGACCTCTTTTACACCTCTAGAGAGACAAAAAGCTTCTTTATGATTACTAATTAATTTAAAATTTCTAGTTGGAAAAAATATAAAAAGAGAAGAAATTTGTGTCTAAAAGAAACTATGGTCAAATAAGCCAGGAATAGGTTTTTCTTTAATCATAGGATCGAATGACTAAGACGGTAATTTTATTTTGATTTTTATGTAAATTTTTCCTAATAAAAGGAGGAAGGCAGGCAAATAGCTCACAATGTTAAAGCCAATGTAAAAGCCTCCTTGTTCCTTCTTTTGAGTTCTAATCCTCAGACAGTCAGATAAGATAAGCCTCAGAGAGTTTTCTTAGAATGAGGACCATGGAAATACAGAATTATTGATGGTCTGAATTTTCATGACCATGGAAAACAGGAAAGTGTTATTATAAAAGAAGGCAAGTAGATTGTGCTGGAGGCTCGCTCACGGAGATTGGCTGCGCCGATGTGAGATCGAGACTCTCCAGCTCTGGGGTAAGAACATTTGTTTACATTTGATTGAGTTCTGATTATTTCTAATTACTTGTGCTTGCCTTTATTTGATGATTAATAAACCCACTCTTGGTTTGACAATACTTGAGACGATGATACTTTATTGTCGAGGTCCGAGGCTCATGCCCTGAGGGGACCACGCCGTGTTCATGTAAAGGTCTCTGAGCTATTTAATATAGTTTCTCTTATCGAGAACTAGTGAGAATAGTAATCAGAGTAAACTCCAACGTGGTGCCCACGACATTCCAAAAACACTGTGGGTTGCCAGTGGGAGAGGTTGGTAGGGCTCAGTGCTCCCTTCTTTCCCCAGGGCACTAGCGTGTCCTCACTTGTTTTGTTCTTCCTTCCATATGTATCATATCCCACTAGATTTTAAGCTTCTTGAGGGCGAGAAGTTCTTTGGAGGAATAGCCTGTGCTCCACTTGCCAACACTTGGCTTCATGAGCCCACCTGTACCAGAGGAGTTCACAGACTTCAGGCTTTCACTTAGCCAGTGCTCAGGAATAAAAAGGAAAAGGGTGTGGGGTGATATTGGGAAACACTTAACAGTCTTTGCACATTCAATTAATTTTGGAATATTTACTTGACACCTTTGTGTTGTTTGAGTGCTTCTTCTTCTTAACTGAAGTTATGGTTGATTGTAATAATATATGCTACAGGTGTATAATATAATGATTCATAGTTAGTGGTGGTGGTAGCTCAGTTGTGTCTGACTGAGCCCCCACAGACTGTAGTCCACCAGGCACCCCTGTCCATGGGATTTCCCAGGTAAGAATATTATTAGCTACATTCCCCTTGTTGTACAATATACCTTACAGCTTCTTTTATACCCTAGAGCTTGTACCTTTTAATCTTCTACCCATATATTGCTCATCCCCTCTTCTCTCTTGCACTGGTAACCAATAGTTTATTCTTCATATCTGTGCATCTGCTTCTTAATAATAATCAAGTGGGAAGGGAAAGGATAAGAATCCTGGGGATGCTCTGTGTGCCTGGCTTCTTCAACCAGGCCCTTTGTGATGGATCCTCATTTTCCTGGGAAGCCACAGGTCTTTGGGAGATTTTTGACTATAGACCAAATAGCTTGCGAGCATTTTTTCTGTGGAAGAAAAATGCTAAGGGAAAAGTGAGCTAGAATTACATGTAAAGCATGGTATGTTTTCTTAAAATTAAATGGGCATATTTTGGTTTCTGATGCAGTTCTGCCAAATATAGAAAGTCTTTCAGAATTCTCTGTGAGCAATCTTAGCTTGGAATGTTAATGCCAACTTGAGAAATCATTTACAGCACCAATAGACACATAAATGCAAACGAGGCTTTCTAATTCAGGAGTTTTCCATTTTTGAGTCATGAAAACTTTTTTAATTAAGCAATTTGGAAGCATTAATCAAGTGATAAAACTTCTCCTGATGTGAATGTTCAAAATAAGTAGTGATAAAACCAATAGTCCACGTTTGTGGACAATTCATGACAGTCAGAATAGGCAGTTGGAGGTTTTAGAGTTGGAATAACTTCTCTCTTCTTTTCCTGCTTGCTTATTCCATGGGTCATGGCAGTTCAAGGGTAATGCGGGCTACCTATGTGTTGCCACAAGACTTCATTTGCTCTTTTCTTAGCAATTTCATCACACACAGGTATGATTACACTAATGTAGTCTGTAAATGGGAGTATAATGTGTGAGTTAGGAGAGGACAGGAAACAACTACTTCCACAAGTAATATTCTCATAAAATAGCATATAAAAATAAAATACAGGAGTATACACACACCACACACACACACACACACACACATCACTAAACTGGCTATAAAAAATATCCCCAAAGTTTCATGTTTTTCTCTTCCATGATTGAACATAAATACTTTTGAACTCTCAAGACTATTCAGTCAATGTTTTGCTGATATCTTAGTGTGCCGGTGTATTGTGAGTTTTATATTATCTCCATTCATGTCTATGACGTTTTGCCAAACGAACAGTGGATTTAGTGAATCACTTCTCTTCCTTAAGTGAATTACCAAATTTACTGGATTTAATGTACCTTTTTTTGTCTTAATAAATTAGTGCTTTAGGGCTTCCCTGGTGGTCCAGTGGGTAAGGATAGCACCTTGCAGTGCAAGGGGCGCCAGTTCGATTCCTGCCCTGGGAAGATCCCACGTGCCGCGGAGCGGCTGGACCCATGTGTCCAATTACCGAGCCGGAGCTCTGGAGCGCATGCGCCCAGACCCAGTGCTCTGCGACAACAGAGGCCACCGCGATGGGAGGCCCACAGGAGCCGAAAAACAAAATGGACAAATGAAAGACCAATAGAAGTGGCCCGCCTGCTCCCCTCCCTCCCCACCCCACCCCACCAAAATAAATAAATAAATAAATCTTAAAAAAAAAAATCTTTAAATTAGTGCTTTAAATATAACCTGGACATTTTGGTCACAATTCATTTCTCAGTATTAAAACAATTTCTATTGATTTTTGTTAAAATAATGTTCCCAGGAAGCCTAGGAGCTTGCTTTAGCTGAGTCTTTTCTGTCTGAGTGGCAGTGTATACAGACTAGAGTACAACTGTTCAGCCTGATGGGATATCTCTACCATCCACCACAGAACAGGTTTCAAGGGATGTGAGAGTTGAGTTTACATGTCAATAGGAGTGGGATTTGGAGTGCTCAGATTAAATTTGTGTCTGGGTGTGTCTGTGTTCAGGGTGTTATCCAGCTGTGATTAGCATTTGAATAGGTGGACTCAGTAGATTGCACACCTCCCCCTTCCCTGCAATTGTCTGCTGCTGGGTGGGGCTGTGTCCCTCTCTGTTAGTTGTTTGATTTGAGGTGACCCAGTCCTGGCATCTGTGGTCTCTATAGCAGGGCTAAAGGGCGACCTCCAAATGGATTTATGCCAACACACACCTCCTAGGACTGTTGCTGCCTTTGCCCCTGTTCCAATGGCAGGACACTGCTAACCCATGCCTCTAAATACTCATTGGCAGGACGGATGCTAAAGTGAAGCTCTATTACTTTGTTCACCTCTGGTGAATAGCTGACTCACTGGAAAAGACCCTGATACTGGGAAAGATTGAGGACAGGAGGAGAAAGAGAGGTTGAGATGGTTGGATGGCATCACCGGCTCAATGGCTATGAATCTGAGCAAACTCCAGGAGTTAGTGAAGGATAGGAAAGCCTGGCGTGCTACAGTCCATGGGGATGTAAAACATTGGACATGACTTAGAAATTAAACAATAACTACACCACGTGGGTGAGCATCATTCCATTTCTTTAAGAACTGAATAGAACAAAGAGTGGAGAAAAGGAGGCATTTGCCTCTTTTCTCCTGCCTCCTAGTTGATCGGGGACATTTCATCTTGGTTTGGGATTTACATCATTAACTCCCTTGATTCCCAGACTCTCAGACTCAGACTGAATTACATCACTGCTTTCCTGGGTCTTAGGTTTGCAGGTGGCAGACTCTGGAACTACTTCACCTCCATAAGTACCTGAGCTAATTCCTCATAATAAACCACCGTTTATACATAGGGTCTGTTTCTCTGGAGAAACCTGACTAATACAAGCGAACTGTGTTTTACAAGCTCTGGAGACTGTCACTGAGATCACAGGGCACTGACCGAAAGCTGGCCCCTTGGTAAGCACGGTCGTATTTCCCTGAAACCATCTTGGCTCTTGGAGGAGAGTCTTTGGTGCCTGACAAAGGAGATGCTGCTTGTCCAGATCTTAGCAAGAGTGCTTCACAACACTGAAGCTTCCGCTTTTCAGGGAGAAGCCTCCTGTGACTCCCTTTACCTAAAGTCCCTCTATACCTTACTCCCATTACTCTGTGACATCATCGCTTGGTTGTCCTCTGGGCCTTGGCTTCCGGCTTCCACTAGACTCTGAACTCTGTAAGAGCAGGGAATGTATTTCTGTGTCACGGCTATGTCACCTGTGCCTAGAACTGTCCCTGGCACCTGGCAGGGACACCATAATGGCCATTTGAATAGATGGATGGTCCTGGATTAAGCTTTGTACCTTGACACAGTTATTGATACCCCATTAAATCTTCAAAATTGGAAGTGTAATTTTTGTAAATAGTAAATCGACTATTCAGGAGGTTCAGATAATGATGCACTGGCTCGCAGAGTTTAGTTATTGTTACCAAGATCACATAGATTTCATGTATGGAGATGGAATCACAGGGTACGTAATCCCTGGTCTTTTCAGCTCCTACAAGTGGCCTACCAATCTGATGAAAACCCTATGATATAAGATATGTGAAAATGCCTTGTAAAATATAAAGGCAATATAAAAAATATTTTAATAATATAAAAATTAAAGTTGCAATATTTACTTTTTTTGAGTAATATACTTTCACTGGTGAGTCTAGTTATTTAGATAAAATATTTTTGGTCTTCAAGAATTACAGATGTTGTCAAGGTGCTCATCTAGAACTATATTGAGGGGATGGAGAAAGATACTCCATGCAAATGGAAATCAAAACAAAACAGAGTGGCCATACTCATACCAAACATAATAGACTTTGTACAGGAAAGAATAAAAGAGTGAAGAGTGAAAATTAGTATGTTTGTTTCTTTTATCATCATTTTTAAAAATACATATTTTATATTTTGAAATCATCACAAGCTTACAAGAAAGTTGCAAGGACAATACTTTTCAGAGAAAAACAGAAAACTTTTTTTCACTGAATCCAAGCCAATGTCCTGTTGTCCCCAAGTATGTTAATGTGTAATTCCTACAAACAAGGATTTTTGCTACATCACCAAAGACGACTATCAAAATGAGGAAATTGAAATTGGTATTCATATATTATTTCCCTATAATTCTCCAATTCCATTCCAATTTTTAATGCTCCCCATAGAAAAATGATTTGATAATTGGTAATTGTTTTCTTCTTGAACTTGCCTCCCCTCAAAAAACAAAACATAACAAAAACAGAAAACCAAATGCTATTTTTGGGGGACAAGATGTTTTTGACCTAATATCTACAGTTAAATATATGCAGAAGGAATAATATTTTGATGATCTTAATCTTTTCATTCATTTTTAATATATGATTTTGACAGAACTGAAAACATCTACATTCACTAGGACCTTGTCCAATGGGAACTCCCTTGAGGACCTTCTTTAGATTAGCTTTACAGGGACTTCCCTGGAGGTCTGGAGATTAAGATTCCACCTTCTAATGCAGGGCGTGTGTGTTCTGTCCCTTGTTGGGAAGCTAAGATCCCACATGCTTCTCAGCCAAAAAACTGAAACATAAAACAGAAGAAATATTGCAACAGAGTCATTGATGGCTATTAAAAAAAAGAAAGAAAGAAAAATTTGTTCTAAAAAAAGGATTATCCCTAAACTGAGGACTTTCTGTCTTCTCAGAAGCCTCTGTTGATGCCATTAAATATGTGAAATGCTTGAAAATAAAACATTTTTTAATAATATAAAAATTAAAGTTGCAATATTTACTTTTTGAGTCACTGGTGAGTCTAGTTATTTAGATAAAATATTTTTGGTCTTCAAGAATTACAGATGTTGTCAAGGTGCTCATCTAGAACTATATTGAGGGGATGGAGAAAGATACTCCATGCAAATGGAAATCAAAACAAAACAGAGTGGCCATACTCATACCAAACATAATAGACTTTGTACAGGAAAGAATAAAAGAGTGAAGAGTGAAAATTAGTATGTTTGTTTCTTTTATCATCATTTTTAAAAATACATATTTTATATTTTGAAATCATCACAAGCTTACAAGAAAGTTGCAAGGACAATACTTTTCAGAGAAAAACAGAAAACTTTTTTTCACTGAATCCAAGCCAATGTCCTGTTGTCCCCAAGTATGTTAATGTGTAATTCCTACAAACAAGGATTTTTGCTACATCACCAAAGACGACTATCAAAATGAGGAAATTGAAATTGGTATTCATATATTATTTCCCTATAATTCTCCAATTCCATTCCAATTTTTAATGCTCCCCATAGAAAAATGATTTGATAATTGGTAATTGTTTTCTTCTTGAACTTGCCTCCCCTCAAAAAACAAAACATAACAAAAACAGAAAACCAAATGCTATTTTTGGGGGACAAGATGTTTTTGACCTAATATCTACAGTTAAATATATGCAGAAGGAATAATATTTTGATGATCTTAATCTTTTCATTCATTTTTAATATATGATTTTGACAGAACTGAAAACATCTACATTCACTAGGACCTTGTCCAATGGGAACTCCCTTGAGGACCTTCTTTAGATTAGCTTTACAGGGACTTCCCTGGAGGTCTGGAGATTAAGATTCCACCTTCTAATGCAGGGCGTGTGTGTTCTGTCCCTTGTTGGGAAGCTAAGATCCCACATGCTTCTCAGCCAAAAAACTGAAACATAAAACAGAAGAAATATTGCAACAGAGTCATTGATGGCTATTAAAAAAAAGAAAGAAAGAAAAATTTGTTCTAAAAAAAGGATTATCCCTAAACTGAGGACTTTCTGTCTTCTCAGAAGCCTCTGTTGATGCCATTAAATAGTTTGACTTGGGCCTTAGCCCGATATTCCTTACTTGCCCACCTCCCCAGCTGGTCACGTGCTCAGTCAGCAGGTTTTTAAGCAAACAGAGTATTTTGCTGAGCTGTGAGGCAAGAGACTAGCCATACTATCCAGGTGGGTAAGTTGCAGGAATGCAGATCTGTTATTTGTTATAATGTGCAAGAGCTTAACATGCTTCCACCCATTCCACACAAGTAAACAGAATGCTACTGGGAAAAAGATATTCCTTGTATTTTTCTAACTATAGAAACAATGTACAGTAGTTAAGCATGCTGAAGTCAGGGGGCTCACTGGCAGAAAGTGGTTTTAGTTTGTTTTGACCATGTCTTTCAGACATTCTGCTTCTAATCTCCCTTTCATACTTCAGATGACATTTTTGACAACTCCCACATATTCTCAGTCAATTTCAGCTCTTAAAAAAATGGCCATTTTTGGTGACTCTGGCTCTCAGTCCTTAATAATGTAGGACAATCAAAATTTCAATCTCATATCCGATTACAAACTCTCCTTTCCCCAGTAATTGACTAATGACCTTTATTTTGGGGATTTCTGTGAGAAAGAGAGACATAGTCTCTTCAGCCTTTATTTCCTGTAGATTTTTTGCTTCTCCAGCAGTTCAAACTCATGTTGTTCAAGTGTCAAGTGTGCATGGATTATCCAAATCACTTGGTACAGTTTCTGCTGGAAATTAGTTCTAATTCTTATTATCATCAGCAATAAGATACAGATCAGGGCACCCTCTTCATGAGATTAAGGAATAATATTTTGATGATCTTAATCTTTTCATTCATTTTTAATATATGATTTTGACAGAACTGAAAACATCTACATTCACTAGGACCTTGTCCAATGGGAACTCCTTGAGGACCTTCTTTAGATTAGCTTTACAGGGACTTCCTGGAGGTCTGGAGATTAAGATTCCACCTTCTAATGCAGGGCGTGTGTGTTCTGTCCCTTGTTGGGAAGCTAAGATCCCACATGCTTCTCAGCCAAAAAAACTGAAACATAAAACAGAAGAAATATTGCAACAGAGTCATTGATGGCTATTAAAAAAAAGAAAGAAAGAAAAATTTGTTCTAAAAAAAGGATTATCCCTAAACTGAGGACTTTCTGTCTTCTCAGAAGCCTCTGTTGATGCCATTAAATAGTTTGACTTGGGCCTTAGCCCGATATTCCTTACTTGCCCACCTCCCCAGCTGGTCACGTGCTCAGTCAGCAGGTTTTAAGCAAACAGAGTATTTTGCTGAGCTGTGAGGCAAGAGACTAGCCATACTATCCAGGTGGGTAAGTTGCAGGAATGCAGATCTGTTATTTGTTATAATGTGCAAGAGCTTAACATGCTTCCACCCATTCCACACAAGTAAACAGAATGCTACTGGGAAAAAGATATTCCTTGTATTTTTCTAACTATAGAAACAATGTACAGTAGTTAAGCATGCTGAAGTCAGGGGGCTCACTGGCAGAAAGTGGTTTTAGTTTGTTTTGACCATGTCTTTCAGACATTCTGCTTCTAATCTCCCTTTCATACTTCAGATGACATTTTGACAACTCCACATATTCTCAGTCAATTTCAGCTCTTAAAAAAATGGCCATTTTTGGTGACTCTGGCTCTCAGTCCTTAATAATGTAGGACAATCAAAATTTCAATCTCATATCCGATTACAAACTCTCCTTTCCCCAGTAATTGACTAATGACCTTTATTTTGGGGATTTCTGTGAGAAAGAGAGACATAGTCTCTTCAGCCTTTATTTCCTGTAGATTTTTTGCTTCTCCAGCAGTTCAAACTCATGTTGTTCAAGTGTCAAGTGTGCATGGATTATCCAAATCACTTGGTACAGTTTCTGCTGGAAATTAGTTCTAATTCTTATTATCATCAGCAATAAGATACAGATCAGGGCACCCTCTTCATGAGATTTTATGAGGCCTGGCCTTGCTGGGGGCAACTTACCTGCATTTGTGTATAGATTTCCCTCAGAATCTCCTTACCATGTAGCTTCTCACATAGCTCCCTCCACTCCTCATCACTGAAGCCCAATTTCTGCTCTGAAATACAAGATATTGGACAACAGTTTTAGAATTGACTGATTAGGTCATGATATCACACCCCAACCTGATGTGCGTTTCATATTTCCCAAAAGAGCATTGGCCCTCTCTCCTTAACTACTGCTCTCAATTCAACCAAAGACTGGAATACACATCGACTGTCACTCAGGTTACTCACATCCATGAGCATGAACTGTGAAACATCACCTAGTTATATATCCCAGCTCTTTCAACCTAAGGAAGGTACGTTCTAGCTGAAATCTAAAATCATGTGTGTTGGGAGTGGACACATGTGGAGGGAGAGGGTGATTTTTAAGTAGACAGAGGAAATCCAGCACTGAGAATTCATATGTCAGCTAAGTGTAACGCAAGTGAAGCACTGCAGTTTATTTAAAAGCTGTAGGCTTTGATATATTTGGAGAGAAATTTATGTTATTTAGCAGAATACATTCTAACATTTTCAAGTTATGAAAGTTGATCTCTCTTGGTACTTTCCTTCATAAAATAAACAGCAGTGATTGAAGTGTTTGGGAGCTGTCAGCCATGAGGAAGAAAGATGGTATCAGAGCAATGTGGAAATGGGTAGGGGATAATGAAGCTTAGATTTGTTGGTGTGTGTACTTTCTAAGGCTTTGTATCTAATCTTGTATTCGTAATTTTGTAATGCTTGTCCTAAAAGAAGGGTCCTTGAGATAGTGTAAGCTTCAGGCTTCTGACTCCTTGGTTCATTCCCAGGAAATGATGAGGCATGGAGGAGAGGGAGGAATTGTTTCTAGTGGTAAGAATGCAGAGGAAATGCTTGAGGAAGAAAAAAAAGAGAAAAAGAGGCTACTGTGGATTTTAGGTTGATGGCTCAAATCAGCTACATGGAGATATAGATTCTTTTGGTATGTATACATTTGGTGACACTTTGAGAAGTTCAAGGGGTAGAGAAATGTCTGTTTCTGAGTAAACAAGTGAGGAAAAGGGATGGCCTGTGGAGAGAAGATGGGATGCTGGGGGTAGGGGAGTAGGATGGAGATGGGACAAGGGGTTGAGGGTTTGGTGGTAGGTGGACACAAAAGGTAGCTGAGAAGTTCAGTCACCTTTTCCTTCAAATCTTTGGAGGCACTACATTTTCCACCATATATGAAATCAATGTTCTGCTTCCTTTATTTACTTCTTAAAGAAGATGACTCTTGACAGGTGGAGTCCTTTACAGCCATCCACATTCCTGACTCTTAGGCTACATCTTTCAGAACAATAGAAGAGTGATGAGGAAGATCCACATTTGCATTCCTGAGAGGAGTAGTCCTGAGAGAAAGAGTCTGGTAAGATCAACTGAGCCACGATAAAGTGAGGACACTTTCTGTGTTAGTCTCTTTAGGAGGAGAAGTAACTGGTATGAGTAGGTGGGAATTAACAGAAGATAAGCTGGGAATGAAAGATGAGGGGAATTCAGGAAGGACATAAAGAGCTCCTGAAATTTTCTGCCAGAGAAAAGGATTTTTTAAAGCTGTAGGCTTTGATATATTTGGAGAGAAATTTATGTTATTTAGCAGAATACATTCTAACATTTTCAAGTTATGAAAGTTGATCTCTCTTGGTACTTTCCTTCATAAAATAAACAGCAGTGATTGAAGTGTTTGGGAGCTGTCAGCCATGAGGAAGAAAGATGGTATCAGAGCAATGTGGAAATGGGTAGGGGATAATGAAGCTTAGATTTGTTGGTGTGTGTACTTTCTAAGGCTTTGTATCTAATCTTGTATTCGTAATTTTGTAATGCTTGTCCTAAAAGAAGGGTCCTTGAGATAGTGTAAGCTTCAGGCTTCTGACTCCTTGGTTCATTCCCAGGAAATGATGAGGCATGGAGGAGAGGGAGGAATTGTTTCTAGTGGTAAGAATGCAGAGGAAATGCTTGAGGAAGAAAAAAAAGAGAAAAAGAGGCTACTGTGGATTTTAGGTTGATGGCTCAAATCAGCTACATGGAGATATAGATTCTTTTGGTATGTATACATTTGGTGACACTTTGAGAAGTTCAAGGGGTAGAGAAATGTCTGTTTCTGAGTAAACAAGTGAGGAAAAGGGATGGCCTGTGGAGAGAAGATGGGATGCTGGGGGTAGGGGAGTAGGATGGAGATGGGACAAGGGGTTGAGGGTTTGGTGGTAGGTGGACACAAAAGGTAGCTGAGAAGTTCAGTCACCTTTTCCTTCAAATCTTTGGAGGCACTACATTTTCCACCATATATGAAATCAATGTTCTGCTTCCTTTATTTACTTCTTAAAGAAGATGACTCTTGACAGGTGGAGTCCTTTACAGCCATCCACATTCCTGACTCTTAGGCTACATCTTTCAGAACAATAGAAGAGTGATGAGGAAGATCCACATTTGCATTCCTGAGAGGAGTAGTCCTGAGAGAAAGAGTCTGGTAAGATCAACTGAGCCACGATAAAGTGAGGACACTTTCTGTGTTAGTCTCTTTAGGAGGAGAAGTAACTGGTATGAGTAGGTGGGAATTAACAGAAGATAAGCTGGGAATGAAAGATGAGGGGAATTCAGGAAGGACATAAAGAGCTCCTGAAATTTTCTGCCAGAGAAAGCAACGTTTACATGACAGTTTTATTTGACAACCCTCTCAAAGCCCATCTCCTGTAGAATTAATTATGCCTTTGCTCTTCTATTACATTGGATGCAAATACCTATTATTTCAAATTGTTTGTACATAAGTGTGTCCAACTCTTTGCAACCCTATGGACTGTAGCCCACCAGGCTCCTCTGTCCATGGGATTTCCCAAGCAATAATACTGGAGTGGGTTGGTGTTTCCTCCTCCAGGGCATCTTTCCAACCCAGAGATTGAACCTGCATCTCCTGGGTCTCCTGCATTACTATTGAGAGACATTGGAAAGATTGATGACAAGAGATTTCTCCACTGTGGGTCTTTGGAAATTCCTGGATCCTCCATGTCTGCTGAAGCTTTTTCTCCTGTTTCTCACTAAGTGTACTGTGCTTAGTCACTCAGTTGTGTCCAATTCTTTGGGATCCTATGGACCATAGCCCACTAGGCTCCTCTACCCATGGGGTTCCCCAGGCAAGAATATGCCATTCTCTCCTTCAGGGGATCTTTCCAACCCAGGGATTGAAGTCAGATCTCCTACATCGCAGGCAGATTCTTTACCATCTGAGTCACCAGGAAAGCCCGAGAATACTGGGGTAGGTAGTCTATCCCTTCTCCAGGAGATCTTCCTGACCCAGGAGTCAAACGGGGGTCTCCTACACTGCAGGCTGAGTGAAAAGCCCCAATGTTCCACCTGACAAAGTGAGTGCTCTGGATGTAAAAGGCTTCTGAAATGGCCCACAAAATTTCTTCTATTTTTGATGAAAAGATGCTACAGAGATTTCTTTTAAATACTCACATTTCAATATAATTTGCAGATATCCACTAAAAAAAAGCATTTTCTAAATTGTTGAGAAAATATTTCCTCTGTAGAAAATCTTTGCCTGGGGTTTCCAAGTCTCCTTCCCATCCTCTTGGTCCCTGGAGCCCCTACCCTCTGCAGTCAGACTTTTCCCCAGAGCGTGAGTAGAGGGTTGATCAACTGAGCCACGATAAAGTGAGGACACTTTCTGTGTTAGTCTCTTTAGGAGGAAGTAACTGGTATGAGTAGGTGGGAATTAACAGAAGATAAGCTGGGAATGAAAGATGAGGGGAATTCAGGAAGGACATAAAGAGCTCCTGAAATTTTCTGCCAGAGAAAGCAACGTTTACATGACAGTTTTATTTGACAACCCTCTCAAAGCCCATCTCCTGTAGAATTAATTATGCCTTTGCTCTTCTATTACATTGGATGCAAATACCTATTATTTCAAATTGTTTGTACATAAGTGTGTCCAACTCTTTGCAACCCTATGGACTGTAGCCCACCAGGCTCCTCTGTCCATGGGATTTCCCAAGCAATAATACTGGAGTGGGTTGGTGTTTCCTCCTCCAGGGCATCTTTCCAACCCAGAGATTGAACCTGCATCTCCTGGGTCTCCTGCATTACTATTGAGAGACATTGGAAAGATTGATGACAAGAGATTTCTCCACTGTGGGTCTTTGGAAATTCCTGGATCCTCCATGTCTGCTGAAGCTTTTTCTCCTGTTTCTCACTAAGTGTACTGTGCTTAGTCACTCAGTTGTGTCCAATTCTTTGGGATCCTATGGACCATAGCCCACTAGGCTCCTCTACCCATGGGGTTCCCCAGGCAAGAATATGCCATTCTCTCCTTCAGGGGATCTTTCCAACCCAGGGATTGAAGTCAGATCTCCTACATCGCAGGCAGATTCTTTACCATCTGAGTCACCAGGAAAGCCCGAGAATACTGGGGTAGGTAGTCTATCCCTTCTCCAGGAGATCTTCCTGACCCAGGAGTCAAACGGGGGTCTCCTACACTGCAGGCTGAGTGAAAAGCCCCAATGTTCCACCTGACAAAGTGAGTGCTCTGGATGTAAAAGGCTTCTGAAATGGCCCACAAAATTTCTTCTATTTTTGATGAAAAGATGCTACAGAGATTTCTTTTAAATACTCACATTTCAATATAATTTGCAGATATCCACTAAAAAAAAGCATTTTCTAAATTGTTGAGAAAATATTTCCTCTGTAGAAAATCTTTGCCTGGGCGGATTTCCAAGTCTCCTTCCCATCCTCTTGGTCCCTGGAGCCCCTACCCTCTGCAGTCAGACTTTTCCCCAGAGCGCTTGCAGGTTTGCTGGCATTCCTCTGAGGACAGAGATGGATGAGGTGTGAGCGTTTGTTGATGTTCACTTGGTATTTTTAGTCCCTGGTTAGCAAAAGGAGAGAAAGCAGCAGAGTGGCTTTGACTGAATAGGAAATCTCACATCCCTCCTGTTAAAAGTCCCTTTCTTTGGGAGAACCTTTTTTAACTGGCTGCCCTTGCCGCCCGGAGTGCTGCTTGAATCCTGGGTCTCACTGTTGCCAGGAATCCTTCTACTCCCTAAAAGGTTTGGTGAGTAGTCTGTCATAGAATGGGCCTTAAAGACTGTAATGATAAATAATTTAGCTAAACATGTCTCTGAAGGTTGTGGATTTTTGTCCATCTTAGGAAGTGTCTGCTAGAGACCTTCTTAGCTCTGTTTGTTCCCCGGTAGGCTCAGAGTCTAGTGGAGAAAGAGCACTCCTTTCCACTTCCCAAGTCCATCTAGGTCCTCATGCAAATAACACGTGGTTGCAAAATTAGTTTAACATTTCCTTGCTTAGGAAAAAAACAACTGGACAGCTACATGCAAAAGAATCAAACTGGACTATTTTCTCACACTATATACAAAGAGACACACTCAAAATGAATTAAAGACTTAAATGTAGCATCTGAAACCATAACATTCCTAGA
The DNA here is from genome assembly GCA_022376925.1 of Tragulus kanchil. Classification (NCBI taxonomy): domain Eukaryota; kingdom Metazoa; phylum Chordata; class Mammalia; order Artiodactyla; family Tragulidae; genus Tragulus; species Tragulus kanchil. Next base: position 158,347,044 of record JAIOJX010000025.1, on the reverse strand, counting down.
AGAAAACACTGAAAGTATGCTCTTTGACATCATTCTTAACTGTATTCTTGGATATGTCTCCTCAGGCAAGGAAAAGAAAGGCACAGATAAACAAGAGAGAAAATGATCAGAAAAGGAGACAATCATAAAAACCACATGAGTGCTCTGGATGTCAAGGAAGGGTCAAACGGGTCTCCTACACTGCAGGCTGAGTGAAAAGCCCCAATGTTCCACCTGACAAAGTGAGTGCTCTGGATGTAAAAGGCTTCTGAAATGGCCCACAAAATTTCTTCTATTTTTGATGAAAAGATGCTACAGAGATTTCTTTTAAATACTCACATTTCAATATAATTTGCAGATATCCACTAAAAAAAAGCATTTTCTAAATTGTTGAGAAAATATTTCCTCTGTAGAAAATCTTTGCCTGGGCGGATTTCCAAGTCTCCTTCCCATCCTCTTGGTCCCTGGAGCCCCTACCCTCTGCAGTCAGACTTTTCCCCAGAGCGCTTGCAGGTTTGCTGGCATTCCTCTGAGGACAGAGATGGATGAGGTGTGAGCGTTTGTTGATGTTCACTTGGTATTTTTAGTCCCTGGTTAGCAAAAGGAGAGAAAGCAGCAGAGTGGCTTTGACTGAATAGGAAATCTCACATCCCTCCTGTTAAAAGTCCCTTTCTTTGGGAGAACCTTTTTTAACTGGCTGCCCTTGCCGCCCGGAGTGCTGCTTGAATCCTGGGTCTCCCGGTTGCCAGGAATCCTTCTACTCCCTAAAAGGTTTGGTGAGTAGTCTGTCATAGAATGGGCCTTAAAGACTGTAATGATAAATAATTTAGCTAAACATGTCTCTGAAGGTTGTGGATTTTTGTCCATCTTAGGAAGTGTCTGCTAGAGACCTTCTTAGCTCTGTTTGTTCCCCGGTAGGCTCAGAGTCTAGTGGAGAAAGAGCACTCCTTTCCACTTCCCAAGTCCATCTAGGTCCTCATGCAAATAACACGTGGTTGCAAAATTAGTTTAACATTTCCTTGCTTAGGAAAAAAACAACTGGACAGCTACATGCAAAAGAATCAAACTGGACTATTTTCTCACACTATATACAAAGAGACACACTCAAAATGAATTAAAGACTTAAATGTAGCATCTGAAACCATAACATTCCTAGAAGAAAACACTGAAAGTATGCTCTTTGACATCATTCTTAACTGTATTCTTGGATATGTCTCCTCAGGCAAGGAAAAGAAAGGCACAGATAAACAAGAGAGACTATCAAACTAAAGATCAGAAAAGGAGACAATCATAAAAACAAAAGGTCAGCTACTGAATGGGAGAAGGTATTTATAAATAAGATATCTGATAAGGGGTTCATATCTAAAATATACAAATGGCTCGTACAACTTAACATCAAAAAAGCAAACAAACTGATTAAAAAATACTCAGAGGATTGGAAAAGACAGTTTTCCAACTAAGGCATATAGATGGCCAACAAGCCCATGAAGAACTGCTCCATATCACTTATCATCAGGGAAATACAAAACACAACCACAACAAGATATCACCTCACATCTGTTCCCATGATTATTGTCAAAAAGACAACAAGTAACTAGTGTGGGTGAGGGTGTGGAGGAAAGGGAACCCTCATGCACTACTGGTGGGAATGTAAATTGGTCCAGCCACTGTGGAAAGCAGTGTGGAAGTTCCTCAAGAAATTAAAAACAGAACTACTATTTGATCCAGCCATTCCAATCCTGGGTGTTTATCTGAAGAAAGGGAAAACACTAATTTGAAAAGATACAGGTACCCCTATGTGCACTGTAGCATTGTTACAATTTCTAAGAGCTGGTGACAGCTCAAGTGGTCATCAATAGATGAATGGATAAAGATGTGGTATGTATATAGAATGGAATGTTACTCAGCCACAAATAAGAATGAGACCTTGTCATTTTGACAGCATGGATGAACTTAGGCTAAGTAAAGGAATTCAGACAGAGAAAGATAAATACTGTGTGATTTCACTTGTATGTGGCATCTAAAGAAGAAAACAACTGTCCATCTAGGTCCTCATGCAAATAACACGTGGTTGCAAAATTAGTTTAACATTTCCTTGCTTAGGAAAAAAACAACTGGACAGCTACATGCAAAAGAATCAAACTGGACTATTTTCTCACACTATATACAAAGAGACACACTCAAAATGAATTAAAGACTTAAATGTAGCATCTGAAACCATAACATTCCTAGAAGAAAACACTGAAAGTATGCTCTTTGACATCATTCTTAACTGTATTCTTGGATATGTCTCCTCAGGCAAGGAAAAGAAAGGCACAGATAAACAAGAGAGACTATCAAACTAAAGATCAGAAAAGGAGACAATCATAAAAACAAAAGGTCAGCTACTGAATGGGAGAAGGTATTTATAAATAAGATATCTGATAAGGGGTTCATATCTAAAATATACAAATGGCTCGTACAACTTAACATCAAAAAAGCAAACAAACTGATTAAAAAATACTCAGAGGATTGGAAAAGACAGTTTTCCAACTAAGGCATATAGATGGCCAACAAGCCCATGAAGAACTGCTCCATATCACTTATCATCAGGGAAATACAAAACACAACCACAACAAGATATCACCTCACATCTGTTCCCATGATTATTGTCAAAAAGACAACAAGTAACTAGTGTGGGTGAGGGTGTGGAGGAAAGGGAACCCTCATGCACTACTGGTGGGAATGTAAATTGGTCCAGCCACTGTGGAAAGCAGTGTGGAAGTTCCTCAAGAAATTAAAAACAGAACTACTATTTGATCCAGCCATTCCAATCCTGGGTGTTTATCTGAAGAAAGGGAAAACACTAATTTGAAAAGATACAGGTACCCCTATGTGCACTGTAGCATTGTTACAATTTCTAAGAGCTGGTGACAGCTCAAGTGGTCATCAATAGATGAATGGATAAAGATGTGGTATGTATATAGAATGGAATGTTACTCAGCCACAAATAAGAATGAGACCTTGTCATTTTGACAGCATGGATGAACTTAGGCTAAGTAAAGGAATTCAGACAGAGAAAGATAAATACTGTGTGATTTCACTTGTATGTGGCATCTAAAGAACAAAACAAATGAACAAACATAACAATACAGAAATGGAGTCATAAATACAGAGAACAAACAGGTAGTTGGTAGAGGGAAGGGTGGTGGGAGAATGAGAAAAATAAGTGAAGGAGATTAAGAGGTACAAAACTCCAGCTGCAAAATAAATTAGTCACAGGCATAAAATGTACAGTGTGGAAACTATGGTCAATAATAATGTAACATTTTTGTGTGGTGACAGATGGTAACTAGACTATTGTGGTGATCCTTTGGTCACATAGAGAAATACCGGTATGCTGAGTGCCAGGAATTAATATAGTGTTGTAGTCAGTTATTCTTCAAAGACAAACAAAATCTTAGATAAAGTGATTAGATTTGTGGTTACCAGAGGTGTGGGCCCAGGGAAAGTAGAGTTAGTAGAAAATAGTCAAAGGGTGCAAACTTTCAGTTATAAAATAAATAAGCACTAATGATAAAATATATAGCAGTATTAATATAATTAACATTGCTTTACATTATATATGAAATTTGTTAAGAGGGTAAATCTTAAAAGTTTCACCACACAGAAAATAACTTTTCCTTTTTCTTTAATTTTGTATCTGTATTAGATGATGAATATTCATTTATTGTGGTCATCATTTCATGATGTAAGTCAAATTATTATGCTTTATGCCTTAAACTTTTACAGCATTGTATGTCAATTATCTCTCAGTAAAACTGGAAGAAAAAATAAATAAAATGAAAATAAATGTTCTCTATTTTTTAGCTATGAGTAGATTTCAGAAAATGATTTGCTATTTGTAGAAACTCTCTAAAGTTACGCATTAAACAAGGATGCTGACTGAGTTTGCTTGGAAGGCTAGAAGCAAGATATAACTTATAGAAATAAAAACAACCAGGAAAAAAGATATTGGTGGAAATCCTGAAAGATCTGAGATGAATATACTTTGTTTAGGAGCATTTGGGTTGTTTCTACCATTTGGTATTGTAATTAAAGTGCCCATATATCTATCTCACTTCCTGCTTTCAGTCCTTTTGGGTATACATTCCTAAGTGGAATTTCTGGATAATATGGTCATTGTATTTTTAAATTTTTGAGGAATTTCCATGGTGGTTGCACATTTTCCCTTCTTGTGACAACAGTGCACAAACCTTCTAAATTCTCCACATAATTGCCAAAGCTTAAAAAAAAAAAAAAAAAACTATGCTAATGAATATGAAGTGGCATCTGGTGGTTTTGCTTTGCATTTCTCTAATAACTAATGATGTCGGGAATCTTTTCATGTGCTTTTTGGTCATTTTTATATCTTCTTTGGAGAAATGTTTATTCACATCTTTTGAACACTGTTTAATCAGATGCTTGTTTTTTTGTTTGTTATTGAGTTGTAGGAGTTCTTTACATGTTCTGGATACTAACCTCTTATCAGGCATGATTTGAAAGTATTTTTTTCCATTCTCTATGTTGCCTTTTCACTCTGTTGACTATCTTCTGCCCAACCAATTTTGACAAAGATGAAAAATTCAGTGGGGAAGGGACAGTGTTTTCAGCAGATTGAGCTGGAGTAGTTCAACATTCAAAGGCCAAAAAAATGAGTCTCAACCTAAGATCTTGTACAAAACTTAATTCAAAGTGGATCACAGGTTTGAGCCTCAGCCTAAGATCTTGTACAAAACTGAATTCAAAGTGGATCACAGGTTTAAATGTGCAACATAAAACTATAGAAAAAAACCAACTAAACAAAAGGAGTTATTTAGAATCTAGGGGTAGGCAAAAAGCTTACACTTGATAGCAAAAACATGATCCATCAAAGGTAAAATTGATAAATTTGACTTCTTCAAAATTTAAAGCTTTTTCTCTGCAAAGACCACATCTAAAAATTTAAAGGTAAGCTATAGACTGAGATAAAATATTTGCAAACCTCTGTCAAGTTGCTTTAGTTGTGTCTGACTCTGAGTGTCCCTATGGACCACGATCCACCAGGCTCCTTTGTCTGTGGGATTCTCCAGGCAAGAACACTGGAGTGGGTCACCATGCTCTTCTCCAGAGGACCTTCCCCACTCAGGAATTGAACCTGTATCTCTTACATCTTACCTGTTTTTTAAAATTGGGCTACCATTTGGTATTGTAATTAAAGTGCCCATATATCTATCTCACTTCCTGCTTTCAGTCCTTTTGGGTATACATTCCTAAGTGGAATTTCTGGATAATATGGTCATTGTATTTTTAAATTTTTGAGGAATTTCCATGGTGGTTGCACATTTTCCCTTCTTGTGACAACAGTGCACAAACCTTCTAAATTCTCCACATAATTGCCAAAGCTTAAAAAAAAAAAAAAAAAACTATGCTAATGAATATGAAGTGGCATCTGGTGGTTTTGCTTTGCATTTCTCTAATAACTAATGATGTCGGGAATCTTTTCATGTGCTTTTTGGTCATTTTTATATCTTCTTTGGAGAAATGTTTATTCACATCTTTTGAACACTGTTTAATCAGATGCTTGTTTTTTTGTTTGTTATTGAGTTGTAGGAGTTCTTTACATGTTCTGGATACTAACCTCTTATCAGGCATGATTTGAAAGTATTTTTTTCCATTCTCTATGTTGCCTTTTCACTCTGTTGACTATCTTCTGCCCAACCAATTTTGACAAAGATGAAAAATTCAGTGGGGAAGGGACAGTGTTTTCAGCAGATTGAGCTGGAGTAGTTCAACATTCAAAGGCCAAAAAAATGAGTCTCAACCTAAGATCTTGTACAAAACTTAATTCAAAGTGGATCACAGGTTTGAGCCTCAGCCTAAGATCTTGTACAAAACTGAATTCAAAGTGGATCACAGGTTTAAATGTGCAACATAAAACTATAGAAAAACCAACTAAACAAAAGGAGTTATTTAGAATCTAGGGGTAGGCAAAAAGCTTACACTTGATAGCAAAAACATGATCCATCAAAGGTAAAATTGATAAATTTGACTTCTTCAAAATTTAAAGCTTTTTCTCTGCAAAGACCACATCTAAAAATTTAAAGGTAAGCTATAGACTGAGATAAAATATTTGCAAACCTCTGTCAAGTTGCTTTAGTTGTGTCTGACTCTGAGTGTCCCTATGGACCACGATCCACCAGGCTCCTTTGTCTGTGGGATTCTCCAGGCAAGAACACTGGAGTGGGTCACCATGCTCTTCTCCAGAGGACCTTCCCCACTCAGGAATTGAACCTGTATCTCTTACATCTACCTACATTGGTAGACGGGTTCTTTACCATTAGCACCACCTGGGAAGCCCTAAACACCTTCTAGGGGTAAAATACAGATAGGAAATGGTCCCACAGCGAAAGATCTTCTATTCTGCAGGACTGGGACCTCACCAGAAGAGGGAGCCATTACTCAAGCTATTGCTAGGGCGAAACAGATATAGAGGACCTTAAAATAAAAAATAGAGATAAATAGGAATGGTGTTATTTTACAAACCACCTTTTACACTGGGGGATATATTTGTGGTTAATTTTTTTTTAACTACTATAAATCAGTTGATGAAAATTGGTAATTAGTGGGCAAAACAGGGAAAGGGAATCAGGTCATAAAAGATGCCAGATGAATTAAAGTTCTGATTGGGAGGCAGCCTGTGAAGAATCAGGCAGATGCTCTCTTCCTTGCTTCCTGTGGAGATGTTCCTTCTACAGCAGCTTACATATGCACAGGCACTCAGAAGCATCCACAGGATTAGCCATCAGTTGAGAGTGAGGTTTCCCCGTGGTGCTAGTGTAAAGAACCCGCCTGCCAATGCAGGATACATAAGGACGAGGGTTAGGTCCCTGCATCAGGAAGATCTGCTGAAAGAGGAAATGGCAACCCACTCCAATATTCTTGCCTGGAGAATCCAACCATTAGCAGAGGAGCGTGGCGGGCTACAGTCCATAGGATCGCAAGGAGTCAGACAAGACTGAAGAGACTGAACGAGCGCAGAGGCGTGAGGCTGACTTCCCGTGCTTTATATGCATGTTTATAAAGAAAACGATCTCAAAAAGAAGTTACCCAACACTTTTGCCATTTACCTTAAACAAGGGCTATAAAAAGGAGTCAGAAATGAGAAAAGGTATTGGCGAGGGAGCGTAGCTGTGAGACTGGTAAAGGTAATTCATTTTAGAATGTATGATGCTGCCGTGAATCCTCATCCTGGGGTTTCCAAACCCTAGTCTAGAAATGTACTTCAGGGGGCCAATCAGAAAACTATGAAATGTGTCCATAGAGAACAGGTTATCCAAACACTTAGCTTCCCCACTCAGGAATTGAACCTGTATCTCTTACATCTACCTACATTGGTAGACGGGTTCTTTACCATTAGCACCACCTGGGAAGCCCTAAACACCTTCTAGGGTAAAATACAGATAGGAAATGGTCCCACAGCGAAAGATCTTCTATTCTGCAGGACTGGGACCTCACCAGAAGAGGGAGCCATTACTCAAGCTATTGCTAGGGCGAAACAGATATAGAGGACCTTAAAATAAAAAATAGAGATAAATAGGAATGGTGTTATTTTACAAACCACCTTTTACACTGGGGGATATATTTGTGGTTAATTTTTTTTTAACTACTATAAATCAGTTGATGAAAATTGGTAATTAGTGGGCAAAACAGGGAAAGGGAATCAGGTCATAAAAGATGCCAGATGAATTAAAGTTCTGATTGGGAGGCAGCCTGTGAAGAATCAGGCAGATGCTCTCTTCCTTGCTTCCTGTGGAGATGTTCCTTCTACAGCAGCTTACATATGCACAGGCACTCAGAAGCATCCACAGGATTAGCCATCAGTTGAGAGTGAGGTTTCCCCGTGGTGCTAGTGTAAAGAACCCGCCTGCCAATGCAGGATACATAAGGACGAGGGTTAGGTCCCTGCATCAGGAAGATCTGCTGAAAGAGGAAATGGCAACCCACTCCAATATTCTTGCCTGGAGAATCCAACCATTAGCAGAGGAGCGTGGCGGGCTACAGTCCATAGGATCGCAAGGAGTCAGACAAGACTGAAGAGACTGAACGAGCGCAGAGGCGTGAGGCTGACTTCCCGTGCTTTATATGCATGTTTATAAAGAAAACGATCTCAAAAAGAAGTTACCCAACACTTTTGCCATTTACCTTAAACAAGGGCTATAAAAAGGAGTCAGAAATGAGAAAAGGTATTGGCGAGGGAGCGTAGCTGTGAGACTGGTAAAGGTAATTCATTTTAGAATGTATGATGCTGCCGTGAATCCTCATCCTGGGGTTTCCAAACCCTAGTCTAGAAATGTACTTCAGGGGGCCAATCAGAAAACTATGAAATGTGTCCATAGAGAACAGGTACCCAACCTATGCCTAAAATGCTGAAGGGGACTCTGGGCTGAGCTTGACTCGCTTCCACCAGGAAATCAAAGAGAGAAAGAGGTTGGTTTCTGGATGCTCAAGGGCTGAGGAAGGAGGCACAACATGACCAGATGCCACCTAGAGAAGCATTTGCCTTGGTGCAGGAAAGTGTCAGAAATTTTTGAAGACAGGTCCACTGAGAGAGCTTGCTTTACCTTCCTGCCTCCTAGAAACTCTCTCCGCCAAGTGGGAGTCTCTCCATTTTCTTGCACCCCTCTGCTTTCCCCTGCTCCATTTCTGTTGCTGGGCAAAAGAGGACCAGAACTGGGTCTGAGCTGAGGAATGGGAGGACACTGAAAAGTAAGTTTGGTGCGTTGCAAATGACAAAACTCTAATGGAAAACCTAACGACTCCATGCATATCAATAGGAATTAATTATATGGGACTGAATGAACTGATGAATATGACTGATAGCTTTATGAATTTGGGGGCAATATACTGACATTAATCTTTGTTTTCCAGAAAAAAACTTTCTCTGCTATGATTGCAACCAGCTGATAAAGCATACCTTTGTAAACAAAGACGAAGCGTTTCTCTTCTCTCTACCTGATTTTTCCTTCTCCAGCTGGGTCTCCTGAGGACTTGAGGATTTATTACAAGTGGATTACAACGAATTATGCTAACCATTGTTTTAATTTGTTTTTTTTTTTTTTTTAAAACATTTATTTATTTAGGCGGGGGGGGGGAAGGAGGGGGGTGCTCGGGCCACTTCCTCTGGTCTTTCATTTGTCTAGTTTCATCTATCTTTGTTCTTTGGCTCATGTGGGCCTCCCATGGTACTGTCCTCTGTTGTTGCAGAGCACCGACTCTGGGCGCGTGTGCTCCAGAGCTCCGGCTCGGTAATTGGGCACATCAGTCCAGCCGCTCCGCGGCACTTGGGATCTTCCCAGGCCAGGGATCAAACCAGCGCTCCTTGCACTGCAAGGCGGTGTCCTTACCCACTGGACCACCAGGGAAGCCCCTTAATTTGTTCTTTGCTTCCAAATCCCTTAGGATTTGTGTCTCCCTGCAACACTATGGTTTTGTCAATGTTACTAGTTGCATTATTTTTACCCTACCTATTTTGTAAGATTGTTGTTTCGTAACAGAACCCAGTGTGTAGGCAGACCTGCAACAAAACTGATGATAGCGATCCCTGAGGAAACAGTCACATTTATCATTCTTATAATAGTGTGAATCCAGGTCTACCTTGAGTGGCAAATCAACACGAATTTTCACTTAATTTGGGATAAATCTCCCAGTGCCATGGGACAAGAATCGGTCATGAACTATCTCAAAATATTATTTGAATTGCAGACCAAGAGAGGAATTGAAAAATGGAGCATTTTGCTGGGCAAAGAGACAGAACTGGGTCTGAGCTGAGGAATGGGAGGACACTGAAAAGTAAGTTTGGTGCGTTGCAAATGACAAAACTCTAATGGAAAACCTAACGACTCCATGCATATCAATAGGAATTAATTATATGGGACTGAATGAACTGATGAATATGACTGATAGCTTTATGAATTTGGGGGCAATATACTGACATTAATCTTTGTTTTCCAGAAAAAAACTTTCTCTGCTATGATTGCAACCAGCTGATAAAGCATACCTTTGTAAACAAAGACGAAGCGTTTCTCTTCTCTCTACCTGATTTTTCCTTCTCCAGCTGGGTCTCCTGAGGACTTGAGGATTTATTACAAGTGGATTACAACGAATTATGCTAACCATTGTTTTAATTTGTTCTTTTTTTTTTTTTAAAACATTTATTTATTTAGGCGGGGGTGGGGAAGGAGGGGGGTGCTCGGGCCACTTCCTCTGGTCTTTCATTTGTCTAGTTTCATCTATCTTTGTTCTTTGGCTCATGTGGGCCTCCCATGGTACTGTCCTCTGTTGTTGCAGAGCACCGACTCTGGGCGCGTGTGCTCCAGAGCTCCGGCTCGGTAATTGGGCACATCAGTCCAGCCGCTCCGCGGCACTTGGGATCTTCCCAGGCCAGGGATCAAACCAGCGCTCCTTGCACTGCAAGGCGGTGTCCTTACCCACTGGACCACCAGGGAAGCCCCTTAATTTGTTCTTTGCTTCCAAATCCCTTAGGATTTGTGTCTCCCTGCAACACTATGGTTTTGTCAATGTTACTAGTTGCATTATTTTTACCCTACCTATTTTGTAAGATTGTTGTTTCGTAACAGAACCCAGTGTGTAGGCAGACCTGCAACAAAACTGATGATAGCGATCCCTGAGGAAACAGTCACATTTATCATTCTTATAATAGTGTGAATCCAGGTCTACCTTGAGTGGCAAATCAACACGAATTTTCACTTAATTTGGGATAAATCTCCCAGTGCCATGGGACAAGAATCGGTCATGAACTATCTCAAAATATTATTTGAATTGCAGACCAAGAGAGGAATTGAAAAATGGAGCATTTTCTGTCAGATCAGTAGACAAAGACTGTCACAGTCATCAGTGACTGCATCCACCACAGACAGGGAGCTGGTGAGCCCTGAGGGAACTCAGGCTGTGAAAACACAGGATCCCAGCTGAGAGAGAGCTGAGGTGCATATCAAAGGAATGATTTCAATGCATCCAATCTCTTGCATCTTTCTATAAATAGCAAAGTGCTAAATTCCTTAACTTGAATTAACAATAATTAAAAAAAAAAAACTTGAACAATAATCTTTTGACATTCCGACTGCATGACTTTTGTTGCAAAACTTTTTATAGCCTGGATTCTCCTCTTACCTCCTCAGAACAGTTCTTTGAGGGTTTCTTGAAATGCTGCGTCCTGGGCTTCAAGTCCTAAAAATTTCTGCCCAAAACAAAACAAAACAAAAAACTCTCCAAAAAAAAAAAAACGTAAATGTGAGTTCAGAAGTCTGAATGTTGGGAGGATTTGGACATTTTATGTTCTCAATTGCGACTGTTTTCTGAGTAAAATTGATATGAAATCTTATCGAAGAGTCACTAGAAATGTTGTGGATTCAGCCAGTGCCCCATCCAGGGCCAGAGGAAGATGATTCCCATGAATACAGTTTGAGGGGCAATGGGAGGCCCAAGAGAAGATGTGTTCTGTACTCTGGGGTTACATTTACATAGTTGGAGTCATAAACTACTTCACAAGTGTTGATTCGATTTTTGCCTTTGAATGCACCTTGTTTTCCTGGCTGTTTGAGTGAGTGCTTCTGGAAAGCTAGCATTTTATCCTCTGAGCACTTGTCCTTGGGTCAATAACCCAGAATGAAGTTTTTAAAACACCTCCAAAAGACAGCCACCCTTGCCAGCAACAGATATGAGATGCACAATGATCTACTGATTAGATGTCCAGAAAGCCTGTCAACCTATGCCTATTCCAGAGTTCCTGATTTCCTTCCATCTCAACCAAACTGCTGTTCCCTTGGTCTTCTTCATTTCAGAGAATGGCAGCACCATTGATTTGGATTCTCTAGATAAGTCCCTAGACATCCTTTGACCCCCCCTCTCCTACATTCTCCAGCCAGCCAATCTAAGGGGAGTCGGTCACCTCTGCCTTCAGAATGTGTCCTCATCTGCCGGTTCACAGCCTGCTCCTGCATCCTGACCGTTCCCCTGTCTGTTGCATGGACGCTTCCAATAGTCTCCAAGTCCATCTGTGTATACTTCTTCGGTGATCCCCTTACAATCTATTCTTCCCACAGCTAGACTGATCTTCAAACAGGAGTCAGATTGTATTCATTTCTAACCCTGAACCTGGAATACCACTGTAACACCTAAATCTTTACCGTGGTCTCCAAGACTCCCTCCGACCTGACTGCTGGAGGAACACTTCACATTATGTTTAACTTCTATCTTTCATGACTGGCTTGTAATCACATGAAGATCACTCGCAACTCAGGGCCTTTAATTTTGCTTCCCCCCTCTATCTTTTCACAGTGTGCTTCTTAAATCATTCAAAACATAATTCGATTGTATGTTCAAATATCATCTCCTCAGAGAAGCTTTTTATTACCAGCTCACCTAAAAAAGTGCAGTCACTAGCTATCCTTTTATATTGCTTTATTTTTCTTCCTAATAGTTACTATGTGACCTTTTATTACTTGTGTTGGTATGTTGTCTGTCTGTCCCATGAAATCAGGGGCCACGACTACTTTATCCTTGAGCACCTGGAACCGTGACACTTTGTAAACATTCAATCAATATTTTTCAAAACTATTTATTAATTGGTTTATTAACCAATTCATTTTAAGGAAGTAAGTATGGAGTATAACAAAATCAACACTGGAGTTGGAGCTTTGGATTCCCCATATAATTTGCTCACGAATTAATTATGTGGATTTTGACAAATAATGTGAATTTCCAGTCCCTAATTTCTTCACTTAAAGATAATCTTAAGGAAATCCAGCACCCTGAAATTCCATGACATGTAAAATAGAGCCATCTCTGATATAGGGAATCCTTCTACTTTTTTGCATTAAGTATGCAGACATTATAAATCAATGATTCACATGCTTCTGGATATATTTTAGTATCTGTCATGCTTTACTTCTCTCCTTCCCTCTTCCCTTTTTTTTTTAAATTAGTGTTTTATGAGTCACCTTTTATGTTCCAAGTACTATGCCAGGCACTTGTAAACAAAGATAAATCACATATTTTCACTGCTTGGAAAAAGCTCGTGATCTAAAAAGGAAGGCAGAGACATAAACAAATGAATTACAGTATAATTTGAAAGTGCATAAGCAGAAATTTGTTCAAGATACAAAGGGAGGCACTCTATCTGGGAGCTCAGAGTAGAATGAGACAGAGAGATAATGTGATGTGCCTTTTTGGAATGAGGCACTATTAGAGGAAAGGTAACAGAGGTAGGTGTGGAGGATGTGGTCAAGAAAAATAAAGACTGATCAGTGAGTCCACTGGCCTATTGGTTAGGAAATCCTTGGCCATAATTACCATTGTAGTTTTGGTGGATGGTGAACACAACACCAGGATGCTGTGAATTGGTGGATAACTGGAAGGAGTGGAGAGGAGATATGTTGTATGAGCTTCTATTTGGGAAAGTTTGTGAAGGAGAGTCAATCCTGTCAATCTTAAAAGAAGTCAACCCCGAATAGTCATTGGAAGGATGGATGCTGACGCTGAAGCTCCAATACTTTGGCCGCCTGATGGGAAGAGACAATTCATTGGAAAAGAGCCTTATGTTGGGAAAAACAGAAGGCAGAAGGGGAAAGGGATGACAGAGGATGAGATGATTGGATGGCAGCACTGAGTCCACGGACATGAATTTGAGCAAGCTCTGGGAGATGGCGATGGACAGGGAAACCTGGTGTGCTGCAGTCCATGAGGTCACAAAGAGTTGGACACAATTGAACAACTGAACTGAACTGAATTGAGAAGGAGAGGAAAGAACTAGGTAAGGAAATGGGTTACAGAGGAATTTGAAGGATGAGAGAAGCTAGGCTTTGTTGAGGAATGAGCCAACAGAGGTCAAAGAGCTGGACTGATGATGACCAGAAGGCTGTGTGAAAACTTCTGGCTATCAGGAGGGAGGGGGACCCAGGAGACCCAGGGGATCTACCAGGGGATCTACCAGGGGATCCAGGGGGAGGAGACAGAGCATAGCTCAACTGTAAGAGGAAGCTCATTTTACTCTGGGTCAAAGGGGAAGAGGGAGAGAGGATTCTGACACTCAGGGGCTTTCACAGATCACAGTTAGGAGGTGAGTAGATTCTTGCTTTTGTGAAGTAAGCATTAAGGTCATGTGCTGAGCTGAAGTGATCAAGGTTGGTAGGAGATTCAAGGCAGTGAAGCACTGGAATATATTCTTACATTCCGTATGAAGCAGAAATTTGTTCAAGATACAAAGGGAGGCACTCTATCTGGGAGCTCAGAGTAGAATGAGACAGAGAGATAATGTGATGTGCCTTTTTGGAATGAGGCACTATTAGAGGAAAGGTAACAGAGGTAGGTGTGGAGGATGTGGTCAAGAAAAATAAAGACTGATCAGTGAGTCCACTGGCCTATTGGTTAGGAAATCCTTGGCCATAATTACCATTGTAGTTTTGGTGGATGGTGAACACAACACCAGGATGCTGTGAATTGGTGGATAACTGGAAGGAGTGGAGAGGAGATATGTTGTATGAGCTTCTATTTGGGAAAGTTTGTGAAGGAGAGTCAATCCTGTCAATCTTAAAAGAAGTCAACCCCGAATAGTCATTGGAAGGATGGATGCTGACGCTGAAGCTCCAATACTTTGGCCGCCTGATGGGAAGAGACAATTCATTGGAAAAGAGCCTTATGTTGGGAAAAACAGAAGGCAGAAGGGGAAAGGGATGACAGAGGATGAGATGATTGGATGGCAGCACTGAGTCCACGGACATGAATTTGAGCAAGCTCTGGGAGATGGCGATGGACAGGGAAACCTGGTGTGCTGCAGTCCATGAGGTCACAAAGAGTTGGACACAATTGAACAACTGAACTGAACTGAATTGAGAAGGAGAGGAAAGAACTAGGTAAGGAAATGGGTTACAGAGGAATTTGAAGGATGAGAGAAGCTAGGCTTTGTTGAGGAATGAGCCAACAGAGGTCAAAGAGCTGGACTGATGATGACCAGAAGGCTGTGTGAAAACTTCTGGCTATCAGGAGGGAGGGGGACCCAGGAGACCCAGGGGATCTACCAGGGGATCTACCAGGGGATCCAGGGGCAGGAGACAGAGCATAGCTCAACTGTAAGAGGAAGCTCATTTTACTCTGGGTCAAAGGGGAAGAGGGAGAGAGGATTCTGACACTCAGGGGCTTTCACAGATCACAGTTAGGAGGTGAGTAGATTCTTGCTTTTGTGAAGTAAGCATTAAGGTCATGTGCTGAGCTGAAGTGATCAAGGTTGGTAGGAGATTCAAGGCAGTGAAGCACTGGAATATATTCTTACATTCCTTACGCATGAAGCTGAAGGACATGGCAACCCCCTCCAGTACTCTTGCCTGGAGAATCCCATGGACAGAGGAGCCTGGTGGGCTACAGTCCATGGGGTCCCAAAGAATCAGATATGACAGAGCACTAACACTTTACTTATGAAGGGTATAGCTGGAGCTCCTCGGCTGACTAATGCCTTGCAGATGAGGAGACAGTGTTTCTGTTGACAATCATAGTCCCAAACTAATGGGTGGGTGGCTTATTTTTGATGATTCCTGTCTTCATCACGGGCTATTAGGAAGTACTAAATTGTGCTTGAGCCTCCTCGTACTCCCAAGGCTAATTACTGTTAATGCTATTTTGCTGTTTTAGCTCCTTAATGAAGAAGCACAGTCAACAACGATGCTGAGAACAGAAGGGTCAGCACAAAGTCTCCCAGCTGAGAAGCTCTGGATGCGCGTTCATCAGCTATCAGGCTGGCAGGTATGCTAACAAACAGGTATGTGTATCCATTCATTCATTCATCTGTTCAGTAAATGTCTGTGTATCAACTTCTCTATGCCAGATAAACTGGCAGTCAATGAGGATTCAGCTACAGAAAATCCGGTTCTCATACTGTGAACCCAGGGATGTATTCAATAGATCTAGATCTAGATCTCTTGGTCGCTCAGTTATGTCCGATTCTTTGCACCCCCATGGACTGTAGCCTACTAGGCTCCTCTGTCCATGGGATTTCCAAGCAAGAATACTAGAATGTCATTTCCTATTTCAAGTGATTTTCCATGACCCAGGGATTGAACCCATGTCTCCTGCATCTCCTATATTGCCAGGTTGTTTCTTTACCACTGTGCCACCTACTCTGATTCAACATATCTAGTGAATTTCTAATATGAAAGTTAAATATTACAGCTGTACGAGTGAACACATGTGTAATGTTTGTTTTATTTTATTTAGGTTTTTGTAATATCTTTTGTGCAGCTGCTCAATTGCAAATACTATTTATTACTAAACTGCCTTTAGAGCCCTAGAAATGAACAAGTAACGTAAAATAAGTCTCTCCTATGCTGCTTTGGGCTTCCCAGGTGGCGCTAGTGGTAAAGAAGCCACCTGCCAATGCAGGAGATGCAAGAGACACAGGTTTGATCCCTGGGTTAGGAAGATTTCCTGGAGGCAATTCACTCCAGTATTCTTGCCTGGAGAATCTCAGGAACAGAGGAGTCTGGTGGGCTACGGTCCATAACGTTGCAGTGCTGGACATAACTGAAGCGACTTAGCACCCACGCACGCCTATGCTGCTGTATTGCCTACACTCCGCCCTCAGGATTCAAATTTCCATTCTGTGAACACACCTGCCAAGTCTCTAAGCCCTGCTCCAGGACCTCCCCTGGCACTCTGCCAACAGGGAGGAAGCCTTGGATGCTTCCCAAGCTGTTGCTGCCTTTCGCCTCCAAGGGGCAGTGTTGTCCTTTCTTGTTCACTGATGTCTGTAAGCAAATTATTAAGGGGAAATTAAAGTAATTTATATGCAAGAATAAAAGAAACCTTATAAGAAATTTCAGCTTTATTATATACCCAAGGATCTGAGTTAATATGCTTCCCATTGCCTCTTCATTTTTAATTATCAGAACAGTCAATTTGCATCATTCTTTAGATTGGAGAGAGTTGTGTTGACAATACCCTCCAAAGGAAATTTCTAGTTCCCTTCCTTCCCAATTTTCTTCCTTTTCCCTAGTCTTCCTTCTTCACTCCTCCCCTCCATTTCCTCCCTCCCTCCCTCCCTTTCTTCCTTCTTTCCGTCTTTTATTCATTCATTCCTCAAATGTTTCATGAGCGTTTACTCTGAGTTAGGATCTAAAGCTATGAACTGAAATAAGAAGCAGCCTTTGTTTTCAGGGACCTTACAGTCTAGGCAGAGACAGGTGATACCAATGATGACTGTGCTTCAGTGTGTTTAAAGCTGTGATTACAGTAACCACAGAGCACTCTGGGAGAAGGGAACTTAGAAGAGAGGCTTCTACATCAGCAAGTAGGTCAGGTAAGGCTTCCTTTGAGCTGAGTCATAGAGGCCGTGCAGGAGTTAGTCTTGTGAAACTGGGTAGAGAGAAGGGAAAGATTGTGACTCCATACTTAGAGCTTTTAATTTCAATCCTTGGAATAGAGGCAATTGGGCTTCCCTGGTGACTCAGTAGTAAAGAACTTGCCTGCCAATGTAGGAGACATAGGTGTGATCTCTGGGTCAGGAAGATCTCCTGGAGAAGGAAATGACAACCCACTCCAGAAAGTCTTGCCTGGGAAATCCAGTTTCAATATCAAAGTCTCAAAACTTAATGGAATGGATAGACAGAAAAGTCGAGGGATACAGTCGACCTGAAAAGCACTATGAACGATTTCAACATAATTGAGATGTAGATAGCATTCACACAACAGTAGGATACAAATCCTATTCAAGTTCCCATAGATTATAAACCAGGAGACCCTGGAATATAATTGTCTTTCTAGTATGGAAAGTGAAGGGAGAGTGGGAAGGAGGGTGGGAAGATTCCAGAGCTTCCCTGGTGTTCCAGTGGCTAAGACTCTGTGCTTCCAATGCAGTGGGCAGGGGTCTGATCCCGGCTTGGGGAACCAAGATCCCACGTGCTGGTATGACCAAAAAAAAAGGACACAGTAGACTTCAATACACTGTAAAAGCAGACTCCATCATCTCTGAATTCTCCTTATGTGGTGCAGTGCCAGGCTTGTAGTAGTTACTACAATATATAGGTAAACTTAATAAATGTATGACTTTGTTTCTACATGCTATGTTTTTTTTTTTTAATAGATAACATCAAGGCCTATGATCAACATCTAAGTAGTTATGAATTTAATTCAACCATCCTCTCCAACAACTGTGAAAAAGGAGCATGATGAATTTTCATTTAGTGTATACACCTGTTCTCATAGCCCCACATTTGCTGTTTAAACAACGTACCCCATCCATTGACCCTCCGTCACTTCCATCGTTCACCACCCCCACTTCTACCTTATATCCTCAATGAGGACAGATTAGGTGTGAAAGAAAGAAAGAAAGCAAAATACAACCTGAAAGCAACTTTGGTGGAAAACGCATTAGCAGAAATTCATTTCCAATAAGATAAGCATTTTCGCTTTTACAAAAAAAGAGACTGTCATTTAGAGGAACCACACCCTGCTCCCAAGTCCTGTCCCCTATTAAATGTGACCTTGTGCCAAGACTTAATTATGCTTCTTTCCAAACAAACCTGGGCACCTCTGCTTCTTTGAAGATGGTTTTATGTTTAGAAGTTCATGGACTGTTACCTGATATTGAATCATGCATCATCATTCATAGAAGTCCATAATTTGCTAAACAAACATTCCTTGCTTAATAAAACAAAAGAGGTGTTTCAACAAAAAGGGTGCAGCTTTATCAGTAGGGCTTGCTGTCCACACATCTCGGTTTTGTGGTGATAAAACAGTCATTAAAACATGCAAGCTCTTTAAAATTACAGCTGCCAAGCCGGATGAGTTTTACCTGAAGAGAGATTAAATGTGAGGGTATTCACCTTACATCCTAGCACAATCTCTGGGAACACTACTATAGACATAAAAGGGAGAGAGGGCAGAGTCGAGGGCGTGGCTATGAGGGGACAGCTCTTGAATCTTGCTCAGGACATAGTCGGGTAAAGGGAGAATGCCCTCTGGAAAGAAGAATGACAGGCCTCGAAAGTCAGAGAAGTATCACATTAAACACACAGGACTTTCATTTCATTAAAATATGAGATCAGATACAATTTCAAATGGACTTCTTATCAATTAGCATTTCTCACCAAAGCATTGTCTCATCTTTCTGGAACCACTGTCTAAGCAAGAACAGTGACAGAAAAGTAGAAATAGGAATTCTATTTTTTTTTTTTAATAGATAACATCAAGGCCTATGATCAACATCTAAGTAGTTATGAATTTAATTCAACCATCCTCTCCAACAACTGTGAAAAAGGAGCATGATGAATTTTCATTTAGTGTATACACCTGTTCTCATAGCCCCACATTTGCTGTTTAAACAACGTACCCCATCCATTGACCCTCCGTCACTTCCATCGTTCACCACCCCCACTTCTACCTTATATCCTCAATGAGGACAGATTAGGTGTGAAAGAAAGAAAGAAAGCAAAATACAACCTGAAAGCAACTTTGGTGGAAAACGCATTAGCAGAAATTCATTTCCAATAAGATAAGCATTTTCGCTTTTACAAAAAAAGAGACTGTCATTTAGAGGAACCACACCCTGCTCCCAAGTCCTGTCCCCTATTAAATGTGACCTTGTGCCAAGACTTAATTATGCTTCTTTCCAAACAAACCTGGGCACCTCTGCTTCTTTGAAGATGGTTTTATGTTTAGAAGTTCATGGACTGTTACCTGATATTGAATCATGCATCATCATTCATAGAAGTCCATAATTTGCTAAACAAACATTCCTTGCTTAATAAAACAAAAGAGGTGTTTCAACAAAAAGGGTGCAGCTTTATCAGTAGGGCTTGCTGTCCACACATCTCGGTTTTGTGGTGATAAAACAGTCATTAAAACATGCAAGCTCTTTAAAATTACAGCTGCCAAGCCGGATGAGTTTTACCTGAAGAGAGATTAAATGTGAGGGTATTCACCTTACATCCTAGCACAATCTCTGGGAACACTACTATAGACATAAAAGGGAGAGAGGGCAGAGTCGAGGGGGCGTGGCTATGAGGGGACAGCTCTTGAATCTTGCTCAGGACATAGTCGGGTAAAGGGAGAATGCCCTCTGGAAAGAAGAATGACAGGCCTCGAAAGTCAGAGAAGTATCACATTAAACACACAGGACTTTCATTTCATTAAAATATGAGATCAGATACAATTTCAAATGGACTTCTTATCAATTAGCATTTCTCACCAAAGCATTGTCTCATCTTTCTGGAACCACTGTCTAAGCAAGAACAGTGACAGAAAAGTAGAAATAGGAATTCTATTTTTAAGAGGTTAAAATGTTACTTGCAGTTACCTAAACACCACAATACTTACATGGTTCAGGAATAAAAATTAATTGCTTGCTCTGTACTCACCTTGATGCCACACTTCCCCCTCTATTTAAATTGTACTTTATGGCATATTGCTGTTGTTCAGTCACTAAGTCATATCTGACTCTTTGCGACCTCATGAACTTCAGCCTTCCAGACTCCTCTGTCCATGGGATTTCCCCGACAAGAATACTGGAGTGGGCTGCCATTTCATTCTCCAGGGGATCTGCCTCATCCAGGGATTGAACCCGCGTCTTCTGCATTGCAGGTGGAGTCTTTATCACTGAGTCACCAGGGAAACTCCACTTTGTGAAATAGCAAGATATATATTCAGTATATAAAATGTTTCTGGAGGTCAAAGGAAAAAAACCCTACATTTAAAAATTTTTTCTAGGAACTAGATGGATACATGGTAAAAAACAAACAAACAAAACCCCCAGAAAACCATTCAACCTCTATACTGTGGAATTCTTTAGGCAAGAATACTGGAGTGGGTTTCTGTTCACCTCTTCTAGGGGGTCTTCCAGACCCAGGGACCGAACCTGGGTCTCCTGAGATGCAGGCGGACTCTTCACCGTCTGATCTGCCAAGGAAGTCCAGATACAAATAGTGAAGATGATAAAAAGGGCAATCACTCTGCATTAGCGGCAGTAAAGTGGAAGGCAGTCTCAGAACTGAGGTGGTGTGGAACAGAGCTAAGGAGAGGAAGCTTTTCAACCAGCTTTGGTAGTTCTTGCATAGAATCTCTGCGGAGTCGGGGATATTCTTGCAAACAGTCATTCCACTCTGAGAATCTGTTACAAGGAATGATTAAAACAACAAACCTTTGTACACAGACATACTTATTGCAGCATCACTTAAATGGCCACTAACTTTAAATAACCTGAAGATCTGACAGTAGAGAAATAGTTGAGAAAATATGATACTTCACTGAAATGATATTGACTAAGATGGGCAATGTTAATAATACAGTTTTATCTGTTGCCTGCATGCTATCAATCAACAAAAAGATTCTGCTCTTTCTCCTACTAATATTGCTAGTAAAACCAAGAAGTATTGAATATTTGCTATGTGCCAGGAACTCTTCCAAGCCCTTTACATGTATTTATTTAGTTCTTACGACAACCTGTAAGGTAATTTTTACTATTCCCACTTTTACAGATGAGGAAACTGAGGCTTATAGAAATGAAATAACTTGTTCCAAGATACACAGCTAGAAAGTGGCAGACCTTGGGTTATAGTTTTAAAGTTTTCTTGCGATACAATTCACATATCATGAAATTTAGCCTTTTTATTGAACATTTTTTTTGAAGATACTTTAAATGTGGGCCATTTTAAAAGTCTTTCTTGGATTTGTTACAATATTTCTTCTGTCTTGCAAGGCGTGTGGGAATCATGGCTTACTGATCAGGGATCCAGCCCACACCCCTTGCATTGGAAGGTGAAGTCTTAACCACTAAATGGCCAGGGAAGTCCCAAGATTTACTCTTTTAAAGTGTATAATTCACAAGGTGAATTGAGTTGACACTGGTTAAAGACAGTATCTTTGAAGCAGGAGGGACTAGAGAGAAGAGGTTTCTGGAATCCAGGTAATTTTCTTGCACATAGTGCATGAAGACAAGGAGCCTCTCTTTTCTCAGAGCAACTAGGCCCTAGTGCACATATTTTGTGTGAATGAATAAATGTGCTCTATGCTGATGCGGACTCTTCACCGCATTAGGCGGGGGAAAAAAAGTAAAGTGGAAGGCAGTCTCAGAACTGAGGTGGTGTGGAACAGAGCTAAGGAGAGGAAGCTTTTCAACCAGCTTTGGTAGTTCTTGCATAGAATCTCTGCGGAGTCGGGGATATTCTTGCAAACAGTCATTCCACTCTGAGAATCTGTTACAAGGAATGATTAAAACAACAAACCTTTGTACACAGACATACTTATTGCAGCATCACTTAAATGGCCACTAACTTTAAATAACCTGAAGATCTGACAGTAGAGAAATAGTTGAGAAAATATGATACTTCACTGAAATGATATTGACTAAGATGGGCAATGTTAATAATACAGTTTTATCTGTTGCCTGCATGCTATCAATCAACAAAAAGATTCTGCTCTTTCTCCTACTAATATTGCTAGTAAAACCAAGAAGTATTGAATATTTGCTATGTGCCAGGAACTCTTCCAAGCCCTTTACATGTATTTATTTAGTTCTTACGACAACCTGTAAGGTAATTTTTACTATTCCCACTTTTACAGATGAGGAAACTGAGGCTTATAGAAATGAAATAACTTGTTCCAAGATACACAGCTAGAAAGTGGCAGACCTTGGGTTATAGTTTTAAAGTTTTCTTGCGATACAATTCACATATCATGAAATTTAGCCTTTTTATTGAACATTTTTTTTGAAGATACTTTAAATGTGGGCCATTTTAAAAGTCTTTCTTGGATTTGTTACAATATTTCTTCTGTCTTGCAAGGCGTGTGGGAATCATGGCTTACTGATCAGGGATCCAGCCCACACCCCTTGCATTGGAAGGTGAAGTCTTAACCACTAAATGGCCAGGGAAGTCCCAAGATTTACTCTTTTAAAGTGTATAATTCACAAGGTGAATTGAGTTGACACTGGTTAAAGACAGTATCTTTGAAGCAGGAGGGACTAGAGAGAAGAGGTTTCTGGAATCCAGGTAATTTTCTTGCACATAGTGCATGAAGACAAGGAGCCTCTCTTTTCTCAGAGCAACTAGGCCCTAGTGCACATATTTTTGTGTGTGAATGAATAAATGTGCTCTAGTGATCTGATGACAAATCCTCAATGCCAACAGGGTGGCTAAGCCTGGGTTTGAGTCCCTACTGCCTTTGTGACCTTTGGCCAAGGTTGAACTTCTGATTTCTGAATTGCCCACCTGATTTGGCCCATTGCTTTGTCTGACCCATCTACCTGTGCATTGTGACTCAGACTGGCAGTTCACTGGGTGCTGGACTGCCAGCTTCACTTGAAGATAGCCCAACAGGATCCTAGATATGCACTCAGCTCTAGTTTGGCTCTCAGAGTACTTTCCACCTCATTCCCACTCAATGGCCATGGCTCTTCTGGTGAAGAAATTCCCCTGGGCCCGTTTGACTTCTTCCCATGAGTGTCCTTCTACTTGTATTTCCTAGTTCCTAGTCCCTAGGATACCATGGAGTGAAGGATTTGGTGAAGAAGGAAGCTCCAGATCTGCTCCAGATCTTTCACTCTTGTGAAGTGCCTCTCTGTTTTGGTTTGTAAAAAACAGAAAAGGCTTGGCATTTGGTTGAGGTTTTGTTTGACATAAGAATTCTGCTGTAAACAAAACAATCGCTGTTCCATCCTTTTGATTTGAAAACCTCTGTGAAAGTATGTCTTGTGACTCTAAATTTGTCCTCCCACATGAACCCCTCTAAATCAACATTTCTACTTGAACACCCCACTATTAAGTTCCACGGTAACAAAGCCATACTTAACATGAATGACTCCATCTTTCTTTTCTACGGAAGTAGAAAAGTGATGTCAGTATTTTCATAACTACTCAACTCATCCTCACCTTTCATGTTCTTTGCTTTATCCAGAGAGTGGTCTCATGAGCTTAAGATTTTTCTTTTGAAATTTGCTTTAGTCGTTTTCCATCAGTTGCATTGGAAGGTGAAGTCCCAAATGGAATTTACTCTTTTAAAGTGTATAATTCACAAGGTGAATTGAGTTGACACTGGTTAAAGACAGTATCTTTGAAGCAGGAGGGACTAGAGAGAAGAGGTTTCTGGAATCCAGGTAATTTTCTTGCACATAGTGCATGAAGACAAGGAGCCTCTCTTTTCTCAGAGCAACTAGGCCCTAGTGCACATATTTTTGTGTGTGAATGAATAAATGTGCTCTAGTGATCTGATGACAAATCCTCAATGCCAACAGGGTGGCTAAGCCTGGGTTTGAGTCCCTACTGCCTTTGTGACCTTTGGCCAAGGTTGAACTTCTGATTTCTGAATTGCCCACCTGATTTGGCCCATTGCTTTGTCTGACCCATCTACCTGTGCATTGTGACTCAGACTGGCAGTTCACTGGGTGCTGGACTGCCAGCTTCACTTGAAGATAGCCCAACAGGATCCTAGATATGCACTCAGCTCTAGTTTGGCTCTCAGAGTACTTTCCACCTCATTCCCACTCAATGGCCATGGCTCTTCTGGTGAAGAAATTCCCCTGGGCCCGTTTGACTTCTTCCCATGAGTGTCCTTCTACTTGTATTTCCTAGTTCCTAGTCCCTAGGATACCATGGAGTGAAGGATTTGGTGAAGAAGGAAGCTCCAGATCTGCTCCAGATCTTTCACTCTTGTGAAGTGCCTCTCTGTTTTGGTTTGTAAAAAACAGAAAAGGCTTGGCATTTGGTTGAGGTTTTGTTTGACATAAGAATTCTGCTGTAAACAAAACAATCGCTGTTCCATCCTTTTGATTTGAAAACCTCTGTGAAAGTATGTCTTGTGACTCTAAATTTGTCCTCCCACATGAACCCCTCTAAATCAACATTTCTACTTGAACACCCCACTATTAAGTTCCACGGTAACAAAGCCATACTTAACATGAATGACTCCATCTTTCTTTTCTACGGAAGTAGAAAAGTGATGTCAGTATTTTCATAACTACTCAACTCATCCTCACCTTTCATGTTCTTTGCTTTATCCAGAGAGTGGTCTCATGAGCTTAAGATTTTTTTTCTTTTGAAATGCTTTGGCTATTGAGTCCTGGTTCTTATTTCACATCTCAGATTTTGCCACACAGCTGTATATGTGTCTCTGTTGATTCTAGCACTGTTAAAATAACCAGTAAAGACTACTTCTATATTCTGCAATTCAACTCTCTTCAATGTTTTTTTTCTTAAAGTATCAAATTGTGTGACTTCTCTTTTCCAAAGTTCTCCACTATCTTGTCCCAACCTACCTGTTCAAAACAACTGATTTCTAACTTGTCAAATATTTCTGGGTTTTAGAAAGGCTCACTGACCCATGTGTGTGTACAGCATGACCATGCTTGTCTATGAGGATTTGCTCTGTTTTCTTTGTCTGGAATGTCTTCTCCAGTTTTTGTCTCTTTACTCCCACCAATTCAAATCCCTCCCATCATAAGAAAGTTTCCCTTCAAGGAAAACAGAACTAACTTAATCATCAGAAATTAGACACCAATGGGCTAGAGAGCAAATACTGTGGTTTCTAACAACATTAGTTACATTATTAACTAGTCACTCTCTCCTACTTTTTTATGTCCATTTACCAAGAAAAAATGTAATCTTTTTGGAGTCCTAAACTATGCCATCTCATAACCCTTCTGTATTTCCTATTATCTAACATGTATGCACAATATACCTTTTGTTAGATTGACTGGGGAGGAGGGAAGTTTTAACCCAACAAAGAGGATACATGTAACATCCTTCCACAGAACTTTGTCATTTCTGTCGTATGACATCTGATCTAGAGATTTAGATACATTGGGATAATCTTCATGTTTGTGTGTCATCTTTATTGGTATGAAATACTCAAATGAAATGTTTAATTTCTAGCTCTGTATCTTTATAGTCACTGGTATTGGAATGCTTCTGATTGTACTTGTGATTTGTCGATGTGTCTGCTGATGATCTTGTGGGTCAAGAGTGGTGCTTTTAGGAAAGATAAATGCCAACTGTTTCTCCAGTAACTGTGATCTTTAAGTCATATCAGAACATTCTGGAAATGGAATTGAAACTCTTTTTTATAGACACCTTTTACCATCTCCAGAGATAATGCTTTCCTCCTTCTAGGTATTTGCCTTTCTATCTGCCTTGCTTGGAGACTCTCATGGACAGTGGAGCCTGGCAGGCTACAGTCCACGGGTCACAAAGAGTCAGACACGGCTGAAGAGACTTATCACACACATACGCACCACCTGAAATGTTCTCTTTCTGTTCCTTAACTTTTGTCTTTGTCAGATTGCGTCTACACCATCATCAGAGCTCTCTTCTTTTCTTCCAGTGAACCTCCTGGGGTCCACAAAGTGAGCATCCTATATGTCCCTGAGGGCTTTGTGTACCATGAACATCACCACATTTACTGGGTGATAATGTAATTCCCTGTTAATTTGATCAAATCTCCACTAGACTATAAACTCTAGGACAGCAGGAAGTAAACCTCTCTTTTCAAAAATTATATCTCCACTCCTGGTATATGTAATGAATGTAAACTATGCAGCAATCAATCTTTGTAACTTAATCATAAAAGACACCAATGGGCTAGAGAGCAAATACTGTGGTTTCTAACAACATTAGTTACATTATTAACTAGTCACTCTCTCCTACTTTTTTATGTCCATTTACCAAGAAAAAATGTAATCTTTTTGGAGTCCTAAACTATGCCATCTCATAACCCTTCTGTATTTCCTATTATCTAACATGTATGCACAATATACCTTTTGTTAGATTGACTGGGGAGGAGGGAAGTTTTAACCCAACAAAGAGGATACATGTAACATCCTTCCACAGAACTTTGTCATTTCTGTCGTATGACATCTGATCTAGAGATTTAGATACATTGGGATAATCTTCATGTTTGTGTGTCATCTTTATTGGTATGAAATACTCAAATGAAATGTTTAATTTCTAGCTCTGTATCTTTATAGTCACTGGTATTGGAATGCTTCTGATTGTACTTGTGATTTGTCGATGTGTCTGCTGATGATCTTGTGGGTCAAGAGTGGTGCTTTTAGGAAAGATAAATGCCAACTGTTTCTCCAGTAACTGTGATCTTTAAGTCATATCAGAACATTCTGGAAATGGAATTGAAACTCTTTTTTATAGACACCTTTTACCATCTCCAGAGATAATGCTTTCCTCCTTCTAGGTATTTGCCTTTCTATCTGCCTTGCTTGGAGACTCTCATGGACAGTGGAGCCTGGCAGGCTACAGTCCACGGGTCACAAAGAGTCAGACACGGCTGAAGAGACTTATCACACACATACGCACCACCTGAAATGTTCTCTTTCTGTTCCTTAACTTTTGTCTTTGTCAGATTGCGTCTACACCATCATCAGAGCTCTCTTCTTTTCTTCCAGTGAACCTCCTGGGGTCCACAAAGTGAGCATCCTATATGTCCCTGAGGGCTTTGTGTACCATGAACATCACCACATTTACTGGGTGATAATGTAATTCCCTGTTAATTTGATCAAATCTCCACTAGACTATAAACTCTAGGACAGCAGGAAGTAAACCTCTCTTTTCAAAAATTATATCTCCACTCCTGGTATATGTAATGAATGTAAACTATGCAGCAATCAATCTTTGTAATTTAAGAGAATTGATTGGGTAAATGATCTCTTACATCAATTGTCTTCCATAAGTAAATTCTATGCTTGAATGAATTTCCCTTTAATATATATGATTCTTTAAATAATATATATTCAATTACATGTGTTCAATCATATATATATTATTTTTCCATTATATTTGTTATGATAAATTCCATAAGACATGGAATTTAATTACGTTTTCCTATAACTCTCAAGGCATTTCTAACCTGTGTCATTATTCATACATACTACACCTTTGCATCAGTATTATTTTCTGCTGTTTTATTTAATCTAACTGATTTATTTACATTTTGTACATTTTTTTAGTTGAAGTTAGTTGATTTAGAGTACTGTGTCAGTTTCAAGTATACAGCAAAGCTATTATTTTTGTTCACATTATATTCCATTATAGGTATGTACAAGATGTTGAATACAATGCTTATGTATAGTGCTTTGTATCTGTCAGTTTCATCCTTTTAATTTGTTCCTCCCTCCCTTTTTTTCGTTCCCCTTTGGTAGCCATATGTTTGTTTTCTGTCTTTGAGTTTGTTTCTATTTTGTGTACAAATTCATTTGTATTCTTTTTTGATTCCACATGTCAGTGCTATCATATAGTATTTGTCTTTCTCTGACTGACTTCACTAAGTATAGTATTCTCTAGGTATTAACACATGTTTATGCAAATAGAAATACTTCATTTTTCTATGACTGGTAAAAAGACACATCCTCTTAAACCAGTTACCTGTTGATGCACACCCAGGTTGTTTTCATGTCTTAGCTATTGTAAATAATGCTGCTATGAATGTTGAGGGTGCATGTATCTTTTTAAATTACAGTTTTAAATTTTTTCCTGGTATATACCTAGGAGGGGGATGGCTGGATCACATGGTAGGTCTATTTTTAGTTTAGTTTTTTTTTTTTAAGGAAACTCCATACTGTCTTCCATAATGGCTGTGCCAGTTTTGTTTTAATTTCTTTCATTTTGGGAGACTGATCTAAGAACATATTGCTACAATTTACAGCAGAGAATGTTTTACCTATATTCTTCTCAAGGAGTGTTATGGTGTCATGTCTTATATTGTCTTTAAAGCATTTGGAGTTTATTTTTGTATTTTATATATGGTGTGAGGGAGTGTTCTAATTTCATTGATTTACATGTAGCCGTCCAGTTTTCCTAACAGCACTTGCTGAAAAGACTGTCTTTTCTCCATTGTATATTCTTCTTCTTTGTCATAGCTTCATTGACTGTGGGTGCATGACTTTATATCTGAGATATCTATTACACATGACTTTGTATTAACACAGTTTCGTTTTTAAAAATCCTTTATTTTTAAACAACGTAATCTCTCAGTTTTTACAGTTTTTTTAAGGCGATTTGTATTTCTTCCAATATTCATATTTCCAAATAGATGTGTTTGTTTCTTTTTATTTGGATCCTATTAGCAGCAAAAATTATGAATGTTACACCTTGTGATTGTTCTTGGTGTAACAGTGAATATGGATAACTTCAGAGTCAGGATAAATATGTAGAATCTGATCATTGAGTCTTTAATAAGAATAATTATTTTTAAACTGGGTTACCTTTCATGAAGGGCTTTTTTTTGTGTGTGTTTTAAAAGTGGTTTTCAGGTCAGCTCATTATTTGTTGAGAGGGAATTTGTATCCTTGAAGAAATGAAGTAATCAGTTATTTGCATTTTCTATGTCAAGGAGATCCCCTTTGTGGTGGAGAGCCAGTGGTAACAAACTTTTACTCAGTTTTTATCATAACATTCATCACAACTGGAGAGCCAATTCATGTGAGAACTCAAGGTTGGGCTGAAATTTCTGGGAAGTTAGGAAAAGTGATTGGAAGTTTAACATATTTGTTATAGATTAATATATTCCCTTGGCCTGTGAGAGAATGAGTCACATTCAGATTAGCCCCACAAACTGGCCCTCCTGCGTATTGTCCAGGGTCAGTAGTTATTTTATAGAACAGTTAAGAAAATTTCTTGCAAGGCTTTATGATGAGTTGTGTCCCAGATGGCTACTATGTGGAAACCAGCAGCCTTTATCTCACTTGAGTGAGTCATATGTAAAGGAATCTTCATAACTGACATTCCCATTGTGCCTTTGCTTCCGGGACCTATGCAGGGGGGAGAATTCGGAGTGTTATGGTGTCATGTCTTAATTGTCAAATTGGAGTTTATTTTTGTATTTTATATATGGTGTGAGGGAGTGTTCTAATTTCATTGATTTACATGTACCGTCCAGTTTTCCTAACAGCACTTGCTGAAAAGACTGTCTTTTCTCCATTGTATATTCTTCTTCTTTGTCATAGCTTCATTGACTGTGGGTGCATGACTTTATATCTGAGATATCTATTACACATGACTTTGTATTAACACAGTTTCGTTTTTAAAAATCCTTTATTTTTAAACAACGTAATCTCTCAGTTTTTACAGTTTTTTTAAGGCGATTTGTATTTCTTCCAATATTCATATTTCCAAATAGATGTGTTTGTTTCTTTTTATTTGGATCCTATTAGCAGCAAAAATTATGAATGTTACACCTTGTGATTGTTCTTGGTGTAACAGTGAATATGGATAACTTCAGAGTCAGGATAAATATGTAGAATCTGATCATTGAGTCTTTAATAAGAATAATTATTTTTAAACTGGGTTACCTTTCATGAAGGGCTTTTTTTTGTGTGTGTCTTTTTAAAAGTGGTTTTCAGGTCAGCTCATTATTTGTTGAGAGGGAATTTGTATCCTTGAAGAAATGAAGTAATCAGTTATTTGCATTTTCTATGTCAAGGAGATCCCCTTTGTGGTGGAGAGCCAGTGGTAACAAACTTTTACTCAGTTTTTATCATAACATTCATCACAACTGGAGAGCCAATTCATGTGAGAACTCAAGGTTGGGCTGAAATTTCTGGGAAGTTAGGAAAAGTGATTGGAAGTTTAACATATTTGTTATAGATTAATATATTCCCTTGGCCTGTGAGAGAATGAGTCACATTCAGATTAGCCCCACAAACTGGCCCTCCTGCGTATTGTCCAGGGTCAGTAGTTATTTTATAGAACAGTTAAGAAAATTTCTTGCAAGGCTTTATGATGAGTTGTGTCCCAGATGGCTACTATGTGGAAACCAGCAGCCTTTATCTCACTTGAGTGAGTCATATGTAAAAGGAATCTTCATAACTGACATTCCCATTGTGCCTTTGCTTCCGGGACCTATGTTTCATCACATCTATTGAATATTTGTCTTATCCTGTAGCAAGTGAAAACGCAGTCTTGTTTGGCCGGGAGTTTGTGTCACACCTGACTTCCTCCTTTAGGGTTAGAAACACATTCCTTTGAGGAAAAAGACTGTAGCAACCTGCAATGGTTATGATGACTCCGTGAGAAGATGAGTGGGGTCTTCCATAGTCACACGTCAGCAAATGTTTTGTTGAAACCCAAAAGATTGTGACACTAAACCACAGATAATGACATTGTTCTGTTGCCTTCTGGCTCCTTTGATTTGCTGAGACAGAAAATACAATTACGCTACAAATTGTACCGTGACCTTCAGAGCATAGAGGCCTGGAGGTAAAAATGGGTCCCTGAAAGAACAATCCGTTAGTCACAGTATGAAATACTCCAGACCTCAACTCATGGGCAGTGTTTCCTATTTTAACAGATTAAAAATTCTCAGAGGAGGTCACTGACCCCATCCACCCTTGTATCTGAAAAACAAAGCAGTTTATTTAAAGTTTTAAGTAAAACTTTCTTGTTTGGCAGCAAGTGCTAAATTAATTTTCATCAATTACTTAGCATGATAATTGTTCACACAATTCTGAGGCAGTAGCAATGAGCAACCAGGCCTGAGCTTGTAGATGAGGAGGTCAGAGACCTGGGTTCAAGTCTCAGCTCAGCGGCTGTGCAACCTGGAAAAGGTCACTGACTTACTTAGACCTTTGTGCTTTCTGTACTGTACAGTTTTGACAAGTGTTTATGTGCTTGATACTGTTCTAAGCACATTATGCTTAATCTCTTCAGTGCTCACAGGTAAGTAGTGCCTCTGTCTTCAAAAAGATGGGGGAAAGAGATGCATAACAAGGTCAACAGGTATCTCAGGGGACAGAGCAAGGGTGGGAGAGAATCAGAATTCATGACAACTGGTGCTACTGACCACTGTGAAATGTTGCAATGACAACCACTCTCCTCGTTCATAAACACAATGGAAGAAATTGCATGGGAATAGCTCATTTATTTCTTCGCCTTATTTTTGGTGTCTAGTCAGGCCTTGAATCAGTAGAAGCTTAGATACGTCTACAAAAAAATAACTAACGGTTAGGAAGCTCTCTCTAAAGCTTTTCCTTGGGAGCTAAAAATTTTAGGAAGATTACTAACATAAATGAAGCAGAGACATTGCTTTGCCTATAAATGTCTGTATAATCAAAGATATGGTTTTTCCCGTAGTCCTGTATGGATGTGAGAGTTGGACCATAAAGAAGGCTGAGCACTGAAGAATTGATACTTTCAAACTGTGGTGTTGGAGAAGACTCTTGAGAGTCTTGAACAGTAAAGAGATCAAACCAGTCAATCCTAAAGAAAATTAGCCTTGAGTATTCATTGGAAAGACAGATGCTGAAACTGAAACATCATTACTTTGGCTACCTCTTGCAAAGGGATAACCCATTGGAAAAGACTCTGTTGCCAGGAGAAACAGAGGCAGAAGGAGAAAGGGGTGACAGAAGATGAGATGGTTGCATGGCATTACTGAGTCAATGAGCATGAATTTGGGCAAGTTCCATGAGATGGTGAAGGACAGGGATGCCTGGTGTGCTACAGTCCATGGGGTCACAAAGAGTCAGAAATGACTGAGTGACTGAACTGAAACAAAGTTTTAATTTGACATAGGTCCCCAACAGGCTCTTCCAAAAGATTGAGGAGACTTACTAGCTAAATTTCAAGCCTGTTGCTCTGACCAGGACTAAGTTAGTGAGTCTGCTAAGCCCCAATGCCCACCATCAGTGATTTCTTACTCTCTTCAAATCTGCTGGGTTAAACCCTGGGACCCATATATTGTCACATTATTTGGGGGATCTTAAATTGCCAATTGTAAACTAATTTAACAGAATACATTTGCATACAGTCTACATAAAATTGGATTCTAGTTGAATTAAAAAAAAAATATATATATATCCTTCTTATTAATAAGTAAACTGCATTCTTGGTGTTTAGGTGAATTCTTCTAAGTCCATGCATTGTTTGAAGTCCAAGGATGAAAATTAAAAGCTTGAGTTCATTCAATTAATCAATAATCAATGGCCCAGAATGTTAAGTTTATATGACAGAATAATCACGAAGAAAATCATGGGAAAGTGTATTTACAATAGGGGGATTTGAAATGAGAGCAGTGTTCTCTCTTTCTCTCAATTGTGTGTGAGTGTTTGTGGGGGCTTATTTCTGGGAAGACTAAGAAATGAGGACTTTCAGAAGTTAAGGGTAGTCATTAAATTTTAGTCCTCCCAAAGTTTCTAGAAGAAATTTGACTCTTGATTTTTCCTATTCCTTGGCCCTTCCTTGTGAAATGCACTGGGATATCCACTTCACTTTTCACCTACCCCCTGAATTTCTGATTCTCTCATGACTCATAGCAGCAACTCCACCCATTCTTTTCCCAAAAAAAAAAAAAAAGAAGTGTGGCAGCTGCAATGGAAGTATTTCTGAGTCAGGCAGAAGCCAGGCAGATTGCCAGATGGCTCATTCACTCTCCAGAACTTAGAGGAGGACAATTAAAGAATTAAAGTTTGTAAATTCAGTTGTGTGGGGAATGGCTTATATACAGTGCTTTATGCAAGCTCGTGTAATCCCTGTGACACCACAGGAAATTCACCTTAATTTTTTATTCATACACCTGCACTGTTCCTGCCTTAACCTGTTTGGTATGGGTGCATATCAGAGGAAAAGGCTATGACCATCTTTTCTAAGTCTTTTGGGACAAGTTTTATGACAGAAAAAAGAGATGGTCAACAACTTGCACTTAGAATCACTTGCATTTCATTTTTCATGGAACAAAACCAATAGGGTAACCAAGTTTTTCTAGTAAGTGTTCTAGAGTAGGCCCAAGAAATGTGGATCAGGTACTAATAAGTGATATAATTGCCTCGTGTATTTGGACTGATAAGTATTTCTTCTGTGAAACTTGAAGTACCTCAGATATAATGTAAAAAAAAAAAAAAAAAAAAAACCAGACAAGCAAATATAGAAACATTGTTATATAGAGGTACTATATGACATTTTAATGTAGTATTTGCTTCATTTTTAATTCAAAAATTTGATAAAGTGACTATTTCACCTTACAAAGAGTAAACAGTATATTAAAATACATGGAGGCAAATCAAGCATAGCTTAATCTTCAGTTAATGCAACCATCATGCCCAGTAAATGATTGTTTTCTAATGAAGATAGATAAATCTTCATTTGGTTTCGCTATAAAGTGATAGAGTCTGTCTCTACCATATCAGTTTACCTTTATTTTTAGGGTGCTTTTCTCAACCTGAGTTTAAATTCACCTATTTGTTTCTCACTTTATACAAAAAAATAAATGATTGTTTCTAGAAGAAATTTGACTCTTGATTTTTCCTATTCCTTGGCCCTTCCTTGTGAAATGCACTGGGATATCCACTTCACTTTTCACCTACCCCCTGAATTTCTGATTCTCTCATGACTCATAGCAGCAACTCCACCCATTCTTTTCCCAAAAAAAAAAAAAAAGAAGTGTGGCAGCTGCAATGGAAGTATTTCTGAGTCAGGCAGAAGCCAGGCAGATTGCCAGATGGCTCATTCACTCTCCAGAACTTAGAGGAGGACAATTAAAGAATTAAAGTTTGTAAATTCAGTTGTGTGGGGAATGGCTTATATACAGTGCTTTATGCAAGCTCGTGTAATCCCTGTGACACCACAGGAAATTCACCTTAATTTTTTATTCATACACCTGCACTGTTCCTGCCTTAACCTGTTTGGTATGGGTGCATATCAGAGGAAAAGGCTATGACCATCTTTTCTAAGTCTTTTGGGACAAGTTTTATGACAGAAAAAAGAGATGGTCAACAACTTGCACTTAGAATCACTTGCATTTCATTTTTCATGGAACAAAACCAATAGGGTAACCAAGTTTTTCTAGTAAGTGTTCTAGAGTAGGCCCAAGAAATGTGGATCAGGTACTAATAAGTGATATAATTGCCTCGTGTATTTGGACTGATAAGTATTTCTTCTGTGAAACTTGAAGTACCTCAGATATAATGTAAAAAAAAAAAAAAAAAAAAAAACCAGACAAGCAAATATAGAAACATTGTTATATAGAGGTACTATATGACATTTTAATGTAGTATTTGCTTCATTTTTAATTCAAAAATTTGATAAAGTGACTATTTCACCTTACAAAGAGTAAACAGTATATTAAAATACATGGAGGCAAATCAAGCATAGCTTAATCTTCAGTTAATGCAACCATCATGCCCAGTAAATGATTGTTTTCTCTAATGAAGATAGATAAATCTTCATTTGGTTTCGCTATAAAGTGATAGAGTCTGTCTCTACCATATCAGTTTACCTTTATTTTTAGGGTGCTTTTCTCAACCTGAGTTTAAATTCACCTATTTGTTTCTCACTTTTTATACATGAGAGATGGGAAGAAACTTATAGCATACACAGCTCCTACTCTTTGGGTTGAGGGTTGGAGCAGGCTGTGAACCACATGACTATGCTTTGTATGTTAAGTAATAGAGCTTCAGTAATATATTATGTCCAAATGGACCATATGAGAAATTGGAGAAAAGGAGCCAAGAACAGTATTCCTCTTCCACTATCTGTTGTGGAAGAGAGTGAAAAACAGAGTTGAAAATAGCTGAAATGAAAAGCTAACAGATCAGTACTTGGAAGACAATGAAGAACAATGAACAGACAAGGAGAACGCTGAGTGCAAAAGCTGAGCTTTCTTTCCATCAGTCCTTCCCTCTGCATCTGTGGTTGCCCAGTTTTGTGTAAACAGATCATGCAGCAGGCTTCGGAGGCTCTGAACTGATTACTTATTTTAAATATGGAGTTTTCTATTCTGTCTAAGAAGCTGTTTTTCTTTCCAGAAGACAACATTTTAACACAAAGGATTATAAAGTTCCTCAGTACTGGCATATTTACTTTTCTCTTTATATCTTTGACAGAATCTAAGCCAGTTAGATTATGTTCTCATTAGGCATCTCAAGCTGTGGTCTCCATGCACGTTGCCCTACTGTAAATAGTATCTCATTTCCTCCACCTTATTTTCAAACAAGCTAAGAAATAATAGATGTGGAAGCCAAAATATTT
Organism: Tragulus kanchil; assembly: GCA_022376925.1. Classification (NCBI taxonomy): domain Eukaryota; kingdom Metazoa; phylum Chordata; class Mammalia; order Artiodactyla; family Tragulidae; genus Tragulus; species Tragulus kanchil. The sequence continues at coordinate 158,311,042 of JAIOJX010000025.1, read as the reverse complement.
TTATTTCTAATAGACACTCGATTAGAGAATTGGGCTTTAAGTTTGTTTAATTAAGTGGACTTGCTAATGTTAAACCCAGATTTAGGTAGACTTATTGATGAATCAGAGGGTAAAGAATCCGTCTGCAATGGAGAAGACATGGCTTCAACCCCTGGGTCGGGAAGATTTCCCAGAGAAGTAAATAGCTACCCACTCCAGTATTCTTGCCTGTTTTTCATAGACAGAGGAGCCTGATGGGGTACAGTTCATGGCATCATGAGAAGTCAGAGAAGACTGAGCAAGTAAGCACACACACACACACAGACACACACACAAAGACACATATACACTGACTGGATCACAGCAGTCTTGGTGGGGGTGGCCACCAGGATGGGGTCTGTCTCAGTAATGCTTCTGCCACAGAAGCACTAACAGAACTTTTGCTGTCTGTGGGCAGATTCATTCTCATGAGGAATATCTGGGTGGTGAGCCAAGCATGCCATTATTTTTATCCCATTTACTAATCAGGTAAGTCAGTCACCACCCTAATTATAGAATGAAGAAAGGGGTTAGGAGAGATTCAGAGTTATATAATTTGAATTTCTTTCATAGGAAAGAAAGGCCGAGCTTTGGAAAGAACTATCCTCTACTTCTTTTTTGTCCTTGTTGAATATAATGGATGGTATTCATGGGCACCTTATATGTTTATTGGAGTAGGAAATGGCCACCCACTCCAGTATTCTTGCCTGGAAAATCCCATGTACAGAGCAGCCTGGTGGGCTGCGGTCCATGGGGTCTCAAAGAATTGGACACTACTACGTGACTTAGCACACATATGTTTATGTTTATCATGCAGATGTGCTAGAGGATGCTTTATGCTGGAGACACTTTAAAGGAAGTAATAAAATAGACTGATATATTTGTCTTGTTATCTAGGGGTTGGGATTTTGTGGCAGGAAGCTATTCCTTTCTCCTTGAAAATGATAGGCTTTTTCTATCTGTAGTTACATAGCAAATTCCATTGTGTCCCTCCCTGACTAAATTGTTCCAGTAACTTCCCACTGTACTCAGACTATAAGTCCAGACTCTTTATGATACCCCAGGCCTCCATAATGTGGCCCTTGCCTTTTCTTACCTCTCATTTCCTCTTGGTCACTCCGCTCCAGAAATAGTGACATTATGTTATTTATAAGTTTATCTATGCATTTAAAATAATTGGCTACACAAAGTTGACTCCCACTTAAAGTGTACCTTCTGTTCCCTTTGCTTGGAATATTTGCATATTTGAGTCCTCTTGTCATGTAAGCATTTGCTCCAATGTCATTTCCTCAGAAAGGTCTTCCCTGACTATCTACTCAAAGTACTCTCCCAGACACTCTGTCATCCAGTTCTATTCTCTACATAGCTCTTGGCTAATTAGACAGTGTTGACTGTTATTTATTACCTATTTTGCTTCTCCCATCAATGGACTGAAAGTTCTCTTAAGCCAGCAGGCCTGTCCTTTTGTTTGCTATTGTAGGTCCCAGGAACTCACCAGGTACTTGGTGAATGAGTGACTTGTTCTCCTCATCACACTACTACTGAACAAAACACCATCTTGTACATATAGCAATTATTTTAGAGGGCATGCCAAAGTATAATGTCAGTTTGGGACACAGATGAAAGTTTTGAAACTTGTTGTCAGTCACCACCCTAATTATAGAATGAAGAAAGGGGTTAGGAGAGATTCAGAGTTATATAATTTGAATTTCTTTCATAGGAAAGAAAGGCCGAGCTTTGGAAAGAACTATCCTCTACTTCTTTTTTGTCCTTGTTGAATATAATGGATGGTATTCATGGGCACCTTATATGTTTATTGGAGTAGGAAATGGCCACCCACTCCAGTATTCTTGCCTGGAAAATCCCATGTACAGAGCAGCCTGGTGGGCTGCGGTCCATGGGGTCTCAAAGAATTGGACACTACTACGTGACTTAGCACACATATGTTTATGTTTATCATGCAGATGTGCTAGAGGATGCTTTATGCTGGAGACACTTTAAAGGAAGTAATAAAATAGACTGATATATTTGTCTTGTTATCTAGGGGTTGGGATTTTGTGGCAGGAAGCTATTCCTTTCTCCTTGAAAATGATAGGCTTTTTCTATCTGTAGTTACATAGCAAATTCCATTGTGTCCCTCCCTGACTAAATTGTTCCAGTAACTTCCCACTGTACTCAGACTATAAGTCCAGACTCTTTATGATACCCCAGGCCTCCATAATGTGGCCCTTGCCTTTTCTTACCTCTCATTTCCTCTTGGTCACTCCGCTCCAGAAATAGTGACATTATGTTATTTATAAGTTTATCTATGCATTTAAAATAATTGGCTACACAAAGTTGACTCCCACTTAAAGTGTACCTTCTGTTCCCTTTGCTTGGAATATTTGCATATTTGAGTCCTCTTGTCATGTAAGCATTTGCTCCAATGTCATTTCCTCAGAAAGGTCTTCCCTGACTATCTACTCAAAGTACTCTCCCAGACACTCTGTCATCCAGTTCTATTCTCTACATAGCTCTTGGCTAATTAGACAGTGTTGACTGTTATTTATTACCTATTTTGCTTCTCCCATCAATGGACTGAAAGTTCTCTTAAGCCAGCAGGCCTGTCCTTTTGTTTGCTATTGTAGGTCCCAGGAACTCACCAGGTACTTGGTGAATGAGTGACTTGTTCTCCTCATCACACTACTACTGAACAAAAACACCATCTTGTACATATAGCAATTATTTTAGAGGGCATGCCAAAGTATAATGTCAGTTTGGGACACAGATGAAAGTTTTGCATTTCTGAAGAAACTTGTTGTCAGTTAACCAAAAGGAATAGAGCATGTTAACCAACAGACCTTGACAAAGTTGAGAACAATCATTGTAGTCCAGAGAATTCATGAGGTTTAACTTTCTAATAAATTTTAGTGACTGGAAAGAGTTCCCATGAAGCAAAACAATTCTCATTTAACATTTCTTGTTTTATCAAATTGTAAATCACTATATTGTATACCTGAAACTTATATTATAGATCGACTACTGTTGTTCAGTCACTAAGTCGTGTCTGTGAGCTCATGGACTGCAGCATTTTAGGCTTCCCTGTCCTTCACTATCTCCTGGAATTTGCTCAAACTCATTTCCATTGAGTCAGTGATGCTATCTAAACATCTCCATATCAACTATACCTCAGTAAATTTAAAAGAAACTAGCATGGAAATAGACTTACAGAATTTAGTCTGGACTCAAACATTGTCTGTTAAAAAATAAGGTGTTATGCAGATTTCAAAGGTATGCTCTTGTTTCGGAATAATAAGACAGAAGAGATAATCAATTCTCAGAACTTTTATTTGGACTACCTCTTATGACTGGATTTTGGAAAAATGGCATAATATCTTTGGGGTTATGACTTAACTCTTCACTCCCTACTTTACACTAAATAAAAAAAAAGTTGGAAAGATTGAGCATTTCAAAGGTAAAAGAGTTGAATGTTATTTGAAACTCAGCTTCAGTTTTAGGTTTTGGTGGTTGTGCAACTCAGGATCTTGAAAGGAGGCATGCAAAGTGCCTCATTGTGATAGTATATATGGGTATTTCATTTTCACCATGTCCTCTCTAAGGAAACCTAATGTTCTAGACAAAATGGACCAAGACACAGGACAGTGGTGATGATACTCCTTCTACTCTGTAACATCTCAAAGAATTTAATACTGTGCAATGTGGAAAGGAAGCCTAGAAGTCGGGCCTCTTCCAAGAGTTGAGGTAACCTCTAGGTGGCTTCATGCAGCTGCAGGTTTAGGGTATGAAGCCTGAAAGGAAGTTATTAAATATTTTCTTATTTTAAATCTCATTTGTATGTATATAATACATTTATATATGTTTATATATAATTTTTTATTTTATATTTGCATATAGTTTATATATATAGGCATTGCAAGCAGATTCTTTACCATCTGAACCACCAGGGAAGCCAATATAAATTTACATTAGATGATTGTTTAAAAGCATCAGTTCTTAGGTGTTCAGCCTTCTTCATGGTTTACCTCTCACATCCATACATGACTATTGTAAAAACCATAGCTTTGACTCTCTGGACCTTTGTTGGCGAAGTAATGTATCTTAATATGCTGTCTAGGTTTGTCATAGCTTTTCTTTCAAAGAGCAAGACTATCAAGATTCACTTGGACAGCAAGGAGATCAAATCATTCAGTCCTAAAAGAAATAAACCCTAATTATTCATTGGAAGGACTGATGCTGAAACTGAAGTTGAAGCTCCAATACTTTGATCACTTGATGTGAAGAACCAACTCACTGGAAAAGACACTCATGCTGGGAAGACCTAGGGCAGGAGGAGAATGGGGAAACAGAGGACAATATGGTTAGATGACATCACCAACTCAACAAGCATGAGTTTGAGCAACTCCAGAAGATAGTGAAGGACAGGGAATCCTGGTATGCTGCAAGTCCTGCAGTTGCAAAGAGTCAGGCATGACTTAGCTACTGAACAACAACAAAGATGATTATTAAATTATATTAAATATATATCTGTCTGTATGTCTTTAACTCATTTGTATCTTTTCCCTTTTCCAGCATAAATTGTGTTTTCATGGCTAACTCATTAAAATTTCAGTCTCTTACACTGTATTTCATGCACCTGCATTTCAGGAACACAAGTTCATTTAGACTGTGCCTCAGGATCGCTGAGGTCTGTACTGGATTCCAGGACTTGGCTCAACAATCCAGCTGACTCATGTTACTCTGGAATGGTCCAGGTATGGACAAAAGAATGTCAAATGTGAGATATGCCACAGGCACATTTTGGCCCCAACTCAAATGCCTTTGGCTATGGAAGCCAAAATGGAAGGGATGATACAAATGGATATACCTGAGTCAAAAGGCATGGGCTAAATTCAATTTTAAACTCAGGGGACTATTCAAGGGAGCTCCTGAATAGTGCTTCCCTTGTGCTAAATGCATCAAGCCTGATCAAGTAAGTCCCATTTCGATTGGAGAAAAGTCTACCTGATCTCTTTCTTTATCTCAGGAACACTCCCTTCCTAAATTCCCCTCCTGAAGAGAACTCGTGGGCTGAGGAGCTAAAAGCATCAGTTCTTAGGTGTTCAGCCTTCTTCATGGTTTACCTCTCACATCCATACATGACTATTGTAAAAACCATAGCTTTGACTCTCTGGACCTTTGTTGGCGAAGTAATGTATCTTAATATGCTGTCTAGGTTTGTCATAGCTTTTCTTTCAAAGAGCAAGACTATCAAGATTCACTTGGACAGCAAGGAGATCAAATCATTCAGTCCTAAAAGAAATAAACCCTAATTATTCATTGGAAGGACTGATGCTGAAACTGAAGTTGAAGCTCCAATACTTTGATCACTTGATGTGAAGAACCAACTCACTGGAAAAGACACTCATGCTGGGAAGACCTAGGGCAGGAGGAGAATGGGGAAACAGAGGACAATATGGTTAGATGACATCACCAACTCAACAAGCATGAGTTTGAGCAACTCCAGAAGATAGTGAAGGACAGGGAATCCTGGTATGCTGCAAGTCCTGCAGTTGCAAAGAGTCAGGCATGACTTAGCTACTGAACAACAACAAAGATGATTATTAAATTATATTAAATATATATCTGTCTGTATGTCTTTAACTCATTTGTATCTTTTCCCTTTTCCAGCATAAATTGTGTTTTCATGGCTAACTCATTAAAATTTCAGTCTCTTACACTGTATTTCATGCACCTGCATTTCAGGAACACAAGTTCATTTAGACTGTGCCTCAGGATCGCTGAGGTCTGTACTGGTTTCCCAGGACTTGGCTCAACAATCCAGCTGACTCATGTTACTCTGGAATGGTCCAGGTATGGACAAAAGAATGTCAAATGTGAGATATGCCACAGGCACATTTTGGCCCCAACTCAAATGCCTTTGGCTATGGAAGCCAAAATGGAAGGGATGATACAAATGGATATACCTGAGTCAAAAGGCATGGGCTAAATTCAATTTTAAACTCAGGGGACTATTCAAGGGAGCTCCTGAATAGTGCTTCCCTTGTGCTAAATGCATCAAGCCTGATCAAGTAAGTCCCATTTCGATTGGAGAAAAGTCTACCTGATCTCTTTCTTTATCTCAGGAACACTCCCTTCCTAAATTCCCCTCCTGAAGAGAACTCGTGGGCTGAGGAGCTATGTCCTATAAATCTACCTCAGTTAAAAATTCTACTGTCTCTTCCAAGGATTGGAGGGTAAGAGAGGTAGTGTTTGCAAAAAGGGATGAACATGAAGTTATCTACCTCTATGTTATGTTGGCACAAAATGTTTGCTATCATTTTTAGTATATATGAGTGGTCAGAAGCCCATTCAGTGAGAACAGGGAACTTTTTTTTAAACTTTTTATTTTATGTTGGAATATAACCCATTAACAATGTTGTGATAGTTTCTAGTGAATAGCGAAGGAGCTCAATCTTACACACACATGTATCCGCTCTCTCCTAAACTTTCCTCCCACATAATATTGAGCACGGTTCCATGAGCTCTACAGTAGATTCTTGTCCATTATCCATTTTAAATATAGCAGTGAGGAAATCAAGGACTTTAGCTTATTCCCTGTTGTCTAGAAAAACACCTGGTAAAAGAACAATGGATATTTATTGGAAAGTTGAGTCAGTGCATTGGTGAAGAACTTACATTATTATATCATGCTTGTCAGAGTCTGAGAGTGCATTTGGACCTTAAAATTTTTTTTCTTGCATCAAGTGCCAGGACAGATCAGAAAAGGAAAACCCATTCTAATGAGTTCAGATCCATGTGAGGTTCATTATTTCCATTCACAAATGCATAGCAATGTGAGAAACAGAGAGTGTGGCACTATATCTATGAAAATACTTGTCAGTTGGCCAACAGGTCCACTAGAACAGGTAAACAGATAACCCACTAGATAAGCCTTCTGTGGTTGCAACATCTAAGAAAATCATTTACCAGACAAAGCAGTCTAGCTTTCTTTTGCACGCAACAAGTAGGTGATGACAGAGAACAAGAACTCTGAGATTTTTGCTCCATTTCACATATCACACGCAGGGCGATCACAAGTTAGGATGAGCTAGAGTCAGTTCTATCCCTCATTGTGCAGCATTCATGTTCCTGTCAGAGGGTCCAGGGATCCAGTCACCTTTGAACTGACTCTAAAAAACCCCACCCTCACCAGAGGAGGAATGAAGGGGGAAAAATCACAGATAGATAACATTAATTTCCAGTGGGAACAAGCTTCTTTACTACATGTTTTTGAACAAATAAAAGCTAAGCCAACAGGTGATCCTAGATAATGCACTACAAGTATTTTTCTAGACACGTGGCAGAAACTAATGCTCTACTTTGCCAATGAGTTCTTAAAAAAAAGCTAACCTTCGTGCCTGAAATCTAATAACTTTTAAAGATGTAAGAGAGTATGTAGACTCATCTCTAAGGAAAGGTGATAGAAAAACTATTCTTATTTTCATCCTTCACTCTCCCCTTATTATTTTGTGCCCGTTTCTAGACATATATACAGAATATCATCCCAGCAATCAAACAGGTGTCAATGAACATTCAGTCCTGAGGACAAGTCAGTGTCATAAAAGAGAAGAACTTGAGAATGGTCGGTTCATTCAAATTTTTAAACTATCGTCTCCATTTGAATGGGTTTTGTTTTTAGATTTTATTTAGGCTTTCTTTGTAATCTTTAAACAATCCCTTGCTTACATCTTCCTAATTCTCAGCACCTTATTTTAGCTGATAATATTTAATATTTCTTTTGGGGTCGTGAGGGGATTTGTTGGAGAAATAAACATAAGTGCTCATGGCTAATAATTGCTCAGTAGCTCAGTTGTGGCTGATTCTTTGCAACCACATGGACTGTAGCCGACCAGGCTCCTCTCTCTGGAATCCTCCAAGTAAGATCACTGGAGTGGGCTGCCATTTCCTTCTCCAATGGCTAATAATTATCCAACTGTCATTATGTGTCAGGCTTACAATAACCTCCATGAGGCAGGTTCTATGTTAACCTGAGATTTGGAATAAGTATTGAAGTAACTTAGAGTTTAGATTTACTTAAAAAAAAAATCTTCCTTAACTCAAAATTGAACATTAAGCTAAGAATAAAAATGAAAAACCTTGTAGAAATCATACTAGAAAATATCCATAGCCTTGAGTAGGCAAATATTTCCCAGACAAGCCCCAAAAGTCACATTTTTGAAAGATGTCATTAAGAAACTAAAAAGGCAAACCACTGATTGGGAGAAAATACTTGAAAATTATATCCATAAATAATTCTTACAAGTAAGGAAAGGATGACTTGATTTTACTTGAAACAGATACTTCCTGAAAAAAGTTATATGAACTGCATAATAATACATGTAAGGATGTTCAGCAACACTTGTTGTCAAGGAGATGCAAATAAAAACCATGACAAGATACACCACACACCCATGACAATGGCTAAAATCCCAAAGTGACAATGCCAAGTGATGACAGGGATGTGGAGCAGTTATAATTGTCATACATTGATATGGAATTGCATACTACAACCATTTTAGAAGGCAGTTTGGGAATTTCTTATGTAAATATTCACTTACCATATAACCCACTATGCCCAATCTTTGAAAATTTCCAGAGGGCAATGAAAACATGCCAACAAAAGGTGTATGTTTTATTCACAAATTAGCTTTTTAAGTAATGGTCTCCACCTAAATCAGTTCTGGATATGTAAAGATGTAAAATTGTACATCTATACAATGGAATATAACTTAGAAAAAAAAACAATACTCACACAAGCAAGAATATGAATAAATCTCAAATTATTACACTAGTTGAAAGCAATCAGGCATAGAAGACTGCATATTTCTGATTGTTCTGTGCTTAGTCTTTCACTCTTTGTGACCTCATGTACTGTGAGGCACGATGGGCTCCTCTGTCCATAAGATTCTCCAGACAAGAATACCAGAATGGGCTGCCATTCCCTTCTCCAGGGCATCTTCCGGACCCAGGGATCGAAGCTGAGTCCCCTGCATTGCGGGCAGATTCTTTACTAACTAACCCACCAGGGAAGCCGATCCGACTGTATTTATATGAAATTCTGGAAAGGCAAAACAATAGTGACAGAAAGCAGGTCAGTGGTGGGCAGGGACTGTGAGTAGGTGGAGAATTTAGGGATAGCGAAATCCATTTCTTCATCATGGTGGTGGTTATGATCTCAGGTGACCTCTGCCTGCAACAGCTTGCAGCAGGGCTTGGGTTGCCCACCAGAGAATGAGATCCGGTTGCAGCAGCAAAAGTGCTGAATTCTAGCCACTAGACCAGAGGTCAGTGACAAGGGCTCTGGCCTTTAAGATTTGCAGAAAAGAATTTCCACAAAAATGGAAAGTAGTAAAGCAAGTATTTATTAGGAGGAAAAAGAGTACAGCATGTGTGGAGAGACACATAGGCAGACTCTGAGGAAGAGTCCCCGAGTGGCACCTTTATGGCAGTTTAAATCGCTTAGGTGGGGCATCTCTTTTGGGTTTCCTTTGGCCAATCATTTCAATTAGCCTCGTTCACAAATATGAATTGGCCAGTCAATATTTGTATATCTCAGGATACTCCCAGATGTGCACGTGCTCTTGTCATACATTGATATGGAATTGCATACTACAACCATTTTAGAAGGCAGTTTGGGAATTTCTTATGTAAATATTCACTTACCATATAACCCACTATGCCCAATCTTTGAAAATTTCCAGAGGGCAATGAAAACATGCCAACAAAAGGTGTATGTTTTATTCACAAATTAGCTTTTTAAGTAATGGTCTCCACCTAAATCAGTTCTGGATATGTAAAGATGTAAAATTGTACATCTATACAATGGAATATAACTTAGAAAAAAAAACAATACTCACACAAGCAAGAATATGAATAAATCTCAAATTATTACACTAGTTGAAAGCAATCAGGCATAGAAGACTGCATATTTCTGATTGTTCTGTGCTTAGTCTTTCACTCTTTGTGACCTCATGTACTGTGAGGCACGATGGGCTCCTCTGTCCATAAGATTCTCCAGACAAGAATACCAGAATGGGCTGCCATTCCCTTCTCCAGGGCATCTTCCGGACCCAGGGATCGAAGCTGAGTCCCCTGCATTGCGGGCAGATTCTTTACTAACTAACCCACCGGGGAAGCCGATCCGACTGTATTTATATGAAATTCTGGAAAGGCAAAACAATAGTGACAGAAAGCAGGTCAGTGGTGGGCAGGGACTGTGAGTAGGTGGAGAATTTAGGGATAGCGAAATCCATTTCTTCATCATGGTGGTGGTTATGATCTCAGGTGACCTCTGCCTGCAACAGCTTGCAGCAGGGCTTGGGTTGCCCACCAGAGAATGAGATCCGGTTGCAGCAGCAAAAGTGCTGAATTCTAGCCACTAGACCAGAGGTCAGTGACAAGGGCTCTGGCCTTTAAGATTTGCAGAAAAGAATTTCCACAAAAATGGAAAGTAGTAAAGCAAGTATTTATTAGGAGGAAAAAGAGTACAGCATGTGTGGAGAGACACATAGGCAGACTCTGAGGAAGAGTCCCCGAGTGGCACCTTTATGGCAGTTTAAATCGCTTAGGTGGGGCATCTCTTTTGGGTTTCCTTTGGCCAATCATTTCAATTAGCCTCGTTCACAAATATGAATTGGCCAGTCAATATTTGTATATCTCAGGATACTCCCAGATGTGCACGTGCCTCTCTTCACCAAGGTGGAGTCTATCACAGGGGCTTGTGGGTAGAACGTGCCTTACCATCACTCACCTTTGACCTCCGATGAACCTTTCTGCGCATATGTGGTCTGAGAAGTCTCTGACGTTGAGAATGAGAACTACGTGGTCTGGGCAGAGTCCAGCCTCCTCTCTTAGTTGTCCTGCTGTTCTCATTTTGGACTTTCAGTCCACAGGGAATGAGTCACCTATTGCTTTACCCTGGAAGGGGAGGTCCATGTACCTCCTGCCTCAATTAGATCATAGGATACATTTGTCAAAACTTTTTGAAAAATTAAAAAAAATACTGTTGCAGCTTATAAAATTTATCTAACTTTATCAAATCAGTTTTCATGCATTTTCTCACAACTCAAAATAAGAAATGTATTTCCTATCCTTACTTTGTATACATGCATATTTTCAGAATTGAAACAAAAATTTGCCCTAAGTATATACAGTGTGATTTATTTTTTATCATAATCTATTTTATTTCATTTGAAAAATATGGTCAAGATTCAATAAATTAGTCTCATGATCCTTAAAGGGTCAAAATCCAGTTATAAAGCCACAAAATAAATGTTAATTTGGAAAGAAGGAAAGTGCTTGGCATGCTGCAGTCATGAGGTTGCAAAAAGCCAGACACAACTGAATGACTGAACTGAACTGAACTGAGAATGAGCTGGCGTAAGTGGTGTTAAGTAAGAGTTATGCTATGTCATTCATGTGATCATGTCATTTTTGCAAGATCACAGTCATGGGGGTTTGATAAGTAGATCAGTAAAAAGAATGATGCAATTGTGTCTCAGTCTTTACAATTTCTAATCTAGAAGAAAGTTCAAAGAGTAGAGAATGGATATGACAGATGGTTTATGGCTTTCTATGAAACTAGTTATTTATAGATAACAAGAAGCAGCTGATGGGGGAAATACACCATTAAATTTACAGTATTTTTTGAGATAAACAATATTTACTGAGAATTTTCCAGAATATACTACAGTTTATTTATTTCTCTAGATCCTCAAAAGTGGTTGAGTAACCATGTGTTAGAGACTGCTCTCTTTTTTAAAATTAATTTTTAATGAGGCATAGTTGGTTTACAATATTATGTTAGTTTTTACTGGACAGCAAAATGAATCAGCCATATGTATACATATATCCTCCCGCCTCCGTTTGAACTTCCTTTCCATTCAGGTCACCACAGTGCATTAATTAGAGTTCTCTGTACTATGTAATATGTTCTCATTAGTTACCTATTGTATATATAGCATCAAAAGTGTATATATGTTAATCCCAATCCACCAGTTCCTCTCACTCTACTTTCTCCCTTGGTATCCATTTTTTGTGTGTGTGTCCCCATGTCTGTGTCTCTATTTCTTCTTTGCAAATAAGATTATCTATACTATTTTTCTATATCCCATGTATATGCATTAATTTATGATATTTGTAGACAATGAGAAACACGACTAATGGATTTTGTTACCAAGGCATTAAGTGAGAAGGTGAAAGGATGTAACACAGATTGAGTGCCTACTAGCTATTGAGTGCCTATTAGCTGTTGCTGAAGCTGAAGTTCCAATACTTTGGCCACCTAATGCGAAGACATAACCCACTGGAAAAGACCAGGATGCTGGGGAAAATGGAAGGCAGAAGGAGAGGGGGATGACAGAGGATGAGATGGTTGGATGCATGAGTTCGAGCAAGCTCCAGAAGATGGTGAAGGACAGGGACGCCTGGCATGCTGCTGCCCATGGGGTGGCAAAGAATTGGACATGACTGAGTGACTGAGCTGAACTGCTACTGAAGGTTAAAACTAGCTATTGAAGGTTGAAAGAAGTATGCAGCAAAGTGAAGAATCATCAGAATAAGCCAAGCTGGTCATTCACAAAACAGATTTAAGGTCTAGTTCTTTATCTGGAAGCTTGGTTTTGTTGGTCCCCTAAACTTGATCAATTGTATAAAGGTACTCATAATAACCAAGGACATAAGATTATCCTATAAACCAGAATGCCAAATGTGTATGTTTACAGTGGAAATGAAACTCCTAATCTGGTATTTTACTTTCCATGGATTACCCATTCTCTGCTTCTAGAGTAATACTTTTTAGGGTGTGTTTCTGGAACCATCTATACCAGAAATCATCAGGATTTGCTGAAAATCAAAAATTCTCACCTTGATCCTTCAGAATGAATCTTCTGGGGATGGGAAGGGAAGGAGATGGGTGGGGATCTGCATTTTCACCAAACACCTCCAACTGAATTCTGAAATGATACTCTATTTGTCACCACAGTGCATTAATTAGAGTTCTCTGTACTATGTAATATGTTCTCATTAGTTACCTATTGTATATATAGCATCAAAAGTGTATATATGTTAATCCCAATCCACCAGTTCCTCTCACTCTACTTTCTCCCTTGGTATCCATTTTTTGTGTGTGTCCCCATGTCTGTGTCTCTATTTCTTCTTTGCAAATAAGATTATCTATACTATTTTTCTATATCCCATGTATATGCATTAATTTATGATATTTGTAGACAATGAGAAACACGACTAATGGATTTTGTTACCAAGGCATTAAGTGAGAAGGTGAAAGGATGTAACACAGATTGAGTGCCTACTAGCTATTGAGTGCCTATTAGCTGTTGCTGAAGCTGAAGTTCCAATACTTTGGCCACCTAATGCGAAGACATAACCCACTGGAAAAGACCAGGATGCTGGGGAAAATGGAAGGCAGAAGGAGAGGGGGATGACAGAGGATGAGATGGTTGGATGCATGAGTTCGAGCAAGCTCCAGAAGATGGTGAAGGACAGGGACGCCTGGCATGCTGCTGCCCATGGGGTGGCAAAGAATTGGACATGACTGAGTGACTGAGCTGAACTGCTACTGAAGGTTAAAACTAGCTATTGAAGGTTGAAAGAAGTATGCAGCAAAGTGAAGAATCATCAGAATAAGCCAAGCTGGTCATTCACAAAACAGATTTAAGGTCTAGTTCTTTATCTGGAAGCTTGGTTTTGTTGGTCCCCTAAACTTGATCAATTGTATAAAGGTACTCATAATAACCAAGGACATAAGATTATCCTATAAACCAGAATGCCAAATGTGTATGTTTACAGTGGGAAATGAAACTCCTAAGCTGGTATTTTACTTTCCATGGATTACCCATTCTCTGCTTCTAGAGTAATACTTTTTAGGGTGTGTTTCTGGAACCATCTATACCAGAAATCATCAGGATTTGCTGAAAATCAAAAATTCTCACCTTGATCCTTCAGAATGAATCTTCTGGGGATGGGAAGGGAAGGAGATGGGTGGGGATCTGCATTTTCACCAAACACCTCCAACTGAATTCTGATGATACTCAAATATGTGACAAATACTGGTCTAGGTCCTTGGGGCTAAATGAACTACATTTAGATGGAGAGGCTGGTAAATTCATCCATGCAACAAGCTTTGATTGAGTAATTAAAACATGCCACATTCTATTTTAAGAATTCTAACACATAAATCATACTATTTTATTTACTGTAAGTAAGTGATGCATTTTGATATCTGGTAGACCAGTCTTTCTTAACTACCTTTCTTTTCTAAAATATTTCCAGCTTGTCCCTCATATTTACTCAGAGGCAGCATTATGTGGTGGTTGATTACTTGGGCTTTAGAGTTAGATAACCTTAGTTTCAGTCTCAGCTCCACTACTTAACAATTCAGAAACTCTAAGAATTATGCCAGAAAGCAGCTTACACTGAAGATGAGCTCATGATCAATAGTTATAAAATATTGGAGGACAGTTCTCATGCATAAGTAGGATCTATTTCTGGAAGCTTAACTATTGCTGTGCCAGTTAGAGTGTTATTATTCAATGGACTTCTGGTATATTTTACAATATGAAATGGAAAGTCCTCTTTTACTACATTTACTATATTTTTCCAACTTTTCTTGGTTATTCTCATTCATTGTTTTTCTGCAGAATAAGTTGAATGTAAATTTCCTGGGTCAAAATACTGAGATTTGATTTGAATCACCTTGTTTTGAGAAAAGATAGCATCTCCCCAGCATTAATTATTTCCACTCAGAAACGTGTCACGTGTGTCTTTATCCAGTCCTTGTTCTATGTTCCTAAAATTTTTCACATTTCTTGAGGAATGTTAGATTCTTAAATTTATTTCCAAATACTTATTGAATTTACTTGTGAGTGAAAGTGTTAGTTTCTCAGTCGTGTCTGGCTCTTTGCAACCCCGTGGACTGGAATCCACGAGGCTCCTCGTCCATGGAATTCTCCAGGCGAGAAGACTGGAGTGGGAGCCATGACATTCTCCAGACGATCTTCCCAATTCAGGGTCAAACCCAGGTCTCCTGCATAGAGTCCTCCAAAGGCTCACTCTGTCCAAAGGAATTCTCCAGGCAAGATATGTGACAAATACTGGTCTAGGTCTCTTTCCAACCTGAATTCTGATGATACTCAAATATGTGACAAATACTGGTCTAGGTCCTTGGGGCTAAATGAACTACATTTAGATGGAGAGGCTGGTAAATTCATCCATGCAACAAGCTTTGATTGAGTAATTAAAACATGCCACATTCTATTTTAAGAATTCTAACACATAAATCATACTATTTTATTTACTGTAAGTAAGTGATGCATTTTGATATCTGGTAGACCAGTCTTTCTTAACTACCTTTCTTTTCTAAAATATTTCCAGCTTGTCCCTCATATTTACTCAGAGGCAGCATTATGTGGTGGTTGATTACTTGGGCTTTAGAGTTAGATAACCTTAGTTTCAGTCTCAGCTCCACTACTTAACAATTCAGAAACTCTAAGAATTATGCCAGAAAGCAGCTTACACTGAAGATGAGCTCATGATCAATAGTTATAAAATATTGGAGGACAGTTCTCATGCATAAGTAGGATCTATTTCTGGAAGCTTAACTATTGCTGTGCCAGTTAGAGTGTTATTATTCAATGGACTTCTGGTATATTTTACAATATGAAATGGAAAGTCCTCTTTTACTACATTTACTATATTTTTCCAACTTTTCTTGGTTATTCTCATTCATTGTTTTTCTGCAGAATAAGTTGAATGTAAATTTCCTGGGTCAAAATACTGAGATTTGATTTGAATCACCTTGTTTTGAGAAAAGATAGCATCTCCCCAGCATTAATTATTTCCACTCAGAAACGTGTCACGTGTGTCTTTATCCAGTCCTTGTTCTATGTTCCTAAAATTTTTCACATTTCTTGAGGAATGTTAGATTCTTAAATTTATTTCCAAATACTTATTGAATTTACTTGTGAGTGAAAGTGTTAGTTTCTCAGTCGTGTCTGGCTCTTTGCAACCCTGTGGACTGTAGCCCTCCAGGCTCCTCTGTCCATGGAATTCTCCAGGCAAGAATACTGGAGTGGGGAGCCATGACATTCTCCAGACGATCTTCCCAATTCAGGGGTCAAACCCAGGTCTCCTGCATAGAGTCTTTACTGCCAATGATATGCAAAATGCTATCTGTTTCCACATGCTTGTTTGGAAAATTTCCACCTTGCTGAATGAGTTCATAATTTCAAATAAATTTTCCATGATTTAAAAAAAAAATGTATTTGGATGTGTCAGGTCTAAGTTTCATTATGTGGATCTTCCATTTTGGTTGGCACATGGACTCCAGTTGTGGCACACGGGCTTTGCAGTGCATGGGCCCAGTTGCTCCTTGGTATGTAGGACCTGTTTCCTGACCCGTGATTGAACCTGTGTCCCCTACCCTTACATTGCGAGGTGGATTATTAACCACTGGACCACCAGGGAAGCCCCTCCACCGATTTTTTAAAACTTTTCCCTGTAGATGATTATCTCTGAACATAATAACAACATGCTTTCTCCTTTCAGTATTTATCACATATCATTTAGAATCTTATTTTGAGAGAATTCCCAAACCCATTTTAAATAATAATGAAAAAAGAAAAATTTTGTCTTTTCTTTTGTATTTAGTGAGAGAGTATGCTATTTAGGATGCCTTTAGCTGCAAATAATAAAATTTCCTACAGAAAAGACTGAAGTTATAAGTTCTCTGAGTCAGCTTCTTGATAATTTACATAGTTTTGTTTTTCCGGGACGATTTTAAGGGGGTTGCTGGGTCAAAAGGCATGCATTACATTAAACCTGACATATAATGCCAAATTATTTTCCAAAGTGTTACACAACCACTACTAATTTGTGAGGGTTTATGTGGCTTTATATTTCTACTGGAAAATTGTAATGTATTTCTTGATTTATGGCAGTATATGATCAGAAAAATTCAAAATTGGATCATTTTGAGGTTGAATATACTCCTGAATATTTGTTGATCATTTGTTTTTCTTCTTTAAATGCATTCTAATGTATCTTCTTATTTCGCTATTCTATGCTTATTCTCTTTTCTGTCTATAGTCTTCCTTTGTTTAAAAAAATATTGATTAAGAGATTTCACTGATTATATATAGTAAATATTTTCTATGAGTTTGTATCACATGTTTTTGATTTTAAGAGTGTTTTTAATAAACAAATTTTTAAAATATTCTTCTTATATTTAATTATCAACATTATTTTTAACGTTTCTTTTTATACTTTTTTTTATACTTTCCTACTGTGAGTTTATAAAAAATTTTAAAATTTGGCCTTTTGTATTTTACTTTTAATTCCTCTAGAGGTAACTTTTGAGAATGGCACACTGTAAAAATTTGTTATTATTTTTTTCTGTTTGGATAATGACATATCTGTCCTTCCCCTCAGTTGCTGAAATATCACCTGCATTATGTAATGAATTTCCATGTGTATAAGTTGGGGCTCTTTCTAGTTTCTCTCTTCTTTTTTGTCACTTAACTGGTTCATTTGTGAGCCAGTATTACACTGTCTTAATAATTACAACTCTCTACAATCTTTATTTCTAATAGAGCAAATCCCTCAACTTGTTCTCCACTGAAACTTGGTTGACTTTCCTTGGCCTTATGAATTTTTTTTTTCTGTATAAGGGTCTATCTAATATGAACTTATAAGATTTCTCAAATAATCTTCTTAGTATTTTGATTGGACTTGATATTAGATTCAATTAAGGATAAATGGCTTACCTACTAACGTATTTCATTCATAAACATATTAGCTCTTCATTTTTCAGGTCTTTCTTTACATTCTTCAGTAAAAGTTTTAAAGTTTTCACCATCTATATCTGTTATTATATGAGATATTATGTATCTTGTATTTTTCTTGCTTTTTGAATAAGATTTTTAAACATTTTAATAATAAACCAGTTAATAATCACTGGTGTATAAGAAGTCTTCTAAATTTTGCATGTTGATATTGCTTTCAACATGCTTAAAACAACTAATGGAAGTGAAATGAAAGTTACTCAGTTGTATCCACTCTTTGCGACTCTGTGAGGAAGCCATGAGATTCTCCAGGCAAGAGTACTGGCGTGGGTAGCCATGCCCTTCTTCAGGGGATCTTCCAAACCCAAGGATTGAACCCAAGTCTCTCTCATTACAGGCAGATTCTTTACTATCTGAGCCACCAGGGAAGCCCAAACAACTAATACATGTTTGTAAATATTTTTATATTTCTATATATACAATGATATCATCTACAAATAATTGCATCCATGTCTTCTTCTTCCCACACTTTATAACTTTCTGTTTAGTTTTCTTCACTAGCTAGGACCTCCATGATAATGCTAAACAGAAGTGGTGGCAGTGAATGTTGTTCAGTCGCCAAGTCATGTCTGACTCTTCATGACCCTATGGACTATAGCACGCCAGGCCTCTTCATGGATCCATCCCCTTCATGGATCGCTGCCTTTTCATGGTGAAGGAACTTTGCTAACTCAATGAAGCTGTGAGTCATGCCATGAGGGCCACCCAAGATGGGCAGGTCGTGATGGAGAGTTCTGACAAAACATGATCCACTGGAGGTAGAAATGGTAAACTAGCCTAATATACATGCCATGAGAACCCTATGAGCTGTATAAAATGCAGGCAGTGAATACGTCTGTCTTAAAGGAACATATGCTATACAATTAACAATAATACTTGCTGAAATTTTTTGGCAGGTATCCTTTAACAGGTTAAAGAAATTTACTTCTACTTTTATTTTGTTAGAGTCCTTAACTTTTAGCAAGACAAGTATATGTTTTTATGAAAACTTTTATCTGCCTCTATTGAAACAATCATATACTTTTTCTCCTTTTCACTTCAGTCATGTCTTTGTAACCCTATGTAGCCTGCCAGGCTCCTCTGTTCACGAGATTCTCCAGGCAAGAATACCACAGTGGGTTGCCCTACCCTCCTCCAGGGCACCTTCCTGATTAAACCCGCATTTCTTATGTCTCCTGCATTGGCGCACAGGTTCTTTACTACTAACACCACCTGGGAAATCCATTAATGCAATATATTACATTTATTAATTTTCTTATGTTCACCCATTCGTGCTTTCCATGGATAAACTATACCTATTGATGATATAGTTCGTGCATAAATTGTTCTTTATGTGTAGCAAGATTTGACTTGATTCTATTTTGTTAAAAATTTTGTGGCTTTGTTCATGAAAATATAGTTGAACCCAAGTTTCTCTCATTACAGGCAGATTCTTTACTATCTGAGCCACCAGGGAAGCCCAAACAACTAATACATGTTTGTAAATATTTTTATATTTCTATATATACAATGATATCATCTACAAATAATTGCATCCATGTCTTCTTCTTCCCACACTTTATAACTTTCTGTTTAGTTTTCTTCACTAGCTAGGACCTCCATGATAATGCTAAACAGAAGTGGTGGCAGTGAATGTTGTTCAGTCGCCAAGTCATGTCTGACTCTTCATGACCCTATGGACTATAGCACGCCAGGCCTCTTCATGGATCCATCCCCTTCATGGATCGCTGCCTTTTCATGGTGAAGGAACTTTGCTAACTCAATGAAGCTGTGAGTCATGCCATGAGGGCCACCCAAGATGGGCAGGTCGTGATGGAGAGTTCTGACAAAACATGATCCACTGGAGGTAGAAATGGTAAACTAGCCTAATATACATGCCATGAGAACCCTATGAGCTGTATAAAATGCAGGCAGTGAATACGTCTGTCTTAAAGGAACATATGCTATACAATTAACAATAATACTTGCTGAAATTTTTTGGCAGGTATCCTTTAACAGGTTAAAGAAATTTACTTCTACTTTTATTTTGTTAGAGTCCTTAACTTTTAGCAAGACAAGTATATGTTTTTATGAAAACTTTTATCTGCCTCTATTGAAACAATCATATACTTTTTCTCCTTTTCACTTCAGTCATGTCTTTGTAACCCTATGTAGCCTGCCAGGCTCCTCTGTTCACGAGATTCTCCAGGCAAGAATACCACAGTGGGTTGCCCTACCCTCCTCCAGGGCACCTTCCTGATTAAACCCGCATTTCTTATGTCTCCTGCATTGGCGCACAGGTTCTTTACTACTAACACCACCTGGGAAATCCATTAATGCAATATATTACATTTATTAATTTTCTTATGTTCACCCATTCGTGCTTTCCATGGATAAACTATACCTATTGATGATATAGTTCGTGCATAAATTGTTCTTTTTATGTGTAGCAAGATTTGACTTGATTCTATTTTGTTAAAAATTTTTGTGGCTTTGTTCATGAATCATATTAGCTAGTAGTTTTGCTTGATTGTTCCTTTATCATTTTAGTATTTATATCATGGTTATGCTGATTTTTTTAAATTAGTTTGAAAATTTTCTCTCTTTTCCTCTCTATTCATTAGAAAAATAAAAGGGATATAAATGTAACCTAAAGTTGGGTAGAACACACCCATAAATTTATATGTTGTGGTGCAATCTGTGGGAAAATCATTAAAAAAATAATTTTAGGATTTTTCAGTCTATTTCTTTGGAACAGGTTTTAAGTGGAATATATACTTTTCCCTCTATGTTTAAGTTCATGTGTGTCTTCAGTGTTCGTAAGTTTTACCACAATTTGTTTAAGTGTAGATTTATTTTTATTTGTCCCACTGGGTAATACATTAAACTTCTTTTATATAAGGGTTTGTGTTTTTAAATACAACTTGAACATTTCTCAGCTATTATCTCTTCACACTGTGAAAGTGAAAGGTAGATATCAGGACTTATTCTGCATGGTATTAGCAGGTGGACTAAAGAAAAGAAGATATCTATGCTCATGTCAGATGATACAAGCAGCCAGTGTGATGGCCGCAGTGCTAGGTAGGGAGAAGATTCTGGGGAAGATGCATATTAGGTTAAGAGGCCCATTGAGATTCAATTTTCCCTTCCCATGAGAAATAGCTTCCAAGTGTGGATGATTTACCTTTTGTTATATTAAGGGGGTTATTGTAAATAGTTTAAAGGTATAGTGTGTCTTTTCATTATGTCATTTCTTTTTTTAACCCTATGTAGCCTGCCAGGCTCCTCTGTTCACGAGATTCTCCAGGCAAGAATACCACAGTGGGTTGCCCTACCCTCCTCCAGGGCACCTTCCTGATTAAACCCGCATTTCTTATGTCTCCTGCATTGGCGCACAGGTTCTTTACTACTAACACCACCTGGGAAATCCATTAATGCAATATATTACATTTATTAATTTTCTTATGTTCACCCATTCGTGCTTTCCATGGATAAACTATACCTATTGATGATATAGTTCGTGCATAAATTGTTCTTTTTATGTGTAGCAAGATTTGACTTGATTCTATTTTGTTAAAAATTTTTGTGGCTTTGTTCATGAATCATATTAGCTAGTAGTTTTGCTTGATTGTTCCTTTATCATTTTAGTATTTATATCATGGTTATGCTGATTTTTTTAAATTAGTTTGAAAATTTTCTCTCTTTTCCTCTCTATTCATTAGAAAAATAAAAGGGATATAAATGTAACCTAAAGTTGGGTAGAACACACCCATAAATTTATATGTTGTGGTGCAATCTGTGGGAAAATCATTAAAAAAATAATTTTAGGATTTTTCAGTCTATTTCTTTGGAACAGGTTTTAAGTGGAATATATACTTTTCCCTCTATGTTTAAGTTCATGTGTGTCTTCAGTGTTCGTAAGTTTTACCACAATTTGTTTAAGTGTAGATTTATTTTTATTTGTCCCACTGGGTAATACATTAAACTTCTTTTATATAAGGGTTTGTGTTTTTAAATACAACTTGAACATTTCTCAGCTATTATCTCTTCACACTGTGAAAGTGAAAGGTAGATATCAGGACTTATTCTGCATGGTATTAGCAGGTGGACTAAAGAAAAGAAGATATCTATGCTCATGTCAGATGATACAAGCAGCCAGTGTGATGGCCGCAGTGCTAGGTAGGGAGAAGATTCTGGGGAAGATGCATATTAGGTTAAGAGGCCCATTGAGATTCAATTTTCCCTTCCCATGAGAAATAGCTTCCAAGTGTGGATGATTTACCTTTTGTTATATTAAGGGGGTTATTGTAAATAGTTTAAAGGTATAATGTGTCAGATGATAGTTAACTTGCTTTGTGTATTTTATATATTCTTTTTTAAAAATAATTTTATGGGTTGATTTTAAAACCTTTTTTTTTTTTTTTTTAACTGTGCTGTGTCTTCATGCCTGTGTAGGCCTCCTTTAGTTGGAATGAGTAGTGGCTACTCTTGGTTGAGGTGTGTGGGCTGCTTATTATGGTGGCTTCTCCTGTCAAAGCCATGGGCTCAACAGTTGCGGTTCCACAGCTCTAGAGCACAGGCTCCATAGTTGTGGCCCACAGACTTAGTTGCCCTTGGCATGTGAGATCTTCCTGGGTCGGGGTTCAAACTTGTGTGCCCTGTGTTGACAGGCAGATTCTTTACCACTGAGCCACCAAGGAAGTCCTGCTTTTATATATTCTTAACTTCTGTTTTTAAAGCTGTAAACTGTTGAATCTAAAGAATTCAAGCCTCTTTTCATTATTTTCTTTCATGGAAAAAGAAATAAAGACTTGTGAATAGATCATATTAAAGACCTGGTTGAAAAGCCAAATAATTTGTTAAAAGTAAGTGTCATCGATAGCTTTACAATGATGTAGCACAAACATTTTCAGAAAAAAAAAAAAGAGTGCTAAGGTTAACAAAAAGGATAAAAGTTACCCAGACAAGTACTATTTTTACATGAAACTTCTGTTTAACAACATAGGAGTCAACTTCCATCTCCAGGTTTTACTCTAGACCTTTCTAAGCTCAGTTCCAGGCTTTCACAGTAACTCCAGGTTTACTCAGAAAAAAGTTTTTAAATACAACTTAGGGTGAACATTGAAATCTCAGCTATTATCTCTTCACACTGTGAAAGTGAAAGGTAGATATCAGGACTTATTCTGCATGGTATTAGCAGGTGGACTAAAGAAAAGAAGATATCTATGCTCATGTCAGATGATACAAGCAGCCAGTGTGATGGCCGCAGTGCTAGGTAGGGAGAAGATTCTGGGGAAGATGCATATTAGGTTAAGAGGCCCATTGAGATTCAATTTTCCTTCCCATGAGAAATAGCTTCCAAGTGTGGATGATTTACCTTTTGTTATATTAAGGGGGTTATTGTAAATAGTTTAAAGGTATAATGTGTCAGATGATAGTTAACTTGCTTTGTGTATTTTATATATTCTTTTTTAAAAATAATTTTATGGGTTGATTTTAAAACCTTTTTTTTTTTTTTTTTAACTGTGCTGTGTCTTCATGCCTGTGTAGGCCTCCTTTAGTTGGAATGAGTAGTGGCTACTCTTGGTTGAGGTGTGTGGGCTGCTTATTATGGTGGCTTCTCCTGTCAAAGCCATGGGCTCAACAGTTGCGGTTCCACAGCTCTAGAGCACAGGCTCCATAGTTGTGGCCCACAGACTTAGTTGCCCTTGGCATGTGAGATCTTCCTGGGTCGGGGTTCAAACTTGTGTGCCCTGTGTTGACAGGCAGATTCTTTACCACTGAGCCACCAAGGAAGTCCTGCTTTTATATATTCTTAACTTCTGTTTTTAAAGCTGTAAACTGTTGAATCTAAAGAATTCAAGCCTCTTTTCATTATTTTCTTTCATGGAAAAAGAAATAAAGACTTGTGAATAGATCATATTAAAGACCTGGTTGAAAAGCCAAATAATTTGTTAAAAGTAAGTGTCATCGATAGCTTTACAATGATGTAGCACAAACATTTTCAGAAAAAAAAAAAAGAGTGCTAAGGTTAACAAAAAGGATAAAAGTTACCCAGACAAGTACTATTTTTACATGAAACTTCTGTTTAACAACATAGGAGTCAACTTCCATCTCCAGGTTTTACTCTAGACCTTTCTAAGCTCAGTTCCAGGTCAAGAAAGGTAGTAAGATTTCCATTATTTCTAAGTAACTCTAACAGCAAATAGATTTTCCTGACAGCTCTTTTCCTTGGTTTTTGAAGGCTATTCAGAAGCAGAAGAGTTATGTATGTCAATCACCAGTAAACGTAAATCTTATAATTGTACCTGTCTTTTCTCTCACAGGTCTTTCAATGCCTGAACCAAGGCCTGTACACATTAGGTATTCAAAAATGCATTTAACAGTAAAGAAATGGAAAACAAGAGATATCCAGAGAGAAAACTGATACTGAATTATCATTTTCTATTTAAAAAAGGACAAAACAGCTGAATCCTTCAGAAGAAATCGATACATCTTGCCTTCCAATTTGAGGCTGTCATTGTGCTGTCCTTCTGAAGTGGTCTCATCCTGAGAAGTGCCCTAGGGTAGGAGGTTTGGAGGCCAGACTTCCCAGATCTGAAACCCATCTTTGCCACTTGTTAGCTTCTGGGCCTACACAAGTTGCTTGAATCCTCTTTACCTGAGTTTTCTCATCTGTATAAAGATTTTCTTCTAATTTTAGCTATCCGCTAGGGCTTCCTTGGCCCAATGGTAAAGAATCTGCTTGCCAATACAAGAGACTCGGATTCAATTCCTGGGTTGGGAAGCTCCCCTGGAGGAGGAAATGACAACCCACTCCAGTATTCTTGCCTGAAGAATCCCACTGACACTGGTGCCTGGCAAGCTACAGTCAAGGGGGTTGCAAGAGTTGGATGTGACTGAGTGGCTGAGTATGCACAGCCTCTGTTACTTAAAGATGGCAGATCTAGAGTTCTAGTTTTCTACCTTTGTTGCTGTTACCTGTAATGACAAGTGTTTTGTTTTTTTTTTGGAGGTGGGCTTGACTTTCTCATAGTCTCATTCTAAAGAGGTAGGAATAAACAGTTTAGCTCCTCTGTTTCTTCATAGGACCTGTTTTGAGAAAGGATTTTGTTAATAAGTTGCTTGGAGATTATGGAAACTGGAAAAGGATAAAAAGTTACCCAGACAAGTACTATTTTTACATGAAACTTCTGTTTAACAACATAGGAGTCAACTTCCATCTCCAGGTTTTACTCTAGACCTTTCTAAGCTCAGTTCCAGGTCAAGAAAGGTAGTAAGATTTCCATTATTTCTAAGTAACTCTAACAGCAAATAGATTTTCCTGACAGCTTTTTTCCCTTTGGTTTTTGAAGGCTATTCAGAAGCAGAAGAGTTATGTATGTCAATCACCAGTAAACGTAAATCTTATAATTGTACCTGTCTTTTCTCTCACAGGTCTTTCAATGCCTGAACCAAGGCCTGTACACATTAGGTATTCAAAAATGCATTTAACAGTAAAGAAATGGAAAACAAGAGATATCCAGAGAGAAAACTGATACTGAATTATCATTTTCTATTTAAAAAAGGACAAAACAGCTGAATCCTTCAGAAGAAATCGATACATCTTGCCTTCCAATTTGAGGCTGTCATTGTGCTGTCCTTCTGAAGTGGTCTCATCCTGAGAAGTGCCCTAGGGTAGGAGGTTTGGAGGCCAGACTTCCCAGATCTGAAACCCATCTTTGCCACTTGTTAGCTTCTGGGCCTACACAAGTTGCTTGAATCCTCTTTACCTGAGTTTTCTCATCTGTATAAAGATTTTCTTCTAATTTTAGCTATCCGCTAGGGCTTCCTTGGCCCAATGGTAAAGAATCTGCTTGCCAATACAAGAGACTCGGATTCAATTCCTGGGTTGGGAAGCTCCCCTGGAGGAGGAAATGACAACCCACTCCAGTATTCTTGCCTGAAGAATCCCACTGACACTGGTGCCTGGCAAGCTACAGTCAAGGGGGTTGCAAGAGTTGGATGTGACTGAGTGGCTGAGTATGCACAGCCTCTGTTACTTAAAGATGGCAGATCTAGAGTTCTAGTTTTCTACCTTTGTTGCTGTTACCTGTAATGACAAGTGTTTTGTTTTTTTTTGGAGGTGGGCTTGACTTTCTCATAGTCTCATTCTAAAGAGGTAGGAATAAACAGTTTAGCTCCTCTGTTTCTTCATAGGACCTGTTTTGAGAAAGGATAGTATAGTTGCTTGAGATTATGAAACTGGAGGAGAGGTTGTTCTTGAAGGTAGTACCATTCAAGTGGGAAAGGCATCTGGCTCATCTTGCAGTCAACCCTGGAATGAAATGTGTTGGGGAGGGATACACAGAAGAAGGTCATGTAATGTCAGAGGTGGGATAGGAGGTGGGGAGGTGTCTTATTGCTCAGACAGTGGTTTGGTGATGAGCTCACAGGTCTGCAGAGCTAAACCATATATTTAGTCTAGGTGATTTGTAGTGACCTGACATTAGCTGAGATCTTCCTGGAGAAAATCATATGGTGAGCTCACAAAATCCATGCTCTGACCTCACCCTTTTCTCAAGGCTCCCCAAAAGCATCCAAAGCCCACAGGTGACGACATTTGGCATTAATGAATCTGAACCTTTAGCATCCAGGACTGGGAGCTCACTCCCACCTCAGCCCCTCCCTTACTGTATTAGAACAGTTGTTCACCATATAAATTATGCTACTTTACTTTATCTTGTCCCTTTAAGGCTACCTTATCTAAAATATCAAGTTCCGGGCTAACAATACCATGTCTTTGGTTTTTCCATCCCTGCAGATTGGTGTACTAGTGATCAGTTTTGTGGTCTAGCATCTCCGGATAGCTTTCAATGTCAGGATTTTATTTTCCTAAATGTGGGAGCTTATTCTTTCAAATTTAGGAACTGTTTGCACCAAGTGACCTTTCAGCTGGTGCATCTCATATGGGAGCTACCTCTGTTGAAAACAACTATAACTCACTTTACCCAGTAGGCACTTTTTCAATGCATTTATGGATACAGAAAATGGAATAGTAGGGCTTTTCTTTTGCACCGGGCCCTCCTGTTACCTAAGGAGGAAATGACAACCCACTCCAGTATTCTTGCCTGAAGAATCCCACTGACACTGGTGCCTGGCAAGCTACAGTCAAGGGGGTTGCAAGAGTTGGATGTGACTGAGTGGCTGAGTATGCACAGCCTCTGTTACTTAAAGATGGCAGATCTAGAGTTCTAGTTTTCTACCTTTGTTGCTGTTACCTGTAATGACAAGTGTTTTGTTTTTTTTTTGGAGGTGGGCTTGACTTTCTCATAGTCTCATTCTAAAGAGGTAGGAATAAACAGTTTAGCTCCTCTGTTTCTTCATAGGACCTGTTTTGAGAAAGGATAGTATAGTTGCTTGAGATTATGAAACTGGAGGAGAGGTTGTTCTTGAAGGTAGTACCATTCAAGTGGGAAAGGCATCTGGCTCATCTTGCAGTCAACCCTGGAATGAAATGTGTTGGGGAGGGATACACAGAAGAAGGTCATGTAATGTCAGAGGTGGGATAGGAGGTGGGGAGGTGTCTTATTGCTCAGACAGTGGTTTGGTGATGAGCTCACAGGTCTGCAGAGCTAAACCATATATTTAGTCTAGGTGATTTGTAGTGACCTGACATTAGCTGAGATCTTCCTGGAGAAAATCATATGGTGAGCTCACAAAATCCATGCTCTGACCTCACCCTTTTCTCAAGGCTCCCCAAAAGCATCCAAAGCCCACAGGTGACGACATTTGGCATTAATGAATCTGAACCTTTAGCATCCAGGACTGGGAGCTCACTCCCACCTCAGCCCCTCCCTTACTGTATTAGAACAGTTGTTCACCATATAAATTATGCTACTTTACTTTATCTTGTCCCTTTAAGGCTACCTTATCTAAAATATCAAGTTCCGGGCTAACAATACCATGTCTTTGGTTTTTCCATCCCTGCAGATTGGTGTACTAGTGATCAGTTTTGTGGTCTAGCATCTCCGGATAGCTTTCAATGTCAGGATTTTATTTTCCTAAATGTGGGAGCTTATTCTTTCAAATTTAGGAACTGTTTGCACCAAGTGACCTTTCAGCTGGTGCATCTCATATGGGAGCTACCTCTGTTGAAAACAACTATAACTCACTTTACCCAGTAGGCACTTTTTCAATGCATTTATGGATACAGAAAAATGGAATAGTAGGGCTTCCCCGGTGGTCCAGTGAGTGAAAAATCCACCTTACATTGCTGAGTGCACTGGTTCTATCCGTGGCCGAGGAGGATCCCACATGCAGCGGAGCAGCTGGACTGGTGTGTCCAGTTGCAAGCCAGCACTCTGGAGGGCATGAGCCCAGAAACGGTGCTGTGGGATGAGAGGTCATAGTGATGGGATGCCCACACAGGCCAAAGAATAAAGATGAATGAAAATAAATAAATAAATAATCAATAAAAAATGACAAATTAAAAAAATGCAATAGTAAAACCATATTTAACATGCCAGACAGTTATTTAAAGAAACTCTGTGCAATTCTTTATAAAAACTCAAAATTTTATAAATAATTTTTTTGTAAAGCTAATTTATGTATCTAAAGATCATATTATTTTTTGTTTTCATGCGTGTATGCTAAGTTGCTTCAAGGGTGTCTGACTCTGTCTTACCTATGGACTGTAGTCCTCCAGGCTTTTTTGTCCATGGGATTCTTCAGGCAAGAGACGGGACCAGACGCCGTGATCTTAGTTTTCTGAAAGTTGAGTTTTTTTGTTTTTTTGTTTTTTTCATTTTCTTGGTCTCTTTTTTATTGATTTTTTATTTATTTATTTTTCATCCATATTTATTCCTTGGCCTGTGTGGGCCTCCCATCAATTATGCTAACCTTTAGCATCCAGGACTGGGAGCTCACTCCCACCTCAGCCCCTCTTACTGTATTAGAACAGTTGTTCACCATATAAATTATGCTACTTTACTTTATCTTGTCCCTTTAAGGCTACCTTATCTAAAATATCAAGTTCCGGGCTAACAATACCATGTCTTTGGTTTTTCCATCCCTGCAGATTGGTGTACTAGTGATCAGTTTTGTGGTCTAGCATCTCCGGATAGCTTTCAATGTCAGGATTTTATTTTCCTAAATGTGGGAGCTTATTCTTTCAAATTTAGGAACTGTTTGCACCAAGTGACCTTTCAGCTGGTGCATCTCATATGGGAGCTACCTCTGTTGAAAACAACTATAACTCACTTTACCCAGTAGGCACTTTTTCAATGCATTTATGGATACAGAAAAATGGAATAGTAGGGCTTCCCCGGTGGTCCAGTGAGTGAAAAATCCACCTTACATTGCTGAGTGCACTGGTTCTATCCGTGGCCGAGGAGGATCCCACATGCAGCGGAGCAGCTGGACTGGTGTGTCCAGTTGCAAGCCAGCACTCTGGAGGGCATGAGCCCAGAAACGGTGCTGTGGGATGAGAGGTCATAGTGATGGGATGCCCACACAGGCCAAAGAATAAAGATGAATGAAAATAAATAAATAAATAATCAATAAAAAATGACAAATTAAAAAAATGCAATAGTAAAACCATATTTAACATGCCAGACAGTTATTTAAAGAAACTCTGTGCAATTCTTTATAAAAACTCAAAATTTTATAAATAATTTTTTTGTAAAGCTAATTTATGTATCTAAAGATCATATTATTTTTTGTTTTCATGCGTGTATGCTAAGTTGCTTCAAGGGTGTCTGACTCTGTCTTACCTATGGACTGTAGTCCTCCAGGCTTTTTTGTCCATGGGATTCTTCAGGCAAGAGACGGGACCAGACGCCGTGATCTTAGTTTTCTGAAAGTTGAGTTTTTTTGTTTTTTTGTTTTTTTCATTTTCTTGGTCTCTTTTTTATTGATTTTTTATTTATTTATTTTTCATCCATATTTATTCCTTGGCCTGTGTGAGCCTCCCATTGCAGTGGCCTCTCTCGTTGCAGAACACCTTGAAAGTTGAGTTTTAATCCAGTTTTTCACTCTCCTCTCACTCTCTTTAGTTCCTTTCTGCTTTCTGCCATTAGAATGGTATCATCTGCATACCTAAAGTTGTTGATATTTCTCCCAGCACTCTCGATTCCAGCTTTTGATTCATCTAGCCTTACATTTTGCGTGATGTATTCTGCTTATAAGTTACATAAGCAGGGCGACAATATACAGCCTTGTCATACTCCTTTCCCAATTTGATCTAAATCAGACAACCATTTTGCCTTCTTGCATTTCTTTTTTCCTGGGGAATGTATTCTCAAAGGCTTCCAGCCAGCAAGGAGAAATCCTGCTTAAATTGGGGTTCATGGAATTGCTTGTCATATAATAGTTCTATTTTTAGTTTTTAAAGAAATCTCCACAGTTTTCCATAATGGTTGTACCAATGTGTATTCCCACTAACACATGGCAACCCACTCTAGCATTCTTGCCTGGAAAATCCAATGGACAGAGGAGCCTGGTGGACTAGGGTTCATAAGGTTGCAAAGATTTGGACATGACTGAAGCAACTTAACATCAGGCCACGGTGAATGAGAGTTTCCCTTTCTTCACAGTCTAGCTAACATTTGTTATGTGTGTCATTTTTTAAAAATATAGCTTTAATTGAAGTATAGTTGCTTTAAAATGTGTTGGTTTCTTCTGTACAACAGTGTGAATCAACCATAAGTGTACATATATCCTGCCCTTAAACGTCTCTCCACGCCCCACCATCCCACCTCTATAATTTTTTTGTAAAGCTAATTTATGTATCTAAAGATCATATTATTTTTTGTTTTCATGCGTGTATGCTAAGTTGCTTCAAGGGTGTCTGACTCTGTCTTACCTATGGACTGTAGTCCTCCAGGCTTTTTTGTCCATGGGATTCTTCAGGCAAGAGACGGGACCAGACGCCGTGATCTTAGTTTTCTGAAAGTTGAGTTTTTTTGTTTTTTTGTTTTTTTCATTTTCTTGGTCTCTTTTTTATTGATTTTTTATTTATTTATTTTTCATCCATATTTATTCCTTGGCCTGTGTGAGCCTCCCATTGCAGTGGCCTCTCTCGTTGCAGAACACCTTGAAAGTTGAGTTTTAATCCAGTTTTTCACTCTCCTCTCACTCTCTTTAGTTCCTTTCTGCTTTCTGCCATTAGAATGGTATCATCTGCATACCTAAAGTTGTTGATATTTCTCCCAGCACTCTCGATTCCAGCTTTTGATTCATCTAGCCTTACATTTTGCGTGATGTATTCTGCTTATAAGTTACATAAGCAGGGCGACAATATACAGCCTTGTCATACTCCTTTCCCAATTTGATCTAAATCAGACAACCATTTTGCCTTCTTGCATTTCTTTTTTCCTGGGGAATGTATTCTCAAAGGCTTCCAGCCAGCAAGGAGAAATCCTGCTTAAATTGGGGTTCATGGAATTGCTTGTCATATAATAGTTCTATTTTTAGTTTTTAAAGAAATCTCCACAGTTTTCCATAATGGTTGTACCAATGTGTATTCCCACTAACACATGGCAACCCACTCTAGCATTCTTGCCTGGAAAATCCAATGGACAGAGGAGCCTGGTGGACTAGGGTTCATAAGGTTGCAAAGATTTGGACATGACTGAAGCAACTTAACATCAGGCCACGGTGAATGAGAGTTTCCCTTTCTTCACAGTCTAGCTAACATTTGTTATGTGTGTCATTTTTTAAAAATATAGCTTTAATTGAAGTATAGTTGCTTTAAAATGTGTTGGTTTCTTCTGTACAACAGTGTGAATCAACCATAAGTGTACATATATCCCCTCGCCCTTAAACGTCTCTCCCACGCCCCACACCATCCCACCCCTCTAGGTTGAACCAGATTGAACTCCCTGTGCTATACAGCAACTCCCACTAGCTATCTATTTTACATATGGTAATGTATAAGTTTTAATGCTACACTCAATGTGTGTCACCCTCTCCTCTTACCTCTGTGTCTGCAAGTCTGTTCTCTATTTCTGTTTTTGAAATAGGTTCATCAGTACCATTTTTCTAGATTTCCTATAAAGGCATTAATATATAACATTCATTTTTCTCTTTCTAATGTACTTCATGCTGTGTAACAGGCTTAGGTTCTTTTTGATGATTGCCGTTCTGCCAGTGTTAGGTGATAGCTCCTGGTTTTAATTTGATATCTCATGGTTTTAATTTGATATCTCATGGTTTTAATTCCCTGATGATCAGCAGGGTTGGATATCTTTTCATGTGCCTGTTGGCTATCTGCCTATCTGCATTTACTCTTTGGAAAAATTTTTATTCAGATTTTTTGCCCAGACTTTGATCAGATTGGTTTTTTTTTTTTTTTTTTTTTTTTGATGTTGAGCTGTATGAGTTCATTCCAAAGGTCTTTTAATAGGAAATAGAATGATAAACTTGAGAAATAAGTCCGCAATAGTAGAATTTCTGACAAAAGAAAGAAACTGGCGAGCAAGGCATCCTTTTTACTAGGGAAGGAGGCCAAAGAAGAAAAAAAGTCTCTTCTGTGCTCTCTAATAATATTGCATTCATGACTTCCTTTTCTGCTTCTGCTCAAGTCACATGACAAACCTACATTCTCTCATTATTGCCTTGCTCTTTATCTTGATATGGTGCTCAGTCACTTGATCATATCTGACTTTTTGCAACCCCATAGACTGTAGCTCACCAGGCTTCTCTGTCCTTGGGATTTTTCAGGCAAGAATACTGGAGTGGGCTGCCATTTCCTCCTCCAGGGGATCTTCCTAATACTTAGCCTGTGTCTCCTGCAGCTCCTGCATTCGTTGTCAGATTTTTTACCATCGAGTCACCTGCATAAGGCCAAAATAATTTTTGTTTTCTAAAAGAGAAATCTTTTCTAGTTGCTTTAGCTTTAATTTTCAACCACCTTACCCTAAGTGTACATATATCCTGCCCTTAAACGCTCTCCCACGCCCCACACCATCCCACCCCTCTAGGTTGAACCAGATTGAACTCCCTGTGCTATACAGCAACTCCCACTAGCTATCTATTTTACATATGGTAATGTATAAGTTTTAATGCTACACTCAATGTGTGTCACCCTCTCCTCTTACCTCTGTGTCTGCAAGTCTGTTCTCTATTTCTGTTTTTGAAATAGGTTCATCAGTACCATTTTTCTAGATTTCCTATAAAGGCATTAATATATAACATTCATTTTTCTCTTTCTAATGTACTTCATGCTGTGTAACAGGCTTAGGTTCTTTTTGATGATTGCCGTTCTGCCAGTGTTAGGTGATAGCTCCTGGTTTTAATTTGATATCTCATGGTTTTAATTTGATATCTCATGGTTTTAATTCCCTGATGATCAGCAGGGTTGGATATCTTTTCATGTGCCTGTTGGCTATCTGCCTATCTGCATTTACTCTTTGGAAAAATTTTTATTCAGATTTTTTGCCCAGACTTTGATCAGATTGGTTTTTTTTTTTTTTTTTTTTTTTTGATGTTGAGCTGTATGAGTTCATTCCAAAGGTCTTTTAATAGGAAATAGAATGATAAACTTGAGAAATAAGTCCGCAATAGTAGAATTTCTGACAAAAGAAAGAAACTGGCGAGCAAGGCATCCTTTTTACTAGGGAAGGAGGCCAAAGAAGAAAAAAAGTCTCTTCTGTGCTCTCTAATAATATTGCATTCATGACTTCCTTTTCTGCTTCTGCTCAAGTCACATGACAAACCTACATTCTCTCATTATTGCCTTGCTCTTTATCTTGATATGGTGCTCAGTCACTTGATCATATCTGACTTTTTGCAACCCCATAGACTGTAGCTCACCAGGCTTCTCTGTCCTTGGGATTTTTCAGGCAAGAATACTGGAGTGGGCTGCCATTTCCTCCTCCAGGGGATCTTCCTAATACTTAGCCTGTGTCTCCTGCAGCTCCTGCATTCGTTGTCAGATTTTTTACCATCGAGTCACCTGCATAAGGCCAAAATAATTTTTGTTTTCTAAAAGAGAAATCTTTTTCTAGTTGCTTTAGCTTACTAAAATTTCTTATTTTTTATTCTATGCTTCCATTATCCAAAATGTTTTTCTTATCTTGAAATAGAGGAAAAAAATTAAAGGTTAGGCTTGATGGAGCTTGCGGGGTGAAAAGAACATGTAAATTAGAACATGATGGATTCCCATAAGTTTCTCTGAGAAATACAGGATTCATATGCTCAATTGCAAAATCAACACTATCGTTAAATATGCAGTAAGATGATAACGTAAAGTATGTGCTTGGCCAAGAACCACAAGCCTGGAACAGATTCAAACCAAACACAGACAGGAAGCCACCCACCTAGGCATGGAGAGGTTCTCCTGAGCACAAAGCAAATAAGCCCAGTGACTGACAGTCACCTCTTTTTGATGAGTCTGGCTAGTGCCTCTTAACTTAGATCTGGGGAGAAGATTAAGTGTATCCAAAAACATTTTAGGAAAAGTGGAGCTATAAGAGATACTGTAATTTAGAAATTTAAAATGTCTAATATTTTACTGTGTTTCAAGGGACCAAAATCTCTTGATATTTTCAATTATTTACTTAGCTATATTACTGGGAATAAGTTCCATTAAAATATTTTGTAGTATGGGTCATGGGTTGACAATTAAGACTTTGGTCTTTGTTGTTCAGTCACTAAGTCATGTCTGACTCTTTGCAACCCCACAAAGAGCAGAGCACCAGGCTCCTCTGTCCACCACTATGTCCCAGAGCTGCTCAGATTTATGGCCATAGAGTTGGTGATGCTATCTAACCTACCTTTCGCTTAAACATGGGAAAACTTAGTTAAATTGTTATTATTGTCCTCTAATACTCACATTTCAGTTGAGTTTTATGTGATAGATCATTCGATGCTGTAGACTGATTTTTTTTTTTTTACATTTATTTATTTATTTATTTATTTTGGTGGGGAGGGAGGGGGATGGGCAGGTCACTTCTACTGGTCTTGCATTTCTCTATTTTCATCCATCTTTGTTCTTTGGCTCCTGTGGGCCTCCTATCGCGGTGGCCTCTGTTGTCAGATTTTTTACCATCGAGTCACCTGCATAAGGCCAAAATAATTTTTGTTTTCTAAAAGAGAAATCTTTTTCTAGTTGCTTTAGCTTACTAAAATTTCTTATTTTTTATTCTATGCTTCCATTATCCAAAATGTTTTTCTTATCTTGAAATAGAGGAAAAAAATTAAAGGTTAGGCTTGATGGAGCTTGCGGGGTGAAAAGAACATGTAAATTAGAACATGATGGATTCCCATAAGTTTCTCTGAGAAATACAGGATTCATATGCTCAATTGCAAAATCAACACTATCGTTAAATATGCAGTAAGATGATAACGTAAAGTATGTGCTTGGCCAAGAACCACAAGCCTGGAACAGATTCAAACCAAACACAGACAGGAAGCCACCCACCTAGGCATGGAGAGGTTCTCCTGAGCACAAAGCAAATAAGCCCAGTGACTGACAGTCACCTCTTTTTGATGAGTCTGGCTAGTGCCTCTTAACTTAGATCTGGGGAGAAGATTAAGTGTATCCAAAAACATTTTAGGAAAAGTGGAGCTATAAGAGATACTGTAATTTAGAAATTTAAAATGTCTAATATTTTACTGTGTTTCAAGGGACCAAAATCTCTTGATATTTTCAATTATTTACTTAGCTATATTACTGGGAATAAGTTCCATTAAAATATTTTGTAGTATGGGTCATGGGTTGACAATTAAGACTTTGGTCTTTGTTGTTCAGTCACTAAGTCATGTCTGACTCTTTGCAACCCCACAAAGAGCAGAGCACCAGGCTCCTCTGTCCACCACTATGTCCCAGAGCTGCTCAGATTTATGGCCATAGAGTTGGTGATGCTATCTAACCTACCTTTCGCTTAAACATGGGAAAACTTAGTTAAATTGTTATTATTGTCCTCTAATACTCACATTTCAGTTGAGTTTTATGTGATAGATCATTCGATGCTGTAGACTGATTTTTTTTTTTTTACATTTATTTATTTATTTATTTATTTTGGTGGGGAGGGAGGGGGATGGGCAGGTCACTTCTACTGGTCTTGCATTTCTCTATTTTCATCCATCTTTGTTCTTTGGCTCCTGTGGGCCTCCTATCGCGGTGGCCTCTGTTGTCGCAGAGCACCGGCTCTGGGCGCATGAGCCCCAGAGCTCCGGCTCGGTAATTGGGCACATCTGTCCAGCCGTTCTGTGGCACGTGGGATCTTCCCAGGCCAGGGATCGAACCGGTGCCCCTTGCACTGCAAGGCAGTGTCCTTACCCAGTGGACCACCAGGGAAGCCCCCTAGACTGATTTTAACAAGACTTACCACCTCTCCTATTACTGCTTCTGCTAGTGTTGTTACGATTATTACTGCTTACATGAATAGCACGTGTATTAGATGCCAGACACTGTTCTAAGCATTTGACCTAAAGGCTTCCCAGTGGTTCACCAGTTTAAAAAAAAATTTGCTTGCAATGAAGAAGATGATGTGAGTTCGATCCCTGGGTCGGGGAGATCCCCTGAAGGAGGCAATGACAACCCACGCCAGTATTTGCTTGGAAAATTCCTTGGACAGAGGAGCTTGGTGGGCTACAGTCCATGGAGTCACAAAGAGTCAGACACAACTGAGCACACATGTCTGAACTTGAATTGCAGTTTATCCAATAGCAACCCCAATTACTGTGATTATTATCTCTAATTTTTTATAAGAGGAATTGAGTCACAGAGAGATTAAACAACTCTCTGTGTTAGTGGCCAAGTCAGGATTACTACTACAGTAACCCATTAAAATATTTAGTAGTATGGGTCATGGGTTGACAATTAAGACTTTGGTCTTTGTTGTTCAGTCACTAAGTCATGTCTGACTCTTTGCAACCCCACAAAGAGCAGAGCACCAGGCTCCTCTGTCCACCACTATGTCCCAGAGCTGCTCAGATTTATGGCCATAGAGTTGGTGATGCTATCTAACCTACCTTTCGCTTAAACATGGGAAAACTTAGTTAAATTGTTATTATTGTCCTCTAATACTCACATTTCAGTTGAGTTTTATGTGATAGATCATTCGATGCTGTAGACTGATTTTTTTTTTTTTACATTTATTTATTTATTTATTTATTTTGGTGGGGAGGGAGGGGGATGGGCAGGTCACTTCTACTGGTCTTGCATTTCTCTATTTTCATCCATCTTTGTTCTTTGGCTCCTGTGGGCCTCCTATCGCGGTGGCCTCTGTTGCCCATGAGCACCGGCTCTGGGCGCATGAGCCCCAGAGCTCCGGCTCGGTAATTGGGCACATCTGTCCAGCCGTTCTGTGGCACGTGGGATCTTCCCAGGCCAGGGATCGAACCGGTGCCCCTTGCACTGCAAGGCAGTGTCCTTACCCAGTGGACCACCAGGGAAGCCCCCTAGACTGATTTTAACAAGACTTACCACCTCTCCTATTACTGCTTCTGCTAGTGTTGTTACGATTATTACTGCTTACATGAATAGCACGTGTATTAGATGCCAGACACTGTTCTAAGCATTTGACCTAAAGGCTTCCCAGTGGTTCACCAGTTTAAAAAAAAATTTGCTTGCAATGAAGAAGATGATGTGAGTTCGATCCCTGGGTCGGGGAGATCCCCTGAAGGAGGCAATGACAACCCACGCCAGTATTTGCTTGGAAAATTCCTTGGACAGAGGAGCTTGGTGGGCTACAGTCCATGGAGTCACAAAGAGTCAGACACAACTGAGCACACATGTCTGAACTTGAATTGCAGTTTATCCAATAGCAACCCCAATTACTGTGATTATTATCTCTAATTTTTTATAAGAGGAAATTGAGTCACAGAGAGATTAAACAACTCTCTGTGTTAGTGGCCAAGTCAGGATTACTACTACAGTAACCCAGGCTTCCAAAGATAGCAAAATTCATTCTTTTTTTTTTTTTTTTGGCCACTTCTATTGGTCTTTCATTTATCTATTTTCATCCATCTTTGCTCTTTGGCCTGTGTGGGCCTCCCATTCCAGAGGCATCTGTCCCTGCTGAGCATTGGCTCTGGTCACACGCACTCCAGAGCCCCAGTTGGGTAGTTGGATACATCAGTCCAGCTGCTCCATGGCACGTGGGATCTTCCCAGGCCAGGGATTGAACCAGTGCCCCTTGCACTACAAGGTGGTGTCCTTACCCACTGGACTACCAGGGAAGCCCCCAAAATTCATTCTTTAATGAAATTTTTTTTCTGAGAACTTTGTTGAATTTTGAAAGTAGTCATACATTTATTCACATGTCCAAATATGTATAAAGTGTCTGCTATATACCAGGCACTCTACTGGGGACTGAAGCTATCAGCATGACATGCGTGTCTGTCCTCATTTATAGATGGACAACTATAGACACTCTGGTTCCAGTTGCACATGGTTAGGTTTGACTCTTGGAGAAAGAGTTGAGGACTTATTTCTTCCAAACCATTTCAGCCATTCTACTGAGAGTCTCAGCTGGACTGGTTTCCTTGTGCTTTGTTTGTTCTTACACTTGTAGGAAAGCAGAATGTCTCTGCAGAAAGAGTCCTCTTCCTTAAGATTTTTTTTTTTTTTTTTTTAATTTATCTTTTGGAGGGTGGGGTGGGGAGGGAGGGGGATGGGCGGGCCACTTCTATTGGTCTTTCAATTCTCTATTTTCATCTGTCTTTGTTCTTTGGCCCGTGTGGGCCTCCCATCACAGTGGCCTCTGTTGTTGCAGAGCACCGGCTCTGGGTGCATGCACTCCAGAGCTCTGGCTCGGTAATTGGACCCATCAGTCCAGCCGCTCCGCGGCACATGGGATCTTCCCAGGCCAGGGATCGAACCAGCGCCCCTTGCACTGCAAGGCGGTGTCTTTATCCACTGGACCACTAGGGGAAGCCCTCCTTAAGATTTTTTTAAAAGAACCACTTTGGTTGCATTTTCCTTCATATCAATCATCAGAAATCTGTCCAATTATAAAACCAGATGATAGTTTGACCCAGAAAGGACACTTTTAAGGGGATGTGTTAGTTAATCCAGAGCGTCCTTGGGCAAGTTCCCCGGGTTCAGCCCTGGAGGGAGCATAAGCTGGCTTTCTAATCAGGAATGCCTCCCTTCAATATCTAATACCCAAGTAAGGCAACAGAAGGTTCTGTATTGGATTTCTATACCAGCTTTCTTTATCTTTGGTACCAGGCAGGGTACCAGGTTCTGTTCCTCAGTCCAGCATTCTTTAAAATTGAAGATACGTTTCAAACTCTAAACCACTGAGTGCATGTCTCATGAAATAGTACAAATGGAACTCACACATTGTCTTGGTTTCTCCAAATACAGGTTTGGGAGCAAGTAACTTATTTGAGAAGCTTATTGCTTTTCTATTGACACAATAATTCTGAGAAGCAAGCAACTATTGCTGTGTGTTGGGCTATACCGATAAGCAGATATCTAGCGTGAGGATCTGCAGCACTGATTTGAATAGGGCTCAGTTGATCTTGGCTGGACTTGCTCATATGCCTGGTTTAACTGACTACCTGTTGACCTGAGAAGACTTCAGATGGGACAATTGGGGTGACTTCACCCTGCTTCATGAGTCCCTCATTCTCTTCCTGGGACTAGAGGCCGGATGTGTCCTTCTTATGGAAATGACAGAAGGCAAGACCAAAGAGAAAAACACAAGTATGTTTTAAAACCACAGTCTTGGCCGTGTTTGTTAATCACCAGAGTTAAGTCTCAAAACAGGTTCAGAAAGCAGATGCCAAGACTGCCAAGATGAGATTAAATATGTAAAGATTTGTTATGGAAGACAGCTGTGAGGGAGAACGAGTAAAAGGACCTGGAAACACTGTGATGATCATGAGTCACAGTGCAAGTTTGACCCTGCTGAATGAGAGAGGGATGACAGTGAGTCAAAGTGTCCCAGACTATCCTGCCTACAAAAAATGCTCTGGCAAAGCTGTTGGAGAATCCTCAAGCCAAAGATGGCCATCAGACACAGGAATCTTGTGTCACCCAAGAACAGCTAATCATTGGCTAGGAACAATGTCCAGGAAGCATTTCCAAAGAAGTGATGCAGCAGTGATTTTTGAGACAGTAACTGGGGCTGAGGCCAGTGGTCAATTATGCTTCATGTGGTCAGAGGCCTTGGAGGTATATTCTCTTAGTGAAAGGAATATCAAGATGATATGGCAAGGACTATGGGTATAGAAAGGTTAAATATTTGGGACCATCAATGCAACCTACCAAAGGAGGTGAAAGAAATACCAGCAGAAGTGGGAGGAGAGTAAGACAAGGAAAGGAAGTGACCAATGAAGAAAGATCAGCAAGGCAGCACCGACTGTGGGAGACCGGACACTCCATTAGTAAAATTCTAGATGCCAGTGTAAAATACCCACTGCAGAAACATCCCAGTCAAGGGGACATTGAGATGGTGAGTGTTTCCAGTTTAGTATGGATGGAATTTGCATTGAGATACAGGAGCCTTGGAAGAGAAACTTCTAGTAACTAAAGGATAATTGAGGGTCTTGATGACCGGGCAGTAGTAGGATGCATGTGAACATTTTAAAGCATACTCAGGGTTTTATATAATCTGAAGATCAAGCTGACAGGGGAGTAAGGGTGAGTTGGATCATGGAGAGATAAATGAAAAGGAAACCAGTTCTGAGCAATTATAAAGTCTGGTTAAGAATTTTGAGAGCTTAACCTAGAGTGGCATCAATACATATAGGTAAAGGTGGATTAAATAGACATCTTGAAATCAAAGGAGAAGATTCGGTGAGCGCTGATTTGTGGTCAATGGATAGGGCTAGGAAGGTTGTAGGTG
Source organism: Tragulus kanchil (assembly GCA_022376925.1). Taxonomy (NCBI): domain Eukaryota; kingdom Metazoa; phylum Chordata; class Mammalia; order Artiodactyla; family Tragulidae; genus Tragulus; species Tragulus kanchil. Next base: position 158,270,361 of record JAIOJX010000025.1, on the reverse strand, counting down.
ATTGGGAGAGTGTCAGTCTGTGTGATGGAAGGCATAGGCTTAGACATAAATGGTAACATCAGGAGAATGAAATGATGGAAATTTATTCTTGGTGGAGGAAGATGAGTGATGTTAGATGCTTGGTCTGGTTTCACTCTTGTTAGGTTGTGTGATTGACGGAACTGCCAATTAGAGACTTTTGTAGGTAGTAGGCGCATAAAACTTCTATTCAGGTGAGAACCAGAACAAAAAGCGTAGAATTGGAATCATGCCAGTGACACCAATAGCCATGGGCAGACATGCAACAGGAAAGAAGCGAAATGGAAATGTCTTCACAGACCAGCAGGCCATAACAATTTCTAGGTCTGATTCATCAGAGAAGAGATGACTTCCCTTCTGCTCAGGAGCAGCTTAGCACTTTCCCCACCTGAAACTAGAGGAGGAGTAGGAAGCAGTCAGCGCACTATAGAGGACCAGGGGAGAATGGATAAACTTAGGAGATAGGTCCTCTTTTCCATCCGAGTCTCTATGAAACCCTAACCCTGATTGTTTTCATTTGGCCAAGCCTGTGTTTTCTATTTTCTTTTTTTTTCTGTCACAGGAGAGTAAGACAAGGAAAGGAAGTGACCAATGAAGAAAGATCAGCAAGGCAGCACCGACTGTGGGAGACCGGACACTCCATTAGTAAAATTCTAGATGCCAGTGTAAAATACCCACTGCAGAAACATCCCAGTCAAGGGGACATTGAGATGGTGAGTGTTTCCAGTTTAGTATGGATGGAATTTGCATTGAGATACAGGAGCCTTGGAAGAGAAACTTCTAGTAACTAAAGGATAATTGAGGGTCTTGATGACCGGGCAGTAGTAGGATGCATGTGAACATTTTAAAGCATACTCAGGGTTTTATATAATCTGAAGATCAAGCTGACAGGGGAGTAAGGGTGAGTTGGATCATGGAGAGATAAATGAAAAGGAAACCAGTTCTGAGCAATTATAAAGTCTGGTTAAGAATTTTGAGAGCTTAACCTAGAGTGGCATCAATACATATAGGTAAAGGTGGATTAAATAGACATCTTGAAATCAAAGGAGAAGATTCGGTGAGCGCTGATTTGTGGTCAATGGATAGGGCTAGGAAGGTTGTAGGTGATTGGGAGAGTGTCAGTCTGTGTGATGGAAGGCATAGGCTTAGACATAAATGGTAACATCAGGAGAATGAAATGATGGAAATTTATTCTTGGTGGAGGAAGATGAGTGATGTTAGATGCTTGGTCTGGTTTCACTCTTGTTAGGTTGTGTGATTGACGGAACTGCCAATTAGAGACTTTTGTAGGTAGTAGGCGCATAAAACTTCTATTCAGGTGAGAACCAGAAAAAAAAGCGTAGAATTGGAATCATGCCAGTGACACCAATAGCCATGGGCAGACATGCAACAGGAAAGAAGCGAAATGGAAATGTCTTCACAGACCAGCAGGCCATAACAATTTCTAGGTCTGATTCATCAGAGAAGAGATGACTTCCCTTCTGCTCAGGAGCAGCTTAGCACTTTCCCCACCTGAAACTAGAGGAGGAGTAGGAAGCAGTCAGCGCACTATAGAGGACCAGGGGAGAATGGATAAACTTAGGAGATAGGTCCTCTTTTCCATCCGAGTCTCTATGAAACCCTAACCCTGATTGTTTTCATTTGGCCAAGCCTGTGTTTTCTATTTTCTTTTTTTTTTTCTGTCTCACTTGCAGAAATTTGTAAATCCTGTTATGAATTTGCCTACCCTGTTATGAATTTGTCTTTGAAAAATAATGCCTACAAGAATGTTAGATTTCCAAACAGTGTCAGAATTGGAGTGGGGAAAAAAGCAATTAAGATATGCAAATAAGACTTAGATAAGTTCTTCAAGGTAAGTGGTATTGTACTTAAACTTGTTTGAGACTATAACACAAACCTAAATGCCAGGGGAAATTCCCAGGTTTCTGCCAGACAGGTTTAAATCGGACGCAGACAACACTGGATCTTCTGAGAGCTGATTCATCGAAAATGTTCTAATCATTTGCAGTGTAGGAGGTAGTTCATGTCAAGGTTCCTAACAAAACTTGTCTGATGCTCCACATTTTTCCTATATGCCTGAAAAACCTTCTCATACCCACAGGCACAACTATATCAGGCCACTCAAAGGAATTTTTTATTAAATTCACAAACATGTCCAGACTAGGCTCCACTCAAGAATTCTCCCACTGTGACCACTTGCTTTCCAGTGAATGATATTCCATCATTTACTCATGTTTATACTATGTGTCAGCTTCCTGCCCAAACAATTGTGTGCTTAATAATAATTACAGCAGTAACTATTCTAAAATAGGGCCTCCCTGGTGGCTCAATGGTAAAGAATCCACCTGTCAATGCAAGAGACACAAGTTCGATCCCTAGGTTGGGAAGATTATTTAGAAAAGGAAATGACAATACACTCCAGTATTCTCGCTTGGGAAAGTTCATGGACAGAGAAGCCTGGCAGGCTATAATCCATGGGGTCACAAAAGAGTCAGACATGACTTTGTTCCTAAATAGCAACAGCAAGTCTATATTAAGCATATCTTATTGCCAAGCTCTGTGCTAAGAATCCTACCTATATTACTCCATTTTCATCTATACCATAATTCTCTTGGGTAGGGATTATTTTTTCTGTTTTACAGTGGAGAAACAGATCCATTGACATGAACAACTTGTCAAAAGCCATAAGAATCAGAAGTGGTAAAGTTGGGATCTGTGTCCACAAGTTCCCACTTATTTAGATAAGAGAATATGTAACCATGTACATATAATAGTTGTGGAATCGCCTCTATTATATTTCTTAGATTGTTAAGTCCATAAGTTGATTTGATATTTCATTTTTATGTGGCCACTCCAACTTGCTGGCTTCTTGACTTATTTGCTAAAGATGGTGCTGACAGTAGCTGTCTTACGTAAGGAGGCCATTTAGGTCTGACTTGTTTGAGACTATAACACAAACCTAAATGCCAGGAAATTCCCAGGTTTCTGCCAGACAGGTTTAAATCGGACGCAGACAACACTGGATCTTCTGAGAGCTGATTCATCGAAAATGTTCTAATCATTTGCAGTGTAGGAGGTAGTTCATGTCAAGGTTCCTAACAAAACTTGTCTGATGCTCCACATTTTTCCTATATGCCTGAAAAACCTTCTCATACCCACAGGCACAACTATATCAGGCCACTCAAAGGAATTTTTTATTAAATTCACAAACATGTCCAGACTAGGCTCCACTCAAGAATTCTCCCACTGTGACCACTTGCTTTCCAGTGAATGATATTCCATCATTTACTCATGTTTATACTATGTGTCAGCTTCCTGCCCAAACAATTGTGTGCTTAATAATAATTACAGCAGTAACTATTCTAAAATAGGGCCTCCCTGGTGGCTCAATGGTAAAGAATCCACCTGTCAATGCAAGAGACACAAGTTCGATCCCTAGGTTGGGAAGATTATTTAGAAAAGGAAATGACAATACACTCCAGTATTCTCGCTTGGGAAAGTTCATGGACAGAGAAGCCTGGCAGGCTATAATCCATGGGGTCACAAAAGAGTCAGACATGACTTTGTTCCTAAATAGCAACAGCAAGTCTATATTAAGCATATCTTATTGCCAAGCTCTGTGCTAAGAATCCTACCTATATTACTCCATTTTCATCTATACCATAATTCTCTTGGGTAGGGATTATTTTTTCTGTTTTACAGTGGAGAAACAGATCCATTGACATGAACAACTTGTCAAAAGCCATAAGAATCAGAAGTGGTAAAGTTGGGATCTGTGTCCACAAGTTCCCACTTATTTAGATAAGAGAATATGTAACCATGTACATATAATAGTTGTGGAATCGCCTCTATTATATTTCTTAGATTGTTAAGTCCATAAGTTGATTTGATATTTCATTTTTATGTGGCCACTCCAACTTGCTGGCTTCTTGACTTATTTGCTAAAGATGGTGCTGACAGTAGCTGTCTTACGTAAGGAGGTCATTAAGGTCTGATTACCTAGCTATTTGTATCATTTTTTTTAATGGCCTCTCAGGTGAAAGTGACAATCATTACTAGAGACAGCTGTGAAACAGTGAACTGACCAAGATAAGAATATTGCTGTAGCTCTGGCACAGAAACCTCTGCTTCTGAGACTGAATTATTTCTGTTTCTGCAGAGTAGGGAGAATTAGAATTGGGTCTGCCTTTTTAACCCTCAGGGACCTTCACTGAATAAATGAACATCAACTTAAAAGTGTTAATGGCTTTGAATGGACTAGGCGATGTGAACAAAAGGCTAAACACAGATATCACTCACTCAAGATGGTCACCAAGGGGATTCTGAATAGGACACCATTGTCCTGGTCAAAGTACCACAGGCCAGAGTTGGGCCTTTGGTTGTGTTAATTTAGCAACCAGATTGTATAAATACAACAGAAATGGAGCTGGATCTCAGAACAGATTCAGTTAACCTTAGAGAAAATGTTGCAAAATCAGGATACAAATGTACTACTGTATTTTCCAGATGTTAATTGCAACTCGTGTTTTAAAACATTTCTGCATTTTTGAAATGAAGGTGCATCTTGTCATGGAAAGCCTCTTTAATGGTGATATTTCTTTCTCTTTATGGTCCTTTAAAAATAAGTGGCGTATGCTGTTATCGGCATCTTGGCACTGAGAAAATAAGGGAATTAAAATGTCAAATGCATATTCCAGGAAGACCAAGATCCTCTGGCCAGTGTGCTTTCTCCCAGGTCACATGTATACAGGAAGTAGAATTGTGACCAGACGTTCTGCCTGAGAACATGGGATTCAGTCAGAGAGAGTTCTTCGATTAAGTTCATTTCATGTATCCATCTCTATGATCAGATTTAAATGCCACTAGTTCCTTAGAGGGGAGAAGGAAATGGCAGCCCACTCCAGTATTCTTTCCTGGAAAATTCCTTGGAGGAAGAAGCCTGGCAAACTACAGTCCATGGGGTCTCAAATATATATATATACACACCTGGGGGCTTCCTGGAGGGCTCAGTTGTGAGGAATCTACCTGCAATGCAGCCATCCCTGGGTGGGGAAGATCCCGTTGGGGAAGGCATGGTAACATGCGCCAGTGTTCCTGCCTGGAGAATTCCATGGATGGAAAAGCCTGGCAGGCTGCAATCTGTGGGGTCACAGAGTCTGACACAACTGAAGTGAGTAAGCAGCAGCAGTTGCTTGGAGAGCACTTGGTGCCCAAGGCAGATTCGGTGGATTGGCTTTCAATACCCATCCCTGCCTCCTTGGAGGGGACCTTCCTGCACTGCAGAGGTGACAGAGGTGAAACTTACCCTTCCTGTTCTGTATGACGAGGGTTCTAGACATGAAATAAATCCCTCCAGTAAGACTTATATGTGCAACATTTGAAAGAGATGGGAAGCTGGGGCCGTTTTTATTTTCTGATCCTTTTAGCTTTTTTTTTTCCCTGATAATCAGCAACAGTGTTCCCGCATCCAGTCTCTTGTTTTGAGACCCAGTTGCAATGGTGGCACTGTTTTGATTCCTCAAGCAATTTTGGCATGCTCCTGAAAAAGAGTTACAGTGGCAATTTCTCCACTTCTTATCCTCTTGCTTGAGGCCCACTGAGTTTGGGAGAGGGCTCCAGGATTGTCATTTTAGTTTCCTGCACTGAGCCCTTCTGGTATTGGGTTGGCCAAAATTTTCTTTTGGGTTTTTTCATAAAATGGTGTGAAAAACTGGAAGGAACATTATGGCCGGTACATTCTTTCCCTCTAATAGGCACACCCCTTCCTTTGTTATGTTTTTACTGCCAGCTGCGAAGCAGTAACATTACTGTGTAACTCTTCTCTGTGGAAGACCAAGATTTCCTCCCAGGTCACATGTATACAGGAAGTAGAATTGGGACCAGACGTTCTGCCTGAGAACATGGGATTCAGTCAGAGAGAGTTCTTCGATTAAGTTCATTTCATGTATCCATCTCTATGATCAGATTTAAATGCCACTAGTTCCTTAGAGGGGAGAAGGAAATGGCAGCCCACTCCAGTATTCTTTCCTGGAAAATTCCTTGGAGGAAGAAGCCTGGCAAACTACAGTCCATGGGGTCTCAAATATATATATATACACACCTGGGGGCTTCCTGGAGGGCTCAGTTGTGAGGAATCTACCTGCAATGCAGCCATCCCTGGGTGGGGAAGATCCCGTTGGGGAAGGCATGGTAACATGCGCCAGTGTTCCTGCCTGGAGAATTCCATGGATGGAAAAGCCTGGCAGGCTGCAATCTGTGGGGTCACAGAGTCTGACACAACTGAAGTGAGTAAGCAGCAGCAGTTGCTTGGAGAGCACTTGGTGCCCAAGGCAGATTCGGTGGATTGGCTTTCAATACCCATCCCTGCCTCCTTGGAGGGGACCTTCCTGCACTGCAGAGGTGACAGAGGTGAAACTTACCCTTCCTGTTCTGTATGACGAGGGTTCTAGACATGAAATAAATCCCTCCAGTAAGACTTATATGTGCAACATTTGAAAGAGATGGGAAGCTGGGGCCGTTTTTATTTTCTGATCCTTTTAGCTTTTTTTTTTTTTTCCCCTGATAATCAGCAACAGTGTTCCCGCATCCAGTCTCTTGTTTTGAGACCCAGTTGCAATGGTGGCACTGTTTTGATTCCTGCGAAGCAATTTTGGCATGCTCCTGAAAAAGAGTTACAGTGGCAATTTCTCCACTTCTTATCCTCTTGCTTGAGGCCCACTGAGTTTGGGAGAGGGCTCCAGGATTGTCATTTTAGTTTCCTGCACTGAGCCCTTCTGGTATTGGGTTGGCCAAAATTTTCTTTTGGGTTTTTTCATAAAATGGTGTGAAAAACTGGAAGGAACATTATGGCCGGTACATTCTTTCCCTCTAATAGGCACACCCCTTCCTTTGTTATGTTTTTACTGCCAGCTGCGAAGCAGTCAGTCTTGGTCACCTGAGAGCCTTCGGGTAACTGTGTAACTCTCTTCTCTGTCCCATGACTTGATTTTTTGGCCCTTGAAAAGCAATGTTTTTTTCCAAGTTTTGGAAAGCAGCCCTTTTTCCCTTCTTTTTAGCAAGACATAAAAACATGTGCTGGGAAGATACTTCAACACACATTACAGACCCACAAGTAAGTCATGGGAACAGCACCAGCTCTAAAAGTCCATCACGCAGTGACGCTAGCTAGCATTTTGTGATTGTGAAGATTTATACTCCCATTCCCGCTACAAGTTACGTTAGACCAGAGACAACTCGCATACTTTAAGTATTTTTTTCCCCTCTAAAACAATTCCTTTTTTCCTTTTTGGCAGAAAGAAAAGCAACCTTAGGATATCCACAGTATAGAGCAGATTAATTTTTTTTTCTTTAATTTTTGGCCACTTCAATGGGAGGCCCACACAGGCCAAAGAACAAATCATTTATTTATTTTCATCTGTCTTTGTTCTTTGGCCTGCGTGGGCCTCCCATTGCAGTCGTCTCTCCCACTGCAGAGCACCAGCTCTGGGCGCATGCGCTCCAGAGCCCTGGCTCGGTAATTGGACACATCTGTCCAGTCGCTCTGTAGCACTTGAGATCTTCCCAGGCCAGGGATCGAACTGGCACCCCTTGCACTGCAAGGTGGAAGTTATTACCCACTGGACCACCAGGAAAGCCCCCTAGAGCAGCTTAATTTTATGCAAGTCATAGCTGATACGGGCCATGGCCCTGGGGAATGATACCAGATCATTTTATTCATATGGCTACAGAAAATGATAATTTAGAGCCGTTAATATTTTGCATAGACTTGTTTCATCTTCCAAACACAAGATACTTTCAGAAATGATGTTTCTGAGTATGGCCGAGCCCTTCATTGTTCACCGGAAACTATCACAAAATTGTTAATTGGGTAAACCTCGCCTCAAAAAAAAAAAAAAAAAAAAATGACAGGCCAAAAAGAAAAAAAATGAAATAATTCTTCTGATTGAGAATTATAAAATGCAGCTCTCCCTCTTTCCTTCCCAAACCATCAGATTGACCCAAGATAAAACCGTCTTTGGCCCAAGCTAGGATGTGACGTGTCGTCTAATGTTTAGCAAGAAACAATGATACCCTTACAGCCAATCATTTACTTCTTCTCAGGAATTGACAATTATTTCTAAATCTTAAAACTAGTGAAGGCACACTGTGCCTTTGAGGCAATAGTCTCATTCCTTTTTATCTTTCATTGCAGCTTCTAGTTTTATCTGCTCATTATATTTAATTATGCCTAAATTAACAAACCAAGGCTAAAACCTTTCTGTTTACCAGGATATTATATTACCAGGTAATTCTCGCTCACCGGAACAAACCCAGGCTTAGTCTACTTAGAAAGACTTTTTTGTTAAAGTGGGTTCTCAGAATGGAGAAACAGTGGGGAAGTGGAAGTCTAGGTCTGGACCCCCAGGCATTCAGGTATTTTTGTTTAGTTGTTGGAAAAGAACCCAGGGCCTTTTCTTATACGGCAGAGAAGTGTGGACTCAGTGACGTCAACTCAACCGGATGTATCCTCAGCTTCCTTTACTGACTCATTATAAATTCACATCCTATCAGTACATCTAAAGTCGACTTTGTTCTTACACTGTACAGTCTCTTGGGATGTTGATTACTCTGCAAACTTTGTGGTTATGGAGATTCTAAAGTTTTCTGCTTAAATTCCCAAGTGTACACTAAACCAAACTGTGTTCATTCTTTAAGAAGGAGGAGAAGATGACAGTTGAAAAATATCCATCAGAGTATGGGTTAAAGAAGGCACAGAAGAGATGCAATAATGGGAAAGAAAAAGAAAGGATTTCTTCTCTTTTTCCTTCCTCTCTTCTTTGTCTTCTGTTCATGTCTGCCTTTTCCTCTACCATCATTAGTTTATACCATTAGGTTTTCTTCCTTTTCTCTGCATTATTCTCTGTACGACTCTGGAAGCCTGGGGATATTAACAGAGAAGAGGATAGCTGATACTATGCACCGTGATGAAGAGCAGAAAAATAGGGGTTGTGTTTCTGCTTCATGCTTGAGCTTTAGAGTAAATAGGAGCCTTGCCTCAAAAACAGCCACCTCTGCCACCATTACCATCACTGAAACAGCTTATATTATAAAGTCAATTGTTTTCTAGAAGATGTCACTGTAATCTCCACTGCCAGTAGCATCCACCTGTCTATCTAGAGCACTTGGGAATTTAAGCAGGGGAACCTCAGAATCTTTATTCTGTCCTTCACACGGAAGAAATCCATTCTTTTTACATTACAAGTTTTCCAATGTTTGAAAAATGTATCCTGTCTTCCACAGCACTTGGCCTCTCAGCTAAGAATCTCATTTGGCATGCATTTAAACTCCTCATTAACCCAGGTCACTTTCCTAGTTTGTCGAATTCCTTCAAATATAGAGCAGAGAACTGCAAAGACTCTTTCATTCTTACCTTTGCTGATCCAGAAAGAATACTTAAAAACACTGTAGGTTAATATACTCTGTCTTTTCACATTTTTGGCCTATATGGAATCTGAGGTCAACTAAAATCCTAAAATCTTTTTTTTTTTTTTTTTTTTTTTTTACAAATGAGGTTTCTGCCGTGCCCTTGTGCAAATTTTGTTTTTAACTTAAATGTAGAATTTTATTTTTATTCCCCTTAACTCTCAACTTTGTTTCAGCCCCAGTGCCAGATAAATAGAAGCAATTTTGAATCTTGAGTTTGTATATTTATTTAGCTACTTTGAATGTTGATCATATTTGAATGACCTTGAGGATGAGAGCGTTGTATCTCTATGGTAAAGTCCTTTGGGAGCTGTTCAATACAATTGAGTCAAATATTCACAGATTACCGCCATGTGAGGCCAGAGAATTATAGTCATTAAAGAGCACATTTTCTTAGTTTCTCAGAAAATTGCATTTTCTTTGATTAAAATAGATGCCTGATCCTTATACATGTGTTAGTCCCTCAGTTGTGTTTGACTCTTTGATACCTCATGGACCATAGCCCACCAGGCCCCTCTGTCCATGGAATTCTCCAGGCAAGAATACTGGAGTGGGTTGCCATTCCCTTTTCCAGGTGATTTTCTCAATCCAGAGACTGAACCTCGGTCTCTCACATTGCAGGCAGATTCTTTACCATCTGAGCCTCCAAGGAAGCATTATACACAATATATTCAAGCAAAATTTTAAAAAAAAAAAAAAAAGGAAATTACCAGTAATTCCTCTGTCCAAGCGTAACCAATGCTGGCATCTTGGCCCATATCCTCTAGTCTCTTTTCACACGTATATATTTATCTTTTAAATGAAATTATAATTAAATGCCACGTCACCTACTTTCTTTACTTACAGATCTGTCTTGTCCACTCATTACATATTTTCTTAACACATCATCTTTAATTGCTCCATAGTATTCCACTGTGTGAATATTTGATTACTTTATATAAATTATTATCCTGTTGTTGGAAATAATTATCTCCAATATATTATATATCCACCTACTTACTCCCATTATAAATTTTCTCTCTGGCTAGATTGAAGGCCTTTAATTCCTTCAAATGACTCTCTTACGAAAGATGACATGGTACCATCCAAGGAAGCTTTATGATAGTGTTGGTCTGCCCCATCCGCATGTTTCTCTTTATTGCCATTTCTAGCATATTCAATGTGGGGAACTCCAGAAGGAAGAATCAGATAGAAGATTGCCAAGTATCTCTAGCAGATGGAAGTAGAGATTATTTGATGGGTGCTTAGTTAACCATCGTATCTTATCTTCCAAGGGAAAACCATATTGTTTTGAGTTTTCAAGTTATTAAATGTGGGGAGATGCAAATAAATAGAAGCAATTTTGAATCTTGAGTTTGTATATTTATTTAGCTACTTTGAATGTTGATCATATTTGAATGACCTTGAGGATGAGAGCGTTGTATCTCTATGGTAAAGTCCTTTGGGAGCTGTTCAATACAATTGAGTCAAATATTCACAGATTACCGCCATGTGAGGCCAGAGAATTATAGTCATTAAAGAGCACATTTTCTTAGTTTCTCAGAAAATTGCATTTTCTTTGATTAAAATAGATGCCTGATCCTTATACATGTGTTAGTCCCTCAGTTGTGTTTGACTCTTTGATACCTCATGGACCATAGCCCACCAGGCCCCTCTGTCCATGGAATTCTCCAGGCAAGAATACTGGAGTGGGTTGCCATTCCCTTTTCCAGGTGATTTTCTCAATCCAGAGACTGAACCTCGGTCTCTCACATTGCAGGCAGATTCTTTACCATCTGAGCCTCCAAGGAAGCATTATACACAATATATTCAAGCAAAATTTTAAAAAAAAAAAAAAAAGGAAATTACCAGTAATTCCTCTGTCCAAGCGTAACCAATGCTGGCATCTTGGCCCATATCCTCTAGTCTCTTTTCACACGTATATATTTATCTTTTAAATGAAATTATAATTAAATGCCACGTCACCTACTTTCTTTACTTACAGATCTGTCTTGTCCACTCATTACATATTTTCTTAACACATCATCTTTAATTGCTCCATAGTATTCCACTGTGTGAATATTTGATTACTTTATATAAATTATTATCCTGTTGTTGGAAATAATTATCTCCAATATATTATATATCCACCTACTTACTCCCATTATAAATTTTCTCTCTGGCTAGATTGAAGGCCTTTAATTCCTTCAAATGACTCTCTTACGAAAGATGACATGGTACCATCCAAGGAAGCTTTATGATAGTGTTGGTCTGCCCCATCCGCATGTTTCTCTTTATTGCCATTTCTAGCATATTCAATGTGGGGAACTCCAGAAGGAAGAATCAGATAGAAGATTGCCAAGTATCTCTAGCAGATGGAAGTAGAGATTATTTGATGGGTGCTTAGTTAACCATCGTATCTTATCTTCCAAGGGAAAACCATATTGTTTTGAGTTTTCAAGTTATTAAATGTGGGGAGATGCAGAGGAACAGCTGATGATGCGGTCTTATTTTTTCATTTCCCTGTTTCTGTGAGGGAGCATCCAGTCCCACATCCAGAAACTCAGAAGATGTCCTTGAATGCTCCATCTCTTTGACCACCTCGCCCTAGCAATGAAACCACCACCAGGTCTTGTTTACTCTAGCTTCTAAATGTCTTCCACATCTGTCTAGTTCTCTCCTTTCGCACAGACACCGTCTTATCCAAACCTGGAGGAATGCACTTTCCTTACCTGGGGTTTAACTGTTGCCCTCCTGGTCCCAGCACTCCCACCTCTTCCCCACACTGTGGCCAGGATGTTGTTGTTAAAGCAAGTCTCATCATGTCACATCTTCCTCAGGACATTTCAATGACTGCCCAGTGTTGGGAAGATAACATCCCACAAAGCCCAAGCAACCCATGGCTTGAGATGCAGTGATGTGTAGGAGTAAAGAGAATGGATTCTGGAGCCAAGACTCTCAAGGACCATTTCCTGCCTCTAACACCTTTTTATTTGCTGGGCCACCTTGAGAAGTTATCTCCTTCTCTCAGCCTGGGTTTCCTCATCTTTATGTGTGGCTCAATCACTCAGTCGTGTCCAGCTCCTAATAAGGGTCTCTCCCTCGAATGTTTTTTAGGAAATTTTTAAAAGTTAACATTGTAAATGCTTTAAAAATTGCCCATAAGCATTGTAACTGCTCTCGTAATTCTCTTTTGTCATATCTAGCATATTCAAAGTGAGGAATCCTGACTAGGTAACTTAGCTATTATTATTATTATTTTTTTCGGCTTCATCTACAACTAATGCCCTCTCTTCCCACCAGCTTTCTAGGTTCCTGGGTTTCCTTCATGTCCTCAGATGCTGCCAAGGCTCCTTCCTATCCCTCCCCCTCCCAGCATGCTTCCCTTGCTCTCTATTCCTTCTTTTGGCCTAGAGACCCCTGACGATGCCTTCAGCATCTGTATTTCCTGACCCCTGAGACCAGGACCTTCCTTTCTTGACTCTTCTCTTATTTGATGAATGTTTGCCTTCTCTGATAGAGGATGGAGTAGTCTGTCTTGCTGACCACTGTTGCTCCTATACCTAGTACAGTGCTTGAGATAGAACGTGTTGTTAGTCACTCAGTTGAGTCTGACTCTTTGCGACCCCATGGACTGTAACCTCTGTCCACAGACTTCTCCAGGCAAGAATGCTGGAGTGGGTTGCCATTCCCTTTCCAGAGAATCTTCCCAACCCAGGGATTGAACCCGGGTTTCCCGCATTACAGGTGGATTCTTTACCATCTGAGTTACCAGGAAAGCACTGAGACAGAATAGTGCAAGATAATCCGGGGAATTGGCCCGTTAACTTCTGTCATGTCATGTCAACTCATACCAGCAGGTGGCACCAAAGTGCACATAATCGGCAACCTGGGGTGCTCTCATAGCAAAGTCTGAAACCCAAGGGTAGTTTTGAATATCTGTTTCTCATTTTCCAGGAGTAAAAGAAGTTTGAAAATCGCACAGACATTTATTTTTACGTTCAAACAGATGTTATCTAGTAGTGTGTGATCTCCTAAGTGAATTATTAAGGATTATGAAAATTTGAGGTTCATAAATTAAAATTATGATGCTTCTACAATTTAAGAGGATTTAAATTTCCTCATCTTTATGTGTGGCTCAATCACTCAGTCGTGTCCAGCTCCTAATAAGGGTCTCTCCCTCGAATGTTTTTTAGGAAATTTTTAAAAGTTAACATTGTAAATGCTTTAAAAATTGCCCATAAGCATTGTAACTGCTCTCGTAATTCTCTTTTGTCATATCTAGCATATTCAAAGTGAGGAATCCTGACTAGGTAACTTAGCTATTATTATTATTATTTTTTTCGGCTTCATCTACAACTAATGCCCTCTCTTCCCACCAGCTTTCTAGGTTCCTGGGTTTCCTTCATGTCCTCAGATGCTGCCAAGGCTCCTTCCTATCCCTCCCCCTCCCAGCATGCTTCCCTTGCTCTCTATTCCTTCTTTTGGCCTAGAGACCCCTGACGATGCCTTCAGCATCTGTATTTCCTGACCCCTGAGACCAGGACCTTCCTTTCTTGACTCTTCTCTTATTTGATGAATGTTTGCCTTCTCTGATAGAGGATGGAGTAGTCTGTCTTGCTGACCACTGTTGCTCCTATACCTAGTACAGTGCTTGAGATAGAACGTGTTGTTAGTCACTCAGTTGAGTCTGACTCTTTGCGACCCCATGGACTGTAACCTCTGTCCACAGACTTCTCCAGGCAAGAATGCTGGAGTGGGTTGCCATTCCCTTTCCAGAGAATCTTCCCAACCCAGGGATTGAACCCGGGTTTCCCGCATTACAGGTGGATTCTTTACCATCTGAGTTACCAGGAAAGCACTGAGACAGAATAGTGCAAGATAATCCGGGGAATTGGCCCGTTAACTTCTGTCATGTCATGTCAACTCATACCAGCAGGTGGCACCAAAGTGCACATAATCGGCAACCTGGGGTGCTCTCATAGCAAAGTCTGAAACCCAAGGGTAGTTTTGAATATCTGTTTCTCATTTTCCAGGAGTAAAAGAAGTTTGAAAATCGCACAGACATTTATTTTTACGTTCAAACAGATGTTATCTAGTAGTGTGTGATCTCCTAAGTGAATTATTAAGGATTATGAAAATTTGAGGTTCATAAATTAAAATTATGATGCTTCTACAATTTAAGAGGATTTAAATTTAATATTTTCCTCTGGAGCCTCACTAACAAGCCATGCTTGGTAAGAACTTCTAATGCATACTCATTGGAATTCTTCAAATTTCCAGAGAAGATTCTCTTATTATATTAGGGATTGTTTTAAATTAGTCACACTTAAATTGCTCCTATTACTATATTGTTTAATTTAGTTTAAAATCACATTCCCTCCCCCCCAAAAAAATGAAGAGATAAAATCACACCCAGATCACACTTTTCACAGTGGCTTTGTTGCTGTATAAATTGCTAAAATGTGTAAATGGCTTTTGTTCTTCTTTTGTATCTTTCCAATTCTTTCTATTGCAATGTTTTTTCATGGTAGAATCAATGGAGTAGGTGGGTCATATTTTCTTTATTTTTCTTCTTGGTTAAGTGAATCCTTGTCAAAAGAGTTTGAGAAATGCTACTCTTCAGCAGTGCTTAGAGAAGAGAGTGACTGCAGGAAGCTGGGGCTGCGAGGTTCTTGAAAGTGGAAAAAGAACTTAGATTAAAGCTTAATTTTACTCATGCAAAATTTACATTGTACTTTAAAATCAACCAAACACCTACGACATTCTCAAATTAAGTTTCTTAAAAAAAGATTTATTTCCAAATAAGTACCCCTGAGTATAATCAATGATTCCCTAGGGTAGACCATTGCATCCTGTTACACTTGTGCCCCCAAGTTGAGTATTTTATCTCCTACTTCGCACAAGTTTGGAGGATGAAACTGGCAAATGGAAACTTAACATATTCATGTGAAAAATTTACTCTAAGAGAATTAAAATATACCACTATTAGGTTAGTACTTGCTTTGCTTTTTAGTTAAATGATAGTTTTATTTCAAGCATTCTAAAGGTTAAAATTTAGAAGTGTAAGACTACTTTTAAGACTTCAGTGATCATCTATCTGAGAATCTACCAAAGACGTCTCTGGTTCTTATAAACTCTAGCCTCTCTTCTTCTTTGATTTCATTTTGGTGAGTCTGAGATATGAATGTCACAGTTTCTGATAGACATCATAAATTCTGGGAGACAAAGGCAACTTAAATGAATTAATTCAATTAACTGGTAATCATCAAATCCTATTTACTTAAATTTCTCTCCTGTGAACAAATATTTTATAATGTTTTAAGGTCATCTGGCATCTCACATTCATTTATTAATAAATTTCATTCTGTTTCATTCATTAATAAATTTTTTCACAAAGCAGAAATCTCCATACTGTGAGTCATAAAGTACATGGATGTTGTAGTTTGTGTCTTCTGCAAATTTACAGTGTAAGATTAGTACATTTGATCCTTCCTAAGCTTCAGTCCTTCCACTTGCATCATCCTCTTTTAATCCAATAAAATAATTTGTAGTTCAGGGAAAAGTATTTTGGTCATGGTTGGGATGGGGGGATTGAAGACAGAAATGATGATGAACTACTTTTTTCCCCCACTGAATAGGGAAATATGTCAATAATAAAATAACATACTTTGATTTAATAATTATAACATAATGAAAATAAATAACATCTCTAATCACTTTATATATATTAACTTATTTCTTCCTAATGACAACACATGAGGTAAACACTATTATTGCCAGTAATTTGTAAATAAGGAACTGAGCATGTTTGATAAAATTTGAAAATTAATGCCAGGGATTGAGGGGAAAAAATGTCAGTTATATGATTGTTCTTTTCTTTGAATCAATGTTGAAAAATGACTTGACAGTAGATCTACAAGCTAGTGATTCCTTTTTGCACCTTTAGGAACTAAATCCTTTAGAAGAAATAGGAGGGAATTTGACTTGCACAGTGAATGGCATTGCAGAGTTCTTGTATTTGCTTTAGTATTGATCCGATTAAGGGCAGCCCATAGATCCATGAGATCACAGAAAGACATCAGACCTTAAGGAATGAAGTTTTTTCAAAAAATTCCCCAAGCCAATTTTACTGGGTGTAAAATTTAGAAGTGTAAGACTACTTTTAAGACTTCAGTGATCATCTATCTGAGAATCTACCAAAGACGTCTCTGGTTCTTATAAACTCTAGCCTCTCTTCTTCTTTGATTTCATTTTGGTGAGTCTGAGATATGAATGTCACAGTTTCTGATAGACATCATAAATTCTGGGAGACAAAGGCAACTTAAATGAATTAATTCAATTAACTGGTAATCATCAAATCCTATTTACTTAAATTTCTCTCCTGTGAACAAATATTTTATAATGTTTTAAGGTCATCTGGCATCTCACATTCATTTATTAATAAATTTCATTCTGTTTCATTCATTAATAAATTTTTTCACAAAGCAGAAATCTCCATACTGTGAGTCATAAAGTACATGGATGTTGTAGTTTGTGTCTTCTGCAAATTTACAGTGTAAGATTAGTACATTTGATCCTTCCTAAGCTTCAGTCCTTCCACTTGCATCATCCTCTTTTAATCCAATAAAATAATTTGTAGTTCAGGGAAAAGTATTTTGGTCATGGTTGGGATGGGGGGATTGAAGACAGAAATGATGATGAACTACTTTTTTCCCCCACTGAATAGGGAAATATGTCAATAATAAAATAACATACTTTGATTTAATAATTATAACATAATGAAAATAAATAACATCTCTAATCACTTTATATATATTAACTTATTTCTTCCTAATGACAACACATGAGGTAAACACTATTATTGCCAGTAATTTGTAAATAAGGAACTGAGCATGTTTGATAAAATTTGAAAATTAATGCCAGGGATTGAGGGGAAAAAATGTCAGTTATATGATTGTTCTTTTCTTTGAATCAATGTTGAAAAATGACTTGACAGTAGATCTACAAGCTAGTGATTCCTTTTTGCACCTTTAGGAACTAAATCCTTTAGAAGAAATAGGAGGGAATTTGACTTGCACAGTGAATGGCATTGCAGAGTTCTTGTATTTGCTTTAGTATTGATCCGATTAAGGGCAGCCCATAGATCCATGAGATCACAGAAAGACATCAGACCTTAAGGAATGAAGTTTCAATTCAAGCCATTACTGGGTAGAGTTTGATGGAAGCATTCCCAAGCAACTTGCTTCAAGTTTTCGAAGAGATAGTCTTAAACCAAGAAGTGTTCAGCTCAAAGACAGACAGATGAAACACACAATTTATGAAAGATATGAATTCTAGAATTCTTTCTTTTCATGTACATTTAATATTCTCTCTCATTAATCATAGCAGATCTGTTTTAGCAAAAAAAATCTGCAAACAAATATACTCAGAGTGATAAGAAGGGAGTGGCTTTTCTATAGCTTTGAGTTTAAAGGGGAAAAATTCAACCAGAAAAATGGGGGTAAATGTTGACATTAGTCTTCAGCTATTATGGCCATACCCATGATTACTATGGCAACAGCAAAACAATGACATAGTCTCAGTCTGAGTGCCAAGTTTAGGGAAGTAGTTACACCCTGCCCAGCTCAAAGGACTGCCTTTCTGTCTCTCCTTTCCTGGCTGAGTAGCTATTGAAAGAGCAAAACCACAGAGACACTCATCGGTATCAAAGACAATATTAGTTAATTAAATCATGCATTTGTTTATTCATTCATTTCCTCAGCAAATATTTACAGTCCAGCTGCCTAGAAACCCTTTCCCTAGAGGCAAGGTAAATTCTTAGAGATAGCTTAATTTTCTGCTAGATCTGTTTTTCCCTAAAGAGGTTATTTAAAAATAATGATGCTTCAAGTTTCCTTACTAAAAACAGTTCCTAAAAGTTCATTGGGTTGCTCCATCCATATTTGCAGGCTATTGGGGCAATAAAATGGCATAGTAACATTTTTTTTTTTTTCTGGAACCTCTGAGTCTGTTGAAAGTTGGACTTCTGAAAGAGTGATGAGTCTATTGAAGGCACCAGTAGCAAGTTCCCAAATCAAACTCTCTTTAAATTTGCTGAGCGTGATCATTTATTACCTAGTGAAGGCTTTTGTTTTAAGTTTGACAGTAGAGCTACAAGCTAGTGATTCCTTTTTGCACCTTTAGGAACTAAATCCTTTAGAAGAAATAGGAGGGAATTTGACTTGCACAGTGAATGGCATTGCAGAGTTCTTGTATTTGCTTTAGTATTGATCCGATTAAGGGCAGCCCATAGATCCATGAGATCACAGAAAGACATCAGACCTTAAGGAATGAAGTTTCAATTCAAGCCATTACTGGGTAGAGTTTGATGGAAGCATTCCCAAGCAACTTGCTTCAAGTTTTCGAAGAGATAGTCTTAAACCAAGAAGTGTTCAGCTCAAAGACAGACAGATGAAACACACAATTTATGAAAGATATGAATTCTAGAATTCTTTCTTTTCATGTACATTTAATATTCTCTCTCATTAATCATAGCAGATCTGTTTTTAGCAAAAAAAATCTGCAAACAAATATACTCAGAGTGATAAGAAGGGAGTGGCTTTTCTATAGCTTTGAGTTTAAAGGGGAAAAATTCAACCAGAAAAATGGGGGTAAATGTTGACATTAGTCTTCAGCTATTATGGCCATACCCATGATTACTATGGCAACAGCAAAACAATGACATAGTCTCAGTCTGAGTGCCAAGTTTAGGGAAGTAGTTACACCCTGCCCAGCTCAAAGGACTGCCTTTCTGTCTCTCCTTTCCTGGCTGAGTAGCTATTGAAAGAGCAAAACCACAGAGACACTCATCGGTATCAAAGACAATATTAGTTAATTAAATCATGCATTTGTTTATTCATTCATTTCCTCAGCAAATATTTACAGTCCAGCTGCCTAGAAACCCTTTCCCTAGAGGCAAGGTAAATTCTTAGAGATAGCTTAATTTTCTGCTAGATCTGTTTTTCCCTAAAGAGGTTATTTAAAAATAATGATGCTTCAAGTTTCCTTACTAAAAACAGTTCCTAAAAGTTCATTGGGTTGCTCCATCCATATTTGCAGGCTATTGGGGCAATAAAATGGCATAGTAACATTTTTTTTTTTTTCTGGAACCTCTGAGTCTGTTGAAAGTTGGACTTCTGAAAGAGTGATGAGTCTATTGAAGGCACCAGTAGCAAGTTCCCAAATCAAACTCTCTTTAAATTTGCTGAGCGTGATCATTTATTACCTAGTGAAGGCTTTTGTTTTAAGTTTCATTTGAAAATGTGAAAGAACTTATATTCCGAAGAGCAAAAGTGAAGCGAACAAACAAATAAATAACATGGCTAATATACAATGGATTTCTAAAAATTTTCTTGGATTTTTATTTTTCCTTCATTTCATTTTTTGGTACTGTTGGAAGGAAGAATTAAAACTGTCATTAATGAAAGTTTTATGTCGTGTCTGGCCTGATTTTATGTTTGAAAATCATGAATGATATGATTTTATATAGGAAACCATAGAGACTTCATTTAAAAAAGAACTGTTTGGAATTTGTAAACTAATACAATAAAATTGAAAAGTGTAAAGTCAATATATAAAAATCCATTGTGTTTCTATATTATACCAACTAACAAGCAGAAACAGAAATTAAGAAAGCACCCTCTTTTACAATCTCAATGGCAAGAAAAAAATAGCTTGGAATAAATTTAACAAAGGAGGTTAAAGACCTGTACACTGAAATCTATAAGACATTGTTGAAAGAAATTGAAAAAGATACAAAGAAATGGAAAGATAGTCCATGTACATGGAGTGGAAAAATTAATATTGTTTAAGTGTCTGTATAAATCTTTTGGAGATTCATGTATAACATTGCAACCAATCAGTTCATTAAAAAGTGAGGGGGAGGGCTTCCCCTGTTGGTCCAGTGGGTAAGGACACTGCCTTGCAGTGCAAGGGGCGCCAGTTCGATCCCTAGCCTGGGAAGATCCTACGTGCTGCGGAGCGGCTGGACTGATGTGTCCAATTACCGAGCCAGAGCTCTGGGGCGCATGTGCCCAGAGCCAGCGCTCTGCAACGACAGACGCCACCGCGATGGGAGGCCCACAGGAGCCAAAGAACAAAGACGGATGAAAATAGATAAAGACCAATAGAAGTGGCCCACCTGTACCCCTCCCTCCCCACCCCGCCCCCCCCAAGATAAATAAATAAATAAATAAAAGTGAGGGGGAAATAAGTGAAAGAAGAATAAAGTAAATATATCAAAACACATATAAATAAATGGAGGCCTCATATATTGATTCTCCAAAGTTTGCAGTGCTCATAGGCAGAATGAACGAAAAAGAATTTTTAGAAAGGATAGTTCAAAAAAGTGACTTTAAGGCAAAAGAAGAGTTGGTAAAGCAGGGTAACAAAGCTCAAAAAATATATAGAAAGAAAAGAAACAAATCATTATAGAGAAGAAAACTAAGTAAAACAACAAAAATTTAATGCTTGAAAAAATCACACAGAATGATCTATGAAAGAACAATGGTATAAACAGGTTTATAGAAAAGATGACAACTATGGGCAAAGGAGAGTGGGCATTCTTAAAATTATTTCCTGAAGGAAAAAGAACAAGTAGTCAGGAAACACAGAAATCATTCTAGGAAAAAAAATATTAATGAATCTACAAATTAAAATTCCACTATATATTGTTGGAAATACTGAAAGCGTGATTAACACTGGGACATATTCTAGTGAAGTTTCTCAAGTTCAATGATAATCAATCCTATGAACATCAGAAAAAGCACATTACATATAAAGGGGGCAAATTAGGTTGGTCTCAGATTTTTCAATTGTAGCATGTAGTTTTTTAAAAGTAACATAATAGATTCTCTGTAATCAGTCGCCATTTTGCATATTATAATTTAGAATGAGCTTGTAAACTGGAGTTGCTTTTACTGTCCAAAATACCAAAAAGTATTTGCATAAAAGATGCACTAATTATCATATTAGATAATTCAAATTCAGTTCTTCTGATCAACAAGCATTTAGTAAACACCAAGCCTCTGCTGGACTGGAGTAAGATGGTAATGGTACAAAGATGAGGAACATGTGATCCCCCTAGCTTCAAAAAGAGTATGATCTTAATGGAGAGGTAACCACAAACCTAAATCATTCTAATATAGCATAGAGATTATTAAGAGGGACAGGCAGTGTTTCTCAGTGGGTCTTCTGCATAACCTCTTATCAAAGGTGTCAAACCATGCTTAAGAATCACCTGAGGACTTTGCTGAAAGGCAGCTATGTACTTGCTTTTTTTTTTTTTTTGGCCACTTCTATTGGTCTCTCATTTATCTATTTTCATCCATTTTGTTCTTTGGCCTGTTTGGGCTTCCCATCGCAGTGGCCTCTGTCACTGCAAAGCATCAGCTCTGGGCACATGAACCCCAGAGCTCCAGCTCGGTAGTTGGACACATCGTGTACCTGCATTTTAAACCACTGGTGTAGTGGGAGTCACCATCTTTAACGGGTGATTCTTGCTCCTAAAGCTTGGCACTCATTGGTTTGTAGGACCATGGAGAAAACATTGTTAGCTTAACCCAGAGGTTCAGGAATGACATCTCAGCTGGGTCCTATGAGTGAACAGAAGACAGAAGACATTAAGTGAGACGAGGTGAGGAGAGTTTTCAGCGCTCAGGGCTCAGAATAAGACAGATGTGGCTACAGACAAAAATGATGTGCTGTGGATGCATGGTGGGGTACTGAGGGTCACTAGAGCTCCCAGGATCATGAGGCAGGGGGGCGGGATGGGAGAGTGGTGTCATCAAAGATGATGGAAATGAGAGGTTCTTTCAAATTGCCTCTGTGTGTTTTTCACCTTTGTATGATTTTTCTTTTTTTCTTTACTGAACACTCTGTAAATTATGCCAACATCAGAGTGTCTCCTGAATTACTAAAGAGTAGAAGAATAACAGAGGTAGGGCTGCAAGGGATTTTGAAATATCCTAAAGTTTTCTTTTTGCTTCTAGTTTGATTGGGTTTGAGATGCAAAAGAGGATATTTTTCAGTGTTCATTTATGTCTTAGTTCATAACAACCCGGCATGTCTTTCAAAGCACAGTGACAGGTGCTAGCAGACCAAGAGTTCGACAGATGATAATATCAGGTGAGCTAGCATTCTCATTCTATAGGTCCTTACATCTTGGCCCATGAGGTGTGGCTGCTTGCACCATTCACTCCTACTGCAGCTTTTCACTCCTACTGAGATTTCTCATAATGAGATTTCTCATATCTCTGGAGTGCCTCAGAGATAGAGTATGTCACACCTTCACTTGTTGAGATTGCCTCACTCCCACCTATAGTCTACAGAATTCTACTCTTGGTGAACCACCTTGGTTTCTTCATAAGAATTGAAATCTATGAGCAGGAGGACTGGTAGAAGTTGTGATTTCATCAAAGGGGTGGGCACAGCCCAAAAGTGATGGCCAAACTTAATCGTGTTCACTTCTAACAATACAACTCCCAACTGTCTTTGATCCTCAGGGAAGCATGTTTGCTTTGGATCCAGCACTTAGCATTGATCTAAATGATTCCATTTGATGAAGAGATTAATAATCTCTCATCTTAGTGAGAAATGTTATGCCTTATAGATGAGGTCAACAGTCATTAAATTCCACTGGACATTCCAGAATAGGAAGAACAGCCGTGACAGATCTTTATCTTTGCTTATCTACAATGTAAACTGGACTCTCATGCTTGGAATGCCAGCACTCAGTGGTTAATTGAACCATCAATTAACTCTTTGCTAGCATCTTTCAGATTCTCTGGGGACATCTTATCATTTGTTTCTATTAAAAAAATTTTGAATGAACAACATCAATGGAAGTCAAAGAGATAGAAAGTTTACCTTTAAAGATAGCCCTAATTACACTACCTTTATTTTTTGTAATATTATGCTATAATGGAGTGATGTCAGCAGAGATGTGACTCATGAGCTCGTCTCAGTGTTTAATCATATGAACATCGAATTCTCCTGAATTACTAAAGAGTAGAAGAATAACAGAGGTAGGGCTGCAAGGGATTTTGAAATATCCTAAAGTTTTCTTTTTGCTGCTAGTGTGATTGGGTGTGAGATGCAAGAGAGGATATTTTCAGTGTTCATTTATGTCTTAGTTCATAACAACCCGGCATGTCTTTCAAAGCACAGTGACAGGTGCTAGCAGACCAAGAGTTCGACAGATGATAATATCAGGTGAGCTAGCATTCTCATTCTATAGGTCCTTACATCTTGGCCCATGAGGTGTGGCTGCTTGCACCATTCACTCCTACTGCAGCTTTTCACTCCTACTGAGATTTCTCATAATGAGATTTCTCATATCTCTGGAGTGCCTCAGAGATAGAGTATGTCACACCTTCACTTGTTGAGATTGCCTCACTCCCACCTATAGTCTACAGAATTCTACTCTTGGTGAACCACCTTGGTTTCTTCATAAGAATTGAAATCTATGAGCAGGAGGACTGGTAGAAGTTGTGATTTCATCAAAGGGGTGGGCACAGCCCAAAAGTGATGGCCAAACTTAATCGTGTTCACTTCTAACAATACAACTCCCAACTGTCTTTGATCCTCAGGGAAGCATGTTTGCTTTGGATCCAGCACTTAGCATTGATCTAAATGATTCCATTTGATGAAGAGATTAATAATCTCTCATCTTAGTGAGAAATGTTATGCCTTATAGATGAGGTCAACAGTCATTAAATTCCACTGGACATTCCAGAATAGGAAGAACAGCCGTGACAGATCTTTATCTTTGCTTATCTACAATGTAAACTGGACTCTCATGCTTGGAATGCCAGCACTCAGTGGTTAATTGAACCATCAATTAACTCTTTGCTAGCATCTTTCAGATTCTCTGGGGACATCTTATCATTTGTTTCTATTAAAAAAATTTTGAATGAACAACATCAATGGAAGTCAAAGAGATAGAAAGTTTACCTTTAAAGATAGCCCTAATTACACTACCTTTATTTTTTGTAATATTATGCTATAATGGAGTGATGTCAGCAGAGATGTGACTCATGAGCTCGTCTCAGTTTTTAATCATATGCAATTCTTCATTAACAATTTATTACTTCCATATCCCTGCAAGTAAATTGTCTCAGGTAAGGCTTTTTATATTAATCAGAATTCATGTTACAACTAACAGAAATTGAGTCCAGAGTATCTTAAACTTTATAAAAAGGAGGTTTTTTGATTTACATAACTAAAAATGTTTAGAAGCAGATTCAGGTATTAGTCAGTTCAAAAATTTGATGGATTTTCTCCAGAATTTCTTTCTTTGCCTAGATTCCTGGGTTCATGGTATATGTGTTGGTGTGAGTGGTGGTGGGAAAAGGGTGTGCAAGAAGTCTCTGTGTACGTGTCTAATTCTCAGCTCTGTTATCATCATCCATGTACTTTCATACATTGACTAAGAATGAATTTTCTGTGGATTAAGGCGGGAGAAGGCTATTTCCAGAAAAGAAAGAAAGTCATAGACAAACAAAATGTCCCTAGGAAGCTTCAAATAGGTCAGTGTGACTGAAATGCAGGGCTTTTTGGGGGGAGTAACAAGATGGAAGGACAGATGCCATGTAAGAAGGGGCTCTGCAAGTCCTGATAAAAGACTGTTGATTTTCTTATGTCAGCAATAGCGAGTCTCTAAGTAATGAAATATCACAAAACATGAACCTGAGTAAGGTTATTCTAGTATTAAAAGGGAACATGTATCTTGTTAACAAGATTAAAACAGGAAGACAGAACTGCTCATGAGGAAATAATAAAAGATAATGGGGATTGAATTGGATAGATTTAATGGAAATATGGAGGAGAGGAAAATGTTAAATATCTTGACAAGTTGAATATTCAGGATTTAGTTTCAGATTAGAAGTTAGGAGTGAAGGAATGGATGTAATCAAGGGAGAGAGAGCAGCTATAAATTTACTTCTGGGATTTCAACTTGATGAATGACAGTCCATTCAGAGACAGGGAAAATGGAATGAGGAACAGATTTTTGCTGGAGGTGGGGGGTATTAAGGGACAGATAGCATAACACAGTGTGGATCATCATGCAATACATTCAGGCGGAGCCAGGCAAGCATTGCCTGGCATCCGCTCAATGACTGACACAGAAGCTAGAGCATGGGCGCTCTTTCTCTGGGATTCTGCCAGGGGACATGCTTGGGCTGAGGTGCAACGGAATATTCTGTAGGACTGGGATCCCATGGGAGCACTCTACTCTCATGAGGCTCTTCATCTATTTGAACAAAACTGTTAGCAACTTTATGGGAAGAGTAAACATTTGGGGGCAGAGGTCAGGTTGCTCTCACATAGATTTGTTGAGGTGTATATAAGAAACCACCTGTCAATGCAGGAGTCCCAGGTTTGAAGCCTGGGTCTGGAAAATTGCCTGGAGAAGGAATTAGCAACCCACATCAGTATTCTTGCCTGGGAATTCCTATGGACAGAGGAGGCTGATGGGCGATAGTCCATGGGGCCACAAACAGTCTGACACGACTTAGTAGCTAACGTGTCTAATTCTCAGCTCTGTTATCATCATCCATGTACTTTCATACATTGACTAAGAATGAATTTTCTGTGGATTAAGGCGGAGAAGGCTATTTCCAGAAAAGAAAGAAAGTCATAGACAAACAAAATGTCCCTAGGAAGCTTCAAATAGGTCAGTGTGACTGAAATGCAGGGCTTTTTGGGGGGAGTAACAAGATGGAAGGACAGATGCCATGTAAGAAGGGGCTCTGCAAGTCCTGATAAAAGACTGTTGATTTTCTTATGTCAGCAATAGCGAGTCTCTAAGTAATGAAATATCACAAAACATGAACCTGAGTAAGGTTATTCTAGTATTAAAAGGGAACATGTATCTTGTTAACAAGATTAAAACAGGAAGACAGAACTGCTCATGAGGAAATAATAAAAGATAATGGGGATTGAATTGGATAGATTTAATGGAAATATGGAGGAGAGGAAAATGTTAAATATCTTGACAAGTTGAATATTCAGGATTTAGTTTCAGATTAGAAGTTAGGAGTGAAGGAATGGATGTAATCAAGGGAGAGAGAGCAGCTATAAATTTACTTCTGGGATTTCAACTTGATGAATGACAGTCCATTCAGAGACAGGGAAAATGGAATGAGGAACAGATTTTTGCTGGAGGTGGGGGGTATTAAGGGACAGATAGCATAACACAGTGTGGATCATCATGCAATACATTCAGGCGGAGCCAGGCAAGCATTGCCTGGCATCCGCTCAATGACTGACACAGAAGCTAGAGCATGGGCGCTCTTTCTCTGGGATTCTGCCAGGGGACATGCTTGGGCTGAGGTGCAACGGAATATTCTGTAGGACTGGGATCCCATGGGAGCACTCTACTCTCATGAGGCTCTTCATCTATTTGAACAAAACTGTTAGCAACTTTATGGGAAGAGTAAACATTTGGGGGCAGAGGTCAGGTTGCTCTCACATAGATTTGTTGAGGTGTATATAAGAAACCACCTGTCAATGCAGGAGTCCCAGGTTTGAAGCCTGGGTCTGGAAAATTGCCTGGAGAAGGAATTAGCAACCCACATCAGTATTCTTGCCTGGGAATTCCTATGGACAGAGGAGGCTGATGGGCGATAGTCCATGGGGCCACAAACAGTCTGACACGACTTAGTAGCTAACAACAGGGTATCCAAGGAAGAGTTTTTAAGTTTTATCTCATTCATAAAACTCGAAGTGTTTGGACTCTGTATTGATAGGAAAGATGACTTTCTTTTAAGTCATAGGAGTAAAATACATTTTTGAGCCCCATCTACTATTTAATTGAGCATTTGGTACCATTTTTCATTAGCATAAAATAAGGCAAGGTCCCTTCCCAGCCAAGAGAGGTGCATAATTATATACTGGTAGAGGCTACTATAGCAGGAAAAGTACTGGAAAAGCAAGACACCTCAGTTCAGTGATAGATTTACTAAGCCACATAAATTACCTGTGTTTTCATTTCTCTCTGTGGGTGATTAATTTGGATGTACTGTTTAAAGTGTCACAATCCTGTTTAACCACATTTGAAACATGAATGGTTACTACCCTCATCTCTTCTGGAGGCAAATTCTCTTCTCAAGTCCAGCCCCTGATACCAGCAGTTGTTGTGTGTGAGATAGGTTACCAAGGAGAGAGTATTTTATTATTATGAGGCTAATAAAATGCAGAGCTTCCCTGGTGGCTCAGTGCTAAAGAATCACCTGCCAATGAAGGAGACACAGGTTCTATCCCTGAATCAGGAAGACCTCTTAGAGAAAGAAATGGCAATCACTCTAGTATTCTTGCCTGGAGAATTCCATGGACAGAGTAGCCTGTATACAGTCCATGGGGTTGCAAAAAGAGTTTCATATGACTTAGTGACTAAACGGCAAATAAAATTCACTTCAGTATAAACCCTCACAAAGGTTCCACGAAAAGCTGTTCTGCTTTTAATTTTTGGAAAGTGGGATTTTCTTGTGTAAAACTTACAGGGCTATTCAGGTAGTCAGAAAATGGATGGCAATTCCTGTGTGTCACACATTCTGTAAACAGCACATTGTATAAATAGGAAATGGGACTGATGTTCAGTAAGAACACATGGAGACAACAAAGTAAAGGGGTGTATAACTTGACATTGGAGTTTTTAAAGGAATGGCTGAATCACTTTACTTATAAAAATCTCTTCTCCTCTTTTTTGACTAATATTCTTTCTGCTCCAGAAAGGGTCAATTATATAGAGAGTATCACTGTTGAACCCCTAATCCCAGACATCAATTCCTGAGATATGAGTAAAAGTCAAAAGACAAAAGAAAAAAGGAGATAATGCTATCGTGATTAACTCTGAAACTTCTAGTCAGTGTAAAAACGGAGAAAAGAAAGCTCAATTTAGTTCTATTGAATATTATACAGCATTAAACAGAGCAAAGAGGTTAGTCGGCAGTGTTAGCAGCTGCTAAACCTTTTTTGTCGTCTCATTGTCTACCACTTGACTCTACGGGCGTCCTGGAAGCGTTCTATCTCCAAGTGACTGTTAATGAAGATGAGATACAGCTTAAAAGTAATGAGCCGGGCTTCCCTGATGGTCCAGTGGGTAAGGATACCGCCTAGCAGTGCAAGGGGCGCCGGTTCCGTCCCTGGCCTGGGAAGATCTCACGTGCCACGGAGCACCTGGACCGATGTGTCCAATTACTGCGACGGAGCTCTGGAGCGCATGCGCCCAGAGCCGGTGCTCTGAGACAACAGAGGTCACTGAGATGGGAGGACCACACGGGCCAAGGAACAAAGATAGATGAAAATAGATAAATGAAAGACCAATAGAAATGACCCGCCCTCCACCCCCGCAAAAAAAAAAAAAAAAAAGACCCTGCATGCTGCAAGGAAGACTGATGATCCCATGTGCTGAAACTAAGACTTGGTTAGGCCAAATAAATAAATAAATATTTTTTTAAAAAAAGTAATGGGCCGCATTAGGAAGAACTATTTTAATGGTGACTCATTTTTTCCTGACCCTTCCTTTCAAGTGGCATTCTTTCCACACAGCATTATTAGTAAGAGGACTTGCCACTGCTTTTATGGCTCATCTACAAGGATCCAACTGTTTTGTCTTCTTTTGGCAATGTGTATTTTAGGACAGATTATAAAGTAGATACATTTGTGAAAGTTTTAGCAACTGCAGAAGGCAAGTAAAAAAAGACATTTCCAAGCCTCCAATTATAATAAATTATGTATGTAATGGAAAAAGACAACAAAGTAAAGGGGTGTATAACTTGACATTGGAGTTTTTAAAGGAATGGCTGAATCACTTTACTTATAAAAATCTCTTCTCCTCTTTTTTGACTAATATTCTTTCTGCTCCAGAAAGGGTCAATTATATAGAGAGTATCACTGTTGAACCCCTAATCCCAGACATCAATTCCTGAGATATGAGTAAAAGTCAAAAGACAAAAGAAAAAAGGAGATAATGCTATCGTGATTAACTCTGAAACTTCTAGTCAGTGTAAAAACGGAGAAAAGAAAGCTCAATTTAGTTCTATTGAATATTATACAGCATTAAACAGAGCAAAGAGGTTAGTCGGCAGTGTTAGCAGCTGCTAAACCTTTTTGTCGCTCATTGTCTACCACTTGACTCTACGGGCGTCCTGGAAGCGTTCTATCTCCAAGTGACTGTTAATGAAGATGAGATACAGCTTAAAAGTAATGAGCCGGGCTTCCCTGATGGTCCAGTGGGTAAGGATACCGCCTAGCAGTGCAAGGGGCGCCGGTTCCGTCCCTGGCCTGGGAAGATCTCACGTGCCACGGAGCACCTGGACCGATGTGTCCAATTACTGCGACGGAGCTCTGGAGCGCATGCGCCCAGAGCCGGTGCTCTGAGACAACAGAGGTCACTGAGATGGGAGGACCACACGGGCCAAGGAACAAAGATAGATGAAAATAGATAAATGAAAGACCAATAGAAATGACCCGCCCTCCACCCCCGCAAAAAAAAAAAAAAAAAAGACCCTGCATGCTGCAAGGAAGACTGATGATCCCATGTGCTGAAACTAAGACTTGGTTAGGCCAAATAAATAAATAAATATTTTTTTAAAAAAAGTAATGGGCCGCATTAGGAAGAACTATTTTAATGGTGACTCATTTTTTCCTGACCCTTCCTTTCAAGTGGCATTCTTTCCACACAGCATTATTAGTAAGAGGACTTGCCACTGCTTTTATGGCTCATCTACAAGGATCCAACTGTTTTGTCTTCTTTTGGCAATGTGTATTTTAGGACAGATTATAAAGTAGATACATTTGTGAAAGTTTTAGCAACTGCAGAAGGCAAGTAAAAAAAGACATTTCCAAGCCCCTCCAATTATAATAAATTATGTATGTAATAAATCTATCTAAAACTTTTTATTTGGATATTTAGATTGCTTACTCTTGAAAACTCTCAATTTTGTTAACATACCAAGTTGCAAGAAGGCTCTTAATAAGGTTTTTTTTTTTTTTTAAATTTTGTATAGTACCGTGATTCTCTAGCTGATGGATAGAACCAAAACATAATTACTTCTGAACTATGTTGAATTTCTAATTTCCATAATTATTGGCTCTAAATTCCAATACCAGTTGATATGGTCTTAGGAATTTAAGCTAATTTTAATGTTCATCCAAACAAGACAAAACTGTGCAGATATTCCGTTGGAAACAGTGCATATAATGCATTATAAAGCCAGACTATGAATTCTAAATGTCATGATTTGGGGTTTAATGTGCAACATTGCTGTGCTCTATTGGCAAATACTCAAAAACTTCATAAAAAATGAAAACTGCATGGACTATTCACATGAAAATAATAGTGTGTGAGTTTCAGAAACTACACTAAAATTATTAACAATAAAGTCAATATTAGAGAGCACACATACCACAATTATAAGATCACATTTATCTTATAAAGATTTATCATGTACAAAATAAAGCCAATTAAATATATATTGTCTGTTGATAAACAGGTTCAAGGGATTGAATCTGGTAGACAGAGTCCCTGGAGAACTATGGACAGAGTTTTGTAACATCATACAGGAGGCAGTGACCAAAACCACCCCAAATTGTCTGAGGAGACCTTACAAATAGCTGAGAAAAGAAGAGAAGTGAAAATCAAGAGAGAGAGAGAAAGATATACTCAACTAAATGAAGAGTTTCAAGGAAAAGCAAGGAGAGATAAGAAAGCCTTCTTAAGTGAACAATGGAAAGAAATAGAGGAAAAGAGTAGAATGAGAAAGACTAGAGATCTCTTCAAGAAAATTGGAAAAATCAAGGGAACATATCATGCAAGGATAGACATGCTAGAAGACAGAAACAGTAAGGCCCTAAGAGAAGCAAAAGAGATTATGAGGAGGTGGCAAGAATGCACAGAAAAGCTATCCAAAAAAAAAGGTCTTAATGACCTGGATACTCATGATGGTGTAGTCACTCACTTAGAGATAGGCATCCTGAAGTGTGAAGTCAAATGGGCCTTAGGAAGCATTGCTACAAACAAAGCTAGGGAAGGTGATGGAATTCCAGCTAAGTTATTTCAAATCCTAAAAGATGCTGCTGCTAAAGTACTACCCTCCATATGCTAGCAAATTTGGAAACCTTAGCAGTGGTCACAGGACTAGAAAAGGTCAGTTTTCATTCCAATCCCAAAGAAAGACAATGCCAAAAAATGTTCAAACTACCATACAATTCTGCTCATTTCACATGTTAGCAAGGTCATGCTAAAAATTTTTCAAGCTGGGCTTCAGCAGTACATGAACCAAGAACTTCCAGAACTAAATGCTGGATTTAGAAAGGTAGAGTAACCAGAGATCAAATTGGCAACATTTTCTGGGTCATAGAAAAAGCAAGGGAATTCCAAATTTCTGCTTCATTGACTGTGCTAAAGCCTTTGACTGTGTGGATCACAACAAACTTGAAAATTCTTTAAAAGTCTGTACGTATATAGTAATTAAATAAAATTATCTTTCTCCATTGTAGCTAATTTCCTTTCTAGAGTAGCATATCTTTTTTATCTTAGAAGCTGTACTCACTGGCCAGACTTACATTCTAGGAAACCAAGCATGGTCAATGGTAACTATTAAGGTAATATTTTATTGCTATTTACAGATGACCTCAGACTTCTATTTCAGTCTATTTAGAGAGTACAGAATACTAGTACAATTACATTGTGTCTGTGTTATTGGGAGTTCTTGAGAAAAGACTTTATCTGTCTTATATCAGTAGATATTTTTCCCCAATATGAAGGATGATTAGAACATAAAGAAATGTCAATTCCCAGGGACTCTAATGCCTCAATCTCATTAAAATCATCTGTGAAGATGTAGGACTTATCAGAAATCTGAGGAGTAGGAGAAGTGGTCCCATTGAGTATGTAAGTCAGCAGAAAATGTTTGCACAGGGTAGGCTGTTTTCTTTGTGTACTGAGGCCATTCTGACCTGCTGCATAGGGTGGATCTGCTGAAAGGTAGGCAGATTTTAATCTCCAAACTATAGATTATGACACATTACATTTGGGTCAATTGGCAAGATCTCTTACATTTGTGAGCTCATATTATTATTTGGAATAATCTAGTTTCCTGTCATCTACGTTTTGTGACTCATGGGGTGATTTATGGATGGACAATTTCAGTGTCCCATGAGAGCTTATTGGAAATGAAATGTAGAAACCTAGGTCCATTTTAGACCTATTGAATCAAAGACTTCATTTGAACAAGGTCCTAAGGTCGCCTACAGGCACCTTAAAGTTTGAGGTACATTGCTCTGAGACAGGGAGTCCTCGTAGCTGGATAGCCACAGCATTGTATGCTGAAAGTCCATGTGTCCATGCCTATGCATGCATGGAGAGAGAACTGATTTGGGATTTTTTCAGTCCTCATTATTATTTGAGGACATGACAGTAATGGGTGTATTTAGTCTGTAAAAGCATCTGAATGGTAGCCACATGTTTCTAAACATTTAGCCAGAATGCCCTTCAGTTTTACTTGTTTAAGAAAAGGGTGTAGGACTTGAAGAGGTATATGCCAATCAAGAAATGGTTACATGCTTTTAGAATTAAAAAAACCTCAAGTAATTAAATAAAATTATCTTTCTCCATTGTCAGGCATATCTTTTTTATCTTAGAAGCTGTACTCACTGGCCAGACTTACATTCTAGGAAACCAAGCATGGTCAATGGTAACTATTAAGGTAATATTTTATTGCTATTTACAGATGACCTCAGACTTCTATTTCAGTCTATTTAGAGAGTACAGAATACTAGTACAATTACATTGTGTCTGTGTTATTGGGAGTTCTTGAGAAAAGACTTTATCTGTCTTATATCAGTAGATATTTTTCCCCAATATGAAGGATGATTAGAACATAAAGAAATGTCAATTCCCAGGGACTCTAATGCCTCAATCTCATTAAAATCATCTGTGAAGATGTAGGACTTATCAGAAATCTGAGGAGTAGGAGAAGTGGTCCCATTGAGTATGTAAGTCAGCAGAAAATGTTTGCACAGGGTAGGCTGTTTTCTTTGTGTACTGAGGCCATTCTGACCTGCTGCATAGGGTGGATCTGCTGAAAGGTAGGCAGATTTTAATCTCCAAACTATAGATTATGACACATTACATTTGGGTCAATTGGCAAGATCTCTTACATTTGTGAGCTCATATTATTATTTGGAATAATCTAGTTTCCTGTCATCTACGTTTTGTGACTCATGGGGTGATTTATGGATGGACAATTTCAGTGTCCCATGAGAGCTTATTGGAAATGAAATGTAGAAACCTAGGTCCATTTTAGACCTATTGAATCAAAGACTTCATTTGAACAAGGTCCTAAGGTCGCCTACAGGCACCTTAAAGTTTGAGGTACATTGCTCTGAGACAGGGAGTCCTCGTAGCTGGATAGCCACAGCATTGTATGCTGAAAGTCCATGTGTCCATGCCTATGCATGCATGGAGAGAGAACTGATTTGGGATTTTTTCAGTCCTCATTATTATTTGAGGACATGACAGTAATGGGTGTATTTAGTCTGTAAAAGCATCTGAATGGTAGCCACATGTTTCTAAACATTTAGCCAGAATGCCCTTCAGTTTTACTTGTTTAAGAAAAGGGTGTAGGACTTGAAGAGGTATATGCCAATCAAGAAATGGTTACATGCTGTTAGGCAGTATGTAAAATTTCAATCTTAAAAATGTGTTCATGTGTGTCTATATCTGTATAAAGAAATGTGGGTAAATTTGCTTCATCATGATGGCTCTGATCGCTTCAGTGTGGTTGGTAAATCAGAGTAACTTTTAGTTTCTTGAGGGGGTTTCCCAGTGGCTCAGTGGTAAAGAATATACCTGTAGGGGCTTCCCTGATGGTCCAGTGGGTAAAGAGCCCACCTTGCAGTGCAAGGGGCACTGGCTTGATCCTTGGCCCAGGAAGATGCCACGTGCTGCGGAGTGGCTGGGCCAGTGTGTCCAATTATGAGCCAGCACTCTGGAGTGTGTACACCCAGAGTGAGTGCTCTGCAATGAGAGAGGCTACTGCGATGGGAGGCCCACACAGGCCAAAGAATAAAGATGGATGAAAAAAAGGGGCCAAAATTTAAAAAATATATATTTCAGCAACAACAAAAAAGAATCTATCTGTGATGCAGGAGACACAGGAGATGGAGGTTCAATCCTTAGAGGGGGATGATTCCTTGGAGGAGGGCATGGCGATCCACTCCAGTCCACAGGGACACAAAGAGTCAGACATGACTGAAGTGACTGAGCATGCACACAGAATTCCTTCAACTTAGTTCTCCAGGCTTTCCAAGTTTTCTGCCCTGAGTCTTTTCAATCCTTTCATTTAGTTGACATTTATGTACCAAGTGCTGTACAGTTAAAAGAAATAGGCTGTGGGAAAAAAAGGAACTGTCTAGGAATCATGATGTAACAAAAGAAAGGAAAGCTCAAATGGGAAGTTCCCAGGTCAAGACTGAGGAGGAGTTCCTTCTGTCCTTTCGTTTCGTTCTTGTGTCTCCATGTTACTGCGCACAAGCTTCAGTTCTATCTGAGCTTTGTTTTCTTTCAATGTTAGGCACACAAGTGTCACTGAATTCAACTTTTGTTCCTGAGCACCAACACAAAATTAATCAATGTATTTCATTTGCACACAAAGCTAATTGTTGGTTGAAGGGATAATAATTCTCACATATGTCATAAAATCAGTTTTTACCTTAATTATCTTTTCATTATCTGATTAAGCTGGACTATTTTTAAAGAAAGTTTGAAGTAAAATTTTCTTTTGAAACAGAGTAAAACTAAATGCTCTGCTTGTTACCAAAGCCTTGTATAGTGCCCAGTCATGTCTGACTCTTTTTCGACCCCATGGACTACATGTAGCCTGCCAGGCGCTTCTGTCCATGGAATTTTTCAGGCAAGAATACTGGAGTGGGTGCTTTTCTTCTCTAGGGATCTTCCTGACCCAGGTTGACATGAATTTTCTTTTGAGGTGGTAAAGAATATACCTTCCCTGTTGGTCCAGTGGGTAAAGAGCCCACCTTGCAGTGCAAGGGGCACTGGCTTGATCCTTGGCCCAGGAAGATGCCACGTGCTGCGGAGTGGCTGGGCCAGTGTGTCCAATTATGAGCCAGCACTCTGGAGTGTGTACACCCAGAGTGAGTGCTCTGCAATGAGAGAGGCTACTGCGATGGGAGGCCCACACAGGCCAAAGAATAAAGATGGATGAAAAAAAGGGGCCAAAATTTAAAAAATATATATTTCAGCAACAACAAAAAAGAATCTATCTGTGATGCAGGAGACACAGGAGATGGAGGTTCAATCCTTAGAGGGGGATGATTCCTTGGAGGAGGGCATGGCGATCCACTCCAGTCCACAGGGACACAAAGAGTCAGACATGACTGAAGTGACTGAGCATGCACACAGAATTCCTTCAACTTAGTTCTCCAGGCTTTCCAAGTTTTCTGCCCTGAGTCTTTTCAATCCTTTCATTTAGTTGACATTTATGTACCAAGTGCTGTACAGTTAAAAGAAATAGGCTGTGGGAAAAAAAGGAACTGTCTAGGAATCATGATGTAACAAAAGAAAGGAAAGCTCAAATGGGAAGTTCCCAGGTCAAGACTGAGGAGGAGTTCCTTCTGTCCTTTCGTTTCGTTCTTGTGTCTCCATGTTACTGCGCACAAGCTTCAGTTCTATCTGAGCTTTGTTTTCTTTCAATGTTAGGCACACAAGTGTCACTGAATTCAACTTTTGTTCCTGAGCACCAACACAAAATTAATCAATGTATTTCATTTGCACACAAAGCTAATTGTTGGTTGAAGGGATAATAATTCTCACATATGTCATAAAATCAGTTTTTACCTTAATTATCTTTTCATTATCTGATTAAGCTGGACTATTTTTAAAGAAAGTTTGAAGTAAAATTTTCTTTTGAAACAGAGTAAAACTAAATGCTCTGCTTGTTACCAAAGCCTTGTATAGTGCCCAGTCATGTCTGACTCTTTTTCGACCCCATGGACTACATGTAGCCTGCCAGGCGCTTCTGTCCATGGAATTTTTCAGGCAAGAATACTGGAGTGGGTCGCCGTTTTCTTCTCTAGGGATCTTCCTGACCCAGGGATTGAGCATGCAACTCCTGCAGCAGTGGGCGGATTCTTTTCTACTCTGTCACCTGGTAGGCCCTTGTTATCAAAGGAGGAATTAATTTTTGCAAATTCAGCTCCCATCTGTATACACCTTAGCCCGTGTTGAGTTCATATAATGCTGCGGCAGGCTTCATCCTGAGAGCAGGCATTAGCTATTTGTCAGGGCTTCATTCCCTGTGTTGTACCCATCCATCTCCCCTGGCGCGGGTGGCTGCTGTCCTTTTTGGAACATGGTGACCTGCTCTTTTGCCTAAAGGCTGAAGAATGCATTTAAAATATGTTTCCCTCTATCATTATTTTTTCAAGGTGTTTCTGAGAACACTGGGCCTGTTGTAGATTTGGGCAGTAGTTTGACCAGAATCCAGCTCATCTGTTGTTCAAACAGAAAGTACAAGTAATTTCTAGAATGTAATCTGGAAACGATTAAATAGTAGCCACCAAGGCATGCATAAATGTTGCTGATTCATATGCATTTATTGTCTAGTAAAGTCAATAAAATAATGGATAATAAATAAACCCCTTGTATATGCACTCCTTTGAAAGGAAATCCTCCATGTTTTCCAACAACTATCCTAATGACTGTTCCTAGGCAATTGCCTCCAGGACCTGAGTATAAAACAGGAGAACATTTTCACTTTCTGTTGAATAATTTAAAAAAAAAAGTACCATGGCCTCAGGGAGGATTCAGCTTTTAACCCATTTATAGCAATTGCCCAAAATTAATCAATGTATTTCATTTGCACACAAAGCTAATTGTTGGTTGAAGGGATAATAATTCTCACATATGTCATAAAATCAGTTTTTACCTTAATTATCTTTTCATTATCTGATTAAGCTGGACTATTTTTAAAGAAAGTTTGAAGTAAAATTTTCTTTTGAAACAGAGTAAAACTAAATGCTCTGCTTGTTACCAAAGCCTTGTATAGTGCCCAGTCATGTCTGACTCTTTTTCGACCCCATGGACTACATGTAGCCTGCCAGGCGCTTCTGTCCATGGAATTTTTCAGGCAAGAATACTGGAGTGGGTCGCCGTTTTCTTCTCTAGGGATCTTCCTGACCCAGGGATTGAGCATGCAACTCCTGCAGCAGTGGGCGGATTCTTTTCTACTCTGTCACCTGGTAGGCCCTTGTTATCAAAGGAGGAATTAATTTTTGCAAATTCAGCTCCCATCTGTATACACCTTAGCCCGTGTTGAGTTCATATAATGCTGCGGCAGGCTTCATCCTGAGAGCAGGCATTAGCTATTTGTCAGGGCTTCATTCCCTGTGTTGTACCCATCCATCTCCCCTGGCGCGGGTGGCTGCTGTCCTTTTTGGAACATGGTGACCTGCTCTTTTGCCTAAAGGCTGAAGAATGCATTTAAAATATGTTTCCCTCTATCATTATTTTTTCAAGGTGTTTCTGAGAACACTGGGCCTGTTGTAGATTTGGGCAGTAGTTTGACCAGAATCCAGCTCATCTGTTGTTCAAACAGAAAGTACAAGTAATTTCTAGAATGTAATCTGGAAACGATTAAATAGTAGCCACCAAGGCATGCATAAATGTTGCTGATTCATATGCATTTATTGTCTAGTAAAGTCAATAAAATAATGGATAATAAATAAACCCCTTGTATATGCACTCCTTTGAAAGGAAATCCTCCATGTTTTCCAACAACTATCCTAATGACTGTTCCTAGGCAATTGCCTCCAGGACCTGAGTATAAAACAGGAGAACATTTTCACTTTCTGTTGAATAATTTAAAAATAAAAAGTACCATGGCCTCAGGGAGGAAGTGGCTCAGCTACTGGGATGCATAACCCATTTATTTAGGTCAAACGATTATGCAGCACAGAGTAGGCAATGGGCTGATTTCTACAGCCACCCGCTTTCCTCCTTTCCTCTATTTTAAACTGTCGACCGAAAAATACGGGTAGCCTAAAAGCTGAGGGATAAGTCGCTTCTTTGCCATCCCATGGATCCGATCCCACCAGGCTGCTCTGTCCATGGGATTCTTTAGTAAAGAATACTGGAGTGGGTTGCCATTCACTCCTCCAGGGAATCTTCCCTACCTAGGGAATGAACCCGAGTCTCTATTGTTTTCTACACTGGCAGGCAGGTTCTTTATCGCTAGTGTCACCTGGGAAAGGTTAGTTGAGAGTTCAATTTAATTCTGTGAGAATGTTAGGACTGGGACCCAGGAGAGAGTATCTCAGGTGACCCCAAGAGATCTGACTCCAGGGAAATGGGGGAGGAGCCAGGCTATATACCAGTTTGCAGCAAGGGGAAGGTAATGTGAATATTAGAAGATGATTGTTAATTAAGAGAATACTAACTCTCTCATATGAAGAGATTTAGAGATCTTCTATGTATTGGAAGATGCAAGGTCTGGGCTTCCTGAAATCATTTCTTTCATATGCATCTAGGTATCTGTGGCCAATCACGCTTTCTCTCTTGTTCACATAGTAATTGCTTGTTTACCATAAGAAATGGTGAATGTGGTACCTCTTACAGCCCCCCAGCTCCTCAGCTCCTGCTCACAGGAAGTAGGTGTTTCTGAGAACACTGGGCCTGTTGTAGATTTGGGCAGTAGTTTGACCAGAATCCAGCTCATCTGTTGTTCAAACAGAAAGTACAAGTAATTTCTAGAATGTAATCTGGAAACGATTAAATAGTAGCCACCAAGGCATGCATAAATGTTGCTGATTCATATGCATTTATTGTCTAGTAAAGTCAATAAAATAATGGATAATAAATAAACCCCTTGTATATGCACTCCTTTGAAAGGAAATCCTCCATGTTTTCCAACAACTATCCTAATGACTGTTCCTAGGCAATTGCCTCCAGGACCTGAGTATAAAACAGGAGAACATTTTCACTTTCTGTTGAATAATTTAAAAATAAAAAGTACCATGGCCTCAGGGAGGAAGTGGCTCAGCTACTGGGATGCATAACCCATTTATTTAGGTCAAACGATTATGCAGCACAGAGTAGGCAATGGGCTGATTTCTACAGCCACCCGCTTTCCTCCTTTCCTCTATTTTAAACTGTCGACCGAAAAATACGGGTAGCCTAAAAGCTGAGGGATAAGTCGCTTTGCCATCCCATGGATCCGATCCCACCAGGCTCCTCTGTCCATGGGATTCTTTAGTAAAGAATACTGGAGTGGGTTGCCATTCACTCCTCCAGGGAATCTTCCCTACCTAGGGAATGAACCCGAGTCTCTATTGTTTTCTACACTGGCAGGCAGGTTCTTTATCGCTAGTGTCACCTGGGAAAGGTTAGTTGAGAGTTCAATTTAATTCTGTGAGAATGTTAGGACTGGGACCCAGGAGAGAGTATCTCAGGTGACCCCAAGAGATCTGACTCCAGGGAAATGGGGGAGGAGCCAGGCTATATACCAGTTTGCAGCAAGGGGAAGGTAATGTGAATATTAGAAGATGATTGTTAATTAAGAGAATACTAACTCTCTCATATGAAGAGATTTAGAGATCTTCTATGTATTGGAAGATGCAAGGTCTGGGCTTCCTGAAATCATTTCTTTCATATGCATCTAGGTATCTGTGGCCAATCACGCTTTCTCTCTTGTTCACATAGTAATTGCTTGTTTACCATAAGAAATGGTGAATGTGGTACCTCTTACAGCCCCCCAGCTCCTCAGCTCCTGCTCACAGGAAGTAGGTGGTAACTTCCAAATAGCTGGCTTTGTTTCTCCTGGGCTTGGAAACTTGCATTTGGAAAAGATTTGTTTACTAGTAGAGGATAGAGTAGAAAATAATTCATTTCAAGCCACTTAGAGCCTTGAGGCTATTTGTGTCCTTTGGCTCAAGCTGCTGGCCAACCTTTCCTGTTCTCAATTTTGTGTAAATTCTCCAGTTCAACTGAAAACGTGCAAAATCCATGCCTTTGCCACACATCTTAGTCTGCTTGGGCTGGCATAAATCCTTTTCACTATGTCGTGTCCTACTCTTTTATAACCCTATGGACTGTAGCTGACCAGGCTCCTCTGTCCATGGAATTTCCCAGGCAAGAATACTAGCGTGGGTTGCTATTTCCTTCTCCAGGGTATCTTCCTGACCCAGGGATCAAACCCATGCTTCCTGTCTCCTGCATTGCTGACATATTCTTTACCCACTGAGTCATCAGGGAGGCCCAACTTCTAAAGGCTTGGGGACTTAACAAAACTTCATTTTCTCATACTTCTGAAAGCTTCTGTGGTGTTGGAGAAGACTCTTGAGAGTCCCGTGAACTGCAAAGAAATCAAACTAGTCGGTCCTAAAGGAAATCAACCCTGAATATTCATTGGAAGGACTGATGCTGAAGTTGAAGCTCCAATACTTTAGCCACCTGATGCCAAGAGATGACTCATTGGAAAACAGCCTGAGTTGGGAAAAATAGAAGGCAAAAGGAGAAGGAGGATGACAGAGGACAAGATAGTTGGATGGCATCACTGAGTCAATAGACATAAGTTTGAGCAAGCTCTGGGAGATGGTGATACACAGGGAAGCCTGGTGTGCTGCAGTCCATGGGGTCTCAAAGATTCAGACACAATGGGGTGAATGAACTGAATTGAACTGAAAGTCTTGGAGAGGGTAGCATCGGCAGTCTCTGGTGAGAATCTGCTTTGTCATTTGCAGGTGGTGATCTTCTCACTGTATTCACATTGCAGAGAGAAAGAGCAAGCTGTCTGCTGTCTCTACTTATAAGGACACTACATTTAACCCTAATTACCTTGCAAATGCCCCATCTTCCAATATCATAACACTGGGGGTTAAAGCCAGTTAGTTCTAACCCCCAATGTAATGATATCAGAATTTGAACACATCAGTCCAAACACCACATTATACAAGATCCTTTACATTCTGGACCTTGACCTACCTTTTTTTTTTTTTTTTTAAACTTATTCAGGTCTAACCATCTCCACATCTTTCTCTTCTCTGTAACTACTCAGGCATGTTCCTACTTCGGGGTCCTTGCCCTGGCGGTTCCCCTTTCTTCTCATGGCCTAAAATTTCATTCTCTTACTTTTTACAGGTATTTTCTCAGTTCATCAGAGATGACTTTTCTTAGCCAAAGTGCACCAGGACACAGCGCTACTCAGTACAGAGCTTTTCGGCTTGTCAAAGTGGGAGAGACAGCACACCATGGTGAGCAGTGCAGGGCACCAGAAAGAGGGTGTTGGAAGAAGCCTG
The DNA here is from genome assembly GCA_022376925.1 of Tragulus kanchil. Lineage (NCBI taxonomy): Eukaryota > Metazoa > Chordata > Mammalia > Artiodactyla > Tragulidae > Tragulus > Tragulus kanchil. The sequence continues at coordinate 158,228,541 of JAIOJX010000025.1, read as the reverse complement.
TCCTAGGGTTCAAGTCTGTGCTAAGTACTTTAGAGGAGGAGTCAGTGAAGCCTGGTTTTGCTCTGAGGCTGTCAGAAAAGTGGGGACAACTCCATTATTGGGTACTGTAACCATTTTAAACTAAGAGGAATGAAGTGAGGCTAAAGCTATCATTGCAAAGAGTCAGCAGGAATTAGCTGTTACTCATATTAGCTGTATGATGAGGGGATGTTCAGTTATTTTGTAATTTGCACAGTGTTTATTTTTATTTGGAAGGACTGATGCTAAAGGGCTCCAATACTTTAGCCACCTGATGCCAAGAGATGACTCATTGGAAAACAGCCTGAGTTGGGAAAAATAGAAGGCAAAAGGAGAAGGAGGATGACAGAGGACAAGATAGTTGGATGGCATCACTGAGTCAATAGACATAAGTTTGAGCAAGCTCTGGGAGATGGTGATACACAGGGAAGCCTGGTGTGCTGCAGTCCATGGGGTCTCAAAGATTCAGACACAATGGGGTGAATGAACTGAATTGAACTGAAAGTCTTGGAGAGGGTAGCATCGGCAGTCTCTGGTGAGAATCTGCTTTGTCATTTGCAGGTGGTGATCTTCTCACTGTATTCACATTGCAGAGAGAAAGAGCAAGCTGTCTGCTGTCTCTACTTATAAGGACACTACATTTAACCCTAATTACCTTGCAAATGCCCCATCTTCCAATATCATAACACTGGGGGTTAAAGCCAGTTAGTTCTAACCCCCAATGTAATGATATCAGAATTTGAACACATCAGTCCAAACACCACATTATACAAGATCCTTTACATTCTGGACCTTGACCTACCTTTTTTTTTTTTTTTTAAACTTATTCAGGTCTAACCATCTCCACATCTTTCTCTTCTCTGTAACTACTCAGGCATGTTCCTACTTCGGGGTCCTTGCCCTGGCGGTTCCCCTTTCTTCTCATGGCCTAAAATTTCATTCTCTTACTTTTTACAGGTATTTTCTCAGTTCATCAGAGATGACTTTTCTTAGCCAAAGTGCACCAGGACACAGCGCTACTCAGTACAGAGCTTTTCGGCTTGTCAAAGTGGGAGAGACAGCACACCATGGTGAGCAGTGCAGGGCACCAGAAAGAGGGTGTTGGAAGAAGCCTGTCCTAGGGTTCAAGTCTGTGCTAAGTACTTTAGAGGAGGAGTCAGTGAAGCCTGGTTTTGCTCTGAGGCTGTCAGAAAAGTGGGGACAACTCCATTATTGGGTACTGTAACCATTTTAAACTAAGAGGAATGAAGTGAGGCTAAAGCTATAATTGCAAAGAGTCAGCAGGGAATTAGCTGTTACTCATATTAGCTGTATGATGAGGGGGATGTTCAGTTATTTTTGTAATTTGCACAGTGTTTTTATTTTTATTTGTGCTCAGACATTACTATTTGGTTTTGTTTTGCTCTTATTCTGAGTTACAACAGTGATATTGTCTGATTTAGTTTTCTGTAAAATTGTGTTCAGCAGGAAGGCACTATGGCCATTTTCAGACTGATTAGTAGTCCAGGGCCTCTTTTTCATACTCAGTTTAAAAATACAACTTCTCATTGTTTCTCTTCTCTTATACTGCTTATTTTTATTTGTTATTTTTCTTCATAGTGCATGTCACTCACCACCATAGTACAGCAAAAGTATGGTTTGCTTGTTCATTGTCAGTCTTCTTCTATGTGTCAATCCCCACAAAAGTCAGTATTTGGATTCACTGGTTTCATCCTCAATATCTCTATATTCTCCTGGAATACAAGAGATGTTCAATATATATTTGCTGAATGCATTTGTTCAATAGCTTGATAATGTTCACAAACACACATTAAAAATGCATCAATTTACAAGACAGCTAAAAGATGAACAAATATGATCTTCACAGTGTATGTATTAAATATAATTCAGATGTAAATAAAAGCACAAGGAATAGATGGTTACCAAATGACATATATTAATAGCAGTGAATAATGTATTTCTATAAATAATAGTGTGACATTTACAACAATCCTCAAGTATTTGACTATCTTTTCCACAAAGTAGACCTATCATTTTTTAATCTCTGCAAAACTGGGATTAAAACACATATGAAAGTAAATTCCCTAATTTGGGGCAGGCTGCTCAAGACAGATGAATCAATACGTGTGAAAGAATTATTATATAACTTTTAAGAAAATCAAAACTGGTGACTTGATCATATACATATTCATCTATTTTTTGCACACCTATAAAATAGAGTTTTCTTGAATAATTCTCATAAGTAAGTGAAAGGGAAGAAACTTAGTTTTATGACATATACGTACTTTATTTAAGGCCACTACTCATATTTCTGTGCTAATATGCTGCTTGTCTTTAAAATGGTGTATTGTGTGCCCATGTGAGTATCCATCCATCATGTGTGCTTATGCGTTCCTCACTCACCAGCCAGTGGGCTGATTACTAGGACAACAAACAGAACTGAAAAGCTTCTGCAAATGTTGCCAGTGAGTGAATGCTTAGGGTGCTGTCTGCAAAGTGGCTGAGTCAGCATGCCCTCAATTATGAAATGAGTTTTGTTTAAAATCCCTGAAGCCAGAGATTCCTAAAACATTTCCACTCTATTTCTCTCTCGCTCTTGAGATCTCATTCTTATTTCTCTTTTAGGGAAAGAGATCATATTAACCAGTTGTAAAAACTGAAAACACAAGATGTTAAGATTTGAGGAAATGAAAAAACAAGCCTTCTCTACTTCTAAAGTCTATCTCTCTATGATCAGAGTCAATGGAAGAACTGATCTATCAAATTAACCAAATCCAGTAATAACAATACACACTAGCCATGATTTATCATCACTGTGTATCAGTTAATCTGCTAAATGCTTTATACTATAAAATATAAGATAAATAATATAAAATATAATGCTGTTTATTATAAATCTCAGTATTGTAAGAATTCAAGGAGACAATGAGATTTACAATTCCATTCTAGAGACAAAAGAACAGTGTACAGGTGATATCAAATTTTACCTTATAATGAACAAAATAGGCATATAAATTGAAGTAGACAAAGCAAAATCTCTTCAAAGAAGTCCATATTCTAATCTTCAGAAATACGGCAAACTTATAAATTGAAGGTTTTGAGAGGAGAAGATTATCCTAAAGCATTTAACAATCTTTTAGACAAGGTATGACTATCATATTCATCACATATGTAAATTCTAATTTGGGGCAGGCTGCTCAAGACAGATGAATCAATACGTGTGAAAGAATTATTATATAACTTTTAAGAAAATCAAAACTGGTGACTTGATCATATACATATTCATCTATTTTTTGCACACCTATAAAATAGAGTTTTCTTGAATAATTCTCATAAGTAAGTGAAAGGGAAGAAACTTAGTTTTATGACATATACGTACTTTATTTAAGGCCACTACTCATATTTCTGTGCTAATATGCTGCTTGTCTTTAAAATGGTGTATTGTGTGCCCATGTGAGTATCCATCCATCATGTGTGCTTATGCGTTCCTCACTCACCAGCCAGTGGGCTGATTACTAGGACAACAAACAGAACTGAAAAGCTTCTGCAAATGTTGCCAGTGAGTGAATGCTTAGGGTGCTGTCTGCAAAGTGGCTGAGTCAGCATGCCCTCAATTATGAAATGAGTTTTGTTTAAAATCCCTGAAGCCAGAGATTCCTAAAACATTTCCACTCTATTTCTCTCTCGCTCTTGAGATCTCATTCTTATTTCTCTTTTAGGGAAAGAGATCATATTAACCAGTTGTAAAAACTGAAAACACAAGATGTTAAGATTTGAGGAAATGAAAAAACAAGCCTTCTCTACTTCTAAAGTCTATCTCTCTATGATCAGAGTCAATGGAAGAACTGATCTATCAAATTAACCAAATCCAGTAATAACAATACACACTAGCCATGATTTATCATCACTGTGTATCAGTTAATCTGCTAAATGCTTTATACTATAAAATATAAGATAAATAATATAAAATATAATGCTGTTTATTATAAATCTCAGTATTGTAAGAATTCAAGGAGACAATGAGATTTACAATTCCATTCTAGAGACAAAAGAACAGTGTACAGGTGATATCAAATTTTACCTTATAATGAACAAAATAGGCATATAAATTGAAGTAGACAAAGCAAAATCTCTTCAAAGAAGTCCATATTCTAATCTTCAGAATACGTAACTTACTTTGCACGGCAAAAGGGACTTCACAGATAAGATTAAGTTAAGGTTTTTGAGAGGAGAAGATTATCCTAAAGCCCATTGTACTCACAAGGGTCCTTGTATAAGAGAAGCAGGAAATAAAAAAAATTAAAACAAACAAACAAAAACAAACAAAAATGTAAAAGAGATTAAAAAAATAATAATAAAAACAAGAGAAGCAGGAGCATCAGGGTCAGAGAGTAGATGAATCTACAGAAACAGATGTTGGAATGATGTGCTCTGAAGATAAAGGAAGAAGCCATGAGCCAAAGAGGGAAGGTGGTCTCTAAAAGCTGGAAAAGGCAAGGAGCAGATTTCCCTCTAGGGCCCTCAGCAGAAACCCAGCCCTACTGATACCTGGATTTTAACCTGTAGACGCATTTCAGACTTCTGACCTTGGGAACTATAAAATAATACATTTGTGCTGTTTTATACCAATAAGTTTGTGGTAATTTGTGATAGCAGGAATAGGAAAGTAATGTATAAACTAGGTCTGTCTAACCCCCCTGGCTCTCTTGCCATAGAATAAGATGTGTATTGTAGCTGACTCACCAACTGGTTGGTTGTATCAGGCAAATTAGACTGAAGGAAAGCAATAATCCCTCTCTAATTAATGTAGGTCATATTACTTCTGCATGTTTGGAAATTACTTCATGAAATATGATCTCTATCTGTTTCCATTGTATGTGTGAAGGAAGTGTGTTCTTTCACTGAGTTGCATTAATCAAATGAAGTTATTTGTATGCTCTGTCCAAAATAGACCATTGATTTATTTAGGGATAAGTCATAAGGAATTTTAATATTGTACTCAGTCATCTGTTTGTACTTATTGTATGACTGCTTAATCTGCTAGTTTTAACATGCATGTAGATTTGTACATTTAAGTTAATCTTTTGTGCATATGTCTTGAAAAGTAGGAAGGTGAAAACCCAGCTATAGTTAATGCATCATCAAAACAGAGTTATAAACCAGAATAATTATAACTGTCTTTATCATTAATCTTCCTTTAGCAAGTATCTTATTATGGGATTAACATTTTTCCCAGATGCCAGTCTTCTCTGGTAAGGTGATCTGAGGTGAATTGTCCATGTTTAAGGGAGAGGAGAGAATCACAGTGTGTTAGTTTCTCTTCTGTATCAAAAAGTGGAATTTGTATCTTTTCAAATTATGGAAGTGGGATTGCTAGGTTATATGGAAGCAACCTAAATGTCCATCAACAGAGGAATGGATAAAGAAGATGTAGTACATATATTCAATGGAATATTACTCAGTCTTAAAAGAAGAACAAAATAATGAGATTGGCAGCAACAGAGATGGAACTAGAGATTGTCATACTGGGTGAAGTAAGTCAGAGAAAGACAAATAGCATATGACATTGCTTGTATGTGGAATCTGAAAAAGGGTACAAATGAACTTACTTTCAAAATAGAAATAGAGGTTCAGGTGTAGAAAACAAGCCTATGGCTACCACGGGGTAAATGGGGAGGGAAAATTGGGAGATTAGGGTTGACACATAGAAACTACTATACATAAAATAGATAACTAATAAGAACCTACTGTACATCACCAAGAACTCTACTCAGTACTGTGTAATGACCTATGTGGGGAAAGAAGCTGAGAAAAAGAGTTAATATATTTATGCATAACTGATTCACTTTGCTGTACAGCAACTTAACTAGTAAATATTTTATATATAAGGATACTGCTAAGTGGTCTACCTACTGGGAGTTCCCTGAAAATAATTAAAGCTCAAATATGAGCCTGGGGCCTCCCAAGTGGTGCTAGCGGTAAGGAATTCACCTACCAATTCAGGAAACGTTAGAGACACAGGTTCAAGACCTGGGTGAGGAAGATTCCCTAGAGAAGGAAATGGCAACCCACTCCAGTATTCTTACTGGGAGCATCCCATGGACAGAGATAACTGGTGGCCTACGGTCTATGGGGTCACAAAGAGTCAGACACGACTGAGCATCTGAGCATAGGAATATCAGTTTGGTTTTACATAAAGACATGAAGAAAATATTTTTTATCTTCTTGATCCTTTATGATCTTTTAAAATGGGCACTGCTTTTCCCTTTTGGGAGACACTACAGTTTCTTTCCTTTCATCATAAAGAGTTAGGAATCATCCTAGTACTTGTGCCTGAAGTTGTGATTCAATAACCTCTTTGAGGGTTTGATCCACTAGCAGTAATGATATCACTTGAGGTCTTCTGGTGGGGTTAGGAGGACAGAGGGGAGGGAGGTCTGTTCCTATTATTGTTTCACTTGGACAGAATTTAAGGCCCATGGCAGCTGTCCAAACACAATCCTCTGTTATTATTTTATTGAGGACAATATTGTCAAGTTTTCCTTTAGTCTTTCATATGTTAGAAGTTCATTCATGCAAGTAGACATTCAGTTATTCAACAGATAAGTGACATGTCACTTGAAAGGGGTCCAAAGACCTTGGATAATTTTACTTAATCCCATATTGTTTTCTGGAAGAGGGAAAATTATTACACAGAATTATCAGAGAGATTTTAGGCCTCTGATAAAAGATATTACCAAGGATTTTTATTATAATAGGGTTTCCCATTTACTGCCTGTATTTATTCATAATTCTGACTGCAGGAGACAGAAATCAATATCAAATCAGCCAAGTAAAATGAACAATTTAGTTCCTAGAAGAATTAGGTAGGGAATGCTAAGGGTTGAACACCAGGGGACACCGGAGATGCAAACTGCTGAAATCTCAATCTCTCTGGTTTCCTGACTGATTCTTTCTGTACATTAATTTTAGTCTATCCTTATAGACTGCCTTTCTCTGCATGTCTCTTGTGGATTTGGTGCGATATCTCACACAGAGTAGGTATACTTGACTTCTAGGAACTAGATGAATCCTTTGAATGAGGGAAATCTCCATACTCTGGAGAGAAGTCATGGCTACAGAGAACTGTAGGATGTATCATTTCTACTCAGTGATCCTAGGCTGTACATCAAATTCCTGTGTGTCAAAGTGCCTTTCCCTGGGACAGAGCATGCGACCATGACCCCATAAAGTTGGGAAGGCAGGCAACCCACTCCAGTATTCGTACTGGGAGCATCTCATGGACAGAGATAACTGGTGGCCTACGGTCTATGGGGTCACAAAGAGTCAGACACGACTGAGCATCTGAGCATAGGAATATCAGTTTGGTTTTACATAAAGACATGAAGAAAATATTTTTTATCTTCTTGATCCTTTATGATCTTTTAAAATGGGCACTGCTTTTCCCTTTTGGGAGACACTACAGTTTCTTTCCTTTCATCATAAAGAGTTAGGAATCATCCTAGTACTTGTGCCTGAAGTTGTGATTCAATAACCTCTTTGAGGGTTTGATCCACTAGCAGTAATGATATCACTTGAGGTCTTCTGGTGGGGTTAGGAGGACAGAGGGGAGGGAGGTCTGTTCCTATTATTGTTTCACTTGGACAGAATTTAAGGCCCATGGCAGCTGTCCAAACACAATCCTCTGTTATTATTTTATTGAGGACAATATTGTCAAGTTTTCCTTTAGTCTTTCATATGTTAGAAGTTCATTCATGCAAGTAGACATTCAGTTATTCAACAGATAAGTGACATGTCACTTGAAAGGGGTCCAAAGACCTTGGATAATTTTACTTAATCCCATATTGTTTTCTGGAAGAGGGAAAATTATTACACAGAATTATCAGAGAGATTTTAGGCCTCTGATAAAAGATATTACCAAGGATTTTTATTATAATAGGGTTTCCCATTTACTGCCTGTATTTATTCATAATTCTGACTGCAGGAGACAGAAATCAATATCAAATCAGCCAAGTAAAATGAACAATTTAGTTCCTAGAAGAATTAGGTAGGGAATGCTAAGGGTTGAACACCAGGGGACACCGGAGATGCAAACTGCTGAAATCTCAATCTCTCTGGTTTCCTGACTGATTCTTTCTGTACATTAATTTTAGTCTATCCTTATAGACTGCCTTTCTCTGCATGTCTCTTGTGGATTTGGTGCGATATCTCACACAGAGTAGGTATACTTGACTTCTAGAGAAGCAGATGACCTTTGAATGAGGGAAATCTCCATACTCTGGAGAGAAGTCATGGCTACAGAGAACTGTAGGATGTATCATTTCTACTCAGTGATCCTAGGCTGTACATCAAATTCCTGTGTGTCAAAGTGCCTTTCCCTGGGACAGAGCATGCGACCATGACCCCATAAAGTTGGGAAGGCAGGCTCCATTCCTGGAGAAAAGGATGCTGTTACCTTTACTGTCAGATCTAGCAATGGCAGGTTTGAGTACCATTCTCGTAGCATCTCTCCCTGACTCTCCTTTTTTCTGACCTTTCTGTCTCTGACATCAGCCCAGGAAGATTCTTTACTTTTAAGGACTTCTACAATTACATTGGGCCCACCCAGATAATCCAGGAAAATCTTTCTATCTTAAATTGTTACTCACGTCTCAAGTTGTTAATCTGCAAAGTCCTTTTTACTGGGTAAAATTGCCTGCTAACAGGTTCTGTGGATTAGGAGGGGGTCATGTTTGGTGGGTCATCATTCTCCCTACTATATTCAGTTTGGAGGAAGAATTAAGAAGATGAAAAGAATGGAGGGGAGAGAATATACAGCCGCCGCCGCTGTATGTGTGTGTCTCTGCGTGTGTGTAGTGCATACTGATATGTGTTTATGTCTGTGTATATGTGTGTGTGTATAAGCATATGCATATGTCTAGGCTGTTATTATGAAAAGGTAGCCACCATCTTAAACTTTCAATCATATGAACAAAGACTTTAATAGCAAAAGATTATAAACATTATGTTGATGCTGCAAAGGATAGCCTCTTTTCCTTCTTTCCTCCTCAAGTTCATTGGACTCCGATTCACAGTGCTGACATGGAGATATTAATTACAAGCCATTCTGGAGGGGTCCAAGTGTGAAGAAAATAATCTTTGCTCCTATTTCTAGATGTAAGGGTTCTAAATTAAGACTATTAAATGGGCCACTTTCTCTGACTTGAATTTTCTGTGGAGGAAAAGGTTCAGTGAATTTAATCGACTGTTTAGTGGAGTGAGCTTCGATTTTTTTATAAGACTGCCTTTCTCTGCATGTCTCTTGTGGATTTGGTGCGATATCTCACACAGAGTAGGTATACTTGACTTCTAGAGAAGCAGATGACCTTTGAATGAGGGAAATCTCCATACTCTGGAGAGAAGTCATGGCTACAGAGAACTGTAGGATGTATCATTTCTACTCAGTGATCCTAGGCTGTACATCAAATTCCTGTGTGTCAAAGTGCCTTTCCCTGGGACAGAGCATGCGACCATGACCCCATAAAGTTGGGAAGGCAGGCTCCATTCCTGGAGAAAAGGATGCTGTTACCTTTACTGTCAGATCTAGCAATGGCAGGTTTGAGTACCATTCTCGTAGCATCTCTCCCTGACTCTCCTTTTTTCTGACCTTTCTGTCTCTGACATCAGCCCAGGAAGATTCTTTACTTTTAAGGACTTCTACAATTACATTGGGCCCACCCAGATAATCCAGGAAAATCTTTCTATCTTAAATTGTTACTCACGTCTCAAGTTGTTAATCTGCAAAGTCCTTTTTACTGGGTAAAATTGCCTGCTAACAGGTTCTGTGGATTAGGAGGGGGTCATGTTTGGTGGGTCATCATTCTCCCTACTATATTCAGTTTGGAGGAAGAATTAAGAAGATGAAAAGAATGGAGGGGAGAGAATATACAGCCGCCCCCTGTATGTGTGTGTCTCTGCGTGTGTGTAGTGCATACTGATATGTGTTTATGTCTGTGTATATGTGTGTGTGTATAAGCATATGCATATGTCTAGGCTGTTATTATGAAAAGGTAGCCACCATCTTAAACTTTCAATCATATGAACAAAGACTTTAATAGCAAAAGATTATAAACATTATGTTGATGCTGCAAAGGATAGCCTCTTTTCCTTCTTTCCTCCTCAAGTTCATTGGACTCCGATTCACAGTGCTGACATGGAGATATTAATTACAAGCCATTCTGGAGGGGTCCAAGTGTGAAGAAAATAATCTTTGCTCCTATTTCTAGATGTAAGGGTTCTAAATTAAGACTATTAAATGGGCCACTTTCTCTGACTTGAATTTTCTGTGGAGGAAAAAGGTTCAGTGAATTTAATCGACTGTTTAGTGGAGTGAGAAATATTAAACTGCGAACGCCATGGAGACATAACTTTTCTATACAGCTTTGGTAAGTGTCTTGAATATAAAATAAAATTCTGTTATACTAGACTGCCACTGGTTCAAAGTATAAGATTATTTGAATAGGCACTAAGTAAACCTGTCCTTGTATAGTATCAATTCTAGTTGGATCATGTTAAGCTACTAAATATGAAAAGATTTTAAGAAATATGTGGTTGCCTTATGGGAAGAAAGTATTTTATCTCTCATTCAAGCAAGTAGCTTAAAAATGCAATTGATATAAACAAGCAGTACTCACTCCTACTTTCTGTGTATAAAATTAAAGTACATCTATGGAAAATATATTTAATAACAATTTTGTTCTTAATTCTAAAATTTCACTCCATGGGCTTCCAAAACTGTTAACATCATCAGCTTTATGAGCACTATCTCATAAAGATTATATGACAATTTGATGAGGCTGCCACTCTTTTCTTGCATAGGCTGCAATTACTGAGCCTTTCATAACTATGAATTCAGTAGAGGAACATTTTCAGTATCAATTGCCTTCATGCATAAGATCCTAGACATTATTTTATACACCCACTAAAGTTTTATTTACAACTGACTAAAAATCATAAAAATCAGACCAAGTTTCCACTAATAATTTTTAGAAGTTCATCACTTATGAGAGACTTCTATGTCCTTATGGCAATTTTAATAATAGCATAAAAAGCATTTTCATACATTTCATTTTGCTTTAATGTTTTCTTTTGCCAGTGAAAAAAATGAGTCAGGTGTCCAACAGGCTCATGAAAGGATGCTTAATATCACTGATTATTAGAAGAATTCAGGTCAAAAGTACAAAGGGGTACCACTTCACACAGGTCAGAATGGTCAACATTAATCTATATAGATAATAAATCCTGGAGACAGTGTAGTGAAAAAGGAGCCATCCTACACGGTTGATAGAAATAAAGATTAGTGTAGCCATTATGGAGAACAGCATGAAGGTTCCTTAGAGAACGAGAACTAAAGCTACCATATGATCTAGCAGTACCATTCCTTGGTGGATATTCAGAGAAGACTCTACTTCAAAGTGATGCATGCACCCTAATTTCCATAGCAATACTATTTCCAATGGCCAAGAAATGGAAGCAAACTAAATGTGCATCAACAGAGGAATGGATACTTAAGGTGTTATATATATATATATATATATATATATATATATATATGTATCTTCCCAACATGACATCTTAATTATCTTATCCTATCTCTCTCTCTCTCTCTCTCTCTCCCTATCTATCAGATTTCCCTGGTGGTTCCGACAGTAAAGAGTCTGCCTGCAATGTAGGAGATGGGAGTTCCATCCCTGCATTAGGAAAATCCCCTGGAGAGGAAATGAAAACCTACTCCAGTATTCTTGCCTAGGAATCCCATTCTTGCCTTGAGAACTGGAGCCTAGTGGGCAAAAGTCCATGGGTACACAAAGGCACAAAGGCACAAAGGGTCAGACACAACTGAGAGATTAATACTTTTACTTTCATACATATGTGTGTGTGTGTGCATGTGTGTGTGTGTGTGTGTGTATGTATATGGATATATATATATAGATATATATTCCATTGTAATATATTCCATTGTGGAATAGTAATATTCCATTGTGTGTATATATGTATGGAATGGAATATTACTCAGTCATAACAATGAATGAAATAATGCTATTTGCAGCAACATGGTAGGTCTAGAGATTATCATATTAAGTGAAGTGAGACAAAACAAATATCATATGGTATCACTTATATATAGAATCTAAAACAGAAACCACAAATGAACCTACTTATAAAACAGAAATAGACTCACAGACATAGGAAACAAATTTACAGTTACCAAAGGGGAAAGGTAGGGGGAGGGATAAATTAAGATTTGAAGATTAACACATACAGACTATTATATATAAAATAGGTAAACAACAAGGACTTACTGGATAGCATGGGGAATTATATTCAATGTCTTATAATAACCTATAATGGAAGATAACCTGAAAAAAAATGTGTGTGAGTATACACACACACACACACACACGCACACACACACACACACATGACTGAGTCACTTTGCTGACATCTGAAACTAACACATTACTGTAAATCAACTATATTTCAATTAAAAATGCATTTAAAAATTTTTGGCCTCTTTTTAGTTGGTTTTTTATTTATTTATTTTCATCCATCTTTATTCTTTGACCTGTGTGGGCCTCCCATTACAGTGACCTCTCTGGTCGCAGAGCACTGGTTCTGGGCGCATGTGATCCAGAGCGCTGGCTTGCAATTGGACACACCAGCCTAGCCACTCCACAACACGTGGGATCGTCCCGGGCCATGGATCGAAGGGTGCCCCTTGCACTGCAAGGTGGACTCTCTACCCACTGGACTACCAGGAAAGACCCTAAAAAATGTATTTTTAAGGAAACAGACTAGTTCATTTTAAATTTTATGTGGAAAAGCAGACTGTTTTCATTAATACTTTCTAAGAGGTTCATCAAGAAGTAATTCTGGTTGTTATGACAATTTTAATGTAAAAAGCATTTTCCTTTTTTTGATGCTTTCTTTTGATTAAAAAAGGCTATATTTGAACAATCTTGAAAAAGAGAAACAGGATAGAGAAGTTTGATTACATAATTTCAAGATTTACCAGTCTATAGATGTAAAAAGAGAGTACAAGGATAGACATAGATTATTAAGTCCAGAAATAGACCCAAATGCATATGGCCAGTTGATTTTAAAGATACCAAGGCCTTCAAATAAGGGAAAAAGATAATATTTTCAACAAATATTACTAGAATAACTGTATATCTGCACAAATAAAATGAATCTCTACTTCATACTATATTAAAAATGTGACTTGAAATAGATCATAGACCTAAACATGGGACAAAAATTTTAAAACTTTTAGAAAAAATATTTAACCTAGATATTTACTCAAGAGAAACAAAAGTATTTGTACATTCAAAGACTTGTATGTAAATGTTTATAACCACATTATTAATAATAGCCACATAAAATAGGTAAACAACAAGGACTTACTGGATAGCATGGGGAATTATATTCAATGTCTTATAATAACCTATAATGGAAGATAACCTGAAAAAAAATGTGTGTGAGTATACACACACACACACACACACGCACACACACACACACACATGACTGAGTCACTTTGCTGACATCTGAAACTAACACATTACTGTAAATCAACTATATTTCAATTAAAAATGCATTTAAAAATTTTTGGCCTCTTTTTAGTTGGTTTTTTATTTATTTATTTTCATCCATCTTTATTCTTTGACCTGTGTGGGCCTCCCATTACAGTGACCTCTCTGGTCGCAGAGCACTGGTTCTGGGCGCATGTGATCCAGAGCGCTGGCTTGCAATTGGACACACCAGCCTAGCCACTCCACAACACGTGGGATCGTCCCGGGCCATGGATCGAAGGGTGCCCCTTGCACTGCAAGGTGGACTCTCTACCCACTGGACTACCAGGAAAGACCCTAAAAAATGTATTTTTAAGGAAACAGACTAGTTCATTTTAAATTTTATGTGGAAAAGCAGACTGTTTTCATTAATACTTTCTAAGAGGTTCATCAAGAAGTAATTCTGGTTGTTATGACAATTTTAATGTAAAAAGCATTTTCCTTTTTTTGATGCTTTCTTTTGATTAAAAAAGGCTATATTTGAACAATCTTGAAAAAGAGAAACAGGATAGAGAAGTTTGATTACATAATTTCAAGATTTACCAGTCTATAGATGAAAAAAGAGAGTACACGCATAGACATAGATTATTAAGTCCAGAAATAGACCCAAATGCATATGGCCAGTTGATTTTAAAGATACCAAGGCCTTCAAATAAGGGAAAAAGATAATATTTTCAACAAATATTACTAGAATAACTGTATATCTGCACAAATAAAATGAATCTCTACTTCATACTATATTAAAAATGTGACTTGAAATAGATCATAGACCTAAACATGGGACAAAAATTTTAAAACTTTTAGAAAAAATATTTAACCTAGATATTTACTCAAGAGAAACAAAAGTATTTGTACATTCAAAGACTTGTATGTAAATGTTTATAACCACATTATTAATAATAGCCACATAATAGAAAAACTCAAGTGTCCATTAACTGGTAAATGATAAATAATTTGTGAAATAGCTTTTCTGTAGAAACTGCCAAGAAATAAATATGAATGATATGAAAACGGGAATGAAACAGATTAATCTCAAAATCTTATACCAAAAGGAAGAAGTTAAAAAAGAAAAAAACCAAGACTACATGTTGTATAATTTCATTTATTTGAAATTCTAGAAAAGGCAAAAATATGGTATGAGAAAACAAATCAGTGGCTGCCTGAGGCTGTAGTGAAGGGAGAAAATTCATTGCAAAAGGTCATGAAAACACTTTTAGGGAGCCGTTTTACATCTTGATTACAATGATGACTATACAACTACTAAAATTCAAATTATATGCAAATTATACAAAGCCACTGATAATGTGGGGAAGAGGGGAGGGGATGACTTCCCAAGAAATGAACCTGAAGTAACCCTGATACATATTCAATGACAAGTTTACTTGACTCGGAAGGAAAAACAACAAACTTGTGTCTTTGATTATTTTAAAAATCTTCCTACCTTTTGGATGAAAAAGCAATTTTTATAGTGTAGACTGTTTGAATTAGCCCTTCTCACTCTTTCCCCAATAACTGTAATAATGGCCCAATAAAGAGTTATTAGCTGACCTAAATAAATATAAAGTAAAACCAGGTTTCTTTTTTTTTTATTTTTAAAGATTTATTTATTTACTTATTTTGGTGGGGGTGGGGTGGGGAGGGAGGGGAGCAGGCGGGTCACTTCTATTGGTCTTTCCTTTGTCCATTTTCATCCATCTTTGTTCTCTGGCCCGTGTGGACCTCCCATCGCGGTGACCTCTGTTGTCGCAGAGCAACGGCTCTGGGTGCATGCGCTCCAGAGCTCCAGCTTGGTAATTGGACACATCAGTCCAGCGCTCCGCAGCACGTGGGATCTTCCCAGGCCAGGGATCGAACCAGCGTCCCTTGCACTGCAAGGCGGTGTCCTTACCCACTGGACCACCAGGGAAGCCCCAAACCAGGTTTCTTTAATACTTGTTACTATTTTAGTATATTTTAGGGGGAAAGTATTCAGGCTTTCACTATTTCTCAAATTCTTTTTCTGATGAGCTTCTCAGATCTCAGATCCAGCTGCATTGGCAGTATTCAAAGGCATTCAGAATAAACCTTTATTTTTAAGTTTCCTTTCTGATCATCCCATATATCTCAGATCTTATAGGCCTTCCTTTGTAAATGTGAGATAAGATAGAAATTAACTCCAGTGACTTGCAGAAAAGCCAAATAATTTCTTTGACTTTTTGTAGGCTTATCTAATATAAATATGAAATGAAATGAAGTGAGGTGAAGTCGCTTAGTCGTGTACAAATCTTTGCAACCATTTGCAACCCATGGATGAGCCACGGATTTCTTCGGGCAAGAATACTGAAATGGGTAGTCTTTCTCTTCTCCAGGGTATCTTCCCAACCTAGGGATCAAACTCAAGTCTCCTACATTGTAGTCAGATTCACTACCATCTGAGTCACAGGGAAGCCCAAGAATACTGGAGTGGGTAGCCTATTCCTTCTCTAGGGGATCTTACTAGCCCAGAAATCGAATTGCGGTCTCCTGCACTGCAGGCAGATTCTTTACCAGCTCAGCTACAAGGGAGTCTTATCACAAATAAATTATTCTTATTTTATTCATTGGAAATCACAGGCAAGCCATTCTATTTTCCCCTAATCTTCATGTATACTAGGATATTTATACATTTTCTAGTAGCTAGAGTTACAATATGGTCTCATAAAGATTTTAAAATTGTCTTGTTTCACTTCCTGATCATTTAGGGAGTATATGCATGACACTGAAATGTTTTTCTGACTAGGACATACACAGTGACAAGAGGTTCCAAGGACTGCTCGAGTGGAGGGTACATTACTTGGAGTTACTGTGAACCCAGTGTGACTATCGAGTTGGTGAAGATTGGACCCGTGTTTAGGAATTCATTCATGCTGCTGATCTATGCAAAGAATTCTAGTACAGTTGTTTTGTGTGTTGTATTTTGCTATTGATATCTCTGTCCCAGGTCCTGAAGAATGGATATGGTTGTACTTCTATTGATGTAGGATGAGATAAGCCACCTATATTTTAGTTACCTATTTATTGTCCGAAGAAGCATTTACCTGTTCATTTACCTTTATAGGCTAAAGCTGAGAGTCATTTCTTTTTTTCTCTCTCCTCTATTTCCTAGTTCCTCTGAAAATAGAAATAACTGTTACTTCTTTTAAATTATTTCATATATCTTTGTTCTATCCATCTGCCACAACTAATGCAATCATGCTGTTCATTCGTTTATCTTAACCAGGTCCACTCCATCTGAATATCCAGAATAAGGTGTATAGTACTTATAAATTATTATTATCCTACTCATAAATTATTATTTCAATATTTACTGAAATCAACTTAGCTGAAATCATGCATATAACTCCTTATACATTTATTAATTTCTTCATTCTTTCAGTCTGCATATATGGAAAACCTACTATCAATGTTAGTGGTATACTGTTGGAGAAGAAATAGTAATGATAACGATAAGAATAATAAATAGTAACTCTTTAAAACCTATAATTAGAAGAGGAGACAGAAAGATAAAATGAAGAACAAGAAATGTTGCGTTGTTAAAGTATTAGGAAAAAATGTACTATGAATGCAAAGAGGTAAAAGAAGAGATTCTCTTTAACATGGAGCCAGACGAAACACCTATTAAATGAAAGAGGAAAAAATTTCTAGTAATTTGTAAGTTTCTAAAATGTGTAGGATCATACACAGTACTAGGAGTAAGAAACATAGCTATATTGTTAATTACATCTGACTCTAAATTAAATGGACCATTCCATATTCTAACACTCATCCTTTGGAGAATAACATAGGGAAGAAACTACTTCATTGAGAAGAGAATACAATTTAAACACAGGAATCAGTGCAACCTTGGACCTGAGAATCCCTGGAGCTTAGAGTCCCCAGAACTGTGAAATTTCCCAAGAAATAATAAACTTCAGTTGTGTCTTCAAGTCTTATAGCATCATTATCACAATTAAACAAAATCAATGTACCTTTATCATCACAGCACTTTTAAGTTTTATTGTGAAAAAAAAAATAACAAGCACGTGAATATTACAGAAGTGTTCATATATGCAATGGACACAAAAATAGATCCAAGGTTATATATAAAGCCAAGAGAAATTTGTTTGTTTGCTCAGTTAAGTGAATGGGAGAAGTCTGAAACTTTATTTGTGGAAAGGACAACTCTTTCTAGTGAAGAGATTGTAATCTGAGTCACCACCACAGCTCAACAAAAGTACCAGTACACACCCCCAGTCCCATATTATTGATAAAAGATATTGGAGGACCATTAAGAATTGTATTCTTTGATTGGTTGATTAATTTATTGATTTAAAACAATATCTTGAAATGTATGAGACATAGAAAATTGGACTAAAGTTCAGTTTAACCACACAGCAATTTTATTTAAACTTTCCTTGGCACTGGTTTTTACTATCTGGAAAGTTTCCATGCTGAGCTGCATTGTCTTTTGACTGTGATAGCGTTAGAGTCGCTTAAAGGATTATTCCTGTTACCAGTAAAGAATGATTACACTCATGGTCAGAACGTACAGTACCTTGGTAATATGAACCTTCATAATTCCTTGTTCAAACAAACATGCTCTGTGGTTTGTTTGAAGTCTTTTCTCATGACTATCTGTTCTCACACTGACAGGTAAAGGAAGTGATTCCTTTCTTACTAATAGTGCTCTGCAACTCCAAAACCACTGTGCATTTCTTAGCAAACAGGAACATTGAGGGTGTTGGTTCTTTTTGACTTTTATTGTTTAAAAATATGTATTTGTAGGAAAAATGTAACAATTCAGATTGAAATGTAAAATCCCTTTTCTACTCTCTCATTCCAACAAACCTTTAAGGGTAAACACTTAGCAGGTATTTAATGTTGCTCCCCAGTTTTTCTTCCATGTATACATATATATGCATATGTCTATATCTTCATTTTTATTTAACACAGGTCATACTTTACTGTTCTGAGGATGTGAACTTTAACCAAATGAAGAGAAAGTGACAGCAAGTTCAACAGTTCATTGTCATTTAATCTATTCAGAATAAATTCAGAACTTAGTTCTTTAAGCTCAGTTAAACTTTTAACCATCAAATCTTGATTAGCAGAGTGAGGACTCTGGAGGAAGTCTGCCTTGTTGGAAGCCTTGTTCTATCACTTTCTTAATATACGACCTCGGGCAAATTGCTTTAATGCTTTATGCCTCAGTTTCCTAACCTGAAACACAGGATATAATACCACCTGCTTTGAATTGCAGTTGTACAACTGAGTTCATATCTCTAACACGTGTCAAATAGATATTGGCACACTTAAAACACTGTATTTCATCAATATTTATGACTGTTATTATGATTCAATGGCTTCCTATTGCTCTAGGTCTTAAACCTATAAAATTACTGCTAAGGCTCTGCATGATCCCTGCCTGTCTTACCAAACCATGCCCTGTTCACACGTTCTTAAAATGGATCCAACACCTTCATTGCTTAGTTCTTTCTTTTGACAATGGTTTTTTTACAGACTTTTTGATGTGGACCATTTTTGAAGTCTTTATTGAATTTGTTACAATATTGCTTCTATTTTATGCTTTGGCTTTTTGACTGAGAGGCATGTGGGACCTGAGCTCCCCAATCAGAGATTGAACCTGTAACCCTTACACTGGAAGGCAGTTTTAACCACTGGACTTCACCAAGGAAGTTCTACCCCTTAGATCCTTGTATATGCAAATTCCCCTGTCAGTCCCTTAATCTTATTGTACCTTCCTCCTTCTCTGGACAGTTCTCACATTCTTTTTTTTTTTTTTGGCGGGGGTGGGGAGGGAGGGGTTTGGGCAGGCCACTCCTATCGGTGTTTCATTTGTCTAGTTTCATCCATCTTTGTTCCTTGGCTCCTGTGGGCCTCCCATTGCAGTGGCGTCTGTCATCGCAGAGTACAGGCTCTGGGCGCTTGCGCTCCAGAGCTCCAGCTCAGAAATTGGACACATCGGTCCAGCCGCTCCGCAGCAAGTGGGATTCTCCCAGGCCAGGGATCAAACCGGCGCCCCTTCCACTGCAAGGCGGTGTCCTTACCCACTGGACCACCAGGGAAGCCCTGTTCTCACATTCTTATGTTTCAGTTGAAAAGTCACTTTTTGAAAAAAGTCTTGTCTGGTTCTCTGACTAAGTCAGATCTCCTTGTATGAAAGTGAGCAGTAATGACCTTATCATCCGTAAACACTCATGACAGTGAAAGGAAGCAGTACTGGTTATTAGTCTAGGATGATAGGATTACATGGGAATTGTTCAGGACTTACTGGGATGTATACGCTTTCTAGGCTTCCCCGGTGGCTCAGCAGTGAAGAATTGACCTGCAATGCAGGAGACATAAGTTTGAGCCTCTGGTTGGGAAGATCTCCTGGAGAAGGGCATGGCAATCCACTCCAGTATTCTTCCTGGGAGAATTCCATGGACAGAAGAGCCCGGTGCGCTAGGGTCCATAGGGCTGCAAAAAGGTGGACTCAACTGAGCACACATGCACACACTTTCTACCTATACAATAACATCACTACATCATCTTTCCCTTTTCTTCTATACATAGATTTATAATCATATTAAGTGTACAAGTATTTATTCACATCTTATTTTTCTGTTGGCCTATAAGATCAGTGTGTCTTATTCACCACTGTTTCCAGATTCTAGCATGCATGTGTGCTCAGTTTTGTCCAACTCTTGGCAACTGTATGAACTGTAGCTCACCAGGCTCCTCTGTATATGGGATTTTCCAGGCAAGAATACTGAAATGGGTTGCTATGCTCTCCTCCAGGGGACCTTCCCAATCCAGGGATCAAATCTGCATGTCTTATGTCCCCTGTATTGGCAAGTGGCTTCTTTACCACTGGTTCCTCGTGGGAAGCCTGATCCTAGCATAGTGCTTAGCAAACTGCCCCTGAAATATGGTTGAACGAATGAGTAATAGGTAGTCTTTGTTGTATCAGAATCAAAGCAGTTTCCACACTGGGCCATTTCAGCCCAATCGTAAGTGCAGAAATCTGACTTTTCTCTCATTTGAAGAAATCACTAATCTAGCTTCCCTTTTCCTGACCTTATGTAGCCCTCTTTTGAAGCAGTAGCTGACCCTGTTGTGTGACTCTGGTGTAGTCCTGGAACTCTTGACACTGTGTGTTTAGCTTGACAGTTTTCCTACATGTTTGGTTTGCAAAGGTATATCAGTGGGCATGTGTCTGTGGCAGAAAGTTAAAGTGACTACTGTTTCCTGTGTAATTTTAGGGATCTGAGTTGAGACCAGGAGAATTTGGGGCTATATATGCTTCATTGATTGGCTCAGGCACCATGTTTCTAAGCAAATAACTGTAGCATGGAAACTACAGTTGTTGCAATGGAATGAATATTTATGTTATTTTGAGGTTTATAACAATATAATAAAAGTAATATTTAAATGACCAAAGATTTTTTAATATGCAAAATTCATCAATATTTAGACTCATAGAAGAAAAGTAGTAGAAAATTTTCCAAAGTTTATACAACATATATGCACTTACACCTTTTTTGTTCCATGGACAGAAGAGCCCGGTGCGCTAGGGTCCATAGGGCTGCAAAAAGGTGGACTCAACTGAGCACACATGCACACACTTTCTACCTATACAATAACATCACTACATCATCTTTCCCTTTTCTTCTATACATAGATTTATAATCATATTAAGTGTACAAGTATTTATTCACATCTTATTTTTCTGTTGGCCTATAAGATCAGTGTGTCTTATTCACCACTGTTTCCAGATTCTAGCATGCATGTGTGCTCAGTTTTGTCCAACTCTTGGCAACTGTATGAACTGTAGCTCACCAGGCTCCTCTGTATATGGGATTTTCCAGGCAAGAATACTGAAATGGGTTGCTATGCTCTCCTCCAGGGGACCTTCCCAATCCAGGGATCAAATCTGCATGTCTTATGTCCCCTGTATTGGCAAGTGGCTTCTTTACCACTGGTTCCTCGTGGGAAGCCTGATCCTAGCATAGTGCTTAGCAAACTGCCCCTGAAATATGGTTGAACGAATGAGTAATAGGTAGTCTTTGTTGTATCAGAATCAAAGCAGTTTCCACACTGGGCCATTTCAGCCCAATCGTAAGTGCAGAAATCTGACTTTTCTCTCATTTGAAGAAATCACTAATCTAGCTTCCCTTTTCCTGACCTTATGTAGCCCTCTTTTGAAGCAGTAGCTGACCCTGTTGTGTGACTCTGGTGTAGTCCTGGAACTCTTGACACTGTGTGTTTAGCTTGACAGTTTTCCTACATGTTTGGTTTGCAAAGGTATATCAGTGGGCATGTGTCTGTGGCAGAAAGTTAAAGTGACTACTGTTTCCTGTGTAATTTTAGGGATCTGAGTTGAGACCAGGAGAATTTGGGGCTATATATGCTTCATTGATTGGCTCAGGCACCATGTTTCTAAGCAAATAACTGTAGCATGGAAACTACAGTTGTTGCAATGGAATGAATATTTATGTTATTTTGAGGTTTATAACAATATAATAAAAGTAATATTTAAATGACCAAAGATTTTTTAATATGCAAAAATTCATCAATATTTAGACTCATAGAAGAAAAGTAGTAGAAAATTTTCCAAAGTTTATACAACATATATGCACTTACTGACTGGGCTCTTCTGCCTTGCTACAGGTAAGATCTCTAAGTAGGTCACATTTTAGTAATGGTAGTTCCCATGTTTGGGTTCTTTGTACATTACTGTGGATGTCATGTCTGACTCACTAGTTCAGGAGGATTAGGTGTGTACTCCGCCTGGATCACATTCCATGGGTTATAGCAAGGTACATACTTCACCAAACAGGAAATTGCATATACAATTTCAAAAGCATTATCTTTTTTTTTTGTGTCTCTGGATCTCCCTAACCCAATCCCATTGCATTAATGTTCTTTGGAATCTAACTTATAATTTTCAGTGCAATAATCTAATTTGTAAACTAGTTTTCTTCCAGAATCTTCTCTTTCACCATCATAAACTACTAATTATTCTATTAAAAATCCTTTGAAAAATCATAATTATTCTAGAGACATTTATATATACATTTCATTCATTCCATTGATTCCTTCATTCATTCAGCAAGATATTTTCTAAGAATCCCTTCTTGGGTGCAATGAATCAGTAAAATTTTAATATGAAAGATTTAGGCTCTTTCTATGGTTTCTTCAAGTCACTCTAACACCAAATTTCTTAGAGAAAAAAAATATTTTATGATCTCATTTCCTACTTCTTTGAGAAATTTCAGGGTTCAAAATTATTTTCTGGCCTCCCACGACTTTTCATATTTCTAAGCTGTCACCCCTAGCTTATGTAAATAGTATAAAACCATATTCTTAGGATTCCTTGTACCCAATAAAATCTTAACTAGTCACATTTGGTTTGCAAAGGTATATCAGTGGGCATGTGTCTGTGGCAGAAAGTTAAAGTGACTACTGTTTCCTGTGTAATTTTAGGGATCTGAGTTGAGACCAGGAGAATTTGGGGCTATATATGCTTCATTGATTGGCTCAGGCACCATGTTTCTAAGCAAATAACTGTAGCATGGAAACTACAGTTGTTGCAATGGAATGAATATTTATGTTATTTTGAGGTTTATAACAATATAATAAAAGTAATATTTAAATGACCAAAGATTTTTTAATATGCAAAATTCATCAATATTTAGACTCATAGAAGAAAAGTAGTAGAAAATTTTCCAAAGTTTATACAACATATATGCACTTACTGACTGGGCTCTTCTGCCTTGCTACAGGTAAGATCTCTAAGTAGGTCACATTTTAGTAATGGTAGTTCCCATGTTTGGGTTCTTTGTACATTACTGTGGATGTCATGTCTGACTCACTAGTTCAGGAGGATTAGGTGTGTACTCCGCCTGGATCACATTCCATGGGTTATAGCAAGGTACATACTTCACCAAACAGGAAATTGCATATACAATTTCAAAAGCATTATCTTTTTTTTTTGTGTCTCTGGATCTCCCTAACCCAATCCCATTGCATTAATGTTCTTTGGAATCTAACTTATAATTTTCAGTGCAATAATCTAATTTGTAAACTAGTTTTCTTCCAGAATCTTCTCTTTCACCATCATAAACTACTAATTATTCTATTAAAAATCCTTTGAAAAATCATAATTATTCTAGAGACATTTATATATACATTTCATTCATTCCATTGATTCCTTCATTCATTCAGCAAGATATTTTCTAAGAATCCCTTCTTGGGTGCAATGAATCAGTAAAATTTTAATATGAAAGATTTAGGCTCTTTCTATGGTTTCTTCAAGTCACTCTAACACCAAATTTCTTAGAGAAAAAAAATATTTTATGATCTCATTTCCTACTTCTTTGAGAAATTTCAGGGTTCAAAATTATTTTCTGGCCTCCCACGACTTTTCATATTTCTAAGCTGTCACCCCTAGCTTATGTAAATAGTATAAAACCATATTCTTAGGATTCCTTGTACCCAATAAAATCTTAACTAGTCACATTTCCTTATCATTTTTCTTATTTGTGATCTAAATATGAAATGTCTCACAAAATCACGAACTGACAAGTAATTGTTTACAATAACTGTTAAGATTTCTCTTTTGGAGGGGTGGGATGGGGGAATGGGATATACATATGATTAATCTGGGATTATACGTATCTGTAAGCAACAAAACTCTGTAAAAGCAAAATAAAAAAATATGAAAGATAAAAGAAGTTTCCTCTTTTGAAACTGTAACAAAAGTGATACACATTTTATAACAATGAAAGTGTTTTTTCCTTAATATTCAAAATTATCTGGATAATGATATATCACTTAGTTGGAGAACAGCTTGCTTTTTTTCACTGAACATCATTGGAACAGTTCTGCTGAATTCATGCTGTGCCTCTACAATAACAAAATATCCAGCCACTTGTTTGAAAAAATGAATTGGTTCATTAAAGTCATCTCTAATTTTGTCATCCTTTTTTCCTAGCCATGTTTATCTGGCTTAAAAATGTCTATTTGAAGACTCTAGGAAGTTTATCTGCTTAGCTTTTGCCTCCATAGTTACAAGTTAAAAATGGGGGAAAAATGAATTTGGAGGTGCGTTGGAAAGGAAAACAAAAGTAAGGAAAAACAAAAGAACTGAGTTTCCCTTTCACTAATTACACAGGCACATTTAACTTTTAAGCTAATTAAATGAAGCTTTTTAGAGTCTTTATTTTCATATATTTTTATAAAATACTTCCAATAATCAAATTCAGATTCAATTTTCAGCTCTTTATTTTCACTGAAGATTGTGTAACCAGAAAACTATTTTTTTCAATTTTGAAGAAATAAGTCACCTAGGAATTTTAATCTGCTACTATATTCCTCTTTTTTTCCCATTAAAATGCAAGCTTTTAGTAAAATTGTCACCATTCCTTTTGTTTTTTAATTAATCAATTACAAGAAAACAAATACAGAATATATGTGTTTTTACCCCATTCCTTTTGTTTTACTAAATCACTGGCCTCCCACGACTTTTCATATTTCTAAGCTGTCACCCCTAGCTTATGTAAATAGTATAAAACCATATTCTTAGGATTCCTTGTACCCAATAAAATCTTAACTAGTCACATTTCCTTATCATTTTTCTTATTTGTGATCTAAATATGAAATGTCTCACAAAATCACGAACTGACAAGTAATTGTTTACAATAACTGTTAAGATTTCTCTTTTGGAGGGGTGGGATGGGGGAATGGGATATACATATGATTAATCTGGGATTATACGTATCTGTAAGCAACAAAACTCTGTAAAAGCAAAATAAAAAAATATGAAAGATAAAAGAAGTTTCCTCTTTTGAAACTGTAACAAAAGTGATACACATTTTATAACAATGAAAGTGTTTTTTCCTTAATATTCAAAATTATCTGGATAATGATATATCACTTAGTTGGAGAACAGCTTGCTTTTTTTCACTGAACATCATTGGAACAGTTCTGCTGAATTCATGCTGTGCCTCTACAATAACAAAATATCCAGCCACTTGTTTGAAAAAATGAATTGGTTCATTAAAGTCATCTCTAATTTTGTCATCCTTTTTTCCTAGCCATGTTTATCTGGCTTAAAAATGTCTATTTGAAGACTCTAGGAAGTTTATCTGCTTAGCTTTTGCCTCCATAGTTACAAGTTAAAAATGGGGGAAAAATGAATTTGGAGGTGCGTTGGAAAGGAAAACAAAAGTAAGGAAAAACAAAAGAACTGAGTTTCCCTTTCACTAATTACACAGGCACATTTAACTTTTAAGCTAATTAAATGAAGCTTTTTAGAGTCTTTATTTTCATATATTTTTATAAAATACTTCCAATAATCAAATTCAGATTCAATTTTCAGCTCTTTATTTTCACTGAAGATTGTGTAACCAGAAAACTATTTTTTTCAATTTTGAAGAAATAAGTCACCTAGGAATTTTAATCTGCTACTATATTCCTCTTTTTTTCCCATTAAAATGCAAGCTTTTAGTAAAATTGTCACCATTCCTTTTGTTTTTAAAATAATCAATTACAAGAAAAACAAATACAGAATATATGTGTATTTTCTATTTTTTTCTCCCAAACAGTTTTTTCTCTTTAATCTCTGGAACCAATAATTTATTTTATCTAACTTCATCTTGTACAAAAACCAGCAGCAGAATCCAGAAGTTATCTTTATAGTAAATTTAGTGGTTTAAGAATAGCTAGTTTTCCTGCGTGAGTAAGAGACAAGATGATCTTAGGGGAGTATTATGGTCAATGATAACACTGCATTTAACAACTGTCCATTCATTTAACAACTGTTCATTATATTATCAAACTGTAAGCATTTAAGTAGGAATGGTCTTTCCCACTTTCTCAGAAACTTCAGTAGCTGACATTGGGAATTCCTTTCCTCCTTTCCAAAGTAGTCATGTTAGGCTGAAACTTCCCGGGAGATTTGTATCAACTAATACAGATGAGACAGGCATAATGAAATCATTCTAGATTTCTTCCTTTCTTAAACATATGATGGTGATATAACGGTGCTTAATTTTTTTTTTAAAAAAGATTTATTTATTTATTTATTTATTTATTTTTGGGCGGGGGTCGGGTTGGGGAGGGAGGTGAGTGGGCGGGCCACTTCTGTTGGTCTTTCATTTCTTTATTTTCATCCATCTTTGTTCTCTGGCTCCTGTGGGCCTCCCATCGTGGTGGCCTCTGTTGTTGCAGAGCGCCGGCTCTGGGCTCATGCGCTCCAAAGCTCCGGCTCGGTAATTGGACACATCAGTCCAGCCGCTCGGCGGCACGTAGGATCTTCCCAGGCCAGGGATCGAACCGGCGGCCCTTGCACTGCAAGGTGGTGTCCTTACCCACTGGACCACCAGGGGAAGCCCGGTGCTTAATTTTTAAAATGACTTTTGCCAAAATTTGGAATGCTTAGGAATGTGTATCCAAAACAAGGGTGTTGGGGGGCACAGAGGTTGAAAGCATGACCTTAGAGTTCCATGAGCCAGGGCTGACTCTGTGGCATCACCACCAGCTGCGTGTCCTGGAGCAACTTACCTGCCTCGCTGAGCTTCTACATTTTCACTTGTTCTAGAGCACAATGGATGGATAGATATACTTCATTGTCTATGTAAAATCCACTCCCTTCCTGCTGTCTCACTAGCATAGGGGCTAATTCACTCAGGCTTGGGGCATCCTTGCATATAAAGCAATCCGGACCTCTTCTCAGCTTCAGGAGGAAAATATTGCTTACGTTAAGCACTAGTCACTGTGAAAGAATTGCTATTTGAAATAACAGATTAGTTTTGCTACTTCCACCATTTTGAATCTCATCTAATCCCAGACCTTGCAGCTGAAAGCATTTGAACAGATACAGTAACTACCTTCATACAGTTGTTTTGAAAATTAAATGAGATGACTCATAAAACGTGTGCTTGGCACACGTTTACTTATTGTTTATTTATTGTTATGATTACTGATGTTGTTGACGTTAAAACTGCTACTTCTGCAATGTTCCTCATTCAGATTTCGGCATTAGTTTCAGGCAAAATTATGAAGCTGAATTGGGAGAAAAATAGGGGAAAATCATTTTCTCCAGCCTATTTTCCTCTTTCAGGATGTCCTGTTCATGTTTTTGTATCCCTGAGTACCTTCAACAATGCAGAAAAGAGATTAGTGACAGTAACATGAAGGGATGATGTTTAATAAGGCAATTAAAAAAAAAACAACTTTTGGCCACTTTTATTGGTCTTTCATTTATTTATTTTCATCCATCCTTGTTCTTTGGCCTCTGTGGGCCTCCCATTGCAGTGGCCTCTCCCGTTGCTGAGCACCAGCTTCGGGCTCACGTGCTCCAGAGCGCTGGCTGGTAATTGGACACTGGCCCAGCCACTCTGCGGCATGTGGGATCCTCCCATGCCAGGGATAGAACCAGTGCCCCTTGCAGTGCGAGGTGGACTCTTTACCCACTGGACCACCATGGAAATCCCTAATAAGGCAACTTTTAACTCAAAATAATGATACCCCAGTGCTAGGTTTCTAAATACCATATTAAGCTAATGGGTAAGAATGTGGGGTATGTGAGACCTCTCTGTATCTCTAAAATGTTATCACATAGGCTCTGTTGTTGTTGTTCACTTGCTAAGTTGTGTCTGAATCTTTGTGACTCCATGGACTGCAGCATACCAGGCTTCCCTGCCCTTCATTATCTCCTGGAATTTGCTCAAATTCATGTCTGTTGAGTAGGTGATGCCATCCAACCATCTCATCTTCTGTCACCCCCTTCTCCTCATCTCCTCAGTCTTTCCCAGTATCAGAGTCTTTTCCAATGAAGCAGCTCTTTGCATCAAGTGGTCAAAATATTAGAGCTTCCACTTCAGCATCATTCCTTCCAATGACTATTCAGGGTTGCTTTCCTTTAGAATTGACTGGCTTGATCTCCTTGCTCTCCAAGGCATACTTAAGAGTCTTCTCAGCACTAGAGTTCAAAACCATCAATTCTTCAGCACTCAGCCTTCTTTATGGTCCAACTCACATCTGTACATGACTACTGGAAAAACCGTAGCGTTGACTATAAGAAGCTTTGTTGCAAAGTAATGTTGTGTTTTTTAATATGCTGTCGAAGTTTGTCATAGCTTTTCTTCCAAGGAGCAAATGTTTTCTAATTTCATGGTTGCAGTTACCATCTTCAGTGATTTTGGACCCTAAGAAATTAAAATCTGTCACTGATTCTACTTTTTTCCCATCTATTTGCTATGAAGTGATGGCACTAGATGGCATGATCTTAGTTTTATGAATGTTAAGTTTTAAGCCAGCTTTTTCACTCTCCTCGTTCATTTTCAAGAGATAGTTCAGTTCCTCTTCACTTTCTGCCATTAGGGTGCTGTCATTTGCATATCGGAGGTTATTGATATTTCTCTCAGCAATCTTGATTCCAGCTTGTGAGTCACCCAGCCCAGCATCTCGCATGATGTGCCCTGCATATAAGTTAAATAAGCAGGGTCACAATACACAGTCTTGATGTACTCTTTTCCCAATTTTGAACCAGTCTGTTGTTCCATAAGGTTCTAGCTTTAACCTACATCTAAAGCCAAACCTTTCAGCATACAATTGCTGAAAATTGCTCTAAATCCAGTATAGTGTTTCACCTAATCACTGCCTTGCAAGAGAAGAATTTCCCTCCCTGGTGTAGTTAATCAAGTGGTGCTCTGAGCATTTCAGATCAGTATCTTTCGACAGTGAGAATACTGTTCATTTTTAAACCAGTAAGAGAAGCTAATATTTTCTTTGCATATCTATAGGATTTGTGTGGGGATGTTAAACTGGGAAGATGTAAGTCCTCTTTGCATTTCCAGTGGACTTGGCTACTGTATTTACTGTTCTAAAGTTGAGAAGAATTGCTAATTCCTTCAAACTATGGGGGAAAAAAAGAAAGGCAAGAGTGGGGGAGGAATGGCTGTGTTCTGTGCAGGGCTTTCTAGATGGCGCCTGCCAATGCAGGAAACAGAAGATATGTAGGTTCGATCCCTGGATCAGGAGGACCCTTTGGATTAGGGAATGGAAATCACTCCAAGTACTCTTGCCTGGAATATTCCATGGGCAGAAGAAGCTGGTGGGCTACAATCCATTGGGTCCCAAAGAATCAAAGACAACTAAATAATTGAGCACATGTGCTGCTTTGCGCTTACACTGGCTCATGAAATGAAGAAACCTCACTACTTTTCAAGGTTATTTTTTCCTTTAGAGCTCTTATTTGGTCTGGGATATTGCCTCACACTTCAAAATGTAAAGCAAATTATTAGGAGTGACAGACGATTATGGAGGAGAAACTGAACAAACACTACCCCTCACTTCTGTCTTCTGTTCACAGTCTCAGTCATGTACAACTTTTTGAGACCCCATGGACTGTAGCCTGCCAGTCTCCTCTGTCTATGAAATTTTCCAGGTAAAAATACTGGTATGGGTTTCTGTTTCCTTCTCCAAGGGATCTTCCTCACTCAGGGATTGAACCTGGGTCTCTTGCATTGCAGGTGGATTTCTTCTACCAACTGAGCCACCAGGGAAGCCATACCTCTCATTTCTATTTCCTCTTAAGAAGAAAGACAGAATCTGAGTATTTCTCAAATACCTAGAAAGCTTGGGATTAATTTTATGACTGATTTGCTAGGCAACAAATTATACAGAAGGCAGCCTTCTTCATTCCAATGTCCCCAAAGGGTACCCTAATGAGACTGTTCCTTCTGCTGTGTGTTATCCTTACAGGTAGAACTAGCTAATTTGCAAAATCAGGGTAAAATGAAATGTGGAGTCCCTCGTCCAAAACTTATGAGGAATTTCAAGGCAATGACAGAACATTAAACCCAGCACAGGGACCTTCAGATCCTGCCTCTGACTCCATAAAGCTGATTCCACTGGTAGGGGCAGAGTTTACTAATCCCTGCCTCTTTAGAGCTGGGCATGTAAAGTAATTGAAAGAGCACAGACCCAGTCAAAAGCCTGGCTCTTTTCCTTCTAAATGTGTGAGTGGAAGGCATCTGAAGGTTAGACTCTGCCTCTTGCACAGCACTGTTCGGAGGCTTACATGCTCGGAGCACCCAGTCTAGCACTTTATACAAAAAAGGCTGAGTGAATGGCCTCAGAGGGCCTGGGTTTAAATTCTACAAAGATCCGATCTTTTATCTAGGTGACTCTTTTGAATGAGTTTTAGGTCATGCTTTTTTGACTTTGTTCTATAGCCCACACCCTGGTGTCATGGCATCTCGAAGTGAGGGCCTTGCACATGTGCTGCTTTGCTTACACTGGCTCATGAAATGAAGAAACCTCACTACTTTTCAAGGTTATTTTTTCCTTTAGAGCTCTTATTTGGTCTGGGATATTGCCTCACACTTCAAAATGTAAAGCAAATTATTAGGAGTGACAGACGATTATGGAGGAGAAACTGAACAAACACTACCCCTCACTTCTGTCTTCTGTTCACAGTCTCAGTCATGTACAACTTTTTGAGACCCCATGGACTGTAGCCTGCCAGTCTCCTCTGTCTATGAAATTTTCCAGGTAAAAATACTGGTATGGGTTTCTGTTTCCTTCTCCAAGGGATCTTCCTCACTCAGGGATTGAACCTGGGTCTCTTGCATTGCAGGTGGATTTCTTCTACCAACTGAGCCACCAGGGAAGCCATACCTCTCATTTCTATTTCCTCTTAAGAAGAAAGACAGAATCTGAGTATTTCTCAAATACCTAGAAAGCTTGGGATTAATTTTATGACTGATTTGCTAGGCAACAAATTATACAGAAGGCAGCCTTCTTCATTCCAATGTCCCCAAAGGGTACCCTAATGAGACTGTTCCTTCTGCTGTGTGTTATCCTTACAGGTAGAACTAGCTAATTTGCAAAATCAGGGTAAAATGAAATGTGGAGTCCCTCGTCCAAAACTTATGAGGAATTTCAAGGCAATGACAGAACATTAAACCCAGCACAGGGACCTTCAGATCCTGCCTCTGACTCCATAAAGCTGATTCCACTGGTAGGGGCAGAGTTTACTAATCCCTGCCTCTTTAGAGCTGGGCATGTAAAGTAATTGAAAGAGCACAGACCCAGTCAAAAGCCTGGCTCTTTTCCTTCTAAATGTGTGAGTGGAAGGCATCTGAAGGTTAGACTCTGCCTCTTGCACAGCACTGTTCGGAGGCTTACATGCTCGGAGCACCCAGTCTAGCACTTTATACAAAAAAGGCTGAGTGAATGGCCTCAGAGGGCCTGGGTTTAAATTCTACAAAGATCCGATCTTTTATCTAGGTGACTCTTTTGAATGAGTTTTAGGTCATGCTTTTTTGACTTTGTTCTATAGCCCACACCCTGGTGTCAGCTGATAGATACCTTGTGAAGGTGGTCTCAAAGAAAGCTGATTGAGGGACCTTGGAGGGGTCAACACAATGCACCTCATATCAGGAAAAATAATTAAAAAGGGTCAGCAGTATAGTATTTCTGTACAGTAGAGGACATGTTGTCATTGCTAATAGCAAAAAAAATACCCCTAAAAAATCTAGATTTTAACTAACAGAGAAAGAGGGTACTTCTTTGGAAATCACCAGACAGCTAAAATAAAAATATTCTTTGTTTAAACTCCGTTAACTAGTGGTAGAAAAGGGGTTAACTCTCCTATCTGCTTCTTGTGTTCACATTTCTAAGAATAATTATAATCAAATAGGTGAGTAGAAGAAAAGTAGGTCTTGAGTAGTATTTGTTCTTGGGATTTGTGCCCATCCTTGAGAAAAGTTGCAATAGGAGAGAAGGATGTTTCCCTTATTCCTCCAATTTAGTCCTTGACTGTTTCTCAAGCCCACATGATATTTTGGAAAGTCTTCTTTTTGTAAGTGAAGACAAGAAATAAACCTTCTGCCTGGGGTTATGCAGTTTACAGGAATGATGGTGCTTCCATGTTTTCTGGAACTGGGAAAATTGTCTTATCCAACAAATGTTTGTTCTTCCTAATGAGTAAGAATCTGCTTCAATGTATGTATTACTTGACTATGTTTATGCTCCTTCTTATTGATCTCTGTCTACATGGATGTGAGTCTGGATTTTTAACTCCCACAAGGTAGACTTGGTTCTCAGCATCATCTAGTAATGCCTTCCCCTAACTGCCTCTTGAGAAGCGGAGGGGCACAGACCCAGTCAAAAGCCTGGCTCTTTTCCTTCTAAATGTGTGAGTGGAAGGCATCTGAAGGTTAGACTCTGCCTCTTGCACAGCACTGTTCGGAGGCTTACATGCTCGGAGCACCCAGTCTAGCACTTTATACAAAAAA
Source organism: Tragulus kanchil (assembly GCA_022376925.1). Taxonomy (NCBI): domain Eukaryota; kingdom Metazoa; phylum Chordata; class Mammalia; order Artiodactyla; family Tragulidae; genus Tragulus; species Tragulus kanchil. The sequence continues at coordinate 158,195,603 of JAIOJX010000025.1, read as the reverse complement.
GGCTGAGTGAATGGCCTCAGAGGGCCTGGGTTTAAATTCTACAAAGATCCGATCTTTTATCTAGGTGACTCTTTTGAATGAGTTTTAGGTCATGCTTTTTTGACTTTGTTCTATAGCCCACACCCTGGTGTCAGCTGATAGATACCTTGTGAAGGTGGTCTCAAAGAAAGCTGATTGAGGGACCTTGGAGGGGTCAACACAATGCACCTCATATCAGGAAAAATAATTAAAAAGGGTCAGCAGTATAGTATTTCTGTACAGTAGAGGACATGTTGTCATTGCTAATAGCAAAAAATACCCCTAAAAATCTAGATTTTAACTAACAGAGAAAGAGGGTACTTCTTTGGAAATCACCAGACAGCTAAAATAAAAATATTCTTTGTTTAAACTCCGTTAACTAGTGGTAGAAAAGGGTTAACTCTCCTATCTGCTTCTTGTGTTCACATTTCTAAGAATAATTATAATCAAATAGGTGAGTAGAAGAAAAGTAGGTCTTGAGTAGTATTTGTTCTTGGGATTTGTGCCCATCCTTGAGAAAAGTTGCAATAGGAGAGAAGGATGTTTCCCTTATTCCTCCAATTTAGTCCTTGACTGTTTCTCAAGCCCACATGATATTTTGGAAAGTCTTCTTTTTGTAAGTGAAGACAAGAAATAAACCTTCTGCCTGGGGTTATGCAGTTTACAGGAATGATGGTGCTTCCATGTTTTCTGGAACTGGGAAAATTGTCTTATCCAACAAATGTTTGTTCTTCCTAATGAGTAAGAATCTGCTTCAATGTATGTATTACTTGACTATGTTTATGCTCCTTCTTATTGATCTCTGTCTACATGGATGTGAGTCTGGATTTTTAACTCCCCACAAGGTAGACTTGGTTCTCAGCATCATCTAGTAATGCCTTCAAACCCCTATATAAATCTGTAAGCCAGGACAGATCTGGCTTAATATCATAGGAATCTATGTTGAGATTCAGGCTTCATATACCACATACAACACAAAGTCAGCCACAAGTCATAATTTTTAATGACTGATTTTTGATAGCTCTTGTTGGTGCTGGATGACAACACCAACTCATGATTTAGCAAATGTGGAGGTAATAAGAGGATGAAGGAAGTTGACCACATAGACTAAAATAAATATTCTCACATAGGTATTTCCATAGAAGATCAGCTATAGGCACTCAGCCCTCTAGAAGAAGGGAACAGGATAGCCACAGTGGAAAGGCTCTGGAAACAATAATAAAATATAAAACCTATGAAGACTAGGTTTCAATCAAATGGGAAAATGCAAGAAGCTTGATTTTCTTCTTCTCAGTCTTAGTTTCTGCCAAAACTCTGTCCTGGATCCTTCAGAGAACTAAAACTCCACTCCACCCCAAGTTTAAAATATACAGATAACTGACAAATGAAAATTATAGTGAATGCACTCTAAAATTTTGCAGGGTCTTTATATGGCTGCCTTTGCCCTGAAATGGGAGATTTCTGATTATAGCCCTTATTGCGTTCATTCACCAGTGTTATATTTAAGTAGTGATTTCAGATGATTGGCTGTGGACAGGAAGATGAACCAGATGTTAGGGGAGAGGGTGGTGAATGGATAAAGTTCACACCATAACACAGAAGGCAGCAGTGATGTCAGAAAACGGCTCCAGTTTTGGAAACAGCCAGATACAGTGATGTCATGTTTCCTTATTCCAATTTAGTCCTTGACTGTTTCTCAAGCCCACATGATATTTTGGAAAGTCTTCTTTTGTAAGTGAAGACAAGAAATAAACCTTCTGCCTGGGGTTATGCAGTTTACAGGAATGATGGTGCTTCCATGTTTTCTGGAACTGGGAAAATTGTCTTATCCAACAAATGTTTGTTCTTCCTAATGAGTAAGAATCTGCTTCAATGTATGTATTACTTGACTATGTTTATGCTCCTTCTTATTGATCTCTGTCTACATGGATGTGAGTCTGGATTTTTAACTCCCCACAAGGTAGACTTGGTTCTCAGCATCATCTAGTAATGCCTTCAAACCCCTATATAAATCTGTAAGCCAGGACAGATCTGGCTTAATATCATAGGAATCTATGTTGAGATTCAGGCTTCATATACCACATACAACACAAAGTCAGCCACAAGTCATAATTTTTAATGACTGATTTTTGATAGCTCTTGTTGGTGCTGGATGACAACACCAACTCATGATTTAGCAAATGTGGAGGTAATAAGAGGATGAAGGAAGTTGACCACATAGACTAAAATAAATATTCTCACATAGGTATTTCCATAGAAGATCAGCTATAGGCACTCAGCCCTCTAGAAGAAGGGAACAGGATAGCCACAGTGGAAAGGCTCTGGAAACAATAATAAAATATAAAACCTATGAAGACTAGGTTTCAATCAAATGGGAAAATGCAAGAAGCTTGATTTTCTTCTTCTCAGTCTTAGTTTCTGCCAAAACTCTGTCCTGGATCCTTCAGAGAACTAAAACTCCACTCCACCCCAAGTTTAAAATATACAGATAACTGACAAATGAAAATTATAGTGAATGCACTCTAAAATTTTGCAGGGTCTTTATATGGCTGCCTTTGCCCTGAAATGGGAGATTTCTGATTATAGCCCTTATTGCGTTCATTCACCAGTGTTATATTTAAGTAGTGATTTCAGATGATTGGCTGTGGACAGGAAGATGAACCAGATGTTAGGGGAGAGGGTGGTGAATGGATAAAGTTCACACCATAACACAGAAGGCAGCAGTGATGTCAGAAAACGGCTCCAGTTTTGGAATCAGCCAGATACAGCTCTAACCCAGGCTCTATCTTGAATTCTTTTGAGAAAATTATTCACAAATCTCGACTGAACCTTTACTTCATCATCTCTAAAAAAAAGTTAAGCAATCACACCTACCACAATGAATTGGAATACTATAACGCAGTGGCTGAAATGATTGGATCTACCCTCATAATAAATTGATCACCTTGGCCAAGTTATTAGCCTCTATGTGCCTCAGTTTCCTCACTTGTATATTGCAGCAAATGGCACCTACTTCACGTTGTTGTTTTGAGAATTAAAACTTCTGGCACTTAATCATTGCTCAACAAATGTAAGTTATTATTCATTTTCAGCAAGTTTGTATGGAACACATTTTATTTGTGGAGAATTTTCCCAAGCTGGTGATGAAACTAGGTAATGTACCTTGGTCAGAGAAGATAGCCAAGAAGTACTTGATGAATGAACGGGAAGGCAAGTCTCTTGGTGTGTTGCTAAGATTTGGTTAGGCTTCGAATAGCCAATCCAGCATTGTTTAGGTGTCACTGGACAAGTGGATGGTTATCTTTTCCCAGCTGGCACTTCTGATTCATGGTGAATGGAATCTGAAGTATTCCTTTAATCCAACAACAAGATTAGCAAAAAAAAAAAAAAATTGATTCACTGTAATCTTCTTTCTCTGAGATCTTTTAGGTGACTCAATGGAGAAGAGTCTGCCTGCCAATGCAGGAGCAGCAGAAGACGTGGGTTTGATCCTTGGTTCAGAAAGACCTCCTAGAGGATAAAATGGCAACTCACTCTAGTATTCTTGCCAGGAGAATCCCATGGACAGAGGAGCCAGGCAGTCCCTGAGGTTGCAAAGAGTTGGACATGACAGCATGTGCAAAGGGTAATAGGCACCAGGCCAGACAAAGGAAAAGACCAAGTGATCACAGGAATCTTTTTTAAAAAGGTACTTGATGTGGATAATAAGATACATGTTTTCAACAGTTAAGGTCCAAAGCAAGTGTTTTTAAGTAAGAGTATTATAAGAGACAAGTGAATGTGATAACTTTCTATAATTGTAAGCAATATAATATAATTGTTTTTCTGGAGGGATGGGCCAGAGTTTTCAAAAAGATTTTGAGAACTCTACTAGTCAATAAAACATTATGACAGTCAAATATTAATAGTAAAATATTAGTGGACAATGAGTATCAAAGACTGAAGTAAGAAGATGAAAGTGATTCTGAGGTCACAAGAGCTTCAATTTATGGGGAATAAATAAGTATAAATGTGAAGAAAAACAAGAATCAGAAATAGGTGATTAGATTCCAAGAGAGATGAAAAATTCATCTCAGGGAAAGTGCTCAGTGTACAATGGCTGTCAAGATGCACTAAGACCTGCCCCATCCACGGAATTAGTTAGGCCTTAGGTTTTTTTGAGAGATCATAATTATGTACTATGCAAATGTTCTCAACCACAGTTTAAGCCTGTTGATAGTTTTAATTGGCTAATTTGCTTGAAATGTGAAACTAAAAACGTGAACTTCATATGCAAAATAACAACAAAAAGTCAAAAATTATATACCATCTAGACTGAGTATTCAGTGCTATTTAAATGCGACTGATTGTGCTTAGAAACAAAGTTTGCCAACATCCATGGTACATAAACAGGATCCTGTGACACAAGCACATTAGTATCTGGTGAGAACAAACGCCAGTAAACACCCCTGAAATTTCAGAGGCATTTTGCAAGTACAGACGTTAGGGAGGATCTGGTAGGGTTAGGATGGATTGACACCACAGAACATTCTCCCTATTGTCATGAACAAATGAATCAGCCATTTAATTTCTATTCTTTCTGATACATGGGAAATTCCCAAGAAAAGATTTGTTAATACTCCGTCCTAAGCAGCAGGGAACAGAGAATTGTAATTGCTTTGCTCCATTTCCCAGCTAACGTATTTTTTAGTTGGAAGATGAAATAATAGTCAGGGATGGAAAGAGGAGAGAGATTAAATGTTTTTAAAGCCTGGTTTGGTAGAGCCTTTGAAAACCAGATACAAAATAAGACAAATGTCTGAAAACATCATAGTTGATTTTCATCATAACCATTTGTGTTCATGTTTATCTGTATAACCTTGACCTATCTCTCATTTCTGAATAGTTATTTATAGTGTCACCGTTTCTGACTCTCAACATCCATTTCTTCTTCCAGGAGTACCGTTCTGATCTTTCTTTACAGAATTACTTCTATGTAGCTCAACGTTTGGTAGGTTAAGGGAGCTCTAATTTCTCATCTCCAGTCTAAATCAACTACAGAGGTTTGTGACCTAGATGAGGCATGAAGCGATTTCTGTCACTTTGGCCTCAGGATTGACTCAGAAACAGACTTGTCCCCAGTCAGGAAAATGGGACTCAATCCTAGGACATATGTATTTACCTACTTCTTTAGCTATCAGGGTGTGAACCTGGAGTTTCTTGGACTTACTATAAAGGAGAACCTACTGAAGACTGGAGCTGACACAGAGAAACCTAGTGGTGGTACGTTTAGGCATTTGCCTTTAAAGTCACATCTGAAGCTGGAGCTACGCCAACAGACTTCTCAATATTCTGTCCCAGGAATTTCTGTTCTTTTTTTGGGGGGGGCCCTGGGGAGTGGAGAAGATGGGACAAAGAAAGAGATTGTTTCAAAACCTAGATGGAAGGGATTTCTTTAAAGAAACCGCACTGGGACACACTCTATTCCCTTTGCTTGCTTTCTCTTTACCTCCCAAACTTGTGCTCATTTTCAAGATTCAGCTCAAACTCCACCCCTTCCAGGAAGTCTTCCTGGACTATCCCAGCCTAATGAGCTCACTGTCCCTTGACCTCTATCAGGGTATTGTTAGTTCTTATACCTTGTCTGCCAGGGATTGCTGACCTTGTCACGCCAGGGTTTTTTTTTTTTTAAGGTGGTAAATTTATTTCCTAAAGGATAAAGCCAGTCCTTATAAGTTCTGTGTTCTTCAACTTTTGCCATAGAAAGTAAGCAGTGTATATCCGTGGCTTTAAATAACTGTAATGAAAACATAAACAAGTACATGCATGCACGCTGAGCTGTGTCCGACTCTTTTTTTGCAGGGTGGGGTGGGGAGGAAGAGGGGCGGGCGAACCACTTCTATTGGTCTTTCATTTATCTGTTTTCATCCATCTTTTTTCTTTTTTGGCCAGTGTGGGCCTCCCATCGCAGCGGCCTCTGTTGTCGCCGAGCACCGGCTTGTGTCCGACTCTTTGTGCTATGGACCGTAGCCGGTCCGGCTCCTCTGTGGAATTCTCCCCGCAAGAATACTGGAGAGGGTTTCCATGCCCTCTTCCTGACCCAGGGATTAAATACCACATCTTCTATACAGATTCTTTACTCAGTCTGCTGAGTCATCTGGGAAGCCCGTATACAAATCCATTTCTTATCTACTTATTAGTATTGAATAAAACCTTGCATGAAATAGGTGATTTCACCATCATAAGGAAGGGAAACAACTATCAAGGATTCTAGCTATCACGATGATACTATTTGGTGTAAAGGGAAAGGCAAATCGAGAGTATCAGAATTTTCACCTCATGCATATGATAAGGTGAGCACGTTTTTATTGCTAATTGATAAAGGGCTCAAGGCCAGTTTCTTCTCTGTTTATCATGTTTTACTCATGGCACTCTTCAGGGTGATCAGATTCTTGGCAGAAACAGGATACATTGTAACTGAATGTTGAGCTAAAACCTAAGGAATGAAAAACAGTTTAATGATTTAAGTATCTCAAGCAAGAATCAGTGCCACCACATTTAGGCTCATTTCAGCACCATCACTAAACTTCCAGTAGACGCCACACCTTTGCTTCCCCCGAGATGACTGCTGCCTCACCCCGTTGCACACGACGCTGCTGCCGTCTCTTTTCCTCATTCAGCCCTAGGAGTTCCAGAAGCCTCGTTCTAGGATCCGCCTGCCACCAGTCTGCAAAATGACTCAAGTCAGTAGACAGCCGTGTGAGGATTGAATCAGCCAGATCTTCCTAGCCGTACTGACTTATATAAACATGCTGTATATGTACAGTTAAGGCCAGAAGGTTGTAATGCTTTCCGACGAAGAACTCTAAAAAGAGAAGGAGCACTTCCTCCATATGAAGTTAAGTAAGCCAAACAGAGAAAGACAGATATCATACAACGCTTATACTTGGAATCTTTAAAAAAAGAAAAGTGATACAAATGAACTTATTTACAAAAAGTAAATAGACTCACAGACATAGAAAACAAAAGTATGGTTGTCAAAGGAAAAAGATGAGAGGAGGGATAAGTTAGGAGCTTGCGATTAACAGATATGTCACACTATGTATATTGAAAAGGAAACTATTCTACATATTTCGAGTAACCTAGAAGGAAAAGAATCTGAACAAATAGATGGATAGATAGATATCATCTGTGTCACTTTGCTGTACACCTGAAAAATTTGACTCAGGTAAATACCACATCTTCTATACAGATTCTTTACTCAGTCTGCTGAGTCATCTGGGAAGCCCGTATACAAATCCATTTCTTATCTACTTATTAGTATTGAATAAAACCTTGCATGAAATAGGTGATTTCACCATCATAAGGAAGGGAAACAACTATCAAGGATTCTAGCTATCACGATGATACTATTTGGTGTAAAGGGAAAGGCAAATCGAGAGTATCAGAATTTTCACCTCATGCATATGATAAGGTGAGCACGTTTTTATTGCTAATTGATAAAGGGCTCAAGGCCAGTTTCTTCTCTGTTTATCATGTTTTACTCATGGCACTCTTCAGGGTGATCAGATTCTTGGCAGAAACAGGATACATTGTAACTGAATGTTGAGCTAAAACCTAAGGAATGAAAAACAGTTTAATGATTTAAGTATCTCAAGCAAGAATCAGTGCCACCACATTTAGGCTCATTTCAGCACCATCACTAAACTTCCAGTAGACGCCACACCTTTGCTTCCCCCGAGATGACTGCTGCCTCACCCCGTTGCACACGACGCTGCTGCCGTCTCTTTTCCTCATTCAGCCCTAGGAGTTCCAGAAGCCTCGTTCTAGGATCCGCCTGCCACCAGTCTGCAAAATGACTCAAGTCAGTAGACAGCCGTGTGAGGATTGAATCAGCCAGATCTTCCTAGCCGTACTGACTTATATAAACATGCTGTATATGTACAGTTAAGGCCAGAAGGTTGTAATGCTTTCCGACGAAGAACTCTAAAAAGAGAAGGAGCACTTCCTCCATATGAAGTTAAGTAAGCCAAACAGAGAAAGACAGATATCATACAACGCTTATACTTGGAATCTTTAAAAAAAGAAAAGTGATACAAATGAACTTATTTACAAAAAGTAAATAGACTCACAGACATAGAAAACAAAAGTATGGTTGTCAAAGGAAAAAGATGAGAGGAGGGATAAGTTAGGAGCTTGCGATTAACAGATATGTCACACTATGTATATTGAAAAGGAAACTATTCTACATATTTCGTAGTAACCTAGAAGGGAAAAGAATCTGAACAAATAGATGGATAGATAGATAATCCATCTGTGTCACTTTGCTGTACACCTGAAATTGAAACAACGTTTTAAATCAAGAATACTTCAATTTAAAATGTGAATGGTTCTTGTCTCTGAATTATTTTATCACATAATTTAAAATTTTGGGTTATACCTTTTTGTGATTTAATAAATTCACTGTTAAAAAAGAAGGAAACTTGAACATGAATCTTTGCAAGGCAAGAAGAGGCAAGATGAGGGTCCGCGTCAAGTAGACTCAGCCCACCCCTCAATCCTGCCACCACTTCCAGCCTTACACCCCTACTTCCATCGTAATGGACTGAGTTCACCACAAGGTTCAGGAACTCAAAAGCAGAGGGACTTGGGATAATTCAATGTAATACAATTTTCTTAGTAATAGAGTAAATTTGCTATTGTCCGATCACTAAGTCGTGTCTCTTTGGGACCTCAGGGACTGTAGTACGCCCGGCTTCCCTGTCCTTCACTATCTCTGGAGTTTGCTCAGACTCATGTCTATTGAGTCTGGGATGAGAAGTAAACTAGAAGCTTTCAAATCACGACTCTGAATTTCTGATTTAAGATTCAGTTACTTTCTAGTCTCACCAAAATTATATTTTTCATTAGATGTACTGATAAATTCTTTTAAATAATTTTTTAAAAAGCCTTACAGTTCCAAAATCACATTTCATCAATTTTGCTTCACAAATGGTATCTTAGGACACAAGACTTCTATTGGACCATTTTCTTTCCCCATCCATATTTATTTTCCTGCTCTCATTGCTAGCTGGTGGCACTTCAAGGCGAAGAAGGTGTTTTTTCTTAGTCACACCTATTTGCCTAATGCCAGAACTACTTCCAGTTCTGACCTGCTGTTGCTTACCCTGTTACCTGAGAGATCTGAGTTTGCCGCTGCACGAAAATAGCAATTTGAAGAGGTGAAAGTTTAACAAATGCTATAAATAGCAGCGGGCGCTCTTGTCAATAGAGTGAACTGCAACTCCACACCCACCGCCTTTATTATTGTCTGTCATTAGCTGTTCTATCTGAAGTGAAACTTGTTTCTGGTACAATCAGTGGAAATGAACAACAAAACCATAAAGAGATTAAAGGATTAGTGGAAGAATTTGTTCTCTTTCACTCACAGAGAATAAACCTGACTTTCAGGCATTCACACGGACCAAAGCTCCTTTGAATTTCCCAAATTTCATACATATGTCCTCTGCTAATTTTGTCTAAGGAATATCCCAAGTGTTCAACTTAAGAAATTTAGTAAACAAATGTAAAATATTTACAGAAAGGCATTGCTTCCTTAGGTGTCTGAATTGGAATTTATTCTAAACTCACTCTACAAACCCTAAGACCTAACCCTCGCTGACTATTTGTATAGCACATGCTATCCACTTCAAAAGCAGTTTCTTTCTATGACTCCTGGAAATGTATTTATGTGAGTGCTAGATTTGCCAGTTTCAGGTGGGTTACTCTTGCTCAGTCGTGTCCGACTCTTTGCAACCCCATGGACTGTACCCCGACTAGGTTCTTCTGTCCATGGGAGTCTCCAGGCAAGAACACTGAAGTAGGTTGTCATTTCCTTCTCCAGGGAATCTTCCTGACCCAGGGATAGAACCTGGGTCTCCCCTATTGGCAGGTGGATTTGTTACCATCTGAGCCAGCAAGGAAGTCCTCAGATTTCATGAGGACAGGTATGTGTAAAGTTAAAGTTTTTCAAGCCAAGAGTTATTTGTTTCTTCTCAGAGGCAAAGAGCATTCTTAGAAAATTTTTCACAAAGGTGAATGTTGGCTTATCATATCTTCTAACATATATGACTATTTAATTTGCTTTCTCCACTCATTCTTTTCCTCTTTCCATGATGAGGACCAACATCCTGGGCTGTCCTCTAGTTTTGACTTCTGTTCTTGCTGCCTTTGGTTTCAGTATACCCAATCCCTTTTGCCCATTGGAGGGGTGCAGGCATCCAGTGTTGGAGTCTAGGATGCCTATGCTAGCTTCTTGTGTTGAGGGGACATGTAGAGACTTTGGGCACCAAGAACATGCTGTTGAAAGCACTCTCTGACTTAAAACACCACAGTGTCATTCCCTTTCTGCTGCCTCCAGCCAGGTTTGAGCAGGACACCTTGTGAAGTGGGTGAAGTAGTCCCTCCTCGGGCTTCCAGAGTGGCCTGGCATAAGCTTCGGCTTTTTGCCAACTACTTCTTCTTTTCTATGAAGTTTCTATCATCTTACTGTTCACTGTCACCTCAGGGTAAGGCTCAGGGTGCTATAGCAGCATTTTCATCCCTGTATTATATTCAGTTTTATAAAAAGTAAAGTACGGAGCTAAGGTCCTTAACCTCTGAAACTGGTCTGACTTGGTTTAACACCTGACTTGTCTGTTTCCCAGCTGTGTGACCCTGGGAACACTGCTTACTCTTCCTAGACCTCAGTTTTCACACCATAAACCATTATAATAGTTATCACCCTTGCTGAGGTTTAAGTGAATGACACAGCACTTTGAAAACAGAGTGAAAGCATAGGGTTATAAACTTCTGAATCTTACTGATACTGAAAGAAGAATTATTTTCTAGTAACTCCCTCACAAATAGGGGCATTCTGAGGGCAGACAGCGCAGTCTCAAGCAGCACTTTGAGTCATACGGTGATAACCTCTTCCCTATATAGATTTCTATAATTTAGGAGAATTGAACTCAAGGATATTAGAGATGATGAAACAGCAGCTGTTGTATGAAGAAATGATAAAAAGGAATATAGCCAAAATATCTGGAAGCTGTATTATTAGAGGTGTATCAGGTCACTGATGAATCGGGATATTATATTCTCATTCTAAGTAATAGTCACTTTCATAAATAAATGTGCAATTGTGATTTTGTAATCTTTCTCTTAATGAGGGCCCCCCCAAGGTTTCATCCCCCTCAACAAAGTCTGAATTTGTCCCTGAAATGTCCTTAAATTTCATTTTTAAAGATGTAAAAGTTTTTGAATGTTGGCTTATCATATCTTCTAACATATATGACTATTTAATTTGCTTTCTCCACTCATTCTTTTCCTCTTTCCATGATGAGGACCAACATCCTGGGCTGTCCTCTAGTTTTGACTTCTGTTCTTGCTGCCTTTGGTTTCAGTATACCCAATCCCTTTTGCCCATTGGAGGGGTGCAGGCATCCAGTGTTGGAGTCTAGGATGCCTATGCTAGCTTCTTGTGTTGAGGGGACATGTAGAGACTTTGGGCACCAAGAACATGCTGTTGAAAGCACTCTCTGACTTAAAACACCACAGTGTCATTCCCTTTCTGCTGCCTCCAGCCAGGTTTGAGCAGGACACCTTGTGAAGTGGGTGAAGTAGTCCCTCCTCGGGCTTCCAGAGTGGCCTGGCATAAGCTTGCTTTTGCCAACTACTTCTTCTTTTCTATGAAGTTTCTATCATCTTACTGTTCACTGTCACCTCAGGGTAAGGCTCAGGGTGCTATAGCAGCATTTTCATCCCTGTATTATATTCAGTTTTATAAAAAGTAAAGTACGGAGCTAAGGTCCTTAACCTCTGAAACTGGTCTGACTTGGTTTAACACCTGACTTGTCTGTTTCCCAGCTGTGTGACCCTGGGAACACTGCTTACTCTTCCTAGACCTCAGTTTTCACACCATAAACCATTATAATAGTTATCACCCTTGCTGAGGTTTAAGTGAATGACACAGCACTTTGAAAACAGAGTGAAAGCATAGGGTTATAAACTTCTGAATCTTACTGATACTGAAAGAAGAATTATTTTCTAGTAACTCCCTCACAAATAGGGGCATTCTGAGGGCAGACAGCGCAGTCTCAAGCAGCACTTTGAGTCATACGGTGATAACCTCTTCCCTATATAGATTTCTATAATTTAGGAGAATTGAACTCAAGGATATTAGAGATGATGAAACAGCAGCTGTTGTATGAAGAAATGATAAAAAGGAATATAGCCAAAATATCTGGAAGCTGTATTATTAGAGGTGTATCAGGTCACTGATGAATCGGGATATTATATTCTCATTCTAAGTAATAGTCACTTTCATAAATAAATGTGCAATTGTGATTTTGTAATCTTTCTCTTAATGAGGGCCCCCCCAAGGTTTCATCCCCCTCAACAAAGTCTGAATTTGTCCCTGAAATGTCCTTAAATTTCATTTTTAAAGATGTAAAAGTTTTATGCACCCTATGAATGTTCTCCATAAAAATGCATATAATTTTTCCTCCAAGTTCAGAGAGTTCATCTCTTCCCTTAAAGCTCAGCTACAGACCTCTCATTAAGAACTTTGTTTTTTTTTAATTTGAAGAAACACATGTATGCCAATATTCATCACAGTACTATTTACAACAGCTGGGACAGGGAAACAATCCAGATGTCCATCAACAGATGAATGAATAAAGAAGATGTGGTACATATATACAATGGACTATTTCTCAGCCATAAAAGGGACCAGTTCTGAGTCAGTTCTTGTGAGATGGATAGACCTAGAGCCTATTTTACTGAGCAAAGTAAGCCAGACAAAGAAAAACAAATATCATATATTAATGATACATATATATGGAATCTAGAAAAATCATACTGATGAACCTATTTGCAGGGCTTGAATAGAGACACAGATATAAGAGAACAGACTTGTGGATACAGAGGGGAAGAGCAGGTGGAACACATTGAGCGGGTAGCATGTAAACATACACATTACCATATGGAAAACAGATAGCGAGTAGGAAGTTGCTGAATAACACAGGGAGCTCTGTGATGACCTGGAGGAGTGGGATAGGATGTAGGTGGGAAGGAGGTCCAAGAGAGAGGGGACATATGCATACTTACGGCTGATTCACATTGTTTATGGTAGAAACTGGTAGTTTCTAGTAGTAAAGCAATTATTCTCCAATTTAAAATAAAATAAAATAAAAATATATGTGTGTGCTTAGTTGCTTAGACTATAGCCTGCCAGGCTCCTCTGTCCTTTGAATTCTCCAGGCAAGAACACTGGAGTGGGTAGTCATTCCCTTCTGTAGGAGATCTTCCTGGCCCAGGGAACAAACCTGGGTCTTCTGCTTTGCCAGAGATTCTTCATCCCTTGAGCCACCAGGAAACCCTGGTCAAAAAAATATATAACATATATTTAATATAAAATTATATATAAAAATACAAAAAGAGCCTTTGATTTAAAGGAAGAACCAGTTGAGTTTGGAATTGTACACAAAACATCAGTTGAAAAGGAATACCATATATGTGCTGTTTTGAATTTCTTCAAGTCACCTCCACGTTACTTCTCTTTTCCCCACCTCATTTCTCCCACGTTCTCATAAACCTATGGCTTTTCTTTTTTTTTTTTTTTTTAAAGATTTATTTATTTATTTATTTTGGGGGGGCGAGATGGGGAGGAAGGGGAGCAGGCAGGCTACTTCTATCGGTCTTTCATTTGTCTATTTTCATCCGTCTTTGTTCTTTGGCCCGTGCGGGCCTCCCACCGCGGTGGCCTCTGTTGTCACAGAGCACCGGCTCTGGGCACATGCGCTCCAGAGCTCTGGTTCGGTAATTGGACACATCAGTCCAGCCGCTCCACGGCACATGGGATCTTCCCAGGCCAGGGATCGAACAGGTGCCCCTTGCACTACAAGGTGGTGTCCTTACCCATTAGGCCACCAGGGAAGTCCAACCTATGGCTTTTCTGAAGCCCACGGTAAAAGTTAGGGGCTTCGCTGATGGCTCAGTGGGCAAAGACTCTGGACGCAATGCAGGAGATACAGGTGATATGGGTTTGATCCTTGGGTCGGGAAGATCCCCTGGAGAAGGAAATGGCATCTCATTCCAGTATTCTTGTCTGGAGAACTCCATAGACAGAGGAGCTTGGTGGGCTACAGACCATGGGATCACAAAGAGTCAGACATGACTAAGCACATACACACACACACATGCAAGGTAGTAGTTAAAGTTTCGGAGGACTGGTGAAGAAAGGTTTAAGTGCTCTTACCTGTGAGCTTTCTTTAAAACAAACATTTCTTAGGAGAAAATTCACACTGATGAGGGGTGAAGAGAGAAAAGGGTTCTTTTTTCCCTACTGCTAACTATTTCAATTAAGTCAATGACTTCCCACATGCTTCCATAGCAACTTGTGTTTATACACCATGCCGTGCTAATCTGATCTGATTATTTATCTTTCTCCCAAACTATGAAGTTTTAGCAAACAGAGATTATATTACTTATGACTGATTCAAGTTCTGTAATATAGCAAGGCATTAATAAATGATTATTGAATGAATGAATGAAAGGAATGAAAATAATGACACTTTGTTAGCCACTTTTTTGTTGAATCGACCCTGTAGAACCAGAACCAGAAAATATCTTTCCTCACCATAATAACCACCAAGCATCCTACAGTTCATGTTACTATAAACTTTTATTTCCTTTTTAGCCTACTACACATACAGCTAGCCAATGTAAACCATTAACAAAATCTCAGAAGATATATGTGAATAGAAAAAGGTCTTTAGAGGTTGCAGCTGAAAGGTTTATGCTATGTATACATTTTTCTCTCTGCATTCTTTTTAATAATGCTGGTTTGTAGCCTTTAGGTGCATTGAGAATTTTAATAGCTAAAAACATCCCTGGTGCTACCAGGAGAGCGCACTGGATGACATACAGCAGAATACATGTATTCTTGTAACAAAAATATTAGACTACTCTAAAGGAAGATCATCTTGCGGTGGCACATGGGATCTTCCCAGGCCAGGGTCACGGTCCACAAGGTGGTGTCCTTACCCATTAGGCCACCAGGGAAGTCCAACCTATGGCTTTTCTGAAGCCCACGGTAAAGTTAGGGGCTTCGCTGATGGCTCAGTGGGCAAAGACTCTGGACGCAATGCAGGAGATACAGGTGATATGGGTTTGATCCTTGGGTCGGAAGATCCCCTGGAGAAGGAAATGGCATCTCATTCCAGTATTCTTGTCTGGAGAACTCCATAGACAGAGGAGCTTGGTGGGCTACAGACCATGGGATCACAAAGAGTCAGACATGACTAAGCACATACACACACACACATGCAAGGTAGTAGTTAAAGTTTCGGAGGACTGGTGAAGAAAGGTTTAAGTGCTCTTACCTGTGAGCTTTCTTTAAAACAAACATTTCTTAGGAGAAAATTCACACTGATGAGGGGTGAAGAGAGAAAAGGGTTCTTTTTTCCCTACTGCTAACTATTTCAATTAAGTCAATGACTTCCCACATGCTTCCATAGCAACTTGTGTTTATACACCATGCCGTGCTAATCTGATCTGATTATTTATCTTTCTCCCAAACTATGAAGTTTTAGCAAACAGAGATTATATTACTTATGACTGATTCAAGTTCTGTAATATAGCAAGGCATTAATAAATGATTATTGAATGAATGAATGAAAGGAATGAAAATAATGACACTTTGTTAGCCACTTTTTTGTTGAATCGACCCTGTAGAACCAGAACCAGAAAATATCTTTCCTCACCATAATAACCACCAAGCATCCTACAGTTCATGTTACTATAAACTTTTATTTCCTTTTTAGCCTACTACACATACAGCTAGCCAATGTAAACCATTAACAAAATCTCAGAAGATATATGTGAATAGAAAAAGGTCTTTAGAGGTTGCAGCTGAAAGGTTTATGCTATGTATACATTTTTCTCTCTGCATTCTTTTTAATAATGCTGGTTTGTAGCCTTTAGGTGCATTGAGAATTTTAATAGCTAAAAACATCCCTGGTGCTACCAGGAGACGGCGCACTGGATGACATACAGCAGAATACATGTATTCTTGTAACAAAAATATTAGACTACTCTAAAGGAAGATCATCTTGGGCTTTGTGCTCAGTTGAATTTTGTAACCAAATGAAAGATTGCAGTTCTGACTGAATGTTGTGTTTATCCTTGGCTTGCCACTGTAGGAATTGCAACATGAGAACCACTTTCACGTTTATAAATTTTCTGTAATGAATTTAGAATACAAACAGAGGTCAGTTCCCCTAAAGAACCCTGGATGTGGAGCTGATCAGAGTCCAGTATTTATCAGCTGATGTATTTTCACACTTTGTCCTGGTTGGAACTTCTGAAGCCAGAGAATGCCAGTTTAGAGTGGTTTAAAAGCCTTTGCTCCTGAGTTCATTTGGGTTCTCATTTATAAGACTAATTTGAATTCCCATAAGGAGTGTGTGTGTGTGTGTGTGTGTGTGTGTGTGTGTTGCCTAATGGTTAAGAGCCTTTACTCTGGAACTACAGTTGTTCAAGTTAAGCTCATTGTACCTCAGTGTCTTCTAGTATAAAATGGAAATGACAATAGAAACTCACTACCTCATAGATGTGCTGTAGGGAACAAATGAGTTAATGTATATAGAGCACTTGGAACACTGTCAGGCACATAAGTGCTATAGAAGTGTTAGCTATTTTTAGTACATTGCATCAATATAGCATTCCACTCTTCATACGTTACCCACAGTGTTAGACTATTTTATTATTCTGGGCAATGAAGGGAAAGTGCTTAAGTGGAAAGGGCACTGTCTGAGCTATTCCCTGAAATATTTTAAGTTTTGTAATAAAGTGGAGAAAACACTTGAAGTAGAAACTCCTCTGTGGAGTTTCAGGGACTGGAGATATCATGTTCTGTTGATCTGCTCAATTATCTGATTGTGGGCTGAAAATTCATGAACTACTAGATATAGATAGGTATAAAGGGCAGTATATGCAACTCCAGTGTAAATCCTCCTAAGTATTCAGTAGTCCTAGGAGTTCACCAGTGAGAAGAGCATTGCAGCCTGTAACTGGGACCCTGAAGGCCCAGCTAAACAATGTCAGGGTTCTAGCCAATGAAAAGAGTAGTGTGACTTAAGTAGTCTCCTTATGAAATGGCTCACACCAAGCTCGCCATGTCCACCTACCTTTCCTTGAGTTCATCTTACTGGACTCATTCACAGCAGTTGACTTGAAACACTCTCTCCTCTTGACTTCCCTATCCCATGCTCTCAGGGTTTCTTTTTACTTCCCTGGTCCATGCACCTCAGTGCCCTCCTTCTCCTCTGTAACACCACTGCCTATAAGTTTCCTACACCTCCTTGGGGCTTTAGCCTATGTTATCTTCTCTCTCCCTATATCTTTCTTTTAGTTATTTTATGTGTTCTTATGGTTTTAACAGTATCTAGAGAACAATAATGTGTCACATTTACATGTTAAACCTAAATCTCTATTCTGACCATAGGAATCATTACATTCTACCTCTTCATTGACATTTTTGGTTCCATGTTTCTCATGTAACCTATGTGGAATTGAACTTCTGATCTTCTCCCCATTTATTCCTTCCTCTGTAATTCTGATCTTAATAAATCACTAGAAATCTGGAAATTCAGCTTGATGATCTCTTCTCTGTTAGTTTCAGTTTTCAGAATCTGTCTAGAATACACACTCTGTCCATTCTCCTGACCCCAGCATAACTCAAGGCACCTTTCCTGGTCTAGAAGATTCCTAGTGTGTGTGTGTGCTCAGTCGTTTGGTTATGTCTGACTCTTTGCTCCTTAATTTATTCTAAATTACCTCTTAACTTTCTTTCTTCTCTCTGGTATATTCTTCAAAACGGAATTTGAAAAATCGTTCTAAGCCAACACCTGTGCACTTTATCCGTGTACCAAGGCACAGATAAAGAAACATAGAGAGGTTGTGAGAATCACACCAACTGACTAAATGTAGAGGCTCTTCCCACACGACTCTCTGCCCATTCTGATTTTCACAGTCCCGCCGCATCATTACTATCTACTTTAATGCAAAATGGTGGTCATGCTCATATATACATTCTCCTGACTTTCAGAGTATTCTTATTTTCACTTTTCTCAGCGGTGCCAGTCTTTGTGTTTACTTCATTCCATTTCCAATCAACATGTTTAGAAAGTTTGCTCTGAATAGTTTAATTACCCCAATTTGACACTGAGGTCTTTTAGTTTCCCAACATATTCTATACAGAGATCTCAATACCCACTTTGTGTCCGTCACCTGCTCACATTACCATCATGTTGACTTGAACATGATTTAGCACTGCTCCACCCGCATGTTTCAGCATACCCCTCTCTGCTTTAAATCATCTTCTCCTTCCTCTTCCAGTTGCTAATACTGACAGTAATGCTCTGGAGCCTCATCAAGCCTCTGAGTCCCCAGGCTCCTCCTCATTTGCAATTTCATTACTCCTTTTCTGGAAATAACTGCTGTTTCTCATCCTT
Organism: Tragulus kanchil; assembly: GCA_022376925.1. Lineage (NCBI taxonomy): Eukaryota > Metazoa > Chordata > Mammalia > Artiodactyla > Tragulidae > Tragulus > Tragulus kanchil. Next base: position 158,177,070 of record JAIOJX010000025.1, on the reverse strand, counting down.
CTGGCACAGTCAAAAATACCTGGAAAATTCATGCAGTGGGAGGATGAGGTCCAAGACAAACTCAGGCAGTTGTCTCAGTTTGTCCCTGTGAAACTGAGGATTTCTTTGGTTTATCTGTTTTTGATGTTCCGTTGAAGTAATCATAATAGGTGTTACAAAAGATTTCCATTGATTACATTTTTACAGCTTAAAATAACTTAAAACTTATGACTTAAAATTTCATCCCATTGCACTAATTCTGGTTTTATTTATTTACTTACTTTCAAATGTTTAACTTTCTATTTTGTATCGGGGTATAGCCAATGAACAACATTGTGGTAGTTTCAGGTGAACAGCAAAAGGATTCAGGCATACATATACATGTATCCATTCTCCTCCAAACTCCCTCCCATCCAGGATGGCACATAACATTGAGCAGAGTTTCATGTGCAATACAATAGGTCCTTGTTAATTATCCATTTTGAATACAGCAGTGTGTACATAATTATCACACTTATCCTGAATAGAGTGGCTTTTAACATTTTTGCCAACCCCTTTGTGCACATTTAAAATCGCGTGTACCAAGGCACAGATAAAGAAACATAGAGAGGTTGTGAGAATCACACCAACTGACTAAATGTAGAGGCTCTTCCCACACGACTCTCTGCCCATTCTGATTTTCACAGTCCCGCCGCATCATTACTATCTACTTTAATGCAAAATGGTGGTCATGCTCATATATACATTCTCCTGACTTTCAGAGTATTCTTATTTTCACTTTTCTCAGCGGTGCCAGTCTTTGTGTTTACTTCATTCCATTTCCAATCAACATGTTTAGAAAGTTTGCTCTGAATAGTTTAATTACCCCAATTTGACACTGAGGTCTTTTAGTTTCCCAACATATTCTATACAGAGATCTCAATACCCACTTTGTGTCCGTCACCTGCTCACATTACCATCATGTTGACTTGAACATGATTTAGCACTGCTCCACCCGCATGTTTCAGCATACCCCTCTCTGCTTTAAATCATCTTCTCCTTCCTCTTCCAGTTGCTAATACTGACAGTAATGCTCTGGAGCCTCATCAAGCCTCTGAGTCCCCAGGCTCCTCCTCATTTGCAATTTCATTACTCCTTTTCTGGAAATAACTGCTGTTTCTCATCCTTCTGGCACAGTCAAAATACCTGGAAAATTCATGCAGTGGGAGGATGAGGTCCAAGACAAACTCAGGCAGTTGTCTCAGTTTGTCCCTGTGAAACTGAGGATTTCTTTGGTTTATCTGTTTTTGATGTTCCGTTGAAGTAATCATAATAGGTGTTACAAAAGATTTCCATTGATTACATTTTTACAGCTTAAAATAACTTAAAACTTATGACTTAAAATTTCATCCCATTGCACTAATTCTGGTTTTATTTATTTACTTACTTTCAAATGTTTAACTTTCTATTTTGTATCGGGGTATAGCCAATGAACAACATTGTGGTAGTTTCAGGTGAACAGCAAAAGGATTCAGGCATACATATACATGTATCCATTCTCCTCCAAACTCCCTCCCATCCAGGATGGCACATAACATTGAGCAGAGTTTCATGTGCAATACAATAGGTCCTTGTTAATTATCCATTTTGAATACAGCAGTGTGTACATAATTATCACACTTATCCTGAATAGAGTGGCTTTTTAACATTTTTGCAGATAAGTCAAATAAGTCATGCTAGAAAAATTATTTTCCCTTTCTAAATATTCAAAATTTTCTCTCTCCACCCCATCTAGCACACAGATAACAGGATAAAAAGTAAATATATAGAGTTTGGAATTTTTAGAAAGGACAGGCATGCATGCTAAGTTGCTTCAATACTGTGTCTGGCTCTGTGCCAGGCTCCTCTGTCCACGGGATTGTCCAGGCAAGAATACTGGAGTGGGTTGTCATGCCCTCCCCCAGGGGATCTTCCCGATGCAGTGACTGAACCCAGGTTTGCTGCATTTCCAGATGGGCTCTTTACCAATCATGCCACCTGGGAAGCCCAGAGGGACAATGACATGCAATCCGAGTTTTTATTTCCCTTTAGATTACAATCTGCAAAGACATGCTTTTTCAGTTCTCATATTAAAAGTAATCACATTTGACATACTAGGCCTTTATCTCCATCTTGACAAAGAAAAAGTTGACATATTTAATTAACGTAGTTCTAAAACCAACTAGCAAAGAAGCTGTCAAAGCAAAAACTGCTTTTCTTTTTTTTTTTTTTAAGATTTATTTATTTATTTATTTTGGGCGGGGGTCGGGTTGGGGAGGGAGGGGAGCAGGCGGGCCACTTCTATTGGTCTTGCATTTCTCTATTTTCATCCGTCTTTGTTCTTTGGCTCCTGTGGGCCTCCCATTGAGGTGGCGTCTGTCGTTGCAGAGCGCCAGCTCCTGGCGCATGCGCTCCAGAGTTCCGGCTCAGTAATTGGACACATCAGTCCAGCTGCTCCGCGGCACCTGGAATTTCCCCAGGCCAGGGATCGAATCGGCGTCCCTTGCACTGCAAGGCGGTGTCCTTACCCACTGGACCACCAGGGGAAGCCCAAAACTGCTTTTCTGATAAGACGGATGCCTAACGCACACAGGATCCAGTTACAGCACCACTTGTTCAGCATCGTATTGTTAAATAGAATTCTGCATGTAAATCAGTGTGAAAGCTTAATATTGAAAAGCAAGCATACAGTAACAGTATCAATTTAATACCCATTGGTTATACTCAAATGATAGTTCTAAAAAGGGACTGGTATATAGAATTTGAGTATTGTATTCACAGAGTCAATCTAAATAATTGAACATACATATGTGAAGTGAAAGTGTTAGTTGCTTAGTCACGTCTGACTCTTTGCTATCCCATGAACTACAGCCTATCAGGCTCCTCTGTCCATGGGACTCTTGGGCAGCTATACTGGAGTGAGTTGTCATGTCCTTCTCCAGGGGACCTTCCCAACACAATGGCTGAAGCCGGGTCTCCTGAATTGCAGGCAGATTCCTTACCAACATACATAGGTACATACTTTTGTCAATCAAGATATCGACTATTAACATTTCTATCTGCTTGGTTTATCCGAAGCTTTGATTTCTGAGACTGAGCTGTTGGCTATGAATGAATATTTTTTCCCCTGGCGATTGAGACTATATATTTTAACATGTATATTTATATCTGGTACCTTGTCCATAGGACTTAGTATTTTAATTTCAAATTTTGAATTCATTTAGTGCCAATGAATTTTATTCATCAAAGTCATAGTAGAATTTCCATTGCAATTCTCTTTGCTGCTCAGTGATTTAGCGTGCTGAGCTTACAGACTGAAGTTCTCAGTTCAAGGCCTAACTTTACTATTTATGGTTGTTCGACTGTAGGCAAGCAACTGAAGTTCCATGAGTTTCACTTTTCTCATCTGCAAGTAATGATAATAATGTTTTCCCTGCCAACTCCCCAGGGAAGGTGGAAGGGTCAGGTGAGATAAGGTGTGTGAATGTGCTCCTGATACTACGAAGCACAGTATAAACTGAGGTGTTAGTCACCTACCATCTGATTTCTCACATGAAAGCAATAAAGTTCTCCACAAGGAGCAATGGTATAAAATTCAGGACTGTGTTAACATTCCTTAAGTAATCCAACAATAGAACAAAAACCCTCTACATGTTAGAAAACAGTAATTTAAAAGCATTTCTACTTCTGATTTTAATCATACCAATTTGGAGGCATGAATTCGTTTTTTCCAATTGTCTTTGAAGACTAGAATTTGTTCAGTGATAAAAGGCAGTTTCGGGGCACATGATTGAAGCTTTTGTTCAGAGGTTATTTTATCTACAACGGGACTATAAGAGAGGCATAAAGAAAATACATCTCTTGGTCCATAAAAGAATACATTCTTTTGTTATTGCCAATACTACATAAATTTAAGCCATCTAAGTATTGGGTTGGCCAAAAACAGGTTTCAGATTTTTCCATATAGCATTAATGGGAAAAGCCTGAATGAACTTCTTGACTAACCCAAAATTTAGATGTCCCCTTGGAAAATTTTTAGTGTTGAAAGGACATCTTTTACTGGCATTCCCATATTCTTATTAAACCATATGAGTTGTTTTACCCTCTGAGTTCAATTACTGCCAGGAACAGGACATGGGGTGAACTATTCCCATCCTTTCAAAACATTCACAGTGAAGAGGAAGTCTGTTATGGTCAAAACATGACTGAAGCAGTATCTTTCCCGGGAAGCTTTGATTTGACTGCTTGGCTATGAATGAATATTTTTTCCCCTGGCGATTGAGACTATATATTTTAACATGTATATTTATATCTGGTACCTTGTCCATAGGACTTAGTATTTTAATTTCAAATTTTGAATTCATTTAGTGCCAATGAATTTTATTCATCAAAGTCATAGTAGAATTTCCATTGCAATTCTCTTTGCTGCTCAGTGATTTAGCGTGCTGAGCTTACAGACTGAAGTTCTCAGTTCAAGGCCTAACTTTACTATTTATGGTTGTTCGACTGTAGGCAAGCAACTGAAGTTCCATGAGTTTCACTTTTCTCATCTGCAAGTAATGATAATAATGTTTTCCCTGCCAACTCCCCAGGGAAGGTGGAAGGGTCAGGTGAGATAAGGTGTGTGAATGTGCTCCTGATACTACGAAGCACAGTATAAACTGAGGTGTTAGTCACCTACCATCTGATTTCTCACATGAAAGCAATAAAGTTCTCCACAAGGAGCAATGGTATAAAATTCAGGACTGTGTTAACATTCCTTAAGTAATCCAACAATAGAACAAAAACCCTCTACATGTTAGAAAACAGTAATTTAAAAGCATTTCTACTTCTGATTTTAATCATACCAATTTGGAGGCATGAATTCGTTTTTTCCAATTGTCTTTGAAGACTAGAATTTGTTCAGTGATAAAAGGCAGTTTCGGGGCACATGATTGAAGCTTTTGTTCAGAGGTTATTTTATCTACAACGGGACTATAAGAGAGGCATAAAGAAAATACATCTCTTGGTCCATAAAAGAATACATTCTTTTGTTATTGCCAATACTACATAAATTTAAGCCATCTAAGTATTGGGTTGGCCAAAAACAGGTTTCAGATTTTTCCATATAGCATTAATGGGAAAAGCCTGAATGAACTTCTTGACTAACCCAAAATTTAGATGTCCCCTTGGAAAATTTTTAGTGTTGAAAGGACATCTTTTACTGGCATTCCCATATTCTTATTAAACCATATGAGTTGTTTTACCCTCTGAGTTCAATTACTGCCAGGAACAGGACATGGGGTGAACTATTCCCATCCTTTCAAAACATATCACAGTGAAGAGGAAGTCTGTTATGGTCAAAACATGACTGAAGCAGTACTGAATGACACATATAAAAATATACGATCTGTAGCTCTTACTCTTTTTAAATTTTGATCTCTTTTATTGGTCTTTTATTTAGTTATTTTTATTCATCTTTATTCTTTGGCCTGTGTGGGCCTCCCATTGCAGTGGCCTCTCTGGCTACAGAGCACCAGCTCTGGGCACATGGGCTCCAGAGCGCTGGCTCCTAATTGGTCCAGCTGCAATGTAGCACATGGGATCTTCCTGGGCCAGGGATCGAACTGGTGCCCCTTGCACTGCAGGACAGACTCTATCCACTGGGTCACCAGGTAAACCCTGTAGCTTTTACTCTTTACCAAATAACTTGGTCTTCTCCTTGTCACAATCACCATCCTAGCAATAAAACTGGGAATTATAGACAAAAATGATATTATCATGGATATTATTCCATGATGTTGAGTAATAAAGAAATTGTTGACTTAAGAAATCAAATAGCCTGACAAATGTCAACATATGTTACTTAGTTGCTTTTGTTTTAGTGGTAATAGAAGAAGAAATGGTTCTATTCTGAGTAAAAATTATCACATGATTTTGATTAAAGGTTTAAGTAGAAAGAGATCCTATTAGGAGTTCTAAGGGTTAATAGCAATAAGAACCAAGAGTCCATCTAAACTGCAATGTCTTCTTATTTCACACTTCTGAGAATCAAATGAAATTTCATTCGCTCACTCACCAAATATTGAGCACCTACTGTATTCAAGAAAGTGGGCTGGACACTGTAGCAGATTCAATAGTGTTTAAAATAGTCTCAGTTTTTGTGAACTTAAAATTTAGTAAGTAGATCAATGTTACCAATCCAAGAACAGTAAAAGCAAATTGAAAGTGTTAGGAGCCATAAGAAGCTTAAACAACATGATATGGGAATTCACATTATGAGAAAGTACTTTGAAATTGTAAAATGCATCACATATAAACCTTGTCAGAATAGCTCAAGATATGGAGAAACTGAGAAAGAATTTTGATGACCTTTTTTTTGATAAGTGTCTTGTTCAATTACTGCCAGGAACAGGACATGGGGTGAACTATTCCCATCCTTTCAAAACATATCACAGTGAAGAGGAAGTCTGTTATGGTCAAAACATGACTGAAGCAGTACTGAATGACACATATAAAAATATACGATCTGTAGCTCTTACTCTTTTTAAATTTTGATCTCTTTTATTGGTCTTTTATTTAGTTATTTTTATTCATCTTTATTCTTTGGCCTGTGTGGGCCTCCCATTGCAGTGGCCTCTCTGGCTACAGAGCACCAGCTCTGGGCACATGGGCTCCAGACGCTGGCTCCTAATTGGTCCAGCTGCAATGTAGCACATGGGATCTTCCTGGGCCAGGGATCGAACTGGTGCCCCTTGCACTGCAGGACAGACTCTATCCACTGGGTCACCAGGTAAACCCTGTAGCTTTTACTCTTTACCAAATAACTTGGTCTTCTCCTTGTCACAATCACCATCCTAGCAATAAAACTGGGAATTATAGACAAAAATGATATTATCATGGATATTATTCCATGATGTTGAGTAATAAAGAAATTGTTGACTTAAGAAATCAAATAGCCTGACAAATGTCAACATATGTTACTTAGTTGCTTTTGTTTTAGTGGTAATAGAAGAAGAAATGGTTCTATTCTGAGTAAAAATTATCACATGATTTTGATTAAAGGTTTAAGTAGAAAGAGATCCTATTAGGAGTTCTAAGGGTTAATAGCAATAAGAACCAAGAGTCCATCTAAACTGCAATGTCTTCTTATTTCACACTTCTGAGAATCAAATGAAATTTCATTCGCTCACTCACCAAATATTGAGCACCTACTGTATTCAAGAAAGTGGGCTGGACACTGTAGCAGATTCAATAGTGTTTAAAATAGTCTCAGTTTTTGTGAACTTAAAATTTAGTAAGTAGATCAATGTTACCAATCCAAGAACAGTAAAAGCAAATTGAAAGTGTTAGGAGCCATAAGAAGCTTAAACAACATGATATGGGAATTCACATTATGAGAAAGTACTTTGAAATTGTAAAATGCATCACATATAAACCTTGTCAGAATAGCTCAAGATATGGAGAAACTGAGAAAGAATTTTGATGATTTGTTCCTATAAGCATTCCCCCTTCCTCCTTATTTACCTTGCTTAATAAAAGAAGATAGAAATCAATTACCTAATACAGTGTCTTGCAAATTCTATATGCTCAGTAAATACTTGTTGAATAAATGAATGTTTGTCAATGCTCTTCTCAGTGATATTTAAAGAGAGATTTGGTAAAAATTATTTTAGTTGGAAACACAAGGCCACTAAGTAAATTATTCTTAATCAATCAGTAGAATAATACTGCTATTTAGAATCCTTTTTAATCAGGTATATTTCATGATTTGGGTTTTTTTTTAAATGAAAGGGTCCCTCCATAGATTATTTGGGTGCAACATAAAAAAGTAGAAAATGTATTGCTTTGGAAACCAGAATTTCAACGAGAATCCTTGTTGGGAGACCCACTAGCTCTAAGAAAGTTATTATTTTGAACCTTAGGTTTTGGATTTGTGGACTTATAGACTATAACAGATGAGGTTAAGACCAGTTCCAGCTTTAACACATTCATGCCTCAACACAGGAGATATTATGGAAGACATTTAAACTGTATAAAACGTATTTAAGCTGCAGTAGGTTATCACCATGTTTAAAAATACTACCATATTTTTCAATTGATAAATTGTGCTTAAATCTATAAGAGTGGCAACATTTTAAAAACATATTAAGATATTCAAGGTATATAAAAGGACTAGCTTGGCACCTTCCCTCTCCCTTTACCACAGACACCCTTTGGGCTATTTAGAAATGAATCACTTTTCAGTTCTAATAGTTGAGGCTGAGTGGTAGCATGATACTTAAGTGAATTGCAGTGGCTCTGGATAATCCTCAGTTATCTAAGGATACACCTGTCTTTGCATTCTGCTTAGACTTTGTTCCATTCCATGGCAGCCTGGTCCATCACTTTGAAATGTCAACTTAAAGTTGTCAGATATAGCTCAAAAAGATAGATCAATGTTACCAATCCAAGAACAGTAAAAGCAAATTGAAAGTGTTAGGAGCCATAAGAAGCTTAAACAACATGATATGGGAATTCACATTATGAGAAAGTACTTTGAAATTGTAAAATGCATCACATATAAACCTTGTCAGAATAGCTCAAGATATGGAGAAACTGAGAAAGAATTTTGATGATTTGTTCCTATAAGCATTCCCCCTTCCTCCTTATTTACCTTGCTTAATAAAAGAAGATAGAAATCAATTACCTAATACAGTGTCTTGCAAATTCTATATGCTCAGTAAATACTTGTTGAATAAATGAATGTTTGTCAATGCTCTTCTCAGTGATATTTAAAGAGAGATTTGGTAAAAATTATTTTAGTTGGAAACACAAGGCCACTAAGTAAATTATTCTTAATCAATCAGTAGAATAATACTGCTATTTAGAATCCTTTTAATCAGGTATATTTCATGATTTGGGTTTTTTTTTAAATGAAAGGGTCCCTCCATAGATTATTTGGGTGCAACATAAAAAAGTAGAAAATGTATTGCTTTGGAAACCAGAATTTCAACGAGAATCCTTGTTGGGAGACCCACTAGCTCTAAGAAAGTTATTATTTTGAACCTTAGGTTTTGGATTTGTGGACTTATAGACTATAACAGATGAGGTTAAGACCAGTTCCAGCTTTAACACATTCATGCCTCAACACAGGAGATATTATGGAAGACATTTAAACTGTATAAAACGTATTTAAGCTGCAGTAGGTTATCACCATGTTTAAAAATACTACCATATTTTTCAATTGATAAATTGTGCTTAAATCTATAAGAGTGGCAACATTTTAAAAACATATTAAGATATTCAAGGTATATAAAAGGACTAGCTTGGCACCTTCCCTCTCCCTTTACCACAGACACCCTTTGGGCTATTTAGAAATGAATCACTTTTCAGTTCTAATAGTTGAGGCTGAGTGGTAGCATGATACTTAAGTGAATTGCAGTGGCTCTGGATAATCCTCAGTTATCTAAGGATACACCTGTCTTTGCATTCTGCTTAGACTTTGTTCCATTCCATGAGTGATCAAAACAGCCTGGTCCATCACTTGCCGAAGCAGTACTTTCCAGAAATTTTAATAATAACAAGTTTTAGGGAATAAATAATGCATCAAATGTGTTACACGCTAATCATAAGACTGTCATCAAAGTTTTCTTTTAGGCAGAATGTTCATAATGGTGATGGAATGAACCTTTCTAAAGGCAGGAAGTCTCAGTTAACTCAAAGCAGTTAAGGTGGAGAGACAATGTACTATTTATGACATATCTGCATGTGTGTGACCTTGTGCTAAGCTGTTTAATACATTTACCCATATCAAACCTGATCAGAAACTAGGCAGACTTGTTCCCATTTTACAGCTAAATGCTATCAGAAAAGTAAGCTGCATACATCAATTTTGCTTGTGTTAGTCGCTCAGTTGTGATTGACTCTTTGTGATTCCACAGACTGTGCCCACCAGGCTTCTCTGTCCATGGAACTCTCCAGGAAAGAATACTGGAGTTCTTTTTCCAGGGGATCTTCCTAACTCAGGGACTGAACCTGGGTCTCCCACCTCGCAGGCAGATTCTTTACAGTCTGAGTCACCGGGAAAACCCTTAGGTGTACCTTATTACATTTTAGAAGATTAAGAACAGAAATTTTAAACATGAGCGTGAAGCGTCTTATACAAATCAAGAACCGTCTTGGAACTCATAAATTCCTTATATGTAGGACTGTATCTGCACAGATTCATTCTTTTTCCTAGAAAGCAGGCCCTGTTCCTCCTCCTCTACTTTCCGCTTGTTAGTTTTTGGCCTCTTTCTGGCCCTGTTTAAATGTCACTTCCTGAGCAGGCACACATTGATTTCTGAAGTATAAAACTCCTCTGTGACTCTTAAGTCTCCCTGTGCCTTTCCACATTAGCCTTTGTTGTCCAAGTTTAACATTCACAGAACACTAATGTCTAAAGGCAGGAACATTCAAACTTGTAGATGGCTATGAATGAATCACTTTCCCCCAGTTCTAATAAGTTGAGGCTGAGTGGTAGCATGATACTTAAGTGAATTGCAGTGGCTCTGGATAATCCTCAGTTATCTAAGGATACACCTGTCTTTGCATTCTGCTTAGACTTTGTTCCATTCCATGAGTGATCAAAACAGCCTGGTCCATCACTTGCCGAAGCAGTACTTTCCAGAAATTTTAATAATAACAAGTTTTAGGGAATAAATAATGCATCAAATGTGTTACACGCTAATCATAAGACTGTCATCAAAGTTTTCTTTTAGGCAGAATGTTCATAATGGTGATGGAATGAACCTTTCTAAAGGCAGGAAGTCTCAGTTAACTCAAAGCAGTTAAGGTGGAGAGACAATGTACTATTTATGACATATCTGCATGTGTGTGACCTTGTGCTAAGCTGTTTAATACATTTACCCATATCAAACCTGATCAGAAACTAGGCAGACTTGTTCCCATTTTACAGCTAAATGCTATCAGAAAAGTAAGCTGCATACATCAATTTTGCTTGTGTTAGTCGCTCAGTTGTGATTGACTCTTTGTGATTCCACAGACTGTGCCCACCAGGCTTCTCTGTCCATGGAACTCTCCAGGAAAGAATACTGGAGTTCTTTTTCCAGGGGATCTTCCTAACTCAGGGACTGAACCTGGGTCTCCCACCTCGCAGGCAGATTCTTTACAGTCTGAGTCACCGGGAAAACCCTTAGGTGTACCTTATTACATTTTAGAAGATTAAGAACAGAAATTTTAAACATGAGCGTGAAGCGTCTTATACAAATCAAGAACCGTCTTGGAACTCATAAATTCCTTATATGTAGGACTGTATCTGCACAGATTCATTCTTTTTCCTAGAAAGCAGGCCCTGTTCCTCCTCCTCTACTTTCCGCTTGTTAGTTTTTGGCCTCTTTCTGGCCCTGTTTAAATGTCACTTCCTGAGCAGGCACACATTGATTTCTGAAGTATAAAACTCCTCTGTGACTCTTAAGTCTCCCTGTGCCTTTCCACATTAGCCTTTGTTGTCCAAGTTTAACATTCACAGAACACTAATGTCTAAAGGGGCAGGAACCCATCTGTCTTATTCACTAGGCTGTACCCGCCACCCAGAAGATGGCCTGGCATTTGGCTCACAAACTAGCACCTGTTGTATGACAAACACATATATCCAACATTGTGGGGAGTGCTGCAAGACTCTCAGGATGGCTGGCCACTAGGTACCCTAGGCTGTATGTTTCACATCATAGGATCATGTACAAAATGAGAACATTAAATGTTTTGTAGTGCTAACATGTTAAAGGATACAGCCCCAAATATGGACTGAAATTGTTTCAGGGTTAATTATGTGTAAGTTCATGAAGCCCTGCTCCATTTTGCTTCATTTTGTTCTGTCAATTCCAAAGAACTTCTACCACTGGCGAGGGTGGTCGCATGGGCATTGCTCCCATTAGTGAGCTGATGCGTGTCTTGGGTAAGAAGGTCTCATTTCTGCTGCCTTTTTGGTTATACATCTTACTGCCAAAAGATGGCAGTGTGATAGAGAGTGAAGCCTTCTTCCGGAGTCTGACCAGATCAGCAGACTGAGTGGTTGACTGTGATCCTAAGGAGTCAACCTAACTTTGCAAAACATCTCAGATTTCAGAGGAACGTATGAAGCGGACACTCTGTGCTGCCCAAGAGAAGTGCATCTGCCTTTTGAGTTTGTTACCTGCCTGGAGACAAGAGCTCCAGAAGTGCAGGTTCTATTACCAGTAAACAAACTTGAGCCACAAATGGAAAAAAAAAAAAAAAAAAAATTAATGCCAGAAATAAAAATATTTCTGAATTCAAATTCCATAATGTCAGTGCTGTGTTTAATCCATCTGCTGATTCCACGTGAAGAAAGACTGCCTTCACTTTCTGATAAGCCAAGTCATGTCTTCTAAAAACTTAAACTTTTTTAAAATGGCAAGTTAGAATAGATATACTTCATTCTTTCCTAGAAAGCAGGCCCTGTTCCTCCTCCTCTACTTTCCGCTTGTTAGTTTTTGGCCTCTTTCTGGCCCTGTTTAAATGTCACTTCCTGAGCAGGCACACATTGATTTCTGAAGTATAAAACTCCTCTGTGACTCTTAAGTCTCCCTGTGCCTTTCCACATTAGCCTTTGTTGTCCAAGTTTAACATTCACAGAACACTAATGTCTAAAGGGGCAGGAACCCATCTGTCTTATTCACTAGGCTGTACCCGCCACCCAGAAGATGGCCTGGCATTTGGCTCACAAACTAGCACCTGTTGTATGACAAACACATATATCCAACATTGTGGGGAGTGCTGCAAGACTCTCAGGATGGCTGGCCACTAGGTACCCTAGGCTGTATGTTTCACATCATAGGATCATGTACAAAATGAGAACATTAAATGTTTTGTAGTGCTAACATGTTAAAGGATACAGCCCCAAATATGGACTGAAATTGTTTCAGGGTTAATTATGTGTAAGTTCATGAAGCCCTGCTCCATTTTGCTTCATTTTGTTCTGTCAATTCCAAAGAACTTCTACCACTGGCGAGGGTGGTCGCATGGGCATTGCTCCCATTAGTGAGCTGATGCGTGTCTTGGGTAAGAAGGTCTCATTTCTGCTGCCTTTTTGGTTATACATCTTACTGCCAAAAGATGGCAGTGTGATAGAGAGTGAAGCCTTCTTCCGGAGTCTGACCAGATCAGCAGACTGAGTGGTTGACTGTGATCCTAAGGAGTCAACCTAACTTTGCAAAACATCTCAGATTTCAGAGGAACGTATGAAGCGGACACTCTGTGCTGCCCAAGAGAAGTGCATCTGCCTTTTGAGTTTGTTACCTGCCTGGAGACAAGAGCTCCAGAAGTGCAGGTTCTATTACCAGTAAACAAACTTGAGCCACAAATGGAAAAAAAAAAAAAAAAAAAATTAATGCCAGAAATAAAAATATTTCTGAATTCAAATTCCATAATGTCAGTGCTGTGTTTAATCCATCTGCTGATTCCACGTGAAGAAAGACTGCCTTCACTTTCTGATAAGCCAAGTCATGTCTTCTAAAAACTTAAACTTTTTAACATGGCAAGTTAGAATAGATATACTTGTCTTCCTCATTAGATTTTTAAAGAAAATAATTATTTGCAGCAGAACCGTAGTGAGTGAGACTGAGCTTTGGCAGGATGTGGACTAGGCGTGGTTGACCTTGGCGCTTTCCTCCTAATGTTTCAGTTTCCTTCTGCTCTTGGAGCTACTGTTCTTAGGGGCCTCATCTGAATCAAGTGCTGGGCTGTTGGCCACTGGGCCCTCTGTCTCAGGCTTTGATTAGGTCTTTTCTGCCCTCCTGTAAGACTGTTACGCAAGGTTGCCTCCTTGCTAGAAAGAGTTTATCAGTGATTCTCACATGACTATTAAAGCATGCTCTGAAAGCATGTGAAGTCACTTCCATCAGGCCTGACTCTTTGCAACCCTATGAACTGTAGCCTGCCAGACTCCTCTGTCCATGGGATTCTCCAGGCAAGAGTACTGGAGTGGGTTGTCATGCCCTCCTCTAGGGGTTCTTTCCTACCCAGGGATCAAACCTGCATCTCTTATGGTGCCAGCATTTCCTTACCACTAGTGCCACCTGGAAAGCCCACTGTATTGCTTGTCATATTCACGCATTTATTTATTATTTATCACTCATGAATGGAGCCCCTGCTCTGTATCAGTGACTATTATATATGCAGGTTACCCACACAGAGGTCATGCTTTCATGGTCAAAGCCGGAGAGAAAGATAATTAGCCCTTAACAATAATTATGTTCCAGATGGATAAACTCATGAAGCAGATCAAAGAAGACAGTCTGCAATGACAGTGCATAGAGCTTTGTGGCCTGTAAGAGGGTCGTCTTCATCTTCGTATCCTTGTTTCATAGCATAACTCCTGGCCCACGATACACATACAATAGACATTTAGGCTTAAGCTTTTATTGATGAGATACTGAGACAAGCTGAGGGGGTGATATTTTTGGATTTCTTACGGTTCCTATCACATCACCGCAATCTGGAAAAGAGAAATTTCTGTCTACCATGAATTGCCTCTGCCCATGACAGTAGAATTGCAACAGAAATTGCTCTTTTACTTTTTCTTTTCGAAAAATACTTTTTAATTGATTATTATTTTGTTGTTGAAGTAGAGATGATTTATAAAGTTGTGTTAGTTTCAGGCATCAGTCAGCTCGGTCACTCAGTCGTGCCTGACTCTTTGTGACCCCATGGACTGCAGCACACCAGGCTTCCCTGTCCTTCACTATCTCCTGGAGCTTGCTCAAACTCATGTCCATTGACTCAGTGATGCCATCCAAATATATCACCCTCTGCCGCCCCCTTCTCCTTTTGCTTTCTATTTTTCCCAGCATCAAACTTTTTTCCAGTGAGTCATCTCTTCGTATCAGGTGGCCAAAATACTGGAGCTTCAGCTTCAGCATCAGTCCTTCCAATGAATAGTCAGGGTTGATTTCTTTTAGGATTGACAGGTTTGATCTTGCAGTTCAAGGGACTCTCAAGAGTCTTCGCCAACATCACAGTTCAAAGGCATCAATTCTTCGGTGCTCAGCCTTCTTTATGGTATATAGCAAAGTGATTACTTTTGCATATATATTTTTTTCAGATTCATTTCCCTAATAAGTTATTGCAAAGCATTGAGTATAGTTCTCTGTGCTGCACAGTAAGTCCATGTTAGTTATCTATTATATATATATATATATATTGTTGCTGTTTAGTCACTAAGTCATGTCTGACTTTTTTGCCACCCCATGGACTGTAGCCTGCCAGGCTCCTTTCTCCATGGGATTTCCCAGGCAAGAATACTGGAACAGGTTGCCATTTCCTTTTCCTGGGGCATCTTCCAAACTCAGGGATTGAACCCATATCTCCTGCATTGGCCAGTGGATTCTTTACCACTGAGACACCTGGGAAGCCCATTTTTATGTATAGTCATGTGTATATGTTAATCCTAAAGTTCTAATTTATCCCTACCCCACCCTTCTCCTTTGGTAGCCACTTTTGCTGCTTCTTAATATTGGTTCTGAGTTGGAGAAGGAAGAAAGACCTGGTGGACAATAATGCAATAGACATTTAGGCTTAAGCTTTTATTGATGAGATACTGAGACAAGCTGAGGGGTGATATTTTTGGATTTCTTACGGTTCCTATCACATCACGAATCTGGAAAAGAGAAATTTCTGTCTACCATGAATTGCCTCTGCCCATGACAGTAGAATTGCAACAGAAATTGCTCTTTACTTTTCTTTCGAAAAATACTTTTTAATTGATTATTATTTTGTTGTTGAAGTAGAGATGATTTATAAAGTTGTGTTAGTTTCAGGCATCAGTCAGCTCGGTCACTCAGTCGTGCCTGACTCTTTGTGACCCCATGGACTGCAGCACACCAGGCTTCCCTGTCCTTCACTATCTCCTGGAGCTTGCTCAAACTCATGTCCATTGACTCAGTGATGCCATCCAAATATATCACCCTCTGCCGCCCCCTTCTCCTTTTGCTTTCTATTTTTCCCAGCATCAAACTTTTTTCCAGTGAGTCATCTCTTCGTATCAGGTGGCCAAAATACTGGAGCTTCAGCTTCAGCATCAGTCCTTCCAATGAATAGTCAGGGTTGATTTCTTTTAGGATTGACTGGTTTGATTTCCCTGCAGTTCAAGGGACTCTCAAGAGTCTTCGCCAACATCACAGTTCAAAGGCATCAATTCTTCGGTGCTCAGCCTTCTTTATGGTATATAGCAAAGTGATTACTTTTGCATATATATTTTTTTCAGATTCATTTCCCTAATAAGTTATTGCAAAGCATTGAGTATAGTTCTCTGTGCTGCACAGTAAGTCCATGTTAGTTATCTATTATATATATATATATATATTGTTGCTGTTTAGTCACTAAGTCATGTCTGACTTTTTTGCCACCCCATGGACTGTAGCCTGCCAGGCTCCTTTCTCCATGGGATTTCCCAGGCAAGAATACTGGAACAGGTTGCCATTTCCTTTTCCTGGGGCATCTTCCAAACTCAGGGATTGAACCCATATCTCCTGCATTGGCCAGTGGATTCTTTACCACTGAGACACCTGGGAAGCCCATTTTTATGTATAGTCATGTGTATATGTTAATCCTAAAGTTCTAATTTATCCCTACCCCACCCTTCTCCTTTGGTAGCCACTTTTGCTGCTTCTTAATATTGGTTCTGAGTTGGAGAAGGAAGAAAGACCTGGTGGACAATAATGCAATAAAATGGAGATTGGAATAAGTTCCTGAAGCTCAGCTCTGCTCCATTAATACAAAAAAAATAAAAGCCACTAGGGCATGGGAGGTGCCATGCAGCCACTGGGCACTGTTCCTAGCAGGGAATAGAGCTCATTTGTTTGGCTTAACTAATAAATATGACTCCGGCATACACACCAGCAAGAGTTCATTTCCTTAAATATTAGTTATGTTTTTGTCTGAAGTATGCTCCCCACCCCCCCACAGGCTTTAATTTATCTCCAAGCAGTGTAAACACTTCAGTTCTCTCTTTATGGATAATTGAATCCATATTGTCAAGATTTGGTTTGCATATTATTTTAACCATTTTACAGGAACCAGACCAAAACACCATCAACGACTTGGGTGGTTCATGCATAAATGACCTGTGACCCAGTTCACAGCATCTTTCTCAAGAGGTGATTTCTCACAAGGATACAATAAGTCTATCAGCAAGATCCGCTCTCCTTACTGTTTGAATTGAGGCACAGCAGGTCCATCAGGAAACAGCTCAGCACAAGCAAAGAGGAAAATCACCCAAGGGATGCAGGCTCCGCTGCTGCCCCTGTGACTTCACGCCTGGAAACTGAGGACGAGCCAGTTGATCTGGCCCAGCAGGGCGTGTGTCTGTTGAAGTTCCCAGGGAACAATGGCCTTCACTGTGCGGGCTGCCACGTGGGAAACAGCCTTGTTTATGTTTTCCTTTGTGTCATTTTGGGGGATAAAATAGGGTTGCTCTTTTTTTTTTTTCTTATGGACGCCACCAGGGCAGCAGAGGACTCCAGCTTCCTGGTCTCAAATATAAGCCTGTTATTTTCAGAAACTATGAAATCCAGTGACCTGTTTGAGACTCCTGGGGCATCTTCCAAACTCAGGGATTGAACCCATATCTCCTGCATTGGCCAGTGGATTCTTTACCACTGAGACACCTGGGAAGCCCATTTTTATGTATAGTCATGTGTATATGTTAATCCTAAAGTTCTAATTTATCCCTACCCCACCCTTCTCCTTTGGTAGCCACTTTTGCTGCTTCTTAATATTGGTTCTGAGTTGGAGAAGGAAGAAAGACCTGGTGGACAATAATGCAATAAAATGGAGATTGGAATAAGTTCCTGAAGCTCAGCTCTGCTCCATTAATACAAAAAAAATAAAAGCCACTAGGGCATGGGAGGTGCCATGCAGCCACTGGGCACTGTTCCTAGCAGGGAATAGAGCTCATTTGTTTGGCTTAACTAATAAATATGACTCCGGCATACACACCAGCAAGAGTTCATTTCCTTAAATATTAGTTATGTTTTTGTCTGAAGTATGCTCCCCACCCCCCCACAGGCTTTAATTTATCTCCAAGCAGTGTAAACACTTCAGTTCTCTCTTTATGGATAATTGAATCCATATTGTCAAGATTTGGTTTGCATATTATTTTAACCATTTTACAGGAACCAGACCAAAACACCATCAACGACTTGGGTGGTTCATGCATAAATGACCTGTGACCCAGTTCACAGCATCTTTCTCAAGAGGTGATTTCTCACAAGGATACAATAAGTCTATCAGCAAGATCCGCTCTCCTTACTGTTTGAATTGAGGCACAGCAGGTCCATCAGGAAACAGCTCAGCACAAGCAAAGAGGAAAATCACCCAAGGGATGCAGGCTCCGCTGCTGCCCCTGTGACTTCACGCCTGGAAACTGAGGACGAGCCAGTTGATCTGGCCCAGCAGGGCGTGTGTCTGTTGAAGTTCCCAGGGAACAATGGCCTTCACTGTGCGGGCTGCCACGTGGGAAACAGCCTTGTTTATGTTTTCCTTTGTGTCATTTTGGGGGATAAAATAGGGTTGCTCTTTTTTTTTTTTCTTATGGACGCCACCAGGGCAGCAGAGGACTCCAGCTTCCTGGTCTCAAATATAAGCCTGTTATTTTCAGAAACTATGAAATCCAGTGACCTGTTTGAGACTCCTGTTTGTGATTTTACCTCCAAGGGCAGGAGGAGCAGGTTTTCTTGTGGAAGAAGAGGCAGATCTCAGGAAGTTCCCAGACTGTTGTTTGCCCTCTCTTGGAACGGGGAGGAGGAAGGAGATAAGGCAAAGGCAAGTGGGAAAGACCGCTTCACTAGGGCAGGGTACTTCCCATCTGGGGCATGTGAAAGATCAGTGTGAGTTCAAAGGCTTTGCACATTTGTCTGCCCCGTTCAGAGGCACATACAGAATAAACCTTTGCACCTTTAAGTTACAGTTCTACGTAGAATTTTCTCATCACCTAGTCTTTTACCATAAAAGTTTTGAGGCATAAAAAAAGATTTTTATTAAATTTAACTGACATATGGGTTAAATTGCTAAGGTAAGACAGACATGAGCAAAACAGTTTCTTCTCATAATTTATGATTTCAGATCATCTCTTCTATCAATTCAATAAAGTTACTCATCCTTGTTAGATAATAGGACCTGACTTTTGGCCTCTTTATGAAATTGAGAGAATTTGACAAATGCTAATGGAAGATAAATTTGATTTTAGAACATAAATGTCTAGGGGTTATTTGGTAAAACAATTAGTTTTTAAGAGTTTCCAGCCATTACCTTGTAAGCTTGCCTCCTGTACTATTAATAGTAGGCACAGTTTTAATTCAAAAAAGACTCCCAAACATAATTAGTAGTAAAATAATTGATATGTCTCTTGAACTTTAGTGAGTCCTGCAAAAACATAATATAAAGGACATGACTTTTTTTTTTCAAATTCAAACCTAATATATTTATGTTTATAAATGTGATGGAGCTTCCTAGCTATTGAGGATAAGTGGAAAGATAATGGGTTATATAGTTCTCATTGTCTAATTAAAAGAAGCTGATCAATCACAACAGGAGAAATTTTGTTTGCCTTGATTTGACATGAAATCCGTAGTGAAGTATGTTTTCCATTATGGTCATAGGTTCCCAACCGTAAACACACAAACCTCCAGATGCTTCCTTTTTTACATGAGACTTCAAAGAGAGGAGTTGTATGATGGGTGCAGCCTGGTCCCTGTGTCGTTGTTGGAAGGAAAGTTATGCGGGAGCAGTGACTAGCCCTCACTGGGCTATTCCATGAGCAAGAGACAAGCTAGTCTATGTTAATTAATTGAGATTAAAGTTTCAAAATTGGAACTGATTTTGCCACTAGATATTAGAAAACCAGTTCTAGCATCCTTTTAAAATAATGCATTTTTCTTTCAGTGCTAGTGTTACAACAATTTGACATTTTGGAGAACTTAAATGGTAAACTATATTGCTACATAGTCTGTCTTGCCATTATATTAACAATAAAACTGTAAAACATTAGATTTAGAAATTTTAATGCATTTAGTTGATATACATCAGCAGTGTGCACCAAGTCTTTCAGGTGGCTTTGTCCAAGGCTCTTCACTTAACTTAGATTTAATTAGAATCCCCATTGTGAAATTACATGGTTTTACTCTATATGAAATTTATAAATGAGAATCTTTGGTTTCTTAGTAAAAGGAGAAGAAAATGTTTCATGAGAAAAGTAGTTTTTACACAAAATGGCCAAAGAGGATAAAGAATAAATAACTGTAAGGGACATTGGTCAATAAAACTCTTTCTGTTAGAACAGTATCAAGATCAATCAAGGAATATGTGCCTGCTAAGTTGCTTTGGTTGTGTCCGACTCTATGCAACTCCGTGAACTATACGCCACCAGGCTTCTTTGTCCATTTCCGGCTATAATTCAAAAAAGACTCCCAAACATAATTAGTAGTAAAATAATTGATATGTCTCTTGAACTTTAGTGAGTCCTGCAAAAACATAATATAAAGGACATGACTTTTTTTTTTCAAATTCAAACCTAATATATTTATGTTTATAAATGTGATGGAGCTTCCTAGCTATTGAGGATAAGTGGAAAGATAATGGGTTATATAGTTCTCATTGTCTAATTAAAAGAAGCTGATCAATCACAACAGGAGAAATTTTGTTTGCCTTGATTTGACATGAAATCCGTAGTGAAGTATGTTTTCCATTATGGTCATAGGTTCCCAACCGTAAACACACAAACCTCCAGATGCTTCCTTTTTTACATGAGACTTCAAAGAGAGGAGTTGTATGATGGGTGCAGCCTGGTCCCTGTGTCGTTGTTGGAAGGAAAGTTATGCGGGAGCAGTGACTAGCCCTCACTGGGCTATTCCATGAGCAAGAGACAAGCTAGTCTATGTTAATTAATTGAGATTAAAGTTTCAAAATTGGAACTGATTTTGCCACTAGATATTAGAAAACCAGTTCTAGCATCCTTTTAAAATAATGCATTTTTCTTTCAGTGCTAGTGTTACAACAATTTGACATTTTGGAGAACTTAAATGGTAAACTATATTGCTACATAGTCTGTCTTGCCATTATATTAACAATAAAACTGTAAAACATTAGATTTAGAAATTTTAATGCATTTAGTTGATATACATCAGCAGTGTGCACCAAGTCTTTCAGGTGGCTTTGTCCAAGGCTCTTCACTTAACTTAGATTTAATTAGAATCCCCATTGTGAAATTACATGGTTTTACTCTATATGAAATTTATAAATGAGAATCTTTGGTTTCTTAGTAAAAGGAGAAGAAAATGTTTCATGAGAAAAGTAGTTTTTACACAAAATGGCCAAAGAGGATAAAGAATAAATAACTGTAAGGGACATTGGTCAATAAAACTCTTTCTGTTAGAACAGTATCAAGATCAATCAAGGAATATGTGCCTGCTAAGTTGCTTTGGTTGTGTCCGACTCTATGCAACTCCGTGAACTATACGCCACCAGGCTTCTTTGTCCATGGATTTTCCAGGCAAGAATATTGGAGTCAGTTGTCATTTCCTCCTACAGGGAATCTTCCCGACCCAAGGATCAAACCCACATTTCTTGCTTTTCCTCGTGGGTAGGCAGGTTCTTTGCCACTAGTACCACCTCGTATAAAGCCTTCACAATGTCTGCCAAGTAGTATTCCAGAATTGTTATGGATGAGTGATTGAAAGAGATCACCCCTTAGTCCTCTTTCTGAATATGTGTGTTTATTTTAGTTGTTGCCTCTTCATGAGTGTGGATGTGCTTATGCTGGAGAAGAGACAGATAACAGTTTTCTCAACCTATAAGCAGTCATATTTGTAAAATATGGAAGGACCAATTTGCGTAAATTATCCAGCTTCGGCTTGATGTGGTAAATGCCAGGACTTTGGCTTTCTCCCCTGGAGACAGTTAGGTATATTTGGAGACCAGAAGAGCAGACTGGGACAGAGAGTGTCAGTGTTCACCAGTATTTTATGGGTCTTCTATATTTCCTAGTTTCAATTGCAGTTGAATTGAGCTAAATCACTGCAGATGGTGACTGCAGCCATGAAATAAAAAGACATTTGCTCTTTGGAAGAAAAGCTATGACAAACTTATACAACATATTAAAAAGCAGAGACATCACTTTGCTGACAAAATGTGTAGTCAAAGGCTACGGTTTTCCCAGTAGCCATGCATGGATGTGAGAACTGGACCATAAGGAAGGCTGAGTACCAAAGAATCGGTGCCTTTGAACTGTGGTGTCGGAGAAGACTCTTGAGAGTCCCTTGGACAGCAAGGAGATCAAATCAGTCAATCCTAAGGGAAATCAACCCTGAATACTCATTGGAAGGTATGATGCTGAAGCTGAAGCTTCAATACTTTGGCCACATGATGTGAAGAGACTGCTCACTGGAAAACAGCCTGATGTTGGGAAAAATAGAAAGCAGAAGGAGAAGGGGACAACAGAGGATGAGATGGTTGGATCACATCACTGAGTCAATGTGGCATCACTGAGTCAATGTAAATGAGTTTGAGCAGGAGATAGTGAAGGACAGGGAAGCCTGCCATGCTGCAGTCCATGGGGTCACAAAGAGTTGGACATGACCGAGCAACTGAACTGAACTGAGGTAATGTGGCTGATTCTGGTCAGTAAATTGTGAATGTAAATGAAGTGTGTCATTTCTGTTTGAAGATAATTGAGATTAAGGCAGTCTTCTGTAGCTGCCTGTGAAGAACCCCAAAATGATAGAGATGAAAGATGGGAGTGCCCAGGCAGGTAGAGGATTGCACAATAAAATTGCCTGACCTATCTGAAACTGTGGCATAAATGAGAAATAAACTTTTGTTGTGTTACTTCACTGAAACTTTAAAGTATGACTTTAATGATGTGACTAATAAAATACTCTAATCGCCTCTGATGTCATAGCCCACAGAAAATGCTAATTTTCTTTTAGAGAAAACCCCTATAGCAATAACATTCATTTCATCATGTATATTTTGAGCCATCTTTGCCATGACAGATTGAAACAAATTAGGACATTTTTTCCTTTTCTGTCCTCTTTTCCCAAAAGACAACATGTGTCAAATGGGACAGAGAGTGTCAGTGTTCACCAGTATTTTATGGGTCTTCTAATTTGCAATGTTGAATTGAGCTAAATCACTGCAGATGGTGACTGCAGCCATGAAATAAAAAGACATTTGCTCTTTGGAAGAAAAGCTATGACAAACTTATACAACATATTAAAAAGCAGAGACATCACTTTGCTGACAAAATGTGTAGTCAAAGGCTACGGTTTTCCCAGTAGCCATGCATGGATGTGAGAACTGGACCATAAGGAAGGCTGAGTACCAAAGAATCGGTGCCTTTGAACTGTGGTGTCGGAGAAGACTCTTGAGAGTCCCTTGGACAGCAAGGAGATCAAATCAGTCAATCCTAAGGGAAATCAACCCTGAATACTCATTGGAAGGTATGATGCTGAAGCTGAAGCTTCAATACTTTGGCCACATGATGTGAAGAGACTGCTCACTGGAAAACAGCCTGATGTTGGGAAAAATAGAAAGCAGAAGGAGAAGGGGACAACAGAGGATGAGATGGTTGGATCACATCACTGAGTCAATGTGGCATCACTGAGTCAATGTAAATGAGTTTGAGCAGGAGATAGTGAAGGACAGGGAAGCCTGCCATGCTGCAGTCCATGGGGTCACAAAGAGTTGGACATGACCGAGCAACTGAACTGAACTGAGGTAATGTGGCTGATTCTGGTCAGTAAATTGTGAATGTAAATGAAGTGTGTCATTTCTGTTTGAAGATAATTGAGATTAAGGCAGTCTTCTGTAGCTGCCTGTGAAGAACCCCAAAATGATAGAGATGAAAGATGGGAGTGCCCAGGCAGGTAGAGGATTGCACAATAAAATTGCCTGACCTATCTGAAACTGTGGCATAAATGAGAAATAAACTTTTGTTGTGTTACTTCACTGAAACTTTAAAGTATGACTTTAATGATGTGACTAATAAAATACTCTAATCGCCTCTGATGTCATAGCCCACAGAAAATGCTAATTTTCTTTTAGAGAAAACCCCTATAGCAATAACATTCATTTCATCATGTATATTTTGAGCCATCTTTGCCATGACAGATTGAAACAAATTAGGACATGTCCTTTTCTGTCCTCTCCAAAATTTCACAGTCCAGTTCTGTTGCCTGCTTTCCTAAAAGACAACATGTGTCTAAATTTCAGTTCAGAATTTTGAAGTAGCATTTACTAGCTTCTAGGAAAGTTCTTAACTGACTCTCAATAGGAAAATGCCAAGCACTCCACCTTTTCTGAAGAGATCATAATAAATAAGAACAGTTTACTCAACTTTAGTTTTAGTTTGCATGCATATCATCTTCTGTGTCTTTTTTTTTTTGGCTAGGAGGCGGGTTGGGGAGGGAGTGGGCCGGGTGGGCCACTTCTATTGGTCTTTCATTCATCTATTTTCATCCATCTTTGTTATTTGGCCCGTGTGGGCCTCTCATCATGGTGGCCTCTATGTCGCACAGCACCGGCTCCGGGCGCATGCGCTCCACAGCTCCAACTCGGTAAGTGAACACATCGGTCCAACCGCTCCTCGGCATGTGGGATCTTCCCAGGCCAGGGATCGAACTGGCACCTCTTGCTCTGCAAGGCAGTGTCCTTACCCACTGGACTGCCAGGGAAACCCCATCTTCTGTGTCTTAACTGCCACCTCTCCTGTCTAGGCTAGGGCTCTCTCTATGTACTCTGATAGCAGCCTGGGTCTTCTCACTTATAACACTTCCCATACAATATTATGATTCTAAGTATATTTGCACTATTTCTCACTAAACCGTAAATTCTATTAAGACCAAGTATTATCTGTATTATTCGCTACTACAAACTTTAGTACTCTTGCTATTATTTACTCTTATTAGAATATAATTTTCATGTATTATTTTTCTCTTTTCTCTAATGTATTGAAGATCCTTTTATATATTCATAGAGAAAATGAGTTTAGTGTTGAAAATTTTGAGTGGGAGGTACCTACAGGAAATCAAATGAAGAGGTATAAGTAATTGGGTAGATGTTTCTGGACATTAAGAGAGAAATTTGGCAACAAAACTTTAAAAGCAAAAAAGCAAAATTTAAAATATGGCAAAAAAAAGAGAGAGAAATTTGAAGTAGAGATATAGAGTAGATATGGAAGTGCTTTATAAAGTCATATATATGCCTGAGACCAACTAGAAAGAGAGAGAAGATCAAAAAAGCGAAGACATTGGAAATGGAACTCCAGGAGGGGAGAAGAGGAGAAATATCGATGAAATTTTTAGAGACAGCACTCAGAGAAGTGAAAGGAAAGCTACAAGAATGAGGAACCACGAAAAATAACAAGCTCTAGATGCATCCACTTCAGTTCAACTAATTCACATTTCTTCCTACTTACAGCTGAGTAACATTTCATTGTATATATATATATATATACTACAACCTCTTTATATATTCATCTGTTGATGAACACCTAAGTGGCTTCCATGTGCTGGCTACAGTGAATAGTGCTGCAATGAACATTAAAGTATATGTGTCTTTTTGAATTATGGTTTTCTCAGTATATATGCCCAGTAGTGGGATTGCTGAATCATACGGTAAACCTTGGTGCTTCCTCTGTGCAGTGTGAGAGGCCCAGGTTCAATCCTTCAGTCAGGAAGATCCGCTGGAGAAGGAAGTGGTAACCCATTCCAGTTCTTGCCTGGGAAATTCCATGGACAGAGAGGCCAGCTGCCAGGCTACCAGCCAGTCTACCATCCATGGGGTCGCAAAGAGTCAGACACAGATGAGCATGCACGAACACAAGAATGCATACACACACACAGTAACTTTACTCCTAGATTTGTAAGGAATCTCCATACTGTTCTCCATAGTGGCTATATCAATTTACAATCTCACCAACAGTGCAAGAGGATCCCTTTTTTCTCAACATCCTCTCCAGCATTTATATGAATGGTTTGTACCTTTTTTGATGATGGCCATTCTGACCAGAGTTAAGCATGAACTTTATTTAAAGAATATAATTTTCATGTATTATTTTTCTCTTTTCTCTAATGTATTGAAGATCCTTTTATATATTCATAGAGAAAATGAGTTTAGTGTTGAAAATTTTGAGTGGGAGGTACCTACAGGAAATCAAATGAAGAGGTATAAGTAATTGGGTAGATGTTTCTGGACATTAAGAGAGAAATTTGGCAACAAAACTTTAAAAGCAAAAAAGCAAAATTTAAAATATGGCAAAAAAAAGAGAGAGAAATTTGAAGTAGAGATATAGAGTAGATATGGAAGTGCTTTATAAAGTCATATATATGCCTGAGACCAACTAGAAAGAGAGAGAAGATCAAAAAAGCGAAGACATTGGAAATGGAACTCCAGGAGGGGAGAAGAGGAGAAATATCGATGAAATTTTTAGAGACAGCACTCAGAGAAGTGAAAGGAAAGCTACAAGAATGAGGAACCACGAAAAATAACAAGCTCTAGATGCATCCACTTCAGTTCAACTAATTCACATTTCTTCCTACTTACAGCTGAGTAACATTTCATTGTATATATATATATATATACTACAACCTCTTTATATATTCATCTGTTGATGAACACCTAAGTGGCTTCCATGTGCTGGCTACAGTGAATAGTGCTGCAATGAACATTAAAGTATATGTGTCTTTTTGAATTATGGTTTTCTCAGTATATATGCCCAGTAGTGGGATTGCTGAATCATACGGTAAACCTTGGTGCTTCCTCTGTGCAGTGTGAGAGGCCCAGGTTCAATCCTTCAGTCAGGAAGATCCGCTGGAGAAGGAAGTGGTAACCCATTCCAGTTCTTGCCTGGGAAATTCCATGGACAGAGAGGCCAGCTGCCAGGCTACCAGCCAGTCTACCATCCATGGGGTCGCAAAGAGTCAGACACAGATGAGCATGCACGAACACAAGAATGCATACACACACACAGTAACTTTACTCCTAGATTTGTAAGGAATCTCCATACTGTTCTCCATAGTGGCTATATCAATTTACAATCTCACCAACAGTGCAAGAGGATCCCTTTTTTCTCAACATCCTCTCCAGCATTTATATGAATGGTTTGTACCTTTTTTGATGATGGCCATTCTGACCAGAGTTAAGCATGAAAATTAATATACTTCCTAAAGCAATCTATAGATTCAGTGCAGTCCCTATCAAATCACCCAAAGCCTGTGGATTAACTTAACTGACCATTTCAAATAACTATATTTCTAAAGGTGCAATTTTAAAGAGATTAGATTAGAAAACAGGCCAATAAAGTAAAATTTTTCCTCTAGCTAAGCATATTACTGTCTGTATATTTTTCTCACACATCGCTATATTCTCAACCACTACCAACACTTCCAAAATCCATCCCAAAATATGGTCAAAGAACTTGAAAATTTGACTAGCAAATTTAAACTGCTGGGTCAGGCCTAACAAATTAAAATATAAAAATTTCAACATTCTCCAACATTCTCTATGTAACGCCCTGGGGGTTAGAATTTATTGCACTATTTTGGGGATTCTTTAAAAATCCATGAATGAGTGAAAAGAATTCTTCGACTTAAAGGGTTTGAAAGACACACGTTTGGAAATCCTACCAGACAGAAATCATCATTGACACTGTGGTGCCATTCTTGGTTTATGTTTCAAAGACTCCAAAACTCATTCAGAATTTCCAGAGCTGTAATATATTTTTCTATTAGACTAAGCCAATATGATAATAATTTCCTTTCATTATTCACAATGCTTAATGTACTTCTCTGTTTTTTTACCCATCTGTTCCTTATTATCATCCTAAGAAGTACTTATCACTCGTTTCATGGTTGAAGAGTTATAAAGACATCTGTCTTAGGCTCTACTCAAAATAACACAGTCAGTAAAAGGCAAAATGACGTTTTCTTGATTTGTGCAGTCAACTCAGTTTAAATTTCAGTACCTTTAAAGTTGTGTTTTTTTGTTTTTTGGTTTTTTTTGCTGTTAGTATTTGGTATTTGAGATAACTTCAGTGACTTAAACCAATTACTTTTAAATTATTCTGTGATTTATCATCAGACTCTAAATAAATTGATTAGTATATGATAGATAAAGAGAATGCACACTGACAATATACTAAGTCCTAGAATGGACTGAAACAATGTTTTTACATTTCTTAACTATAACATTATATCTCTGAAATTTTACTAGAAACTCTTTTGCAAAATTCCCAGGCTGAGTTCAGTCTGTGGGTGGCATTGTTAACTAGAATTCTTTGGTTTGATTTGCTCAGTCCAGTTGGTCAGAACATGATTCAGAAGAAGGTAGAATGTGGGTAGAATCTATGTGGGCCAGTTCATTTACTTTAACCTTGCACAACTGTATCAACAACGGAAACAGAAAAGGTTATATCCTCTGAAAATAAAGGGAATGTTTTAGGAGAATCCAAGCTAATGCATCATCACAATTAGGAAACCAACATAAAGTTCATGGTTCTTTTATGGTGGATCATCTCAGTAGCATCATCCTTTCAAAGAACAGCACGTTACTCTCATCAACCAAAAGGTCATTATCAACACTCCATTAGTCACCAGCATGTAGTGTTGTTTATCTGAAACAAATATTTGAGTAGCCAGTGTTGAGAACTGAGTGACTATACATGAGTCGGGAATAGAGGGAGACTTTAAACTTTTCCTGAATTAACATCATTTCCAAAGTTTCTCTTTCTAGAGCTGACTCAGCACCATAAAACACTAGTAAGCACAAAAGGGTTGTTTAACTTTAAAAGGTTTAAACCTTTGCACCCTTATTTATTTAGTGATCCTGAGCAAGCTATTCACAATGCTTAATGTACTTCTCTGTTTTTGCCCATCTGTTCCTTATTATCATCCTAAGAAGTACTTATCACTCGTTTCATGGTTGAAGAGTTATAAAGACATCTGTCTTAGGCTCTACTCAAAATAACACAGTCAGTAAAAGGCAAAATGACGTTTTCTTGATTTGTGCAGTCAACTCAGTTTAAATTTCAGTACCTTTAAAGTTGTGTTTTTTTGTTTTTTGGTTTTTTTTGCTGTTAGTATTTGGTATTTGAGATAACTTCAGTGACTTAAACCAATTACTTTTAAATTATTCTGTGATTTATCATCAGACTCTAAATAAATTGATTAGTATATGATAGATAAAGAGAATGCACACTGACAATATACTAAGTCCTAGAATGGACTGAAACAATGTTTTTACATTTCTTAACTATAACATTATATCTCTGAAATTTTACTAGAAACTCTTTTGCAAAATTCCCAGGCTGAGTTCAGTCTGTGGGTGGCATTGTTAACTAGAATTCTTTGGTTTGATTTGCTCAGTCCAGTTGGTCAGAACATGATTCAGAAGAAGGTAGAATGTGGGTAGAATCTATGTGGGCCAGTTCATTTACTTTAACCTTGCACAACTGTATCAACAACGGAAACAGAAAAGGTTATATCCTCTGAAAATAAAGGGAATGTTTTAGGAGAATCCAAGCTAATGCATCATCACAATTAGGAAACCAACATAAAGTTCATGGTTCTTTTATGGTGGATCATCTCAGTAGCATCATCCTTTCAAAGAACAGCACGTTACTCTCATCAACCAAAAGGTCATTATCAACACTCCATTAGTCACCAGCATGTAGTGTTGTTTATCTGAAACAAATATTTGAGTAGCCAGTGTTGAGAACTGAGTGACTATACATGAGTCGGGAATAGAGGGAGACTTTAAACTTTTCCTGAATTAACATCATTTCCAAAGTTTCTCTTTCTAGAGCTGACTCAGCACCATAAAACACTAGTAAGCACAAAAGGGTTGTTTAACTTTAAAAGGTTTAAACCTTTGCACCCTTATTTATTTAGTGATCCTGAGCAAGCTATTCAAGCACTCTGGGGCCTCAGTCTCCTCATCTGAACATACATTGACAGTAATTAATATCTTCCTGAAGAAAAGGTGGTTACATTCAAGTGAGAGAAAACACCTAAAGCTCTTACTGTAATGCTGGCATGTAGTAAGTACTTAATAGATACAAGCTAATATTGCTGTTATTATTGTTAATTTATTTTTATTACCTCATTGGAAAAAGTTTGAGCTGGAAGGATCAAGGGAGAATTTAATATTTTGATAAGTATTGCTCCTGCCCCTAATGAATAGGGGAGTCTTACCACCAACATCTTTTATTTTAAGGTTTCATGGTGTAGCTTTGTTTAATTTGAAATTAACTCCCAGACTTATATATCTGCGTGAACTTTAATTGCTAAATATATTCCAAAAGCCATGTCATTATTTTGTGTAGATAAAAATCCTTCCTGTAATCATTACCACATTCTTATCCTCCTCTGTGCTGTGATCTGACCAGCTGAGCTAAGCAACCAAGACAAAGACTTGCAGTTCATAACTCCATCCATAGTTCATCCAATGGAATTTCACAATAGATTCTAAGGAAAATTCACAAGTGAAAATATTATGGTTGTGATATTTGGTCCACCCCACCTTAGAATGTATTTAGAAGGTGGTGCCCATTCCATCAAAAAGTGTTGAATCTTATGTTTTAAAGTTTTATTATAATGCATTAATCAGATTATCTCTATAGCACTTTAACATAGCTGTTCCACATACCTTGAGTTACCTGATAGTATTACTGGTAACACAAGCCAAATTGATTATTTTTCGAAGAGTACCAGAACTGGAATTGTTAGCTACTTGAATTTAGAAGGCCTCTTTATACATTCTTTCACAGTCTTTAGTAAGCAATTGTGAGCATAAACTATATAAGGCATCAGACATATTAGCAGGGAACATGCAATATTATTTCATTCACCATTTATTTCCAAGCAATTAACATAAAACTAAGTGTATTCCAGAGAATTTTTTTCCAAATTTTTTTTTGGGGGGGAGCCATTTCTGTTGGTCTTTCATTTATCTATTCTCATCCATCTTTGTTCTTTGGCCCATGTGGGCCTCCCATTGGGAGGTTGCAGAGCACTGGCTCTGGCGCATGCTCTCCAGAGCTCTGGCTCGGTAGTTGGACTCATTGGTCCAGCCACTCCTTGGCACATGGGATCTTCCCAGGCCAGGGATCGAACTGGTGCCCCTTGCACTGCAAGGTGGTGTCCTTGCCCACTGGACCACCAGGGAAGCCCACAGAGAATTTTTTTTAAGGCATCTTTATACACTCTATTTACTGCATTATGCTTAAGGCCTCAGGAAACAATTTTTGATTGGCACAAATGTTTATGATTACAGATGGTGTGATCTAGAAATGATGCCATGGAATGTTGAAGTTATAACT
The DNA here is from genome assembly GCA_022376925.1 of Tragulus kanchil. Taxonomy (NCBI): domain Eukaryota; kingdom Metazoa; phylum Chordata; class Mammalia; order Artiodactyla; family Tragulidae; genus Tragulus; species Tragulus kanchil. The sequence goes on along the minus strand of JAIOJX010000025.1, from coordinate 158,145,722 downwards.
GAGAGGTTTCATGGTGTAGCTTTGTTAAATTTTCTCCCAGACTTATATATCTGCGTGCACTTTAATTGCTAAATATATTCCAAAAGCCATGTCATTATTTTGTGTAGATAAAAATCCTTCCTGTAATCATTACCACATTCTTATCCTCCTCTGTGCTGTGATCTGACCAGCTGAGCTAAGCAACCAAGACAAAGACTTGCAGTTCATAACTCCATCCATAGTTCATCCAATGGAATTTCACAATAGATTCTAAGGAAAATTCACAAGTGAAAATATTATGGTTGTGATATTTGGTCCACCCCACCTTAGAATGTATTTAGAAGGTGGTGCCCATTCCATCAAAAAGTGTTGAATCTTATGTTTTAAAGTTTTATTATAATGCATTAATCAGATTATCTCTATAGCACTTTAACATAGCTGTTCCACATACCTTGAGTTACCTGATAGTATTACTGGTAACACAAGCCAAATTGATTATTTTCAAGAGTACCAGAACTGGAATTGTTAGCTACTTGAATTTAGAAGGCCTCTTTATACATTCTTTCACAGTCTTTAGTAAGCAATTGTGAGCATAAACTATATAAGGCATCAGACATATTAGCAGGGAACATGCAATATTATTTCATTCACCATTTATTTCCAAGCAATTAACATAAAACTAAGTGTATTCCAGAGAATTTTTTTCCAAATTTTTTTTTGGGGGGGAGCCATTTCTGTTGGTCTTTCATTTATCTATTCTCATCCATCTTTGTTCTTTGGCCCATGTGGGCCTCCCATTGGGAGGTTGCAGAGCACTGGCTCTGGCGCATGCTCTCCAGAGCTCTGGCTCGGTAGTTGGACTCATTGGTCCAGCCACTCCTTGGCACATGGGATCTTCCCAGGCCAGGGATCGAACTGGTGCCCCTTGCACTGCAAGGTGGTGTCCTTGCCCACTGGACCACCAGGGAAGCCCACAGAGAATTTTTTTTAAGGCATCTTTATACACTCTATTTACTGCATTATGCTTAAGGCCTCAGGAAACAATTTTTGATTGGCACAAATGTTTATGATTACAGATGGTGTGATCTAGAAATGATGCCATGGAATGTTGAAGTTAAAACTGAGATGGGCTTGTCTTGACAGAAAATGATAGTAATGCATGTGAGAGGCTAAAAATGATTCTAGGTATTATGTTTCATACATAATAAAGATTCTCTTTGCAAATTTACAGTAATAGGATTAGAAAAGGTGGTCAGAAGAAATGTCTCGTTCTCTTCTCGTTCAAGAAGAGACCTTGAAGAGATTATGTTACAATGTATTTCTTCAGTTGGCACTCTGCTAGCTTGAAACACACTCAAAGGGATATTTGATGCAATTTTCAAAGCTCAATCATGCCCATTATCAGGAATTTTTACCTCTTTCTGCATTTGGATAGCAAGGAAACAAGTTTGCATTTTAAAAATTATCCTGTATGGAACAATCTATGGAGAGTAAATGCTAAAATGAGGGCTGAATCCAAGTCTCTTTGGTAAATGTAAGCAATGTGCTTTGCTGTGCACGGAAGAGTTCAAGTCTTTGGTTCACGTTCACCTCGGATTTCCTCTGAGATAGAATTACCAACCAGATAGATATGGTCTCATTCCAAAAAGATACTTAATAGTTACATATTATGCCTTGACCAGTGCAATGATGCAAGTGCTAAAGTCATTTATCTGCTCTTGTACTTTAAACTGCTTCTCCGTTTATATAAAGCTGGTGGTGCTCATGGTAAAGAACCCATCTGTCAATGCAGGAGACATAAAAGATGCGGATTCAATCCCTGGGTCAGGAAGATCCCCTGGAGAAGGGCACAGAAATCCAATCGAGTATTCTCCATGCCTGGAGAATCCCATGGACAGAAGAGTCTGGCAGATTATAGTCCATAGGGTTGCAAAGAGTCAGACATGATTGAAGTGACTTAGCACAAAGATCTTTGTGAAATTTCATTCTTCAGCCAAATTCTAAAGTTAATAAGTTTGCTCTTCAAGTTTAACTATAATTAAATAGAATTCCTTGAATAAGATGTTGCTTGTTCTTCTGTTTATTCTTTAAAAAAAAAAAAAAAACCATTTATTTATTTATTTATTTATTTTGGTGGGGGTGGGGAGGGAGGAGGGTGGGCGGGCCACTTCCACTGGTCTTTCATTTGTCTAGTTTCATCCATCTTTGTTCTTTGGCCCGTGTGGACCTCCCATCGCAGTGACATCTGTTGTCGCAGAGCTCCGGCTCTGGGCGCACGTGCTCCAGAGCTCCAGCTCTGTAATTGGAAACATCGGTCCAGCCGCTCAGCGGTACGTGGAATCTTCCCAGGCCAGGGGTCGAACCAGCGCCCCTTGCACTGCAAGGCGATGTCCTTACCCACTGGACCACCAGGGAAGCCCCTCTTCTGTTTATTCTTATCACAATTTACAATTACAGTAGGAACTAATATATATTTTAATCTAAAACGTTTACCCATAATCCTGTGTTGCAAACTCTTCTCTTTATATTTATTCAAATCCTTATCCACATTGTGTACACGTAATTAGGTATATATTCTTTTTTTTTTCTTTTAAAAATAAGCCAGAAGCATTTTATAAGTTGAAGCTATGCCTTCATATTTGTGGTTTATAACAGTTTAATAATATTTCCCTAGGTAAAATCTACCATAATTTCTTATTATACAATAGCCATAGTCCTAATACAAATATATTGCAAGAAAAAAAGACCTATTGTTTATGCCTCATAGGTGCTTACTTGTGTTGAGATGAAACATAGGTGCTTAGCTGTATTGAGATTGATGTTATAAAAGTCCTGTTTGTACATTATTTGGGATGAGTTAGACATTGATGATTGATGACATCAGTACAACATATACAGATCTCATTCTGCCAAAACCATTTCCATTTATTTTCATAAAAGTAAATGGTATAAATAAAATTCAGTAATAACCATATTACCTGCCATAATCTATCATGAGACTCTAAACAGACCTTGAAACAACTATGAGAACTTAGAGACTGAGCAAGACTATATTCAGGCCATTTAGAAGGGCCTGTGTGTAACCTTGACAACCCATCCACTAGGCAAACTAATTCAACAGATGTGGGAAAACATTGTGTGTTAGAATAATGGTTGTCTGACCTTTTGTTAGAAATATGTGTTTTAATAATTTAAGTAGGTGATATATATGGGTGGGGGGATTTTGTGGCAATACCAAGGACTCTAGAAGATGCTCAGAAATCATAGATAGTCACCTCTAAAACAGCTTAGCTAAAGGGAAAAAGGGAATTGGGCATTATTTTTGTAACCAATTCTAACCATATATTTGGGAACATAGGAAAGCCCTTGATTTCAGCAAGTAATCATTTCAAATGGGTTTTTACCACCAGCAGTAAAAATAGTGCTTAAGTTTAGGAAAGGACCCTCCAACCAGAGATGTTACCTTTAGAAACCCACATCATCTGCCTTTGGAGTCTGGTATCTAAAAGAACACAGGTCATTGATGTGTGACCTCCACACATAGGTCAGGGCAACATGGTCTATATCCCAAGTTAGAATCCCACAAAACTGGTAATGTTCTTGTCATGATTAATATTTTGTGTCAAATTGATCAGGCTTAGAGATGTCCAGATAGCTGGTAGACATTATTTCTGAGTATTTCTAGGAGGGTGTTGGCCCGTAGCATTTATATCAGAGTCTGAGTAAAGATGATCTTACCATTACAGATGGACAACATACAATCTGCTGAGGGCTTAAATAAAACAAAAAGATGGAAGAAGGACAAATTGCTCTCTCTGCTTGAGCTGAAACAGCTACCTTTTCCTGTCTTTGATGTTCCTGGTTCTCAAGTTTTCAGACTTAGACTGGAACTTACATCATTAAACTCTAATCTCAGGCCTTCAGGTTCAGACTGAATGATTTAACTAGCTTACCTGATTCTCCTGTTTGTACATTATTTGGGATGAGTTAGACATTGATGATTGATGACATCAGTACAACATATACAGATCTCATTCTGCCAAAACCATTTCCATTTATTTTCATAAAAGTAAATGGTATAAATAAAATTCAGTAATAACCATATTACCTGCCATAATCTATCATGAGACTCTAAACAGACCTTGAAACAACTATGAGAACTTAGAGACTGAGCAAGACTATATTCAGGCCATTTAGAAGGGCCTGTGTGTAACCTTGACAACCCATCCACTAGGCAAACTAATTCAACAGATGTGGGAAAACATTGTGTGTTAGAATAATGGTTGTCTGACCTTTTGTTAGAAATATGTGTTTTAATAATTTAAGTAGGTGATATATATGGGTGGGGGGATTTTGTGGCAATACCAAGGACTCTAGAAGATGCTCAGAAATCATAGATAGTCACCTCTAAAACAGCTTAGCTAAAGGGAAAAAGGGAATTGGGCATTATTTTTGTAACCAATTCTAACCATATATTTGGGAACATAGGAAAGCCCTTGATTTCAGCAAGTAATCATTTCAAATGGGTTTTTACCACCAGCAGTAAAAATAGTGCTTAAGTTTAGGAAAGGACCCTCCAACCAGAGATGTTACCTTTAGAAACCCACATCATCTGCCTTTGGAGTCTGGTATCTAAAAGAACACAGGTCATTGATGTGTGACCTCCACACATAGGTCAGGGCAACATGGTCTATATCCCAAGTTAGAATCCCACAAAACTGGTAATGTTCTTGTCATGATTAATATTTTGTGTCAAATTGATCAGGCTTAGAGATGTCCAGATAGCTGGTAGACATTATTTCTGAGTATTTCTAGGAGGGTGTTGGCCCGTAGCATTTATATCAGAGTCTGAGTAAAGATGATCTTACCATTACAGATGGACAACATACAATCTGCTGAGGGCTTAAATAAAACAAAAAGATGGAAGAAGGACAAATTGCTCTCTCTGCTTGAGCTGAAACAGCTACCTTTTCCTGTCTTTGATGTTCCTGGTTCTCAAGTTTTCAGACTTAGACTGGAACTTACATCATTAAACTCCTAATCTCAGGCCTTCAGGTTCAGACTGAATGATTTAACTAGCTTACCTGATTCTCCAGCTTGCAGATGGTAGATTATGGGACTTTTTAACTTCCATAACTGGGTGAGCTATTTCCCATTATATATAGTAGGGATTATATATATATATATATAAGATTATATATATTATATATATATATATACACACACATATAAATATATAATTAATTTCCTTGGAGAACCTTGAGAAATACAGATCTTTTTGTCTTTAAAAAACAAAAGTTGTAAAAAAACAACACCTTTAACTACAGTAAGTAGTTAATAGAAATGCGAAGTAAAAAAAGAAGCAAAACATGGTATCAAAATCATAAAATGTTTTGGGAGAGTAAAAATGTTGTTCTTTATAACCTATTTGAACTGGTGACAATCAGCTTAATACATATATATATACACACACATATATATAGCTTCCCAGGTAGCACAGTGGTAAAGAATCTACCTGCTAAAGCAGGAAGTGCAAGACATGCCTGTTCGGTTCCCTGAGTCAGGAAGATCCCCTAGAGTAGGAAATTGCAACCCACTTCTGTATTCTTGCCTGAAAAATCCACTGGGCAGTACCACTAATTTAGCCCAAGTGGATAGCCCTGACTTGGGTATGTTATGGTTTAATTTATTCCCTATTTGGTTTCCATGAACACAGATTTACCTAAACACAAATGGGTGGTTGTCCTGCTACCTTGTTAGTGAATGGCAGCTCTAACACTAGGTCACATTGTAGAATACCATTCGGGTTTATCAGTGTGCTTGTTTGTCTGTGGCAATAAACAGTGCCAATACGTCAGTGGATATCAGCCACAAATGTTTGTTTCTTGCTCATGTTACATAGGAGCTGCAGGCCAGCTGTACCTTTGCTCAGCCCTGCTGGGTTTAGCTAAGCCTGGCTCTAGTTTGACACAGCCTGGCTTGGTTCCATGTGTCTTCCCAGTTCAGAGACCTAGGCAGTTGTATTCTTTATCTAGGCATGCTGTTCTAGTAGATGAGGGCAAACTACACAAATCCAAATGGAAGCTTCTGCTAAAAAAATGGCATGTGTCATATCTGCTTCCATCCCATCAGCCAAAGAATACCCAGGACCCAACCCAAAATCAACCAAGGAAAGATGTACATTCTTCTCAAATGATGCAACAACTCACATGACAGTGAGCAGGAACATATAACCCTGTCATTGGGAAAAGGCAAACAGTCGGGAAATTATACTTCAGTCTTCTATAGTAACCTATGAAGAAAACATTCTTCTTTCCATCTTCCAAAATACTGAATCCGTCAGCTAAATATGATGGAGAACACAAGGATCATTTATGGGATCTTCTAAAAACCAGACAGAAAATAAAAAATCCAAACCCCAAACCAAGCCACTTCTCGTGAGCATTTCTTAGATCTTCTACTTTTTGTAAGCATCATAGGTGTAAAAAGGTTTCCAAGTTTTATTTAATTTAAGTGTTTTTGATTACTAATGAGGCTAGAGATATTTCCTGGTGTTTATTAACTACTTGTTTTTCATTCTGCTGTCATATTTGTGACTATTTCTTAGCTTTGTTTCTTCTGCCTATTGATTGCTTCTTCTATATTCTGATTAACTCTTTATTGATTAAATATGTTACAAATGATTTTTCAACCTAAAGTTTTACTTTTATATTGTTAAAGAAATCTTTCTTACTATGAGATCATAAAGTTATTCTTCTATATTTTCTTCTAAAACTTTTAAGTTATACTGTTCACATACAGATTTTAGTTCACCTAGAATATATTTTTTATGATTTATATTAGAGTAGGACCCTAATCTTATCTGTATGCAAAAGCAATTTTCCAAGTATCCTTTATTGGATAATGTATATTCCCTTCAGAGCTTCAATACTACCTCTTTATATATAAAGCTTTTGTATATAAATAGTCATTTATTTAAATTCTTCATTCTATTCCACTAGTCCATTGTTTCTCCACTTACCCAAGTATCGCATAGTTTTAAAAACTTTAATTTTATAGTAAATCTTTTCGTTTTTAATTTTTCTTTATTTTAAAGATTTTACAGAGTTTTGTTGTTCACTAGGCAGTTGTATTCTTTATCTAGGCATGCTGTTCTAGTAGATGAGGGCAAACTACACAAATCCAAATGGAAGCTTCTGCTAAAAAAATGGCATGTGTCATATCTGCTTCCATCCCATCAGCCAAAGAATACCCAGGACCCAACCCAAAATCAACCAAGGAAAGATGTACATTCTTCTCAAATGATGCAACAACTCACATGACAGTGAGCAGGAACATATAACCCTGTCATTGGGAAAAGGCAAACAGTCGGGAAATTATACTTCAGTCTTCTATAGTAACCTATGAAGAAAACATTCTTCTTTCCATCTTCCAAAATACTGAATCCGTCAGCTAAATATGATGGAGAACACAAGGATCATTTATGGGATCTTCTAAAAACCAGACAGAAAAAAAAAAAAAAAATCCAAACCCCAAACCAAGCCACTTCTCGTGAGCATTTCTTAGATCTTCTACTTTTTGTAAGCATCATAGGTGTAAAAAGGTTTCCAAGTTTTATTTAATTTAAGTGTTTTTGATTACTAATGAGGCTAGAGATATTTCCTGGTGTTTATTAACTACTTGTTTTTCATTCTGCTGTCATATTTGTGACTATTTCTTAGCTTTGTTTCTTCTGCCTATTGATTGCTTCTTCTATATTCTGATTAACTCTTTATTGATTAAATATGTTACAAATGATTTTTCAACCTAAAGTTTTACTTTTATATTGTTAAAGAAATCTTTCTTACTATGAGATCATAAAGTTATTCTTCTATATTTTCTTCTAAAACTTTTAAGTTATACTGTTCACATACAGATTTTAGTTCACCTAGAATATATTTTTTATGATTTATATTAGAGTAGGACCCTAATCTTATCTGTATGCAAAAGCAATTTTCCAAGTATCCTTTATTGGATAATGTATATTCCCTTCAGAGCTTCAATACTACCTCTTTATATATAAAGCTTTTGTATATAAATAGTCATTTATTTAAATTCTTCATTCTATTCCACTAGTCCATTGTTTCTCCACTTACCCAAGTATCGCATAGTTTTAAAAACTTTAATTTTATAGTAAATCTTTTCGTTTTTAATTTTTCTTTATTTTAAAGATTTTACAGAGTTTTGTTGTTCACCGACATGTGTGTTCCCAGATCATTCATATACATATCCCTGGACCCCCTCACCCCCACCCAGATCCCCCCCTCTCACCCCTCCGGACCATCGCCCCATGCCATTGTGAGCACTCCTATTCCCTTAGCACAATGACAATAGCTATATTTTCCACACATGCCAGTATAGGTTTCGATGTTACTTCCTCTATGCCTCCCTCTCATTGTTCGTTCTCCACAATGTCCTTATATCTATTCTCTGTCTGTTTTTCTATGAGTTCACTGCGTGTGTTATCATGACCATCTTACTAGATTCCATATATATGAGTTAGTATACTGTACTTGTCTTTCTCTTTTTGACTTTTATAGTAAATCTTGATTTCTGGTAGGTTATCTTTTTTGCTTTTTAAATTAATTTTAGGATTAAATGCCAATTTGTATGAAAAATCTTATTGATATATTTATTATAATTATATCAAATATACAGACTAACTTATGGAATTGTTATCATCTTTGTGATATTGAGTTTTGCCAATATTTTTGTATCTCTATTTTTTATCTCTTTATTCAAACTTTCTTTTGTGTTTTTAATATCTTTATAAAATTTTATAATTTTTTCCATACAACTTTGAAAAAATGCATAGCTTGTTTTTTTCTTGGGCACCTTATAGTTTTGTTAATATTGAAATGTTACCTGCTTTAGAGAATACATTTTCTCGCTACTATTAACTCAAGAATTAACTTTGGCATACTGATTTTATGTCCAGAAACCCATTAATCCTGTTGATAATATCTACAGATTCACTGAGCTTTTCTTTAGCTCTGTTTCATCCTTTCAGGCCTCATAGATTTTACTTTTGTTTCTTGATTTACTCTTCTGGTTAGCATTTTAACATTATTTGATCAATTTTATTAAATATATTTTAATAGATAGTCTTTATCATGTAAAAGAATTTCATTTCTAGAGGATTTCTGTTTTCTAGTTGGCTAAGTGATTATCATCATAGGTGTAAAATTTTATCAACTGTTTTGCTATATCTCTTGAAATTATATCATTCTAATGTTTAATCCATTAAACTAGTAAATGCAATCATTCAATAACACGTTTCAATATAAATTGAACTTGCATTTTTAGTATATACTCAATTTAGTTGCAATACATTTTGTTCTTAAGGTGTTAGTTCTCTGTTTATGGTATTTCTTACTGTGTTTATGACTGAAACTAACTCTTGAAACTCCGACTTCAAAATGTCAATTTCTGATTTTGATAATTATTTGGAAAATATTTCCTTTTTACTGCCATATGAATTACTCTGTGTAGGTTTTTAAATTGTAAGATTATCTTCTTAACTCTCAGTCCATGGTATTTTAGATATCAGTGTCATTTGGTTCTATGTATGTTTTTATTTTAGAATTTCTTCTTTGATTTATAAATATTTCAAAGTATGTTTTCAATTTCCATATATATATGACTCTATTAATTACTTAGTATATGAATATCTTAATTACAATTTGAACAAAAATATATTTTATATATTGCAGATTCTTGAGTGTTTGTTGTAACTGGCTTTATAACTAGTAACATGGTCAATTTTTAAACATTAGCAATATGTATTTAAGAAGAACAAATTCTAGTTTACATTTCTCTTTATTCCCTTTAGATTGAGGTTGTTAATTGTGTTCTTTAAATATTCTTTCCTACAGACAGTTTTAGACTCATAACATATCAGTTACTCAAAAGGTATATTGCAAATTGTCTAGTACATCCATAAATTTGTTAATTTGTATTTTTTAAATACATTTTCTCGCTACTATTAACTCAAGAATTAACTTTGGCATACTGATTTTATGTCCAGAAACCCATTAATCCTGTTGATAATATCTACAGATTCACTGAGCTTTTCTTTAGCTCTGTTTCATCCTTTCAGGCCTCATAGATTTTACTTTTGTTTCTTGATTTACTCTTCTGGTTAGCATTTTAACATTATTTGATCAATTTTATTAAATATATTTTAATAGATAGTCTTTATCATGTAAAAGAATTTCATTTCTAGAGGATTTCTGTTTTCTAGTTGGCTAAGTGATTATCATCATAGGTGTAAAATTTTATCAACTGTTTTGCTATATCTCTTGAAATTATATCATTCTAATGTTTAATCCATTAAACTAGTAAATGCAATCATTCAATAACACGTTTCAATATAAATTGAACTTGCATTTTTAGTATATACTCAATTTAGTTGCAATACATTTTGTTCTTAAGGTGTTAGTTCTCTGTTTATGGTATTTCTTACTGTGTTTATGACTGAAACTAACTCTTGAAACTCCGACTTCAAAAATGTCAATTTCTGATTTTGATAATTATTTGGAAAATATTTCCTTTTTACTGCCATATGAATTACTCTGTGTAGGTTTTTAAATTGTAAGATTATCTTCTTAACTCTCAGTCCATGGTATTTTAGATATCAGTGTCATTTGGTTCTATGTATGTTTTTATTTTAGAATTTCTTCTTTGATTTATAAATATTTCAAAGTATGTTTTCAATTTCCATATATATATGACTCTATTAATTACTTAGTATATGAATATCTTAATTACAATTTGAACAAAAATATATTTTATATATTGCAGATTCTTGAGTGTTTGTTGTAACTGGCTTTATAACTAGTAACATGGTCAATTTTTAAACATTAGCAATATGTATTTAAGAAGAACAAATTCTAGTTTACATTTCTCTTTATTCCCTTTAGATTGAGGTTGTTAATTGTGTTCTTTAAATATTCTTTCCCTACAGACAGTTTTAGACTCATAACATATCAGTTACTCAAAAAGGTATATTGCAAATTGTCTAGTACATCCGCAAATTTGTTAATTTGTATTTTTTTAAATTAATTACTTTGTATTTTGAGGATGAATTATCAAGAATATTAATGTTTAGAAGTATTGCATCTTCCTGGTGAATTTTGCCTGTCTATACAATAATTCTTTTCCTTTAACTGGTTGTCTTATCTATTTTATCTTATTTGAATGTATATCATAGATGTGTAATATATATTAAAAACAGTGTTATTTTAGCCTCACTTTTGAGTAAGAGATAAGCGTCACATTCTTTTAAAAATAAGATATGAAACTACCTTTGAGTATCTATAAAAGAGGCAAGTGTAAATGGTGTAGCTCCTTTCCACACATTGAGTATATCAGGTTAGGAGGTCAATAAGAGGGAACTTTTAAGAGAGCATTGATGTGCTATGAGTCACCTCCTCCTGTGAAAGGAGGGAAAGATTTTTTTCCCTCGACTAAGTCTGATAGGAATGGGCTTTTACTTTAACATGGCAAGAGAGATTGGTAAGCATTTCCAGGGAAATGTGTGACAGAATGGACTTATGTCATACCTATAAATCCAAAATGGACTGAAAGAGCACAGATGTTGATAAAAAGATAAATGAGTATTCATCATGGGCATGATATGGGTGAGGTGCAAGACTGGGATGGAATTACTTAGATCTTGCTTAAGAGAATTACCTTGTAAACAAGGAGTCTTAACAATAAGAATCTGGAAGTGTAGGCTCTGGAGGCTTCAGAGTCAAGGAAAAGTTAAAATAAAAAGCAATAAGAATCTGGAAGTGTAGGTTCTATGTATGTTTTTATTTTAGAATTTCTTCTTTGATTTATAAATATTTCAAAGTATGTTTTCAATTTCCATATATATATGACTCTATTAATTACTTAGTATATGAATATCTTAATTACAATTTGAACAAAAATATATTTTATATATTGCAGATTCTTGAGTGTTTGTTGTAACTGGCTTTATAACTAGTAACATGGTCAATTTTTAAACATTAGCAATATGTATTTAAGAAGAACAAATTCTAGTTTACATTTCTCTTTATTCCCTTTAGATTGAGGTTGTTAATTGTGTTCTTTAAATATTCTTTCCCTACAGACAGTTTTAGACTCATAACATATCAGTTACTCAAAAAGGTATATTGCAAATTGTCTAGTACATCCGCAAATTTGTTAATTTGTATTTTTTTAAATTAATTACTTTGTATTTTGAGGATGAATTATCAAGAATATTAATGTTTAGAAGTATTGCATCTTCCTGGTGAATTTTGCCTGTCTATACAATAATTCTTTTCCTTTAACTGGTTGTCTTATCTATTTTATCTTATTTGAATGTATATCATAGATGTGTAATATATATTAAAAACAGTGTTATTTTAGCCTCACTTTTGAGTAAGAGATAAGCGTCACATTCTTTTAAAAATAAGATATGAAACTACCTTTGAGTATCTATAAAAGAGGCAAGTGTAAATGGTGTAGCTCCTTTCCACACATTGAGTATATCAGGTTAGGAGGTCAATAAGAGGGAACTTTTAAGAGAGCATTGATGTGCTATGAGTCACCTCCTCCTGTGAAAGGAGGGAAAGATTTTTTTCCCTCGACTAAGTCTGATAGGAATGGGCTTTTACTTTAACATGGCAAGAGAGATTGGTAAGCATTTCCAGGGAAATGTGTGACAGAATGGACTTATGTCATACCTATAAATCCAAAATGGACTGAAAGAGCACAGATGTTGATAAAAAGATAAATGAGTATTCATCATGGGCATGATATGGGTGAGGTGCAAGACTGGGATGGAATTACTTAGATCTTGCTTAAGAGAATTACCTTGTAAACAAGGAGTCTTAACAATAAGAATCTGGAAGTGTAGGCTCTGGAGGCTTCAGAGTCAAGGAAAAGTTATAGGCAACAAACTGGAAAGAGATGTCTTTGCACAGCTCAAGAGAATTGCAGTTATAGATACCCAGTAATGTGGAATTGCGCCTCAAGGCATCTCATGAGGAAAATGTGCCAGCTTTAAACACCTCTGAGGTCCAGAGAGTGCCAATGATAGACCCTCACCACAGTCACCTACAGGTTATAAGTCTGGAGGCAGAGGTAGTCTCACATCACTTTCTTCCAGAGGAAAAATAAAAGATTCACATAAGAATCAGACTTTGTGCTTTTTGAGATTCCTTACCTTACTTATGTCAATGATTGTATGGTATTTGGGTGAAACATGGTCTAAACCAATAATGCTTTTAAGAGTGTACAATTATTATGTGAAATGTGGTCATGAGTCACTCCTCTGCAAACCATGTTAGACTTATAGGTGATGAATAGGATCAAACCCACAACCTACTTTGCTGCAAGAAAATTATTCACTTGTTTTGAATGTGGTAGTGGCTCCTTTGTCAGGTTTTGACTAATCATACTTAAGTAATGCTGGGGTGGGACAGAGGCTTTGGTTAACAATTCTTCTAGCATTTACAGACTCCTATTAGGAAGCATATGCAACAACATTTATTTTTTTAGTAAAAGTGAAACTGGTCCCAAGGTGGATTTGATCATCTGAATACATCAGATTTTCATGCTACCTGGCCTCTGAGTGAAGCTACTGATTGTGTGACTTTTGGATTCTGGACAGAAATCCAAAGCTGAAGAGGAGAAAAGCTCAGAGACTAAAAGCTCAGAGATGAAAGGCAGCCATTCTTCTGGGCACAGGGAAAGAATAGAATCATTCCCTTATTATCCAGCAATTTTGAAATTAACCACTGGCCACACGTGGCTGTGGAATACTTGGAATGTGGCTAGTCAGAATTGACATGTCATACCTATAAATCCAAAATGGACTGAAAGAGCACAGATGTTGATAAAAAGATAAATGAGTATTCATCATGGGCATGATATGGGTGAGGTGCAAGACTGGGATGGAATTACTTAGATCTTGCTTAAGAGAATTACCTTGTAAACAAGGAGTCTTAACAATAAGAATCTGGAAGTGTAGGCTCTGGAGGCTTCAGAGTCAAGGAAAAGTTATAGGCAACAAACTGGAAAGAGATGTCTTTGCACAGCTCAAGAGAATTGCAGTTATAGATACCCAGTAATGTGGAATTGCGCCTCAAGGCATCTCATGAGGAAAATGTGCCAGCTTTAAACACCTCTGAGGTCCAGAGAGTGCCAATGATAGACCCTCACCACAGTCACCTACAGGTTATAAGTCTGGAGGCAGAGGTAGTCTCACATCACTTTCTTCCAGAGGAAAAATAAAAGATTCACATAAGAATCAGACTTTGTGCTTTTTGAGATTCCTTACCTTACTTATGTCAATGATTGTATGGTATTTGGGTGAAACATGGTCTAAACCAATAATGCTTTTAAGAGTGTACAATTATTATGTGAAATGTGGTCATGAGTCACTCCTCTGCAAACCATGTTAGACTTATAGGTGATGAATAGGATCAAACCCACAACCTACTTTGCTGCAAGAAAATTATTCACTTGTTTTGAATGTGGTAGTGGCTCCTTTGTCAGGTTTTGACTAATCATACTTAAGTAATGCTGGGGTGGGACAGAGGCTTTGGTTAACAATTCTTCTAGCATTTACAGACTCCTATTAGGAAGCATATGCAACAACATTTATTTTTTTAGTAAAAGTGAAACTGGTCCCAAGGTGGATTTGATCATCTGAATACATCAGATTTTCATGCTACCTGGCCTCTGAGTGAAGCTACTGATTGTGTGACTTTTGGATTCTGGACAGAAATCCAAAGCTGAAGAGGAGAAAAGCTCAGAGACTAAAAGCTCAGAGATGAAAGGCAGCCATTCTTCTGGGCACAGGGAAAGAATAGAATCATTCCCTTATTATCCAGCAATTTTGAAATTAACCACTGGCCACACGTGGCTGTGGAATACTTGGAATGTGGCTAGTCAGAATTGACATGTCCAGTAAGTATGAAATACATACCATATTAGAAAGACTCAGTATGAAAAAAAGAATGTAAAAATAGTTCACTAATAATTTTATATTGATTGCAGACTAAATGCTAATTTGGATATATTGTATTAAACAAGCTTAATTTTGCATAATGATTTGCCTGTTTTTCTTTTACTTGTTGTAATGTGGCTATAAAGTTTAAATTTGAAATTATATACATACTCTCATTATATTTTGACTGGACAATATTACTTTAAAAGCTTGCTTCAAATTAGATAAATGGTTATTCTCATGAAGTCATTTAATTTCATGTTTGTGCCCTTCTATGAAGTGTTTATTAACAGTTATGGCTTTCCAGTTAATTTCCATCAGCTTCTCGTGAAACCAGGTAAACAATGTAGCTGAAAAGAGTCTACTGCATTTTCCTGCCTAAACACATGAGACATTGTTGTCTGTATTTCTCCTAAACCACAGAGAATGAACAATCCACAAACATTTTATCTGGATTATATGGTCATCAACAGAGTGTTCTTCATGTGGGTGTAAGAGTAACTGACAAAGGAAATTCCATAGAAATTTCCCAGTTGCCTTTTAAGGTGCCACCAATTGTAAAGTTGTATCAGGTACCAAAATATACCATCTGAATCACACAGGAAATGACCATTGATAGATACGGAAATTATAAATTCAGGGAGAAAATTTACAATGGTTTAGTTAATTGTACGCTGAAGAAGAACACAGATGTTCATTTCTGGTAAAGTGGGGAAAAAAAAGATTTAATCTTAATTAAGTCATTTTCTCTCAGAAATTTAGCTTGGGGAGTGTGGCTGAGGATGATATCCTAGGATCATGGAAATCCTCAGGGTTTTACAGCAGTCAATGGTTGTGAAAAAAGATAGCCTGCAACTCAGTGATTTGGGCAAGGGACTTGCATCTTTGAACGACAGTTATTACATGTGTAAAGTGAGGATAATTATACCAACCTCTCAGAGATATTGTTGTATAAAGAGACTAGCAAAATAAATATGTACTATTATTATTTGGGGGAGAGGGCTATTATTATTAATGAGGCCTCCCCTGGTGTCTCTGCGGTAAAGAATCTGCCTGCCAACGCAGGAGACACGGATTCCATCCCAGATCCCAGAAGATCCCCTGGAGAGAGAAATGGCAACCCACTCTAGTATTCTTGCCTGGGAAATCCCATGGAAAGAGAAGCCTTGGGGGTTACAGTCCATGGAGCTGTGAGGAATTGACACAACTTAGCTACTGAACATTCTTATTAACAGAAGAATTTTAACGAATCACTTTTGTGGAGGCATTTTTGAGGCCCTGATTCCTACGGTAAACATTTCCAGATGACACGAACTCTTGATTTCTACCCTACAACATATTCTTTAGGGGCACATTGAACTTGTTTGATCTGACATGCTCAGTTGACTCTTTTGTTCTCTCTCTTCTCTCCTCTCCCACATTACAAATCCACTGTTTCTGACTACCGGTTTTTCCAAAGCTGTCTCTCATGAAACCCACTCTGGCTCTGATGGCCTCATATCTCCAGCTGCAATCCTGCTTTTACTGTTCTTCCTCACTCTACAGTCCTCGAGTAGTGACAGGCCCCGATCCCACGGTTTCCCAGGCAGGAAGAGTGGTCATCCACCAATACATTGTCCTACAGCTATTTCAGTAAGAAGAGCAGAGTAAAATAAACTTTAAGAAGAAAATAAACATTTTATTTATACCAAATAAAAATAAGTTTGGTATTCCCTCTTAAGTGGAAGGATGTCTGGTGAGTATTCAACTGTATATGCCAGTGAACTTGAATAGGGGAGGGGGCTCTATTTTAAGACAGTTGTCTTTCTTATATGGAAGAGAAACTTTCAGTGAGGTCTCATGGTAAACTATGTATGTGCTAGTGTTTTATGTATCCTGGGACAGTTGATTTTGCCAGTTAGAATACTAATATTGAGATTTTAAAAGGCAGATTACAGAGTATCATGAGACAATGTTGACTTTCATGGCAAAATTTCAGGGGTGTCACTGAAACTCAAGATTGACTCAAGATTGCTCAAAGATCATAGAACTACTTGAGAATAGATTCTTACATAATTATCAGATTCTGTGTCCTTGTTTGGTTTTCTGATTTGTAGCTGTACATTGAATTAAAAGATTTAAAAATGTCTGACATGGAAACCTCTGTCTATACCTATGTTTATTATTTTAATGTTTGTTTTCTATGTATTTCTTCTGTTTTTTCAGGAACAATTTTTGTACTTACTACAGAAGCCCATTTTCTCTCCTTGTGATTTCCTACAATCATCAGTTTGTGTCACAGAGCATGTATTTTATAGTTGCAATCTTCATAACATATAGAGAAATGACCTGTTTACTCTTTCTAAAACCCAACTCCCAGAGATTATCCAAGGAAATAGCTATCATTGTACAATTGTTAACTGTTCTTGTGTTTAACCATTGTCTGATTTTATTCAGTTGTTTCTGATACAAAAGAGTGGAAGAATCAAACAGTGAAATACACAAAGATTACAGCTCAATTTTGAAGTCTGGATAAATTTGGCCATAGGGCTCTATCTGGAATGTTAAGCCATTTTGAGGTTGACTGAGAAAATCTAAAGTCTTATACATGATAAGAATGGTGTATTTCAAAACAGGTTTTTACTTGTTAATTTATAAGTGATTAATGGAAAGCAGATTTGTGGTGGGGTTATAATTCTAGAATAAATTTCAGATGATGAAACAAAGACTAAGTGATTTAAAGTCAGAACTGAATAAAGACTACGGCTTGGGAGACATAGAGATATGTTTTAACTAAAAATAAGTTTGGTATTCCCTCTTAAGTGGAAGGATGTCTGGTGAGTATTCAACTGTATATGCCAGTGAACTTGAATAGGGGAGGGGGCTCTATTTTAAGACAGTTGTCTTTCTTATATGGAAGAGAAACTTTCAGTGAGGTCTCATGGTAAACTATGTATGTGCTAGTGTTTTATGTATCCTGGGACAGTTGATTTTGCCAGTTAGAATACTAATATTGAGATTTTAAAAGGCAGATTACAGAGTATCATGAGACAATGTTGACTTTCATGGCAAAATTTCAGGGGTGTCACTGAAACTCAAGATTGACTCAAGATTGCTCAAAGATCATAGAACTACTTGAGAATAGATTCTTACATAATTATCAGATTCTGTGTCCTTGTTTGGTTTTCTGATTTGTAGCTGTACATTGAATTAAAAGATTTAAAAATGTCTGACATGGAAACCTCTGTCTATACCTATGTTTATTATTTTAATGTTTGTTTTCTATGTATTTCTTCTGTTTTTTCAGGAACAATTTTTGTACTTACTACAGAAGCCCATTTTCTCTCCTTGTGATTTCCTACAATCATCAGTTTGTGTCACAGAGCATGTATTTTATAGTTGCAATCTTCATAACATATAGAGAAATGACCTGTTTACTCTTTCTAAAACCCAACTCCCAGAGATTATCCAAGGAAATAGCTATCATTGTACAATTGTTAACTGTTCTTGTGTTTAACCATTGTCTGATTTTATTCAGTTGTTTCTGATACAAAAGAGTGGAAGAATCAAACAGTGAAATACACAAAGATTACAGCTCAATTTTGAAGTCTGGATAAATTTGGCCATAGGGCTCTATCTGGAATGTTAAGCCATTTTGAGGTTGACTGAGAAAATCTAAAGTCTTATACATGATAAGAATGGTGTATTTCAAAACAGGTTTTTACTTGTTAATTTATAAGTGATTAATGGAAAGCAGATTTGTGGTGGGGGTTATAATTCTAGAATAAATTTCAGATGATGAAACAAAGACTAAGTGATTTAAAGTCAGAACTGAATAAAGACTACGGCTTGGGAGACATAGAGATATGTTTTAACTAAATGGTTTCAAAATGGTCCCATGTGTCATTTACTCATTGAAAACATGAGTCTATTACATATATTTGTATTAGATTCTCCAAAGAAATAAAACCAAAGAACCAGATGTGTGTGTATATATATATGTATATATTACATAAAATCTCATATATATAAGTAAATACTAAATATAATAAATATATTATATAATATGTATTATATAATATACAGGGCATATTGATGGTTCAATTCCAGACCAGTGCAATAAAATGAATATCACAAAAAAGTGAGCCACAAATATTTTGATTTCCTAGTGCATATGAAATATGTGTTTATACTATACCATAGTCTATTAAGTGTGCCAAAGCATTATGTCCACAACCAGTATACAAACCTCAATCAAGCAACACTTCTGAGACTTCCCTGGTGGTCCAGTGGTTAAGACCCCATGCTACCAAGGGAGGAGGCAGGCATTTGATCTGTGGTCAGAGAACTAAGATTCCACATCCATGTGGCGTGGTCAAAAGATCACTTTATTCCTAAAAAATACTAACAATCCTCTGAACCTTCAGTGAGATAGAACAGTAGTACCATGAAAGAAGATTGAGCATGAATCACCATAACAAATACAAGAAAAATAAGAAAGTTAGAAATATTGTGAGAATTACCAACATGTGACACAGAGGCCTGAAACGGGTCAGTGTTGGGAAAAAATGTTGCTGATAGACTTGCTTAATGCAGGCTTACCATTACACTTTAATTTATAAAAGCACAGTATCTGATAAGCATAATCAATCAAAGTTCAATAAAACAGAATATGCTTATATATAATATATAATAACGTCATATAATAAACAAATCTTCATGTATCATATAAAAGAAGACTTAGTTTGAAGAATTGGCTTGCCCAGTGATTGAGACTGAGATGTTCATAATAAGAGGCAGAAAGAGCATGTAACAGGAATAACCTAAGGGAACCTGGAGGTTTATGGTAAAGAGAGATGCCTGAGAAAGTGACATTTCATCTGAGACTTGAAGGATCAGTGCAGCCTGGACAGGACACAGAGCATGGGAAGTGACAGGCCTAGGGGAGGTGACTAAGGGTGTAGAGAGCCCAGTGCCTTTGAAGAGTTGAAAGAAAGCCAGTGTGGTTGAAGCACAGTAAAAAGAAGATGAGGCTAAGGCTAGCTGGGGGCCACTCATGCAGGGTCTGATGTTATGTTGCTATCCTTTCTGGGGAGATAAGTAATAAAATGTAGACTCATGCTCAACAATACTAAGTACAGCAGTAGCAATGGAAATAGCATTGTTGAGGATTTACTCTGTGTTACACTGTGTTTGGGGGGTTTTCTACTGAATATTGCATTCAATCTATAAGGTATTGAATAAGATAAGATGAATGTATCAGCTTACAGAGGGTGGGCAATTTTATGTTTATATGGCCAATAAGTGGCAAAGTCAGCATTGGAAAACAGGGTTTTCTAATTCCAGAGTCTGTGTTCTTATTGTAGTTATTCTGAGTATTGCCATGGCGTGGTCAAGAAGAAAAAATTTGATCTGTGGTCAGAGAACTAAGATTCCACATCCATGTGGCGTGGTCAAAAGATCACTTTATTCCTAAAAAATACTAACAATCCTCTGAACCTTCAGTGAGATAGAACAGTAGTACCATGAAAGAAGATTGAGCATGAATCACCATAACAAATACAAGAAAAATAAGAAAGTTAGAAATATTGTGAGAATTACCAACATGTGACACAGAGGCCTGAAACGGGTCAGTGTTGGGAAAAAATGTTGCTGATAGACTTGCTTAATGCAGGCTTACCATTACACTTTAATTTATAAAAGCACAGTATCTGATAAGCATAATCAATCAAAGTTCAATAAAACAGAATATGCTTATATATAATATATAATAACGTCATATAATAAACAAATCTTCATGTATCATATAAAAGAAGACTTAGTTTGAAGAATTGGCTTGCCCAGTGATTGAGACTGAGATGTTCATAATAAGAGGCAGAAAGAGCATGTAACAGGAATAACCTAAGGGAACCTGGAGGTTTATGGTAAAGAGAGATGCCTGAGAAAGTGACATTTCATCTGAGACTTGAAGGATCAGTGCAGCCTGGACAGGACACAGAGCATGGGAAGTGACAGGCCTAGGGGAGGTGACTAAGGGTGTAGAGAGCCCAGTGCCTTTGAAGAGTTGAAAGAAAGCCAGTGTGGTTGAAGCACAGTAAAAAGAAGATGAGGCTAAGGCTAGCTGGGGGCCACTCATGCAGGGTCTGATGTTATGTTGCTATCCTTTCTGGGGAGATAAGTAATAAAATGTAGACTCATGCTCAACAATACTAAGTACAGCAGTAGCAATGGAAATAGCATTGTTGAGGATTTACTCTGTGTTACACTGTGTTTGGGGGGTTTTCTACTGAATATTGCATTCAATCTATAAGGTATTGAATAAGATAAGATGAATGTATCAGCTTACAGAGGGTGGGCAATTTTATGTTTATATGGCCAATAAGTGGCAAAGTCAGCATTGGAAAACAGGGTTTTCTAATTCCAGAGTCTGTGTTCTTATTGTAGGTCTATTCTGAGTATTGCCCTGCACAGTATTTAAGTGAACCTACTTCTATATGAAAGGTGAAAGTGAAAGGCAGTCAGTCATTTCCAGTTCTTTGTGACCCCGTAGACAGTAGTTCATCAGGTTCCTCTGTCCATCAAATTCTCCAGGCAAATATACTGGAGTGGATTGCTGTGTCCTTCTCCAAGGGATCTTCCCAACCCAGGGATTGAACCTTGACCATGTGCATTGCAGGCAGATTCTTTACTCTCTGAGCCATCAGGGAAGTCCACTTCTACATGAATTAGCTGTAATTGTTGTTTCAGTGTCCTTTTGAAAGGCAAGTACCTTTTATTTTTTCCGTAGGCAAGGCTTACCAAAAGATACCTTCCTCCCTTCCTCACACGATGCTGTCTAGCAAACCCAAATAAGAATTCCCTTGTCTCCCAGCTGATAGAGAATTTGTGTATGGGACAGATGAGTGCGTACATTTCGGCTCTATAGATCACACATTCCTTGTACTGGTTCCATTAAAACACCTAAAATAGTTTAGAGGGAAATAATTTGTTCTTCCTAAGCTGGTTGAAGTTGAAAAACAACATTTTGATAAAGTTCCTCAATATATTGAAGATTCAAATGAACTAACTCTGGAATCTAGTGATGTAGGTGCAAGAGATAGAGTCCAATAGACCAGGACTGAGTTCAAGTTCTGCCACTTATTAGTTGTTGATTATTGGCAGATTCATTAACCTCTCTGAATCTCTGCTTTTCAGCTGTGAAATAGAGATACTATAGATAATGCATTTAGTTGTGCTCAGTTGTATGACTCTTTGCAACCCCATGGACTGTAACTCACTAAGCTTCTCTGGCCATGGGATTTCCTAGGCAAGAATAGTGGAGTAGGTTGCAATTTCCTCTTCCAGGGGATCTTCCCTACCCAAGGATCAAACCCACTTCTCCTGCATCTCCTGAATCTCTTGTATTGCAGGAGATTTTTTACTG
This sequence comes from Tragulus kanchil, assembly GCA_022376925.1. Classification (NCBI taxonomy): domain Eukaryota; kingdom Metazoa; phylum Chordata; class Mammalia; order Artiodactyla; family Tragulidae; genus Tragulus; species Tragulus kanchil. The sequence continues at coordinate 158,123,316 of JAIOJX010000025.1, read as the reverse complement.
CTCGAGCCTTTGAGGATAACAAATAAGGATAATATAGTACCTACCTCACCTAAGTGTTGTGAGGATTAAATGAGATGATATATATTCCAAGTTCAGTAATTGGTAGCCAGTCAATATCAATTCACTTTTGCAGACACTGAATACCTTACGGGTTCCATTTTTAATGCAGTCACAAAAATAGTCAGCCTGAGGTATAATGCTTTGAATTGTATATCTAAATGATGCATACAATGCCAAACAGTAACACTGAATAACACATCGAAAATACCAAAACATTTCAAAGAAAAAAATTTACAATTCCAAGGTCATTTCTCCAAAAACTTTTTATTTTTATTTATAAACTCAACATTTAGTTCAATGCTAGGAAACATAAAAACCTTGATAAATGTTTGTGTAATGAATAGGTAAATAATAAAGGAAGCAAGGGAGGAAGGAAGGACTAGATGGATGAATACGGCTTTATTTGTTGTGCAGTGCAAATGTAAATTCAGTGACTGAGATGCACGTGTGACACCAATCTGAGTCTAGTGAAGAGAAAGTAATGTGAACCTTCATACCTGGAAGTAGCTAGAAAGCAAGGTGAAACTGGTTCACACTTCCTTGTACTGGTTCCATTAAAACACCTAAAATAGTTTAGAGGAAATAATTTGTTCTTCCTAAGCTGGTTGAAGTTGAAAAACAACATTTTGATAAAGTTCCTCAATATATTGAAGATTCAAATGAACTAACTCTGGAATCTAGTGATGTAGGTGCAAGAGATAGAGTCCAATAGACCAGGACTGAGTTCAAGTTCTGCCACTTATTAGTTGTTGATTATTGGCAGATTCATTAACCTCTCTGAATCTCTGCTTTTCAGCTGTGAAATAGAGATACTATAGATAATGCATTTAGTTGTGCTCAGTTGTATGACTCTTTGCAACCCCATGGACTGTAACTCACTAAGCTTCTCTGGCCATGGGATTTCCTAGGCAAGAATAGTGGAGTAGGTTGCAATTTCCTCTTCCAGGGGATCTTCCCTACCCAAGGATCAAACCCACTTCTCCTGCATCTCCTGAATCTCTTGTATTGCAGGAGATTTTTTACTGCTCGAGCCTTTGAGGATAACAAATAAGGATAATATAGTACCTACCTCACCTAAGTGTTGTGAGGATTAAATGAGATGATATATATTCCAAGTTCAGTAATTGGTAGCCAGTCAATATCAATTCACTTTTGCAGACACTGAATACCTTACGGGTTCCATTTTTAATGCAGTCACAAAAATAGTCAGCCTGAGGTATAATGCTTTGAATTGTATATCTAAATGATGCATACAATGCCAAACAGTAACACTGAATAACACATCGAAAATACCAAAACATTTCAAAGAAAAAAATTTACAATTCCAAGGTCATTTCTCCAAAAACTTTTTATTTTTATTTATAAACTCAACATTTAGTTCAATGCTAGGAAACATAAAAACCTTGATAAATGTTTGTGTAATGAATAGGTAAATAATAAAGGAAGCAAGGGAGGAAGGAAGGACTAGATGGATGAATACGGCTTTATTTGTTGTGCAGTGCAAATGTAAATTCAGTGACTGAGATGCACGTGTGACACCAATCTGAGTCTAGTGAAGAGAAAGTAATGTGAACCTTCATACCTGGAAGATAGCCAGAAAGCAAGGTAAAAAAATGGAACTGACATCTGGATCAGCAAGAAAAAAAGGTAAATGTTTCCTAGTCCTATTCTTCCTGGCTATACAGTTATGCTTTAAGAAAATCATTGTTTAACTTCAGTTTATGGATGTAGCTGCAACCCAAATAATCTTGCAGAACAGACAGCTCTGCATTCACAGGCACCTATGCCAGTAATGCATACCCTCAAACTCAATTTCAAAGTTTATGCTCAGAAATAAATATTTCCAAGAGATAGGGCATTTGTCTGTTCTTCAATTTATATATGCCCCTCAGGCATAGGTAGTTTTCTAGGAATTTCCAGTATAAACTTTTGCTCTCTGAGCTGAGTTTAAATACTCATTGTTTCCCCCAGAAAAATATCATGCATTTAATTTTTGAGAGAAAACAAATCAGAGGCAAATACTTGGCTCTTTAGGGAATTGAGTCAAAATTCATTACAGATGAATTAATTAGTGCAAATAAAGACTGATAAATGTGACAATTAGAGTATGTATGGTACGTGTTGTCAACAGAACTCTAATGTTAAGGAAATGTCACACACATAAATTGAGAGTGTTATTTACAGGTTTTTCTTCTCATGAATATATGTATATGTATACACACACACACACACACACACACACACAAAGTACTGTTTACTCAAGATCCTATATGTCTGTAAATGGAGGGATTCAGAAATTGACCATTAAGAGAAGACTTTATTTTATTATACCTGCGAAGGGCTGGGAAGAAAGTTAGACTGTTAAGAAGAGTTGTCTTTCCATGACTCAATATTTTTCCATTCTGTCTTTGTTAAGAAAGTTAAGGAAAGCAATCAAAGAAAAGTTGGCTTAATGCAACACAATAAGATTGAACTATAGAGAAACTTGGCTGCAGTTATTAACAATGAACCCAAGCTTGATTTTCACCTTCTTCACATAATCCTTGTTGACAGGTAAAGTGGTTGACATTTATCAACATGTGTGCTAACAATGGACATTTTTGTTTACATTAGTGAGGAATGTAAAGACCAAGGAAAGCAGATGAAGAATACTGTATTAAGCACAAAAGGAAAAGAAGAATTAAAGGTGATTAATAAATTATTTCAAAGAACACTTTTGATAATACACACAATTTGCTGGTGTACCTGTGTGCATTTGTCTTTACAATTTTACAGTGCTCATCACTTTGATATTTCTGTCCTGCATAACAAGCGTGAACTCTGAAGTAGATTTTGTGGGAAAGGCAATACTAGTATTAAACAATAATAATCTGCCCTGCATCAATTTCTCCTTCATTCTGCATTTGCTGAAACTTGTAGATATTTTCTCCACTTGATGTTAAGTAGATTATGTATTCTTCTTAGGCAAGCAGTGTGTCTTCCAAGACAGAATAATTTCTTTCTTCTCTCTACTTTTAACATTTTCTACTTCATTTATAATAGATAAACATGAGATATTTGAGGATGAATGCATAAATAAGCAAATGAACACATGAATACATGCACAAACATGTTTTTAGACTACTAGACTATAACTTTCTTGTCTCAGTTTTGCTTGTTAATTATGAAAAAAAGTGGCCAAAAAACAACAACAAAAAAAAAGATAGAAAATTCCCTAAAACAAACAAAAAACCAATCTCAGCAAATACACCAGCCAGCATTACCCTATTCCAAGCCGCAAGATACTGCCCTTACACAAGATGTCAGTGTACCTCTTGGTGTCAAGCCACTGAAGACCCTCCCCAATGAAGTATTATACTAGTGCTGCCCCTGTGTGATCCATCTCTGCACTTAGCAGCTCCCCAGGGAGTGTTTGCCAAATTGTGGATGTCATAGAACATTTTCTCTTAAAACAGAGACAGAAATGCAGAAAAAAAGTGAGAGGAAAGCAGGAATGCTTTCCTCTCGGGGTTTTAATAAGACAATTTTTTAAATTAAAGACATTTGTATTGTTTTAAGTGGAAACACTGTAAGGGTCTTTATTTCTTGTATTTGCTTGTTTTCAAAGGTATGAAGAGTGATGTGCATTATTTTATCACCTACCCAGGCAACAGCCACTGAACAGCTCTGACAGCATATCCCCAGATTGTTTGCCACATGGCCACACTGCCACCAGAAAGCCTGGAACAGTGAGCAGGACCAGGAAGGGAAGTTGTTCCAGCTACTGATTTATTACATTAGTGAGGAATGTAAAGACCAAGGAAAGCAGATGAAGAATACTGTATTAAGCACAAAAGGAAAAGAAGAATTAAAGGTGATTAATAAATTATTTCAAGACACATATTGCTGGTGTACCTGTGTGCATTTGTCTTTACAATTTTACAGTGCTCATCACTTTGATATTTCTGTCCTGCATAACAAGCGTGAACTCTGAAGTAGATTTTGTGGGAAAGGCAATACTAGTATTAAACAATAATAATCTGCCCTGCATCAATTTCTCCTTCATTCTGCATTTGCTGAAACTTGTAGATATTTTCTCCACTTGATGTTAAGTAGATTATGTATTCTTCTTAGGCAAGCAGTGTGTCTTCCAAGACAGAATAATTTCTTTCTTCTCTCTACTTTTAACATTTTCTACTTCATTTATAATAGATAAACATGAGATATTTGAGGATGAATGCATAAATAAGCAAATGAACACATGAATACATGCACAAACATGTTTTTAGACTACTAGACTATAACTTTCTTGTCTCAGTTTTGCTTGTTAATTATGAAAAAAAGTGGCCAAAAAACAACAACAAAAAAAAAGATAGAAAATTCCCTAAAACAAACAAAAAACCAATCTCAGCAAATACACCAGCCAGCATTACCCTATTCCAAGCCGCAAGATACTGCCCTTACACAAGATGTCAGTGTACCTCTTGGTGTCAAGCCACTGAAGACCCTCCCCAATGAAGTATTATACTAGTGCTGCCCCTGTGTGATCCATCTCTGCACTTAGCAGCTCCCCAGGGAGTGTTTGCCAAATTGTGGATGTCATAGAACATTTTCTCTTAAAACAGAGACAGAAATGCAGAAAAAAAGTGAGAGGAAAGCAGGAATGCTTTCCTCTCGGGGTTTTAATAAGACAATTTTTTAAATTAAAGACATTTGTATTGTTTTAAGTGGAAACACTGTAAGGGTCTTTATTTCTTGTATTTGCTTGTTTTCAAAGGTATGAAGAGTGATGTGCATTATTTTATCACCTACCCAGGCAACAGCCACTGAACAGCTCTGACAGCATATCCCCCCAGATTGTTTGCCACATGGCCACACTGCCACCAGAAAGCCTGGAACAGTGAGCAGGACCAGGAAGGGGAAGTTGTTCCAGCTACTGTACATCTCAGGGGCTTAAAGAGAATCCAAGTTTTCTGGGTGAAAAATACCTGCAGCTATATCTCCTATAAGCAGAGAGCAATGTTCTCTGGTCCCTGCCTTGGGAAAATCTCTTCGTTTCATGTTTGTGGCTAATACGCCTAATGGTAGACTCACTTAAAACCCAATATCCTGATTGTGGACCATGCCAAAGATTTAACTGGGAATGCTGCTCTCTTTTTATCCTATGTCCTTGATTTTTCAAATAATTAGCATGTGTGTCATACAACCAGAGTTCAATTAAGGCTATTCAAAACTGTGAAAATTGGGGGTTCTATCTTTAGAAAAGGAAGGCAAAATCTTTTCCCAGTGGGCACTATCTTTGTATTTAACTTCAGAATTCATAAACATTGGTGTTAATTAGCACTTTGTTTTTACTGCATCTTGCATGGAGTTGTAAATTTTTGAATCTCTGTTTCTACATTTTTTCAGAGTTCAGGATTATGCCTGGAACTCCTGGAAGATCTTTGAACCTTCTCTGAAATTGAATCTGTGCATATAATTGAATTCTCTAAGCATGCGTTTTCTGTGGATTAGGAGCTCAGTGTGCATGTGTGAGATGGAGTTACGCATAAGCAGAGGAGTTCCCAGTACAACACGTGATAATTACAGGCAGCTATGGGTGGGGAAATTAAAATGTCTTGTTTTGTTTTGATTTGCTTTTCAGATATCCTACAGATAAAGAAATTAGCTTCATTCATTTGTATATTTCTGTCAGCTGCTTTTTAGAGATTCAGAGAGTTCAAATGCCTTTGAAACTCTGCCATAAGAAGATGGAGTTTTCTACCAGCTTGGAAGAAATACAACCTTTTTCACTGGTGCTGACTAGGAATCATACACATACAGGCTAGAAGGAAACCTGGTTGCTGCTGTCTCAGGGTTCAGTGGTTCTAGAGAAAGATAAACATTTGAAGTAGTAGCGGGATGTAGAACATCTTTTACCATTGAAGGAATCCCTGCTAGGGCTCTGTTTCCTTACAGGCATTTCCTTCATGTGTGTTGTGGACTCCTGGTAGATCTTGGAAAGATTTTAGCTTTTTCTGGTGCTGATACCCGGGGCCTGGACAGAGCCCACCATTCATCTCAGTCTGGATCCTTATCCTCTCACTTTATCTCTTATTTGTGCTGGGCCACAATAGACTTCAACAGGGATTTAGGACAAAAAATAAACACAGCATGATGGGAACAATCAGATGCTTTGTGTTGCAAGGAGAAGTTCCTCATTTTTTCCCTAAAAATACTAGTCTCTGCATTTTTACACTGGTTTTGAGCCATTCTATAATATCAATGAAGTATCTTTTTCAGTTATGCCTAAGGAAATGAATTCCCCAAATCAGAAAAGAGACTATTCCTCTTCATTTTAAATGGTATATTTGCTCCTCTGTCTTACTTTTACTTCCCGGCGAACATATATGATGCTAAAAAATAAGGATAAGGGCTTCCCTGGTGGTCCAGTGGGTAAGGACACCGCCTTGCAGTGCAAGGGGCGCCAGTTCGATCCCTGGCCTGGGAAGATCCCATGTGCTGCAGAGCGGCTGGACCGATGTGTCCAATTACAGAGCCAGAGCTCTGGAGTGCATGCGCTCAGAGCCAGTGCTCTGCGACCACAGAGGCCACTGCCAATTGGAGGCCCACATGGGCCAAAGAACAAAGATGGATGAAAATAGGTAAATGAAAGACCAATAGAAGTGGCCACTGCCCCCCTTCCTCTCCAACCCCACCCCCAAAATTAATAAGGATAGGGCTTCCCTGGTGGTCCAGTGGGTAAAGAGCCCGCCTTGCAGTGCAAGGGGCACTGGTTCAATCCCTGGCCCAGGAAGGTCCTGCGTGCCACAGAGCTGCTGGACCTGTGTGTCCAATTAGGGGTCAGTGCTCTGGAGCACATGTATCCAGAGCCAGTGTTCTGCAATGAGAGAAGCCACTGCGATGGGAGGCCCACATATGCCAAAGCATAAAGATGGATGAAAAATAAATGATGACTTACAGGCAATAAATAAATAAATAAATAAATAAAATAAAGTAAAAATGTTTCATGTTAAAAAAAAAAAAGAAGTTGAGGTGTATTTTAAATTGTCTTGAGGGGAAATTGCATTTGAAACTATTTGATTGTTGTCCCACAGGTTCCAAAAAAATAAAGACAGTCCTTGTATGACTATGAGGTAGTGGGTAACCTTTAACAGAGTCCAATTATTAATCTGGGGGAAATATGGAAATGGAACAATTGCCTTATTTTTTCTGTTCTGGTAGGTGGGAAATGGAGCATTATCCTGATTTTATGCTCTCATGTCTCCAGTTTCATACAGATGCTATCACTATAAAAGTGCAGTGCAGTTTTTTTTTTTAATTGTTATTGGGATATAGGTACTTTATAAAACTGTGTTACCTTCTGCTGTATAGCGAAGTGAATCAACTGTGTGTATACATGTACTTCCTTCCCATGTAGGTCACTACAATATATTGAGTCGTGCTCCCTGTGCTGTAGGTTTTCATCAGTTCTCTATTTCAAATGTAGTTTGAATAGTATATATATATGTCAATCTCAATCTCCCAAGTCATCCCATCCCCCCTTCCTCCAATGGTGTCCATACATTTGTTCTCTATGTCTGTGTTTCTATTTCTGCTTTGCAAATATGTTCATCTGTACCATTTTTCTAGATTATTATCCAATTAGTCTTTCTAATACTTAACAGATAATCAAGGTCACTGAAAGAATATGTTTATTTTTGTCTATAGTTGTAACCTACAGATAGATGACCTACACTATTGAGGGATAATTATAAGATGGCCATTTCAATTGGATATGCTTGCTTATAGCTGGCATTGTGGCATCTTTGTAAATATACATATGCTAGGAAAGCTCCAATCCAGTCTCTAATAGCATATGTAATTAGGTGAACCTGTGATGCCTTCAGCAAAACATACCACTTTATTTAACCAAATATCCACAAATTTCACCTTTCTATTCTGATGGGTTATGACAGCTGATCTCTACATATGTTGTTCAAGACCAGAGTTTGCTGACGCTTTATGTATTCTCTGGTGGCTCAGGTGGTGAAGAATCTGCCTGCAATGCCAGGGACCTGGGTTCAATCCCTGGATCTAGAAGATCTCCTGGAGAAGAGAATTCATGTCTGGAGAATTCCATGGACAGAGGAGCCTGACAGGTTATAGTCTATTGGGGTCGCAAAGAGTTGGACACAACTTTGAGTGACTAACATTTTCACTTTATATATTAGCTAACGCTCTGTATTATTCAGGATGAGATTGCCACATTCCTATGAGAAAGGAGATTGTACTGTCTGGCAATTGATCACATTTAGCTTGCAAACAATATCTTGATCTCAACAGAGCATGATCTCCTTTTTGGGTGATACTCAATGTCTAAAAAGTGTTCAAATGCACCACTGCCTCATGGAATTAGGTCTGTGAAGGGTTTAGACCCTCTGAGGCACATGCTGGGAAATGCAGGTCTTTCTCACTTTCTATGCGTTAACTACCACTTCTGTTCAGAAGTGAAAAGTTATTCATGTGGGAGGCATGATGAGTGACAGACCAACCTGGCTTGGCAAAGAGTCAATCTCATTTTCGTCCCAGGTTTTCATCAGTTCTCTATTTCAAATGTAGTTTGAATAGTATATATATATGTCAATCTCAATCTCCCAAGTCATCCCATCCCCCCTTCCTCCAATGGTGTCCATACATTTGTTCTCTATGTCTGTGTTTCTATTTCTGCTTTGCAAATATGTTCATCTGTACCATTTTTCTAGATTATTATCCAATTAGTCTTTCTAATACTTAACAGATAATCAAGGTCACTGAAAGAATATGTTTATTTTTGTCTATAGTTGTAACCTACAGATAGATGACCTACACTATTGAGGGATAATTATAAGATGGCCATTTCAATTGGATATGCTTGCTTATAGCTGGCATTGTGGCATCTTTGTAAATATACATATGCTAGGAAAGCTCCAATCCAGTCTCTAATAGCATATGTAATTAGGTGAACCTGTGATGCCTTCAGCAAAACATACCACTTTATTTAACCAAATATCCACAAATTTCACCTTTCTATTCTGATGGGTTATGACAGCTGATCTCTACATATGTTGTTCAAGACCAGAGTTTGCTGACGCTTTATGTATTCTCTGGTGGCTCAGGTGGTGAAGAATCTGCCTGCAATGCCAGGGACCTGGGTTCAATCCCTGGATCTAGAAGATCTCCTGGAGAAGAGAATTCATGTCTGGAGAATTCCATGGACAGAGGAGCCTGACAGGTTATAGTCTATTGGGGTCGCAAAGAGTTGGACACAACTTTGAGTGACTAACATTTTCACTTTATATATTAGCTAACGCTCTGTATTATTCAGGATGAGATTGCCACATTCCTATGAGAAAGGAGATTGTACTGTCTGGCAATTGATCACATTTAGCTTGCAAACAATATCTTGATCTCAACAGAGCATGATCTCCTTTTTGGGTGATACTCAATGTCTAAAAAGTGTTCAAATGCACCACTGCCTCATGGAATTAGGTCTGTGAAGGGTTTAGACCCTCTGAGGCACATGCTGGGAAATGCAGGTCTTTCTCACTTTCTATGCTTTAACTACCACTTCTGTTCAGAAGTGAAAAGTTATTCATGTGGGAGGCATGATGAGTGACAGACCAACCTGGCTTGGCAAAGAGAAACTGCGAAAACACAATCTGCTCTTTGGGAAGGGCGGTGGTATTAAATTACTCCTGTTGGAGGTGACTCTTAGTGAGACAGTCTCAACCTGCATGTATGTGATACAGATATACTAGCAAAGTTCATCTCAAGCCACTATGCCTTGTCTACCTCTAGACAAGATGCATAGATTCAAGACAAGAGTCAGAGAAAAAAAGTGTCTCATTAGAAAACCCAATCTAGAGAAATCTTGAATAGGAATAAGAATAAACCCAGAGTGATGCATGGCAAATCATTATTAGCAGTTAATTCTGAGGTTAATTGGAAGTAGGAAAGAAGTTGTTGTTTAGTTGCTCAGTCATGTCCAACTCTTACCGACCCCATGAATGCAGCACACCAGGCTTCCCTGTTCTTCACTACCTCCCAGAGTTTGCTCAAACTCATGTCCATTGAGTCAGTGATGCCATCTAATCATCTAATCCTCTGTTGTCCCTTTCTCCTGACTTCAATTTTTCCCAGCATGAGGGTCTTTTCCAATGATTCAGCTCTTCATATCAGGTGGACAAAATATTGGAGCTTCAGCATCAGTCCTTCCAATGAATATCAAAGGCTGATTTTCTTTAGGATTGACTGATTTGATCTCCTTCCTGTCTGCAGGACTCTTGAGAGTCTCCTCTAGAACTATAGTTCAAAAGCATCAGTTCTTCCATGCTCAGCCTTCTTTATGGTCCATCTTTCACATCCATACGTAACTACTTTGTGAAAGATATAGTTTTTGATTCAGGATGAGATTGCCACATTCCTATGAGAAAGGAGATTGTACTGTCTGGCAATTGATCACATTTAGCTTGCAAACAATATCTTGATCTCAACAGAGCATGATCTCCTTTTTGGGTGATACTCAATGTCTAAAAAGTGTTCAAATGCACCACTGCCTCATGGAATTAGGTCTGTGAAGGGTTTAGACCCTCTGAGGCACATGCTGGGAAATGCAGGTCTTTCTCACTTTCTATGCTTTAACTACCACTTCTGTTCAGAAGTGAAAAGTTATTCATGTGGGAGGCATGATGAGTGACAGACCAACCTGGCTTGGCAAAGAGAAACTGCGAAAACACAATCTGCTCTTTGGGAAGGGCGGTGGTATTAAATTACTCCTGTTGGAGGTGACTCTTAGTGAGACAGTCTCAACCTGCATGTATGTGATACAGATATACTAGCAAAGTTCATCTCAAGCCACTATGCCTTGTCTACCTCTAGACAAGATGCATAGATTCAAGACAAGAGTCAGAGAAAAAAAGTGTCTCATTAGAAAACCCAATCTAGAGAAATCTTGAATAGGAATAAGAATAAACCCAGAGTGATGCATGGCAAATCATTATTAGCAGTTAATTCTGAGGTTAATTGGAAGTAGGAAAGAAGTTGTTGTTTAGTTGCTCAGTCATGTCCAACTCTTACCGACCCCATGAATGCAGCACACCAGGCTTCCCTGTTCTTCACTACCTCCCAGAGTTTGCTCAAACTCATGTCCATTGAGTCAGTGATGCCATCTAATCATCTAATCCTCTGTTGTCCCTTTCTCCTGACTTCAATTTTTCCCAGCATGAGGGTCTTTTCCAATGATTCAGCTCTTCATATCAGGTGGACAAAATATTGGAGCTTCAGCATCAGTCCTTCCAATGAATATCAAAGGCTGATTTTCTTTAGGATTGACTGATTTGATCTCCTTCCTGTCTGCAGGACTCTTGAGAGTCTCCTCTAGAACTATAGTTCAAAAGCATCAGTTCTTCCATGCTCAGCCTTCTTTATGGTCCATCTTTCACATCCATACGTAACTACTGGAAAAATCATAGTTTTGACTCTAATGACCTTTGTGAGGAAAGTGATGTCTCTGCTTTTAACATCCTGTTTAGATTTGTCATAGGAGCAAGTATCTTTTAATTTCATGGCTGCAGTCACCATCTACAGTGATTTTGGAGACCAAGAAAATTAAGTCTGTCACTGTTTCCATTTTTTTCCTCATATATTTGCCATAAAGTGATGGGTCCAGATGCTATGATCTTAGTTCTTTGAATGTTGGTTTTAAACCAGAGAGAATCAATTATAGGGTATGCAAATACTGATCTTTTTAATGCTGCATTTGAGGAAGTACATGGTAAACTTTCAACATCTGAAAATCTTTTGGGGGTCTATCCTAAAAAGCCTCTATCCGTGTTGATGATCACCCACAAGGTCTTTCAGGACACTCTCAACTTCACAATGTTGAATAATGATGCAGCCCACTCCCTCTTCCTAAACTCATGCCCAAAATCAGTTCCTCTAAGTAATTTCAAGTGTGATAAGAGTAGTGATTACTCACAACAGCAGTGACCAGAACCAGGTAGAAAGTTTCTGAAGAAGAGGCTATGTAACTAGTGGCTAGGCTGTACCAGTGACCTTTGACCTCAGTCAAGCAGAACTTGATTCAGAATGTCTGGCCTCAACAGCTACAGCCCTAACACTTAAGAAGCCCAATGAGCATCCAGAGGTACTTCTAGTTTATTCTTTCTCAGACACTCAACCTTTCAGCTAAGTGGTCAGCCTTTTTTTGTATAGAAAAGACCATTAGAAATACCCTCAAGCAGTCGTACTCGTCTGTTAACATTGTTTGCTGTATGCCTTCTCAACTTGGAGTTTGCTAACCTAATGTTACTGAAATGGGCCATGCTGGGAATATTTACACCAGGGAAATCAACACATGCTACAAACCGTGGCTCCTGCCCTTCCCGCCAATTAAACATTTCTCTGCACACCACTGCCCCAAAGGCTTTCTACAGTATTATCCCAGAAAATTTAAAAGTTGTTCAAAGTCTCCAAAACAACCCTATCTGCCTTGAAAAACTCAGAAGGCTAACTTTTCCTCCCTTCTCTTCAAAAGGAACAGTCATACAGGAAGATAGGAACCACTTTACGTATTGCTTCTCCAAGAAGACATTGGTCATTCCCCAGGAGGCTCAGAAACAGCACAAGAATCATTAGCCTAATTTTTACCCTCATTATATCCTACCAAGTGTCCATCCCTAAATGAAAGAAGGAAGAGAAATATTTCTTTTCTCTTTCCCTTTTAATCTGATTTTATTTATTTATTTATTTATTTTTAACCTTTATTTTGCTTTTAACTTTTACAGAGTTTTGTTGTTTAGAGATATGTATGTTCCCAGATTAGTCATATGTATATCCCCCCCTGAGAAATATTTCTTACTATGATCTGGGTGGTGAATGAACTTGGAGGAAAGCAAATGGCCCAGGAGACTCATATTCATGTACCTGAACCCTGTCCCCAAAAAGGTCCATGTTCACCCAGGGAAAAGGTCCCACCCAGAAAGCATCCTCCCCATCGTTTCATTCCTCTTAGGCCAGTAGTAGCTATGGTGGACTACTTGCCCTTTTTTGTGGTGAAATCTGTTTATTTTGAGAACAAATTATGATTTGGCAGCAGCAATAGAGCTCTGCATTTTTTTCCTCTTATTGTGAGCATTTTTAAAAAAGCAAACACCTAAAAACCAGCAGTGACAGACACTACACAAGTAGTACCACTCCTTCTCACCAAACCTGTCTGGGAGCTTGGCCTAAGGGGGTGCTGGCTTCAACACACCTCTCAGCCTAGCACATGGTTCTCATTGCCAGCAGCATTCCATATATCACCCCAACAGTCTCAAAAGCCAACATTCCTACCCCCAGATCACTGAGGCAAATAAAGCCACAGTAATGATGTTTTTGACTAGAAGGGACCTCCAGTCTTCTTGCCATCCTCTTTGTTTTTATAGCTAATGTAGAAATTTTAGGTGACTTGCCCATGATCACATGGAGGGGTAGAAGAACCACGATCAGGGCTTTCTCATTTCAAAGCCCATGCTTCTGATCATTAGGCTGTAGTCAGCTGAAATCTTTATCATACCTCAGAGTCCATCTGAAGAGGCTGTACCTTTCTTTCTGACCCCAAAAGACTATCATTCCTGCCTACTCCAAACGATCATGCTAAGTCGCTTCTGACTCTTTGTGACCTTATAGACTGTAGCCCACTATATTCCTCTGTCAGTGGGATTCTCCAGGGAAGAGTACTGGAGTGGGGTGCCATGCCCTCCTCCAAGGGATCTTCCTGACCTAGGGATCGAACCACATCTCTAATGTCTTCTGCATTGGCAGGTGGGTTCTTTATGACTAGTGCCACTGGGAAAGTCCCTGAACCATCACAATCTTGTGTATTCTTCACCTTTCTTCTTATTGCTTATTTTCTTCCTCCTGGGATAGATTCCTCGAGCTAAAACTGGATCTTCCTTTCCTCTGTCGGTAGATGTTTAATAAAAAGGTACTGAATGGAATTGAAATGACTTGAGCTTTGAGTCCACATTTCTGCAGTACTATCAATTGCACGTGTATAAGAAGAAAACCAGGAGCTGATTAAAATGGAAATTTCTGGAATTCTGATTCAAGAACTCTTGAGTGGGTTCCAGGGACCTGCATTTTCAATAAGCCAGCAAGTGATTCTGAAGCTCACTCTATCTGTACTTTCTTTCCAATTCTCTCTTATAAGAAATATATTTCTGAGATATGTGGCCAAGATTAGAGGCATCACTGAGTTCCCAGAACACAGCAAAGAGTACAGGTCCACACACTTTTGGGTCCTAGAGAATTAATTTCAATAACAGAGATGTCTAACTTAAGCATTTTCAAGTGGGCTGTGGACTAAGGAACTTCATGTTCTGTCAAATGTCATTCTCACCAAACTCCCCCACTCCCTAAGCTGAGACAAAGTTCTGCAGTAATGGAGAAGGAGGGACAAATAAAGGCTTTTTGTCCATGAAGTCAATGTGGAACTCATACCTTTCAAGAGTACACAGGCATTTTAGAAAGAATAAAGAGTTTAAAGAGAGCCTCATTACAACACTGACACTCTGCAATGTGATATGCTCAATTAGTTAATGTTTGTAAAGTTCTTTGATCTCATAAAGCAGTGAGATAATCCTGGCCTTATTTACTGAGTGCTTCTCTTCCCGAGGGCTCAAAGTGATTTATAGGCAACAAGCCCAATTCTTTGCTTGCCCGTTCAGAGGGGCACTCAGAATAATCAAGGGAGGTTGTCTAGGAGCCAAATTGAAGAAGGGCACCATGGGTGTTGTGATGGTCCATGCTGAGGAGGACCACAGACCCTTACTAAGTTTCAGGATGTAAGGCATGTCTTCTGTGCTCACTTATCACCCATGTTGCTATCAGAGCATTTATCATGTTGTAGTATAGAGTCAACATTTGTTTACAAGTCCGCCTCCACTTGAACAGATAAACTGGGAATTTCAGCTTTGCATGACCTGGCCATTGTTCAAGTCTCCAAACTTAACTCACACAGTTTTCCCTCTCGTTCACCACCTCCTCCAGAGAAGGAGATGGCAACTCACTGCAGTTTCCTTACCTGAAAAATTCCATGGACAGAGAAGCCTGGGGGACTACAGTCTGTGGGGTCACAAAGAGTCAGAGATGACAGACCTACTGAGCATGGCCTGGCACCGCCTCCAGTCAAACTGATGTTTCTGTTTCTCAGACATACCAAGCTTCTTTCATGTGTTGGCCTCTTTATGTTAAAGCTATTTTTCACCATGGTCACCTCTCACCAACCAAATTTCAGCTCAGCTGTCACCTCTCTTAATCCTGACCACTCTTAGTTAAAGGTGCTAACCACTCTCAACTATTAGTCAGTTTTATAGCTGTTTGATTTTCTTCATAGCACCTATATTTTCTGAGATCATCTGATTTTTTATTTCATATTACTTATTTATTTATTTTTTGACATTCTGATATCATTTTGTAGGAGTGGTGGCTATCTTCAATTTTTTCTTCCTTGTTTCTCTTTTATTTTTTCTGTGATAGTCTGTTACTTGAAATCAGGG
Organism: Tragulus kanchil; assembly: GCA_022376925.1. Classification (NCBI taxonomy): domain Eukaryota; kingdom Metazoa; phylum Chordata; class Mammalia; order Artiodactyla; family Tragulidae; genus Tragulus; species Tragulus kanchil. Next base: position 158,107,717 of record JAIOJX010000025.1, on the reverse strand, counting down.
TTATCTACCTCATTCACCATTGAAACCATAGTACCTAGAGGCTTTTAAGTGATCTATGAAGTAATTTGATATAAATATTTGTTGTTTAAGTATCTTATACAACTTAATAAATACTTTTTAAATAAACCAAGATATGAACAAATGTTAGGCTAATTGCTGTGCTTCAGCATAAATTCCATACTTCACTAAACTACTGGTCAGTCCTTTTGCTCACAAAGTATGACAGGTCTGGACTTCATATACCTTCAGTAGAAAGTAATTTTTGATTTTCAGCTATCTTCCAGCCTGTGATACTCAAGCTCTCAAACCTGTTGATTTTTATCTTTTTTTCTCTCTCTCTTTTTTTAATGTGGACCATTTTTTAAATCTTTATTGAATTTGCTACACTATTGTTTTGGTTTTCTGGCCTTGTGATTTGTGGGAATTAGCTCCCTGACTGGGGATCAAACCTGTACCCCTGCCTTGGAAGATGAAGTCTTAACCACTGGACTGGTAGGGAAGTCCCTGATTTTTCTATTGCATTTTTTCATACAATTTTCTTTTCCTTTCTGCTTCCATTGCTTCTCCCTATTTCATAATTTTAAAATTTCACTTAATGTTTCAATGTTTTCTTTAACAACAGCCTCCAGACAGCTCCACCATGATGGATGCTGCACATTATTGGCAGATTTTGGTATATCTTATCCTGTCATTTTCCCACCTCCAGAAGCTCCAATCACTTATCCTCAATCACTTTGGCATCTCTGTGGGCCACCCGTGAGGCCATAAGCAGATTACATATTATAACATAGCTTCCGATTTTGTAAAAATAATCTGTTTTTCACCATGGTCACCTCTCACCAACCAAATTTCAGCTCAGCTGTCACCTCTCTTAATCCTGACCACTCTTAGTTAAAGGTGCTAACCACTCTCAACTATTAGTCAGTTTTATAGCTGTTTGATTTTCTTCATAGCACCTATATTTTCTGAGATCATCTGATTTTTTATTTCATATTACTTATTTATTTATTTTTTGACATTCTGATATCATTTTGTAGGAGTGGTGGCTATCTTCAATTTTTTCTTCCTTGTTTCTCTTTTATTTTTTCTGTGATAGTCTGTTACTTGAAATCAGGGTTATCTACCTCATTCACCATTGAAACCATAGTACCTAGAGGCTTTTAAGTGATCTATGAAGTAATTTGATATAAATATTTGTTGTTTAAGTATCTTATACAACTTAATAAATACTTTTTAAATAAACCAAGATATGAACAAATGTTAGGCTAATTGCTGTGCTTCAGCATAAATTCCATACTTCACTAAACTACTGGTCAGTCCTTTTGCTCACAAAGTATGACAGGTCTGGACTTCATATACCTTCAGTAGAAAGTAATTTTTGATTTTCAGCTATCTTCCAGCCTGTGATACTCAAGCTCTCAAACCTGTTGATTTTTATCTTTTTTTCTCTCTCTCTTTTTTTAATGTGGACCATTTTTTAAATCTTTATTGAATTTGCTACACTATTGTTTTGGTTTTCTGGCCTTGTGATTTGTGGGAATTAGCTCCCTGACTGGGGATCAAACCTGTACCCCTGCCTTGGAAGATGAAGTCTTAACCACTGGACTGGTAGGGAAGTCCCTGATTTTTCTATTGCATTTTTTCATACAATTTTCTTTTCCTTTCTGCTTCCATTGCTTCTCCCTATTTCATAATTTTAAAATTTCACTTAATGTTTCAATGTTTTCTTTAACAACAGCCTCCAGACAGCTCCACCATGATGGATGCTGCACATTATTGGCAGATTTTGGTATATCTTATCCTGTCATTTTCCCACCTCCAGAAGCTCCAATCACTTATCCTCAATCACTTTGGCATCTCTGTGGGCCACCCGTGAGGCCATAAGCAGATTACATATTATAACATAGCTTCCGATTTTGTAAAAATAATCTGATTGATAGTACCTAACTCATATCTTGTCATGAAGATTAAAGAAGTAGATAATTCTTAGAAAGATGGTTACAGTTGTAGGGAATCAACAAATGGTAGCTTTTTATTTTCTGATTGATAATAACAATGGTTATAATAGTAATGCTGAAATGCTTTAGTTAGTGTTTTTCACTCTGATCTATCATTCATTCATTCATTAGTTAGAGTTTTTCTCTGACTATCGTTCCATCTTAATTTTTCAATATCTTGGCCCCACTATTAGTTCTTCTTTAAATCTTTGCTTTTCTAAAACCCAAATATGGTTCATTATTTTTTCATCCAAGAGATTATTATTTCTTCATGTTACAAATTTGACGAGGATGATGTCATTGATAGTGCTGATTTTCCCCATTGTGCTATGCTGGGTCTTCACTCCTAGGTCTTCATTACAGAACAGGCTGTTCTCTAGTTGCAGTGAGAAGGGGCTATTCTCTAGTTGTGGTGCAGAGGCTCCTCATTGCAGAGGCTATTTTCTCTTGGTGAGGCGCACAGACTCAAGAGCATATGGACTTCAATAGTTGTGGCACATGGGCTCAATAGTTGCAGCTCTTGGGCTCTAGAACACAGGCTCAGTAGTTGTTGTGTACAGGCTTAGTTGCTCTGCAGTTTGTGGGATCTTCCTGGATCAGGGATTGAACCTGTGTCTCTTGCATTGGCAGGCAGATTCTCTACCACTGAACTGCCAGGGAAGCCCCCTACTCTATGTTCTATCTGTCCTCTGAAATTGTTTAGTTGTCTCTACTGCCTTCTTAACATATGATATTAACTTATTTTCCCTGGTAAAACATTTCATTGGTATACATATGAATAAAATACCTTCATCCTGTCATGTAAGTGAATATTTGTGGAATGTCTTAAAAAGCAGTCTTCTGATTCTTCACAGATGTCAAAGTATTCTCTTAGTCACAGAAATTAATTCTGCAGACAGAAATTAAAGACTTTCAGAAAACATGAATATTCATAAAACCTCATTCCAATCGACTCGATCAACTATATACATTAATTTGGGTGCATGGTAGAATCAGTCGTGGGCCTTTCACTCAGTTGATGGTATCACAAAGGTCTCCATACCAATTTAACATGTGATATTAGCTTGTGAAACCTGTCCAATCATTGTATTACCATAACTGTTTTTAATTGTAACTGTATTGCTGGTACATGGAGACCTTTGAATTCCAAGGAACTCAGCAAAAATGTATAACATACTTTTGCTCTTTTGTAATTTTTATATTAGCCTACTGCACACACTGAAAATACTGACATGGACGAAAAAGGAAAGATAAGATCAGTCATAGTTCTTTGGCTCTGTTCCTCCTTATTCAACTGTATGCTGAAGGGAGCATGTTGACAGAATGTGTGTCAATCAAGGTGTGAAAAAAACACAGCTGAGTTAGTTTGGTCCGATGTTTCCCATATTCTAGAAGCAAAGAATTACATATGCATGTGTAGAAGAATAGCGCAATTTCAGTAATTCTGCAAATAATGAAGTACTATTATATTTGATTTTAAAAATCAACATTGCACAATATAAACATGAATGATAAAATTCAAGCTAGTAATAAAACATTTAAAATTTTAAATGTTTAGACATTTTAAAAATATCATGATAGAGCAAAAGAAAAATTGCAAAAGAATTGAAATATTATATCTCAGGTTCCTTTAATGGCACTGTTTTCCTACTCTTTGAATAAGCAGCCCCTCATTGTCATGTGGCAGGCTCAGATTTTTCTCTACCTGGATCAGGGATTGAACCTGTGTCTCTTGCATTGGCAGGCAGATTCTCTACCACTGAACTGCCAGGGAAGCCCCCTACTCTATGTTCTATCTGTCCTCTGAAATTGTTTAGTTGTCTCTACTGCCTTCTTAACATATGATATTAACTTATTTTCCCTGGTAAAACATTTCATTGGTATACATATGAATAAAATACCTTCATCCTGTCATGTAAGTGAATATTTGTGGAATGTCTTAAAAAGCAGTCTTCTGATTCTTCACAGATGTCAAAGTATTCTCTTAGTCACAGAAATTAATTCTGCAGACAGAAATTAAAGACTTTCAGAAAACATGAATATTCATAAAACCTCATTCCAATCGACTCGATCAACTATATACATTAATTTGGGTGCATGGTAGAATCAGTCGTGGGCCTTTCACTCAGTTGATGGTATCACAAAGGTCTCCATACCAATTTAACATGTGATATTAGCTTGTGAAACCTGTCCAATCATTGTATTACCATAACTGTTTTTAATTGTAACTGTATTGCTGGTACATGGAGACCTTTGAATTCCAAGGAACTCAGCAAAAATGTATAACATACTTTTGCTCTTTTGTAATTTTTATATTAGCCTACTGCACACACTGAAAATACTGACATGGACGAAAAAGGAAAGATAAGATCAGTCATAGTTCTTTGGCTCTGTTCCTCCTTATTCAACTGTATGCTGAAGGGAGCATGTTGACAGAATGTGTGTCAATCAAGGTGTGAAAAAAACACAGCTGAGTTAGTTTGGTCCGATGTTTCCCATATTCTAGAAGCAAAGAATTACATATGCATGTGTAGAAGAATAGCGCAATTTCAGTAATTCTGCAAATAATGAAGTACTATTATATTTGATTTTAAAAATCAACATTGCACAATATAAACATGAATGATAAAATTCAAGCTAGTAATAAAACATTTAAAATTTTAAATGTTTAGACATTTTAAAAATATCATGATAGAGCAAAAGAAAAATTGCAAAAGAATTGAAATATTATATCTCAGGTTCCTTTAATGGCACTGTTTTCCTACTCTTTGAATAAGCAGCCCCTCATTGTCATGTGGCACTGGGCTTCTTACAGGAAGATTCTTTACCATCTGAGCCACTAGGGAAGCCACATTACAACAAACCTATCAGCACGTCACCAACAAAACTCGTCAACCACAGTCTAGTAATGACTGTACTCAACACTAGAGTTGAATGGTTCTTGGTCTAGAGTGACTTTCACTGTGCAAACATATGTAAATATACCCAAATACAGAAATCCAAGCTTCCAGGCCCTCTGACCTGCCTTTTCCCCATCTTGACATCTTTCTTTTGTAGCTTTTTATAGGTGGCATGTCTCATATCTACTGCTGTCAGGCCCTGCTTCTTGTACCCGTCCCAGGAGCCCAGCTCCCCTGATGACTTGTGGTCTGTGACTTTAAGGTGAACCTGGTGCACCTTTCCAAAACCACACCTCCCCTGGCAAGGCCAAGGACTCAGGGCCATGAACAAAACTCGAGTTGAGGCAGGTTATATGAGGGCACACTGCCATGTTTTAACAACCTGTCAACAACTCAAAGAGAATTGCAGAACATTTTAGTTGGCAAGGTAAAGAGATCAACCTAAGCTGTCAGGTTGCCCAGATTGAAGGGAGTCTTAATTATATACATAAAACTGTGAAGATCATAGAACCTTTTCCTCTCTGTCCCCTTATCATGCAGCTCCCAGTTTTATCCATGCATTTCCTGTAGCTCATCAATTTCTGTATAACTACTATGAATAAAGGTTGAAAACATGCTAGTAGGCTGAACTATATATACACAGTTCCAACTGGAGTACAGCTAAAGAAAAAAATTGCTTCTTGTCATGATTCATTGCCTGACTGTGTGGGAATATTTCATTCATTGGAACTAGTATGGCAGCACTTCCTGGAGGGAGTGGAGTTGCATGACAGTACCTAGAACTGGATCTCCTCTTAAAACTGAATCTTAATAAAATTGGATCTTATGAAATTTCTGGATTTTCTATTAAAATTTCTATCCCAGAGTGACACCTTGGAGGGCTGCTGACTAGACAATCTTGGGCTAATTTCTCATATTGATCCAGCACAATTATTCCAGCCCACACTGGTCTTGAAAAACCATCATCTAAAGGAAGAATTTCCAGCATGTGTAAGCATTGTTTTGATTCCAGAAACCAGATTATCCTGACCACACGGAGGTAGCTAAGGATGGGGATGTTGAGCTTAACTGAAAAACTTACTATTATGCCTGATTTGTAGAAGCTGTTGTGCTATATATTAGTGACTGTACTCAACACTAGAGTTGAATGGTTCTTGGTCTAGAGTGACTTTCACTGTGCAAACATATGTAAATATACCCAAATACAGAAATCCAAGCTTCCAGGCCCTCTGACCTGCCTTTTCCCCATCTTGACATCTTTCTTTTGTAGCTTTTTATAGGTGGCATGTCTCATATCTACTGCTGTCAGGCCCTGCTTCTTGTACCCGTCCCAGGAGCCCAGCTCCTGATGACTTGTGGTCTGTGACTTTAAGGTGAACCTGGTGCACCTTTCCAAAACCACACCTCCCCTGGCAAGGCCAAGGACTCAGGGCCATGAACAAAACTCGAGTTGAGGCAGGTTATATGAGGGCACACTGCCATGTTTTAACAACCTGTCAACAACTCAAAGAGAATTGCAGAACATTTTAGTTGGCAAGGTAAAGAGATCAACCTAAGCTGTCAGGTTGCCCAGATTGAAGGGAGTCTTAATTATATACATAAAACTGTGAAGATCATAGAACCTTTTCCTCTCTGTCCCCTTATCATGCAGCTCCCAGTTTTATCCATGCATTTCCTGTAGCTCATCAATTTCTGTATAACTACTATGAATAAAGGTTGAAAACATGCTAGTAGGCTGAACTATATATACACAGTTCCAACTGGAGTACAGCTAAAGAAAAAAATTGCTTCTTGTCATGATTCATTGCCTGACTGTGTGGGAATATTTCATTCATTGGAACTAGTATGGCAGCACTTCCTGGAGGGAGTGGAGTTGCATGACAGTACCTAGAACTGGATCTCCTCTTAAAACTGAATCTTAATAAAATTGGATCTTATGAAATTTCTGGATTTTCTATTAAAATTTCTATCCCAGAGTGACACCTTGGAGGGCTGCTGACTAGACAATCTTGGGCTAATTTCTCATATTGATCCAGCACAATTATTCCAGCCCACACTGGTCTTGAAAAACCATCATCTAAAGGAAGAATTTCCAGCATGTGTAAGCATTGTTTTGATTCCAGAAACCAGATTATCCTGACCACACGGAGGTAGCTAAGGATGGGGATGTTGAGCTTAACTGAAAAACTTACTATTATGCCTGATTTGTAGAAGCTGTTGTGCTATATATTAGTGACGGTGGGGGAATGCATTCATAGAAAAATGATAGAGTGAGTCCCAGAAATGACACTGGGTATACTCTTATTGTTATATTTTTTCCACTTAAGGTTTTTAAGTAGATAATGACTATGAAGGAGTAGGTAGTCCCTTAAAAATACTTGACAATAGTGGTATTAGACATTTAAGCAGGAAATTCATATGAGAAGTGATTTGCTTCAGTCATATAATAATTAAGCTGTTCTAGGAAAGATTAATTGGGGAGAGAGGTGATAAATGATTGCGATGCAGGAAATTCATGGGCAAGCTTTGTAACTGTTTAAGCAAGAGATGATTTGGACTACGCAAAAGAGGTTAGGCTGAAACATATGAAAAGAATGTAAAAAGTTTTATTTGGATAAATGAAGGAAAAAAGTGGAAGCAGTGACAGATTTTATTATTGGGCTCCAGAGTCACTGCAGATGGTGACTGCATCTATGAAGTTCAAAGATGCTTGCTTCTTGGAAGGAAAGCTACAACAAACTTAGACAGCATATTAAAAAGTAGAGGCATCACTTTGTCAGCAAAGGTCTGTATAGTCAAAGATATGTTTTTTCCAGTAGTCATGTATGGATGTAAGAGCTGGATCATAAAGAAGGCTGAGCACTGAAGAACTGATGCTTTCAAATTGTGCTGGAGAAGGTTCTTCAGAGTTCCTTATAATATCAAGGAAATGAAACCAGTCGATCCTAAAGGAAATCAGCCCTGAATATTCATTGGAAGGACAGAAACTAAAATTGAATCTCCAATCCTTTGGCCATCTGATGCAAAGAGCTGACTCATTGGAAAAGACCCTGATGCTGGGAACGATTGAAGGCAAAAGGAGAAAGGGGTAAGGACCAAGGATGCAATGGTTAGATAGTATCACTGACTCAAAGGATATGAATTTCAGTGAATTCTGGGAGACGGTGGAGGACAGAGGAACCCTGGTATGCTATAGTCCATGGGGTTACAAAGAGTCAAATATGACTTAGTGACAGAACAACAACAACAAAGAAAGAAGACGTAAGTGGTGTACAGAAATAAGAAAGACAGCAGTCTGAGGAATAAAGGTGACTGGTTCTCTTTGAGAAATACTGGTTTAAAGGCCATCCCAACATCGAGGTATAAGGAGCATTTGTTCCAAAAAAAGAATTCGAGTGATGGGATGTCACTTTCCTTCCCACCCAGAGGAGAGAGTGGTGCAAGTCAGGCAAGTTGGGTGACCTGGGGGGCCTGAGCCACTTCTGAAGAGAAAGCACGTGGGAAAATGGAGAGATTCCAGTGAAGATGCTCACATATTTTCAGAGATGGTCTATGTTCTGAAGAAAAAAATAATTAAACAGACCTAAGTCTAAAGTTCAGGGAATACGTTCCCCAGGAAAATATTAAACTGAACGCCAAGAAATGAGAAGAGAGAGCCAGAAGGCTTATGCATCTGGATGCAAAAACTTCTGTCTTTCTTTCAAAGCGAGATAGTTGGGTGCTGAGGGTTGTGTATCTGGAAGAGAAGGTAGGTGGCCCTTCTTTCAGATTAACAAAGCATGGCCCAGTCCTTGCCTCCTCCCAGTTTTGCTTTAGATGTGAACTCAGTCCTGCCCAGACTAGGTCAAAGAGAGCTTGTTTCTGGTCTCTGAAAATAGGGAATGGTCTGTTTCTCCTATCCTTCCTTAAGCTCGAGGATCATCCTCTCTTGTCCGTTGATCAGGGAGCAGCCTTTCTCTCTGACCGTGTTATCATTTTTTCCAGTGGGGGGCACTGAGGGAACTGATGCTTTCAAATTGTGCTGGAGAAGGTTCTTCAGAGTTCCTTATAATATCAAGGAAATGAAACCAGTCGATCCTAAAGGAAATCAGCCCTGAATATTCATTGGAAGGACAGAAACTAAAATTGAATCTCCAATCCTTTGGCCATCTGATGCAAAGAGCTGACTCATTGGAAAAGACCCTGATGCTGGGAACGATTGAAGGCAAAAGGAGAAAGGGGTAAGGACCAAGGATGCAATGGTTAGATAGTATCACTGACTCAAAGGATATGAATTTCAGTGAATTCTGGGAGACGGTGGAGGACAGAGGAACCCTGGTATGCTATAGTCCATGGGGTTACAAAGAGTCAAATATGACTTAGTGACAGAACAACAACAACAAAGAAAGAAGACGTAAGTGGTGTACAGAAATAAGAAAGACAGCAGTCTGAGGAATAAAGGTGACTGGTTCTCTTTGAGAAATACTGGTTTAAAGGCCATCCCAACATCGAGGTATAAGGAGCATTTGTTCCAAAAAAAGAATTCGAGTGATGGGATGTCACTTTCCTTCCCACCCAGAGGAGAGAGTGGTGCAAGTCAGGCAAGTTGGGTGACCTGGGGAGACTGAGCCACTTCTGAAGAGAAAGCACGTGGGAAAATGGAGAGATTCCAGTGAAGATGCTCACATATTTTCAGAGATGGTCTATGTTCTGAAGAAAAAAATAATTAAACAGACCTAAGTCTAAAGTTCAGGGAATACGTTCCCCAGGAAAATATTAAACTGAACGCCAAGAAATGAGAAGAGAGAGCCAGAAGGCTTATGCATCTGGATGCAAAAACTTCTGTCTTTCTTTCAAAGCGAGATAGTTGGGTGCTGAGGGTTGTGTATCTGGAAGAGAAGGTAGGTGGCCCTTCTTTCAGATTAACAAAGCATGGCCCAGTCCTTGCCTCCTCCCAGTTTTGCTTTAGATGTGAACTCAGTCCTGCCCAGACTAGGTCAAAGAGAGCTTGTTTCTGGTCTCTGAAAATAGGGAATGGTCTGTTTCTCCTATCCTTCCTTAAGCTCGAGGATCATCCTCTCTTGTCCGTTGATCAGGGAGCAGCCTTTCTCTCTGACCGTGTTATCATGTGGCTTGTTTTTTGAACAGATCATTTACCTGTTATCTGCTTCCCTGACTCTCTATAGGAAGTGTAGTCTGGCTGGAACCTGAATTGCTGTTTCTCTTGATCCTATTGTCTTCTCACACCAACATCTCCCTGCATAATTGGCTAAAATCTCACTTAACACTCAGAACAGGCAACATCCCAAAGTTTCTCAGCCCTGTTCGTCTTGCTCTAATAGAGCCACACTCAGGGTTATTGAGACCAAATCTGAAGACAGATGGCAAGCTTCTCCTGGACCCTGCTTTATACAGAGTCATTATTTACCTGGTCCAGCCTCTTTAAGGCAACTTAGTTTCAGCAGATTCCCTTTTCCTTGGCTCACGCCTCAGTCAGCATGGCTCTGTTCATGAATGATCTAACAGATCAATGAGCAGATCAACTTGGCTTATGGGGAAAAAAAGCTATGTATCTGTAGCTCAGAGAGGAAGCTGTCCCCACTTTGTAAAGGATCTAGAATCTGAAAGAAACTGCTCAAGCCAAGTCTAGCCAGTAGAGAGCACTCAGAAGAACAGAATTTCAACACAATGGTGATGGGGGTGACGGTGGAGATGGCATATGCTGAAAGGAGAATCAGAAGCAGTGCCTGGGAAAGAATGTTTATTTTAATTCCTTAGACTGATTGTGTAACATGACATTATGTAATGTGTGACTGGTTTTCCCATGTGTCTGGGGAATCCAGCAATGTTGGTGATTTACACAGTGACATACCAGAGCAGGGATACGTGGAGTAAAAGCAGTGCCTCTTAAACATAATGTGAGCACAACTTCCCTGAAGATCTTGATAGATAGAATGCAGATTTGGATTTACCAGGTTTAGAGCAGGCCTTGATAGTCTGTATTCCTAACAAGGAACAGGTACCAAGGTCAAACACTGAGCAATGAGCGTTAGAATTATAGTTAGCTGTGTGCAAGCCTTTCTCTCCTGCTAAATGAAGTGTCTGACTTATAATGGAGGACAGTAACTGTTCATTATTACTTATTACTAGGGTGAGCCTTTGAGCTTTCATTTTATTATTTAGTTAGTCATCATTAGTTTACTACTTCTAAATTCTGATAGTAAAGGACATTGAACCTGTTAAAGCCTTGTTTGTACTTAGCCCTTTTCTTCATAAGGTTTAAAATAATTTTATTCATTATACACTATTATTTTCTTAGACTACTCAAAGAGCAATGGAGGGGCTTCTGGGGAGAATCTTATTTGTATCTTCCTCTCTAATACCTCCCATCACACTCAGGGCTCAGAAGCTCTCTTTTAAAGGTCTAAACGCTTCTGCCTGATTCTTCTGTATTTGTCTGGATTCTTTCTATAAGATGATACTCAGCACCCTAATGAATATGAGTGTTAGTTGCTCAGTAGTGTCCGACTCTTTGTGACTCCATGGACTACTCTAGTCAGTCAGATTCCTCTCCATTTTCTAGCTATGGACAAAGTGATGTATCTTATAGAAGATTTCACTAAGCTGGTACATGTCTTTTGCTCACGCCTCATGACCATGATACTAACAGATCAATGAGCAGATCAACTTGGCTTATGGGGAAAAAAAGCTATGTATCTGTAGCTCAGAGAGGAAGCTGTCCCCACTTTGTAAAGGATCTAGAATCTGAAAGAAACTGCTCAAGCCAAGTCTAGCCAGTAGAGAGCACTCAGAAGAACAGAATTTCAACACAATGGTGATGGGGGTGACGGTGGAGATGGCATATGCTGAAAGGAGAATCAGAAGCAGTGCCTGGGAAAGAATGTTTATTTTAATTCCTTAGACTGATTGTGTAACATGACATTATGTAATGTGTGACTGGTTTTCCCATGTGTCTGGGGAATCCAGCAATGTTGGTGATTTACACAGTGACATACCAGAGCAGGGATACGTGGAGTAAAAGCAGTGCCTCTTAAACATAATGTGAGCACAACTTCCCTGAAGATCTTGATAGATAGAATGCAGATTTGGATTTACCAGGTTTAGAGCAGGCCTTGATAGTCTGTATTCCTAACAAGGAACAGGTACCAAGGTCAAACACTGAGCAATGAGCGTTAGAATTATAGTTAGCTGTGTGCAAGCCTTTCTCTCCTGCTAAATGAAGTGTCTGACTTATAATGGAGGACAGTAACTGTTCATTATTACTTATTACTAGGGTGAGCCTTTGAGCTTTCATTTTATTATTTAGTTAGTCATCATTAGTTTACTACTTCTAAATTCTGATAGTAAAGGACATTGAACCTGTTAAAGCCTTGTTTGTACTTAGCCCTTTTCTTCATAAGGTTTAAAATAATTTTATTCATTATACACTATTATTTTCTTAGACTACTCAAAGAGCAATGGAGGGGCTTCTGGGGAGAATCTTATTTGTATCTTCCTCTCTAATACCTCCCATCACACTCAGGGCTCAGAAGCTCTCTTTTAAAGGTCTAAACGCTTCTGCCTGATTCTTCTGTATTTGTCTGGATTCTTTCTATAAGATGATACTCAGCACCCTAATGAATATGAGTGTTAGTTGCTCAGTAGTGTCCGACTCTTTGTGACTCCATGGACTACTCTAGTCAGTCAGATTCCTCTCCATTTTCTAGCTATGGACAAAGTGATGTATCTTATAGAAGATTTCATAGCTGGTAATGACAATTTGAACCTCTTAAGCCAGACCTCTGGCTTAGGGGTTCAGTGAGTTCACTGCTACTTATTGAGTATCCATTGTATGCACGAGATTTAATCACAACCATCTTGGGTGGTAACCATCATTTCCTTTGTTTCCAAATGAGGGAGGTTACAGGGACCAAGCTAAATTACCTGGCTTGGAAAGGGGTCACATTTGAGATGATATTTTAGATCTGTCTGTCAATGAAACAATTGTTTGTTATAACTTTTTGGTAGAAATCAACTCTTTTAAAAACATAGTCCATACTAGTATCTTCCTTGTTATCTCAAGGAAAATAGTGAAAACAATTGGAGAAAATAGAAGTCGAGAAAGTTGATGAACATACAGAGATCAATGGAACTGAAGTTATTTCTTTGATTAAGTTTGGTTTAAGTTGGTCAGGTCTTTTTTTAAACTCAACCCTCCTTTTTAATTGATCCTTTCCCCCTCACTTCTCCCTCCTCCATCTCTGCCTCCTTCTTTTCTCTGCAATCTCTTCTACCTCCACACTGTTGCTGCTGGTTCCATAATTTTAGTCACATCTTCTTGTCTCTGTCCCTTTTTTGTTGTTGTTGTTTCCTCTTCCAACCTTGAAATTATTGATACAGTAGTTGTCAGAGCACTTGGTTGTGTCCCATGGGCCATCTCTGCTTTTAAACAGGAAGTTTTTCCCAAGGACTTCAGTTCAACGCTGAAGAGTTTTGTTGTGTTTGGAAAGGTAATCTACCTAATCAGCTGGGCCCTCCCAGAAGAAGTTTAAACAGTAGCTTTGCCTGAAATGTCTTGCTAGGTCTCCTGGTTTTCCCTCCCACCTGTCTACTACAGCTCTTCTTCCCAGTAGAGGTATGCTAAGTGCCATTGAGGTTCTCAAAATGATCACAGTTAGAGGGCTCAGAAGTTTTTCTCTTTTAAAGGTCTAAACGCTTCTGCCTGATTCTTCTGTATTTGTCTGGATTCTTTCTATAAGATGATACTCAGCACCCTAATGAATATGAGTGTTAGTTGCTCAGTAGTGTCCGACTCTTTGTGACTCCATGGACTACTCTAGTCAGTCAGATTCCTCTCCATTTTCTAGCTATGGACAAAGTGATGTATCTTATAGAAGATTTCATAGCTGGTAATGACAATTTGAACCTCTTAAGCCAGACCTCTGGCTTAGGGGTTCAGTGAGTTCACTGCTACTTATTGAGTATCCATTGTATGCACGAGATTTAATCACAACCATCTTGGGTGGTAACCATCATTTCCTTTGTTTCCAAATGAGGGAGGTTACAGGGACCAAGCTAAATTACCTGGCTTGGAAAGGGGTCACATTTGAGATGATATTTTAGATCTGTCTGTCAATGAAACAATTGTTTGTTATAACTTTTTGGTAGAAATCAACTCTTTTAAAAACATAGTCCATACTAGTATCTTCCTTGTTATCTCAAGGAAAATAGTGAAAACAATTGGAGAAAATAGAAGTCGAGAAAGTTGATGAACATACAGAGATCAATGGAACTGAAGTTATTTCTTTGATTAAGTTTGGTTTAAGTTGGTCAGGTCTTTTTTTAAACTCAACCCTCCTTTTTAATTGATCCTTTCCCCCTCACTTCTCCCTCCTCCATCTCTGCCTCCTTCTTTTCTCTGCAATCTCTTCTACCTCCACACTGTTGCTGCTGGTTCCATAATTTTAGTCACATCTTCTTGTCTCTGTCCCTTTTTTGTTGTTGTTGTTTCCTCTTCCAACCTTGAAATTATTGATACAGTAGTTGTCAGAGCACTTGGTTGTGTCCCATGGGCCATCTCTGCTTTTAAACAGGAAGTTTTTCCCAAGGACTTCAGTTCAACGCTGAAGAGTTTTTGTTGTGTTTGGAAAGGTAATCTACCTAATCAGCTGGGCCCTCCCAGAACAAGTTTAAACAGTAGCTTTGCCTGAAATGTCTTGCTAGGTCTCCTGGTTTTCCCTCCCACCTGTCTACTACAGCTCTTCTTCCCAGTAGAGGTATGCTAAGTGCCATTGAGGTTCTCAAAATGATCACAGTTAGATGAACTCCCAAAGCCAATTCTTTTGGAGTAGCTTCCTCAGAAAAGGTGACTTATTTTTTCTAACCAAGAAGACAAACTTTCAATAAAGATAGTTTTAATTTATTTTTTAAATCTCCTGGTACAAATATCTTCAACTTTTTCTCTAAAGGAAATACACAATGAGTTTGAAGGACTCAAAATTAAACAGGAATTTCAAAGCTATATGGGAAGCATTTTGTTCCCAGAAAGAGAAAATGTACCTCAAAATTCATAGTCATGCCTCTACTGTCAAATATTTCATGGCATTTGTTAATTTTATTCTTACTCCTCTCAAATGAAGACAATTTACTGGTTTATCCCAATAAGATTCTGACCAGAGTTAAAAATTTATCACTTTGGCAGTCTAAAATTTGCATATCTTTGACTTAGTTATATGAAGTTATTAGCACTTTGATCTTTCTATATGCCATTTATTATATGAGCTACTTGATAAAAATGCAAAATTTGTAATTTTAAAAATTTTTTTCAGTTGCAGAGAAATTTACTTAAGTGAGGACCTCCTGAGAAAGCTATTCAACCCAGAAATGCAAACTGAGATTCCTGATCAAAATGGGAGGTTAGGAGATTGAGACTTATGGAATTACCCTCAGAAGATAATTCTGAGGAACATCCTACTTTCATGTTCAAATACCACTACAACAAAATGTTTAAATAATGGTATAATAAAAGTTGCCATACTAATAACAGGGACAAATAAACTCTGAACTGAATTCTTGGCTGACAGGAAACCCACCACATCATGACTTGAAATGTGTGTAAATTAATGCATAAATGTTCAAATAAGATTTATTAAAATCTAATTTAAGGATATAAGCTTATAATGAAAGAAAATGGAAGCTGAAAGTTAAATGCATGGAAGTTTAGGACTTCCTTAATAAAATGGAAAATTATAATCTTTATTATTTTATAATTATTATTTTACTGTCTACAAGGCATATAGTAGATAATCAGTGCATGTTTCTCAAAATGAGTTGAAGAAAATTACTTTTATGCATTTTTAATAGGAATAAAATATAATTTAGCCTTTATATTTTGCATTAATGGAGTGTGGGATATATTTATTGCCATTTTATTTGAGGTAAGACTAGAAAACAAACAAATTGACTGAGGTCTCCAGTCGTTGGAAGTGTATCAGAAAAGGTGACTTATTTTTCTAACCAAGAAGACAAACTTTCAATAAAGATAGTTTTAATTTATTTTTAAATCTCCTGGTACAAATATCTTCAACTTTTCTCTAAAGGAAATACACAATGAGTTTGAAGGACTCAAAATTAAACAGGAATTTCAAAGCTATATGGGAAGCATTTTGTTCCCAGAAAGAGAAAATGTACCTCAAAATTCATAGTCATGCCTCTACTGTCAAATATTTCATGGCATTTGTTAATTTTATTCTTACTCCTCTCAAATGAAGACAATTTACTGGTTTATCCCAATAAGATTCTGACCAGAGTTAAAAATTTATCACTTTGGCAGTCTAAAATTTGCATATCTTTGACTTAGTTATATGAAGTTATTAGCACTTTGATCTTTCTATATGCCATTTATTATATGAGCTACTTGATAAAAATGCAAAATTTGTAATTTTAAAAATTTTTTTCAGTTGCAGAGAAATTTACTTAAGTGAGGACCTCCTGAGAAAGCTATTCAACCCAGAAATGCAAACTGAGATTCCTGATCAAAATGGGAGGTTAGGAGATTGAGACTTATGGAATTACCCTCAGAAGATAATTCTGAGGAACATCCTACTTTCATGTTCAAATACCACTACAACAAAATGTTTAAATAATGGTATAATAAAAGTTGCCATACTAATAACAGGGACAAATAAACTCTGAACTGAATTCTTGGCTGACAGGAAACCCACCACATCATGACTTGAAATGTGTGTAAATTAATGCATAAATGTTCAAATAAGATTTATTAAAATCTAATTTAAGGATATAAGCTTATAATGAAAGAAAATGGAAGCTGAAAGTTAAATGCATGGAAGTTTAGGACTTCCTTAATAAAATGGAAAATTATAATCTTTATTATTTTATAATTATTATTTTACTGTCTACAAGGCATATAGTAGATAATCAGTGCATGTTTCTCAAAATGAGTTGAAGAAAATTACTTTTATGCATTTTTAATAGGAATAAAATATAATTTAGCCTTTATATTTTGCATTAATGGAGTGTGGGATATATTTATTGCCATTTTATTTGAGGTAAGACTAGAAAACAAACAAATTGACTGAGGTCTCCAGTCGTTGGAAGTGTATCAGATAAATAACCACATCTGTGATACCTTGCAGTATACTTCAACCTGTAGTCCCACTATGCTGAAAGGAAAGCCTGTAAGCTTGAAGTGACAACAAAGGAAAAAAAGGGCATAGTGCTTCATGGTCTGTTATTTAAAGCAGAACCTTCTCATTAGCTTTGAGTAGGGTAAAACAAATGTTTGAGGTGTGTAAGTTAAACTCTTTGAAAGACAGTACCATCAAGACTAAGAGTTTGGGGGAGCCACATTGTATATTTAAATGATCTGATGACTATGGCCACACATGCCTGTCCATGTGTAGTTGTACCTTACTCTTCAGGTACCTGATAATCTAGAAAAATGCTAAAATTGTCAAGGTAACAACCATTCAAATGGAGTGCTAACTATGACAAGATAGCTAAAGAGTTCATTTTAGTTTAAGATAAAGGCTTCCTTGGTGGCTCAGATGGTAAAAAATCTGCCTGCAAAGCAGGAGACCTGGGTTCAATTCCCAGGTCAAGAAGATGCCCTGGAGATAGGATGGCAACATACTCTAGTATTCTTGCCTGGAGGATTTCATGGACTTGAGCTCCCTAAAGTCCCTTCTTGCCACTCTGGCCCCTTCAGTGAGCACACATACTGCTCTTTCTGCAGTGGTCAGCACAGTTACCTGCTTTGTCTCTATAAACTCCTCTGGGGAGTTCAGTGACAGATCAACTGATTGGGACTGAATTAGGTAGTGCTTTGTTTTTCTTCCCCATGATTTGTCTCTAATCAAATCCTTCCTACTTCAGATCCTCTCTGCTTACTTTTCATTGAAGGTTACTGAATGAGCCATATTTCTGGCCCTTGTTTCCGGCACTGAGGTTATTAGCTCTGAAAGCCTCCATGGAATGAGTCATGTGCTTGAAATGATCCTTGGGGTAGATAATTTTTCATTTTATAATTATTATTTTACTGTCTACAAGGCATATAGTAGATAATCAGTGCATGTTTCTCAAAATGAGTTGAAGAAAATTACTTTTATGCATTTTTAATAGGAATAAAATATAATTTAGCCTTTATATTTTGCATTAATGGAGTGTGGGATATATTTATTGCCATTTTATTTGAGGTAAGACTAGAAAACAAACAAATTGACTGAGGTCTCCAGTCGTTGGAAGTGTATCAGATAAATAACCACATCTGTGATACCTTGCAGTATACTTCAACCTGTAGTCCCACTATGCTGAAAGGAAAGCCTGTAAGCTTGAAGTGACAACAAAGGAAAAAAAGGGCATAGTGCTTCATGGTCTGTTATTTAAAGCAGAACCTTCTCATTAGCTTTGAGTAGGGTAAAACAAATGTTTGAGGTGTGTAAGTTAAACTCTTTGAAAGACAGTACCATCAAGACTAAGAGTTTGGGGGAGCCACATTGTATATTTAAATGATCTGATGACTATGGCCACACATGCCTGTCCATGTGTAGTTGTACCTTACTCTTCAGGTACCTGATAATCTAGAAAAATGCTAAAATTGTCAAGGTAACAACCATTCAAATGGAGTGCTAACTATGACAAGATAGCTAAAGAGTTCATTTTAGTTTAAGATAAAGGCTTCCTTGGTGGCTCAGATGGTAAAAAATCTGCCTGCAAAGCAGGAGACCTGGGTTCAATTCCCAGGTCAAGAAGATGCCCTGGAGATAGGATGGCAACATACTCTAGTATTCTTGCCTGGAGGATTTCATGGACTTGAGCTCCCTAAAGTCCCTTCTTGCCACTCTGGCCCCTTCAGTGAGCACACATACTGCTCTTTCTGCAGTGGTCAGCACAGTTACCTGCTTTGTCTCTATAAACTCCTCTGGGGAGTTCAGTGACAGATCAACTGATTGGGACTGAATTAGGTAGTGCTTTGTTTTTCTTCCCCATGATTTGTCTCTAATCAAATCCTTCCTACTTCAGATCCTCTCTGCTTACTTTTCATTGAAGGTTACTGAATGAGCCATATTTCTGGCCCTTGTTTCCGGCACTGAGGTTATTAGCTCTGAAAGCCTCCATGGAATGAGTCATGTGCTTGAAATGATCCTTGGGGAACTCAACAGGCAGGCTGCCAAGTTATTTGCAGGTAGCTTTTGACTAAGCAAAATACCTAAGAATTAATGCCTCACTGATTTCAGGCCATTCTTGGAATCCCAGAATATTTTAATTAATTGCTTGTTTTAATTAATGTTCACATGGATGGTACAGTAGAACCATTACGAGTCAGTGTCCTGGAATAAGTTCTTTGCTGGTGTGTCCTCCCTCTTTAGGGCAAGGGTCACAGAGGTATAGAACACCTTATTCAATAGCACACATTACTATTTCTGAGATAAAATGAATATATAATTTTCACTAATTGGCGTGTATATGAACATTAATACTATATTCATGTGTATGTGTGATGCTAAACTAACATAACATAGAATACCTTTTATTGTTGTTGCTGTTCAGTCACCCAATCATGTCTGACTCTTTGCAACCCCAAGGTCTGCGGTATGCCAGGCTTTCCTGTCCCTTACCATCTCCTTGAGTTTGCCCTAATTCATGTGCATTGAGTCAGTGATGCCATCCAGCCATCTCTTCCTCTGTTGCCCTCTTCTCCTTCTGCCTTTAATCTTTCCCAGCATCAGAGACTTTTCCAATAATTCGGCTGTTTGCATCAGGTGAACAAAATACTGGAGATTTCATCTTCTGTATCAGTCCTTCCAAATAGTATTCAGGGTTGACTTCCTCTAAGACTGACTGGTTTGATCATCTTGCTGTTCAAGGGACTCTCAGCAATTTTCTCCGGCACCACAGTTTGAGGGCATCAATTCTTTGGTGCTCCACCTTCTTTACTGTTCAACTCTCACAAGCATACATGATGACTGGGAAGACACATAGCTTTAACTATATGGATCTTTGTTGGCAGAGTGATGTCTCTATTTTTCAACACACTGTCCAGGTTTGTCATAGCTTTCCTGCCAAGAAGTAATTGTCTTCTGATTTCATGAATGCAGTCACCACCTGCAGTGATTTTAGAACCCAAGAAGAGAAATTTGTCACTGCTTCCACCTTTTTCCCTTCTATTTGCTGTCAGGTAATGGGACTAGATGCCAAGATACTAGTTTTTTAATATTTAGTTTTTAATTTTGGCCTCTTTTATTGGTCCTTCATTTGTTTATTTTCATTCATCTTAATTCTTTGGACTGTGTGGGCCTCCCATCACAGTGGCCTCTCTCATTTCAGAGCACTGGCTCTGAGTGCATGTACTCCAGAGCACTGGCTCATAATTGGGCACAACGGTCCAGTCACTCTGCTGCATGCGGGATCTTCTTTTGCCTGGATTGAACTAGTGCCCTTTGCACTGCAAGGCGGACTCTTTATCCACTGGACCACCAGGGAAGCCCAATATTTAGTTTCATTTTTGGGAGTGGGGGGAACGTTTGGGAAGGACGTGGGTGGGCAGGCCACTTCTGTTGGTCTTTCACTTATCTATTTTCATCCATCTTTGTTCTTTGGCCCGTGTGGGCCTCCTATCACAGTGGCCTCTGTTGTCGCAGAGCACTGGCTCCGGGCGCATGAGCTCCAGAGCTTCGGCTCTGTAATTGGACACATCCGTCCAGCCGCTCCGCCGCACGCGGGATCTTCCCAGGCCAGGGATCGAACCGGCACCCCTTGCACTGCAAGGTGGTTTCTGTACCCACTGGACCACAAGGGAAGCCCCCAATATTTAGTTTTAAGCCAGCTTTGTCACTCTCATCCTTGACCCTCATCAAGAGGTTTTTTAGTCCTTCTTCATTTTCTCCTGTTAGAGTGGTATCATCCACATATCTAAGGTTGTTGATATTTCTGCTGCCTGTCCTTGACTGCAGCTTGTAGCTCATCCAGCCTGGCATTTCTCATATGTCCACTATATAGGTTAAACAAGCAGGGTAACAACAGACAGCCCAGTTGTACTTCTTTCTCAATCCCAAAGCAGTCAGTTGTTCCATACAGAGTTCTAACTGTTGCTTCTTAATCAGCATACAGGTTTCTCAGGAGACAAGTAAGATGGTCTGATATTTCCATTTCTTTAAGAGCTTTCTAAGGCTTTCCTGGTGGCTCAAGCAGTAAAGAATATGTCTGCAATGTGGGAGACCCAGGTTTGATCCCTGTGTAGGGAAGATTCCTTGGAGAAAGGAATGGTAAACCACCTCAGTATTCTTGCTTGGGAAATCCCATGAACAGAGGAGCCTTGCAGGCTACAGTCAATGGGTCACAAAGAGTCAGACACGACTGAGCAACTAACACATGAAGAGTTTTCTACAGTTTCTTATGATCCATACAGTCAAAGACTCCCTTGTAGCTAAGCTGGTAAAGAATCTGCCTGCAGTGCAGGAGACATGGTTCAATTCCTGGGTTGGGAAGTTCCCCTGGAGAAGGGATAGGCTACCCACTCCAGTATTCTTGCTTGGAGAATTCCGTGGCTCATCAATGGGTCACAAAGTTCACAAAGAGTCGGGCACGATTCAGCAACTTCACTTTCTTTCACACAGTCAAAGGCTTTTATGAGGTCAATGGAAGAGAGGTAGATGTTTTTGCTGTCTTTGCTTTGCTTTCTCTTGGATCCAGTGAATGTTGGCAATTTGATCTCTGATTCCTCTGCCTTTTCTAACCCTAGCTTGAATATCTGGAATTTCTTTGTTCATGTAATGCTGAAGCCTAGCATGTAAGATTTTAAGCATGACTCACTAGCATGGGAGATGAGTGCAATTTTCTGACGGTTTGAACATTCTTCAGTATTGCCCTTCTTGGGAATTGGGATGATAATTGACCTCTTCCAGTCCTGTGGACACTGCCAGGTCTTCCAGATCTGCTGACGTATTGAGTAGAACACTTTGATAACACCATCTTTTAGGGTTTTGAATAACTCTACTGGAATTCCGTTGCATTCAGTAGCTTTATTAACAACAATGCTGCGTAAGACCTGCTTGACTTCACACTCCAGAATGTCTGGCTCTGGGTGACACACCACACCAGTTCATTAAGATCTTTTTTGTACAGTTCTTCCGTATATTTTTTCCATCTCTTCTAGATCACTTCTGCTTCTGCCAGGTCTCTATCAATTCTGTCTTTTACCTTCTTTGTGGCTCAGACAGTAAAATACAGACAGCCCAGTTGTACTTCTTTCTCAATCCCAAAGCAGTCAGTTGTTCCATACAGAGTTCTAACTGTTGCTTCTTAATCAGCATACAGGTTTCTCAGGAGACAAGTAAGATGGTCTGATATTTCCATTTCTTTAAGAGCTTTCTAAGGCTTTCCTGGTGGCTCAAGCAGTAAAGAATATGTCTGCAATGTGGGAGACCCAGGTTTGATCCCTGTGTAGGGAAGATTCCTTGGAGAAAGGAATGGTAAACCACCTCAGTATTCTTGCTTGGGAAATCCCATGAACAGAGGAGCCTTGCAGGCTACAGTCAATGGGTCACAAAGAGTCAGACACGACTGAGCAACTAACACATGAAGAGTTTTCTACAGTTTCTTATGATCCATACAGTCAAAGACTCCCTTGTAGCTAAGCTGGTAAAGAATCTGCCTGCAGTGCAGGAGACATGGTTCAATTCCTGGGTTGGGAAGTTCCCCTGGAG
This sequence comes from Tragulus kanchil, assembly GCA_022376925.1. Classification (NCBI taxonomy): domain Eukaryota; kingdom Metazoa; phylum Chordata; class Mammalia; order Artiodactyla; family Tragulidae; genus Tragulus; species Tragulus kanchil. Next base: position 158,085,118 of record JAIOJX010000025.1, on the reverse strand, counting down.
AAGGGATAGGCTACCCACTCCAGTATTCTTGCTTGGAGAATTCCGTGGCTCATCAATGGGTCACAAAGTTCACAAAGAGTCGGGCACGATTCAGCAACTTCACTTTCTTTCACACAGTCAAAGGCTTTTATGAGGTCAATGGAAGAGAGGTAGATGTTTTTGCTGTCTTTGCTTTGCTTTCTCTTGGATCCAGTGAATGTTGGCAATTTGATCTCTGATTCCTCTGCCTTTTCTAACCCTAGCTTGAATATCTGGAATTTCTTTGTTCATGTAATGCTGAAGCCTAGCATGTAAGATTTTAAGCATGACTCACTAGCATGGGAGATGAGTGCAATTTTCTGACGGTTTGAACATTCTTCAGTATTGCCCTTCTTGGGAATTGGGATGATAATTGACCTCTTCCAGTCCTGTGGACACTGCCAGGTCTTCCAGATCTGCTGACGTATTGAGTAGAACACTTTGATAACACCATCTTTTAGGGTTTTGAATAACTCTACTGGAATTCCGTTGCATTCAGTAGCTTTATTAACAACAATGCTGCGTAAGACCTGCTTGACTTCACACTCCAGAATGTCTGGCTCTGGGTGACACACCACACCAGTTCATTAAGATCTTTTTTGTACAGTTCTTCCGTATATTTTTTCCATCTCTTCTAGATCACTTCTGCTTCTGCCAGGTCTCTATCAATTCTGTCTTTTACCTTCTTTGTGGCTCAGACAGTAAAATGCCTTTTAAATAGTACCATATCTGTATAAGCAATATGCTTTTTCTTAGGTTCATTCTGGGTATATATCCAATTACTTTATTAACAGTGAAGCATGACTTTCATCAAATCTTCAGGCAGTAAAATGAGAATGTTGTAAGAAAAAAAAAAAAAGTTCAGGAATTCTTCCTACCTGAAAATAATATGCACAAAATGAATTGAAAAAGAGAAGTGTGAGTGTAGAAAGAACTCACTCATTCATACAGAACCTCAAGGGGCCTTTTGTTTTTGGCTTCAGCAAGGGTTCAAGTCAACCCTCCTGATCTTTTGCTGTTTGCCCATCCTTGTTACTCTTCGCTACAAGGTGGTTGTTGTCGTTGTTCAGTCTGTAAGTCATGGCCGAGTCCTTGTGTACGTGGACTAGCACGCCAGTCTTCCCTGTCCTTCACTATCTCTTGGTGCTTGTTCAAAGTCATGTCCATTGAGTCAGTGATGCCATGTAATCATCTCCCTCTCTGTCACCCTGCTCTTCTTCCTGCCCTCAATCTTTCCCAGCACGAGGGTCTTTCCCAGTGAGTTAGCTTTTCACATCAGGAGGCCAAAGTATTGGAGTTTTAGCATCAGTCCTTCCAATGAATACACAGGGTTGATTTCCTTTAGGATTGACTGGTTCGATCTCCTTGCTGCCAAAGAGACTCTCCAGAGATTGTACTTTAAGAAGAGTTTCTCCATGGCTCCTGAGTCCAGCACCAGGAGCTGTTTATGACACAATTGGTCTCCTCAGAAAGACCTGGAGGAAGGTTGGATTGCACTGTGCAAAGCATCACCATGTTTATAGTAGTTTCTCAATAAATATTTATTACATTAACTATTAAATGAACATTGTGTGAGATTTGAGAGACTGGAGGTTAAGGTGAATCTATTCACACAAAGTATTACTAAGAAATTATGTTGCTTTCTAAGCCACAGAAGTAAACGAATTCATTACTATAGTCATACTTCAAAAAGGTCTAATCCATCCAACAAAGTGAAATAATAATTACTGAAGGGGTAACTATCTAGTTTGAGACTATCTGAATCTTTTTCTTCCATGATAAAATTTACAGGTACTTTTGCTTAGACTTTATGAGATGCTGTGTTTCAGTAACCTCTGTTGACCTGGTACATAGCTGGAGTTTAATAATTATTTACAGTTATATATTGAATGAATAACAAAGTAATCAAGAAGTAAGAGTTTATTGTTCAGCAGTAAGCCAGCCACTTTGTGCCTCACCCAGACACCCTAAGTTGTTTCTGTTCCTAAGACACCCCTAAGCCCAGTTTTTGGGTTTTTGCCTCTTGGATTTCATTTTACCACATATAAGACAGACGTTCAAGGGGGGCAACCGAACTCCTTTGTTTTTGGCTTCAGCAAGGGTTCAAGTCAACCCTCCTGATCTTTTGCTGTTTGCCCATCCTTGTTACTCTTCGCTACAAGGTGGTTGTTGTCGTTGTTCAGTCTGTAAGTCATGGCCGAGTCCTTGTGTACGTGGACTAGCACGCCAGTCTTCCCTGTCCTTCACTATCTCTTGGTGCTTGTTCAAAGTCATGTCCATTGAGTCAGTGATGCCATGTAATCATCTCCCTCTCTGTCACCCTGCTCTTCTTCCTGCCCTCAATCTTTCCCAGCACGAGGGTCTTTCCCAGTGAGTTAGCTTTTCACATCAGGAGGCCAAAGTATTGGAGTTTTAGCATCAGTCCTTCCAATGAATACACAGGGTTGATTTCCTTTAGGATTGACTGGTTCGATCTCCTTGCTGCCAAAGAGACTCTCCAGAGATTGTACTTTAAGAAGAGTTTCTCCATGGCTCCTGAGTCCAGCACCAGGAGCTGTTTATGACACAATTGGTCTCCTCAGAAAGACCTGGAGGAAGGTTGGATTGCACTGTGCAAAGCATCACCATGTTTATAGTAGTTTCTCAATAAATATTTATTACATTAACTATTAAATGAACATTGTGTGAGATTTGAGAGACTGGAGGTTAAGGTGAATCTATTCACACAAAGTATTACTAAGAAATTATGTTGCTTTCTAAGCCACAGAAGTAAACGAATTCATTACTATAGTCATACTTCAAAAAGGTCTAATCCATCCAACAAAGTGAAATAATAATTACTGAAGGGGTAACTATCTAGTTTGAGACTATCTGAATCTTTTTCTTCCATGATAAAATTTACAGGTACTTTTGCTTAGACTTTATGAGATGCTGTGTTTCAGTAACCTCTGTTGACCTGGTACATAGCTGGAGTTTAATAATTATTTACAGTTATATATTGAATGAATAACAAAGTAATCAAGAAGTAAGAGTTTATTGTTCAGCAGTAAGCCAGCCACTTTGTGCCTCACCCAGACACCCTAAGTTGTTTCTGTTCCTAAGCACCTTAGCCCCACCTACAGCCCACCTGTATTTCATTTCCTGGGGATTTTCTCTGCCTCTTGGATTTCATTTTACCACATATAAGACAGACTGGAACTTCCAGTCAATTTCACCAAGTTATCCCCATCAGCAGTAGCTCTTAATCAATTATTTGTAAATTTGGGAGTAAAATTTATAGATAAATATTCCAGGTCTCTTACCCTTTGGGTGAGCTAAGTGTCATCTCAGTCCTGAAGAAGTAAACAAGCTACCTTAGAAGTGGCAGTTTTAAACCATGCTAATGTAGATATAATCCCTCAACCCTGCCTTCTTCCCCAAACAACACCTTGATACAGGTTAAGTAGGGGAAAGGAGTTAAAGTGAACCATCTCTGAATTCAAAAAGCCTCACTCTAATTTACCAGCTGTATGACAAGTTAGTTAATCTCTCTAAGCCTTCCTTTATTTTTTTTAATTTTATTTATTTTGGGCTGTTCTGGGTTTTCACTGCTGCTGAAGGCTCTTCTCTAGTTGTAACTCCAGAGTGGGGGCTACTCTCTAGTTGAGGTGAGCAGGCTTCTCTTTGGAGTGACTTCTCTTGTTGTGGAACTCGAGTTCTAGGGCACACAGGCTTCAATAGTTGTGGCACATGGGTTCCATAGTTGCGGCTCTGAGGTTCTAGAGCACACGCTCAATAGTTGTGGCTCATAGTCTTAGTTGTTCCTCAGCATGTGGGATCTTCCTGGATCAGGGATCGAACCCGTGTCTCCTGCATTGACAGGTGAACTCTTCACCACTGAGCTACTAGGCAAACCTAGCCTTACTTTTTTTTAACCTATAAATTTTATTTACTTTCTAGTGAAATTATGAGAACTAGATGAGTTTCTATGTATAAATACTTCGAACAGTGCATAAGATATGAGTACTCATTACATTTGATTAGTATTTTTATCATGATGATAGTAGGTTTTTTTCCCTTCTCCACTGTAATGGTTTAATAAACTTTTGTTTTGTTTTAAGGACTAAGAAATTACATGGAATAACAGACAAGTGCCTAAAACCTTCAGAGTGACTATGGTAGTCTGGATCTTCCCTCCAAGTGTTTGGTGGCAACTGGGAAGATGTGTCAATTCAAATATACTTTTGTGCAAACTCATTGGTGCTGCCTTGAGCCCTTTTAAAGCTTCAGTTGCCATATATATATTTTGACAACTCCCAATCTATAATTTTTTACCTCACTGGATTTCAGACTTGTGTATCTAACTGCTTACTCTTAGTAGATCTCTCCTGACATGTCAAAGTCAACAGATCTAAAGCTAAATTTATTATCACACTTGTAGACCTGGGTTTTTCCTCTCATTTGTGAAATCTCAGATGCAAGGTGAGGGCCAGTGTTGATTCAGTTGACCTTTCCTGAGCTGGTACTTTTTTCTTCATAAATCCATTGAAACTGAAAAGGATGATTTTACAAAATAGAGCAGAGACATTCTTCATTCAAGAATAAATAAAAATCCATGCTTCTCGAATAAGCTAGTTCAAAAGAGGACTACTTAAAATTATGTCACTATCTCCCTAGTTGCTGAAGCTGGAAACCTGAAGGGTACCCCATATTTCTTCTCTCCTCTCACTGTCTCATTACCCTCAGTTTTGTTTTCAATAATATATCACCTTAGTTTTGTTTTTTCAATCTATGAAAACATCTTCCAATACATGTTGAATTTCTCTTCCCTTGCCCGAACTTCCCAACCTCAATTGTTTTTCTTTTCACTCTTGGAATAGTTCGACTGCTTCCAAGCTAATCTTCCTACCTCTGTCTTTGGCTCAGTCTCTTCATTGTATGGTTGACTGATAACATACCTGGAATATAGATGATCAATACTACTGATTAGCTGGCTTGCATGGTTCCTCATTTAATTCACAGTATAAGTTATATGCCCTGTGTGACTCCACCTTTACCATTCCAGCTTCTTTTATAGCCTCTCTTGGCTTTACTTTCTGTTTCAGTTATCCTGAATTATTTTATGTATTTCCCTCTTTAGGGTATGCTCTTTGATGACTTTGTAATTTTGCTTGTGCTTATAATGGTTTTCTCTACATAACTCTACTCACCCTTTAGAGATTATCTCAGGTGGCCCCTCTCCAAGAAACCCTTCCTGACTCAGTCAGCCTGGGCAGGATGAGAGCACCTCCAAATTCAATGGATTCCTAGTACACACCTTACCCCGTCATTTACGACACTGTGTTGACAAGAAATGCTTTCCCACAAGCTTGATGGTACATGTTCCAAAAACGGGACTTTTCTGTCTTGTATCCCTAGCACTACATTTGAGTCATCTCCAGCAAATATTCAATCAGTGATGCTAAGTGTCCACTGTAGATGTACATTCAGAGGGGTAAACCAGAGATTCTCAATGCTGGCTGTAAACAGGGATCTTTAAAAAATATAGGTACCAGTGACTCACCCTGACCATTTAAGTCAACCATTGTGAGGAGGGTAGTGGGTGTGCGGATTCCACTTTGACATTTAAAGCTCAAGTAATAATGTGTAGGTGAGGCTGGGAGCCAATTGGTTAGGTGATCACTGGGCAAGGATTTGGAAATCTAAGTGGCTCAGTAGGTAAAGAATTTACCTATAATGCAGGAGCTCAAGAGGGATCTTCCCCTGGGTCAGGAAGATCCCCTGAAGCGGGAAATGGCCACCCACTCTGGTATTCTTGCCTGGAAAATTCCATGGACAAAGAAACCTAGCTGGCTACAGTCTAAAGGATTGCAAAAAGCCAGACATGATTGAGTGACCACGTACTTGCTAAAGACAGATGGGAGTGTAGATGTTTGAGGCATCTTTCATTCAAGAAATTCTATGAGATGATCACACACAAAAAATGATTACTATTGGTGAATTTTGTTTAAGTATTCCCTGTGTAATAGAAAGGTCGTCTTGTTTTTCACACAGATAACTTAGTTGACCAGCCAGGAATGACTGTGAATCATTCCACAGGCTTAATTCTTTTGAAAGAACACTCCCCACAAATACGCATGTATCTTCATTCTCAATTCACAGTATAAGTTATATGCCCTGTGTGACTCCACCTTTACCATTCCAGCTTCTTTTATAGCCTCTCTTGGCTTTACTTTCTGTTTCAGTTATCCTGAATTATTTTATGTATTTCCCTCTTTAGGGTATGCTCTTTGATGACTTTGTAATTTTGCTTGTGCTTATAATGGTTTTCTCTACATAACTCTACTCACCCTTTAGAGATTATCTCAGGGGGCCCCTCTCCAAGAAACCCTTCCTGACTCAGTCAGCCTGGGCAGGATGAGAGCACCTCCAAATTCAATGGATTCCTAGTACACACCTTACCCCGTCATTTACGACACTGTGTTGACAAGAAATGCTTTCCCACAAGCTTGATGGTACATGTTCCAAAAACGGGACTTTTCTGTCTTGTATCCCTAGCACTACATTTGAGTCATCTCCAGCAAATATTCAATCAGTGATGCTAAGTGTCCACTGTAGATGTACATTCAGAGGGGTAAACCAGAGATTCTCAATGCTGGCTGTAAACAGGGATCTTTAAAAAATATAGGTACCAGTGACTCACCCTGACCATTTAAGTCAACCATTGTGAGGAGGGTAGTGGGTGTGCGGATTCCACTTTGACATTTAAAGCTCAAGTAATAATGTGTAGGTGAGGCTGGGAGCCAATTGGTTAGGTGATCACTGGGCAAGGATTTGGAAATCTAAGTGGCTCAGTAGGTAAAGAATTTACCTATAATGCAGGAGCTCAAGAGGGATCTTCCCCTGGGTCAGGAAGATCCCCTGGAGCGGGAAATGGCCACCCACTCTGGTATTCTTGCCTGGAAAATTCCATGGACAAAGAAACCTAGCTGGCTACAGTCTAAAGGATTGCAAAAAGCCAGACATGATTGAGTGACCACGTACTTGCTAAAGACAGATGGGAGTGTAGATGTTTGAGGCATCTTTCATTCAAGAAATTCTATGAGATGATCACACACAAAAAATGATTACTATTGGTGAATTTTGTTTAAGTATTCCCTGTGTAATAGAAAGGTCGTCTTGTTTTTCACACAGATAACTTAGTTGACCAGCCAGGAATGACTGTGAATCATTCCACAGGCTTAATTCTTTTGAAAGAACACTCCCCACAAATACGCATGTATCTGTTTAAAATAATGTAAGAAAAGAGTAGCAAGTGGAGAAAAAAACTAGCAGGTTTTAAATGCTTTTTACATTTATGTCATGATATTAGGGTAAGAAGTCTCAGATTTAAATACTTCCTGGTTCTCTTTAAAGGCTATATTTTCCAGCCTTATCCCCTTCTTGTTTATGGTGATGTTAATGATGGACAGTGCATTTTTTTTTCTTTTATAATATCTGTGTCTACCCTAAGAGAAAGCCCATGTCACATATTGATTTTAGAAGCTTTTATAATTTACAGAGCTTAGAATAAGCTCTATGTAGAATAAGACATATCAGTTTGGGATATTAGTATCTGTGGGAAGACAAAATGACTCTAGTTTATAACTTTCCCATTAAGAATCCTTAGTGGGAAAAGCAGTAAGTTTTGAAAATGAACACAAAAATAGTAAAAAAAAAGAAAAAGAGAGAGAGTGAGCAGAACTCCTTTGAAAATGATCATTTAAATGGTAAGAGAAAAATACCCTAAAGTCTTACAGTCTCAAGATTCATATTCAAACTCTCAATCTGTTTGATTAAAAAATGTTTAATGCACTGTAAAATAAATACACTTCCATTAAATATTAAATAAATTATTTACAACTTGCAAAAAATACTTTTTATCTCCATGCATCTTTATATACAGAAATAAGACCTAACAATAGAAAGTGACAACTGAAAGTTTAAAACCATCAGAACGAAAAGGTTCTGTTTTCTTAGGATTTGCTGAAGAGAGGAACCAACACATCGCTCAATGGGTTCTTGGTTTGTACTTAGTTTTAAGAAAATCAAATTGCTGGCTACAGTCTAAAGGATTGCAAAAAGCCAGACATGATTGAGTGACCACGTACTTGCTAAAGACAGATGGGAGTGTAGATGTTTGAGGCATCTTTCATTCAAGAAATTCTATGAGATGATCACACACAAAAAATGATTACTATTGGTGAATTTTGTTTAAGTATTCCCTGTGTAATAGAAAGGTCGTCTTGTTTTTCACACAGATAACTTAGTTGACCAGCCAGGAATGACTGTGAATCATTCCACAGGCTTAATTCTTTTGAAAGAACACTCCCCACAAATACGCATGTATCTGTTTAAAATAATGTAAGAAAAGAGTAGCAAGTGGAGAAAAAAACTAGCAGGTTTTAAATGCTTTTTACATTTATGTCATGATATTAGGGGAAGAAGTCTCAGATTTAAATACTTCCTGGTTCTCTTTAAAGGCTATATTTTCCAGCCTTATCCCCTTCTTGTTTATGGTGATGTTAATGATGGACAGTGCATTTTTTTTTCTTTTATAATATCTGTGTCTACCCTAAGAGAAAGCCCATGTCACATATTGATTTTAGAAGCTTTTATAATTTACAGAGCTTAGAATAAGCTCTATGTAGAATAAGACATATCAGTTTGGGATATTAGTATCTGTGGGAAGACAAAATGACTCTAGTTTATAACTTTCCCATTAAGAATCCTTAGTGGGAAAAGCAGTAAGTTTTGAAAATGAACACAAAAATAGTAAAAAAAAAGAAAAGAGAGAGTGAGCAGAACTCCTTTGAAAATGATCATTTAAATGGTAAGAGAAAAATACCCTAAAGTCTTACAGTCTCAAGATTCATATTCAAACTCTCAATCTGTTTGATTAAAAAATGTTTAATGCACTGTAAAATAAATACACTTCCATTAAATATTAAATAAATTATTTACAACTTGCAAAAAATACTTTTTATCTCCATGCATCTTTATATACAGAAATAAGACCTAACAATAGAAAGTGACAACTGAAAGTTTAAAACCATCAGAACGAAAAGGTTCTGTTTTCTTAGGATTTGCTGAAGAGAGGAACCAACACATCGCTCATGGTTGTGACTTGGCAGCAATTCCGATCTGAGAGCCTGTTGGGAAATAAATTGTTAGAGACAACTCAGTTCCAACATAGTTTTAAGAAAATGTCAAAAAATAATCAGCAATCAGAATTTCTGTCAATTTCTCTTCTAAGATGCCTTGTGAAAAGTGCTTAAGGCTTTTCAGAGACAAAGCTAGCTATCTGACTTGAATCCATCTTTCACATCACCTTCAGCTATATGGCTACTAAGGTAGAAGATTATATATGTTCAAATCTGTTTTATCCAATTCTGCCCACATAAATTGCATTAATGAGAATAGTCATGAGAAATAGTTTTCCTAACCAAATCTGTGCAGTGGACATAATTAAGAACAAAGATTAGGTGGCTCAGTGTATTTATGATATACAGTTAATTTAGCATAATTAGTAGCAAGGACATAATAATAGTAGCTACCAGTTAATAGGCAGCCACTATGTGCCAGCACAGCACCTACTGGCTATATTCCTTTTCCTAAAGTTATTCTGGGCCTCCTTTAAGAAATTTCAATTGCACTAAATAATCAAAAATCAACCCTTATTCATGCTGGTAGCTTTAGCTTCAGAACATTGTACCAATGCATTAACAAATTTTGATGAATAAATACTAAGTATAGCATTGGCATAGATAATTATCCATTTCATGACTTATTGACCTAATTCTGTAATAGGCTCCAAACAGAAAGTTTGTACTAAACCAGGGCTAATATTCTCCAAGAATTGGGAATGTTCATTAAAAATGGAACTACAGGGGTTTCCCTGGTAGTCCAGTGGGTGAAGAGTCTGTCTTGTGGTGCAGGGGGCCCAGGTTCGATCCCTGGCTGGGGAGGATCCCACGTGCCTGCAGTGGCTGGACCGATGTGTCCAATTGCAACCCCGCACTCTGGAGCGCATGCAGCCAGAGCCGGTGCTCTGCAACGAGAGAGACCGCTGCAATGGGAGGCCTACACTTGTCAAAGAATAAAAGATAGATGAAAATAAATATAAAATTTAAAAAGAGGCATAATGGAGGAAAAAAAGTTAAAAAAAATGGAACTACAGAGTTAGAAGATTTAAATTTGGCTTAGAAATATTCATATTCAGCAAGCATCTCAAGTAACTCTTAAAGCAGTTGAAGGCAGAAAATAATAATAGATTGGCCAAAAAGTGCATTCAAGTTTTTCTGTAAGATTGTGAGGATAATCCCAAATGTACTGTTTGGCCAACCCACTAACTTAAGGATGTGACATATTATGCAGTTCCTTCTTTTGACTGACTTTAGGTGTGTCCTTGATCTACTGGCCTCCCCTCCTCCTCTGGAAGTTTATCTCATTAGCTGTTGACTTTAGTTAGCAATGAAATATTGCCCCCATACCTTGTCTGTACAACATGCCCTCTTCACAAAAAAAATTTTAAATAAGAACTCCAATTTATAGGTTCACCAAGCTACCTCTCAAATCTGAGCTCCTCTCCCTTCCTCACATTTGTACTGTAAGTGCCCTGATGTTAGCTCTCCCCACTGTGAGCTCCGCCCATCATTTCAACCTTATCTTCCCCAACACTATAGTAGAGACATAGTACATTCTCAGGACTAAGCTCCATCTCATATTCAGAGAATAATACTTTAGCGTAGCCAGTGTTCATAGTGTATAATTAAGAAAACTTGCTTTTCTCATTTTTCTTCAGGTAATAGATGTTATATTTTTAATTATTTAAAGATATTATTTAAAAATCTTTTAAAACTCAAACCTGCAATCGTATCTTCAGCTATGCTACAGCATGTGCGTTTCCATTTTCTTGTCGCAGTTTCCTACGTTCTTCAGCTGCACCTTCATATCTCCTAAGGTATTGTCTTCGAAGCCTTCAGAGAACAAGATATTCTATTGTCATCAAAATTCTACTCATCTGTCTATTGACTGGGGTTTCATGAGCACAGGGAATTTCTTCCATGAGTCCTATAGACTGTTCCCTGCACTGCTGAGCGCATGCAGCCCCAGAGCCGGGGTGCTCTGCAACGAGAGAGACCGCTGCAATGGGAGGCCTACACTTGTCAAAGAATAAAAGATAGATGAAAATAAATATAAAATTTAAAAAGAGGCATAATGGAGGAAAAAAAGTTAAAAAAAATGGAACTACAGAGTTAGAAGATTTAAATTTGGCTTAGAAATATTCATATTCAGCAAGCATCTCAAGTAACTCTTAAAGCAGTTGAAGGCAGAAAATAATAATAGATTGGCCAAAAAGTGCATTCAAGTTTTTCTGTAAGATTGTGAGGATAATCCCAAATGTACTGTTTGGCCAACCCACTAACTTAAGGATGTGACATATTATGCAGTTCCTTCTTTTGACTGACTTTAGGTGTGTCCTTGATCTACTGGCCTCCCCTCCTCCTCTGGAAGTTTATCTCATTAGCTGTTGACTTTAGTTAGCAATGAAATATTGCCCCCATACCTTGTCTGTACAACATGCCCTCTTCACAAAAAAAATTTTAAATAAGAACTCCAATTTATAGGTTCACCAAGCTACCTCTCAAATCTGAGCTCCTCTCCCTTCCTCACATTTGTACTGTAAGTGCCCTGATGTTAGCTCTCCCCACTGTGAGCTCCGCCCATCATTTCAACCTTATCTTCCCCAACACTATAGTAGAGACATAGTACATTCTCAGGACTAAGCTCCATCTCATATTCAGAGAATAATACTTTAGCGTAGCCAGTGTTCATAGTGTATAATTAAGAAAACTTGCTTTTCTCATTTTTCTTCAGGTAATAGATGTTATATTTTTAATTATTTAAAGATATTATTTAAAAATCTTTTAAAACTCAAACCTGCAATCGTATCTTCAGCTATGCTACAGCATGTGCGTTTCCATTTTCTTGTCGCAGTTTCCTACGTTCTTCAGCTGCACCTTCATATCTCCTAAGGTATTGTCTTCGAAGCCTTCAGAGAACAAGATATTCTATTGTCATCAAAATTCTACTCATCTGTCTATTGACTGGGGTTTCATGAGCACAGGGAATTTCTTCCATGAGTCCTTATAGACTGTTACACATTTATTTATGAACCACTCTACCAAACCCAAAACTAAATCCAGCTAAAAAGTATCCCCAAGTTTCTTTTAAGGGAATTTTAGTATTGACTTTATACAAACATTTTCAAAGCACTGAGGGCTTAAACAAATATGCCTTGAGATGCAAACTTTCAGAAGGAATGAAACAACATCCATATTTTTCCCCAAAACTTAATACCAGGGCCAGACACAAATGGAAGATGATACAGTTTTACCACAGAAGGGTTGTATGCTTGCACAAACTAATGTAAACACTTTGGTTTTTTAAAAACAAATTTTTAAAAAAATTAAGTTTTATTTCTAAATATAATAAATATTTCAAGTTTCATTTATTGCTATCAAAACCTCAATGGTCTAAAATGTTTTAGTGTTATTCAAGTGATTCAATTTTTATTGGCTATTTATCCGCTAAATGTTGTTATTAAAATCTTAAGACCTTTTGTTGTGATATTTGGGAAAAAATCGACTTCAATTATGAAGAAGCAGCAACGGAGTCTTAGGCTAGTATTTACTAGGTGTTTCAAATGCAGAGTCTAACACAAGAGAAAAGGACAACGTGACAAAGTTCTTTTGTATTTTTCCAAAGTTTTTGAAAAATTCTTTCAAAACATCTTCCCTAACTGAAAATTGCTTCTTCTATCATTGTATGTCAAATAGCAATGGTCTGTCCGAAGGTATCTTTCCTAAACACACTTACATATCTGGGTTGAGGTGCTAACAGAACGAAATAATTTCTAGGATGTGCAAAACAAATTTAAACCACACATCAGATGTTACATGCATCATAAAACAGTGATCATTATCTGATCTGAGTTTAAAATAATAGTAAACAATGACAGAAGATAACCCCTTGGTTCCTGAATGGCAGGAGGAGTAGATCATTGTAAATTACCAAGACCTAAATCCAGCTATGCTACAGCATGTGCGTTTCCTTTTTTCCATTCTATTTGCTCATCATAAAGGTATTGTCTTCGAAGCCTTCAGAGAACAAGATATTCTATTGTCATCAAAATTCTACTCATCTGTCTATTGACTGGGGTTTCATGAGCACAGGGAATTTCTTCCATGAGTCCTTATAGACTGTTACACATTTATTTATGAACCACTCTACCAAACCCAAAACTAAATCCAGCTAAAAAGTATCCCCAAGTTTCTTTTAAGGGAATTTTAGTATTGACTTTATACAAACATTTTCAAAGCACTGAGGGCTTAAACAAATATGCCTTGAGATGCAAACTTTCAGAAGGAATGAAACAACATCCATATTTTTCCCCAAAACTTAATACCAGGGCCAGACACAAATGGAAGATGATACAGTTTTACCACAGAAGGGTTGTATGCTTGCACAAACTAATGTAAACACTTTGGTTTTTTAAAAACAAATTTTTAAAAAAATTAAGTTTTATTTCTAAATATAATAAATATTTCAAGTTTCATTTATTGCTATCAAAACCTCAATGGTCTAAAATGTTTTAGTGTTATTCAAGTGATTCAATTTTTATTGGCTATTTATCCGCTAAATGTTGTTATTAAAATCTTAAGACCTTTTGTTGTGATATTTGGGAAAAAATCGACTTCAATTATGAAGAAGCAGCAACGGAGTCTTAGGCTAGTATTTACTAGGTGTTTCAAATGCAGAGTCTAACACAAGAGAAAAGGACAACGTGACAAAGTTCTTTTGTATTTTTCCAAAGTTTTTGAAAAATTCTTTCAAAACATCTTCCCTAACTGAAAATTGCTTCTTCTATCATTGTATGTCAAATAGCAATGGTCTGTCCGAAGGTATCTTTCCTAAACACACTTACATATCTGGGTTGAGGTGCTAACAGAACGAAATAATTTCTAGGATGTGCAAAACAAATTTAAACCACACATCAGATGTTACATGCATCATAAAACAGTGATCATTATCTGATCTGAGTTTAAAATAATAGTAAACAATGACAGAAGATAACCCCTTGGTTCCTGAATGGCAGGAGGAGTAGATCATGTATACAATCCAGCTGTTAAAAGTAATTTACCAAGACCTAAAATTAGAATAATGAGTCTTGCTTTTCCCAAGCTCCAGTAGCACATGAGTCATTACAGAGCCATTCACACCCTCCCCCAACTTCCTTAATTCACTGACTTTTGTTTGACAGACAAAGCCATTTTGCAATACCCACCAGTGTCTACTACTTAGGACAGTCTGGTTCTAACATTTGTTGGTCATGCAGTGAAGTATGTGATCTGTTATGGGCCCAGGGATGGTACAGCTGGAATGAAACAGTAATAGAATTGTCCTTGCTTCCTACGCCATGCCATACAGAGGAATTTTTTTTTGTTTTTTTTAGTAATTGAGTTCCCATATCAGATTTGACAGTGAGAAACTAGGCATGAGCTCTAAGTCAGAGCCATGCTATCAAATTTCTAACTCAAAATATTTCATTCTGATAGGAACAGAAGACATATCTTTCCTTGGCTCTGGGTTTGAAGCTCTTTGTGATTTTTTTTAGCACCAAAGCAATACCTCTGACAACGTGGGTCCTCATTAGCTTCTGAGAGACTTACTTAAGCTCAGTGTAGTCATAGAAGATATCAACAAACTGAGATTCAGAAGTAGCCATGAGTAGACATACATATAAGTGAAACAAAACCATCAGTTTTTAAGTTCAAGAAAAGAGCTTCATATATTAAGTTTCAGTGGTGGCTGAAGGAGTATATTTCATATTCTGTGAATTGTCAATAAAGTGTAAAGATATGTATCAGTAATAGAATAATTCACTTAAAATATGATACAACATTGTGATAGAAATACTGAAAAAAATTAACCTGGCAGTTTATCAGGAACTTTTAAGATATGCCTTACTTACATGATTGTAATAATAACAGCGATAGCTGTTAAAGTCATGGTGGAGACAAAAGCAGCTATAGCTGCTAGAGCAATTTTTGATAAATCACTGTCGACCATGCTCTGAGTCTTCATGGACTTTTCTACACATCGTTCACCAAAGTACTCCGGATAACATCTGCAAAGAACCCATATTTTAAAATTACAATCACTGAAAAGATTCAGTAAAGTTTATGCTTACTTTCCAGATCATAAATACCCAGTGATTTAAACATGAAGAAAATAGGCCAGACATTTATTTGTATTTCAAAATGATGAGACATAGAATGCATTTGAGCCAAAGGTCTATTAGTATAAGAACAAGTTGAGATTAGTTTGGGTGTGATATTCCAGGAAGACACACCTTTTCATTCTTTGTGCTCTTTGGATGACCCACTGATGAATTCAGTGGCTTGCTATGCAGCTAAAACATTCTACTACCATTTAATGAGATAGCAGCTTTTGGGGAAGAACAAGAACAACATTATGTCCTTGCTTCCTACGCCATGCCATACAGAGGAATTTTTTTTTGTTTTTTTTAGTAATTGAGTTCCCATATCAGATTTGACAGTGAGAAACTAGGCATGAGCTCTAAGTCAGAGCCATGCTATCAAATTTCTAACTCAAAATATTTCATTCTGATAGGAACAGAAGACATATCTTTCCTTGGCTCTGGGTTTGAAGCTCTTTGTGATTTTTTTTAGCACCAAAGCAATACCTCTGACAACGTGGGTCCTCATTAGCTTCTGAGAGACTTACTTAAGCTCAGTGTAGTCATAGAAGATATCAACAAACTGAGATTCAGAAGTAGCCATGAGTAGACATACATATAAGTGAAACAAAACCATCAGTTTTTAAGTTCAAGAAAAGAGCTTCATATATTAAGTTTCAGTGGTGGCTGAAGGAGTATATTTCATATTCTGTGAATTGTCAATAAAGTGTAAAGATATGTATCAGTAATAGAATAATTCACTTAAAATATGATACAACATTGTGATAGAAATACTGAAAAAAATTAACCTGGCAGTTTATCAGGAACTTTTAAGATATGCCTTACTTACATGATTGTAATAATAACAGCGATAGCTGTTAAAGTCATGGTGGAGACAAAAGCAGCTATAGCTGCTAGAGCAATTTTTGATAAATCACTGTCGACCATGCTCTGAGTCTTCATGGACTTTTCTACACATCGTTCACCAAAGTACTCCGGATAACATCTGCAAAGAACCCATATTTTAAAATTACAATCACTGAAAAGATTCAGTAAAGTTTATGCTTACTTTCCAGATCATAAATACCCAGTGATTTAAACATGAAGAAAATAGGCCAGACATTTATTTGTATTTCAAAATGATGAGACATAGAATGCATTTGAGCCAAAGGTCTATTAGTATAAGAACAAGTTGAGATTAGTTTGGGTGTGATATTCCAGGAAGACACACCTTTTCATTCTTTGTGCTCTTTGGATGACCCACTGATGAATTCAGTGGCTTGCTATGCAGCTAAAACATTCTACTACCATTTAATGAGATAGCAGCTTTTGGGGGGAAGGAAACAAGAACAACATTATGTGAAAAATATCTTTAGTTCATTTTTTATCAAGCAGTTTTGTAAAATATATGTTGTAAAATGATGATTTCCCCCAGGGTTTAGCAAACTATCGCCCACAGGTCAAAGCTGGCCATTGTCTATCCTGTCTTACTCTTTGTGACCCCATGAACTGCAGCCCACCAGGCTCCTCAGTCCATGGGATTCCCCAGGCAAGAATACTGGAGTAGGCCGCTATTCCCTTCCAGGGACTGAACCTGGGTCTCCTGCATTACAGGCAGATTCTTTGCCAACTGAGCCATCAGGAAAGCCCTATATTATAGCATGCAAGGTGAGAATGTTTTTTACATTTTTGAATGGTTATATTTTTTAATTGGTTATATGAGTACATACATAATTTTGTATAATTTTGATCCATGAAGCCCAAAATATTTCCTATGTGGTTCTTTAAGAAAAAATTTTGCCAAACTTTGGTTCACACATTGAAAAAAACAAATGGTTTTCTGCAACTAGTGGTTTCAGGCATGGTTTTAAAAATACATAATTCTATACAATATAAAGTAACTTACTGGCATGATACTTTTTGAAGTTGCTCTAAAAATGTGCATTCTCCGTGAATGCAGAAATTTTGAAATTCTGTATCACACAGATTTTTCTTCTTAAAAGTTCTTCTATTTTTTCCATTTTTGCCTCCCTTTTTCTTTCTTTTGGGTTGATCTGAAGTCTTTTCAGTTTCCGTTTTGTTTTCCTTAGGTTTAACTACCTGTTCAACTGAAAAAAGGGGAAAAAAAGCAGAAAACACTGTTTTTTTGAACACCATTTTGGTGACATAAAAGGAACAAGTTGAGATTAAGTTTAAAATTACAATCACTGAAAAGATTCAGTAAAGTTTATGCTTACTTTCCAGATCATAAATACCCAGTGATTTAAACATGAAGAAAATAGGCCAGACATTTATTTGTATTTCAAAATGATGAGACATAGAATGCATTTGAGCCAAAGGTCTATTAGTATAAGAACAAGTTGAGATTAGTTTGGGTGTGATATTCCAGGAAGACACACCTTTTCATTCTTTGTGCTCTTTGGATGACCCACTGATGAATTCAGTGGCTTGCTATGCAGCTAAAACATTCTACTACCATTTAATGAGATAGCAGCTTTTGGGGGGAAGGAAACAAGAACAACATTATGTGAAAAATATCTTTAGTTCATTTTTTATCAAGCAGTTTTGTAAAATATATGTTGTAAAATGATGATTTCCCCCAGGGTTTAGCAAACTATCGCCCACAGGTCAAAGCTGGCCATTGTCTATCCTGTCTTACTCTTTGTGACCCCATGAACTGCAGCCCACCAGGCTCCTCAGTCCATGGGATTCCCCAGGCAAGAATACTGGAGTAGGCCGCTATTCCCTTCCAGGGACTGAACCTGGGTCTCCTGCATTACAGGCAGATTCTTTGCCAACTGAGCCATCAGGAAAGCCCTATATTATAGCATGCAAGGTGAGAATGTTTTTTACATTTTGAATGGTTATATTTTTTAATTGGTTATATGAGTACATACATAATTTTGTATAATTTTGATCCATGAAGCCCAAAATATTTCCTATGTGGTTCTTTAAGAAAAAATTTTGCCAAACTTTGGTTCACACATTGAAAAAAACAAATGGTTTTCTGCAACTAGTGGTTTCAGGCATGGTTTTAAAAATACATAATTCTATACAATATAAAGTAACTTACTGGCATGATACTTTTTGAAGTTGCTCTAAAAATGTGCATTCTCCGTGAATGCAGAAATTTTGAAATTCTGTATCACACAGATTTTTCTTCTTAAAAGTTCTTCTATTTTTTCCATTTTTGCCTCCCTTTTTCTTTCTTTTGGGTTGATCTGAAGTCTTTTCAGTTTCCGTTTTGTTTTCCTTAGGTTTAACTACCTGTTCAACTGAAAAAAGGGGAAAAAAAAAGCAGAAAACATTTACTGACAACAGTCTCTCTTTATCTGGAACACCATTTTGGTGACATAAAAGAAAAATGGCCTTGCAGTGAAAATTAACAGGGATAACAACCATATCGGTCTCATTTTTTAACACAACTCATACATGATATTTGAACAAAAAGAGTATCTGTATTGTGTGGCACTTAAAAATCTGAACACCTTTGTCATTTTATTAGCTTAGGAACATATTTTGATTTATTTGTATCAGTATTCCTATTATCGATAATAAGAATAATATGAGTTACTTATCTAAGAAAATCCATGAAATATTTTCGGCATTTTTTCACTTCTATACATACCAGGTTCTTCGTAATGACCATTATTTTAATTAAACCCAAATCACAGTTGAATGTATTGTTACTGTCCAGATGATACAGATGAGAAACAATGGAGGTGAGTAAAGACAAGTAAATTGCACTAGGATAAGTAGCTAGAATATGTCAGTGCTGGGAGGTTAAAGCCTATTGTTTCCCTACTATATGTTGTTTCCTCTTGTAAAAGCTCAATTCTGTTCATTAAAGTCAGGCTTGAGTATATTTGATGATTTTCTTTACTCTTATTCATCCTGTGTTTATTATCATGATTGAGAATTAATACATGTTACCTAAGGTGAAGAAAACTGAGAATTCTATGTTAATCAGCCTTTTCCAGCTCCCAGATTAGAACAGATAATAACTAATCGATACTTTCTAGGGACTGATTTCGGTGATCAGTCTATTTGAAAAACAGGAGTCCATAAATACTTGTAGCTGATACTTCATGGGTTCATCTTAACTCATCAGATCCACAAAAATCTTCTTTCAGTGTTATAGTTATGCAGGGTTATAGTTTATCAACACCATGAATACAGTAATGAGTTTCTATGTCAGAGCTGAATATTTGGTCATGCTAATCCCTGAATAGGTTTATCTGAGCAAGTATTTAGTGAGCCTAGAGAAAAGAGGAAAATATCATAATGTCATAATAAAATTCGTCATAATGGTTCCACAGTACCCAGTAAATAGAGAACTATCGAAACATAAGGAAAGATAGCAAAGCTACAGCTCTATGATTAATGAAAAATAAATATTACAAATATTTTAGCAGTTATTATATCAACATTAACAATAGTCATAGTAGGAGCAATGTTTAGTAGGTGGCTATGCAATTTTTGTGTTGAAACCTTCCTGATAAGAAAAGTACCACAAATTAGAATAGTTCTCTAAAAGAAATATTTTAAATCAATATTACTGTACTTTATCAGATATATTACAAATTTTAAACAGTCACCATATTGAAATGCTGCAATAGATATTAACTCCATGGATCAATTTTCCCTCTAGTTTACAACGCATTGCAATTTTAAGCAGTAGCCATTTTCATCACCATCGATTCATTTGGCTTTATGAAACACTAACTTGAAATATCTTTAGGAGAACAGTTTCTACCGTCTTAATGGTCTAATGTCATCCCCCCCCCAAAAT
The DNA here is from genome assembly GCA_022376925.1 of Tragulus kanchil. Lineage (NCBI taxonomy): Eukaryota > Metazoa > Chordata > Mammalia > Artiodactyla > Tragulidae > Tragulus > Tragulus kanchil. Next base: position 158,065,025 of record JAIOJX010000025.1, on the reverse strand, counting down.
AAGAATTATAGATGGACTCCTTTCCCACCTTATGTAAAAGCACAAATTCCGGAACAAGGGAAGAAACTGGAATGTTTGATAAAATTTTTCACACCTGCCACTGAACCCACTGTTCATCTACTCTCATTCACCATTTGTGGGAGTTAGACAGAGGAGAGGAGTCAGGAAAACCAAGATTAGGAAACAAAGGGCTTTCAGCCTCGCCTTGGTAATGAATACTCCTAGGATTTTAGATCTGATTTATTGATGACCTCATCTACCCTCAAACTCCAAAGTAATATGAGGGTAATGAACAATACTGACCTCTGACTCTGGTACCCTCGTTTTAAGTAAATTGCTCTTTTTTAAAAGATCAGATCAAAGCAGAAGAGAAGAAACTTATAGGTTGTTATTGTTTAAGTGACAAATGAAATTTGGGGTTTTTAGCAATATAAAACCCATGCATATTTGCTCTTCTTTAACATTTCCAGAAAGTGATATAACTATTGCTATTAACAGTTTCTCAACAGTTAATACACAAAGGCTAAGATCCAATCATTCTTGTCCCATTGCTTCTTTCAGCTTGCTTACTTGTGTCCAACTGCAGTTATTCAGAGAAACATGGTGGTGAGGAGTGGCTATCAAAACTGAGATACAACATATGTGGGAATGCTTGACGTTTGTATCGGTTTCTCACATGAAAAAGGAGGCAGTTATGTGGCAGAGTATCTGAAGTTCAATAGATGCTTAATTTCTCATTCTGGCTGTGGAACTTTGGGCAGAATGCTTGACCTTCTTGAGCTGCGGTTATCACATTTATAAAATCTTAATTCCCACTTCATACAGTTGTGAAGATTGGATTTACCAGACATGAAATATTCACAAGGGCTGCAGACACAAAAGATATGCCCACTAGGAGCTCTTTCCATCTCAGTTCGCAGCTTACCTAGCGGGTGCACCACAGTCATACACACAAAGAAGCCACTGGAAGATCCCAGGAGTAGCTTTACTTTTGAAGTAGCTTTGCTCAGACAAACCACACACCTTCCAGGCTACGCTGTCACCTTGTCCTCTACTCACCTCTGACTGATTCATCTAAAACATAGGCAGATATCTGCGATTCGCTGTCGTACTCTTCTGCATAGTCATAGTCGATCCCTGAGGACAGGTCGCCACCGGAAGGCATTTCACTGCAGAGGAAATCTCACTTCTTGAGGTCAGCTCAAATTCGTCAGCACTGTTGCTGTCCCCAGAAAACGGTTCCCTTTTCTAGAATAGGTGCCATTGACGTCTACTCCAGCAGTATAATGGGCTGTGGGAGTGAGAAGAAGGGAGAAAAAAAGAAGGAAAGTGCTCTTTCTCTCCAGTCAGTTCTGTTCGAGAGGAATGTTTATCTTCAAAGCAGTGACTGCACATGTGCTGTTGTTTGTGACTGAGTCACTTATGAACGCAACTCCGTATTCTGCCAGCACACAAACTCAGCTGTCCCAATTACAGAGCTTTCATTAAGGTTTGCTTTTCCACAGATAATCTCCATTAACGTCTACATCAAAAACCTGGCAAATAGGCAAATTAATGTAATATAATTAAGAGGTAACCTCTAAATATTATCATGATTTCATATACAAAATGCATGTGTATTTACTAGAATGCTATCTGTCCCATTTTAATAAACAGGTTTAATCCATACTGACTTTTATTCAGGAAGAAAAAACATGGTGGTGAGGAGTGGCTATCAAAACTGAGATACAACATATGTGGGAATGCTTGACGTTTGTATCGGTTTCTCACATGAAAAAGGAGGCAGTTATGTGGCAGAGTATCTGAAGTTCAATAGATGCTTAATTTCTCATTCTGGCTGTGGAACTTTGGGCAGAATGCTTGACCTTCTTGAGCTGCGGTTATCACATTTATAAAATCTTAATTCCCACTTCATACAGTTGTGAAGATTGGATTTACCAGACATGAAATATTCACAAGGGCTGCAGACACAAAAGATATGCCCACTAGGAGCTCTTTCCATCTCAGTTCGCAGCTTACCTAGCGGGTGCACCACAGTCATACACACAAAGAAGCCACTGGAAGATCCCAGGAGTAGCTTTACTTTTGAAGTAGCTTTGCTCAGACAAACCACACACCTTCCAGGCTACGCTGTCACCTTGTCCTCTACTCACCTCTGACTGATTCATCTAAAACATAGGCAGATATCTGCGATTCGCTGTCGTACTCTTCTGCATAGTCATAGTCGATCCCTGAGGACAGGTCGCCACCGGAAGGCATTTCACTCGCAGAGGAAATCTCACTTCTTGAGGTCAGCTCAAATTCGTCAGCACTGTTGCTGTCCCCAGAAAACGGTTCCCTTTTTCTAGAATAGGTGCCATTGACGTCTACTCCAGCAGTATAATGGGCTGTGGGAGTGAGAAGAAGGGGAGAAAAGAAGAAGTAAAGTGCTCTTTCTCTCCAGTCAGTTCTGTTCGAGAGGAATGTTTATCTTCAAAGCAGTGACTGCACATGTGCTGTTGTTTGTGACTGAGTCACTTATGAACGCAACTCCGTATTCTGCCAGCACACAAACTCAGCTGTCCCAATTACAGAGCTTTCATTAAGGTTTGCTTTTCCACAGATAATCTCCATTAACGTCTACATCAAAAACCTGGCAAATAGGCAAATTAATGTAATATAATTAAGAGGTAACCTCTAAATATTATCATGATTTCATATACAAAATGCATGTGTATTTACTAGAATGCTATCTGTCCCATTTTAATAAACAGGTTCTGGAAATAAATACCAGCTCTCTGACACAAGCTGACTTTTTAAAGGAGTATATATATATAGAAAATGTAAAAACTAATAGGAAGAGTAGTTGATAATCTTTCTTATTGCCATTGTTTCTTATGATTGTTCCCACATAGAGAAGACACTTGGAATTAGGTAACAGTAGGGAGCGAGTTTCAAGTCCCTGCCTTATCTTTTGGTGCTGTGTAGTCGCTAAGTCATGTCCAACTCTTCTGTGACCCCATAGACGCTACCAGGCTTCTCATGGAATTTTCCAAGCAAGAATACTGGAGTGGGTCGTCATTTCCTTCTCCAAGGGGTCTTCCCAACTTAGGGATTGAACTCGCATCTCCTGCTTGGCAGGCAGATTCCTTAGGTCTCAATACAACAGTGTCAGAGCTGTACTTTCAACAGTCTGCCTGGGAAGATGCCAGGCCCTCTAGAAAGGTCAAAACACAATCACTTGACAGAGGCGACCAGAAAATTTAGGTAGGAGGTACAACTCCTCGGTTCGGGGCTTTAAACTACTTTATTCCAAATTCTTGGTTTCCTTATCTGTACCACCAACGGTCTCGATCCCCGGATCTTTACGTTTTCCTTAAAGTAAGAGTGCAAGAACTCTCAGACGCCTCCTGGCTAGTCTGGAACATTTGACACCTGGCCGCTTCTCTCTTCCTCCTAGGGAGTAACCGAAGTGGGGGAGGCACCCCGATCACCTCTCGTCGGCTAGAGCCGGGGCGCCCAGGGGTGGGTATTTTAGAAGAGCAGCAGCAAAATTCAAGAGGCCACCGGTTGGCCCGGGCTGGGAGAAGCTCCCGGCAGCTCCGAGCTGGGATGTCCTCACCTGAGCCGAAGATCAGGAGCGACAGCACCACGGGCGCCGGCGGCAGCAGCGGGGCTCTCATTGGTCCCTCGGAGCGGCCGCGTCGCGGTCTCTGGGGCAACTCGGCCGGGAGCTGCGGGAGGGAGGAAGATGCGGTGACCGGGACGAGGGACGAGGCTGGCCGCGAGGCCGTGCTCGCAGGCCCGGCCGGGCTCGGGCGCTGGAGGCAGCTCCTGGAGCGCGCCTCGGGATCCCTGGGCTCCGGCTCGGGCGCAAGGTGTGTGAACATTCCGGAGGTGCGGCGCGCACCTGCCGCTTTATAGGCGGGGCGGGGACCCGGGCATCGCCCGTGACGTCATGGCCGCCGCGGGAGGGTGGAGGCGGGCGGCCGCCCTGGGAAGAGATTCCTACCCCAAAACCACAGACGGATGTCAGGGGCCCCACCTCTGGGGAGCGCAGAGAGCCGCTGGGAGAGAATGAAAATTAAATCTCTTACTGCAAGCTGGGAGAAAAAAATAAAGTTCCAGATCCATATGCAAGGACGGCAGTGGAGTTTGGGAGCTAGGAGCTGACATTCAGAAGTCTGGAACTTTCAAACCATCTGAAAATCCTCCGAATGTAGTTTGGTTGATCTTAGAGTTACAAGAGACAGGGATTAACTAGAAAAGTTCCATCTGAAAATGGAAGAGTATTTTAAGATCACGAGTGACTTAACCATGGCCCGATGTCTTTAGCAATAATGACTATGTCTATACAGAGCGCACCTCCTAATGAGAAAGCTGCTTTACTGACCTGACCGTATCAATCAGGGCCCTTCCCCAACCACTACAGTGACGTGGTCAGAATTTCCAACTACCTCTCTTACTGTTTCTTTCTGTGACCTAGGGTCCTCGTCCTCGTCAGTAACTATTTAAAATTTTTTTGACAGAAGAGTACACTAAAAATATTACCATTATCATCTCACTCAAAAACCTAACCAAAGGCTTTCCTGGTAGATCAGTGGTGAAGAGTTCGCCTGACAATGCAGCAGACACTGGTTCGATCCCTGTTCTGGGAATATCCCACATGCTGCGGAGCAACTAAGCTGGTGAGCCATGTGAGTCTCAGAGCGGCAACTAGTGAGCCCTTGTCCCCTAGAGCCGGAGTCACCCCAAAGAGAAGCCTACTCACCTCAACTAGAGAGTAGCCCCCACTCCTTACAACAGAGATGAGCCTGTGGCAGCAGTGAAAACCCAGAATAGCCAAAAAGAAATAAATAAACAAAACTTAAAAATATGTATGTTTAAAAAAAAAAAAAAAAAAAAAAAACCTAGCCAGGTCTAAGTATCACTTTCCCTGTTTTACAAGAGGGACAAATATCAACTTTACAAGGCAAGGAGGACTTCACACAGCTGGTCATGCTGAGAGCCAGATTTAGCTTCAACTTCAGCTCATTCTTAAACTCTTTCCTCTCTGATAAAAGGATTTAGACTAAACTTCTTTTGAAAAGAGAATTTCTATGGGAGAATAATATTTAACCTAAAGGAATAATCTCTACTGGTAGCATACTGGCATTTGGATGAAGGGTAGTGGTTAAGATTTTGCCTCTGAAATTCCAAGATAGAAAGGGACTGCTTTTCGAGTCCATTTAGAACCCATTAAGGGATTTAAATCATGACCAGTAGATAAAATAGAGAGAGAGAAAGAGAGAGAGCTGCTTAACTTGACTGTGATGTAGAGACAACTCCCGAAGTGGATTTCTCTTGACTTGAGGAAGAGAAAAAAAAATTGTTCTTCGTGTTTCTTTGTCCTGAATGTACCTATCTCTTCTGTGATTGTTTCTGTAAAACAGTTCTTTTTAGGAACATGGATCACAGTGCAAGTGTCCTAATTCTAGGAAACTTTTAAAAAGTTGCTTATTTTTTAATGATATGTCATAATAAAGTTGGCTAAATAGTACCATACATTTAGTAAGATAAAGTAAACAAGAGTCATGACTTCTGTCTTCATTCCTATTGAACATTGTTAAGAACACGTTTTGTGTATCCCCCTTGTTTTCTGTTGTATGTAGGGTGATAGGAAAAAGATTAAATGATGACCAGTTCCCAGTAGCTCAATGAGGTGAGAGACAGATACAGAGCAAAGTAATTCAGTTACATCAGATAAGAAGAATTGAGTACCCTGAAAAACCAGGATGCGGTTTAGTTTTGTTATGGGTATCACAGAAAGTCTTATGGAAACATAGAAAGGTCACTCAATGGTCTTGCCAGAAGAGTAAATGGAAAGAATACCTACAAGGTGTGACCGAGAGTGGAAGATCAGACGAGAAAGATGACACTGCCCATTCCAGGGTGAAGCAGGGGCCTGCATGGTCATCTTTTTTTATGGATGAGGTGATTGTGATTCAGAGAGATTCACAATCTTACTGGCAGATTTCAAAAGATGGTGGAAATTGTTTAGCGTGCAGATTATCAGCCTACACTGGCACGTCTTTCTACTCTCATGGGTTTTGATTTTGTTGTAGTCCCCTTCCTCCTCTCTTTTCTTTCTTCTTATTGAGGTGAATACAAGTTTTGCACATCTTTCATCAAAAGTGTTTTACTTTGAAGTGGAAGCAGGCTCTTTACGTTGGAAGTTGTTTTGTCTTTTCCCAATTGGAAATTTAGAGAGCAATCATTTACACCTTCTAAATAATGTGGAACTTAACATAGGTTCATAGGGTCTAAGTGCTTAGTATGAATTTGAGATTCAAACCAACTGGGTTTTCATATACAAATTTCACCCTATAGCAAATTACTTAATATTTGAGTTTCAGTTCCTCATCTGAAAGTAGGAATAAAGATACCAATGTGCACAAATTAAATAAGTACATACACAGTATTAGAATTTCTGTAAAACTTCGTGTTTCTTTGTCCTGAATGTACCTATCTCTTCTGTGATTGTTTCTGTAAAACAGTTCTTTGGGAAATCACAGTGCAAGTGTCCTAATTCTAGGAAACTTTTAAAAAGTTGCTTATTTTTTAATGATATGTCATAATAAAGTTGGCTAAATAGTACCATACATTTAGTAAGATAAAGTAAACAAGAGTCATGACTTCTGTCTTCATTCCTATTGAACATTGTTAAGAACACGTTTTGTGTATCCCCCTTGTTTTCTGTTGTATGTAGGGTGATAGGAAAAAGATTAAATGATGACCAGTTCCCAGTAGCTCAATGAGGTGAGAGACAGATACAGAGCAAAGTAATTCAGTTACATCAGATAAGAAGAATTGAGTACCCTGAAAAACCAGGATGCGGTTTAGTTTTGTTATGGGTATCACAGAAAGTCTTATGGAAACATAGAAAGGTCACTCAATGGTCTTGCCAGAAGAGTAAATGGAAAGAATACCTACAAGGTGTGACCGAGAGTGGAAGATCAGACGAGAAAGATGACACTGCCCATTCCAGGGTGAAGCAGGGGCCTGCATGGTCATCTTTTTTTATGGATGAGGTGATTGTGATTCAGAGAGATTCACAATCTTACTGGCAGATTTCAAAAGATGGTGGAAATTGTTTAGCGTGCAGATTATCAGCCTACACTGGCACGTCTTTCTACTCTCATGGGTTTTGATTTTGTTGTAGTCCCCTTCCTCCTCTCTTTTCTTTCTTCTTATTGAGGTGAATACAAGTTTTGCACATCTTTCATCAAAAGTGTTTTACTTTGAAGTGGAAGCAGGCTCTTTACGTTGGAAGTTGTTTTGTCTTTTCCCAATTGGAAATTTAGAGAGCAATCATTTACACCTTCTAAATAATGTGGAACTTAACATAGGTTCATAGGGTCTAAGTGCTTAGTATGAATTTGAGATTCAAACCAACTGGGTTTTCATATACAAATTTCACCCTATAGCAAATTACTTAATATTTGAGTTTCAGTTCCTCATCTGAAAGTAGGAATAAAGATACCAATGTGCACAAATTAAATAAGTACATACACAGTAGCACAGATCCTAGCATGATAATAAATCCTTATTAATAAGTAATAAATTATTAACCTTGACTATTAACAACCTTGACATTGTGACAGTTACATTATATTTATCACACTGAAGGACTAAGTGACCCTTAGTAAATGTAGCTACTCACAGAGCAAGTGACCAGTAATCTCCAATAGCTTCAAACCATGAACTTTGCACCTGCCTCACATTAAGATTAAGCATTTTGAACATTTATGGTGCATCACAGGATATCATGGGGTGTCATCATAATTGCATCACAAAGGCAGCACCCCTTGATGACTCATGGCATTCAGGAATATATGCATGAGAAGGGAAGCAACCCCATGTAGCTGTTGGACTCTACATTCTGCCTGCTAAGCTGAGACAAGGAGGAACAATTTCAAATAGTTTGAGTTGAGAAGCAACTCTTCTTTATCCCAATAAACTGATGGTCCCCTTATCTAGTATGATATTAATGACAGCCCTAAAGTCCCTAAAGCTTCTAGTCAACTATACTCTTTTGGTGCTTAATATTCTATATTCTTCTTCTTCTTTTTTTTTTTTTGGTACTCTAGATTCTGATGATATTTTATTTGTATAGTGGAAAGAAACTCACTTTGGCTCTGCTAAAAGGTATTCTATAGAACCCACAGTTGAATTATGTCTTTGTTCATATAACTGATCTTGAGTTTTTTCAGGTAACATCAGGATCTGAGTAAATATTATATCACAGTAATTTTTATGAGTCAACACATGAACTCCCAAACTGAAATTAAGAAATTCTCTAAAATATAAGCAACAGGGCTTCCCTGGTGGTCCAGTGGGTAAAGAGTCTGCCTTGCAGTGCAAGGGGCACTGGTTCGATCCCTGGCCTGGGAAGATCCCACATGTCATGGAACAGCTGGATCAATGTGTCCAACTACCAAGCGGGAGCTCTGGAGCGCATGCGCCCAGAGCTGGTGCTCTGCAGCGACAGAGGCCACTGCGATGGGAGGCCCACACAGGTTTTCATATACAAATTTCACCCTATAGCAAATTACTTAATATTTGAGTTTCAGTTCCTCATCTGAAAGTAGGAATAAAGATACCAATGTGCACAAATTAAATAAGTACATACACAGTAGCACAGATCCTAGCATGATAATAAATCCTTATTAATAAGTAATAAATTATTAACCTTGACTATTAACAACCTTGACATTGTGACAGTTACATTATATTTATCACACTGAAGGACTAAGTGACCCTTAGTAAATGTAGCTACTCACAGAGCAAGTGACCAGTAATCTCCAATAGCTTCAAACCATGAACTTTGCACCTGCCTCACATTAAGATTAAGCATTTTGAACATTTATGGTGCATCACAGGATATCATGGGGTGTCATCATAATTGCATCACAAAGGCAGCACCCCTTGATGACTCATGGCATTCAGGAATATATGCATGAGAAGGGAAGCAACCCCATGTAGCTGTTGGACTCTACATTCTGCCTGCTAAGCTGAGACAAGGAGGAACAATTTCAAATAGTTTGAGTTGAGAAGCAACTCTTCTTTATCCCAATAAACTGATGGTCCCCTTATCTAGTATGATATTAATGACAGCCCTAAAGTCCCTAAAGCTTCTAGTCAACTATACTCTTTTGGTGCTTAATATTCTATATTCTTCTTCTTCTTTTTTTTTTTTTGGTACTCTAGATTCTGATGATATTTTATTTGTATAGTGGAAAGAAACTCACTTTGGCTCTGCTAAAAGGTATTCTATAGAACCCACAGTTGAATTATGTCTTTGTTCATATAACTGATCTTGAGTTTTTTCAGGTAACATCAGGATCTGAGTAAATATTATATCACAGTAATTTTTATGAGTCAACACATGAACTCCCAAACTGAAATTAAGAAATTCTCTAAAATATAAGCAACAGGGCTTCCCTGGTGGTCCAGTGGGTAAAGAGTCTGCCTTGCAGTGCAAGGGGCACTGGTTCGATCCCTGGCCTGGGAAGATCCCACATGTCATGGAACAGCTGGATCAATGTGTCCAACTACCAAGCGGGAGCTCTGGAGCGCATGCGCCCAGAGCTGGTGCTCTGCAGCGACAGAGGCCACTGCGATGGGAGGCCCACACAGGCCAAAGAACAAAAAAAAGATAAGTGAATGAAAGATCAATAGAAGTGGCTAAAAAAAAAAAAAAAACATGTAGAGGATTTTAGGACATTGTAGAAGAGTTCATTCCACTAATCATTTCTTAAACACCCTTCTTAGCAGTGCTAGATAAGAGCTGTCTTTAGTTCTTAACTAAAGATCAGCTGACTAGAATCATCTGAGAACTTTTACAAGATGTACTCTCCATTTTTCTTTCTTGATTCATTAAGTCTGATGTGAGTTCCTGGCCTGTATATTTAAAAAAAAAAAAAAAAACTTTCAAGAAAATTCTGATGTGTACCTCTGATTAAGAACTACTCCACTGGGCAAAAAAAATCAAGATATATTCAGAGAGATTATAACCTGGTGGGACTGCATATTCATGTAGATGGAAGTTCTGTTGGAAATGTGAAGGATGAAGAAATGAATTTCAGCGGGAAGAATGTACGTGGGATGAAAATATTTATCTTATCTCTGTGTTACAAAAAATTTAGCATTGTATGATGACTACTTTTTTATAGATGTGAAACTCTTTTAATTGACTCCGTTTACTTGAAAATTGGCAACATGTGCTCACTTTGGCAGCACATATACTAACATTGGAATGATACAGAGAAGATTAGCATGATCCCTGTGCAAGGGTAACACACAAATTCATGAAGCATTCCATATCTTTTGCTGCAGGAGAGGCCACTGTGGTAGGAGGCCCACACAGGCTGAAGAATAAATGTGGATGAAAAATAAATAAAAAATTGATGAAAAAGGAAAAAATTTTAAAAAATGACAGCATGTGCATACCTCTATTAATTCAATGGCCATATTTTTAATGATCCATATTTGATGTTTCTCTTGTCACTTTAGATAGTCTCTCTAAACATTCATGTATTCGTAGCAGAGTTAAACTATATTACATATAGATTTTGCTCTATTTTCCCATGAACAAAACAGGCTTTTTTTTTCCTGAATTCAATAAGAATAGCAGTATTAAAATATTGTAAGTGAAGAAATGATGAATTTGTTGAATAGGTCACTTAAGTATAGTCTGTCCTAGGCAGAGATAGGTTAAACTGCAAAGAAAATGACCTTTATATCACATACTTCCCAAAACTTTCTGAATGTATGCACTGAAATTATGTGACCAGAATAAGAAAAGGTTATTATGGAAAAATACACGAAGAATTAGTAGAAAAAGAGCCATTGAAAATATAGTCATATATTTTATAAACATCAAGTGTGTCTTTTAATAATCTTCCCGAGATCAGTGTTTTTATCCTAAAGTTGGATCTGGGGCTTTCAGATGGCACTAGCGGAGATGCAATCGAAGTGGTTTTGATCCTGGGTCGGGAAGATCCTCTGGAGTAGGAAATGGCACCCCACTCTGGTAATCTTACCTGGAGAATTCCACGGTCAGAGGAGCCGGACAGCTACAGTCCATAGGGTTGCAAAGCGTCGGACATAATTGAGAGACTGAGCCATCCTGAATTCGTGTACTCCAGAATGATTTTGCCATTTGCAGATGAAATAATAATACATTTTCATTCCTGGATTTCTTTTCTTCTGCAGAAATTCCAAAAATCATTATTTTTGGTCACTTCTCAAAGTAGCATACATTCCAGGGAGATACTTTTAATATCAAATTGATAGATAATTTTGAGATTCTCAAGCACAACCTTGTGTGACTATAAAAAACTATTTGACTTTTCAACAATACAGTCAGCTCGAGCAAAGCATGATGCAATAGTGAGGGAGTGTTACTCACATGATGAGAAAAAATTTTGAAGAAATTTTTAAAGAAACATAAATGTGATCAAATGTTCCCATCTTTAAATTATATTTACTAAAATTCTTACATTTATTGAAATAGAATTAAAAAAGAGACTTTAAAGATATGTATTACCTAAAATTACTTATTTAGATAAAGTCATGTAGTCTGCCCTTTTAAAAATTACTTTAATTATCAGATAGTTAAGGATATAATAACTTTTAAAAAAGTAAGTATGTTAAATTTTATGTTTCTAAGTTTTCCGAATTTGGAGATTTGAAAGTGTGTCTATACATGTGTATAAAATTACTTCATTTGTTTTTCTCCTTACAATACTTCACTCCACACGAAATGATTATTTAATGAGTTTTTACTGGAAAAAAACTGAAAAGAATGTGACTTTATTATTTCTGCATTCATAGATTTGGGGAGGTAACCCACACAAAAAAAGAGAAAAGGAGAGTATAAGGCAACATTTTAAAAATATCAATTATTTACAAAAGTAGTACAAAGAAAATTCTATAGACAACTATTGACATTTTAAAAATGTATGATACATGCTATATAAAAATAATAAAGCAATGCATACAATGTGAAGCTTCTAATAACATATTACAAATATTTATGTACATATTATGTATAAATAAGTGTATATAGATGCAATTCCCAAGTGGTTTTGATCCTGGGTCGGGAAGATCCTCTGGAGTAGGAAATGGCACCCCACTCTGGTAATCTTACCTGGAGAATTCCACGGTCAGAGGAGCCGGACAGCTACAGTCCATAGGGTTGCAAAGCGTCGGACATAATTGAGAGACTGAGCCATCCTGAATTCGTGTACTCCAGAATGATTTTGCCATTTGCAGATGAAATAATAATACATTTTCATTCCTGGATTTCTTTTCTTCTGCAGAAATTCCAAAAATCATTATTTTTGGTCACTTCTCAAAGTAGCATACATTCCAGGGAGATACTTTTAATATCAAATTGATAGATAATTTTGAGATTCTCAAGCACAACCTTGTGTGACTATAAAAAACTATTTGACTTTTCAACAATACAGTCAGCTCGAGCAAAGCATGATGCAATAGTGAGGGAGTGTTACTCACATGATGAGAAAAAATTTTGAAGAAATTTTTAAAGAAACATAAATGTGATCAAATGTTCCCATCTTTAAATTATATTTACTAAAATTCTTACATTTATTGAAATAGAATTAAAAAAGAGACTTTAAAGATATGTATTACCTAAAATTACTTATTTAGATAAAGTCATGTAGTCTGCCCTTTTAAAAATTACTTTAATTATCAGATAGTTAAGGATATAATAACTTTTAAAAAAGTAAGTATGTTAAATTTTATGTTTCTAAGTTTTCCGAATTTGGAGATTTGAAAGTGTGTCTATACATGTGTATAAAATTACTTCATTTGTTTTTCTCCTTACAATACTTCACTCCACACGAAATGATTATTTAATGAGTTTTTACTGGAAAAAAACTGAAAAGAATGTGACTTTATTATTTCTGCATTCATAGATTTGGGGAGGTAACCCACACAAAAAAAGAGAAAAGGAGAGTATAAGGCAACATTTTAAAAATATCAATTATTTACAAAAGTAGTACAAAGAAAATTCTATAGACAACTATTGACATTTTAAAAATGTATGATACATGCTATATAAAAATAATAAAGCAATGCATACAATGTGAAGCTTCTAATAACATATTACAAATATTTATGTACATATTATGTATAAATAAGTGTATATAGATATACATGCATGGAAACATTCTGAAAGGATATGTAAAGAATGTCAACAATGCTTGGTTAAAGAATTAATTACTTATCTGTATGTCCTAAATATGTGTACAAAGATCAAGTGTTACTTTTTCTTTTTTTAACTGAAATCTCCAATCCAAGGCCAGAGGATAATTTTCCAAGCAAACTGACTCGACATGATTTTTATAATCAATTATTTTGGTTTTTCCAATTAGGATATCAGTTTTGAAACAAAGTGACCACTGAAGTGACCTATTGTATATTGCTTTTCCCCATTCTTTCTTGCCTTTGAACAGTTGTTCCCACATCTGTGAGGGTCTTTGCTGGGTGATATCTAGGAGGTAGAGAGAGGAGGGTGAGGCTGTGCCTTTGAAATCGAGACTACTAGATTTTAATACTGTCTTTGTCTTCTTTGAGTTTATTTAGTTTTAATTGAAAGATTGCTGCTTTATAATGTTGTGTTGGTTTCTGACATACATCAACATGAATCAGCCCAAAGTGTACATATGTCTCCTCTCTTTTAAACCTCTCTGTCACCTCCCACCTGATCCCCACTCTTCCAGGTTGTCACAGAGTACCAGCTTGAGCCCCCTGTGTCCTACAGGAAATTCCCACCTAGCTTTCTGTTTTACACATGGTAATGTATATGTTTAAACGCTTCACAGTCTTTCTCTTACCAACTAGGGCAAATGATTTAAATGGTTTGTGGATCTAGCTTTCTCATCTCTAAAAAAGGAGATGATGATAACCATTCTTTAATCATAGGATTGTTGTGGAGGTTAAATGTGATAATGCATGTAAGACACTTGGAACAGTATCTGACCTTTTGTAATTACTCAAAAAATCTTCTGTATTTTTCTTGGGATTAATATTGACACCAATGAAAACAATAATAGGGAATCCAATGGAAAACTTTTCAGTGCATATTTGTGTATGAAGATAAATGATTAAACACTGTTATAACAGATTTCATAACTTGAGAACCTCTGGTTACTGTAACAGATAAGCCTGTAAGAATTCAAAACTTTTTTAGAATGATGAAGGCAACAGGAGTGAGCCCTGTTATTAAGGTCCTATTGCAAATAGCTTGCACTGTTGACTTCAGATGGGTGACATTTCCAGAGCGTTACTTGTTTTTGAACTTATAAACTCTATGTAGAAGGATCATTTTCTTGCTTATTTTCCCAGCTGCGCAATATTTTCTACTGTAGGATGTCTTCATACCACAATTTCCTATAGACACAGGCCACTTCTGTTGTGAATACCTTGTCGGTGAAATTTCTTTTTTCACTATAAACTAACCCAACTGAGGAGTTTTTCAATGCTAATTACCACGTTAATAATTTTGTCATAAACATTACTCAGTATCCATTCCCATCTCTTTCCTTAATAACAGAGCCCTGATGTTTTTCAGACTGGCAATATGTACCGCTTAAATATAACATTTTCCAGGTTTCCTTGAAAATAATGATGACACTGTGAGTAAGTTCTGTGAGTGATATCTAGTGGACTGTAAACAGAAGTACAGATGGAATTTCCTGGAAGGCCTCCTGAAGGGAGTTGGTGCAAGTGGGAACCACATTCCAATCATTCTCCCTTTATTCCTTTCAATTACCTGGAATATGAATACTTGGCAGCATCTTCCAGAGTCATACTGAATGATGAGTCGACCTTGAATCTGCAGGCATGTGTTAGAATGGTGACAGAGAAAGAACCTGAATCCCTAACTTGGAGCTGCCACACCAGATCTATACTCTTTACCTTAGAAGAGAAAAACATCTGTCTAGTTTAAGCCCCTATTATTTAAGGTTTTCTGGTATGTGGTTTTCTGAGCCCAACATGAAATAATTTGTTAGTCAGACACTCTCATACTTACAACAATATTCCCTTCCATACCAGTGTCCTCAAGCCCAAGTCCACAGGAGTGCAGCTGAAGCGGGGGTACATGAGTATCTCAGTAAGAGATGGTGTCAGGCAAGTGTTAGAAAGGACACAGAGGATCTTGACTGGTGGCCATTGATAGAGGGGAGGACTGAAGGAACAATATTTTGCTCTGAATTAGAAGCTGTCAGGAAGTGGGCATCATTCTGTGATTAGGTGTCTTGGTCTTCTATAGAAGCAGAGAAGCTAAAGCTGTAACTGTGAAAGAATCAGCAGTCGCCCAGAGTCATCAGGATAAGAGGATGTTTGGTCACTGTGTGGCTTGAACCATGTTCATGTCTTGTCTGTGTTCGGGTATGATTATGAAATGTTCTGGATTTTGCCATAATCCATCATAGCCATACAGTGGCCTAATTTGATGTTGATGTTGTGTGTAATTGTTAATATTCAGCAGAAGAACATCAATGCCAAGGTGATAGTACCAGACCAGCCTCCTGGATGTCACTAGGTAATAAATTTTTTTCCAACTGAGGAGTTTTTCATAAACATAAAACTAAAAAGTATCCATTCCCATCTCTTTCCTTAATAACAGAGCCCTGATGTTTTTCAGACTGGCAATATGTACCGCTTAAATATAACATTTTCCAGGTTTCCTTGAAAATAATGATGACACTGTGAGTAAGTTCTGTGAGTGATATCTAGTGGACTGTAAACAGAAGTACAGATGGAATTTCCTGGAAGGCCTCCTGAAGGGAGTTGGTGCAAGTGGGAACCACATTCCAATCATTCTCCCTTTATTCCTTTCAATTACCTGGAATATGAATACTTGGCAGCATCTTCCAGAGTCATACTGAATGATGAGTCGACCTTGAATCTGCAGGCATGTGTTAGAATGGTGACAGAGAAAGAACCTGAATCCCTAACTTGGAGCTGCCACACCAGATCTATACTCTTTACCTTAGAAGAGAAAAACATCTGTCTAGTTTAAGCCCCTATTATTTAAGGTTTTCTGGTATGTGGTTTTCTGAGCCCAACATGAAATAATTTGTTAGTCAGACACTCTCATACTTACAACAATATTCCCTTCCATACCAGTGTCCTCAAGCCCAAGTCCACAGGAGTGCAGCTGAGGGGGGGTACATGAGTATCTCAGTAAGAGATGGTGTCAGGCAAGTGTTAGAAAGGACACAGAGGATCTTGACTGGTGGCCATTGATAGAGGGGAGGACTGAAGGAACAATATTTTGCTCTGAATTAGAAGCTGTCAGGAAGTGGGCATCATTCTGTGATTAGGTGTCTTGGTCTTCTATAGAAGCAGAGAAGCTAAAGCTGTAACTGTGAAAGAATCAGCAGTCGCCCAGAGTCATCAGGATAAGAGGATGTTTGGTCACTGTGTGGCTTGAACCATGTTCATGTCTTGTCTGTGTTCGGGTATGATTATGAAATGTTCTGGATTTTGCCATAATCCATCATAGCCATACAGTGGCCTAATTTGATGTTGATGTTGTGTGTAATTGTTAATATTCAGCAGAAGAACATCAATGCCAAGGTGATAGTACCAGACCAGCTCCTGGATGTCAGGGGCTGCCTTTTTCTTTATCACCTGTAATAACAGATGGTGTGAGGTAAGGGTTCAATTGATGATTGAATGAATTGAGTGAATTAACAAGTGTTTAGTAAACAAATCAAGAACCTGCAGTTACTATTTTTATTTTACATTGACTAAAGTAACATTTGGATAAACTTACATCATTTTTAAAAACAGATTATTTTCATAAGAAAACTACATAGGGACTCAGTTAATAGAATTACTAAACCTAAATGAAAGAGACTCTTGAAAAGATACCAAGAATGAGAACTACTGTATCCAATGTGAGTAACTTTGTGAGAAGAGGAGCAGGGATATATTCTCTCCGTCTGTTCATCACTCTTAGTTCCTAGCACAATTTTATATACATTGCATGTTCTCAGTAAGTAATATCATATATCACTGTACAGAGTTCCTGAGATAAGAAAGAAATTCATTAGGTGTTTCCTATACTGAAAAAACTGAAACTATTAGTTTAGGTTTCCATTTCCTTTATAGGTACCTCTGACTGGAAAGAGTACCTTTAAGCTGTAAATATTATCATATAATTTAGATAGCATGTATTGAGAGTTTATACTCTAAGTACATTTTAGATTTCATGTCATTTGATCTCCATAAAATCCTATAAAGCATGTGTTATCCCCATATAACAGATGAGGACATCAAAGGTTCAAATGACTTGCTAGTTGCATTTTTATTTGATAGAAGTATAATCCAAACCAAGGTCTCTTGGACTCAATGCTCATGCATTTAATTGTTATTATATATCATGACCAGCATTGCATTAAGCATAGAGTAGGTGCTCAACGAGTGTTTTTTTCAGTTTTGATTTATCTATTTTTATTTTGGCTGCACTGGGCCTTTGTTGCTGTGGGTGGGCTTTCTCTGGTTGCAGTCAACAGGGGCTTCTCTCTGTTTGCAGTGTGTGGGCTTCTCATTGCAGTGGCTTCTCTTGCTTCAAACACTCTCACAGGCTCTAGAGTGGGGGTTTCATTAGCTGCAGCGCACCGGCTCAGCAGTTGTGGTGCACAGGTTTAGTTGCCCTGCAGCATACAGAATCTTCCCAGGCAAGGGATCAAACCCATATCCCCTACATGGACAGGTAAATATTTAGCCACTGGACCATGAGGGAAGTCCTCAACAAGTGTTTTTTTGTTTGTTTGTTTGTTTGTTTGTTTATTTTTTTATTTTAAAGTTTTTACAAAGTTCTGTTGTTCATAGACATGCATGTTCCCAGATCAGTCATATGCATATCCCTGGTCCTCTCCCTGCTCCCAGGCCCTCCCATCCCACCCCTCCAGGCCATCGCACCAAGCCATTGTATTCCCTTAGCGCAATGACAATAGCTATCTTTTTCACATATGATAGTATAGGTTTCCGTGTTACTCTCTCTATGCCTCTCACCCACAGTTCAATCCCCACAATGTCCATATGTCTAGTCTCTGTCTGTTTTTCCATGGGTTCACTGTGTGTTATCATTACCCTTTTACTAGATTCCACATACATGTGTTAGTATACTGTACTTCAACAAGTGTTTTTAAAATTAATTGCTCAATAAACCAAAATACTAGTGGTATGATAGTATAAAAGAACCTAGAAATAAATTGACCTTTAAGTTTATAGAGCAGAGAGCAAACACATAAAATAACTCTAAAATAACTAAAAATAACTCTAAAAAATCCAAATGACTCAAAGGTCTACAGGACTTTGACAGTTTTCATAAAACTGAAAGTCAAATATGCCAATCAGAAAGGCGATCTAAGAAGGCTAAAGTTGGCTTTGTTTGTTGGAATACATTTCCAGGAAGGATTTTCTCTAGCCCAAGGAGTCTGTCTCTTTCATTCTGGTAGCTGATGCATCATTATTGAAAAAGTAGATATACCTATATCACTCACTCTAATACCATTGCAACTTTCTGATTAGAATTTGTCTTACATTGTCCAGGGTCAGTGCAATCCAGAAATATTCCTGTAATCAGCCACATCAGCAATCATAATTCTCACTGGAAATTACTAAATTGACATCAGGATTTTTACCGCACTTTTGTGCAAGTTTGGTTAGCCTACCTCTGAAAGTCAGATTTATCCTTCAAAAATGGCCACGATGGTGTTCTGAATGTGTATGTCATTCATTCATTCAACCTATTATGTATTGTGTGTGTTAGTCACTCAGTTATGTCCAACTCTTTGTGACTCTATAGACTGCAGCCCACCCGGCTCCTCTGTCCATGGAATTTTCCAGGTAAGGATTTCTAGAAATGGGGTGCCATTTCCTTCTCCACTATTATGCATTACATACTATATATTGCCTATTATATATTTTTACTCATTATATATTATTCTGCATTTGTCTATTATATCCCGGTGACTGTGATAGGCCTTAGGAATGGGAAAATTAAAAAGAGAATTCTTCTAAACAGTTTGCAAGGCATAAAACGGATGCAGATGAGAAGCAGACAGTTACCGTGCATCATGATAAGTGGCACGATGCTAAGGAGAAGACCTAACAGAGTGGGGGCACATAGCCGAGACTTGAGAGCTTCAGCAAGGCATCATGGGAGAAAGGATATCTGGGAAGAGTGAACTAGCCTACTTAGCTGAGGAGTAGATGACTGTGGAGATAAGTCTGTTGTGGGAGTGGGGGTGAGAGTGAAGAGAATGCTGGTGTCCCAGGCAAAGGTCACAGCACTCGCTGAAGCCTGTGTCTCGTCAGGACCAGGGACCAGGTGCTGACAGCTCTATCTGTCTGGGCCCTTGTCAGCAGCGTTACCACATTACGGTGAAATAGATCACCTGAGACAGCTTCATGTTTCACCCTTATAACAACAAGTACTCTTGTTTGACCTCTTTTCTTTCACCCCAGCCGCATGAACAGACAGGAAGCCAAAGCCCAGGCAGTCAGAGGCACTCCTCTGGACTTGATCCTCTATGACATCATCTGGCGTTGTTTCCTCGTGTTTTGAGAAAGCCTGTGGAACAGTTACCGCGGCAGTTCTATTAAACATGAGTCATCCCGGACACCGAACATAGGTAGCCCTCTTCATTGAGAAGTTCTCAATATGTGCGCTGTTCTCAAACGACACAGACTTCAGGGGTTTGGAGCCGGCTCTTAAAAGCCTCTGATACAGTTGTGTAAAACAGAGGAGAAATCAAAGGTTGACTTTCATAGTGTGAACTGAAGAGAACATGCTTTAGAATTTCACCATGATAAAGTTGAATTTTAGCATATAATTATTTGAAAATAGTATAGATAATAAGAAATATTGACATATCCAATACATGAAACCTTACTTGTGTGTAATCTAATATTGATCTGTGTTCTTTTCAACATGAGGAACATCAGTAGTGGATAATGAAGATAAGATTCTCTGATGCCTCCTAAACCTTAACATGTCTCCTTGGAGCAACCATGGATTCATTTCAAGAACATTTCCTTCAACTTTTTGTATACGCAAGATGTCCAAAGTGTATCTTGGAAGAAACAAATTTAAAAAATACTTTGTTTATTAGAGGAAAAAAAACCTTTTCATAAATATAAAAGCCTGAAATTCATGGAAATGAGTTAGGCACCTCAAATTCTTTTGGCGATGTCAATGAATTAAAAATAACTGATGATGACAGAATTTAAAATAGGTTGTTACACTCATCTCATAGTTAAAATTTCAAAGTAATTATGGGAGGTGAATAGATCAAATCAACAATGAAAGCATGAATAAAATAATTCAGAAATGACTTCTGTCTCCAGTACAATTTCTCAGATGTTATACTGGTATAGATTGTTTTTGGGGGGTGCTATTCTATTATGGTTTTTATAACATACATATTACAGTGTTGGGCTTGCCTCATAGCTCAGTTGTTAAAGAATCTGCCTGCAATGCAAAGGCCCAAGTTCGATTCTTAGGTCAGGAAGATCCCCTGGAGGAGGAAATGGCAAACTACTCCAGTATTCTTGCCTGGAAAATTCCAGAAAGCCTGGCAGACTCCAGTCCACAGGATCATGAGAGTCAGACACAACTTGGGGACTAAACCACTGCCGTGTCACAGTGCTACTTCTATTCTGAACTTGTTTTTAGGTATTGCTTAGTTTCCCCAGTGAAGGAAAAGAAACGCAATACTTCATACGATCTCCCAACCCCATTTGGCCCTCAATATTTTTTTAAATGATACTGCAGTTATATTTTTATCAGTTGCTTTTATGACTTTAAACAACATTTTAAACCACCGTTTTGGATTTATTGACTTTACATAGAGAATATTAGCTCCTTTGAAATAAAAACTTGAAATGAGTTCACTTTACTCTTTTTCACTTCACTTTTCCTGTTTTTCACTTCTTAGTCTCCTTTATTAAGCTTCCCTGTTTTATAACTTTGAAATCCTATTCTATTCCTATAATTAGTGTCATTTTGAATATTTATGTAGATGATTTAAAAAACAGAAAATTAAAAAATAGTATTTGGGACATTATAGAACTGAGAAATATGCTTGCATCTGTAGAGGAAGAGATGACTTTTAAATTTTGCAGCTCCAAAGAGGACTTCCCTAGTATCTCCACCTGCCAGTCTGTCTCAGTGTCTTTAGTTTCCTTCTTTTCTTATGGCTTACAATCAACTGTTATTCTTTCTTGGACCACGTGCCACCTCTTTCATATTCTCCTTGTTTAGTTTTTCTTTTCCTGGAATATCTCCTCAAATAAACTATTTTTTTCTTTTGAACTTTTTATTCTGTATTGTGGTATAGCCAGTTACCAGTGTTGTGATAGTTTCAGGTGAACAGTGGAGGGGCGCAGTCATACCTATACATGTGTCCAGCCTCCCCAAGGCCCCTCTGCCAACTAGGCTGTCCCATTGACCAGAGTTCCATGTGCTATACGATAGGTCCTTGTTTGTTGTCTACATTGAATATATCAGTGTGTACATGACCATCACAAACTCCCTAACTACCCTTCCTCATAAGTTTGATGTGTAAGTCTGTGAGTCTCTCTCTATTCAAATAAACTTTCTGGCATAGAATGAGTGAGCTTTTAGTTGTTAATATTCTTATACATCTTAAAATATTCTTCCTTTAACATTTGACTGACAGTTATATATCAAATTCTAATTTCATAATAATTCTGTTCTGAACATGATAGTCATTGCCTTCCAGTGCTCAATGCTGCTGCCAAGAAGGTCACTCATCCGTGTCACAGTGCTACTTCTATTCTGAACTTGTTTTAGGTATTGCTTAGTTTCCCCAGTGAAGGAAAAGAAACGCAATACTTCATACGATCTCCCAACCCCATTTGGCCCTCAATATTTTTTTAAATGATACTGCAGTTATATTTTTATCAGTTGCTTTTATGACTTTAAACAACATTTTAAACCACCGTTTTGGATTTATTGACTTTACATAGAGAATATTAGCTCCTTTGAAATAAAAACTTGAAATGAGTTCACTTTACTCTTTTTCACTTCACTTTTCCTGTTTTTCACTTCTTAGTCTCCTTTATTAAGCTTCCCTGTTTTATAACTTTGAAATCCTATTCTATTCCTATAATTAGTGTCATTTTGAATATTTATGTAGATGATTTAAAAAACAGAAAATTAAAAAATAGTATTTGGGACATTATAGAACTGAGAAATATGCTTGCATCTGTAGAGGAAGAGATGACTTTTAAATTTTGCAGCTCCAAAGAGGACTTCCCTAGTATCTCCACCTGCCAGTCTGTCTCAGTGTCTTTAGTTTCCTTCTTTTCTTATGGCTTACAATCAACTGTTATTCTTTCTTGGACCACGTGCCACCTCTTTCATATTCTCCTTGTTTAGTTTTTCTTTTCCTGGAATATCTCCTCAAATAAACTATTTTTTTCTTTTGAACTTTTTATTCTGTATTGTGGTATAGCCAGTTACCAGTGTTGTGATAGTTTCAGGTGAACAGTGGAGGGGCGCAGTCATACCTATACATGTGTCCAGCCTCCCCAAGGCCCCTCTGCCAACTAGGCTGTCCCATTGACCAGAGTTCCATGTGCTATACGATAGGTCCTTGTTTGTTGTCTACATTGAATATATCAGTGTGTACATGACCATCACAAACTCCCTAACTACCCTTCCTCATAAGTTTGATGTGTAAGTCTGTGAGTCTCTCTCTATTCAAATAAACTTTCTGGCATAGAATGAGTGAGCTTTTAGTTGTTAATATTCTTATACATCTTAAAATATTCTTCCTTTAACATTTGACTGACAGTTATATATCAAATTCTAATTTCATAATAATTCTGTTCTGAACATGATAGTCATTGCCTTCCAGTGCTCAATGCTGCTGCCAAGAAGGTCACCATCATCAGTGTGACTCTAACACCTTTCAGGACACCTTTCATTTGCTTCTCTGATAGTTTTTACAATATTTTTCTCTTAGCACATATGGTTATGAATTTGAGATATTGTTTATAAATCAAAAAGAAGATAAACATTCTCTTTTAATAGGAATTATGAACACTTGTGAGTGCATGTAAACTTAAGTTTTCCAATTGTAAATCATTTTAACTGAAATGTTACTGCAACAAATAAGAAAAGTTGAATAGTGCGATGAAATGATGACATGCAGGACAGCATAAAGTTTCTTGATGTGGCCTTCAAAGGGAAATGTGACAATGCATTTTTTTCCATTTTTATCATCAAATATTCTATATAAGCAAAAGTGTATTTATAAAAGATATGTAATCATACAAAAGAAGTGTTAAAAAAGACAGAACACTTATCTATCCATTTTCTAGTTTTGGTATAGTTGCTCATCACCTGTATGATGCTAGATGATTTGAGATACATTGCTGATCAGAAGTAAGGTTCTTTTATACAAATAATTGTTACTTCAAACAATGACCATCATATTATTGTCTCTTTCTATAAGCCTCTTAATGCATTTCCATCATGTAGCTTTAACTGACTTCAAAAGGAACGTAAGATAAGGAGGAACTATGTGGGATACAAAGAAAGAGCCAGACTTGGCTTTCTGTAAACACTCTGTGTACTAGGTCTGAGTCATAATCATTTTGTTGACTGTTTACTTTCCCTGTTGTCAGCACAATAGAGCTAACACCAATGGCTTGGAAGTGAGCTACACGCTATTCTTAGTTTATTACAATCAACTCTTAATAACTTGGGGACTCATTAAGTACTCTGTGAACTGGTTTCTTGTCCTTACTGTGGCCTGGAAATGGCTTTATGGTGGAGCACAGGGCTCTTTAAAACCCCAGGACTTTTAGTTGTTAATATTCTTATACATCTTAAAATATTCTTCCTTTAACATTTGACTGACAGTTATATATCAAATTCTAATTTCATAATAATTCTGTTCTGAACATGATAGTCATTGCCTTCCAGTGCTCAATGCTGCTGCCAAGAAGGTCACCATCATCAGTGTGACTCTAACACCTTTCAGGACACCTTTCATTTGCTTCTCTGATAGTTTTTACAATATTTTTCTCTTAGCACATATGGTTATGAATTTGAGATATTGTTTATAAATCAAAAAGAAGATAAACATTCTCTTTTAATAGGAATTATGAACACTTGTGAGTGCATGTAAACTTAAGTTTTCCAATTGTAAATCATTTTAACTGAAATGTTACTGCAACAAATAAGAAAAGTTGAATAGTGCGATGAAATGATGACATGCAGGACAGCATAAAGTTTCTTGATGTGGCCTTCAAAGGGAAATGTGACAATGCATTTTTTTCCATTTTTATCATCAAATATTCTATATAAGCAAAAGTGTATTTATAAAAGATATGTAATCATACAAAAGAAGTGTTAAAAAAGACAGAACACTTATCTATCCATTTTCTAGTTTTGGTATAGTTGCTCATCACCTGTATGATGCTAGATGATTTGAGATACATTGCTGATCAGAAGTAAGGTTCTTTTATACAAATAATTGTTACTTCAAACAATGACCATCATATTATTGTCTCTTTCTATAAGCCTCTTAATGCATTTCCATCATGTAGCTTTAACTGACTTCAAAAGGAACGTAAGATAAGGAGGAACTATGTGGGATACAAAGAAAGAGCCAGACTTGGCTTTCTGTAAACACTCTGTGTACTAGGTCTGAGTCATAATCATTTTGTTGACTGTTTACTTTCCCTGTTGTCAGCACAATAGAGCTAACACCAATGGCTTGGAAGTGAGCTACACGCTATTCTTAGTTTATTACAATCAACTCTTAATAACTTGGGGACTCATTAAGTACTCTGTGAACTGGTTTCTTGTCCTTACTGTGGCCTGGAAATGGCTTTATGGTGGAGCACAGGGCTCTTTAAAACCCCAGGACTTTTATCACAGTGTCAATGTGTAGATAAGGGAAATGAGGAAAGACAAAATTCAGAGGACACTCTGAATTTTTAACTGAATTTTTAACTTGGGTTTAAAATCTTGATCAGTATTTGGTGGGTGCAGAATTCTGTGGCCTCGGGTACTTTCTGACTCTTAAATTGTTTGATGTTGTACAGTGGAGCTTTAGCTTTTGGCCTAAGTGTTGATGGAGATGATAATTTAGAAAGGAGTATCTTGATTCTTGATGGAGAGGATCTAACAATTTAGAGGGGATTACACTCTTTATTTTTCTTTCATGTATATATTCATCTAACACAGAACATAACTAATCACTAGGGAAATGCAAATTAAAACTACCACAAGCTGGGCTTCCCTGTTGATCCAGTGGGTAAGGACACTGCCTTGCAGTGCAAGGGGCATCAGTTCGATCCCTGGCCTGGGAAGATCCCACGTGCGGTGGAGCAGCTGGACCGATGTGTCCAACTACAGAGCCAGAGCTCTGGAGCGCATGTGCCCAGAGCCTGTGCTCAGTGACAAGAGAGGCCACTGCGATGGGAGCCCCACACAGGCCAAAGAGAAAAGTTGGATGAAAATAAATAAATGAAAGACCAATAGAAGTGGCCAAAAAAAAAAAAAAACCTACCACAAGCTATCATCTCATCTGATGGCCAGTATCAAAAACACAAGTGGTAAGTGTTGTCAAAGATGTGGAGCAAAGGGAACAGCTTTGCACAGTTGGTAGAAATGTAAATTGGTAAAGCCACTATGGAAAATAACATGGATGTTCCTCAAGAAATTAAAAATAAAACTGCCATATGACTCAGAATTCCCACTTCTGGGTGTGTATATATATATATAAAGAGAATACGATCACCATTTTGAAAAAAAGTCTCTTCTTCATGTTCAGTGCAGCATTATTCATGATAGCCAAGATGTGGAAACAAGTTCCCATTTTTTGATGGGTGAGAAGAAAAAAATGTGATACATGTGTGTGTGTGTGTGTGTGTGTGTGTGTGTGTGCATATATATATACACACATACACACATATGTATCACACACACACACACAGACATGCTCAAGCACAATAGAATATTACTTAGCAACAAAAAAGCAGGAAATCCTGCCGTTTGCAACAACATGAATGAACCTTGAGGGCATTATGCTAAGTAGAATAAGTCAGACAGAGAAAGACAAATGCTGTGAGATATCATATATATGTGGAATTTAAAAAGACAAACTCACAGAAGCAGACAGTAGAACGGTGGTTGACAGGGCTTGGGAAGGGGTAGGAGAAATGGGAAGGTGCTGATTAAAGGATACAAACTTCCAGTCATAAGATGAAAAAGTTCTGGGAATCTAGTGTACATGATGAGTATTAAAACTTAGACCCCAATAAAAATACAGAATCATGAAATAAGTATCAAATAATATGAGTTTTACTGAGTAATGGATAAGAGCATGCCTTTTGGAGTGAGAAACTAACTTCAAACTTTGGTGTTTCTTTTGACTACGTGGACAACTTGGGGAGTTAATCTTTTATTGCCTCAATTTACTTGTCTGCCAAATGTTACTATTAGTATGCTTCATGTTATTGTGAAGTTTGATTGAAATAATCCATGTAAAGCATGGGATGATTTTAAGCACTCAAACATTATTTTTTCTTAGATGTTTTTCTTCTTCTTAGAAATACGTTTTCTTCATTCTTTAACTTGTATTCAGCCTTCACCTTAGAGATCAGTTCTGCTAGCAAAGACTTCAATGACTATTGCACCCAAATCCAGATTGCATGTTCTTTCTACATACGCCCAAGGCACCATTCATTTCTCCCACCATATTGTACCACATTGCAACTCCCTGTGACTGCTGCATGTTGGTAATTGCACTGAGATCTTAATAAGGGCAGAGGCAATAGTAAATATCTTAATTGAAACTTAAATGGAGGACTCTGTTTCTCTCAGGGCTTAGCACATTGTCTAACACATAAAAGTACTAAATAAATAATTGTTCAATATGTGTATAATTCATTAAAGATCTTTTTCATCTATTCTTATACAGTCAATTGATTTTCCATTGAGGTGCCAAATAAATTAAAAGAAAAAAAAGTTTTGGCAAATATTTCTGCAACAGGACACTCATATGGAAACAAACTGATTTCTTATTCCATACATAGAAAATAGTTCTAGATTCATCGTTGATCTAAATATGGAACCTAAATCTTAAAATTTCTTGAATTGTTATCAATTACAGTAGTTACTAGCCATATCTGTCTATTTAAACTAAATTTTAAACCTTTCTCAGTTGTAGTAGGCACATATAAATTGTTTAATAACTAGATATGCCTAGGAGCTACAGTACTGGATGGTGCAGCTAAGACAGAAAATTCAGTCATCAAAGACAATTGTGTTAGACTGTGCTGTTTTAAAAGAAAATGTATGAAAATGTCTTTAAGACCTTGGTGTTGGCAAAAATTTTTTGGACAGGGCACAAAAATACTAAGTCATAAAAAGGAAAAAAACTTGATATTTTGGACTTCAAAATTTCTGAGTCTCAAAAGTCGCTATTAAGAAAATGAATAGACAAGATAAATATATTTATTGTACATATATCTGACAAATTTGTTACTAGAATATATAAAATTATAATCAAACTGATAGCACAATATCATTATGCATTTTAGAATGGTTATAATTGAAGACTGACAACTCAAAACGTTGCTGATGGTGTAATGAACACAATCTCTCCTATATTGCTGGTGGGAGTGTAAAAAGGTACAAATACTTTGGAGAACTGTTTGGCAAGTTTTAATAAAGCTAAATACACATCTAACTTATGACCCAGAAATTTCACTCCTATGTATTTACTGAAGAGAATGTACAAGACTGTGCTGAGCAACCATCTTCAAAATTGCTCCAAACTGGAAACAATCCAATATCTACCAATAGAAAGATGGATAAAAAATGATGTTATATTTGTACAGTATAATGATATTCAGCAATAAAGAAGAATGGCACATACAATAACAGAGGAACCTCAAAAGCTGATTTCACTTAATAAAATTGAAACAAGGTTTAAATGTTCCATTGTTTCCATTTTATGAGGTCCAAGAATAGGTAAAATCAATCTAGAGTGACATGCTTCAGAAAGTAGATGCTCTAGGAGCAGGGAAAAGAATGGATTGATTGGAAAGGGAATGAAGCAACTATAGAGGATAAAATCCAAGAAAAAAGTTTTGGCAAATAGTTCTGCAACAGGACACTCATATGGAAACAAACTGATTTCTTATTCCATACATAGAAAATAGTTCTAGATTCATCGTTGATCTAAATATGGAACCTAAATCTTAAAATTTCTTGAATTGTTATCAATTACAGTAGTTACTAGCCATATCTGTCTATTTAAACTAAATTTTAAACCTTTCTCAGTTGTAGTAGGCACATATAAATTGTTTAATAACTAGATATGCCTAGGAGCTACAGTACTGGATGGTGCAGCTAAGACAGAAAATTCAGTCATCAAAGACAATTGTGTTAGACTGTGCTGTTTTAAAAGAAAATGTATGAAAATGTCTTTAAGACCTTGGTGTTGGAAAAAATATTTTGAACAGGGCACAAAAATACTAAGTCATAAAAAGGAAAAAAACTTGATATTTTGGACTTCAAAATTTCTGAGTCTCAAAAGTCGCTATTAAGAAAATGAATAGACAAGATAAATATATTTATTGTACATATATCTGACAAATTTGTTACTAGAATATATAAAATTATAATCAAACTGATAGCACAATATCATTATGCATTTTAGAATGGTTATAATTGAAGACTGACAACTCAAAACGTTGCTGATGGTGTAATGAACACAATCTCTCCTATATTGCTGGTGGGAGTGTAAAAAGGTACAAATACTTTGGAGAACTGTTTGGCAAGTTTTAATAAAGCTAAATACACATCTAACTTATGACCCAGAAATTTCACTCCTATGTATTTACTGAAGAGAATGTACAAGACTGTGCTGAGCAACCATCTTCAAAATTGCTCCAAACTGGAAACAATCCAATATCTACCAATAGAAAGATGGATAAAAAATGATGTTATATTTGTACAGTATAATGATATTCAGCAATAAAGAAGAATGGCACATACAATAACAGAGGAACCTCAAAAGCTGATTTCACTTAATAAAATTGAAACAAGGTTTAAATGTTCCATTGTTTCCATTTTATGAGGTCCAAGAATAGGTAAAATCAATCTAGAGTGACATGCTTCAGAAAGTAGATGCTCTAGGAGCAGGGAAAAGAATGGATTGATTGGAAAGGGAATGAAGCAACTATAGAGGATAATAAAAATACTTTTTATCTGGATTTGATGGTTACAGGGATGTATTGTCCATGTCAAAACTCATTAAACTGAGGTCAGAGATCCAGAGTTAAACTCCAGATGGAGACTGAAAAAGGACACAAACTCAGCGTCTCAGTACTTTGAGCAAGATAAAGGTCTAATTACTGAAACTATGTCTGAGTGTATAGTTACCATAATCAAGGGGGGCTGGAGAAAGCATCAACCAGAGAAAGACCAACAGCAAGTATGGCTTAATGGTAACCACCAAACAGGTGGCTAAGGACATTTATAAGTCCCCTAAATGTCAGTAGAAACACAACTGGTCATAGTATATGGTATAGGGATGGGGCTTTTTGGAAGAGTGCCTTTGAGAGCAAAGGGCCATCAGTTGTATTGGGTCTTTAAGCTTAGATTCCACACTAATATGGCCACAATCATGCTACGTGCCCCTGACCAGTTTAGTGAACAGAATAAACTTTCTTCCTCCTACTCTTTTCCTGAGGGCTGAGTTTGGAGGAGTGAGTTAATCTATTCCTTTCCAAAGTTTTCTATTGAAAATGAAATTCCACCTCCTAACTCTTTTCTCCTATTGCATCCTCTCCATACTCCTCACGCCAACTTCTTCCTAACCTTACTTAAAGATATGAATGCTTCCTAAAAAATTTACAAAGACAGCAAATAAAAACTTACTTTGAAAAGTTGTTCGGTAAAGAACATATAAAGCAAATTGAAGGCAAGAAATAGCATGAAAGAAGCATGATATCTGTAATAAGGAACACAGAATCTAAATTCATCTTGAGCCAGAGTCAAGATATAAATGGAGGAAAAGTGGTCCTCTCTTTGGACTTATTTCTCCAAGAAGGGATACAGTTGTCTGTGGAAAACACACCAAAAAAGATAATTTTTAAAAATGACAGAGTCCTGGGGCCCACATCCTTAATATATTTATTTTCTTCCTTCCACCCTTATTTCCTTCTTTCCTCCCTCCTTTTACTCTTCTCCTCTGTTTCCTTTTTTTTTTTTCTGTTGCATAGTGGTAATGCTAAATTAAGTCAAAGTGACAGTGGAAATGAGAGCTTGGGGAGAAAAGCAAATAGGAAGAAGCACATGATCAACATTGTCCTCCACATTTCAAGGAATTCTATCATTGCTATAAGCCATGCTGTTTAGCTACAGTGTGTAATGTGGAAAAGAAGTGAGGACAGTTGTAATAGAGTGGACTTCCTTTTCCATACATCATAGCAGAAAGCATTAAGTGTGGAATCAGGACTAGCCTTAGTTATAAGTTACGTGATCTCGAACAGGCTATTCAAAGTTCTTTAATCTCAGTTTCCTCATCTGATAAATGGAGATGACAAGGTATATTTTATAGGGTTGTTTCAAAAGCTGCATTTGTGCCTCATACATTGTAGATATCTTATGTGCTGTTCCTTTGGATAATCTATGTCGCTCAGTTCCTTTTCAAATAACCACTGTTTTCTTCATTGCAACAAATTTGGGCAAATAGAAAATTGGTTTGGTAATAGAAATAAAAACATTTTCTGTTTGTAAAGTACTGTACAGTGTACAAGTGTTTTCCCATGCATAGATCAAGCGCATTTGGGGAAAAGAAATAAGAAAGCAATTGAAAGAGAACCCTTAGTACCTAATCATCTTCTTAGTTTTAGCTAATAGGAAGATCTATCTGTATATTATATTCATTCAGAATTTTCTGCTTTTGTTTGCTTCAGGTTTCCTGTGACTAGTTAAATAGCTACAGCATCTAACAACATCTAAGTTTCCAATGAAATGTTCTATCAGTATAGTTTTCATCACATATGTTTCACTCATGATTATTTAATAAATATTTATTAAATACATTTTAAAGCACCTTGTGTCAGGTGCTTTACTATCTAGACAATGGAGATAAGCAGTGAGCTAGACATATGAGGTCTCTGGTCTCATTAAAATATAGTGACAAACAATAAACAAGTAGATAAATAAAGGTAGCAATTTAAAATGTTGATAAGACGCTGAAGAAAACAAGACTGAGGTGGGGCCCACATCCTTAATATATTTATTTTCTTCCTTCCACCCTTATTTCCTTCTTTCCTCCCTCCTTTTACTCTTCTCCTCTGTTTCCTTTTTTTCTGTTGCATAGTGGTAATGCTAAATTAAGTCAAAGTGACAGTGGAAATGAGAGCTTGGGGAGAAAAGCAAATAGGAAGAAGCACATGATCAACATTGTCCTCCACATTTCAAGGAATTCTATCATTGCTATAAGCCATGCTGTTTAGCTACAGTGTGTAATGTGGAAAAGAAGTGAGGACAGTTGTAATAGAGTGGACTTCCTTTTCCATACATCATAGCAGAAAGCATTAAGTGTGGAATCAGGACTAGCCTTAGTTATAAGTTACGTGATCTCGAACAGGCTATTCAAAGTTCTTTAATCTCAGTTTCCTCATCTGATAAATGGAGATGACAAGGTATATTTTATAGGGTTGTTTCAAAAGCTGCATTTGTGCCTCATACATTGTAGATATCTTATGTGCTGTTCCTTTGGATAATCTATGTCGCTCAGTTCCTTTTCAAATAACCACTGTTTTCTTCATTGCAACAAATTTGGGCAAATAGAAAATTGGTTTGGTAATAGAAATAAAAACATTTTCTGTTTGTAAAGTACTGTACAGTGTACAAGTGTTTTCCCATGCATAGATCAAGCGCATTTGGGGAAAAGAAATAAGAAAGCAATTGAAAGAGAACCCTTAGTACCTAATCATCTTCTTAGTTTTAGCTAATAGGAAGATCTATCTGTATATTATATTCATTCAGAATTTTCTGCTTTTGTTTGCTTCAGGTTTCCTGTGACTAGTTAAATAGCTACAGCATCTAACAACATCTAAGTTTCCAATGAAATGTTCTATCAGTATAGTTTTCATCACATATGTTTCACTCATGATTATTTAATAAATATTTATTAAATACATTTTAAAGCACCTTGTGTCAGGTGCTTTACTATCTAGACAATGGAGATAAGCAGTGAGCTAGACATATGAGGTCTCTGGTCTCATTAAAATATAGTGACAAACAATAAACAAGTAGATAAATAAAGGTAGCAATTTAAAATGTTGATAAGACGCTGAAGAAAACAAAATGAGTTAGAGAAGACTGAGGTGATACTGGCTAACTGTACACTGAGTGGATTAAGAAATTCTATTTGTGTATGCATTTGGCTTGCATGAGTTATAAGGAGACAACCATGCAGCTCAGATGGTAAAAAATCTGCCTGCAATGTGGGAGACCTAGGTTTGCTTCCTGGGTTGGGAAGATCCCTTGAAGGAGGGACTGTGAACCCACTCCAGTATTCTTGTCTGGAGAATCTCATGGGCAGAGGAGCCTGGAGGGCTACAGTCCACAGGGTCACAAAGAGTCGGACACAACTGAGTGACTAAGCACACAGCACATGCAAAGATTTAGGAGGACAATGCAGAAGGAAAAGCAAGCGTCAGGGAAAACCCATGAGGCTGAGTTTTAAAGCATAACATGCCTCCCTAGGATCCCTCAAGAACAAACATAAAGGGACTTCCCTGATGATCCAGTGGTTAAGAATCCACCTTCCAATGGAGGGGACATAGGTTCAATCCCTGTCAGGGAACTAATATCTCACGTGCCACGTGGCAGCTAAGGCCAGGCACCACAGTTACTGAACCCAAGTGCTCCAGTACTTGTGCACCACAACTAGAGGATCTCCCCCTGACACACTGCAACTACACAAAATCCTGTGTACCACAACAAAGAGCCCGTGTGCCACAACAAAGAGCCAGCACCATCAAATAAGTAAATAACAAGAAAAAGCCTGCATTGGGACTAATAATCACATTGAATTGTGTGCTCTATAAAGAAGGTAAAGTTACAAGCATGTCCAGCTATGCATTCCCAACTGAATAAAATGGACTAAATTTTTTTTCAATTTCCAAGTAAAGCATCTAACAACATCTAAGTTTCCAATGAAATGTTCTATCAGTATAGTTTTCATCACATATGTTTCACTCATGATTATTTAATAAATATTTATTAAATACATTTTAAAGCACCTTGTGTCAGGTGCTTTACTATCTAGACAATGGAGATAAGCAGTGAGCTAGACATATGAGGTCTCTGGTCTCATTAAAATATAGTGACAAACAATAAACAAGTAGATAAATAAAGGTAGCAATTTAAAATGTTGATAAGACGCTGAAGAAAACAAAATGAGTTAGAGAAGACTGAGGTGATACTGGCTAACTGTACACTGAGTGGATTAAGAAATTCTATTTGTGTATGCATTTGGCTTGCATGAGTTATAAGGAGACAACCATGCAGCTCAGATGGTAAAAAATCTGCCTGCAATGTGGGAGACCTAGGTTTGCTTCCTGGGTTGGGAAGATCCCTTGAAGGAGGGACTGTGAACCCACTCCAGTATTCTTGTCTGGAGAATCTCATGGGCAGAGGAGCCTGGAGGGCTACAGTCCACAGGGTCACAAAGAGTCGGACACAACTGAGTGACTAAGCACACAGCACATGCAAAGATTTAGGAGGACAATGCAGAAGGAAAAGCAAGCGTCAGGGAAAACCCATGAGGCTGAGTTTTAAAGCATAACATGCCTCCCTAGGATCCCTCAAGAACAAACATAAAGGGACTTCCCTGATGATCCAGTGGTTAAGAATCCACCTTCCAATGGAGGGGACATAGGTTCAATCCCTGTCAGGGAACTAATATCTCACGTGCCACGTGGCAGCTAAGGCCAGGCACCACAGTTACTGAACCCAAGTGCTCCAGTACTTGTGCACCACAACTAGAGGATCTCCCCCTGACACACTGCAACTACACAAAATCCTGTGTACCACAACAAAGAGCCCGTGTGCCACAACAAAGAGCCAGCACCATCAAATAAGTAAATAACAAGAAAAAGCCTGCATTGGGACTAATAATCACATTGAATTGTGTGCTCTATAAAGAAGGTAAAGTTACAAGCATGTCCAGCTATGCATTCCCAACTGAATAAAATGGACTAAATTTTTTTTCAATTTCCAAGTGAATAGCCTATGATCACCTTCATCAACAAGCAGAATCAAGCTCATGTGTCCCCAGAGGAGACTTGGTGAATCACCTAAGAGATGAGTTCTATTAAATTTGATTCTTCGACTTTTCCTACCATTTGAGGAAGCATCTAGAGGAATGTAGGAGTGGATGAGTTTTGTTCACATACTCTCCTCTGCTTTCACTCCCACTTCCTTTCCTTCTCTCTACAGAGGCACCTGTGACATCCTGCATGGATAAGGAAATGATGTTTATCTTCCACCACCCACTTGGGAATACTTGGGAGCCATTGGCCATGACTGTTACTCTCTCATCCCTATCTGTGTCTCTAGCTCCACCTACCTGGTATGAGAACATGAAAGTGCATTTTTTTCCCACATTTTTGTGATCCAGTGGTCCCAAAAGTTAATCTTGCTTATCCTTGGATGGTTGTATTAAGGACAGCTCTTTTCTTTTTTTTTCATTGTGTCCTGCTGTGTTCAACTGTTTTGTTTTGTTTTGCGACAAGTATAATCAGGAAGATATTCTGGAGTAGGAAATGGCAACCCACTCCAGTATTCGTAGCTGGGAAACCCCAAGGACAGAGGAGTCTGGAGGGCTACAGTCCATCGGGCCACAAAGAGTCAGACACAACTGAGTAACCGAGCATGCACTCACACCTAAGAAGTTATAGTTTTCTTATTTTTAAAAGATATGTTGTCTCATAGAACTGGATAAAATGAGAAAACAACCTTGATTTTCTTGCAGAGGCTACATCAGTCCCTCTAGCTGTAGCATGTAAGGGGGGTAGTTTTTCCTGTGGTGGCCAGGTAGCCTTGTTTTATACAAGTATACCCGATTTTTGCAACCAACCTATGTTGAAATCTTCACTTATAAGAGATACACAGTGGTGGATGGGTGGGAATAACTCTCTGCTTCATTTTTAAAAGCATTCCTAAGAGAAGTATTTTCAATAACAAAGATCTCATAGTGTGCTTAAAATAAATTTGATTCAGTCACAAATGTGAAAAACATCTCTAGCACAAAGAGAATTAAACTTGTAACAAGGGCTAGGGGTAAGATAAACAGTTTGAAAAAGGATGTGATATCACTCATCTCTTTAGGAAAGCACTTCTCTGTCTTAGAGCTCCAGGCAGAGGAAACAGGAAGGTGGGGAGAACATGGACAAGTTCCAGAGGAGATGATGGGTCATGGAGAATGAATGAGTCAACTGGCATCAGAGGGCGTGAAGTGAGGGGATGGGGACGAGGCAAGAAAGGAAGCAGTAGGGCCTTTAAATGCCCTCACTCCCACACCCGTGTGCACACACCGGGCTCCTGGGGTACATGAACAGCTCTTAGTGTCAGGACTCAGTGTCTGTGTTTCCCAAGCAGCCAAATCACTGCCAGAAACCGGCCTGACTCTGGGGAGTCTCCGACGCACCAGAGTTGGAGAGGTGATGAAAATAAAAGAATCGCTGAGATAGACGAGCATTGTAAAGGGTCAGCATTTTGGACCTCTGTCTCAAAAGGGTGGGAAGGAAATGAGAAATCACTTCTTAAAGAGAAGCAGTGCAAAGAAAGCAGGTGGCGATGACTCAGTAAGAACTCCCAGAGGTCTTTCTATATCTTATGTGTAAGATACTTTAGTTACCCAGCCAACGAAGGGCCATTGTTTACGAGTCTACCTATGCACCTTGAATCTTTAGAATTAAGATGCCTGATGTTTGCCCAAGTTTTTTTTTTTAATCATATCTTTCTCATCATATCTTTTACATTCCTGGCATTTAAAAATCCTTTCAGTTTGTGTAACACGATATTTCAACGATTTTAAAATTCTTTAAGAACTTTCTTACTTAATGCTTATGCACTATTAATTAAACAAATGGAAACACTATGTAAATTCAGATGCCATGCATAGTAGCTAAATGTTATGTAGGTGTATAAAACAAAAAATGGACAGAAGATGAGCACTTAATTGTGCTCTAGCTAATATTCTATCTTTTTGACACTTTTTTTCTGAAGTAAGGCAAAAAATGCTTGGAAATACAAAGACTTTGGTTTCATCACTATCTTCCTATAACTTCCAGATTGATCTATTAAACCATAAATGGGTTTATTTTACTTCTGTAACTAGGATTTATTCCCACTAAAGGAAACAAAGAAAAATAACAAACTAAAAATCCTAACAATTTCATAGCCAAAAGCACTTTTTGATTTTACCCCTGCCTGCCTATCCACACTAGGGTGATCACCATACACATTTTATTGGTGTTGTTTAGTCACTAAGTCACGCTTGACTCTTTTGCGACCCCATGAGCTGCAGGGGCATCAAGAGGAGATTATGGGTCATGGAGAATGAATGAGTCAACTGGCATCAGAGGGCGTGAAGTGAGGGGATGGGGACGAGGCAAGAAAGGAAGCAGTAGGGCCTTTAAATGCCCTCACTCCCACACCCGTGTGCACACACCGGGCTCCTGGGGTACATGAACAGCTCTTAGTGTCAGGACTCAGTGTCTGTGTTTCCCAAGCAGCCAAATCACTGCCAGAAACCGGCCTGACTCTGGGGAGTCTCCGACGCACCAGAGTTGGAGAGGTGATGAAAATAAAAGAATCGCTGAGATAGACGAGCATTGTAAAGGGTCAGCATTTTGGACCTCTGTCTCAAAAGGGTGGGAAGGAAATGAGAAATCACTTCTTAAAGAGAAGCAGTGCAAAGAAAGCAGGTGGCGATGACTCAGTAAGAACTCCCAGAGGTCTTTCTATATCTTATGTGTAAGATACTTTAGTTACCCAGCCAACGAAGGGCCATTGTTTACGAGTCTACCTATGCACCTTGAATCTTTAGAATTAAGATGCCTGATGTTTGCCCAAGTTTTTTTTTTTAATCATATCTTTCTCATCATATCTTTTACATTCCTGGCATTTAAAAATCCTTTCAGTTTGTGTAACACGATATTTCAACGATTTTAAAATTCTTTAAGAACTTTCTTACTTAATGCTTATGCACTATTAATTAAACAAATGGAAACACTATGTAAATTCAGATGCCATGCATAGTAGCTAAATGTTATGTAGGTGTATAAAACAAAAAATGGACAGAAGATGAGCACTTAATTGTGCTCTAGCTAATATTCTATCTTTTTGACACTTTTTTTCTGAAGTAAGGCAAAAAATGCTTGGAAATACAAAGACTTTGGTTTCATCACTATCTTCCTATAACTTCCAGATTGATCTATTAAACCATAAATGGGTTTATTTTACTTCTGTAACTAGGATTTATTCCCACTAAAGGAAACAAAGAAAAATAACAAACTAAAAATCCTAACAATTTCATAGCCAAAAGCACTTTTTGATTTTACCCCTGCCTGCCTATCCACACTAGGGTGATCACCATACACATTTTATTGGTGTTGTTTAGTCACTAAGTCACGCTTGACTCTTTTGCGACCCCATGAGCTGCAGCATGCCAGGCTCCTCTATCTATGGGATTTTCCAGGCAAGATTACTGGAGTGGATCGCCATCTCCTTCTCTAAGGGATCTTTTCCACCCAGGGACCAAACCTGCCTCTCCTGCGCTGCAGGTGCATTCTTTACTGCTGCCCACCAGAGAAGCCCCTTCATACACCTTGGTGTATATATAATTATCATAAAGTTATTATTAAGAAAGCATTCTGTTATTCTCAAAAATATTGTTTAATAGTAAGTTAGGTAGGTGGTCATTCAACTCGAATTTCATTTCTTTGCCCCTTCTTTTTCACTACACTTGAAGTACACAGGTCATCTAAAAATTTCTAAAATTTCATAAGGAAACAAAACTCTTTCATGTCTTAGGGTCCCTGCCCAAGACACCCTTCTGCCTGGAACACATTCCTCTTTTTTGAGTGGTTAATACTTAGGCATCTTTCAAGTCTGCTGAAATTCACAGCTATATACCCCAGTATAAATCTGTTCATCTCTGTTATAACATTTCTCATTGCAATGTCAAGATTTGTAATATTATAATATATTCCTTTTTTTTTTTAATATTTGTCTTCTCCAAAGGACTCTGAAGCAGGGGTAGGACTGATTCTCAGTTGTTTTTCTGAAGACTGCCCTATAAGGATTGTTATGGATCTTTTTGTTTGTTTGTTTTTGCTGTGATGTATTGTTCCCATCACAGTGCCTTGAACATAGAAGGCACTCAATAAATAAAAGGATGATAAAGTCATAGCATAACCTCATGAAATAATTTTTCAATAATTCAATTAGCATTAGTCTCTGTTGAACTCTGTGTAAGGTATGAACAAAATGGTTCTAGAGCTATCAGATTCAGCCAGCACTTGATAGCAAGGCTGAATCTCAGGTCTAAAACTGCTGAATCTCAATCTGCTATTTAACAGGATATCTGGATGATCCCAAGTGCAATTAAATTCTCAATTCACTAACTTTAGTGCATATTTACACATTTATGTAATAAGCCTGGAAAAACAAGAAACTAAATAACTATTCATACTTCACTTTTACGGAACCGTCATGGGATATCAAATGGGCCAATTTCTATCTTAAACGTGGGTGAAAATTTTGCCAGTTTTTCTGAACTTCTTAAATACTATCTTTGGTCTATAGATAATTCTGTTAGTCCAATTTCTGACCTTCTTTCTTGGCACATTGTCCTAATGTAAGCAAGAATAATAAGATTCAGGATCTAGTCTAAAATAAACATAAAGGTATACAGAGTACTGAGATTCTGCAATGATTTTAAAATATGTAGAACTGTCTCAGATTAAAAAAAATGCTAGTGGTTAAAGGTAAAGTCAGAGCAATGTGTAATCAACTCATTTACGTTAGTGACTCACATGTCATTTGTGTATGCCGTCAAAGGCCCAGTGAACTTTCACACAAAAAGAATTTTTGCCTTTTACTTACTTCCCCAGAGTTCATTGATTTTCTGTTAACCAAAATTTTAAAACGTCAGCTGAGGTTTGACCTAGAATTTAAGGAGGACCCAAGCCAGTATCTGGAATGCCAGAGGTGATCAAATGAACTTTGATTCAAAGCAAATAATCTTACAGGTTCTATAGTTGATCTGGCATTCTCATTGACTCTGAGGCCTTCTTTATCAGCCAGAGTGCCATAAAAAGGGCAGAGAAAGCTAACTCATTCTTACATGCCAAGGCATGTGGCATTCAATATTTAGCATGCCAGGTAGCTGCCAAATAAACATCTTGCACAAAACCTGAATGTATATAGTTTTCATTATATTCATTACAATTTTTGACTCTAGTATTGAAAAATAAAGTAAACTACAAATTTGCCTTCTAAGGCCCTGAACCTAGAATTTAAAAAACGTAAGGCCATAAGTGGATTACTCAACTGAGTGTTTGATTGTCATGTCTATTGGTGTAGGATGCTTCAGTTTGCTTCTATTAGATTCTGTAAATGTCCAAATAAGTGGAGAAGAAACAACTGTCAGTAATGTGATTTCAGGGCATTCCCCATTTGGGGAGCCCTGAATCCTAGAAGTGGCTGAGGCTTCAGGAAGGAGTTACTATTAACAATAAAAGAGGACCCTAGAATTAAAACTATTCACAAAGTCCAGACTTCCCTTATGGCTCAGTAGTTAAGAATCCACATACCAATGCAGGAGATGTGGGTTGGATCCCTGGGCTGGAAGATTCCCTGGAGAAAGAAATGGCAACCCACTCCAGTATTCTACCTGGGAAACTTCATGGATAAAGAAGCCTGGCAGGCTATAGTCCATGGGGTAGCAAAGAGTAGGACATCACTTAGCGAGTAAACAACATAATAGTTAACAAAAAATTAAGCTTTCCAGGAACTTTAAAGCATTCACAATAGTATAAAGTATCTATATTTTAACTCCATTCTTCCCAAAGTTTAGTTTGGGACAATTCATTCATTCATTCAATGTATATTGATTGAGAGTCCACACTGCATTGTACCCATAGTTGGTAAGCAAAAGAACTCAAAGAGCTTATGAAATTTAGAGTTTAGTGGACATTTTTAAATAATAGTCATACCTTCAAAAACTGTGAATTGTGATAAATATTATGGAAGAAAATATAGGATGTTCAGAAAATACACCAACTTAAAACAAAATACATCAACTTAAATGGCAATGTCAGTAAAGGCTTCTGAGGAAAAAAAATGGCAGTTCCTCTAAAATGTGAAGAACAAATAGGAGCTTGCCAAGCCCAGGAGTCAGGGAGCAATCTAGTAAAGAGAGCAGCAGTGATTGATAAAGAGTTGAGCTTGATAGTGTCTGCACTATTGGAAGAACTGGTTAGGCAAAGAGTGGTGGGAACTCAGATGAAGCTGAACTATGCAAAGCCCTGCTGTTCATGGGTTTTAAGCAGTTGAATGATGTGGTCTGACAATGTTGGAAACAACAGAACTAGTTTATTAGGAGAGTATTTTAAGATATTGGAACACAGGTTTACCTTTAGCATGCTCTCTGTGCAGACAACTTTACTGGAGCATGAGAAACATTAGACAAGTTAGGGTTTTATGAGCTCACATTCTAGTTCCCTTTAGACCACTTTCAAACATGTATTTCCTGAGAGATTCCAAATAAGTGGAGAAGAAACAACTGTCAGTAATGTGATTTCAGGGCATTCCCCATTTGGGAGCCCTGAATCCTAGAAGTGGCTGAGGCTTCAGGAAGGAGTTACTATTAACAATAAAGAGGACCCTAGAATTAAAACTATTCACAAAGTCCAGACTTCCCTTATGGCTCAGTAGTTAAGAATCCACATACCAATGCAGGAGATGTGGGTTGGATCCCTGGGCTGGAAGATTCCCTGGAGAAAGAAATGGCAACCCACTCCAGTATTCTACCTGGGAAACTTCATGGATAAAGAAGCCTGGCAGGCTATAGTCCATGGGGTAGCAAAGAGTAGGACATCACTTAGCGAGTAAACAACATAATAGTTAACAAAAAATTAAGCTTTCCAGGAACTTTAAAGCATTCACAATAGTATAAAGTATCTATATTTTAACTCCATTCTTCCCAAAGTTTAGTTTGGGACAATTCATTCATTCATTCAATGTATATTGATTGAGAGTCCACACTGCATTGTACCCATAGTTGGTAAGCAAAAGAACTCAAAGAGCTTATGAAATTTAGAGTTTAGTGGACAT
This sequence comes from Tragulus kanchil, assembly GCA_022376925.1. Classification (NCBI taxonomy): domain Eukaryota; kingdom Metazoa; phylum Chordata; class Mammalia; order Artiodactyla; family Tragulidae; genus Tragulus; species Tragulus kanchil. The sequence goes on along the minus strand of JAIOJX010000025.1, from coordinate 158,023,531 downwards.
TTTTAAATAATAGTCATACCTTCAAAAACTGTGAATTGTGATAAATATTATGGAAGAAAATATAGGATGTTCAGAAAATACACCAACTTAAAACAAAATACATCAACTTAAATGGCAATGTCAGTAAAGGCTTCTGAGGAAAAAAAATGGCAGTTCCTCTAAAATGTGAAGAACAAATAGGAGCTTGCCAAGCCCAGGAGTCAGGGAGCAATCTAGTAAAGAGAGCAGCAGTGATTGATAAAGAGTTGAGCTTGATAGTGTCTGCACTATTGGAAGAACTGGTTAGGCAAAGAGTGGTGGGAACTCAGATGAAGCTGAACTATGCAAAGCCCTGCTGTTCATGGGTTTTAAGCAGTTGAATGATGTGGTCTGACAATGTTGGAAACAACAGAACTAGTTTATTAGGAGAGTATTTTAAGATATTGGAACACAGGTTTACCTTTAGCATGCTCTCTGTGCAGACAACTTTACTGGAGCATGAGAAACATTAGACAAGTTAGGGTTTTATGAGCTCACATTCTAGTTCCCTTTAGACCACTTTCAAACATGTATTTCCTGAGAGATTAACTGACAACTGTGTATGTTGGCTCATCCACTTCCAACAAATATTTATTAAAATTTCTCATGGACCAATGGCCATTCTAGGCGCTGGGAATAGAGCAGTGAACAAAACACATGAAGACATTGCTTTGTCAGTCTTATATTCTAGTGCAGAAGAACTTAAGCAAGTAAACAAATACATAATGTATAATATGATAATTATTTTATGAAGAAAAATAAGTCCAAGTGAGAGTGAGGGAAGGTGAAAACAGTTTAGGGTTGTCAAAGGAGATTGCTCAGATATGGTGATTTTTCAGCACAAATGAAAAACAGGCCCTTTAAAATCTAAAGGATAATCATTTCAGGCAAAGACAACATGATTTAATGCAAAGGCCCTCAGATGCATCTTAACATTTTCAAGAGATAACCTAGAATTTTGATTAATATTAATGTAATTCTATCATTATCACCATCTTCATTATTATCACTAGCAACATTGCAAGCATCATCACCATCACCATCATCAGGTAACTTTGGAAGAGTTTCTTGGAGGCTTTGAAGACTTGCTGTTGATGTTCTTCATCAGAAACAGTCTTACATTAGGCAGAGACTAAAGCTCAGCAAAAGTCTAATTGTTTAAGTACTGCTGGGATTTATGACACTTGGGTTTTAAATATCAGGAAAAGAAGTGTTTTCCTGATAATATATTTTCAACCTTTGTATGGACAAAAATTGAATTACTGCATATGCAATAAATATCCCAGTTTCTTCGTACAACTTGCTCAAGTTCTGTGCTTTGAAAATGCCATTAGGTCCCTTTTATGACTGAGTTCTCCCAACTCTCATAGGTTGTAATCACTTTAACACTGATCATCTGTGCCTAAATCAGATGGAAGGGCTGATAAAGAGTTGAGCTTGATAGTGTCTGCACTATTGGAAGAACTGGTTAGGCAAAGAGTGGTGGGAACTCAGATGAAGCTGAACTATGCAAAGCCCTGCTGTTCATGGGTTTTAAGCAGTTGAATGATGTGGTCTGACAATGTTGGAAACAACAGAACTAGTTTATTAGGAGAGTATTTTAAGATATTGGAACACAGGTTTACCTTTAGCATGCTCTCTGTGCAGACAACTTTACTGGAGCATGAGAAACATTAGACAAGTTAGGGTTTTATGAGCTCACATTCTAGTTCCCTTTAGACCACTTTCAAACATGTATTTCCTGAGAGATTAACTGACAACTGTGTATGTTGGCTCATCCACTTCCAACAAATATTTATTAAAATTTCTCATGGACCAATGGCCATTCTAGGCGCTGGGAATAGAGCAGTGAACAAAACACATGAAGACATTGCTTTCGTCAGTCTTATATTCTAGTGCAGAAGAACTTAAGCAAGTAAACAAATACATAATGTATAATATGATAATTATTTTATGAAGAAAAATAAGTCCAAGTGAGAGTGAGGGAAGGTGAAAACAGTTTAGGGTTGTCAAAGGAGATTGCTCAGATATGGTGATTTTTCAGCACAAATGAAAAACAGGCCCTTTAAAATCTAAAGGATAATCATTTCAGGCAAAGACAACATGATTTAATGCAAAGGCCCTCAGATGCATCTTAACATTTTCAAGAGATAACCTAGAATTTTGATTAATATTAATGTAATTCTATCATTATCACCATCTTCATTATTATCACTAGCAACATTGCAAGCATCATCACCATCACCATCATCAGGTAACTTTGGAAGAGTTTCTTGGAGGCTTTGAAGACTTGCTGTTGATGTTCTTCATCAGAAACAGTCTTACATTAGGCAGAGACTAAAGCTCAGCAAAAGTCTAATTGTTTAAGTACTGCTGGGATTTATGACACTTGGGTTTTAAATATCAGGAAAAGAAGTGTTTTCCTGATAATATATTTTCAACCTTTGTATGGACAAAAATTGAATTACTGCATATGCAATAAATATCCCAGTTTCTTCGTACAACTTGCTCAAGTTCTGTGCTTTGAAAATGCCATTTAGGTCCCTTTTTATGACTGAGTTCTCCCAACTCTCATAGGTTGTAATCACTTTAACACTGATCATCTGTGCCTAAACTCAGTAATGGGGACCTAAAACATTAAGAAAAGTGACAGACAAATCAAGAAAGAACCAATCTTAGTGAGAAAGTATCTACTATCTGAAAATTGATAGTGGAAAGAAACTAGAGAGTTCAAATTCATTGTTCAGTCTTGAAGTATGAGACAGAAGACACTTGTTAACTTTTCTTCAGTGGAACTCACTTTTATAATTGGCCTCAATGACATATTTTTCTACTAATATATCCTAGGGAGGGAAATTCTTAAAATAGATGCAATTTATAAAATATCTGGGCTTCCTAGGAAATAATATTATGGTAGATAAGATATACTAAACATGATTTACATAACACTGTTTATGTTCAAGTATTAGAATATACAAATATGAATTTAAATAATTCTTCACAAAATTTTAATATCCCAGTTTGTAGTAATAGCTCCTGGAAATATTCAGAAGTGTCAGTGAATAGAGGATTCTGATTAATAAAACACTGAGTAGTAGAAAACTGTTATAACCTTATTTTTCTTTTAAATATTAATGTTTGATATTAACATTATTTAATTTATGCTTTTTAAATTAATTTAATTAATATTTAATTTAATTTTTAAATATTAAAAGCATGTAAGTGTGCTTTTAATAAAATTTCTCTTGCCTTTATATCAAGAATCAATTGATATTTTAATCTTGCTTAGTTATTTGATGGTAACCAAAGTGCCTTCTACAAAACTTTATTCTAAGATGATTATAATTTGTTAGTTACCAATCTTTGAAAATAGTCACCAGGTTATCATCCCGTTCTGACTTAGAAAAGGAAAGTGATACTTCATATGGGTCAGCTGTTTGGATAGGTAGGGTTTTTCTTCCCTAGTAATTAGCTCTTTTTATTACCTCATTTCAAAAGCTTAATAAAGGCCTTATAGCGACAGCTAATGTTTTTGAAAGCATATACCTGAGATTAGCATTTGTAGAAACATAACAAGGGATATTAACAAAGAAAACACTAATTTTAGATGAGACTCTTAAGATTCTGATCTTCAGATGATTTGCCACTGTCTTCAAATTTTCTCAAAGTGCTTTTTAAAATAATTATGATTGCTATGGTTTTATTTGGAAGGTGAACTTGAAAGTGGACTAATATTTTTCCTTCTATCTTTATCACTTCTCTATTTGGCCTCAAAACTCAAAATAAGTCTTCTCCCTACTCCCACTTCCATAATCAGTTCTCAGTAAAATGATAATTTGCTAGTTTGTTGTTTGCATAAAAATATTATCTTAGATTCAAGTTTATCACAGGATTTTTTTTTAAGCACTGGATTTTTTAAACAGAATCATTGTCATTGCTCCATTATGCCTGTCAGTACTCCTAAAAGGTATTTGACTATAAATTCAATGAGCCTAAATTCTAAAATTCAAAGCAGAATTTTAATAACTGAAAACAAATTTATTTGGGACAAAGAATCTACCTACAATATGGGATACCTGGGTTCAAGCCCTGGGTTTGGGAGCCAAAGCACTGTTTATGTTCAAGTATTAGAATATACAAATATGAATTTAAATAATTCTTCACAAAATTTTAATATCCCAGTTTGTAGTAATAGCTCCTGGAAATATTCAGAAGTGTCAGTGAATAGAGGATTCTGATTAATAAAACACTGAGTAGTAGAAAACTGTTATAACCTTATTTTTCTTTTAAATATTAATGTTTGATATTAACATTATTTAATTTATGCTTTTAAATTAAATTTAATTAATATTTAATTTAATTTTAATATTAAAAGCATGTAAGTGTGCTTTTAATAAAATTTCTCTTGCCTTTATATCAAGAATCAATTGATATTTTAATCTTGCTTAGTTATTTGATGGTAACCAAAGTGCCTTCTACAAAACTTTATTCTAAGATGATTATAATTTGTTAGTTACCAATCTTTGAAAATAGTCACCAGGTTATCATCCCGTTCTGACTTAGAAAAGGAAAGTGATACTTCATATGGGTCAGCTGTTTGGATAGGTAGGGTTTTTCTTCCTAGTAATTAGCTCTTTTTATTACCTCATTTCAAAAGCTTAATAAAGGCCTTATAGCGACAGCTAATGTTTTTGAAAGCATATACCTGAGATTAGCATTTGTAGAAACATAACAAGGGATATTAACAAAGAAAACACTAATTTTAGATGAGACTCTTAAGATTCTGATCTTCAGATGATTTGCCACTGTCTTCAAATTTTCTCAAAGTGCTTTTTAAAATAATTATGATTGCTATGGTTTTATTTGGAAGGTGAACTTGAAAGTGGACTCACATTCTTCCTCCTATCTTTATCACTTCTCTATTTGGCCTCAAAACTCAAAATAAGTCTTCTCCCTACTCCCACTTCCATAATCAGTTCTCAGTAAAATGATAATTTGCTAGTTTGTTGTTTGCATAAAAATATTATCTTAGATTCAAGTTTATCACAGGATTTTTTTTTAAGCACTGGATTTTTTAAACAGAATCATTGTCATTGCTCCATTATGCCTGTCAGTACTCCTAAAAGGTATTTGACTATAAATTCAATGAGCCTAAATTCTAAAATTCAAAGCAGAATTTTAATAACTGAAAACAAATTTATTTGGGACAAAGAATCTACCTACAATATGGGATACCTGGGTTCAAGCCCTGGGTTGGGAAGATCCCCTGGAAAAGCGAATGGCCATCCACTCCAGCATTCTTGCCTGGAGAACTCCATGGACAGAGGAGCCTGGCAGGCTACAGTCCATGGGATTGCAAAGAGTTGGACACAACTGAACAACTAAGATGCACAAACCTCATCCAGCCCAACCCAGAGTCAAGGTGCCATGCCCCTCAGGAGTAAGGTACTACTCTTCCTTCTCAAGGGGAGGTTTTGGCATCAGAATGGCCAGTGAAACTGATTACAAAGTTTCCTGTCTTCAGATCACATTATAACCCCCATTCCATGATGATGATGGTGATGATGCCCCATTTCTCTTGAAAGGGGAATATAGAATTTAGTTTTTGTTTGAAAGGATGATAAAGTTAGACCTGACTCTGGAGCCATTTGGAAGAGGGAATGTTTATATTACCAGCAGGCTTTCAGAGGCTTTTCTTACTCATGTCTTCAGTCTCCAAAGGAGAAGCCACCCTTATTCTCCTCAGTATTGTTAATGGGATCACTGCACATGCATATTTATAGTTTTATTTTAATTGGATATTAAAAGGTTTCTTTGTGCTAAGACTTCCCCTTGGAACATATATCCATTTGATACATTGCAGATCTAAATCACCCGTTCAAACAGAAGCATCAGGTACAGTCCTTCCAACGGGGACATGAAAGGTAGATTACCTGGTAACTTGAGGTTTCTGCATCAAGTGTTAAGATTTCAGGTTTCTATTCTAAGCATTGCTAATACATTATTTTGATACAAAGGCTCTAGCACCTTCTATCTTTATCACTTCTCTATTTGGCCTCAAAACTCAAAATAAGTCTTCTCCCTACTCCCACTTCCATAATCAGTTCTCAGTAAAATGATAATTTGCTAGTTTGTTGTTTGCATAAAAATATTATCTTAGATTCAAGTTTATCACAGGATTTTTTTTTAAGCACTGGATTTTTTAAACAGAATCATTGTCATTGCTCCATTATGCCTGTCAGTACTCCTAAAAGGTATTTGACTATAAATTCAATGAGCCTAAATTCTAAAATTCAAAGCAGAATTTTAATAACTGAAAACAAATTTATTTGGGACAAAGAATCTACCTACAATATGGGATACCTGGGTTCAAGCCCTGGGTTGGGAAGATCCCGGGAAAAAGCGAATGGCAATCCACTCCAGTATTCTTGCCTGGAGAACTCCATGGACAGAGAAGCCTGGCAGGCTACAGTCCATGGGATTGCAAAGAGTCAGACACAACTGAACAACTAAGATGCACAAACCTCATCCAGCCCAACCCAGAGTCAAGGTGCCATGCCCCTCAGGAGTAAGGTACTACTCTTCCTTCTCAAGGGGAGGTTTTGGCATCAGAATGGCCAGTGAAACTGATTACAAAGTTTCCTGTCTTCAGATCACATTATAACCCCCATTCCATGATGATGATGGTGATGATGCCCCATTTCTCTTGAAAGGGGAATATAGAATTTAGTTTTTGTTTGAAAGGATGATAAAGTTAGACCTGACTCTGGAGCCATTTGGAAGAGGGAATGTTTATATTACCAGCAGGCTTTCAGAGGCTTTTCTTACTCATGTCTTCAGTCTCCAAAGGAGAAGCCACCCTTATTCTCCTCAGTATTGTTAATGGGATCACTGCACATGCATATTTATAGTTTTATTTTAATTGGATATTAAAAGGTTTCTTTGTGCTAAGACTTCCCCTTGGAACATATATCCATTTGATACATTGCAGATCTAAATCACCCGTTCAAACAGAAGCATCAGGTACAGTCCTTCCAACGGGGACATGAAAGGTAGATTACCTGGTAACTTGAGGTTTCTGCATCAAGTGTTAAGATTTCAGGTTTCTATTCTAAGCATTGCTAATACATTATTTTGATTGCACTTTTTTAAAAGACCCCTGTGTGACAATGCTCAAAGTAATAGGCAGTTATTCATTTAAAATAATAGAAGAATTGCGGCTTCCTTGGTGTCCAGGGGTTAGGACTCCGTGCTTCCAATGCATGGGCGTGGGCTTGATCCCTGGTTGGAGAACTGAGATCACCGATGCCCAGTTGATGTGAAGCAAGGCCACAAAAAGAAAAAACAGATGCAGCAGTTCCTGACAAGCTGATTCTTTTGACTGTCAGCAAAGGAAAAGGCACGTGTCTCTTGAGTTTTGTGCATGGGTCAGTCTGGAACTCTGTTTTAGCATACCAGTACTGATACCAGGCATATGGCGTAGTTCTGGAAATGGAAATCTTAACATTTCATTAATTTCCTGGAATGTCAGCACCATGAAAACAGGAGCTATGAGCAGAAGTTTCACTGAATCAAGAAGGCCTAGAAAGAGGCTAGCACAGAAACACTCATTAGCATTCATCAAGCAAATGGGATTAGTGCATCATTTATTCAGCATAAATTTATTGAATCCTTGCCAAGTATAAATATTTATCAAACACTTGCAGGGAATACAAAGATAAATAAAATAGAGACCGTAAGGAATTTTCAGTTTATCAGAGGAGCGAAGTATGAGTTAAAATAACATGAGAAAATGATAGGTAATATTAGATAGGTATTAGTTCTGCATATTTAAATTATTTTCAAAATATTTCCATCCCCATTTAATATGATCCAATGCTTTGGAAAATACTCTGAAATATGCTCCATTCTAAACAAAAAAAAAGCTTTGAGAAGAACCAATGTTAGGGTCACTACTTTAGAAGCCTTCTTCTTCGGCCTTTCCTCATTTAGTTGGGTTAATTGGGATCACTGCACATGCATATTTATAGTTTTATTTTAATTGGATATTAAAAGGTTTCTTTGTGCTAAGACTTCCCCTTGGAACATATATCCATTTGATACATTGCAGATCTAAATCACCCGTTCAAACAGAAGCATCAGGTACAGTCCTTCCAACGGGGACATGAAAGGTAGATTACCTGGTAACTTGAGGTTTCTGCATCAAGTGTTAAGATTTCAGGTTTCTATTCTAAGCATTGCTAATACATTATTTTGATTGCACTTTTTTAAAAGACCCCTGTGTGACAATGCTCAAAGTAATAGGCAGTTATTCATTTAAAATAATAGAAGAATTGCGGCTTCCTTGGTGTCCAGGGGTTAGGACTCCGTGCTTCCAATGCATGGGGCGTGGGCTTGATCCCTGGTTGGAGAACTGAGATCACCGATGCCCAGTTGATGTGAAGCAAGGCCACAAAAAGAAAAAACAGATGCAGCAGTTCCTGACAAGCTGATTCTTTTGACTGTCAGCAAAGGAAAAGGCACGTGTCTCTTGAGTTTTGTGCATGGGTCAGTCTGGAACTCTGTTTTAGCATACCAGTACTGATACCAGGCATATGGCGTAGTTCTGGAAATGGAAATCTTAACATTTCATTAATTTCCTGGAATGTCAGCACCATGAAAACAGGAGCTATGAGCAGAAGTTTCACTGAATCAAGAAGGCCTAGAAAGAGGCTAGCACAGAAACACTCATTAGCATTCATCAAGCAAATGGGATTAGTGCATCATTTATTCAGCATAAATTTATTGAATCCTTGCCAAGTATAAATATTTATCAAACACTTGCAGGGAATACAAAGATAAATAAAATAGAGACCGTAAGGAATTTTCAGTTTATCAGAGGAGCGAAGTATGAGTTAAAATAACATGAGAAAATGATAGGTAATATTAGATAGGTATTAGTTCTGCATATTTAAATTATTTTCAAAATATTTCCATCCCCATTTAATATGATCCAATGCTTTGGAAAATACTCTGAAATATGCTCCATTCTAAACAAATGTGGAAAATTATTATAGTTATAAATGGCTCTCTTGTCTCTGAGAAGAACCAATGTTAGGGTCACTACTTTAGAAGCCTTCTTCTTCGTGGCTTTTCATATATCTCTAAACAGAAGATACAGGCAGCTTATAAGACCATCATCTTGGCCTGGTTGCCCATCAGAATCACCTTTGGTATTCTCAGGCAAAGCCAGATCAATTAAATCTAACTCTCCACAGGTCAAATACCGACTGATCCCATTGTTTGAAACCATTGTTTTTAATAATTTCTGTACACAAGCAACCATCGAAAATATCTTTAAGAAACAAGCTTTAAAACCATGAGATTCTGATTAATTTGTCTGGAGTAGGACCGAGGCATAGATATATTTTTAAAATCTCTTGAGACTTCCCTGGTGGTCCAGAGGTTAAGGACCTGCCTGCCAATGCAGGGAACATGGATTTGTTTCCATGTCAGGGAAGTTCCCACATGCCTTGGAACAGTTAAGCCTGTGTACCACAACTCCTGAGCCCATGTGCCCTAGAGTCCAGGCTCCAAAACATGAGAGGTCATTGCAACAAGAGAAGACCATGCACAGCAATGAAGACCCATTGCATGTGTAGCAATGAAGACACCTGCAGCCAAATAAATTATAAAAAATTGTTTTGATCTATTAAATTCCCCAGTAATGCACAGCCAGGGTTGATAAACAGAGTTAGGGAATAACAAAATATTATACCTAATTGTGGAGAAAGTATGTTTTGTCACTGGCTATTATCACTGATCATCTGTAATAACAAACTAATATCCAGTCTAAAGGACTGCTCTGTTTAATTGTACCCTCTCAAAAGTGGTAAGGAAGATAATCAGAAAGGGTTCTATCCCTAAACCTATGCCAGGTTGGGCCTGGGCAGGCAAGGAGACTGTCCTGAAATTCCTGGCCCATGAGCTGGTGTGGTCCCTCTTAATCATTTCTCCTTGATGGAAAAAGCCTGGGCATGAATAGCGTGCAAGCCCATGTGATCATTTCAACACAGATGTCACCACCTATACAAACCACCATCTGGGAAGGAAATCTATTTACGCCTTGCACATCTTACATGGATAAAACAAACCATTGTGTTATTTCAACTATCCTTGGTTTGTAAATACTTCTACAGTATACTCTGTGACACAGTTGGAAATTTCTTGAGCTATCAGTTTCTCAGAACCATTGGCATAAACAGCCTTCTGATGCATTATATCTACTGTTTAGAAAAAGCAAGTATTCCAGAATTGATTTATTGAAAAACTCAGATACTTTCCATCAAAGGCAAATTTATTAACCTTAATGTCAAAATTTAAATACTAGTACGCTGCTTTTACAATCTTAACAGAGTCTAGGTGATTTAAACATAGAAGAACAGAGGGGTCAATACAAGGTGAAGGAAAAGGTGGAATAATTACAGGAAGACTAATGATTTCAAATTAAGTCAGCAGGAATGCTGGTGCTTTGGGAGAAAAAAATTGACTCATCTCTCAACATTTAATTCATTTTCTTTAGATCACTTAATATAAAGTTCTCTTTATGGCTTCAAATAATTTCACATTTCCGTTCAAATGAATCATATGGATGGTAGCCTTAGGGTAGTTTATTTTGTTAGATTTTTTTTTTTTTAAGTTCAGCTTCACCTGAACAAAATCTGACAAGTTATTGTGGATTCATGACTGCAAAGATCTTCTTTGGGGAAAGCAATTTTGACGATAAAATGAATGCAAGAGAGCACTGCATTCACTGATGATTTTCTTCAACTTTCTTGCAAAGCCTCTAAGTGGTCATGGCTTCAAATACAACTCCACTGTTAGCTTGACAGTGACACTTTCCAAATTAGACTGAGTAAAATGAAAGCCAAATTCAAAGGCTCAGTTCTTCCTGGTTATCCTTGGGTTCTGCTGAGAACAGTCTGTCTTTCAGTAGAAGGGAAAGTAGCAGGCATGGACTGAATATCCATTGGACATATTATCTCATGTAATTCTTGTCACAATCCTAGAAGCTCACTTCTTCTACTTAACTAAAGTGTAGTCAGAGCTTCATTTAAGTATTTTTTTCTTGGGGCATTTCTCTGATTGCCCCAGAGTTGAAGTCCTTCGGGTGTAGACTGTCACAGCATATCTGGCTCCTCTTCTGTAGCACTTAATGTCTTAATGATTTTTTTACTTTGTATCTGTCTTCCTTAGTGATAATGATGATAATAACACTTAATATCAGTAACAATTTCCTATGAATACTATTATTCCTATTTACAGAAAAAGCAAGTATTCCAGAATTGATTTATTGAAAAACTCAGATACTTTCCATCAAAGGCAAATTTATTAACCTTAATGTCAAAATTTAAATACTAGTACGCTGCTTTTACAATCTTAACAGAGTCTAGGTGATTTAAACATAGAAGAACAGAGGGGTCAATACAAGGTGAAGGAAAAGGTGGAATAATTACAGGAAGACTAATGATTTCAAATTAAGTCAGCAGGAATGCTGGTGCTTTGGGAGAAAAAAATTGACTCATCTCTCAACATTTAATTCATTTTCTTTAGATCACTTAATATAAAGTTCTCTTTATGGCTTCAAATAATTTCACATTTCCGTTCAAATGAATCATATGGATGGTAGCCTTAGGGTAGTTTATTTTGTTAGATTTTTTTTTTTTTAAGTTCAGCTTCACCTGAACAAAATCTGACAAGTTATTGTGGATTCATGACTGCAAAGATCTTCTTTGGGGAAAGCAATTTTGACGATAAAATGAATGCAAGAGAGCACTGCATTCACTGATGATTTTCTTCAACTTTCTTGCAAAGCCTCTAAGTGGTCATGGCTTCAAATACAACTCCACTGTTAGCTTGACAGTGACACTTTCCAAATTAGACTGAGTAAAATGAAAGCCAAATTCAAAGGCTCAGTTCTTCCTGGTTATCCTTGGGTTCTGCTGAGAACAGTCTGTCTTTCAGTAGAAGGGAAAGTAGCAGGCATGGACTGAATATCCATTGGACATATTATCTCATGTAATTCTTGTCACAATCCTAGAAGCTCACTTCTTCTACTTAACTAAAGTGTAGTCAGAGCTTCATTTAAGTATTTTTTTCTTGGGGCATTTCTCTGATTGCCCCAGAGTTGAAGTCCTTCGGGTGTAGACTGTCACAGCATATCTGGCTCCTCTTCTGTAGCACTTAATGTCTTAATGATTTTTTTACTTTGTATCTGTCTTCCTTAGTGATAATGATGATAATAACACTTAATATCAGTAACAATTTCCTATGAATACTATTATTCCTATTTACAGATAAAGTAACTGAGGATCAGTGATATTGAACAACTCAAGGAGACAGTAAGTAATAGAGAAAAAAGTGAAAGTGTTGGTCGTTCAGTCATGTCTGACTCTTTGTGACCCCATGGATTATAGCTCGCCAGGCTCCTCTCTCCATGGGGATTCTTCAGGCAAGAATACTGGAGTGGATTGCCATGCCCTTATCCAGGGGATCTTCCCAACCCTGGGATTGAACCTGTGTCTTCTGCATTGCAGTCAGATTCTTCACTGTCTGAACCACCACGGAAGTCCAGTATGTGATAAGCTAGGATTTAAATCTTGGACTTTAGCTCGAAGTCATACTCTTGAGCATTCTGCTGTTACTTGAGCTGTACCAGCTCATCTTTTTTTCCCATCCATGGCATAGCTTTATTTTGAGATTGTGCAGTCATTAAAATACTAGAAAATAACATTTACGTGTGTGCTCAGTCACCAGTTGGGTCCAACTCTTTGCAACCCCATGGACCATCATCCGCTAGGCTCCTCTGTCCATGGGATTTTCTGGGCAAGAATAGTCAGTGGCATGTGAAAATGCCATTGTTAAATATTAAAGACAAGAAGCAAAATGGTACACACAAAACTACTCCATTCCTGTGCATAGAAATATGCTCCCACTCCCATTCACATAAAAGATTATAAACTGTAAATCAAGATGTGGCAATTTAAGAAACATGAAAAAGGAGTAACTTTACATCTATTTTTGCTTAATAGCACTTTAAAATTAGTTTAAAACAAACATTATTTTGTAATTAAAAGCTACAAAAAACAATTTGTTGCAAATATAGGTTACATATTTTAAATAAGAGGTGTCTTACTTGGTAGTGGTTGTGAGAAAGATGAGAGAGGTAAGGGGAGTGCTGTTAGAATAGACACCTCCCACTTCTTGTGTTAGTCACTCAGTCATGTCTGACTCTTTGTGACCCCATGGACTATAGCCTGCCCGGCCCCTCAAGAATCCTGGAGTGGGTAGCCATTTCTTTCTCCAGGGGATCTTCCTGACCCAGGGATTGAACCTTGGTCTCTTGCACTGCAGGCAGATTCTTTACCATCTGAGTCACCAGGAAAGCCCAAATAAGAGGCAAAAATATTCATAAATTTTAATAAAATTCTTGTTCTTATCACACACACACACACACACACACACACACACACACCTGTCACATACTATAACTTCTTTCTAATGACACAAAATTCTGCTGAGGCTGGTGAGTGACATTTAGAGCATGACACCTAAACTCTCCTTTTGATAGAATACACATCCATCTATATCATCTAAGGGACATGAACACTGGTGGACTCTAGAGCTGCACCAGGGCACCAGGAGGCTCCTCATCCTCTCTCCTGTCCCGGGAAAGTATGTTCTGCCTGCTCTTCCAAGCATGGAAGTCATGTTCAGGCTTGAGAAAACAAAGTACTACTGAGACCATCTGGAAGATATATGTGACTGAACTTCATTAAGGCCTTTATATAGCATTTCAAGAATCTAGAGGGTGGTGCTGGACATTTAGCCATCCTACTGCCACCCACGACCTCGCATGTAAGTTCTCTTGCTTATTCACTCTGTCAGTTACCCATGTGGCGTCTGCTGCCTGTTCCTTTGGTTTCTCCTTGCCCTCCCTGAGTGCGGACCGGGTTGTTTCCCAACACCAGGAAATCCTGTCACCATTGTAGTAAACAGATCTGTGACTGCTATATGGGCCATGGCCCATTAGATTTGTTGCCTGATGAAACTATCAAGCCTTAGATGAATGCTGCCCATTCTGATCAGAAAATACAGATTTATTATCCTCTATGGTAGCACACTTCTTTTAGTATACTCTAAATTTGCCTGTTCTCCTTATCAAGGACTTCCAAAAGAACTCCATTCTCTTATGACTTGATTTCCAAGGTTAGCTTCTTGCGTATTTTTTAGAACCCGAAATTTAGATAGTATTGGCTAAGATTCAGAAATTATTGCTGTGATTTTTAAGAGATAATTTCTTTGTCATTCAACTCTGGACATACTATTTGCAGTTTTCTATGCATATTTCTAAAGACAGACTATTTATTGTATATATTTGTATGTGAATGTGTGTGTGTGTATATGTCTAAGGAGGCAGACACAATGACTGTACCATTTTTGTTTGTGGCTTTTTTTTGAAATCTATATTAATGCCCATGAGGAATCATTACTTGCACTATCCTATTAGTAATAAATATTGAGATTTTCTACTAAGTACCACAACATAACAAAGAGCTATAAAATAGATCTATATTAAGCATACAAACTTCTGAAGATTGGGTCCCAGCCTATGAAATAGTACAACGGAGGCTGTGAACTGTTAGAGATTCTGAAGCACAAATTAAAAGGCAGAAACAACACTGGTGGACTCTAGAGCTGCACCAGGGCACCAGGAGGCTCCTCATCCTCTCTCCTGTCCCGGGAAAGTATGTTCTGCCTGCTCTTCCAAGCATGGAAGTCATGTTCAGGCTTGAGAAAACAAAGTACTACTGAGACCATCTGGAAGATATATGTGACTGAACTTCATTAAGGCCTTTATATAGCATTTCAAGAATCTAGAGGGTGGTGCTGGACATTTAGCCATCCTACTGCCACCCACGACCTCGCATGTAAGTTCTCTTGCTTATTCACTCTGTCAGTTACCCATGTGGCGTCTGCTGCCTGTTCCTTTGGTTTCTCCTTGCCCTCCCTGAGTGCGGACCGGGTTGTTTCCCAACACCAGGAAATCCTGTCACCATTGTAGTAAACAGATCTGTGACTGCTATATGGGCCATGGCCCATTAGATTTGTTGCCTGATGAAACTATCAAGCCTTAGATGAATGCTGCCCATTCTGATCAGAAAATACAGATTTATTATCCTCTATGGTAGCACACTTCTTTTAGTATACTCTAAATTTGCCTGTTCTCCTTATCAAGGACTTCCAAAAGAACTCCATTCTCTTATGACTTGATTTCCAAGGTTAGCTTCTTGCGTATTTTTTAGAACCCGAAATTTAGATAGTATTGGCTAAGATTCAGAAATTATTGCTGTGATTTTTAAGAGATAATTTCTTTGTCATTCAACTCTGGACATACTATTTGCAGTTTTCTATGCATATTTCTAAAGACAGACTATTTATTGTATATATTTGTATGTGAATGTGTGTGTGTGTATATGTCTAAGGAGGCAGACACAATGACTGTACCATTTTTGTTTGTGGCTTTTTTTTGAAATCTATATTAATGCCCATGAGGAATCATTACTTGCACTATCCTATTAGTAATAAATATTGAGATTTTCTACTAAGTACCACAACATAACAAAGAGCTATAAAATAGATCTATATTAAGCATACAAACTTCTGAAGATTGGGTCCCAGCCTATGAAATAGTACAACGGAGGCTGTGAACTGTTAGAGATTCTGAAGCACAAATTAAAAGGCAGAAACAACACTGTATTGTGGCACTTTACTTCAATTCCCAGCACTCATTAGGATTCCCAGTCTTGTCAAGAACAGATTGTTATCTCTGAGAAGTCCACCCAAATTGTTGATTTCCACTAACCTGAAACCTCCTACTAATGATTTCTAAAGTTTTTGACATGAACCACAGGTCAGGGGCCACCACATACTCTGAGGGAATCAATTCTCAATATCGCTGCTGTGCATGTTCTCCAGTTCAACTTTCTGTTCTGTGGTCCAACCCATGTTTTATAAAGACGCCCTACCCAGTGATAAGGGTATTATTTATATTTCCCCAGTCAGATTCTCCCTCTGTAATCTAGACTGCATCTTGTGTAAGCATATGACTCACAGGCATTGGTCTCTTTCCTGAAACCCGGGATGAGCGCCAGCTCTCAGTTACCTGTGGTATAAATGCCAGAGATGACTGGAGAACTGAAAGTCATTGCTGAGGCCCAACTTCCATTTTAACCAATAATGTTGATGTCTTCCATGACTTTAAACTTTCTTTAACTATTGATTCTAATGAACACAGTCAAGGCCAAGGAGAAAAGCATACAATCAACAGGTATACAACTTCTGAACGGTTGAGACCTCCTCCTTTTCATTCTCTTTCCCAGTCAAGATTTGAAAGTATTTTCTATCAGAAACCACCACCAACCCCTTTTATTCAGGGCCATCCAACTTCACCATCCGCTTCATCAACCACTAAAAATACTCTTTCAAAATGCATGATACTCAGAAGTCAAAACCAGTGACAGTTTTTCCTTTTCTTCAGTTTCCTTTTATCCCTTCTAGAGTTCTTGTGTAGTGAACAGTGTTGATTTTTGCTGCAAATCTGAAGACTTTTTCTCCTGATTTTCAAGGCTATGTGCTCTCCTGGTTCTATCCATCAACAAGCCCTGTGGATATGAGGTTCACTCTAAATACAGTCCTAGCTCAATCACTTCTCATGACCTCCACTGCTATCATCTTTTCCTTGTCATGTTATTATTTAAGTGGGTAAAAGAAATAGTCCCCTACCTTGTCTTCCAGGCTTCTTTTGCTCCTCTTTATTCTATTTTCCCCAGAGTAGATAGACTGATCTTTTTAAAATACACATTTTTTTTCAATTGATGTTTATGCCTATGTGCCAATGTGCTTAGTCATGTCCAACTCTTTGTGACTTCGTGGACTGTCAGGGTCCTCTGTCCATGGGATTTCCCAGGCAAGAATACCAGAGTGGGTTGCCATGCCCTCCTCCAGGGAATCTTCCTGACCCAGGGGTTGAACCCACATCTTTTTTTTTTTTTTTTTAAGATTTATTTATTTATTTATTTTGGGCGAGGGTCGGGTTGGGGAGGGAGGGGAGCAGGCGGGCCACTTCTATTGGTCTTCATTTCTCTATTTTCATCCATCTTTGTTCTTTGGCTCCTGTGGGCCGCCGTCATTGCTGAGCGCCGGTTCTGGGTGCATGCGCTCCAGAGCTCCGGCTCGGTAATTGGACACGTCAGTCCAGTCGCTCCGCTGCACGTGGGATCTTCCCAGGCCAGGGATTGAACCGACGCCCCTTCCGCTGCGAGGCAGTGTCCTTACCCACTGGACCACCAGGGGAAGTCCAAACCCACATCTTTTAAGTCTTCACATTGGCAGGTGGGTTCTTTGCCACTAGTGCCACCTGGGAAGCCCATGTATATAGGTATATTTGAATTAATTGCTGTATACTAGACAGTAACTATGACTTTGTAAATCAACTATATATATTCTTTTTTCATATTGTTTTCCATTATAGATTATTAGAGGATATTAAATTTAGTTCCCTGTGCTAGACTATAGAACCTTGTTTATCTGTTCCATATATAATCATTTCCATCTGTCAATCCTAAACTCCCAATACAACCCTTGCTCACCTCTCATCTCCCTTGGCAACCACAAGTATGTTCTCTATGTCTCTGGGTCTGCTTCATAGAGAAATTCATTTGTGCCATATTTTAAATTCCACATGTAAATGATATCATATGATACTTGGCTTTCTGATTTACTTCTCCTGGCATAAATTTCTAGCTTCATCCACATAGCTGCCAAGTGACATTAAGAAATCAAATTTTATCACCATCCTATACCCAACCCTTGGATGACGTTGCATTTTTAACAAAAGGAAACACCTTATCCAAAGACTATGCTTCCCAAATGTCCTGCCCTCACCTACCTCTCTGACTTTGCTTGCCATTGTCCATTAAGCATGCTCTAGCCACGAAGATCTCACTGTTTTTGGAGCATGAGAATCCATGTATTCCTACTCTAGGTCCAAAATACTCTGGCTCCACAAATTTGTAGAGCTAAGCTTGCCTCACCCCCTGAATGCTATGCTCATATATTGCTTCCATATAGATGTCTCTGTGGTCACCCCAGTGACTCAGCAGTAAAGAATCCAACTGATGCAAATGCAGGAGACGCAATGCAGGAGGCCTGGATTCCATCCCTGGGTTGGGAAGATCCCCTGGAGGAGGGCATGGCAAACCACTCCAGTATTCATGCCTGGAGAATCCCACAGTGAGAGGAGCCTAGTGGGTTACAGTCCATAGGGTCACAAAGAATTGGACATGACCAAAGCTACTGATCACATAGAAGACTGTGAACCCAAGCTAAACCAGCCCTGACGCTGAGGTATATTGTGTATTACTAACTTATTTCATTGCTACCCACAAGACCTTGGCCAAGTTACTCTGTGCCTCAATTTCTTCATTTGAGAAGTGAGTCTTATAAGAGTAGTTACCTACCTTATAGAGCTGTTATTAGGATTTAATGTGATTACTTTTCAAAAGCTTTACAGTAAATGATAAGCCCTATATAAGTCTTTGATACTATTACTGTTATCAATATTTATTTATCATCTTTCTTTTCTCACTAGAAAGGAAAATTCCAGACATAATCTGTCTTGTTTCCCATTCACTGCAGGGATGTAAAACAGTGAGACACATGCAAAGGCTTTAGTGAGTAATCTTTAAATGAAAGAATAAAGAAAATATTTAGCCACTCCTTTTGCGTTCACTGGCTCTTTTTCTTTTTGACAGTTTCTGAGGTGAAGATATTTCCTCGGTGTCAGTCCTTGGTTTGCTTGGCATTTTTCCTCTACCCTCACTCCTTTGAAGTGTTGAACTTGAAATGTTTCTCTAGCATCAGCTATAATCTCTGTGACAGGAGTTCCCACCATCACATCTTCAGCTCATACCACCCACCCAAGTTCCGCATTAAGGAGGTAGCTGTAAGTGCATGGAAATTCAGAGACCAGAAGACCTAAAATAACATGTAAGTTCCATGACTTTAATTGTTTTGTGACTCAGAGCATACCATAGTCTTCCCGGAAACTATATTCCCTTGTAAGTAATAATTATTAATATCTTCCTTCCATCTCAGAGAGTGCAGTTAAAGGAGTTAATAGATCTGAAAGTGTTATTTCAATTGCAAAATAGCATACATAATTTTGAGGTATTATTTTTATAAGTATACCTGCTGTTATCTTGCATTCGGCATACTTACCATTTTTTTCCCAAACTGAACTCTTTCTAATTTCACTTTCTTTTATTTTGAATACCCAGTCACTAACCACTTCTGGCTTTCTCTCTGTGGTGTATCTAGAACTTTCCTCCTGCACTCTGTTATCCCAAATAGAACCGTGGCTGTAGTGTTCTTAAATTTATATCCAGGTGATTGCTACATTCAGTTAGCTGGGCATTCTGTCTCCAGTCTTTTTTCTCAACCAGTCTTCTCAAACAAGACCACTAAAATTTTCTCAAAACACTAATTATATTCAATTTATATTTTCAATAAGTATTAATTGACTGATTTATAACATATTATTTCTGATGACAAGCTGAGGGCCTGAAATATGATACATGTTTCCCTGGTGTCCATCCTGCCATTCAGAGAAAAAGAGTAAATAGAAAATCATTGCTCCCTTCTGATAGATGGACTGGAAAAATCACAATTTCACTGATAATTTTATGTGTGTGCATGCTAAGTCACTTTCTCACTAGAAAGGAAAATTCCAGACATAATCTGTCTTGTTTCCCATTCACTGCAGGGATGTAAAACAGTACACATGCAAAGGCTTTAGTGAGTAATCTTTAAATGAAAGAATAAAGAAAATATTTAGCCACTCCTTTTGCGTTCACTGGCTCTTTTCTTTTTGACAGTTTCTGAGGTGAAGATATTTCCTCGGTGTCAGTCCTTGGTTTGCTTGGCATTTTTCCTCTACCCTCACTCCTTTGAAGTGTTGAACTTGAAATGTTTCTCTAGCATCAGCTATAATCTCTGTGACAGGAGTTCCCACCATCACATCTTCAGCTCATACCACCCACCCAAGTTCCGCATTAAGGAGGTAGCTGTAAGTGCATGGAAATTCAGAGACCAGAAGACCTAAAATAACATGTAAGTTCCATGACTTTAATTGTTTTGTGACTCAGAGCATACCATAGTCTTCCCGGAAACTATATTCCCTTGTAAGTAATAATTATTAATATCTTCCTTCCATCTCAGAGAGTGCAGTTAAAGGAGTTAATAGATCTGAAAGTGTTATTTCAATTGCAAAATAGCATACATAATTTTGAGGTATTATTTTTATAAGTATACCTGCTGTTATCTTGCATTCGGCATACTTACCATTTTTTTCCCAAACTGAACTCTTTCTAATTTCACTTTCTTTTATTTTGAATACCCAGTCACTAACCACTTCTGGCTTTCTCTCTGTGGTGTATCTAGAACTTTCCTCCTGCACTCTGTTATCCCAAATAGAACCGTGGCTGTAGTGTTCTTAAATTTATATCCAGGTGATTGCTACATTCAGTTAGCTGGGCATTCTGTCTCCAGTCTTTTTTCTCAACCAGTCTTCTCAAACAAGACCACTAAAATTTTCTCAAAACACTAATTATATTCAATTTATATTTTCAATAAGTATTAATTGACTGATTTATAACATATTATTTCTGATGACAAGCTGAGGGCCTGAAATATGATACATGTTTCCCTGGTGTCCATCCTGCCATTCAGAGAAAAAGAGTAAATAGAAAATCATTGCTCCCTTCTGATAGATGGACTGGAAAAATCACAATTTCACTGATAATTTTATGTGTGTGCATGCTAAGTCACTTCAGTCATGTCCGACTCTTTGGACTGTAGTCTTCCAAGTTCCTCTGTCCATGGGATACTCCAGGCAAGAATACTGGAGTGGGTTGCCATTTCCTCCTCCAGGGGATCTTCTCGACTCAGGGAACTCCTGCAGCTCCTGCATTTCAGGCAGATTTGTTACCGCTGAGCCACTGGGGAAGCCCTTTTTTTTTAATGGACATTTTTGATATTTCCAATGAGTACAACCATGCCTTAATCCAAAGCTTTGTATCATCCTGTCACATGGCCACCACTAAGCATGTGCTGGACTGATTAACAATACCTGCATAAAATTACTTGACTGTGTTTATTTTTTTAAGAGGCACAGGGCACTAAAGGCTCATATGAAATTTCTGGAAGACGTTTCCTAAATATTTCTCTGAACTTAAATAAACTGAATGATGTTCCTGTGTGTGACTTTACATTATGGGTATTTACCACTAGCTGGTTACTGGACAGGATATTTTTAAAAGATTCATACTTCATGTCTCTTAAATGAATCCATGTTGGACCCTAATGAACAGCAAAAAGTCTTGTGACCATTTGGGGAGAAATATGTTGTAGAATTGACCAAAGTCAAATCCATTGCCTACAAAAAAATTATGATATTCTATCTAAGTCTGGTTTTCTGAGATTTTCCTTTTCCTTCTGCATAATGTCTTGAAAATGGCCAATTTTGCCATTGCTGTGCAAATTTGAGGGTAATCTCTGAAACCACTTAGAAGTGAGCCATTCGTCACCTTTCAGAAAAAGATACCAGGTTTTGGGCTGAGATACAGGACAGATGGAGCCAAATTTAATTTGAATATGAACATTATAGAAGAAACAAGTTTTTAAGGGACTGAAGGTCATTGAACATGTTTCCCTGGTGTCCATCCTGCCATTCAGAGAAAAAGAGTAAATAGAAAATCATTGCTCCCTTCTGATAGATGGACTGGAAAAATCACAATTTCACTGATAATTTTATGTGTGTGCATGCTAAGTCACTTCAGTCATGTCCGACTCTTTGGACTGTAGTCTTCCAAGTTCCTCTGTCCATGGGATACTCCAGGCAAGAATACTGGAGTGGGTTGCCATTTCCTCCTCCAGGGGATCTTCTCGACTCAGGGAACTCCTGCAGCTCCTGCATTTCAGGCAGATTTGTTACCGCTGAGCCACTGGGGAAGCCCTTTTTTTTTAATGGACATTTTTGATATTTCCAATGAGTACAACCATGCCTTAATCCAAAGCTTTGTATCATCCTGTCACATGGCCACCACTAAGCATGTGCTGGACTGATTAACAATACCTGCATAAAATTACTTGACTGTGTTTATTTTTTTAAGAGGCACAGGGCACTAAAGGCTCATATGAAATTTCTGGAAGACGTTTCCTAAATATTTCTCTGAACTTAAATAAACTGAATGATGTTCCTGTGTGTGACTTTACATTATGGGTATTTACCACTAGCTGGTTACTGGACAGGATATTTTTAAAAGATTCATACTTCATGTCTCTTAAATGAATCCATGTTGGACCCTAATGAACAGCAAAAAGTCTTGTGACCATTTGGGGAGAAATATGTTGTAGAATTGACCAAAGTCAAATCCATTGCCTACAAAAAAATTATGATATTCTATCTAAGTCTGGTTTTCTGAGATTTTCCTTTTCCTTCTGCATAATGTCTTGAAAATGGCCAATTTTGCCATTGCTGTGCAAATTTGAGGGTAATCTCTGAAACCACTTATAAGTGAGCCATTCATCACCTTTCAGAAAAAGATACCAGGTTTTTGGGCTGAGATACAGGACAGATGGAGCCAAATTTAATTTGAATATGAACATTATAGAAGAAACAAGTTTTTAAGGGACTGAAGGTCATTGAACATGTTACCTTCAATGTGCAGTAGATAGCCAAGGTAGTTGGATAATGAAGTTTGGAAATAGGGAAAATATCTAGTCTAGGTATAGTCAGTATACAAATGGCAATTAAAGGCACAATACTATATGAGATACAGCAGGGAGTGGATATATAGAGGAAAAATTCCAAAATTATGGACTGGGAGACTCCAGAATTTACAGATCAGTGGTGGAAAACAGACAATATTAAGAAAGATCCAGCATGAACTGAAAACAGGTGGAAAACCTGATGAGTATGGAACCCTGGAAATTGAATGGGAAAAGTGTTTCTAGTTCTTTTCCCTGCTTAACCCTCTGGATTCTCAGAGTTTGAATAGAGTCAGCCTGATTGTTCTGTGAGATATCAAGAATTTTATTTTACAGGGATTTCTGTTTCTCCCCAACAAAATTCTAAATTTAATCTCAGATTTGCTCCATCTGATGGCTTGTTCTGCTGCTCCTGACATGATCAGGTACTAAGTCACCACAGCGGTGTCTGAATCTTTGTGACCCCAGGGACTGTAGCCTGCCAGGCTCCTCTGTCAGTGGAAGTTTCCAGGCAGGGATACTGGAGTGGGTTGCCATTTCCTGCTCCAGGGGATGGTCCTGACCTAGGGATTGAACCTGTGTCTCCTGCAACTCCTGCATTAGCAGTGGCTTCTTTACCACTGAACCACCTGGGAGACCTGAGAAAACCAAATCCTTTGGGTGGCAGATGCTAAGGGAATCATGGGACATGCTTCTGTCTGATGTGTCCTTTCAAAAGTGATTTCTCCACAGGATATTTATTCTTTTTAAATTTTTTTATTGGGCTATTGTTGCTCCAGCATTCTTTCCTGGAGAATCCCCATGGACAGAAGAGACTGGCAGGTTACAGTTCATAGGGTCACAAAGAGTCAGACACAACTGAAGCAACTTCCACTCCCCATCCCCTACATCTAGGTCATCACAGAGCACTGAACTGGATGGTCTATGCAATACAGCAGCTGCACCCTGAAAATATTATTTTAAAAAATGCTAACATCTAGAATTTTGTAATTAATGTGATTCTTGATATTTCAAAGACAGTCTTCACAATGGTAGGCCATATGATACACTTATATAGTGCTCTCCCAAAATACAACCTATATCTTTATATCTAAACATATTAAAGTCCTGTCTCTGTTTTTAAGCCCCTCAATGTAATATGGAAAAACAAAACAAAAAGAAAGAGACTTTTTTAATGCAAGATGTTTCATGCATTTTTATTTTCCAATTTTTCTTTTTCCAGTTTTCAACAAAAATAAATAAAAATTAATAATATCTTGTGAAGTATCTATAGTTTCCTTCAATATCTTAAGGTACACAATTACCAAAGCTGATATTGAACACAAACAAATTGATACAATTCAATACGCTGATAAAATTCATTGTCAAATAAGTTACTTTAAACTGCATGTGATATAACTTTATGTACCATAGCATCTTTAATATAAACTGTATACCAAAATGGCTCTTCAGACTTAAAAAGTGCAAGTCAGTGCAAAAAGCAGACAGAAAGTCACTATCATATATTTAACCTCATCAAATTTGAATAACAGGCAGATTTTAGAAATTTTTTCAAAAATACCGTCTGAATTTTGTACCCAGGGACTGTAGCCTGCCAGGCTCCTCTGTCAGTGGAAGTTTCCAGGCAGGGATACTGGAGTGGGTTGCCATTTCCTGCTCCAGGGGATGGTCCTGACCTAGGGATTGAACCTGTGTCTCCTGCAACTCCTGCATTAGCAGTGGCTTCTTTACCACTGAACCACCTGGGAGACCTGAGAAAACCAAATCCTTTGGGTGGCAGATGCTAAGGGAATCATGGGACATGCTTCTGTCTGATGTGTCCTTTCAAAAGTGATTTCTCCACAGGATATTTATTCTTTTTAAATTTTTTTATTGGGCTATTGTTGCTCCAGCATTCTTTCCTGGAGAATCCCCATGGACAGAAGAGACTGGCAGGTTACAGTTCATAGGGTCACAAAGAGTCAGACACAACTGAAGCAACTTCCACTCCCCATCCCCTACATCTAGGTCATCACAGAGCACTGAACTGGATGGTCTATGCAATACAGCAGCAGCCCCCTGAAAATATTATTTTAAAAAATGCTAACATCTAGAATTTTGTAATTAATGTGATTCTTGATATTTCAAAGACAGTCTTCACAATGGTAGGCCATATGATACACTTATATAGTGCTCTCCCAAAATACAACCTATATCTTTATATCTAAACATATTAAAGTCCTGTCTCTGTTTTTAAGCCCCTCAATGTAATATGGAAAAACAAAACAAAAAGAAAGAGACTTTTTTAATGCAAGATGTTTCATGCATTTTTATTTTCCAATTTTTCTTTTTCCAGTTTTCAACAAAAATAAATAAAAATTAATAATATCTTGTGAAGTATCTATAGTTTCCTTCAATATCTTAAGGTACACAATTACCAAAGCTGATATTGAACACAAACAAATTGATACAATTCAATACGCTGATAAAATTCATTGTCAAATAAGTTACTTTAAACTGCATGTGATATAACTTTATGTACCATAGCATCTTTAATATAAACTGTATACCAAAATGGCTCTTCAGACTTAAAAAGTGCAAGTACGGAGTGCAAAAAAAGCAGACAGAAAGTCACTATCATATATTTAACCTCATCAAATTTGAATAACAGGCAGATTTTAGATAAAATTATTCTTTGGTCAAAACATTAACATGTACTCCAGCAACACTGCTTATACAAGTTGTTAACTCCCCTTTTTCCCATATGAATAAGAGTAGAAAAAAATCAGAAAAAATCAGAAATTAAACACATTTCCCCAAAAGTCTACATACTGACTATTGCAGCAAAAATGGCAAAATGTATCAGACATGAATTTTTAAAGCTGCATTATTGAATTCAACAGAAATTAGAAGCTACTTACATGTATTTGCTACATAAAAAATGATCTGGTACCTCACAATAGTTGCATTTAGCTAATTCTCTTCTCAAGAACTCAAAAATAAAAATCTGTCCTACTAATGCACCATTTTTCTCCTTGCTTTGACTTTGGCAGAGAGATAAGAACAAAAGAATGTCCAAAAGAACATTAACATCTGACTGTATTTTAAATATTTAGTATATTGCACAAATTTTAATCATAAGGTTACTTCTTTAGTATCAATCTTAGAACCTTTTTAATTATAGAGTATGTCTACTGGTTTATTGTATGGCCTTGGTGGGAAGCTTTGTGTTTATGCACTGAATTTGCATTTATTCTCAGTACATTGAATACAGATAAATCTTTCTGAAATATATATATATATATATATACACATACACACACACACACACACACACATATAGTGGGAAATCTGTAAAATAAGGAAGATAGGCTATATGTGTCAATTTTTTTCATTATTTATAGGAAACATGAGCTGATAGGAATAGTTTTTAAATGTTTGCTCACCATTATCCTCATTAAAACATTTTTTACTTAATTTTCACCCATAAAAGCAATTGTGCCCTATCTTTCTTATTATTTAATATGCAATTATAAATAAAAGTTTAACTTTTACAAGGATTAATTTTTAATCTTTATTTAAGCATTCTTAAATAAAGATTAAAAACACCCCAAACTATTTACAATTAATTGTGTAATATGAATTGAGACACTTAAGATAAACAACTATGACTCTCTTTGGTAACAAAATAAATGGATTGAGGATGATTTCTTGGTTAGTCAATAAACTTTTTTTGAAGCAATCAACATTACTCCAAATAAGCAAATCTCCTTTACAGACAGTAGATTTCAGTTAAATATGTACAGGATTGAAAACATATTCTTACACAGCTCATTTGACTTCAGTTATATTAGTGGGAAACAGAAATATCCTTTTATATCTCTTTAGACCATATACAGAAATACTGCCTTATATTACACTTTAAAATAATACTTCATCCATCAAATTTTAGATGCTGATTTAATCGTAGAATTCTTTAGCAAAATCCATATAAAAATAAATATTCTTCAAAAAAGAAGCACAGATTTGGGCTTCACGTATGGATTTTTTGTGTGTTTCATGAGCAACAGTTACCTAGCATAAATGTTGTGTTTAAAAAAATAAAAACATTGTGAAGCTATAAAATATATGCTAATTCCATAAAAAGGAAAAGTTCTCAATTCATTTTCTTAAGGGAAGTCTATTAGATCAGTAGCCCCCAACCTTCTTGGCACTGGTTTCATGGAAGACAATTTTTCCATGGGCCAGGGAGAGGTGAGTGATGGAGAGCATCTGTAAATACAGAGCTTTGCTAGTTTGCCTGCCACCCACCTCTTGCTGTGGGGCCCAGTGTCTAACAAGCTACAGAATGGTAGTCATCCATGGCCCGGCGGTTGGGGACTCCTGTATTAGATGGATGACTAATATCTACAGGAGTTGTGAGTGGCCATAGAGAATTGGGAACATTCCCTTCAGGTAAATATACAACGAGGATGTGCGTGTGGAGGGAGCAGAGTGTGTACTGTTTAGCCTGTGATCTATATTTGCTTCTCCCCAATTCCCATAGCATTACTGTTTCAATACATGACACAGTGGTGCCAACTTGTACATCAAACTCTGATACAGTCAAACCAATTGTCATTGATTTGAGGAGTAGAAAAATATAGTTCTTAAATTGGTTTGACCATATATTTAGGCTTACAGAAATCTGTCTCATACCAACACTTCCTAAACAATGAACTGGGCATTGCTCCTATGTGTTGTACAGTAGGCAAAAGAGTTTTCAGTAAAGCATCTAGCCCAGAAAAGGATTTCTTACAAAAATATCCATTTTCTTTTTATATTAAATATTTAGTGTACATGATCAGTCCATTAAAAATAAAAATAAAAACTTTTCTTAGTATATTAAAAAATACATCATTGTTGACTTAAGGCATGACCCCACATAAATATTATTAATAAAACAGGAATATTAACATAACCAGGAGTGCAGTGCATCCCTGTCCATGAGCTTAATGGCACCATTCAGACTTGTGGCAAAGTTGGATCCCCTGAGGTCACTCTTTCATATTCCTTCTTTGATTTTTTACTTTTTTGATTTCTGTACCTAGAAATATTCAGAAATGAAATCATTAGCACTGTAGTTAACAGTAATAAAAACAAAGTATGTTAACAAAAGAAACAAATATATGGTCTCTAAAGAGTGCTTCAGCATGGTGCTTCCAAGATGACACCAGTAAATAGGTTTAGATTGAACGTGAGGAAAATGGGGACGGAGAAGTTTCCCTGGATAAATAATTTGGGGAGGAAATGGTGAAATGCAGTTAAAGAACCTCTCAGAGGTTTTCACATGGTCATGAAAATTGTAAAATTCCAGACCATGTGACCACATTTAATTCTGGGCTGTTTGATCTTTTTTTCTTCTTCCCTTCCTTTTTTCCTTCCTTATTACAAATAATAAAAAAAATACAAATATTTTGCATATCACACTATGTTATTCTATTCTATTCTAACGCTGGCAATGTTACCAATAAAAATAACTAATATTTATCAGGTACTTTGTAGGGGATTGACAATGCTTTAAGTGCTATATATTCATTATTTATTTTATCCTTACACTTAGCATTATCATCCTCACTTGATAGATGAAAATAGTGAAGTACAAATGGGTTACATAACCTGGCTAAGTTCTATCAGTTAGGATTTATAAACTGAGAGATTCAGAATCTTCATTCACTCTTTCATGAAAGCCAACTACATAATATTCTGCGTTCATTTTCTACCCTTGAAGATGAAGCATATAGACTTAAAGAAACTGCGCAATGTTTTTGCTTAGTTGAAGAATATGATTAGCAAAATCTTCGTTTAGCCTTGATATGGCTACTTGTCAACTAGACAATCCGGTGCATGCCAATTCATCTCTCTGGGTCTCACTTCTCATGTTTCTAAAAGAAAGTATTTAGATAAAGACCTTTAAGGTGCATTTTAGTTTTAATAATATAAAGTTATGTGATCATAACTAATTGAAAAGGCATTATAACTTGATGAATACTTAGAAGTAAACACAGATCAAATATATTTAATCTTGTAAAAGAAATACTTTGGGAGCTTCAAAAGTAGAAGTACACTATTTTCAGTAAAAATAAAGTAAAATTCACTCAAATCTACACTGAAAAATCTGTAGCCCTTCTAAACTAAGTAGGATTTCATGGAGACATTTTAAAGGCAGCTATTATTAAATAGGATTTCCCAGGTGGCACAGTGGTAAAAGGGCAAGTCTGCTAATGTAGGGGACCTGGATTCAGTCTCTGGATTGGGATGATCCCTTGGAGTAGGGAAAGACAATCCACTCCAGTATTCTTGCCTGGAAAACTCCATGGAGAGAGAATCCTGGCTGGCTGCAGTCCATGGGGTCTCAAAGACTCGGAGACAACTGAGTAACTGAGCATGCACACACACTATGTAAGTTGTATTATTCCTGATCTTAACCCTACAAAAGGGCCAACCTGCTCTACTGTCAACAGTTCCAATATCCACTCAGCTATCAGCATATCTCAGAACAGCCCTATACATGAAGGAGGAGTGCTGAAGATGGAATGTTAAGGGAATGACATGAGCCAGTTTTTCAGAGCAAGCTCTTATAATTATCTAGACATTCATTTCTACTAGTTTGTCTTACATTCTGAGGTTCTAAGCCTCCAAGTTTATAAATTTGCAAAGTATATTTTATGAAATACAAACTTTGACCTAATAAATTTAATACAAGTGGCTAGGCTTGACAGTGGCACAATGCCTTGTGGTTTACTTTTGTATGTGTTATATTTGATATTGATAGAAACCTGTCATTAAGGTAGAATAAGGATTTCTATTTGTATTTTATAAAGGAAGGAACTGATACTCATAGCTGAATTGTATAAGGTCACAGAGTATAAGCAATAGAGCCCCAGAGTTAAGTCCAGACATTCTGCTGCTATAAATTCTTTCTAAATGTCTTCAGGACAGAGTCTACCTTATCCCACTAAATAATATTTTTCCATAATTTTGCCCAGTTTGTAAGTGTGTCTTGTATAAAGGTAATTTACCAAAGCAGGGTGTTCAAAAAACAAAACGAAACTCTGGCTTACCATCTGCAGAAATAGTAAATGGATCCAGCGACTATGATGAGGAACAAGATAACAAGAATCACAGTCAAAGCCACATATTCTTTGCTCAGAGGCATTTGGACAGTTAGAATGAAATGTTCACACCGGACACCGGTGTAACCCAGATCACACCTAAAAGACAAAGCAAGAGAAAGATCAATTATTTAAAAAAAGAAATCTTGGTTCTGAATTAGTTTCATAAGAGCTGATCTCACACTAGAATGTAAGGTGTCAACAAAGTCTGCCAGACATTGTAAAGAAGAATGCAAGGGATGACCTGAAAGCTGGCCTGACTTTGATAAAAGAGCCCCATGTGGCTCTCCATCTCAACTGCTGTCTTAAAACGAGTCTGATTCAGTTGCCACAGTGGCTGACATGGTGTTTTGTAAGTTGTTTAGGTTTGAGAGTGCTTTCTATCTAAATTCGTGGAGTCAATGCTTGTAACATTAGCTGACACTTAAGTCCAGTGAAATGAGAAAAAGTTGAGCTGCTATTGTGGTGTGAGAGGAAGACCTCTGAGGCCCTCCCCCATTCTGTACCCCTGAAGAATCTGCATAATTTGATAACTACTGTTTGTCCTACTGGAGCTTCCCTGGTAGCTCAGCTGGTAAAGTTAATCGGGTTGACGCTGTTATACTAAGTTTGTCTTACATTTGACCTAATTTATAATTTGAAAAAAAACAAACTTTGACCTAATAAATTTAATACAAGTGGCTAGGCTTGACAGTGGCACAATGCCTTGTGGTTTACTTTTGTATGTGTTATATTTGATATTGATAGAAACCTGTCATTAAGGTAGAATAAGGATTTCTATTTGTATTTTATAAAGGAAGGAACTGATACTCATAGCTGAATTGTATAAGGTCACAGAGTATAAGCAATAGAGCCCCAGAGTTAAGTCCAGACATTCTGCTGCTATAAATTCTTTCTAAATGTCTTCAGGACAGAGTCTACCTTATCCCACTAAATAATATTTTTCCATAATTTTGCCCAGTTTGTAAGTGTGTCTTGTATAAAGGTAATTTACCAAAGCAGGGTGTTCAAAAAACAAAACGAAACTCTGGCTTACCATCTGCAGAAATAGTAAATGGATCCAGCGACTATGATGAGGAACAAGATAACAAGAATCACAGTCAAAGCCACATATTCTTTGCTCAGAGGCATTTGGACAGTTAGAATGAAATGTTCACACCGGACACCGGTGTAACCCAGATCACACCTAAAAGACAAAGCAAGAGAAAGATCAATTATTTAAAAAAAGAAATCTTGGTTCTGAATTAGTTTCATAAGAGCTGATCTCACACTAGAATGTAAGGTGTCAACAAAGTCTGCCAGACATTGTAAAGAAGAATGCAAGGGATGACCTGAAAGCTGGCCTGACTTTGATAAAAGAGCCCCATGTGGCTCTCCATCTCAACTGCTGTCTTAAAACGAGTCTGATTCAGTTGCCACAGTGGCTGACATGGTGTTTTGTAAGTTGTTTAGGTTTGAGAGTGCTTTCTATCTAAATTCGTGGAGTCAATGCTTGTAACATTAGCTGACACTTAAGTCCAGTGAAATGAGAAAAAGTTGAGCTGCTATTGTGGTGTGAGAGGAAGACCTCTGAGGCCCTCCCCCATTCTGTACCCCTGAAGAATCTGCATAATTTGATAACTACTGTTTGTCCTACTGGAGCTTCCCTGGTAGCTCAGCTGGTAAAGAATCTACCTGCAATGCAGGAGACCCTGGTTTGATTCCTGGGTCAGTGTTCTACTATTTATTCCCTAGCTTAAAAGAAAAACTCAATACAAGTTTCTAAGAGTACATATAAACCACATGCTAATAGTACACATAAACTTCAGCCCATGGAAATA
The DNA here is from genome assembly GCA_022376925.1 of Tragulus kanchil. Taxonomy (NCBI): domain Eukaryota; kingdom Metazoa; phylum Chordata; class Mammalia; order Artiodactyla; family Tragulidae; genus Tragulus; species Tragulus kanchil. Next base: position 157,991,691 of record JAIOJX010000025.1, on the reverse strand, counting down.
ATAATTATTAAGAAGATACAAAGAGAGAGGTTTTTGTTGTTTCTTTTTTTTTTATAAGTGCTTTTGTTTGTTTGCGCTTGGCACATTACCTGCAGTAATTTTCACTCATGTCTACCAGGTAGATGCACTGTCCGTGCAAACAGTAGCCGTTCATGTCAGCACCACACAGTGTTATTGACATTTGGGCCACACGTGGACTATCTTCTGTCTGAACTGCGAAAGAAATGGAAAGTGGAGTGTCTATTGTTGGTTACTTTGAAGTATTAATCACCCTTTCATTATAGTAACCACTGAACTATTGGAACAAAGCAGGTCAGGCATTTCAGAACAGAAAGTCACCTTAGTTATCACACTCTACACCAATAAGCAAACACCGGACTCCCAAAGAAATATATCTAGCAGAGTAAACAAAACAAAATAAAAACTGGGGATAAAATTCTCAAACAACAATGTTTATGGATAGAAAAGGTAAGCTGAAGACACACACACAAAAAACATGATTCTTCAGTTATTCATTTATCCAAACAAGCTTTCAAATCTCAAAATAATTCTGACATTCATTATTCCCAAAGCAATTGAGCTAAATCCATTAACTAAGAAAGCTTAAATCTATAATGGGTTTTAAGCCAGCAAGGTTTGTTTTGGTGTGCATTCTTTGGTAGCTCAGTCAGTAAAGAATCCGTTTGCAATGCAGGAGACCTGGGCTCAATCTCTGGGTCAGGAAGATATCCAGGAGAAGGGAATGGCAACCCACTCCAGTATTCTGGCCTGGAGAATCCCATGGAGAGAGGATCTTGGTGGCCTCCAGTCCATGGGAGTCCCAAGAATCGGACATGACTTAGAGACTAAACCACCACTCCAATCCCCAAATCAATCAGTCTCTAATGATGAGACCTGCACATGAACTTAAAAAACCCTGACTTATAAATGCCTTGGTTATGCAAATACAACAATAAAAAATGGTAGCCTCCTTAGAATAGTGCTATAACCCTCACATAAAATTTACTTAAGAATTTTTTATAAATAACTTTTTGGGGGCCTCTTTTGATCAATTCTCTATTTATTTATTTTTCATTCATCTTTATTCTTCAGCCTGTGTGGGCCTCCCATTTCAGTGACTTCTCTTGTTGCAGAGCACCGGCTCTGGGGACTTGTGTTCTAGAGTGCTGGCTTGTTAATTGGACACACTAACCCAGCCACTCCATGGCATGTGGAATCTTCCTGGGTCAGAGGTCGAACCGGTCCCCCTTGCACTGCAAGGTGGACTCTTTACCCACTGGACCACCAGGGAAGCCCTATAAAGAACTTTCAAAATACAATTTATTTATATATCTGGTTATGTGGCACGTGATATCTTAGTTCTTCAACCAGGGATCAAATCCATGGCCCCTACAGGAGAAACAGGGAATCCATAGAATGTTTTAATTACTAAACTTTGAAGGATCTTTACATAATGATCAAACAAAGCATCTTGACTGTAATAGTCTTGTTAAAACAGCCAAAAATAACCAGTGAGGCAGACCAGATCTCTAGAGAGCATAATGAGGAAGTCTAAGAAAGGAGGTGAAGTTGTTGTAGGAAAGGCTCTCTTGAACCACATCCAGAGCCCTCTGGGGTCCATAGATAAGACTATGCACCACTTATCTTTGTGCATAGGTGCTAAGTCATTTCTGTCGTGTCCAACTCTTGGTGATTCTATGGGCTGTAGCCCACCAGGCTGCTCTGTCCATGGGAAGCTCCAAGTAAGAATACTGGGTTTCCATGCCTTCCTCCAGAGAATCTTCTTAACTCAGGGACCAAACTCACATATTCTATGTCTCCTGCATTGGCAGGCTAGTTCTTCACTACTACCACCACCTAAGCACAGTGCCTGGCATGTATTAAGTACTCCATAGATAGTTTCTGACTGAATAACTCAAAATAAAGGACATAATTTATTCCTTTTACAAAAAAAACACAACAAAATACATTATCTACTGTGCACAAAGTTTAAATTTGCTGTTTTGCCAGGGATCTGACCTCTCACAATAATTTCACAGCAAAACTCTGAAATACCCAAAGGCAGGCTGATTTTCTTTGTTCCCTATCTCGTTAAGATCAAACCGTTACATATAACTAGATGTCCAGTCCCTCTGCCTCCAGTTACTCCTTTATATAACTTTTCCGGATCATTCACTTATTGGGTTCTTTTGTTAATACAGCAGCTATTCCTCCTACCTTTTTTCCACCCTCACATATTTATAGTCTTTATGTTTACATTTCTGTTAAGAATGTGTAATTATTGGATGCAACATTTATATTGCATCAAATCAAAGTCAGCTTTATATTCAACAAAGTTGGGCTTACCTAAAAGTGCAATTGTCCTCAGACTGTCCTGGGATACACGAAGGAATCACAGTTGTACTGAAGACGGCTTGAAGAAGACAGAACACTATTTATGGAGAAAAATCAAATATATACTTAATTGTTTCAAGAAAGAAACCCTGACTAGATTTCTACATTATTACAGCATTTACAAATTTCTTTTAATTATTTCAATATTTGATCCATCAAAACCACGAAAGAAAAGAATTCATGGAAACAAGTCTATCAATGATAATAAATGAACCTCCAGGTCTCTGTCCCAGGGTAAAAGCCTTGGCATTACATTCAGATTTACAAGCAAAAGAACTGGTTTTAACAGTTGCTTTCTTAAGAAGCTTAGCAACTGGAAAATTTCCTCCATGTAAAATGTTCAGAGCAACACTCCAAGGTAGAACCTATCACAAAGAAGGCTTCAAATAAAACTCAGTTTCTATTTACAGTCACAATGCAACAGGATTCTCAACCAAAGATACGCCAGGTGTTGATTTAAGTACCTCGGGTACTCTTTGCATTACGCATGAAAATATTAATTGATTTTAATGACCGAAATATGTAATCTAAGTAAAGTCAGAATATATCTTATCCAGTATGGGAAGGAATACACATGCTAGATGAACCACAACGAGCCCTAGAACTGAATAACTCAAAATAAAGGACATAATTTATTCCTTTTACAAAAAAAACACAACAAAATACATTATCTACTGTGCACAAAGTTTAAATTTGCTGTTTTGCCAGGGATCTGACCTCTCACAATAATTTCACAGCAAAACTCTGAAATACCCAAAGGCAGGCTGATTTTCTTTGTTCCCTATCTCGTTAAGATCAAACCGTTACATATAACTAGATGTCCAGTCCCTCTGCCTCCAGTTACTCCTTTATATAACTTTTCCGGATCATTCACTTATTGGGTTCTTTTGTTAATACAGCAGCTATTCCTCCTACCTTTTTTCCACCCTCACATATTTATAGTCTTTATGTTTACATTTCTGTTAAGAATGTGTAATTATTGGATGCAACATTTATATTGCATCAAATCAAAGTCAGCTTTATATTCAACAAAGTTGGGCTTACCTAAAGCCGTGCAATTGTCCTCAGACTGTCCTGGGATACACGAAGGAATCACAGTTGTACTGAAGACGGCTTGAAGAAGACAGAACACTATTTATGGAGAAAAATCAAATATATACTTAATTGTTTCAAGAAAGAAACCCTGACTAGATTTCTACATTATTACAGCATTTACAAATTTCTTTTAATTATTTCAATATTTGATCCATCAAAACCACGAAAGAAAAGAATTCATGGAAACAAGTCTATCAATGATAATAAATGAACCTCCAGGTCTCTGTCCCAGGGTAAAAGCCTTGGCATTACATTCAGATTTACAAGCAAAAGAACTGGTTTTAACAGTTGCTTTCTTAAGAAGCTTAGCAACTGGAAAATTTCCTCCATGTAAAATGTTCAGAGCAACACTCCAAGGTAGAACCTATCACAAAGAAGGCTTCAAATAAAACTCAGTTTCTATTTACAGTCACAATGCAACAGGATTCTCAACCAAAGATACGCCAGGTGTTGATTTAAGTACCTCGGGTACTCTTTGCATTACGCATGAAAATATTAATTGATTTTAATGACCGAAATATGTAATCTAAGTAAAGTCAGAATATATCTTATCCAGTATGGGAAGGAATACACATGCTAGATGAACCACAACGAGCCCTAGAATCCAGTGTATGTCAGCTCAGTAAGAGTTTAAACAAGGTGTTTCATTGTGTGTTTCCACTGAAAAGATACAGGAGGGGGGCTTCCCTGGTGGTCCAGTGGGTAAGGACACCGCCTTGCAGTGCAAGGGGCCCCGGTTCGATCCCTGGCCTGGGAACATCCCACGTGCCGCGGAGCGGCTGGACCGATGTGTCCAATGACCGAGCCGGAGCTCTGGCGCGCATGCGCCCAGAGCAGGTGCTCTGGGACAACAGAGGCCACCGCGATGGGAGGCCAACAGGAGCCAAAGAACAAAGACGGATGAAAATAGAGGAATGAAAGACCAACAGAAGTGGCCCGCCAATCCCTCTACCCCCCACCCCACCCCCAAAAGATAAATAAATTAAAAAAAAAAAAAAAAAGATACAGGAGGGAAAACTGGCGTCAGAATGACTCAAGAAGTTTGTGGAACTGCATGGGAAGAATAGGGAGAGTCTCTTTAATTGCAGGAATGGTTACCGAAGAGAGTTTTGCCCTTCTTCTTAGCAGTCGTGCATTTGCTCTTCAATCACTCTTTCTAGTTATAGGAGTAGCTGTTACATAATAAACATTATTGGTGGTGGTAGTGGTAGTTTCTGGCAGCAGGTAACATTTCTTAACCATGTACGACTGTAGCCATATAGATGTTTTATGGTCTGAGCCATCAGAGAAGCCCAAGAATACTGGAATAGGTAGAAAACCTGAGCTATGTAATTTTGGACAAATTAAATAAATTCTCTGTGTCTCAATTTCCCTACATTTATAGAGTTTGGGGTAGAATTAAATGAGATGGGACTCATGAATGTTCCATGCCATTTAACATCTAGCCTCTGCTCTAGCAATATGTGGGTATAGTATATGCTCTAGTATATGCTCTAGTATATGTGGGTAGTGCCCCCTATTGGTGTATAACAAAGTTATGTCTCTCCGTACTTTGATATTTTAAAGGATCATCAATCCTTGTTATAAAGAATTTTATTTTTTCACGATCGAAGGAGGTGTGTATATGTTAAGCAGATGCATATGATTTGGATAAAACTAAAATTAAAAACTAAACTCCATTTGTAATTTTTTAATGTTTCGGACTTGGCACTGATAATAATCCTGTGAAGTAGTTATATTAACCTCAATAACCTCAGTGTATTTAAATTAAATATCTTATCCAAGACCAATTATCTAGTGGCTATTGAGTATAGGGGTTAGAAGTCCATCTTTGATATCAAGTCTCATGAACACCGCCTTGCAGTGCAGGGGCCCCGGTTCGATCCTGGCCTGGGAACATCCCACGTGCCGCGGAGCGCTGGACGGCCAATGACCGAGCCGGAGCTCTGGCGCGCATGCGCCCAGAGCAGGTGCTCTGGGACAACAGAGGCCACCGCGATGGGAGGCCAACAGGAGCCAAAGAACAAAGACGGATGAAAATAGAGGAATGAAAGACCAACAGAAGTGGCCCGCCAATCCCTCTACCCCCCACCCCACCCCCAAAAGATAAATAAATTAAAAAAAAAAAAAAAAAGATACAGGAGGGAAAACTGGCGTCAGAATGACTCAAGAAGTTTGTGGAACTGCATGGGAAGAATAGGGAGAGTCTCTTTAATTGCAGGAATGGTTACCGAAGAGAGTTTTGCCCTTCTTCTTAGCAGTCGTGCATTTGCTCTTCAATCACTCTTTCTAGTTATAGGAGTAGCTGTTACATAATAAACATTATTGGTGGTGGTAGTGGTAGTTTCTGGCAGCAGGTAACATTTCTTAACCATGTACGACTGTAGCCATATAGATGTTTTATGGTCTGAGCCATCAGAGAAGCCCAAGAATACTGGAATAGGTAGAAAACCTGAGCTATGTAATTTTGGACAAATTAAATAAATTCTCTGTGTCTCAATTTCCCTACATTTATAGAGTTTGGGGTAGAATTAAATGAGATGGGACTCATGAATGTTCCATGCCATTTAACATCTAGCCTCTGCTCTAGCAATATGTGGGTATAGTATATGCTCTAGTATATGCTCTAGTATATGTGGGTAGTGCCCCCTATTGGTGTATAACAAAGTTATGTCTCTCCGTACTTTGATATTTTAAAGGATCATCAATCCTTGTTATAAAGAATTTTATTTTTTCACGATCGAAGGAGGTGTGTATATGTTAAGCAGATGCATATGATTTGGATAAAACTAAAATTAAAAACTAAACTCCATTTGTAATTTTTTAATGTTTCGGACTTGGCACTGATAATAATCCTGTGAAGTAGTTATATTAACCTCAATAACCTCAGTGTATTTAAATTAAATATCTTATCCAAGACCAATTATCTAGTGGCTATTGACTATAAGGGTTAGAAGTCCATCTTTTGATATCAAGTCTCATAACCTTTCAATGATTCGAAAATACCTTTTGGAGAGTTTAGAACTATCTTCACCTTGCTCCATATTTCTCCTACAAGGTAAATGATGCTTCAATTGTTCTTACAGTGAAAAAAAAAAAAAACTTTCTATTTTAAATGACAAAAAAATGGCTCAAATTTGAATTCCACTAACAGTTGAATAGAGATGGAAAAGGATAACTGTCCACACATTTTTCTAGGGGTGAATTAACTAGAGTTTCACCCAAACCAATTTTGTTTTCTCAATATAAAGTTGCCATAAGCTTTCACTATTGAAGAAGTACTACCTTTAATTTATACAATCTTCTCAACACAAACTGGAGTTCTAGATGGATGTTTTTATATCCCTGGCACTCCTTTTTCTCCATGCCTCTTCATCTGATGGGAGGAGATATTATCAATTCTTCTACTGCAAAAGGGTCAGTCAGGTTCATTGTGCAAATGCACATTTCTCTGGAAAGGATCGTTTCTTCATTTTAGTCGCTCCTGTTCAGAATTACTTACGAATGCAACTTGAAACTATTATCGTGAAATCCAGATAATTGTTCTGAAGTTGCTTATTAGTCTTTTTTTTTTCTTTCTTTCTCAAAGGTTTCTCATATTGTTAGTTTTTCCACTGTTGGCAACTTTGTTCTACTTGGTCAAGCCACAAGTGAAATACTTGCCTTTGTGAATTAAAGAATGTTCGGGGCAGGGCGTGCCTCCACAAAAACTGGGCTGTCCTAACCTGTGACCCTCCCTTGGACATAGTCCATCACTTAGGATGGTTTCTATGAGACTTGGTACATTAATCCCACATCCGGTATTAAAGAATTTTATTTTTTCACGATCGAAGGAGGGGTGTATATGTTAAGCAGATGCATATGATTTGGATAAAACTAAAATTAAAAACTAAACTCCATTTGTAATTTTTTAATGTTTCGGACTTGGCACTGATAATAATCCTGTGAAGTAGTTATATTAACCTCAATAACCTCAGTGTATTTAAATTAAATATCTTATCCAAGACCAATTATCTAGTGGCTATTGACTATAAGGGTTAGAAGTCCATCTTTTGATATCAAGTCTCATAACCTTTCAATGATTCGAAAATACCTTTTGGAGAGTTTAGAACTATCTTCACCTTGCTCCATATTTCTCCTACAAGGTAAATGATGCTTCAATTGTTCTTACAGTGAAAAAAAAAAAAAACTTTCTATTTTAAATGACAAAAAAATGGCTCAAATTTGAATTCCACTAACAGTTGAATAGAGATGGAAAAGGATAACTGTCCACACATTTTTCTAGGGGTGAATTAACTAGAGTTTCACCCAAACCAATTTTGTTTTCTCAATATAAAGTTGCCATAAGCTTTCACTATTGAAGAAGTACTACCTTTAATTTATACAATCTTCTCAACACAAACTGGAGTTCTAGATGGATGTTTTTATATCCCTGGCACTCCTTTTTCTCCATGCCTCTTCATCTGATGGGAGGAGATATTATCAATTCTTCTACTGCAAAAGGGTCAGTCAGGTTCATTGTGCAAATGCACATTTCTCTGGAAAGGATCGTTTCTTCATTTTAGTCGCTCCTGTTCAGAATTACTTACGAATGCAACTTGAAACTATTATCGTGAAATCCAGATAATTGTTCTGAAGTTGCTTATTAGTCTTTTTTTTTTCTTTCTTTCTCAAAGGTTTCTCATATTGTTAGTTTTTCCACTGTTGGCAACTTTGTTCTACTTGGTCAAGCCACAAGTGAAATACTTGCCTTTGTGAATTAAAGAATGTTCGGGGCAGGGCGTGCCTCCACAAAAACTGGGCTGTCCTAACCTGTGACCCTCCCTTGGACATAGTCCATCACTTAGGATGGTTTCTATGAGACTTGGTACATTAATCCCACATCCGGGTATGTTACAGATGCAATTGTACATAATTTTAAATGTTGTTCTTAAATGACAGTGTTGAGATTACAGTTTCATCATAGATGTATGTAACCAATGAGCTACTAAAATCAGTTCTAAATCACGTGCTCATCCATGCGGCTCTATTGCTTCCAAACAGTGGTTTTCAGGCTTTCCTCACCTCTAGCTCAGGGTCTTGCAAAATGGGGGAAAGGAGTAGTGGGAAGCAATCAAGAAAGATCGAAGAAGTTCACCCATTGTGACTTTTAACATCCAGCACTCTATTACCCTTATAAATCACTACTCATGAAAGTGTCATACAGGGATAGATGCTAACATCCTATCTGTATACTTCCTTAATCTTTCAGTTTTTCATGACTTTAGTGTTAATTAAACATACGAATCTCTTCCTAATTCCATTGCAAATCTTATATTTGAATTTTTGCTCGTGGCCAGGAGTCCCTGCTGATACACTAATTCCTTATGATATTACTTGGATAGATGTTGGAGAATGTCAGTGTGTCAGAAAACAGACCTGGTGGCAGGCTCTACGTTGCTAACTTAGATACAGAAGGATTCCATATGAGATGGTAATTCGTAAACTCGGAATTGGCCACTGGAACTTCTATTTCAATAATGTTATAAAAACAAAACTGCCTTTGGAGGTCGTTATTTCTAATTTCCAAATGGGTTTCAGGAATTTGAAGCTGGCCTATTCATCTACCCTCACCTTTCAGAGGTTTGTTTCAGTGAAATCTCAAATGTGCCAGCAGGAAATGGCACGGGTGACTCACAGGATGCAAATCACCCCTACTCGGTGAGTCAGGGCCAAGCCTACACCTTACACAATATTGGGGACAGCGCATGGGAGAGGTTGAGTGCCATCGCTGCAGTGGTGCGGGGTGGGGGATAGGGTGGGTTGGGGAGGGTTGGGGGGGACTCAACGTCATGGGCGCCGGGCATTAAGTAAGAAGTGCAAGCCTGACTGTCAGGAGGAATGCCAGAGGTAGAAAATGTCCTTTTCATTGCATATGTTTCTTTTATCCTTGCTTCCTTATGGCCATACTGAGGGGCCACTTAGATGGAGACTGAGATTTGGGGCTGCCTAACCAAGCCTACGCCTATACCGTAATCATCAACTGCTATTCTCAAAGATAAAATGACTCTCCCGAATAACAATCAAGCAAATAAAAATGACCCAACATAAAACGAGATAGGTCACAGAATGAAAGGAATGCACTTTGTTTCCCCAATTTAACCTTTTACAATATTTAGACCAGAACAGCAAACTCATAATGAATCATAGTAATTTCCCAGTCCAAACAGGCAGCAAAATCTGCTGTGTTCACACTTTGCTGTGGTCACATGCCTACCTACTCAGACTGTTAGCTTTCTATCTTCTTCCAGGGCAATGTGTAACTTTAGGATTTTTGACTTTAACATACTAGGCTTGTTAGGTCTTGTATACTTTCAAGCAGTGAATATGCCTTCACCATTTTCAGATGGTCTTAAAAGTGGTTTAAACAACTGAAAACGCTGTTATCATGTCAGACACTGAAAAGAACTATCAGTACTTTCTCGTAACGTCTATTTTTCAGAGAATGTCAGTGTGTCAGAAAACAGACCTGGTGGCAGGCTCTACGTTGCTAACTTAGATACAGAAGGATTCCATATGAGATGGTAATTCGTAAACTCGGAATTGGCCACTGGAACTTCTATTTCAATAATGTTATAAAAACAAAACTGCCTTTGGAGGTCGTTATTTCTAATTTCCAAATGGGTTTCAGGAATTTGAAGCTGGCCTATTCATCTACCCTCACCTTTCAGAGGTTTGTTTCAGTGAAATCTCAAATGTGCCAGCAGGAAATGGCACGGGTGACTCACAGGATGCAAATCACCCCTACTCGGTGAGTCAGGGCCAAGCCTACACCTTACACAATATTGGGGACAGCGCATGGGAGAGGTTGAGTGCCATCGCTGCAGTGGTGCGGGGTGGGGGGATAGGGTGGGTTGGGGAGGGTTGGGGGGGACTCAACGTCATGGGCGCCGGGCATTAAGTAAGAAGTGCAAGCCTGACTGTCAGGAGGAATGCCAGAGGTAGAAAATGTCCTTTTCATTGCATATGTTTCTTTTATCCTTGCTTCCTTATGGCCATACTGAGGGGCCACTTAGATGGAGACTGAGATTTGGGGCTGCCTAACCAAGCCTACGCCTATACCGTAATCATCAACTGCTATTCTCAAAGATAAAATGACTCTCCCGAATAACAATCAAGCAAATAAAAATGACCCAACATAAAACGAGATAGGTCACAGAATGAAAGGAATGCACTTTGTTTCCCCAATTTAACCTTTTACAATATTTAGACCAGAACAGCAAACTCATAATGAATCATAGTAATTTCCCAGTCCAAACAGGCAGCAAAATCTGCTGTGTTCACACTTTGCTGTGGTCACATGCCTACCTACTCAGACTGTTAGCTTTCTATCTTCTTCCAGGGCAATGTGTAACTTTAGGATTTTTGACTTTAACATACTAGGCTTGTTAGGTCTTGTATACTTTCAAGCAGTGAATATGCCTTCACCATTTTCAGATGGTCTTAAAAGTGGTTTAAACAACTGAAAACGCTGTTATCATGTCAGACACTGAAAAGAACTATCAGTACTTTCTCGTAACGTCTATTTTTCAGAGATTAGCCTGTATAATAGTATATACATATCATCATGTATATCTATGTAGCATAAACCTTGCTTCCTACCAGAAATCATTTACTTCCTACAGTTCTTAATGTTGACTTTATCACTAAGCATCATTAAAAAGTAAATGTAAAACCCAACAATAGCTATTTAGATAAAAGCAGGATGACAGAATGAAACTATAGGTTGATACAATAACAGGTTACTTTCTTTTAATTTTGAATTTCAAATACAGCCATAAGATCTTTCTTGTCAATTGTCAAGAAAAGATTTAATAGGCCATAGTTTTCAGTTCAGAGGCATTAACTAACTCTTCAGTTCTGGTTGTGCCATGCTGTGCTCAGTCGCTCAGTCGTCTTTGTGACGCTATGGACTGCAGCCCATCAGGTTCCTAATTCTGGCAGTAATTTCTAAATCATACTTCAAAATGCTCATATATTTTAGTTATCATACAACATTATACTTAAAACTATTCAAATGAAGAATCATGTGTCAAAATATGAAAGTAGAGTTTATTTTATCCTAAAAATGGATTTAAAGCTGTGTATCTTATGCATAATAGAAATGTTCTCATAAGAGAAAGCGTCTTAGCTGGTATATAAAGGATACAATTTGTACTAAGTTGGATGCTTTGAAATTTTGTGACTAAGAGCTCTATATATGGAACTTGCAACTCTTAAAAACAAAGATTCATCTCTAGAGCATTATTTCAAATTATCTATTGAAAAAAAATTTTTTTCTTCAAGGTAAATGTTTCATGGGAGGATGTTTTTAGGCCCTTTTCTATCTTTAGTCCCTTCCACCTTGCTTTTCACACATATCTTCAATGATTCAATTCAGAAATTTAAATTACTATTACACTATTGTCTCAAAAGAAAAATCTAAAGGAGCAATGGTTTGGGTTATAAGTGTTTGCCATTTGCTTTTTTTTGATGTTATTGTTCATTATGGTCATACTGTGACCTACAGCTTTGAAAACTTAATAACATTTTTAGAAGCATCCTATCATATCATTTATTCTTTATAGAAACTCATTGCCAAAAATGAATCTGTAAAAAGATAGAGTTTTCCTCAGGAAGCATCAAAATAAACAGAAAACAAGTACATAAATGATAATTAAAGAAGCCTTAAAGCTAATTACATTTCATTCCAAGAATCTGTGTAATGTACCCACCAAAATGGAAGCTAAGAAATTTTATTTTGTGAAAATATATTCTTTGGGTAACACTGGAGACTTCAGCTTTCATGAGAAGCATACATGCATCCTTCGCTTGATAGAAAGGTGGGAAGGGTTTAATTATACTCGATAAATAGGAGTGAAGGAAAGCAACTTATACTAACTTTTTAGTAATTACCTGTTTCTAATGATATTTGTTCAACTAATATCTACTGAGAGTTTTCTATATGCAGGATATTCAACAAGGTGCTGAAAGGTAAACTGAATGCAAAGGACATAGCTCCTGTTCTAACTAAACTTAATGAAGTGGTGAGGGAAGGAGAGAATTCATAGATGGTGCCAAGTTTCTGGCCAGAAAACACCAAGGAAAGTGATGCCATTAGACTTGATAACATTAGAAGGACAGCAGGATTTTGGTGGTGTCTGCGGCTAGCAGACATGAGAGAGGACATCATGAGTGAAGAAATTCGGGTTGGTGTTTCATATATCACCTATTTATATTTATGAGGCACTTGGGAAAAAAAGTGCCTTAGCCTTTTATCTTGAGTAAAAGAACAAGAACAGAGTTGATGGGGTCTATTTGAAAGTGGTATGAGGAAATACCACCTTTCAAGGCATAGGGGTTATTTAGATGTCCCAAGGGAAATAAATAGTATGGAATGGAAAATTAAAGAGCTTTGGGAAATAGGTGACAAGGAGTGGATAGAAGGGGACAAGGAAATTGGAAGAAAAAGGATGTCAGTCTTGTGAGAGTGAAGACAGCAGAATTATGAAAGGAGGCATGAGGTGGTTAGCAATGCTATACCTGGAGAAAGTATGAATGACTCCATCTTAGACGAGATTCATCATTATTCAGGAAAAATGGTGAAAAAAATGGCAATCAAAATTGCTAAATTTTATTTTTTAACATTAGAATTGCTTTTATATTTGCATCCAGCTTGCCGTTAATATAAATTGTATTTGTCTTGGTAACTCAATCACTGATTATTCCAACTCTGGCTTCCGAGTGGCGATGTGTTCTAGCAAAGGAAAACACTTTAGCTGGTTCTTCTCACCCTGGAGTAATTTTGTCAATCAACTTCAGCAATGTCAGATTTGAGGTTGTCACAACTTGGGCTGCTACTGCCATCTAGTGGGTAGAGACTAGGATTGCCGCTAAATACCCTGCAACGCGTCGAACAAACATTTATCACAACAAAGAATTACCAAGTCCATACTGTAAATAGACCCTCCGCTGAGAATCCCTCAGGCTGACCCACCAGGGATGGAGCTCATTCTAGTTTAGATACTGTCTTTGTCTTTGCAGCTGGGTTTCCTTATCTCAGAAAATATCACCTAGGAATGTGGAGTAGAAGGGGAGAGGGAATCTAGACTAGATGAAGGTTACTCTCATTTCTAAAATAATACTTTTTCTTAATGATTTTTCCATCATTCATCGCCCATTCTCCCTCTCTTTCTCTCTCCCTCTCCCTCTCTCTCTCTTTCTCTCTCTCTCTCTCTCTCACACACACACACACACACACACACACACACACACAGTGCTGGTATATTTAGATTTCTTAGGCATACCATCCTTGAATACAGACTACCATTAAGAGATAGAAATGGGGAAAATAGGGAAGAAAGTGTTCAATTTTATTATTAAATCAAATTGACTTTTCAAAAACTGTTGTTCAGCCAAAATAGTTGACTTTGCAAGCACATATTCAAAGAGCAGCTTTTTGAGTCAAAACAGAGTGCTGAGAACTTTAAATAAAGTACCATTCAAATCATTCGTCCAGTGACGTTTATTGAGTGGTTAAGGTAAGTCTGTTACAATGTGAATGATATAAGCAGAACACCAGTAAGGAGAGACAGGGCCAGACACACTTTTACAGTGTGGCATGAAAAAGGCTGGACTGGAGGATTCGTACGGATGAGAAGGGGTGGGGGACAGACGGCAGCCATGGAGATGAGGTGGTTAGCAATGCTATACCTGGAGAAAGTATGAATGACTCCATCTTAGACGAGATTCATCATTATTCAGGAAAAATGGTGAAAAAAATGGCAATCAAAATTGCTAAATTTTATTTTTTAACATTAGAATTGCTTTTATATTTGCATCCAGCTTGCCGTTAATATAAATTGTATTTGTCTTGGTAACTCAATCACTGATTATTCCAACTCTGGCTTCCGAGTGGCGATGTGTTCTAGCAAAGGAAAACACTTTAGCTGGTTCTTCTCACCCTGGAGTAATTTTGTCAATCAACTTCAGCAATGTCAGATTTGAGGTTGTCACAACTTGGGCTGCTACTGCCATCTAGTGGGTAGAGACTAGGATTGCCGCTAAATACCCTGCAACGCGTCGAACAAACATTTATCACAACAAAGAATTACCAAGTCCATACTGTAAATAGACCCTCCGCTGAGAATCCCTCAGGCTGACCCACCAGGGATGGAGCTCATTCTAGTTTAGATACTGTCTTTGTCTTTGCAGCTGGGTTTCCTTATCTCAGAAAATATCACCTAGGAATGTGGAGTAGAAGGGGAGAGGGAATCTAGACTAGATGAAGGTTACTCTCATTTCTAAAATAATACTTTTTCTTAATGATTTTTCCATCATTCATCGCCCATTCTCCCTCTCTTTCTCTCTCCCTCTCCCTCTCTCTCTCTTTCTCTCTCTCTCTCTCTCTCACACACACACACACACACACACACACACACACAGTGCTGGTATATTTAGATTTCTTAGGCATACCATCCTTGAATACAGACTACCATTAAGAGATAGAAATGGGGAAAATAGGGAAGAAAGTGTTCAATTTTATTATTAAATCAAATTGACTTTTCAAAAACTGTTGTTCAGCCAAAATAGTTGACTTTGCAAGCACATATTCAAAGAGCAGCTTTTTGAGTCAAAACAGAGTGCTGAGAACTTTAAATAAAGTACCATTCAAATCATTCGTCCAGTGACGTTTATTGAGTGGTTAAGGTAAGTCTGTTACAATGTGAATGATATAAGCAGAACACCAGTAAGGAGAGACAGGGCCAGACACACTTTTACAGTGTGGCATGAAAAAGGCTGGACTGGAGGATTCGTACGGATGAGAAGGGGTGGGGGACAGACGGCACCTCTGTTTTCCAGTGGTGAAAGAAAGGTGGAGGGTAGTATTAGAGACAGTCTAATGCTTTTCTTCATTCCTAAAGAATAAGTAGAGCTTTCACGAAAAGTGAAGAGTGAGTTGGAAGCATCTACAGTAGACGGTTCGGCATATTCAAAGAATGGAGCCTTCCATGCTGTGTTGCTTCTTCTGAAATCTGTTATCTCATTTGTGAAATGGGAATGGTACCAACTTTCCTGGCTAAAAGGGAGGATTTTTTATAAAAATCATGAGGTATTTTTCTAAAAAAGCACTTGCTGCTACTGATAACAGCTCTAACTTTAAAAGAGTTTTTCATTATCTTTAATACTATGATAGTTATAATATCCATATATCATAACCTAATAACAGTTATTATAATCTCCATTTTATAGCTGAGGAAACTGAGGCTCCAGGAGGACTAAATCTTTCCAAAAGTATGAAATTAAAGATGTGGAATGTGACACCTATATTCTATATACTATGTGTCTTGATGCAAAACTGTAAAGTATGGCACACATACGTGTGTATATAAACACATATATATATGTATTTATACATATATAAGCATGCTAAGTTGTTTCACTTGTGTCTGACTCTTTGTGATCCCATGGACTGTAGCCCTCCAGGCTCCTCTGTTCATGGAATTCTCCAGGCAAGAATACTGAAGTGGGTAGCCATTGCTTTCTCTAGGGGATCTTCCTGACGCTGGGGTTGAACCTGGGTCTCCTGCATTGCAGACAGATTCTTTACTATCTGACCCACCAGGGAAGCCCTATACATATATAGATGAGAGATATTTCCCCCTTACCCTGAGGAATTTCTACAGGATTGGTATTTTACTCACTTTCACACCTCAAGTTTAAAATTCAGGCTTTTTGACCTGAACCTTTTCTTTTTCTGGACAATCAGCGAGCTGTCTTGAGTATTATAAACAGCATCCTAGTTAATGCTTTAACCTAGAATGTCATTGAACCTTTATTTACCCTGAAACCAGACATCTAGTCTTAACAGAACTGCATTGCCAGAGGACACCGAGTCTGCTATGTGACTTCATTTTTCCAAAGGTTACAGAATTGCCATACCAAGGTGATGGCTGTCGGGTGCTCCTCCCTGAGGAGCCTCTTACAGCTCTGGGGAATCTTCTCATTGTCTTCTGAAGGAATGTTCCCAACAGTAGTTACAGGCCTAAGATTAAGACGCGTAGGTAGGCCTATATTCAGAGTGAAGACTGGCAGATGAGGCAACCACACCTAAATTTACAGTCTCTTTAAGGAGGATTTCTTACAGGATGTATGCATCTCCTGGGTGACCATTAACCAAGAAAAGGGAGAGTCCTAGGCAACAATGAACAGAAGACATTCAAATTCAATGATTTCCAAAGTGACTACTGCACTTTTTTTAACCGAATAAGTATGTGTATTTTATCACTGTTAATACACTGTGCTGTAGATTCCAACTTGATCCCTTTTCAGCATTACATTCAATTCACAATATTGTGAATGATCCAGAGAATAAAAGAATGTGGGTTTCCTTCTCCTTGACTGCTTTACTTACTATACATCTAGGAAACTCTAAAAATAGGAACAAAGGCTTCCATCAACTGACGTCAACGGTTGCTTCATAATAAAAGTCATTTCCTGGGTATTAAAAACGCTGAATATATAGGTTAAGTAAAACTGTAACATATCTTAGCAGAGCTTAAGGAACTGGTCTTGTCTTTTCTTGGCCTGAGTTTGAGTGATACCATCAGGTACCATTTTTACACATACGCCAATGCCCGTAACAGCTCCTAAGCTCTGCAGCACCTGCAAATTACTCTAGAACTTCCCTATTAGGACCAGTTACTTTATTATGCTCCTGATAACTGTGAGAACCTCCTGCTCTTTTCACATTGCTCCAGAATGACTCTGACATTTGCTCTTTAAGTCTTTGTAAGGGATCTGACTTCCCTGAGCATCAATTTCTTCATTTGTCAAACTGGGCTACTCATTCCTATCTCATACAGTTATTTTAAGAGTAAAGGAGAAGGTACATGGAAAACACCTCACACACAACATGGTCTTTACCGTAGGCATTTGCCTTCTCAGCACCTGGATTTGGATCTCGGGGCTGAACCACACACCCTTAAGTTACTTGCTCATCTGGCAAGATGAGGCGGAAGGCAGCTAGGGTACCTGGGTCAAAATCCAGACTGGAGAGGCATGTCCTCATATTTCTGCCTATGATGTGTCATCTCAGGTTGTGTCAACACGAGGCAGCTCATAAACTCTCAGGGTCAAAAGAAAATCTGAGGAGAGCCATTGCCTCACGGAAATCTGCGCTTCTCAGATTTCAAGAAAGAATGTTTATTCTGCTCCATTTTCTGTCACTGTGCAATGATCTATGGATACAGTGCTTTTGATCTGTGTCATTCAGGAACATGCTCAAAAACTGATTTGGGATCCACGAACACATTTGATTTTTAGATCAAGAGTCCCTAAACATTAATTGACGAACTCAAGGTAAAAATTTTTCCTCTTTATTTGGGAACAATCAATCACAAGATAAAAATGATCATTTAACTCTAAAATCATACATTTTTTAGAAATGTGTGATCTAGTTTGAGGTATTTCAACTCTTTTACTTAATGTTGAATGAGCTAAAAGTGCCCATACATTTGGATGTGAACTTTCTCAATGTGTCTCTGCTTTTCTATGGGACACTGAGTACTAGTTTCCCAATATATGAAGTAAGAACATTAATATCAAATATTTATAAAATGTAAAACCGATCAAACGGTTGTGGGGTGTGTATGGCAATTTAAATCTGCACATGTTGGAGGCAGAGGATGGAAATGAAAGTGTACTTTTCTTTTCACTGACATATATAAACATATAAACTCCACATATAAAAAGGCAATAATAAAATGTTTGCTGAAATCTAAAATGAATGTCTCTTTCTCTTGAAGGATAGACATTCAGGAAACGTATTTTCAGGTAATCTTTACTTTGGGGGCTAGGGGAATGGCAATTTCAGAAGGAAGCACGGGCCTTGCCTTTTTTTCCATGTGCTTTGGAGTAAGCCTCTTGGACTTGCACACCTGAATAGAGGGTAGAGATACGATACAGAGCTTCGAACAGAAAGTTTCTTAGTGGCAGAGAAATACCTAAACACACCGGGAAAACAGAAACTGACCTAGCTCATTTAGAAATGGGCTTGGCAGCTGATGAAATCGGTGAACTATAATTAAGTAACGCAATAAAGGAGTTAAGCACTTTTATGACAACAAAAACACACACAACACATAAGTGGGTAGCAACCAGGTTATTCATAGGCTCTTGCTGTCTCAAATTAGAATATTCAACGAGTGGCCCAGAACAGACACTTGCATTGTTCAAAGCAACCTTAGAGGTGGGGGAAAAAAAAGCGCTAAGCTATTCTAACCTCTAGGTTGATTTGTAACTCTAGAAAGAATTCAAAACAAAGACAGCAAAGGCACATTATTTACCGAGAATCTCCTAGCAAGTCATTATTGTACAGTTTTGGTAGAAACCACAGATCCAGTTTCTACCTCTGTTACAGAACTTGGACAGGTAAGTTACAACTATGCAAAGTATGCATTTCATTAGGTCTCCCAACCTCTAAGACCAGGCGTGTCGAAATAATAATTTAACTGCCACATCCTGCACAGGTAGAGTTAGGAGAATTCACTTCATTGCAATTCCAGAAAAGAATGTGAGATCGGCGATCTTTATTTCCTTTTATGAAAACTTTCATATACAGCTCCAAATTCTTCTTGAAGTTTAGGAATTAGCCGTTTTTGTTTTGTTTTGTTTTTCAAACCAGGAAAGTTACATAAGAATTTTTTTCCCCCTCTGTCCAAAAGAACTAAATTATCTCAAATAAGAAGACAGGCATTAAAGTACGCCCAGCCTCTACAGGCTGTGTGCGCGTGCGTGTTTGTGTGCTCAGCCGTGTCCACTACAAGCTACAGAGTGCAATCGGCAGCTGCGAGAAGCGCCGCACCAGCCCCTCCGGAGCGGGGGGTTGGGGTGGGGGGGCCGGAAGCAGCAGGACCCGCGAGTCCCTCCCGCTGCAGGTGCGCGAGCCGCCTTCTCTTTCGGCTGCGTCTGGAGCTTCCGCGAGGCCGGCCCCGCTGGACGCCAGCGCCCTAGATGCTGAAGCTGGCTTAACTTAGAACACCGCAGGCAAGACGGGAGGAACCGCTTTTCTCTCCCAAAGGTCTTTGATAGGCGCCGGCTTTATAATCTCTACTCCCGCCTCCTGTCCCTGCCCTCCCCCCAGTTTACCCTCGCCTTGGGATTTCTAGAACTGTCAGATTTTCATAAGGAGAGCAAAAATCTTTTCAGCTGTTTGTTTCGCCTAATACGGAGTTATATTAATTCATGCCGCACACACAGCCCGAGTTCATTGATCCGCGAAGGGCACTTTGCACACCGACCGCCCTCCCGCCCCCATCCCATCCCATCCCATCCCATCCCATCCGACTCGCCTAAAGACGGACACCTTGTTGGAGGCGGAGGACCGCGGAGTCCGGTGGAAAGCTACTTGTCAAGAGACACCTGCTCCCGGCCTCCCGAGGCTCGTCTCCCGCGGTGGGCACGGGCGGGGGACTCACCCAGGGCGAGCAGCGGCGCTGGGGCCCGGCGGGCGCGGCGCGGCTCCATCCTCCTGCGGCTGAGCGGGTGCGGGGCGCGGGCGGAGTGGCGGGCGGCGCTGGGGCAACCACGGGCCCCTCGGACGGACACCCGGCCGGCCTGGCAAGTGAGCTCCCCGGCAGCGCGCCGCGACCTTTATTAGCCCGGGGAGGGGCTGGGGCCTGCGGACTAACTACTAGCGGGGTGAGGTGCAAAGTGCTAGGTTTCATAATCGGCCCCTGGGGAGGAGTGGCCGGAGGATTGTCCGGATGTCATCCTCCCTCTCTGAACACCTGAGAGTGACCGAAGGACGAAAAAATGCCCTTCTTGTGAGCCGGGGACTACTCCCCAAAATTTTCCATCTCCCTCCCAGGCTCCTGCGGGAGGAGGTGGGGAGCGTGGAGCAGAAGGGTTGGTTTGCGTGGTGGGGTCACCTGCCAGGGGTGGGTGGTTTTCATTGCTCTGGGTGATAGGCATAACTTGAGTCAGTCAATCTCTCAGCCTGGGCTGGGACGGGCATTCTTGAAGTTTGTCTGTGGCCCAGGGACTCTCCTTGTATTCCCACCCACCACTGCCAAGAGGTGATTTTGGGGTTTATACCTTCCTTCGAAGCCCCACTGCTTCCAGCCTGCTCCAAGCATTTAGGGCTTGCAAAGGTAATGATTATGAAGCAAAGATCCTAAATGATGTTTTTCCCTCCATCAGCCTACTGCGTTTAATAACGTCCCTGAATTTTGTCTTAATCCTGTCACTTCCTGTACAAAATCTTTCCTCGACATCCCATATTGCCTTTTGGAGAAGGCCAGGGGCAAATGTGAACCCAACAGACTTTTCTGCTCAGCTCCCACTAGTTCACCAGACCAATTGTCTAGCCCCACTCGGGCTGGAAACTCGCTCTCCCTTTGCTTGATACCGCTGGCCTCCCTGAGGTGGTGGAGGCACAGTTTGGGGAAATGGCTGCCTCGTCCGGGAGCTGGTCAAGCCCACTCACTTTCATGGTTCTTAAGGGCCTGGATTTCTCGAACCTCTCTCTCAATTCTGATCTCTCACAGCTTGTGTTGTTTATCTTTCTCCTAGAGGAAATCTAGAATTCTAGCTCACACTTCACACCCAATGAAAGTACTTTGAATTGTTTAACTTTTCTTGTTGGTCAGTCTTATCTGTGGATCTGCGTGAACCCATGAATTACCTTACTTGTTATTGTATTCACCCTGTAGGGTCTAAAAACAGTGAGTTCATGTATCAGTACTGAAGGCATACTTGAATAGAAAACAAGCTCCTTACCTTTCTACCTTTTACCTTTATATTCTTTTTCTTGCTTTTCTTCCTTCCTTTTCTTTCTTCTCTTTCTCCTTCATGTCACTGATCTCCTTTACTCTTGTTGGAAGCAAACACTTCCTCTTTCCCTCAATGGTGATGATCATAGGTTCTGGATTTCGATGGTCTGGATGTGAATCCTTGGACAAGTTATTTAACGACTCTCAGTTTCCTCATATGTAAAACAGGGGGACTAATAGTATTCAACGCCAAGGGAGATAATGAAATTATTTCCCATTGTGCCTAGTACAGAGTTGTCGTTCATTAAAAATACCTGTGATGATATGTAGACACACGTTAGGATGCTGGTACTCGACGGGAGGTGGTCAGTATGCAGGAGCTAAGTGAATCAACGCATGACAAGGTACAGGTAGAATTATGAGTTCCTGAGTCTTAACTTCTGAATCCAGCAAGAAGACAAGCAGTAACGAATACATGTAACCAAGAAGGGCGATCCTGGCAGTGGGTTCGCTTTATGGAATATTGCTAGGGATCACAAATTTGGTAAATTAGAATGGAGAAAAGGGACTGCAGATGGATAATGGTTTTTGTTTTACAAACTGAGTTTGTAAAAAAATAGCTCAAAACTCCGAAAAACTAAAGCAGGATTCAGTGGAAAAAATGAGGGGTCAGCTGGAAGTATTTCATTTATTTTGCACAGCGATCCCTGTCAGGGACTTACGAGGAGTGGCAGAAAGAAGAATATCTTAGTCCTAATTTTTGTCTTATTTCAACAAATACAGTGTGGTGGTACATAGTCAAAAGAAGGGTGGGGTGGGAGCAGAATGTGGAAAAATGGGGTCATGCAGCAAGAGTCAACTCTTTGGTATTGATACGTGGAGAGGATATTTTTTTCATGTTGTGGTTGATGCCTGCCAGCAGGAGATACCATCATCCCAAAGAAAATCCTTGTGCTTTTCCCAAAATTTTCCACAGCAGTGTGCTCCTCTACAAGCTGATTTCACAAGGCGTGAAGAAATCTCTTCTTTATTGGGTCTATGTTTACTCAATTTTCTAGCCATTAACTTTCAAGAATGACTCTGTCATGACACATCCGGGAAGATTTGCCGCTGCCTCCACACAACAGTTTTTTTGTTTTTTTTTTTTTTTTAATAATTGGGAACCATTTTCTTTCATCTTTCATGTAAATGTATATACATAGCATCAAGTACAGTCATAATTCCTCTTAGAGTTCCAAAACATATTTAAGGAAGGACAGTTTAGGAAGAAGATAATCAAGTCATTTGGAATTTTCCAGCTAGGAGCAGCTTTGAGACATCAACTAGATCAACAATCTGCAACTCAAGTGGTTTGGGAATTCTTTTTTTTTTCAAAGAGTTAGTAAATATGAATAATATTTATAATCTGAATATCTATCTAATACTATGTTTTAAATGTATTGAGAATTGCAATTATTAAAATATATTTGTTTTAAATTGATAATGAATTCAAGATGGCTTGCTGGTATGCGTATTTTCATTGATACAAAACAAACATGTTACCTCTGTCAGATGCAGAGGTGTGGCATTAAAAGGGTCCTCTTAGGAGAATTAGGAAACCATGGACAGGCAGCATCCCCATGTAAGCCCAAACTGGTATCAGCTATAAACTTACAGACCACAGCCAGAGCAAGCCCTGAGCCAGATCCAAAAGTAGCATTTAGCCTTAGACAAGAACAGATGAAATCTCACAATTATTCTTCCATTGCTTGCTTCTCTGGGACAACTGGCACTTGTTTATTATGAAATTAATGGTTTCAAACTAACAACAGAGCACACCTACTTAAGTGAATTAGCTTTTATATAACACAATAATTTTTTCTTAGCTAATCCTGAACAAGAACTGCTGCAATAGAGGGATAGTGGATTGCTTTAGTTAACAATGAAAGTGTTGAAAAATACAGGAAAGTGTTCAAGATAAATCTATTAAATTTGATACTCACTATATGAGTCCTAAAATGTGAATTCTATTCTATCAGGTGCTAGCTTTTGAAAACAAAAGGATTTTAGTCTAAATATTAATCATAGGGAAAACTTTTAGCAAGTTCCACTTGAATGAAGAATTTATGTCTATGGTAATTTTTTAAATGTGTATTAAATTAAATAGTATCTTATAAACAGCAAACAACAATCAAAGCACAAAATTCTAGATTCCATATTTCCCTAAACCCTTTACAGGACAGTGGTTGTTCAGTTTTTCTCCTTTTTTAAGAAAATATATTTACTTCTTTGGCTGGACCAGATCTTCGTCGTGGCACTGGGCGTCTTTTGTTGTAGCCTGTGAACCCTTGGTTGTGGGATCTAGATCTATGACCAGGGATCGAACCCAGGCCCCTGCATTGGGAGGGCAGAGTCTTAGTCACTGGACCACCAGAGGAGTCCCCTAGCTTTTCTCCTTGTCAAAAAATTCACAAACTGCCATGCTTTCTCTCATTGATTTATTTATTCGTATTTTAT
The DNA here is from genome assembly GCA_022376925.1 of Tragulus kanchil. Classification (NCBI taxonomy): domain Eukaryota; kingdom Metazoa; phylum Chordata; class Mammalia; order Artiodactyla; family Tragulidae; genus Tragulus; species Tragulus kanchil. The sequence continues at coordinate 157,967,914 of JAIOJX010000025.1, read as the reverse complement.
CCAATTAGAGACACAATAGAGAAAAGAGGAACCTATAGCAAATGTAGTCATCTTCCTTTCAATTAAGTATCATTCACCATAGACTTAAAAAAAAAAAAAAAAGAAAGCTGTTTTCCTCTCGACTAATCCATTCTTAACAGAGAACTAGTTCAAGAATTCACAAAGGAAAGCATTCTTGTTTGTCTTTCAGTATATGCAGAGGCAGAGGAAAGTAACTTCAGAAAGCTTTAAAGTCTAATAAATAGTAAACTATAATTTTTCATTGGTTGCCCTGATAAGTTGAGTTTCATTAAACCAAAAATGATTCCAAAACATGTAAAAATTTACACACCATTTGAACATTGAATGAATGGTGTGGATGGCTGAGAGATTAGAAAGAGTGAATAGCTGAATGAATCCACTAGAAGTATCTTATTTGTGATTCTGTTTAAATTCAGAACTGTAGGTAGAAAGGAACATGAAAGTAGTAGATATTTAACCTTATATCTAAATCAGGATATACCTAACATTAATAATAACAATAGCAACAACAACAGCTAGTATTTTTACCTAACATGTTTGACTCTTTGAATGCTGAATGCTAAGTCGCTTCAGTCGTGTCCAACTCTTACGGCCCTGTGAACAGTAACCCACTAGGCTACTCTGTCCACGGGATTTTCCAGGCAAGAATATTGGAGTGGGTTGACATTTCCTCCTCCAGGGCATCTTCCTAACCCTAGGTCTCCAGGTTCTTTACCACTAGTGCCACCTGGGAAGCACTCATTTAACTTATTAGGTAGTTTAAAATGTAATTGCTTAGTGATTTCCCCAAATAACCCTGTGAGATAAGAACATTTTTCTTTCTGATTTACAGATAAGACCAAAGCAGAAAGAGTCAGGAATCTGTCCAAGGCTCTTTAGCTCATGAACAGCAGGAGACGGGATTGAGCCCGTGCAGCTAACTCCATGCAGCACCAACTCTTTCACGTCACACTGTATTGCTTTTACCCATAGCAACATTTTGGTTCACTGAAAGTAGTGTCTGTTATATGCGCAATACTCTCATACATTTTCACTAAAATCCATGTTTCTGGAGTTTCTAGTCTCAGAGTGTTCATTCACATCCTTTTGCAGATAGTTTTGATACTCTTTCCTTAAGAAGAATGTCCTATATTGTTGCTTTCCTATTAAGAAGAAAATCAGGTTTGCCAGCCTTCCAGCTTCCACTGCCAAAGCATTGGCTCATCTTCCGTTTTTATAGTTCATCATGCTTATGTAAAACATTCTGTTCTAAAAATGCCCCATCGAAAATACCACCTGTGAATTTGATCAACAGCATCCTTTGAAAAAGTATTCAGTAATCACCAAATGTAAGGAAAAGACAGTCTTAAATATGAGGAATCTGACATCTGAGGCTGCTGCTTCTTGTAGTTGCCTTGAGCTCTGACCTAGTAATAGAAGAGCCTCCCTTTCTGTCGCTTATGCATACCCACAGAGCATTAATTACACACGGAGTGATGATGAATGAGGAATGCAGCTATTCCTATTTAAAGCACTGCTATTTCCAGTTTAGCTAATGCCTAGTAGCATGTGATCATACATTGCCTCCATTGGTGCAGCTACTCCTTAATCAATGTTTTACAGTTGAAATGTTAACTTTCATAAAGTCATTAATTCAACAATCATTCAATAAACATTTTGTGTCTCCTATATCATTAACCTTTGAGAAACTTCACAACTTACTTCTAAATCATTTGCATGGTTATTGCAGTGATTGCATACGGACTTATGTAGTTTCATGAATATTCAATTTAATGTCCTGCTCAGCTATGGAAAAAGGATAAAACATACACAGCTTGAAACTTTCTTGTTGTCAGTCTCTTCAAGGATATCTAAATTTGATTCTATAAACATTATCTACAGTTGCCTAATTTCTGTAGACCCTGGGGGTAAAAATATCTAGAAGATAGAGTAAAATGCCACAAAAATGCTAGAAATTATTTTATGGTTAATATTTTTCTCTGTTTAGCACTATCATTATCAGGTAACAAATTGCTAGTGAAAGCAATAAAACAATAGCTATTAAAGTCTTCATTGTTATTGCATTAGAACAAATTTTACTTAGAAAATTATCCCCAATAAAATTACATAAAATGAAAAGCCAAAATAACAATTGCACTAGCTGTTATATGCGCAATACTCTCATACATTTTCACTAAAATCCATGTTTCTGGAGTTTCTAGTCTCAGAGTGTTCATTCACATCCTTTTGCAGATAGTTTTGATACTCTTTCCTTAAGAAGAATGTCCTATATTGTTGCTTTCCTATTAAGAAGAAAATCAGGTTTGCCAGCCTTCCAGCTTCCACTGCCAAAGCATTGGCTCATCTTCCGTTTTTATAGTTCATCATGCTTATGTAAAACATTCTGTTCTAAAAATGCCCCATCGAAAATACCACCTGTGAATTTGATCAACAGCATCCTTTGAAAAGTATTCAGTAATCACCAAATGTAAGGAAAAGACAGTCTTAAATATGAGGAATCTGACATCTGAGGCTGCTGCTTCTTGTAGTTGCCTTGAGCTCTGACCTAGTAATAGAAGAGCCTCCCTTTCTGTCGCTTATGCATACCCACAGAGCATTAATTACACACGGAGTGATGATGAATGAGGAATGCAGCTATTCCTATTTAAAGCACTGCTATTTCCAGTTTAGCTAATGCCTAGTAGCATGTGATCATACATTGCCTCCATTGGTGCAGCTACTCCTTAATCAATGTTTTACAGTTGAAATGTTAACTTTCATAAAGTCATTAATTCAACAATCATTCAATAAACATTTTGTGTCTCCTATATCATTAACCTTTGAGAAACTTCACAACTTACTTCTAAATCATTTGCATGGTTATTGCAGTGATTGCATACGGACTTATGTAGTTTCATGAATATTCAATTTAATGTCCTGCTCAGCTATGGAAAAAGGATAAAACATACACAGCTTGAAACTTTCTTGTTGTCAGTCTCTTCAAGGATATCTAAATTTGATTCTATAAACATTATCTACAGTTGCCTAATTTCTGTAGACCCTGGGGGTAAAAATATCTAGAAGATAGAGTAAAATGCCACAAAAATGCTAGAAATTATTTTATGGTTAATATTTTTCTCTGTTTAGCACTATCATTATCAGGTAACAAATTGCTAGTGAAAGCAATAAAACAATAGCTATTAAAGTCTTCATTGTTATTGCATTAGACATTACTAGTAATCTTTGACTTAGAAAATTATCCCCCAATAAAATTACATAAAATGAGATTATATTCTATCATGCAATGTATCTTACTCTGTAAGGAATGTTTTGTGTAATTGCTAACATTTTATTGCACAGCTGACTAGGCACTGATTCTCACCCATGGCTGCCATTTAAAATCACTTGGAGAGCCTCAGAAAAAACACTGAATCCAGGACTTTTCTTTCCCAGACATGCTGATTCATTTGGTTCAGGAAAGGCCTCAGATGCATGTATTCTTACAAGCAGAAAGCTTGATGTTTTAACTACAACATGGAAAGCAAAAAAGAATCCTGAAGCACACAGTTTAGATCCAAGTTCTAGTCCTGACTGAACATAAACTCTTATGTGATCTTGTAGAGGTCATTGAACAGTTCTGGGCTAGGTCTTTTTCATTCTTAAAAGGCAGGTTTTAGCCACACGATCTCCAGTGGAATAGCTTCCTATGGCCTCTGAGATCTGGTACTGACATGATAGAGCCATCCTGATTATATTTGTTTTTAAGCATTGAGCAATTTCAGGCATCAGCTAAAATTTCCCAGAGTGATAGCACACATAATGTCCTTAGGCTATGAAAAAGTAGTTTATCTTCTAAACAGGCTTCTCCAGTTTTCTAAAATCTTGCCTTCATCTCCCCTAGGATTTTTGTTCAGATATTTTATTCATTTTCTTCCCTTTGCTTACAACTTATGAATCATAAATGCCACAAAAACTATGTGGGGATTTAGAAACTTGAAAATCTTGATCCTGTTGGAGATAAAAGAGAACTGTACTGTAGTATGACCCAAGCCACTTTTTTTGTTGGAAAGAAGGGGTATATGTTAAATGTGCCTAAAACCAGAAAACATTTATGCAAAAAAAAAAAAAAGAGAGAGAGAGAAACACCAAATCAACAGTTAGAAGCCCTTCGTTGCAATCCTATGGTTCCTAAGTCTTTTGACCTTATGACCTTATTTGCACTGGATTAGACTCATCTGTAAAACCTGTTCTTGTCTTTCATTCGTCTCAGTGTTTTCATGGGACTCAAACAAGGTTAATTAATAAAATTGTGAGACAGAACTGTAAGATACAATTGTTGACATGAATAAGTATCAGATATTTATTTAGTGTCAAGATACAGAAGAGTCAAAAAGTTAAAAGGGCAATGATGATAGGGGTGGATTTCCACAGCACAAGTTGAATGTTCCAGAGAGGTGTCAATAGCAGGTGGAACAATGAGGTCAAGACAGTAGGAATGGAGGAAGAGGTTTGACAAGAATGAGGTCACTGGTAACATTTCAGGAGAAAGTTCAGTGTACATGAGAAAACAGAAGTCAGATTACAGACACATAATGTCCTGTTTTCTACTACTAAATATTACCGTAAGAGAAGAAGAGTTGTCAGTGAGCCTCAGCATGGGAAGATTCACAGCACAGGAGTCCCAGAAGTCATCCAAGCTATGTGTAAAAGTCATGGAGTAGCAGGGGCCATTCTTGTTCAGTTCAGTTCAGTCACTCAGTTGTCTCTGACACTGTGCATCCCCATGGACTGCTGCACACCAGGCTTCCCTGACCTTCACAGTTGCCCAGAGCTTGCTCAAACTCATGGCATCCAACCATCAGTGATGCCATCCAACCATCTCATCCTCTGTCATCCTCTTCTCTTTCTGCGTTCTATTCTTCCCAACTTCAGAGTCTTTTCTATTGGTCTCTTCCCATCAGATGGCCAAAGTATTGGAGCTTCGTCTTCAGCATCATTCCTTCCAATGAAGATTCAGTGGTGATTGCAGTCCAAGGGCCTCTCAAGAGAGGAGCAAGAGGCATTCCTGTAGGGAGGTCTCTGATTGCCCCACGTAATAGTCAAATGAACACAATAGAGAAGCTGCTAATGATGGGCTTTATTATAATATGCCTTTCTTCTTTTTTTCTTATTTAATTTGTAAGGAAACCTCAAAAATAATTCTCTTCAATACTATATGTATAGCTGTAAGGAGGTAGCCGGGTATATTATAACAGAGGAATCAGGAACAAAATGACTTTCTGAGATACTGAGATTCTATTAGTATATACGTACTACCTCTTTCATTCCTTATTTAAATGCATTGGTCTCTCTTCCTATTCCTTTCCTACCTATGTCTAATCCACTGTGGGTAGAAGTGAGGAGGCTCAGAGAAACACATACAACAGGTCCTCTCTATATAGTACTCATACATACACACGCATATATAGTGTCTGCTGAATCTTCAGTGAAGGCAAATCGCTGACTCTAGAGAAAGAGACACGAATCATCATGTTCAGTGTTTATATGTCACCATGGAACTTAAACTGATTTGAACTCCAGAATGACATAAGACCAAAAATATGATGACATGAGAGGAAATATCAGTCTTGCAACTTCTAGAGCCTCCTTTCATCTTACTCTGGCTCTTGGTCTGTAAATTCAGATTCAAGATACTTCAAAATTCCCCTCATGTCATCAATTAACTCCCCAAACTCCCTGAAACAGCACTGATCTTCCCTCCTCTAAAGACACCTCTTAATACCTCTTATTTGTAAAGTCTAATTGTCTTTCTACTTTTGTACCAGAGGAAATTGTACTTCATATCTATCCTTCCTGGGTTAGTGCATCTGCATTCCTAAGAGTACAAGAAAAAATAAAGCTAGAGGAAACCCAGAATCTCACCAGAAGGAAACCCGAGTTTTACATGAATCCTGAGCCAATTTTCTAAAGGCCTCCTGTACCTTACTTAGATTACAGAGTGTGTCCTTGGATTTGGAAAAAAGATTACCTGTGCACTCATAGGACTCCAAAAGAAATGGGCCTAAACTGCCCTCCTCTGGGTTTACCCTTTGCTGGCGGTCTTGTAATGGGGATTAACTAACATGAAACCTGTACAGTGGTGATTGCAGTCCAAGGGCCTCTCAAGAGAGGAGCAAGAGGCATTCCTGTAGGGAGGTCTCTGATTGCCCCACGTAATAGTCAAATGAACACAATAGAGAAGCTGCTAATGATGGGCTTTATTATAATATGCCTTTCTTCTTTTTTTCTTATTTAATTTGTAAGGAAACCTCAAAAATAATTCTCTTCAATACTATATGTATAGCTGTAAGGAGGTAGCCGGGTATATTATAACAGAGGAATCAGGAACAAAATGACTTTCTGAGATACTGAGATTCTATTAGTATATACGCATTACCTCTTTCATTCCTTATTTAAATGCATTGGTCTCTCTTCCTATTCCTTTCCTACCTATGTCTAATCCACTGTGGGTAGAAGTGAGGAGGCTCAGAGAAACACATACAACAGGTCCTCTCTATATAGTACTCATACATACACACGCATATATAGTGTCTGCTGAATCTTCAGTGAAGGCAAATCGCTGACTCTAGAGAAAGAGACACGAATCATCATGTTCAGTGTTTATATGTCACCATGGAACTTAAACTGATTTGAACTCCAGAATGACATAAGACCAAAAATATGATGACATGAGAGGAAATATCAGTCTTGCAACTTCTAGAGCCTCCTTTCATCTTACTCTGGCTCTTGGTCTGTAAATTCAGATTCAAGATACTTCAAAATTCCCCTCATGTCATCAATTAACTCCCCAAACTCCCTGAAACAGCACTGATCTTCCCTCCTCTAAAGACACCTCTTAATACCTCTTATTTGTAAAGTCTAATTGTCTTTCTACTTTTGTACCAGAGGAAATTGTACTTCATATCTATCCTTCCTGGGTTAGTGCATCTGCATTCCTAAGAGTACAAGAAAAAATAAAGCTAGAGGAAACCCAGAATCTCACCAGAAGGAAACCCGAGTTTTACATGAATCCTGAGCCAATTTTCTAAAGGCCTCCTGTACCTTACTTAGATTACAGAGTGTGTCCTTGGATTTGGAAAAAAGATTACCTGTGCACTCATAGGACTCCAAAAGAAATGGGCCTAAACTGCCCTCCTCTGGGTTTACCCTTTGCTGGCGGTCTTGTAATGGGGATTATTGCATCTTAACATGAAACCTGTACTTGACTATGTTACCTGTTGTACCAAGGTCTCTGGTGGCTCTGATAAATCCTTGACTTCCAAAATCACTAGTCAGTAAAAGATATTCAAAAGGGAAAACTAAATCAAGTGCAGCAATGGATAGGGATAAGGTAAGGATTTGAGGGCAGAAGCATTGATGTTTATAACATTTCTACTTATGTGACTCCAGATTCTTGGGAGTGTGACTTCCTTATTGTCCCAGCTCATATCATATTCAAGTGAGTGTTAACTTTATTATCACATCCTTTGAGAGCCATCTCTGATCTTCCTAGGCCATATCAGGGCCTTCCAGTAGTGGTCTTTATTATAGCCTGAACTTTCTCCATCACGAAACTTATCACTTCTTCATGCATTTGCTTCTTGCTTCTCTCATTGAAAGATAAGCTGTACGAGGAAAGGATCAATAGCTGTGATTCTTCAGTAATTTGGAGTCAAAATTTTTAGAACATTGGCTAGCACAAAAGTTATACAATAAGTATTGTCTATTATTACTGTTAGTGGGGGTTTACAAGTTGTATTCTAAATACCATATTTTAATGTTCTTGAAGCCAAAGTGATGCCTCACTTGTGTTTGGATGTTCTGCTGTACCTAGTTTAGTGTCTTGCATATGTGTGTGTGTGCTCAGTCGCCCAGTCATGTCTGACTCTTTGCAACCCCATGGCCTGTAGCCCGCCAGGCTCCTCCGTGGAATTTTCCAGGCAAGAATACTGGAGCAGGTGACTAGGTTAGTAATTATTGTGAGTGTAATCCAATTACATTAATAGTGTGCATACTGTCTTAAAAAGCTCCTGGGCCAGTTTGGTTAGATATCTATGAATCAAACTTAGGGCCAGTGTTAAGGAAGACTTGCCCATTAAGCAGGCACTTAACAATACTTCTCTGCACTGATCAGTACTGTTCACAAGTCACAGTGTCATAGAATGGGTTTGGTAGAGACAGCCAAAAACCTGTTGAGCAGAAGAAATACCTGTAGCAATCTCCAGAAAATGCTGCTTGTTTAAAACTGTAGCATCTTGAATCATGCTGAGAACTGGTCAGAAAATGACATGAATCATTTTGAGAAAATTCGACAACTTAAGGAGGCAAAGATCTTCTCGGTTGTTGGCAACCCGGCAGTTAGGAACCCAACACTACCCAACTCTTGTGTCCTATGTGAAAAAGACAAATATGCCGATTGTATTTGGATGCCCGTAACTGTGAAAATTAATACAGGACTGATATTGAGGTCTGAAAGATAAATATCCCCAGTGTTATTAAGAGAGATGGCATCGCCCAGTTTCATTGCCTAATGAAATTATTGTTCTTACCATTTGTTACATTTAAAGTATTTAAAATACCTGTATTTTGTATCCTTGATTTTTGAAGGACTTAGCAACTATGATAGAAGGCATAAGACAACCCAAGTCATTCAACAATCTTGGGTCTAAACTGGACATTTATTTTATAGACAGGGGAAAATCGCAGCATGGCACATATAGTGAATACATTATAAATCCATAAATAAAAATAAATGGCTAAAAAGACCAAGCTTCTTCTTTTCATTACTAAAAAAATTCATGCCTCCAACTTCTTAATTGATTTGCCTCTGTACATGTGTTCAATCATAAGTTGTTTTCTGAATAGAGTTCCATTATATTAGGATTGGGATTTTGTCATTTTAAAATTATTTCGCCAAAATGTTATACACTTCATGAGGTTGAGAAAACCTTATGAAGTAGTATGGGGTCTGTCAGACTTTCCTTGGCTGAGGCTTAAAATCATCTTACATTCTGATGCAGCATATTCAGGAATGCTGAAAGATATAATTATATCTTTCTAAAATAAGTATGTTAAAAGACCTATCCCCTGGAAGCAGGGGTGACTAGGTTAGTAATTATTGTGAGTGTAATCCAATTACATTAATAGTGTGCATACTGTCTTAAAAGCTCCTGGGCCAGTTTGGTTAGATATCTATGAATCAAACTTAGGGCCAGTGTTAAGGAAGACTTGCCCATTAAGCAGGCACTTAACAATACTTCTCTGCACTGATCAGTACTGTTCACAAGTCACAGTGTCATAGAATGGGTTTGGTAGAGACAGCCAAAAACCTGTTGAGCAGAAGAAATACCTGTAGCAATCTCCAGAAAATGCTGCTTGTTTAAAACTGTAGCATCTTGAATCATGCTGAGAACTGGTCAGAAAATGACATGAATCATTTTGAGAAAATTCGACAACTTAAGGAGGCAAAGATCTTCTCGGTTGTTGGCAACCCGGCAGTTAGGAACCCAACACTACCCAACTCTTTTGTCCTATGTGAAAAGACAAATATGCCGATTGTATTTGGATGCCCGTAACTGTGAAAATTAATACAGGACTGATATTGAGGTCTGAAAGATAAATATCCCCAGTGTTATTAAGAGAGATGGCATCGCCCAGTTTCATTGCCTAATGAAATTATTGTTCTTACCATTTGTTACATTTAAAGTATTTAAAATACCTGTATTTTGTATCCTTGATTTTTGAAGGACTTAGCAACTATGATAGAAGGCATAAGACAACCCAAGTCATTCAACAATCTTGGGTCTAAACTGGACATTTATTTTATAGACAGGGGAAAATCGCAGCATGGCACATATAGTGAATACATTATAAATCCATAAATAAAAATAAATGGCTAAAAAGACCAAGCTTCTTCTTTTCATTACTAAAAAAATTCATGCCTCCAACTTCTTAATTGATTTGCCTCTGTACATGTGTTCAATCATAAGTTGTTTTCTGAATAGAGTTCCATTATATTAGGATTGGGATTTTGTCATTTTAAAATTATTTCGCCAAAATGTTATACACTTCATGAGGTTGAGAAAACCTTATGAAGTAGTATGGGGTCTGTCAGACTTTCCTTGGCTGAGGCTTAAAATCATCTTACATTCTGATGCAGCATATTCAGGAATGCTGAAAGATATAATTATATCTTTCTAAAATAAGTATGTTAAAAGCAATACATTATCTTGTTGAAATATGTTGTGATCTCTTCTATTTTATCTCATATGACAGATAACAGTGGCCTTCCCGGGTTCTGCAAGTGGTGAAGAATTTGTCTGCCAATGCAAGAGATTCAGGTTCAATCCCTGGGTTGGGAAGATCCCCTGAAGTAGGAAATAGCAACCCACTCCCATATTTCTTGCCTGGAAAATTCCATGGACAGAGAAGCCTGGCAGGCTACAGTTGATGGGATCGCAAAGAGTTGAACACTACTGAGCACACAGGTGGCATATGTCACAAAAATATAATAGCTGAGATTCATTAAAATTTATTTAATGGCACACTGATTGGTTATGATATGCAATTTAGAAAAAAACAAAAACAAAAACAAAGCCCAGAGCTTCCGTGGTGGTCCAGTGGGTAAAGAGTCTGGCTTGCAGTGAGGGGCACTGGTTGGATCCCTGCGATCCAACTGCGAAGCAGTTGGACTGGTCCAGCTGCGAAGCGGCTGGACTGGTGTGTCCAATTACGAGCCAGTGCTCTGGAGCGTGTGTGCCCAGAACTGGCACCCTGCAATAAAAGAGGCCACTGCGATAGGAGGCCCATACATGCCAAAAGAATAAAAAGATGGATGAAAGCAAGTGATAACTTAGAGGCAAAAAATAAAAACACCAGACACATAGATTAGTGATGCTTGAGAGCAGTGGTGAGTGCGGTGGATTCTGGAGCCCAGGGGCCACTTGAATGGGTGTGTGGGTGGTGCTCAGAGTTTCTGTCATGGTCAGAAATGGGAGAGAGCATGTGTGTTCTTAGAGCAGGAGGATTCCAAGTTCTCACTCCCTCTTTTCCTGAGTTTTGCTCTATGTGCAGATCTTCCACAGAAACTTCCATTTAAAGAAACATATCACTGGGTCAAAAAGTTTAACTTCTTCTGTACTTTATTATTACCTTACCTTATGGGTCAAATTCTGTACTGGCAAAAACCATTGCTTGTGAAATCATTATTTATAAGATAAAAGCTTTCTTGTACGATGTTCTGTGTCTTCCAAGCAATACTTTATTTAGGCACAGAGTTTCAGTAAAATTAAAGTATTTGAGTAGATGGATCCTTATCCTTTTAATGCAGTTTTCCTTATATTTTTCAAACCTGCTATCGGAATTTTGGAATTTATATTATGGGCTTGTGTTAATTTGGTGAGATAATTTACATGCATTTTGGCCCCTTTGCTCAGAATTCAGGGCTCAGTTTTTATCACTATTTTGGTTTCTGGTAAGTGAAAACATTCACTTCTTTTCATTTTTCTGGTCACACATTTCAGGGTCTTAGTTCCCTGAACCAGGGAATCAACTCAGGACTATGATAGGGAAATCTCCTTTTTAAAATCATTTCATTATTAATTTTAAAATTAATTTTTATTAGAGTATAGTTGCTTTACCGTGTTGTGTTCATGTCTGCTGTATAGCAAAATGAATCAGCTATTGAACCCAGGCCTCCTGCCTTGCAGGTGGATTCTTTACCGTGTGAGCCACCGGGGAAGCTCAAGAATACTGGAGTGAGTAGCCTATTCATTCTCCAGACAATCTTTCCCACCTAGGAATCAAACTGGGGTCTCCTTTATTGCAGGTGAATTCTTTACCATCTGAGTTACCAGGAAATCCATGAATCAGCTATATGTATATATATATCCCCTCTTCTTTGGATTTTCTTTCCATTTACATCACCACAGAGCACTAAGTAGAATTCTCTGAATTGTACATATGGTAGGTTCTTATTAGTTCCCTGTTTTATACATGGTGGTGTATATTTGCCAATCCCAGTCTCCAGTTCATCCCACCTGCCAGTGTCCATCCGTGTTCCCCAGGTCTGTGTCTCTATTTCTGCCTTGCAAATAAGTTTATCTGTGTCATTTTTCTACATTCCACATATACACGATACTATATATTTTTTTCTCACTGTAAGTGTTGAGTCTTAACCCCTGGACTACTAAGGAATTCCCAGATATTCTTTTCTTTAAGAGTCCAGATATTTTATTTATTGCTTTACACTTCGTGCCTTTTTAAATAAAGTACAATTTCATTTCAGTCAAAAGGAAAAAACAGGATATTTCTTTAGATTTTATCAGTCTGTCAGGAATGGGAACAGATCATTCTCAGAGAAAAATGTGGTATTTCAAGCACAAGGATGACATTCCATAGATTTAAACTAATTTAAAAAGAATTTTAAAATGGTTATTAGAATTTCCTGAGGTTCCTTTTATCTAAGATGGGGACACAAACCCATTTTTTTTAAAGTGACTCAAGATTGGGATATGGATGAGGGAAGAAGAGAGGAATAGGAAGCAAAAGAAGAGAGAAATATGTTGTATATCTCTTTGTATTGTATTTATGAAATATATGCTGTGTGTTAAAATTAAATGTGTTGCACATATTTCTCCTTTTAAGCCTCACAACAGTCTACTGGGTAGTCATAATAATCCCTAATTTACTGAGGAGAACCTGAAGGTTAAATAGCCTTTCCAAGATCAGGCACAGATGGAGCTGGGGTTTGAAAATAGATTTGTAAAATTTCAAGTCCCTGGTCTTTCCAGATGTTCCTTGGACTCCAAGACTGGTCTCTTTCTGCGTGGTTCCTTTCAACTGTGTTCTCCCTCCAGCCCAGGCACCGGTTCTCTCTGATCAGGTCTGGATCTGCCGTCACATTCCATCTTCTTCTCCATCTCCCCAGTCCTCTAACCACCAGTCCCTTTGGGGCTCCTTCTCGCGTGTGGGGGCCCATCTCATCCTCCAGACTCAGCCCTCTTGGCTCCTTGGCTTCCACTCCACCCCAAATTAACTTTAGTTTTTACTTATGCAACTTTAGGCGACTTTAGGTTAACAAGCCCTTTGGTTTAAAACAATACCAGCACCCCACTTTGATAACTCATGCAATAAAGATACATCTCCTCCATTTACTCTGGATTCCAAAAGTATAAGATGAGGGCTTCCCTGGTGGTCCAGTGGGTAGGGACACCGCCTTGCAGTGCAAGGGGCACCAGTTCGATCCCTGGCCTGGGAAGATCCCACGTGCTGCAGAGCGGCCGGATCGATATGTCCAACTACCAAACCAGAGCTCTGGAGCTCATGTGCCCAGAACTGGTGCTCTGAGATGAGGGAGTCCACTGCAGTGGGAGGCCCACACAGGCCAAAGAACAAAGATGGATGAAAATAAATAAATGAAAGACCAATAGAAGTGTCCAAATAAATAAGAAGTATAAGATGAACACATATAGAAACACTTTGCCTCACAGTAACTCAGACTTTTGTGAGAAAGCCTTTAAGTTCAGGGTCTGGAGAAGGAATAAACTGTTCCTATTCAGGATCAACAACGGGCTCCCAAATGAAGCCCTTGAAGGCACACAGAGTCAAGAGTCAATCTGTTCCAATCAACCCTCAGATAAGGAAGAACGTCACTCAGAGGGGAGGGTGGTGGTGGTGGGCTTTAGAAAAGACAATAGTGGCTTGGGATAGAGGTGACTGGTGAAAGTTTTCTAAGCACAACAGTCTACTGGGTAGTCATAATAATCCCTAATTTACTGAGGAGAACCTGAAGGTTAAATAGCCTTTCCAAGATCAGGCACAGATGGAGCTGGGGTTTGAAAATAGATTTGTAAAATTTCAAGTCCCTGGTCTTTCCAGATGTTCCTTGGACTCCAAGACTGGTCTCTTTCTGCGTGGTTCCTTTCAACTGTGTTCTCCCTCCAGCCCAGGCACCGGTTCTCTCTGATCAGGTCTGGATCTGCCGTCACATTCCATCTTCTTCTCCATCTCCCCAGTCCTCTAACCACCAGTCCCTTTGGGGCTCCTTCTCGCGTGTGGGGGCCCATCTCATCCTCCAGACTCAGCCCTCTTGGCTCCTTGGCTTCCACTCCACCCCAAATTAACTTTAGTTTTTACTTATGCAACTTTAGGCGACTTTAGGTTAACAAGCCCTTTGGTTTAAAACAATACCAGCACCCCACTTTGATAACTCATGCAATAAAGATACATCTCCTCCATTTACTCTGGATTCCAAAAGTATAAGATGAGGGCTTCCCTGGTGGTCCAGTGGGTAGGGACACCGCCTTGCAGTGCAAGGGGCACCAGTTCGATCCCTGGCCTGGGAAGATCCCACGTGCTGCAGAGCGGCCGGATCGATATGTCCAACTACCAAACCAGAGCTCTGGAGCTCATGTGCCCAGAACTGGTGCTCTGAGATGAGGGAGTCCACTGCAGTGGGAGGCCCACACAGGCCAAAGAACAAAGATGGATGAAAATAAATAAATGAAAGACCAATAGAAGTGTCCAAATAAATAAGAAGTATAAGATGAACACATATAGAAACACTTTGCCTCACAGTAACTCAGACTTTTGTGAGAAAGCCTTTAAGTTCAGGGTCTGGAGAAGGAATAAACTGTTCCTATTCAGGATCAACAACGGGCTCCCAAATGAAGCCCTTGAAGGCACACAGAGTCAAGAGTCAATCTGTTCCAATCAACCCTCAGATAAGGAAGAACGTCACTCAGAGGGGAGGGTGGTGGTGGTGGGCTTTAGAAAAGACAATAGTGGCTTGGGATAGAGGTGACTGGTGCAAGGAGAACAGAAAGTTTTCTAGCTAAAAGCAGAACATAAAAGGCTGGAATGATGAGTAAGTCAAACATGAAGTCGTGCTCTCTGGTCTTGTGGAAAATGAATGGTAGATGGACATAGCTTTGTATGTGCGTGTGTGGGACATGACAGGCTTCCCTGGTGGCTCAACGATAAGGAATCTGCCTGCAAAGCAGGAACCGCTGGAAATCCCTGGGTTGAGAAGATCTCCTGGAGGAGGGCATGACCACCCACTCCAGTACACTGGCCTGGAGAATGCTATGGACAGAGGAGCCTGGAGGGCTACAGTCCATAGGGTCACAAAGAGTTGGACTCAACTGAAGCGACTGAGCACGCACCACACATGTGACATGACAAGAGAATGTAACACTGTTGAGGACAAGGGGGTTTCTCCTGGCTTTTAAGTCTGAGCAGCAGAAAACAAACGAGAGATTGTTTTCTTACAGATCCTTAGGAGTAGTGGATTCTTGTACCTGGGATCCTGTTGACAATCTGGAGAATTCACACCAGATCCTCCTTGTTTGTAGGTCAGAGCTGGACCTGGGAGAAGGGTTGAAATGCCTCAGGCAACAGTAGAAAGGCCTGAGGAACACTTAAGTTTTTCTTTTTGTACATAGTGAACCGGACACCATGTCTTAACACTTTTTGTATCCTGAAGCACCTGACTTTGTACCTGGAACATAAATAGTGCTCCGTCACTGATCTTGAGGTGAACGAAAGGGTTTGGCATCAAGTTGGATGGCACTGGAACATAAATACCGTGATTTGACCAATAGAAGTGTCCAAATAAATAAGAAGTATAAGATGAACACATATAGAAACACTTTGCCTCACAGTAACTCAGACTTTTGTGAGAAAGCCTTTAAGTTCAGGGTCTGGAGAAGGAATAAACTGTTCCTATTCAGGATCAACAACGGGCTCCCAAATGAAGCCCTTGAAGGCACACAGAGTCAAGAGTCAATCTGTTCCAATCAACCCTCAGATAAGGAAGAACGTCACTCAGAGGGGAGGGTGGTGGTGGTGGGCTTTAGAAAAGACAATAGTGGCTTGGGATAGAGGTGACTGGTGCAAGGAGAACAGAAAGTTTTCTAGCTAAAAGCAGAACATAAAAGGCTGGAATGATGAGTAAGTCAAACATGAAGTCGTGCTCTCTGGTCTTGTGGAAAATGAATGGTAGATGGACATAGCTTTGTATGTGCGTGTGTGGGACATGACAGGCTTCCCTGGTGGCTCAACGATAAGGAATCTGCCTGCAAAGCAGGAACCGCTGGAAATCCCTGGGTTGAGAAGATCTCCTGGAGGAGGGCATGACCACCCACTCCAGTACACTGGCCTGGAGAATGCTATGGACAGAGGAGCCTGGAGGGCTACAGTCCATAGGGTCACAAAGAGTTGGACTCAACTGAAGCGACTGAGCACGCACCACACATGTGACATGACAAGAGAATGTAACACTGTTGAGGACAAGGGGGTTTCTCCTGGCTTTTAAGTCTGAGCAGCAGAAAACAAACGAGAGATTGTTTTCTTACAGATCCTTAGGAGTAGTGGATTCTTGTACCTGGGATCCTGTTGACAATCTGGAGAATTCACACCAGATCCTCCTTGTTTGTAGGTCAGAGCTGGACCTGGGAGAAGGGTTGAAATGCCTCAGGCAACAGTAGAAAGGCCTGAGGAACACTTAAGTTTTTCTTTTTGTACATAGTGAACCGGACACCATGTCTTAACACTTTTTTTGTATCCTGAAGCACCTGACTTTGTACCTGGAACATAAATAGTGCTCCGTCACTGATCTTGAGGTGAACGAAAGGGTTTGGCATCAAGTTGGATGGCACGAGTGGAAGTCGTGAGGAGGCTGGCAGGTTAAGAGTGCTGGCTCTGGGCCAGATCGCCTGGCTTCAAATCCATACGACCCAACCTACTGATGGTTTGACTTGGGACAAGTCACTTAAACTTTCTGTGCCTCAGCGTTTGACTATTTACAAAGCAGAAATGATAGTATTACTATTTCTTAAGGATGTTGTGGAGCTTAAGTAATAGAGTATTTAGAATTGTGCCTAGCCCACAGTAAGAGTTCTGTAACTTAGAAACTTGGAAATTATAAACCATACAAGGTTTTTTGTTTTTTAACTGACCAAGATTGGATAATAAACTAATGACACAATAACAGTAATGTACTGGATGATTGTAGCCTGTGGGTAAATGAAATAAATGATAGTAACATGATAAGGATGAGGGGAAGAAATTGAAAATACCCTGTTATAAGATGCTTGCCCTACATGTGAAGCAATCTTATGTTATTTGATGATGGCTTTAGATTAGTTTAAAATGTATGCTTCAAACTCTAGAGCAAGTATGAAAACTTTTTAAGAAGTATTATAATTGACACACTAAAAAAAGAGGTGAAAGGAACTCATATATAATAATCAATTAAAACCAGAGAAAGCAGAAAAACAGTTGAAGTCAAAATTAGAACATTTGTTTGGGTGGAGTCTGCCCTATAATCTCAGTTCTCTGATAGGGCCAAGGAAATTAGTTGATTTTCAGATTGTCCTGTTTTTCTTATTCTCAGGATGGGAGTGATATACTGGAAGTTCTTACAGATCCTTAGGAGTAGTGGATTCTTGTACCTGGGATCCTGTTGACAATCTGGAGAATTCACACCAGATCCTCCTTGTTTGTAGGTCAGAGCTGGACCTGGGAGAAGGGTTGAAATGCCTCAGGCAACAGTAGAAAGGCCTGAGGAACACTTAAGTTTTCTTTTGTACATAGTGAACCGGACACCATGTCTTAACACTTTTTTTGTATCCTGAAGCACCTGACTTTGTCCCTGGAACATAAATAGTGCTCCGTCACTGATCTTGAGGTGAACGAAAGGGTTTGGCATCAAGTTGGATGGCACGAGTGGAAGTCGTGAGGAGGCTGGCAGGTTAAGAGTGCTGGCTCTGGGCCAGATCGCCTGGCTTCAAATCCATACGACCCAACCTACTGATGGTTTGACTTGGGACAAGTCACTTAAACTTTCTGTGCCTCAGCGTTTGACTATTTACAAAGCAGAAATGATAGTATTACTATTTCTTAAGGATGTTGTGGAGCTTAAGTAATAGAGTATTTAGAATTGTGCCTAGCCCACAGTAAGAGTTCTGTAACTTAGAAACTTGGAAATTATAAACCATACAAGGTTTTTTGTTTTTTAACTGACCAAGATTGGATAATAAACTAATGACACAATAACAGTAATGTACTGGATGATTGTAGCCTGTGGGTAAATGAAATAAATGATAGTAACATGATAAGGATGAGGGGAAGAAATTGAAAATACCCTGTTATAAGATGCTTGCCCTACATGTGAAGCAATCTTATGTTATTTGATGATGGCTTTAGATTAGTTTAAAATGTATGCTTCAAACTCTAGAGCAAGTATGAAAACTTTTTAAGAAGTATTATAATTGACACACTAAAAAAAGAGGTGAAAGGAACTCATATATAATAATCAATTAAAACCAGAGAAAGCAGAAAAACAGTTGAAGTCAAAATTAGAACATTTGTTTGGGTGGAGTCTGCCCTATAATCTCAGTTCTCTGATAGGGCCAAGGAAATTAGTTGATTTTCAGATTGTCCTGTTTTTCTTATTCTCAGGATGGGAGTGATATACTGGAAGTTCTTTGCATGTCAGAACTGGAACTGGATATCCATCAAATCATTTTTTAAGTAGAGAAGATATTAGTCAGAAATGACATTCTTACTTCAAATATATTAACTTCATTCTTGAAAGCATTCCTCAGATAAGATTAGCTTATATATTTTCCAGTTCGTAAAAAAAAAAAAAAATCCATTAAAAATTATCATGAGATGGAGCTACTTTGCATTGAAAATCGAAGGTTTATTCTGCCTCTAACTTTGAACTCATTTTGCCTCTGGAGTTCTCCTCATGCCCAATACAGGGCCTATGAATTTAGTTCAGAGACTTGTACAATCACATCAAAGAGCTGAAAAAGACAGTATCTGGCAAAGAGGTTAGTATGAATCTCTGTTTGTAACTGGAAACATTGGATAGGTGCAAAGAACCTGTGTGATAGCTATGATTATTAACAATCACTTAAGAATGAGCCATAATTATGCCATGCATGCGTGCTAAGTCACTTCTGTCATGTCTGAATCTTTGTGACCCTATGAACTGAAGCCCTCCAGGCTCCTCCGTCCGTGGGATTTTCCCAGCAAGAATACTGGTTTGCCATCCCCTCCTCCAGGGGATCTTCCCAACTTAGGGACTGAATCCATGTCTCTTGAGTTTCCAGGTTTGTCAGGCAGGTGCTTTACCATTAGCACTACCAATTATGTCATAGATATGGTCATAGAAATGTACTGGTAAAAATAGAGGCAAAACTCATTAGATTTCTTTTGTTTATCAGGGAAATTTGGGAATATTAGAATTATCCCCTTATTCCTAATGATCTCCTGTTGAATATTGAGTAGCATAGGTATTTAAGATTGCCTGCCTGGGTAAGCCCCAACACTTCTAGCCCAAGTTAGAGCCATTCTCATTTGAAATAAACACATAGATTAGTGTTGGCAGTTAGTCAGTTCATGTAAATTACCAAATGGACTTCAAGAGTTGACTTGAACTTGTGATTTGGTGGCAGGATTGCCCTGGGAACCTAGGGTAAAACCTGAGAACAGATTCAGATTAGCGTCTGTGCTGGGATACCTGAGCTGAGCAGACAATCGAAAACAGTCACAGGAATGGGGTGTGTTGTATACAAAAAAATCTTTCAGTTTTGAGTGGTGGTGAATAGACTTTCTCTCCTCTACTGAATAGTGAAACTTAATCTGGTTTTGTACCTCACCACCAAATTAAATGTCAGAGACAGAGTTTTGGGTGAAACAGAAAAGAATAGCTTATTGTTTTGCCAGGCAAAGGGGGACACTTGGGATAATACCTTCAAAACTGTGTGTCCCAACCTGAAGGGGGAATAAGAAGTTTTATAGTAATGGTTCAAAGAGGTCATGGTCAGCTCCTGGACATTCTTCTACTTGGTTGGGGGTGAGTGGGAGTCAGCATCATCAACCTTCTGGTTCCAATGGGCTGGATATGATGAATTTCTCTCACCTGGTGAGGATTATCTGCAAATCAGCTTAAAGATACTGTTATGTGTATAGCTTGAAGGAGAGCCAGGACCCTGCCCCAAGACTGCAAGATTGTTTTTTTAGACTGTTTCTCCCTTATCTTGGCATTCCTTCCAATCACTAATTACCAAATGTTTGAATTTACCAACTGTTTGACCTTCAAGGAAAGTCACTGAGGCTGAATGAAGCCTATTTCCTATAATCAAGAAATGAGGGACACAGAAAGGCTTTTGTTTCCAGGAGCTCTACAGGATCCTGCTCAGTATCAAATAAGACAAATCAGAATGTTCTTAAAGTATTAGAGACTTGAGGTACCCTGGCAATTAAGACTAGATAGATACTGGAATGGACCACAAGGGATCGGTGTCGAGTCTTGTCCATGAAGCTTGTAAGGGGTTGCAGCAGGAATGGAAGGCAGACTGCTATGTATGTTTGAAGTGCAGTTTTATACAAAGACTAGGAAATGGACTAATGGGTTAATGACTGTTACTGATGATATTCACTGTTTTAAACTTCATTCTTGAATCTCAGCTTCTAAGAAGCTAATAAGTATTAGCCTGAAGTTGTTTAGCAAGCTTGGATCACCGTTTTGTCAGTAGAATGTAGTTAACAGAACATGCATCGTGGGATACTTTTGAAGTTGAAACAGTTTCATATATTTAAAATGTTGAAAATAATCCCTGGAACATAGAAGGTATTCACGAAATAAACTATCAGTTCACACACACACACACACACACACACATTTGTGCATGACCACAGTTAGAGATAAACAGTACATGCAAAAATGTCAGAAAGAATCCTTTACTTTTATTATTAAGTAAATAAAAGTTTAACAGATATAAACTTCCTCATTGTGGGGAATGTTGCAATCTTGTGACGGTTTAAGCAGTGTTTTCGCGTACGCACAGTTGCTGATATCTGTAAGACACTTTATGTCGACTGAAAAAGTACATGCAATCTAAACACTGAGAGTTATGTTTTATTTGGTGGAAATTTTTAGGACTTCAGGACTGAGAGACAGCATCTTAAGTAACCCTTAGAGAATTGCTCCAAAGAGATGACAGGAAGAGCCAGGCTACATAGAAGTTTTGCAGCAAAGGGCAGGTAGTCTTAAGAGGGGAAATAGATGGACTGCACGTTAGATACTTACAATTGACTTCTTGTTTGCATTTAATGGGCAGGAAGAAGTAGGCTTCAGGCTGGATACTTACAACTAACCTCTTGTTTGGATTTCCTGAGACAAAAGATAGGTGGGCTCCCTTTAAGGCGTTTACAATCAGCCTCTTGTTTGCCCTCGGAAATGGAAGTAACAGCAGAAATAGCGTAAACACCTTAAAGTAATAGTGAAGGCAAGAACAAAGGGGCAAAACCTTGTTTGAGTAAAGGATTATGGGATCTCTGCTCCCCACTTTCTGGGGACAAGGGAGACCCTACACATACATACACAGAAAGGCTCCTTGGGGATCAAAAATCAGGGGATAATTCCCGGCCATAACGAATCTTGCTCCTCCCAGAAGCCTTCACATTGAGATCCATCCTGGCTATGCAGTGCGTGTGTATCCATGGGAGAGTAACCAATGTAGGTCAGATGTGGAAAAAGAAATTGGATAACCAGCTAAAGGTAAACAAAGGCCCCTTGAACTGCCCTGTATAAATGACAACCACCTCTTTAGCTCCTCCTCATTGAGTGGGGGAATGCCCACACCCTTCTCCTTTAATGTACATCTGTGCCTTGCTTCCATTTTAACTAAACAGACTGCTTCCTTTGATATGTACCTCAGTCATCTGAGGTCAGTACCTTGTTTTCACATCCTGAGGTTGCTCAGGGCTCATCACAGGGAGTGGCTGAGGTCTGATGGCTGCTAGATGGCCGGGTTCTTCTTCTTGAGTTCCCCTAGGGTTCATGGACCTACATTGGAGGCTGAAATGGCTGGGGACTGTGACATCTGTGTTTACAGATATACCAGGAAATATTCCATTTCTCATTAATTGTAAACAACGGCTCCTCATAATATAGAGTGTGTAGGATCTTGGTCTTTCATAAAAGAGAGTTGAGTGATAGGGCATATTTTTTTGATTTTTTTGTTTGTTTGTTTGGGAGGATAAGTAATAAAGAAAATAGGAGTATACTTAGCATTAAGTATAAGATGAGAACAAAATTTACTTTCAACTGTTTATATTGTACTATATATTCAAGCATGAAAGACAAGAAGAACTAATTTAGTATAATTCCTTCCTCTAGTTTGTGTTTATTTGTAAATGTGATGTCTGTCTCATTTTGGTTCCTGCATTGATGTCAGGTTTTTTTTGTAAATGCTATAATATAAACTTGGAAAGCCCCAGATTAATTTTTTATTTAGAATGTTTTTAGAAAGCATTAAAATTACAACAGTTTTTAAATAACTGCATATTTGAAGTCTTATTTTGTTCAAGGATATAGCTAATTTGTTTAACAAGATTAGATAAACTCAGGAGTAAAATATTCTTAAAAGTACACATTTTATTGGTCTAAGTTTACAAATAATCACTATAAGCAATAGTAAAATTGTAAGCAATCTGAAAGATCCTATAATCTGTAAATTCTGTAGTTATCTGTAAAAGTACCGGTCAGCTGCAGTTTATCACAAATACTCATAACATTATTTACTCATTTAAACCTTAGCCACGGGTCATATGATTTTATTGCTGGCATTAAAAATAATAGATTTTACAAACAATTATTTCTATTTATAGAATCACTATTCTTTTTTTTACAATTCCTATTGGTCAGATTATGTTTATTTCACCATGCTGGGTGAGAATTATTTTGCACTATCAAGATCAACCAGTCAGTGCTAAAGGAAATCAACCCTGAATATCCACTGGAATGACTGAAGCTGGAACTGAAGCTCCAATCCCTCCCAACCTGATATGAAGAAATGATGCATTGGAAAAGATCCTGATGCTGAGAAAAATAGAAGGTAGAAGGAGAAGGAAAAGACAGAGGACAAGATGGTTAGATGTCATCCGATTCAATGGATTAATGAGGCTGAAATGGCTGGGGACTGTGACATCTGTGTTTACAGATATACCAGGAAATATTCCATTTCTCATTAATTGTAAACAACGGCTCCTCATAATATAGAGTGTGTAGGATCTTGGTCTTTCATAAAAGAGAGTTGAGTGATAGGGCATATTTTTTTGATTTTTTTGTTTGTTTGTTTGGGAGGATAAGTAATAAAGAAAATAGGAGTATACTTAGCATTAAGTATAAGATGAGAACAAAATTTACTTTCAACTGTTTATATTGTACTATATATTCAAGCATGAAAGACAAGAAGAACTAATTTAGTATAATTCCTTCCTCTAGTTTGTGTTTATTTGTAAATGTGATGTCTGTCTCATTTTGGTTCCTGCATTGATGTCAGGTTTTTATTGTAAATGCTATAATATAAACTTGGAAAGCCCCAGATTAATTTTTTATTTAGAATGTTTTTAGAAAGCATTAAAATTACAACAGTTTTTAAATAACTGCATATTTGAAGTCTTATTTTGTTCAAGGATATAGCTAATTTGTTTAACAAGATTAGATAAACTCAGGAGTAAAATATTCTTAAAAGTACACATTTTATTGGTCTAAGTTTACAAATAATCACTATAAGCAATAGTAAAATTGTAAGCAATCTGAAAGATCCTATAATCTGTAAATTCTGTAGTTATCTGTAAAAGTACCGGTCAGCTGCAGTTTATCACAAATACTCATAACATTATTTACTCATTTAAACCTTAGCCACGGGTCATATGATTTTATTGCTGGCATTAAAAATAATAGATTTTACAAACAATTATTTCTATTTATAGAATCACTATTCTTTTTTTTACAATTCCTATTGGTCAGATTATGTTTATTTCACCATGCTGGGTGAGAATTATTTTGCACTATCAAGATCAACCAGTCAGTGCTAAAGGAAATCAACCCTGAATATCCACTGGAATGACTGAAGCTGGAACTGAAGCTCCAATCCCTCCCAACCTGATATGAAGAAATGATGCATTGGAAAAGATCCTGATGCTGAGAAAAATAGAAGGTAGAAGGAGAAGGAAAAGACAGAGGACAAGATGGTTAGATGTCATCGCCGATTCAATGGATATGAGTTTGAGCAAGCTCCAGGAGTTGGTGAAGGACAAGGAAGCCTGGTGTGCTGCAGTCTGTGGGGTCAGACACAACTGAGCGACTGAACTGATCAAGATAAAAATTTATCGTTTGAAATAGAATGGACAGTGATTTGTGTAACGAGTTGCACTGTGTGCCTCTAAAACTCATATGTTGATGTCCTCACCCTCAGTACCTTAGAATGGGACTATTTGGAGATGGAGTCTTTAAAGGAGTGATTAAGTTAAAATGAGTCCATGAGGCAATGGACGATGGACCCTAATCCAATCTGACTAGAGTTCTTATAAGAAGAGGGATTTTTTTTTTAACGCTTTGAATTTTTATTCAAGTAGTTATTTAATTTTATTTTTAAACTTTCTATTTTATATTTGGGGTATAGCCTGTTAACAGCAATGTGATAGTCTCAGGTGAACAGTAAAGGGACTCTGCCGTACCTATATATGTGTCCGTTCTCCCCTCAAATCCCCTCCCATCAGGCTCCCACAGAACACTGAGCAGAGTCCAAGTGCTATACAGTAGTTCTTTGTTGTTTATACATTTTAAATATAGCAGTGCATACATATCCCTTTCCCCCATCCAAGAAGAGGAATTTTGGATACAAGTAGAGTGCATATGCCACACCTTCTGAGCCCACACTCTAGATCTCATGCTCCCCAACAAGAGAAGTCATAGCAATGAGAAGCCTATGCACCACAACAAAGACTACAACCTGGTCACTGCAAGTAGAGAAAACTTGTGCAAAGCAGTGAAAACACAACACAGTCAAAATTAAGTAAATACACAAATTTTTTAAAAAATGAAGAAAAGAAGAAGAGAAAGTATGGCATGTTTAGAACACTTACAGAAAAAATATTTCCACTGAACATGGCTTGCATGGCTCAGAGTACTAATCAAAGTTCTCTTGGATAACAGAAGACTTCAGCACCTTGTGATGGAACAAGAAAATGATCAGAGGCATGCATTGTCAGATCTCAAGAAAAATATAGAAGAAAAGTCAAATACTGTGCAAATGAACACCTTATAAAATAGCAAACCAGGAAAATAGACATTAAAACACAAAAGGGCAGGAGTTCCCCCACCCCCGCCCCATCTAAAGCCTGATGATCAGAGGTGGAACTGTTGTAATATAATAGAAATAAAGTGCACAATAAATGTAATGCACTTGAATCATCCTAAATCCATTCTCACTTGCCCTCCCACTCCCTGACTGGTCATTGGAAACATTGTCTTCCATAAAACAGGTCTCTGGGGCCAAAAAGTTTGGGGATTGTTGCAGTAGAGGACATAGAGGATAAGAAATTGAGAAAAGCAAGTAAAATAATAGATATAAACAAAATTGAAATAATTACTGTAGCCAAAAGTGTTAGTTTAAGTTTTAGACTGACCATAAAAACTGGAGAGACTGTACTATTTTGGATTAATTAACTGCTTTCTCTGAGAATGCTAGAAAAGGAGTAGAAGTAAAAGAAAGCATTGATCTGAAGACATCAATGCTACATGGGTAGCAGTATGAGGTACCTCTTATAGCTTAGCTGGTAAAGAATCTGCGTATGTTGGAGACCTGGGTTTGATCCCTGCATTGTGAGCATCCCCTGGAGAAGGGAAAGGCTACACACTCTGGTATTCTTGCCTGAAGAATTCCATGGCTCATCCGTGGGTCACAAAGAGTCGAATATGACTGAGTGACTTCACTGTGACTTTCAAGGAACAGAGGGATCCGTATCTGGGAGAAAGTGTCTGGTGATCCTCATAATTTGGACTGGTCTGGATAATTCTAAACAAAAAAAATTAGTGGATGAGGTACTGAAAAGCTGAGCAGAGCTACTGACAGACTTACAGGGATGGGAACAAAAATTAGGGTTTAAATTCTATCAAAAAGAAGGTCCTCATGGAAAATAAACTTCTGTGTACTAAACGAAAGAGCAAGGATGAGGGGGAGAGATAAATTAGGAGTTTAGGATTAACAAATACATTATATTACATTTAAAATAAATACTATAATATAATACTATATTTAATATAGCACAGAAAGCTGTAGTTACTATCTTATAATAACCTTGAGTGGAAAAGAATATGATAAATATATATGTGTATATATATATATGAAACTGAATCATTGTGCTGTACACCTGAAACTAATACAACATTGTAAATTAACAATACTTCAATTTTTTTTAGAAAGGGGTCAAAAATACCTTGTAAAATAAAACATTGTACAAGAATGTGGTTTATTGCCCTATATTGAAGCAAACTGATCCTAAATCCATTCTCACTTGCCCTCCCACTCCCTGACTGGTCATTGGAAGTTAAAACAGGTCTCTGGGGCCAAAAAGTTTGGGGATTGTTGCAGTAGAGGACATAGAGGATAAGAAATTGAGAAAAGCAAGTAAAATAATAGATATAAACAAAATTGAAATAATTACTGTAGCCAAAAGTGTTAGTTTAAGTTTTAGACTGACCATAAAAACTGGAGAGACTGTACTATTTTGGATTAATTAACTGCTTTCTCTGAGAATGCTAGAAAAGGAGTAGAAGTAAAAGAAAGCATTGATCTGAAGACATCAATGCTACATGGGTAGCAGTATGAGGTACCTCTTATAGCTTAGCTGGTAAAGAATCTGCGTATGTTGGAGACCTGGGTTTGATCCCTGCATTGTGAGCATCCCCTGGAGAAGGGAAAGGCTACACACTCTGGTATTCTTGCCTGAAGAATTCCATGGCTCATCCGTGGGTCACAAAGAGTCGAATATGACTGAGTGACTTCACTGTGACTTTCAAGGAACAGAGGGATCCGTATCTGGGAGAAAGTGTCTGGTGATCCTCATAATTTGGACTGGTCTGGATAATTCTAAACAAAAAAAATTAGTGGATGAGGTACTGAAAAGCTGAGCAGAGCTACTGACAGACTTACAGGGATGGGAACAAAAATTAGGGTTTAAATTCTATCAAAAAGAAGGTCCTCATGGAAAATAAACTTCTGTGTACTAAACGAAAGAGCAAGGATGAGGGGGAGAGATAAATTAGGAGTTTAGGATTAACAAATACATTATATTACATTTAAAATAAATACTATAATATAATACTATATTTAATATAGCACAGAAAGCTGTAGTTACTATCTTATAATAACCTTGAGTGGAAAAGAATATGATAAATATATATGTGTATATATATATATGAAACTGAATCATTGTGCTGTACACCTGAAACTAATACAACATTGTAAATTAACAATACTTCAATTTTTTTTAGAAAGGGGTCAAAAATACCTTGTAAAATAAAACATTGTACAAGAATGTGGTTTATTGCCCTATATTGAAGCAAACTAAAATGTAGGATGATGCTAAGCTGCAAATAAAGTGTAAATTTTGGTTTTGATATCAGGGTTATAATAGAAATAAAAACCTAATGACTGGACAGTGAATGAAGTTTACATAGTTATTTAAAAAAAAAAAAAATAGAAGAGTATCCTTGTTACCACATACTTAGCCTTTCATTTGGCACTTGAAGGGTTTCATTTTAATATTAAGAAAGAACCAGAAATACACCAAGTCTCACATTTTACAGTCAAAGAAATGAATGCACAGAGAGGTCGGAAAATTTGCCCAAGGTCATACAGTGACTATGAGCAGAGCTGACTTGGAGCTGGCTAGTCTGGCTTCAGAGCTCATGCTGTTTATCATCGTAGTTCAGTATTCAGCGCCCATAATATTGACACCCAAATCCAACAAAGTCAATACAAATAAAAACTTTAAAACAAATATTACAATGGCATTGTAATAACCTTGCAAAACAAAATAAAATTCAGTAGCACATTAAAAGTAGGAAAAAAAGAGCAGGTATGATTCATATTGACAGTGTAAAGAGGACTTAGCACACAGAAAATTACTGATTGAATTTAACATATTACTAGAACAAGGACAAAATCATAATCTCCATAGATGAAATTCTTTTGATAAAATTCCATATTCATTCTTGATTTTAGAAATTCTACTGAAATATAAATAATAGAATTTATCTTTATTATGCATTGATGGGGTCACGAGTCCGTATCATAATGATGGAAAACACTAGATATATTCATAATAAAGCTGGAAATGAAAAAAATTATTATTAGCTAGTATAATTGTCAGGGTTAGATGAGAGAAAGAAGAGGCAAAAATATTTAAATAGTACCGAGACAGGAGGAAACAGGTCAGGGCATAACCTTTGAAAAAAATGACATAGCGTAAGGATGCAGCATAAACTGGTTAGAATAGATCCAAGATGGAAGACTAGTTGACTTCCACCAGACTTCCAGCCTCAGTATACACCCATTGTAACAAATTAACAATACTTCAATTTTTTAAAATTTGTAAAATAAAACATTGAAGAATGTGGTTTATTGCCCTATATTGAAGCAAACTAAAATGTAGGATGATGCTAAGCTGCAAATAAAGTGTAAATTTTGGTTTTGATATCAGGGTTATAATAGAAATAAAAACCTAATGACTGGACAGTGAATGAAGTTTACATAGTTATTTAAAAAAAAAAAAAATAGAAGAGTATCCTTGTTACCACATACTTAGCCTTTCATTTGGCACTTGAAGGGTTTCATTTTAATATTAAGAAAGAACCAGAAATACACCAAGTCTCACATTTTACAGTCAAAGAAATGAATGCACAGAGAGGTCGGAAAATTTGCCCAAGGTCATACAGTGACTATGAGCAGAGCTGACTTGGAGCTGGCTAGTCTGGCTTCAGAGCTCATGCTGTTTATCATCGTAGTTCAGTATTCAGCGCCCATAATATTGACACCCAAATCCAACAAAGTCAATACAAATAAAAACTTTAAAACAAATATTACAATGGCATTGTAATAACCTTGCAAAAACAAAATAAAATTCAGTAGCACATTAAAAGTAGGAAAAAAAGAGCAGGTATGATTCATATTGACAGTGTAAAGAGGACTTAGCACACAGAAAATTACTGATTGAATTTAACATATTACTAGAACAAGGACAAAATCATAATCTCCATAGATGAAATTCTTTTGATAAAATTCCATATTCATTCTTGATTTTAGAAATTCTACTGAAATATAAATAATAGAATTTATCTTTATTATGCATTGATGGGGTCACGAGTCCGTATCATAATGATGGAAAACACTAGATATATTCATAATAAAGCTGGAAATGAAAAAAATTATTATTAGCTAGTATAATTGTCAGGGTTAGATGAGAGAAAGAAGAGGCAAAAATATTTAAATAGTACCGAGACAGGAGGAAACAGGTCAGGGCATAACCTTTAAAAGAATGACATAGCGTAAGGATGCAGCATAAACTGGTTAGAATAGATCCAAGATGGAAGACTAGTTGACTTCCACCAGACTTCCAGCCTCAGTATACACCCATTGTAACAAATTAGGAAGCTAAATGATATGCCAATAGGTGCCATGACAGTTCCAAGGCCAACCGTAGAGGTCAAAAAGTAGACAATGGCCCCATTCCTGGAAATAGCTGGGATACTCCTCCTTCTCATTAGCCTGCAAGATTACCTACCCACCTACTGATAAAACCTGGCCATGCCATACCCCAGTGCTGTTCTCATCTTCTGAGATGGCCCACAGTCTGTCTGCAGAGTGTGTTTCTCTCTAAATAAATCCACTTTTTACCTATCACTTTTGCAGAGTGTGTTTCTCTCTAAATAAATCCACTTTTTACCTATCACTTTGTTTCTCATTGAATTGTTTTCTTCAGTGAGACATCAAGAACCTGAACTTCAGTAAGTCCTGAGACAAGTGCGATCTCAGTTAAAAGACTGGCTTCGAGTCCCAGTCTAGGTTTTGGCTGGGTTTGAATCCTGGCTTGTGGGTTCAGCTCCTAGTCTGAGTTACAGGGCTTCAGTAAGAGATAAATTATCATTCTTTTTGCGGGGGTGAGGGGCACTTATATTGGTCTTTCATTTATCTATTTTCATCCATCTTTGTTCTTTGGTCCAAGTGGGCCTCCCATTGCAGTGGCCTCTGTCGCTGCAGAGCACTGACTCTGGGTGTATGTGCTCCAGAGCTCCGGCTCGGTAATTGGACACATTGGTCCAGCTGCTCCGCGGCACGTGGGATCTTCCCAGGCCAGAGATCTTACTGGCGCCTTGAACTGCAAGGCGGTGTCCTTACCCACTGGGCCACCAAGGAAGCCCTATCATTCTTAATAGAAGAAATGATTCTATATATTTATGAAAAGGCGGAAAAGATGTTTAACAAATTCTTAAATACAGAAAATTAATATTCATAATAAAGCTGGAAATGAAAAAAATTATTATTAGCTAGTATAATTGTCAGGGTTAGATGAGAGAAAGAAGAGGCAAAAATATTTAAATAGTACCGAGACAGGAGGAAACAGGTCAGGGCATAACCTTTAAAAGAATGACATAGCGTAAGGATGCAGCATAAACTGGTTAGAATAGATCCAAGATGGAAGACTAGTTGACTTCCACCAGACTTCCAGCCTCAGTATACACCCATTGTAACAAATTAGGAAGCTAAATGATATGCCAATAGGTGCCATGACAGTTCCAAGGCCAACCGTAGAGGTCAAAAAGTAGACAATGGCCCCATTCCTGGAAATAGCTGGGATACTCCTCCTTCTCATTAGCCTGCAAGATTACCTACCCACCTACTGATAAAACCTGGCCATGCCATACCCCAGTGCTGTTCTCATCTTCTGAGATGGCCCACAGTCTGTCTGCAGAGTGTGTTTCTCTCTAAATAAATCCACTTTTTACCTATCACTTTTGCAGAGTGTGTTTCTCTCTAAATAAATCCACTTTTTACCTATCACTTTGTTTCTCATTGAATTGTTTTCTTCAGTGAGACATCAAGAACCTGAACTTCAGTAAGTCCTGAGACGAAGTGCGATCTCAGTTAAAAGACTGGCTTCGAGTCCCAGTCTAGGTTTTGGCTGGGTTTGAATCCTGGCTTGTGGGTTCAGCTCCTAGTCTGAGTTACAGGGCTTCAGTAAGAGATAAATTATCATTCTTTTTTGCGGGGATGAGGGGGCACTTATATTGGTCTTTCATTTATCTATTTTCATCCATCTTTGTTCTTTGGTCCAAGTGGGCCTCCCATTGCAGTGGCCTCTGTCGCTGCAGAGCACTGACTCTGGGTGTATGTGCTCCAGAGCTCCGGCTCGGTAATTGGACACATTGGTCCAGCTGCTCCGACGTACGTGGGATTTTCCCAGGCCAGAGATCTTACTGGCGCCCCTTGAACTGCAAGGCGGTGTCCTTACCCACTGGGCCACCAAGGAAGCCCTATCATTCTTAATAGAAGAAATGATTCTATATATTTATGAAAAGGGGAATTATCTTATAAACTGTTGCAATTAAATAGATGTTAACATTTTAAATACAGAAAAGAGATCTGTCTATGAACCAGCAGCACCACATTTAGGAATCAGCAGTCCTATTCCTAAGAACTTACCCATATAGTTATGTTTTCAAATCTGCATCTTAATGTATACATAGAAGGATATTATGGACAGACTTGTTAGTTCTCCTAAGAGACTGGAAGCAATGTAAATACCAAGTAAAGACCAGTTAATTAATATGGAGCAAGGCAAAACTGTGCAACTCTGAAATAAATGAAACAGCTTGGATACACTTGCATGAAGAAAAGCCTACAAAGATACACATTAGATAAAAAAACAACAAAAAACCTAAAGACAAAGTTTTGGAACAAACATGCTTACAAATGACTGTACTAGTTTATGTGTAGAATATCTCTGAAGCGGTACAAAATAATCATTACCTCTGAAAAGTAAAAGTGGTGGTGGTTGAGAAACAATAATAGAAAAAAAGCATTATTTGTTTCTGAGTATTCTTTTTTAAAATCTCTTTATCATGTTTATATAAAGCCTATTAAATATCTTTTTTTTTTTTTTCAAAAACTTAATCTGGAGAAATGAGCAAGAAGAGACAATATAGTTTGAAAAACCAGTTTAATAATGAGGTTCTTAACTTTACCTGATATTTAAACATATTATACAGTGATTAAATATATGTGTTTTACTGGTGCTAGAAGAAGAAAAGAGAGCAATAGAATAGAACTGCAGCTTGGAGATAGCCAGTTAACAATGCTGTGATAGATTCAGGTAAACAGTGAAGGGGCTTGCCCATGCATTTACATGTAGTCATTCTCCCCCAAACCCCCCTCCTATTCAGGCTGGTACCTAACACTGAGCAGAGTTCCATGTGCTATACAATAGATCTTTGTTGGTTATCCATTTCAAACATGTGACAATAAATTGATAAATGGGCAAAGACTCTTCACAGTATAGGAAAGAACAATTAAGACTTTCAGCATTCTGTACAAAGAATCTCTAAAAATAAGAAAATACTTTCTTGTGTGAAAAGTTGCTTTCTTGTCTTCATTTGTTTCTCAAATGAAAAGAACTTTGGTGTGGAAAAGGTCTTTATGAAAATAGATCTTTTCAAGTTCTGTATTTCAAAGAGAAATGTAGACAAAATGAAAATGGAAAACAACTTAGAGTAAGCTTTTGCAACACAAATGACAAAATGGTTAGTATGGAAAGTATTTTACATTTTCTATATGTCAGTGTGAAACTGAAACAACCTGATTTGTTTAAACATGGGTTATGAAGATGAGTAGGAATTTCATAAAAGTATATTTTATTTACAAATGATCAGTGTACATATAAAAATATTCAGTCTTACTTGTAATGAAAAGGCTAATTTAATTCCAACCTGAGATGGCAGTTTCACTTCTTTTTGCTGGTTTGTAATCTTGCATCATAGATATGAAGAAATCATTCTCATAAATGTTTCAACTCTATGACCAATGTTTTTCGTGGTAAATTAGCTACTTATCATGCCCAATGCGTGCCTTGATATGAATCACCCCCTCTGAATCCAGTTCCTCTCACGATTGGAAACTCAGGCTCAGGGCTACTCTCAAGCTATGAGTTGATGTCACTTTGATATGTGACGATTTTGGGCGGGCAGGGAACGGAACTTGGACACATTTGTGGTAACATCATCTGAGGATGAAATTACTCAGATGGGTCAAGGTTTTCCTGCCTCAGTTCCAATTCCTGGTTTGCGATTGTTTATCTCTTCTTAGATCTTGATTTTGGAAACCCAGCATATCACATATATAGCCTAGTGTGCCTCAAATTTAACGTTTTACACAACCTCCAATTGTAATGTCTTTCACAACTTTTTCCCACTTGAGTAGAGTTAGAGATTCTGTTATGGGGATTGAAATACTTTGAGTCTGAAAGATAAGTGTCTGAAAGAACTGAAGTATTCGTATAAAGAGATTAAGTAAACTGCTTAAGATGACACAGCTGCTTAGCTAAGAATCCCAGGCTGCCTGGCATGGGGTCCATGCTCTCACGCACAAAGCCATATGTTTTGTTTCATTCTCAGCTTTTGCTGTCTTTTCGTTGCTAATTTTTCATTCATTGCTTTTTAACCAGAGAAAAGTGAAAGTGTTAGTCACTCAGTCGTGTCCAACTCTTTGCAAACCCATGGACTGTATTCTCTGTCCATGGAATTCTCCAGGCAAGAGTACTGGGGTAGGTAGTCATTCCCTTCTCCAGGAGATCTTCCCAACTCAGAGATTGAACCTGAGTCTCCTGCATTGCAGGCAGATTCTTTACTGTCTGAGACACCAGGTTAGCCCCTTAATCAGAGAACATTTGTAAAATTTCCATTTTTAAGATACTCATTGAGAGATCCTGCTGTGGTAGACTCAGATATTCCTCATGTGCTTGAAAAGAATGTCTGAACCTTCTTTAAGATATAGTGTGTATATCTTTTAGATTGAATTTGTTTTGTGCTATTCAAATCTTCGTATTCATATTAAGTCTTTGGTTATATCAATTCTTGAGACACATTTTAAATTCTCTATCAATGGTCATATATTGGACTTCCTTGGTGGCTCAGACAGTAAAGAATCGTGGGGCCCGTCAATCCCTTGATATGAATCACCCCTCTGAATCCAGTTCCTCTCCAGAAACTCAGGCTCAGGGCTACTCTCAAGCTATGAGTTGATGTCACTTTGATATGTGACGATTTTGGGCGGGCAGGGAACGGAACTTGGACACATTTGTGGTAACATCATCTGAGGATGAAATTACTCAGATGGGTCAAGGTTTTCCTGCCTCAGTTCCAATTCCTGGTTTGCGATTGTTTATCTCTTCTTAGATCTTGATTTTGGAAACCCAGCATATCACATATATAGCCTAGTGTGCCTCAAATTTAACGTTTTACACAACCTCCAATTGTAATGTCTTTCACAACTTTTTCCCACTTGAGTAGAGTTAGAGATTCTGTTATGGGGATTGAAATACTTTGAGTCTGAAAGATAAGTGTCTGAAAGAACTGAAGTATTCGTATAAAGAGATTAAGTAAACTGCTTAAGATGACACAGCTGCTTAGCTAAGAATCCCAGGCTGCCTGGCATGGGGTCCATGCTCTCACGCACAAAGCCATATGTTTTGTTTCATTCTCAGCTTTTGCTGTCTTTTCGTTGCTAAT
The DNA here is from genome assembly GCA_022376925.1 of Tragulus kanchil. Taxonomy (NCBI): domain Eukaryota; kingdom Metazoa; phylum Chordata; class Mammalia; order Artiodactyla; family Tragulidae; genus Tragulus; species Tragulus kanchil. Next base: position 157,933,227 of record JAIOJX010000025.1, on the reverse strand, counting down.
TTTTCATTCATTGCTTTTTAACCAGAGAAAAGTGAAAGTGTTAGTCACTCAGTCGTGTCCAACTCTTTGCAAACCCATGGACTGTATTCTCTGTCCATGGAATTCTCCAGGCAAGAGTACTGGGGTAGGTAGTCATTCCCTTCTCCAGGAGATCTTCCCAACTCAGAGATTGAACCTGAGTCTCCTGCATTGCAGGCAGATTCTTTACTGTCTGAGACACCAGGTTAGCCCCTTAATCAGAGAACATTTGTAAAATTTCCATTTTTAAGATACTCATTGAGAGATCCTGCTGTGGTAGACTCAGATATTCCTCATGTGCTTGAAAAGAATGTCTGAACCTTCTTTAAGATATAGTGTGTATATCTTTTAGATTGAATTTGTTTTTGTGCTATTCAAATCTTCGTATTCATATTAAGTCTTTGGTTATATCAATTCTTGAGACACATTTTAAATTCTCTATCAATGGTCATATATTGGACTTCCTTGGTGGCTCAGACAGTAAAGAATCTGCCTGCATCGTGGGAGACCTAGGTTCAATCCCTGGGTTGGAAAGATCCCCTGGAGAAGAGAAAGGCCACCTACACCAGTATTCTTGCCTGGAGATTTCCATGGCTTGTCCATGGGTTGCAAAGAGATCATATATTTGTCCATTTCTCCTGGTACATTTGCCAATTTTTTAAAAAATAGATTTCAGGTGATTAAGTAGATACATGTTCACGATTATTTTAGCTTTAAATGCATCATTATTTGTAAATATGGGCTTCCCCGATGGCTCAGGGGTAAAGAATCTACCTGAACTGTAGGAAATGCAAGAGATACGGGTTTGATCCCTATGTCAGGAAGATCCCCTGAAGAAGGAAATGATGACCCACTCCAGTATTCTTGCTTGGAAAATCCCATGGACAGAGGCGCCTGATAGGCTACAGTCCATGAGGTCCCAAAGAGTCACAGCTGAAGAACTACAGACACTTGCATGCATTTGTATCTATATCTCAATTCCAGCTTTTTATCTTAAACTCTATTCCAATTAATATTTTATATCAATTCTCTTTACATGATATTTTATATGTAGGTTTTCTGTTATCTTTTGTAAGTAATGGAATGTGTGCATTTAATTTTTATACCATTTGAAAATCTCCAACTGTTTACATTATTATTATTTATAGCATATTCCAACTTACCATTATCTCATTTTGTTTTCTGTTTAATATGAATTTGTCCAATTATCTCATTTGTATTCTCTGTCCATGGAATTCTCCAGGCAAGAGTACTGGGGTAGGTAGTCATTCCCTTCTCCAGGAGATCTTCCCAACTCAGAGATTGAACCTGAGTCTCCTGCATTGCAGGCAGATTCTTTACTGTCTGAGACACCAGGTTAGCCCCTTAATCAGAGAACATTTGTAAAATTTCCATTTTTAAGATACTCATTGAGAGATCCTGCTGTGGTAGACTCAGATATTCCTCATGTGCTTGAAAAGAATGTCTGAACCTTCTTTAAGATATAGTGTGTATATCTTTTAGATTGAATTTGTTTTTGTGCTATTCAAATCTTCGTATTCATATTAAGTCTTTGGTTATATCAATTCTTGAGACACATTTTAAATTCTCTATCAATGGTCATATATTGGACTTCCTTGGTGGCTCAGACAGTAAAGAATCTGCCTGCATCGTGGGAGACCTAGGTTCAATCCCTGGGTTGGAAAGATCCCCTGGAGAAGAGAAAGGCCACCTACACCAGTATTCTTGCCTGGAGATTTCCATGGCTTGTCCATGGGTTGCAAAGAGATCATATATTTGTCCATTTCTCCTGGTACATTTGCCAATTTTTTAAAAAATAGATTTCAGGTGATTAAGTAGATACATGTTCACGATTATTTTAGCTTTAAATGCATCATTATTTGTAAATATGGGCTTCCCCGATGGCTCAGGGGTAAAGAATCTACCTGAACTGTAGGAAATGCAAGAGATACGGGTTTGATCCCTATGTCAGGAAGATCCCCTGAAGAAGGAAATGATGACCCACTCCAGTATTCTTGCTTGGAAAATCCCATGGACAGAGGCGCCTGATAGGCTACAGTCCATGAGGTCCCAAAGAGTCACAGCTGAAGAACTACAGACACTTGCATGCATTTGTATCTATATCTCAATTCCAGCTTTTTATCTTAAACTCTATTCCAATTAATATTTTATATCAATTCTCTTTACATGATATTTTATATGTAGGTTTTCTGTTATCTTTTGTAAGTAATGGAATGTGTGCATTTAATTTTTATACCATTTGAAAATCTCCAACTGTTTACATTATTATTATTTATAGCATATTCCAACTTACCATTATCTCATTTTGTTTTCTGTTTAATATGAATTTGTCCATATTTTAGGTTTTCCTTTCTGCCTTTTAAGTTTTCTCTAGTATATTTTTGTTTATTCTCCTATTTTAAGAGTAATACATAGTATGCATCCTTAAGGCATAAATGTTTAATATTAGTAAAGGTTTACCATATTCTTTTCCACTTATTCTTAATTTGTACAATTTTAGACTGTAGTCTTTTTTTAGTCATATTTCTATCCTTGTTTATACAGATGAGAGCCTTACTACAATTTAACTTCTTTCTAAATTTCTTCTGTAGCATTCTTATTGAGATCTAGTGTTTAAGTTTTATATCATTTCCCAAATGTTGCTCTGGGTTGATTTTAACCAGAACTCAACATTTATCACTATTTACCAAAACATATCTCTAATTTCCTTGCTCATCATTGTTACTTGCATGACACTTTCCTCCTATGACCTTTTAATAATAGTCTGTTTTTGCTAAGGGGAGATATGTTCTTATTTTAATTGACTTATTAACACAATATATCTTTTTTTTTTCTGACAAATTTTAAGTGTTTTCACTCCGTCATGGTCTTCAGTATCTTTATGATTTGTTTAGGTGTAGATTTATGGGAAATATGTTCTTTGGAAAGTTATCACATGCTTTGATTATGGAGACCTCTCTGTAAGGCATTATGATGAACTTTGCTTATGTGCAGTGAGCGCCATAGGTTCTGAATCTCTCTTTTGTCTTACCCTCAATTCGTAAGTTCAGATGCTTATGCAATATGAATAATGTGATGTCTGACCCCTAGGTCCTTGCTTGTTATATCTTCAAGCCCTGCTTTTCTGAAGTTGATTCTGTGTCTGTTCACAGCCTGCGGTAGGTATTTTTCCATCTACCGAGATCTTGACTATCTGATGGAGATTTTCTAGTCTTTGTGCCTAAACAGAGCAAGCTTTCCTAGTTCAGGGCTCTAAACCTGTGCCCAAGAGACGATAATGTCCTAAGTGCTAAGACATTATCTGTTACACATTCCGAACTTCTATCCTTTTCTTCTCATCATAGCTTCATCTTTTGTTTTATGACTCTGGGATCATTCTTTTTGATACCCAGTGAGATCTATTTATTTCTTCTGAGTTTAGTCATGTGATAGAATTTGTGACACAAAAATCATTTTTCAAGTTAAATTGTACACGTAAGATGAGGCAATTATGATGACATCAGAAACCATAGAAAAAGAACTTGCCAGAGCTATATTTTGAACCCCAGTGATGGCATCTGATTCTGCTGCTGTGCTACATGGGAAATGCAGGACATCTATAAAACATAGTTTTACTGTGACAGAGTTGTGTTGGTGGTGGGTGAATGTTTTCTCTGAGGTGACATAATAGAAGTTTGACCTGTCTCACTTTGAGCTTCAAGGTTGTCAAAGGATTTCAAAGTAAAACCTATAGTCAAATAGTCATTTGTACTGTTGAGGATATGCATGGATAGTATGACAGACAATGAAAGGCAAAATGACAGAAAGGACGGTGATGAAAATGTACTAATTCAGCATGAATGAGTGTAAAATATCCCTTGTGCCAGCATAACAGGATGTGGCATCAAGAAATGGCAACCCAACTATTTCCACCCCCACATAAAAGGAAATGGCAGCCCACTCCAGTGTTCTTGCCTGGAGAATCCCATGGACAAAGGAGCCTGGCAGGTAACAGTCCATGGGGCACAAGAGCAGGACAAGACTTAGCAACTAAACCATCACCAAACCAACAAGTCAAAACATGTCAGCCCTATAGTGAAAGGGACTGTTTTTCCCTCATTTATTCTGCCAAGAGTGACTCTAATTGCATTTTTATTTTTGCCTAACAGTCTCACATTAATAAGAATTAACATATGAAAAACTTTACATGGATGACACATAAGAAAATCTGTGACACATGATCTAGCAGTAATTAGATTAGTGTTTCCTGTTTATTCATGCTGCTGTTCAACAAGCTAGAACAAATGTTCTCACAGAGCTTTGAAGCCAAGAAAAATCTTGTGACTAAATTCTACATCATCTTTGTCCATGCTTTGAGCACATGGACAGAGATTTTAAAAGCAATCTGTTTGAATATCTCTGGTGCTGAATATTTCAGGGTTTTATTCCCATATTTTAAAAGCATAAACAAAAAAATGGCAGAATTAGCAGCAATGTTCTCCTTGCAAAGAAAATTATTGTACTGCTTAGTTTTCCTCTCTGTTAACAAAGATCTCCAATGGTGTGTTTCTATGACTAATTGGGATGGGGGGAGATGTATATTAATATTTAAAATGCCAGTTCATAGGCATTGACTCCTGGAGTTCTGAATCTCTTGATCTATATTGGAGTCTAATAATCTGCATTTTAATAAACATTGCCTGAACAGGATTCCTCTATACACCAAGTTTTGAGAACTATTGATACTGAGACTAAGAGCATGGTAGTCAGTACACCAAGACAAGTATTCGGAGTACCCAGATATCTGTGGAAATTGGTCATCTTCTCTGATTGCTGCCAGGCCGTGTTAATTTATAGAAGAACTAATCATACAAACAACTCTGTGAACAGGTTTATCCAAGCTACATATAGCAAAGACAAGTGAAATTCAAAATATATCATCCTACAGTTTGGAATTCATACATTAGGTCTGCTGGATTAAACTAAAACTTTTTTCCAAGGAGAAATGGTATCAGTGAAGTGATTAAAATGTGAATGAATATAAAGAAGGGTTTTCCACTCATAGGAATCAAGACCACCAGAGAAGTATCAACAGCCTCAATATGCAGGTTTAATCACTCTAATGGCAGAAAATGAAGATGAGCTAAGTATCTTCATGAGGGTGAAGGAGGAGAGTGGAAAAGCAGGCTTGAAAGTCAACCTTCAAGAAACTATAAGCAGGTCCTTCATCATTCACTCTTAATGGCAGAAAGATGGGACTGTTTTTCCCTCATTTATTCTGCCAAGAGTGACTCTAATTGCATTTTTATTTTTGCCTAACAGTCTCACATTAATAAGAATTAACATATGAAAAACTTTACATGGATGACACATAAGAAAATCTGTGACACATGATCTAGCAGTAATTAGATTAGTGTTTCCTGTTTATTCATGCTGCTGTTCAACAAGCTAGAACAAATGTTCTCACAGAGCTTTGAAGCCAAGAAAAATCTTGTGACTAAATTCTACATCATCTTTGTCCATGCTTTGAGCACATGGACAGAGATTTTAAAAGCAATCTGTTTGAATATCTCTGGTGCTGAATATTTCAGGGTTTTATTCCCATATTTTAAAAGCATAAACAAAAAAATGGCAGAATTAGCAGCAATGTTCTCCTTGCAAAGAAAATTATTGTACTGCTTAGTTTTCCTCTCTGTTAACAAAGATCTCCAATGGTGTGTTTCTATGACTAATTGGGATGGGGGGAGATGTATATTAATATTTAAAATGCCAGTTCATAGGCATTGACTCCTGGAGTTCTGAATCTCTTGATCTATATTGGAGTCTAATAATCTGCATTTTAATAAACATTGCCTGAACAGGATTCCTCTATACACCAAGTTTTGAGAACTATTGATACTGAGACTAAGAGCATGGTAGTCAGTACACCAAGACAAGTATTCGGAGTACCCAGATATCTGTGGAAATTGGTCATCTTCTCTGATTGCTGCCAGGCCGTGTTAATTTATAGAAGAACTAATCATACAAACAACTCTGTGAACAGGTTTATCCAAGCTACATATAGCAAAGACAAGTGAAATTCAAAATATATCATCCTACAGTTTGGAATTCATACATTAGGTCTGCTGGATTAAACTAAAACTTTTTTCCAAGGAGAAATGGTATCAGTGAAGTGATTAAAATGTGAATGAATATAAAGAAGGGTTTTCCACTCATAGGAATCAAGACCACCAGAGAAGTATCAACAGCCTCAATATGCAGGTTTAATCACTCTAATGGCAGAAAATGAAGATGAGCTAAGTATCTTCATGAGGGTGAAGGAGGAGAGTGGAAAAGCAGGCTTGAAAGTCAACCTTCAAGAAACTAAAATCAAGGCATCAGGTCCCATCATTCCTGCTCAGTCGATTCCAACTCTTTGTGACCCCATGGTCGGTGGCCCTCTAGGCTCCTCTTTTTCAGGCAAGAATACTGGAGTGGATTGCCACTTCCTGTTCCAGGGGATCTTCCCAACCCAGAGATTGAACATGCATCATCTGCATCTCCTGGATTGGCAGACAGATTCTTTACCACTATGCCACCTGGGCAGGCAGTTCTATCACTTCATGGCAAATAGAAAGGAAAAATGTGGAATCAGTGGCAAAATTTTATTTTGGGGGGCCCCAAAATCATTGTGGAAGGTGATGCAGCCATGAAATTAAAAGACGCTTGCTCTTTGGAAGGAAGGCTATAACAAACCTAGACAGCATATTAAAAAGGAGAGACATAACTTTGCTAGCAAAGGTCCATACAGTCAAAGCTGTGGTTTTTCTAGTAGTCATGTGTGGATGTGAAACTTGGACCATAAAGAAGGCTGAGTGTCCAAGAATTGATGCTTTCAAATTGTGGTGCTGGAGAAGACTCTTGAGAGTCCCTTGGACTTGGGAGATCAAACTAGTCAATCCTAAAGGAAATCAACACTGAATATTCATTGGAAGAACTGATGCTGAAGCTCTGCTACTTTGATCACCTGAGGCAGAGCCCACTCATTGGAAAAGACCCTGATGCTGGGAGTGACTGAAGGCAAAGGGAGAAGGGGGCATCAGAGGATGAGATGGTTAGATGGAATCACTGACTAAATGAACATGAATTTGAGCAAACTCTGTCCTTCAGTGGAGGACAGAGAAGTCTTGCAATCCATGGTGTTGCAGAGTCAGACACAATTTAATGACTGAACAACACAACTGTCTATCAGTTAGTATCTACTGCTGGAAGATGGAATGTTCCAGTTTCTACTGGGGTTAGGGATGAGGTAAGTACATCTAAGCCAGATACAACAAAAGTGAAGGAGAATGGTATTCCAAAGCAAAACTGGGGTGCTGTTTTCAGAAGAGGTATGAACGCTGGCAAGGCAAACAAATGAATTGTTTCCACATTTTACTACATGCTATATATATTTCACTAGGCATGCCAATACAAACCCCTGGAGCATAAATTCATTTTTATCAGGTGTGAGAAGCACCTGAAGGTGTGTTCAGAGAAGGCCTCTTAGTCCCTCAAGCAAATGGACTTCCGTTTGTTTTCCAGTCCACCTAAGGCAGCCACTGATTGAAAGTCAACCTTCAAGAAACTAAAATCAAGGCATCACCCTGCAGTCTCCTGGATTCGGCCCTAGGCTCTTTTTCAGGCAAGAATACTGGAGTGGATTGCCACTTCCTGTTCCAGGGGATCTTCCCAACCCAGAGATTGAACATGCATCATCTGCATCTCCTGGATTGGCAGACAGATTCTTTACCACTATGCCACCTGGGCAGGCAGTTCTATCACTTCATGGCAAATAGAAAGGAAAAATGTGGAATCAGTGGCAAAATTTTATTTTGGGGGGCCCCAAAATCATTGTGGAAGGTGATGCAGCCATGAAATTAAAAGACGCTTGCTCTTTGGAAGGAAGGCTATAACAAACCTAGACAGCATATTAAAAAGGAGAGACATAACTTTGCTAGCAAAGGTCCATACAGTCAAAGCTGTGGTTTTTCTAGTAGTCATGTGTGGATGTGAAACTTGGACCATAAAGAAGGCTGAGTGTCCAAGAATTGATGCTTTCAAATTGTGGTGCTGGAGAAGACTCTTGAGAGTCCCTTGGACTTGGGAGATCAAACTAGTCAATCCTAAAGGAAATCAACACTGAATATTCATTGGAAGAACTGATGCTGAAGCTCTGCTACTTTGATCACCTGAGGCAGAGCCCACTCATTGGAAAAGACCCTGATGCTGGGAGTGACTGAAGGCAAAGGGAGAAGGGGGCATCAGAGGATGAGATGGTTAGATGGAATCACTGACTAAATGAACATGAATTTGAGCAAACTCTGTCCTTCAGTGGAGGACAGAGAAGTCTTGCAATCCATGGTGTTGCAGAGTCAGACACAATTTAATGACTGAACAACACAACTGTCTATCAGTTAGTATCTACTGCTGGAAGATGGAATGTTCCAGTTTCTACTGGGGTTAGGGATGAGGTAAGTACATCTAAGCCAGATACAACAAAAGTGAAGGAGAATGGTATTCCAAAGCAAAACTGGGGTGCTGTTTTCAGAAGAGGTATGAACGCTGGCAAGGCAAACAAATGAATTGTTTCCACATTTTACTACATGCTATATATATTTCACTAGGCATGCCAATACAAACCCCTGGAGCATAAATTCATTTTTATCAGGTGTGAGAAGCACCTGAAGGTGTGTTCAGAGAAGGCCTCTTAGTCCCTCAAGCAAATGGACTTCCGTTTGTTTGAGGCAGCCATCTACAGACGCATTTTTATCCAGTCCACCTAAACAGGCCTGAAGTCTAACAGTAGCGTGTGTTAGTCTCAAGTTGGGGACTCTAGTATATACCAAGTTTGACTCTTCTTTCTTATTTACTTCCTTTTTTGCTCAATGTCCACTTTTTTCTATGAGATGCTTTGATAATTCTTAAGTAAATTCTTGTTGCTCAAAAATCTGCAGTTTGGCAAGATTTATTGCATAATACAGATTGTTAAAGGAAGCCAAACTCTCATGCACCACTTAAAGACTTTTGACCCTCAGAAAGTTAAAAAAAAAGTGGAGGGGAATAAGTCATGGTGAAAGGAGGAAGAATTGGGATTCTTCGCATTAATACTTTAAGTCAATAACATTGAGAAGAAAACCATCTTAGAATGATTATGAATTTTAGAAGGAAAATACAGTCGTGAGGTTTTCTGTCTATTTACAGTCTGATTAAAAAAGAACAAACATGATGATAACATGTCTGTCTGAGAGAATTTGAAAGCTCTGTATCGTAGATCCTTGGAAATGCGTGTTGACACTCTTATTAAAATGTAGACATGGGAATGAAGGTTATCATAACCCCAGTCCTCAAGGTCCTGATATAAATGTAATCAGAATATTTCAAGTGTCTAATAGTTATAATTTGGTTTGGGGTTGAGATACAAGAGTTATAGTCATTTCAGAGTACAGTTTTATTTGAATGCTTCTTTTGAAAATGCGCATTGATTCCAACATAAAGGAAAAGTTTTAGCATAATAGGAATTTTGTGTTTGTTTACACATGATTTCACCAGAGAGAAGCAGGAGATTAGCGGAGATGGGTAGACTACACTAAACGTACAGATGCATCCAAATCTCAAATATATAACAGCTACCTTGCTTCAGGTTGCTGTTAGTAATATCTGCTCTTACAGCTTTCTCTCCAGTTTCTCTAATCCATCCTCTATCACTTTCACAAGCAAACTTCAGGTGTTTCTCGAGATAAAGTCCACTATATACTCAACTATTTATATATTTTTCTTATTTATTTATCTCTTTAGTTATTTAAAATGTATAAGACTGCTGTTTTTATTACTTCTTTTTATTGAAGTATATTGATTTACAATATTACTGATTTACAGTATTATTGTTTAAGGTATACAGCACAGTGATTTGATATTTTTATGCATTATGAAATGATTCGCCATGATGAGTCTAGTTACCATCTGTCACTGTAAATGGTAAATGCAATATCATTAGCTAGATTCGCTTTACTGTACAGTACATCCCCATGACTTATTTATTTTGTAACTGGAAGTTTGTACCTCTTATTCTCCTTCCTTTACCGTGTCCAATGCCCCACCCCCTTCCTTCTGGGAACCACTCATTTGTTCTCTGTACCTATGAGTCTGTTTCTGTTTGGTTATGTCTACTGATTTGTTTTGTTTTTAAGATTCTACATTTAAGTGAAATCATATAGTATTTGCCTTTCTCTCTTTCACTTTAGCAAAATCCCTGTATTTCCATTCATGTTGTCACAAATGGCAAAATTTAATTCTTTTTTATGGCTGATTAATATTCCATTGTGTGGCTTCCTTGGTGGCTCAGAATAAACAATCCGATACCTGCTAAGCAGGAAACAATGGATTCTGTCTCTGGGTTGGGAAGATTCCCTGGAGAAGGAAATGGCAACCCACTCCAGTATTCCTCCCTGGGTAATCCCACTGACAGAAGAGCCTATTGGGCAACAGTCCATGGGGTTGCAAAAAAGCAAAATAGTCAGACATGACCTAGCAACTAAACTACAGCAACATCCCATTGTATATATGTATATATATATATATATATACATATACAAATACATATATATATGTATCATAATTTCTTTTTTTAAAAAACATTTATTTATTTTTGAGGGGGACAGGTTGGGGAGGGAGGGGGTGGGCGGGCCACTTCTATTGGTCTTTCATTTCTCTGTTTTCATCCGTCTTTGTTCTTTGGCTCCTGTGGGCCTCCCATCGCGGTGGCGTCTGTTGTTGCAGAGCGCTGTCTCTGGGCACATGCGCTCCAGAGCTCCGGCTCGGTGATTGGACACATCAGTCCAGCTGCTCCGCGGCACGTGGGATCTTCCCAGGCCAGGGATCGAACCGGCGCCCCTTGCACTGCAAGGCAGTGTCCTTATCCACTGGACCACCAGGGGAGGCCCTATCATAATTTCTTTATCCATTCATCTGTCCATGATTACTTAGGTTAATTCCATATCTTGACTCTGGTATTTACATAATATTGCCGCAAACATTGGGGTTCGTGTTTTATTTCCAATTTATGTTTTCATGTTTTTTTGATGTATACCAAGAAGTGGAAGTGCTGGGTCATATGGTAGTTCTACTTTAAAATTTTGAGGAGCCTCTATACTACTTTCAGTAGTGGCTACACAAGTTTAAAATCCCACTGTGTACTTCTTAACTACTATTCATCACAGTTTCCAATGAAACCTTCCTCCAGGCTGTCTTTTTGGGGGGGGGCACTTCTATTACTCTTTCATTTATCTTCTTTGTTCTTTGGCCTGTGTCAGCTTCCGATCACAGTGGCCTCTCTCGTTGCAGAGCACGGGCTCCGAGCACATGCGCTCCAGAGCTCCGGCTCTGTAATTGGACACATCCCTCCAGCTGTTCCGCAACACATGGAATCTTCCCAGGTCAGGGATCTAACCGGTGCCCCTTGCACTGCAAGGCGGTATCCTTACCCACTGGACCACCAGGGAAGCCCCAGGTTGTCTTTGAGGACTGAAAGAAATGCTGTATAGAAATTACTAAGCACTGTGCCCAGTCTGTGGTATGCAGTTAATGAATTAAGTCTATTATTTTTATTATTATTACCACAACTGGAACTTAGCCAAAACTAAAAATCATTATACTACAAGGCAGAATGTAAGCACTATTTGAGAGGTTAAACAAAATAATCATTAGGGGATTCAAAAGAAGGGAAAGATGATATTTGTAAATAACGTAATTCTTCAAGGAGATGGCAGGCTTTGGGAAAAAAAAGTGCATACAATCTTGACAGACAGAGATGGAGGAGGCGAATACATGTGGACAGAATTGCACACGCCCTAGCAACGGATAGAAACTGTGAGATCTCTTCAGAGAGCAAAGGGCAGCAGGTGGGTGCAGCTGAGTTGGGAGCCCTGGGAGGATAGGTGATAAAGAGAGACTCCCAGAGCCTCCCTGTGGAGGACCTCACACTGCTGGGAGGGGAGCCTTTGTTAAACGTGGTGTGCAATCAGTTTAGGAATCTAAACTAATCAGGGAGTTAACAGGCAGGCTTGAACCATGAGAAAGCAAATCTGACAAAGATTGTGCCAGAGAGTGACTGGGGTGTGGGCAGGGCAGGGAGGCTGAGTCAGAGGATTCTGCCTCTGCCAGCTTCCAGGTTCTCTTATGGCTTGAGTGGTTTGCAGTGCAATAAGGCCCTCTGCAGGCTACCTGGGTGACTAGATTCAGAGGCATTTAGATGAGGCAAGATCTTAAAATTAATCCTGTCAAAGAACCATGGTGGCACACTTTAAGACCCATGGGAACCCTGAATGAGAAGCATAGTGACAGAAAGTGGGTGGGCGTCAAGGGCACACTCTTGACCAAAGTTATGTAAGAATATAGGGTCAGAGCTATGGACCTTCTATTATGTAGCCTGTATCTGTGCCATCTCTTATAACTCCTATTATGTATCCTGTATCTCTTTTTTCTCTAGAAGCTAGAAAAGCTATATTTTGTAGTACAACATCTTGATTTCTAAATGTGGACTTGATTTCAGACACCTTGAAAGCCAGAGGAAATATGCCTGTGGACTGCATCTGCCTTACAGACTGCAGATCTTCGGCATGTAACTTTCAACCAGGAAGGGAGTGTCGACGTCATCTCTAACTATAACCTCTTCACTTAACAAACAAAAGATAGCCCGTCCAAACGGTCCCAGCAACATTAGATAATCACATAGCCAGACTACATCGCAGGTCCTTTAAGTATCCACCCATTAAAGATTTTTTTTTAATGTTGCTTCCAATTTTGGCTCCAATCTGGACCACTACCACTGACTGTTTTTCTTGAAAGTATAGGCTTTGGGAAAAAAAAGTGCATACAATCTTGACAGACAGAGATGGAGGAGGCGAATACATGTGGACAGAATTGCACACGCCCTAGCAACGGATAGAAACTGTGAGATCTCTTCAGAGAGCAAAGGGCAGCAGGTGGGTGCAGCTGAGTTGGGAGCCCTGGGAGGATAGGTGATAAGAGAGACTCCCAGAGCCTCCCTGTGGAGGACCTCACACTGCTGGGAGGGAGCCTTTGTTAAACGTGGTGTGCAATCAGTTTAGGAATCTAAACTCATCAGGGAGTTAACAGGCAGGCTTGAACCATGAGAAAGCAAATCTGACAAAGATTGTGCCAGAGAGTGACTGGGGTGTGGGCAGGGCAGGGAGGCTGAGTCAGAGGATTCTGCCTCTGCCAGCTTCCAGGTTCTCTTATGGCTTGAGTGGTTTGCAGTGCAATAAGGCCCTCTGCAGGCTACCTGGGTGACTAGATTCAGAGGCATTTAGATGAGGCAAGATCTTAAAATTAATCCTGTCAAAGAACCATGGTGGCACACTTTAAGACCCATGGGAACCCTGAATGAGAAGCATAGTGACAGAAAGTGGGTGGGCGTCAAGGGCACACTCTTGACCAAAGTTATGTAAGAATATAGGGTCAGAGCTATGGACCTTCTATTATGTAGCCTGTATCTGTGCCATCTCTTATAACTCCTATTATGTATCCTGTATCTCTTTTTTCTCTAGAAGCTAGAAAAGCTATATTTTGTAGTACAACATCTTGATTTCTAAATGTGGACTTGATTTCAGACACCTTGAAAGCCAGAGGAAATATGCCTGTGGACTGCATCTGCCTTACAGACTGCAGATCTTCGGCATGTAACTTTCAACCAGGAAGGGAGTGTCGACGTCATCTCTAACTATAACCTCTTCACTTAACAAACAAAAGATAGCCCGTCCAAACGGTCCCAGCAACATTAGATAATCACATAGCCAGACTACATCGCAGGTCCTTTAAGTATCCACCCATTAAAGATTTTTTTTTAATGTTGCTTCCAATTTTGGCTCCAATCTGGACCACTACCACTGACTGTTTTTCTTGAAAGTATATTTGGTGCGAGGGTAAGATTGAGAGTGTTCTGGTGGAAAGGAAGTTGTTGAGTTTTTTTTTTTTTTAATAGATGTAAAAACCACTCACTCCTCATCTCATTACCAGACTGAACAAAGAACATCCCCATCAGGATAACATTAGTGCCAGAGAACCCGTGTCTACAGGCTGGGATCAAGTGTTACTAAAGGAGCGACTCATTCCCTATATCCAGAGAATAAACCAGGGTTCATTTACAGTCTGAAGTCTCTCTCCAGAATGAGCATTCAACTATCAGTAGGCACCTGAAGCTTGTTCTGGCCCCACCTTAAAGATGGCATGCATATTTTAATAATCTTCAGATGACACCAGGAAATTTTTGTGGTCAATTCATGACAAAGTCATTATTTTATATATTTTAAAGAAAATAACTTTTTAAATTTGTATACAGACCTGTTGCGTATATATTCAGGCTCATCAAAAACTCAACCTCCAACACTAGTATTTTTCATAAAATATTGGGAAGCATTTTCATATAGGGTTTAAGTAAGGGACTTTGGTATTAGATCTATCTAGTTCAGGTCTGGGGTTTGCCACTTAAAAGCAATGTGACCTTGAAAAAATGATTTCCCTTCTCTAAGGCTCAATTGCATATAAGTGTGTATTAATTAAAATGAAGCTAATAATGCCTTTTACCATTATAATGCTCATAAATGGTAGCTATATTACACTATTACTTCAACTTGATTTGAGAAAGGACTTCATATTGAATCAATAGTTTCGTGCTGTTTAAAAAAAAATCTAGCTATGCTGTGTTTTTTTTTTTTTTCAGAAAGATGTGAAGTCTAACTAATATCCTGTTCAAAATTTTTTTAGTTTGATACCTGCTAGACTGTGGTCTTAACAGAATTTTATACTAAATAACTTATGCTCCAATATTATCAGAGACATAAAAATTACAAAGAAAGTCCATGAAGTATAGGCATAAGACCTCATTAAACAATTCAGTTGTTTCTGTTACTATATAATCACCTTCTTATTCTTTATGAGATATTTCTCTGGAAACTGTGGGTATTGCCCACAATCTATAACAGCCCTCATGTTTAGTTTTGGCAGAGGAGTGAAACGTAATGATGGATTCTCAAGGAGTCTATCCTTTGACTTCTTAGGAAATGAACTGCTGTGGGCCTGTATTGTACTCTGAGTTGTGCATTCATTGAACATTCAAAAGAAATTTGGAGCTGAATCTGGAAGATATGCCTCTGAATGTGCTACTGAAACAGGGCTGTGCCAGAAGCTTGGACAGAAATGTGGACTCACCCAGGTTAGCTGTGCCAAGCTCACAAATTCAGTTTCAACACTTCCAGTTCATTTTGGCAAATGCTAGTATCCTGATGTCATGCAGTAATGATGTAAGCTAGAAAGAGTGGTGTTTTGCAAAGAAGAGTGGTGTAAGATATCAATATTTTAATAATCTTCAGATGACACCAGGAAATTTTGTGGTCAATTCATGACAAAGTCATTATTTTATATATTTTAAAGAAAATAACTTTTTAAATTTGTATACAGACCTGTTGCGTATATATTCAGGCTCATCAAAACTCAACCTCCAACACTAGTATTTTTCATAAAATATTGGGAAGCATTTTCATATAGGGTTTAAGTAAGGGACTTTGGTATTAGATCTATCTAGTTCAGGTCTGGGGTTTGCCACTTAAAAGCAATGTGACCTTGAAAAATGATTTCCCTTCTCTAAGGCTCAATTGCATATAAGTGTGTATTAATTAAAATGAAGCTAATAATGCCTTTTACCATTATAATGCTCATAAATGGTAGCTATATTACACTATTACTTCAACTTGATTTGAGAAAGGACTTCATATTGAATCAATAGTTTCGTGCTGTTTAAAAAAAAATCTAGCTATGCTGTGTTTTTTTTTTTTTTCAGAAAGATGTGAAGTCTAACTAATATCCTGTTCAAAATTTTTTTAGTTTGATACCTGCTAGACTGTGGTCTTAACAGAATTTTATACTAAATAACTTATGCTCCAATATTATCAGAGACATAAAAATTACAAAGAAAGTCCATGAAGTATAGGCATAAGACCTCATTAAACAATTCAGTTGTTTCTGTTACTATATAATCACCTTCTTATTCTTTATGAGATATTTCTCTGGAAACTGTGGGTATTGCCCACAATCTATAACAGCCCTCATGTTTAGTTTTGGCAGAGGAGTGAAACGTAATGATGGATTCTCAAGGAGTCTATCCTTTGACTTCTTAGGAAATGAACTGCTGTGGGCCTGTATTGTACTCTGAGTTGTGCATTCATTGAACATTCAAAAGAAATTTGGAGCTGAATCTGGAAGATATGCCTCTGAATGTGCTACTGAAACAGGGCTGTGCCAGAAGCTTGGACAGAAATGTGGACTCACCCAGGTTAGCTGTGCCAAGCTCACAAATTCAGTTTCAACACTTCCAGTTCATTTTGGCAAATGCTAGTATCCTGATGTCATGCAGTAATGATGTAAGCTAGAAAGAGTGGTGTTTTGCAATAGAGAGATTCTGGTAACCCTTCCCATGAGTGTGGGCTGTAAGATATCAATATTTACATCACACCACAGAGTGTGTTACAGTTTGCAAGGCAGAGAAATTAGATGGTTTACTTATGGTCTACTGTGGAGAATTGTCCTTGTGTTCAACATCAAAAGATTAAATTGCTCATGCTTGCATTGTTATTTCCTTCTAACATTCTTTTTCCAATTGCATATAACAAATGGACATTTTTTTGACGTCAGCAAATGAGACATTTCAAAATGAACAGGCTGTATTTTGCCAGGAAATACTAAAAGAGGAACTGTATTATAATCTCATCTACTTCAAATGTTATAAAAACACAGTTATACAAAATAACTTGGAGAAAGCAGTTCTAATTCCCTTTTTGTAAATCTACTTGCTCAAGCATGACTGAAATTATGGTGTTTACTCCTACTGATATCATGCTCCAAAAGGTTAATTAATGAAACACTCATGAATATTGGTGACTTAAAAATGTATTCCTAAGAACTGAAGGGCAGACGCAGGAAGGAGACAAAATCGAAATGAAAGAAATGGATGAGCCCCCTTGACTGGCTGGATTTGGTTAAAGATGCCAGAAATATATTTTCATTTCTATCCTAAATGACCCACCATACCTAAGAGCTGAAATTGTAGTTTTGATACCAGAGCTGGCTTATTTCAGGGTGCTAACTGCATTTAGGAAAAAACAGAAAATGAACAATTTCAGAACATTTTATACTTATGTGTTTTCCTGCTAAAGACCTGTTTACAAATGTAAATATTGCCATAAGGTGCCAGAGATTCCTTCCCAGAAAATGAACTGTAGGAGTTAGAGAATCACAAGATTCTTTTGTATGACAGACCATAAAGAGATGGCTTCTCAGGCGCCATACTAAATTTTCACATTGTCTCACGGGGTGGATGTTATCATGCTAATGCACATTCTTCCAGAGGTGAAAATTAACTTGAATCTTTGTTGGTTTTCTGCATCGATTTACGTTTTGGTTTGGCATTTGGGGGATTGTAACTTCTTGTTCAATATCCATTCAATGATATATACGTTTAAGAAATATTTATAGACAGTAAATATTTGTAACTTTTTAGTTTATCACCTCTCCAGGGACTTTAATCTTACTTCCTCTTTCTTTTCATCAAGCTCCAGTTCTTAATTAAGCTTTATTGTTTCTTCCTGGGCTTTCCCCAGCTTTTAACACCTTTTGGAATGCTCAGGAAGAGGAGTTTGCAAGGCAGAGAAATTAGATGGTTTACTTATGGTCTACTGTGGAGAATTGTCCTTGTGTTCAACATCAAAAGATTAAATTGCTCATGCTTGCATTGTTATTTCCTTCTAACATTCTTTTTCCAATTGCATATAACAAATGGACATTTTTTTGACGTCAGCAAATGAGACATTTCAAAATGAACAGGCTGTATTTTGCCAGGAAATACTAAAAGAGGAACTGTATTATAATCTCATCTACTTCAAATGTTATAAAAACACAGTTATACAAAATAACTTGGAGAAAGCAGTTCTAATTCCCTTTTTGTAAATCTACTTGCTCAAGCATGACTGAAATTATGGTGTTTACTCCTACTGATATCATGCTCCAAAAGGTTAATTAATGAAACACTCATGAATATTGGTGACTTAAAAATGTATTCCTAAGAACTGAAGGGCAGACGCAGGAAGGAGACAAAATCGAAATGAAAGAAATGGATGAGCCCCCTTGACTGGCTGGATTTGGTTAAAGATGCCAGAAATATATTTTCATTTCTATCCTAAATGACCCACCATACCTAAGAGCTGAAATTGTAGTTTTGATACCAGAGCTGGCTTATTTCAGGGTGCTAACTGCATTTAGGAAAAAACAGAAAATGAACAATTTCAGAACATTTTATACTTATGTGTTTTCCTGCTAAAGACCTGTTTACAAATGTAAATATTGCCATAAGGTGCCAGAGATTCCTTCCCAGAAAATGAACTGTAGGAGTTAGAGAATCACAAGATTCTTTTGTATGACAGACCATAAAGAGATGGCTTCTCAGGCGCCATACTAAATTTTCACATTGTCTCACGGGGTGGATGTTATCATGCTAATGCACATTCTTCCAGAGGTGAAAATTAACTTGAATCTTTGTTGGTTTTCTGCATCGATTTACGTTTTGGTTTGGCATTTGGGGGATTGTAACTTCTTGTTCAATATCCATTCAATGATATATACGTTTAAGAAATATTTATAGACAGTAAATATTTGTAACTTTTTAGTTTATCACCTCTCCAGGGACTTTAATCTTACTTCCTCTTTCTTTTCATCAAGCTCCAGTTCTTAATTAAGCTTTATTGTTTCTTCCTGGGCTTTCCCCAGCTTTTTAACACCTTTTTGGAATGCTCAGGAAGAGGAGTCATAGGGAGGAACCTTCACCTCCCCACTCTTTGGGATGATGTAACCTCTGCATACTTTGTGAGATCATGCAGAAAGTGCTGACATGCAATTCATCTGCATTAAATTCCTTCCATGAAGAAATAAACAGAGCAAGTGAAATACCTTCTACTCAAAGGAAAGCAGAATGTCGTTTTGTTTAGAAATGAATAAAAAGTCACAACTTGTAAGAGAAGGGATTGCTACTAGGCTTTGATTGTAAGAAAATTCACGTTTTACCCTTTTTTTTTTTTTTTTTAACCCATGTCATGATCAAAATTATTTTGCTTATCTATTCCCCAATAGAAAAAAAAAAGTCCACTGTCTTAGACTGACTCTAAAAGAAACATGGTAGGGCTTCCCTGGTGGTCCAGTGGGTAAGGAGTCTGCCTTGCAGTGCAAGGGGCACCAGTTCGATCTCTGGCCAGGGAAGATCCCATGTGCTGCGGAGTGGCTGAACTGGTGTGTCCATTATGAGCCAGCACTCTAGAGCCAGTGCTCTGCAACAAGAGAGGCCACTGCACTGGGAGTCCCACCATGCTAAAGAATAAAGATAAATGAAAATAAAAAACCAATAAAAGGCCTAAATTTAAAAAAGAAGAAGAAGAAACATGATAGATATTATTATTCTTTAATTTCATGTTTGACTTCCTTTAAGAACAAATTCTTAAATTATTATTTTACAAACCAAACACTAAAATATACACTGAAGGTGATATCCAGCGGTGTGCTTCAGGGTGAGAGGTGAGGCTGGGGCAGAGATGAAGTTCAGAGTAGCCACAGTTACAACACAGATGTGGAAAATTTTCTCTTCTCTCACCATCACATTTTAGAGCTAGACGGGCTTTGTGGAAAATGATCCAAAAATTAACTTGAATCTTTGTTGGTTTTTTTGCATCGATTTACGTTTTGGTTTGGCATTTGGGGGATTGTAACTTCTTGTTCAATATCCATTCAATGATATATACGTTTAAGAAATATTTATAGACAGTAAATATTTGTAACTTTTTAGTTTATCACCTCTCCAGGGACTTTAATCTTACTTCCTCTTTCTTTTCATCAAGCTCCAGTTCTTAATTAAGCTTTATTGTTTCTTCCTGGGCTTTCCCCAGTTTTTTAACACCTTTTGGAATGCTCAGGAAGAGGAGTCATAGGGAGGAACCTTCACCTCCCCACTCTTTGGGATGATGTAACCTCTGCATACTTTGTGAGATCATGCAGAAAGTGCTGACATGCAATTCATCTGCATTAAATTCCTTCCATGAAGAAATAAACAGAGCAAGTGAAATACCTTCTACTCAAAGGAAAGCAGAATGTCGTTTTGTTTAGAAATGAATAAAAAGTCACAACTTGTAAGAGAAGGGATTGCTACTAGGCTTTGATTGTAAGAAAATTCACGTTTTACCCTTTTTTTTTTTTTTTTTAACCCATGTCATGATCAAAATTATTTTGCTTATCTATTCCCCAATAGAAAAAAAGTCCACTGTCTTAGACTGACTCTAAAAGAAACATGGTAGGGCTTCCCTGGTGGTCCAGTGGGTAAGGAGTCTGCCTTGCAGTGCAAGGGGCACCAGTTCGATCTCTGGCCAGGGAAGATCCCATGTGCTGCGGAGTGGCTGAACTGGTGTGTCCATTATGAGCCAGCACTCTAGAGCCAGTGCTCTGCAACAAGAGAGGCCACTGCACTGGGAGTCCCACCATGCTAAAGAATAAAGATAAATGAAAATAAAAAACCAATAAAAGGCCTAAATTTAAAAAAGAAGAAGAAGAAACATGATAGATATTATTATTCTTTAATTTCATGTTTGACTTCCTTTAAGAACAAATTCTTAAATTATTATTTTACAAACCAAACACTAAAATATACACTGAAGGTGATATCCAGCGGTGTGCTTCAGGGTGAGAGGTGAGGCTGGGGGCAGAGATGAAGTTCAGAGTAGCCACAGTTACAACACAGATGTGGAAAATTTTCTCTCTTCTCTCACCATCACATTTTAGAGCTAGACGGGCTTTGTGGAAAATGACATTAAAGCCCAAAGAAATTAAGGGGCCTGAACAAGATTATTCAAATTACGTAGAAGACATAATTAAACAGGAAGGACCCTAATTCTCAAAGTGTTATTTCTACCAATGTTCCATTTTCTCTTTCTATGTGCAAATCTTCTATCATGTATCCAGAAATGATCCCCAAGTTTCCACATGCTTTTGCCTGGTGAAAATTTCCTTGGTCTGGTTCTTCAGTTTCTACTTCAGAACCAATTGTACAATTGTATTCGTTAGTAGAATTTTAGAATTTCAGTCCAAGTAGATAGTCAGAAGGTAATTCCACTAACAACAGGAGAAAGTGAGGAACATAAACATTCAGGGACCAGTGGGTCGAAAACAAAGTTTTATAATCCATGTGGAAACAAGAATGTTTTGCCTATTTAAGGCTCAATATCCAGATAGTTTTCAGTCATCAGAAACTCTTTAGCTTATTCCATGTTTCACAGTGTTGTCGCTCTCTTGGGATGATGTATATTTGCCTTGGACATTCCATTTGCTTTTCTCTAGCTTAGACTTGAGTCACATGTTTGGTTCACTGAAGGTGCCGTAACACTAATCTCATCCGAGTAGTTGACACCGCATTCTTTTAGACACCATAAAAGCAGCACATTTGGGATTTGGTCCATAGAGCAGTGATCCAAAATCATAGTGAAGAACCCAAGCTTGGCCTTGCTTAGGTTGGCTGCATGGTCTATAATTATTGCCATGAAAATTCACATCTGACATAGTCAGAAATATAAGAAACTCAGTATCCTACAGTGAGAACAGTAACCACAGAACAGCTGCAAACCCATAGTAGGACTGTCAACTTGACGTCTGTCACTGGAGCTTCTTCCCTCGGCTCCCGTGGTGCTTCAGGGATGGCAGAGGCTAAGGACCAATGAAATTGGACCAGTTGAAATTTATTTTCTCATTTCACCATGATCCCACCTTTCTTGTCAGCTCGGGAAGTTTCGTTGTTTCCCTTGAAGATTTCAGTTTGGGAGCCACTGATTTTCACCAATGAAAAATTCACAGGCTTTCGGAACAGATGTTCAAGGTGTTCATGAAAAAAACTTGTTTCCTATGAATTGACGGCGGTTTCCTACGAACAGATTATTAAGTGATTTCAATTTTGACACAAATGGCATTAGTTTCCATATGAATTACGTAGAAGACATAATTAAACAGGAAGGACCCTAATTCTCAAAGTGTTATTTCTACCAATGTTCCATTTTCTCTTTCTATGTGCAAATCTTCTATCATGTATCCAGAAATGATCCCCAAGTTTCCACATGCTTTTGCCTGGTGAAAATTTCCTTGGTCTGGTTCTTCAGTTTCTACTTCAGAACCAATTGTACAATTGTATTCGTTAGTAGAATTTTAGAATTTCAGTCCAAGTAGATAGTCAGAAGGTAATTCCACTAACAACAGGAGAAAGTGAGGAACATAAACATTCAGGGACCAGTGGGTCGAAAACAAAGTTTTATAATCCATGTGGAAACAAGAATGTTTTGCCTATTTAAGGCTCAATATCCAGATAGTTTTCAGTCATCAGAAACTCTTTAGCTTATTCCATGTTTCACAGTGTTGTCGCTCTCTTGGGATGATGTATATTTGCCTTGGACATTCCATTTGCTTTTCTCTAGCTTAGACTTGAGTCACATGTTTGGTTCACTGAAGGTGCCGTAACACTAATCTCATCCGAGTAGTTGACACCGCATTCTTTTAGACACCATAAAAGCAGCACATTTGGGATTTGGTCCATAGAGCAGTGATCCAAAATCATAGTGAAGAACCCAAGCTTGGCCTTGCTTAGGTTGGCTGCATGGTCTATAATTATTGCCATGAAAATTCACATCTGACATAGTCAGAAATATAAGAAACTCAGTATCCTACAGTGAGAACAGTAACCACAGAACAGCTGCAAACCCATAGTAGGACTGTCAACTTGACGTCTGTCACTGGAGCTTCTTCCCTCGGCTCCCGTGGTGCTTCAGGGATGGCAGAGGCTAAGGACCAATGAAATTGGACCAGTTGAAATTTATTTTCTCATTTCACCATGATCCCACCTTTCTTGTCAGCTCGGGAAGTTTCGTTGTTTCCCTTGAAGATTTCAGTTTGGGAGCCACTGATTTTCACCAATGCTTCATGAAAACTTCTTACAAAGGCTTCACAGCGGTCTTCCTCCGGAACAGATGTTGTAAGGTGATTTCAATTTTAGACACCTAAAACAGAGCATTAGTTTCCATATGAATTAGACGGCTGTTTGTGTAACTTATTGAGGATTATATAAATGCTCTGGTATACAGATTGCTCGAGTTGTCCCACCCATATCCCCTTTACTACAGGCGGTCCCACCCCTCCAGCAGCTGTGGGTGATGACAGACTCACAGCACCATCCTTCCCTAGAGCACTGTCTTCAGCCAGGAGAGGACTTTGCCTGAAAATTTCTGAGAGATTCAAAGCCCCTGTCCCTTACCCTGCCAGCAGCATTCTGACACCCTTGCGTGATGACGTTAGATACTAAAACCAAGATCCCTCACCTCCTTGGGAGAGGTTGGAGATGTTCTAATAATTAATGGAGCTTCCTTCATTGGTAGAAGGGAAGGTAGGACACCTACACAAGTTGACCTAGAATATTGTTAACCTCCTCTCTCACTAGAGGATGCTGAGCAAATCAGTGGTCATAAAAAGTATCTCAGTTGATCTAGAACTTTATATTTCTGAAGTATTTTTGCATTAGTCTGTTTCATTTCATCCTGTAATCAACTCATAAAAATTTAGAAACATCTTTGCTTGTTCATGTTTTAGGTCTCCCTGTGGAATGAGACTAAGGAGAGAGTACAGCTAAGGATACATCTTTGCTTCCTTTTTCCTCTGCCTTATGGGGCTTTCCTGGTGGCTCAGATGGTAAAGAATCTGCCTGGAATGTGGGAGATCCAAGTTCGATCCCTGGGTCAGGAAGATCCCCTGGAGAAGTGACTGGCTGCTCATTCTAGTATTCTTGCCTGGAGAATTCCACGAACCCCTGTAACCTGGTGGGGTACAGCCCATGGGGTCAAGAGTCAGACACAACTGAGAACAATGGGCACTTTGCTCTAGCTTTCTTATTTCATTACAAGTTTTAGCTTTGTGCAGTCTGTAAATCAATCACTCAGTTGAAATTTATTTTCTCATTTCACCATGATCCCACCTTTCTTGTCAGCTCGGGAAGTTTCGTTGTTTCCCTTGAAGATTTCAGTTTGGGAGCCACTGATTTTCACCAATGCTTCATGAAAACTTCTTACAAAGGCTTCACAGCGGTCTTCCTCGGAACAGATGTTGTAAGGTGATTTCAATTTTAGTCACCTAAAATAGAGCATTAGTTTCCATATGAATTAGACGGCTGTTTGTGTAACTTATTGAGGATTATATAAATGCTCTGGTATACAGATTGCTCGAGTTGTCCCACCCATATCCCCTTTACTACAGGCGGTCCCACCCCTCCAGCAGCTGTGGGTGATGACAGACTCACAGCACCATCCTTCCCTAGAGCACTGTCTTCAGCCAGGAGAGGACTTTGCCTGAAAATTTCTGAGAGATTCAAAGCCCCTGTCCCTTACCCTGCCAGCAGCATTCTGACACCCTTGCGTGATGACGTTAGATACTAAAACCAAGATCCCTCACCTCCTTGGGAGAGGTTGGAGATGTTCTAATAATTAATGGAGCTTCCTTCATTGGTAGAAGGGAAGGTAGGACACCTACACAAGTTGACCTAGAATATTGTTAACCTCCTCTCTCACTAGAGGATGCTGAGCAAATCAGTGGTCATAAAAAGTATCTCAGTTGATCTAGAACTTTATATTTCTGAAGTATTTTTGCATTAGTCTGTTTCATTTCATCCTGTAATCAACTCATAAAAATTTAGAAACATCTTTGCTTGTTCATGTTTTAGGTCTCCCTGTGGAATGAGACTAAGGAGAGAGTACAGCTAAGGATACATCTTTGCTTCCTTTTTCCTCTGCCTTATGGGGCTTTCCTGGTGGCTCAGATGGTAAAGAATCTGCCTGGAATGTGGGAGATCCAAGTTCGATCCCTGGGTCAGGAAGATCCCCTGGAGAAGTGACTGGCTGCTCATTCTAGTATTCTTGCCTGGAGAATTCCACGAACCCCTGTAACCTGGTGGGGTACAGCCCATGGGGTCGCGAAGAGTCAGACACAACTGAGAACAATGGGCACTTTGCTCTAGCTTTCTTATTTCATTACAAGTTTTAGCTTTGTGCAGTCTGTAAATCAATCACTCAGTTAAGAATCTCTTCTTAAGATCTTCTTCTAGGGAACTTAACGTCATGCCGCTATCTTATTTATTTTAAAAGGTCTTACTTTTCTTTGTTTTTTCTTTCTTGATCTCTTAGGCAACTGATATAACAGTTTTATATCAATTGATTCACAATTTTATAACAGATTTTATTCTCTCTAAGGTGCACTTATTCAGCAAGCATTTTTTCTATGTTGTACAGTAAGTTGTCATTATTTTTAAAACAACAGTTTAGTTAATAGAGTACAGCGAAAAGAGATGTGTTCTTGCTTTTCCTTTAGTGTATTTCATATATTTCTTGAATTTATATGCAGATTTAAGGAAAAATTACCATGTGGAAAGGTCAGAAATAATAATAAATACATGACTAATTTATACTTAGTGGATCATATTTAGAGCAGTAGACAGTATCTCCTGAATGTACCCTCAGTTGATGTCTGGGGAGAAAATGGTCCAAGTTTGTTATATAGTTTCATTCACTTAATACTCATTTTTGATGTGTCCATTCAGCAAATATTTACTGAGCATGTATGACATGCCAGACATGGTATTCGGCCCTTTATATAATTTTGCCCAAGACACATTTTATCTTTACCTCATGGGTTGACTGTTCTACTCATTTATAATTTTGATGTAGAAAGACAGAAATGGAGGGAGATTATAAATTGGAACTATCCTATTGCAACTGCAGGTAAATTTTTACCTCTTGTCTGGGTTTATGAGAAAAAGCATCAAAATAAATATGCAGCAATTTGCCAGATTTACATCCATATTTTCACTAAAAATGATAAATGTCAATGTTTGGTATATCGCAGAGGCTCAGTAAATGTTTGTCAAATGAATGAGTATATAGTAGCTTCATAATTTGTTTTTATCGTACCTCTTTCTTATGTAGCAGTAAAAAATAACAAGAAAGCCACTTAATAGTAATCCAACACCGATTCCAATCGCAATGTATTTTTCATATGAATCCACAGCATATGAAGTTAAGGTCAAGTGCTCACATCTTTCTCCAGTATAACCAGTAAAACACCTTTTAAAAAGAAAAACAATGTATCATTTTAAAACTCATGATGATAGAAATACATATGACCAATTTCAAGGAATGAAAACAGCTTAATAAAAAATTGATTTAAATTAAAGAGGCAAATACCAAATGAAAAGCCATCTATTAAAGCTATTGAAGAAGTCATATATTTTACAGTAACTATTTGATTAAAACCCCGTATTAATGGAGCTTCCCTCGTTGGTAGAAAGGGAAGGTAGGATGCCTGCATGAGCTGACCTAGAATATTGTTAACCTCCTCTCCTCAGAGGATGCTGAGCAAATCAATGGTCATAAAAAGTATTTCAATTGACCTATAACCTTATATTCCTGAAGTATTTTTGCTATCATGTGTTTCATTTCACCCTATAATCAAGATGTAGAAACTTAGAAACATCTTTGCATATTCTTGAAATTTGGTTTGGGCTTCCTTGGTGGCTCAGGTGGCAAAGAATTTGCCTGCAATACAGGAGACCCAGGTTCTATCCCTGGATCAGGAAGATCTCCTGGAGAAGGAAATGGCAACCCACTCCAGTATTCTTGCCTGGAGAATTCCATGGCCCCAGGAGCCTGGTGGACTAGAGTCCATGGGGTCACTAAGAGTCAGACACAACAGAACAACTAACATTCTCACTTTTCAAAAGTTGTTTTGGATTCAGTAGTTTTGAGGTGTGGCATGAGCTTCTGAATTTCTAGCGAACTCCCAGGTTACCCAGATGGTGCGAATCTAGGCACCTTATTTTTGAGTAATGAGAATTAGTAGGTTAGAAAAAGACTCCTTAGATATTCAAATACAAACAGAATTGGTGATTCATGTTTAGATCATGTACCTTTATTACTGGGTAAGATAGAGCTGTGTACAGGTGTACCATGTGAAACACCATGTGAAAGGAGGTGTACATTCTCCTGCTTCCATCTTTAGGACTTGGGGAAGTTGTTGGCAATTACCTGCAGATGGCTTCTCTAGCTCATGGTGGAATGCACAGAAACCATTGATGCAGTAATGTATTTTTAAATATGATATGCTTCATAATTTGTTTATCACTCTTTCTTATGTCATAAAAATAACAAGAAAGCCACTTAATAGTAATCCAACACCGATTCCAATCGCAATGTATTTTTCATATGAATCCACAGCATATGAAGTTAAGGTCAAGTGCTCACATCTTTCTCCAGTATAACCAGTAAAACACCTTTTAAAAAGAAAAACAATGTATCATTTTAAAACTCATGATGATAGAAATACATATGACCAATTTCAAGGAATGAAAACAGCTTAATAAAAAATTGATTTAAATTAAAGAGGCAAATACCAAATGAAAAGCCATCTATTAAAGCTATTGAAGAAGTCATATATTTTACAGTAACTATTTGATTAAAACCCCGTATTAATGGAGCTTCCCTCGTTGGTAGAAAGGGAAGGTAGGATGCCTGCATGAGCTGACCTAGAATATTGTTAACCTCCTCTCTCCTCAGAGGATGCTGAGCAAATCAATGGTCATAAAAAGTATTTCAATTGACCTATAACCTTATATTCCTGAAGTATTTTTGCTATCATGTGTTTCATTTCACCCTATAATCAAGATGTAGAAACTTAGAAACATCTTTGCATATTCTTGAAATTTGGTTTGGGCTTCCTTGGTGGCTCAGGTGGCAAAGAATTTGCCTGCAATACAGGAGACCCAGGTTCTATCCCTGGATCAGGAAGATCTCCTGGAGAAGGAAATGGCAACCCACTCCAGTATTCTTGCCTGGAGAATTCCATGGCCCCAGGAGCCTGGTGGACTAGAGTCCATGGGGTCACTAAGAGTCAGACACAACAGAACAACTAACATTCTCACTTTTCAAAAGTTGTTTTGGATTCAGTAGTTTTGAGGTGTGGCATGAGCTTCTGAATTTCTAGCGAACTCCCAGGTTACCCAGATGGTGCGAATCTAGGCACCTTATTTTTGAGTAATGAGAATTAGTAGGTTAGAAAAAGACTCCTTAGATATTCAAATACAAACAGAATTGGTGATTCATGTTTAGATCATGTACCTTTTATTACTGGGTAAGATAGAGCTGTGTACAGGTGTACCATGTGAAACACCATGTGAAAGGAGGTGTACATTCTCCTGCTTCCATCTTTAGGACTTGGGGAAGTTGTTGGCAATTACCTGCAGATGGCTTTCTCTAGCTCATGGTGGAATGCACAGAAACCATTGATGCAGTAATTATGGTGGTCTTCCAGGCAAGGATGTGATAACTTCAAGGCTATGGGTACTTCTGTGTAGCCAGCTAGGAAAAGGAGATACTATATTTCACAGATGAAGTGGGTCACACTTTCATAGTAGATTTGTAACATGTATACCAAAAGGGCTTTCATTTAAAAAATATTCTTAAAATATTTTCAGATGAGTGCCATTTAAACTGTTGATTGATTCCTCTGGCAGATTGCACATAGAAAGGTTAGGTTAACATCTCTAGGTATATTAATAAATTAGATGGTGGAGGTAAAGGGATCCTCATTCTATTCTTTAGAAACTACAAAAGAAGATCAGTCCTGGTGGCTCAGACAGTAGAGAATCTACCTGTAATTCAGGAGACCCAGGTTTGATCCCTGGGTCGAGAAGATCCTTTGGAGAAGGGAATGGCTAACCAATCCTGTATTCTTGCCTGGAAAATGCCATGGACAGAGAAACCTGAAGGACTACAGCCCATGGTGTTGTAGAGTCAGACACAATTGGGTGGCTCACACTTTCACTTTCACAAGCTTGACAAAAGGTGGCAGCAGTGATTCTAGTCTTAGTATGATATCCTAGTCTTAGTATGATATCCTAAGCAAGACTTTCCAAGTGTATGCCTGGATGCTAATAAATACACCTGAAAACATAGTTCTTAGGAAGATGTGGATTTATGCTTCTGAGATAATGAATTTGACTTCTCTTCACTCCCCAAAGGAGTGAGATGAGAATCTGCCCTTCTTATTCTGTGGACTTTAAGTAGCTAACAGAAAAGAAATTGTTTTCTGTAACTGATTTCCAAAGAGGTATTGTTAGGACCAGTGCATGAAGCCAGAAATAACTTACGGCTCAGGGTAAGATATAACTAAGACAATACCTTTGGATGTTAATTAGAACTTTTACTCAATTAAGAGGCATTATGGGGCTTCCCTGGTGGTCCAGTTGGTAAGGACACCACCCTGCAGTGCAAAGGGCGCCGGTTCGATCCCAGGCCTAGGAAGATCCCACGTGCCGTGCAGTGGCTGGACCCATGTGTGCAACTACCGAGCCGGCGTCCAGAGCCGGTGCTCTGTAGCGAGAGAGGCCACTATGATGGGAGGCCCACAAGGGCCAAAGAACAAAGATGGATGAAAATAAATGAATGAAAGACCAATAGAAGTGGCCAAAAAAAAAAAAAAAGAGGCATTATGAGACTGCAGGGAAAGCCATGGAGTTGGAATTAAAAAACCTGGGTTTTGATTTCTAGCTCTAAGACTGTGCAAATAACCACACCTGGCAAAACTTTTGTGATCAAGTGTCCAGAAGCCTTTTTATGGGAAATTTCCCTTTGGGAAGCTGTCCTGTGGCAAAATGCATATATTTTGGAGTGCTTATCTTTCATTCCTTGATGTACTAAAAACATATACATATGTTATTCTTGAGGTTTATCTGTTGGAAATGACATTTGGGTAAAATGGCATAGTACTTCTTAGTACAGTTTAAATTTGATTCTTAAATTATTTCCAAGAAGAATTAGGGGCATTTTATTTTTGTCATTGTTATGAATAAACATCATATTGTATTAACTTTAATTGTTGTGTTGGCTTTTTAAGTAGATTAAGAGTATCACACTTATTTGTTTTTAGGGAAAAAAAAGATCTAAAAAGGCATACTCTTTTTTCTAGAAAATACTAAATCTCTAGGTACTAAGGCCAAACAAAATACTGTTGTATACCTTCATTTTGGTTGAGAACACACAGCATTATCTTAAAATTCATATTCATTTTGTTAAATGTGGTATAGTAAATCTAATTTTTCACCTGGGTAATTAATTCTGAGACAGTGAGAACTTCCCATTATAAACCATTCTAGGTTCTTCCTACTTCAAGATTAACTGAGTTCAATTAACCAAGCCTGAACCAAGACTTCCTAGAAAATATAAGAGCTGAAAGAAGACGTTTCTAAAAAGGGAGCAGACTAGAGATTCATTTTTCCCTAAGGACAAGAATATTAATTACAGCTTCATGAAACTTTTCCTGAGATACTGGATTCGGATTTTTCAGGTTAAACAAAAAGCAAGGAACTACAATTCCCTATCTAGAAAGCAAAGGAAAACTACTGAAGTGACATATTCATTTCTTTTTTTCCATCATTATTACCTATAACTCAGAGAATATTGTTTGCAGTTCACAATTAGAGAGAGAAAAAGGTGGTGATGGGCACAATGTTATGACACTGAGAGGGAACTATACTTTTAAATTTTTCAAAAGTATTATCTTCCAGAAAGGATGCTTTCTCTTTGTTTAAAGGCTCACAGGCATGAAAAATTTAGCTAAAATTTATTCTAAAAGCCACACAGTTTGTTTTTCAAATTGATAGATACTCAAAAACTCAAATGGGCAAAATATCTAAAGTAAGCTTTTAAAATTAAAATTATCGATGAAATGAAGAATGCTTAAATATTACTCTCTGGTTTTCAAAAACATTTTGTTATTCTTGAGGTTTATCTGTTGGAAATGACATTTGGGTAAAATGGCATAGTACTTCTTAGTACAGTTTAAATTTGATTCTTAAATTATTTCCAAGAAGAATTAGGGGCATTTTATTTTTGTCATTGTTATGAATAAACATCATATTGTATTAACTTTAATTGTTGTGTTGGCTTTTTAAGTAGATTAAGAGTATCACACTTATTTGTTTTTAGGGAAAAAAAAGATCTAAAAAGGCATACTCTTTTTTCTAGAAAATACTAAATCTCTAGGTACTAAGGCCAAACAAAATACTGTTGTATACCTTCATTTTGGTTGAGAACACACAGCATTATCTTAAAATTCATATTCATTTTGTTAAATGTGGTATAGTAAATCTAATTTTTCACCTGGGTAATTAATTCTGAGACAGTGAGAACTTCCCATTATAAACCATTCTAGGTTCTTCCTACTTCAAGATTAACTGAGTTCAATTAACCAAGCCTGAACCAAGACTTCCTAGAAAATATAAGAGCTGAAAGAAGACGTTTCTAAAAAGGGAGCAGACTAGAGATTCATTTTTCCCCTAAGGACAAGAATATTAATTACAGCTTCATGAAACTTTTCCTGAGATACTGGATTCGGATTTTTCAGGTTAAACAAAAAGCAAGGAACTACAATTCCCTATCTAGAAAGCAAAGGAAAACTACTGAAGTGACATATTCATTTCTTTTTTTCCATCATTATTACCTATAACTCAGAGAATATTGTTTGCAGTTCACAATTAGAGAGAGAAAAAGGTGGTGATGGGCACAATGTTATGACACTGAGAGGGAACTATACTTTTAAATTTTTCAAAAGTATTATCTTCCAGAAAGGATGCTTTCTCTTTGTTTAAAGGCTCACAGGCATGAAAAATTTAGCTAAAATTTATTCTAAAAGCCACACAGTTTGTTTTTCAAATTGATAGATACTCAAAAACTCAAATGGGCAAAATATCTAAAGTAAGCTTTTAAAATTAAAAATTATCGATGAAATGAAGAATGCTTAAATATTACTCTCTGGTTTTCAGAAACAAAGTATTTGACTTGATCTTCTTTTATTTGCCTGGCTCTGAGAGCAAGTTCTGGTGTTTCTTGTAAGCCACAAAGAGCATCTTCCCATCCATGGAGGTGATATGTGATTTGCATGAGAATCACAGCCACCTGATACACAGGTCTTGGCAGGTGACAAGCTTCCTAAATTCACCTCTAAGAGTTCAAAGAGTTTGGGAAGACGCTGATGCTCAGCAGTGGCCAGAAACTATTTTTATAACAATCATAAAGTATATCATCACCACCAACAACAAAAATTGGGTACAAATGGTTGGGAAATACATCATATTATACTAAGACAACAACAGAAAACCCCAAAGAAAAACAACAAAAAGACATTTCTGAAGATGAGGGAAAGTGGATTAAGGCTTTATCTGGTTGCCATAATTTCTTTGGCTACAAAAGCCTATAATCACAGATGAAAAACATTAAGTCACTCATCAAGAATGCCAGCATAGGGACACACTGCCTCTGGATGTGCATGGCTTATTGGGAACTCAGCAGGAATCAAGCAGAAAGTGTGTGGGTTTCACATCCAGGACTAGAACTGAAGACAGCTTTCTCTTACGTGCTTCACTTCCTCCTTTTAAAAAGACAATTCTTTGCTGACACATTCACCTGTCACTTCCATTTTACAGTGTCCCATTCAAAGATTGTCTAATAATAAGATACATATTTAAAGTTTTCCAATGTTGCTTTTATCACAATCCAAATTTCTCTCAAGCATTTTAAAAAAAAATCACTTGAAATACAAAAGTGTGAAGAAAGTACCTTCTGTTTTGTTAATTGTCCAGTTACTCTGCGGGGTTGTGATGGGGGGGCTTATAGTCCTGGCTGCCTCTCCAGTCACTGCTGTCATTGCTGTGTGAAGGAGGGGAAAGGCATCTTTAGCAGGTGAGGCTCCTTCTACATACAAGCAACAGATCAAAAGTTATTCTGTCTATTCTCACAGGTGTTGTTTTTACTTCATCTGCATTAGAAATCCATAACCTGAGAAGGGCAGTTTTCTGACAGTTTCTTATGTGTATCAATTCCACTCACTACACGACAGCTAGAGAAAGTAGAAACCCACTAATAGCTAAAAAAAAAAAAAAAAGAATACATTTATAAACTCAATCATGAGGATGCTATCATAGCAGAGTTAAAATATCTCAACTACTCTTCAGTTGTATAGAACAAACAATATAGAGTTCTCATAAGAAAAGGTGACAAAATATCTTAAGAGAGGAACATGTCAAAACATTACAGAAAGAACTGAATTAATTCACAAAATTCCTTGCTTGGATCTGAGTCATAAAGAACAATTTCTAAAAGCCAACTTCTCACTTATACAGAGAAAACAAATCCTGTTCACATTTTACAATGACACAACATTAATACAACAGAAAGAGATAACTTACCATTGAATAAGAGATAGACTGATATTGGAACCCTGAAAGCCATTTCCTGTACTTGTTAATAGTATCTTGTTCTTATCCTCGTAGACCGATGGGTGGAAGGTTTTTATTGAGCTCTTGGAGGCTTTCTTGCATTTATATTTCATGAAGCGTCATCTGACAGTTCTTAGCAATCAAAAAAATATGTCCTTCTGGCAGCAGCAGAAAGCCTCGAGGCGTTCATGCGCTTGTTTAGGATACCTGTGTTATCTGGTAGTGTGATCACATTTTTCTTTTGAAACATTGGTTTCCTGTTACCTGTGGGCATACTCATGCCTTTGAAAGTACTTAAAACAACGGAAAAAGAACTGAATTCAGGAAAAGACCCCTTGGGGTGAATAGAATTGTCCTAGCTCCAAAGTTGCCAGCAACCTATGAAGGAGGATTCTATGAAACGGGAGTTTTTGATATATCCACACCAGGAAGTTGAAGTTATTTACACCATTTTTCAGGACAGATTGGATTGCACTGCAAATCAAGATATTTTGTAATTTAGGAACAGGAGAGAACAATTAAATGTGTATAAAAATAAAGGTTTAAGATTCCATTTTAGCTTTTGCTACTTAGCTTTACTATTTCAAGTTTTACCAAAACAATTATTTTTAAAAGTATAGCATTCACCTCTGGGTCATTTTTTCCATTTAATATTTTTCTGAGTAAATGGAATGGGCTGCCTACTTCTCACAGGTGTTGTTTTTACTTCATCTGCATTAGAAATCCATAACCTGAGAAGGGCAGTTTTCTGACAGTTTCTTATGTGTATCAATTCCACTCACTACACGACAGCTAGAGAAAGTAGAAACCCACTAATAGCTAAAAAAAAAAAAAAAAGAATACATTTATAAACTCAATCATGAGGATGCTATCATAGCAGAGTTAAAATATCTCAACTACTCTTCAGTTGTATAGAACAAACAATATAGAGTTCTCATAAGAAAAGGTGACAAAATATCTTAAGAGAGGAACATGTCAAAACATTACAGAAAGAACTGAATTAATTCACAAAATTCCTTGCTTGGATCTGAGTCATAAAGAACAATTTCTAAAAGCCAACTTCTCACTTATACAGAGAAAACAAATCCTGTTCACATTTTACAATGACACAACATTAATACAACAGAAAGAGATAACTTACCATTGAATAAGAGATAGACTGATATTGGAACCCTGAAAGCCATTTCCTGTACTTGTTAATAGTATCTTGTTCTTATCCTCGTAGACCGATGGGTGGAAGGTTTTTATTGAGCTCTTGGAGGCTTTCTTGCATTTATATTTCATGAAGCGTCATCTGACAGTTCTTAGCAATCAAAAAAATATGTCCTTCTGGCAGCAGCAGAAAGCCTCGAGGCGTTCATGCGCTTGTTTAGGATACCTGTGTTATCTGGTAGTGTGATCACATTTTTCTTTTGAAACATTGGTTTCCTGTTACCTGTGGGCATACTCATGCCTTTGAAAGTACTTAAAACAACGGAAAAAGAACTGAATTCAGGAAAAGACCCCTTGGGGTGAATAGAATTGTCCTAGCTCCAAAGTTGCCAGCAACCTATGAAGGAGGATTCTATGAAACGGAGTTTTTGATATATCCACACCAGGAAGTTGAAGTTATTTACACCATTTTTCAGGACAGATTGGATTGCACTGCAAATCAAGATATTTTGTAATTTAGGAACAGGAGAGAACAATTAAATGTGTATAAAAATAAAGGTTTAAGATTCCATTTTAGCTTTTGCTACTTAGCTTTACTATTTCAAGTTTTACCAAAACAATTATTTTTAAAAGTATAGCATTCACCTCTGGGTCATTTTTTCCATTTAATATTTTTCTGAGTAAATGGAATGGGCTGCCTACTTCAAGGAACCATAGTTCTTACAAATATGCCCCAATGATTAGGCCACAGAGACCCAGTAAAGCACCAAAATAATACTAACAACAACAACAAAATAATATTAACAACAACAAAACAACAACAACAAAAACAATATCTCCACTAAGATGAAATTAAAATATTTATATTTGGTACATCTGATGAATAGAAAGTTTTAAGTTTAATACAACATCAAATTTTTCTTGCTGTTAATCCACTTACAGTTATTAAAGTTTCATTTTTAAGGCCAAAACCTATAATTATTGCTATTATTTTTTGTGACTAGGGAAGGTTCCATAAATTCTCACTTGCTCCAAATTATCATAAAATAATTTATAAATATGTTTTGCTGAGGTATTGTATCTTTCTACCAAGAATTTCAATTGCTCATGTTTTCTGTTTCTTGAAAACTTACGTCAACAGAGGTTGTCATTTGCATCATGTCCACCCAGCAAATGTAGTTTACCAGAAAGGATCCTTTTCACTATTCAAATACGAATTTGGCTTTAGAAATCACACAAGAATGAGCTTGTTGAACTCATTATAACTTGGGCAATCACTTACTACAAGAGTCATCCTTTATAGTAATTGGCTTACTCCAATGTGCCTACAGTTCCTAGTTCTACTCTTGTGAAGTTTTCTTTTTAACTATTAGGACAATTTCTAAATACTTTTTTTCTAAGAAAATAATATTTAAATTATAAGTCCAATAGTCATCTTCTGTACCGTTGGTGAGAATTTAAGAAGAAATAATTTACAAAGGATTAAATAAATCACAACCAATTACAGTTTCAGGAGGAAGATGCTAGGCATAATGTTAAATACCTTTATTGATAAGACCGGGATATAGTACAACATCTTTGTAGTAACTATTAACTGGTACTTAGCAGTGCTTTGCATTTTGCAAAGGTCTGCAAAAGGTCAAATTTGTCTTCCGTAATTCTGGCTGGCCCCAACAAATCCAGTGTCTAATATATACTGTATACTCAATCTGTTCTGAGTGGAAAAAGCAATAAACAACAGGCCTTATTTTTATTCCCATATGACAAAGAGTGATGACTTGAAAGAATTAAATGACTTTCCAGCAGACACACCCTAGAATTGGGACTTGAATTCATATTCAGCTTCCAGGTCAGGCACCCTTTCCATTTCCCCAGCTGTGTCCTCTGGTAAGAGTCAGCATACTAACCTTAGAGGAATTCACCTTATCTCCTAAGATCAAGATTTAACTGTATCTTCATCCTAAGAATCTAAGCATTAAATGAATTGTGGCTTTTGCACATATTCGGGCTGAGAGAAGTGGACCATTGCCTCTCTGTATGTTTCTCGAGTCTGGTGAATTAAGCCACATAATACAGAAACTCCTTTCTTTGAATATCACCTGAGCTTAAGAAAATAGCTCCAAGTTACCCTGTGTTTCTTTTCTGGGACTCATCCTGTATAAATATGTTTTGCTGAGGTATTGTATCTTTCTACCAAGAATTTCAATTGCTCATGTTTTCTGTTTCTTGAAAACTTACGTCAACAGAGGTTGTCATTTGCATCATGTCCACCCAGCAAATGTAGTTTACCAGAAAGGATCCTTTTCACTATTCAAATACGAATTTGGCTTTAGAAATCACACAAGAATGAGCTTGTTGAACTCATTATAACTTGGGCAATCACTTACTACAAGAGTCATCCTTTATAGTAATTGGCTTACTCCAATGTGCCTACAGTTCCTAGTTCTACTCTTGTGAAGTTTTCTTTTTAACTATTAGGACAATTTCTAAATACTTTTTTTCTAAGAAAATAATATTTAAATTATAAGTCCAATAGTCATCTTCTGTACCGTTGGTGAGAATTTAAGAAGAAATAATTTACAAAGGATTAAATAAATCACAACCAATTACAGTTTCAGGAGGAAGATGCTAGGCATAATGTTAAATACCTTTATTGATAAGACCGGGATATAGTACAACATCTTTGTAGTAACTATTAACTGGTACTTAGCAGTGCTTTGCATTTTGCAAAGGTCTGCAAAAGGTCAAATTTGTCTTCCGTAATTCTGGCTGGCCCCAACAAATCCAGTGTCTAATATATACTGTATACTCAATCTGTTCTGAGTGGAAAAAGCAATAAACAACAGGCCTTATTTTTATTCCCATATGACAAAGAGTGATGACTTGAAAGAATTAAATGACTTTCCAGCAGACACACCCTAGAATTGGGACTTGAATTCATATTCAGCTTCCAGGTCAGGCACCCTTTCCATTTCCCCAGCTGTGTCCTCTGGTAAGAGTCAGCATACTAACCTTAGAGGAATTCACCTTATCTCCTAAGATCAAGATTTAACTGTATCTTCATCCTAAGAATCTAAGCATTAAATGAATTGTGGCTTTTGCACATATTCGGGCTGAGAGAAGTGGACCATTGCCTCTCTGTATGTTTCTCGAGTCTGGTGAATTAAGCCACATAATACAGAAACTCCTTTCTTTGAATATCACCTGAGCTTAAGAAAATAGCTCCAAGTTACCCTGTGTTTCTTTTCCTCTGGGACTCATCCTGATGGATCCCACTTACACTCTCTGTAGGAGAATCTACTTTCATGGCTTCACTCCTTTCAGCCGGGAGTCCTTCCACACAGCTCTGTAGAATGGGGGAGATGGGTATTGTAATGTGATCTCATGGATATTTGTATTCATTCTTTTTTAAATTTTTTATTTTTTCAACATTTATTTTTTCAGCAGTTATTCCCGGGCCATAAGTTTTTGTTTCTTCAGTCTCTTCTGGGATATCTTTTTCTTCTGTGCAACCTCTTCTTCTGATTTAGGAACAATCTGTTCTTTCTCAGTGAGGATCATCTAGATGTGGCAAGGAGAGCTCATGTATGTGTTGGTCTGACCATGGGCTCTGTAAGTCCTGCACCCCTTCTTGGGGGCTTTGTTTACCTGGATGTGCTCAATGACCAGAGAATCTGCATCTAAGCCCTGAAGTTCAGCATTACTCTCTGCATTTTTGAGCATGTGCAGTAAAAATTCAGCACTCTTTTTGGGCCACTGACCTTGCGTCCAGCCCCACTGTTTGGCCTGTGCACACCTACCAACTCCACCATTGTAACGGTGGAATGGCACACACTGCTTCTTCAGAGTGACATCCTTCAGATACTCGATGACTTTTCGGATATGTACACCCTTTATGGCCTGGTCAGTTTCATGAGTGTTCTTACAGTGAACATGAAGATTTGAACCTCTTGATTTGCATGATTTTGTGGGGGTTTCTGGCTCAAATGAATAGTGCCCCATTTTTAGAGGTCACCTCAGGCTACTTTCCGGAAAAGCTGTATTCATTCTTGATGCATGTTAGAATGAGAAAGAAGGCTGAGCTGCAGCACCTATCTGTCATTTTTCTCTCTCTGACCATTTTTTTTGGTCTTTTTATTTATCTCTGTAGTCATAAGCATCACTGGAAGGGCCTTCTCTTCCCATCCCTCCCCCTTAAATTTATTTGTCCTTCTTTTTTTCTACTTTCCCTTTCTTTTATCTCTTTTCCTCTCCTTTCTTATCTTCATCTCTCCTCTCCTTTCCTTCTTTCTTTCTTTCTTGCTCTTCAATTAAGAGCCACAGTTTGTTGCTGAACATTGGCAGGCAGTGCCATTAGCCATTAAGTTCTCTACACTTAATCCCTAATTCTCATGGATTCAGTTGTCATTGATTCATTCAAACTGCTTTATACTTCTAACATCCATACCACTAGATTGAGAGCAATGTTTGTAAGACAAATAGACAAATCATACAGGGACTCTGACCTCAGGGAACTGGAGAGAATCGAGGAAAGGACATACGGTGCAGGGTGGAGATGGAGGGCTGCCATGAATGAGTTTGAGAGTTCAAGGCTGGAAGTTCATAAGAGTCTCACAGCCTTTCTCTTGGATGAGGTTCATTTGCAGTGAATCTTAACTAGCAAGTAGAATTTAAATATATAATGATAAGAGAAAGGATTCTAGGTGGCAGGGAGGCTGGGCACTGAGGAGAAGTGGAGTGATAGAAAGAAAAGAGAGTGGGTTTTGGCTCATATCAGCCAACACCTTTGTTTGGATTCCAATTCTACCTTTCCTACATCATTTGGTCTTGGCTGAGACTTTTTAATAACCTCATGGGTTGATTTCCTCATGTATCAGATGCAGATTGTCAGTAACAACAACAACCCCATAAAAGTAAAGCATATAGCATATGCTCAATTAAGGATAGCTGTAGCTATTGAACAAGCTTAAAAAGATGCAGGGTGTGTACAGTGGTCACCGAGGTTAGGAATTTAGTGCTTCATGTATGCTAATGGGTCTTACATTTTCATTACTAGACATGGATTATTTTCATCCCAGACTGTTCTTATGTCAGGACTTTGATATATGTATTATGTCATTACCTCACTCGACATGTCTTAAAGTGAACATATTATCTTTTCTCTGTAGTCAGCTCTTCTTTACAACCCTTTATAATAATCAGTGATAACATCTTCTAGGCTTTAATTTCCACTCTCCATCATTGACTGTAGTCTAAATTCTGATTTATCCAGGTTTTCTCTAACCCATTTCTGCTATTATCCAACTGTATTTCCACCACCTGGTCACATACACTTTCCATTTCAGTCTGACTGTTGCCCTTGTTTTCATATGTATTTGCTAAGCTCATTCTCACTTCCATATTTTCATATTGTTATTCAACCATTATTAATGCTTCAGGGTTCTTTTTACATATACTTGTAGGAGAAGGGAACTTACTTCTACAAATCTCCATCCCAAGACAGTCATATGTCTATCTTTTATAGACCCCAAATAATATCCATAAGTAAAGTTATTATACCAATGAACCAACTTAATTTCCTATAAGGGTTGACAAAGGCTTCCTTCTTGACCAAACTTTAGCTAGGCTCCTTTGAGTCCTTTCCCTAACTAGGCATCAACTGTTGAGCACAGATTTAGCAAAAAAATCTGCTAAGTTAGTTTATGGAGAATGCCCCTGCCCTGCTCCTTGCCATATCTGATCAAATTCCTCCTCCTCCACCCTTTATATCTGGTCTAACGTTACCAAGAATCCTGGTGAGCAAGTTTTAACAAAAATGCCTCTAGCTTTGATATGTAATCAAGTTCCTCTTAATAATTTTCCATCTACTAATTCTCTCACTCTGTTCATTGCCTATAAATCATTGCTCTGTCAGCGATATTTGGAGTTGAGCTCGATCTCTTCTATTGTGATAGTCTTGACCTCATTGTAATAGTCAGTGCTTTTCCTACATCATTTGGTCTTGGCTGAGACTTTTTAATAACCTCATGGGTTGATTTCCTCATGTAGCAGATGCAGATTGTCAGTAACACCAACAACCCCATAAAAGTAAAGCATATAGCATATGCTCAATTAAGGATAGCTGTAGCTATTGAACAAGCTTAAAAAGATGCAGGGTGTGTACAGTGGTCACCGAGGTTAGGAATTTAGTGCTTCATGTATGCTAATGGGTCTTACATTTTCATTACTAGACATGGATTATTTTCATCCCAGACTGTTCTTATGTCAGGACTTTGATATATGTATTATGTCATTACCTCACTCGACATGTCTTAAAGTGAACATATTATCTTTTCTCTGTAGTCAGCTCTTCTTTACAACCCTTTATAATAATCAGTGATAACATCTTCTAGGCTTTAATTTCCACTCTCCATCATTGACTGTAGTCTAAATTCTGATTTATCCAGGTTTTCTTTAACCCATTTCTGCTATTATCCAACTGTATTTCCACCACCTGGTCACATACACTTTCCATTTCAGTCTGACTGTTGCCCTTGTTTTCATATGTATTTGCTAAGCTCATTCTCACTTCCATATTTTCATATTGTTATTCAACCATTATTAATGCTTCAGGGTTCTTTTTACATATACTTGTAGGAGAAGGGAACTTACTTCTACAAATCTCCATCCCAAGACAGTCATATGTCTATCTTTTATAGACCCCAAATAATATCCATAAGTAAAGTTATTATACCAATGAACCAACTTAATTTCCTATAAGGGTTGACAAAGGCTTCCTTCTTGACCAAACTTTAGCTAGGCTCCTTTGAGTCCTTTCCCTAACTAGGCATCAACTGTTGAGCACAGATTTAGCAAAAAAATCTGCTAAGTTAGTTTATGGAGAATGCCCCTGCCCTGCTCCTTGCCATATCTGATCAAATTCCTCCTCCTCCACCCTTTATATCTGGTCTAACGTTACCAAGAATCCTGGTGAGCAAGTTTTAACAAAAATGCCTCTAGCTTTGATATGTAATCAAGTTCCTCTTAATAATTTTCCATCTACTAATTCTCTCACTCTGTTCATTGCCTATAAATCATTGCTCTGTCAGCGATATTTGGAGTTGAGCTCGATCTCTTCTATTGTGATAGTCTTGACCTCATTGTAATAGTCAGTGCTTGTTTTGGGAATTTGGGGCACTTAAATACTAAATAGGGCCTTTCTGAAATGTTTTCTTAGGAGCTTTGAGTTTAAACTACTTTCAAGGGTTTTTCCCTGATGAGTTAGTGATAAAAAAAAATCTGCTTGCCAATGCAGGAGACATGGGTTCAATCCCTGGTGCATTAAGATCTCACATGCTGCTGAGCAACTAAGCCTGTGGACCACAGCTCTTGAGCCTGTGCTCTGGAGCCCAGGAGCTGTAACTGCTGAAGCTCCTATGTCATACAGCCAGTGCTCTACAATAAGTGAAGTCACTGCAATGAGGAGTCCTTGCATCACAGTAAGAGTAGTTTCCACTTGCTGCAACATGAGAAAAACCTGCACAGCAATGAAGATCCAACACAACCAAAAATTAAAAAAAAAAACAAAACTACTATCAAGATTATCAGACAAAGACTAGTGTGGAATGGGCTATAGAACTTTTTCTTTCATGTTTGGATCCTTGTATATTTCCCCAGCATGCTATGAAGAAATACATAACAAGTATATGAACAAAGGAGCTTTTAGACAGCTTAGGAAAAAAGAAGGCAGATATTCCTTTTCCAAACTGTTTTTATTATACAGTTGAAATATTATTAATTATAAGCATCTAAACTATTTCCACACAAATGATCAAGAGTACACACTAATAAATATATGGGTAAGAATTATTACTGGTGCATAAACACACTGGAATTTGGGCATGAAAGCAATACAGTCATGTGCCCAGGGTAGTCTCAAATAGCCTTCAACTGACGAACACATGTATTTTCTAATGTAAATCATATTAGAAACATGGTATCTACAGTGAGAACCAAATGTCATAAGAGATGACAACTGTGGGCAACAGAGTCATAAATTTTGTCATATCTGGTCTAACTTTACCTCCTGGTGAGCAAGTTTTAACAAAAATGCCTCTAGCTTTGATATGTAATCAAGTTCCTCTTAATAATTTTCCATCTACTAATTCTCTCACTCTGTTCATTGCCTATAAATCATTGCTCTGTCAGCGATATTTGGAGTTGAGCTCGATCTCTTCTATTGTGATAGTCTTGACCTCATTGTAATAGTCAGTGCTTGTTTTGGGAATTTGGGGCACTTAAATACTAAATAGGGCCTTTCTGAAATGTTTTCTTAGGAGCTTTGAGTTTAAACTACTTTCAAGGGTTTTTCCCTGATGAGTTAGTGATAAAAAAAAATCTGCTTGCCAATGCAGGAGACATGGGTTCAATCCCTGGTGCATTAAGATCTCACATGCTGCTGAGCAACTAAGCCTGTGGACCACAGCTCTTGAGCCTGTGCTCTGGAGCCCAGGAGCTGTAACTGCTGAAGCTCCTATGTCATACAGCCAGTGCTCTACAATAAGTGAAGTCACTGCAATGAGGAGTCCTTGCATCACAGTAAGAGTAGTTTCCACTTGCTGCAACATGAGAAAAACCTGCACAGCAATGAAGATCCAACACAACCAAAAATTAAAAAAAAAAACAAAACTACTATCAAGATTATCAGACAAAGACTAGTGTGGAATGGGCTATAGAACTTTTCTTTCATGTTTGGATCCTTGTATATTTCCCCAGCATGCTATGAAGAAATACATAACAAGTATATGAACAAAGGAGCTTTTAGACAGCTTAGGAAAAAAGAAGGCAGATATTCCTTTTCCAAACTGTTTTTATTATACAGTTGAAATATTATTAATTATAAGCATCTAAACTATTTCCACACAAATGATCAAGAGTACACACTAATAAATATATGGGTAAGAATTATTACTGGTGCATAAACACACTGGAATTTGGGCATGAAAGCAATACAGTCATGTGCCCAGGGTAGTCTCAAATAGCCTTCAACTGACGAACACATGTATTTTCTAATGTAAATCATATTAGAAACATGGTATCTACAGTGAGAACCAAATGTCATAAGAGATGACAACTGTGGGCAACAGAGTCATAAATTTTTGGTCTCATATCCTAAGGATTAGTTTTGGCATGTTGTGTCACATTTTGCTATTAGATTTCTAGATTTGGGAACAAACATTTGTTCTTTAATAAAGTCATCACTCATACTATATTGTATTTTTGTGGGCAAATACAACCTTAGTTTTGTTTTGTATATTTGTTTGATTTGGGGTTTTCCATTATCCTTCAAGAAGGTGGTGTCCAGATATGTTTCTAGATGAACAAAGAAATTACATAGAAACCTAAAACATTTTTGTTGCATTTTCACTATGGCAAGTCATTCACAGTTTGAAACAATCAATACCTTTTCAAGTAGCATGGCATTTTTTGGGTTCCTTGCATATTTTTCTTTCCTTGAATGAAGCATCATTTCTCAATGGTATGTCTTGTAGGGTGCATTTGGGAGGAGTTTCAGATCAAAATTTTATTTTAATATTTTATCTTTCATTAATAAGTAAGCTTTTTTTCAGCATACAATATAGAACATAAAACATAAATAAAAATTGAGTATCATTATGGCAAAATCTGAGTTACATTTTACAAGGGAGCCTATTTGGCTGAC
The DNA here is from genome assembly GCA_022376925.1 of Tragulus kanchil. Classification (NCBI taxonomy): domain Eukaryota; kingdom Metazoa; phylum Chordata; class Mammalia; order Artiodactyla; family Tragulidae; genus Tragulus; species Tragulus kanchil. The sequence goes on along the minus strand of JAIOJX010000025.1, from coordinate 157,888,888 downwards.
AAGACATATGTCAAAAGTACACTGTTTATGATATTTGTGTCCAAATATATGCATTTTTATAAGCCCTTTATTGTTTTAACATTATGAACAAATATTCACAAAACAGGTGATTGTTACCAAAGTTTTCATTACAATTGTTTTGTTTTTTCCTAAAACTCCAAATCCATTCAAAATATTCAGTGAATAGTATCAGGCAATGCACAAGATCTTGTGGATCATCTGAACCACAATGATTCCATCTATGAAAAAATAAATACAGTGGAGAAATTGCTTTGTAGTAAAATATAAAGATTTTTGTCTTTTGTGCAATAAATATGTAGCATGACTTCGGTCTGCTTTATTCTCCCATGTGACCTAGTAAATGACTTTTTTAGCTGCCAGAAGGGTATTCTTGAGAAGCATCGCCACCGTCATGGGTCCCACGCCTCCTGGAACTGGAGTGATAAAGCTAGCCTTCTTCATAACAGCTGATGGAGAAAACAAAAGGTTTTCTTATTTTTTCTGAGCATTTCATATCTTTAAACATATCGAACTGTTAAAACTGTAAAAACTGAAGGACATTTTAAAACTTAAGAGTTTGCACAAAAATGGAGTCAAATTGGCCAGCGTCAAACCTGAAGCAGATGGAAAGTTTCCAACAACAGGAGCGACTTGCAGAGAAAAGGTAGAAACAAAGCATGGAGATCACGGATTGGCTATAGATTAAACTCTAGTTAGCTGTGTGATTGGTCGTCCTTAGGTTTTGGGTTTGTAAACTTGAGGCATTTCCAGAATTAAATGTTTCTAGATGAACAAAGAAATTACATAGAAACCTAAAACATTTTTGTTGCATTTTCACTATGGCAAGTCATTCACAGTTTGAAACAATCAATACCTTTTCAAGTAGCATGGCATTTTTTGGGTTCCTTGCATATTTTTCTTTCCTTGAATGAAGCATCATTTCTCAATGGTATGTCTTGTAGGGTGCATTTGGGAGGAGTTTCAGATCAAAATTTTATTTTAATATTTTATCTTTCATTAATAAGTAAGCTTTTTTTCAGCATACAATATAGAACATAAAACATAAATAAAAATTGAGTATCATTATGGCAAAATCTGAGTTACATTTTACAAGGGAGCCTATTTGGCTGACAAGACATATGTCAAAAGTACACTGTTTATGATATTTGTGTCCAAATATATGCATTTTTATAAGCCCTTTATTGTTTTAACATTATGAACAAATATTCACAAAACAGGTGATTGTTACCAAAGTTTTCATTACAATTGTTTTGTTTTTTCCTAAAACTCCAAATCCATTCAAAATATTCAGTGAATAGTATCAGGCAATGCACAAGATCTTGTGGATCATCTGAACCACAATGATTCCATCTATGAAAAAATAAATACAGTGGAGAAATTGCTTTGTAGTAAAATATAAAGATTTTTGTCTTTTGTGCAATAAATATGTAGCATGACTTCGGTCTGCTTTATTCTCCCATGTGACCTAGTAAATGACTTTTTTAGCTGCCAGAAGGGTATTCTTGAGAAGCATCGCCACCGTCATGGGTCCCACGCCTCCTGGAACTGGAGTGATAAAGCTAGCCTTCTTCATAACAGCTGATGGAGAAAACAAAAGGTTTTCTTATTTTTTCTGAGCATTTCATATCTTTAAACATATCGAACTGTTAAAACTGTAAAAACTGAAGGACATTTTAAAACTTAAGAGTTTGCACAAAAATGGAGTCAAATTGGCCAGCGTCAAACCTGAAGCAGATGGAAAGTTTCCAACAACAGGAGCGACTTGCAGAGAAAAGGTAGAAACAAAGCATGGAGATCACGGATTGGCTATAGATTAAACTCTAGTTAGCTGTGTGTGATTGGTCGTCCTTAGGTTTTGGGTTTGTAAACTTGAGGCATTTCCAGACCTAGATTTTGGTTTGCTTATGTAGGCAGCCGGGGCATTAGAGTCACTTAAGTCTAATGGCCTCTTTGTTTAATTAACAATACAGTGGATTTTTCTGCATTACATGTATATAACTCTAACATCCTCAAATCATTTTTACAGTGAAGTAGACTCTAACACACATACATACACACACTTCTGTATACGATATAGAATGTGTGTAGGAAAAAACATGAGGTCAGCACTATAGGATGAAACTTCACGCAACTCAGTTAGTTTTACATGATGAAAACCTAACCTACTACAGATCAGTGAACTCTGCTCAATGTTATGTGGCGGCCTGGGAGGGGAGTTTGGGAGAGAATGGATACATGTAGATGTATGGCTAAGTCCCTTTGCTGTACCCCTGAAACCATCACAGCACTGTTAATTGGCTACTCTCCAATACAAAATAAAAAGTTTTAAAAAAGAAAATCTATAATCCAATTACATGTTGGGTTGACCAGTGGGTGAAGAGTCTGCCTTGCAGTGCAAGGGGCACTGGTTCAATTGACCCAACTATATGCGATTGTAGTTAACTACTTCTAAAGTACATATTAGTCTCAATAAAGAGTTTAGCACCATCTGTTAAATTAGAATAGTTCTGCCAGGCTTCTCTGTCCATGGAATTCACCAGGCAAGAATACTGGAGTGGGTAGACATTCCCTTCTCCAGGAGCCCGGATCTTAGCACCATCTGTTAAACCTTAGAATAGATTCTGCCAGGCTTCTCGTCCATGGAGGTTTTTGGGCACCAAACGCCTCCTGGAACTGGAGTCACTTCTTCATAACAGCTGATGGAGAAAACAAAAGGTTTTCTTATTTTTTCTGAGCATTTCATATCTTTAAACATATCGAACTGTTAAAACTGTAAAAACTGAAGGACATTTTAAAACTTAAGAGTTTGCACAAAATGGAGTCAAATTGGCCAGCCAAACCTGAAGCAGATGGAAAGTTTCCAACAACAGGAGCGACTTGCAGAGAAAAGGTAGAAACAAAGCATGGAGATCACGGATTGGCTATAGATTAAACTCTAGTTAGCTGTGTGTGATTGGTCGTCCTTAGGTTTTGGGTTTGTAAACTTGAGGCATTTCCAGACCTAGATTTTGGTTTGCTTATGTAGGCAGCCGGGGCATTAGAGTCACTTAAGTCTAATGGCCTCTTTGTTTAATTAACAATACAGTGGATTTTTCTGCATTACATGTATATAACTCTAACATCCTCAAATCATTTTTACAGTGAAGTAGACTCTAACACACATACATACACACACTTCTGTATACGATATAGAATGTGTGTAGGAAAAAACATGAGGTCAGCACTATAGGATGAAACTTCACGCAACTCAGTTAGTTTTACATGATGAAAACCTAACCTACTACAGATCAGTGAACTCTGCTCAATGTTATGTGGCGGCCTGGGAGGGGAGTTTGGGAGAGAATGGATACATGTAGATGTATGGCTAAGTCCCTTTGCTGTACCCCTGAAACCATCACAGCACTGTTAATTGGCTACTCTCCAATACAAAATAAAAAGTTTTAAAAAAGAAAATCTATAATCCAATTACATGTTGGGTTGACCAGTGGGTGAAGAGTCTGCCTTGCAGTGCAAGGGGCACTGGTTCAATTGACCCAACTATATGCGATTGTAGTTAACTACTTCTAAAGTACATATTAGTCTCTAAAAGAGTTTAGCACCATCTGTTAAATTAGAATAGTTCTGCCAGGCTTCTCTGTCCATGGAATTCACCAGGCAAGAATACTGGAGTGGGTAGACATTCCCTTCTCCAGGGATCTTCTTGTCCCAGGGATCTAGCTCAGGTCCTCCTGGACTGCAGGCAGATTCTTTACCATGTGAGCCATCAGAAAAGCCTCGTTATAACAACAGCATCATGTATATGTGGATAATACATTCCAGTCCAAGTCTAATAAAAATCATTAAAGACATTAAAATTAACTGAGCAAGTACACATAGTCCTGTTCTAAGGTATGAATGAAGATTTCTTCTTCAGTGAATATACTCAAAGAAAATGACAGAGAATTTGCAGCAAGTTTTATTTAAGAATGTTCTCACACCCACACTATTACAGGTGAATGGCTTCATGAATTGACCTACTGATTTAGTGTTTTACCGTGTGAATAAGAAAAATGAAGTTTTCCCAGGTAACACTTTTAATACAGAGTTAGCACAGATAATACTTTAATGCATACTCTGACCTTATTACTCACATACTATTTAGATGTATTGCTTTTTACAGGCTTACTTTTACAGTGCTTCCACATAATGAGATCAGTAGATGTTTTCTAAATTTTAATTAAGCATTACTTTTGTACAGTTTACATTACCTTCTTGAAATATGGTTTGTAAAATTTGTATTTACCTTATTTTTTAAAATTTTTTTGAAGTGGACCATTTTTCTCTCTCTCTCTTTTTAATTTTGGCCTCTTTTATTGTTTTTTTATTTATTTATCTTTATCCATTTTTATTCTTTGGCCTGTGTGGGCCTCCCCATTGCTGTGGCCTCTATTGTTCCAGAGCACCAGCTCTGGGCACATGCGCTCCAGAGCACTGGCTCATAATCAGACACAACGGTCCAGCCGCTCAGTGGCACGAGGGATCCTCCTGGGCCAAGGCTGCACTGCAAGGCAGACCCTTCATGCCTGGACCAAGGAACATCACAGCATTAATGTACCAATACAAAATAAAGTTTTAAAAAAGAAAATCTATAATCCAATTACATGTTGGGTTGACCAGTGGGTGAAGAGTCTGCCTTGCAGTGCAAGGGGCACTGGTTCAATTGACCCAACTATATGCGATTGTAGTTAACTACTTCTAAAGTACATATTAGTCTCTAAAAGAGTTTAGCACCATCTGTTAAATTAGAATAGTTCTGCCAGGCTTCTCTGTCCATGGAATTCACCAGGCAAGAATACTGGAGTGGGTAGACATTCCCTTCTCCAGGGATCTTCTTGTCCCAGGGATCTAGCTCAGGTCCTCCTGGACTGCAGGCAGATTCTTTACCATGTGAGCCATCAGAAAAGCCTCGTTATAACAACAGCATCATGTATATGTGGATAATACATTCCAGTCCAAGTCTAATAAAAATCATTAAAGACATTAAAATTAACTGAGCAAGTACACATAGTCCTGTTCTAAGGTATGAATGAAGATTTCTTCTTCAGTGAATATACTCAAAGAAAATGACAGAGAATTTGCAGCAAGTTTTATTTAAGAATGTTCTCACACCCACACTATTACAGGTGAATGGCTTCATGAATTGACCTACTGATTTAGTGTTTTACCGTGTGAATAAGAAAAATGAAGTTTTCCCAGGTAACACTTTTAATACAGAGTTAGCACAGATAATACTTTAATGCATACTCTGACCTTATTACTCACATACTATTTAGATGTATTGCTTTTTACAGGCTTACTTTTACAGTGCTTCCACATAATGAGATCAGTAGATGTTTTCTAAATTTTAATTAAGCATTACTTTTGTACAGTTTACATTACCTTCTTGAAATATGGTTTGTAAAATTTGTATTTACCTTATTTTTTAAAATTTTTTTGAAGTGGACCATTTTTCTCTCTCTCTCTTTTTAATTTTGGCCTCTTTTATTGTTTTTTTATTTATTTATCTTTATCCATTTTTATTCTTTGGCCTGTGTGGGCCTCCCCATTGCTGTGGCCTCTATTGTTCCAGAGCACCAGCTCTGGGCACATGCGCTCCAGAGCACTGGCTCATAATCAGACACAACGGTCCAGCCGCTCAGTGGCACGAGGGATCCTCCTGGGCCAGGGATTGAACTGGTGCCCCTTGCACTGCAAGGCAGACCCTTCATGCCTGGACCAAGGAAGCCCTGGACTTATTTTAAGTATTAGTGTGGTACAATTTTTTAATCGTGTGTGTGTGTGTGTGTGTGTGTGCTCAGTCATGTCTGACTCTGAGACCCCACGGAATGCAGCCTGCAAGGCACCTCTGTCCATGGGATTTTACAGGCAAGAATACAGAAGTGGGTTACCATTTCCTATTCCAGGGATATTTCCAACCCAGGGATCTAATTTACTTCCCCTGCATCTTCTGCATCAGCAGGCAGATTATCACTAGTGCCACCTGGGCTTTTTAATCATAGGAAAAGTGAAGGAATAATATTCATTTACTTACAGAAAAGTCCAGATAAGCTTTAAGACATCACACACACACAAAAAAACAGTTATATCATGAATCTTCTCGTGGCTATATAACAAAGAAAAGATAAGAATGCTGATTTAGAAGATAATATTTTGGTTTTTCCAAAATGTGGCTCTGTACTTGAAGGATGTCCTTTTCTGGCCATAATTCCATTCAATGTACTCTATTCTGCAGAAACACTACGCAGAATAGAGTACATGAATTATTGCTCCTGTTTTCTTTTGCTGTTGTTATTCCTTCCACCTGGAATATGCTGCTACCTGACCTAAATAAGAAACTCCTTATTCTTGTGAAGCCAATAAAAAGTTACCTGTCCATAATTTTTCCCAGGCACTTTATACTAAAGTCTGTTATGAAAATTACCACAGTATGTTGTTCCTTTAATTAGACATCAGCACCTAGAAGGCAGAAACTAAGTCTTTGCAGTAATTATTGTCATTTTTCATCTTAGAACTTTTCTACACATAGGGGAGTCATTCAGTAAGTTATCATAACATGAACTAAATTGTTTTTGGCCTCTTTTATTGTTTTTATTTATTTATCTTTATCCATTTTATTCTTTGGCCTGGGTGGGCCTCCCCATTGCATTGGCCTCTATTGTTCCAGAGCACCAGCTCTGGGCACATGCGCTCCAGAGCACTGGCTCATAATCAGACACAACGGTCCAGCCGCTCAGTGGCACGAGGGATCCTCCTGGGCCAGGGATTGAACTGGTGCCCCTTGCACTGCAAGGCAGACCCTTCATGCCTGGACCAAGGAAGCCCTGGACTTATTTTAAGTATTAGTGTGGTACAATTTTTTAATCGTGTGTGTGTGTGTGTGTGTGTGTGCTCAGTCATGTCTGACTCTGAGACCCCACGGAATGCAGCCTGCAAGGCACCTCTGTCCATGGGATTTTACAGGCAAGAATACAGAAGTGGGTTACCATTTCCTATTCCAGGGATATTTCCAACCCAGGGATCTAATTTACTTCCCCTGCATCTTCTGCATCAGCAGGCAGATTATCACTAGTGCCACCTGGGCTTTTTAATCATAGGAAAAGTGAAGGAATAATATTCATTTACTTACAGAAAAGTCCAGATAAGCTTTAAGACATCACACACACACAAAAAAACAGTTATATCATGAATCTTCTCGTGGCTATATAACAAAGAAAAGATAAGAATGCTGATTTAGAAGATAATATTTTGGTTTTTCCAAAATGTGGCTCTGTACTTGAAGGATGTCCTTTTCTGGCCATAATTCCATTCAATGTACTCTATTCTGCAGAAACACTACGCAGAATAGAGTACATGAATTATTGCTCCTGTTTTCTTTTGCTGTTGTTATTCCTTCCACCTGGAATATGCTGCTACCTGACCTAAATAAGAAACTCCTTATTCTTGTGAAGCCAATAAAAAGTTACCTGTCCATAATTTTTTCCCAGGCACTTTATACTAAAGTCTGTTATGAAAATTACCACAGTATGTTGTTCCTTTAATTAGACATCAGCACCTAGAAGGCAGAAACTAAGTCTTTGCAGTAATTATTGTCATTTTTCATCTTAGAACTTTTCTACACATAGGGGAGTCATTCAGTAAGTTATCATAACATGAACTAAATTGTTTTTGAAATCGAAAATCTAAAATCATTTTGTAGGAATGTCTCAGTGCTTTTGACTGGATACAAACAACATCAAAAGAGTTCAAGTCAATTTACTGAAATTCTCAAGCTACATTATTTGCTTCAGGGTTATACACTTCATTTTTCAGTTTCCAATAAGCTGACTTGATGGTATGAATAATGCCTTCCAGGACCTTTTCTACAGGATTAGAGAAAAATATCTTGAAAAATTTCAGCAGATCTCTAGAGGAAATGTACTATACTGTTTTTTATTTATACTGATAGTATGTAACATTATATACTTATGAAGCACTGACTTTGAAATATTAATAGATACAATGGAATACTATTGAATAATATGGTAAGTTAAGAATCAAAACCAGGGAGCTTCCCTGATGGTGCAGCAGTAAAGAATCTGCCCACTAGTGCAGGATACATAGGTTCGATCGCTCATCTGGGAAGATCTCACATCTGTGGAGCAACTATGCTAATGTGCCACAACTACAGAGCCTGTGCTCACTACTGTGCCCAAATGCTGCAGCTACTGAAGCCTGCATGTCTTAAGAGCCCGGGCTCTGCAACAAGAGAAGCCAGTGCAATGAAAAGCCCTCACAGCACAATGAAGAGCAGCCTCCCTCGCCACAGTTAGAGAAAAGCCTGCACAGCAATGAAGACCCAGCCAAAAATAAATAAACAAATTATACACACACACACACACACACACACAAGATAAAAGAATCAAAATCAAAGTAAATCTTCAGTGGAAAATAAAATGGTTTATTTCACAGTTAAAAGGTAGATAAAACTGGGAATCCATTCTGGGTAAACAATCATTTTTTTTTACATATTATTTGGTTTTCAACTTTGAAAAGTGAAATAGCTTGGAATTATGTGTATGTGGGAAAATAGTAACAACCATATAAACATAGCCATATAAACTTGCCAAGAATTGTATCCACATCATTTTAATAACTCATATTTGATTATTATTTCATTTAAATAGCTGAAGAAAGCAGGGCTCACTGAACTTAAAGTGACTTACCATTCTCCAGCATGGTAGAGACATTATTCACAGCTAGGCTTGAATCATTCTCTGATTCCATAATTCCACCTCATCCCAATGCAACTGTATTACCATGACCTCAACAAACGGAAAAACCCCAAGAAAGGCTCCCATGACCCAAATTATCTCAGTTTTCTCAGAGCATTAAGAGAATACATTGAAAAAAGAAACAAAGGGGGGATTTCCAATAAAGTAATTTTTCCTCCTATTTTACTGTGAGTACTCAGGGTTCATCATCTTTGAATTAAGTCAGCACTTCAAATTTCAGCTGGCTTAGCAGTTTGAGTTGTTTTCTTTCTTGGGTGAAATTCAGATCAGATAAACCACTGGTCTGCTCAGGTGTCATGACTCTCCTCTTTCAAATTATGTTTCTCACAACATGCTTACTATTGCATCTTTTTTGCTCAAGAAGTGAGGCTTGAGGTGGAGGAATAGGGAATGAGAATGAGCTATTGAATAATATGGTAAGTTAAGAATCAAAACCAGGGAGCTTCCTGATGGTGCATTGGGGGCACTTGCTAATGGGGCCACAACCTACAGAGCCTGTGCTCACTACTGTGCCCAAATGCTGCAGCTACTGAAGCCTGCATGTCTTAAGAGCCCGGGCTCTGCAACAAGAGAAGCCAGTGCAATGAAAAGCCCTCACAGCACAATGAAGAGCAGCCTCCCTCGCCACAGTTAGAGAAAAGCCTGCACAGCAATGAAGACCCAGCCAAAAATAAATAAACAAATTATACACACACACACACACACACACACAAGATAAAAGAATCAAAATCAAAGTAAATCTTCAGTGGAAAATAAAATGGTTTATTTCACAGTTAAAAGGTAGATAAAACTGGGAATCCATTCTGGGTAAACAATCATTTTTTTTTACATATTATTTGGTTTTCAACTTTGAAAAGTGAAATAGCTTGGAATTATGTGTATGTGGGAAAATAGTAACAACCATATAAACATAGCCATATAAACTTGCCAAGAATTGTATCCACATCATTTTAATAACTCATATTTGATTATTATTTCATTTAAATAGCTGAAGAAAGCAGGGCTCACTGAACTTAAAGTGACTTACCATTCTCCAGCATGGTAGAGACATTATTCACAGCTAGGCTTGAATCATTCTCTGATTCCATAATTCCACCTCATCCCAATGCAACTGTATTACCATGACCTCAACAAACGGAAAAACCCCAAGAAAGGCTCCCATGACCCAAATTATCTCAGTTTTCTCAGAGCATTAAGAGAATACATTGAAAAAAGAAACAAAGGGGGGATTTCCAATAAAGTAATTTTTCCTCCTATTTTACTGTGAGTACTCAGGGTTCATCATCTTTGAATTAAGTCAGCACTTCAAATTTCAGCTGGCTTAGCAGTTTGAGTTGTTTTCTTTCTTGGGTGAAATTCAGATCAGATAAACCACTGGTCTGCTCAGGTGTCATGACTCTCCTCTTTCAAATTATGTTTCTCACAACATGCTTACTATTGCATCTTTTTTGCTCAAGAAGTGAGGCTTGAGGTGGAGGAATAGGGAATGAGAATGAGCTGTTGCATGAAATAATACCTACCTGAAATGCGTAGTGTGTCTGCAGTTTTGCACACTTTACTGCGGAAACCAGCACACATCTATCCTGTCCTATCACATCTACCCTCTCCTATCGTGTCATAAAATTAGACTATGGGATGGGTAGTGGGTCTTCAGCTGTCCTGGGCGAGGACCTCACTGAACTTTCATGAGCATTTAGTTGCATCAACAGAGCCTTGTAAATTACTCACTAGGTGGAAGTTTAGGATATCACTGTGAACACACCTGTTTTTTTTTTTTTTTTTTTAAAGATTTATTTATTTATTTATTTTGGGCGGGGGTTGGGGAGGGAGGGGAGCGGGCGGGCCACTTCTATTGGTCCTTCATATCTCCATTTTCATCCGTCTTTGTTCTTTGGCTCCTGTAGACCTCTCATCACGGTGGCGTCTGTCGTCGCAGAGCATCGGCTCTGGGCGTATGCACTCCAGAGCTCCAGTTCGGTGATTGGACACATCGGTCCAGCCACTCCGCTGGCACGTGGGATCTTCCCAGGCCAGGGATCGAACCGGCGCCCCTTGCACTGCAAGGTGGTGTCCTTATCCACTGGACTACCAGGGGAAGCCCACACCTGGTTTTATTCAAATACTTGTTTCAAATAGTTTTATCTTTCAAATAAATGGAGTTTGTACAGAGTCATGAAAGGCAGACTGTGATGAATTTGATTTTAAAAATATAAGATCTCTCTTCCTTTTGATTTGATTTTGATTAGAATCTCAGTCTGAGAAGGAAATGCTGTGTTTTGCTACTGCTGGATAACGTTAATGTATTCATTGTCTATTTACATAAAGACCAGGATGTGGAAATAAATGATTTCTCAAGAAAGATGAGAAATTATCAATGGATACAGATACCAATGCTTAAAAGACACTCTCTTAGTCTAATGATTTTGCATAACTTTTTCAAGGCTGTCCTAAGTGACATGTTTATGAAGTACTAGAGGTGGCTTATGAGCTAAAACTGGTCATGTGAAAAAGAGTTAAATTCAATACCTGTTTGATGCTCTAAAAAGCATCTTCCCCAATCATGTTGGAGAAAGAATAAGTTAACAAGCACTACATCACCAGAATAACTTCTCATTGGCTGGTCTTTTCCTGAGGGCAAACCGAGTTTGCACCTGTTTGTAGAAGATGATGCTATTAAAGATTAATACTATTAAGTGTGAGGAAAGGTGTTCTATGTGTTCCATTAAACATATCTGTAAACAACAAAACTCTGTAAAATCAAGAAAGCAAAATAAAAACTTGTGATTGTGGAAAAAAAGAATTACAGGAGAATTTTAAGACAATAATTTCATTCATAAACTTATGTACTGTGAGGAAATATGTGTGTGTTTTAAGGAAAATACTAAAACTCTGTACATATGAGACTCAGGAATTAGATCTTGATCGATACTGATGCTTTCATGAGAGACTTATGAATAAATGTCACAAAACCAGGAACAGAGTAAACTTCCTTAAGTCAACCTGACTTTAGAGTTACTGAAACTGACAATGGAAGGAGTAAAATAATCCTCAATCCTATTGTTGCCTGTATGGAACTTACTTTAGGAAATGAGATTTAGATGTAAATGACTTGATGATGTTTAAAGCAGTTTCCTGAAAATAAGAATATTTTGAGGAAAGTGACGATCATCCTGATAATTTATCTGAATGACCTCTCTGTAAACTGTTGACCTTGCCAAGTATATTCTATAGATTTCCTTAAAAATAATGCTGTATCAGAAGATTAGATGTTAGAGAGTGTATGCTCAGTTGTTTAGGGAAAAAAAAAAGAGCTTGCAGTTTAAAATCAGTCATTCTGGAAACAAGATTTGCCTTTGTACATACTATTTTCTTTAACATACCCTTTTTTGCACTTCTCCATCCAATGAATATTATAAATATTATATTTCCTCTCAGATCTGGCTACATGTTATTTCCTTTGTGGTGCCTGTTAATTCTCCAGACTGTGTTAACTGTTCATTCATTGATTCATGAACTTTAGTAGAGTGATTTTCAATTTGTCATCAAGAGTATGTTGGAATCGCCTGAGAACTGTAGTCAAACTAGATATTCCTCCTCCCATGTATAAGCTCTGTCCCCAATCAATGTTTTGGAAGAAAGAAATAAAGAGTTAAATTCAATACCTGTTTGATGCTCTAAAAGCATCTTCCCAATCATGTTGGAGAAAGAATAAGTTAACAAGCACTACATCACCAGAATAACTTCTCATTGGCTGGTCTTTTCCTGAGGGCAAACCGAGTTTGCACCTGTTTGTAGAAGATGATGCTATTAAAGATTAATACTATTAAGTGTGAGGAAAGGTGTTCTATGTGTTCCATTAAACATATCTGTAAACAACAAAACTCTGTAAAATCAAGAAAGCAAAATAAAAACTTGTGATTGTGGAAAAAAAGAATTACAGGAGAATTTTAAGACAATAATTTCATTCATAAACTTATGTACTGTGAGGAAATATGTGTGTGTTTTAAGGAAAATACTAAAACTCTGTACATATGAGACTCAGGAATTAGATCTTGATCGATACTGATGCTTTCATGAGAGACTTATGAATAAATGTCACAAAACCAGGAACAGAGTAAACTTCCTTAAGTCAACCTGACTTTAGAGTTACTGAAACTGACAATGGAAGGAGTAAAATAATCCTCAATCCTATTGTTGCCTGTATGGAACTTACTTTAGGAAATGAGATTTAGATGTAAATGACTTGATGATGTTTAAAGCAGTTTCCTGAAAATAAGAATATTTTGAGGAAAGTGACGATCATCCTGATAATTTATCTGAATGACCTCTCTGTAAACTGTTGACCTTGCCAAGTATATTCTATAGATTTCCTTAAAAATAATGCTGTATCAGAAGATTAGATGTTAGAGAGTGTATGCTCAGTTGTTTAGGGAAAAAAAAAAGAGCTTGCAGTTTAAAATCAGTCATTCTGGAAACAAGATTTGCCTTTGTACATACTATTTTCTTTAACATACCCTTTTTTGCACTTCTCCATCCAATGAATATTATAAATATTATATTTCCTCTCAGATCTGGCTACATGTTATTTCCTTTGTGGTGCCTGTTAATTCTCCAGACTGTGTTAACTGTTCATTCATTGATTCATGAACTTTAGTAGAGTGATTTTCAATTTGTCATCAAGAGTATGTTGGAATCGCCTGAGAACTGTAGTCAAACTAGATATTCCTCCTCCCATCTCGTGATTCCAGTACACACCTCTGAGAATCACTGTTGAAATGAGAGGTATTCTAATAGGGGTAGGGAGTAGTATACATTTAAACATATGTAGAAGAGATTTAAAAGTGGTTATAATCCACTGCTTCAATGAAGTTTACTTCATATGGTGACCTCAGGTTTCCCAGTCAGGATCCAGGCAAACCCCAGCGTGCAAATACTTGAATGCCTCATTGGTCAAAGCAAGTCACATTCACACAAAGCTCAAAGTCAAAGCCTTGGAATAGGAAGAATGGTCAAATCACATTGCCAAGAGGATGTGCCTATGAGCAAAGAAGAGGTGATAGTCATTTTTATAATCTACTATAAGTCTCTTGTATTTCAGTCTCTACCTTAATAACCATATAACTTCCTGCCAGATGTATTCTTTAAAACATAGATTAGGCCATTTCAGCTTACAAACATTTGAGGACTCTTGACTGTCTTTAGGATAAAATATAGATTCTTTGCCATGTTAGTTAGGATCTTTTATGTTCTGGCCCTACATTCTTGTCTTGCAGTATTTGCAAACCATTGCATATTTTCTGAACTCCATTATTCACTGTTCCAGCATATGCTCAAAATTGCTCCAGGGAGATTTACTTCAAAAAGCCCTTGAGAGGGCTTCCCTGGTGGTCCAGTGAGTAAGGACAGCACCTTTCATTGCAAGGGGTGCTGGCTCGATCCCTGACCTGGGAGGATCCCACGTGCCACGGAGCGGCTGGACGAATGTGTCCAACTACTGAGCCGGCACTCTGCAGTGAGAGAGGCCACTGCGATGGGAGGCCCATACAGGCCAAAGGACAGAGATGGATGAAAATAGATAAATGAAAGACCAATAGAAGCGGCCACAAAAAAAAAAAAAAAAAAAGAAAAGAATTAAAAAAAAAAAAAAACTTCTTGAGAAAGACAGTCATAGTCATCATTCCTTGGAAATAACTGAGCTAAGGCTGTGAAATGTTCTACAGATAAAATGCTAGCTGCACTGTGACTGTATTAGGAGACCTAACTGAGCTTGAATGTATGTGCTATATCTCTGCCAGGTCTAGAAATCAGAGGATGAACCAAAGTTTTCCAAGTGAAATGGGGTGGTCGGGAGAGGACAGTGTGCTTGGTTGGGGAACGATGTTTGTGAGGAGGTGGAAATAAGCTTTCCCCAGGCATAAAATGGTGTGAATTCTTGGAAACACTGCAAGAAAGTCAGTGGGGCTAACGTGGAGAAGGAAAAGGGAGAGTTTCCGGAGGTGACATGGAAGAGTGTAGCTCATATAGAGCCTAGAAGATACTGATACAAATTTGAGGCATTAACCTAAGAGCATTGGATAAAGTATTTTATTTTTATTTATTGAAATAGAGTTGATTTACAGTGTCATGTTAATCAGTTCTGTACAGTGATACATTTATATACATTGCTTTTAAAATGTTTTTTAATATGGTTTTCTCAATTATGGGTTATCAAAGACAGAGAGGAGGCTAGGGAGGTAGTCATGGGTTGCATGACCACAAAGTGAGGAGTCAGGAAATTTAGGAAGGGTGGTAACAGATGTAGTGACTATGTTCAGGTGAATAAGCCTCTGAAAAAAATACCTTTTGTGAATTAAACTAGGCATTTATATAGTTAAGAATAACCAGTATTTCAAAGTGAGAAACTGGAGAGAAAAATGTATGGTGGCTTAGTCGCTAAGTTGTGTCTGACTCTTGTAACCTGATGGACTGCAGCCAGGCTCCTCTGTCCATAGGATTCTTCGGCAAGAATATTGGAGTGGGTTGGGAGGATCCCACGTGCCACGGAGCGGCTGGACGAATGTGTCCAACTACTGAGCCGGCACTCTGCAGTGAGAGAGGCCACTGCGATGGGAGGCCCATACAGGCCAAAGGACAGAGATGGATGAAAATAGATAAATGAAAGACCAATAGAAGCGGCCACAAAAAAAAAAAAAAAAAAGAAAGAAAAGAATTAAAAAAAAAAAAAAACTTCTTGAGAAAGACAGTCATAGTCATCATTCCTTGGAAATAACTGAGCTAAGGCTGTGAAATGTTCTACAGATAAAATGCTAGCTGCACTGTGACTGTATTAGGAGACCTAACTGAGCTTGAATGTATGTGCTATATCTCTGCCAGGTCTAGAAATCAGAGGATGAACCAAAGTTTTCCAAGTGAAATGGGGTGGTCGGGAGAGGACAGTGTGCTTGGTTGGGGAACGATGTTTGTGAGGAGGTGGAAATAAGCTTTCCCCAGGCATAAAATGGTGTGAATTCTTGGAAACACTGCAAGAAAGTCAGTGGGGCTAACGTGGAAAAGGGAAAAGGGAGAGTTTCCGGAGGTGACATGGAAGAGTGTAGCTCATATAGAGCCTAGAAGATACTGATACAAATTTGAGGCATTAACCTAAGAGCATTGGATAAAGTATTTTATTTTTATTTATTGAAATAGAGTTGATTTACAGTGTCATGTTAATCAGTTCTGTACAGTGATACATTTATATACATTGCTTTTAAAATGTTTTTTAATATGGTTTTCTCAATTATGGGTTATCAAAGACAGAGAGGAGGCTAGGGAGGTAGTCATGGGTTGCATGACCACAAAGTGAGGAGTCAGGAAATTTAGGAAGGGTGGTAACAGATGTAGTGACTATGTTCAGGTGAATAAGCCTCTGAAAAAAATACCTTTTGTGAATTAAACTAGGCATTTATATAGTTAAGAATAACCAGTATTTCAAAGTGAGAAACTGGAGAGAAAAATGTATGGTGGCTTAGTCGCTAAGTTGTGTCTGACTCTTGTAACCTGATGGACTGCAGCCAGGCTCCTCTGTCCATAGGATTCTTAGGCAAGAATACTGGAGTGGGTTGCCATTTCCTTCTCCAGGGGATCTTCCTGACCCAGGAATCAAACCCTGGTCTCCTGCATTGCAGGTAGATTCTGTATACTACTAAATAATTCTCTGAAGAAAATTACAATAATGGAGAAAATAATCACATTGTATTTTCATAAAGTTTTAGGTTCTTGAATGGTATTAAATTATTGTTCAAGAAGTCCTTTTCAGCCTGAAATATGTATCCAATCTGCTGTGCTCCCTTTTCTACATTTACTCTTTATCATGTTACTGACTTCAGATTTTTAAAGGGAAGAGTTAACACAGGTTTGGCTTGACATAATTTCCATCATTTCTTACTTGAAGGCAACCATCTTTCAATATTAGGATAAGAAGACTAGGTATGGACAGAAGTTATTCATGTTTAAAATCTGAGGTAATGACAGAGATGAGGAAAGAAACTAGGTGTTTAATTTATGTGTGTGCCTCAAAAACTCCAGGGGTGACACACAGTCACAAAGTATGGAAATATTACTAATGAAGGATACTTACAGCAACATAAGGGACTGTAAAATGCCTTTTAACAGTTAAAGTAAGAATAAAGGAGGAAGTATGTGATCATTAAGTTTTTGGCCAGCAGCCCATGCTTCATGACAGGGTATCTCTGGCTTGGGTGTTCTGTCATGTCCTCTGGAAACTTGATGTTCCCAGGATTGCAGGGCCTGGGCATAATAATCTAGACTCTCATTTAAAACATTTTGTGAGGTTGATTTACAGTGTATGTTAAATCAAAGTAAAAATTTTGCTTTTAAAATGTTTTTTAATATGGTTTTCTCAATTATGGGTTATCAAAGACAGAGAGGAGGCTAGGGAGGTAGTCATGGGTTGCATGACCACAAAGTGAGGAGTCAGGAAATTTAGGAAGGGTGGTAACAGATGTAGTGACTATGTTCAGGTGAATAAGCCTCTGAAAAAAATACCTTTTGTGAATTAAACTAGGCATTTATATAGTTAAGAATAACCAGTATTTCAAAGTGAGAAACTGGAGAGAAAAATGTATGGTGGCTTAGTCGCTAAGTTGTGTCTGACTCTTGTAACCTGATGGACTGCAGCCAGGCTCCTCTGTCCATAGGATTCTTAGGCAAGAATACTGGAGTGGGTTGCCATTTCCTTCTCCAGGGGATCTTCCTGACCCAGGAATCAAACCCTGGTCTCCTGCATTGCAGGTAGATTCTGTATACTACTAAATAATTCTCTGAAGAAAATTACAATAATGGAGAAAATAATCACATTGTATTTTCATAAAGTTTTAGGTTCTTGAATGGTATTAAATTATTGTTCAAGAAGTCCTTTTTCAGCCTGAAATATGTATCCAATCTGCTGTGCTCCCTTTTCTACATTTACTCTTTATCATGTTACTGACTTCAGATTTTTAAAGGGAAGAGTTAACACAGGTTTGGCTTGACATAATTTCCATCATTTCTTACTTGAAGGCAACCATCTTTCAATATTAGGATAAGAAGACTAGGTATGGACAGAAGTTATTCATGTTTAAAATCTGAGGTAATGACAGAGATGAGGAAAGAAACTAGGTGTTTAATTTATGTGTGTGCCTCAAAAACTCCAGGGGTGACACACAGTCACAAAGTATGGAAATATTACTAATGAAGGATACTTACAGCAACATAAGGGACTGTAAAATGCCTTTTAACAGTTAAAGTAAGAATAAAGGAGGAAGTATGTGATCATTAAGTTTTTGGCCAGCAGCCCATGCTTCATGACAGGGTATCTCTGGCTTGGGTGTTCTGTCATGTCCTCTGGAAACTTGATGTTCCCAGGATTGCAGGGCCTGGGCATAATAATCTAGACTCTCATTTAAAACATTTTGTGAGGAAAAATCAACCAATTTTTAAGCAGTGAGTGAATTTCTGCTATAGTATGTGATGTGTGTGCTTAGCCACTCAGTTGTGTCTGATTTTTCGCAACCCCATGGATTGTAGCCTACCTGGCTCTTCTGTCCATGGGATTTTCCAGACAAGAATACTAGGGCAGGTTGTCACTTCCTACTCCAGATCTTCCCCATGCAGGGATCAAACTCAGGTCTTTTGTGTCTCTTTGTATTGTCAGGCAGATTCTTTACCACTGAACTACCTGGGGAGCCTCGTAGTAGATGATATACTAATCCAAAGTTCCTGAATAGTGGAGTTTGCATATATATATTACACAATTAATTTTGCTAGTATAGTTTGGAAATTGTATATTCTGGTTAAGTCAAAGAATATATTTATGCTTTATAAGTCTATTCTTCAGTAGAAGAGACAGAATTAATACGTTAAGTTCCTACAGTACTGTTCTAGTTCCCTTTGCATTTTGTCCATTTGTCTTTCTTTTCCAGGAAGTCCCTGGCCCCTGTCAGATTTCCAACAATGTTACAACTAATGTTTAAAACCAACTCCCTTCCTCAAAAAGAAAAGGGATGATTCTTTATCTGTGGCAACCAGCAGCAGAAGGAAAATTCCTCATTCCTTTCATGTGACTTTCAGCCTCCTCCTATACGTGTGTAATTGTCTCAATTAAATGTGTGGAGATTTTCCCTTGCTTCTAAATGCAGCCTATTTAGATGCATGACCTCTCAAACACATCTGCTGTAATGAAGGAGAGACAGGCTTCAGGAAAAAATGAAATAGGTGAATAACAACCAGAAAAACCAGACTGGCATAAGACTAGAGAAATAGCATGACTCAGGAGACACTATGGAAAACACTCCACTTTCTCATATGGTTGATATAAAAAAATGGCACTTCAGAGCATGATGAGCCAGAGAGAGAGTGAAGGGCTCCTTGACAAGTGAATGGCTCATCACCAAATTCTTGCAAGGCCACAGGGAATTAGGTGCTCCAGAGGTAATTTACTATGCTTTGCCTTGCATTTATTTAGTTGCCTGACTCCTGGGGTTTCTACAAGTTTTAAAAATATACTAAGATATTCATTATTATGGCACCCAGTGGGGTATTAATGGGATGGATAGGATTAATGCCCTACTGGGTTGACAAGCATATGAGACTTTGGTTATACTTCTGTATGTTTTTTCTTACAAAGACTCTCTTCAACTATTTACTGTATTACCTAAGACTGGGTAGTTGGCTAAGTCTTTTCTTTTTTTGCCTAAGCAGCTCTTCTCATTATGTTAAATCAAATCTATACTCACACCAGTATTCTTGCCTGGAGAATTCCATGGACAGAAGAGCCTGGAGGGCTGCCATGGAGGGGACGCTGGGGTCCTGGTCACAGAGAGTTAAACATGATTGAGTGATGAGAGAGACGCTAAGAGAGAGATAGATGTGACTATCTAAGACTGCAACTCAGAAGACATTTAGTGAAGCCAAATACCAAACTAATCACCTGATCAAATTTGAACTTGTTTTCTACAAATTCTGTGATCCACCAGAGGAAACTTCTCTCTGACCATGAATCATGTCAGTCATCATTGCCAGTTTTGATTTTGGTGAGCAGGCCTATCCTTGCTAGGATACTTATAGTACTGTATCAATAGGTCTAAATATCCTCCTTTCATGACTTCCTTTGTAAAAATAATGACCATTTACTTTTGTTATTCTCCCCAGTCCTTTTACTTCCCTCCTCAACCCTTCTTTCTCAAACTTCTGAACATTCGTACAGCACAGTGGCAAATCTATAAACTAGATAGGCTGTTTGGAGTATCCTCAAAGTCTCTTGGGATGGCCTTGATCCCAGTAGTTTGTCATCATCAACCCAAGACACTAGGAGATAAAATTTCCCTCCCATAGATATTTTTATTTTTTAAAGGCCCTGAGAAACAACTTCAATAAAAACATCTCACCCTTAAATATAAAAGAAGAAGGATTTGCAGAGGCATTAAGTACTTCTCATGTTCTGACAGACAGTCTTTTTATACTTTGACTTTAACTCTTCTCCGTGTGTGTGTGTGTGTGTGTCTGTGTGTGTTTATGTGCTTAGTCATGTCCCTCTTTCCAACCCCAAAGATGGTAGCCTTCCAGGGTCCTCTGGACATGGAATTTTCTGAGCAAGACTACTGCGCTGGGATGCCATTTCTTACTCCAAGGGATGTTCCCTACTCAGGGATGCAGCCCTAGTCTCTTGTGTTTCCTGCATTGGCAGGCAGATTCATTGCCACTAGTGCCACCGGGAAAGCCCACCTCTTCTCCATATAGGCAGTTAAGTCAATGTCAAATATGTTCTACTAAAATGAATTTCTCTAAAGGTTGACCTGATTTCAAAGACCTAGACTTCACAATAAGTATCTTGCCCATGTTGTAAGCAACAAGGTGGCTGTTGGCTCACTGGTAGCAATCTCACAGTGAGCATCAGTGGTTCTACCTGTTTTCTGAAATGACAGGTGGCCCAGTGACCACACTGTTAGCAAGAGTCTCCCTAACCGATGCTTCGCCAGTTTCCACCAGCTTGTTCAAAGCGATTGGAGGAGATCATCTCTGGCCTACAGTGTTAGATCTTCTTTTATACTAACGTTGAACTTAGAGCTACGTTGTAATCATTTACCAGGAAGAGTTGATACTTTGAGTCAGACTGATCAACTGTATTGTTATTGACTGAATATTTGAGTTGCTTCAAATTCATATATTTAAATCCTACCCTCCAGTGTGACAATATTAGGGGGTGGGGCCTTCAATAAAGGATTAAGTCATGGGAATTCCAACTTTTAATACTCTCACACACAAAAAAAATTCCTGGGAATTCTCCATGCTCTTTGTGGCATGTAAAGATACAATGAGAAATTAGCTGTCTGTAATTCAGAAGGGGGTTCTTAGCAGAACCTAGCTATGATGATGCGCTGATCTTGGACTCCTAATATCCAGAACTGTAAGAAATAAATGCTTTATCTTTATGCCACCCAATCTATGATAATTTGCCACAGCAGCCATAACTGACAAAGACATACATCATCAAATTAAATGATTAATACAGAAGACTGAGTCAGTAGAGAGTCAGTTTAATTTTAGTTCCTTATAATATCACCACAGACTAATAGCTCTCTAAAAGTGATTCATTCCAAAATAGTTTTATTTCCTTAGAAACTGGTAACATGCTCTTACTTTCCCGTCTTGTAGAACATACATCTGAGAGTAAGTAGAACCAAAACTGGCTTCCCAGATGGCGCTAGTGGTTAAAAAAAAAAAAAACTGCCTGCCAATGTAGGGGACATAAGAGATGCAGGTTCAATTCCTGAGGCGGGACAATCCCCTGGAGGAGAGCATGGCAACTCACTCCATTATTCTTGCCTGGAGAATCTCATGGATAGAGAAGCCTGGTCGGCTACAATCCATTGGGTCACAAAGCGTTGGACATGCCTGAAATGATCTATCATGCACACATGTAATACCAAAGGTATCCCCGCCCCCCCAAAAGCTTACTTTGACGTATAATTAGGAGAATATAAGTTCCGTGAGAGCAGGGATTTGGTCTATCTGTTTATGGTTACATCCCCGGTACCCTGAAGGTGTGCTTAGTGAGAAATATGTGCTGAGCAAATCAATGTATGATTTACTGGATGTATCACTACTGAACATAGGTTACTGTAGATTAATTATGTGTGGGATGCCGCCTTCAGTGGGGGCTTTTGTTCCCATCCAGGCAACTATAAGGAATTACTTCTGTGATGTAAGAGTGACACTAGAGATTTACAAGTTATCAAGGATGATCATGCAAATGACCAGTTATATGACTGAGAAGCTTGAGACATGGTATGGGATGAAGATACAAAAGAAATGGAGGAGAAGACACACGTTACAGAAGCATATAATTTAGTAAAGAACTAAATAAAAGTGCAAGGTAGTACAAGGATTAAGAACAGAAAGAGTAGGGCAGATTGAGCTCTACATTGGGTGTTTGGAGAAGATGGGGACTGCTGGGTAAAAGCAGATCAGCCCGGAAGAGAGCTGTGTCAGAAAAGTAGTGAGAAGCCAGGTGGTAAGTGAAATGTGAAATTACATATTTCCAGATTATTACTGTAGATGGAGAGATTATTACTGTACATGGAGAGAAAGCCTTAAAATGCGCACATTCACAAACACACACACACAATTTTCTTCCAGGTATTATGCTCAGCAAGTCTCACACATTAGCTCATGTGAGGTGATTACTGCATTTAACCTTCATAACAACTTATAAGATAGGTATTATTATCTCAGTTCTTCTGATGATAAAATCAAGTCTCAGAGAGGTGAAGTGATTTGCCAAGATCCTAATTGTTTTAAGTAACAGAGCAAGAATTCAAACCTAAATCAGCCCAACTCCAAATCATAATCTTTTATGAAAGGTTGTACATAGCATTAAAAAAGCATGGAGTAGAGCAAAAGCTTACTTGGGAAACGCAACTCACTCCATTATTCTTGCCTGGAGAATCTCATGGATAGAGAAGCCTGGTCGGCTACAATCCATTGGGTCACAAAGCGTTGGACATGCCTGAAATGATCTATCATGCACACATGTAATACCAAAGGTATCCCGCCCCAAAAGCTTACTTTGACGTATAATTAGGAGAATATAAGTTCCGTGAGAGCAGGGATTTGGTCTATCTGTTTATGGTTACATCCCCGGTACCCTGAAGGTGTGCTTAGTGAGAAATATGTGCTGAGCAAATCAATGTATGATTTACTGGATGTATCACTACTGAACATAGGTTACTGTAGATTAATTATGTGTGGGATGCCGCCTTCAGTGGGGGCTTTTGTTCCCATCCAGGCAACTATAAGGAATTACTTCTGTGATGTAAGAGTGACACTAGAGATTTACAAGTTATCAAGGATGATCATGCAAATGACCAGTTATATGACTGAGAAGCTTGAGACATGGTATGGGATGAAGATACAAAAGAAATGGAGGAGAAGACACACGTTACAGAAGCATATAATTTAGTAAAGAACTAAATAAAAGTGCAAGGTAGTACAAGGATTAAGAACAGAAAGAGTAGGGCAGATTGAGCTCTACATTGGGTGTTTGGAGAAGATGGGGACTGCTGGGTAAAAGCAGATCAGCCCGGAAGAGAGCTGTGTCAGAAAAGTAGTGAGAAGCCAGGTGGTAAGTGAAATGTGAAATTACATATTTCCAGATTATTACTGTAGATGGAGAGATTATTACTGTACATGGAGAGAAAGCCTTAAAATGCGCACATTCACAAACACACACACACAATTTTCTTCCAGGTATTATGCTCAGCAAGTCTCACACATTAGCTCATGTGAGGTGATTACTGCATTTAACCTTCATAACAACTTATAAGATAGGTATTATTATCTCAGTTCTTCTGATGATAAAATCAAGTCTCAGAGAGGTGAAGTGATTTGCCAAGATCCTAATTGTTTTAAGTAACAGAGCAAGAATTCAAACCTAAATCAGCCCAACTCCAAATCATAATCTTTTATGAAAGGTTGTACATAGCATTAAAAAAGCATGGAGTAAAAGGTAACTCTCAGGTTATGACTGTAGAGTACTACATATAAATAAGAAATCTGGAAGCAACTGTAGCAAAAGAAGAGAACATATAGATGGAAAGCTGCTTGAAAAGCACGCTAGGGGTTTTAATGACTTTATAGTAGTTTCTTAGAAGAATAGTACCTTCTGTGTAATTCTGGACCCTCTCCTGTTTTTATGGTTTGACTGCTGGGTTCGAATCTTGAGGAATAATTCTTAACAGATGGAGTCTCAAGTTACAGCGTTCTTTTTACTATGGGAGAGATTTGTTGAGGGGAGATTGTTTGGAAGAATGCATGGCAAGGCTATTTGGGTCAACTCATAATTATTTAGTATATATTATACTTCCCTTATTCAACAATGTTGGATCTCTCACTGAGTACATCGGCCTTTTGGAATGTTTCTTCCTTGCTTTTGATCTGCTGCTCCCTCCACATTGAAGGAGCCCCTTTTTCTTCTGCCCACTCTCTATCCTGTGTACATACACATAGCTGAAATTCACTGATCCTTTCAGACTCATCCCAAAAGGATTCTAAAGCAGGTACCTTCACTCCTGCCTATTTGAAAACAGAGTCATAAATGATTTTCCTCTTCCTTGTATATCTAATCATTTAGCCTGTCATTCTAAGTTTCCTTTTAAATTTTATCTACCATCTCCCTACCTCTTAATACTTTCACCATTACCACCCTGGTCCACACCCTGTCTTGGATAATTTCTTACCTGGATAATTACAATGGGCTCTTAACAGGTACTCTATTTATATCCTCATCTCTAAAGTTGATATTCCATTCAGAAAACCAGGGTGATCTTGTTAAAATGCAAAAATATCATTCCTTGGGTTCAAATCCTCCAATAGATTTGCACTGTGCTTATAGAAAAATTCAAATTCCTTTCCATATTCTATAAGGTTGATCATGATGTGGCATCTCTACTGCTTTCTCTTTATTTCCAAGCATTCCTTCCATTATTTATTCTGTCCCAGTTACAGTGACCTTCTTCAGCTCATCAAAACCAGCAAGCACATTGCGTCTCAAAGTTTTCACACTGTTAGTCTATGTGTCTGGACTGCTCCTCCCCCATATATCCACAATTCTTTCTCCCTGACTTTGTTCAGGTCAGCACTTAGCCTTCTTGACCACTCTTTTCTTAACAACCTAACTCATTACATCTCTAATCTCTGCATCTTGTTTTATTCTTGTAACATTAAATACTGGTTAGTATAGTATATTATGTGTTGAGCTGTGTAATTCTGGACCCTCTCCTGTTTTTATGGTTTGACTGCTGGGTTCGAATCTTGAGGAATAATTCTTAACAGATGGAGTCTCAAGTTACAGCGTTCTTTTTACTATGGGAGAGATTTGTTGAGGGGAGATTGTTTGGAAGAATGCATGGCAAGGCTATTTGGGTCAACTCATAATTATTTAGTATATATTATACTTCCCTTATTCAACAATGTTGGATCTCTCACTGAGTACATCGGCCTTTTGGAATGTTTCTTCCTTGCTTTTGATCTGCTGCTCCCTCCACATTGAAGGAGCCCCTTTTTCTTCTGCCCACTCTCTATCCTGTGTACATACACATAGCTGAAATTCACTGATCCTTTCAGACTCATCCCAAAAGGATTCTAAAGCAGGTACCTTCACTCCTGCCTATTTGAAAACAGAGTCATAAATGATTTTCCTCTTCCTTGTATATCTAATCATTTAGCCTGTCATTCTAAGTTTCCTTTTAAATTTTATCTACCATCTCCCTACCTCTTAATACTTTCACCATTACCACCCTGGTCCACACCCTGTCTTGGATAATTTCTTACCTGGATAATTACAATGGGCTCTTAACAGGTACTCTATTTATATCCTCATCTCTAAAGTTGATATTCCATTCAGAAAACCAGGGTGATCTTGTTAAAATGCAAAAATATCATTCCTTGGGTTCAAATCCTCCAATAGATTTGCACTGTGCTTATAGAAAAATTCAAATTCCTTTCCATATTCTATAAGGTTGATCATGATGTGGCATCTCTACTGCTTTCTCTTTATTTCCAAGCATTCCTTCCATTATTTATTCTGTCCCAGTTACAGTGACCTTCTTCAGCTCATCAAAACCAGCAAGCACATTGCGTCTCAAAGTTTTCACACTGTTAGTCTATGTGTCTGGACTGCTCCTCCCCCATATATCCACAATTCTTTCTCCCTGACTTTGTTCAGGTCAGCACTTAGCCTTCTTGACCACTCTTTTCTTAACAACCTAACTCATTACATCTCTAATCTCTGCATCTTGTTTTATTCTTGTAACATTAAATACTGGTTAGTATAGTATATTATGTGTTGAGCTGTGCTTAGTTGCTCAGTTGTGTCCAATTCTTTGTGTCCCTATTGGCTCTAGCCTGGAAGGCTCTGTGGGGATTCTCAAGGCAAGAATACTGGAATGGGTTGCCATGCTCTCTTCCAGGGGAATCTTCCCAACCCAGGGGTTGAACCAGGGTTTCCTGCACTGCAGGTGGATTCTTTACCAGCTGAGCTAAGATCTATTTATTTAGCAATTTTAAATTTATACTATAGTATTGTTCACTGCCACGATGTTGTGCATTAGATCTTCAGAATTTCTTTATCTTCTAGTTACATCTCCCCAATTCTCCCACCTAGTCCCTAGGAACAACCATCCTACTCTATTTCTAAAAGCTCTGCTTTTTTAAATTCCACATATAAGTGAGAGCATAGAATAGTTGTCTTTGGCTTATCTCACTAAGTCAGGTCTATTCATGTTGCTGCAAATGTCAGGGTTTCCCTCTTTCGTGGTTATATAATATTCCAGAACATAATAATATTGTGGCTATATAATATTCCATCATATCTCCTTTATTGATTCATCTGCTGAGGGACACTTAGATTACTTACTAATATGTATGTATGTGAGTATATATATATGTATGTATACATATATATATATATATACACACACATACACACACACACACACACACACATATATATGTGTGTATTATATATGGGTTGGGACAATCCTCTGAAGAAGGGAATGGCTACTGACTCCAGTATTCTTGCCTGGAGAATTCCATGGACAGAGGAGCTTGGTGGGTTACAGTCTATGGGGTCACTAGAGTCTGCAACCAACACTTCTCATGTTTTCATATATATGTATCTTTATCTCACATCTTCTTTATCCATTTGTCTATTGAGGAACACTTAGGTCATTTCCTAATACATTTAATCTATTGAGAGACACTTAGGTTATTTCCACATCTTGGTTCTTATGAGTAAAACTACATTAAACATGATATATCTTCTCTGTTTTTTCTGCCTTTGGAAACTGCAATTTCTGAATTGTAAAACAACATGACATCACTCTGCATTGTTTTATTCTTGTAACATTAAATACTGGTTAGTATAGTATATTATGTGTTGAGCTGTGCTTAGTTGCTCAGTTGTGTCCAATTCTTTGTGTCCCTATTGGCTCTAGCCTGGAAGGCTCTGTGGGGATTCTCAAGGCAAGAATACTGGAATGGGTTGCCATGCTCTCTTCCAGGGGAATCTTCCCAACCCAGGGGTTGAACCAGGGTTTCCTGCACTGCAGGTGGATTCTTTACCAGCTGAGCTAAGATCTATTTATTTAGCAATTTTAAATTTATACTATAGTATTGTTCACTGCCACGATGTTGTGCATTAGATCTTCAGAATTTCTTTATCTTCTAGTTACATCTCCCCAATTCTCCCACCTAGTCCCTAGGAACAACCATCCTACTCTATTTCTAAAAGCTCTGCTTTTTTAAATTCCACATATAAGTGAGAGCATAGAATAGTTGTCTTTGGCTTATCTCACTAAGTCAGGTCTATTCATGTTGCTGCAAATGTCAGGGTTTCCCTCTTTCTCGTGGTTATATAATATTCCAGAACATAATAATATTGTGGCTATATAATATTCCATCATATCTCCTTTATTGATTCATCTGCTGAGGGACACTTAGATTACTTACTAATATGTATGTATGTGAGTATATATATATGTATGTATACATATATATATATATATACACACACATACACACACACACACACACACATATATATGTGTGTATTATATATGGGTTGGGACAATCCTCTGAAGAAGGGAATGGCTACTGACTCCAGTATTCTTGCCTGGAGAATTCCATGGACAGAGGAGCTTGGTGGGTTACAGTCTATGGGGTCACTAGAGTCTGCAACCAACACTTCTCATGTTTTCATATATATGTATCTTTATCTCACATCTTCTTTATCCATTTGTCTATTGAGGAACACTTAGGTCATTTCCTAATACATTTAATCTATTGAGAGACACTTAGGTTATTTCCACATCTTGGTTCTTATGAGTAAAACTACATTAAACATGATATATCTTCTCTGTATCTTATTTTCACTGCCTTTGGATAACAGAAATGCAATTTCTGAATTGTAAAACCAACATACAGACATCAGTTATGTTTCTATCTGGAAATGAAATAATGAAAACTATCCTGTTCACCATAACTTATAAAATAATATAATACTTAGGAATAAACTTAACCAAGGAAATGAAAAGATCTGTATAATGAAGACTGTAAGGTTTTGATGAAAGAAATTGAAGAAGACACAAATAAATGGAAAGACAGTCTATGTAACATTTTTAAATGTCTATGCCACTCAAAGCCATCAATGTGCTCAATTCAATCCCTAAAAATTCCAATGGCATTTTTAACAGAAACAGAACAAAAATCTCAAAATTTGTGTAGAAACACAAAACTCCAAATAGATAAAATAGTCCTAAGAACAAAAGTGAAGGCATCACATACCCAATTTCAAACTATATTTATTACAAAGCTACAATAATGAAAGCAGTAAAACAGATACATAGATCAATGGAAGAGAATAGAGAACTCAGAAAGAAACCTCCCACATAGGGTTAACTAACATTTGACAAGAGAGTCAAGAACACTCAATGGGAAAGGGATAACCTCTTCAAAAAATGATACTGGGAAAACTGGATGAACACATGCAGAAAAATGAACCTGAGGCCTTAGCTCACAGCACTTACATAGACTAACTTGAAATGATTAAAGTCTATTTAATATCTCATACCATAGAACTCCCAGAAGAAACTATAGGGAAGAAACTCCTTAGCATTGGTCTTAGCAACAGTTTTCTATGAGACCAAAGCAACAAAAAGTAAAAATCAAGTGGGACAACATCAAAAAGCTCCAACACTGAAAAAGTAACAAGATGAAATGGAAACCTACAGAATGGGGAGAAAACTTTGCAAACCACATATCGGGTAAGAGATTAATAATCAAAATATATAAAGAACTCATACAACTCAATAGCCAAAAAAATAAAACCGCAAACAGTCCAATTAAAAAATGGGCCAAGGAACTGAATGGACATTTTTTACAAAGAACATATACAAGTGTCCAACAGGTACATAATATGTTGCTCAGTGATCAGAGAAATGCAAATCAAAACCACTGTGAGAGATCACCTTCACATTTGTTAGAATGGCTGCTGTCAAAAAGACAAGAAATAACAACTGGTAGAGAAAATCTGGAGAAAAAGGGAACACTTGTGCACTGTCAGTGGGAATGTAAATTGGTACAAACACTACTGAAAACAGGATGGAGTTCCTCAAAAAATTAATAGACTCAGCAACCCCACTCCTGGCTATGCATCCATAGGTAGGTTCTAACAGCAGGTAACTCATCTTGCTTGTCTGGAGAAATCTTAGTCCTTAAACCAGGAAAAACATGTCTTTGGGACCTTATGCTGCCCTGGGCTCCAAGAGCAGTCACTAGCCAAGGACTTTCTTCTAGGTTTGTCCCCAGTTCCTGCAAGTATGACCTGGGCCTTCTTGCCTTAGGCTGCCTTAATGTACCACAGCCTACGACTGGGGACTCAGTAGACTGTGCTCAGGCCTGACCCTTGGTATTCAGAAGAACCTGTGCCAGTAGTAATAGTTCCATCTCCCTAGACTGGGTGCCCTGAGTTTGAGTCAGACCCCTACACCGTGGTCCTCACTGCTACCTCTTGGCTGTCAGGGCCCAATTCAGCCTTGGATAACCTGCTCCCTGTTGCTACCCTATGTATCTGGTGATCCAGCTTCACCCCTCATCTGGCCTGGGCACTCTAGGAGCCCTTTCTCAAAATGGAAGGTCACCTGAGGCCAGTTTGTGTGCCGCTGTGAGACCAGCAGGGGCAGAGGAAGCTTGTGGACCAAGCCAGCTGGCTCCCTCTTCTTCTGCCACACCTCACTTCATAGGCTTCTCTTTCTCACCAGTCAAAATAAGTTGTGAGTCATTTGCCTTTCCTTCTCAGGACATGGTACAGATGGTGCTTGGGCCAAGACTGGTCTCTAGACCTGCTCCCTTTGTTATTTTTCCAACTTCTAGACATATTGCATGACCTACACTTCAATAAAAGCTAAAGTCTAGTGTATTTTGAGAGGCTACTGAAAACAGTAGTAGTCAAGAAAAAAAGGTGAGTAAAGCTGTAGATATGAAAAATGGAAGCCACAAAATGACTTGGTATAATTTTTTACATTGCATGAAGTAGTCAAAAATATCTAGTCTCAAAAAAAAAAAAAAAAATCTAGCTTCACCAATGTAGTTAGATTGGCCTCTACCAATAATAACAATGAGTGTAGTTAGAACCAAAGATATTTTTATGAGGCTGTATTGACTACACAAATTATTGCAAATCTACATATCCTTTACCTACAGAGAGTTGAGTTGATACTATAAGAACTGAGTCAAGATATAACTTCGCGGACACTAGGCAAAAAGACCCTCGGGAAAAAAAGTAAGTGAATCATGCTTTGAAACTGACTAAATCCTGCTTTGAAACTGACTAAAAATGAAGTAGATAATGATGAGATTGTCCCTGAGGTTTTCTCAAGAGAATGACTTCAGAATAGATTAAATGGTATATGGATGCTGAACGAATAAGTTTCTCTCTCTTTTTTTTCCCAAGTAAGTGATTGGTCATCAAGTATTTGTGTACAGAATGGATAGTTATTCTCCCAAGTATGGTACCATCTAGAGACTATACATCCCACATCTTTTTCACTTCCACATGGGAGCAGCCATGTGACTATGTTCAGGTCAATAGGATGCTACCAGAAATGATACATGCATATTCCAGTTCAGTTTTCTCAAACATGAAGTCACTTGCCTTTGTGTCTTATCTTCCCAGAGAAGAAACCATGGCTGAGGAGGCAGTTCAACAATGCTCAAGTGGAATAGTGTTATGCCTGAATTGTGCCTGCCCCCCAAAACTTCATACATTTTAGTCAATCCAAGTATCTCAGAATGTCACTGTATTTGGAGAGAGGGTCTTCAAAGATATAATTAAGTTGAAACAATGCAATTGGGGTATGCCCCATCCAATATGACTGGTGACATAGAAGAAGAAATATGGACAAGCATGTACAGAAGGAAGATGACGTGAAGATAGAGGGAGAGGATGACCACCTATAAGCTAAGGAGGAGGCATTAGAAGAAAGAACCTTGGTAACACCTTGACCTCTGACCTCTAGCCTCCAGAATTATGTGAAACACATTTCTGTTGCTTAAGCCACCCAGTCGGTGGTCCTAGTCTATGTAAGAGGCAAAAAAGTATAGTCTGAGTAAAGCTGTAGATATGAAAATGGAAGCCACAAAATGACTTGGTATAATTTTTTACATTGCATGAAGTAGTCAAAAATATCGAGTCTCAAAAAAAAAATCTAGCTTCACCAATGTAGTTAGATTGGCCTCTACCAATAATAACAATGAGTGTAGTTAGAACCAAAGATATTTTTATGAGGCTGTATTGACTACACAAATTATTGCAAATCTACATATCCTTTACCTACAGAGAGTTGAGTTGATACTATAAGAACTGAGTCAAGATATAACTTCGCGGACACTAGGCAAAAAGACCCTCGGGAAAAAAAGTAAGTGAATCATGCTTTGAAACTGACTAAATCCTGCTTTGAAACTGACTAAAAATGAAGTAGATAATGATGAGATTGTCCCTGAGGTTTTCTCAAGAGAATGACTTCAGAATAGATTAAATGGTATATGGATGCTGAACGAATAAGTTTCTCTCTCTTTTTTTTCCCAAGTAAGTGATTGGTCATCAAGTATTTGTGTACAGAATGGATAGTTATTCTCCCAAGTATGGTACCATCTAGAGACTATACATCCCACATCTTTTTCACTTCCACATGGGAGCAGCCATGTGACTATGTTCAGGTCAATAGGATGCTACCAGAAATGATACATGCATATTCCAGTTCAGTTTTCTCAAACATGAAGTCACTTGCCTTTGTGTCTTATCTTCCCAGAGAAGAAACCATGGCTGAGGAGGCAGTTCAACAATGCTCAAGTGGAATAGTGTTATGCCTGAATTGTGCCTGCCCCCCAAAACTTCATACATTTTAGTCAATCCAAGTATCTCAGAATGTCACTGTATTTGGAGAGAGGGTCTTCAAAGATATAATTAAGTTGAAACAATGCAATTGGGGTATGCCCCCATCCAATATGACTGGTGACATAGAAGAAGAAATATGGACAAGCATGTACAGAAGGAAGATGACGTGAAGATAGAGGGAGAGGATGACCACCTATAAGCTAAGGAGGAGGCATTAGAAGAAAGAACCTTGGTAACACCTTGACCTCTGACCTCTAGCCTCCAGAATTATGTGAAACACATTTCTGTTGCTTAAGCCACCCAGTCGGTGGTCCTTAGTTATGGCAGTTCTATCAAACTAATACAAATAGTAAGATAGATGAAACCAGTATCCCTGAATGAAGCAGAGCTGTCTAACTCCCTTGACTCTCTGCTTAACTCCAGACTTTTAGGGGAATGAGCAGAACTATCCTGTTTGAGTTCATGTATTTTGGTGTCCCTTTGTTACAGTAGCTTAACTTATATTTTAGTGTAATATTTGGGATTCCTTGGTGACTCAGCAGTAAAGAATCTGCTTGTAATGCAGGAGACCTAGGTTTGATCCCTAGGTCGCGAAGATCCCCTGGAGGAGGGCACAGCAACCCACTCTAATACTCTTGCCTAGAGAATCCCATGGCCAGAGGAGCCTGGCAGGCTACAGCCCATAGGGTCACACAGAGTCAGACACAACTGAAGCGACTAAGCAGAAACAGCATAATATTTAGAGGGAAGAAAATGAGAAACAAGAATTTAATAGGAGAGAAAGTGTGAAGCAAACCATGATACTTATGCATTGAAGATAACCATGAACTACAGCCTCAGTGTGAAAAAAATGACTGATAAAAACTTAAATGCATAAATGATATAGTCCTTATAGTATGTAAAATATGCATATACAAATTATCTGGAAGTAGCTATAGTGAAAATAAACTGTTGTTTTAGAGGATTAGATATTTTTTCTATAAAATGTGGCATCTTTATTTTGATCATTCAAATCAGTTTCATCAACAATATAATGTACCTTCAGATTTACTTCTGTAGTTTCTATTTACTATCCTATAAATCCAGCAAAGAGAATCACACTTAGACATTAATCCACCTATTCTCATTTTGAGAAAAGTGTTACACATTGTTCCTCCTTCTTATCTGTTTGCCTTTTTTCCTCACCAGTATTATCTTCCTAGTATTATTTTACTCCCTGCTTTCTTTTTTTTTTTTTTTAGATTTATTTATTTCATTATTTATTTTGGGGCGGGGGTTGGGTTGGGGAGGGAGGGGAGCGGGCGGGCCACTTCTATTGGCCTTTCATTTCTCTATTTTCATCCATCTTTGTTCCTTGGCTCCTGTGGGCCTCCCATCGCGGTGGCGTCTGTCGGTGCAGAGCGCCGGCTCTGGGCGCATGCGCTCCAGAGCTCCAGCTAGGTAATTGGACACATCAGTCCAGTCGCTCCGCAGCATGTGGGATCTTCCCAGGCCAGGGATCGAACCGGCGCCCCTTGCACTGCAAGGCGGTGTCCTTACCCACTGGACCACCAGGGGACGCCCTTACTCCCTGCTTTCTTAAGGACCAGTCAGTGGAGCGCCATGGTCAGGAATGGAAAAATGGAAGATGGAGAGGGGAGACAGGAAGGAAAAACTGAGTCAACATTTCAGTTCCACTCATTCCACCTCAGTCCCTGCAGAATTCATCAGAAAACTGAAGCCAAGCTATTAAAGCTTCCACCAATTATAGATGCATCATTGTGTTATCTACAGGTGTAAAGGAGGCCTAAATGTTCACTCATGAGAACAAGCTTGGTTGAAGTAACAGCATGAGAAATCATTGATTAGATTTTTCAGCTGCCCAAATCCATTCAGTGAATGACTGTGAGAAACGCATTATAATTATGACCACTCCTGGCCCACAGACTGCTTTCTAGCTTGTTATTCAGAAGAAACAATGTACAACTCATACCACACTGTCTCTTGTTTCTATGTTAGGAAACAAGCCTTCTTTGTTAGGAATGTATGGATTTCCTTTCAAAATTATCAACAGAAAATGATTAAAAGAAATTCCAAGTGAAAGCAGATATATCTCATTGTTTTGTTTTAAATCTATATATAGCAAATCTAAGCTATTCATAAGATTATTTATTTTATGATTATTGTAATTACAAGCCATTTTTTGACATATAAGATAATTTTATGACTGATGTTTCAAAATACTGTTTCTTCTTGTAATGTCTTAATTGTAAGCACCGGACAGATGCTGGAAGCAAGTCTTGAGTTTTATGATTGAGGATGAATACAAAACAAAATATCACTTTAATTTAGGTAATAACTTCAAGGCTTTATTAATTCCTTAAAGCACCTAGAAAGGAACGGTGTTGCACATTATGCCTAACGTGTATTTATTTTGAGCAAAAGCAGCAGTATGAATTTCCTAGAAAAAGTTCTAAGCAAACAATACCTCCAACACTGTACAAGCTTCATGGTTAGTAATCATAAGAAATATGAGAAATCATAAACAAACATAATTGAATAATCATGCAGGAGAAGTGATTATGATACTAGATATGAATCTGAACTATATGACCACTAATTTCATAAATTATATTGGGTATAGAGATAAATATAGGCACGGATCACATTTTACAGTAATGTGAAATCATAAAAATGACTGTGCAAGCTGAAACCGTGCAAAACAATCTTAATAATCAATGAGGGGACATGATATTTGCTCAAAGACCTTTAAAGATTTTTGTCAAAACACTAAACAGTCTCTTATGGTGGCTTACAAATGTATAGAGAATTGAAAATAATACTAAACCTAGTATTTTTATAATTTTTATTTATTTAGTTATTTATTTATTTTTGGCTATTCTGGGTGTTCATTGCTGCATAAGGGCTTTTCTCTACTTGCAATGAGCAGGCTTCTCATTGCGGTGGCTTCTCTTGTTGCAAAGTATGGGCTCCAGGGTGCACGAGCTTCACTAGCTGGGACATGTGGGCTCAACAGTTGTGGCTCTTGGGCTTAGTTGCTCCACAGCATGTGCGATCTTTCCAGATCAGGGATCAAACCTGTGTCTCCTGCATTGGCAGGCAGATTCCTTATCACTGAGGTACAAGGGAAGCCCCTAAATCTAGTGTTTATGATCCTATAATTTAAAAATATTACAGACGTTATTAAAAATTCTTAATTGTAGTTTGAACAGCACTTGTCTTTCTCTGGTCCTGTACCTTATAATATGGAACTCATATCTTGTATTTTATGACTTGATGGATTGTCAGAGTCCTTTGTAAGTCTGGGTTAACTTCCACCATGTTGTCTTTGCCCTTTCAGTGCCAGGAAATATCTGAGAGTTTTTTTAACGTAGACTTTTATGCCAGTGTCACTTTCTCTGAGACACCATCATTCTTCAGTAATAAACACTCTCTCATATGTCAATAAGTTCATCTTTACTAAGTTTGGCCGGCTGTATATCTAGTGTCTCAAATGGCAAATAGTGGCCTTGTCAACATCCTATAGTGGCCTTGTCAACATCCTATAGTTACCTATTTAAAATTTCACTTTCAGCAGTAACCCTTTTCATTTCTTTGCTGGCAATCCCCTCTTTGCATGATCTATTTTTATAAAATGTTATGTGGTTTGTCACTGAAAAACAGAGTCCACCAAACTCCAGTTTGCTGTCTGAACTGAATAGCAGATGTGCCATGATGAGTCACACGCAGACTTTGAAAAAAGTGATATGGCTGGCCACAGATCACAATGCACCTTTGTTACTAACATAAGGATTTGTGCACTGAAGAGCTAGGAAAGAACTTTGCACTGATGCAGTTACCAACTAAAATTTGCGTCACTCTATTGGGTTCAATACCTGGGTTGGGAAGATCCCCTGGAGAACGGAAAGGCTACCCACTCCAGTATTCTTACTTGGAGAATTCCATGGATCCGTGGATCACAATCAGACAAGGGCTTCCCCTAGTGGTCCAGTGGATAAGGACACTGCTTTGCAGTGCAAGGGG
The DNA here is from genome assembly GCA_022376925.1 of Tragulus kanchil. Taxonomy (NCBI): domain Eukaryota; kingdom Metazoa; phylum Chordata; class Mammalia; order Artiodactyla; family Tragulidae; genus Tragulus; species Tragulus kanchil. Next base: position 157,852,546 of record JAIOJX010000025.1, on the reverse strand, counting down.
CACCGGTTCGATCCCTGGCCTGGGAAGATCCCACGTGCCGCGGAGTGGCTGGACTGATGTGCCCAATCACCGAGCCGGAGCTCTGGAGCGCATGTGCCCAGAGACGGCGCTCTGCGACAACAGACGCCACCACGATGGGAGGCCCAGAGGAGCCAAAGAACAAAGATGGATGAAAATAGAGAAATGAAAGGCCAATAGAAGTGGCCCGCCTGCTCCCCTCCCTCCCCTACCTGACCCCCGCCCAAAATAAATAAATAAATAAATCTTTAAAAAAAAAAAAAAAAAGAATCAGACAAGACTTAGCAACTTTCATGGGAAGACTGGTGTGATTTATCTAATCCATGGTAAATAAAAATGGTGTTTATCAGAACCACGCAAGGTGAGGACTGTTGTACACCAATACCATTGTTTAGGCGCTCTAAAAACTGCTATCATACATAAGGGGGGGAGGATAAAAGAAATTACTTCGTGTTCTAAAAGGAAAGTATTTAACCTAGTGAAGTATAAGATAGTTGAGACAAGAGAGGGTAGAAATGCTAAGTGCCTACAAACCCATGGCCACCTACACCATGTCTTCTCAGGCAATATGCCCAGGCTCTGTGTGCCTCTGCAAAATGCAGGATAGTAACTGTTGACTGAAAAGAAATGCATGATGTGAGCTGTTAGCTAAGGTTTACGAAGGGTAAAATGAGGGCTGCAGCCCAGGAGCTATCTCAGATAACGCTGAGAAACTGCTCTAGAGAAGCAGGGGGAGTGTCAGTGATTTGGGTGAAGGAACGTGTAATCGAGCATATGGATTTTGCAGAAAGTTGATGTTAGTCTCATGAAGGATATACTGCTAGTCATGAGGAGCAGATGTCACTGTGAAGGGTTTAAGTGTTTTTCTAGACATGAGGAGATGCAAGAATTGGGCTCATTAAATCTTCTCCTGAAAATCTCTATCTGAAGACCTGTTCTGCCAGTTTTTCCCAGAACACACAGTGCCTCATTCCTAGCTCCACCCTGAACTCCTTTCAGCAGCAGATGCTGAAGGTCAGCAGCTGCATGATTTAATCCTTGTGGAGGCAGAGGGTGAGCACCAGTGTGCAGTCGACATAACAATGCCTGCCTTATAGGGTTATCGGAATAACTGAATCAAAACTCATCAATACTTACATATAGGGTTATTTACATGTAAAAGGGCAAGAACAACACCTAGTACCCTGTAAGCACCTCACAAGCACTGGCTATGAGAGCACGAAGTAAGAGCAGGAAACCTGATGTGGTCTAGAGGAAATTATATCTAAACCCAAACAAAAACCTGACCTTAAGGTCAAAAGGAAACATTTAGGATGCTTTTATGCTCCCATTTGTCAAGAACTATGGTAAGTGTGATGCAACCTTCATGGTTTTTTATGTAAAATATCAGTCTTCTTAGAGAGAAGTCTGATTTAAAATTGAAGCCAAAACATCTAATAATGAAGAAGAATACATATGCGCATGTGCATTTTCTTAACTATAAAAGAGATTCAATGACTCCTGGTTTTATAAATCCTTAAATGTATAAAATAAACTGCAATTATTTACATAATTCCAGTAGTACCTCAAGGGGGTCGGGGATGAAACTATTCTTTATAAATCATTCCCATCAAAGGAATCTACTTGAAATAGGTCATCTTCTTTTCTTTATTAGTGAGCCTAGTTTTTGCAAGGACAATTTACTTCTGCTCTGCAATTTGCCTATATCTGGTTTATCTATCTTGGCTATAGTTATACTGAAACTTTCATCGATACTCACAAGTCAGCCATACTTTCTCTATGGCAATTTGCAACCAACTGCTACCTATACATTTCGTGGCAGAACCCATGTGAGAGTCCCTCCCTCCCAACTATGGGATCATCCTCACCTCAGGTTAAGTCCTGATGAACAATTGAAGAACAGCATGTCAAAACCTATCACTTGCATGCTCCTCGGGGGACCATGTCAAGAGAAGTGTTTTTCTAGACATGAGGAGATGCAAGAATTGGGCTCATTAAATCTTCTCCTGAAAATCTCTATCTGAAGACCTGTTCTGCCAGTTTTTCCCAGAACACACAGTGCCTCATTCCTAGCTCCACCCTGAACTCCTTTCAGCAGCAGATGCTGAAGGTCAGCAGCTGCATGATTTAATCCTTGTGGAGGCAGAGGGTGAGCACCAGTGTGCAGTCGACATAACAATGCCTGCCTTATAGGGTTATCGGAATAACTGAATCAAAACTCATCAATACTTACATATAGGGTTATTTACATGTAAAAGGGCAAGAACAACACCTAGTACCCTGTAAGCACCTCACAAGCACTGGCTATGAGAGCACGAAGTAAGAGCAGGAAACCTGATGTGGTCTAGAGGAAATTATATCTAAACCCAAACAAAAACCTGACCTTAAGGTCAAAAGGAAACATTTAGGATGCTTTTATGCTCCCATTTGTCAAGAACTATGGTAAGTGTGATGCAACCTTCATGGTTTTTTATGTAAAATATCAGTCTTCTTAGAGAGAAGTCTGATTTAAAATTGAAGCCAAAACATCTAATAATGAAGAAGAATACATATGCGCATGTGCATTTTCTTAACTATAAAAGAGATTCAATGACTCCTGGTTTTATAAATCCTTAAATGTATAAAATAAACTGCAATTATTTACATAATTCCAGTAGTACCTCAAGGGGTCGGGATGAAACTATTCTTTATAAATCATTCCCATCAAAGGAATCTACTTGAAATAGGTCATCTTCTTTTCTTTATTAGTGAGCCTAGTTTTTGCAAGGACAATTTACTTCTGCTCTGCAATTTGCCTATATCTGGTTTATCTATCTTGGCTATAGTTATACTGAAACTTTCATCGATACTCACAAGTCAGCCATACTTTCTCTATGGCAATTTGCAACCAACTGCTACCTATACATTTCGTGGCAGAACCCATGTGAGAGTCCCTCCCTCCCAACTATGGGATCATCCCTCACCTCAGGTTAAGTCCTGATGAACAATCTGAAGAACAGCATGTCAAAACCTATCACTTGCATGCTCCTCTGGGTGGCTGAGTCATGGCCTCACGGGTAAGGCCTTCGTTACCAAGTCCAGGTCTTCCTTAGGGCCCTGGCTCCCTGAACAAGCAGGGCAACCTACACCAAAAGCAATGTTATAAATCACAAAGGTGTGTTTTGTGATAGGATCAGAGAAACCTGACTTTGTGAAAGTTTCTGTGTTTCTACACAATCATGTGGCAGCTGGAAGGAGCCATTGCCGTCATTGCCATCATTTCACTGATAACAACATTGCTGGTCAGAGAGGTTGCAGAGTTATTGGGTTGCAATACTAGGCTTTAGCCCTTGAAGGAGGGCATGACAACCCACTCCAGTATTCTTGCCTGGAGAATCCCACGGATGGAGGAGCCAGGCGGGCTGCAGTCCATTGGGTCGCAAAGAGTCAGACACAGCTGAGTGACTAAGCACAGCACACAGCACTAGGTCTCAGAGCAACTCTTCAGTCTCCCAACCCAGTGCCCTTTCTTAGGTCTTTGCCGCTCATGGCCTTTTTTTGTTTCATTATATATTTAGATACACGTAACTGTAATTTAACTTAATAGATATTACTAAGAGATTGGGCTTCCCAGGTGGTGCTAGTGGCAAACGACCCGCCTGTCCGTGCAAGAGACAAAAGAGATGTGGGTTCAGTCCCTGGAGCAGGATGATCCTCTAAGGATGGCACAGCAACCTCTCTATTCCTGGGCTTTTCCCCAAGAATGCTGGGAAAATCCCAAGCACAGAGGAGCCTGATGGTCTACAGGCCATAGGGTTGCAAAAAGTCAGACATGACTGAAGCAGCTTAGCATGCCCCAAGAGACTGCATATCTATATGTGACTTAGCATATGCATCCATCCTGAAATTCTCATTTTATAATGTGTTCATAATATCCTTACAAGCAAAAAAAAGTTGAGTGAAATAACATATTAGAGAAGGGTCTCATAAAACATTGCCAACTGCTAGGTAAGCTTGCCCACAAGCAGAGTCAGGATTGTGAGCTGCATCTAACATCCTGCTTTTCCTGCCTCAAGCTGGTTGTTGTGTGCTATCGGTGCCCAATGGCCTCACCTCAGGTTAAGTCCTGATGAACAATCTGAAGAACAGCATGTCAAAACCTATCACTTGCATGCTCCTCTGGGTGGCTGAGTCATGGCCTCACGGGTAAGGCCTTCTACCAAGTCCAGGTCTTCCTTAGGGCCCTGGCTCCTGAACAAGCAGGGCAACCTACTCCAAAAGCAATGTTATAAATCACAAAGGTGTGTTTTGTGATAGGATCAGAGAAACCTGACTTTGTGAAAGTTTCTGTGTTTCTACACAATCATGTGGCAGCTGGAAGGAGCCATTGCCGTCATTGCCATCATTTCACTGATAACAACATTGCTGGTCAGAGAGGTTGCAGAGTTATTGGGTTGCAATACTAGGCTTTAGCCCTTGAAGGAGGGCATGACAACCCACTCCAGTATTCTTGCCTGGAGAATCCCACGGATGGAGGAGCCAGGCGGGCTGCAGTCCATTGGGTCGCAAAGAGTCAGACACAGCTGAGTGACTAAGCACAGCACACAGCACTAGGTCTCAGAGCAACTCTTCAGTCTCCCAACCCAGTGCCCTTTCTTAGGTCTTTGCCGCTCATGGCCTTTTTTTGTTTCATTATATATTTAGATACACGTAACTGTAATTTAACTTAATAGATATTACTAAGAGATTGGGCTTCCCAGGTGGTGCTAGTGGCAAACGACCCGCCTGTCCGTGCAAGAGACAAAAGAGATGTGGGTTCAGTCCCTGGAGCAGGATGATCCTCTAAGGATGGCACAGCAACCTCTCTATTCCTGGGCTTTTCCCCAAGAATGCTGGGAAAATCCCAAGCACAGAGGAGCCTGATGGTCTACAGGCCATAGGGTTGCAAAAAGTCAGACATGACTGAAGCAGCTTAGCATGCCCCAAGAGACTGCATATCTATATGTGACTTAGCATATGCATCCATCCTGAAATTCTCATTTTATAATGTGTTCATAATATCCTTACAAGCAAAAAAAAGTTGAGTGAAATAACATATTAGAGAAGGGTCTCATAAAACATTGCCAACTGCTAGGTAAGCTTGCCCCACAAGCAGAGTCAGGATTGTGAGCTGCATCTAACATCCTGCTTTTCCTGCCTCAAGCTGGTTGTTGTGTGCTATCGGTGCCATCTGAATGGTGATTTTTCAATAAACACACAATAACTGTAATGGAATCAAGAAGCAAAATGACTGCAAAAAAACAAGGTCAGCTTTTAAAATGAAATGTATCCTTACTCTTTCAAGTTGAGACATTTAAATATATTATTGATATCTGACATTAGTGATTGAACATGAAAAATAAAGAAAACAGGTCATGTCTTAAAGAGGTCATTATGCTTCATAACACACACATTCATACAGACACATATATTCACTTGGAGAGCAAGTCTGCTAGGCTGGTAGGGCTCCATGAATGACAGCCTGTGAGGGAAGGAGATGATAAGGTCCATCTGCACTTTTCTGTCTTCACCATTCTGTCCCCAGAGTTTTTTTTTTTTTTTTTTTTAAAGATTTATTTATTTATTTTGGGCGGGGGTCGGGTTGGGGAGGGCGGGGAGCGGGCGGGCCACTTCTATTGGTCTTTCATTTCTCTGTTTTCATCCGTCTTTGTTCTTTGGCTCCTGCGGGCCTCCCATTGCGGTGGCATCTGTTGTCGCAGAGCACCGGCTCTGGGTGCATGCGCCCCACAGCTCCGGCTTGGTGATTGGACACATCAGTCCAGCCGCTCCGAGGCACGTGGGATCTTCCCAGGCCAGGGATCGAACGCGCCTTGCACTGCAAGGTGGTGTCCTTATCCACTGGACCACCAGGGAAGCCCCAGAGTTTTGTCTTCAGGTTTTTCTTTACTTTTTAGTACCAGGCTTAGCTTCTCTACTTGGACCTGTCCCTGATGCACCCTGGCATCTCACATTCCTGGGCTTTTCCCCAAGAATGCTGGGAAAATCCCAAGCACAGAGGAGCCTGATGGTCTACAGGCCATAGGGTTGCAAAAGTCAGACATGACTGAAGCAGCTTAGCATGCCCCAAGAGACTGCATATCTATATGTGACTTAGCATATGCATCCATCCTGAAATTCTCATTTTATAATGTGTTCATAATATCCTTACAAGCAAAAAAAAGTTGAGTGAAATAACATATTAGAGAAGGGTCTCATAAAACATTGCCAACTGCTAGGTAAGCTTGCCCCACAAGCAGAGTCAGGATTGTGAGCTGCATCTAACATCCTGCTTTTCCTGCCTCAAGCTGGTTGTTGTGTGCTATCGGTGCCATCTGAATGGTGATTTTTCAATAAACACACAATAACTGTAATGGAATCAAGAAGCAAAATGACTGCAAAAAAACAAGGTCAGCTTTTAAAATGAAATGTATCCTTACTCTTTCAAGTTGAGACATTTAAATATATTATTGATATCTGACATTAGTGATTGAACATGAAAAATAAAGAAAACAGGTCATGTCTTAAAGAGGTCATTATGCTTCATAACACACACATTCATACAGACACATATATTCACTTGGAGAGCAAGTCTGCTAGGCTGGTAGGGCTCCATGAATGACAGCCTGTGAGGGAAGGAGATGATAAGGTCCATCTGCACTTTTCTGTCTTCACCATTCTGTCCCCAGAGTTTTTTTTTTTTTTTTTTTTAAAGATTTATTTATTTATTTTGGGCGGGGGTCGGGTTGGGGAGGGCGGGGAGCGGGCGGGCCACTTCTATTGGTCTTTCATTTCTCTGTTTTCATCCGTCTTTGTTCTTTGGCTCCTGCGGGCCTCCCATTGCGGTGGCATCTGTTGTCGCAGAGCACCGGCTCTGGGTGCATGCGCCCCACAGCTCCGGCTTGGTGATTGGACACATCAGTCCAGCCGCTCCGAGGCACGTGGGATCTTCCCAGGTCAGGGATCGAACCGGCGCCCCTTGCACTGCAAGGTGGTGTCCTTATCCACTGGACCACCAGGGGAAGCCCCAGAGTTTTTGTCTTCAGGTTTTTCTTTACTTTTTAGTACCAGGCTTAGCTTCTCTACTTGGACCTGTCCCTGATGCACCCTGGCATCTCACATTCAAGGGGCTAATACTTTTCTCTGACGGACACTTCTGAATTTCTGTATAGTCATTTGTATTCCATACCATGATAGGACTTGGGCAAACCGTCAGTTGGTGACCAGATTCCAAAAGAAAATATGAAGTTTGAATTATTTTGAAAAAAAGCACCATTTTTCCCTTTCACTTTTTCTGTAAAGACATACCTATAACTTAAGGAAGTTCTTGCATGGCCCTACATTTTGGCCAGAATGACCAATTGATATATAAAATATTTCTAATATGACAATATCTCCACTTTATTAGATGCATGCATTATTAGACATCTAAGATTCCTAGACTTTACCAAAAATGCAAATGCAGGTAAGTATTTGACAAAGATATTGGAAGTAAAGTTGGATTGGGGGTCAGGCATCTAAATATATATCTATCTTAGGGTTCAGTTTCTTCATCTATAGAGATAAGGCGTTGGGTTAGAATTTCTTTTGTTTTGCCACACTGGCTGCTTTATCTCTTTCCCTGGCCATAGAGATATTAACCTAGCTCCTCTTTCTCATCCTTTTTAAAACACAAGTGAAGAATGTTAACTTGAATTATCCAGGTAACTATTTAGATCTGAAATACAGGGAGGGTTAGTGAACATACCCAAAGATGCCTTCTCACCCTGAAAATGAATGGCTTAAAACTAAATATTAATGAAGGAATTATATTTTCTTCTCCCAAGAAGGAAGAGGAGGAAAGGAAGGACAGAAAGAGGGAAGAAAGAAGGAAAGGAAGGAAGCCAGTCAGAGGGAAGGAAGGAAATATGTGTCATTAAGCTCTTTTCCATCAGAGGAAACATTAATGTAATGATTAACAATATTGCCCCAATCTGGGCTTCCCTGGTGGTCTAGTAGTTGAGAATCCACCTGCCAATGCACAGATTCAAACCCTGGTCCAAGAAAGATCCCACATATTGTGAGGCAACTAAGCCTGTATACCGCAACTACTGAGCCAGCTCTCTAGAGCCTGTGAGCTGTGAGCAACCTACTGAGCCCACGAGACACAAGTACTGAAGTCCACAAGTGTAAAACCTGTGCTCCACAACAAGAGAACCTACCACAATGAGAAGCTTACACAATGCAATGAGGAGTAGCCCCTGCTTGCCGCAATTAGAGAAAAGCCCATGCAGCAACGAAGACCCAGCACAGCCAAAATAAATAAATAAATCTTTAAAAAGTATTATAAAAACAGTAATGTCCCAAATAGAAAGTCTCTCTACTATCAAAACATGCAAAATAGAATCTTTTGTTTTCTTCAATTGTTGCAAGAGATGCAGTTTATTACCTTCAAAGTCCACATCGCCAACTAGTTTTGTCTTTCCTGTGACTGGGTCATGGACATAGTTGATACCCACGTCGATTACAGCAGCACCTTCTTTAACCATATCAGATGTGATCAACTTTGGGATACCTGGAAGCAAAACAGAGTCATAAAACACTGGAAGATACTTGAACTTTGTCCCTGAGGATAACAAAGGTGTTTTTGTTGTCATGGAAAGGTAGCACATGGGCAATCACTGGGTAAAATCCCACCTGGGTTTACCCTTTCAACTTTAGAGATTTCTTAGTCGATGTCTCCAAACGGACCCAGCTTAAGCAGCACCCTTTTGTATCTCATGTACAATAAATAACAGAGGGAGATTATGGAGCTAGAACAGGCTCCTGCTGTGGGTGAGTGCAGGGGAGGGAAAACAACAAAGACAGTAAATGTATTTTTATTTTATTTCTTTCTAGGATTTACAAGTGTTTCTACATTAGATATAAAGCCTATAATTTTGTTTGTATTGTGCCCCATTGCTTATGTTTGCATTAAGATTCATTTGTTAAATTTTCTGGCAGGCAGATTCTCAACCACTGGACCACCAGGCAAGTCCCAGTATGCTGACTTATATTCTACCACACCTCCTTATCTTGATATGGACCCCCTATGACATAGAGTTCCCAGAGGGTAAAAACAGTCATGGGCCAGTACTGGTCCACTGTGGATATCTCTGAAATAGAATGGTTGAATCAACTCAGACTGCCTATCTCAGGGGAAAAAATACTCCTAAAAACTAAAAACAATCAAACCCCAATAATTGTGGCAGTGTCTTCAATATGTTAATCTGAATAGGGAGTAGATTTATTTTACATATTTTCAGAAGGAAGAATGAAGGGGCTAAGGAAGGGAATAGATTTTAGCTCAATACAGAGAATATTTTAAGAATAATAAAATAATCCACAAAGAGAAATACCATACTGACTCCTCATTAGAAATGTTCACAATAAGATAAAGAAGAGATTGAACTGGGAAGGCTAATGATACTTTCTATGATTTAAACATCCTCTTTTATCCAAGTAAAATATTTTTTTCTTTCTTTTCTCAAGTAATTCACTTCTGAACTCTTTCAGATTTCGGGCCCTATCATTCTACTGAACAAAAGAAAGAAACAGTAATGTTAAATTGCATTTAACAGTTGAATTGATAAAATACTCAACGTTGTCCACTCACATTGTTAGATAGAGACTAATGATTAGAATTAAAGTTGTTCATTAATTGTATCTTTAAAGACAATGAAATTTCTTAGACACGAGGTATTTATTTTCCCAAATATACATGTGCAACATATTTAAATTCTTATCATTTGATAAAAAGGAAATAAATATCATTAAAAACTAAATATTTGGAAAAGACATTAGGTACCAGTAGAATGCAAAGTCAGAAAAAAAATGCTTTTTGTTAAAGTTGAAAGTGAACAGTAATTTCAAGTGAACATTTCTATGAGCTTTTTCTTTTTGAAAATTTCTCATAGGAAATTTCTCTGTGATAATTCCATAGAAACCTAGCCTTAATTCTTACATAATTTGAAGGCTCAAGCATTATATGTGAGAACCGAAACCATCCACACCCACATAGCTTACACTCTACATTAATATAGCTTTATTATTCCACTGTCTTTATCAACATGACTTTATTACTCTAGGAAACTCTTGCTCAGAAAGATAAAAGTTTCATGTAATTTTATTGTCTCAAGAACACACCGAAAGTTAAGTTACTTATCCAAAAATGTTCCCAGAGGGTAAACAGTCCCATGGGCCGGGGAAAACAGTCATGGGCCAGTACTGGTCCACTGTGGATATCTCTGAAATAGAATGGTTGAATCAACTCAGACTGCCTATCTCAGGGGAAAAAATACTCCTAAAAACTAAAAACAATCAAACCCCAATAATTGTGGCAGTGTCTTCAATATGTTAATCTGAATAGGGAGTAGATTTATTTTACATATTTTCAGAAGGAAGAATGAAGGGGCTAAGGAAGGGAATAGATTTTAGCTCAATACAGAGAATATTTTAAGAATAATAAAATAATCCACAAAGAGAAATACCATACTGACTCCTCATTAGAAATGTTCACAATAAGATAAAGAAGAGATTGAACTGGGAAGGCTAATGATACTTTCTATGATTTAAACATCCTCTTTTATCCAAGTAAAATATTTTTTTCTTTCTTTTCTCAAGTAATTCACTTCTGAACTCTTTCAGATTTCGGGCCCTATCATTCTACTGAACAAAAGAAAGAAACAGTAATGTTAAATTGCATTTAACAGTTGAATTGATAAAATACTCAACGTTGTCCACTCACATTGTTAGATAGAGACTAATGATTAGAATTAAAGTTGTTCATTAATTGTATCTTTAAAGACAATGAAATTTCTTAGACACGAGGTATTTATTTTCCCAAATATACATGTGCAACATATTTAAATTCTTATCATTTGATAAAAAGGAAATAAATATCATTAAAACTAAATATTTGGAAAAGACATTAGGTACCAGTAGAATGCAAAGTCAGAAAAAAAATGCTTTTTGTTAAAGTTGAAAGTGAACAGTAATTTCAAGTGAACATTTCTATGAGCTTTTTCTTTTTGAAAATTTCTCATAGGAAATTTCTCTGTGATAATTCCATAGAAACCTAGCCTTAATTCTTACATAATTTGAAGGCTCAAGCATTATATGTGAGAACCGAAACCATCCACACCCACATAGCTTACACTCTACATTAATATAGCTTTATTATTCCACTGTCTTTATCAACATGACTTTATTACTCTAGGAAACTCTTGCTCAGAAAGATAAAAGTTTCATGTAATTTTATTGTCTCAAGAACACACCGAAAGATTATTTTAGTTAACATCAAGTTACTTGATGTCCCAAAAGATGGTATTAAAATTTTTGAGACTCTTGGAAATCTTTGCTTTCAATCTGCTTCTTGTTTTGTCTCTAATCCTAAATGTTTACATTATGATCTGTACCTAATTCTAATCAAACTTTCACATTAAGAGATTTTCCTTAAAACAAATTTCTTGTTTAGTTGCTCAATCGTGTCCAACTCTTTGCAACCCCATGGACTGTAGACTGCCAGGCTCCTCTATCCATGGAATTCTCCAGGCAAGAATTCTAGAGCAGTTGCCATTTCCTTCTCAAAGGGATCTTCCCAACCCAGGGATCAAACTTGCATCTCTTGCATTGCAGGAAGATTCTTTACCATCTGAGCCACCAGAGAAACCCCTAAAACAAACTTCAACATCTCTTAAATATTCTAACTTTGTTTCTACACCCTAAGATGTTACTAAGATAAACTAGCTTGCTGGGGGGAAAAAATCCCTGATTTGTGGAATTTGATGATTTCTGTGGTATAAATATTCCTATCATGACTAACTTCAAGCTACCAAGGTGACATCACTAAATATGGAATTGGGAAGAGATGTTCAGAATCCTTTTCAGGCTGATAGGAGCTAGCTCCAGCACGCCACTGACCCTAAGTGACTGTCAAGACACCGTTCTCCTGTGCTTCTGTAGTCTAAACTCAGATCTGTCTTATTGATGGAATGTTTGGGTGACATCTGGAGAGGCCAGTGCTCAACATACTCAAAGTCAGAAAAAAATGCTTTTGGTAAAGTTGAAAGTGAACAGTAATTTCAAGTGAACATTTCTATGAGCTTTTTCTTTTTGAAAATTTCTCATAGGAAATTTCTCTGTGATAATTCCATAGAAACCTAGCCTTAATTCTTACATAATTTGAAGGCTCAAGCATTATATGTGAGAACCGAAACCATCCACACCCACATAGCTTACACTCTACATTAATATAGCTTTATTATTCCACTGTCTTTATCAACATGACTTTATTACTCTAGGAAACTCTTGCTCAGAAAGATAAAAGTTTCATGTAATTTTATTGTCTCAAGAACACACCGAAAGATTATTTTAGTTAACATCAAGTTACTTGATGTCCCAAAAGATGGTATTAAAATTTTTGAGACTCTTGGAAATCTTTGCTTTCAATCTGCTTCTTGTTTTGTCTCTAATCCTAAATGTTTACATTATGATCTGTACCTAATTCTAATCAAACTTTCACATTAAGAGATTTTCCTTAAAACAAATTTCTTGTTTAGTTGCTCAATCGTGTCCAACTCTTTGCAACCCCATGGACTGTAGACTGCCAGGCTCCTCTATCCATGGAATTCTCCAGGCAAGAATTCTAGAGCAGTTGCCATTTCCTTCTCAAAGGGATCTTCCCAACCCAGGGATCAAACTTGCATCTCTTGCATTGCAGGAAGATTCTTTACCATCTGAGCCACCAGAGAAACCCCTAAAACAAACTTCAACATCTCTTAAATATTCTAACTTTGTTTCTACACCCTAAGATGTTACTAAGATAAACTAGCTTGCTGGGGGGAAAAAATCCCTGATTTGTGGAATTTGATGATTTCTGTGGTATAAATATTCCTATCATGACTAACTTCAAGCTACCAAGGTGACATCACTAAATATGGAATTGGGAAGAGATGTTCAGAATCCTTTTCAGGCTGATAGGAGCTAGCTCCAGCACGCCACTGACCCTAAGTGACTGTCAAGACACCGTTCTCCTGTGCTTCTGTAGTCTAAACTCAGATCTGTCTTATTGATGGAATGTTTGGGTGACATCTGGAAGAGGCCAGTGCTCAACAATACTGGAGATCTTGAAACTCTAATCAAGAGTTTTTCACGGCCATAGTCCAGGACCTCAAGATGGAACCACAGTCACCTCTGTGGCCCCTTCAGCCTCCTGCTGATATAGGGAGCTGTTGGCCTCTGCGACTGGGATGATGAGGTAAGATTAAGCCTTGCATTGAATCCAAACCATGATTTCTTTTTTCTTTTTCTTTTTAAAAGCTCCTCATATGTTGAGTATATTTTGCTTTTTTTAAATAAGGGACTCTTTTTAGTAATCTTTTGATTATATGTTCAGTTAGATAACTTTCATCTTTGGCGGAAGTCAGTGCTATTACAACAAAATTTGTTTCTGTCATCATTTTTTGTTGTTATTGTGTATCTACAAGGGAAGAGTTCCCAGGGAGGGGATGGGGGTAAGCTGGATAAATCCATTCCTCAAACTGACCCTGAGGACTGAAAAATTCAGAAAGTGTCTTTTGAATTCTGGAAAATCCTGCAGATTTTCTAAATACTTTGCCTCAGCTCACTTGTTTCCCCAGTGGCTCAGACAGTAAAGAATCCGTTTGCAATGCAGAAGACCCGGGATCTATCACTGGGTCAGGAAAATCCACTGGAGAAGGGCATCACAACCCACTCCAGTATTCTTGCCTGGAGAATTCCATGGAGAGAGGAACCTGATGGGCTACAGTCATGGGATCACAAAGAGCTGGACATGACTGTGCGACTAACAGTTTCACTTTCAGCTGACTTAGCAACATTTTATGAGAACTTCTGTCAGTCTTATCATGTTTTGTCTATGCAATCTCTCAAGATCTTTCCCATCTGCAGGAAATTGCAAATTAGTCATATTTGTAGCTGGAAAACAGTCAGTCCCAGTCTTTAGGCCATTGTGGGGTGGAGTGCACGAGATAAACAAGTGGCCGGTTGAATGGTCTTAGACTCTGCGGGCTCTGCCTCAGCCTAAACCTAAGATCTTTCCACTTTGATGTAGACTCCTGCCTCTTACATGAATTTACACCATATTCTAAATTCCTATACTTACTTTTGTAAATGGCATCATTTCACCAAGGATAATTTAAAACTATAACAGACATTCTGAAGAACTTCTGATATGAATAAGTATTCTTTTGAGAGGTCCCTTGGAGCATAATGGTATGAACAGTATTCCAAATATCCAATGGTCTGCATTTGTTTATGTTTTTGAGGAACTATCTGAAGGCATTTCGATTCAAACATTGTTTCCTTAAAATACGCTTGGCTGAGGCAAACAAAAGTGAAAAAACTAAAATGGTCTCTTTTAGAGTCTTCCATGTTTTAATTCAAATTGTTTGCTTTTTTAAATAAGGGACTCTTTTTAGTAATCTTTTGATTATATGTTCAGTTAGATAACTTTCATCTTTGGCGGAAGTCAGTGCTATTACAACAAAATTTGTTTCTGTCATCATTTTTTGTTGTTATTGTGTATCTACAAGGGAAGAGTTCCCAGGGAGGGGATGGGGGTAAGCTGGATAAATCCATTCCTCAAACTGACCCTGAGGACTGAAAAATTCAGAAAGTGTCTTTTGAATTCTGGAAAATCCTGCAGATTTTCTAAATACTTTGCCTCAGCTCACTTGTTTCCCCAGTGGCTCAGACAGTAAAGAATCCGTTTGCAATGCAGAAGACCCGGGATCTATCACTGGGTCAGGAAAATCCACTGGAGAAGGGCATCACAACCCACTCCAGTATTCTTGCCTGGAGAATTCCATGGAGAGAGGAACCTGATGGGCTACAGTCATGGGATCACAAAGAGCTGGACATGACTGTGCGACTAACAGTTTCACTTTCAGCTGACTTAGCAACATTTTATGAGAACTTCTGTCAGTCTTATCATGTTTTGTCTATGCAATCTCTCAAGATCTTTCCCATCTGCAGGAAATTGCAAATTAGTCATATTTGTAGCTGGAAAACAGTCAGTCCCAGTCTTTAGGCCATTGTGGGGTGGAGTGCACGAGATAAACAAGTGGCCGGTTGAATGGTCTTAGACTCTGCGGGCTCTGCCTCAGCCTAAACCTAAGATCTTTCCACTTTGATGTAGACTCCTGCCTCTTACATGAATTTACACCATATTCTAAATTCCTATACTTACTTTTGTAAATGGCATCATTTCACCAAGGATAATTTAAAACTATAACAGACATTCTGAAGAACTTCTGATATGAATAAGTATTCTTTTGAGAGGTCCCTTGGAGCATAATGGTATGAACAGTATTCCAAATATCCAATGGTCTGCATTTGTTTATGTTTTTGAGGAACTATCTGAAGGCATTTCGATTCAAACATTGTTTCCTTAAAATACGTCTTGGCTGAGGCAAACAAAAAGTGAAAAAACTAAAAATGGTCTCTTTTAGAGTCTTCCATGTTTTAATTCAAATCTAATAGCTTTCATCTTATTATTTTCTTCCCCCAGCCTAAGTTTCTCCATGTCCTCTGACTAGTTTCTTTTACCTCCTAGCTGGCTAGAAAAATCTACAAAATGTAATTACTTCATAAAATTAGCCATAGCCCCCCATCAGAAATGGGAGAAAATTGCACTGGTTTTAAGATCTAGTCTCACACTAAACCAAAAAGCCACGTTATAAAATTTGCAGAGGAATTAGAAATAATTTTAGGAGTGGATAATCCAGTACTCCCTAATGCATATCAAATAATACACATGTGCTCCTTTAAAAAAAAAAAAACTGAATGGGGGCTCCCCTGGTGGCCGTGTGGGTAAAGAGCCTGTCTTGCAGTGCAAGGGGCATGGGTTTGGTCCCTGGCCTGAGAAGATCCCACGTGCCGTGGAGCAGCTAGGCAGGTGTGTCCAATTACAAGCCAGCTCTCTGGACTGCATGTGCCCAGAGCCAGTGCTCTGCAAGGAGAGAGGCCACTGCGATGGGAGGCCCACAAAAGCCAAATAATTAAAATAGATGAAAATAAGTAAATGAAGGACTAATAAAAGAGGCCAAAATTTTTTTAAAAAAATAGAATTGAATGGAAAGATAGGCTACAAGACTCCAATTTGCATAAGACAGCAGAAGAATTTAGAAAAGTTGGTATATTAGACAAGATTTTTTGGAAACCATCACCAGAAATTCCTGTGAACATACATTGAATTGACTCAGTCTTTTTTCTTTTTTAATTTTGGCCTCTTTTTATTGATTGTTTATTTATTTATTTTCATCCATCTTTATTCTTTGGCCTGTGTGGGCCTCCCAGTGCACTGGCCTCTCTCACTGCAGAGCACTGGCTCTGGGCACATGCACTCCAGAGCACTGGATCATAATTGGACACACCGATACAGCCGTTCCTCAGTAGGTGGGATCTTCCCCGGCCAGGGATCGAACCAGTGCACCTTGCACTGCAAGGAGGACTCTTTATCCACTGGGCCACCAGGGAAGCCCCTGACTCAGCCTTACATGAAGAGAAAGGAATCATCCATTGGAGAATTCAGAGACAAGTTCATTAATACCTTTAGACAGCATTCAGAAATAACTCCTGCCGCAGATTGTAGTGAGCTCTCTGCTCACTTTTTGCAAATAACTTTTAGCCTGAAATAGAAAGTTTAATACTCGAGAAAAGCTCAAATGGAATAAAAGACCCATTGCTAGACATCCAGCACTTTGCTGAGTATATTTTAAAGAACATGAGAACAAAAACAGAGTAAGACTCAGAGAAAACAATTAGACACTCCCTATCATTAAACACAAAGAGGAGTCGCTTAGTAAAGACATTCTAGATACTGTAAATCGAATGAACATGGGCAAGAAGAGAAAAAAACAAGGAAATGAACAATGTATTCTGTTCTTTGAGGAAATAGAGGAGGAGGAAAAGGAATCAAATGCCTCATCTCTCACTTTACCCTTAAAAATTGACAAGGAGAAATTTCTCACAATGTTAGAAGGCAACCTTTTGCTTGATCTGGGCACTACTTTTTTAGTCTTAAACTTTCCTGTTTAATTCAACATCTCCCTTGGAGTAAACAAGTCACTCAGGTGGTTGGTATTTTAGAATCCTCAGACATTCCGCATGTTCTGGCTGAGAGTAGAAATGTAGTCTTGCCTCCTCTGTGACCTCACACTTGCTAACTTGATAGGGACAGATGTACATTGAAAATGGAATTAATAGCAGATTAAAGATTCCTTGATGGTCTCTTTCCTGAAAACTCTGAGGGCTCCCTATTGACAATGCGTGCATGTGTGCAAAGTTGCTTTAGTAATGGCCAACTCTGTGTGACCCTATGGACTACAGCCTGCCAGGCTCCTCTGTCGTGATATTCTCTAGGCAAGAATACTGGAGTGGGTTGCTGTTTTGTTCTCCAGGTATTCATAATGAGGTCACAGCTAATTTTTTTTGGCCTCTAAGTCATAGTTTTTTTTTTTGTTTTGTTTTTTTTTTTTAATTTTTCATCCATCTTTATTCTTTGGCATGTGTGCGCCTCCCATCGCAGTGGCCTCTCTCATTGCAGAGTACTGACTGGGCACATGCGCCCAGAGAGCTAGTTCATAATTGGACACACCGGTCCAGCTGTTCCTCGGCACCTGGGATTTTCCCGGGCCAGGGATCAAATTGGTGCCCTCTGCATTGCAAGGTGAACTCTTTACCCACTGGACCGCCAGGGAAGCTCAGTTACAGCTAACTTGTGTATTGACTCAGACTTACTGTGCCTAAATCAAGTCCAAATTGAAGATCTCAAACAGATGCTAGAGTTTTTTTGGATAACACTTCTAGGACCGAGCCTCTGTCTAAACATTCACGCTAAAAACAGGCTAAACCTAATAGAAAATGGACTGGTTTATAAAACTTTTGTGTTCCTAGGTAAAAAACAGCACAGGTATATACAGGTTGACGATATAGAATCATTCACAATCTTAGAGTCATAAATATAATATTCGTTCTCTGGTTCCTAAATTCTGTTTTATCTTTGCAACCCCTGAAACAATATGTTTTAGTTTAGATCTGTATTTTGTCTTCTTCAGTATTCTTTTAGACCATAATAATCAATACGTATTTGCTTTTTCTGTTATACCCAGGAGTTTACTAAGGCATCCTCGTACTTTTTCCAAATTCTCTACCAGGACCTAAAGAATCTGAAATTTTCCTTTAATTATATTCTTATCATTCAGATGAAAATTTGGAGCAGGACACATATTTTAGATGATATGAATCAAAACTGAATTTTAAGTTTCTAAATTTAAAATTCTATGTCATGCAGGTCTATCAGCAGATGTATTCCTCATAATACTGTGTCATCGTTTTGAAAACTCTGAGGGCTCCCTATTGACAATGCGTGCATGTGTGCAAAGTTGCTTTAGTAATGGCCAACTCTGTGTGACCCTATGGACTACAGCCTGCCAGGCTCCTCTGTCGTGATATTCTCTAGGCAAGAATACTGGAGTGGGTTGCTGTTTTGTTCTCCAGGTATTCATAATGAGGTCACAGCTAATTTTTTTTGGCCTCTAAGTCATAGTTTTTTTTTTTGTTTTGTTTTTTTTTTTTAATTTTTCATCCATCTTTATTCTTTGGCATGTGTGCGCCTCCCATCGCAGTGGCCTCTCTCATTGCAGAGTACTGACTGGGCACATGCGCTCCAGAGAGCTAGTTCATAATTGGACACACCGGTCCAGCTGTTCCTCGGCACCTGGGATTTTCCCGGGCCAGGGATCAAATTGGTGCCCTCTGCATTGCAAGGTGAACTCTTTACCCACTGGACCGCCAGGGAAGCTCAGTTACAGCTAACTTGTGTATTGACTCAGACTTACTGTGCCTAAATCAAGTCCAAATTGAAGATCTCAAACAGATGCTAGAGTTTTTTTGGATAACACTTCTAGGACCGAGCCTCTGTCTAAACATTCACGCTAAAAACAGGCTAAACCTAATAGAAAATGGACTGGTTTATAAAACTTTTGTGTTCCTAGGTAAAAAACAGCACAGGTATATACAGGTTGACGATATAGAATCATTCACAATCTTAGAGTCATAAATATAATATTCGTTCTCTGGTTCCTAAATTCTGTTTTATCTTTGCAACCCCTGAAACAATATGTTTTAGTTTAGATCTGTATTTTGTCTTCTTCAGTATTCTTTTAGACCATAATAATCAATACGTATTTGCTTTTTCTGTTATACCCAGGAGTTTACTAAGGCATCCTCGTACTTTTTCCAAATTCTCTACCAGGACCTAAAGAATCTGAAATTTTCCTTTAATTATATTCTTATCATTCAGATGAAAATTTGGAGCAGGACACATATTTTAGATGATATGAATCAAAAACTGAATTTTAAGTTTCTAAAAATTTAAAGTACTTCTATGTCATGCAGGTCTATCAGCAGATGTATTCCTCATATAATAGGTAATAAGAAACATTACAAATACAGTAAAATAGCTGTTCGATTTTACATAAACATTTGCTGTTATAAACTCCCAAAATACAAACTCTCATATCAGTTGTTTAAATTCCTAATAAAACATAAAAACTCTATATTCTAGGATATTTAGTAACATATGATATTTCATTATTATACACTTGTAACATCATCATTAAATTTTTCTTAAAAAAAAAAAATTTCTAGCTTTGACCTTGAATAGCAAAAACAATCTTGAGAAAGAACAGAGCTAAGGGTTCATCCCACCTAATTTCAGACTATACTACAAAGCTATAGTAATCAAAACAGACACAAAAACAGACATGTAGATAAACAAACAGATTAGAGAGCCCAGAAATAACCCCATGCACTTACGGTGTATTTATCTATGACAAAGGAGGCAAGAATATACAGCAGAGAAAAGACAGACTCTTAATAAATGGTACTGGTGAAACTGGACAGCTACATGTAAAAGAATGAAATTAGAACATTCTCTAATACCATGTACAACAGTAAACTCAAAATGAATTAAAGACTTCAATTAAAAAAAAATGATTAGAGACCTAAGCTTAAGACCAGAAACCATAAAACTCCTAGAGGAAAACAGGTAGAACGATTGTTGACATAAATTGTAGCGATATTTTTTTGGATCTGTTTTTAAATCAAAGGAAGTAAAAGCAAAATAAACAAAAGGGACCTAATTAAACCATCCAATTTTTGCACAGTAAATGAAACCACTGACAAAACAAAACAAAAGTTTACTGAATGGGTGAAAATACTTGCAAATATGACTGTAAGGGATTAATATCCAACATACATGAAAGAGCTCATATTAATACAATTCAACATAAAAACAAACAAAACAAGCCAAAAACCCTGAATATGCATTTTTCCAAAGAGGATGTGCAGATAGCCAACTTGCACATGAAAAGATGCTCAACATCACTAAACATCAACGAAATGCAAATCAAAACTACAGTGAGATATCACCTCACACCTGTCAGAATGCTATCATCAAAAAGAACACAAATAATAAATTGTTGGCCAGGATGTGTAGAAAAGGGAAATTTTGTACACTTGGTGGGAATGTAAATCATTGTAGCCACTGTGGAAACAGAATGGAAGTTTTTGAAAAATTAAAAATAGAACCAGCTCCATCACTCCTGGATATATATATGAAAAAAATAAAAACACTAATTTGAAAAGATAACACACATCCAAATGGATAAAGAAGATGTGATGCACACATACAATAGACTAATACTTGGCCATAAAAAAGAATGAAAATTGTCATTTGCAGTAACATGGATGGACTTAGAGGCTATTATGCTAAGTGAGATACTTCATACTGAATTTATGTGTGAAATCTAAAGAATACAACACATACGTGAATATAACAAAAAAAGAAGCAGACTCATAGGTATGGAGAAGAAACTCATGGTTACCAGTGGGGAGAAGAAAGGGGGAGGCCAATAGAGGAATAGGGGAGTAAGAGGCACAAACTTTTAGTAAAAAATACGTAGCTACAAGGATATATGTACAGCAAAGGGAAAATAACCAATATTTTATAATAACACTAAATGAAATATAACCTTTAAAAATAAATTAATTTTTTCAAAAATTCTAGGCTTCCCTGGTGGTCCAGTGGATAAAGAGTCCACCTGGCACTTCAAGGGGCACCAGTTTGATCCCTGGCCCAGGAAGATCTCACATGCCGCAGAGTGGCTGGGCTGGTATGTTCAGTTGCGAGCCAGCGCTCCGGAGTGCATACACCCAGAGCCAGTGCTCTGCAGTGAGAGAGGCCAGTGCAATGGGAGGCCCACACAGGCTGAAGAATAAAGATGGAAGAAGGTGAATGAATAAAGAACGAATGAGGAGCTTCCCTGGTGGTCCAGTTGGTAAGGACACTGCCTTGCAGTGCAAGGGGCGCCAGTTTGATCCCTGGCCTGAGAAGATGCCACGTGCCATGGAGCGCCTGAACCGATGTGTCCAATTACCGAGCTGGAGCTCTGGAGCACATGGGCCCGGAGCTGGTGCTGTGAAACAACAGAGACCACAGTGATGGGAGGCCCACCCGGGCCAAAGAACAAAGATGGATGAAAATAGATAATGAAAGACCAATAGAAGTGGCCTGCCCCCCAAAAGAACCAATGAAAGAGGCCAACATTAAAAAAAAAAAAATTCTATCTTACCAAGAAAGTTATATACTAAAGCCTGAGACATGTTTATGGAGGTAAGCTTGTGATTTTTTTTTTTTTACTCTAAGCCAATTAATCCATCTATGAAGTTATTCCTAGCAGAAAAATAAGAGATCTTTACTAATATAAATTTTCAAAAATCACTGGAATAGTTATTTTAGAGTGAACTATTCTCATCAGAAAATTTAGCAAGATATTTGATTCATCTAAGATTTCTCTGTTGTAGATGAAATAAGCAGAGTAGCCAATGGATGATCGACACAGAATCACACTACTTCAAAGGTTATAACTTTGTTACTAGGTGATTTCAAATCTGTTATTTTGTGATTCCTTATATGACAAATATGAAATAAACCACCAATACTGTCCTACCAAAATATACTGAATAAACATAACATTTAAAAAACAATACCAATATTTAAAGTACTAAAACCCTGAAAGTGTTAGTCGCTCAGTTGTATCCAACTATTTGCAATCCCATGAATCAATCCCTGCAAGGCTCCTCTGTCCATGGAATTCTCCAGGCAGGAATACTGAAATGGGTTGCCATCGCCTTCTCCAGGGATCTTCCTGACCCAGGGATCGAACCCTGGTCTCCTGCACTGCAGGCAGATTCTTCACCATCTTAGCCACTAGGGCAGTTTACACCCTAGGACTAAAAGGTATAATCAATACTCCTTGAGCTAGTACAGGCTATATCCTTATTTTTTTCAGTTAAAACCCCCCAAAATGGTATTTTTACATGTGTATTTGACAGTCTCAGAATTTAGTTCACATGAATCTTTTAAGTAATCCTTTCCCTATGAACCCTCCTAACATAGTCATGTTTCTTTATGAAATGGCTCAGTCAAGGGATTCTGATAAAAGGAAGCACCATATTTACACATCAATTTAATTAGTAGAGTTCAAAGGGCTGTGTAAACATTATCTAATTAAACTTCACAACGATTCAGCGAAGCAAGAGAAGGTTTACCCATTATCCTCATTCGCAGAAGAGACACTCTGAGGTGCTGAGAGGCTAAATGATTTCTTGGTTTCACAATGATGAGTCAGAGGTGAGCCTGGGAACAAAACCAGAACTCCTGTTCAGATATAAAAGGAACACCATGGAAATGCTTATTCAGGTGGATCACTCCTTCAGCTGGAAGTTGTCCTACAACATCAATAACAAGAGTAATGGCAATGGAATTCATGTGAATGTATCTGTTTCTGTCCAGATAAGAAAAACTCTGTTCAACAGTATTTGCTTTGGAGACAGTCATAGGATGGCTAAATGCATTCTAGCTAAATAAAACCTGTCTTAGTAGTAAGAGGACTTCAGTGTCTTCCCCAACATGTCCTGCTGTTACTTCTAGGAATCTCCAAGAAGTGTTTATAAGCCAGTGAGTCAGTGGCAATGACCACAGAACATACCCTCTTTTATTTTTTTCTCTTGTCCCTGGCGTTTTTGATTCTTGTCTGACACCTGTTTGACTATGATGCCTGTCAGGAGAGTAATATCTATACCTAGGATAATCTCTGGATGCTTCCAAAGCTTCTGATCCTTGGGGTGCCAGAGGACCAGTAGAACCCTACTCTGTATCACACTTGATTCTCTAGGGATAAGGAATCCCTTTGTCTTCAGAAATTCATAGAACCGCTCTTGAGTAATTCAGGCAGCTTCTAGCATGAACTTTTCTGCAAAGTCCAGTGGGCCTTTTTGAGATGAGATCCATGCTTCTCTTTTCTTCCTCCCATGAACAAAACCATGTTCTCTTCAAATAGACACTGGTGTCCTGGGGGTATGGATAGAGGCTGGAGGCCACTTA
The DNA here is from genome assembly GCA_022376925.1 of Tragulus kanchil. Classification (NCBI taxonomy): domain Eukaryota; kingdom Metazoa; phylum Chordata; class Mammalia; order Artiodactyla; family Tragulidae; genus Tragulus; species Tragulus kanchil. The sequence continues at coordinate 157,829,004 of JAIOJX010000025.1, read as the reverse complement.
GGGCAATAGGTAAAGGCCCACATGAGCAATCACCATGGGGTATACAGAACATATATGAAGAGCACACAAATGGAATAGAATTCAAGCATTTTTTTCACCCTTTACTTATAAAGGAAAAATGTTTACTGAGCTCAGTCAAGGGATTCTGATAAAAGGAAGCACCATATTTACACATCAATTTAATTAGTAGAGTTCAAAGGGCTGTGTAAACATTATCTAATTAAACTTCACAACGATTCAGCGAAGCAAGAGAAGGTTTACCCATTATCCTCATTCGCAGAAGAGACACTCTGAGGTGCTGAGAGGCTAAATGATTTCTTGGTTTCACAATGATGAGTCAGAGGTGAGCCTGGGAACAAAACCAGAACTCCTGTTCAGATATAAAAGGAACACCATGGAAATGCTTATTCAGGTGGATCACTCCTTCAGCTGGAAGTTGTCCTACAACATCAATAACAAGAGTAATGGCAATGGAATTCATGTGAATGTATCTGTTTCTGTCCAGATAAGAAAAACTCTGTTCAACAGTATTTGCTTTGGAGACAGTCATAGGATGGCTAAATGCATTCTAGCTAAATAAAACCTGTCTTAGTAGTAAGAGGACTTCAGTGTCTTCCCCAACATGTCCTGCTGTTACTTCTAGGAATCTCCAAGAAGTGTTTATAAGCCAGTGAGTCAGTGGCAATGACCACAGAACATACCCTCTTTTATTTTTTTCTCTTGTCCCTGGCGTTTTTGATTCTTGTCTGACACCTGTTTGACTATGATGCCTGTCAGGAGAGTAATATCTATACCTAGGATAATCTCTGGATGCTTCCAAAGCTTCTGATCCTTGGGGTGCCAGAGGACCAGTAGAACCCTACTCTGTATCACACTTGATTCTCTAGGGATAAGGAATCCCTTTGTCTTCAGAAATTCATAGAACCGCTCTTGAGTAATTCAGGCAGCTTCTAGCATGAACTTTTCTGCAAAGTCCAGTGGGCCTTTTTGAGATGAGATCCATGCTTCTCTTTTCTTCCTCCCATGAACAAAACCATGTTCTCTTCAAATAGACACTGGTGTCCTGGGGGTATGGATAGAGGCTGGAGGCCACTTAGGGCAATAGGTAAAGGCCCACATGAGCAATCACCATGGGGTATACAGAACATATATGAAGAGCACACAAATGGAATAGAATTCAAGCATTTTTTTCACCCTTTACTTATAAAGGAAAAATGTTTACTGAGCTCACTATGTAAAATGATCAAAGCAAGGAGAGATGATAGAGTTGAGAGAGCTCTGCAGACAGTTACCAGTTCCTTAGGTTCCCATGGTTCAGCTGGAAAACCAGTGAGTCCAGTTCCTTTTGCTTAAAAATATACCTCCCAAAGGCCAGCTAGTCTAAATAATGTATACAAATGAGGTCGATGGTTTGGAACCACAAAGTATTTTTTTCATAATTCTGTTATTTCCTTTGTCTTCACCCTTCACCTAGTCTTCACCCTTCCCTTCTTCCACCCATTGCTTGCTGGTCTCGGCCTATTGATAACCAGTTTTGTGACTGAACGTGCCCTCTTGGTTCTTATTATGATGATAAGATGCCCTCAGCAATAACTATTAAGAAACAAACAAAAAAAAGGCTTAGTGATTACAAGACCTGCAAATTACATGGCACACCTAGGGCCACCCAGTCAGTGAGGTCACAGGAAGAGAGAGAGACTGAGAGAGCATGGGACTGGGATTCTGCTTGTTACTGGGGTTGTGGGGAAGGACTAGAATTTCAAAGACTCACTCCTTGTTGGTGAATTTAAAACATAAAAATGGGAACTAACAGCAAAGGAAGAAAGAATACAAGCAGCTCAAATTATGTTATCAAAATCAACCAAGATTCCGAAAACAGAGGAGTCTGGAGGAGATGTTTTTTTTAATCCCCCTTTCTGCATTTTGGGGAATGCATGACTATGAAAAATGAATAAACAGAAACACTAGAGTCAGGAGACCAGAAGGGGAGGTCTTATGCCCCACACTGATTAACAGAGCCCAGCAGGAAGAAGACTTCCTCTTCTTTCCTGGCAAGAGCTCAGCTAATGAGACTGTCACAAATCAGTTAACAAAAAAAGCCAAGGATGGTTTGTTTACTACAGTCTTTGTCACTTCCTTTTCCCAGCTGTAAGAGTTCTCCTCTCCAGTTTTTTTTCTTTTGATCATGGATTTGCATGTGACTCGCCATGGTTGCAGACCACAAATTGCAATTCTTCGCTGATCCAGAATGAATTCATCTTCACCTGAGAAATAACTGTCAGTCTTTTTGTTTTAGGTCAACATGACTTTGCAGTTCCTTTATTTAAGAGGTGGAGACTTTTTTCCATGCTTTGAATCTAAGCCTGGCTATAGAAATCAATTTGACCAATCGAATAAACCAAAAATGACAGTGCACCAGGAAAAATGACAGAAATAGGGTTTTCCCCCATGTTTCATCTTTAAATAAATGGGAATAGTTGTAGTATTTCAGAATTGAGGATCTCTTTCTCTCTTTTCAACTGATAATTTTCATTAGATCAAGACCATTTTCTCCATTCCTAGCTTGGGATGATCTTTTAAAAACCTGTTTCTTGGGCTTCCCCTGGTGGTCCAGTGGGTAAGGGCACCGCCTTGCAGTGCAAGGAGCGCCGGTTCGATCTCTGGCCTGGGAAGATCCCACGTTCTGCGGAGCGGCTGGACTGATGTGTCCAATCACCCAGCCGGAGCTGTGGGGCGCATGCGCCCAGAGCCGGTGCTCTGCGACGACAGAGGCCACCGCAATGGGAGGCCCACAGGAGCCAAAGAACAAAGACAGATGAAAATAGAGAAGTGAAAGAACAATAGAAGTGGCCCGCCCGTCCCATTCCCTCCCCACCCCACCCACCAAAAGATAAAAAAATAAAAAATAAATGTTTAAAAAACAAACAACAAAAAACTTCTTTGTCGCTGTTTTATTAAATCACAAATAGGTGCTGACAAGTGTAAATAGGTGGTTCTGCGTCTATTGAGTTGGCTTAGCATGCGTGCTAACTCGGTTCAGTCATGTCTGACTGTGACACTGAGGACCAGAGCCTGTCAGGCTCCTGTGTCCATGTGACTCTCCAGCCGGGAATACTGGAGCAGGTTGCTATTTCCTACTCGAGAGGGCCTTCCCAACCCAGGAATTGAACTGGGTCACTTCTGTCTCCGGCATTGGCAGGCTGGTTCTTTATCATTAGCGTCACCTGGAAACCACGATGGTAATACAGTTTTAAGAATTCAAAAATTTTTAATGGTAACATAGTCTAAAATACTTGAATTCTGGTCTTATTTTTAATACTGCTGCTTTACTACTGTTGCTGCTAATATTAATAAGCAAAACAAGACTGAAGGTTTTTTATTCCTCTTACCTTTGCCCTGTTTTGATATCATTATTATAGTGATGCTATAAATTAAACTGGGTAATGTTTCTTCTCCCTTTTGGTTCCCTCTCCTTCCCCCACTTCCTTTCTTCTCTTCCCATAACTAAGTTTATATAAGACGTAATTATTTACTGTTTAAATAATTAGTAGAGGTTATCTCCAAACCATCCAGTATTTATTCTTTTAATATGAAAAACTTTATCATTTTAATTTATTTGATACTTAGTAGCTTAATCAGCTTTTCTATGTCTTGGGACAGATTTAGGGACAGATTCCTGACTCAGGAGGCTTATTTTCTTTTTTATATTGGCTATGCCAGGGCTTCCCCTTGTGGTCCAGTGGGTAAGGACACCGCCTTGCAGTGCAAGGGGCGCCGATTTGATCCCTGGCCTGGGAAGATCCCACGTGCCGCGGAGCGGCTGGACCGATGTGTCCAATCATCGAGCCGGAGCTCTGGAGTGCATGCGCCCAGAGCCGGCGCTCTGCAACGACAGATGCCACTGCGATGGGAGGCCCACAGGAGCCAAAGAACAAAGACGGATGAAAACAGAGAAATGAAAGACCAACAGAAGTGGCCTGCCCGCTCCCTTCCTCCCCAACCCGACTCCCGCCCCGCCCCCGCAAAAAAGAAATGTATGTATATTGGCTATGCCACACAGCTAGGGGCATCTTAGTTGCCCAACCAGGGATCAAATCTGGGCCCACAGCAGCGCAGAGACCCTTAGCCACTGGACTGCTAGGGAATCCATTCCCATTTTAAAATGTTATACAGGTTTTAAGTATCAAGCTAAGTTTTAAAATTTAATGGTATAAGATTACTTATATAATGTTAAACTATTCTACTGTCTCAGTTATATTTCCTGATTTTATTTTTTTCTGCCACCTCTCTTTTTCCTTTTATTCCCTAATTTTGATGTTAATAATGACTTCACATACATCTGTGAAAATGTTGGGTGTATTTTAATATGTGATAAATTTATCCTATTAAAAATATGAAATCCATCAAGTGACTCACACTACTGTGCTATTCCAATTTTCATTATGAAATTTAAAAATTAGAGGTATACATACCATATGATTTTTCATATTTCATTTTTCTTATTGAGTCACAAAACTATGTTTCAATAAATTAAGGCTTATAATAAATGCATATAAGTCCAACAAAACCTGCAGAGTTTTGGTATTCTACTCATTGAGTACTTAGATTGATTGCAAAAAAAAATATGAGTTTATATAAGACGTAATTATTTACTGTTTAAATAATTAGTAGAGGTTATCTCCAAACCATCCAGTATTTATTCTTTTAATATGAAAAACTTTATCATTTTAATTTATTTGATACTTAGTAGCTTAATCAGCTTTTCTATGTCTTGGGACAGATTTAGGGACAGATTCCTGACTCAGGAGGCTTATTTTCTTTTTTATATTGGCTATGCCAGGGCTTCCCCTTGTGGTCCAGTGGGTAAGGACACCGCCTTGCAGTGCAAGGGGCGCCGATTTGATCCCTGGCCTGGGAAGATCCCACGTGCCGCGGAGCGGCTGGACCGATGTGTCCAATCATCGAGCCGGAGCTCTGGAGTGCATGCGCCCAGAGCCGGCGCTCTGCAACGACAGATGCCACTGCGATGGGAGGCCCACAGGAGCCAAAGAACAAAGACGGATGAAAACAGAGAAATGAAAGACCAACAGAAGTGGCCCGCCCGCTCCCCTTCCTCCCCAACCCGACTCCCGCCCCGCCCCCGCAAAAAAGAAATGTATGTATATTGGCTATGCCACACAGCTAGGGGCATCTTAGTTGCCCAACCAGGGATCAAATCTGGGCCCACAGCAGCGCAGAGACCCTTAGCCACTGGACTGCTAGGGAATCCATTCCCATTTTAAAATGTTATACAGGTTTTAAGTATCAAGCTAAGTTTTAAAATTTAATGGTATAAGATTACTTATATAATGTTAAACTATTCTACTGTCTCAGTTATATTTCCTGATTTTATTTTTTTCTGCCACCTCTCTTTTTCCTTTTATTCCCTAATTTTGATGTTAATAATGACTTCACATACATCTGTGAAAATGTTGGGTGTATTTTAATATGTGATAAATTTATCCTATTAAAAATATGAAATCCATCAAGTGACTCACACTACTGTGCTATTCCAATTTTCATTATGAAATTTAAAAATTAGAGGTATACATACCATATGATTTTTCATATTTCATTTTTCTTATTGAGTCACAAAACTATGTTTCAATAAATTAAGGCTTATAATAAATGCATATAAGTCCAACAAAACCTGCAGAGTTTTGGTATTCTACTCATTGAGTACTTAGATTTGATTGCAATTGATTTTGAATAAAATGTAAAACAAAATATAGATAATAATAAAAAAAAAAACTCCTGAAAATTTAAACTGATCAGGTTTTCTTTGTCCCACACTTTTACTCACCCTCCAGTTTTCCTCTACACAAATCCAGTACTATTTTTGACAGAAATTTTTATTTCCAACTATCAAACATGTTAAATTGAGTTATTAATGTTATTTTATGTAGCCAGCACTCAGATGATACATAATTTGGGGGGTAGAGGGACTTAATGTTTACATTTTGTCTTCCATTTTTGGTTTAGGGAATCATTTTAAAGGCAATAAACCGTCAGAGTCTTTATGCATCTGGAAATTTCTTTATTTCATCACTTCTGACTGATAGTTTGTCTAGATACAAATTTCTATATTTAAATGTTTTTCCCTCAAAATTTTGAAGCTATCACTCTATAAGTAAGTCATACATCTTCAGTCAGGTTCTTACTTATTTGTATATACTTTCTTCTTTCTCCATTATATATTTTAGGATTGTGAATGTCCTGAAATTTTAATATTATGCATGAAATATTTAATATTATGCATCCCATAAAAATGAAGAAGAACATGGCAACCCACTCCATATTCTTGTCTGGAGAATTCCATGGACAGAGGAGCCTGGAAGACTGTAGTCCATGGGGTCGAACAGAGTCAGACATGACTGAGCAACTATCACTTACTCACTCACCCAATTTATTATTATTTTAATATTTCTCAGCACTTGGTAAAATTTTTCAAACTAGGAACTCATATTTCTCCATAGCTTCATAAAATTATCACAGATCGGGCTTCCCCGGTGATCCAGTGGGTAAACAGTCCACCTTGCAGTGCAAGGGGCACCGATTTGATCCCTGGCCCGGGAAGATCCCACATGCCATGGAGTGGTTGGACCTGTGTGTTCAATTGGGAGCCAGAGGTCTAGAGCGCATGCACCCATAGCCAGTGTTCTGTAAGGAGAGAGGCCACTGCGATAGGAGGCCTACCCAGGCCAAAGAATAAAGACAGATGAAAATAAATAAATAAAAAACCAGTAAAAGAGGCCAAAATTTAAAAAAGAAATTATCACTGAGCTTTGATCTTTTCTTAAAACATTTTATTTACCTATCTCTCTTCTTGGAAGAATTTCTTAATTTATTATCTGTATCTCAAGCCATATATTCTAGCTCTTAATCTCTGCACTGAATTCTGGGATGAGTTCATTTTATTATTCTAGTGGATTTACTTTTCCTCTGTGTTCATTGTTATTCAGTCTTCTTTAAACATTATGACTTTTAAATTTGAGTAGCTACAACCTATTCTTTATTTCCAATGAATAATTTTTCAAATTATCTGTTCTTGCTTCATAACTAGCTTATTCTTATTTTTAAACTTTCCTTGTTCTCTCATGCCTGTAATCTTGCTAATGACATCAAAATTTTAAAGGCAATAAACCGTCAGAGTCTTTATGCATCTGGAAATTTCTTTATTTCATCACTTCTGACTGATAGTTTGTCTAGATACAAATTTCTATATTTAAATGTTTTTCCCTCAAAATTTTGAAGCTATCACTCTATAAGTAAGTCATACATCTTCAGTCAGGTTCTTACTTATTTGTATATACTTTCTTCTTTCTCCATTATATATTTTAGGATTGTGAATGTCCTGAAATTTTAATATTATGCATGAAATATTTAATATTATGCATCCCATAAAAATGAAGAAGAACATGGCAACCCACTCCATATTCTTGTCTGGAGAATTCCATGGACAGAGGAGCCTGGAAGACTGTAGTCCATGGGGTCGAACAGAGTCAGACATGACTGAGCAACTATCACTTACTCACTCACCCAATTTATTATTATTTTAATATTTCTCAGCACTTGGTAAAATTTTTTCAAACTAGGAACTCATATTTCTCCATAGCTTCATAAAATTATCACAGATCGGGCTTCCCCGGTGATCCAGTGGGTAAACAGTCCACCTTGCAGTGCAAGGGGCACCGATTTGATCCCTGGCCCGGGAAGATCCCACATGCCATGGAGTGGTTGGACCTGTGTGTTCAATTGGGAGCCAGAGGTCTAGAGCGCATGCACCCATAGCCAGTGTTCTGTAAGGAGAGAGGCCACTGCGATAGGAGGCCTACCCAGGCCAAAGAATAAAGACAGATGAAAATAAATAAACCAATAAAAAGAGGCCAAAATTTAAAAAAGAAATTATCACTGAGCTTTGATCTTTTCTTAAAACATTTTATTTACCTATCTCTCTTCTTGGAAGAATTTCTTAATTTATTATCTGTATCTCAAGCCATATATTCTAGCTCTTAATCTCTGCACTGAATTCTGGGATGAGTTCATTTTATTATTCTAGTGGATTTACTTTTCCTCTGTGTTCATTGTTATTCAGTCTTCTTTAAACATTATGACTTTTAAATTTGAGTAGCTACAACCTATTCTTTATTTCCAATGAATAATTTTTCAAATTATCTGTTCTTGCTTCATAACTAGCTTATTCTTATTTTTAAACTTTCCTTGTTCTCTCATGCCTGTAATCTTGCTAATGACATCAAAATAACTTTTTTTTCAAGTCCTTTCTAGTTGTGCTTATTTTCCTTAGTCAACTTTTCTGTTTCCTAAGTTGGTCATTTGTCCTTTATTATCGTTTTTATCAGTGCCTGTGTGGCATTTTTCACACGTTATCTCCACTAGGGCATCCATGTATCTTGCAGCAAGTCAGTGGTGGCCTCAGTGTAGGCTCTGCTGGTGATTTGGCTCCAGAGCAGGCCTGGAACTCAGGGCTGCACTCTTCACAGATCCATGTCCACATTCACTCCTGCTAAAGCACAGATTCAGATTCCCATAACTGTACAAGCCATGCTGTATCAGGAGCCCCAAGCTATACGGCAGGAGGTACTGCTGTTGTAAGCCCAGCTGAGAGAGTAGAAAGCAGGTGGCATCTTTCCCAGAACTCCATTTCACTCAAGCTGTGCAGATGTGGTCCAAGCTGTGTGCACAACTTGTGTGGGCAAAAAGATGCCGGGTCATTTTTTTTCCAAGCATTCATCTGAGTCTCAACTCTACTACCTGTGGACTGATTTCACAACTACAGACTGTTTTGAATTTTATTTGCTCTTCATTGCTTTTTTCTTTTAGGGAAATATCCTTATTCTACTTTATAGACTTCTCTTCCTTGTTTACAGAATAACTGTGTTTATTAATTTTAAAATGCTTTGTCATACTGTCAAATAGAATAACTGTGTTTACTAAAGACAGATGAAAATAAATAAACCAATAAAAGAAATAAAAATTCACTGAGCTTTGATCTTTTCTTAAAACATTTTATTTACCTATCTCTCTTCTTGGAAGAATTTCTTAATTTATTATCTGTATCTCAAGCCATATATTCTAGCTCTTAATCTCTGCACTGAATTCTGGGATGAGTTCATTTTATTATTCTAGTGGATTTACTTTTCCTCTGTGTTCATTGTTATTCAGTCTTCTTTAAACATTATGACTTTTAAATTTGAGTAGCTACAACCTATTCTTTATTTCCAATGAATAATTTTTCAAATTATCTGTTCTTGCTTCATAACTAGCTTATTCTTATTTTTAAACTTTCCTTGTTCTCTCATGCCTGTAATCTTGCTAATGACATCAAAATAACTTTTTTTCCAATTCCTTTCTAGTTGTGCTTATTTTCCTTAGTCAACTTTTCTGTTTCCTAAGTTGGTCATTTGTCCTTTATTATCGTTTTTATCAGTGCCTGTGTGGCATTTTTCACACGTTATCTCCACTAGGGCATCCATGTATCTTGCAGCAAGTCAGTGGTGGCCTCAGTGTAGGCTCTGCTGGTGATTTGGCTCCAGAGCAGGCCTGGAACTCAGGGCTGCACTCTTCACAGATCCATGTCCACATTCACTCCTGCTAAAGCACAGATTCAGATTCCCATAACTGTACAAGCCATGCTGTATCAGGAGCCCCAAGCTATACGGCAGGAGGTACTGCTGTTGTAAGCCCAGCTGAGAGAGTAGAAAGCAGGTGGCATCTTTCCCAGAACTCCATTTCACTCAAGCTGTGCAGATGTGGTCCAAGCTGTGTGCACAACTTGTGTGGGCAAAAAGATGCCGGGTCATTTTTTTTCCAAGCATTCATCTGAGTCTCAACTCTACTACCTGTGGACTGATTTCACAACTACAGACTGTTTTGAATTTTATTTGCTCTTCATTGCTTTTTTCTTTTAGGGAAATATCCTTATTCTACTTTATAGACTTCTCTTCCTTGTTTACAGAATAACTGTGTTTATTAATTTTAAAAATGCTTTGTCATACTGTCAAATGATAGAAAAAGTATTTTATTTCCCATGATGTACTTAGGAGAAGAGAAAGGCTGGTACAATTTCACTTGATCAACATTTCCAGTTCAGGTGTATCCTGAATTTTGAGATTGGTTTCTCCATTGAAAATGTCATAAACAACTAGTTTTATATTAAATCTAATTCTTGGGAAAACTGTGGTTGGATGTACCAATGACCTGGAGGGATGAGCATGGCAGAAGTACCTGTGGGGAGGAGAGGTCCTCCAAACATCGCATATCAGTTTACAGTATTACAAATTCTACTCATTAATACCACCATTGCTCTTATATGAGAAAAAAAAAAAAGCACTAAGTTTTTGGAAACTGTCAGGCTCACAGTGGGGACAATGGTTTTGCAAAATTCTCTTTGCTTGAAATCAAGCTATAACCTAGTTCGATGGATAGTACCAGTCCATCATACCTTGCCCGGGTGCCTTTTGTACCTACTACCAGCCTTTACTTTCCAATCTTCCTTCCCCCTGACAATACCAGACCAGTGAGCGTTCTGACCCATTTCTGTCAGGACCAGTAGAAGGATCTTTATCACCAAGCAAAGACCTCCCCACTCCATACACCTTTCTGATCTGAGGTTATGCCACTGTCTAGAATGTTGAAAAGACTGATGTTGAATATAATAAATGATCTCACTCTTCACTCTTGAGACCCTACCCTCCACACACAGAGAGTAGCACAACCTTCACATATAATCATCAGGTAACCACAAGTTGGACAAATAGGAACAAGAAGATCAAATGTAACTGTACAAGCCATGCTGTATCAGGAGCCCCAAGCTATACGGCAGGAGGTACTGCTGTTGTAAGCCCAGCTGAGAGAGTAGAAAGCAGGTGGCATCTTTCCCAGAACTCCATTTCACTCAAGCTGTGCAGATGTGGTCCAAGCTGTGTGCACAACTTGTGTGGGCAAAAGATGCCGGGTCATTTTTTTCCAAGCATTCATCTGAGTCTCAACTCTACTACCTGTGGACTGATTTCACAACTACAGACTGTTTTGAATTTTATTTGCTCTTCATTGCTTTTTTCTTTTAGGGAAATATCCTTATTCTACTTTATAGACTTCTCTTCCTTGTTTACAGAATAACTGTGTTTATTAATTTTAAAAATGCTTTGTCATACTGTCAAATGATAGAAAAAGTATTTTATTTCCCATGATGTACTTAGGAGAAGAGAAAGGCTGGTACAATTTCACTTGATCAACATTTCCAGTTCAGGTGTATCCTGAATTTTGAGATTGGTTTCTCCATTGAAAATGTCATAAACAACTAGTTTTATATTAAATCTAATTCTTGGGAAAACTGTGGTTGGATGTACCAATGACCTGGAGGGATGAGCATGGCAGAAGTACCTGTGGGAGGAGAGGTCCTCCAAACATCGCATATCAGTTTACAGTATTACAAATTCTACTCATTAATACCACCATTGCTCTTATATGAGAAAAAAAAAAAAGCACTAAGTTTTTGGAAACTGTCAGGCTCACAGTGGGGACAATGGTTTTGCAAAATTCTCTTTGCTTGAAATCAAGCTATAACCTAGTTCGATGGATAGTACCAGTCCATCATACCTTGCCCGGGTGCCTTTTGTACCTACTACCAGCCTTTACTTTCCAATCTTCCTTCCCCCTGACAATACCAGACCAGTGAGCGTTCTGACCCATTTCTGTCAGGACCAGTAGAAGGATCTTTATCACCAAGCAAAGACCTCCCCACTCCATACACCTTTCTGATCTGAGGTTATGCCACTGTCTAGAATGTTGAAAAGACTGATGTTGAATATAATAAATGATCTCACTCTTCACTCTTGAGACCCTACCCTCCACACACAGAGAGTAGCACAACCTTCACATATAATCATCAGGTAACCACAAGTAGGACAAATAGTAACAAGAAGATTGCGCTGTCACACCTGTCAACAAACTGAATGGTGTTATCTCTACTTTGGTCCTCATAATGTTACCAGCAGTTACTAAATGATGTTTGGAGCCAAACTTTACAGAGTCCACTACCGTAGATGGGATCAGTGTACAACCCAAAGTGAGGAAAGAATGGGTATCTTGTAAGAATGAAAAAAAAAGCTCTCTGTCCTCTTAGGGATTTAGTGGGTGGGTCTGTTACCTTGCCTACAAGCTTTGTTTTGGGAGAATAACTAAGTGCTTATAACATCCTCGGTGATGCAAGGACCAGACAAAACTAAGGGCAGCACATTCATATTGATTTGGAAACACTAAAAAAACCCAGAGCGTGGAACTCTGAAGAGGCTTGACATGAAAGCAGAGAAATCAATGCTCCATGAAGGAGAAATTAACCCAGCATGTAACACAGTGCCTGACACTACTAAGAATTCAGTAAAAAACAAAAAAAAAAAGAAAAGAAAAAAAGAATTCAGTACATATGTTGAGTAATGGAAAGGAGAAAGGGCGAGTATAGCTAGACTAGCTCTGGGCACCAGTCCTTGGAAGGTGGTACGTTAATCAAATCAAGACAAAGACAAAAGGAGTCCCAAAGGAAAAGAGGAAAGCCACTGGCGCTCTTGTTCTGTGTACTTTCACTCGGTGAAAAGGAGGCTCTTGATGGAAACTTAATGTGAGAAAGCAAGTGAAGACAGTTCAGTAAGCACCTATTAGGCATCAGGAAGTAGCAGATAAATCCTCAGAATTCAGGCCAATAAACTCAGAGTACTTTTTGTGAGATGTTTATTTCTTCTTGGTAGTGAGAAAGAAAGAGCTTCCAAGAGGAAAGAACATTATTGGAGGAGCTTCTGCCACTGGGTCTACGGATGTAATTGGCTTGGCTGGCCGCAGGGCTATAGAGGAGCCGCAGGAAGGAACGACTGTGTCTCTACCAGTCTTGGGAGGCTGAGTGTCTCACCTGGATTGGTAGGATGGGAAAGACAAGTGAGCAGAAAGTCCAGGAGTCTCACATCACAAATCCACGGGAACCCTCCATAAATAAAATTCAGGTAACCACAAGTAGGACAAATAGTAACAAGAAGATTGCGCTGTCACACCTGTCAACAAACTGAATGGTGTTATCTCTACTTTGGTCCTCATAATGTTACCAGCAGTTACTAAATGATGTTTGGAGCCAAACTTTACAGAGTCCACTACCGTAGATGGGATCAGTGTACAACCCAAAGTGAGGAAAGAATGGGTATCTTGTAAGAATGAAAAAAAAAGCTCTCTGTCCTCTTAGGGATTTAGTGGGTGGGTCTGTTACCTTGCCTACAAGCTTTGTTTTGGGAGAATAACTAAGTGCTTATAACATCCTCGGTGATGCAAGGACCAGACAAAACTAAGGGCAGCACATTCATATTGATTTGGAAACACTAAAAACACCCAGAGCGTGGAACTCTGAAGAGGCTTGACATGAAAGCAGAGAAATCAATGCTCCATGAAGGAGAAATTAACCCAGCATGTAACACAGTGCCTGACACTACTAAGAATTCAGTAAAAAACAAAAAAAAAAAGAAAAGAAAAAAAGAATTCAGTACATATGTTGAGTAATGGAAAGGAGAAAGGGCGAGTATAGCTAGACTAGCTCTGGGCACCAGTCCTTGGAAGGTGGTACGTTAATCAAATCAAGACAAAGACAAAAGGAGTCCCAAAGGAAAAGAGGAAAGCCACTGGCGCTCTTGTTCTGTGTACTTTCACTCGGTGAAAAGGAGGCTCTTGATGGAAACTTAATGTGAGAAAGCAAGTGAAGACAGTTCAGTAAGCACCTATTAGGCATCAGGAAGTAGCAGATAAATCCTCAGAATTCAGGCCAATAAACTCAGAGTACTTTTTGTGAGATGTTTATTTCTTCTTGGTAGTGAGAAAGAAAGAGCTTCCAAGAGGAAAGAACATTATTGGAGGAGCTTCTGCCACTGGGTCTACGGATGTAATTGGCTTGGCTGACGCCGCAGGGCTATAGAGGAGCCGCAGGAAGGGGAAACGACTGTGTCTCTACCAGTCTTGGGAGGCTGAGTGTCTCACCTGGATTGGTAGGATGGGAAAGACAAGTGAGCAGAAAGTCCAGGAGTCTCACATCACAAATCCACGGGGAACTGTGGATGTGTATTGTTTATATGCTCCATATGGCACAAAGTGTAGCGTGAGAAACTCTTTCGGTAGGAAAATGGGATGATAATGACAGCTCTCCATTGGCGACTAGTTGTTACCTAGGAGGGTAACCAGCATGCAGTCTGAGTCACTGGAAAGAACTTGGGCTTTGGCGGCAAACAGATCTCCACCTTGACAATTACAGATTGTGTGTTCCTACTCTAATGGTAAAATTATATTCCACACTTATGAAGATAAACACAATGACACTTCCCAAAACCTTAAACTTCTTGAAAAAGTAAAAGTAGGTAGATGAAAGCCCAGAGCATGGTGTCTGGCATACAGCAGCATTGGATGAATGACAATTGCCTTTAGTTTCCTACTTTTCTAATTGAAAATTCAAACACAATATGAACATTGTATTGTATGTAGCTTTACAGATCGAATCAGTCAATCCTAAAGGAAATCAACCCTGAGTATTCACTGGAAAGACTGATGCTGAAGCTGAAGCTCCAATACTCTGGCCACCTGATGCAAAGAGCCAACTAACTGGAAGAGAGCCTGATGCTGGGAAAGACTGAAGGCAAAAGGAGAAGAGGGTGGGAGAGGATGAGATGGTTCGAGAACATCAATGACTCAATGGACATGAATTTGAACAAACTCTGAGAGATAGTGAAGGGCAAGGAAGCCTGGTCTATGGGGTCACAAAGAGCTGGACACCACAAGCTTTACAAAATTTAAGTTACTGCAAGTGACTTTTTTCCTGTCTAACTAAAGTGTATTTATAAGTTCCTTCAAACTTCTTTTAAAGTCAAGGTATAATTAAATTTCTTTAAATAAATCTAATTATTAATCCCCTTTTGGCAATTGTAGCAATTCAACTTATTTTGTGAGTATCCCTAGGCATTTTTTCAGGATAAAAAAACAAATATGGCTTAAAGGACCACATATAAATAAACCAAATTTGTCTCAATTTTATCTGCTTAGCTTCTATATTATGTGAATATAATCTCCAGCTGGTTCCCAAAAAGCAATGGCATAATTAGTGAGGCATTGTTTTGAGCGAAAGTCCAGGATCACATCACAAATCCACGGGAACTGTGGATGTGTATTGTTTATATGCTCCATATGGCACAAAGTGTAGCGTGAGAAACTCTTCGGTAGGAAAATGGGATGATAATGACAGCTCTCCATTGGCGACTAGTTGTTACCTAGGAGGGTAACCAGCATGCAGTCTGAGTCACTGGAAAGAACTTGGGCTTTGGCGGCAAACAGATCTCCACCTTGACAATTACAGATTGTGTGTTCCTACTCTAATGGTAAAATTATATTCCACACTTATGAAGATAAACACAATGACACTTCCCAAAACCTTAAACTTCTTGAAAAAGTAAAAGTAGGTAGATGAAAGCCCAGAGCATGGTGTCTGGCATACAGCAGCATTGGATGAATGACAATTGCCTTTAGTTTCCTACTTTTCTAATTGAAAATTCAAACACAATATGAACATTGTATTGTATGTAGCTTTACAGATCGAATCAGTCAATCCTAAAGGAAATCAACCCTGAGTATTCACTGGAAAGACTGATGCTGAAGCTGAAGCTCCAATACTCTGGCCACCTGATGCAAAGAGCCAACTAACTGGAAGAGAGCCTGATGCTGGGAAAGACTGAAGGCAAAAGGAGAAGAGGGTGGGAGAGGATGAGATGGTTCGAGAACATCAATGACTCAATGGACATGAATTTGAACAAACTCTGAGAGATAGTGAAGGGCAAGGAAGCCTGGTCTATGGGGTCACAAAGAGCTGGACACCACAAGCTTTACAAAATTTAAGTTACTGCAAGTGACTTTTTTCCTGTCTAACTAAAGTGTATTTATAAGTTCCTTCAAACTTCTTTTAAAGTCAAGGTATAATTAAATTTCTTTAAATAAATCTAATTATTAATCCCCTTTTGGCAATTGTAGCAATTCAACTTATTTTGTGAGTATCCCTAGGCATTTTTTCAGGATAAAAAAACAAATATGGCTTAAAGGACCACATATAAATAAACCAAATTTGTCTCAATTTTATCTGCTTAGCTTCTATATTATGTGAATATAATCTCCAGCTGGTTCCCAGAAAGCAATGGCATAATTAGTGAGGCATTGTTTTTGGTTTCTGGTCAGGGGAGGGGAAGAGAGCCTTTCTCATACATAATTATTCTAGGATTAGTGGTGTACCAACCAGTTTCCATGTAGAGTTTACAGGCCAAAATCCCTAATGAGGCACACTGAATGGTGAGAAAGCTTTTCATGAATATATAAGAATAAGCAATTAGGTTTAAAAAATTTGAGTTCTAAATTGTTTCCTTGACCCTGAATCAAACAAAAAAAGGTACCAGGAGTTAAAACTTTTCCAGTTGAAGTACATCTTTGGCTAAAAACAAGTATCAGTCTATAATTAAAAGAAATGGAGATGAAGGGATGATTTTGCCCCTTTCAACAGAGCACTGATTCCTAACGAATGTCAGCATCATGCAGCCAGTGTGCTTCTTAGCGTCACCACACATTATGAAAGGGACACATATGATAGCCTGTCTTGTAAAAGCTGAGCTGGCATGAAGATGTAGCAAATACTCCACTCAGACAGGGAAAACAAGACTTCTGCTATTTGAATATATCAATGTGAAATATTATTATTTGGCAGAGAGATATAGAATTGTAGATATAACTCTGTGAGCTCTGCAAATTCAAACTCATGCTTGTTCTGTGTCTTCCTTTAATATGCCCCTAGAGCTCCATTAAATAATGTTATGAATAAAATGTAGAATGTGACTAACATAGCTATCAATTCTTGAGAAACATGTATATACGCATGATGCCTGCTGCATCAGCTATTAGAGCACTTGCACTTACAATGAAGCAAATAAACATGGAAGATAAAAGCACATCTTGCTTTCCAAAATTATGGCAACAATAGCGAAGAGGAGAATGAAGAATCAAAATCAAGGCCTTTAGAGTAAGATTAGGTTCCCATTCCTGGTTCAGCCACTCCATTTTATAATCCTGGGCAAATCAATTCACTTTAGCCTCAATGTTTTGCATCTATAAGGATATAAAACTTACTCACTTCATAAGAAGATTGTGAGATTTAAATATGATGATTTGCTAATGTCAGTCCTTATTATAACAGTAATAACTCAATTTTATCTGCTTAGCTTCTATATTATGTGAATATAATCTCCAGCTGGTTCCCAGAAAGCAATGGCATAATTAGTGAGGCATTGTTTTTGGTTTCTGGTCAGGGGAGGGGAAGAGAGCCTTTCTCATACATAATTATTCTAGGATTAGTGGTGTACCAACCAGTTTCCATGTAGAGTTTACAGGCCAAAATCCCTAATGAGGCACACTGAATGGTGAGAAAGCTTTTCATGAATATATAAGAATAAGCAATTAGGTTTAAAAAATTTGAGTTCTAAATTGTTTCCTTGACCCTGAATCAAACAAAAAAAGGTACCAGGAGTTAAAACTTTTCCAGTTGAAGTACATCTTTGGCTAAAAACAAGTATCAGTCTATAATTAAAAGAAATGGAGATGAAGGGATGATTTTGCCCCTTTCAACAGAGCACTGATTCCTAACGAATGTCAGCATCATGCAGCCAGTGTGCTTCTTAGCGTCACCACACATTATGAAAGGGACACATATGATAGCCTGTCTTGTAAAAGCTGAGCTGGCATGAAGATGTAGCAAATACTCCACTCAGACAGGGAAAACAAGACTTCTGCTATTTGAATATATCAATGTGAAATATTATTATTTGGCAGAGAGATATAGAATTGTAGATATAACTCTGTGAGCTCTGCAAATTCAAACTCATGCTTGTTCTGTGTCTTCCTTTAATATGCCCCTAGAGCTCCATTAAATAATGTTATGAATAAAATGTAGAATGTGACTAACATAGCTATCAATTCTTGAGAAACATGTATATACGCATGATGCCTGCTGCATCAGCTATTAGAGCACTTGCACTTACAATGAAGCAAATAAACATGGAAGATAAAAGCACATCTTGCTTTCCAAAATTATGGCAACAATAGCGAAGAGGAGAATGAAGAATCAAAATCAAGGCCTTTAGAGTAAGATTAGGTTCCCATTCCTGGTTCAGCCACTCCATTTTATAATCCTGGGCAAATCAATTCACTTTAGCCTCAATGTTTTGCATCTATAAGGATATAAAACTTACTCACTTCATAAGAAGATTGTGAGATTTAAATATGATGATTTTTAGAAGCAATAAATGTCAGTCCTTATTATAACAGATAAATATTTGAACATCAATACTTAAATAAAACAATGAAAATTATACACTGAAACACTCCATTTAAAGGTTACTTTAAAGTCTGTTTGAAATAGAGAAATAAAAAACCCAATACAGTCTGTTTGAAATCATTATGTTTTTTAAAATAATGTCCAGGATATTCAGAAGTGTGAAAGTGAAATCAAGTCACTCAGTTGTGTCTGACTCTTTGCCATCCATGGATAAGCCAGGGAATTCGCCAAGCAAGAATACTGGAGTAGGTAGCCTATCCCTTCTCCAGGGTGTCTTCCCAACCCAGGGATCGAACCCAGGTCTTCCACATTGCAGGTGGATTCATTACCATCTGAGCCACTAGGGAAGCCCAAGAATACTGGAGTTTCCCAACGCAGGAATCAAATCAGGGTCTCCTGAGTTGCAAGCAGATTTCTTTTTTTTTTTTTTTTTTTGCCAGCTGAGTTACAAGGGAGGCCCTCAGAAATATGAGAAGATATGAATTATTTAATCATATAGAATAAACTTAATGTCCCTACATACCCTTTTATGGAAATATCAAGGACTAGCTTCTGTTGGAGATGAGTCAGATAAATTTGTAAGTTAAACAGGTTTTTCTAAGATTTAAAATATTTATACAGGGGCAAAAAAATGAATGTGTCTCTATTTATTACAAAGCTTGCTTCAGTTAAAATCTGGATTTGTCCTTGACTGACTACAGAAAAGATATGCCCCTAGAGCTCCATTAAATAATGTTATGAATAAAATGTAGAATGTGACTAACATAGCTATCAATTCTTGAGAAACATGTATATACGCATGATGCCTGCTGCATCAGCTATTAGAGCACTTGCACTTACAATGAAGCAAATAAACATGGAAGATAAAAGCACATCTTGCTTTCCAAAATTATGGCAACAATAGCGAAGAGGAGAATGAAGAATCAAAATCAAGGCCTTTAGAGTAAGATTAGGTTCCCATTCCTGGTTCAGCCACTCCATTTTATAATCCTGGGCAAATCAATTCACTTTAGCCTCAATGTTTTGCATCTATAAGGATATAAAACTTACTCACTTCATAAGAAGATTGTGAGATTTAAATATGATGATTTTAGAAGCAATAAATGTCAGTCCTTATTATAACAGATAAATATTTGAACATCAATACTTAAATAAAACAATGAAAATTATACACTGAAACACTCCATTTAAAGGTTACTTTAAAGTCTGTTTGAAATAGAGAAATAAAAAACCCAATACAGTCTGTTTGAAATCATTATGTTTTTTAAAATAATGTCCAGGATATTCAGAAGTGTGAAAGTGAAATCAAGTCACTCAGTTGTGTCTGACTCTTTGCCATCCATGGATAAGCCAGGGAATTCGCCAAGCAAGAATACTGGAGTAGGTAGCCTATCCCTTCTCCAGGGTGTCTTCCCAACCCAGGGATCGAACCCAGGTCTTCCACATTGCAGGTGGATTCATTACCATCTGAGCCACTAGGGAAGCCCAAGAATACTGGAGTTTCCCAACGCAGGAATCAAATCAGGGTCTCCTGAGTTGCAAGCAGATTTCTTTTTTTTTTTTTTTTTTTTGCCAGCTGAGTTACAAGGGAGGCCCTCAGAAATATGAGAAGATATGAATTATTTAATCATATAGAATAAACTTAATGTCCCTACATACCCTTTTATGGAAATATCAAGGACTAGCTTCTGTTGGAGATGAGTCAGATAAATTTGTAAGTTAAACAGGTTTTTCTAAGATTTAAAATATTTATACAGGGGCAAAAAAATGAATGTGTCTCTATTTATTACAAAGCTTGCTTCAGTTAAAATCTGGATTTGTCCTTGACTGACTACAGAAGAGCAAGGTACTAATGACATCTGGATAGCTCTAGGGGCTTGAGGCAGAAGGACATAGCATCAACCGCAAGGAATGCTTAGGATAGAAAGACATAAGGAGAAATCAGGGACTCCAATAACAGCGAGTAGAGGTTTTCCCTTCCTACGGCCTCTCTCCCTCAGATTCTTGCCCTTCTCCTTCTTCTTGGTGTTAACTGAAAACCAGACGACTTCATATGTCAAGGAAGTGACAAAACAAAGACAGCCGCCTGGCCTGGAGTTCACTTCCACCTCTTGCCTATAATTGTTAATATTTCAAAGATGCAAATCAACTTAGTCATAATAACTGACTTCTCTTAATAAACTTCTGTGTGCTAATAGAATGCTGTTTGCTTTATTTAAAATGCTGGTACAGAGAGACTGTAGTTGTGGGCACCTCAACCCAGAAAATTACTAACAATCCAATTATCAGTGACTGGGTAGAAATACTTATAATTTCCATCTTCTTTTGGCAGTTATACTTTTTAAGTAAAATGGTTTGCTGTGCATTTCAGTTTTACTTATGTTATCATGTTACATTACGTGTGGTCTGACATCAGAAGGGTTCATTGCTTAGTGAACAAGAACCAGGCATGTCAGGATGCATGAGTTGGAAATGGTTTTAAATTTCAAGTGAAAATTAAAAACAAAACAAGATGACTTCTTTCTGTTACATATTTGGAAACCAAAGTGAAAGACAAAATTACCCCCTTAATTTCAGCATCCCTAGATCATTCAATCTCTCATCAGTTTTAGAAGCTTTATTGAGACATAATTTATATCCCATGTGCCATTTATAATTTCAGCATCCCTGTTTCAGGTTTATTTAATCATATAGAATAAACTTAATGTCCCTACATACCCTTTTATGGAAATATCAAGGACTAGCTTCTGTTGGAGATGAGTCAGATAAATTTGTAAGTTAAACAGGTTTTTCTAAGATTTAAAATATTTATACAGGGGCAAAAAAATGAATGTGTCTCTATTTATTACAAAGCTTGCTTCAGTTAAAATCTGGATTTGTCCTTGACTGACTACAGAAGAGCAAGGTACTAATGACATCTGGATAGCTCTAGGGGCTTGAGGCAGAAGGACATAGCATCAACCGCAAGGAATGCTTAGGATAGAAAGACATAAGGAGAAATCAGGGACTCCAATAACAGCGAGTAGAGGTTTTCCCTTCCTACGGCCTCTCTCCCTCAGATTCTTGCCCTTCTCCTTCTTCTTGGTGTTAACTGAAAACCAGACGACTTCATATGTCAAGGAAGTGACAAAACAAAGACAGCCGCCTGGCCTGGAGTTCACTTCCACCTCTTGCCTATAATTGTTAATATTTCAAAGATGCAAATCAACTTAGTCATAATAACTGACTTCTCTTAATAAACTTCTGTGTGCTAATAGAATGCTGTTTGCTTTATTTAAAATGCTGGTACAGAGAGACTGTAGTTGTGGGCACCTCAACCCAGAAAATTACTAACAATCCAATTATCAGTGACTGGGTAGAAATACTTATAATTTCCATCTTCTTTTGGCAGTTATACTTTTTAAGTAAAATGGTTTGCTGTGCATTTCAGTTTTACTTATGTTATCATGTTACATTACGTGTGGTCTGACATCAGAAGGGTTCATTGCTTAGTGAACAAGAACCAGGCATGTCAGGATGCATGAGTTGGAAATGGTTTTAAATTTCAAGTGAAAATTAAAAACAAAACAAGATGACTTCTTTCTGTTACATATTTGGAAACCAAAGTGAAAGACAAAATTACCCCCTTAATTTCAGCATCCCTAGATCTTTCAGTTTCTCATCAGTTTTTAGAAGCTTTATTGAGACATAATTTATATCCCATGTGATTTATCCATTTAATCCACTCATCTTTTTATTTCTTCCTTTCTTCTAAGAAGAGGCATTTGCGGGGAGCTGCCCTGTTTCAAGGGGTTTCTTTTAATGAAACATAGCTCTGGGAGCTGCCCTGGAAACAGGGGCTGATAACAGCATAGCTCTCTGTCCCGCCACCCCAAGTATTGTGAAGACATCCTGAGCTATCATAAAGGACACCTGGAGCCTCTGTACAGATGAAAAGGGCTTGAGGGGCATTATGCCCCGGAACCATTGTAATCTAAAGAACTTTGAATATGTTAATGACATACCAGGAGGTAACACCTAGTTTATGACCTGCCTGATAGAAACTAACAGGATGCTAGGTCCGAGAAACCTGGCCTAAAGCACGTATACACTATTGTTTGCTGTGTGCTATCTGATTTTGAGAAGTATAAAATGTATGAGCGAATTCAATAAACTTGTCAGCCACTTGTCAGCAACCTGTAGAGTTGTCTGCCTCTTTGCTGTGCCTCTCAACCCCATCTTTTCTGTCCTTCTTTCTTTTCTTAGCCGATCTGCCACTCTCTTCAGGCTCTGTTCAACTGCCGGCTGGCCAGGCAGGGATTTAGTCAGCGTGTTTGGTACTCTGCAGGGGACAGGCCATTTCATCTTTATACTTCTCCCATGCACTTCTACATTAAAAGGTCATCAGCCCTAGAAGACAGCATGAACTGCAGACAGAATCTTGCCACTAACTGGGAATAGGTCACCTTAATATTTTTTATTTCATTTTATATTTGTGAAATCAGTACATCTTGAAGAACTTACTTGGAGAATTCAGAGAAAGATAAAGAATCAATATTTACCCATTACCTATTAGCCATTAGCCTGAGGTAACGACCCTTCTCAAGGTGAATTTTTTTCACGTGTGTGTGTGTGTTGGGGGTTTCTATTTAGATTTCTATATAGAAATCTATACAGACATTAAGTCATGTCTATAACCTACTGTAATTAGTGTTCCAAATATAACTGGAAGTAAGAATTGCTTCTTATAATTACACCATCATTCATTAAATATTTCCATGTTGGTAGATCGTTAGGCTGCTTTGAACTTTTTGCTACCATCAATAAATCTCTGATGGATATCCTTGATTACTTCTCTGAAGACTTCCTTACAATTCTATTTAAACTCCTGGATGTAGTATTTTGAGACCTTGTCTGTTCACAAGCTTATATCTAAAATAGAAAAAAAAAAAATCAGAAAATATATCTTAAAGTAGAGGAAGGGGGGAACTCCTTCAAGTAGTTTTTTTAGTCAAAAAGAGTAAATGTGAGGTGATATCTTAATGACCTAAAAGAACTTATGATACTCTATATACAAGGAGGCCCTCTCATTCATTCTGACATGGTGTATCACATTATTTTTAGGACTGTCTTAACTATCCTATGCAAGGTGTAATATTATGTGTCTTTGTTTTGTGTGTGTATGTGTATATGCAAAGACAAGGGACCTTCCTACTTATCTTTAAAATAAGTGTAAGTATGATTATAAAAATACATACAACAGAAGCATGATTGAAATGTACCTGCCCTTTTTCACAATGTAATATTCAATCCCTAATATTATTACCTTGATTTAAAGCACACACATTAGTAATATACTAAGAGAAGATTGTGTGCAATCTGCACACTCAGGGAAGAATTATACCTTATTTAAATTTGTTCCAACCACAGTCATAAAGCCCACACTTGTACACAGTACTTGTTAACCTTCATACTTGTAACAAAGGAAGTCATTCTAAAATAAGCAGTTATTAATGAACCAAATCAGAAATAAGTTTGGGAGGAAATGTACTTAGGTAAAAGATGAGGAGACAAGAGTGGGAAACATTTCTCAGGCTATATAAATAAGTGAGAAGAAGGGACTTCATAGAAAGTTGCCTGGGGAGATGGCTGCACAGTGGCTCCTTCCTTCTCATCGCTCTCCATCAGAACCAAAGCCTCACCCAACGCAGGTAGCTAGGTGCACTGTCAGATTCTCCATAGCCTCCTCTTCAAACACCACCTCTGTACAGACTATTACACAAGTGTCGAAGTGTGACATTTCATCCCTGAATTTTTTTGAACCGAATTTTTGGGTTGCCTGTATTTTAATTAGAGATGTGCTGATATTGCAAAACCACAAGGAATAAATGACTAACTACAGATCTAAGGAAATCGTTTCACTTTCTACTTGTCAACACACATTTTGAATAAACATTCAGCAATATCACAAATCTGAATACAGCACGGGAATGACATCACCAAAGAAGGGCTCATACTCCTACCCACAACAGAGCACAAAGAAAGGCTATTTAAACTCCTGGATGTAGTATTTTGAGACCTTGTCTGTTCACAAGCTTATATCTAAAATAGAAAAAAATCAGAAAATATATCTTAAAGTAGAGGAAGGGGGGAACTCCTTCAAGTAGTTTTTTTAGTCAAAAAGAGTAAATGTGAGGTGATATCTTAATGACCTAAAAGAACTTATGATACTCTATATACAAGGAGGCCCTCTCATTCATTCTGACATGGTGTATCACATTATTTTTAGGACTGTCTTAACTATCCTATGCAAGGTGTAATATTATGTGTCTTTGTTTTGTGTGTGTATGTGTATATGCAAAGACAAGGGACCTTCCTACTTATCTTTAAAATAAGTGTAAGTATGATTATAAAAATACATACAACAGAAGCATGATTGAAATGTACCTGCCCTTTTTCACAATGTAATATTCAATCCCTAATATTATTACCTTGATTTAAAGCACACACATTAGTAATATACTAAGAGAAGATTGTGTGCAATCTGCACACTCAGGGAAGAATTATACCTTATTTAAATTTGTTCCAACCACAGTCATAAAGCCCACACTTGTACACAGTACTTGTTAACCTTCATACTTGTAACAAAGGAAGTCATTCTAAAATAAGCAGTTATTAATGAACCAAATCAGAAATAAGTTTGGGAGGAAATGTACTTAGGTAAAAGATGAGGAGACAAGAGTGGGAAACATTTCTCAGGCTATATAAATAAGTGAGAAGAAGGGACTTCATAGAAAGTTGCCTGGGGAGATGGCTGCACAGTGGCTCCTTCCTTCTCATCGCTCTCCATCAGAACCAAAGCCTCACCCAACGCAGGTAGCTAGGTGCACTGTCAGATTCTCCATAGCCTCCTCTTCAAACACCACCTCTGTACAGACTATTACACAAGTGTCGAAGTGTGACATTTCATCCCTGAATTTTTTTGAACCGAATTTTTGGGTTGCCTGTATTTTAATTAGAGATGTGCTGATATTGCAAAACCACAAGGAATAAATGACTAACTACAGATCTAAGGAAATCGTTTCACTTTCTACTTGTCAACACACATTTTGAATAAACATTCAGCAATATCACAAATCTGAATACAGCACGGGAATGATGACATCACCAAAGAAGGGCTCATACTCCTACCCACAACAGAGCACAAAGCGATAGCATTTTCTCGTTCTTTCACTGAAGACAGTCATCATTTCTCAGATGTTTCTCTGCCTCCTCCCTATCTTCCCTTTGAATTCTGCAGGTGTAAGCTCTGAGTCATTGGTGCTGATGCAATGCCATATTAAGCCCTCATGAAGTGGAACAGCTCCAAACAAGGTATTACAGAGAATCAAAGTCTGAATGGATCCCGAAGAGATGATCTGCCCTAATGAAGGCTCTCTTCAAGTTTGAGGAAAAAAAACACCTTAGACCAAGATAAGCATCTGACCTCTAAAGAACGAAATTTATTCATTTAACAGTGAGTTTTCTTGTTTCTCATGTAAGGTTCCTCATGAGGTTCCAGAAATACAAAGATAAATAAGACATGGTCCCAGCTCCTGGAGGTCACAACACTGTGAGTAACATCAGTACTGTCCCCGTGTGGACCACTTGTGATTCATACCATCTTTCCTCATCACACATCTCATTTAGGTCCTCTGTGTTGCCATTCTCCTTCCTCTCTTTATTTTGTTTCACTTCAAAATGTGCAATGTGATGCCTGAAAGAGACTTTTCTACTTTAAATAAAGGCACCTGCTGTCAACCCATGTCAATATCATGTATTTAACTTTTACATAGTATCAAGGCATATTTTATACCTTCCATGGGTGTTGTTAAACAGCTTTTTTACAACTATAAACAATGACTCGATACAGCCTCATATGAAATAAGACCTACTAAAAAATAAATAAACTAGAAAGAGATATAAGTTCACTGAAGGCATGATTTTAAAAATGCCTTAAATTTCCTCTGTCGTCCAGAGTCAGTTTATTAGAGCAAGTTGTTGAAGTGCGTCATAATATTCAAGGGGCATATTCAAAGGGCAAAGTAGCTATAGAGTAGATTTTATATTGTGTGCTGATACTCAGGGAAAATATCATGGTTTTATGCACCATTCTTTATTAAATGTGAATAGGAGGTAATAATTTGCTAAGAGAGGGATTTGTTGTTGATGATGTTTGTTATTTAGGAACTGAGTTTCTGCCCAACCCTTTGGGACCCCATGGACTGTAACTCATCAGGTTCCTCTGTCCATGTGATTTCCCAGGCAAGAATATGGCAGGGAGTTGCTATTTCCTTCTCCAGAGGAATCTCTTTCTGCTCATTCAGTCTGTTGTTTCTATTTTCTGTTTATCACACCATATCTCCTGCATTGGCAGGCACTGGCAAGTAGACTCTACTGCTGAGCTACCAGGAAGCCCAACAGAGGGATAGAGGACTTTTAATAGTTAGGGTCTGCTTTGATCAGACCCTCCAGAGAGCTGAATTGACACCATAGGGGTGCAATTATAAACAGAAAACAAAATACACTGAATGAGCAGAAAAAATAGCCTAAAGGGACAGGAAAAACTACAGAGCATATTTAAAGTATGTAGAACATTCATTTCAGATCCTAGTTTAAAAAAAATAAGAATGAATTTAATTCAATAGATGGCTCAAGCAAAAATTAAGCAGACTATTACCTCAGGCTCAGAAAATAGATAATCAGACCATAAAGTATTGAGAAAACAATTTGTTCCTATTTTACAAAGCATTAAAATAATTAATAAGCATGAGAAATACAGGTACTGAAACAAGTCTCTCTCTGGTAAAGAAAATTATATGACTAAAAAATAGGCTATAAGAATTAAGACTGGAAACAGCATCTCAACTGGGAAACCTAAATAACCAAACTATATAATGGCAATCAAATGCATTGACTGATAAAAAATGATAATCACAAATTCACTGCAAACATACTGGAAAGATAAACATGAACAGAAAATACAAGCTGTGAGAAACATGTATTAATGATGTTTAAGTTTATATACGGAAAAAAAATCAACATTTATGAAGTTAAGATAATCATTGTTTATATGCTATATTTTGGTTTATCAAAGATGTTTTCTCGGGTAACTTGAAAAACACTGTCATAGATGACAAAGAATGAGATTAAAGGAAACAAGAAGTCAGAGACAACAAAGCTACAGAAAAAAAAAAAAAAAAAAAACCCACAATATTTTCTTACATAATCAAAGTGAATGCTGAAGTAAGAGGAAGCCATTCCTCATTAGCACTGGTTATATAGAAGCAAAAAGGCGGTGGATGGGACTTACACCAACCAGCCAGCTTTAGACATAGCATGCCTGCTCAGTCCACACAGTTTTGTTGTTAAAAAAGCTGTTTAATAACACTCATGTAAGGCATAAAATATGCTTTAATATTATTAATACGTAAAATTTAAATACATCAGGCTAACATGGGATGATATTGGTGTCTTTATTTTAAAAAGCCCTCTTAAAACATCCCATTGTGAATTCTAAAGTATAACAAGATAATAAAGAGGTGCAGAATGGAACTGATTATATGAATACTTGTTGTATATAAACTCACTCTAGATGGTTGTGTCCATGCCTCAGTGTGCAGTACCATGGTGCTGATGACTGCCAAGCCTGTCACTCCAGACTAGAGCTCTCACAAACCCCAAATCCACATATCTCAGGCCTCTCCTGGGCTTCCCCACCTGAATATCCGGTAAGTGTTTCAAACTCAGCAAGCTCAAATGGGATTCTTCATCACCTCCCACCCCTTCCCTCCCCCATAAATTTTGCTTCCTTTCTATGTACTCCTCCTGGTTAATGGTAACACCATTATGCCCAGGATCCAAAGCGAGAAAGTCTATTTTTCTTTCTCTATCTGATTTTCAACGATTCCTGTATTAGTTTAGAACCACAGCAGTACTATTTCTGGCCTTATCCCTACCCAGTGGCTATCAGAGTAACCCTTCTAAAATTTAAATAGTATCTAATTTAATATTATCTAATTTAAATATTATCAGAGTAACCCTTCTAAAATTTAAATAGTATCTAATTTAATATTATCTAATTTAAATATTATCAGAGTAACCCTTCTAAAATTTAGATAGTATCTAATTTAAATATTATCAGAATAACCCTTATAAAATTTAAATATAATCATTATTCCAATGCTTACAACTATTTAAAGTTTACCCTTCTTCCACTCTTTGCCCCTGGTGACCATAAATTCGTTCTCGGGTAACTTGAAAAACACTGTCATAGATGACAAAGAATGAGATTAAAGGAAACAAGAAGTCAGAGACAACAAAGCTACAGAAAAAAAAAAAAACCCACAATATTTTCTTACATAATCAAAGTGAATGCTGAAGTAAGAGGAAGCCATTCCTCATTAGCACTGGTTATATAGAAGCAAAAGGCGGTGGATGGGACTTACACCAACCAGCCAGCTTTAGACATAGCATGCCTGCTCAGTCCACACAGTTTTGTTGTTAAAAAAGCTGTTTAATAACACTCATGTAAGGCATAAAATATGCTTTAATATTATTAATACGTAAAATTTAAATACATCAGGCTAACATGGGATGATATTGGTGTCTTTATTTTAAAAAGCCCTCTTAAAACATCCCATTGTGAATTCTAAAGTATAACAAGATAATAAAGAGGTGCAGAATGGAACTGATTATATGAATACTTGTTGTATATAAACTCACTCTAGATGGTTGTGTCCATGCCTCAGTGTGCAGTACCATGGTGCTGATGACTGCCAAGCCTGTCACTCCAGACTAGAGCTCTCTCACTAACCCCAAATCCACATATCTCAGGCCTCTCCTGGGCTTCCCCACCTGAATATCCGGTAAGTGTTTCAAACTCAGCAAGCTCAAATGGGATTCTTCATCACCTCCCACCCCTTCCCTCCCCCATAAATTTTGCTTCCTTTCTATGTACTCCTCCTGGTTAATGGTAACACCATTATGCCCAGGATCCAAAGCGAGAAAGTCTATTTTTCTTTCTCTATCTGATTTTCAACGATTCCTGTATTAGTTTAGAACCACAGCAGTACTATTTCTGGCCTTATCCCTACCCAGTGGCTATCAGAGTAACCCTTCTAAAATTTAAATAGTATCTAATTTAATATTATCTAATTTAAATATTATCAGAGTAACCCTTCTAAAATTTAAATAGTATCTAATTTAATATTATCTAATTTAAATATTATCAGAGTAACCCTTCTAAAATTTAGATAGTATCTAATTTAAATATTATCAGAATAACCCTTATAAAATTTAAATATAATCATTATTCCAATGCTTACAACTATTTAAAGTTTACCCTTCTTCCACTCTTTGCCCCTGGTGACCATAAATTCGTTCTCTAAGTATGTGAGTCTGTTTCTGTTTTGTAAATAAGTTTATTTGTATCTTTTTTTTATTCTGAAAAAAAGTGATATCATGCACTGTTTGTCTTTCTCTGTCTGACTTAAGGAGTATGGAATTACATATACACACTGCTATATTTAAAATCAGTAACCAACAAGGATCTACTGTATAACCAGGAACTCTGTTAAATATTGTGTAATAATCTAAATGGGAAAAGAATTTGAAAAAGAATAGATACATGCATATGTATAACTGAGTCACTTTGCTGTGCATCTGAAACTATCACATGGTTAACCATCTAATCACAGAATAAAATAAGTTAAAAAATAAAACTTATTTTAAATATAGTTGACTAAGAAAATAACACATATAACAGCAACAGATCATGGAATTTACTATATTTACAGAAGTAAAATGTACAACAGTAACACAAAGAATGGATAAGTTAATATGTTTCTGTAAATTTCTTTCATTAAAAGTGAAGTGGGGGCTTCCCTGGTGGTCCAGTGGGTAAGGACACCACCTTGCAGTGCAAGGGGCGCCGGTTCTATCCCTGGCCTGGGAAGATCCTATGTGCTGCAGAGTGGCTGGACCGATGTGTCCAACTACCGAGCCGGAGCTCTGGGGCGCATGCGCCAAGAGCCGGCGCTCTGCAGCAACAGAGGCCACTGGGAGGTCCACATGGGCCACAGAACAAAAGACGGTTGAAAATAGGTAAGTGAAAGACCAAAAAAGTGCCCCCCACAAAATAAAAAAAACAACAACAAAAGAAGAGTTAAGTGGTACATTAAAAAATAATGTTTGCCCATAATCTACAGGATAAAATCCAAACCTTTTCATTTATTTTGCTGTCTGGCACTTTCTGAATGTTCAGCTTCACCTTTCACCATTCACAGATAGGAACCTATCATTCTAAAATAGTTAACATTTTCGTTGATATATGGACAGTGTTTTACTGGACAGGTAAATGGCACCCACTCCAGTGTTCTTGCCTGCAAGGTGCCATGGGCAGAGGATCCTAGTGAGTCCATGGGGTCTCAAAGAGTCAAACACGACTGGGCAACTGAACACACACACACATAGTGTTTTACAGCCTCAAGCTGCCATAAGCCCCATTCCCTTTGATTCTTCCCAGGAATTTCTGGTCACTGTGCAATTGGAGCCCTCAGCCATTTCATCCTGAGAGTGGGTGAGACACAGCTGTCACTCCTCCTCAGTGGCGTGTCCTCTGTCTTTCTCTGTGTCTGTTTATCTTTCTCTCTTCGTCTCCATCTCTCTCTGGGTCTCTGTCCCTTTTGGCCTCCCGTCTCTTCATCTCTCCACTATCGTCCTCTCTGTTTCTTTCTAGCTGATAGCCAGACACAAGTCTGTCTACACACAGATACCTCTAATATATCAGCAAACTGTATTACACTAATTTGTACATCTTTCTCCTCTGCTAGGCTCTGAATTTCCCAAGAGCTGAAACTATAATTTATGTATCTTTGTTTTCCAGCACCTGATGTAGGGCAAAATTAATATCTGTTGAAAGAAAGAATGAGCCTGAGGAAATACGTACAGACTTATTTCTGTACAGCACTATGACACTGTTTTTTTTTTTTTTTTCCATGCTTTCCGTATGTCAGTGCAGTCTTTACTATGCACCAAATGGCTTGAGTCAGTGACACAGTTTTTAATAGCAACAAACTGGAAATAACATACACATCCATCAACAGAAAATGGATACTCAGTCAACTGAGGAATATACAACTACTGCTGCAGGTATTTATATGGGCACATCTCCAAAACATGATGGTAACCACAGCAAAGCAAGTTGCAGAAACATACATCATATAGGAAACTGAAAACATGGATAACTGTATTCAGATATGAAAAGTCTGGTGGATGGTTGTAACGTTGTTCTTTTGCTACTTTAAAGCACATTTTAAGTATTTCATAATATAAATTTTTTAAAGACATGGTCATAAAAACATAACAAAGTAATAATGCCAACCAGGGATCCAACCTGGGCTCTTAGCAGTGAGAGTGTGGAGTTCTAACCACAGGACCATCAGGAAATTCCCAAAGCCTGTGTTTTTACACTGCTCTATTACCACTGAAAGTTATTGAAAAATTGAGATCAACGACAAACTTAGGAAGGCAGGCAGGAAGTCTAAATGGAGAAACAGAGGCCCAAAGGGACAAGATGGAGAATGAGAACTAGGATACAGGAGGGACGGCAGCTTTGGTGAGACCATGAAACGGGCTGGCATCCATGCAGGAAGCACCCTGGGCTGTGAGTGAGCAAATTTCAAGCTGCATCAGCTGCCGATGGTGGAGGAGAGCATATCCCCGCCCTACCCCTTGGAACTTCCCGGCATCTTGAAATTTACCTATCCCTCTCAAGGAGGAGGAATCCCGCTCCTACCCAAGGACTTCCGATCTCACTATCGTTTCTGTTTCTTTCTAGCTGATAGCCAGACACAAGTCTGTCTACACACAGATACCTCTAATATATCAGCAAACTGTATTACACTAATTTGTACATCTTTCTCCTCTGCTAGGCTCTGAATTTCCCAAGAGCTGAAACTATAATTTATGTATCTTTGTTTTCCAGCACCTGATGTAGGGCAAAATTAATATCTGTTGAAAGAAAGAATGAGCCTGAGGAAATACGTACAGACTTATTTCTGTACAGCACTATGACACTGTTTTTTTTTTTTTTTTCCATGCTTTCCGTATGTCAGTGCAGTCTTTACTATGCACCAAATGGCTTGAGTCAGTGACACAGTTTTTAATAGCAACAAACTGGAAATAACATACACATCCATCAACAGAAAATGGATACTCAGTCAACTGAGGAATATACAACTACTGCTGCAGGTATTTATATGGGCACATCTCCAAAACATGATGGTAACCACAGCAAAGCAAGTTGCAGAAACATACATCATATAGGAAACTGAAAACATGGATAACTGTATTCAGATATGAAAAGTCTGGTGGATGGTTGTAACGTTGTTCTTTTGCTACTTTAAAGCACATTTTAAGTATTTCATAATATAAATTTTTTAAAGACATGGTCATAAAAACATAACAAAGTAATAATGCCAACCAGGGATCCAACCTGGGCTCTTAGCAGTGAGAGTGTGGAGTTCTAACCACAGGACCATCAGGAAATTCCCAAAGCCTGTGTTTTTACACTGCTCTATTACCACTGAAAGTTATTGAAAAATTGAGATCAACGACAAACTTAGGAAGGCAGGCAGGAAGTCTAAATGGAGAAACAGAGGCCCAAAGGGACAAGATGGAGAATGAGAACTAGGATACAGGAGGGACGGCAGCTTTGGTGAGACCATGAAACGGGCTGGCATCCATGCAGGAAGCACCCTGGGCTGTGAGTGAGCAAATTTCAAGCTGCATCAGCTGCCGATGGTGGAGGAGAGCATATCCCCGCCCTACCCCTTGGAACTTCCCGGCATCTTGAAATTTACCTATCCCTCTCCAAGGAGGAGGAAATCCAGCCGAGGGAAAGCTCTGAGCCTAGGCTGCTGTGTAATGGGAGTGTGCTTAAAACTTGATAATATGATGGGACAAGCAGTGGAAAGAAGTTAGTTGGTCACCTTGCATTTTATGACGAGTTAAGTATGAATGCTCCAAATTACTGAATTGCCCATTTATCTTGTTTTATATTACAGTGTCTATCATTAAAAGTGTTGCAACAGAGACGCTTCAGTTATGACTGTGAAGGTTCATTCATCATGCTGGCGGAGAGAGCTTAGTGGACAAAACTCTAGCTTTCACCAGTGATGACACTCTGCATCCAGAAGTTAATAGGCTAGTGGCCTTGACTCAGCAGCTCATCTTCTGAATGAAGCTCATGCCACAGAGTTTAATCAAATGGGTGGAGGGTCCTCTGGATAACATCTGGGAAAAACACTGCCTATCTTGTCTGGATAATCAAGATTCCTAGAACTTTTATAAGCTAAAGATTTTCCCTACCTTCCTGTAAGCATGAGCCAAAGGTCTTATACCATCTTCTTAAAATTGGTGCTCTATTCTGACGAATTCCCTGGCTTTACCATTACCTTACGCAAAGTCAATTTAGCCTTTCCCTAAACCAGTACTTTCCACTCAATTAATACTCTTATTAGATTATTATTATTTTGATGTTTATTTTATATTGGAGTATAGTCGATTCACAATGTTATGTTAGTTTTGGCTGTACAGCAAGGTGATTCAGTTATACATACATCTATTCTTTTTCAGATTATTTTCCCATATAGGTTATTACAGAGTACTGAGTAGAGTTCCCTGTGCTATACAGTAAGTACTTGTTGATTGTCTATTTTACATATAGTAGTTATATGTTAATCGCAACCCCCTAATTTATTCTTCCCCTTAACTTTCTCCTTTCTTACTATATTTTAGATGTCTAGAATAGTCTCTTTACTTTCTCCATCCTGCTCATAAGTTTTAATCTGAAAAGTTTCTTAATCTTTAAAATCAGTCCATTCATCCACATAATGACATGAACTATTTTTTTATAAACAAATCTTTCATGTTTATTGCCTTATAAACTTACAATGGCAAAGTAAGAGGTTTAGGAGTCATAAAAATAATGCTGTCTCTAAGTAAATCAACCAGTATCTTAAACTCACAGTTTCATCTTTATAAAAGTATTCTTAAAAATTTATCAGCTGAGTTTGCATCAATTTGAAGAAATCCTTGCTGCAACTGTAATCTCAAGATGAATCCAGCACACATTTGTGAGTACCCAATAAGTATCAGATACTGTTCTAAGTGCTTGACTAGAAAAACAACCACAGCAACAAAAACCAGTCCTGTCCCTGCTATAGTCTAGTGAAGGTGACAGACAGCTATAAACAGGTGTTAAGTGCTATAAGCATGGTACAGGAAAATGCCCTAGAAACAAATTCAAGCTGTCTGTGAACTCTGAGGTAGCTCTAAATAGAGACTTGACCCTTCTTATTTCTAAATGCAGTTTGACGATCTGATTTTTCAGATTTGAGCTAAATTAGTTCACTTGTTGATTTTTGAAAGCAGATATTTAACAAGCAAGTGATACATGGTTAAACCTGTGGGAATTTGAGAAACTGGAGGGGTGAGATTAACATAAACTAGTTTTATTCATGCCCCAGGAGCGTCACACAGTGATTTCCTCTTTTACCTTTTTCTTTCAAGCCCATTCTGAGATTTCATCATTGCATTCTGTACTGTCATCTCTCAGACTTCAGGAATCTTTCCGATACATTACACCCTGCTCCTCCTTCTGGGCTTCTTGACTTCTAGAGGCAACTGCTTCCATATATGCATAACTGCTTCCATATATGCTGATGTCCTACTTACGATAATGATCCAGCCCTCCCTGTTCCAGCAACTCTGCTATTAGATCACTAACTCCTTCTTTAATCCCCTCTGCTAATTGTGTTTGTTTATTTCCCACACATGATGATGGGTCATTTTAGTAATATTTCATTCGTATTGTCTGGTTATCTGGAATTTCTTATTTACATTGATTTGAACAACGGCAACAAAATACTTTCTCTATAATTTCGCCATAATTTACTAAATATCCACATAATGACATGAACTATTTTTTTATAAACAAATCTTTCATGTTTATTGCCTTATAAACTTACAATGGCAAAGTAAGAGGTTTAGGAGTCATAAAAATAATGCTGTCTCTAAGTAAATCAACCAGTATCTTAAACTCACAGTTTCATCTTTATAAAAGTATTCTTAAAAATTTATCAGCTGAGTTTGCATCAATTTGAAGAAATCCTTGCTGCAACTGTAATCTCAAGATGAATCCAGCACACATTTGTGAGTACCCAATAAGTATCAGATACTGTTCTAAGTGCTTGACTAGAAAAACAACCACAGCAACAAAAACCAGTCCTGTCCCTGCTATAGTCTAGTGAAGGTGACAGACAGCTATAAACAGGTGTTAAGTGCTATAAGCATGGTACAGGAAAATGCCCTAGAAACAAATTCAAGCTGTCTGTGAACTCTGAGGTAGCTCTAAATAGAGACTTGACCCTTCTTATTTCTAAATGCAGTTTGACGATCTGATTTTTCAGATTTGAGCTAAATTAGTTCACTTGTTGATTTTTGAAAGCAGATATTTAACAAGCAAGTGATACATGGTTAAACCTGTGGGAATTTGAGAAACTGGAGGGGTGAGATTAACATAAACTAGTTTTATTCATGCCCCAGGAGCGTCACACAGTGATTTCCTCTTTTACCTTTTTCTTTCAAGCCCATTCTGAGATTTCATCATTGCATTCTGTACTGTCATCTCTCAGACTTCAGGAATCTTTCCGATACATTACACCCTGCTCCTCCTTCTGGGCTTCTTGACTTCTAGAGGCAACTGCTTCCATATATGCATAACTGCTTCCATATATGCTGATGTCCTACTTACGATAATGATCCAGCCCTCCCTGTTCCAGCAACTCTGCTATTAGATCACTAACTCCTTCTTTAATCCCCTCTGCTAATTGTGTTTGTTTATTTCCCACACATGATGATGGGTCATTTTAGTAATATTTCATTCGTATTGTCTGGTTATCTGGAATTTCTTATTTACATTGATTTGAACAACGGCAACAAAATACTTTCTCTATAATTTCGCCATAATTTACTAAATATCTACATATTTTGCCCTTGTAATCTCCAGGTGTTTATTAAGGAAGTGGAAGTGTACCAATCTTTAGTTATTTCTTATAAATTTTCAATTATCTTCCCTGAATTCCCCATTATTCAACTATTTACTTCTTTGGGAACACTGCAGGGCTTTGCACCGGGCCGTCTTCTAGATTTCAGAATATTTTAGTATCTATTAATAGTTGGAGGTATTTGGTGGTCCTGTGGGTAAGGATACCGCCTTGCAGTGAAAGGGGCGCCGGTTTGATCCCTGGCCTGGGAAGATCCCATGTGCCGCAGAGCTGCTGGACTGATGTGTTCAATCACCCAGCCAGAGCTCTGGAGCGCATGCGCTCAGAGCCAGTGCTCTGGGACAAGAGGCCACCGCGATGGGAGGCCCACAGGAGCCAAAGAACAAAGATGGATGAAAACAGATAAATGAAAGACCAATAGAAGTGGCCCACCCGCCCCCCTCCCTCCCCAACCCATGCCCCCCCACAAAAGACAGAGCACAGCCAAATAAATAAATAAATGTTAAAAAAAAAATTGTTGGAGGTATTAGAGCTAGAATACAAGGTGGGAGCAAGACCTGTTTGGATGCTTTCATTCAAAATCTCTTCCTGGTCAGGATAAGGATGCAGTGTGGCCACGTGGCTGCCTGCAGTAGTTGCACACCTGACTGGCGCCCTCTGGTGGTGAGAGGATATCCTGCGTAGGATGGCTGCTTAGGGAACCTCAGTGCTGTGAGTACCTCCTGGTTGGACGGCTCAGATGATGAAAAATGTGCCTGCAATGCAGGAGACCTGGATTTGATCCCTGGGTCAGGGAGATTCTCTGGAGAAGGGAATGGCTACTCACTCCAGTATTCTTGCCTGGACAGAGGAGCCTGATGGGCTGCCGTCTGTAGCCCGTGGGGTCACAACTGAGCAACTAACACTTTCACTTCTTTTTATATAGGCTTGATTCCTTCTTTTCCTTCCCTTCTCTTATTTTCCTTTGTCTTTTCCTGTCTTATTTGGGGGGTCGGGGGAGGGAGGAGGGCAGGCGGGCCACTTCTATTGGTCTTTCATTTGTCTATTTTCATCCATCTTTGTTCTTTGGCCCGTGTGGGCCTCTCATCGTGGCTCTGGGCGCATGCGCTCCAGAGCTCCGGCTCGGAAATTGGCCACATTGGTCCAGCTGCTCCGCGGCACATGGGATCTTCCCAGGCCAGGGATTGAACCAGCGCCCGTTTCACTGCAAGGCGGTGTCCTTACCCACTGGACCACCAGGGAAGCCCCTTCCTGTCTTATTTTTAACAACTTGTATTCAGTGCTTATTTAGAGCTTTACAAAGCAGCATACAGTGCCCACTGAGGAATTCTGCCTCACTAGAAGAAAATACCCATGCAATGTTATAATTGATAAATGGGAAATGAGGTCAATGGTAAAAGAGTCTTTATAAGCTGGTAACATTGGAGTCAGCAGCACCTTTTAAAGATAATGTAAATTCCATTCTGCCTAAAGTTAGAGATAAACCAAAATGACCACTCTAATTTCTCTCTGTTCACCAAATCCTGAGACTGGTGTGTGAATCCTATGATTTCTAAAAAGGAGTCAGTATTTGTCTTCTGTTCACGTATCAGTTGCTGCAGAATATTTTACTTAATGTTGACCTATGGTCTGAAAACTTAATTACCATCTGATGGCTTACTTATGTCAACTCAGTTCAAAAATTTGCATTTGGGGCTTCCCTGGTGGTCCAGTGGGTAAAGAGTCTGCCTTGCAGTGCAAGGGGCATGGGTTTGATCCCTGGCCTGGGAAGATTCCACATGCTGAGGAATGGCTGGGCCGGTGTGTCCAATTATGAGCCAGTACTTGGCAATGAGAGAGTTCACTGTGATGGGAGGCCCACACATGCCAAAGAATAAAGATGAATGAACAAATAAATGATGACTTAGAGGCAAAAGAAAAACCTGCAAAAAAACCCTGCATTTCATATTACATAAATATAATTTTTCAGAAAAACAGGAAATGTGGTTAGCTTTACCAGCTTACTGGTGACTTCATGAAATGGCAATATTTCTAATTTTACTCTACAAAGAGGCAAATTACTCCTGGAATTATCGCATATACATTTTTTGTGTGTGTGTGAGGGGTGGGTTGGGGAGGGAAGGGGACAGGCGGACCACTTCTATTGGTCTTTCATTTATCTATTTCATCCATCTTTGTTCTCTGGCCCGTGTGGGCCTCCCATTAAAGTGGCCTCTGTTGTCACAGAGCACCGGCTCTGGGTGCATGCGCTGCAGAGCTCCAGCTTGGTAGTTGGACACATCGGTTCAGCCACTCAGCGGCACGTGGGATCTTCCCAGGCCAGGGCTCGAACCGGCTCCCCTTGCACTGCAAGCGGTGTCCTTACCCACTGGACCACCAGGGAAGCTCCATATATACATTTTTATTTCCAGAGAAAGGCCTATATTATTTTAACAAGTTAATTAAATTTGGTTGAAACTAATTTAAACTATTATCATTCTCTTCATCAAAGTCAATTTCTTCTGGGCCTTTACTCTCCCTTTGTAGTCTGTAAATATTCAATAACTTTACTGTAAAGTCTAGAAATTACAGATAACATCTAGTTGATAACAAAATGAGAAATGCTCCCATTCAAGCCTTGGATACAAGAAGGGTCACAGTCTTCTGCAATGCAGAAATACTATGTGGCAAGGAAAACTGAGAAGTCATGGGTAGAATTACTTTGTATGTTTGATTATAAAACAAACTAAGGGAAAACTGACATCCATCAAGTCAAAGTACAGTAACTATTCTCTCGCTTCTACTCCTGCTTTTCTAGAGTCAATTCTCCTTGATACAATATGAGTAATATTTTTAAAACATAAGCCAAACCATGTCAGTCTTTTGCTCACAGACATCCTTGCCTTACAGGAAAACCCTGCAGGGTCTACAAGGTCCTATGTGAGGTGGTTCTGGCTACCTTTTCAACAGCATTTCCTACCAGTCTCCCCACAACTTATACATGTTTGGAACCAATCATGCTGGTTAAAGTAACTGTTAAAGTACATATTCATTCTTGTGCTTAAACTGTCGTTCCAGAAACAATTTTGATTTTCCATCATGAAGTGATGAATGCTAACACAGGCATAATGGACCAATATGATGACTGCCAAAAGACAGAGTGGAAGTTAGTCGAGAGGTACCTAACTCTCCCAATAAGCTGTTCTTAAAGACATATCAGCAGTTAGGGAAGGAATTCATCTGCTGATGACATTTCAACAAATAACAGCCACTAAAGACTTACCTGCAGCCACTATGATAATATCTGCCAGCAGAGTATGGATCTTCAGTTGTTCTTTGGGGGTGTATCTGTGAGCTATTGTCACGGTTGCATCACCTGGAATACAGAATAACTTGTCACAGAGCACCGGCTCTGGGTGCATGCGCTGCAGAGCTCCAGCTTGGTAGTTGGACACATCGGTTCAGCCACTCAGCGGCACGTGGGATCTTCCCAGGCCAGGGCTCGAACCGGCTCCCCTTGCACTGCAAGCGGTGTCCTTACCCACTGGACCACCAGGGAAGCTCCATATATACATTTTTATTTCCAGAGAAAGGCCTATATTATTTTAACAAGTTAATTAAATTTGGTTGAAACTAATTTAAACTATTATCATTCTCTTCATCAAAGTCAATTTCTTCTGGGCCTTTACTCTCCCTTTGTAGTCTGTAAATATTCAATAACTTTACTGTAAAGTCTAGAAATTACAGATAACATCTAGTTGATAACAAAATGAGAAATGCTCCCATTCAAGCCTTGGATACAAGAAGGGTCACAGTCTTCTGCAATGCAGAAATACTATGTGGCAAGGAAAACTGAGAAGTCATGGGTAGAATTACTTTGTATGTTTGATTATAAAACAAACTAAGGGAAAACTGACATCCATCAAGTCAAAGTACAGTAACTATTCTCTCGCTTCTACTCCTGCTTTTCTAGAGTCAATTCTCCTTGATACAATATGAGTAATATTTTTAAAACATAAGCCAAACCATGTCAGTCTTTTGCTCACAGACATCCTTGCCTTACA
Organism: Tragulus kanchil; assembly: GCA_022376925.1. Lineage (NCBI taxonomy): Eukaryota > Metazoa > Chordata > Mammalia > Artiodactyla > Tragulidae > Tragulus > Tragulus kanchil. Next base: position 157,788,430 of record JAIOJX010000025.1, on the reverse strand, counting down.
GGAAAACCCTGCAGGGTCTACAAGGTCCTATGTGAGGTGGTTCTGGCTACCTTTTCAACAGCATTTCCTACCAGTCTCCCCACAACTTATACATGTTTGGAACCAATCATGCTGGTTAAAGTAACTGTTAAAGTACATATTCATTCTTGTGCTTAAACTGTCGTTCCAGAAACAATTTTGATTTTCCATCATGAAGTGATGAATGCTAACACAGGCATAATGGACCAATATGATGACTGCCAAAAGACAGAGTGGAAGTTAGTCGTAGAGGTACCTAACTCTCCCAATAAGCTGTTCTTAAAGACATATCAGCAGTTAGGGAAGGAATTCATCTGCTGATGACATTTCAACAAATAACAGCCACTAAAGACTTACCTGCAGCCACTATGATAATATCTGCCAGCAGAGTATGGATCTTCAGTTGTTCTTTGGGGGTGTATCTGTGAGCTATTGTCACGGTTGCATCACCTGGAATACAGAATAACTTGTATTAATTATTACTGAGGTTTTTCTCTTTTAATGTGAAGTTCCAATTCTAGAGGAGTTCCAGTTATATCTTAAGAACAGTACAACTGCTTTGAAATTTTCAGAACACTTTGCAAGCAAAAGCTAGATACAGAAACCTAGATGACTCAAAACATTATACCCTTCAGTTGACCAGTAGAAAGTCAAACGAGACCAAATGAAGGTATGTGCTGGCCATCGTCGGAGAGTTGCAAGTAGAGTCCTCAAAACCAAGGATTTGGAAGTTCCATACTGACAGGTCAATCCATAGATGCAGGGGATACTCACTGGCTTGGTAATAAGATATATAAATATTGAAAACGACAAAGTAAGTGCAACAAAAATGGGACAATATACTGGGAAACACAGGTGAGAGGATGATTCTGCCTCACTTTATGATAAATAAAAGGAGAAAAAGTGGAAGCAATGACAGATTTGATTTTCTTGCACTCCAAAATCACTGTGGATGGTGACTTCAGACACGAAATTAAAAGACGTATGCTCCTTGGAAGTGACAAACTTGGACAGTGTAGTTAAAAAAGGACATCACTTTGCCAACAGAGGTTCGTATAGTCAAAGCTATGGTTTTTCCAGCAGTCGTGTACGGATGTGAGACCATAAAGTCGTGTACGGATGTGGACCATAAAGAAGGCCGAGCACTAAAGAACTGACGGTTTTAAAGTGTGGTGCTGGATAAGACTCTTGAGAGCCCCTGGTGCGTAAGGAGATCAAACTCTGAATAGTCATTGAAAGGAAATCAACCCTGAATATTCACTGAAAGGAAATCAACCCGAATATTTATTAAAAGGATTGATGCTAAAGTTGAAGCTCCAACACTTGGCCACCTGATGTGAAGAACTGATTCATTTGAAAAGACTCTGATGCTGGAAAAGACAGACGGCAGGAGGAGAAGGGAGCAGCAGAGATGGTGAGATGGTGTCACCGACTCAATGGACATCAGTTTGAGCAAACTCTGGGAGAAAGTGAAGGACAGGGAAGCCTGGTGTGCTGTAGTCCACGGGGTTGCAAACAGTGAGACAAGACCTGGCAATTGAACAACAACGACATCTTGAGGGGTTGCCTAGGAAGGGTTCCTAAAAGAGTTAGTATGCATTTTTAGCTCATGAAGTATGAAAAAAAGTATACTCATCAGGAAAAGAATAAAAGAGCATTCCAAGTCAAAAGGATGGCAGGAAAGAGTGAACCAACTTAAAATTATGCTTAGGAAATGATAATATGGCCTAGGATATAACAGGAGGCATTACACACTTTGATAAAGTGATGGAGGAAAAAGAGGAGTTATAATTATAATTATACATGTCACCTTACTTACGTTAAATATGCATGAGATTAAGCACCACCCACATTGTGAACTGACCAATATCATTTGTAATACAGTTTATTACCTTTTAGATACCATAATTATAAACAGTACCTAGGTGTCACTGCAATAAATGTAAATTTACCCACCTGGCATGTAAATAACCAGTATTATATCTAATTCTGTTTATTCCATTTTAACACTCATTCAGGTGAAAATATCTGCTAAAATAAAGTTATAATATTTAAGGTGACTTCAGACACGAAATTAAAAGACGTATGCTCCTTGGAAGTGACAAACTTGGACAGTGTAGTTAAAAAAGGACATCACTTTGCCAACAGAGGTTCGTATAGTCAAAGCTATGGTTTTTCCAGCAGTCGTGTACGGATGTGAGACCATAAAGTCGTGTACGGATGTGGACCATAAAGAAGGCCGAGCACTAAAGAACTGACGGTTTTAAAGTGTGGTGCTGGATAAGACTCTTGAGAGCCCCTGGTGCGTAAGGAGATCAAACTCTGAATAGTCATTGAAAGGAAATCAACCCTGAATATTCACTGAAAGGAAATCAACCCGAATATTTATTAAAAGGATTGATGCTAAAGTTGAAGCTCCAACACTTGGCCACCTGATGTGAAGAACTGATTCATTTGAAAAGACTCTGATGCTGGAAAAGACAGACGGCAGGAGGAGAAGGGAGCAGCAGAGATGGTGAGATGGTGTCACCGACTCAATGGACATCAGTTTGAGCAAACTCTGGGAGAAAGTGAAGGACAGGGAAGCCTGGTGTGCTGTAGTCCACGGGGTTGCAAACAGTGAGACAAGACCTGGCAATTGAACAACAACGACATCTTGAGGGGTTGCCTAGGAAGGGTTCCTAAAAGAGTTAGTATGCATTTTTAGCTCATGAAGTATGAAAAAAAGTATACTCATCAGGAAAAGAATAAAAGAGCATTCCAAGTCAAAAGGATGGCAGGAAAGAGTGAACCAACTTAAAATTATGCTTAGGAAATGATAATATGGCCTAGGATATAACAGGAGGCATTACACACTTTGATAAAGTGATGGAGGAAAAAGAGGAGTTATAATTATAATTATACATGTCACCTTACTTACGTTAAATATGCATGAGATTAAGCACCACCCACATTGTGAACTGACCAATATCATTTGTAATACAGTTTATTACCTTTTAGATACCATAATTATAAACAGTACCTAGGTGTCACTGCAATAAATGTAAATTTACCCACCTGGCATGTAAATAACCAGTATTATATCTAATTCTGTTTTTATTCCATTTTTAACACTCATTCAGGTGAAAATATCTGCTAAAATAAAGTATAAAATATTTATAAAGTTAATGTGTTTTATGACATAGGAACACCTAATTTTAAATTGCATAAAGAAGAGGAAGTTAACCTTCTTAGACTTAGACATCTTATAGACAAATAATTAAAACCTGAAACATCATAAAATTAACATATTATATTAATATCTATAAGAAAGTATGATATCAAGTATACTTTTGAATATTATAATGTCATATTTCTAATATTTTATAAACTTTACAAATTCCATGTGTATGTAAATTATTACCACGATGACTAGATTTGACCCACATAAAAGGAAACATAAAATCCCACCAGAAAAAAAAATAAAATTTCAAATGAAGGTGAAAAATACATCATTAACCTTGGATAATGTTACTCTAAAGTTTTTAGTTTACATGGCCACAGATTACTGCCTTAAGCATAATAATGGCAATAATAGCAATAGCTATGGTTCACATCTACCAAGGGCTTACTTAACTGGCATCTCAGGGACGGTGAGTAATACTTCACATTCAAATCTCACTCAGTCTGTATGATAACTCAGTGAAGAAGATACTAATACCACCTGCACTTTACACATGAGGGAAGTGGAGGCCTGCACCGATTCTATGACTTGTCCAAGGATACAGGGCTTGGTGGGAGGGGTCTGACTTCAAACTCTCCTCCTAGTCAGACAGCACCCAGCTTCAGCTCTGTATGCCATTTCCTTGAATGGCCTTGGCTAAGTCACTGAAGTCTTTTAACGCTCATTTCCTTTAGCTGTAAAATGTGAATATGAATATATTCCAGAATTATTGAGAAGAAAATTGAATCATTCATGAGAAAGTGCTGTGGAGCTGCATAATGCTGCTTGTTGTGTTACTGATGAGATAAGACAATAACATGTTGAAAATGAGGTAAAACCTGCCTACTGGCTCTTGTAAGTTACAAAATAACGGAAATTCTGTTGTTTATTACCTTTTAGATACCATAATTATAAACAGTACCTAGGTGTCACTGCAATAAATGTAAATTTACCTACCTGGCATGTAAATAACCAGTATTATATCTAATTCTGTTTTTATTCCATTTTTAACACTCATTCAGGTGAAAATATCTGCTAAAATAAAGTATAAAATATTTATAAAGTTAATGTGTTTTATGACATAGGAACACCTAATTTTAAATTGCATAAAGAAGAGGAAGTTAACCTTCTTAGACTTAGACATCTTATAGACAAATAATTAAAACCTGAAACATCATAAAATTAACATATTATATTAATATCTATAAGAAAGTATGATATCAAGTATACTTTTGAATATTATAATGTCATATTTCTAATATTTTATAAACTTTACAAATTCCATGTGTATGTAAATTATTACCACGATGACTAGATTTGACCCACATAAAAGGAAACATAAAATCCCACCAGAAAAAAAAATAAAATTTCAAATGAAGGTGAAAAATACATCATTAACCTTGGATAATGTTACTCTAAAGTTTTTAGTTTACATGGCCACAGATTACTGCCTTAAGCATAATAATGGCAATAATAGCAATAGCTATGGTTCACATCTACCAAGGGCTTACTTAACTGGCATCTCAGGGACGGTGAGTAATACTTCACATTCAAATCTCACTCAGTCTGTATGATAACTCAGTGAAGAAGATACTAATACCACCTGCACTTTACACATGAGGGAAGTGGAGGCCTGCACCGATTCTATGACTTGTCCAAGGATACAGGGCTTGGTGGGAGAGGGGTCTGACTTCAAACTCTCCTCCTAGTCAGACAGCACCCAGCTTCAGCTCTGTATGCCATTTCCTTGAATGGCCTTGGCTAAGTCACTGAAGTCTTTTAACGCTCATTTCCTTTAGCTGTAAAATGTGAATATGAATATATTCCAGAATTATTGAGAAGAAAATTGAATCATTCATGAGAAAGTGCTGTGGAGCTGCATAATGCTGCTTGTTGTGTTACTGATGAGATAAGACAATAACATGTTGAAAATGAGGTAAAACCTGCCTACTGGCTCTTGGTCAAAGTCTTCCAGCAAAAATGATATACCTAGGTAAACTTTCCTGGTTGTCTTACCTTGCTTAACAGAAACTATTACATAAAGGCAAACATGAATCAATATCATTATTACACCCTAAGAGATACATAGATGAGCACTAACAGATTAAGTTAGAACTGAATAATTAAGCTAGAGATGCAACTTTGTAGATGGTTGCCATGAGAACTGTTTATACTACCAGATTTGATCTTTCAAACAGCTCTTCAAAACAATGGCTCATAAAAGAATTATTTTTTTGGCTGCCTAGGTCTCTTTTGCTGTGCAGGCTTTCTCTAGTTGTGAGGAGTGGGGGTGATTCTTTGTTGCGGTACACCGGCTTCTCACTGCAGTGGCTTCTCTTGTTGCAGAGCACAGGTTCTAGGCACAGGCTCAGCAGTTGTGGCGCACAGGTTTAGCTGTTCTGGGGTATGTGGCATCTTCCTAAGCCAGAGATCGAACCTGTGTGGCTTACTTTAGCAGGGGAAGTCCTAACCACTGGACCACTAGGGAAGTCCAAAACTAAGGCTTTTTAAAGTTACCTTGAGTTACTATCAGGTCCAAGATAACCATGATACTCATATACATTTTGATGGCAAGATTTAAGTCCTTAATCCCAGGAAGGAAAAAAACAATATTCAACTCTCATAATTCATCATTTCACATAAGGCATGTTATGATTGGGCTTTTTGTTCCTTTGGGTTTTGTGGCTTAAAAACATATTTCACATGCGTTACGTCAACCAAGATCATAAAATTAGTATAGCTGACCCTTGAAGGACGTGGAGGTGTGGAACCCCCACCCTTTGTGCCATTGAGAATTCACCTATAGTTTTTTTTTTTTTTTAAAGATTTATTTATTTATTTATTTTGGTGCGGGTGGGGTGGGGAGGGAGGGGAGCAGGCGAGCCACTTTTATTGGTATTTCATTTGTCCATTTTCATCCATCTTTGTTCTTTGGCCCGTGTGGGCCTCCCATCGCGATGGCCTCTGTTGTCACAGAGCACCGGCTCTGGGCGCATGCGCTCCAGAGCTCCGGCTCGGTAATTGGACACATCAGTCCAGCCGCTCCGTGGCACGTGGCCAGGCCAGGGATTGAACCGGCGCCCCTTTCACTGCAAGGCGGTGTCCTTACCCACTGGACCACCAGGGAAGACCAAGAATCCACCTATAGTTTTATAGCCAGTCACCGTATTCATGGTTCCATATCTATTGACTCAGCTAGTCACAGAATGTATGTAGTAATATAGTATATAAATACTTAATGGGAAAAAAACTATGTATAAGTGGACCTGTGAAGTTCAAACCTGTGTTGTTCAAGAGTCAACAGTTACTTGAAAATGTTAGATCAGGAAACTGGAATTCACCAAGTTAATAAAAGTAAAAAAACCTTTATATGCATACATTGGTGGTGTGTTTTAGGGGGACAGTGTGTGTACGTATAGATACCTATCAACATGTGATATTTATGTATCTAATATGTATCTAGCTTTTCCACTTTTCTTTTTTCAATACTTTAATTTTTACTTGTAGAGTAATTGCTTTACAATGTTGTGTTGGTTTCTACAATGCAACAACATGAATCAGCCACAAATGTACATATATTTCCTCCCTCATGAGCCTCCCTCCCACCCACTCCCATCTCATTCCTCTAGGTCATCACAGAGCACAAGGCTAAGTCCTCTGTGTGGCACAGCAACTCCCCACCAACTGTCTAGTTCACAGACGTAGTGTACATATTCCAGTGCTGCTCTCTCAGCTTGTCCCACACTCGCCTTCCCTCACTGCGCCCATAAGGCTGTTCTCTATGCCTGCATCTCTGTCCCTGCTCTGGAAATATTTTCATCAGTATTATTTTTCTAGATTCCACATATATGGTTAATGTACCATATTTGTTTTTATCTTTCTGACTTCACTCTATATAACAGACTCTAGGTCTATCCATGTCACTAGAACTGAATCAAATGCATTTCTTTTATGACTGAGTAATATTCATTTGTGTATATATATATATATACACACACACACACACACACACATATATATATATACCCACACAGATACAACATCTTTATCCGTTCATCTGTAGATAGCCATCTAGGTTGTTTCCATGTCCTAGCTACTGTAAATGGTGTTGCAATGAACATTGGGATACATGTGTCTTTTTTAATTACGGTTTTCTCAGGATATATGCCCGGGAGTGGGATTGCTGGATCATATGGTAGTTTTATTCCTAATGTTTTAAGGAATCTCCATCCTATTTTCCATAATATGTATATTTTTAAGGATATGAAGGAAGTATATATAGCTTAAAAAAGTAGGAGCAAAGGGGCCACATATTTCTAGTAATTCTTTTAGTCATTATCGAGGCGCTCATGTCATTAAATGGAGTAGGGAGTGGCAATCCACTCTAGTATTCTTGCCTGGAGAATACAATGGACAGAGGAGCCTGCAGGGCTGTATACAGTTCATGGCATTGCAAAAAGTTGGACACAGCTGAGCAACTGACACACATGCACTGATGTCATTAGATGAAGAATAAGGGAAACTTAATTGCATAAGCGTAGAAATATGCTAAACATTTTCAAACGCATGTTCATTTGATGAGTTTAGGAAGGAAGGAGATTGTATTAAGAGTGCATGGAACCTCCCGGTGGCACCTACCTCCCGGCCGCTCGTGCTCTCCGTCAGTGTGTAACAACATGGCAATGGGCATCCCGACGTTCTTGGATCTTCCAGCCACAACCACATTTTTTCCAAATGTTTCAATTCCTTAAAACACAGAATTTGATTTAAAGGAAAATAAGTAACAAGAAACAAGGTAATAATCTGAACAATGGAAATATTCTTTCAAAACTTCTAATTAAATTTGAATTATTCTGTGACTTGTCTAAATGTTCTCACATTCATTATTCATAAATATTTCTTTTTATTCTTCTTTTATCTGTCACTTTGCTTCTCATTATGTCCTCATTAAAAAACCACAGACATCTTCAATGTGTCATTAAATTATTTAAAACATTAAAATTTCACATGAAGAGTTAGAAGTGTGAAGACTTAAAATATATTAACTATTAATCATAAAGCAAGCAAAATACAACATTGTTAAGATTAACTGGCAATCAAACTTTGAGCAAATCTAGAACAAAATGAAGCAGGGTTAGAAAAAGTATTTTTCATAAAAGTCATGATCTTTACTTCATAGGAGAGAAGCACTGAATTTATGTACTTAGATCTGAAAGGTAAGGCTTACAGATTTTACACACCTAGCCTCTTTAAGGCATAGTTTATTCATAAGTAAAATGAAAAAAATAGAATTTAGGTTTTTCTAAGTATTAAAATTCTAAAGAGTATATAATTCTAGGATCTGTTTTCCCTTATAAATTCTCTCAGTTGGAAAAGGGCAGATAGGAAGGAGAAGATGCTGCCAAAAATTTAAACGACAATGAAAAAGGCTGAGGAACCCTCACCTGCCTGCTCAGTGGTCTTTGAGAGCATTATTGTATTTAAAGCACAATTCAAGGGCAAGTAATTATAATGAAAATGCAGGTCATTAGAGCTGGTTAAAAATGTTCGGCACATTTTGTGTTTAAAAGTAAGGAAAAACACAATACATTTTGAAAAAGGTATATCAAAATAATTTAATTGCATAAGCGTAGAAATATGCTAAACATTTTCAAACGCATGTTCATTTGATGAGTTTAGGAAGGAAGGAGATTGTATTAAGAGTGCATGGAACCTCCCGGTGGCACCTACCTCCCGGCCGCTCGTGCTCTCCGTCAGTGTGTAACAACATGGCAATGGGCATCCCGACGTTCTTGGATCTTCCAGCCACAACCACATTTTTTCCAAATGTTTCAATTCCTTAAAACACAGAATTTGATTTAAAGGAAAATAAGTAACAAGAAACAAGGTAATAATCTGAACAATGGAAATATTCTTTCAAAACTTCTAATTAAATTTGAATTATTCTGTGACTTGTCTAAATGTTCTCACATTCATTATTCATAAATATTTCTTTTTATTCTTCTTTTATCTGTCACTTTGCTTCTCATTATGTCCTCATTAAAAAACCACAGACATCTTCAATGTGTCATTAAATTATTTAAAACATTAAAATTTCACATGAAGAGTTAGAAGTGTGAAGACTTAAAATATATTAACTATTAATCATAAAGCAAGCAAAATACAACATTGTTAAGATTAACTGGCAATCAAACTTTGAGCAAATCTAGAACAAAATGAAGCAGGGTTAGAAAAAGTATTTTTCATAAAAGTCATGATCTTTACTTCATAGGAGAGAAGCACTGAATTTATGTACTTAGATCTGAAAGGTAAGGCTTACAGATTTTACACACCTAGCCTCTTTAAGGCATAGTTTATTCATAAGTAAAATGAAAAAAATAGAATTTAGGTTTTTCTAAGTATTAAAATTCTAAAGAGTATATAATTCTAGGATCTGTTTTCCCTTATAAATTCTCTCAGTTGGAAAAGGGCAGATAGGAAGGAGAAGATGCTGCCAAAAATTTAAACGACAATGAAAAAGGCTGAGGAACCCTCACCTGCCTGCTCAGTGGTCTTTGAGAGCATTATTGTATTTAAAGCACAATTCAAGGGCAAGTAATTATAATGAAAATGCAGGTCATTAGAGCTGGTTAAAAATGTTCGGCACATTTTGTGTTTAAAAGTAAGGAAAAACACAATACATTTTGAAAAAGGTATATCAAAATAATTTAAGTTCATAGGTTTAAAGTAGGGAGATAATACTACTTGGAAAATATATTCACTCAAAGGTGAACTGGTTTTTACTTGTAAACTGGCACGTGTTCTTCATTTTATCTTATTTCAGATTATTCTCTGACTTTTATAACTTCCTATAGAAGTTATATAGTATATTCCTATGGGTTGAAGTTTAATGGCTTATTTTCTTTCACCCTTTCCAGCAAGGCACTTAGCACCCATGACCCACAGACTAACCTGTTCTTTTGATAATTTCCCAGACAGCACTAGCAGTGGCAGGTACAAGAGAATGCTGATCAAGGCATAGTCTTCCAATGTTAATAATATGAAATCCATCTACATCTTTCTCAGGGGCTATCCCATTGCATACTGTTCGCTCATCCACATGGTCTGCAAATAAATAAAAGTGATTTTAATTTTACAATTGTTATTTATTTGGAAGTCTGGAAAGTTAAATCTGAAGGCTTTCAGCAAGATCACTTATGGTTCAGCTTCAGTTAAGATCTACAATTAAGGGCTTCCCTGGTGGTCCAGTGGGTAAAGAGTCTATCTTGCAGTGCAAGGGGCATCGATTCAATCCCTGGCCTGGGAAGATCCCACGTGCCACTGAGTGGCTGGACCAGTGTGTCTAATTACTAGCTAGCGCTCTGGAGCGTGTGTGCCCAGAGCCAGTGCTCTGCTATAGGAGGGGTGCAATGGGAGGCCCACACAGGCCAAAAAACAAAGATGGATGAAAATAAATAAATGAAAGACCAATAGAAGTGGCCAAAAAATGTTTTAAATGATCTACAGTTAATATTCTATTCCTTCTCTTTCCATGAAAATATTAAGCCAAAGTGCTCTTGACCAATAGCTGTAATTAACTGACGTTAAGAGTAAATTCAGGTAGAGGACCAGAATTGAGTGGGCTGGTAAAAAGGAAAAATTTGTGAAATAAAATAATGCCAATGAGATTTGGGAACTGTCAGCTGATAAGGCTCTGCCTCAGTAAATCTGCATATTTAAAAGGGTTTCGTTAGTATTAAAAATAATCATAACATCATTAATGCCCCCTAGTTTCCTCCCAAATGACATAACAGAAAGCAAATAAAACACACGCACACACACACACGCACATACCATTCCCTGAAGCATTATGACACTGAAATCAAAAATATTATTATGGTTTCCTTTACAAAGAGAAAAGAACCTAGGTTGAGTAATGAATCAACCAAATGAACTATGAAATGCCAATCATCTCATTTTGAAAAGTAGGCTCTTAACAGTACTCTGTATAGAGTAGCTTAGGCTATGCTAAACCCAACAATTAAACCAACATATTAAAAATAAAGGCATGTTTGCCAGATAAAAGTTTATTTATGTATTATACAATGAATGCCACTTAGACATAATTTTTAAGAACATCATCAATGCCCAAGTTCAAGTTATTTTCAAAGAGCCATGCCTTGTGTCTTAGATCTTTTGTATCCTAAAAGTGACATTTTACTTTACATAGCTCCAATTCTCCATTATTAGAATGCCAACGTCCTTTATATATATTAACATCACAATATGACTCATATTCAAGTAGAAATTGGGTCTTGGGAATATCTCTCCAATGACTAGCTTGTCACTTTCAATTATCATACTTATTCTATAATGTCCTAGCAGAGTAAGCCTTCGTCTGTTTTCTTGGAAGATAGATTATTATACTGATTCTAGCAAAGCTTTTTTTAGAATTACATATTTAACTATTGGAGGATAAAATAAATTAAATCCGATGGTAGTGATGATGACGATGATGGCGATGATTCATTTCTAGACACCTACTCATGCAGAAGCATCCTGCCATGAATATTTCTTACAAGAAAATCAACAACTCTGTAAATAAAGGAAGAAATAACTGTAATTGAACTCTCCATTATAAGCTATCGCTTAATTTAGTTCATTTCTAAGTTCAAAATTAGCTACAGTATACACGGGCAAATAATGTATGAACTGGGGCTTCCCTGGTGGCTCAGCAGTAAAGAATCCACCTGCCAATACAGGAGATCATGGGTTCTGTCCCTGGGTGGGGAAGATTCCCTAGAGAAAGAAATGACAACCCACCCCAGTAGTCTTGCTTGGGAAACCCCCTGGACAGAGGAACCTGGTTAGCTACAGTCCATAGGGTTGCAAAGAGTTGGATACGACTTAGCAACTAAACAACAACAAATGTACATATGATTGAAAGAATTCAACAAAGGCTCTTTGTAGATTTGGAGAGCCATCCTTTTACCAAGTCATTCTGAACTATACTGAATTTTGCTGTCTAAAGGTCTATGCTGCTTTATTCACTAAAAATAACTTATGTTGCAGTGAATAATTCATTTCACACAGCAGCTGAAATACTCAGGAAAAATGTAAGCATTTGAAAATGTGGGGGCAAGCACTAGAAACTGGCAATGACAGACCTGTCCTCTCATGTACTTCTTAAACTTTAACTCAGATCGTCATTTCTGAATAATTCCGTCTTAATTAACTTTTGTTTAAAAGACAGATATGTGGACATATTTTTCTCCTCTGGTCCCCACAGAAACATCAAAAGCACTTACCACATTAGTTCAGTTAGTTGATCACAGTAGTTATTTAAGTATCTCTTAGTTGGTTACTTAGTTAGTTGATCACATTAGTTGTTTAAGTAAGTATCTCTCTTACTTATGAGTGTGAACCTTGGATGGCACAGATCTTATCTTATTAAATTGATTCACTCATAGCCATCTCAGTTGATAGTTGACTCCATCCTTCTGTGTTATACAGAAATCATCCTTACTTGCCAGAAAGACTTGGAGTCATTCTGAACACTTTCTTTAACATGGAACATCCAATCAGCTGACAAGTCTACTGGCTCTTCCTTTACATCATATTTAGCCCTTCACTAGTCTCACCATGTCCACACTGGTTTGAGAAGCCATTGTCTCCTGTGAATCCTTTCAACAATTAATTCTCCTAGCTAATTATCTGCTTCTATATCTGCATCCATACAATCGATTTTCAACGTAGCAGAGGTTACATTTTGAAACATATTTCTGACCACATCACTCTTCACTTCAAAACCCTCTTTCTGTTTTTCTTCTAACAGAGCAGGCATCTCCCAGCTTGATTATTGCTCTTCTGTCTGCCTGCAGGCTTTTCCCCAAAAAACTGTCACTTTAGCTAAATCTTTCTCTTCTTCTGAATCTTTGTTTAAATCCCACATTATCTGTGAGGGTATTCTGACCACATTATTTCAACATTATCTGATAATGTTGAAGTTGTTCATATTGGACCAGATTTCTCATGAAAAAACAACTGTAAACTGCTGAAAACTGTATTAAATTGAATTGAAAAAATTATATTAAAAAAGAATTATCAAAGATCTTTTATATAGTACAAAAAATAGAGCCAATATTTTGTAATAAACAAGAATGAAACATAAAATTAAAAAATAAAATTTAAAAACACAATTCTCTGGAAACACTGGATGGAGAGTTACTAGAAAAAAATTTCAAAGAGAATGGACCTTTGAAAGAAATGTCTTTGAAAGAGTTTTCCATTTTGAAGGTTTTCTAGATAGAATTTCGATAGAAATCTGTAGTCTTACTTGCTTAAAGAACCAAAGGCCAAAGCTTGGGGCTACTATAGAAACTGGAAATTGAAAGGTTATATCCAGGAAAAGTGAAAAACACAGAGTGGGGAGTCAAATTGTGTCTATAAACTCTTCCCAAAACTATGACTGACCCCTGAACAACCCGCACAGAGGCGAACTCCCAGAAGCCCATGCTAATGCTCTGCCCATGCTTGGCTAATGCTATGAAAACTAAAGCCAATGTGGCCGTGGCTCACCAAGGGCAATGCAAAGCTCGAAGCCCTCAGTATGATGGGCATTCACACAGAAAAAATACTTTTACAGCAAATATTACATTTAATAATGAAATATATTAAATATATTTCCCCAAGATCAGAAGGTGGTAAGACTGTCCATTTCTCTCCAGCATTTTACTGGAGATTATAACTGGTGTACTAACAGTAGGAAAATAAAAAGTAGGAAAATAAAAAAAAATAAAATAAAACAAATTTTTAAAAGGAGGAAAATAAAAAGGAGGTCTAAAGATCAGAAAGGCAGATATAAAACTCTCCAGCTACAGATGGTAGTTTATCCAGAATATTCAAAACAACAAACGTACAAACAAAGTAAATTTAGCAACATCGCAGAAATCATAGAATACAAAGTCAATATTCAAAAAATAAATTGTATTTCTACAGACAAAAATCAATTATAAAAAATGAAATTTAAAAAATTCTGTTTATAATAATTCACAGATCAGAAAATATTTAGGAGAAAATTTGAAAAGTTATAGCATGATTTTTATAATGAAAACTATAAACCGTTGCTGACAGATGACCTAAATAAATGGAAGATGCACCATATTCAGGAGTCCTGGGGGCTCAGACGGTGAAGAATCTCTCTGTAATGCAGGAGACTCAGGTTCTATCTCTGGGTCAGGAAGACCCCCTGGAGAAGGAATGCTACCCATTTAGAGACTGGAAGACTCAATAATGTTAAAATGTCAATTCTTCCAATTTGATCTATAGATTCAATGTAATCTCAATCACAATTCTGTGAGTCTTCTTTTGTAGAAGTTTAGAATTTAGGAATTTCGATAGAAATCTGTAGTCTTACTTGCTTAAAGAACCAAAGGCCAAAGCTTGGGGCTACTATAGAAACTGGAAATTGAAAGGTTATATCCAGGAAAAGTGAAAAACACAGAGTGGGGAGTCAAATTGTGTCTATAAACTCTTCCCAAAACTATGACTGACCCCTGAACAACCCGCACAGAGGCGAACTCCCAGAAGCCCATGCTAATGCTCTGCCCATGCTTGGCTAATGCTATGAAAACTAAAGCCAATGTGGCCGTGGCTCACCAAGGGCAATGCAAAGCTCAAGCCCTCAGTATGATGGGCATTCACACAGAAAAAATACTTTTACAGCAAATATTACATTTAATAATGAAATATATTAAATATATTTCCCCAAGATCAGAAGGTGGTAAGACTGTCCATTTCTCTCCAGCATTTTACTGGAGATTATAACTGGTGTACTAACAGTAGGAAAATAAAAAGTAGGAAAATAAAAAAAAATAAAATAAAACAAATTTTTAAAAGGAGGAAAATAAAAAGGAGGTCTAAAGATCAGAAAGGCAGATATAAAACTCTCCAGCTACAGATGGTAGTTTATCCAGAATATTCAAAACAACAAACGTACAAACAAAGTAAATTTAGCAACATCGCAGAAATCATAGAATACAAAGTCAATATTCAAAAAATAAATTGTATTTCTACAGACAAAAATCAATTATAAAAAATGAAATTTAAAAAATTCTGTTTATAATAATTCACAGATCAGAAAATATTTAGGAGAAAATTTGAAAAGTTATAGCATGATTTTTATAATGAAAACTATAAACCGTTGCTGACAGATGACCTAAATAAATGGAAGATGCACCATATTCAGGAGTCCTGGGGGCTCAGACGGTGAAGAATCTCTCTGTAATGCAGGAGACTCAGGTTCTATCTCTGGGTCAGGAAGACCCCCTGGAGAAGGAATGCTACCCATTTAGAGACTGGAAGACTCAATAATGTTAAAATGTCAATTCTTCCAATTTGATCTATAGATTCAATGTAATCTCAATCACAATTCTGTGAGGTTTCTTTTGTAGAAGTTGAGAAAATATTTCTAAAATTTATAGGCTATGCAACGGAGTTAGAATATCCAAAGGAATCTAGAAAATAAACAGAGGACTTAGGACACCTGACTTCAACACTTGGAGCTTCAATAATCAGCACAGTGTGGAGCTGGTGTGACAGTGAAACTACTAGTCACTCATTTGTGCCCACCCTTTGTGACCCCATGGACCATAGTCCGCCAGGCTCCTCTGTCCATAAAGTTCTCCAGGCAAGAGTACTGGAGTGGGTAGCTGGTGTAGGGATAGACAAATAGATGAATGGAACAGAATAGAGAGCCCAACTTTAGACACACAGTCATTTGACTTTATACAAAGTTGCCAAAAGTGATTTAATGGAAAAGGAACGTTTTTTCAACAAATAATACTCGAATAATGTGACACCCATATAAAAACCAAAAACAAAACCTGGGCCACAATTTCCACTTTATTTTGTAAAGGAGAGAATTTGTCAAGTCAACAAGTGTCTTTCTGATCTGAGGATTACATTTTATCTCCCCCTTAAATGCCTAAAGAATTTAGATAAAGGACTTTGTTGAGAACAGAGGTATCATCAGAAATATCTGCAACAAATACGGGCTGGGTGTGCTGGGGAAACTCCAGGGAGGGTCTAGAAACCAGTCCACTCTGCGTCCCGTTGTGTCTGCACAGCCCGGCAAATGCCCGCTTACTAAACATTGCCTTTTCCATCTCCAGGTGAGTTGCCTTCCTCTCCTTTGAAGTCCCAAACCTAACTGTTAAGACAAGTTGGGAAATGTAAGGAAACGTTCATGCTTGGGGTACTTTATGTGTCTGCCACAGAAAAAAAAAAAAAAAAAAAAGGAGATCTAAAATAGGGATTGACAGAATTAAAATAATTTCAAAAGATGTGGGCTGGTGAAGACTCTCTGAGCCAGTGGCATTTAAGCTAAGACCCGAAAGTTGGAAAAAGCTCTGCCCTGATAGGTTTGAAAGATAACCAATGTAATTAAGAGAGAAAGGCTAAAGCCTTATTTGAGTAATAAAATGTGCATTATCCTAGCATGTCCTCTGTACAATAAAGGAAGTGAAGTGAAAATTGCTCAGTCGTGTCCGACGCTGTGACCCGTGGATGATCCGTGGACTGCTCCAGGCCTTTCCCTTCTCCAGGGGGTCTTCCCAACCCAGGGATCAAACCCACATCTTCTGCATTGCAGGCTGATTCTTTACCATCTGAGCAAGAAGGGAAGCCCGAGAATAATAGAGAGGTAGCCTATCCCTTCTCCAGGGGATCCTCCTGACCCAGGAATCGACTAGGGTCTCCTGCATTGCAGGTGAATTCTTTACCAGCCAAGCTACCAGGGAATCCCTGTATAATAAATGCTACAAAATAAAAAAATAACATCCCAAATAACTGAACATCCCCATCCTCTTTACCATGGTCTTCTCTTTCCCATAGCCTATCAACTTCTAGTAATAATACAGTAATTACTTATTTATTGTGCTTATTTTTTATTGTCTATCTCGCCTACTACTCTACAAGGCTAGAGATTTCGGACTTTCTTTTTCCAGTGATGTATTCCTAGTACAAAGAACAGAGCCTGGAAATTTGTTAACGAGGTCACTACAATCACCTTTGATTTATAAATGAAGATACTGAGACAAATGAGTGGAGAACTGGGGTCAATTCTAATAGATAACCACCAGGAAAAGCTGTTTGATCCTTCTATCTTTTTCAAACACAATGAAAAACCAGAAGCAGCTTTCAACAAAATCTTGATTTTTCAACAGCTGCATCTACATTATTAGATAGTTGGCACTTTTACAGACTCCAATATAAATTTAATGTGTAAAAGATTCCTGTCGCGTTGTTTGTTCTTCATTTATTTCTTCCTTTCAGGACTTGAAAAATATGAAATCTCAAGTAGTGTTTTGTGCTGATATGTTAAAGTCCACACTCTGAACAATTGTGGACAAGGCCCCTGGGAATCCAACTCATTTATTTACTCAACAAAGATTTATATATTTAAAATATTGAGACATTTATTGAGTGTCTACCACATACCTAGCAGTGTTCTAACGGTTTAGGAT
Source organism: Tragulus kanchil (assembly GCA_022376925.1). Lineage (NCBI taxonomy): Eukaryota > Metazoa > Chordata > Mammalia > Artiodactyla > Tragulidae > Tragulus > Tragulus kanchil. The sequence continues at coordinate 157,770,706 of JAIOJX010000025.1, read as the reverse complement.
ATATAAGCAAACCAGACAAACAAAACTCTTATCCTTTGGAGCTTATATTCTGATCAAATCCTTCAGCTGTAGCCTCTTAATGTGTTAAATATTAATAATTAGGAGGAAATTTCTAGGAGAAAAGAGATACACTTTTGGAAGCTGTGTTCACAGTTCTCAAGCCAATACATAATATTTAAGTTACACCCTCTGGGTTCTACATTAATGTTTCAAGACAAAAAATATGTATCAGGTGCTTACCACTTGCCCAACGTCATTTAAGAACTGTTTCATCATCAAGAGGCGAGAAGACAAAGAGGGAATGCAAAGTGACTCGAATCTCACTGTATTATTCCATCTTGAACTCCAAGAAGACAGTGCAGCCTGGAGGCGGATGGATGGCCAGACAGGGGTGGATCTGGCTCTCCACCCTTCCTTAGCCTCTTTCTCCTTCAGCCACAGAAACTACCCAGGACATCCCCAGGCAGGCTGGCTTCACAGGCTATTTTAAAAAGTTAACGAAGCGGGAACCCACACCTCACGCAAAGGTTTGATCTTTGCCCTTTATAAGTTTCTCAAGTGATGTGAAGAGTAGATAGAGATCCAAAGATTGTATTATTCTTCAAACGTAGTGTTGAAGATACTCTGGTTTTTTAAGCCCTTGGATTCCTAGATACTATACACAGTAACTTCTGTCAAATACATTGTACTAAACTTAAAGCTGTGTCTACTCTATAGAGGAAACACATACCTAAGCATGCCTAGTCAAAGGAGCTTCTTTTACACAAAAGGAAAAAGAAGAGATACTGTTTCAGGGACTTCCTTGTGAATTTTTCAAGCACAGTGATTCTCAAATTGTTCCCTAACCACAGTTTCCCCTAGTGACTGTCACAGAGTCACACATAGATTGAATTCTAGGTTAATATATTTAATCTGGGATCATACATATTTGTAAACAACAAAAGTCTGTAAAAGTAAGTATTAAAAAAAATAAATTAAAAAATATATATATTGAACTAGAAAGTGAATACAGTGGGTCAGAGAGCAATCATACAAATATTTCTCTTGATACTACAAAGAATAGGTTAAATGTGTTCTAACGGTTTAGGATATATAAGCAAACCAGACAAACAAAACTCTTATCCTTTGGAGCTTATATTCTGATCAAATCCTTCAGCTGTAGCCTCTTAATGTGTTAAATATTAATAATTAGGAGGAAATTTCTAGGAGAAAAGAGATACACTTTTGGAAGCTGTGTTCACAGTTCTCAAGCCAATACATAATATTTAAGTTACACCCTCTGGGTTCTACATTAATGTTTCAAGACAAAAAATATGTATCAGGTGCTTACCACTTGCCCAACGTCATTTAAGAACTGTTTCATCATCAAGAGGCGAGAAGACAAAGAGGGAATGCAAAGTGACTCGAATCTCACTGTATTATTCCATCTTGAACTCCAAGAAGACAGTGCAGCCTGGAGGCGGATGGATGGCCAGACAGGGGTGGATCTGGCTCTCCACCCTTCCTTAGCCTCTTTCTCCTTCAGCCACAGAAACTACCCAGGACATCCCCAGGCAGGCTGGCTTCACAGGCTATTTTAAAAAGTTAACGAAGCGGGAACCCACACCTCACGCAAAGGTTTGATCTTTGCCCTTTATAAGTTTCTCAAGTGATGTGAAGAGTAGATAGAGATCCAAAGATTGTATTATTCTTCAAACGTAGTGTTGAAGATACTCTGGTTTTTTAAGCCCTTGGATTCCTAGATACTATACACAGTAACTTCTGTCAAATACATTGTACTAAACTTAAAGCTGTGTCTACTCTATAGAGGAAACACATACCTAAGCATGCCTAGTCAAAGGAGCTTCTTTTACACAAAAGGAAAAAGAAGAGATACTGTTTCAGGGACTTCCTTGTGAATTTTTCAAGCACAGTGATTCTCAAATTGTTCCCTAACCACAGTTTCCCCTAGTGACTGTCACAGAGTCACACATAGATTGAATTCTAGGTTAATATATTTAATCTGGGATCATACATATTTGTAAACAACAAAAGTCTGTAAAAGTAAGAAGTAAAATAAAAATAAATTAAAAAAAAATATATATATTGAACTAGAAAGTGAATACAGTGGGTCAGAGAGCAATCATACAAATATTTCTCTTGATACTACAAAGAAATATCCAGGTGTTTCAAAGGCCTTTTAGATTTTGGCAAATTTTGTATCAAAGCTGAATGCCCTAAAAATAGATGAACATATTATGATAAAGGAAAGAGAAAAATATTAAAAAGAAGTAACTATCATTGTTCCAAGAAATTCCAGAATGTGATGATACTCTGAGAAGTAGATAATCTCAAGTTACATAATACAGTCTGTTTAGGATAGCAATTGCTCAAAAAGACCTAATTACACAGAGTTGAGTGGCTAACATTTACTCTTGGGATGGTTTCCATCTGGAAATAGATAGGAATAAACACATAGGCTACAGGGGCCAACCAATCCCACCGATACATAAAGTATCGCAGAGTGATCTACTCAGCTTTCTCCATAAACCATTAAACTTAAAACACACACATAGAGACACACACACCCACGGCTTGCTCAGTGCTGCCATCATGTGGTCATCACGAGCCACAGCAGGAAAATTTTCCATTTTGTTCCCCTCCTCGGCCCTCGTATAAATTCTCTGAAAAAAGTTACCTATAAGAAGAAAAGAATTTAAGTAGATAAATGATTTGTGGGAAAGGCTTTGTTTCTATGTTAACACTAAATCATGTCAGAAAGGATTTGAACAAACTACTGGTTAAAATCTGGTACTTTTTCTTCACATAAACCTTAAATGCATAAATCTGTTAAATGACTTGTGACACAATCTCAACAATGGTCAAAGCATAATTCAGTTTTAAATAATTAGTTATTTTTCACAGTAAGGTTAGTAAGCTAGGCATACACAAATTCACCATCCCAAGCTAAAGTTATGGACTCGACAATAATCTATATTTAATCTTACATTTCATCCATTAACCTATCCCATTTCCTGCTCCAGACTTGGGTAAATTTCAACCCACATCCTCTCCTTATCACCCCCTTGACTTCCTTTCCATAATAGTTCTAGTGCATCTATTTGTATTCCTATATATCATATATTGGTGTAAAAATAAAAATAAATTAAAAAAAAATATATATATTGAACTAGAAAGTGAATACAGTGGGTCAGAGAGCAATCATACAAATATTTCTCTTGATACTACAAAGAAATATCCAGGTGTTTCAAAGGCCTTTTAGATTTTGGCAAATTTTGTATCAAAGCTGAATGCCCTAAAAATAGATGAACATATTATGATAAAGGAAAGAAAAATATTAAAAAGAAGTAACTATCATTGTTCCAAGAAATTCCAGAATGTGATGATACTCTGAGAAGTAGATAATCTCAAGTTACATAATACAGTCTGTTTAGGATAGCAATTGCTCAAAAAGACCTAATTACACAGAGTTGAGTGGCTAACATTTACTCTTGGGATGGTTTCCATCTGGAAATAGATAGGAATAAACACATAGGCTACAGGGGCCAACCAATCCCACCGATACATAAAGTATCGCAGAGTGATCTACTCAGCTTTCTCCATAAACCATTAAACTTAAAACACACACATAGAGACACACACACCCACGGCTTGCTCAGTGCTGCCATCATGTGGTCATCACGAGCCACAGCAGGAAAATTTTCCATTTTGTTCCCCTCCTCGGCCCTCGTATAAATTCTCTGAAAAAAGTTACCTATAAGAAGAAAAGAATTTAAGTAGATAAATGATTTGTGGGAAAGGCTTTGTTTCTATGTTAACACTAAATCATGTCAGAAAGGATTTGAACAAACTACTGGTTAAAATCTGGTACTTTTTCTTCACATAAACCTTAAATGCATAAATCTGTTAAATGACTTGTGACACAATCTCAACAATGGTCAAAGCATAATTCAGTTTTAAATAATTAGTTATTTTTCACAGTAAGGTTAGTAAGCTAGGCATACACAAATTCACCATCCCAAGCTAAAGTTATGGACTCGACAATAATCTATATTTAATCTTACATTTCATCCATTAACCTATCCCATTTCCTGCTCCAGACTTGGGTAAATTTCAACCCACATCCTCTCCTTATCACCCCCTTGACTTCCTTTCCATAATAGTTCTAGTGCATCTATTTGTATTCCTAATATATTCACTTTAAGAACAACTTTATTTAAGAATATTTGAATATACTAGACTGCATATTTTTAAAGTGTACAGTTTGATAGGCTTTGACATATGTATATACTTATAAAAACCATTACCACAATCAAGATGATGAACATATATACTACCTTGAAAAGTGTCTACAGGCCCTTTTTCTTCATCCCTTCGTCCCTCCCTTTCCTGCCCTCTCATCTCCAACTACTTTGTAACCACTTGACAGAGGCTGAATTGTGTCCCCTCAAAATTCATATATTGAATCCCTGACCCCTAATATAATGACATGCAATAGATTTATATGAAGCCATGGGGGGGGGGGGCGCTTATGATGGGATTAGTGCCCTTATAAGAAGAGACATCAGGGGCTTCCCTGGTGGTCCAGTGGGTAAAGAGTCCGCCTTGCAGTGCAAGGGGCACCAGTTTGATCCCTGGCCCGGAAAGATCCCATGTGCTGCAGAGGAACTGGGCCGGTGTGTCCAACTGCAAGCCGGCACTCTGGAGTGCATGTGCCCAGAGTCAGTACTCTGCCACGAGAGAGGCCACTGTGATGGGAGGCCCACCCAGGCCCAAGAATAAAGATGGATGAAGATAAATAAGTAAAAAACCAATAAAAGAAGCCAAAATTTTAAAAAAAAGAAGAGACATCAATTTCCAGTTCAAGATGGTGGAACATGACGTGCTCTCGTCTCTTCCTGTGAGAGCAACAAAATCACAGCGAGCTGTTGAGCAGTCATCGGCAGGAAGACGCTGTAACCTACCACAAAAAGATACCCCAGGTCCAAAGACAAAGAAGAAGATGCAGCAAGACAGTACAAAGAGCACATCCATGATAAAATCAAAGCCCATTCCCCCTGGGTAGGTGACCCACAAACTGGAAAACAACAAAACCAAAGCAGCTCTCTCACTGTTGTGACCATTATGAACCCCACCTCAGGTTTCCCAGCCTGGGGATCCGACAGAGGGAATGAGAATCCCCAGGGATCTGAATCTGATCTTCCTGACCTAGGAATCGAACCTGCGCCTCTTATGGCTTCTGACTTGGCAGGCAGACATTAATATAACCCCTCCACTTTCTTTTGGTTTATGTTAATATAGTGTATCTTTCCATCTTTTTTCTTTTAATCTCTCCAAGCTTTTGTATATAAAGTATATTTCTCGTAGGCACCATATTGGGTCTTGTTTTTTTATTCATTCTGACAGCCTCTGACATCTACTTGAATTATTTACAACATCACATTTATGGGATCAAATCTATCATCTTGTTGTGTGTTTTCATTATTCTCCCATTTTTCTTTCTTCCTTTAGAATAACTTGACCATTTTAACAACTGGATGGTATCTCTTTTACTGGCTTTATTAGCTATAACTGTTTATTGAGGGTTTTTTTTAATAACTTTCCATTTTTCAAAAATTTTGCCCTCACTGATTTTTTGTTTGTTTATTGTCATTCATCTTTATTCTTTCGGCCTGTGTGGGCCTCCCATCGCAGTGGCCTCTCTCATTCCAGAGCACCAGCTCTGGGCACATGCGCTCCAGAGCTCTGGCTCATAATTGTACACACCAGTTCAGTTGCTCCACAGCACGTGGGATCTTGCGAACCAGTGCCCCTTGCACTACAAGGCGGAGTCCTTACCCACTGGACCACCAGGGAAGCCCCTTTGCTGTATTTTTTCAAGTAGTTGCTTATGGTTTGATAGTTTACAACTTTAACTTATTTCTGTCTACTTTCAAGTGACATTATATCACTCCATATACAGCATAAGTATCTATCCAAAATGTTTTATCATATCTTCCTTCCTGACTTTTGTGCTATCGTTGTTGTACATGCTATAAACTATACATTACATTGTTTTTATATTGGGATAAATGCCAATTATATTTAAAATTATTTGACTAATAAGAAAACTACCATATATACTTAATCATGTAGCTACCAATTCCACTGTTATTCATTCCCTTGACGATACACACCTTGTACCATTTCTGCCTGAAGGACTTCCTTTAACACTTTTTATAGTGTGTGTGTGTGTGCGGGTGATTGTTTTCAGCTCTGCCTAGACTCTATTCTCCCTACATGTCTAAAACTGATTTTTTTTTTTTTTTTTTGCCTTTGGATTTTAAAAATATTTTCAGTCAGTATAGATCTCATGGTTGATGGTTATTTTTTTCTTTCAGTACTTTAAGATCAAGATATTCCATTGTCTTCTTGCTTATATTGTTTCTGACAACTCTGTTATTTCCTTCTTTTTGTTCCTCTGTATGTAACATGAGTCCCCCCACTACCACCTGCCTAGCTCTTGCCACTTTCAACATTTTTTTTTATCACATTTGACTTGAACAATTTGATTTTGGTGTTCTAGGTATATACTTCTTCCTACTTCATGGGCTTAGAGTTTGTTGAGCTTCTTAGAATTGTGTCATGTATGGATGTGAGAGCTGGACCATAAAGAAGGCTGAGCACCGAATAAATGATGTATATGGACTGTGGTACTGGAGAAGACTCTTGAGAGTTCCTTGGACTGCAAGAGGATCAAACAAGTCCATCCTAAAGGAAATCAACCCTGAGTATTCATTGCAGGGAATGATGCTAAAACTGAAGCTCCAATACTTTGGCTACCTGATACGAAGCGATCACTCATTGGAAAAGACCCTGATGTTGGGAAATATAGAAGGCAAAAGGAGAAAGGGAAAAGAGAGGACAAGGTTGTTGATGGCATCACTGAGTCAATGGACATGAGTTTGGGAAAGCTTCGGGAGATGGGGATGGACAGGGAAGCCTGACGTGCTGCAGTCCATGGGGTCACAGAGTCAGACTCAACTGAGCGACTGAACTGAACTGATAGTTTTCATCATATTTGTGTTTGTGTGTTTATGTGTGTTCTAATCTGAAGCTGCAATCAATTAAGAAAGGATACTTATTTCTTATTCACGTAAGCCTCTGCCAAAAATCCCACGTTCCGGTACTTCCCTGGTGGTTCAGTGGTTAAGACTTCCAATGCAGAGGGTGCAGGTTCGATCCTTCATCAGGGAGCTAAGATCCCACATGTCTTGTGACCAAAAAACCAAAACATAAAACAGAAGCAATATTGCAACAAATACAATAAAGACTTTTAAAAAGTGGTCCACGTTAAAAAAAATCATAAAAAGGAATCCCACTTCCTTTCTTCTCATAATTGGCAATCACTTATAACATGTAGATTTCATGATAACCACAACAAAAATGGCTGTGGGGGCCACATAGCTTTTAACCGTCTTAGTCCAGAAGTTGCTCACAAAAGACACTTATCCTCACAGTCCAGAACCCAGAAATCACATGGCCCCAACATAACTGCTAAGAGAAGTTGGAACTGTGTGGATGTTTGGCATACTTTATTTCTCTTCCACAGAAAAAATGCAGATCTAACATAGGAATTGACAGAATTAAAGTAGTTTCAGAAGGTGTGGGTAATTTCTGAGCCAATGGCAATTACGCTTAGACTAGAAAGTGGAAAAGAAGTCCTCCCTGGTATGTCTGAAAGATAACCGATGTAGTTAAGAGGTCAGAGGCTAAAGCCCTATTCAAAAACTAAAATCTACACTATCCCAGCATGCCCTTTGTATAATAAATACCATCACCATAGGAAGCTTTCAAGGGTATGGTGGTATAAGATCCTCACCAAATATTGATCAGTGACAGAAATTAATACACTACTCTCTTACATGTAGAAGAATATGCAGAAGGATGAAACTTCAATTACACATACAGAAAGAGCAGTAGCTGTGAAAAAACAGGGTCCATTTAGTCCAGCAGAAACAATCACTAAGAGTCTACCTATGATGCCGGGTGAAATAATACTGCTGACTACTTTGGTAGAACCAAGAACTAATAACCCAGTAAAAGGAACATACTACTAAAAAGTAATGAAATGGTCAATGTGGAATTGGTTTTCTTCATAAAGAAAAGTGGGGGGAGCCACAACAAAGGTCATCTCTAATTCAGAAATAAGCAAGTAAACAGATCTACAGAATGAGTAAGTCCAGAGTGACGAAAATTTCCCACTCTGGTCAAGAATATTAAAAAAAGAGTAATAAGTATTCTGAGTTAAGACTTCCAATGCAGAGGGTGCAGGTTCGATCCTTCATCAGGGAGCTAAGATCCCACATGTCTTGTGACCAAAAAACCAAAACATAAAACAGAAGCAATATTGCAACAAATACAATAAAGACTTTTAAAAAGTGGTCCACGTTAAAAAAAATCATAAAAAGGAATCCCACTTCCTTTCTTCTCATAATTGGCAATCACTTATAACATGTAGATTTCATGATAACCACAACAAAAATGGCTGTGGGGGCCACATAGCTTTTAACCGTCTTAGTCCAGAAGTTGCTCACAAAAGACACTTATCCTCACAGTCCAGAACCCAGAAATCACATGGCCCCAACATAACTGCTAAGAGAAGTTGGAACTGTGTGGATGTTTGGCATACTTTATTTCTCTTCCACAGAAAAAATGCAGATCTAACATAGGAATTGACAGAATTAAAGTAGTTTCAGAAGGTGTGGGTAATTTCTGAGCCAATGGCAATTACGCTTAGACTAGAAAGTGGAAAAGAAGTCCTCCCTGGTATGTCTGAAAGATAACCGATGTAGTTAAGAGGTCAGAGGCTAAAGCCCTATTCAAAAACTAAAATCTACACTATCCCAGCATGCCCTTTGTATAATAAATACCATCACCATAGGAAGCTTTCAAGGGTATGGTGGTATAAGATCCTCACCAAATATTGATCAGTGACAGAAATTAATACACTACTCTCTTACATGTAGAAGAATATGCAGAAGGATGAAACTTCAATTACACATACAGAAAGAGCAGTAGCTGTGAAAAAACAGGGTCCATTTAGTCCAGCAGAAACAATCACTAAGAGTCTACCTATGATGCCGGGTGAAATAATACTGCTGACTACTTTGGTAGAACCAAGAACTAATAACCCAGTAAAAGGAACATACTACTAAAAAGTAATGAAATGGTCAATGTGGAATTGGTTTTCTTCATAAAGAAAAGTGGGGGGAGCCACAACAAAGGTCATCTCTAATTCAGAAATAAGCAAGTAAACAGATCTACAGAATGAGTAAGTCCAGAGTGACGAAAATTTCCCACTCTGGTCAAGAATATTAAAAAAAGAGTAATAAGTATTCTGCATACCTGAATTTCATAATCTCTCAAAAAAAGCAACTATAGTAAGAACTTTTTTCCTTCAAATGAGGAATGAAGTTTTAGACAAATACACACATCTACATGCACTAATCAGGTCAATATCCACATTTTTATGTCTACTAGTTACTAGAAGAGTTCACATTTGTTAAATCTGCACCGTGAATTTCATTTCTTCCTACTCACCCTGTCCATGTTCAGTCTTTAACCCTGTATTTCATTCTAATTTCTCTGTTCAATCCTCTTACATAAATTGGAATATGTTAATCCTCAAAGTTCTCAAACTAGATAACTGAAGGCAAATATCTGAAAACCTATTTTAGAAAAAGGTAAGATAGAGTAAGTTTTCCCATTCTACTTAATAATTTTGTAACCAGAAATAGATAAGAAACAATTGCTTAGAAAGCAAGAAAATAAAAGAAAAAAATGAGTAAACATCTCTCTTGACTCAGTGGTTAGACTACGATTATGACTGAAAGAATACTATCACTGGGCTTCTGGTACTTCTCTGCTACTCACTTCCTGTGACCTTAACAAGTTTCTCAGGTCATTTAGTTTCCTTAGCTATAAACCATGGATCAAAATGAAAAATGTACTTAATGGTAAAGGTTGTTAAATGATTACGTAAATGCCTGGAACAATAAATGGTAAAATTTGCCATTACTGCTATTAGTTGTTATCATGGAACAATATTTGTAAAAAAATTAAGTATGTAAGTTTCTCTTACATGTAGAAGAATATGCAGAAGGATGAAACTTCAATTACACATACAGAAAGAGCAGTAGCTGTGAAAAAACAGGGTCCATTTAGTCCAGCAGAAACAATCACTAAGAGTCTACCTATGATGCCGGGTGAAATAATACTGCTGACTACTTTGGTAGAACCAAGAACTAATAACCCAGTAAAAGGAACATACTACTAAAAAGTAATGAAATGGTCAATGTGGAATTGGTTTTCTTCATAAAGAAAAGTGGGGGGAGCCACAACAAAGGTCATCTCTAATTCAGAAATAAGCAAGTAAACAGATCTACAGAATGAGTAAGTCCAGAGTGACGAAAATTTCCCACTCTGGTCAAGAATATTAAAAAAAGAGTAATAAGTATTCTGCATACCTGAATTTCATAATCTCTCAAAAAAAGCAACTATAGTAAGAACTTTTTTTTCCTTCAAATGAGGAATGAAGTTTTAGACAAATACACACATCTACATGCACTAATCAGGTCAATATCCACATTTTTATGTCTACTAGTTACTAGAAGAGTTCACATTTGTTAAATCTGCACCGTGAATTTCATTTCTTCCTACTCACCCTGTCCATGTTCAGTCTTTAACCCTGTATTTCATTCTAATTTCTCTGTTCAATCCTCTTACATAAATTGGAATATGTTAATCCTCAAAGTTCTCAAACTAGATAACTGAAGGCAAATATCTGAAAACCTATTTTAGAAAAAGGTAAGATAGAGTAAGTTTTCCCATTCTACTTAATAATTTTGTAACCAGAAATAGATAAGAAACAATTGCTTAGAAAGCAAGAAAATAAAAGAAAAAAATGAGTAAACATCTCTCTTGACTCAGTGGTTAGACTACGATTATGACTGAAAGAATACTATCACTGGGCTTCTGGTACTTCTCTGCTACTCACTTCCTGTGACCTTAACAAGTTTCTCAGGTCATTTAGTTTCCTTAGCTATAAACCATGGATCAAAATGAAAAATGTACTTAATGGTAAAGGTTGTTAAATGATTACGTAAATGCCTGGAACAATAAATGGTAAAAATTTGCCATTACTGCTATTAGTTGTTATCATGGAACAATATTTGTAAAATAACACATTAAGCTCTGAGTGACTGCTGTTTCCTGGGCTTCCCAGGTGGCTCAGTGGTAAAGAATCTACTTGCAATGCAGAAGACACACAGATATGGGTTGGATTCCTGGGTCAGGAAGATCCTCTGGAGAAGGAAATAGTAACCCGAACCAGTATTCTTGCCTGAAAAATCCCATGGACAGAGGAGTCTGACAGGATACAGTCCATAGGGTCGCAAAAAATCAGACACTATTGAAGTGGCTTAGCATGCAGTCAATGAATCAATAAATGCAAAGTGTCTAAGACATGAAATATGCTTAACGTAATAATTTTAGTCACTTTTATTTTATATATTATTGGCTTTTCAGCTAGGTAGAGACTGTGATTTCTCAAAGCATCCAGACATCTGTTATCACCATATCCCTCTAACTCTTGCTTGTCACTTTTTCTAAAATGAACGCAGGACTCTTTAGTACAAACAGACCACCAGTGCCATCTAGTGGCACATCGCTAGCAAATTCACTGGAAGGACTGACACTGCGGCTGAAACTCCAATGCTCTGGCCACCTGATGAGTAGATTCAACTCATTAGAAAAGACCCTAAAAGCTTTTGTACAGCAAAAGAAACTACAAAAAAGCTGAACAGACAACCCACAGAATGGGAGAAAATCATAGCAAATGAAACAACAGACAAAGAATTAATCTCCAAAATCTACAAGCAACTCAGACAACTCAACATCGGAAAAAATGAACAACCCAATCAAAAAATGAGAAAAGGACCTAAACAGACACCTCTCCAATGAGGATATACAGATGGCCAAAAAACACATGAAATGATGCTCAATCTCGCTTATAATAAGAGAAATGCAGATCAAAACTACAATGAGATATCACCTCACACCCATCAGAATGGCCATCATCAACAAATCTACAGACAACAAATGCTGGAGAGGGTGCAGAAAAGGAACACTCTTGCATTGCTGGTGGAATGCAAAAATGCTGGAGAGGGTAGCAGGATATGTAAATAAATTGGTAATTTCGGGTAAATGCCTGGAACAATAAATGGTAAATTTGCCATTACTGCTATTAGTTGTTATCATGGAACAATATTTGTAAAATAACACATTAAGCTCTGAGTGACTGCTGTTTCCTGGGCTTCCCAGGTGGCTCAGTGGTAAAGAATCTACTTGCAATGCAGAAGACACACAGATATGGGTTGGATTCCTGGGTCAGGAAGATCCTCTGGAGAAGGAAATAGTAACCCGAACCAGTATTCTTGCCTGAAAAATCCCATGGACAGAGGAGTCTGACAGGATACAGTCCATAGGGTCGCAAAAAATCAGACACTATTGAAGTGGCTTAGCATGCAGTCAATGAATCAATAAATGCAAAGTGTCTAAGACATGAAATATGCTTAACGTAATAATTTTAGTCACTTTTATTTTATATATTATTGGCTTTTCAGCTAGGTAGAGACTGTGATTTCTCAAAGCATCCAGACATCTGTTATCACCATATCCCTCTAACTCTTGCTTGTCACTTTTTCTAAAATGAACGCAGGACTCTTTAGTACAAACAGACCACCAGTGCCATCTAGTGGCACATCGCTAGCAAATTCACTGGAAGGACTGACACTGCGGCTGAAACTCCAATGCTCTGGCCACCTGATGAGTAGATTCAACTCATTAGAAAAGACCCTAAAAGCTTTTGTACAGCAAAAGAAACTACAAAAAAGCTGAACAGACAACCCACAGAATGGGAGAAAATCATAGCAAATGAAACAACAGACAAAGAATTAATCTCCAAAATCTACAAGCAACTCAGACAACTCAACATCGGAAAAAATGAACAACCCAATCAAAAAATGAGAAAAGGACCTAAACAGACACCTCTCCAATGAGGATATACAGATGGCCAAAAAACACATGAAATGATGCTCAATCTCGCTTATAATAAGAGAAATGCAGATCAAAACTACAATGAGATATCACCTCACACCCATCAGAATGGCCATCATCAACAAATCTACAGACAACAAATGCTGGAGAGGGTGCAGAGAAAAGGGAACACTCTTGCATTGCTGGTGGGAATGCAAATTGATACAGCTGCTCTGGAAGACAGTATGGAGATTTCTTAAAAAACTGAAAATAGAAGCACCCTACGACCCAGCAATCCCACTCTTAGGATTATACCCTGATGGAATCAAATCTGAAAGAAGCACCTGTACCCCAATGTTCATTGCAGCTCTCTATACAATAGCTAGAACATGGAAGCAACCTAGATGTCCATCGACGAATGAATGGATACAAAAGCTCTCATACATATACACAATGGAAGACTACACAGCTGTAAAGAGAAATGCAGAAGAATCAGTCCTAATGAGGTGGCTGGATCTAGAACGTATCATAAAAAGTGAAGTCAGTCAAAAAAAGAAGGACAAGAACAATATACTAACACATATATATGGAATCTAGTAGGATGATAATGATAACACACGCAGTGAAGTGATGGAAAAACAGACACGGACAGTGGACATATGGACATTGTGGGGAAGGAACAGTGGGTGGGAGGCGTAAAGGAAGTAGCATGAAGGCCTGTACTATCATATGTGAAGAAAATAGCTATAGTCATTGCTCTGTGAGAAAAGGAGATCCTTCAGGGGTGCTTTGCAATGGTCTGGAGGGGTGGGATGGGGGGATATACATATGACTAATCTGGGAACATACATATCAGTAAACAACAAAACTCAGTAAGTTAAAAGTAAAATGAAAAATTAAAAAGAAAAGAAAAGACCCTTGATGCTGGGAAAGACCGAGGGCAAGCAAAGAAGGAGGTGACAGAGGATGAGACGGTTGGATGGTATCATCGACTCAATGGACATGAGTTTGAGCAAACTCCGGGAGATACTGAAGTACAGGGATGCCTGGTGCACTGCAGTCCATGGGGTCAAAAAAAAAAAAAAAAGAGTCAGATGTGACTGAGCAACTGAACAACAAACAGAATCTCTACAGACGTGAATTTAATTCTTTCAGACAAACTAGATAGTTGGAAATTTGTGACATGTTTTCTATAACAATTTGAATTTAATACAAATATTATGAGGGAAATTTTAAGACTGCAAACTATAAGAAAATTAACTCAGCAAATACAGCAGTACTAAAAAAAGAAAAAAGATTCTTATTTTGCATGAGCCAAACAATTGGGCTTACACCCAATGCCAAAAAGGTTTTGGTTAGATTTGTAATGTTAATATACCCCTGATATTTTCTAGACCCTAGTTCCCTATGATATAAAATGAGTGTGCTGTATGAATTCCTATGTTATAAAAGTATGGGATAAATCACTATGTAAATTGTAACATGATGAATCTATAGTACTATCTGTCAGAGCATTTTTCTTATAACTTCTAAGATTCCTTCCAACTTTTTGATTTTTTAAATTGCAGCCATATATGAGGAACTACAAATGTGAATTTGGGGCAGAAGCTAAGTAACACAAATATTATATTCTAGGATATTAAGCAATATGATTAGATAAAATATTAGTACCATACAAAGATCCCAGGCAATTGCATCATTCAGCTTTACTTTCTGTAAGTCAAAACGTATAAATAAAAGTATTCAAAACTGTGCAAAGCTACTATAATCTATAATATCAGACTACTTCTTGCTTTGCTTGTTGAAATATGCATGAATTTCAGAGCCATAATTTACAAATAACATCTGTCTTTCAACAACACAGTTCAAATTTTAGTTATCATGTCATGTTAACTATATAGTGAGTAACTATATAAGAGCTGCCAACTCTTCGGTCCAAAAATCTCCGTGTAAGTAGCAGATGAGCTTCATAATCAGTGACTAACACTACACTCCTTTCAAAGTCCGTCAATGCTTGGTCACTGTACATCTGTTAGTCAGTTCAAGCACAGACTGCAGATCACATTGCCTCCTTGTGTTTCAGTGATAAGTTCAACTGACATTTCAAAAGAGTGCATAATCAAAAGGGGGAATTAGCCCATAAAGATGAAAGTTCAACAAAGAAAGAATGTGAGGATTCTAGAAGTGAAACTGGATGTGAATAGAGGATCTGAAAATGGCAACAGCAAAGCAAAGACAGAGAAGAGCTAGGCCAAGAAGAAGGAAGGAGCTATGAATGTAAAAGACAAGATCAAGTCGTTTCAAGAGGATTCAAATGGACTGTAAATCCATTGTATGAAAAACAGGAGAAGACCCGAGAATGCTGATACCCTGCCCTTTTGGACCAGCATAGCTACGTAGCTATGGGAACTTAGTCAACACAAATGGATCAGAATAAATGAGGAACAAAAAAGACGACAGTGCCCAGAGGAAGTGACACCAGGATAAAACTTAACACTATAGAAACTTTCAGAGATATCTCATGACTGTGAAGGGACAAAAGAAACAAAAATTGATTCGAACTTAAAAAACATTTGACAATTTACCAATGCCTAGAAAAAAATGATTGCTCCACATTATAAGTTATACAATGAAAAGTTCAAACTCCTCTTGACAAACTTCTGCTGATGAACTAAAACACTTTAATTCTCAATGTTACTAACAGTTTCAATTACGGTGTACTGAGTAAATATTAGTTTCACTATTTTTTTTTCATTTCCTTATACATTTATAAACCACAGTTAAGCGAGATTTTAATGTTATGAGAGAACATTTTAAAGGTAACAGAACAACTGTTATTTTTCTATTGATGTGTTAAGATCCTTTGCCCAGTTTCAACTCAGTAATTTTCCTAGTCTTGCACTGTTGTGTAAAACAAGAACTGCACGTATTGCCAAAGCCTAAAGTTGTCTTTCACAATGTTCAGTCATTGCAAACATGTCATTCAGAAATTGCCACCTTGAGTGCTACTAAAATAGCTAATCCCCTTCTGAACCTATTTTATATATTCCTTGTGATGTCATGACATAATGGTGAAAGACATCCTTGTTCCTAACCATATCAGACGCACAGAAGAGCACTATGTACCTGGCAGTGGCAATTGAACTAATATACCACTGACTCTTGGGTCCATGTTCAGTTGATCAGTGATATCCATAAGTTCTTCCTGAGAAACATCCTTAGGTTTTAGAATGATCTCACTACAAATACCTGAAAGAAAAAAAAGTACAGAAAGTCATTTGACTCACAAAGATCTTTTTTTTTAATTAATGGTGTCTTCCAGTGTGTGATTGCTTCCCTCTGTTCTTGTCCCACTGAAAGAACGGGCCCTTCTAGGAAAAGGATGTTCAAACCACCATCAGGAGGGAACTTTCAAATAATATGGTTGTTTTCTTATGATTCACATGCATTCTTTGGCCCAATATTCCATGCAGCAAATTGCACTTATTTGTGATAGGCACCTGTTAATGGATTTGAAGACAATAAAAATTTCAATACCACCACCACCACCCATTAGGTCAAGTTCAACAGAATGAACTAACCAAGTTTGTCATGTATGATTAACATAAATGTAATTAAAAACAGACCCTTTAAATGTAACATGTAGCTCCCACGTTTCATCATAGGATCAGAAATCACACTGAACTGATTTAATGAGAATTTGAAGAAAAGTAGTAAGAAATGAATATAAATGTTGGGAACTAAGTAATCTATAATAACAAGAATGACAATACAAAATACATGTGATTTTTGTTACTAACAGTTTCAATTACGGTGTACTGAGTAAATATTAGTTTCACTATTTTTTTTTCATTTCCTTATACATTTATAAACCACAGTTAAGCGAGATTTTAATGTTATGAGAGAACATTTTAAAGGTAACAGAACAACTGTTATTTTTCTATTGATGTGTTAAGATCCTTTGCCCAGTTTCAACTCAGTAATTTTCCTAGTCTTGCACTGTTGTGTAAAACAAGAACTGCACGTATTGCCAAAGCCTAAAGTTGTCTTTCACAATGTTCAGTCATTGCAAACATGTCATTCAGAAATTGCCACCTTGAGTGCTACTAAAATAGCTAATCCCCTTCTGAACCTATTTTATATATTCCTTGTGATGTCATGACATAATGGTGAAAGACATCCTTGTTCCTAACCATATCAGACGCACAGAAGAGCACTATGTACCTGGCAGTGGCAATTGAACTAATATACCACTGACTCTTGGGTCCATGTTCAGTTGATCAGTGATATCCATAAGTTCTTCCTGAGAAACATCCTTAGGTTTTAGAATGATCTCACTACAAATACCTGAAAGAAAAAAAAGTACAGAAAGTCATTTGACTCACAAAGATCTTTTTTTTTAATTAATGGTGTCTTCCAGTGTGTGATTGCTTCCCTCTGTTCTTGTCCCACTGAAAGAACGGGCCCTTCTAGGAAAAGGATGTTCAAACCACCATCAGGAGGGAACTTTCAAATAATATGGTTGTTTTCTTATGATTCACATGCATTCTTTGGCCCAATATTCCATGCAGCAAATTGCACTTATTTGTGATAGGCACCTGTTAATGGATTTGAAGACAATAAAAATTTCAATACCACCACCACCACCCATTAGGTCAAGTTCAACAGAATGAACTAACCAAGTTTGTCATGTATGATTAACATAAATGTAATTAAAAACAGACCCTTTAAATGTAACATGTAGCTCCCACGTTTCATCATAGGATCAGAAATCACACTGAACTGATTTAATGAGAATTTGAAGAAAAGTAGTAAGAAATGAATATAAATGTTGGGAACTAAGTAATCTATAATAACAAGAATGACAATACATAATAATAATACATGTCATTAAAGAGCATTTAGTTGACAATTATCATTCATAACTACCATACTTTGAAGTAACATCAGAAAACAGTATCTAATATAACATGTGTAACTGAAACACATCCCCACCGACAGCAGCAGCAGCTTTGATCTTCTTCCGGACATAGGTGTGGCTTGCTGGGTTATCACCCACTAAGATGATACTGAGGTGAGGCCTTCTGTTTCCAAGGGAAATCCACGACTCCACGCCGTGCTGGATTTCTTTCCGGATTTGTTTGGCCATTTCAGTTCCGGAGATAATAACTGCATCGTATCTGTGGAAAACAACAACAAGAAAATACGACTAAAAAGGCCATACGGAATACGCGGTCACATAAATTTAAGGTACAAGAGTGAACAAAACATCTGTGAGTCCCTAAGTGAGCAACTGAAATTTGATTTTTTACAGGTATATTTGACACTCATTCTTCAGGTTCAAAAATGTATTTGTAATTTTTCAAAAAAGGAGTCCAACTCTGCTTTTTAGTTCTATATTATGATCTATCTAGAGTATATATTTCTTCATAACTTTTGCATATATTTTTAATTATTAAACCACAGACTCAAGATCTAGAATATTGGCTCTAGAATATTGGCTTAATAACATTGACTCTATTAAAAGCTCTGCTGTTTTTTGTTTTTCAAAAGAGACAGATCAGCACAGTCTAGTTAAAACTGGCCTCCATCTTCAACGCCCCAGGCATGTTGTACATACATGGCCCCATAGACATCTGACTGAAAGGCAAAATCAGTTCACTCTTATGAGTATATCCTGTACAAGACCCTAAAGACATGAGCTCAGTACTACACAACTCTTCTCATTCACTCCAGGAAAATTTTATCCAGGATAGCTTCCTGACCACACCTGCCAGCCCTGCCTTGCTTGTCATTGATAGGACTGGGCCAGTAGGCAGATGGCTCAGTCTCTCCTTCTGCCAGCCACCCCCTCACCCTGCTCACACCAAGGCATTATTTCTAATAGAAAAACTGCCCCAAACATTATTTCATGACAGTTTATAAATGCTTAAGAATGTAATAAATGCTATACTTTGATAGATGACATAAATTTACCTCTGGAAAGGCACACACACACAAAATGAATGCATTATGGGAAGGTTTTACTGCTCTCTGGGATCTCAATTTAAAAGTGGTGAATTCATATTGGCCCTGCGATGTGTTTAGTTTTGAAAGGTATCTGATAAAGTAAATGATGGTTCCATCTTCCTGTGCCCCTGTCCTTTCAACTATTGGAAGGTCTGGTGAAAGTCTGATCAATAGTGCATGAATATTACACAAAATACTAAATGCAGGTCAATGAATATTGTGAAGGAGACAAAAAGAGGGAAGAAAAACCTTATAGCAACTTAATTTTTTAAAGCCTGTACACCTTTTATGTTCTAACGAGGGCAGGCAGTTTAACTATGAGCTAGTACAAATAAAATGAAAATGTATTGTTCCTTCCAAGTAAGTTAGCACCCTTCTCTGATAGGTTGGTGCACACACATGTAGAACCTGATCAAAAATACCCCATTTCAACCTGGGATCAGTGGTCCTCAGTGTTCATCCAGGTTCATGCAATTTTCATGTAAACAATATTCTCCTAGGAGGTGATCTTGTAAGACGGTCTATGGACATACACGTCAATATTGCCTGGGAAGCTTACTGAACGTGCAATTTCTGAACCCCTACAACCACATCCATGATGTCAACCACATCCAGCCATCCTGGGGGAGGGGATAGAGCCTGGGAATCCACACATCTAACAGGTTCCAACAAGTATTCTTATTCACTATCATGTTTGAAAACTACTTCTTCTGTTCAACACAAAAGTATATTTCAATAAAAAATCATGGGTCTGCTAAGTCTCTTCAGTTGTGTCCAACTCTTTGCAACCGTATGGACCCCTCCAAGCTTCTCTGTCTGTGGAATTCTCCAGGCAAGAATACTGGGCGTGGGGTTTTTTTTTCTTGAATTTTGGGGAAGGTTTAAAACTACAATTTTTTAATAGACAAATCTGCTCCTTCTGCCAGCCACCCCCTCACCCTGCTCACACCAAGGCATTATTTCTAATAGAAAAACTGCCCCAAACATTATTTCATGACAGTTTATAAATGCTTAAGAATGTAATAAATGCTATACTTTGATAGATGACATAAATTTACCTCTGGAAAGGCACACACACAAAATGAATGCATTATGGGAAGGTTTTACTGCTCTCTGGGATCTCAATTTAAAAGTGGTGAATTCATATTGGCCCTGCGATGTGTTTAGTTTTGAAAGGTATCTGATAAAGTAAATGATGGTTCCATCTTCCTGTGCCCTGTCCTTTCAACTATTGGAAGGTCTGGTGAAAGTCTGATCAATAGTGCATGAATATTACACAAAATACTAAATGCAGGTCAATGAATATTGTGAAGGAGACAAAAAGAGGGAAGAAAAACCTTATAGCAACTTAATTTTTAAAGCCTGTACACCTTTTATGTTCTAACGAGGGCAGGCAGTTTAACTATGAGCTAGTACAAATAAAATGAAAATGTATTGTTCCTTCCAAGTAAGTTAGCACCCTTCTCTGATAGGTTGGTGCACACACATGTAGAACCTGATCAAAAATACCCCATTTCAACCTGGGATCAGTGGTCCTCAGTGTTCATCCAGGTTCATGCAATTTTCATGTAAACAATATTCTCCTAGGAGGTGATCTTGTAAGACGGTCTATGGACATACACGTCAATATTGCCTGGGAAGCTTACTGAACGTGCAATTTCTGAACCCCTACAACCACATCCATGATGTCAACCACATCCAGCCATCCTGGGGGAGGGGATAGAGCCTGGGAATCCACACATCTAACAGGTTCCAACAAGTATTCTTATTCACTATCATGTTTGAAAACTACTTCTTCTGTTCAACACAAAAGTATATTTCAATAAAAAATCATGGGTCTGCTAAGTCTCTTCAGTTGTGTCCAACTCTTTGCAACCGTATGGACCCCTCCAAGCTTCTCTGTCTGTGGAATTCTCCAGGCAAGAATACTGGCGTGGGGTTTTCTTGATGGTAAGGTTTAAAACTACAAATTTAAATTATTTAATAGAGCGGTCTTTAGGTTATCTATCATCTCTTGAGTGACCTTTTCTAGTTTGTATCTTTTAACACTCCAATAATTGGTTGCTGTTTTTCAGTCACTCAGTTATGTCTGACTCTTTGTGACCCCCATGGACTGCAGCACGGCTGATGTCTTTGCCCTTCATCACCTCCTAGAGCTTGCTCAAACTCATGCCCATTGACTCAGTGATGCCAATCATCTCATCCTCTGTCTCCCACTTCCCCTCTGCTTTCTATTTTTCTCAACATAGGGGTCTTTTCTCTTTTTTTGGCCACTTCTGTTGGTCTTTCACTTATTTATTTTCCTCCATCTTTGTTCTTTGGCCTGTGTGGGCTTCCCATTGCAGTGGCCTCTCTTCTCACAGAGCACTGGCTCTGGGCACATGTGCTCCAGAGCTCCGGCTCAGTAGTTGGACACAGCGGTCCAGCCCGTGGCACATGGGATCTTCACAGGCCAGGGATTGAACCAGAGCCCCTTGCACTGAAAGGTGGTGTCCTTGCCCACTGGATTACCAGGGAAGCCCCATAGGGGTCTTGTCTAATGAGTTGTCGTCTCTTTGCATCAGGTGGCCAAAGTATTGGAGCTTCAGTTTCAGCATCAATCCTTCCAATGAATATTCAGGGTTAATTACCTTTACGGTTGAGTGCTTTGATCTTCTTGCTGTCCAAGGAACTCTCAAGAGTCTTCTCCAACACTACAGTTCAAAAGCATCAATTTTGGGGTGGACGGCTTTCTTTATGGTCTGACCCTCACATCTATACGTGATTACTGGAAAAACCATAGCTTTGACTATACAGACTTCTGTCACTGCTTTTTTTTTTTCCCAAAGAAATGCATTTTATTTATTTATTTATTTTTGGCTAGTCTCAGTTTTCACTGCTGCTGCAGGCTACTCTCCAGTTGCAGGGAGTGAGGGCTACCCTCTAGTTGAGGTGAGCAGGCTTCTTGTTGTGGAGACTTCTCTTGTGGAACTCAGGTTCTAGGGTACACGGTTTCAACAGTTGTGGCTCTGAGGCTCTAGAGCACAGGCTGAATAGTTGTGGCTCACAGGCTTAGTTGCTCCTCAGCATGTGGGATCTTCCCGGATCAGGGATCAAACCTGTGTCTCTTGCATTGGCAGGCAAACTCTTTACCACTGAGACACCAAGGAAGCCCTGTCACTACTTTTTAATAAGCTGTCTAGGTTTGTCATAGCTTTTTTTCCAAGGAGCAAGCATCTTTTAATTTCATGGCTACAGTCACCATCTGCAGTGATTCTGGAGCCCAAGAAAGAAAAAAAGCTCCCAAATAACTTATTTGATGACTTTTATCTTAAATATTTGTCAAAGAAAGATACTTTGAAAGGAGACATGAAAATAGCACCTGTGAAAATACTTAGGCTGAACTGTCCTCATGAAAAACACTAGGACTGGGCTTCCCTGGTGGTCCAGTGGGTGAAGAGTCCGCCTTGCAGTGCAAGGGGCACTGGTTCGATCCCTGGCCCAGAAAGAGCCACGTGTTGTGGAGTAGCTGGACCGGTGTGTCCAATTATGTGCTAATGCTCCAGAGTTAGTGCTCCGGAATGAGAGAGGCCACTGCAATGGGAGGCCCACACAGGCCAAAGAATAAAGATGGATGTGTCCAGTCCAGGAAGCCCTGTTTCAAGAGTTTCCTCTTTGCATCAGGTGGCCAAAGTATTGGAGCTTCAGTTTCAGCATCAATCCTTCCAATGAATATTCAGGGTTAATTACCTTTACGGTTGAGTGCTTTGATCTTCTTGCTGTCCAAGGAACTCTCAAGAGTCTTCTCCAACACTACAGTTCAAAAGCATCAATTTTGGGGTGGACGGCTTTCTTTATGGTCTGACCCTCACATCTATACGTGATTACTGGAAAAACCATAGCTTTGACTATACAGACTTCTGTCACTGCTTTTTTTTTCCCAAAGAAATGCATTTTATTTATTTATTTATTTTTGGCTAGTCTCAGTTTTCACTGCTGCTGCAGGCTACTCTCCAGTTGCAGGGAGTGAGGGCTACCCTCTAGTTGAGGTGAGCAGGCTTCTTGTTGTGGAGACTTCTCTTGTGGAACTCAGGTTCTAGGGTACACGGTTTCAACAGTTGTGGCTCTGAGGCTCTAGAGCACAGGCTGAATAGTTGTGGCTCACAGGCTTAGTTGCTCCTCAGCATGTGGGATCTTCCCGGATCAGGGATCAAACCTGTGTCTCTTGCATTGGCAGGCAAACTCTTTACCACTGAGACACCAAGGAAGCCCTGTCACTACTTTTTAATAAGCTGTCTAGGTTTGTCATAGCTTTTTTTCCAAGGAGCAAGCATCTTTTAATTTCATGGCTACAGTCACCATCTGCAGTGATTCTGGAGCCCAAGAAAGAAAAAAAGCTCCCAAATAACTTATTTGATGACTTTTATCTTAAATATTTGTCAAAGAAAGATACTTTGAAAGGAGACATGAAAATAGCACCTGTGAAAATACTTAGGCTGAACTGTCCTCATGAAAAACACTAGGACTGGGCTTCCCTGGTGGTCCAGTGGGTGAAGAGTCCGCCTTGCAGTGCAAGGGGCACTGGTTCGATCCCTGGCCCAGAAAGAGCCACGTGTTGTGGAGTAGCTGGACCGGTGTGTCCAATTATGTGCTAATGCTCCAGAGTTAGTGCTCCGGAATGAGAGAGGCCACTGCAATGGGAGGCCCACACAGGCCAAAGAATAAAGATGGATGGAAATAAGTAAATAAATAAATAACAATAAAAGAGGCCAAAATTAAGAAAAAAAAGGTCACACTAAAAACACTAGGACTGAGGCTATGTTCCACTTCGAAGAGCTTGCTGAGTTGATCCGGTGCTTTACCATCCATAGAGAAAGTGTTTCTAAAACTAAAACTACTACCTGTCTAAAGAAGAGAGTAATTTGCAACTTTTAAGAAAACTGCAGCAAGTTTAATTTTTAGATTAAGTACATGTTGTTTTTTCTCTTTCAGAAAATTATGAGTGTCAAGGTATTAAAGGAAGACATGGCTAAGGAACATTCAAGTTCAGTCATCCTTCCACAGCCTGGGTTTGAACGGTCCACTTACCCATGGATTTTTCTCACTAACTAGGTATCATGGCACAACACAGTTTTCGGATGGTTGAAGCTTAGAAGGCAAAACTGCAAATACAGAGTGCCACTGTGAAGATTTTTGAGTCTATGGAGGGTCAGCATCTCAAACCTCTGCACTGTTCACACACGTGGAACTGAATTCATTATTGCTACTACTGTGAGCAAGAATCCCTTAGAAGAAATGGAGTAGTCCTCGTAGTCAACAAAAAAAGTCTAAAACACAGTACTTGGGTGAAATATTACTTTGTATGTTTTTTACTCATAAACATGTGGCTTTGTCAAAAATTATACAGGGACATTGCCATTAATACACATCAAAAGTGAAGTCAATTTGATCCTTGGATATCTTTCACACAATGCACCCTGTCGTTACTTGCTCAAGTGTTATCTCCTGCGAAGAAAGTCGTTTTGCACAACAGCCCCAAAGAAGGCAGGACAAGGATCACTCCTTTTTAGGTTTTTCTCCCCATATTGCTCGGCTAGCGCTAAATGTCACTTCACTAGGAAAGAATACATCATAATAGAAGGGCTAGGGAGGTATTAGTCATCCAGTAGCATAACGCAGTACAAGTTACTCACCCAAAGTCAGAAGCCCTGAGTTCTTCACTCTTAAGAATTACAGTGAAGTTTGACAAGTTACTTAACTGCTTTCAAAGGCATACAATTTCCTCATGTATATAATGGGAATATTCTCTGTTGAGCTTACAAAGGAAGGCCTGACTAAGAGTTGATTGGCTGATTTGTAAAAATGGCTCTCCTACTTTCTGTTAAGTAACAGATGGAGAAATATTCAGAGACCCACATGTAGTCTCATATTACAGTAATATGGGACTAAAAAGCCATCAGGGCTTCCCTGGTGGCTCAGTGGTAAAGAATCCACCTGCTAATGCAAGAGACGCATCTTCTATCCCTGGATCGTGAAGATTCCCCTGGAGAAGGAAACGGTAACTCCTATATTTTTGCCTGGGAAATCCCATGGACAGAGGAGCCTGATGAGCTTGGTCTATGGGGTCACAAAGAGTTGGACACAACTTAGCAACTGAACAACAAGCCATCAGCATTTAATGTTCCTATGAACTTGTCCACTTACCTATTTACTTTCCAGAAAATAAACTACAACCATCCTAATCTATGGTTTCTGGAACTAAATTAATGGTTTAATTAACTAAAACAAAGTAGTAAACAGGAGGAAAAAAAAATTACTTTTCGTGTGTATAAAAATACTCTTTCTCAAAATAGAATAACAAAATCTACTCAAGATCAACAGAGTATTTAATTTGTATACTTGACATCTTCTGCATATATGTTTCAATCTCATTTTCAATCACAACGTAGAGCTGCAATAAATGGTTTTATGATCCATAAAGATGAAAAAACCTCATACAGTCATTAGCAATTCAAATATTTCTGCAGGTCCTAGCATAGTTTGCTTTGTATCTTAGGGCAAAATGTGAAGATTTTTGAGTTCAAATTAACAGGAACAAAACAAACTCAAGAGAACCAGGGCAAATTTACGTATGGAATAAAACCAATCACTAGTACTAGGGAGCCTTTCAAAGTAAGAATTCTTTTTTTTAAAAGCAAATTAATACTTAGAAATGTTAAGTTTATAGCCTTTTAAAAATATTTCATTTCACCTCCCAAATGCTGTCTTATACTGTGAAGTAATTTTATCAGAAATTATACTCCTATAAGTCAATAAAATTAAAGCAAAGCAAGTCCTTTCCATTATGTATGATTCTGTTATTCAATGTTGTAACTTAACTCTTTAAGGACTCTAATCTGTAACTTAGAACATCAGTGACCACCTCAATATAATTTTGCAGAAAAGATCTTAGACGCTAAGCTTTGTATCATGAGAATCCTTGGGCAGTTTGTTGAACCCCATGGACATTTTCTTCGAACAATTTTTTTTTAAGTTCATAATACACAGGTTTACAAGGAAAGTAGTTTTACTGAAATATTGTTATCAAATACTTTCTTTAAAAAAAGCATTAAATAAAAGATCTAGTGGCAAGTCTGATTACTACCATAACATCAACGTTGTGCTGAGTGTATATATGTTTTGAGATCTCTCCATCAATTGTGTTATTAATATACCTGTGTTTGGGCTTCCCCTGGTGGTCCAGTGGGTAAGGACACCGCCTTGCAGTGCAAGGAGCACCAGTTCGATCCCTGGCTATTTACTTTCCAGAAAATAAACTACAACCATCCTAATCTATGGTTTCTGGAACTAAATTAATGGTTTAATTAACTAAAACAAAGTAGTAAACAGGAGGAAAAAAAAATTACTTTTCGTGTGTATAAAAATACTCTTTCTCAAAATAGAATAACAAAATCTACTCAAGATCAACAGAGTATTTAATTTGTATACTTGACATCTTCTGCATATATGTTTCAATCTCATTTTCAATCACAACGTAGAGCTGCAATAAATGGTTTTATGATCCATAAAGATGAAAAAACCTCATACAGTCATTAGCAATTCAAATATTTCTGCAGGTCCTAGCATAGTTTGCTTTGTATCTTAGGGCAAAATGTGAAGATTTTGAGTTCAAATTAACAGGAACAAAACAAACTCAAGAGAACCAGGGCAAATTTACGTATGGAATAAAACCAATCACTAGTACTAGGGAGCCTTTCAAAGTAAGAATTCTTTTTTTTAAAAGCAAATTAATACTTAGAAATGTTAAGTTTATAGCCTTTTAAAAATATTTCATTTCACCTCCCAAATGCTGTCTTATACTGTGAAGTAATTTTATCAGAAATTATACTCCTATAAGTCAATAAAATTAAAGCAAAGCAAGTCCTTTCCATTATGTATGATTCTGTTATTCAATGTTGTAACTTAACTCTTTAAGGACTCTAATCTGTAACTTAGAACATCAGTGACCACCTCAATATAATTTTGCAGAAAAGATCTTAGACGCTAAGCTTTGTATCATGAGAATCCTTGGGCAGTTTGTTGAACCCCATGGACATTTTCTTCGAACAATTTTTTTTTAAGTTCATAATACACAGGTTTACAAGGAAAGTAGTTTTACTGAAATATTGTTATCAAATACTTTCTTTAAAAAAAGCATTAAATAAAAGATCTAGTGGCAAGTCTGATTACTACCATAACATCAACGTTGTGCTGAGTGTATATATGTTTTGAGATCTCTCCATCAATTGTGTTATTAATATACCTGTGTTTGGGCTTCCCCTGGTGGTCCAGTGGGTAAGGACACCGCCTTGCAGTGCAAGGAGCACCAGTTCGATCCCTGGCCTGGGAACATCCCACGTGCCGCGGAGCGGCTGGACCGATGTGTCCAATCACCGATCCGGAGCTCTGAAGCGCATGTGCCCAGAGCTGGCGCTCTGCAGCAACAGACGCCACCGCGATGGGAGGCCCACACGGGCCAAAGAACAAAGACGGATGAAAATAGAGAAATGGAAGACAAATGGAAGTGGCCTGCCCGCTCCCCTCCCTCCCCAACCTGACCCCCGCCCAAAATAAATAATAAATAAATAAATCTTTAAAAATATATATATATAATACCTGTGTTTTTACAGGCAGTATCGTAAGGTTTGAGGCCAACATTCACAATTGAAGAAAATGTTAAATTTATCAGAGATTACTGACCTCCCAACTAAGTTTCAGGATCCCTTGAATTCTAACCATGAAGTTCCAGGTAGATATACTCTGTCTTAAGGAAATCTGACAAGAGAATTTTTAAGATTTATATGCAAAATCAGTTTTCTTGACTCACAAAAGCTCTGTAGTTTAATATGAATTTTCAGAAAGAAGATAAACACCAGAGAGATATTGTTTGTAGAGAAATGCACCTCAGAGATCATACAAATTCAAACCCAGTCTTCACCATTTATTTACTGTATTATCATGGATTATTTAATTTCTCTATGTCTCAATCTCCTATTCTGTTAATTGGGAATAGTAGTAGTGTCTACTTTCTTTGGTTGTTACAAAGGTTGAAAGATACACTATATGTTAAAAATCTCAGCAAAATGCTTAACATAGAGTAAGGGAACATTAAATATTAATAAGAATTTATTTTTCAACCATACAACTGGATTTCTTAAGGCAAGATGATGTTCACTGCAGAGTTAATAATAAATAGCCCAAGTAGGAAGAGGAAACATCTACTTTTAAATATAACAGACCCTCACTTTAAGAATTTTAAACCCCAACTCTTCTGAGAGTAATTCTTTAAAAAGCATTAAATAAAAGATCTATCACGCCTGGCTAGTGATATGTTTTGAGACCCCATCAATTGTGTTATTAATATACCTGTGTTTGGGCTTCCTGGTGGTCCAGTGGGTAAGGACACCGCCTTGCAGTGAAAGGAGCACCAGTTCGATCCCTGGCCTGGGAACATCCCACGTGCCGCGGAGCGGCTGGACCGATGTGTCCAATCACCGATCCGGAGCTCTGAAGCGCATGTGCCCAGAGCTGGCGCTCTGCAGCAACAGACGCCACCGCGATGGGAGGCCCACACGGGCCAAAGAACAAAGACGGATGAAAATAGAGAAATGGAAGACAAATGGAAGTGGCCTGCCCGCTCCCCTCCCTCCCCAACCTGACCCCCGCCCAAAATAAATAATAAATAAATAAATCTTTAAAAATATATATATATAATACCTGTGTTTTTACAGGCAGTATCGTAAGGTTTGAGGCCAACATTCACAATTGAAGAAAATGTTAAATTTATCAGAGATTACTGACCTCCCAACTAAGTTTCAGGATCCCTTGAATTCTAACCATGAAGTTCCAGGTAGATATACTCTGTCTTAAGGAAATCTGACAAGAGAATTTTTAAGATTTATATGCAAAATCAGTTTTCTTGACTCACAAAAGCTCTGTAGTTTAATATGAATTTTCAGAAAGAAGATAAACACCAGAGAGATATTGTTTGTAGAGAAATGCACCTCAGAGATCATACAAATTCAAACCCAGTCTTCACCATTTATTTACTGTATTATCATGGATTATTTAATTTCTCTATGTCTCAATCTCCTATTCTGTTAATTGGGAATAGTAGTAGTGTCTACTTTCTTTGGTTGTTACAAAGGTTGAAAGATACACTATATGTTAAAAATCTCAGCAAAATGCTTAACATAGAGTAAGGGAACATTAAATATTAATAAGAATTTATTTTTCAACCATACAACTGGATTTCTTAAGGCAAGATGATGTTCACTGCAGAGTTAATAATAAATAGCCCAAGTAGGAAGAGGAAACATCTACTTTTAAATTATAACAGACCCTCACTTTAGAATGACAAATCTTTGAATATAGTCTCTTGGCTCAAGGCATACTCTTCAATGAGAGTAATTCTAGAAATCCAAGTAGAGTTCAGATCATTAAGTTAACAAACCTGGTTGGTATGATGTAGACAAGAACATGACCCACATCTGTGAGTAGATTATTTCATATTTCATGCACTAGACATTAACCAACAGCAAAATGGTTAGGTAATTTATGGCAGCTTGACAACGTCATGTTACGATGCAGCCAAACGTTAACAAAAACAATGGCAACACAGAAAACGCCTGTAATGTAATATTAACTGGTGCAGCTGGATAAAACTTCCTGGATACTATCCAACCATGAGTTCTTTGAAATTAATTTAGGTTTGGATTATAATCCCATTCTGAACACAAATTAGTTGATTTTTCTGGTCCAAACTGCATTTCTTAATAGTAAATCTAACTTACTGCTACTCATGAATTTATCCCACTCATTTTGAGTTCAAATTTCACCCAAGCCCCAATATCTTTAAGCATCCTTCTACAACTTAATCATGCCTAAGCCAAACTATTTTTAAAGACCTTCAATGAGTTCTACAGAATTCCATGAAGAGTATGTAACCAAAGAAGGTAATCTGGTGGGTTTCTTTCCTGCTGTTTTCATCATCTAATTAGGGCATTAACATGAATTAATAATAATACAACTACAAAGCATCTGAAATACAAATATTTGGTTCATTAAAAAAATTGCTAGATTGTTACTAAAATCATGCCTGACTAACTTTTAAAACTGTTCATCCTGAAATTGATTTTGGGGACATTAACATGAATTAGAATCTATGTTAATTGCTTTTCTTTCGGATATTAAGTCTCAATCTCCTATTCTGTTAATTGGGAATAGTAGTAGTGTCTACTTTCTTTGGTTGTTACAAAGGTTGAAAGATACACTATATGTTAAAAATCTCAGCAAAATGCTTAACATAGAGTAAGGGAACATTAAATATTAATAAGAATTTATTTTTCAACCATACAACTGGATTTCTTAAGGCAAGATGATGTTCACTGCAGAGTTAATAATAAATAGCCCAAGTAGGAAGAGGAAACATCTACTTTTAAATTATAACAGACCCTCACTTTAGAATGACAAATCTTTGAATATAGTCTCTTGGCTCAAGGCATACTCTTCAATGAGAGTAATTCTAGAAATCCAAGTAGAGTTCAGATCATTAAGTTAACAAACCTGGTTGGTATGATGTAGACAAGAACATGACCCACATCTGTGAGTAGATTATTTCATATTTCATGCACTAGACATTAACCAACAGCAAAATGGTTAGGTAATTTATGGCAGCTTGACAACGTCATGTTACGATGCAGCCAAACGTTAACAAAAACAATGGCAACACAGAAAACGCCTGTAATGTAATATTAACTGGTGCAGCTGGATAAAACTTCCTGGATACTATCCAACCATGAGTTCTTTGAAATTAATTTAGGTTTGGATTATAATCCCATTCTGAACACAAATTAGTTGATTTTTTTCTGGTCCAAACTGCATTTCTTAATAGTAAATCTAACTTACTGCTACTCATGAATTTATCCCACTCATTTTGAGTTCAAATTTCACCCAAGCCCCAATATCTTTAAGCATCCTTCTACAACTTAATCATGCCTAAGCCAAACTATTTTTAAAGACCTTCAATGAGTTCTACAGAATTCCATGAAGAGTATGTAACCAAAGAAGGTAATCTGGTGGGTTTCTTTCCTGCTGTTTTCATCATCTAATTAGGGCATTAACATGAATTAATAATAATACAACTACAAAGCATCTGAAATACAAATATTTGGTTCATTAAAAAAATTGCTAGATTGTTACTAAAATCATGCCTGACTAACAAGGGTGAGATTAGTATTAGTTTTCTCTGTTCACCTATTGATCCATTTTAATCAGAAAATTTGATTTTGGAGACATTACATTAGAACATATTATCACTGACCAGCTGAAGCATAGACATAAAACTAAGATATAAGACAATAAATGGTGAAACATTTAGGTTCTAAATTTAAAGTGACACAATAACTGCTTAGAAAGAAAAACTGTAACCAGGTAGCTATCGTAATTCATTGTCATTAGAACAGGTAAGGCATTAATACATGAAAATCACAATCAGCCAGCAAAATAAAATGTTACATTGAGAATCTGCCTTTGCTAGCCATTGGGACTAACTCTATCTTGTCTGAAATAATTCTATAGAAAATCAGGTTAGTAATGGTCATAACTGTGGAGTCTGGGTCTTTCAAGCTTCACATGAGGACAAAAGCACCTTTAAATTAATTCTACAGCAGAGAGAGAAATTGAGTAAATACTAGATGAGAGAGTCTCAAGAAAAATGAACAGTCTTACATATACAATTTGTCTTTTTAAAATTATTAAAGTATCCACTCTATGAAAGATGAATTAATCACTCAGCTGTATCCACCTCTTTGTGGTGGATTGTAGCCTGCCAGGCTTCTACGTCCATGGAATTCTCCAGTGAAGAATACTGGAGTGGGTTCTCCAGGGGATTGTCTCAACCCTAGGATTGAACCTGGGTCACTTGCATTGCAGGATTCTTTACCATTTGAACCACCAGAGAAGCCCCATAATACATGACTATCAAAATAACATAAACCAGTATCTCTTACAAGTTCTAAAAATACATTTTTTTAATGCCAGCTTAGCTGCAAAAAATGATAAAGCCATTGGCAGTGAGACATAAAGAAAAGGTGAGGTTTCCATATAGGGCTGTAGGTCAGGACACAAAATTTTACAAACACTGAAAGGAATCATAGTAGGAAAGGGGAACCACAGGGGGCTTTGCCAAATTAATTTCTTTGGGAATCACTCAGTAAAAGGATAAGCATGGAACAATCCTTAGGGTATCCAGTTAGTTACTAAAAATGACTTGATGTAGTAAAGCAAAGTTTGGGGAAGTCTGTTGAATACCCACAAATCTGCCTTGACCACGCATTAATGTACAAAGTCGGTAACCCTGCCTCCAAGGGGATAGACTACTGTGTTGCTCCATACATTGAAAAACACTGGGCCAGACTCATGCGGTGTTTTACAACCCAAGCACATTTTGCTTTGTAAACGTCTCACACAGCAAGGCAAAATTGAGAGAACTGAATCACGAAGAATTTTTTATTTGTAGCTTTTTGGCTGTTTAGGTAATTCATTTCAAGAAACAGTAAGCTGCAACAAATAGATAGGCTTCTTTATTTATTTCCTTGACATTTAAATATATTTTCTTCCAATTAATAAACCTATGTTCTCGTGAGTAAATGGGGAAAAAAACTCACAGCAAACCTCAAAGGGAAACCATTCTAAGATAAATATTAAATGATAAACAATACTTTTGTAATTCTCAAACTCTGTTAGTAATGGTCATAACTGTGGAGTCTGGGTCTTTCAAGCTTCACATTTAAATTAATTCTACAGCAGAGAGAAATTGAGTAAATACTAGATGAGAGAGTCTCAAGAAAAATGAACAGTCTTACATATACAATTTGTCTTTTTAAAATTATTAAAGTATCCACTCTATGAAAGATGAATTAATCACTCAGCTGTATCCACCTCTTTGTGGTGGATTGTAGCCTGCCAGGCTTCTACGTCCATGGAATTCTCCAGTGAAGAATACTGGAGTGGGTTCTCCAGGGGATTGTCTCAACCCTAGGATTGAACCTGGGTCACTTGCATTGCAGGATTCTTTACCATTTGAACCACCAGAGAAGCCCCATAATACATGACTATCAAAATAACATAAACCAGTATCTCTTACAAGTTCTAAAAATACATTTTTTTAATGCCAGCTTAGCTGCAAAAAATGATAAAGCCATTGGCAGTGAGACATAAAGAAAAGGTGAGGTTTCCATATAGGGCTGTAGGTCAGGACACAAAATTTTACAAACACTGAAAGGAATCATAGTAGGAAAGGGGAACCACAGGGGGCTTTGCCAAATTAATTTCTTTGGGAATCACTCAGTAAAAGGATAAGCATGGAACAATCCTTAGGGTATCCAGTTAGTTACTAAAAATGACTTGATGTAGTAAAGCAAAGTTTGGGGAAGTCTGTTGAATACCCACAAATCTGCCTTGACCACGCATTAATGTACAAAGTCGGTAACCCTGCCTCCAAGGGGATAGACTACTGTGTTGCTCCATACATTGAAAAACACTGGGCCAGACTCATGCGGTGTTTTACAACCCAAGCACATTTTGCTTTGTAAACGTCTCACACAGCAAGGCAAAATTGAGAGAACTGAATCACGAAGAATTTTTTATTTGTAGCTTTTTGGCTGTTTAGGTAATTCATTTCAAGAAACAGTAAGCTGCAACAAATAGATAGGCTTCTTTATTTATTTCCTTGACATTTAAATATATTTTCTTCCAATTAATAAACCTATGTTCTCGTGAGTAAATGGGGAAAAAAACTCACAGCAAACCTCAAAGGGAAACCATTCTAAGATAAATATTAAATGATAAACAATACTTTTGTAATTCTCAAATTCTGTTAAACATTATTTCTTGAAATGCTGCTTGTTAAAAAAAGCTTCTCTATTACAAAAGTACTTATGTTCCATTATAGGTATCTAACTAGCCAAAAAATATGTAAAACAATCCAAAATACTTTTTTCATTTAAGGTTCTACACCAGAAACTGGTAATAAATCTGTTAATTAAAAGCAGTCAGTATCATTAGGGAAACTGTGCTCTGGCCCAGCACCAGCACTTGGCCCCGGCAGCCACAGAGCAGCCAGAAGCTGTGGGCCAACACTATCACGTGAGTTTATCAAACTCAAAGATTTGGGGACTTCCCTGGTTGTCCAGTGGTGAAGAGTCTGCCTTCCAATGCAGGAGATGCAGGTTTGATCCCTGGTCAGGCAACTAAGCTCACATGCCACAATGAAAGATCCTGCATGCAGCAACTAAGACCCAATGCAGCCAAATACATACTAAAATAGTTAAAAAAAAAAAAAAAAAACTCAAAGATCTGTTTCAGTAAGAATAACACTAAGGCTCAAATTTCAAGTCAAGAAGATAACGTTGTAGTTAAACCACATTCACTATGAATAACTACACAACTAATGTGTCACTACATATTAACTCATTATTGACCGGGGGATTTTTGCAGAGACTAACACCTGTGGCCAGCAATTTGTTATGAAGTGATAGTGATATATCTCCAGCCAATACCATTTGGGTAACAAAAGTCAGATGAATACGTCTCTGGTCAATAATGTGTTAAAAGAGATGACCGAGGATGGGGGCAAGTGGGGAGGCAGACAGTGGCGACCTCTGGAAGATGGAATCTCTTCTCTCTGCTGGTCCTAGAAGAGAAAAGAGACACCAGTGAGCATCAACACACTGTCTGAATTTCTCCCCACCCGAGACCCATCAGTCCACAGGTGTTTCTCAACCTTATGGCCAACTTCACCTTCACGTATGGTACTTAGTCCCAAACAGGTAACAGAACAGCACCCTACCCTAAGCTAATCAGTGCTGCCTCGAAAAAATAAAAACCTATCCAAGGTATTATTTATTTCTATACAGCTATAATCTGAATGCTGCTGGATTGAAAGTAATGCTTCTGCATCTGTAGTAAAAATAGCTATCCAAAATTATTCCACTCAATTATTTTAATATAAACCAACTATAAAAATGATCCCTGAAAGTATAGTCTTCATTCAATTATTTTAAATGATGGAGACCATAAATTCAATTGTAAAAAATCTGAATTATCCGTGTAGGGGAGGGGAGTGGCTTCAAGGAGATATTTAGGTTTTAGCTGTTGTGATTTTCATTCATTAAATTGGTAACCTGGAGAAGACAGGGTGGTGTGGTTGTCTATGTACACCAGCTGACAGAGGGAAATTAACCAGCTCATACAATTTGAAAAGGTTATCTTCACTCTGGGAAGAAGTCCTAAAATAACTGAAATTCAACAAATAATTAATTACCTAATAATCTAAACAGTATAGCTATATGTGCATTAATTTCTTCAATTCTCTAATACAAAGTGAATTCTATAGAATCTGCTTTTCTCAGGTTGCAGCTGATAATTCCAAACCAACTAGCAAATTATTTTCAGACACCATGAGAGCTTCTGCAGTCAGAACTCTTGAGTCATTCACTATGAATAACTACACAACTAATGTGTCACTACATATTAACTCATTATTGACCGGGGGATTTTTGCAGAGACTAACACCTGTGGCCAGCAATTTGTTATGAAGTGATAGTGATATATCTCCAGCCAATACCATTTGGGTAACAAAAGTCAGATGAATACGTCTCTGGTCAATAATGTGTTAAAAGAGATGACCGAGGATGGGGGCAAGTGGGGAGGCAGACAGTGGCGACCTCTGGAAGATGGAATCTCTTCTCTCTGCTGGTCCTAGAAGAGAAAAGAGACACCAGTGAGCATCAACACACTGTCTGAATTTCTCCCCACCCGAGACCCATCAGTCCACAGGTGTTTCTCAACCTTATGGCCAACTTCACCTTCACGTATGGTACTTAGTCCCAAACAGGTAACAGAACAGCACCCTACCCTAAGCTAATCAGTGCTGCCTCGAAAAATAAAAACCTATCCAAGGTATTATTTATTTCTATACAGCTATAATCTGAATGCTGCTGGATTGAAAGTAATGCTTCTGCATCTGTAGTAAAAATAGCTATCCAAAATTATTCCACTCAATTATTTTAATATAAACCAACTATAAAAATGATCCCTGAAAGTATAGTCTTCATTCAATTATTTTAAATGATGGAGACCATAAATTCAATTGTAAAAAATCTGAATTATCCGTGTAGGGGAGGGGAGTGGCTTCAAGGAGATATTTAGGTTTTAGCTGTTGTGATTTTCATTCATTAAATTGGTAACCTGGAGAAGACAGGGTGGTGTGGTTGTCTATGTACACCAGCTGACAGAGGGAAATTAACCAGCTCATACAATTTGAAAAAGGTTATCTTCACTCTGGGAAGAAGTCCTAAAATAACTGAAATTCAACAAATAATTAATTACCTAATAATCTAAACAGTATAGCTATATGTGCATTAATTTCTTCAATTCTCTAATACAAAGTGAATTCTATAGAATCTGCTTTTCTCAGGTTGCAGCTGATAATTCCAAACCAACTAGCAAATTATTTTCAGACACCATGAGAGCTTCTGCAGTCAGAACTCTTGAGTCATTGCTATTTTCTCACATATCTTCCTTGGAATCACTACAAACTATGTCCAAAGTAAACCATAAAGGATTTCTTTCTTTTCTTTTCTTTTTTTTTGCCTCTAAGTCATAGTTTATTTTTCATTCATCTTTATTCTTTGGCCTATGTGGGCCTCCCACTGCAGTGGCCTCTCAAGTTGCAGAGCACCAGCTCTGGACGCATGAGCGCTGGATCGCAACTGGACACACCCGCCCAGCTGCTCCTCAGCACGTGGGATCCTCCCTCGCCAGGGATCGAACCAGTGCCCCTTGCACTGCAAGGCGGACTCACCACCCACTGAACCACCAGGGAAGGCCCCCCCCCGCCCCTTTTTACGTCAATAACTCGACTAAAATCCAAATATATACAACGAAGAGTAATCAATTTACGTTAAATAAGAAGTAGCTATGTTTCCACATTATTGATCTTTCCTTTCTTCCCGGTATAGTGCTGGGCACTGGGGCTACGGAAAAGACAAGACACGACCTGTGGCCTCCTAAGACTGCAGTTTTACTCACATTACTGGAAGCCTTCAAAGTCTGAAAACTGAATCTGTTCTGGGCTTACTGGCTCTGGGCCTGGAGAATATACTTTCAGCCTCTACGATTTGACTTCGTAGCTACAAGGAACGGGCGGACAGATGATGCATTCCTAGGTACCATTTGTGCAAGCGTTCACACCAAACCGTACTCGCAATCAGCTATCCAGCAACGAGGTCCAAAGAGATGCAGTGAATCTTAACATTGACCACGTGAATCAAAGACTGCAGAGATTTGAGAAGCGTCATACAGAAAAACAGCGAGAAGTCAAGATTAATGTCTGATTTTGTGAAAACACTCAGAATTTCAGAGCTGAAAAAGACATCAGTAGTACCACCAACAAAGAATTTCCGAACCTCAAACACTAGGAAACCACCTGGCCATTGCCCACTCCTTTGTTTATGAAACACAACAATAACCAAAACCAACCAAATGCTTCCAACAAGCAGACCACGTGTTTTTACGGGCCCTTTTCTCTGGGTCTCAAAGGTCTTCCTAGTCACTCAACTGCACCTGCTGCAAAGATGAAACGTCCCAGTGAGGACAGAGCACGTTCAAGTTGCCTGACTTTAGGCCGATGCGACCGCAGGGCCAAGGTCGGAGCGAAGGCAGGCCTCGCCCCCGCCGCGCCGCGGCCCCGGAGTTCCGGGTCTCCGGCGCCCGAGCCTGGCCCGAGCCCGCTGCAGACGCCCCGCCGCCCCTCCCACAGCCGGCGGCTCCGC
The DNA here is from genome assembly GCA_022376925.1 of Tragulus kanchil. Lineage (NCBI taxonomy): Eukaryota > Metazoa > Chordata > Mammalia > Artiodactyla > Tragulidae > Tragulus > Tragulus kanchil. Next base: position 157,732,766 of record JAIOJX010000025.1, on the reverse strand, counting down.
ACCCGGGAGCGCTCCTACCGCAAGTTGCTGCTCCGAAAACCCCGGAACGCCTGCCCGGCCGCTCCCGATGCCGTGAAGGGCGACGCCGCGCTCTGGCCCAGCGCCGGCCCTCGGCCCAGGCGGCCGCGGAGCAGGCAGAAGCCGCGGGCCGACACCGTCATGGCCGCGACCGCCGGCTCCAGGACAGAGGCGCCACCTCCGCCGCGCGGGTCCCCGCAGCTGCAGGCCGGGCTCCGCCCCCACCCGGCTCGGCGGGAGAGCGAGCCCCAGGTCGAGGGCTCCCAGGGACATCTTGCAGGGGCGGGGCTAGAAGCCGAGCTCAGGGCCGGGGGCGGGGCCGAAAAGACCACCAGGGGGCGGGGCCGGGACCCCAGCCCCAGGCTGGACTGGCAGGTGCGTCTGAAGACGAGCTCGCGGTGTGGGCTGGCGGCGATTCGGCTTCTCCAGCAACCGACATGCTGCCTATGTGCCCTTAGCCAGGACACAGGGAAAGAGTGTAATCAGTTCAAGCAGCAAGCTCCCCTTCTCCTAAACCAGAGCTCCGCCCCGCGACTTCCCAGGCTACCTGGAATTTCATTTAAAGCAGGAAGAGTGTTAAACATTCTGTTTCCCTTAGTGAGACCTTGGAATACCTTTCTCCTGAGAGCAGGAGAAAGAAAGTTAAGAGTGCGTGTGTGGAGGGAGAAGAGGGACCTGGCTGAACAAGGCTTGGATCCGAGAATTTCTATAGTTCTACCTTATCAATTCCACTTCGGAGACGAAAAACTGGCGGTCATTTTCTTTTTATTTTTAATTCCCACCCCCCAGCATGCCTCTTTTATTTTTATATTTATTTTCATCCATCGTCTATTCCTTGGCATGTGTGGGCCTCCCATTGCAGTGGCCCCTCTTGTTGCAGAGCACTGGCTCTGTGCGCATGCTCTCCAGAGCACTGGCTTGTAATTGGACACACCGGTCCAGGTGCTCCGTGGCACGTGGGATCTTCCTGGGTCAAGGGTCGGACTCTCTGCCCACTGGACCACCAGGGAAGCCCTATCTTATTTACCTATAAGCCATATCTTATTTATCTTTTCCTCTGTTGATGGACATTCAGGTTGTTTCGCTGTCTTGGCCATTGTAAATAGTGCCACAATGAACATTGGAGTGTATGTGTCTTTCTGAATTACAGTTTTCTATGGATATGGAGCGTCCCAGGTGGCACAGTGGTAGATGAATCCACCTCCCAATGCAGGAGATGCAGGAGATGAGAGCTTGATCCTCGGGTCTATAAGATCCCCTAGAGTCGGAAATGGCAACTCACTCCAGTATTCTTACCTGGAAAATCCCATGGACAGAGGAGCTTAACAGGCTAGAGTTCATAGGGTCACAAAAGAGTTAGGGGTAACTGAGTGACTGAACACGCATACATGGATATATGGACCAGGAGTCGGATTTCTGGATTATACAGTAGTTCTATGCTTAATTTTTTAAGGAACTTCCATATTGTTTTCCTTAGTGACTTTACCACTTTACATTCCCACCAACAGTGTAGGAGGGCTCCCTTTTCTCTATATACTTCAGCATTTATTGTTTATAGATTTTTTTAGGATGGTCATTCAAACCTACGTGAGGTTATACTTGGACTCACAGACTTTGAAAACAAGCTTAGGGTTACTAAAGGAGAAATGTGGCAGGGAAGGATAAATTAGGAGTTTGGGATTAACATATACATGCTACCATATGTAAAATAGATAGCTATCATATAACACAAGGGTCTCTAGTCAATAGTCTATAATAACCTTTATGGGGAAAGAATCTTAAAGAGTGCATACATGTATATCTTTAACGTAATCACTTTGCTGTGCACTGGAAACAGCCACAACATTGTACATCAACTATATCTCAGTATAAAGTAAAAATTAAATTTAAAAAGCAGTCATCTAAGCGTCTCCAAATGAGGAAAATAAGAACTATTAAGCTAAAGATTAGAGCTAACTTAAATAGAAAACAGAAAAGCAGCAGAGGAAAATAATATTTTCCAAAAGCAAATTTTAAGAAAAGAACAATACAATTGATAAACTTGTAGTTAGACTAATTAGAGAAAAAGAGCCTGTAGGGAACAGAGCATTCCTTTGTGTATTCCTACATGTCTTACTGAGTGTCAAGACTAGACTCTGATCACTTTTTATTTATTATTTATATAACTGTGCCAGATACGAGTTGCAGCATGCTCACGAACTCAGGCCCTCTGCATGGGGAGTACTGAGTCTAAGCCACTGAGCACCAGGAAAGTCCCCATCTCTTATGAGTTTTCATGCAGCTGGTAATTCTGAGCGATGAGGTAATGACTCCTTGTGTACAAAGAGAATGCTGGCTTACTGGTTGCCTTAAAAGTGGTGGTGGGCTCCTTAAGCTCAGAATCCCTCTTCTGTTGGGCAACAACCATTACCCTGCAGGCCTCGTCTGGTCCTCCATGTCTCTCTGTGGTATATGGGGCTCAGGAGAATGGAACAATGACATGAACGCTCCAACAACTCCTTTCAGGTCCATATCAGTTGATCACCTATTGCAAGGGCTTATTTCTGAGCTCTCGAATCAATTCCATTGTTCTCTGTGTCTGCTTTATGCCAGCACCCGTCCTTAGTGACTTTACCACTTTACATTCCACCAACAGTGTAGGAGGGCTCCCTTTTCTCTATATACTTCAGCATTTATTGTTTATAGATTTTTTTAGGATGGTCATTCAAACCTACGTGAGGTTATACTTGGACTCACAGACTTTGAAAACAAGCTTAGGGTTACTAAAGGAGAAATGTGGCAGGGAAGGATAAATTAGGAGTTTGGGATTAACATATACATGCTACCATATGTAAAATAGATAGCTATCATATAACACAAGGGTCTCTAGTCAATAGTCTATAATAACCTTTATGGGGAAAGAATCTTAAAGAGTGCATACATGTATATCTTTAACGTAATCACTTTGCTGTGCACTGGAAACAGCCACAACATTGTACATCAACTATATCTCAGTATAAAGTAAAAATTAAATTTAAAAAGCAGTCATCTAAGCGTCTCCAAATGAGGAAAATAAGAACTATTAAGCTAAAGATTAGAGCTAACTTAAATAGAAAACAGAAAAGCAGCAGAGGAAAATAATATTTTCCAAAAGCAAATTTTAAGAAAAGAACAATACAATTGATAAACTTGTAGTTAGACTAATTAGAGAAAAAGAGCCTGTAGGGAACAGAGCATTCCTTTGTGTATTCCTACATGTCTTACTGAGTGTCAAGACTAGACTCTGATCACTTTTTATTTATTATTTATATAACTGTGCCAGATACGAGTTGCAGCATGCTCACGAACTCAGGCCCTCTGCATGGGGAGTACTGAGTCTAAGCCACTGAGCACCAGGAAAGTCCCCATCTCTTATGAGTTTTCATGCAGCTGGTAATTCTGAGCGATGAGGTAATGACTCCTTGTGTACAAAGAGAATGCTGGCTTACTGGTTGCCTTAAAAGTGGTGGTGGGCTCCTTAAGCTCAGAATCCCTCTTCTGTTGGGCAACAACCATTACCCTGCAGGCCTCGTCTGGTCCTCCATGTCTCTCTGTGGTATATGGGGCTCAGGAGAATGGAACAATGACATGAACGCTCCAACAACTCCTTTCAGGTCCATATCAGTTGATCACCTATTGCAAGGGCTTATTTCTGAGCTCTCGAATCAATTCCATTGTTCTCTGTGTCTGCTTTATGCCAGCACCCCGTCCTTTGATAAATGGGGCTTTGTAACAAGTTTTTAATCAGAAAGTGTGAGACCTCCTACTTTATTCTTATTTTTCAAGATTGTTTGGCCTATTCAAGGCCCTTTAAGATTCCATATGAATCTTAGAACAGATTTTTCTGCTTCTTCCAAAAACAGCATTGGGACTTTCATAGATAGTTCACTGAATCTGAAGACTGCTTTGAGTAACCCTGGCATTTTGGCAATAATCACTCTTCCATTCCATGAACAAAGGATATCTTTCCACCTATTTATGTCTCTTCTGACTCCTTTCAACAATCTTTTACAACGTTCGGTATAAACCCCTTCTTGGTCAGGTTAATTCTTAAGTACTTTATACTTTTTGGTACTATTGTAAATGGAAATCTTTTATTCATTTCCTCTTTGAAATAATGTTTTGATTATTACTTTTGCTATAAAAAATTCCTTGTCTCTCTCCAAGATTCTCGCGTCTTCTCTAAGTCTTAATGAAACTATAGAGGACTAACTTATTAGATTGTAGATAGGGTGCAGTTAATTTCCTTACAAAAATACAAACTATCCACATAGGCAATGAAAGAGAAGATATTACTACAAATGTATGACCATTAAAATGTTAATAAAGTAATAATATAAAAATATTTAATGCCACACATTAGGCAACCTAAATAAAACAAATTTATTTAAAAAACACAAATCATCAAGAATTTACCCCCAAAGAAATTTAAACATTGAATAATTTCATGAGAAAATCAAATTACTAATTAATTGTCTTCTGACAAAGAATCTTAGGCTTAGTAGACTTCACTGATGATTTCTCTCAAATATCTAAGAAAGCAATAACAACGTTATGAACATCCCTCAGAAAAATGGAAGAGGAAGGAAACTTTCAACTCCTTTATAAGACCACTATTACCCTGATATTAAAACATTATTAGAAAAGACAGTTTAAAAAGACAAAAATAACAGTCAAATCGTACCCTTTGGGCAACAAATTACCTGAGGCTGCTCCCATGTTTTTTCAGAATGGAACAATGACATGAACGCTCCAACAACTCCTTTCAGGTCCATATCAGTTGATCACCTATTGCAAGGGCTTATTTCTGAGCTCTCGAATCAATTCCATTGTTCTCTGTGTCTGCTTTATGCCAGCACCCCGTCCTTTGATAAATGGGGCTTTGTAACAAGTTTTTAATCAGAAAGTGTGAGACCTCCTACTTTATTCTTATTTTTCAAGATTGTTTGGCCTATTCAAGGCCCTTTAAGATTCCATATGAATCTTAGAACAGATTTTTCTGCTTCTTCCAAAAACAGCATTGGGACTTTCATAGATAGTTCACTGAATCTGAAGACTGCTTTGAGTAACCCTGGCATTTTGGCAATAATCACTCTTCCATTCCATGAACAAAGGATATCTTTCCACCTATTTATGTCTCTTCTGACTCCTTTCAACAATCTTTTACAACGTTCGGTATAAACCCCTTCTTGGTCAGGTTAATTCTTAAGTACTTTATACTTTTTGGTACTATTGTAAATGGAAATCTTTTATTCATTTCCTCTTTGAAATAATGTTTTGATTATTACTTTTGCTATAAAAAATTCCTTGTCTCTCTCCAAGATTCTCGCGTCTTCTCTAAGTCTTAATGAAACTATAGAGGACTAACTTATTAGATTGTAGATAGGGTGCAGTTAATTTCCTTACAAAAATACAAACTATCCACATAGGCAATGAAAGAGAAGATATTACTACAAATGTATGACCATTAAAATGTTAATAAAGTAATAATATAAAAATATTTAATGCCACACATTAGGCAACCTAAATAAAACAAATTTATTTAAAAAACACAAATCATCAAGAATTTACCCCCAAAGAAATTTAAACATTGAATAATTTCATGAGAAAATCAAATTACTAATTAATTGTCTTCTGACAAAGAATCTTAGGCTTAGTAGACTTCACTGATGATTTCTCTCAAATATCTAAGAAAGCAATAACAACGTTATGAACATCCCTCAGAAAAATGGAAGAGGAAGGAAACTTTCAACTCCTTTATAAGACCACTATTACCCTGATATTAAAACATTATTAGAAAAGACAGTACAAACTAATACCCTTCAATGACACAATAACAGAAATCTTCAAAAACACTAGCAAATTTAACAAAACAATATATAAAATGGTAATATATCATAACCCAATGAGGTTTATCCTGGGAAAGTAAATCTGGTTCAACACTCGAAATCAATCAATGCAACTCATTATAACAACAGATTGAAAAAGAAAAAAATAGTGATGATCTCAATAGATATAGGAAGAATATTTGACAGAATTTTACATTTACCAATGAAAAAAATTTTAACTTAAAGAAAATTGTAAATAGAGGGATATTTATCAAGCATATAATGGACATATATGAAAACCCACAGCTAATGATGGGCTTATTTCATGACGAAAGATGCATAAGATTAACACAACACAATAATGTTTGTTTCCACAATTTCTATATCAAAATGTTTGTCTGTGGCTGACTCCAAAAGGATACAACAGAACTTTTGAAGGTGACAAAAATGTTTTCATGGTACATGGTCTATGTATTTGTCAAAACTCGTCAAATTACACACTTAAAATGGGAACATTTTATTGTATGCAAATCTTTTCAATTAAAATTAAATACAAAGTATTTAAGTATTTCTTGATTCTCCTTAGAAACAATTCATATTTCTCAATAAGAACTATCTTTAGACATATGTTGTTGTTGTTCAGTCACTATGTCATGTCCAATTCTTTGCAACCCCATGGACTGCAGCATGCCAGGGTTCCCTATCCTTCACCATCTCTTGGAGGTTGTTCAAACTCGTGTCCATTGATTCAGTGATGTAAAATAAAAATTTAATGCCACACATTAGGCAACCTAAATAAAACAAATTTATTTAAAAAACACAAATCATCAAGAATTTACCCCCAAAGAAATTTAAACATTGAATAATTTCATGAGAAAATCAAATTACTAATTAATTGTCTTCTGACAAAGAATCTTAGGCTTAGTAGACTTCACTGATGATTTCTCTCAAATATCTAAGAAAGCAATAACAACGTTATGAACATCCCTCAGAAAAATGGAAGAGGAAGGAAACTTTCAACTCCTTTATAAGACCACTATTACCCTGATATTAAAACATTATTAGAAAAGACAGTACAAACTAATACCCTTCAATGACACAATAACAGAAATCTTCAAAAACACTAGCAAATTTAACAAAACAATATATAAAATGGTAATATATCATAACCCAATGAGGTTTATCCTGGGAAAGTAAATCTGGTTCAACACTCGAAATCAATCAATGCAACTCATTATAACAACAGATTGAAAAAGAAAAAAATAGTGATGATCTCAATAGATATAGGAAGAATATTTGACAGAATTTTACATTTACCAATGAAAAAAATTTTAACTTAAAGAAAATTGTAAATAGAGGGATATTTATCAAGCATATAATGGACATATATGAAAACCCACAGCTAATGATGGGCTTATTTCATGACGAAAGATGCATAAGATTAACACAACACAATAATGTTTGTTTCCACAATTTCTATATCAAAATGTTTGTCTGTGGCTGACTCCAAAAGGATACAACAGAACTTTTGAAGGTGACAAAAATGTTTTCATGGTACATGGTCTATGTATTTGTCAAAACTCGTCAAATTACACACTTAAAATGGGAACATTTTATTGTATGCAAATCTTTTCAATTAAAATTAAATACAAAGTATTTAAGTATTTCTTGATTCTCCTTAGAAACAATTCATATTTCTCAATAAGAACTATCTTTAGACATATGTTGTTGTTGTTCAGTCACTATGTCATGTCCAATTCTTTGCAACCCCATGGACTGCAGCATGCCAGGGTTCCCTATCCTTCACCATCTCTTGGAGGTTGTTCAAACTCGTGTCCATTGATTCAGTGATGCCATCCAACCATCTCATCCTCTGGTCATTCCCTTCCCCTCCTGCCCTCAATCTTTCCCAGCATCAGGCTCTTTTCCAATGAGTTGGCTCTTCACATCAGGTGGCCAAAGTATTGGAGCTTCAGCTTCTATATCAATCCTTCCAATGAATATTCAGGGTTTATTTCCTTCAGAATTGACTGGTTTGATCTCCTTGCAGTATAAGGGACTTTCAAGTGTCTTCTTCAGCACCACAAATTGAAAGCATCAATTCTTTGGCATTCAGTCTTCTTTACGGTCCAGCTCTCACATCTGTACATGACTACTGGAAAAATGGTAACCTTGACTATATGGACCCTTGTCAGTAAAGTTATGTTGCTGCTTTTTAAAATGCTGCCTAGGTTTGTCATAGCTTTTCTTCCAAAGAGTAATCAAATTTTGATTTCATGGCTGCAGGCACCATCTGCAGTGATTTTGGAGCCCAAGAAAATAAAATTTATCTATTTTCCATGAAGTGATTGGACAGGATTCATAGATACAGATATATGTAGATGGATATGAATAAATCAATAGCTCCACTGAATAAATCTATAGCACATTGTATCTGTCAATATATATATATATATACCCATATACCCATATATATATATATATATATATATATATATATATACACCCATCTATCCATCTCATCTTATTTTTCCATAATTTGGCCACTAGAGGGAGCCAATATTCCATAAACACAAAAGTTTGGCAATGATTTTTGTGACTATGGACAGAGTTTGAGCAAATTTTGGGAGATGGGGAAGACAGGGAAGCCTGGTGTGCTGCATTCCATAAAAGTCTGAATGAAAGAAGAGAATGAGGAAGAGAACAAGAATTAAAAGTAGTGTCACCATACTCACAGTGTATAAATATGAATGCAATTAAAATGTTTGTGTATCACCCCAGAGATTTTAGTGAGCATCTATTTTTACTTGATTGTAACCACAAATAGCACAACGTTACAATTTAACCACTATTTGGTATCATAACTGTAAAAATGAAGTATAAATTGAATATTTGTACATAATATAGAATGATCATGATTGCATTAACTATGTCTTTGACGTGTTTTAAAATAGTAATCAATTTAAAAAGTTACCATAAAGACTTATTAATATTTAGTAGCTACATTAAATGATCTTTTGGTGGATCTTAAGTTTTCTTAAGCAGGAAAAGCTAATTGAGTCATTACAGCTGGAAATGAGGCAGGCAGTGGATGGCAAAATCCTTTTCCCTTATCCTGAGTGGTCTCCACTTAACTTATAAGAGGGAAAACAAAAGGAAATTCTCAGATGAGAAGTACATTTTAGGGACTTTCAAGTGGTTCTTCTTCAGCACCACAAATTGAAAGCATCAATTCTTTGGCATTCAGTCTTCTTTACGGTCCAGCTCTCACATCTGTACATGACTACTGGAAAAATGGTAACCTTGACTATATGGACCCTTGTCAGTAAAGTTATGTTGCTGCTTTTTAAAATGCTGCCTAGGTTTGTCATAGCTTTTCTTCCAAAGAGTAATCAAATTTTGATTTCATGGCTGCAGGCACCATCTGCAGTGATTTTGGAGCCCAAGAAAATAAAATTTATCTATTTTCCATGAAGTGATTGGACAGGATTCATAGATACAGATATATGTAGATGGATATGAATAAATCAATAGCTCCACTGAATAAATCTATAGCACATTGTATCTGTCAATATATATATATATATACCCATATACCCATATATATATATATATATATATATATATATATATATACACCCATCTATCCATCTCATCTTATTTTTCCATAATTTGGCCACTAGAGGGAGCCAATATTCCATAAACACAAAAGTTTGGCAATGATTTTTGTGACTATGGACAGAGTTTGAGCAAATTTTGGGAGATGGGAAGACAGGGAAGCCTGGTGTGCTGCATTCCATAAAAGTCTGAATGAAAGAAGAGAATGAGGAAGAGAACAAGAATTAAAAGTAGTGTCACCATACTCACAGTGTATAAATATGAATGCAATTAAAATGTTTGTGTATCACCCCAGAGATTTTAGTGAGCATCTATTTTTACTTGATTGTAACCACAAATAGCACAACGTTACAATTTAACCACTATTTGGTATCATAACTGTAAAAATGAAGTATAAATTGAATATTTGTACATAATATAGAATGATCATGATTGCATTAACTATGTCTTTGACGTGTTTTAAAATAGTAATCAATTTAAAAAGTTACCATAAAGACTTATTAATATTTAGTAGCTACATTAAATGATCTTTTGGTGGATCTTAAGTTTTCTTAAGCAGGAAAAGCTAATTGAGTCATTACAGCTGGAAATGAGGCAGGCAGTGGATGGCAAAATCCTTTTCCCTTATCCTGAGTGGTCTCCACTTAACTTATAAGAGGGGAAAAAAAAAGGAAATTCTCAGATGAGAAGTACATTTTTAATTTATTTACATATTGGGCATATGGTACATTTTCAAAGAGAAAGAAACTGTACATGCATTCCCACTCGACTTTACCTTGCCACATACCAAGAAAGTATTCATGCTTAAGTAGAGGAGACAATTAAATGGATTGTAAATAATATAATGAGCTTTGTTAGAATTGCTTATACTTTTATTAATATCCATTTGACACAAATATCTGTTTGGCACAAATGATTGTAACTGGTGGAGGGGGAAAGGAAACAAAGTTAATATGAATGTTAACAATTGTATTAAAATAAACAGTATCTACTAATATTTACTGAAAAAATTTTATCTTCCTGGTATGTTAGGTACTGTGTTACAGGTATTAACATTTTTTTAATTAAATATATTCAGTAGCTTTATAAGGGTTTAAGCAGAACTGCTATTTTTCTTCTTATTTTACAGATATAGGAATCTGAGGCTCTCAGATGTTAGGCTTTTCAAAGTCACAGCTTTTAGTTTGGTGCAAAAGTAATTACGTTTTTTTCATTGTTGAAATTTGCCATTTGATATTGGAATACAATCTTAAATAAATGTGGTTATGTTATGATCATTTTAATGTGCCTTTCTCACTGCGTTTTTTTGCTAGTGACTGATTACTTGCTATTCATTTTATATTTATTTTAGACTATAGAAATAATGTTAGACAAAAAGCAGATTCAAACAATTTGCTTATCCAAGTTCAAAAAGGGTGGTAAAGCAGTGGTGACAACTCCCAACATAACTCATTCAGCCCAGGAACTGCTAACAAATGCACAACTCCCAAAAACATAGCCTACAATTTAACCACTATTTGGTATCTTTGAGGGCTTTGATTGCATTAACTATGTCTTTGACGTGTTTTAAAATAGTAATCAATTTAAAAAGTTACCATAAAGACGTATTAATATTTAGTAGCTACATTAAATGATCTTTTGGTGGATCTTAAGTTTTCTTAAGCAGGAAAAGCTAATTGAGTCATTACAGCTGGAAATGAGGCAGGCAGTGGATGGCAAAATCCTTTTCCCTTATCCTGAGTGGTCTCCACTTAACTTATAAGAGGGAAAACAAAAGGAAATTCTCAGATGAGAAGTACATTTTTAATTTATTTACATATTGGGCATATGGTACATTTTCAAAGAGAAAGAAACTGTACATGCATTCCCACTCGACTTTACCTTGCCACATACCAAGAAAGTATTCATGCTTAAGTAGAGGAGACAATTAAATGGATTGTAAATAATATAATGAGCTTTGTTAGAATTGCTTATACTTTTATTAATATCCATTTGACACAAATATCTGTTTGGCACAAATGATTGTAACTGGTGGAGGGGGAAAGGAAACAAAGTTAATATGAATGTTAACAATTGTATTAAAATAAACAGTATCTACTAATATTTACTGAAAAAATTTTATCTTCCTGGTATGTTAGGTACTGTGTTACAGGTATTAACATTTTTTTAATTAAATATATTCAGTAGCTTTATAAGGGTTTAAGCAGAACTGCTATTTTTCTTCTTATTTTACAGATATAGGAATCTGAGGCTCTCAGATGTTAGGCTTTTCAAAGTCACAGCTTTTAGTTTGGTGCAAAAGTAATTACGTTTTTTTCATTGTTGAAATTTGCCATTTGATATTGGAATACAATCTTAAATAAATGTGGTTATGTTATGATCATTTTAATGTGCCTTTCTCACTGCGTTTTTTTGCTAGTGACTGATTACTTGCTATTCATTTTATATTTATTTTAGACTATAGAAATAATGTTAGACAAAAAGCAGATTCAAACAATTTGCTTATCCAAGTTCAAAAAGGGTGGTAAAGCAGTGGTGACAACTCCCAACATAACTCATTCAGCCCAGGAACTGCTAACAAATGTACAGGGCAATGATGGTTCAGGAAGTTGTGCCAAGGAGACAAGAGCTTTGAAGATAAGGAGCACAGTGGCCAGCCATCAGAATTTGACAGTGAGTAACTGAGAGCCATCATTGAAGCTGATCCTCTTTCAGTTATACTAGAAGGTGCTGAAGAACTCAATGTTGACTATTTTAAGGTTGTTCAGCATTTGAAGCAGATTGGAAATGTGAAAAAATGGATAAGTGGGTGCCTCATGAGCTGACTGCAAATCAAAAATTTTCATTTTGAAGTGTCATATTTTTGTACTCTACACAAAAAGGAACCATTTCTCACCTGGATTGTGATGTGTGACAAAAAGTGGATTTTATACAACAGGTGATGACTAGCTCAGTGTTTGGACTAAGAAGCTCCAAAGCACTTCCCAACACCAAACTTGCACCAAAAAAAGGTCATGGTCACTGTTTGGTGGTCTGCTGCCCGTCTGATCTATTACAGCTTTCTGAGTCCTGGAGAAATCATTACATTTGAGTAGCATGCTCAGGAAATAGATGAAATGCACAAGAAACTGCAATGCCTGCACTGGTCAACAGAAAGGGCCCAATTCTTCTCCACTACAACACTCGACAAAGCATTGTACAATCAACGCTTCAAAAGTCGAAGGATTTGGGCTACAAAGTTTTGCTTCATCTGCCATGTTCACCTAATCTCTCACCAACTGATTGCCACTTCAAGCATCTCAACAATGTTTTGCAGGAAAAATGCTTCCACAACCAGGAGGAGGCAGAAAATGCTTTCTAAGAATCGGTTCGATCCCAAAGCACAGATTTTTGTGCTAAAGGAGTAAACAAACGAATTTCTCATTGGCAAAAAATATTGATTGTAATGGTTTTTATTTCAATCAGCATTTGCCATTTGATATTGGAATACAATCTTAAATAAATGTGGTTATGTTATGATCATTTTAATGTGCCTTTCTCACTGCGTTTTTTTGCTAGTGACTGATTACTTGCTATTCATTTTATATTTATTTTAGACTATAGAAATAATGTTAGACAAAAAGCAGATTCAAACAATTTGCTTATCCAAGTTCAAAAAGGGTGGTAAAGCAGTGGTGACAACTCCCAACATAACTCATTCAGCCCAGGAACTGCTAACAAATGTACAGGGCAATGATGGTTCAGGAAGTTGTGCCAAGGAGACAAGAGCTTTGAAGATAAGGAGCACAGTGGCCAGCCATCAGAATTTGACAGTGAGTAACTGAGAGCCATCATTGAAGCTGATCCTCTTTCAGTTATACTAGAAGGTGCTGAAGAACTCAATGTTGACTATTTTAAGGTTGTTCAGCATTTGAAGCAGATTGGAAATGTGAAAAAATGGATAAGTGGGTGCCTCATGAGCTGACTGCAAATCAAAAATTTTCATTTTGAAGTGTCATATTTTTGTACTCTACACAAAAAGGAACCATTTCTCACCTGGATTGTGATGTGTGACAAAAAGTGGATTTTATACAACAGGTGATGACTAGCTCAGTGTTTGGACTAAGAAGCTCCAAAGCACTTCCCAACACCAAACTTGCACCAAAAAAAGGTCATGGTCACTGTTTGGTGGTCTGCTGCCCGTCTGATCTATTACAGCTTTCTGAGTCCTGGAGAAATCATTACATTTGAGTAGCATGCTCAGGAAATAGATGAAATGCACAAGAAACTGCAATGCCTGCACTGGTCAACAGAAAGGGCCCAATTCTTCTCCACTACAACACTCGACAAAGCATTGTACAATCAACGCTTCAAAAGTCGAAGGATTTGGGCTACAAAGTTTTGCTTCATCTGCCATGTTCACCTAATCTCTCACCAACTGATTGCCACTTCAAGCATCTCAACAATGTTTTGCAGGAAAAATGCTTCCACAACCAGGAGGAGGCAGAAAATGCTTTCTAAGAATCGGTTCGATCCCAAAGCACAGATTTTTGTGCTAAAGGAGTAAACAAACGAATTTCTCATTGGCAAAAAAAATATTGATTGTAATGGTTTTTATTTCAATCAGCAGAGATATGTTTGAGTCTAGTTATAATGATTTAAAATTCATGGTCCAAAACCACAATATTATTTGCACCAAACTAAAATTATGTTTCTAAAGTTGGATTCACACATTAAGTCTGGTCTGGCAACTTTACATAAAAAACTCTTTTAAAGCAGGAGTTTGGGGCTTCCCTGGTGGTCCAGTGGGTAAGGACACCGCCTTGCAGTGCAAGGGGCGCCGGTTCAATCCCTGACCTGGGAAGATCCCATGTGCCGCGGAGCGGCTGGACAGATGTGTCCAATTACCGAGCCGGAGTTCTGAAGCACATGTGCCCAGAGCCGGTGCTCTGCGACAATAGAGGCCACTGAGATGGGAGGCCCACACCGGCCAAAGAACAAAGATGGATGAAAATAGATAAATTAAAGACCAATAGAAGTGGCCCGCCCACCCCTCTCCCTCTCCAACCCATGCCCCGCCCCCTCCCAAACAAATAAATAAATTCTTCTCTTATGTTTAATAAATAAATAAATAAATAAAGCAGGAGTTTTTGCCACTTCAAGATGCATCACTATTACCATGTTATATTCAAAGAAACCTGAGAAATAATTTAAAATAAATAACATTTACTTCAGTCTCCGAAAACACTTCAAAAATATAATTTCTTTCCTAACACAAACCAAAGATGAGGATCTCACTTTAAACCTACTACTTTATTAAATAACAATAAAAGGGGTGGTTGACTCTTGTGTTATGATTGCTATTATCTCCTTCATTGTCCAGAGACTTTTTAACCTATAGAATCTATTGTCCAGAGATTTTTGTACCTGTATCATTATTTGTATACACAGATAATCATAGCTATTATTTGATTCTATAGGACACCTTTCTGGTACCTAAAATTAGAAGAGAAAAAAAGACATCCCTATGGTGTTTTTTATTGATGGTTTTTAAGGGATACAATGCAAAGAGAACTAAATTTAGGAATCAGGCCTTAAGGCACAAAACGGCGAAGGCTGTATTGCATCTACTATGGCTCAGATGGTAAAGAATCTGACTGCAATGAAGGAGACCTGGGATTGATCCCTGGGTCAGGAAGATGCCCTGGAGGAGGAAATGACTATCCACTCCAGTATTCTTGCCAGGAAAATCCCATGAACAGAGGAGCCTGGCAGGCTACAGTTCACAGGATCTCAAAGAGAAGGACACAACTGAGCAACTAACACATGTGAATACAGTGATCTAATTTTATTTAATAACCATTCAGCACATTTTATGTGCCTATACTAATAAATTGATAATGGATTAAACTATCCATTGTTGTTTGTTGTTCAGTCTCTCCGACATGTCCGATTCTTTGTGATCCAATGGACTGAAGCGCAACAGGCCTCTCTGTGGTTCGCTGTCTCCTGGAGTTTGTTCAAACTGGTGTCCATTGAATTGGTGATGCTATCCAACCATCTCATCCTCTGTCATCCCCTTCTCCTCTTGCCCTTAATCTTTCCCAGCATTAGGGTCTTTTCTAATGAGCCAGCTCTTCACATGAGGTGGCAAACTTACTGAAGATTCAGTTTTAGTATCAACCCTTCCAATGAATATTCAGGATTGATTTTTTTTTTTTTAGGATTGACTGCTATGATCTCCATGTTGTCCAAGGGACTCTTAAGAGTCTTCTCTAGCACCACATTTCAAACTCATCAGTTCCTCAGTGCTCAACCTTCTTTATGGTCTAACTCTCACATGTACACATAACACTGGAAAAACCATAGCTTTGACTATACAGACCTTTGTTGGCAAAGTAATGTCTCTACTTTTTAATATAATGTCTAGGTTTGTCATAGCTTTTCTTTCAAGGAGCAAGCATCTTTTAATTTCATGGTTGCAGTCACCATCCTTAGTGATTTTGAAGCCCAAGAAAATAAAGTCTGTCACTGTTTCCCCATCTATGTGCCATGAAGTGGTAAGACCAGATGCCATGGTCTTAGTTTTTTGAACATTGAGTTTTAATCCAACTTTTTAACTCTCCTTTTTCACCTTCATCAAGAGGCTCTTTAGTTCCTCTTCTGCCATAAAGGTGGTGCCATCTGCATATCTGAAGCTATTGATATTTCTCCCAGAAATCTTGAGTCTACCTTGTGCTTCAGCCAGCCCAGTATTTCACATGATGTACTCTGCATAAAAGCTAAATAGGCAGGGTGACATGGGACTCTCCAGGCATGAATACAGGAGTGGGTTGCCACACCCTCATCCAGGTAATCGTCCCAATCCAGGGAATGAACTTTTGTCTCTTATATCTCCTGCATTGGCAGCAAGGGTTGTTTACCACTAGCACCACCTGGAAAATCCTCACACCTCTCATTTGAAAATATTTGCTAAAACTGAACAGTCACCCAAACACATTTTTACAC
This sequence comes from Tragulus kanchil, assembly GCA_022376925.1. Taxonomy (NCBI): domain Eukaryota; kingdom Metazoa; phylum Chordata; class Mammalia; order Artiodactyla; family Tragulidae; genus Tragulus; species Tragulus kanchil. The sequence continues at coordinate 157,716,297 of JAIOJX010000025.1, read as the reverse complement.
AATGCAAGCAAATGCAGAACAGCATGCATGGTCTCTCCCCTTTGTATACCAAAAAGAAACATGAACAGATACAACGCATAAACATCTGTGCTAATTTATGTATAGAATATTTTCCCAAGATACCTATGTAAAAGGGAACATATAATATGAAATAATTTACTTAGATTTACCTGTAAGTGATTGTAAGTGATTTGTTTGTAAAATCATTATTTAGAAGTGATTAACTGGTTAAACTAAATTACTCCCTGTTAGCACTGATTATTCCCTGTTAATCTTTACTGAATGTAACCTGTACTGATGAAGAAAGACAGAAACAAGCTTCCGTGACTGAACTGACTCCATCTTGAGGAAGAGGACTCCATCTTACACATTCAGTGAACTCTGGTCTGTGTGTGGACTGGGTAGTCATGGAGATGAAAAATTCAAGGGGGTGGTGAGAACCTGACCAGGAAAACCTCTCACATGTAACACATTAACCATTTTTGGAAAAACCATAGCTTTGACTATACAGACCTTTGTTGGCAAAGTAATGTCTCTACTTTTTAATATAATGTCTAGGTTTGTCATAGCTTTTCTTTCAAGGAGCAAGCATCTTTTAATTTCATGGTTGCAGTCACCATCCTTAGTGATTTTGAAGCCCAAGAAAATAAAGTCTGTCACTGTTTCCCCATCTATGTGCCATGAAGTGGTAAGACCAGATGCCATGGTCTTAGTTTTTTGAACATTGAGTTTTAATCCAACTTTTTAACTCTCCTTTTTCACCTTCATCAAGAGGCTCTTTAGTTCCTCTTCTGCCATAAAGGTGGTGCCATCTGCATATCTGAAGCTATTGATATTTCTCCCAGAAATCTTGAGTCTACCTTGTGCTTCAGCCAGCCCAGTATTTCACATGATGTACTCTGCATAAAAGCTAAATAGGCAGGGTGACATGGGACTCTCCAGGCATGAATACAGGAGTGGGTTGCCACACCCTCATCCAGGTAATCGTCCCAATCCAGGGAATGAACTTTTGTCTCTTATATCTCCTGCATTGGCAGCAAGGGTTGTTTACCACTAGCACCACCTGGAAAATCCTCACACCTCTCATTTGAAAATATTTGCTAAAACTGAACAGTCACCCAAACACATTTTTACACAATGCAAGCAAATGCAGAACAGCATGCATGGTCTCTCCCCTTTGTATACCAAAAAGAAACATGAACAGATACAACGCATAAACATCTGTGCTAATTTATGTATAGAATATTTTCCCAAGATACCTATGTAAAAGGGAACATATAATATGAAATAATTTACTTAGATTTACCTGTAAGTGATTGTAAGTGATTTGTTTGTAAAATCATTATTTAGAAGTGATTAACTGGTTAAACTAAATTACTCCCTGTTAGCACTGATTATTCCCTGTTAATCTTTACTGAATGTAACCTGTACTGATGAAGAAAGACAGAAACAAGCTTCCGTGACTGAACTGACTCCATCTTGAGGAAGAGGACTCCATCTTACACATTCAGTGAACTCTGGACTGTGTGTGGACTGGGTAGTCATGGAGATGAAAAATTAACTGTCAACTAGGCCTTTGGGGCTGGTGAGAACCTGACCAGGAAAACCTCATACCCAAGCCTCCTCTCGGCCATGGAAATGAAATATCCGTCACAAGATAAATCGCCATTTGTGATTTTAGTTAATCAATTCTTGTTGTAGACAGGCTAAGCGATATGCTTAGATGATTTTCGATTGCACCATTGTGATTGCAACCAAATCATACTTTTTTTCTTAATGTCTCCTAGGCAGCCTTAGAAGTTGGGGATGTGGGTTTGTCCACATAGGCTTTAGGTATAAATGTGAGTCACAAGTTTTGCTCATGGTCCTTGGCTAAATGAAGGCCTTGGACCCACTGGTGTAAAGCCAGCCTAATAAAACTCTTTTCCATCCACCACAAGTGGAGTTGGGTGCTTTACTGAGCATGCACCACAACAACTTACACAGAGAAAATCAATAATCCTAATATTTACTGGGAAAGAGAAACAATGACCTTGAAAGAGAGGGAGAGATCTGGGTGTTTTTTTTAACTGTATAACTTTTTTTCCCATTTGAATTTTTATGATGTACACATTTTTTTTTCCTCAATGAGTAAGTGGAGAAATGTGAGGAAGTAAATGAGGAAGTAAATGAGGAAATAAATGAGGAAACATTTATTCCTGAGTGAATAAATATAACCACTTTGCCTATTCAATGGTACAAGTTTTAACCAATTTACCTACTTGATGGTGCAAGTTTTAGATTCTGAATGATCATAGGATGTTGAGTAAGCATGATGGAACGATCATAAAGAATTTGGATCTCATTCTGTTAGAGAGATACTAAGTTTTGCAAGGCTCTAAGAAGACTTAGTCAGTTCTTAGCCCAACTGATAGAGTTTTGTATGTTTTGTGGCTTTGTATGTTTTGTGTGCAACTAATAAGAATTTTTATAAAGAATAAGATGAATAAGCCACTTGTTCATATGCTAGATTTCCCCCCGTAAAATCCGGATGTTGAAGTCCTAATCGTTATTATCTCAGAATGTGACTTTATTTGGAGATAAGTCATTTTAAAAGGTAATTAAGACAAAATGAGTTCATTGAGGGTGGGCCTTAATGTCCTATGAATGATGCCTTTGTAAGAAAGGGAGATTAGGACACAGATGCATAAACAGAGAAGACCATGTGAACATAGATGGAAAAGATGACCATCTGCAAGCCAAGGAGAAAGGCTTCAGAGGAAGCCAATTGTAAGGACACTTTGATCTTGGTCTTATAGTCTCCAGAATGATTAGAAAATACATTTCTTTCATATAAGCCACTCAATCTATGGTACAGTACTTTGTTATGGTTGCCTGAGCAAATTAATACACAACTAAGCTCAGTGATGGAGCTTCCCTGGAAGCTCAGGTGGTAAAGAATCTGCTTGCAATGCAGGAGGCCCAGGATCGAAGAAAATGGCAACCCACTCCAGTATTCTTGCCTGGAGAATCCCATGAGCAGAGGAGCCCAGACAGCTCAAGCCCCTGAGTGGTCACAAAGAGTAGAACATGACTGAGCGACTAATACTTCCACTTTCTTTTCAAGTTCAGTGACACTGGCTACAGGTGATAAACAACCACTGAAATTTTCAAGTAAAAGGCTGACCAGACAAGATGAACTCTTTTGAACAATCACTTTGCAGAGAGTAAGACTGACTGGAGAGGCTAACCTGGGCGACTATGTAAGAAGTTATGTCAGTGGTCCAGTGGGAGCTGATGGAAGGAATATTTAAGACAATTTCACAAGGAGGGAGAGAAGGAGTTTTGTATGAGAGTTGTTAAGGGGATGGAAATGGCAAGACCAAAGTCCAGTTGGAGGCAAAGCGAAAGGAGTCAGTCTGTGAGGAAAGCAGGGCCCCTGGTTTCGACAACAGAGTGAACTGTTTGTAAAGGAAAATGGAAGAACAGAGGAGCAGTGCATTCCCCAGGTGAAATCTTGGGAGAACTAAGTAGATTACAGTGGTTACATGTTAACACTGGCAGCAAGGAAAAAATGCAGAGATAGGCATCAGTCCAGATTAAGATCATAGCACCTGATAATCTAGTGAAGGGAAGCCAGAGGAGTTGGCAAGAAGTAGCAGTCCAGATGTGTGAAGATCCTAATCGTTATTATCTCAGAATGTGACTTTATTTGGAGATAAGTCATTTTAAAAGGTAATTAAGACAAAATGAGTTCATTGAGGGTGGGCCTTAATGTCCTATGAATGATGCCTTTGTAAGAAAGGGAGATTAGGACACAGATGCATAAACAGAGAAGACCATGTGAACATAGATGGAAAAGATGACCATCTGCAAGCCAAGGAGAAAGGCTTCAGAGGAAGCCAATTGTAAGGACACTTTGATCTTGGTCTTATAGTCTCCAGAATGATTAGAAAATACATTTCTTTCATATAAGCCACTCAATCTATGGTACAGTACTTTGTTATGGTTGCCTGAGCAAATTAATACACAACTAAGCTCAGTGATGGAGCTTCCCTGGAAGCTCAGGTGGTAAAGAATCTGCTTGCAATGCAGGAGGCCCAGGATCGAAGAAAATGGCAACCCACTCCAGTATTCTTGCCTGGAGAATCCCATGAGCAGAGGAGCCCAGACAGCTCAAGCCCCTGAGTGGTCACAAAGAGTAGAACATGACTGAGCGACTAATACTTCCACTTTCTTTTCAAGTTCAGTGACACTGGCTACAGGTGATAAACAACCACTGAAATTTTCAAGTAAAAGGCTGACCAGACAAGATGAACTCTTTTGAACAATCACTTTGCAGAGAGTAAGACTGACTGGAGAGGCTAACCTGGGCGACTATGTAAGAAGTTATGTCAGTGGTCCAGTGGGAGCTGATGGAAGGAATATTTAAGACAATTTCACAAGGAGGAGAGAAGGAGTTTTGTATGAGAGTTGTTAAGGGGATGGAAATGGCAAGACCAAAGTCCAGTTGGAGGCAAAGCGAAAGGAGTCAGTCTGTGAGGAAAGCAGGGCCCCTGGTTTCGACAACAGAGTGAACTGTTTGTAAAGGAAAATGGAAGAACAGAGGAGCAGTGCATTCCCCAGGTGAAATCTTGGGAGAACTAAGTAGATTACAGTGGTTACATGTTAACACTGGCAGCAAGGAAAAAATGCAGAGATAGGCATCAGTCCAGATTAAGATCATAGCACCTGATAATCTAGTGAAGGGAAGCCAGAGGAGTTGGCAAGAAGTAGCAGTCAGGAAGTCTTAGATGGTTGGATGACTTTCCTCGTCATGGGGAAGAAATGCACCTCATCCAGAAATACACAGAAGGTCTCTTTCTGGAGGTTTCATGTCTCAGCATTTCACAGAAACTGGGTGTGTAACCAGGATGGAGCTGGCCTTACTAACAAAGGCAGATGTAATGAAAGAAAAGGGAGATAACGATCCTGGCATGATTTTTTTGCTCTGCCCTTCACAGGCTTTATAACCTGGGGCAGGTCAGTTGATTTCCCTTTGTCTTGCTTACTATCACTAGTAAATCAGGGTGAAAATAAAGTGACTGGCATTAGGACACTTTATTAGCTTATTAACCCTTGGAGGGCTCAGGAAGAAACCAGGTGATTTATAAACTAAGGAGGTGGTTTATAAGCTAAGCTGAAAAATAAGTATAAATTCACCAGATAAATGATCTAGGAGGTAGGGAGTGGAAAGATGTTCCAATTAGAGAGAACATAATTTGTAAGACCCCGTGTCCAAACAGAAATGGTGTTTTCAGAGAACTGAGAAGTGATCTGATACATGAATGAGTAGCATTTCATAGGGACAAAGTAAGAAAACCTAAACTATAAGCAGGTAAGTAATATGCTCAAGGTCACCTATCTAGCAAGTGCTGATCTCTGAATTGCGCCTATCTGCAACAGGGCTTGCATTTCAACTATGACCTGTATATAGGCTGTCTACAGCACCAGGCAACCAGAAGACCATGGTCGATGGTAATACAGGTCTGACATTTCCCAGTGTGTCTAGGAAGTGATAAGGTGAATATTCACATGAGCTCAAGTAGAAAATAAAGATGAGAATGTTAGAATGAGAGTCATTAAATATATAAAACTTAGGTCATAAAAGTCAGAAAGTAAAACTTCATCAAATAATTCAACAGATTATCTACTAACCTTTGTTTCCATTCGAGTTCTCTGAAAATAGAGAAATCATCTCAAAGCAAATTTTGTGACTAGCACAAAACAAACTTTTTTTCTGAAATTTTATTTATTTTAAATTTATAATATAAGTTCTGTTATACAGCAAAGTGATTCGGTTATATATATATATACATACACATTCTTTTAAACATTCTTTTCCATAAGGTTTAACACAGAGTATTGGATAGTTCTTTACGCTGTACACTAGGACCTTATTATTTATCCATTCTATATATAATGGTTTCCATCTACTGACTCCAAACCCCTAATCCATTCCTTCTCCATGACAAAATTTTGATAGTTTTTTCTTTTTTTATTGTAAACTTGCTTACTGCTCACTAAATTTTTACTTAACTCTGATGATCCATGGTAATTGCATTTATTTCACAAACAAAACTCAGATCCAGATCAGTTCAGTTTCCTGTGGATTTAGCAGCTGGATGAACTGTGTTATAATCTACCCGGAAACTGGATGAACTGATCTGTATGCCTCTTCCCTGGAACACTGACCCATGAACGATTACAGTGCTTTCTTATAATCTGTTCTTTTTATCCTCTATGTTTTACTGTGAGATGATAAGATGTGGAATTATTTCTGTTTGTATTGCACATAACTTTTTGGGTTCCTGAACCGTAGGCTTGTTGTCTCTGATGACCATGGAGTTGCATCAGTTAGATTCTCCTCAAACGGCACCTGCTGTGAGCGCTCAGCTGATGTCCCAGTGTGGCATCTAGCTTAATCGTGACCCCTTTACTGTGGCGTTTCCAATATTATTTCTGTACACTTCCCTGCATCTCCCCAGCACATGCTTGCTCTTCGGTTCTTACTTCAGAGTCTGCTCTCATTATCCAATTCCTACCCAATGGTTTGTCAACTGCCCTTGAAGTTGAACCTTTAACAACACTATGCTGGAGTTCAAAGGTTTCCTTCAAAGCGGGAACAGGAGAGGAAATTTTGCTAATTAACATACCTATGGTTTTTAAAATTTATTTATTTGTAATTGGAGGATAATTGCTTTACAGTGTTGTGTTGGTTCCTGCCATACATCAATATGAAGCAACCATAAGTATACATCTGTCGCTCCCACCTCCCACCCCATCTCACCCCTCTAGGTTGTCACAGAGCAAATCCCACTGGCTATCTATTATATATATATATACTATATATGTTTCAATGTTGCTCTCTCAATTCATCCCACCTTCTCCTTCCCCTACTATGTAATGAAGTGGATGAACCCAAAGCCTGTTATACTGAGTGAAGTAAGTCAGAAAGAGAAAAACAAATGCTGTATATTAATGCATATATATGGAATCTAGAAAGATGATACTGATGAATCTATTTGCAGGGCAGCAATGGAGACACAGACATAGAGAAAATAACCTATGTTTTGATCTGCCTAAGATAACTTACAGCCATTGTAATCACATACATGCTTGGTAGGCATAACAGATCCCACACTACATAAAAGGTATAGAAGAGTTTTTGTTTAAATATCAATCCATTTGAGAACAAAAAAGTTTGCTTCACCTTGGCAAGTATTGTACCTGTCTTTCTCTTTTGGACAAAAATTATCACCCATACATTCTCAGGAGTCAAGCAAATTTTCTATCTTTTACTGTGATTGTAGAAGGAGACTACCTGGATTGCTAAAAGTGGAAGCAAGAGTATATTTAGGGGTTCCCATCTAGCACAAGCAATAAAGAATCTACCTGCAATGCAGGAAATATGGGTTTGGTTCCTGGGTTGGAAAGACCCCCTGGAGAAGGGAATGACAACCCATTCCCATATTCTTGCCTGGGAAATTCCATGGACAGAGGAGCATGGCAGGTTACAGTCCATGGGTTCACAAAAGTCAGACACGATTTAGCAACTAATCCACCACCACCACCAAAATATCCTTGTATTACCAGAACCTGTGAGTACATTATTTTACACTGCAAAAAGAACTTTCATTGCAAAAAGAACTTTTCAGATGGGATTAAGTTAAGGGTCTTGAAATGGAAAGATCATCTTGTATTATCCTGGGTGGCCTGATTTAATATAATCACAAAGAATTTTATAAAAAGCATGTAGGAAAACTCAAAATCAGACAGAAAAGTCAGATATGTGACAGAGCAGAAGGACAGAAAGAAAATGTCATGGGGGAAGACATCTTCCTCTAAGTTCTTCTAACTGGTTTAATAATTAAATTGACATAAGACATATTAGTTTGTGAAAATCAAACAAGTTTAATAATATGTCTACATGGGAGATACCCAGAACAACTGAGTAACTCATCAAAATAGCTGAAGCCCTCACTTATAATATCACCCCAAGCTAAAGGCAAGAAACGTTGGTAGTAATAATTACGGTGCTCCAAAGGGGGAAAGGCAATTTACCAGGACATGGAAAAGCCAATGTTTAACAGTATTTGCTGCAGAAATAATGGGGCACAAAGTGGGCTCTGACTTTTAGAGCCCACTTCTGGCTTTAGAAGTGGCGTTAGAGCCCACTTTCTGCTTCGAGTTTCCCTCACCACTCCTGGCCCATATTCTATGCAGAGATCTCTTTTAACTCTATTCTCAAAACCGATCTTTTATCTAAATTCTTTTAGGCAGTTAAGATGAAGCTTACAGAAAAAGAAAAAAAAACTTTTTGAATCTTCTGTTTATTAAAAATAACCAATGAAGAGGCACATTTGGAGGGAGGGCAAGTTTTCTGCCCTAGGGAAAGAGATTTGAAGATGCCATATTGATGGCTCTAAAGATACAGGAAGATGGCCATGAGGCATGAAATACAGATGACCTCTGGAAGTTAAAAAGATCAAGGCGGTGGATTTTCTCCTAGTGCCTCCAGGAGGCAACACTGCAGATACCGTGCCCTCAGTCCAGTGAAACTAATTTTGGTGTTTTGACTCCCAGAACTGTTAAAGAAAAAGTGTATTCTTGGGCTTCCCTGGTAGTCCAGTGGGTAAGGACACCGCTTTGCAGTGCAATGGGAGCCGGTTGGATCCCTGGCCTGGGAAGATCCCACGTGTCGCGGAGCAGCTGGACCGATGTGTCCAACTACGGAGCCGGAACTCTGAAGCGCATGCACCCAGAGCTAGTGCTCTGCTACAACAGAGGCCACCGGGATGGGAGGCCCACATGAGCCGAAGAACAAAGATGGATGAAAAATAAATAAATGAAAGACCAATAGAAGTGGCCTGCCCACCCCCCTCCCTCCCTAACCCGCCCCGAAACCATTAAAAAAAAAAAGTGTATTCTTTTAAATTACTGAATTTGTAATAATTTGTTACAATACCAAGAGAAAAGCCAAGTGCTGGATATTCAAGAGGGAAGTTACAAAAGGTTAAGAATCAAAAAAAAAAGATCCTAAGCAAGAAATTTGTGTCAAACGCTTTATTTTCATTACAAAAATACATCAATAAATATTTAAACAGAAACACTGGGTCAATGACACTAAACAAGGCACTATGCCTTACAAGGAAGACATAAAATGTCCAAGGGATATTAAGAACATTGTCATTTTTAAAGGTTCAACATCAGAAATGTTGACCATAACCTGAAATGTTTCAATAAATAACAATTGACAATCTTCTTATCAGTACAAAATGTAAATGTACACATATATTCCCTACCTTAACAGTGATCTCTCTGTTCACTTGGACTCCCCCCGACCCCAAACTATCTCTAGTCTTTACTACAGAGGAGAGTACAGTGTGGCATCCCTTCTACCTGCAAACAGTTTAATAAGTGAAGAACACTGAAAACGCATCATTTTCAAATTAAACAGCAATCAGGATCGAACTAATTTCGAGTTAACATAAAAATAACCTTTGAGAAGAACAGTACAGAAAACTGCTAGGCACATTCACACCTTTAAATATCAGAACATAAATATACAGCCTTTGAAAAATAAATAAATAAATACTGATGGAAATAAATAGAACTCTCATAAGAAGTAGCCAAACACATTAAACACAGCCCAGACGGCCCCAGGGACCATTGGTTTCTGTTCTTTCACTTCAAGTCCAGAGAGACTGCTGCAGCTATCCAGGAAGCGGCCTCCTCGCCTCTATATCAGTTGGTCCTACCCCTGCAATGAGAAAATGGTTACAGTTAGTTAGGACCCCCAAAATGGACCTCACAGCCCTGCACTAAGTGGTTGCTACCCAGACCATGGCTGCCTGTGTGGCAGAAAAATGCCAGGCTCCTAGATGCTGTTTAATTAGGAACAAGGGGTCTGTGGCTGCAATCTTCTTATTATCTTAAAAAAGTCAGAACATCATGCTACTTTGGGCCAAAAAAACAAAAAAGAGCATACGTGACATCTCTTAAGCCTCACTGGCAAACTCCATGAAATACCTGTTGTTATTTTCCCCTTGTTATGGAGACGGAGAGATTAAGGACTTTCCCTGGGGTTACTGGATTAATGAAGGGTGGAACCTAGGCTTGCCTTGGGTTACCACAGGCCACCCGGGGAGGGCAGGGGAGGGGCCTTCGCTGAAAAGTTCCTGCTCTTTATTACTAAGTCTCAGAGTTCCATATGGCTCTAGTCAGAGTTCTACTTCTCAAGTCAAAGTCCTTGAAAAGACTGAGGTAGACAATATTTGTTCCTTATTGGATAGGAAGCCTTTTAGCCACGTCGGCTAGCGTTGTTTCATCTTTTCGGCTTCCCTGTTAGCTCAGATGGCAAAGAATCTGCCCACAACACAGGAGACTCGGATTCAATCTCTGGGGCTTCATCTTTTAGGAACATACATTTAGAACCATTCTCATGAGAGTGGAAGGAGGACAGAAGGCACTGGAAATATCCTCTGACCTTAATGGCAATTTTAATTCTGAAATAAGGATTTTTTTAGTTCCTTTAGCTAAGTCCTGGGCAAAATTTTCTTCAGGGAGAATGGCTCAGATCACACGAGTAAATGAAAACCGCAACTCACTTGTTGAGCATCTTCTCGATGACTTTCTTCACCATGGGGGCTTCGGGGTTGAGGCACACTTCCTGGCCAGTCTTGAGAGTGGCTCTGCAGAGAGAGGGGAGAAGCCACGTGAGGCGGGAGGTCCCGCTGCCGGTCAGGGCGGGGGCATCCGGATGGCCGGCTGGGGTGACAAGGACAACAGCGGTGGCTTTACTTACATGACTTCAGTTTGGCCGCAGTGGGGGCCGGGGCGTCACCTTCACGCTCTGGATGTTCTTGAAGTGAATCCTGCAGGGTCTGCAGGCACTGGCAGCGCAGCTCATTGAGCCCGCAAGACAAAAATGGCTGCCTGTGTGGCAGAAAAATGCCAGGCTCCTAGATGCTGTTTAATTAGGAACAAGGGGTCTGTGGCTGCAATCTTCTTATTATCTTAAAAAAGTCAGAACATCATGCTACTTTGGGCCAAAAAAACAAAAAAGAGCATACGTGACATCTCTTAAGCCTCACTGGCAAACTCCATGAAATACCTGTTGTTATTTTCCCCTTGTTATGGAGACGGAGAGATTAAGGACTTTCCCTGGGGTTACTGGATTAATGAAGGGTGGAACCTAGGCTTGCCTTGGGTTACCACAGGCCACCCGGGGAGGGCAGGGGAGGGGCCTTCGCTGAAAAGTTCCTGCTCTTTATTACTAAGTCTCAGAGTTCCATATGGCTCTAGTCAGAGTTCTACTTCTCAAGTCAAAGTCCTTGAAAAGACTGAGGTAGACAATATTTGTTCCTTATTGGATAGGAAGCCTTTTAGCCACGTCGGCTAGCGTTGTTTCATCTTTTCGGCTTCCCTGTTAGCTCAGATGGCAAAGAATCTGCCCACAACACAGGAGACTCGGATTCAATCTCTGGGGCTTCATCTTTTAGGAACATACATTTAGAACCATTCTCATGAGAGTGGAAGGAGGACAGAAGGCACTGGAAATATCCTCTGACCTTAATGGCAATTTTAATTCTGAAATAAGGATTTTTTTAGTTCCTTTAGCTAAGTCCTGGGCAAAATTTTCTTCAGGGAGAATGGCTCAGATCACACGAGTAAATGAAAACCGCAACTCACTTGTTGAGCATCTTCTCGATGACTTTCTTCACCATGGGGGCTTCGGGGTTGAGGCACACTTCCTGGCCAGTCTTGAGAGTGGCTCTGCAGAGAGAGGGGAGAAGCCACGTGAGGCGGGAGGTCCCGCTGCCGGTCAGGGCGGGGGCATCCGGATGGCCGGCTGGGGTGACAAGGACAACAGCGGTGGCTTTACTTACATGACTTCAGTTTGGCCGCAGTGGGGGCCCGGGGGCGTCACCTTCACGCTCTGGATGTTCTTGAAGTGAATCCCCTGCAGGGTCTGCAGGCACTGGCAGCGCAGCTCATTGACCACGGGCGCCCCTGCGGGAAGGACAGAGGGGGTTAGGGCTGTCCCCGATGGGCATGCACCCGCCCACGTCCCACTCAGCGGATCCCGGGCGCCGGGCTCACCTGCCGCGCGCCGGCAGGAGGCCACCAGGAGCAGGAGCAGCAGCGCGGCGTGGAGGAGCCGAGGGGCGGCGGGGTCGCGGTGCGGGCCATGGGGCTCGGCTCGGAGGGCGTCTGTCGGCGGCGGGAAGGCTGGCGGGAGGCAGGCTGAGCTGGGCTCTGTGGCTCCCTGAGCCGGGTGAACCCCTTTTATCCTGATGGCCCCGGAGTTGCCAGCCCTGGGGCTAGGGAAATTCCCGGGTCCGGAAGGAAGGCGCGCCCCGCCCGCCTCCCACGTAATCAGCGAACTCCGGGTGTCTTCATGTGCCCAAATCCTCACGGGAGGAAGTGAGTCGCCTTGCAAGCACTGTTCTCACATCTTAGAGGAGACAGGAGATTGAGGGAATTCAGGCAAAGGAGGAGGGAGGTAGTGAACGGATTTTCCCTGTGTTACTTACACTTAATTATCTTGGGACTTGATTTAATCTACGTCTGCAAAAATACACTCTTAAAGCACTTGTCATTTTAGATTATGCATAAGGCTATTCCTTACTTCCTGGTATTTTGCAAGCACAAATAAAATCACACTTCGTGTCATATCATCCCCAAGTGGTGAGGGGATGGCCTGCATGAGACGTTTAATTCTGTGTTCACCTTAGCACCAAGTGTCGCAATCCTACAAGGCTTCCTTTCCGGGTGAAATTCGATGTGCAGCTGAGAAAATGGCTCAGATACGGGCCAACTCACTTGTTGAGCATCTTCTCGATGACTTTCTTCACCATGGGGCTTCGGGGTTGAGGCACACTTCCTGGCCAGTCTTGAGAGTGGCTCTGCAGAGAGAGGGGAGAAGCCACGTGAGGCGGGAGGTCCCGCTGCCGGTCAGGGCGGGGGCATCCGGATGGCCGGCTGGGGTGACAAGGACAACAGCGGTGGCTTTACTTACATGACTTCAGTTTGGCCGCAGTGGGGGCCCGGGGGCGTCACCTTCACGCTCTGGATGTTCTTGAAGTGAATCCCCTGCAGGGTCTGCAGGCACTGGCAGCGCAGCTCATTGACCACGGGCGCCCCTGCGGGAAGGACAGAGGGGGTTAGGGCTGTCCCCGATGGGCATGCACCCGCCCACGTCCCACTCAGCGGATCCCGGGCGCCGGGCTCACCTGCCGCGCGCCGGCAGGAGGCCACCAGGAGCAGGAGCAGCAGCGCGGCGTGGAGGAGCCGAGGGGCGGCGGGGGTCGCGGTGCGGGCCATGGGGCTCGGCTCGGAGGGCGTCTGTCGGCGGCGGGAAGGCTGGCGGGAGGCAGGCTGAGCTGGGCTCTGTGGCTCCCTGAGCCGGGTGAACCCCTTTTATCCTGATGGCCCCGGAGTTGCCAGCCCTGGGGCTAGGGAAATTCCCGGGTCCGGAAGGAAGGCGCGCCCCGCCCGCCTCCCACGTAATCAGCGAACTCCGGGTGTCTTCATGTGCCCAAATCCTCACGGGAGGAAGTGAGTCGCCTTGCAAGCACTGTTCTCACATCTTAGAGGAGACAGGAGATTGAGGGAATTCAGGCAAAGGAGGAGGGAGGTAGTGAACGGATTTTCCCTGTGTTACTTACACTTAATTATCTTGGGACTTGATTTAATCTACGTCTGCAAAAATACACTCTTAAAGCACTTGTCATTTTAGATTATGCATAAGGCTATTCCCTTACTTCCTGGTATTTTGCAAGCACAAATAAAATCACACTTCGTGTCATATCATCCCCAAGTGGTGAGGGGATGGCCTGCATGAGACGTTTAATTCTGTGTTCACCTTAGCACCAAGTGTCGCAATCCTACAAGGCTTCCTTTCCGGGTGAAATTCTGGAACTTTCAGAGCTCAAGTAGATTCGTGAATACCAGCTTTTCCTCTAGAGTGTGTTGATTAATCCTTTTAAAAAAAGGTGCTGGAATTGAACATCTGTGAAGAGCGGAGGCAGTCCCGCCCTCCCCCAGGGACCTCTGGGGACACCAAGCTTTCCTACCTGGGGACGCAGCGTCAGCACCAGTCCCTCCCCTGGCCGCTTCCCTGGCCACACCAGATGCTTAACTCCCACTCTCGGCTGGAAGGTCCCTTTTAACCCTCTGGCCGCTTGGCCCCTCTCTCTTTCTCCCTGGACCCTTCTTCCCTCTTGGACCCCTCGCCCAGACCCTCCTGCTAGCCTGTCTCCGGGTCATGCCTGGGTAGCCAGATTGCTCGTGGCCGCTCCTACCTACGTCCAGTAAGAATAAACCTCCTCCCCTCCGCCACCCCTTTTCTTCTCTGTCTTTCTTTTACACTTTTCTTACAAAAGGGCCATTTGGAGTGGCCATTTGGAGCTGTTCCAGGGAGAGAAAGCTGTGTTCAGGTCCACTTTCTCCTTCTGTTCAAGAACAAAATAGGCCCTGGGAACTGGTGGGGGATGACGGGTTACAAGGCCCGGGGCGAGTCAGGACGAGTAGCACCCTTTGCCCCTCTAGCAACAACAAAAACAGAAAATGTGTTCCTGTGAAGCATAAAAGAGCTAGAATCATGAATTTAGTAGCTTGCTTTACTGTCACGCACCTCGTTTTAACTTCATGTTATGTAGACTTTGTGGTTTCCAGCCGTTCCGGGTGTCTTCATGTGCCCAAATCCTCACGGGAGGAAGTGAGTCGCCTTGCAAGCACTGTTCTCACATCTTAGAGGAGACAGGAGATTGAGGAATTCAGGCAAAGGAGGAGGGAGGTAGTGAACGGATTTTCCCTGTGTTACTTACACTTAATTATCTTGGGACTTGATTTAATCTACGTCTGCAAAAATACACTCTTAAAGCACTTGTCATTTTAGATTATGCATAAGGCTATTCCCTTACTTCCTGGTATTTTGCAAGCACAAATAAAATCACACTTCGTGTCATATCATCCCCAAGTGGTGAGGGGATGGCCTGCATGAGACGTTTAATTCTGTGTTCACCTTAGCACCAAGTGTCGCAATCCTACAAGGCTTCCTTTCCGGGTGAAATTCTGGAACTTTCAGAGCTCAAGTAGATTCGTGAATACCAGCTTTTCCTCTAGAGTGTGTTGATTAATCCTTTTAAAAAAAGGTGCTGGAATTGAACATCTGTGAAGAGCGGAGGCAGTCCCGCCCTCCCCCAGGGACCTCTGGGGACACCAAGCTTTCCTACCTGGGGACGCAGCGTCAGCACCAGTCCCTCCCCTGGCCGCTTCCCTGGCCACACCAGATGCTTAACTCCCACTCTCGGCTGGAAGGTCCCTTTTAACCCTCTGGCCGCTTGGCCCCTCTCTCTTTCTCCCTGGACCCTTCTTCCCTCTTGGACCCCTCGCCCAGACCCTCCTGCTAGCCTGTCTCCGGGTCATGCCTGGGTAGCCAGATTGCTCGTGGCCGCTCCTACCTACGTCCAGTAAGAATAAACCTCCTCCCCTCCGCCACCCCTTTTCTTCTCTGTCTTTCTTTTACACTTTTCTTACAAAAGGGCCATTTGGAGTGGCCATTTGGAGCTGTTCCAGGGAGAGAAAGCTGTGTTCAGGTCCACTTTCTCCTTCTGTTCAAGAACAAAATAGGCCCTGGGAACTGGTGGGGGATGACGGGTTACAAGGCCCGGGGCGAGTCAGGACGAGTAGCACCCTTTGCCCCTCTAGCAACAACAAAAACAGAAAATGTGTTCCTGTGAAGCATAAAAGAGCTAGAATCATGAATTTAGTAGCATTCGCCTGCTTTACTGTCACGCACCTCGTTTTAACTTCATGTTATGTAGACTTTGTGGTTTCCAGCCGTTTGATTTTCCTCCAGAGAAATCATTGCTGTCATATTTTATTTTTACTGATTTCTCAAAGGACACTTCATGCAGTTTATTGAAGACTTTATTATTATATTGTTTATTTTTCACCCTTAGCTTCAATGTCCTTTTTGGATTATGTGGTTGGGCTTCCCCAGTGGCTCAAGGGTGAAGAACCCACCCCTAGCGCAGGAGACCTGGCTTCCATCTCTGGGTCAGGAAGGTTCCCTGGAGAAGGGAATGGCTACTCACTCCAGAAGGTTTCAGATGGTTCAGGTGTGATTCTGGACCCAGATCCATGAGAGGTGTGGGGATACACAGCGGCAAACAAGAGAGGGGAAGGGATGCTGTAGGGATGCTTAAAGACACAGCGGGACTCGCTCCAGAAAGCAGAGTAGGATGTTCAGCTTTGGGAAATACCGGTGAATGGCATCTAATTGTCTATGCCTCAGGCTCTCCTCTGTAAAGAGGAGATTAACTGTATATCTGCTTGAACAGGTTGTGCATTTGGAAACACAGGTGCGTATTAAATGCCATAAATAATTTTTTTTTGCCTCTAAGTCATCGTTTTTATTTTTCATCTGTCTTTATTCTTTGGCATGTGTGGGCCTCCCATTGCAGTGGCCCCTCTTGTTGCAGAACACTGGTTCTGGGCACTTGCACTCCAGAGTGCTGACTCCTAATTGGACACACCGGCCCAGTCTCTCCTCCGCATGTGGGATCTTCCTGGGCCAGGGATCAAACCGGTGCCCCTTGTACTGCAAAGTGGACTCTACCCACTGGACCACCAGGGAAGCCCTAAATGCTATAAATAATTTTTAAATAAATAAAATAGAAAATGGTTTTTTCATATTACTAAGGGGAAACTAACCTGAGGATAAAACCTTTGTACAATGAGAAAAAAAAAATTTAAATAAAATAAAAATTCCTTTAATGTAAAATGTTTGTTTTCTTTTTTCTTAAGAGAAAACTTAGAATAAATTTCTGTTGTCTAGTTTCATTGTTGAGTAACTTTATAATTCTAGTTTTAGTCATTTCAGCTACAAAATGTGAATAAAAGTAAAGATGTCTCATCTTGATTATTACAAAGAGTATGAATAACTAGACTATAAATAAAGATTTGTCCTTATATTTTATATCAGTAATAATCTGTGTAGCCCTGAGAAAAAGTATAGGAGATTTAATGTAAAAAAGAGGGCTTCCCTGGTGGTCCAGTGGGTAAGGACACTGCCTTGCAGTGCAAGGGGCGCCGGTTCGATCCCTGGCCTGGGAAGATCCCACGTGCCGCGGAGCGGCTGGACCGATGTGTCCAATTACCGAGCCGGAGCTCTGGAGCGCATGTGCCCAGAGCCGGTGCTCTGCGACAACAGATGCCACCGCAATGGGAGGCCCACACGGGCCAAAGAAGAAAGACGGATGAAAATGGAGAAATGAAAGACCAATAGAAGTGGCCCGCCCACCCTCCTCCCTCTCCACCCCCGCCAAAATAAATAGATGTTTAAAAAAAAAAAAGAATAGAGTATATAATACATATGGGCTTCCCAGGTGGTTCAGAGGTAAAGAGTCACCTGCTAATGCAGGAGATGTGAGTTCAATCCCCAGGTCTGGAAGAGAAGGAAATGGCAACACACTCTAGTACACTTGCCTGGGAAGTCCCATGGACAGAGGAGCCTTGCAGGCCAAAATGCATAAGGTCTCAAGTGTTAGACGTGACTTAGCTACTGTGTGTGCTGAGTTGCTTCAGTCATGTATGACTCTGTGTGACCCCATGGACTGTAGCCTGCCAGGCTTCTCTGTTCATGGGATTTCCCAGGCAAGATTGCTGGAGTGTGTGGCCATTCCCTTCTCCGGGGCATCTTTCTGCCCCAGGGGTCAAACCTGGGTATCCTGCATTGCAGGCAGATTCTGTATCATCTGAGCCACCAGGGAAACCCCAGAGATATCATTGCTATTCCTTAAAAGTTAAAAGTATGATTTTAGCTTTTCTGATTATACATGTATGTCTGCTTGTTAGAGAAAAAGTATAAGGGACAGAGAACACTAAGAGATAGTAACTAAGACTTTTAAACTTTTATCCAAGGAACAAACTTTAGCAGATCTTTGCTTTTTTCTTCAACATCCCTAGTCACTGTCATGTTTTATGGGTTTATAAGATACTGAGCAAAGATTGTCCTTTATTTTTAAATATTCAGTTAACAAAGAGTATGAATAACTAGACTATAAATAAAGATTTGTCCTTATATTTTATATCAGTAATAATCCCTGAGAAAAAGTATAGGAGATTTAATGTAAAAAAGAGGGCTTCCCTGGTGGTCCAGTGGGTAAGGACACTGCCTTGCAGTGCAAGGGGCGCCGGTTCGATCCCTGGCCTGGGAAGATCCCACGTGCCGCGGAGCGGCTGGACCGATGTGTCCAATTACCGAGCCGGAGCTCTGGAGCGCATGTGCCCAGAGCCGGTGCTCTGCGACAACAGATGCCACCGCAATGGGAGGCCCACACGGGCCAAAGAAGAAAGACGGATGAAAATGGAGAAATGAAAGACCAATAGAAGTGGCCCGCCCACCCTCCTCCCTCTCCACCCCCGCCAAAATAAATAGATGTTTAAAAAAAAAAAAGAATAGAGTATATAATACATATGGGCTTCCCAGGTGGTTCAGAGGTAAAGAGTCACCTGCTAATGCAGGAGATGTGAGTTCAATCCCCAGGTCTGGAAGAGAAGGAAATGGCAACACACTCTAGTACACTTGCCTGGGAAGTCCCATGGACAGAGGAGCCTTGCAGGCCAAAATGCATAAGGTCTCAAGTGTTAGACGTGACTTAGCTACTGTGTGTGCTGAGTTGCTTCAGTCATGTATGACTCTGTGTGACCCCATGGACTGTAGCCTGCCAGGCTTCTCTGTTCATGGGATTTCCCAGGCAAGATTGCTGGAGTGTGTGGCCATTCCCTCTCCGGGGCATCTTTCTGCCCCAGGGGTCAAACCTGGGTATCCTGCATTGCAGGCAGATTCTGTATCATCTGAGCCACCAGGGAAACCCCAGAGATATCATTGCTATTCCTTAAAAGTTAAAAGTATGATTTTAGCTTTTCTGATTATACATGTATGTCTGCTTGTTAGAGAAAAAGTATAAGGGACAGAGAACACTAAGAGATAGTAACTAAGACTTTTAAACTTTTATCCAAGGAACAAACTTTAGCAGATCTTTGCTTTTTTCTTCAACATCCCTAGTCACTGTCATGTTTTATGGGTTTATAAGATACTGAGCAAACATGAAGTGTTATCATACACAACACTTTGATATAATAGACAATATTCTAAATTGTTTGCATATATATACAACCTACATAGTCTTAACTGCTTCATGAAATTGTCACCTGTTTATTTTCTTCACAATTTTTCTCCACAGGAAAACAGTAAGTTGCCAAGGTCTCACAGTTAAGATAATCCAGAACTTGAGCTTCAGACAATGTAACTTTAGCCACTCTATAATAAAAAAATTTTTTTTTCTGAAACAAATGACAGATTACTTCAGAAGAGCAGTCTTGTTTTGTTATCCTCATGGTTTAATAGTTCAACTTCACCTTTCTAACTGCTCCAAAGTCTCCAGTGTTTTATTTCATGAGCAACAGGAATTTTCTTTTGTTCATGAATATTATGTATTTCAATTTAATAAAGTCCATGTCTATTCATCTAGCTATTTGATTTTCTAAATCAGTAGACTTCAACTCAAAAATCAGGTCAGGAATAATGACTCCACCCTAAGAGCTTCCCAGAAGGGAATTGAGCACTATCATCAGCTCTTACTTGCTGAAATTACTCAGGGTGAATGGACAGACAATCAAAACACTGCCGTAGCCAAAAGGATAAAATGTTTCAAGAAGCAACATCGCATTTGTAGAATTATCTTTAACTTTATGCCTGAGACTTGCTTAACGAACATTGATTGCTTACAAAATAAAGTCCAAAAGAAAGGGATTTTTCTGCTTTAATGTATCAGTTCTCAAATTTTACTCCTTAATGGCACTGTATTATTTTTCAGAAAATTTGAAAAGCAAGAGCATGGAAATTCCCTAATGGTCCAGTGGCTAAGAATCTACAGTTTCACTATGGAGAGCCTGGATTCCATCTCTGGTTGGTGAAATAGATTCTGCAAGCCTCACAAACTGGTCTGGGTTCCATCTCTGGTTGGGGCAATAGATTCTGCAAGCCTCACAACCTGGTCAGAAAGAAAAGAAAAAATAAAAAAGTGATACTGTTCTGAAACCTACTAAAATTACCTAGTTCTTTCCTTCTTGTTTTAACAGACATCTTCCCTAACTAATTACTCATTTTATGAGCTGAATGGCAAGTGTGTATGTCCAAACTCACTGTTAGAGCTGTCTTATTAACCAGGAGACTGTTTTAACTCAAATTTAATTCCTTACTTTCTCCATTTGATTCTGCATTTTCAATTATCATTTTCTCAGCTTTTTTATAAGACGAGAATGAAGTTTGTGCCTGGGATATAGAAAGGAATAAGAGACTGTGCTATCATTTAACTCTCAAGGCGTTAGGGAAATGAATATAAAAATAAAAAAGTTTTAGAAAAGCTACCATGGCAAACTGTTCCCAAGGTATTGGGAGTTAGCAGACCCAATGCAACTCTTATGAGAGTTGTCAGATAAGTTTTCCTGAAAGAAGTTCTCACTCATCTGAGTCTTAAGGATAAGGAGTTTTCCAGGCAAATGGGGAACACTAAAGGTGGAAAACATTCCACGAGAGGATCAAGTGGGCAAAGGCATGGCTATCGAAAAGAGCAGGTGAGTACTGATAGACCAAGTGATTTGCATCTGGAGCTCACTCTTTGAGCAGAAAGAGGAGAGAGACTGGACGAGGTGGCGGGGCTGGGACACTGGAGGCCATGTGCCCATAGGATCCTGCTTCTCACTGAGACCCATTTTGGATGTTACCTCCATTGGGAAGTCTCCACACGCACCTAAAGGTGTTCCCACAGCCCTCTTGCCCAGATGGCATTGTGACTTTTATTGGCTTTATACCATGGAGAGGAAGAAAGGCTAGGGTAAGATTCACTGTGCGTGAAAAAAGGAGGTGTAGGAGATATTGTAAAAATAATAAGAAGAATAAGCAGAAATTTCATAGAAACTTAGAGTTGAGCGACCAGAAGGGGGAGCTTTCACACTCTGGGACAAAAACTGAGCTCAAGGTTTTGGCAAAGACTAGGTCAAGGAAAATCCACAGGACTGTTTTCTGTAGCCCTCCCAACTACTTGTTCCTTTCTATAAAAGTGTTCTTTTTCTCTTACCACGTGGGGACTTGCACGGAGCTTGCCATGGTTGCAGACTCCAAAGTGCATTTCTCTACTGATCTCAGATAAATTCACCTTGACAATCTATTGGCTTCAGGTCAGAGATACTAAGTTAAAAGACATTTATGAAGCACATGCAATGTGTTGATACAAGACATTGTGGTCAATTTTGCAAAAGGTAGGTAGTATACTTTCTTCTGTATATTTCTTCATGTATACTTTCTTTTGCATATAGCTAGTCTTACCTTCTGTTCCTGTCAGTCTGACAATTTCAAAATCTATGATTATTGAAATTCATTTCAACTAACTCTAAATATCAAGCAATTATTAAATTTGGGTATTCCAAGGCTTCTCAAGGTTAGATTTCAGAAAGAACTTTGACCTTCCATTTTCTTAAAATTGCTTTTTAAACTTTTGCAGAGGTGATTAAATTACATTATCTGCACATAAAAAAACCAAAGAAAAAAAAACAAAAAAAAAATGCCAAAAAATTTACCAAAGCATGGCACTTAAGGATAAGGAGTTTTCCAGGCAAATGGGGAACACTAAAGGTGGAAAACATTCCACGAGAGGATCAAGTGGGCAAAGGCATGGCTATCGAAAGAGCAGGTGAGTACTGATAGACCAAGTGATTTGCATCTGGAGCTCACTCTTTGAGCAGAAAGAGGAGAGAGACTGGACGAGGTGGCGGGGCTGGGACACTGGAGGCCATGTGCCCATAGGATCCTGCTTCTCACTGAGACCCATTTTGGATGTTACCTCCATTGGGAAGTCTCCACACGCACCTAAAGGTGTTCCCACAGCCCTCTTGCCCAGATGGCATTGTGACTTTTATTGGCTTTATACCATGGAGAGGAAGAAAGGCTAGGGTAAGATTCACTGTGCGTGAAAAAAGGAGGTGTAGGAGATATTGTAAAAATAATAAGAAGAATAAGCAGAAATTTCATAGAAACTTAGAGTTGAGCGACCAGAAGGGGGAGCTTTCACACTCTGGGACAAAAACTGAGCTCAAGGTTTTGGCAAAGACTAGGTCAAGGAAAATCCACAGGACTGTTTTCTGTAGCCCTCCCAACTACTTGTTCCTTTCTATAAAAGTGTTCTTTTTCTCTTACCACGGGGGGACTTGCACGGAGCTTGCCATGGTTGCAGACTCCAAAGTGCATTTCTCTACTGATCTCAGATAAATTCACCTTGACAATCTATTGGCTTCAGGTCAGAGATACTAAGTTAAAAGACATTTATGAAGCACATGCAATGTGTTGATACAAGACATTGTGGTCAATTTTGCAAAAGGTAGGTAGTATACTTTCTTCTGTATATTTCTTCATGTATACTTTCTTTTGCATATAGCTAGTCTTACCTTCTGTTCCTGTCAGTCTGACAATTTCAAAATCTATGATTATTGAAATTCATTTCAACTAACTCTAAATATCAAGCAATTATTAAATTTGGGTATTCCAAGGCTTCTCAAGGTTAGATTTCAGAAAGAACTTTGACCTTCCATTTTCTTAAAATTGCTTTTTAAACTTTTGCAGAGGTGATTAAATTACATTATCTGCACATAAGCCAAAGAAACACAGAAATGCCAAAATTACCAAAGAACATGTCTGGAAATAGATATAGGAAGTAAGGAAATGTCTCTGTAGAAATATTTTTTATCACATTTGGCTATCATGGGCATGAAAACAGCATGATGACCCTGTTCGATGCTTTCTGTATTGCAGAAGCAAAATTTAGGAAGTTGAGAGAAGAGTTGTAAACCGCAGCAAGCATATCACGTACAGTGATGTGTTACATATTTCAGTTAGGAAAGTTGCAATCATCACTAGTCTTTGATGATCAGAGAATATCCTCTGTAACATTTTAAAATTCACTGGAACATTCTTCATGGCTCATATGTTGTTTCTTTTAGAAAATGTTTTCTCTGTGTTATAGAAACAAGTGTGATTTATGCAAGTGTTAGATGAAGCATCCTTTTCAAAAAAGCATGCATTTTTTTCAGGTCAAATTGGTCAGTCATGTTGTTTTACTCTTCTATACTGTTATTGATTCTTTACTGCTGTTTCTATTAAGTATTGAAAGAAGTGTGTTAGAATACTTAACTATGACTGTGGCTTCTTCTTTATGTTTCTCTCCATTTTGCTTTAGATATTTTGATAGTATGTTATTAGGTTCATAAAATTTTAGAATTATTTCTTCCCCTTTTAAAATTGTCATCTTTTTATATTAAATCAGCCTTCTTTATCTCTTAAGTATTAATATGTTATTTGGTCTTAGTTAATATATCAGCAGCTTTCCAGGTGGTGCTAGTGGTAGAAAACCCACCTGTCAATGCAGGAGATGTAAGAGACGCGAGTTTGATCTCTGGGTTGGAAAGATCCCCTGGAAAAGCAAATGGCCATCCACTCCAGCATTCTTACCTGGAAAATCCCAAGGACATAGGTGCCTGGTGGGCTACAGTCCTTAGGGTTGCAAAGAGTCAGATATGAATAAAGTGACTTAGCATGCACATACAATATATCAATCTTCAGTAAATACATTAGTATTTATACTACTAATAAATTAATAATTCTTAATAAGCTATCAATATATCCATGCCAGATTTCTTTCAATTTTTTTTTGGCATGATATAATACTTTCAATTGTTTTTATTTCAAGCAATGTGCGTCCTAACGTTTAAAGTGTACCTCTTTTAAGCAACATTGTTTTTTTGTTTTAATTACACAGCCTGATAATCTTTGACTTTTTTTTTTATGTTTGACTTTTAATTGAATGCTTATTTCATTTAAATTGAATATAAGTTTTAAATATAATTAGAATTAAATATACTACCTTGCTATTCTACTTGTCTTATCTTTTTAAAAAGAAACTTTCAATTTGGAATATTTTTTAATTAATTAATTGACTTATTGTTATTTTATTTTTGGTTGTGCCAGGCCTTTATTTCTGCTCAGACTTTTCTCTAGTTGCAGTGAATAGGGTTACTGTCCAGTTGCAGTGCCTGGGCTTTTCATTGCAGTGCTTTCTCTTGTTGCGGAGCACAGAGCACGGGCTCTCAGGCAAGCAGGCTTCAGAGCTTACAGCCTGTGGGCTCAGTAGTTGTGGCTCCCAGGCTTCAGAACACAGGCTCAGTAGTTGTGGCACATGAGCTTAATTGCTCTGCAGCATGTGGGATCTTCCTGGACCAGAAATCGAACCCATGACTCCTGCATTGGCAAGCGGATACTTTACCACTGAGCCACCAGGAAAGCCCTGAAATAATCTTAGATTTACTAAATACTTGTATCAATAGCACAAGGAGTTCCTGTGGACCTTTTCCCAGTATCTCCTAATGTTGATGTCTTACATAATTATAATTCATTTGTCAAAACTAAGAAATCAACACTGACACATTGTTGTTAACTAAACTCTAGCCTCCTTTCAGGTCTTACGTTTTCCATTAATGTCTTTTTCCTATTCCTGGATCCAGTCCAACATACCATGCCACATTAAGTTAGGTCTCTTTTGTCTCTTAAATGTGTGACAGATTCTCAGTTTTGTCTTTCATAAATTTGATGGTTTTAAAGAATACTCATGAGCTACTTTGTAGAAGTTTCTCAATTTGAATTTGTAGGATGATTTTTCTCATGATTATACTGGGATCATTGGTTTGGGGTCAGAATATCATGAAGTGTCCTTCTCATCAAATCGTATGAGTACATCATATTCACATGACATAAGTGGAGATAACAGCTTTAATCACTTGGTTAAAGTGGTTACCTGACAGATTCCCCTCTGTAAGGTTATTGTTTTTCCTTTTTCCTTATCTCTTTTTTGGAAGCAAGTCACTAAGTCCAGCCCAAACTCAGGTGGGAAAGGGGAACTAAACCCCAACTTCTGGAGGCTTTACTTAGGTTATTAAGTGTTCTTTTGAAAGGAAGCCATCTCTTCCTGTGTCACCCATTATTTTGTTCCTTTATTCTTTACTTTTTATTATTGTTATTCTCTTTTTATTCCAGTTTTTTCCCTTTTTAAGACTTTTAAGTACAAAATTTTGCATATTTGTTTTAGTGGTTACCCTAAAAATCACTATATTCTTGCCATATTGTGATTTTCTTTAATGTTTCTTCTAACAATGAAAGGGATGTGCTATATTAGAAATCCATTTATATCCATACCCATCACTTGTATTGTTCTTGTCATGTATTTTACTATACAGTATGTATTTATCTCTGCTGACCATTATTTTTCTCTCTCTTTTTTTTTTTTGTTGTTCATTTCTTTGTGTTTCTCTTTTTTTCTTTTCTCTTGTATTTTTTGCTGACCATTATTATTGTTATTTTAAACAATACAAACTGCTCTAGTTCTTAGGAACAATCTACTTTTCTATCTTTTCCCCTCAGTCTCATTACAAGGAAAAGAATTGCATAGTTCTTTGAAAAACTACTTACCAAAACCATTTAATAGGAGCCCTTGTGAAAATATTGATAAAAATTCAATAGTTTATGAAGAACTGATTTTGAATAACAAATTGGTCAGTGTGGAAAAAATATTTTATATAAAACTAGGATTCTCAAAGTGGTAAAGGAGGGTTGTGTATCAAATATTCCTTCTCAAGTAAGAGAAAAGTAAGGGAATAATAGCCAGGAGTAGGCATAAAGTTAGGCACGATAATCTAAGACTAAGCATATGATACCTTGGGGGACCCAGTAGGAACTAAAGATCAAAAAGGATAAAAACAACTATGGCCCCTAAAAAGTAACTTTGATTTAGGATGATTTTTCTCATGCGGGACATTGGTTTGGGGTCAGAATATCATGAAGTGTCCTTCTCATCAAATCGTATGAGTACATCATATTCACATGACATAAGTGGAGATAACAGCTTTAATCACTTGGTTAAAGTGGTTACCTGACAGATTCCCTCTGTAAGGTTATTGTTTTTCCTTTTTCCTTATCTCTTTTTTGGAAGCAAGTCACTAAGTCCAGCCCAAACTCAGGTGGGAAAGGGGAACTAAACCCCAACTTCTGGAGGCTTTACTTAGGTTATTAAGTGTTCTTTTGAAAGGAAGCCATCTCTTCCTGTGTCACCCATTATTTTGTTCCTTTATTCTTTACTTTTTATTATTGTTATTCTCTTTTTATTCCAGTTTTTTCCCTTTTTAAGACTTTTAAGTACAAAATTTTGCATATTTGTTTTAGTGGTTACCCTAAAAATCACTATATTCTTGCCATATTGTGATTTTCTTTAATGTTTCTTCTAACAATGAAAGGGATGTGCTATATTAGAAATCCATTTATATCCATACCCATCACTTGTATTGTTCTTGTCATGTATTTTACTATACAGTATGTATTTATCTCTGCTGACCATTATTTTTCTCTCTCTCTTTTTTTTTTTTGTTGTTCATTTCTTTGTGTTTCTCTTTTTTTCTTTTCTCTTGTATTTTTTGCTGACCATTATTATTGTTATTTTAAACAATACAAACTGCTCTAGTTCTTAGGAACAATCTACTTTTCTATCTTTTCCCCTCAGTCTCATTACAAGGAAAAGAATTGCATAGTTCTTTGAAAAACTACTTACCAAAACCATTTAATAGGAGCCCTTGTGAAAATATTGATAAAAATTCAATAGTTTATGAAGAACTGATTTTGAATAACAAATTGGTCAGTGTGGAAAAAATATTTTATATAAAACTAGGATTCTCAAAGTGGTAAAGGAGGGTTGTGTATCAAATATTCCTTCTCAAGTAAGAGAAAAGTAAGGGAATAATAGCCAGGAGTAGGCATAAAGTTAGGCACGATAATCTAAGACTAAGCATATGATACCTTGGGGGACCCAGTAGGAACTAAAGATCAAAAAGGATAAAAAACAACATAATCGTGCATTTTTATTTTGCAAAACTTTTATTTTCATCCCATTAAAAAGAATGTAACAGTTTAAACTTCTTTGTTCCAAGACAAAGAGAAACACCATATAGTAAACCTTAAATAAGGCATTATGCCTTACAAGCAAGACATAAAATGTCCAAGTGTAATTTCAACATAAAAATGTTGACCACATAATGTGAAATCATTTCAATAAATAACCATCGACATTCTTTCAAACAAGTACAAAAATAGAGGTGCACACACTTTCCCTGATTCTAATAGTGATTACACCAGCTAACAGCATGAACCTCCCTTAGCCTGCTGAACCCCTCCACCTCCATCACAGCAGCTGCCATTTATGATCTTCCAATAAATATCAGTAAAAAAAAGAAATAACATCATCTTCATATTAAATAGCAACAAGGACTGAACTATGTTTGATTTAACAAAATCACACCATTAAACACTGACATGTAAAATGCTAAAATACCAGCTCTGAAAAATAAATACATACATAAATAAATAGAACTCATAAAAAACAATCCAGCACATCAAGTCCTTTCTAGTTGTCCCTGGAAACCAGTTATTGTTGTCTTCATTTTCAGTTCCTATAAGAGCAGAGACCACTTTTCAGGAACTGTCACCCATGAGCTTCTTACTTCCCTCTGGGTCAGTTGGTGCTGCCCCTGCAGTGAGAAAAAAGGTTAGTGTTACAGGTGCTGAGAGAAGCTGCCCTTCCTTTCCAGGCCCTGAGGCTGGACGGACTTCTACGTGTAGACCCTGGCCCAGGTCTGTGCTCAGGAAAGGTTTCCACTCAAAGGGATTAAAACCCTTTCCCCAAGTATCCTAGATTGAGACTCAGGGAGCTCTCACTGCAAAGTCCCTGCTCTTCATCCCTAAGTTCCAAATTTCCTGTTGCTCAAAACTCCAGTTTTGAGCACTTTGCATGTAGAAACCATTGAGGAATGGTGGTAAACAACGCTTGTTCGTTAATGGGTTGGAAGCATTTTACCATTACTGTCTAAATCTACTTAATCTTTTGAAATCGCTCAGTTGTGTCCGACTCGTTGTGACCCTCATGACTATCGCCCACCAGGCTCCTCTGTCCATGGAATTCTCCAGGCAAGAGTACTGGAGTGGGTTGCCATTCCCTTCTGCAGGCTATCTTCCTGACTCAGGGAACAAACCTGGGTCTCCTGCATCCCACGGTGGAGCCACCAGGGAAGCACGACTTAATCTTCAGGAACATACTTTTACCCAGGTTCATGTGAATGGGAATGTAGAGGAGGATCAGGACAGAGGGAGCTGGAAATTGCCTTCTAACACCAGAGTAGGTCAAATTTAATGGGGGGAATAATGATTTTCAGTTCTGCAACTAAACTGTGGGTTTCTCTAATAATATTTTCTGGAAGTAGATGTCAGTATTTGTGACCAATGGCTCTATCTGTAAGCAGGAATAAAATCCATGACTTACTTGTTTAGCATCTTATTGATGATTTTCTTAACCATCGGCGCTTCAGGGTTGAGACAAGCTTCCTGACCATTCTTGAGAGTGGCTCTGCAGAGAGAGGGGAGAAGCCATGTGAGATGGGATGTCTGGCTGGGAGTGTAGGCGGGGGCATCCAGATGGCGGGGGTGACAAGGACAACAGCGGTGGCTTTACTTACATGACTTCGGTTTGGCCGCAGTGGGGCCCCGGGGGCGTCACCTTCACGCTCTGGATGTTCTTAAGATGAAGTCCTGCAAGGTCTGCAGGCAATGGCAGCGCAGTTCATTGACCACGGGCGCCCCTGCGGAAGGACAGAGGGGGTTAGGGCTGTCCCCGATGGGCACCCACCCGCCCACGTCCCACTCAGCGGATCCCGGGCGCCGGGCTCACCTGCCGCGCGCCGGCAGGAGGCCACCAGGAGCAGGAGCAGCAGCGCGGCGCGGAAGAGCCGAGGGGCGGCGGGGGTCGCGGTGCGGGCCATGGGGCTCGGCTCGGAGGGCGTCTGTCGGCGGCGGGAAGGCTGGCGGGAGGCAGGCTGAGCTGGGCTCTGTGGCTCCCTGAGCCGGGTGAACCCCTTTTATCCATATTCTGGGCGGGAGTTGGCAGCCCCGGGCAAGGGAATTTCCCGGACGCGAGGGTCATTCTTGGGTCCGGAAGGAACGCGCGGCCCCGCCTGCCTCCCGCGTAATCGGTGCACCAGGGGTTTGTTCTCTTAGTACCCAAATCCCCTCGGGGGGAGTGAGTCGCCGCCGCGCTGAGGTTAAAAGACGCAGGCCACAGGTTGAGGAAATTGGCATCATCCAGGATTCTACTCAGGAACAAACCTGGGTCTCCTGCATCCCACGGTGGAGCCACCAGGGAAGCACGACTTAATCTTCAGGAACATACTTTTACCCAGGTTCATGTGAATGGGAATGTAGAGGAGGATCAGGACAGAGGGAGCTGGAAATTGCCTTCTAACACCAGAGTAGGTCAAATTTAATGGGGGGAATAATGATTTTCAGTTCTGCAACTAAACTGTGGGTTTCTCTAATAATATTTTCTGGAAGTAGATGTCAGTATTTGTGACCAATGGCTCTATCTGTAAGCAGGAATAAAATCCATGACTTACTTGTTTAGCATCTTATTGATGATTTTCTTAACCATCGGCGCTTCAGGGTTGAGACAAGCTTCCTGACCATTCTTGAGAGTGGCTCTGCAGAGAGAGGGGAGAAGCCATGTGAGATGGGATGTCTGGCTGGGAGTGTAGGCGGGGGCATCCAGATGGCGGGGGTGACAAGGACAACAGCGGTGGCTTTACTTACATGACTTCGGTTTGGCCGCAGTGGGGCCCCGGGGGCGTCACCTTCACGCTCTGGATGTTCTTAAGATGAATTCCCTGCAAGGTCTGCAGGCAATGGCAGCGCAGTTCATTGACCACGGGCGCCCCTGCGGGAAGGACAGAGGGGGTTAGGGCTGTCCCCGATGGGCACCCACCCGCCCACGTCCCACTCAGCGGATCCCGGGCGCCGGGCTCACCTGCCGCGCGCCGGCAGGAGGCCACCAGGAGCAGGAGCAGCAGCGCGGCGCGGAAGAGCCGAGGGGCGGCGGGGGTCGCGGTGCGGGCCATGGGGCTCGGCTCGGAGGGCGTCTGTCGGCGGCGGGAAGGCTGGCGGGAGGCAGGCTGAGCTGGGCTCTGTGGCTCCCTGAGCCGGGTGAACCCCTTTTATCCATATTCTGGGCGGGAGTTGGCAGCCCCGGGCAAGGGAATTTCCCGGACGCGAGGGTCATTCTTGGGTCCGGAAGGAACGCGCGGCCCCGCCTGCCTCCCGCGTAATCGGTGCACCAGGGGTTTGTTCTCTTAGTACCCAAATCCCCTCGGGGGGAGTGAGTCGCCGCCGCGCTGAGGTTAAGGCCGAGAGAGCGGCCGAGGGGGCCTGGACACCCCAGGTTGGAGCGGCAGAAGGTTAGACCAGTAGGGACTCCACCATAACTTAGGGGAGAGCTCGTTTCTTACAAAGATACTTTTATTTTGGAGACTGGAAGAACTGAGGCTAGAGGCTAGAATGGCAGTCTTTTCTTTTCTTTTTTAAGTAAAGACTGGAGGCAGGGTGAGGGACAGACCATTGAATGCTTGATTTCTTATTTATTTTAGGATACTGTGTTGTAATCTCTTATCAGTTCTCTCTGAAATTCTAGAATTTAGTGATTCCAAGGGCATTGCATGTTATATAGGAGGCTGTGTTTTCAACTCATGGCAGATACTTGGGTGCTTTAGTTGGGCCCAGGAGGTCCCTTCACGTTTCCTAGGGCTGTCTCTGGGCAGAAAAGACAGTAAACATCAAAAAGCCAGCTCCTAGATTCCTGGCTTGCAGCAGCAAACAGATACAGCTTTGGGCATACATAAACACTAGATTACTAGTACATTTCACTCTATGTTATTTGAATTTGCCTGTTTTTTGGACTGATTCCTTCTTGAGAATCAACTATGAATGTGCTAACATTCCAAATTCTATGTAACTGAAGCTTTCTCACTTTCAGGATCAATTTCAATCATTCTTTTTGGATTAAACTGTAGATGGTTTAAATTGACCCTTTAGAACAGGTGGAGACCTTGCGGGGTATATGACGTTCTGTGGGTGCTGTGAGAAGGACTGGGGAGCTGAGGAAGTGGGTCTGCCTCAGGAACACAGAGTTTGTTAGTTCCACTATTATGCTGGAATCTCAACTGCACACTTGACTATGGAATCACAGGCAATTATTTAATCTTTCTCTGCTCTTGGTCTTCCTTTGTTAAAGAGAGCTAATGATACTTTGCTATCCATACGGGCGGGAGTTGGCAGCCCGGGCAAGGGAATTTCCCGGACGCGAGGGTCATTCTTGGGTCCGGAAGGAACGCGGCCCCGCCTGCCTCCGCGTAATCGGTGCACCAGGGGTTTGTTCTCTTAGTACCCAAATCCCCTCGGGGGGAGTGAGTCGCCGCCGCGCTGAGGTTAAGGCCGAGAGAGCGGCCGAGGGGGCCTGGACACCCCAGGTTGGAGCGGCAGAAGGTTAGACCAGTAGGGACTCCACCATAACTTAGGGGAGAGCTCGTTTCTTACAAAGATACTTTTATTTTGGAGACTGGAAGAACTGAGGCTAGAGGCTAGAATGGCAGTCTTTTCTTTTCTTTTTTAAGTAAAGACTGGAGGCAGGGTGAGGGACAGACCATTGAATGCTTGATTTCTTATTTATTTTAGGATACTGTGTTGTAATCTCTTATCAGTTCTCTCTGAAATTCTAGAATTTAGTGATTCCAAGGGCATTGCATGTTATATAGGAGGCTGTGTTTTCAACTCATGGCAGATACTTGGGTGCTTTAGTTGGGCCCAGGAGGTCCCTTCACGTTTCCTAGGGCTGTCTCTGGGCAGAAAAGACAGTAAACATCAAAAAGCCAGCTCCTAGGGATTCCTGGCTTGCAGCAGCAAACAGATACAGCTTTGGGCATACATAAACACTAGATTACTAGTACATTTCACTCTATGTTATTTGAATTTGCCTGTTTTTTGGACTGATTCCTTCTTGAGAATCAACTATGAATGTGCTAACATTCCAAATTCTATGTAACTGAAGCTTTCTCACTTTCAGGATCAATTTCAATCATTCTTTTTGGATTAAACTGTAGATGGTTTAAATTGACCCTTTAGAACAGGTGGAGACCTTGCGGGGTATATGACGTTCTGTGGGTGCTGTGAGAAGGACTGGGGAGCTGAGGAAGTGGGTCTGCCTCAGGAACACAGAGTTTGTTAGTTCCACTATTATGCTGGAATCTCAACTGCACACTTGACTATGGAATCACAGGCAATTATTTAATCTTTCTCTGCTCTTGGTCTTCCTTTGTTAAAGAGAGCTAATGATAGTGCTTGTCTCACAGAGAGGTTATGAATATGAAAGTGCCAACATTTGTAGAAGAGTGTATGCTCAGTAATGTCTGCAGAGTAGCACATGTTAAACTGGAAATTGTTAGTCACTCGGTCATGTTCAATTGTTAGCGACCATATGGTCTGTAACCCTCCTGGCTCCTCTGTCCATGGAATTCTCTAGGCAAGGATACAGGAGTGGGTTGTGATTCCCTTCTCCAGGGGATCTTCCCAGCCCAGGAATTGAACCTGGGTCTCATGCATTGCAGGCAGATTCTTTACCATCTCAGCCACCAGAGAAATAGTGTCTGAAGAGTAGCACCAATTAAGTGCTCTATGAATATTTGCTAAATAAAATAGAAGTGTTTACAACCTTACTGTTAGGCACTAAATATTTGTACCCTCCAAAAATTCCCATGTGGAAGCCCTACATTCCATTGTGATGGTACAAGACATGGAACCTTTGGGTGATTAGGTTTGTATGAGGTCATCAGGATGGGGTCATCACAACAGGGTTAGAGTCTTCCTTTGTAACAAAAGACACCGAAGAGTTGATCCTGTGTCTCTGTGATGTGAGGAAAAAGCAAGAAGGTGACAATCACTACCTACAAACCAGGAAGAGGATTCTCACTAGACCTCAGATCTGTAGACACTTTGATATTGCTTCCTAGGCTCCAGAAATGTGAGAAACAAATGCTTGTTATTTAAGTCAGCTTGCATGTGATATTTTGTTATTGTAGCCTGGCCTGATTAAGTACTTACATAAACACAACAACCTATGGTGAATTCATATGATAGATTTTTTTCAGACAATCATCTCTTAATTTACCTTTAAATTTTTTTCAGCATTAGAAGTTTTCTAAGAATGATGCGTATATCCATATTCTTTGGGAATCTTGGAATAGATTTTTAAAATCCATTGTTGCTTTCAATCACTTCCTATATAAAATAAGAACAAGAGCAAAATTCTTCTCATTTATGGGAAAATATTTAAGAAATGATTTTTCATTTTTATTAAGCTGGAATCTCAACTGCACACTTGACTATGGAATCACAGGCAATTATTTAATCTTTCTCTGCTCTTGGTCTTCCTTTGTTAAAGAGAGCTAATGATAGTGCTTGTCTCACAGAGAGGTTATGAATATGAAAGTGCCAACATTTGTAGAAGAGTGTATGCTCAGTAATGTCTGCAGAGTAGCACATGTTAAACTGGAAATTGTTAGTCACTCGGTCATGTTCAATTGTTAGCGACCATATGGTCTGTAACCCTCCTGGCTCCTCTGTCCAGGGAGTTCTCCAGGCAAGAATACTGGAGTGGGTTGTCATTTCCTTTCTCCAGGGGATCTTCCCAGCCCAGGAATTGAACCTGGGTCTCCCGCATTGCAGGCATTTTCTTTACCATCTGAGCCACCAGAGAAATAGTGTCTGAAGAGTAGCACCAATTAAGTGCTCTATGAATATTTGCTAAATAAAATAGAAGTGTTTACAACCTTACTGTTAGGCACTAAATATTTGTACCCTCCAAAAATTCCCATGTGGAAGCCCTACATTCCATTGTGATGGTACAAGACATGGAACCTTTGGGTGATTAGGTTTGTATGAGGTCATCAGGATGGGGTCATCACAACAGGGTTAGAGTCTTCCTTTGTAACAAAAGACACCGAAGAGTTGATCCTGTGTCTCTGTGATGTGAGGAAAAAGCAAGAAGGTGACAATCACTACCTACAAACCAGGAAGAGGATTCTCACTAGACCTCAGATCTGTAGACACTTTGATATTGCTTCCTAGGCTCCAGAAATGTGAGAAACAAATGCTTGTTATTTAAGTCAGCTTGCATGTGATATTTTGTTATTGTAGCCTGGCCTGATTAAGTACTTACATAAACACAACAACCTATGGTGAATTCATATGATAGATTTTTTTCAGACAATCATCTCTTAATTTACCTTTAAATTTTTTTCAGCATTAGAAGTTTTCTAAGAATGATGCGTATATCCATATTCTTTGGGAATCTTGGAATAGATTTTTAAAATCCATTGTTGCTTTCAATCACTTCCTATATAAAATAAGAACAAGAGCAAAATTCTTCTCAATTCATTTATGGGAAAATATTTAAGAAATGACTGTCTGTCTGCCTTGGGCATTAATAGCTCATTGCTCAGACAATAAAAAGTAATGATTCCCAGATCCAACTCAAAGTAGTGATGTGAGCAAATACCCAGGAGGAGTAGAATTTCAGCTTACTTACAACAGTAACCAAAAGGATGAGACACGTCAGGAATCAACTCATTATCTGTAGAATTATCTGTAGCTTGACTCCTGGAACTTGCTAAGTTAAAATCATTTACCTTCAGAAAGGAATAAAAGAGATTTTTTTTCCTTATATAAAATGTACCACTTTCCATTATTTAATTCATGACAGTCACATAGGAAGTTTCAGAAAATATTACGATCATCAGTGGTATGAAACTCATCATGATAAACAAATTGCTTCTCCTTTTTCTGTGTCCTGAATTCCACTTTTATAAGCATATTCTATAAACCAATGCAGTCACTCAGTGAAGTCATCTCTAAAATAGAAGCTCAGTTTCCTAAATTCCATTCTGGCCTATAATTTTTATTGTATCTTTGAGATTTGATTAATACAAGGTAACATGCTTGCAGATTCTGGGGTCATAGTTCCATGCTGAGCACTGACCTTGCCCATTGGCAAGCAAGAATGAGTGGCATGGCCCTGCTACATCCTAGCTCTCCTTGAGAGACCTCTGCTGATGTAACTGCCACTGCTCCCATTTCCTCACAGCAATGGTGTGTGTAGAACGGTTCTATACTGAAGGGAGAAAATGAAGGTGATTGAACAAGTTATTAGATTCTAAGATCTCCCATCCCTCTAAGAGTGCTCAGTTGAACATTGATGCTAACCTCCCCTTCCAAGATCTACAATCAGTATATCTGCTGCTATTTCTACCTGTCTCCTATCTGGCACCCACCTGCCTCCTTTTCTTTCTTTCTTTTATTTTATTTTTTATTAATTTTTTGTTGTTGTTGTTACACAGGCACAGCAGAGATCTTCCTTCTCAATTGATCTGACACTCTTGGCAGTGAAAGTGTAGACTCGTAATCACTGGACAAGGGAATTTCCCTTCTTTCTTCTTAAAACAGAACCCTGGTTTTCCTTTGGAAATCCTCACCTCCTCCTTTGTCCACCCATGTGATTGAGGTGACTTCAATTCTGAGCTTAAGACAGAGTTCTTGACCCTAGGTAGTGTTGCCCTCTGCTTCCAACCTATGCCCTTGCCCAGGTCGCATGGGTTCACAATGGAGTCAATGAGTTAAGGTTGGCCCATAAGACAATGCCAGTTGTGCAGAAGCATGGGGAATTGAGACACTGTTGCTTTTAGCTGGGATTGCTAAAGTAACTAGCTAGATGGAAATCTCTTGCCCTGACTTAAAGAATGCTTGCCTGAGACTAAACTGTCACAGAGGAAAAGCACAAACCTGGCCTATATAGACAAGATTCTTGGAGATGTTGTTTGTGCACCTGAGTCTACCTTTGTTCTACCCAGTCCTTTGACTTTCATTGTTATATAGCAATTCTCTTCTCTTGTTTAGCCAGTTTGAGTTGCGATTCCATCATAGGCAGGAAAGACTCCTAAAAAAACCACCTCCATCTTTCATACTGCTTCTAAAGTTATCTTTCTCACAGACTGAATTCTTCATTATTTAAATCCTTCCTTCCCCCTTTTTTTCTCCATCTATTCATTTTACACTTGGCATTTGTGTGTTTAGAAACATGGCAGGTTCAAGAAATAGAAAAAAATACGATTGATTCCATTGTCACAGAATTTTCAGTCTAGAAGCAGACATATATACAGACAATTATGAAATATCCTGGTAAACTGCATGCAAAGTAAACTGAGAAATATGGTAGGTGCATAGAGATGGGATCCCTAGCCTTGTTTCTGAAGGAGTTGGGCCAGACTCTCAGAGAAGAACTTCAGAGAAGCTTCTTTGGAGGTCAAGTGCCTCTTGAGTTGAGTCATAAAAGATAAATGAAAATTTCCCTGGTGACCTAGGAGATCAAAGGATCGAAGAAACATTCCAGAAGGAAATGACAAAATGCAAAATGGCAATGAGAATGGATTATCGTGTACTTGGAATAGTTGGCAGTTCTTATATCTGGGATTTAACCAGTGAGGCAAAGGGGGAGAGGAGAGGATTTGACACAGGCACAGCAGAGATCTTCCTTCTCAATTGATCTGACACTCTTGGCAGTGAAAGTGTAGACTCGTAATCACTGGACAAGGGAATTTCCCTTCTTTCTTCTTAAAACAGAACCCTGGTTTTCCTTTGGAAATCCTCACCTCCTCCTTTGTCCACCCATGTGATTGAGGTGACTTCAATTCTGAGCTTAAGACAGAGTTCTTGACCCTAGGTAGTGTTGCCCTCTGCTTCCAACCTATGCCCTTGCCCAGGTCGCATGGGTTCACAATGGAGTCAATGAGTTAAGGTTGGCCCATAAGACAATGCCAGTTGTGCAGAAGCATGGGGAATTGAGACACTGTTGCTTTTAGCTGGGATTGCTAAAGTAACTAGCTAGATGGAAATCTCTTGCCCTGACTTAAAGAATGCTTGCCTGAGACTAAACTGTCACAGAGGAAAAGCACAAACCTGGCCTATATAGACAAGATTCTTGGAGATGTTGTTTGTGCACCTGAGTCTACCTTTGTTCTACCCAGTCCTTTGACTTTCATTGTTATATAGCAATTCTCTTCTCTTGTTTAGCCAGTTTGAGTTGCGATTCCATCATAGGCAGGAAAGACTCCTAAAAAAACCACCTCCATCTTTCATACTGCTTCTAAAGTTATCTTTCTCACAGACTGAATTCTTCATTATTTAAATCCTTCCTTCCCCCTTTTTTTCTCCATCTATTCATTTTACACTTGGCATTTGTGTGTTTAGAAACATGGCAGGTTCAAGAAATAGAAAAAAATACGATTGATTCCATTGTCACAGAATTTTCAGTCTAGAAGCAGACATATATACAGACAATTATGAAATATCCTGGTAAACTGCATGCAAAGTAAACTGAGAAATATGGTAGGTGCATAGAGATGGGATCCCTAGCCTTGTTTCTGAAGGAGTTGGGCCAGACTCTCAGAGAAGAACTTCAGAGAAGCTTCTTTGGAGGTCAAGTGCCTCTTGAGTTGAGTCATAAAAGATAAATGAAAATTTCCCTGGTGACCTAGGAGATCAAAGGATCGAAGAAACATTCCAGAAGGAAATGACCAAATGCACAATGGCACTGAGACTGGATTATCGTGTGTACTTGGAATAGTTGGCAGTTCTTATATCTGGGATTTAACCAGTGAGGCAGGGAGAGAGGAGAGATGGAGGATCTAGTTGCTGAAGTCTGTGTGTACCCCCACTCGTTACTCAGAAACCAGTGCTAGTGTTACCCCATTAGAATGCTTGTAAGTCCATCTCAAGGTGTTGCCATGACCTATGTGCACAAATTCCCCAAATACTAAGTGGTGTGTGGGAGGGTCAGAGTAAATAAAAGGCTCAGGATAAGAGAAAATGAGATAGTGAATATTCAATTCTATAGACCTTTATTAACTACTTACTGTGTCCAACGTGCTAGGACATGATTTATAAAAGATACAAAACTGGATAGACTCCAAGCTCTTAACTTAACATTCATTAATATCTATCTGGTATACTGCCCTCTATACGTTAGATAACTTCTGTTGCTTTTCTATCTGTAGTAAAGATTTAGATGAGTTGAACAGTTTGCAATGATTTCAAGTCATTTCAAGTTATACCAAGTTTCCTTCAAAAATATTGGCTTTGGGCAATTTTTAAAAGATTTTTAGAAATTACTTCAAATTTTCATCTTTATTTTCTTAAAATTGTTTCCAAAAGGTCTATGGAAGAAGTCTTGATTAAATATATGCTACCATGATCATATAAAACAATATGAAGAAATGGTGCTATGACAAGCTTCCAAAAGGGAACTCAACACAGGGAAAGGGAAACTTCTCTGTGGAAATGCGTGTTTATGTTATAAGATATTTTTGGAGAATAAAACCTGATGACTGTGGTTATATGGAAGCAAAATTTAGGAAGTCAATAGATGAGTGTTGTTATTCAGTCACTGGCAAGTCTGACTCTTTGTGACCCCATGGACTGCAGTACATTAAGTTCTACTGTCTTCCGCTGGAGTTTGTGCGAACTCATGTCCATTTAGTCAATGATGCCATATACTATATATATATATAGAGAGAGTATATACATATATACATATACACACACACACACACACACATACATATATACACACGGTGTACACACAGTGTATGCTAAGTTGCTTCAGTTATATCCAATTCTGTGCAACCCTATGGACTGTAGTCCTCCTGGCTCCTCTGTCCGTGGGATTCTCCAGGCAAGACATACTAGAGGGGGTTGCCATTCTATTCTCCAGAGGATCATCCCAACCCAGGGATCGAACCTAGGTCTCCCACATTGCAGGCAGGCTATTTACCATCTGAGCCACCAGGGAGGTGCAGCACCACCTACGTGTGTGTGTGTGTGTGTGTATATGTACACACACATATATATGTATATATATACACACATATATATGTATATATATAGTGAGTGCATATAGATGAGTGTATAAACCACAAATAAAAGTATCACACACATGGTTTCACAATACAAGTTTTAGCTAGGAGAATTAGAATGAAGAAGCAAAAACTTGATCTTTGAATGCTATCTATATTTTCCAATATCTTTTTACTATGTTCCACATGTTTTTTTTACCAGAAATACTTATATTTTTGTTTTTAATCTTCTTGACTCTGTCTATTAGTACTGTTTTGTTTTATAGAGGCACACACGGCATGTGTTGCAAGTAACTGAAGTCTTATCAAACAAACATAAGAAAGATAAAAGCGCTTGCATGAGGGGATGGTGACAGTATTAGCATTTATTTGGTACTTGCAGAAGGCCAGGAAGGAAGTCAAGGGATGGCCAGCGCAGGAAATAGCAAGACTTATTACTTGGGGCTGGAATGGAGATATCTTCTGGTTTTCCTGTACCATGTGATCTCTCATCGCATTCCTTTTTTTTTTTTTTTTGATATCCACTTCATTTTTTTGTCCATTCTGCATTCCACCAGCTTATAGCCAACTGAAACATTTTTGCTTCTTTTAAAGTCCGAAAAATGTTCATAGAATTATTATGAAAATTAAATAAGTTCACATTTGCAAAATGTGATTGGAACTAAGATAAA
Source organism: Tragulus kanchil (assembly GCA_022376925.1). NCBI lineage: Eukaryota > Metazoa > Chordata > Mammalia > Artiodactyla > Tragulidae > Tragulus > Tragulus kanchil. The sequence goes on along the minus strand of JAIOJX010000025.1, from coordinate 157,676,608 downwards.
ATACTGTTAAAGAAAAACAATGAAATAGCTAAAATTAAGAATAACTTTTAAAAGCACAAAGAAAATAAATTAAGAGTGAATTTGTAGTTAGTTGAGATTAAGTACTCAATTTTATTGACTGTTTATATTTAGTGAATGGGATCAGGATTAGGTAATTACTTGTCAATATCAAGCAAGTAGAAGGGAAAAAAAAAGGTGAAGGCACAGAGAGATTTTGAGCATGAACGAAAATGAATTTAGGGGTCATCATAGTGAAGTAGGACATAGATCAGGCACTGAGTGGTCAGGGCTAACGAAAGGACTGGGTGTTTGAGGGAAATGGTGAGAATTTGAGAGAACAATTGCTAAAAATGCAAAGGTAATTGATTTTCATGAACAAAGGGACTGTAAAATATCAAGGAAAGATCATCTAAGATTAGAAAGCATTAAAGTACAGTGATATCAATACACATCATTTCATTTCTTCAATTATATTTTGTAGTTCAGGGAGAAAAACAGACAGTAAGAATGAGCAAGACCATGGGATTAGCGTGGTATAAACTATGAAGACCCGAATTTGCAGAAATGACTAACTTCAGAGTCCAGGCTGAGCTAGAAGTTGCAGGGAGCAGGATAAGGTATGATAGACTCAACAATGCTGGTAGGTTTTGGGACTTTCAGGTACCTGTGGAATGTTGGATATGTTCCAATTATCTTCTTGACTCTGTCTATTAGTACTGTTTTTTTTTATAGAGGCACACAGGGCATGTGTTGCAAGTAACTGAAGTCTTATCAAACAAACATAAGAAAGATAAAAGCGCTTGCATGAGGGGATGGTGACAGTATTAGCATTTATTTGGTACTTGCAGAAGGCCAGGAAGGAAGTCAAGGGATGGCCAGCGCAGGAAATAGCAAGACTTATTACTTGGGGCTGGAATGGAGATATCTTCTGGTTTTCCTGTACCATGTGATCTCTCATCGCATTCCTTTTTTTTTTTTTTTTGATATCCACTTCATTTTTTTGTCCATTCTGCATTCCACCAGCTTATAGCCAACTGAAACATTTTTGCTTCTTTTAAAGTCCGAAAAATGTTCATAGAATTATTATGAAAATTAAATAAGTTCACATTTGCAAAATGTGATTGGAACTAAGATAAAATACTGTTAAAGAAAAACAATGAAATAGCTAAAATTAAGAATAACTTTTAAAAGCACAAAGAAAATAAATTAAGAGTGAATTTGTAGTTAGTTGAGATTAAGTACTCAATTTTATTGACTGTTTATATTTAGTGAATGGGATCAGGATTAGGTAATTACTTGTCAATATCAAGCAAGTAGAAGGGAAAAAAAAAGGTGAAGGCACAGAGAGATTTTGAGCATGAACGAAAATGAATTTAGGGGTCATCATAGTGAAGTAGGACATAGATCAGGCACTGAGTGGTCAGGGCTAACGAAAGGACTGGGTGTTTGAGGGAAATGGTGAGAATTTGAGAGAACAATTGCTAAAAATGCAAAGGTAATTGATTTTCATGAACAAAGGGACTGTAAAATATCAAGGAAAGATCATCTAAGATTAGAAAGCATTAAAGTACAGTGATATCAATACACATCATTTCATTTCTTCAATTATATTTTGTAGTTCAGGGAGAAAAACAGACAGTAAGAATGAGCAAGACCATGGGATTAGCGTGGTATAAACTATGAAGACCCGAATTTGCAGAAATGACTAACTTCAGAGTCCAGGCTGAGCTAGAAGTTGCAGGGAGCAGGATAAGGTATGATAGACTCAACAATGCTGGTGGTAGGGATCTTTGAGGGACTTTCAGGTACCTGTGGAATGTTGGATATGTTCCAATTATCTTTGAGAGTAGCCAAGTTAGGACAAAAAGTTATGTACATGGATAACTGTGAAATTAAACCCTTGATGCACAAAATGTAGAAAAAGCACCACAAGCAAAAATATTCTTTGGATGATTTTGTTTTGTTGATCAAAGTTGGGACTATGTTATAAATTTCTAGTTTGTAGACATTGCTAAGAATTTCCAGGCAGAAAAAAAAAACTGAAGCTGTGCCATTTTAATTTCATCACTCCCTGAAACTTTGCACAATGGGTATCTGCATGAAATTACCGTACAACCTGTGCATTTCCTGACAGGAATGCCTGCTTCTGATGCTCTTGCTGATAAGGGTGACAGCTTCACAATGTTCTCAGTAGAGTTAATCTAAAATAAAAGTTGACTTGGAGCAAAATTTATTTTAGTTCTTTGTCTGGTTGGGTCAAACGAAAGAAATTGTTTGTAGCAAGCATAAAAAGGAAATAAAGAAAAGAAGTAAAATCGTAAGCTCTTACTATCTGTACTCCACCTCCTAATGCGTTAGTTAAAAAAGAAAAAAAAAAACAAAAAAACAATGGAAGTACTTTGAACTTTGAGATCCTTTATTTTTACCAAACATCTCTGCTAAATATCTGATTCTGCCCATGATACTAATACTATGATGGCATAAAGAATAGCAATAATAAAAAAAAACAGTATCACTCATAATTATTAAATTTAGTAAAATCATACTATTTTATGCATTGTTACAAAAAAGCAAGACTGACACTATATGTGTGTGTGTATAAAATCTCCCCATAGTAACCTAGGAAATAGATATTCAAAATATATCCATTTCAAAGATTAGAAAAACAAGGCACAGTGCCTTGAATGCTAAGAAATTTAGACCTTACACCCGGGGACACAAGAGAAACCTTGGATGTTTGTACACAGGTGAGTGACATGGTTGTATTTTAGCAGGATAATTCTTGTGGCATTGAAGGTGAAATGTGAGGGGAAAATTCAAAAAGGAAGCAAAATTCTTTGAGCAATGATTATCTGCTCTCTCTGCGATGCATCTCTGCTCCATCTCCCACATATATTCTACTTGTACAGAATGATAAACCCTTCTCTACACATGTGATGGTCATTTAGGTTTTAATGTGTTTGTGTCCATTGCTGCTCCTCTTTTCAGTTTAGTTCTTCTCTTGACCATTAGTAAATTCTCTCTCTCTCTTTTTACCCAAGATCAAGTTCATCTATTGGTACCTCCAGGAAGTAATTATTTGCATGTCATTTCCCTTTACAAGAGGCATTATACGGTAGAAAGATAAAGAGTTGGGAATCAAGCCGACTAGGGTTGCCTCTTTGAGCAAGTTTCTTAAAGTTTTTGAGACTGTTTCCTTAATTGTAAAGTGGGAATACTGCCTGCCTTGAGTGTTACTGGGAGAGTCAGAAATGATTCTTGCAGCTTCACAATGTTCTCAGTAGAGTTAATCTAAAATAAAAGTTGACTTGGAGCAAAATTTATTTTAGTTCTTTGTCTGGTTGGGTCAAACGAAAGAAATTGTTTGTAGCAAGCATAAAAAGGAAATAAAGAAAAGAAGTAAAATCGTAAGCTCTTACTATCTGTACTCCACCTCCTAATGCGTTAGTTAAAAAAGAAAAAAAAAAACAAAAAAACAATGGAAGTACTTTGAACTTTGAGATCCTTTATTTTTACCAAACATCTCTGCTAAATATCTGATTCTGCCCATGATACTAATACTATGATGGCATAAAGAATAGCAATAATAAAAAAAAACAGTATCACTCATAATTATTAAATTTAGTAAAATCATACTATTTTATGCATTGTTACAAAAAAGCAAGACTGACACTATATGTGTGTGTGTATAAAATCTCCCCATAGTAACCTAGGAAATAGATATTCAAAATATATCCATTTCAAAGATTAGAAAAACAAGGCACAGTGCCTTGAATGCTAAGAAATTTAGACCTTACACCCGGGGACACAAGAGAAACCTTGGATGTTTGTACACAGGTGAGTGACATGGTTGTATTTTAGCAGGATAATTCTTGTGGCATTGAAGGTGAAATGTGAGGGGAAAATTCAAAAAGGAAGCAAAATTCTTTGAGCAATGATTATCTGCTCTCTCTGCGATGCATCTCTGCTCCATCTCCCACATATATTCTACTTGTACAGAATGATAAACCCTTCTCTACACATGTGATGGTCATTTAGGTTTTAATGTGTTTGTGTCCATTGCTGCTCCTCTTTTCAGTTTAGTTCTTCTCTTGACCATTAGTAAATTCTCTCTCTCTCTTTTTACCCAAGATCAAGTTCATCTATTGGTACCTCCAGGAAGTAATTATTTGCATGTCATTTCCCTTTACAAGAGGCATTATACGGTAGAAAGATAAAGAGTTGGGAATCAAGCCGACTAGGGTTGCCTCTTTGAGCAAGTTTCTTAAAGTTTTTGAGACTGTTTCCTTAATTGTAAAGTGGGAATACTGCCTGCCTTGAGTGTTACTGGGAGAGTTAGAAATGATTCTTGACATCTAATAGGAACCTAGGAGATGTTACTATTTATAATTATGTTTTTCCACAACTCTCCCCTCCAGACATTCTCATCTCCATCTTCTTGGGGCACTTCATTTAATCTACGCAAACATTTGCTGCATTAGATTGGAATTATCTTAGCTTTTGAAAAAGGGCAGAGATTCATGTTTGAATTCCAATAAATAGCACAATTTCTGGCCCAGAGCAAGATGCCCTTCATAGGATATTTGTTGAAATGAATGATGTGAGGTTCTCCTGGAAGTAATGATAGAATAGATAAACATCTGAAAGTTATGTGGAGGGAACTATAAGAGTTGACGACTGCAATATAGTTATCTAATCAGCAGGAGTGGTCTGATCGTCAGACTGAAAGTCAAACTGATGAGACACAATAAAGAGGTGGAATGGGCATCATGAACTCACGTTCCCAGGAGTATGAGCTCAACGGCGACCTGCGCCTGGTCTCGTCCAGATTCCCAGACACCTCGTCTACCTGCTGGGGCAGGAACCGGCCCATCAATATGAACCACTATGCCAACAAGAAGAGCACGGCCGAGAGCATGCTGGACATTGTGCTGCTGATGGCCAATGCCTCCCAGCTGAAGGCTGTCATTGAGCAGGGCACTACCTTCGTCTTCTTCATCCCCCTGGTGGTCCTCATCTGCATCTTCCTAGTGCTGCAGATTGGCGTGGCATGCTGCTCATCTTCCTTGTTAGGTCGACCTAAACAGCCGCCAAGCATGCATGGACTTCCTCAATCTTGTGATGGTCATTTAGGTTTTAATGTGTTTGTGTCCATTCTGCTCCTCTTTTCAGTTTAGTTCTTCTCTTGACCATTAGTAAATTCTCTCTCTTTTACCCAAGATCAAGTTCATCTATTGGTACCTCCAGGAAGTAATTATTTGCATGTCATTTCCCTTTACAAGAGGCATTATACGGTAGAAAGATAAAGAGTTGGGAATCAAGCCGACTAGGGTTGCCTCTTTGAGCAAGTTTCTTAAAGTTTTTGAGACTGTTTCCTTAATTGTAAAGTGGGAATACTGCCTGCCTTGAGTGTTACTGGGAGAGTTAGAAATGATTCTTGACATCTAATAGGAACCTAGGAGATGTTACTATTTATAATTATTTTTTTCCACAACTCTCCCCTCCAGACATTCTCATCTCCATCTTCTTGGGGCACTTCATTTAATCTACGCAAACATTTGCTGCATTAGATTGGAATTATCTTAGCTTTTGAAAAAGGGCAGAGATTCATGTTTGAATTCCAATAAATAGCACAATTTCTGGCCCAGAGCAAGATGCCCTTCATAGGATATTTGTTGAAATGAATGATGTGAGGTTCTCCTGGAAGTAATGATAGAATAGATAAACATCTGAAAGTTATGTGGAGGGAACTATAAGAGTTGACGACTGCAATATAGTTATCTAATCAGCAGGAGTGGTCTGATCGTCAGACTGAAAGTCAAACTGATGAGACACAATAAAGAGGTGGAATGGGCATCATGAACTCACGTTCCCAGGAGTATGAGCTCAACGGCGACCTGCGCCTGGTCTCGTCCAGATTCCCAGACACCTCGTCTACCTGCTGGGGCAGGAACCGGCCCATCAATATGAACCACTATGCCAACAAGAAGAGCACGGCCGAGAGCATGCTGGACATTGTGCTGCTGATGGCCAATGCCTCCCAGCTGAAGGCTGTCATTGAGCAGGGCACTACCTTCGTCTTCTTCATCCCCCTGGTGGTCCTCATCTGCATCTTCCTAGTGCTGCAGATTGACGTGGGCATGCTGCTCATCTTCCTTGTTAGGTACGACCTAAACAGCCCCGCCAAGCATGCCAAGCTGGACTTCCTCAACAATCTTGCCACCAGTTTGGTCTTCGTCATCGTCATGGTCAACATTTTTATCACTGTCTTTAGTGTCCAGAAGCCAATCATGGACATGGCATTCCAGCAGCAGGGGCTCAGATGCCCCTGCACCATGCCTGGACACAGCTGTCTAGACCCAGGAGGCCCCTCGCCTTTGAGGTCCATCTTTCTATATGCAATTCCCCTAAACTGCCAGGGCCCAGGCTGGCCCCACTGGACAGCCTCCAGAGAAACCACATGTCCTCAGGCCACTCTGGCCACACAGGGCCTGCTCCGTCCTTGGGTGCTGCTCCTCCTGGAGTGTGGAGTGGCAAGGCCTAGAAGACAGAACTGGTGAGCGCTCAACAAGGGTCATCACTGCTGCGGGCAAGCAGCAGGCCCAAGGATGGAGGTCAAGGGGCTGGCCCTATCTCAGGACATTTCCAGAGGGATGAGGAGATGCCTGCCTTCTGCCAGTGCAGTGTGTCCTGGCCTTGTGTGCTGCCCATGCTGGGTGACCTATGACCTCTGCACTTCCAGACCCAGGATCGTAGACCTCCCATGACCCTGTGGGCCCCCACCATGGCCACTGACTCAGACCTCACACCTTCCACTGGCAGTGATTGGGCAGGGCCTTAGCCTGTCCTTGGGGATCTGAGCCCCACTTTTCTAGGTGTAAGTGATCAATAAAGTCGATTCTTCTCCTGAAAAAAAAAAAAAAGAGGTGGAATGCCTATATGTAATCATTTTTGATTGGGTAAGTATTTTATATTGCTTATAAATATAATTGTATATTTTTATATCATTTTAGATATTTTTTTCATGTGTTCTGAAATGCAGTTTGGTTATTTGGGATCTATTTGAGTTTTGAGGCTTGGTTTTACACTTGCTTAAGCATAGACTTAAAATGCTCTTTGGGGGCATTTCCTGACTGCCCAATGATCAGGACTCTGCACTTCCACTGCCAGGGGCGTAGGTCCAGTCTCTGGTCTGGGAACTAAAATCTGGCAAGCTGCCCAGGGCAAAACCAAACAAACAAAACACCCAAATGTCCTTTAGGCAAGGATTAATTTGATCCCACTACTGAGGCAATACCCTTCTGAGAACTCTACCTTTGAGCTTGAAGTGTGCTTTGAGTCAAGACAATTTTAAGTCCCACAAGATAACAAATCAACTGTATTCATTATTTTTGAAATAGAATTTTGTTAAATTCAACTCATTAGCTGGTCACTAAACAAAATACAAATCTTTAAATTACAAGAGAATTTCTAAGGAATATGTTTAACTAAGGCAAAATCTTCTTCTTACATTTTTGTAGCCATTTTTTCTCTATCTTGCATAAAATCTGTTATAAAAAAAATAGATTACAATAGGCAAAGCTGTATGAAAGAGACAGTCAGATTGGTGTATGCTTTGTAATGCTGCTGCTGCTGCTGCTTAGTCGCTTCAGTCATGTTGGACTCTGTATGACCCTATGGATGTAGCCCACCCGTCTCCTCTGTGCATGGAGTTCTGTCAAGACTACTGGAGTGGGTTGCCATTTCCTTCTCCAGGGGATCTTCCCAATCCAGGGCTGGAACACGTGTCTCCTACATTGCAGGCAGACTCTTTACCACTGAGCCACCAAGGAAGCCCATGCCTTGTGATAGTTACAGTTAAAACAAAAACACAATTAGTGGTTATATTTTAAATTTTGAGCTCTCAACCTATCCGTATGAAAGTTCATTCTCAGAAAAGAAAAAAAAAATCATTCTCTACTGTCCTCCAGATCACTTTTTTGAGTCTTCAAACACAAGGAAGTGAGTCTGAGTTTTGCTCCATGAATTTGAGTGTGCAGGAAAGTTTAAATTTCTTTATTTTCTTTAAGACAGATTAAAATATGATTCTTTTCCACTAGAAAGAAAATTATGCAGTTTCAGTCATTATTGTGGTTTCCTGATCACACCCCTTGGTAGGACAAAGGTTCCAAGGGATTTATGCAGAGCAAAACATCCAGGAATATCCCTCTGGACTTTGACTTAAACCTGTATTGCCGTAAAAAGGATAAACATTGGCACAGCTGTTTGAAGTGCAGCTTTTTTCCATTCTGTAGACCAGAAATGGTTGCTATGGCTGGTAATACAAGTGCTTAAGCATTTTCTCAGTACAGAACGCAAGCTTTCATTCATAGATTTATAGTCTTGTTACTTCCCTGAGAGGAGAGAGTTGAGAGAGAGGAAAAAAAAAGTTCATCTTAGCGGTGTGTGTAATTCTGTGACAGCCTCCTTTCCACTCCCACTCTTCCATTTCTGTGGCATCCAGCAAGGAACTAGGTGAAGATAAAAGATTGATCATGAGTTCAAAAAGAAGAGGAGACCCAGAGAGATGTGAGAAAAACAGAATAAAAGTATGAAAAGTCCTTGAAAGAGAGAAAAGAGAAGTAAATCCAAGGGATATGAAGTTTGTTTTTTTTTTAAGTTAATCAATTAGTTTTATTTTTGGCTGTGCTAGGTAATCGTTGCTGCATAGGTTTTTCTCCAGTTGCAGTGAGTGGGGGCTACTCTCTAGTTGCAGTGCTCAGTCTTCTCAGTGTGGTAGCTTCTCTTGCTATGGAACATGGACTCTGGGCCTCTGGACTTCAGTAACTGTGACTCCAGGTCTCTGGGGCACAGGTTCAATAGTTGTGGCCCATGGGCTTAGTTGCTCCAAGGGATATGAGATCTTCCCAGACTTGGGATTGAACCCATGTCTCCTGCATTGGCAGATGCTTTCTTTATCACTGAGCCACCGGGGAAGCCAAGCTATAAAGTTCTTGAGTCAGCTTTGAGGCTTTGACCAACTGGTGGTTCAAGATTCATGAATGGAGGCTTTGAAACAGAAAGTAAAACTAGGGGTACCCATAAGGGCACAACAGAGACAGGAGTCAGTTCTGTGTTTTAATGTCCTTCTTTGTTTGTATTTTTCTTTTATGTTTACCAAAGTGAATTTGAGTGTGCAGGAAAGTTTAAATTTCTTTATTTTCTTTAAGACAGATTAAAATATGATTCTTTTCCACTAGAAAGAAAATTATGCAGTTTCAGTCATTATTGTGGTTTCCTGATCACACCCCTTGGTAGGACAAAGGTTCCAAGGGATTTATGCAGAGCAAAACATCCAGGAATATCCCTCTGGACTTTGACTTAAACCTGTATTGCCGTAAAAAGGATAAACATTGGCACAGCTGTTTGAAGTGCAGCTTTTTTCCATTCTGTAGACCAGAAATGGTTGCTATGGCTGGTAATACAAGTGCTTAAGCATTTTCTCAGTACAGAACGCAAGCTTTCATTCATAGATTTATAGTCTTGTTACTTCCCTGAGAGGAGAGAGTTGAGAGAGAGGAAAAAAAAAGTTCATCTTAGCGGTGTGTGTAATTCTGTGACAGCCTCCTTTCCACTCCCACTCTTCCATTTCTGTGGCATCCAGCAAGGAACTAGGTGAAGATAAAAGATTGATCATGAGTTCAAAAAGAAGAGGAGACCCAGAGAGATGTGAGAAAAACAGAATAAAAGTATGAAAAGTCCTTGAAAGAGAGAAAAGAGAAGTAAATCCAAGGGATATGAAGTTTGTTTTTTTTTTAAGTTAATCAATTAGTTTTATTTTTGGCTGTGCTAGGTAATCGTTGCTGCATAGGTTTTTCTCCAGTTGCAGTGAGTGGGGGCTACTCTCTAGTTGCAGTGCTCAGTCTTCTCAGTGTGGTAGCTTCTCTTGCTATGGAACATGGACTCTGGGCCTCTGGACTTCAGTAACTGTGACTCCAGGTCTCTGGGGCACAGGTTCAATAGTTGTGGCCCATGGGCTTAGTTGCTCCAAGGGATATGAGATCTTCCCAGACTTGGGATTGAACCCATGTCTCCTGCATTGGCAGATGCTTTCTTTATCACTGAGCCACCGGGGAAGCCAAGCTATAAAGTTCTTGAGTCAGCTTTGAGGCTTTGACCAACTGGTGGTTCAAGATTCATGAATGGAGGCTTTGAAACAGAAAGTAAAACTAGGGGTACCCATAAGGGCACAACAGAGACAGGAGTCAGTTCTGTGTTTTAATGTCCTTCTTTGTTTGTATTTTCTTCTTGCTCCTTTTGGATGTTTACCAAACTAATATTAGGATGGTGTGGGGCATGGACTGTACTGTTTCTTCTCTTCCACAGTAAGGGTAGAGTTCTAAGGATACACATACATTAACCAATGGACTCATCTACTAAACAATGACCATGTTTCTAAGACTGGGCAGGGCACTGAGATACACAAATCATGATCTCTACTCCTTTCTCCACAAGAGCCACAGTTTGGTTAAGTAGACACGGTTGTCAACAGCTAATCCTAAAAGGCGTTATTGCAGGTATTATCTATGTAAGGAACTGGCAATAAAAATAGGAGCGAATTACTGTCCCCATTCTTACAGAGCTTAAATTCTAAAAGACAGAATAGACAAACAGAAAAATAAAAAGTGTATCATTGTAATGGCCAATTCCACATGGGGTCCAGTACTGCCTTCAGGCTCTGGAAAGAAGGATCCCCTGTCCTTAACCAAAGCCTCAGGAAGCTTCATTCTCAGAAATGTAGGAAACATCAATGTACCAGAGAACACACGGGCATCTCTACCCCATAAGGAACCAGAGCCCATTGTGGGCATCAAGTGACTGCTAACAGTGTAAAAATCCTTAACCCCCTAACTGTTTAATCTGTTTACTAACAAAGCTCAATCCCAAGGCTGAGTTGTCTCAGGATAAGACAGTTGTGGGGAGGGGGGTGTTAACTAACAATAAAGGTGAGGGTTGGACGCTCTTCCATTTTCTTCTGCTCTGGAATGCCTATGGAGAACTGGAGGTGTTTTTTAAATCTTGACCTTAAAAGCTTGGGTGAACCCCAAAGGGCCATGTACTGTTATGACCAACAATTTCCGATCCTCTCAATACACACAACCTGAAGGCATCCATTGACTGTGTTTTCTTATTGATTCTGGAAACTCAGTGTCTAGGCAATAAATTGTAAGCAACCCATTATAATGTGTGAACATGATCTAAAATTTATGCTTCATTTTTGAGTCTAACTAATGTTTTAGAAATCTCATTGACAATTCAGTTAGCAGAGTAAAACCTATAATTATAATTAACAATACAGCTATCTAAGCAGCATCCAATTTGGCATGACTGTCTGAGAACACAAACCAGGTGAAATTTCAATTATAAATACTTAACAGGGACTTCCCTGGTGATTCAGGGGCTAAGATTACATATGTCTAGTTCAGATGTCCCAGGTTCAATCCCTGGTCAGGGAACGAGATCCCACATGTCAAAACTAAGAGTTTGCATGCCACTACTAAAGATCCTGCATGCTGCATCTAAAAATCAAAGATCCCATTTGCTGCAACTAAGACCCAATGCAGTCAAAGAAATAAACATTTTAAAAAATGTAAGAATTAATGAGGCTGAAATGTAGCCAAGAAAAATAAATTTTAAACCATTAGTATGTCATAACTCATAAATTACACATTTCTTTATGTTATATGTATGTTAACATGATCTGTACAATAACAAAATACCTAGAAAAAGGTATCCCATGGGGTCCAGTACTGCCTTCAGGCTCTGGAAAGAAGGATCCCCTGTCCTTAACCAAAGCCTCAGGAAGCTTCATTCTCAGAAATGTAGGAAACATCAATGTACCAGAGAACACACGGGCATCTCTACCCCATAAGGAACCAGAGCCCATTGTGGGCATCAAGTGACTGCTAACAGTGTAAAAATCCTTAACCCCCTAACTGTTTAATCTGTTTACTAACAAAGCTCAATCCCAAGGCTGAGTTGTCTCAGGATAAGACAGTTGTGGGGAGGGGGGTGTTAACTAACAATAAAGGTGAGGGTTGGACGCTCTTCCATTTTCTTCTGCTCTGGAATGCCTATGGAGAACTGGAGGTGTTTTTAAGTCTTGACCTTAAAAGCTTGGGTGAACCCCAAAGGGCCATGTACTGTTATGACCAACAATTTCCCGATCCTCTCAATACACACAACCTGAAGGCATCCATTGACTGTGTTTTCTTATTGATTCTGGAAACTCAGTGTCTAGGCAATAAATTGTAAGCAACCCATTATAATGTGTGAACATGATCTAAAATTTATGCTTCATTTTTGAGTCTAACTAATGTTTTAGAAATCTCATTGACAATTCAGTTAGCAGAGTAAAACCTATAATTATAATTAACAATACAGCTATCTAAGCAGCATCCAATTTGGCATGACTGTCTGAGAACACAAACCAGGTGAAATTTCAATTATAAATACTTAACAGGGACTTCCCTGGTGATTCAGGGGCTAAGATTACATATGTCTAGTTCAGATGTCCCAGGTTCAATCCCTGGTCAGGGAACGAGATCCCACATGTCAAAACTAAGAGTTTGCATGCCACTACTAAAGATCCTGCATGCTGCATCTAAAAATCAAAGATCCCATTTGCTGCAACTAAGACCCAATGCAGTCAAAGAAATAAACATTTTAAAAAATGTAAGAATTAATGAGGCTGAAATGTAGCCAAGAAAAATAAATTTTAAACCATTAGTATGTCATAACTCATAAATTACACATTTCTTTATGTTATATGTATGTTAACATGATCTGTACAATAACAAAATACCTAGATTTGTGAAATAATTAAATTCAATTATCTTTGTTATTTTTTGTATATTTTGGTATTTTACTCACTCTCATGTAAAATCTATAAGCTTGATTTGCCTTTTTTTTTTTTTTTTAAAATATTTGTTTGGCTGCCCTGGGTTTTTTTGTTTTGTTTTGTTTTTTTAAAGATTTATTTATTTATTTATTTTGGGCGGGGGCAGGTTGGGGAGGGAGGGGAGCAGGCGGGCCACTTCTATTGGTCTTTCATTTATCTATTTTCATCCATCTTTGTTCTTTGGCCCGTCTGGGCCTCCCATCTCAGTGGCCTCTGTTGTCACAGAGCGCTGGCTCTGGGCGCATGCGCTCCAGAGCTCCGGCTCGGTGATTGGATACATCCGTCCAGCTGCTCCGCGGCACGTGGGATCTTCCCAGGCCAGGGATCAAACGGGCGCCACTTGCACTGCAAGGCGGTGTCCTTACCCACTGGACCACCAGGGAAGCCCCTTGATTTACTTTTAAAATATTTTTGCTATTTGTCAAAGTAGGAGGATAGAATTATTTTATTTAACATTCTGTTTACTCCTTAAGAAAGTTTCAAATATTTAGGCAAGAGACTGTGGGCCTCCCTTGAATTTTACCCTAAGGCCCCACAATTATTACAGATGGGCCGGATTGCATAGATCGTCTGGGGAAGGATTTCTGGAAAGCATCCTAGAGCAGATAATTGAGGAAATTAATTTTGGAAAACAGTTGAATAATAAAATAACGTATTTAAATTTGCACTCACGAAAAGGTGTTCAAAACTAACGGGGAGTATTGGGGCATTAATGTCTAGTTCAGATGTCCCAGGTTCAATCCCTGGTCAGGCGAGATCCCACATGTCAAAACTAAGAGTTTGCATGCCACTACTAAAGATCCTGCATGCTGCATCTAAAAATCAAAGATCCCATTTGCTGCAACTAAGACCCAATGCAGTCAAAGAAATAAACATTTTAAAAAATGTAAGAATTAATGAGGCTGAAATGTAGCCAAGAAAAATAAATTTTAAACCATTAGTATGTCATAACTCATAAATTACACATTTCTTTATGTTATATGTATGTTAACATGATCTGTACAATAACAAAATACCTAGATTTGTGAAATAATTAAATTCAATTATCTTTGTTATTTTTTGTATATTTTGGTATTTTACTCACTCTCATGTAAAATCTATAAGCTTGATTTGCCTTTTTTTTTTTTTTTTAAAATATTTGTTTGGCTGCCCTGGGTTTTTTTGTTTTGTTTTGTTTTTTTTTAAAGATTTATTTATTTATTTATTTTGGGCGGGGGTCGGGTTGGGGAGGGAGGGGAGCAGGCGGGCCACTTCTATTGGTCTTTCATTTATCTATTTTCATCCATCTTTGTTCTTTGGCCCGTCTGGGCCTCCCATCTCAGTGGCCTCTGTTGTCACAGAGCGCTGGCTCTGGGCGCATGCGCTCCAGAGCTCCGGCTCGGTGATTGGATACATCCGTCCAGCTGCTCCGCGGCACGTGGGATCTTCCCAGGCCAGGGATCAAACGGGCGCCACTTGCACTGCAAGGCGGTGTCCTTACCCACTGGACCACCAGGGAAGCCCCTTGATTTACTTTTAAAATATTTTTGCTATTTGTCAAAGTAGGAGGATAGAATTATTTTATTTAACATTCTGTTTACTCCTTAAGAAAGTTTCAAATATTTAGGCAAGAGACTGTGGGCCTCCCTTGAATTTTACCCTAAGGCCCCACAATTATTACAGATGGGCCGGATTGCATAGATCGTCTGGGGAAGGATTTCTGGAAAGCATCCTAGAGCAGATAATTGAGGAAATTAATTTTGGAAAACAGTTGAATAATAAAATAACGTATTTAAATTTGCACTCATTTTGATACTCCCTTAGAAGATTTATTGCTTTTTGGAAAACAATATTTGTTTTCTATGCTTTTATCTACACACAGGATTCATTTTATAGTGCTTGGAATACAACAGTGTTTAAAGACTTGAAATAGGACACTCTTTGGAAGGAAGAGGAATAGAACACAGATAGTAAGTTATAAGAGTCAAGACCTCAGATGAGAGAGTTATACGAAGGGATGTAATAAGTATTTGTCTTTAAGTATAATTTTTTTACCACCTGATAAATGCTATTTTACCTATAATCAGCTCTTGATAATGTCTACCACAAATTGGCACTTACCAACTACATTGCTAATGACTGGACAACAAAAGCATTTTGCTTTTGCCTCTGTTTGAGATGGACCCCTGTGACGCAGCTGCTGACCCTCAACACCCCCTGTGGTAGTTCAGGGTGGAGTGAGACCCTCTGTACTCCATGGAATCTGGTGGGACAGGTCTTTAGATGAGTGGATGTTTTTAGCAACAGATTTTATGCTCTCAATCCTTACATCTCCTCGTATCTAAAAAAGCTCTAAAGCCCTTCATGGTGACATCAGATCCTCATGAATAACTTAAAACTCTTTGTAAAATGGTGTTTAATGGTATTTAAATCCTCCCTTCATCAAAACCTTCTTTACTGATTTTCCTCCCACTGCCTCTTTGAAGCAGTCTCTCAGAGCTGTCTGAGGTGCTGCCTCCTGGGGTGCAGTCCTCATTTTGCCCCAAATATAACTTAACTCACAACTCTCAAGTTGTTCATCTTTTTTTAGTTGACAATAACATAGTGCAATAACACATTATTAGGAAAAGCAGAATTGTCACATACTCTCAAGTATCCTTGAAAGTAGGAGGATAGAATTATTTTATTTAACATTCTGTTTACTCCTTAAGAAAGTTTCAAATATTTAGGCAAGAGACTGTGGGCCTCCCTTGAATTTTACCCTAAGGCCCCACAATTATTACAGATGGGCCGGATTGCATAGATCGTCTGGGGAAGGATTTCTGGAAAGCATCCTAGAGCAGATAATTGAGGAAATTAATTTTGGAAAACAGTTGAATAATAAAATAACGTATTTAAATTTGCACTCATTTTGATACTCCCTTAGAAGATTTATTGCTTTTTGGAAAACAATATTTGTTTTCTATGCTTTTATCTACACACAGGATTCATTTTATAGTGCTTGGAATACAACAGTGTTTAAAGACTTGAAATAGGACACTCTTTGGAAGGAAGAGGAATAGAACACAGATAGTAAGTTATAAGAGTCAAGACCTCAGATGAGAGAGTTATACGAAGGGATGTAATAAGTATTTGTCTTTAAGTATAATTTTTTTACCACCTGATAAATGCTATTTTACCTATAATCAGCTCTTGATAATGTCTACCACAAATTGGCACTTACCAACTACATTGCTAATGACTGGACAACAAAAGCATTTTGCTTTTGCCTCTGTTTGAGATGGACCCCTGTGACGCAGCTGCTGACCCTCAACACCCCCTGTGGTAGTTCAGGGTGGAGTGAGACCCTCTGTACTCCATGGAATCTGGTGGGACAGGTCTTTAGATGAGTGGATGTTTTTAGCAACAGATTTTATGCTCTCAATCCTTACATCTCCTCGTATCTAAAAAAGCTCTAAAGCCCTTCATGGTGACATCAGATCCTCATGAATAACTTAAAACTCTTTGTAAAATGGTGTTTAATGGTATTTAAATCCTCCCTTCATCAAAACCTTCTTTACTGATTTTCCTCCCACTGCCTCTTTGAAGCAGTCTCTCAGAGCTGTCTGAGGTGCTGCCTCCTGGGGTGCAGTCCTCATTTTGCCCCAAATATAACTTAACTCACAACTCTCAAGTTGTTCATCTTTTTTTAGTTGACAATAACATAGTGCAATAACACATTATTAGGAAAAGCAGAATTGTCTTACTTTCAGTGACTCTTCAAAGTATCCTTGAAAGCTTGTGTAATGGGAGACAGACCTATTTTTTTAGCAGTTTAAGAATATAGCTTACACTGTACACTTAATCTATTTTAATTTGGCCTGGTTTTAAGCATATCTCTTCCATAATTAAATTAAAAATACTAGTTTGTTCTGCTTATTGAAGTATTCCAAGGTGCAGAAATTTCTACAGCAGGAAGTTTATTTCTTAACTCGCTCTCATTACTCAAGAGACCCATCACACTGCTCATGTATTAAGAGCAGGACAGCAATTGTCATTTCCTGATGTGAGATTATGACAGTTAGGGCAGAAGACTGACCTGGTCATCACGTGTTTGGGGAATATGTTCTCAGACAGCTGAGACTCATATTCAGTCTATAGAAACAATGTGGCTATATTAAATAGGGGGGGAATCCAGATTCTAGAACAAGAATGTGAAGTCAGAGAGTCTAGTCAAGTACGTCTTTGGTGTTTAACTTTGGCTACAGCTTCTCACTGACTGGCATTACCACAGGAAATGCTGCTTTGCGGTTCACATAACTTGTAACACTCATGGCTTGACAATCTAAAATGTCAGCAAAATGAAATAGTATTACGCAATGTGAATTATTTACAACACAGGATATTGGAGGAAAAATCCACAAGACTCAGCCTGCAACTTCATATTTGCCAAACTTGAGTCCACTTAAAGGAGCAGAAATAAAACAAGAGGAGGACTAGTCTGATCTTGGCAGGGTAGGCATCAAGAGTGCTGGCAGACTCAGGGTCTCATATTGTTTCCCTTCTTCTATTGTAATGGTGAAACCAAGCAAGACTCTGTGGAGTTACTGGGCACGGAAGCCTTTGTGTGTCCTCCATTTTTTGCTTGTAGGAAATAGGCTTCAGTCTCCATCACAAAGGCAGGTTCAAACAGTTGCTAATCAGGGAACGGTCGGGGTGTAGAGACATGGGAGGAGCAGTCAAGAAACAATAGTACAGAATTCCCTGGCTGTCCAGTGGTTAGGACTTCCTGCTTTCATTGCCTGGGACCAGGGTTCAATCCCTGGTTGGGAAAATAAGATCCTACAACTGGTGGGATGTAGCCAAAAAAGAAACAAAGGAGCAGCCCTGGAACGAAATCTTGGCTCTTGTCTCAGGATACACATAACCATGTCTTTGAGCTCTTCTGAAAAATTGAAAGTCCCAACAAACAGAAGGCATTAATTACCCTTGATGAAGCACTCTTCATTCCAAAGAGAGAAGGTCACACACAAAAAAGAGAGGTCACAATTTGATTGCCACAGAAGCACTTCAGAAAACTGCCTGAGGTCAGATGAAAGGAATGCAGGCCTTGCCCACACCCTAAACTCACCAGAAGCCTCACTCTGAACCACTACTATACACTTCCCCACCAAATCTCCTCTGGATTGGGACACACAGTTGAGGGTATTAGCCCTCTGCATCGCCTTTGTCTGGAAAAGCAGTATAATCTCCTACTTGGCACCAGATTCTATAGAAACAATGTGGCTATATTAAATAGGGGGGGAATCCAGATTCTAGAACAAGAATGTGAAGTCAGAGAGTCTAGTCAAGTACGTCTTTGGTGTTTAACTTTGGCTACAGCTTCTCACTGACTGGCATTACCACAGGAAATGCTGCTTTGCGGTTCACATAACTTGTAACACTCATGGCTTGACAATCTAAAATGTCAGCAAAATGAAATAGTATTACGCAATGTGAATTATTTACAACACAGGATATTGGAGGAAAAATCCACAAGACTCAGCCTGCAACTTCATATTTGCCAAACTTGAGTCCACTTAAAGGAGCAGAAATAAAACAAGAGGAGGACTAGTCTGATCTTGGCAGGGTAGGCATCAAGAGTGCTGGCAGACTCAGGGTCTCATATTTTTTCCCCTTCTTCTATTGTAATGGTGAAACCAAGCAAGACTCTGTGGAGTTACTGGGCACGGAAGCCTTTGTGTGTCCTCCATTTTTTGCTTGTAGGAAATAGGCTTCAGTCTCCATCACAAAGGCAGGTTCAAACAGTTGCTAATCAGGGAACGGTCGGGGTGTAGAGACATGGGAGGAGCAGTCAAGAAACAATAGTACAGAATTCCCTGGCTGTCCAGTGGTTAGGACTTCCTGCTTTCATTGCCTGGGACCAGGGTTCAATCCCTGGTTGGGAAAATAAGATCCTACAACTGGTGGGATGTAGCCAAAAAAGAAACAAAGGAGCAGCCCTGGAACGAAATCTTGGCTCTTGTCTCAGGATACACATAACCATGTCTTTGAGCTCTTCTGAAAAATTGAAAGTCCCAACAAACAGAAGGCATTAATTACCCTTGATGAAGCACTCTTCATTCCAAAGAGAGAAGGTCACACACAAAAAAGAGAGGTCACAATTTGATTGCCACAGAAGCACTTCAGAAAACTGCCTGAGGTCAGATGAAAGGAATGCAGGCCTTGCCCACACCCTAAACTCACCAGAAGCCTCACTCTGAACCACTACTATACACTTCCCCACCAAATCTCCTCTGGATTGGGACACACAGTTGAGGGTATTAGCCCTCTGCATCGCCCTTTGTCTGGAAAAGCAGTAAAACTATTCTTTTCTACCTCACCTAAGACTATCTCCAAGATTCAACTTGGCACCAGTGCCCAGAGGCTGAATTTCAGTATCTATGGCAGGCCCATGACAAATGCGTGCAAATGTAACATGCAAAACAATTTCTACAAGGCAACTTCTTTTTTGTGCCAAATATTTCCTTGATTTTCTTTGGCCTAGACTATGGGTGATAATTAGCTTATTTTAAAATCTAGCTCTTCTGTGTTTCCTCTAAGAGAGGGCCACGGGTGTTTTATCACACAGAAAAACCAGGGTCTTTCAAGAGGACTGGGAGAGAGAGGGGCCGGAGGGCAGGATGAGAGCACAGGGCAGTGTCTCTAATATGCCATTCCTTTCTCCCTTCCTCTTACCATGTCAGAGTGGCTAAAAGTTACTCCAGGAAACTGTGATTGTCATCTGAACTGGGGAACAGAGATGCCTGTCATGTGAGGTGTAAAGCCACTTCAATTTTTACAAGTCCCTACTCAACAATTTCCTCTTGAAGAACAGGCTATGTGTGCGAACACCCTCGAGTAAAAACATAGTCATAGTTTCATTAAGAGAAAAATGCAGAAGAAGCAAGTTTTCTGTCATTGGAAAGTTATCATCCCAAGGGGACTATTTCCTGGCATTGCTTACAGTCACTGCTGAGCTCAAGTCAGCTCATCCAATTCGAGAGTTGAGTGTTAAGTTCGTAATTCTGTTGTTGTTGTTTAGTCACTAAGTCGTGACGGACATTTCCTTGTAGGATCCATACCAGTTTCTTCTGAAAAATTGAAAGTCCCAACAAACAGAAGGCATTAATTACCCTTGATGAAGCACTCTTCATTCCAAAGAGAGAAGGTCACACAAAAAAGAGAGGTCACAATTTGATTGCCACAGAAGCACTTCAGAAAACTGCCTGAGGTCAGATGAAAGGAATGCAGGCCTTGCCCACACCCTAAACTCACCAGAAGCCTCACTCTGAACCACTACTATACACTTCCCCACCAAATCTCCTCTGGATTGGGACACACAGTTGAGGGTATTAGCCCTCTGCATCGCCCTTTGTCTGGAAAAGCAGTAAAACTATTCTTTTCTACCTCACCTAAGACTATCTCCAAGATTCAACTTGGCACCAGTGCCCAGAGGCTGAATTTCAGTATCTATGGCAGGCCCATGACAAATGCGTGCAAATGTAACATGCAAAACAATTTCTACAAGGCAACTTCTTTTTTGTGCCAAATATTTCCTTGATTTTCTTTGGCCTAGACTATGGGTGATAATTAGCTTATTTTAAAATCTAGCTCTTCTGTGTTTCCTCTAAGAGAGGGCCACGGGTGTTTTATCACACAGAAAAACCAGGGTCTTTCAAGAGGACTGGGAGAGAGAGGGGCCGGAGGGCAGGATGAGAGCACAGGGCAGTGTCTCTAATATGCCATTCCTTTCTCCCTTCCTCTTACCATGTCAGAGTGGCTAAAAGTTACTCCAGGAAACTGTGATTGTCATCTGAACTGGGGAACAGAGATGCCTGTCATGTGAGGTGTAAAGCCACTTCAATTTTTACAAGTCCCTACTCAACAATTTCCTCTTGAAGAACAGGCTATGTGTGCGAACACCCTCGAGTAAAAACATAGTCATAGTTTCATTAAGAGAAAAATGCAGAAGAAGCAAGTTTTCTGTCATTGGAAAGTTATCATCCCAAGGGGACTATTTCCTGGCATTGCTTACAGTCACTGCTGAGCTCAAGTCAGCTCATCCAATTGCGAGAGTTGAGTGTTAAGTTCGTAATTCTGTTGTTGTTGTTTAGTCACTAAGTCGTGACGGACATTTTGAGCCACATGGACTGCAGCCCATCAGGTTCCTCTGTCCATGGGATTTTCCAGTCAAGAATATTGGAATATGTTACCATTTCCTTCTCTAGGGGAATCTTCTTATCCCACAGAAGGTGGACTCTTTATCTCTGAGCTACCAGGAAAGCAACAGTAATTCTGTTATCAGATATTAATGCTTCATAGCATAAACTTGGCAGTGGGGGAGGGCTTATACCTTGAAAATCAGCAAATACTATAAATCTGGGCTTTTTTTTTTTTTTTTTGAAAGCTTTACCAACATTCTAGTACGTACGTATACCCCCTCTCAGGTGTGCATGAACAGGATTTTCTGTTCCCTCCCCCTTCCATGGCCTCTGTCTTTTGCTCTCAGTCTTCTGTTCAGATCTTTTGGATCGTTTTTATTATCCTTAGCTGTCATTTCCTCTTTCATTTATTTTTTCCTAGAGTTTATCATTCAGACAACTTTCGTGCACAGATTTTTGGGAGTTTGTTTCCACTGGACTGCTCAGAGAAGACCACTTTTTGTTATTGGCACAAGCAAAAACCTTTAGGAATGAAATATTAGAAGATGAAAGATTTATTTCTCTGGGATGTTAAGCCTGAGTGCCCATGCCTGCATGTCCAGGGGGCCTTGAGGCATTTTGTTAGCACATAAATAGCTATTTATAGACACCAAGTGCGAATTCTCAAGGATTAGTTTGCCTAATCAGTCTTAATCCCAGAACTGTATTTTCTAAGCAACTACTGAAGTCTGGGAGGGGAAAGTATATTTTTGGGTGACTTAAATATTCCTAAGTGAATGTGGAGAGTGTTTCAGAACTGAAGGAACCTTAGACATTATGTTGTCTAATATGCACTTTAAAAAAAAAAATCTTGGTCTCTTTTATCGGTTTGTTTATTTATTTTCATCCATCTTTATTCTT
This sequence comes from Tragulus kanchil, assembly GCA_022376925.1. NCBI lineage: Eukaryota > Metazoa > Chordata > Mammalia > Artiodactyla > Tragulidae > Tragulus > Tragulus kanchil. The sequence continues at coordinate 157,654,606 of JAIOJX010000025.1, read as the reverse complement.
TGGTCCATGTGGGCCTCCCATTGCAGTGGCCTCTCTTGTTGCAGAGCACTGGCTCTGGGCACATGCACTCCAGAGTGCTGGCTGGTAATTAGACGCATTGGTCCAGCTGCTCCACAGCACGTGGGATCTTCCTGGGCCAGGGATCAATACCTTGTTGTTGTTGTTTAGTCACTAAGTCGTGACGGACATTTTGAGCCACATGGACTGCAGCCCATCAGGTTCCTCTGTCCATGGGATTTTCCAGTCAAGAATATTGGAATATGTTACCATTTCCTTCTCTAGGGGAATCTTCTTATCCCACAGAAGGTGGACTCTTTATCTCTGAGCTACCAGGAAAGCAACAGTAATTCTGTTATCAGATATTAATGCTTCATAGCATAAACTTGGCAGTGGGGGAGGGCTTATACCTTGAAAATCAGCAAATACTATAAATCTGGGCTTTTTTTTTTTTGAAAGCTTTACCAACATTCTAGTACGTACGTATACCCCCTCTCAGGTGTGCATGAACAGGATTTTCTGTTCCCTCCCCCTTCCATGGCCTCTGTCTTTTGCTCTCAGTCTTCTGTTCAGATCTTTTGGATCGTTTTTATTATCCTTAGCTGTCATTTCCTCTTTCATTTATTTTTTCCTAGAGTTTATCATTCAGACAACTTTCGTGCACAGATTTTTGGGAGTTTGTTTCCACTGGACTGCTCAGAGAAGACCACTTTTTGTTATTGGCACAAGCAAAAACCTTTAGGAATGAAATATTAGAAGATGAAAGATTTATTTCTCTGGGATGTTAAGCCTGAGTGCCCATGCCTGCATGTCCAGGGGGCCTTGAGGCATTTTGTTAGCACATAAATAGCTATTTATAGACACCAAGTGCGAATTCTCAAGGATTAGTTTGCCTAATCAGTCTTAATCCCAGAACTGTATTTTCTAAGCAACTACTGAAGTCTGGGAGGGGAAAAAGTATATTTTTGGGTGACTTAAATATTCCTAAGTGAATGTGGAGAGTGTTTCAGAACTGAAGGAACCTTAGACATTATGTTGTCTAATATGCACTTTAAAAAAAAAAATCTTGGTCTCTTTTATCGGTTTGTTTATTTATTTTCATCCATCTTTATTCTTTGGTCCATGTGGGCCTCCCATTGCAGTGGCCTCTCTTGTTGCAGAGCACTGGCTCTGGGCACATGCACTCCAGAGTGCTGGCTGGTAATTAGACGCATTGGTCCAGCTGCTCCACAGCACGTGGGATCTTCCCGGGCCAGGGATCAAACTGATGCCCGTTGCATTGCAAGGCAGACTCTACCCACTGGACCACCAGGGAAGCCCCCTAATATGCTTTTTAATGTGGTGAGTGTCATGGTCTGTGCACTGGTTGGAAAAGAATTCCCAGACACAAGGCAGACTGAGAGCAAAGTAAAATTTATTAGAATAGTGGGAGGGAGAGTTGCTGTGAGTACAGTGGGCTGGCTTAAGGGAGAACCAACCTTGAGCAGGGCTCTTTGATCCATTTTTATAGCTAGGGTCCAAGTAGTGGCATAGGGTTCTTACCAGTCATTTCCTGTTTGGATGAAGTATGGTGTACTGAGTGCGGGAAGAGTAATGATTTCAGCATTGGGGAGGGAAGAATAATAGAATAATAATAATCTGGCTTATCTCTTCTTTCATTCCAAGACCCTCCTTGCTTGCCTTGTTTGCTTTGTCTTGTTTTCTCTTCCTTTGGACACCACAGTGAGTAAGCAGAGGCACAGAGAGATAGTGGTAGAACTAGCATTGGGGTTAAGAACCCTGACTCCTGGGCTTCCCTGGTGGTCCAGTGGGTAAGGGCACTGCCTTGCAGTGCAAGGAGCGCCCGTTCGATCCCTGGCCTGGGAAGATCCCACGTGCTGTGGAGCGGCTGGACCGATGTGTCCAATTACCAAGCTGGAGATCCAGGGCACATTCGCCCAGAGCTGGTGCTCTGCGACAACAGAGGCCACCACGATGGGAGGCCCACACAAGCGGGAGAACAAAGATGGATGAAAATAGATAAATGAAAGATCAATAGAAGTGGCCCGCCCGCCCCTCTCCCTCCCCAACCCATCACCTCCCCAAAAAGTAAAATAAAATGTTAACTACACAAAAAAAAGAACCCTGACTCCTGCTTCTGGGAATTTTCAAATCTGCAACAATGTCTATTTTTTTTAAATATTGTAATTTAGCACCAAAATAAGGTTAGAGGAACCACTGACCAACACCTCCTGCCTTGGTCAGCAAGATATTAACCACTTGCATAAGTTATCTTACAACAGGAGGTCCAGATAAGGAATGTGGAGCTAATGAGCTTCCATCAGGTGGAAGAATTTAGGAAAGGTCAAAAAGGAGAGAGGAGACACCTGTCTGTATGTCCTACCAATTTCCCAGAAACCTTATTGTGGGAGTCCATCTTGGTTGAGCCATGTGTGCACAACCAGGAAGGGCCCTGAGTCAGAGTAATCGGCCAGAGACAACCTGGAAACTAACACCCTCACCATAAAATCCAGGACTGAGAGCCACATGGCAGAGCAGTACTCCTGGGTTCCCTTACTCTGTTGTTTTCTACCTGGACACCCCTTCCCAATGAAGTCTCTTTCTTTGTCAGCACGTGTATCTCCTCAGACAATTCATTTCCAAGTGTTAGACAAAAGCTGAGACTCTTGGGCTCTGGAAAGAATTCCTCTTCACGCAGCAATAATGTTCATTCTATTCAAAAAATACTTTTTTTTTGACTACTAGATTTATATCTATGTGCACTTAGTTGTTCTAGGTACTGTACCAGGAGTACTGTACTTGGTGTACAGACAAGTTCCCTACTTTCTTCTGAGAACCAAGATTATTTGTGTTACCATGACTGAATAGCTCTGTGTTCCAGGAAATCCTTACTTAGAAAATAAAAGTGCCATCTAATGGGGAACTTTATTGTTAGTTTCAGGAAATTCTTGTAAGTCAGTTTATCCAGGTCAGTAATCTGCTCATGTCAACTAATAGCCTTTGTATCAGAAAATAGGCTACTTATCAAGGTTCCTGTCCAGACTCTCATCATTTGCCCACCAATCTGAAATTATTATGTCAGCAAAGGTTGCCCAATTCCAGGCAATTCCCTGGAATAACCCATTTTAAACTCTTTGATTCCAGTCCCCCTAATGTCCTCTGTCTTGTGGTTTGTGCATGAGTTGGAAAAGAATTTCCAGACACGAAGCACAATGAGAAGAGAATAAAGTTTACTAAAGTGGGAGACGCTATTAGAACAGCAGGCTGGTTCAAGGGAGAACCAACATTGACCAGGGATCTTTTATCTGTTTTTGTAACCAGGGTCCAAGGAGTGGGATAGAAGTCTTACAGGTCATTTGCTGCTTGGATGAGGTACTGCGTACTTGGTGGGGGTAGAGTGATGGTTACAGCTTGAGGCATGGAGGGACAATAAGGATCCTGTTTATCTGTTCTTGAATTCGAAAACTCTTCTTGTTTGCCTTGTTATTTTGTCCTTGGATCACCACGCTTCTGAGACACTATGATTCTGTCAAAGCACTGCCATGTTGAATAAATCTAACGCTTTTTTCTGATCAAAACATTTTTGTTATTGGTATTTCTGAGGAGGTGACAGTGGATACATTCTATAGGAGGATAGGATGGAAGAATGAAGAATGCACATTTATCGTGATCTGTTTGGATTTGGTAGAGGTATTCACTTGCTACACTCTATAGCAAGGTAATTTGCTGTGGAAATTGTCTGATTGTTTAACACTTTACAAACTTGTTAAACATACAGACATTTTAAATTGAACATTCCAATTAAAGAGAAATCTACTCTTCAGTACATACTTAGTACTGGATATTCTGCTCTCTGATTCTGGAAGTTTGGCGCCAAAATTTATAGGAGAATGTAGAAACGGGTGACTCTGAACAGAAGTGAAAGAAAGTCAGTCATTGGAGGAGTAACTCCAGGAAGCTGCAGGACATTATCTCTAACTACTGATAGATGGGGAAAGTTTCTGACTTTATGTGATTCTAAAAATTATTGTTTTCATTTATTTTGCATAAGGTTTATATCATTGTTTTCTCTAAATAGGCTTTTGTGTAAAATTCTGCCCTTTCCAGTCACCCCATTGAAAATACAATCTGCAACAGGAATTACAGTAGCCACAAGCACCAAAATAGCAAGGGCGGGATTTAAGGGACCCTGACCTGGTCCCAAGGAACTGGTCTCTGAGAGACTTCATCATGGCCTGGATGGCACAGCCCTGAAAGCGCTCTAGCTTCTTTGCCTTTAAATCTCATCCAATCTTGATTATTCAGGTATTTAGCAGAAAGAAACTTCTGGTTAGGGGAGACCAACATACCACTTAGATTAAGATTACAATTGGTAGAAATATCACTTTCTCAAAAGAGGAATTATTTATTTATGTTTGTTTGTTTATTATGCACCTACTAGGGTTTAACATTGAGCTATGTAGCCTTGTCTTCAAAAAAAAAGTCTAACTTTTTTCCAGAGGACGTTAAGTGTAGGAGGGAAACCAAACGACACCTCACCTGACACCTCACAGCGATTCCAGGTAGATATCCTAAGTGTTGTAAGAATTCAGACTAAGGGCTTCCACACAGCTGCCCAAAATTTCCTTGTGAGGTCAGAAGTCAGAATCTAATTTTTTTTTTGAATTTTGGCCTCTTTTATCGGTGTTTTATTTATTTATTTTTCATCCATATTTATTCTTCGGTAGTGTGGGCCTCCCATTGAAGTGGCCTCTCTCGTTGCAGAGCACCAGCTCTGGGCGCGTGTGCTCCATAATTCATCACACCAGTCCAGCTGCTCCATGGCACGTGGGTTCTTCCTGAGTCAGGGATTGAACCAGTGCCCCTTGCACTGCAAGATGGACTCTTTACCCACTGGACCACCAGGGAAGCCCCAAATCTCATTTTTGTTAAACAGAATTCATTCAGTCAACAAATATAGATTGAGCACATACTCTATCCCAGGTAGTAGTAATACAGGAACTTTGGACCCATGAATGAATAAAATGGAGAGCAACCCCTCTCTATGAGCAAGCCCTCATAGAGCTTACATCCTGGTAGGAGCTTGGTTTATTTGCTTTGCTACTTGGAGTTCCCCACAAATGGTTAAATCCCATAATGCTTTGCACCACTCTAGGTAAGCAGAATGGCTGAAGCAAGCAGGATGAGTCACTAGAACCCATTCTGAGAAAAGTAAGGAACAGAACAAGAAAGCAGAAATGAAATTTCCTTTTAATCAGTAGCCACAAGCACCAAAATAGCAAGGCGGGATTTAAGGGACCCTGACCTGGTCCCAAGGAACTGGTCTCTGAGAGACTTCATCATGGCCTGGATGGCACAGCCCTGAAAGCGCTCTAGCTTCTTTGCCTTTAAATCTCATCCAATCTTGATTATTCAGGTATTTAGCAGAAAGAAACTTCTGGTTAGGGAGACCAACATACCACTTAGATTAAGATTACAATTGGTAGAAATATCACTTTCTCAAAAGAGGAATTATTTATTTATGTTTGTTTGTTTATTATGCACCTACTAGGGTTTAACATTGAGCTATGTAGCCTTGTCTTCAAAAAAAAAAGTCTAACTTTTTTCCAGAGGACGTTAAGTGTAGGAGGGAAACCAAACGACACCTCACCTGACACCTCACAGCGATTCCAGGTAGATATCCTAAGTGTTGTAAGAATTCAGACTAAGGGCTTCCACACAGCTGCCCAAAATTTCCTTGTGAGGTCAGAAGTCAGAATCTAATTTTTTTTTTTTTGAATTTTGGCCTCTTTTATTGGTTTTTTATTTATTTATTTTTCATCCATATTTATTCTTCGGTATGTGTGGGCCTCCCATTGAAGTGGCCTCTCTCGTTGCAGAGCACCAGCTCTGGGCGCGTGTGCTCCATAATTCATCACACCAGTCCAGCTGCTCCATGGCACGTGGGTTCTTCCTGAGTCAGGGATTGAACCAGTGCCCCTTGCACTGCAAGATGGACTCTTTACCCACTGGACCACCAGGGAAGCCCCAAATCTCATTTTTGTTAAACAGAATTCATTCAGTCAACAAATATAGATTGAGCACATACTCTATCCCAGGTAGTAGTAATACAGGAACTTTGGACCCATGAATGAATAAAATGGAGAGCAACCCCTCTCTATGAGCAAGCCCTCATAGAGCTTACATCCTGGTAGGAGCTTGGTTTATTTGCTTTGCTACTTGGAGTTCCCCACAAATGGTTAAATCCCATAATGCTTTGCACCACTCTAGGTAAGCAGAATGGCTGAAGCAAGCAGGATGAGTCACTAGAACCCATTCTGAGAAAAGTAAGGAACAGAACAAGAAAGCAGAAATGATTTCCTTTTATCATTTTACATCTTGCCTTAAGCCTGTCTTTGGAAATTTCCAATCCAAAGTAATAATTCATGGACCCAGGGCACTTTCTCATTCTATAAAGTCCTGCCTGGTGGATTGACCAGCCTGCAGGCTATGTGAGAGGTTTCTGTGGGGAGAGTGGCGGATGAGGGGCTCTGTTGAACCTGGAGTCTGTAAAACCAGGTCCATGATCTCCACCCTGTAATGAACTACCTGTGTGACCACAGAAAGTGGGTTAGCATCTCTGTTACCTATGACAGATCTTTCTGAAAACTCCAAAGTGTTTCACAAATCCATGAGATCATTTATATACGTATTAAAGTCTAGATTAATGGATCTTGAGGCTATAGTAGAGGTTGCTATAAAGAATAACAGCTTGCCAATGCTGCCAAGAGAGGGGGAAATAAAACACATATTAGTAAGTATCTGCTCTATACAGTGTGCCTCAAGGTGTTGGCTTTTTTGGGGGGGGCGGCGGGAGTCGGGTTGGGGAGGGAGGGGGGCGGTCGGGCCACTTCTATTGGTCTTTCATTTCTCTATTTTCATCCATCTTTGTTCTTTGGCTCCTGTGGGCCTCCCATCGCGGTGGTGTCTGTCTTTGCAGAGCGCCGGCTCTGGGCGCATGCGCTCCAGAGCTCCAGCTCAGTAATTGGACACATCAGTCCAGCCGCTCCACTGCACATGGGATCTTCCCAGGCCAGGGATCGAACCGGCGCCCCTTGCATTGCAAGGCGGTGTCCTTACCCACTGGACCACCAGGGGAAGCCCAAGATGTTGGCTTTTTTCCTGTGGATTAGTTTGTTTGATTCTCACCCCAGTCTTGAAGCCAAATCTGGCCTCTGTACCCCAGTATCAAATTAAATCTAGGAGTCAGAGTTTGGGGTGAAGTGAAGAAAATATTTTTATTGCTTTGTCAGGCAAAGGGGCCACAGTGGGTACTGCCCTTCACAATTGTGTGTCCCAAACTGGAGTGGTTAGTGACAAGTTCTATAATAATGGTTCAAAAAGGATGTGATCAGCTCATGGACATGCTTCTGATTGGTTGGTGGTGAGATAAAGGGGAGTTTTCTGGTTCTAATCTGTCTAGGGTCTATAGTTGTGAGCAGCACACAGTTAATTTCTCCTGCCTGGTGGGGGTTTCAGTGTCTGCAAAACAGCTCAAGGATATTGCTATGTATGTTTCTTGATGGGAAACCCAGATCTTGCCCCAAGGCTGCACTATTATTTATTTATTTATTTTTGGCCATTCCATGAGTGGTATGTGGACCATCACCATTTAGGGATTGAACCCACACACCCCCAGTAGAAGCCTGAAATCTTAACCACCAGACTACCAGGAAAGTCCTTTTGTTTCTCTTGACTCTTTCTCCCATATTTCTGCACCCACTCCCTTCCCTAAATAGGGACTATTTGAACCTGCTCATTGGAACTCAGGGAAGATCATAGAAGCTAAATGAAGCCTATCTTCTGCGATTTCCTATTATTAAGAAGTGGATAGCACCTTAATGCCCATTCTGATCTCCACATCAGGAAAGTGGGTGAGTAAGCAGAGTAAATACAGGGATCTTTCTAGAAGCTAGTCTTATGTCAGGATAGTAAAAACAGAACCACTCATAACGTAACAGTGAACCAGTAAAATATGTATCACTGAATCTAAATTTAAACATCCTCAACTCAACTTCTCAGTCACATCTCAAAAGCACAGCTAGATCAACAGCATCCAGTATAAGCAGAGGTATAAAGAAGGGAAGCAGGAGTGAGAAAAATAAGCAGTCACAATTTGGTTAAAACACGTGACCTCAGCAAATTTTATAAATATATATGACTCTTGCTAGCCCCCATCCCCAAAGCACTGAAAAAAGACTAAACTAGTGAGGGTCCTAGAATTTGAACTGATTAGCTTTGTGATACTTCTGCCTATGACTGTGATGAAGTTCTCATCTATCTGAGTGGTATTATTGCTTAAAACATGTAAAATGTTCATCCTTATATTTAGATTAGTAAATAGGACCCTAGTAACTGTCAACAGTGACAAATATAAGAGGATTCTGTTACATGGTGAAAATGATGAATCAGATGTAGGTCACAGAAATATTCTTATGATGAATATTTTCACAGATATTTCATAAACATACATTTGGATAGGATAAAAGAGATTTTTTTTTTATTGGTTAGGATTTTGAGCAAATCACAAAGATTTCTTTCTGTCTTTCTGGATCCACCTAAACCACTCTCACATTTGTTATATTAAAATTTGTATGTTAAATTTTAGCTTATCAAATTTATAAACTAACTCTCACTTAATTTCATCTTTGTAACTCCTAATAGCAAAGTTTATGTGGGAGATTTTTTTGGTGACTAATTTATGCTTGGGGTAACAGTACGCTATTACTTTTTTAATTTTTTTTTTTCTTCTGAGGCACCTTTGATAGATGTGGGGGGGAGAAAGGGATTTTAAAGGGAGATTCTGAAATTGTTGGGAAATTCCACAACTGTTCCTTGTAGCCATGTCAACATATGACATCCTCCAAGATCCATGATTCATGCGTCAGGCATGCTCATGTTGGAATGGAGTCAACAAGAGGAAGCTGGCCTCAGACATAGAAACACTCAGCTGCTGAGCCAGAATGGCGATGAAAAGATTTCTTTTTTCATCATATTTTTCTTGAACATACATTCTGTGTGAGATGCTTGGGATTCAAATTCATCCCCTGTTGGTAAGGGGAAAGAAACCAGGGAATCACTTAGGAAGAAGTACACTTTGGTTTTGGGAAGTCTCAGAGATAGAAGAGGGCAAACCTAGACATCTTAACCCATATGGTGACATGGAGATCGAAAGAATGAACTTTTAGAAGTGCCCAAGCAGGGGTATGACCTGGGTTGTAATGTCAAAGTTGTGTTGGTTGTTTCATATAAAAAAGATAAAAATGCTCTTGACAGAGAAAATAGTATGAACAAAAATTCAGAGGTACAAGAGTGAAAGACTGAGGCTGAGGCTGGGAAGAGAGAGAGATCTAGGGAGGAGACTGTGGAGACCAGATGGAGCCAAACTGAGAAAAACTTTTAGCAGAAGAATGCAAACTATCCTGAAGACCATAGAAAGGGATAGATACTGACGTTAAAGCCTGGGAAAACCATGGCCAGATTCATAATTTTGAAAGTTCTTTTGGTAGAAGTGAATGAGTTGAATGGTGAAGGGGAAGGCTTGGCATAGTCCATCTAGGAGACTTCAATGGGATCTGGGGGAAAGAAGGACTCAGTCTAGTGTAGTAGAGCTAGGGAAAGGGAGGACATTCACTAAAAATTATTTAAAAATTGTAAAAGACTAGGTAATATTACATGTTGGAATACTTCACAGATGCAAGTAGAACTGCTGGTCAGACAATGTGCAGTAGAAATACTGACTGATCTAAAGAAGTGCTTACAATGCAGGAGAAGGTGAAATAACCAAGATACACAGCTGTGGCATACACATAACATACAAGAATAAAATGAAATATATCAAAATTTTAATAGCCAGAATTTTTGGATAATGAAATAATAGATAATTTTTATTTTCTTTTTTACATTTATGTAAACTTAAAATGAATCATAGTTGTAATGCAGAACTATGACCAAAGTTAAGGAATAAAGGATGAAAGAAACAAAGGGAAAAAAGGAGGAAAGAAGAGAGGAGGCAGACTTCAGAGCTAATAAAGAGATATACTCAGTGGTGTGTGGGAAGTAAAACTGGCAGCAAAGAGTTAGAGTTATGATTTCTACAGGGGAAATCATTAACTCAACCTGTTCTAGAAGTTTCTACAAAGCAAGCATTTTAGGCTATAGGATCCAGGTTGGACATATGGGGGGAGTAAACACGAAATTAGAACCAGGGTAGGAAAGCACTTAAGTTGTGTTTCCCTGTCCATTGGTTTAGCTCTGACTGCTTAGGTGACTTGCAGGGGACGTGTTTTTCAGGAAAGCACCAATATTTGAGTCTGGTTTCTTGAATAAAGGCTACCTGCTGAAGTTAAGTCCATGACCGGCTGCTCAACTCTGCCCTGTCCCTGTCCAGCCCTAGACTCTACCTTCCTGACTCAGAACATGTGATGCTCTGGTCACCTGTGTAATAAATACTGAGAACTTTAATGTGTTGGAGAAGAACATTGTGGTAAATACCCAGTCATTAACTGCCTGGTGAGCTGCTGTGTCTTTTCTGAGCCTTAATACTCATCATGTTAATAATAATAGTCACAATGATGACTAAAAAACACGAGCAACACAGTCAATATACTTGTCAAAAGGCCTAGGAATAATATCAACAGCTTCACCGAGTGTTCAAAGGTTCAAATTTTGATGGGAGGAGGGGGGTTCAGTTTTTGCATGAGGGACAAGAAGGTCAGTCTAGTGTAGTAGAGCTAGGAAAGGGAGGACATTCACTAAAAATTATTTAAAAATTGTAAAAGACTAGGTAATATTACATGTTGGAATACTTCACAGATGCAAGTAGAACTGCTGGTCAGACAATGTGCAGTAGAAATACTGACTGATCTAAAGAAGTGCTTACAATGCAGGAGAAGGTGAAATAACCAAGATACACAGCTGTGGCATACACATAACATACAAGAATAAAATGAAATATATCAAAATTTTAATAGCCAGAATTTTTGGATAATGAAATAATAGATAATTTTTATTTTCTTTTTTACATTTATGTAAACTTAAAATGAATCATAGTTGTAATGCAGAACTATGACCAAAGTTAAGGAATAAAGGATGAAAGAAACAAAGGGAAAAAAGGAGGAAAGAAGAGAGGAGGCAGACTTCAGAGCTAATAAAGAGATATACTCAGTGGTGTGTGGGAAGTAAAACTGGCAGCAAAGAGTTAGAGTTATGATTTCTACAGGGGAAATCATTAACTCAACCTGTTCTAGAAGTTTCTACAAAGCAAGCATTTTAGGCTATAGGATCCAGGTTGGACATATGGGGGGAGTAAACACGAAATTAGAACCAGGGTAGGAAAGCACTTAAGTTGTGTTTCCCTGTCCATTGGTTTAGCTCTGACTGCTTAGGTGACTTGCAGGGGACGTGTTTTTCAGGAAAGCACCAATATTTGAGTCTGGTTTCTTGAATAAAGGCTACCTGCTGAAGTTAAGTCCATGACCGGCTGCTCAACTCTGCCCTGTCCCTGTCCAGCCCTAGACTCTACCTTCCTGACTCAGAACATGTGATGCTCTGGTCACCTGTGTAATAAATACTGAGAACTTTAATGTGTTGGAGAAGAACATTGTGGTAAATACCCAGTCATTAACTGCCTGGTGAGCTGCTGTGTCTTTTCTGAGCCTTAATACTCATCATGTTAATAATAATAGTCACAATGATGACTAAAAAACACGAGCAACACAGTCAATATACTTGTCAAAAGGCCTAGGAATAATATCAACAGCTTCACCGAGTGTTCAAAGGTTCAAATTTTGATGGGAGGAGGGGGGTTCAGTTTTTTCCCCAAGCATCAGCAAGTGGTCTGAAATTCTGTGCAGTATTTCCCTTATCAGAGCTGTCTCTATGAGCAGGTCCAGAGTTTCTGGAGGAGAGACCATGTGGATGGAGATGCTCTTTTCTCCCCCTGGAGTGCCACCTCCCTCTCCACATGCTACAGGTTTTTTTTTGTTTTGGTTTCCTACTGCATATAAAAATTAGCTCCCCTCTGTATTGTAAGTGTACAACAGCATTATGTCTAAAAATAACCCAACATGCATACCTTATATTAAAAACACTTTAAAATTGCTAAAAAGGACTCTTATCTGAGCCCTCAGTGAATCCTGATCTTTTAGCTGGCTGAGGGTCTTGCCTCAATGTTGATGACTGATGGGGGTGGTGAGTGCTGAAGGTTTAACTATTGTAGTTTCATAAAATAGCAGTGAAGTTTGTGTCATCAACTGACTCTTCAATTCACATTTTCTCTGTAACATACGGTGCCATTTAGTAGCACAATAGAGCTTCTTTTCAAAATTGAAGTCAGGGGCTTCCCTGGTGGTCCAGTGGGTAAGGACACCGCCTTGCAGTGCAAGGGGCGCCGGTTGGATCCCTGGCCTGGGAAGATCGCATGTGCTGCGGAGCGGCTGGACTGATGTGTCCAATTACCGAGCCGGAGCTCTGGAGCGCATGCGCCCAGAGCCGGTGCTCTGCGACAACAGAGGCCACCGCGATGGGAGGCCCACACAGGCCAAAAGAACAAAGATGGATGAAAATAGGGAAATGGAAGACCAATAGAAGTAGCCCGCCTTCTCCCCTCCCTCTCCCCCACACCCCACCCCCCCCCCCCCCCCCAAAAAATTGAAGGCAGTATTTTCAAACTCCGTCTCTGCTTTGTCAACTGTTCTAAATCCTTAGCTGCCATTTCAACAACCTTCAGAGCATCTTCACCAGGAGTAGATTCCGTCTCAATAAGCCACTTTCTTTGTTCACCATAAGATGCAACTCCTTATCTATTCCAGTTTTTTTGTGAGATTGAGCATAAAACCGGCCTAGGAATAATATCAACAGCTTCACCGAGTGTTCAAAGGTTCAAATTTTGATGGGAGGAGGGGGGTTCAGTTTTTTCCCCAAGCATCAGCAAGTGGTCTGAAATTCTGTGCAGTATTTCCCTTATCAGAGCTGTCTCTATGAGCAGGTCCAGAGTTTCTGGAGGAGAGACCATGTGGATGGAGATGCTCTTTTCTCCCCCTGGAGTGCCACCTCCCTCTCCACATGCTACAGGTTTTTTTTTGTTTTGGTTTCCTACTGCATATAAAAATTAGCTCCCCTCTGTATTGTAAGTGTACAACAGCATTATGTCTAAAAATAACCCAACATGCATACCTTATATTAAAAACACTTTAAAATTGCTAAAAAGGACTCTTATCTGAGCCCTCAGTGAATCCTGATCTTTTAGCTGGCTGAGGGTCTTGCCTCAATGTTGATGACTGATGGGGGTGGTGAGTGCTGAAGGTTTAACTATTGTAGTTTCATAAAATAGCAGTGAAGTTTGTGTCATCAACTGACTCTTCAATTCACATTTTCTCTGTAACATACGGTGCCATTTAGTAGCACAATAGAGCTTCTTTTCAAAATTGAAGTCAGGGGCTTCCCTGGTGGTCCAGTGGGTAAGGACACCGCCTTGCAGTGCAAGGGGCGCCGGTTGGATCCCTGGCCTGGGAAGATCGCATGTGCTGCGGAGCGGCTGGACTGATGTGTCCAATTACCGAGCCGGAGCTCTGGAGCGCATGCGCCCAGAGCCGGTGCTCTGCGACAACAGAGGCCACCGCGATGGGAGGCCCACACAGGCCAAAAGAACAAAGATGGATGAAAATAGGGAAATGGAAGACCAATAGAAGTAGCCCGCCTTCTCCCCTCCCTCTCCACCACACTCCACCTCCCCCCCACCCCCAAAAATATTGAAGTCAGTATTTTCAAACTCCGTCTCTGCTTTGTCAACTGTTCTAAATCCTTAGCTGCCATTTCAACAACCTTCAGAGCATCTTCACCAGGAGTAGATTCCGTCTCAATAAGCCACTTTCTTTGTTCACCATAAGATGCAACTCCTTATCTATTCCAGTTTTTTTGTGAGATTGTAGCAATGTAGTCATACCTTCAGGCTTCACTTCTAATTCGAGTTCTCTTGCCATTTCCATCACATCTGCAGTCACTTCCTCCACTGAAGTCTTAAATTCCTCAAAGTCATCTATGAGGTCTGGAATCAACTTCTTCCATACTCCTGTTAAAGTGGAGAGTTTGATCTCTTCCCATAAATCATTAAAGTTCTTAATAGAATCTAGAGTGGGAATTATTTTTTTCCAGAAAGTTTTCAATTGACTTTGCTCAAATCCACCAGGGGAATCTAGCCTCTTATGGAACATATTTCTTATACAATAAGGCTTGAAAGTTGAAATTGCTTCTTGTACCATGGGCTGCAGAATGGATGTTGTGTTAGGAGGCATGAAAAGCAACATTAATCTCATTAATACATATCCATCAGAGCTCTCAGGTGACTAGGTGCATTGTTAATGAACATTAAATATTTTGAAATGAATCTTTTTTCCTGAGCAGTGTCTCAACAGTGGCCTTAAAATATTCAGTAAACACTTTGGAAACAAACATTCTATCCTCCAGGCTTTGTTGTTCCACTTACAGGGAACAGACAAAGTAGGTTTAGCATAATTCTTAAGGGTTCTAGGATTTTCAGAATGTTAAATGAGCAATGGCTTCAATTTAGAGTCACTGGCTGTGTTAGCCATTAGACTCAAAAGACTGAGTCTGTTCTTTGAAACTTTGAAGCTGGGCGTTGACTTCTCCCTAGCTGTGAAGATCTTAGATGGCATCTTCTTCAAATGGAAGGCTGTCTCATCTACACTGAAAATTTGTTGTTTAGTATAACCACCATTAATTATCTTAGCTAGAACTTCTGGATAAGTTGTTACAGCTTCAACATCAGCACCTGCTGCTTCACTTTGCACTTTTATGTTGTGGAAACAGCTTCTTTTAAACCTCATGAACCAACCTTTACTAGCTTCAAACATTTCTTCTGCAGCTTCCTCACCTCTCTCAGCCTTCACAGGATGAGGAGAGTTAGCACTTACTCTAGATAGGCTTCAGTTTAAGGGAATATCGTGACTGGTTTGATCACCCATTCAAACCACTATAACTTCTCTAGTCCCCCTTTTTATCTATTCCAGTTTTTTTGTGAGATTGTAGCAATGTAGTCATACCTTCAGGCTTCACTTCTAATTCGAGTTCTCTTGCCATTTCCATCACATCTGCAGTCACTTCCTCCACTGAAGTCTTAAATTCCTCAAAGTCATCTATGAGGTCTGGAATCAACTTCTTCCATACTCCTGTTAAAGTGGAGAGTTTGATCTCTTCCCATAAATCATTAAAGTTCTTAATAGAATCTAGAGTGGGAATTATTTTTTTCCAGAAAGTTTTCAATTGACTTTGCTCAAATCCACCAGGGGAATCTAGCCTCTTATGGAACATATTTCTTATACAATAAGGCTTGAAAGTTGAAATTGCTTCTTGTACCATGGGCTGCAGAATGGATGTTGTGTTAGGAGGCATGAAAAGCAACATTAATCTCATTAATACATATCCATCAGAGCTCTCAGGTGACTAGGTGCATTGTTAATGAACATTAAATATTTTGAAATGAATCTTTTTTCCTGAGCAGTGTCTCAACAGTGGCCTTAAAATATTCAGTAAACACTTTGGAAACAAACATTCTATCCTCCAGGCTTTGTTGTTCCACTTACAGGGAACAGACAAAGTAGGTTTAGCATAATTCTTAAGGGTTCTAGGATTTTCAGAATGTTAAATGAGCAATGGCTTCAATTTAGAGTCACTGGCTGTGTTAGCCATTAGACTCAAAAGACTGAGTCTGTTCTTTGAAACTTTGAAGCTGGGCGTTGACTTCTCCCTAGCTGTGAAGATCTTAGATGGCATCTTCTTCAAATGGAAGGCTGTCTCATCTACACTGAAAATTTGTTGTTTAGTATAACCACCATTAATTATCTTAGCTAGAACTTCTGGATAAGTTGTTACAGCTTCAACATCAGCACCTGCTGCTTCACTTTGCACTTTTATGTTGTGGAAACAGCTTCTTTTAAACCTCATGAACCAACCTTTACTAGCTTCAAACATTTCTTCTGCAGCTTCCTCACCTCTCTCAGCCTTCACAGGATGAGGAGAGTTAGCACTTTACTCTAGATAGGCTTCAGTTTAAGGGAATATCGTGACTGGTTTGATCACCCATTCAAACCACTATAACTTTCTCTATATCAGCGATAAGGCTGTTTCACTTTCTTATCATTTGTATGTTCACTGGAGTAACACTTTTAATTCCCTTCAAGAACTTTTCCTCTGCACTCATAATTTGGCTAAGTTATTGGCACAAGAGGCCCAGTTTTTTAAATTACCTTGGCTTCCAACATTCCTTCTTCCCTTGGCTTAAGTATTTCTAGTTTATGATTTAAAGTGAGATATGAATACTTAGGTTATTGCAAAGTTACTAATTTCAATGTTGTTGTATCTCAGGAAATAGGGAGGCCCAAGGAGATGGAGAAAGATGGGGGAATAGCTGGTCGTTGAAGCACAATCAAAGCACACATATTTATTGATTACGCTCACCATTGTATATGGACATGGTTCCGGTGGTCCAAAACAATTATAGTAATTACATCACAGATCACAGATCACCATAACAAATTGACATGTACAGTGTGCTATATTTAAAATGGAAACCAGCAAGAACCTAATGCATAGGACATGGAACTCTACTCAATGTTATGTGGCATCCTGGATGGAAAGGGAGCTTGGGGGAGGATGGATATATATATTTGTACATATATAGCTGAATCCCTTGGCTGTTCACTTGAACAACCATTACATTATTAAATGGCTATACCTCAATATAAAATAAAAAAGTTTTTTGAAGAAACAAATTGAATAATAATGAAAGAGTTGGAAATAGCAAGCTACAATAAAATGAGGTATGTCTGTAGAGTCCTTATAAAAGAGGCCCTAGAGATCTCCCTCACCCTTCTGCCACAGGAAGATACAATGAGAAGACTGCTCCCTCCCACTCCAATCTGTTGCAAATTGGTCTCAGACGACCCTTTTTTGAAGCTCTTGACTTCTCCCTAGCTGTGAAGATCTTAGATGGCATCTTCTTCAAATGGAAGGCTGTCTCATCTACACTGAAAATTTGTTGTTTAGTATAACCACCATTAATTATCTTAGCTAGAACTTCTGGATAAGTTGTTACAGCTTCAACATCAGCACCTGCTGCTTCACTTTGCACTTTTATGTTGTGGAAACAGCTTCTTTTAAACCTCATGAACCAACCTTTACTAGCTTCAAACATTTCTTCTGCAGCTTCCTCACCTCTCTCAGCCTTCACAGGATGAGGAGAGTTAGCACTTTACTCTAGATAGGCTTCAGTTTAAGGGAATATCGTGACTGGTTTGATCACCCATTCAAACCACTATAACTTTCTCTATATCAGCGATAAGGCTGTTTCACTTTCTTATCATTTGTATGTTCACTGGAGTAACACTTTTAATTCCCTTCAAGAACTTTTCCTCTGCACTCATAATTTGGCTAAGTTATTGGCACAAGAGGCCCAGTTTTTAACTTACCTTGGCTTCCAACATTCCTTCTTCCCTTGGCTTAAGTATTTCTAGTTTATGATTTAAAGTGAGATATGAATACTTAGGTTATTGCAAAGTTACTAATTTCAATGTTGTTGTATCTCAGGAAATAGGGAGGCCCAAGGAGATGGAGAAAGATGGGGGAATAGCTGGTCGTTGAAGCACAATCAAAGCACACATATTTATTGATTACGCTCACCATTGTATATGGACATGGTTCCGGTGGTCCAAAACAATTATAGTAATTACATCACAGATCACAGATCACCATAACAAATTGACATGTACAGTGTGCTATATTTAAAATGGAAACCAGCAAGAACCTAATGCATAGGACATGGAACTCTACTCAATGTTATGTGGCATCCTGGATGGAAAGGGAGCTTGGGGGAGGATGGATATATATATTTGTACATATATAGCTGAATCCCTTGGCTGTTCACTTGAACAACCATTACATTATTAAATGGCTATACCTCAATATAAAATAAAAAAGTTTTTTGAAGAAACAAATTGAATAATAATGAAAGAGTTGGAAATAGCAAGCTACAATAAAATGAGGTATGTCTGTAGAGTCCTTATAAAAGAGGCCCTAGAGATCTCCCTCACCCCTTCTGCCACAGGAAGATACAATGAGAAGACTGCCTATAACCAGGAAATGGGTTCTCACCAACCAGAAAACCTTGCCAATCTGCTTGCAAATTGGTCTCAGAATTTCTAGTCTCCAGAACTCTGAGAAATACGTATTTCTTGTTTAATCCACCAAGCCTGTGAGCAGCCCTAACAGAATAAGACCTGTACATTAAACAGAATAGTACTTATTCCAAATAAGTTAAACTTGAAGCATGCTGAAAATTCGTTGAGCCCTAGGAGGGTTTGTTTCTCTCAGGGTTAGGTTCAAAGTGCAAGGGGGCATATTGGATTCTGTGTAATTTCCAATAACGCAGGGCAGGATGATAACCCACTTACCTACAGTGTTGCAATAATATGAAAAGCTTCAGGGACACCCTGGCCAACACAATCCTCAGAGACAGCCAAGCACACAGTGTCTGGGACTGCAAAAACCTGGAAAGAAAGGATCCAGGGTAAACATGACTTCCAAGCTGACCATTGCTTTATTGCTGTCTTGGCAGTTTCATGCTCTCTATAGCCCTGTGTGAAGGTAGGTACATCCTTCTGATTACTAGGGTTTTCTTTTATATAATTATGGTCCTCAGAAAGCAAGGCTTTAAGAACAAAATGCTTTAAAAGCAAATATGTATTCTCAAAACAAACAGGAAAATTTCATTTAATGTGAACAGGACTGCAAAATGACTTCCATGGGCCTAATATTTACCTTTGTGGGGTTCTCTGATCACAATAATATCAAGATGAAAACTTTTTAAAAATAACTTTGAATATGTCAACTTTTTTATGCTTTAGGAAAAATTCAGTAGATTTTTGTGGGTGCAAAAAGTTTCATCTTTTTCTGTTCTGAGGGAAAAATAATACTTCTTCTAGCCCTAAAGATTTGTATTTTTGTTTGACTTTAAATTGAGTCATATGGTGGTTTTATTCCATTAAATGGCTATACCTCAATATAAAATAAAAAAGTTTTTTGAAGAAACAAATTGAATAATAATGAAAGAGTTGGAAATAGCAAGCTACAATAAAATGAGGTATGTCTGTAGAGTCCTTATAAAAGAGGCCCTAGAGATCTCCCTCACCCCTTCTGCCACAGGAAGATACAATGAGAAGACTGCCTATAACCAGGAAATGGGTTCTCACCAACCAGAAAACCTTGCCAATCTGCTTGCAAATTGGTCTCAGAATTTCTAGTCTCCAGAACTCTGAGAAATACGTATTTCTTGTTTAATCCACCAAGCCTGTGAGCAGCCCTAACAGAATAAGACCTGTACATTAAACAGAATAGTACTTATTCCAAATAAGTTAAACTTGAAGCATGCTGAAAATTCGTTGAGCCCTAGGAGGGTTTGTTTCTCTCAGGGTTAGGTTCAAAGTGCAAGGGGGCATATTGGATTCTGTGTAATTTCCAATAACGCAGGGCAGGATGATAACCCACTTACCTACAGTGTTGCAATAATATGAAAAGCTTCAGGGACACCCTGGCCAACACAATCCTCAGAGACAGCCAAGCACACAGTGTCTGGGACTGCAAAAACCTGGAAAGAAAGGATCCAGGGTAAACATGATTTCCCAAGCTGACCATTGCTTTATTGCTGTCTTGGCAGTTTCATGCTCTCTATAGCCCTGTGTGAAGGTAGGTACATCCTTCTGATTACTAGGGTTTTCTTTTATATAATTATGGTCCTCAGAAAGCAAGGCTTTAAGAACAAAATGCTTTAAAAGCAAATATGTATTCTCAAAACAAACAGGAAAATTTCATTTAATGTGAACAGGACTGCAAAATGACTTCCATGGGCCTAATATTTACCTTTGTGGGGTTCTCTGATCACAATAATATCAAGATGAAA
The DNA here is from genome assembly GCA_022376925.1 of Tragulus kanchil. Taxonomy (NCBI): domain Eukaryota; kingdom Metazoa; phylum Chordata; class Mammalia; order Artiodactyla; family Tragulidae; genus Tragulus; species Tragulus kanchil. The sequence goes on along the minus strand of JAIOJX010000025.1, from coordinate 157,634,598 downwards.
ACTTTTTAAAAATAACTTTGAATATGTCAACTTTTTTATGCTTTAGGAAAAATTCAGTAGATTTTTGTGGGTGCAAAAAGTTTCATCTTTTTCTGTTCTGAGGGAAAAATAATACTTCTTCTAGCCCTAAAGATTTGTATTTTTGTTTGACTTTAAATTGAGTCATATGGTGGTTTTATTCCTAGGGTTTTAAGGTGTCTCCATATCATCTTCCATAGTAGCTGTATCAGTTGACATTCCAAAACAACAAAATTCTGTAAAGCAATTATCTTTCAAATAAAAAATAAATTTGATACCAAGAAAAAAAAATTGAAATCTTTCCATGGGCCCCTAAAATTATGGTGGGCCCTAGGCACTTTGTCTACTATGCCAAATATATAAGTCAGCTCTGATTGAATTAGTTCGAATTATCTAGGCTTTATCTCTATTCTTCTAAGGAAAGTGTGATATTTGAATTGATATAAGCATTTGGTTGATAAAAATAAGATATTGTTTTATAACATATGTCTATATTTACATGTTTGAATATTAATTGAACTTTATAGACCTATGTGTCACTACATATATACCTAAATCCAATTATAATTTACATTATATTCCACTGGGAACCACAGTTAATAAATATTATTCAACATTGAACTAGGTGACCTATGTATTTTTACTTATCATTCTATTGATGAAGGTTCAGACAATGATCATTTCCTATCTGCTGAAGACCCCATGAGGGATCCTAGACTCTTTGGAAAACCTGTTCTACAACGAATAATATCTTATTTCTAGCATGTGGTTTCTGCACTTGAATTTTTTCTTTTATTAGCATTAAAGAATTTTTTAAAAATATAACACATCTCTGAAATAGCCATAAGTTTCTATTAATTCTTTCTAAAGATGATGTCTTTGTTGAGATCATAGCTGACGTGCAAATACCATTATGGTTTTGCTGAGGATTCTGCAAAATCAGGTAGAATAAAAAGTGTCATATGAAGATTCAATATTAATTTTAAAAAACTAATTTTATAAATATTAGTCTTCATATAGAAAGGTACTGAAAATATTCAGCAATAAACATTTCAAAAGAAAGGAAATAGAAGTCAAGACTGACAAAAAAGTAGTCTTGTTTACAGCAATCTGTTTCTTAAAATTAAGACAATTTTTTTGTGATCCTCAAATGCATCATGTTAGACTCCTAAGACTGTGTAGCAGAGTTGTGCCTTTTATTGAAACCAGTACCTATTCCTTTATTGCTTTCACTGCTTCCATGGTGCCAAGTCTGAGTTCACTGCTCCAATGCCAGTGGATGGTAACACATTCCACTGCTTTCCAACCAAAATATATCAAAGAATGAAGAATAATTCAGTAAAAGTTAAGAAATCATGTAAATGCTTTAAAAAGTGCTAAGTTATTTTGCATTTGCCAGTGTGGAATATCCATGTGCTGGGTGTTCAGTGGTAAACAAAAATAAGAAATATCTCTGTCTGCAGGAAACTTCATGTGGTCCATATGTCTATTAATTTCTGGCTCCAGTGTTCCCCTTTCTTCTGAATCCAGAGCAGTAGTTTCACTTATTTGATATAAACAGATTGCAAAACATCACCTGGGAGCTGGTCAACTTCCATCCTGTAAAGTAATTGGAGAAGCAGGACATTTTCTGAAATTATAAGTTTCAATTGGGAATGAGGAGGGTTTCCCTGGTTGTTCAGTGGTAAATAATCGCCAGTAATGCAGGAGACTTGCTGAAGACATGGGTCTGATCCCTGTGTTAAGAAGCTCCTCTGGAAAAGGAAATGGTAACCCACTCCAGTATTCTTGCCTGGAAATCCCCATGGGCAGAGGATCCTAGAGGGCTACAAAAAGAGTGGGGTCACAAAGAGTTAGACATGACCAGGAGACTGAACAACAACAGTGATTGAAGAAACTCTTGGTGCATGCTGGCTAACCCTAGCAATCTTCCTCCAGATAACCTGGGAATTCTGTTTACTGTGACTGCTTTGTCCAATGGCCTTTGGCAACAGAAGTGAAATGCTGCTGTGGCTACTGGAAAATTGTGAAGAAATCTGGTTGGGACCATCAGGTACGCAATAATATGGTTTTGCTGAGGATTCTGCAAAATCAGGTAGAATAAAGTGTCATATGAAGATTCAATATTAATTTTAAAAAACTAATTTTATAAATATTAGTCTTCATATAGAAAGGTACTGAAAATATTCAGCAATAAACATTTCAAAAGAAAGGAAATAGAAGTCAAGACTGACAAAAAAGTAGTCTTGTTTACAGCAATCTGTTTCTTAAAATTAAGACAATTTTTTTGTGATCCTCAAATGCATCATGTTAGACTCCTAAGACTGTGTAGCAGAGTTGTGCCTTTTATTGAAACCAGTACCTATTCCTTTATTGCTTTCACTGCTTCCATGGTGCCAAGTCTGAGTTCACTGCTCCAATGCCAGTGGATGGTAACACATTCCACTGCTTTCCAACCAAAATATATCAAAGAATGAAGAATAATTCAGTAAAAGTTAAGAAATCATGTAAATGCTTTAAAAAGTGCTAAGTTATTTTGCATTTGCCAGTGTGGAATATCCATGTGCTGGGTGTTCAGTGGTAAACAAAAATAAGAAATATCTCTGTCTGCAGGAAACTTCATGTGGTCCATATGTCTATTAATTTCTGGCTCCAGTGTTCCCTTGCTTCTGAATCCAGAGCAGTAGTTTCACTTATTTGATATAAACAGATTGCAAAACATCACCTGGGAGCTGGTCAACTTCCATCCTGTAAAGTAATTGGAGAAGCAGGACATTTTCTGAAATTATAAGTTTCAATTGGGAATGAGGAGGGTTTCCCTGGTTGTTCAGTGGTAAATAATCGCCAGTAATGCAGGAGACTTGCTGAAGACATGGGTCTGATCCCTGTGTTAAGAAGCTCCTCTGGAAAAGGAAATGGTAACCCACTCCAGTATTCTTGCCTGGAAATCCCCATGGGCAGAGGATCCTAGAGGGCTACAAAAAGAGTGGGGTCACAAAGAGTTAGACATGACCAGGAGACTGAACAACAACAGTGATTGAAGAAACTCTTGGTGCATGCTGGCTAACCCTAGCAATCTTCCTCCAGATAACCTGGGAATTCTGTTTACTGTGACTGCTTTGTCCAATGGCCTTTGGCAACAGAAGTGAAATGCTGCTGTGGCTACTGGAAAATTGTGAAGAAATCTGGTTGGGACCATTTCAGTTCACCACTGAACTCAAAGGACCATGATTTCAATGGCAAAAGAATATCTAAAAACGGGTAAATATCTAAAACCAACGCCAAATCTTTTTTTTTTTTTTTTTGAGCTCATTCACAAAGATACTTGCAGAAAAATTGGGTGCAGACAGTTGTACAGATAGTTTTGAGGAGATGAGTTGATTTGATTTTTCTCAATTAAAATTTTCATTTATCATGAATCTAATAAGGAAAACTCAGAAAAATTAGCTCCTCAATTACCTGATGGGATTACTAACTCCAACCCTCCACCATTTTTGTTGCTGCTTACAAAATTTCTTTTGTGTATTTGCCTCTTCGATGAAAGAAAAAAAATAGCAATGGCAATTTTTCCTTTTGAATTACTTAAAATGCAGAGAAAACAGTAGACCTTAAAGTATAAATTTCTCAAAAAAAAAAGAAAACAACATAAACATTCTTTACTCTTACTTAATTCATTGTTATCAACAGCTTTGAGGGATGAGAAAAATAAATCATAAAAAAGGGCTAATTCTTCCATGATTTCCAAAAACTTCTCTGTAGATGTGCTAACAAAACAACTAAATAAAATCAGAGCTCTAAAATCAGAGCCAATTCTATTGTATTTGTTCCCATACCACCCTATCCCCACTTCTCACTGTGCTTAGTTTTTCTCTGGCTACCAAGTCCACCATCCCAGCAGAACCAAAGGCTAGAAATACTGGGAAATCAATGGCCCTGGAAGAAACTTTTATGACTCATTTGAGTAGCATATAAATAACTCAGCTCCCTTGCACCTCAGGTAAGATAACTCCAAAGCATGTTCTATATAGTTTCCTATGAAGTGCCTGGCTTTCCCAGGTGGCTCAGTGGTAAAGTGCAGTGCAGGAGACACAGGAGACCCAGGCTCAATTCCTGGGTCTAGAAAGATCCCCTGGAGAAGGAATGGCAACCCATTTTAGCATTGTTGCTTAGAAAATTCCATGAACAGAGGGGTGGACTACAGTCCATAAAGTCGAAAAGAGTCAGACATGACTGAAGTGACCTGGAATACATGCAGGCAGTGAAGCGCCACTTAACTCATAGCTGTGATGGACATTGCATTGATTTCCTTCTTTTTCTTTCACTGTTATCTCCTCTTCACCCACTTTGTTGACTGGGATCACTTCCAAAATAAACTACTGAAATTGAATTCATGCTTGAGTGACAGCTTTTAGGGACAACCAATCTGAGACAGTAACTTTGAATGCTCTTCAGAGCTGGAAACCAACTGCTGTGTTTAGTTTCTTCTGAATTTCTGAACTGGGGTAAAATTAAGCCATTTTCTATCACCAAGACAATTGTAAAGACATGTAAAAATTCTTGAAGTTTTTAAATATTCATATAAAATATTATTTTCAAGTGTACTAACTCCAACCCTCCACCATTTTGTTGCTGCTTACAAAATTTCTTTTGTGTATTTGCCTCTTCGATGAAAGAAAAAAAATAGCAATGGCAATTTTTCCTTTTGAATTACTTAAAATGCAGAGAAAACAGTAGACCTTAAAGTATAAATTTCTCAAAAAAAAAAGAAAACAACATAAACATTCTTTACTCTTACTTAATTCATTGTTATCAACAGCTTTGAGGGATGAGAAAAATAAATCATAAAAAAGGGCTAATTCTTCCATGATTTCCAAAAACTTCTCTGTAGATGTGCTAACAAAACAACTAAATAAAATCAGAGCTCTAAAATCAGAGCCAATTCTATTGTATTTGTTCCCATACCACCCTATCCCCACTTCTCACTGTGCTTAGTTTTTCTCTGGCTACCAAGTCCACCATCCCAGCAGAACCAAAGGCTAGAAATACTGGGAAATCAATGGCCCTGGAAGAAACTTTTATGACTCATTTGAGTAGCATATAAATAACTCAGCTCCCTTGCACCTCAGGTAAGATAACTCCAAAGCATGTTCTATATAGTTTCCTATGAAGTGCCTGGCTTTCCCAGGTGGCTCAGTGGTAAAGTGCAGTGCAGGAGACACAGGAGACCCAGGCTCAATTCCTGGGTCTAGAAAGATCCCCTGGAGAAGGAATGGCAACCCATTTTAGCATTGTTGCTTAGAAAATTCCATGAACAGAGGGGTGGACTACAGTCCATAAAGTCGAAAAGAGTCAGACATGACTGAAGTGACCTGGAATACATGCAGGCAGTGAAGCGCCACTTAACTCATAGCTGTGATGGACATTGCATTGATTTCCTTCTTTTTCTTTCACTGTTATCTCCTCTTCACCCACTTTGTTGACTGGGATCACTTCCAAAATAAACTACTGAAATTGAATTCATGCTTGAGTGACAGCTTTTAGGGACAACCAATCTGAGACAGTAACTTTGAATGCTCTTCAGAGCTGGAAACCAACTGCTGTGTTTAGTTTCTTCTGAATTTCTGAACTGGGGTAAAATTAAGCCATTTTCTATCACCAAGACAATTGTAAAGACATGTAAAAATTCTTGAAGTTTTTAAATATTCATATAAAATATTATTTTCAAGTGTATCCTAGTTTAAATATGATATGACACATGCATAGCCAGAGAGGTTAACCAAATGTTAATATTGATAATTATAAAGAAAAAACATTAAGAGAATAATAAGCTGACCTAGCAGAACATTACATATATATATATATATATATATATATATATTTATTTATTTATTTATTTATTTATTTATTTATTTTATTTTGGGGGGGCAGGTTGGGGAGGGAGGGGAGTGGGTGGGCCACTTCTATTGGTCTTTCATTTATCTATTTTCATCCGTCTTTGTTCTTTGACTCTTGTGGGCCGCCCATCGCGGTGGCCTCTGTTGTCGCAGAGCACAGGCTCTGGGCACATGCGCTCCAGAGATCCGGCTCGGTAGTAGGACACATCAGTCCAGCCGCTCCGCGGCACGTGGGATCTTCCCAAGCCAGGGATAGAACCGGCACCACTTGCACTGTAAAACGGTGTCCTTACCCACTGGACCATCAGGGAAGCCCAGAACATTATATTTATTTCAGATTCTTAATGATGTTCCACAGAGAGTTTCTGATGCTGCTGATCTCATCTCTTCTCTGCTGCCACCCTGCTTATCTTGGTTTCATTGTTACTCATTAGAGCTTGAACCACGATGCTCGTGTTAAAGCAAAACTGCTATAATAGTTTCATTATATTCATAGCAAGGGTTCTCTAGACATTATGCTCAGTATCATGGTTCATTTTGGTCAGGACAATTTATTATGTACCATTGGTTTTCACTATTTTATTCAAATAAATGCCTTTTGCAGATACTGTTTTATTCCAAAGGTATTTAAAATAATATTTAATATAGCTCTGAAAGTTAGATTGACTGCTAAAGATAACTTTCGAAGATATATTAAATATTGTTTTAAGGAATCTTTGAATCTGTCAATAAATTATTAAAAGCATAAGGAAAAGTTAAGCAAGAAACTGAGTAGAAGTTGGAATACTAATTGTGAGTTACATACTTTTGTCTAATTATCACTGTTCTATATGTTGTCTGCATATGTGTAATCCTCATAACAACTCAAATTAGGTAGTGGTATTTCTAAACTTAACAGATGAAGAAACCAAGATATGGAGAAGTTAAGTGGTTGTTACATAGCTAGAAGATTATTGTTACATAGTTAGAAGGTCCATTGCTAGATGAAAATTTAGGTATTCTTATAGTTTAAAGATAAATAGATGGCATTAGGAGGTGAGGCCTTTGGGAGGGGGCTGGGGTTAGAAAAAAAAAAGACATATAGGTATATAGGACTATGCATATATCAAGGCATATTAGAGGTGATGAGAGCAGTTGGGTGCAACTGAGAAAGATTGAAAACTCTGAATAAAAGTAAAGCAGATTGAAAATCATTCCTGTTAATTTCTAGTAAAGTCAGAGACAACTTGGGTAGATTTGGTTGTGTTACCAACAGGTTAAAAATTTCACTTTTCCACAATGAGTTTTCAACTAAAGGCAATTAATTAGCTACAACAAGGCAAGAAGAAATAGACAATCTATTATGAAATGTGGGAGAAAAAATATAGGCAATTCTCAGGAAAGTAAAACTTGATGTAAGGCAATATGCGTGTGTTGTTATTCAGTCCTTAAGTCATGTCCAACTCTTTGGAACCCCAGGGACTGTAGCACACCAGCCTTCCCTGTCCTTCACCATCTCCCAGAGCTGGCTCAAACTCATGTCCATTGAGTCAGTGATGCCGTCCAATCGTCTCATCCTCTGTCATCCCCTTCTCTTCCTGCCTTCAGTCTTTCCCAGCATCAGAGTCTTTTCTAATGAGTCAGTTCTTCATATCAGGTGGCCAAAATTTTGGAGCTTCAGCATCAGTCCTTTCAATAAATACTCAAGGTTGGTTTCTTTAGGATTGACTGGTTTGATCTTGCTGTCCAAGGGACTCTTAAGAGTCTTTTCCAGTATCACAGTTGGAAAGCATCAATTCTTCGGTTCTCAGCCTGTGTCTAACTCTCACATCCATATATACCTATTGGAAAAACCATAGCTTTCCCTCTACAGGCCTTTGTCAGCAAAGTAATGGCCCTACTTTTTAATACACTGTCTAGGTTTGTCATAACTTTTCTTCCAAGGAGCAAGAGAGTCTCTTAATTTCATGTTGGCAGTCACCATCTACAGTGATTTTGGAACCCAAGAAAATAAAATCTGTCACTGTTTCCATTGTTTACTCATTTATTTGCTATGAAGTGATGGGACCAGATGCCATAATCTTAGTTTTTGAGTGTTGAGTTTTAAGCCAGTTTTTTCAATCTCCTCTTTCACCTTCATCAAGAAGATTATTGTTACATAGTTAGAAGGTCCATTGCTAGATGAAAATTTAGGTATTCTTATAGTTTAAAGATAAATAGATGGCATTAGGAGGTGAGGCCTTTGGGAGGGGGCTGGGGTTAGAAAAAAAAAAGACATATAGGTATATAGGACTATGCATATATCAAGGCATATTAGAGGTGATGAGAGCAGTTGGGTGCAACTGAGAAAGATTGAAAACTCTGAATAAAAGTAAAGCAGATTGAAAATCATTCCTGTTAATTTCTAGTAAAGTCAGAGACAACTTGGGTAGATTTGGTTGTGTTACCAACAGGTTAAAAATTTCACTTTTCCACAATGAGTTTTCAACTAAAGGCAATTAATTAGCTACAACAAGGCAAGAAGAAATAGACAATCTATTATGAAATGTGGGAGAAAAAATATAGGCAATTCTCAGGAAAGTAAAACTTGATGTAAGGCAATATGCGTGTGTTGTTATTCAGTCCTTAAGTCATGTCCAACTCTTTGGAACCCCAGGGACTGTAGCACACCAGCCTTCCCTGTCCTTCACCATCTCCCAGAGCTGGCTCAAACTCATGTCCATTGAGTCAGTGATGCCGTCCAATCGTCTCATCCTCTGTCATCCCCTTCTCTTCCTGCCTTCAGTCTTTCCCAGCATCAGAGTCTTTTCTAATGAGTCAGTTCTTCATATCAGGTGGCCAAAATTTTGGAGCTTCAGCATCAGTCCTTTCAATAAATACTCAAGGTTGGTTTCTTTAGGATTGACTGGTTTGATCTTGCTGTCCAAGGGACTCTTAAGAGTCTTTTCCAGTATCACAGTTGGAAAGCATCAATTCTTGGTTCTCAGCCTGTGTCTAACTCTCACATCCATATATACCTATTGGAAAAACCATAGCTTTCCCTCTACAGGCCTTTGTCAGCAAAGTAATGGCCCTACTTTTTAATACACTGTCTAGGTTTGTCATAACTTTTCTTCCAAGGAGCAAGAGAGTCTCTTAATTTCATGTTGGCAGTCACCATCTACAGTGATTTTGGAACCCAAGAAAATAAAATCTGTCACTGTTTCCATTGTTTACTCATTTATTTGCTATGAAGTGATGGGACCAGATGCCATAATCTTAGTTTTTGAGTGTTGAGTTTTAAGCCAGTTTTTTCAATCTCCTCTTTCACCTTCATCAAGAGTCACTTTAATTCCTGTTTGCTTTTTTAGGGCAGTATTATCTGCATATCTGAAGTTGTTGATTTGCATATGAGAAGATGCTAATGTTTTCTGCCCATCAGAGAGATGCAAATTAAACCATGAAGAAGTGCTAAGAAATAATAGATCAAATAACTCTGACCGTTAGTATTTGGAAAATAAGAATGTATATATTACCCAAGGGAGAATGTAAATTCACATATATAACCACTTTGAAAATGATGAAGTAGCTTTCTAAATTACTTTCTACCTGTAACAGACCATCTGGATACATAGACAGGATGTATTTGATGGAGAGTGACAGGTAACTGTCCTAAATGGTAAGAAATCAGCCCCTATGAATGCCTACTTTCAAAGTACTTTTAAAAAGATGGTATTATCCTGAATCAAGATGCTAGAACTTGCAATTGTGAGTGTGGTAATGTCCATGGCATAAGTTTTGAGATCTTCAGAACAAGGTATATTATTGAGAAAATAAAATTCCTTGAATAATCTGTAGAATTTAAGAAAGAGACCTGGAGACTCTAGTCATATAGGCCTAAGATTTATAGTAGGAAGAAGAAGCATTGACGAGACAATTTTTATTCTCTTTAAAGTACAGGTAAATTAGTGCTACAGCAGGCTAATAAAATTAATTACTTCAACAGAAGATAGAGATGGCAGAAAAATACTCCTTTTCTTTCCTAGGCATCATTATAGGAAACTCCATGAATGGTACCTAAATAGCTTTTATTTCAGAGATCTCAAGTAGCTGGGAAGTAGAAGGAGAAATCCGGGGCGAAGATTTGCGCTAGTGTTGAGGCTTGGGGGGAAAGCATCAATTCGGTTCTCAACTCTCACATCCATATATACCTATTGGAAACCTTTTACAGGCCTTTGTCAGCAAGTAATGGCCCTACTTTTTAATACACTGTCTAGGTTTGTCATAACTTTTCTTCCAAGGAGCAAGAGAGTCTCTTAATTTCATGTTGGCAGTCACCATCTACAGTGATTTTGGAACCCAAGAAAATAAAATCTGTCACTGTTTCCATTGTTTACTCATTTATTTGCTATGAAGTGATGGGACCAGATGCCATAATCTTAGTTTTTGAGTGTTGAGTTTTAAGCCAGTTTTTTCAATCTCCTCTTTCACCTTCATCAAGAGTCACTTTAATTCCTGTTTGCTTTTTTAGGGCAGTATTATCTGCATATCTGAAGTTGTTGATTTGCATATGAGAAGATGCTAATGTTTTCTGCCCATCAGAGAGATGCAAATTAAACCATGAAGAAGTGCTAAGAAATAATAGATCAAATAACTCTGACCGTTAGTATTTGGAAAATAAGAATGTATATATTACCCAAGGGAGAATGTAAATTCACATATATAACCACTTTGAAAATGATGAAGTAGCTTTCTAAATTACTTTCTACCTGTAACAGACCATCTGGATACATAGACAGGATGTATTTGATGGAGAGTGACAGGTAACTGTCCTAAATGGTAAGAAATCAGCCCCTATGAATGCCTACTTTCAAAGTACTTTTAAAAAGATGGTATTATCCTGAATCAAGATGCTAGAACTTGCAATTGTGAGTGTGGTAATGTCCATGGCATAAGTTTTGAGATCTTCAGAACAAGGTATATTATTGAGAAAATAAAATTCCTTGAATAATCTGTAGAATTTAAGAAAGAGACCTGGAGACTCTAGTCATATAGGCCTAAGATTTATAGTAGGAAGAAGAAGCATTGACGAGACAATTTTTATTCTCTTTAAAGTACAGGTAAATTAGTGCTACAGCAGGCTAATAAAATTAATTACTTCAACAGAAGATAGAGATGGCAGAAAAATACTCCTTTTCTTTCCTAGGCATCATTATAGGAAACTCCATGAATGGTACCTAAATAGCTTTTATTTCAGAGATCTCAAGTAGCTGGGAAGTAGAAGGAGAAATCAGAGGCGAAGATTTGTGCTAGTGTTGAGGTATACTCTGTAGATAAAGAGTATACTGGATGTGGCTTCGCTGGTGGTCCAGTGGATAGAGTCTGCCTTGCAGTGCAAGGGGCATGGGTTCAATACCTGGCCTGGGAAGATCCCACGTGCCTCAGAACAGCTGGACTGGTGTGTCCAATTGCGAGCCAGCGCTCTGGTGCACATGTGCCCAGAGCCAGTGCTCTGCAATGAGAGAGGTCACTGCAGTGGGAGGCCCACACAGGCCAAAGAATGAAGATGGACGAAAATAAATAAATAAATAACCAATAAAATAGGCCAAAATTAAAAAAAAATAAAGTATACTGGATGTATAAAAAAGAAGAAAAGTGACAGAACTGAGTAACTGAAGGCTATCAAACAATCTTGGAGAATTATTTTTGGTAGAGACCAGTGATATAAGAACCTCAAAGAACAGTTGAAAAATACAATTATGTAATCACTTCATGAGAATGCCTTTCAACTCTGCTAAGTGCAAGAATTCTAGGAAAAACTTGGCTGATGGTGGATTTCTGCACTTATATCACTCAACTCTAGTTTGCTGACAAATACTGATTTGACAAAATCTGTTATGAACTGTTCACAGCCTGTTGTGAAGCCATAGTTTCACAGTGAGATTGTGAGATGGTAATATTAGATACCAAAATCTGTTGGCAGTAAGAAGAAAACCACTTTTTCCTCCTTAAAAAGGTTTTAATAAACTTTGATAGATGCTTCTGGGCTTATCTGAGAAGTCCTAATAGGGTTCAGTACCTAAAAAGAAGATTGTGTGTGTTGAAACTCACCTGAAAGAGCTAGTATAACTTTGGCAATGGGTGATAGCAGAGGCAGCTGGTGCCTCCCTTTTCAGATCCAACAACAGAAACAAGCATTTTCATGAGAGCTATCACTTTTGAGGAGTGAGGGAATCAACGATGCAATCTGTGGTGTCCCTGTGCAATGAAGAACAGCTATATTGCTTTTGCCAGCCTCATTCTATTGTACAATTCAAGTGATTTTTTCCCCTCTGGGACAGACTTTCTGGCACCTGTGGAAAAATTTTTTTTTAAAACATTTATTTATTTATTTATTTATTTATTTGGGGGGGGGCAGGTTGGGGAGGGAGAGGGGCGGGCAGGCCACTTCTATTGGTCTTTCATTTGTCTGTTTCGAGCCATCTTTGTTCTTTGGCCGCTGTGGGCCTCCCATCGTGTGGCTTCTGTTGTCACAGAGCACCAGCTCTGGGCACATGCGCTCCAGAACTCCGGCTCGGTAATTGGACACATGGGTCCAGCCACTCCACGGCATGTGGGATCCTCCCAGGCCAGGGATCGAACTGGCGTCCCTTGCACTGCAAGGCGGTGTCCTTACCCACTGGACCACCAGGGAAGCCCCACCTGTGGAAATTGACTGAGATAACAGATCTCTCTCTCTCTCCCTCTGCAACTGTAATGAGGCATACTTTTCCTACAAAAACTGCACATATTTAAAATGTACAATTTTATAATCTTTGATATAGATATATGTCTATGAAATTACCACTGGATTGATGCATCACCAAAAACCATTCATCTTGGTAATTAATATATACATCTCCCTCAAAAGTCTTCTCCTTTCCCTCCAACCTTCCCTCTCAAATCCCCAGGAAAACATTAGTCTGCTCAAAGACTCCCATGAAGAGTGGTCCTTGGGATTAAAGTGAAGCTGTAAGATTTATCTGATCTAACTTGAAGTCATGCCATATCACCTGGGCCACATCCTATTTGTTAAGCAAGTCATTTGATATCAATTTAGAGTCTGAGGAGGGTAATTAGAGTCTACCTCTCAATGGTAGGAGTAGCAAAAAATATTCTCAGCTATCTTTAAATTACCAGAGTAGGACTGAATACCACTACTTTTCCTCCTTAAAAAGGTTTTAATAAACTTTGATAGATGCTTCTGGGCTTATCTGAGAAGTCCTAATAGGGTTCAGTACCTAAAAAGAAGATTGTGTGTGTTGAAACTCACCTGAAAGAGCTAGTATAACTTTGGCAATGGGTGATAGCAGAGGCAGCTGGTGCCTCCCTTTTCAGATCCAACAACAGAAACAAGCATTTTCATGAGAGCTATCACTTTTGAGGAGTGAGGGAATCAACGATGCAATCTGTGGTGTCCCTGTGCAATGAAGAACAGCTATATTGCTTTTGCCAGCCTCATTCTATTGTACAATTCAAGTGATTTTTTCCCCTCTGGGACAGACTTTCTGGCACCTGTGGAAAAATTTTTTTTTAAAACATTTATTTATTTATTTATTTATTTATTTATTTGGGGGGGGGCAGGTTGGGGAGGGAAGGGGGCGGGCAGGCCACTTCTATTGGTCTTTCATTTGTCTATTTTCAGCCATCTTTGTTCTTTGGCCCGTGTGGGCCTCCCATCGCGGTGGCTTCTGTTGTCACAGAGCACCAGCTCTGGGCACATGCGCTCCAGAACTCCGGCTCGGTAATTGGACACATGGGTCCAGCCACTCCACGGCATGTGGGATCCTCCCAGGCCAGGGATCGAACTGGCGTCCCTTGCACTGCAAGGCGGTGTCCTTACCCACTGGACCACCAGGGAAGCCCCACCTGTGGAAATTGACTGAGATAACAGATCTCTCTCTCTCTCCCTCTGCAACTGTAATGAGGCATACTTTTCCTACAAAAACTGCACATATTTAAAATGTACAATTTTATAATCTTTGATATAGATATATGTCTATGAAATTACCACTGGATTGATGCATCACCAAAAACCATTCATCTTGGTAATTAATATATACATCTCCCTCAAAAGTCTTCTCCTTTCCCTCCAACCTTCCCTCTCAAATCCCCAGGAAAACATTAGTCTGCTCAAAGACTCCCATGAAGAGTGGTCCTTGGGATTAAAGTGAAGCTGTAAGATTTATCTGATCTAACTTGAAGTCATGCCATATCACCTGGGCCACATCCTATTTGTTAAGCAAGTCATTTGATATCAATTTAGAGTCTGAGGAGGGTAATTAGAGTCTACCTCTCAATGGTAGGAGTAGCAAAAAATATTCTCAGCTATCTTTAAATTACCAGAGTAGGACTGAATACCACTACAATAGCCTAACCTTCCCATTTTATAGGTAGAGATATTGAAGCACAAAGTTTTGATGCAACACCAACTGTGAGTAAACACAATTAACTCTAAAACTCCAAATATGATGCTTAGGACTGAAAACTTTAGGTCAAAAACTTTGTTAGATACCTGCCACCTTGCTTTTGGCCTCTTAATAAAAAATACATTTCACTGCCCGCTTAAAACTTTTCAGGAGAAAGCCTTCCAATTCCTACCTACTACTTATGTGGGCTAGAAAAATGGAAAACCTAAATACTCAAGGTGCATGGAAAATCTTCACAGACCTCATTTTAAAAAAGGATGTGATCATTGCAAATACTCTGCATTATGTGGTTTTAACCATCTTTCAGTCTTATAATTTCATATTGCAAGCCTGTTTAGGATATTACCAAGAAAGAAGAACCTTACTTCAAAACATGTAGAAAAGATTTAGATCATGAGAGAAAGTGTGATCAAAGACTGACTTTTCAAGAAGTAGATACTGATAAAAAAAGTTCTAGATCTTTATTGAACAACAAAGTACACATAGTTAACACTACTGTTGTTCAGTCACTCAGTCAAGTCCAACTCTTTGCAACCCCATGGACTGCAGCACAGCAGGCTTCCCTGTCCTTCATCATCTCCCAGAGCCTGCTCAAACTCATGTCCATTGAGTTGGTGATGCCATGCAACCATGTCATCCTCTGCCATCCCCTTCTCCTTCTGCCTTCAATTTTTCCCTCCATCAGGGCTTTTCTAATGAGTCGGCTCTTTGCATCAGGTAGCCAAGGTATTGGAGCTTCAGCTTCAGCATCAGTCTTTCTGATAAATATTCAGGGTTGATTTCCTTTAGGATTGACCAACCTTCCCTCTCAAATCCCCAGGAAAACATTAGTCTGCTCAAAGACTCCCATGAAGAGTGGTCCTTGGGATTAAAGTGAAGCTGTAAGATTTATCTGATCTAACTTGAAGTCATGCCATATCACCTGGGCCACATCCTATTTGTTAAGCAAGTCATTTGATATCAATTTAGAGTCTGAGGAGGGTAATTAGAGTCTACCTCTCAATGGTAGGAGTAGCAAAAAATATTCTCAGCTATCTTTAAATTACCAGAGTAGGACTGAATACCACTACAATAGCCTAACCTTCCCATTTTATAGGTAGAGATATTGAAGCACAAAGTTTTGATGCAACACCAACTGTGAGTAAACACAATTAACTCTAAAACTCCAAATATGATGCTTAGGACTGAAAACTTTAGGTCAAAAACTTTGTTAGATACCTGCCACCTTGCTTTTGGCCTCTTAATAAAAAATACATTTCACTGCCCGCTTAAAACTTTTCAGGAGAAAGCCTTCCAATTCCTACCTACTACTTATGTGGGCTAGAAAAATGGAAAACCTAAATACTCAAGGTGCATGGAAAATCTTCACAGACCTCATTTTAAAAAAGGATGTGATCATTGCAAATACTCTGCATTATGTGGTTTTAACCATCTTTCAGTCTTATAATTTCATATTGCAAGCCTGTTTAGGATATTACCAAGAAAGAAGAACCTTACTTCAAAACATGTAGAAAAGATTTAGATCATGAGAGAAAGTGTGATCAAAGACTGACTTTTCAAGAAGTAGATACTGATAAAAAAAGTTCTAGATCTTTATTGAACAACAAAGTACACATAGTTAACACTACTGTTGTTCAGTCACTCAGTCAAGTCCAACTCTTTGCAACCCCATGGACTGCAGCACAGCAGGCTTCCCTGTCCTTCATCATCTCCCAGAGCCTGCTCAAACTCATGTCCATTGAGTTGGTGATGCCATGCAACCATGTCATCCTCTGCCATCCCCTTCTCCTTCTGCCTTCAATTTTTCCCTGCATCAGGGCTTTTTCTAATGAGTCGGCTCTTTGCATCAGGTAGCCAAGGTATTGGAGCTTCAGCTTCAGCATCAGTCTTTCTGATAAATATTCAGGGTTGATTTTCTTTAGGATTGACTGGTTTGATCTTGCTGTCCAAAGGACTCTCAAGAGTCTTCTCCACCACCACCGATTGAATGCATCAATGCTAAGTATGGTTAAGGGAGTACATTTGACGTCATATGCTTTTAATAACAATGGGAAAAAAAGGAGGAAAATTCCAAGATGGTTTTGGGGTCTAAGACATTCATTAAGGATTAAAACGTAAGAAAACAAGTGGGAAGGAGCAGAATTGGGCAGAGGAGGACAGTTGAATTCCTCTGCAAGCCCTACATAGGTTTAACCCACAGGAGAAGCCCCAGAGCAAATAATGTCATCCCACCTAGAGCTGAGAAAACACATCTTTGTATTCTCACTGAGCCTCTGGATGCAGGCTGATCCAGGAAGGTCATGGCCTTGGTCAAAGCAGCTCCCTGTCCCAGAAACAGCAAGTTCTTCCATGAAGGTTAGATCAGGCAGCAAAACTCCATGTCTACCGCCATCACTGGAGATAGGAAATTCAGACAACATAAGTGGAAAAGAAGTAATTCTGTTTTTGAGGATGTTGTCTGTGATCCCTGAAGGAAAGATATAGGACACATGGTTCAGTGACAATTCTGGTATACTGTGAATAAAATTAGAGCTTTAGCACTAATTTTAGCTAGAAAGCAAGTGTTCCTTAGTTTCACACACCCACACATACACACACAAATTGTCTTTTAGCATGACAGAAAGGTCAAAAATTGGACCATAGAGGAATATGTATAGGGCATGTAATTATTTTCACTTTGTAAGTTCCGAGTTTGTTCATAATATTATCAGTTCTTTGGTTTCCTTCCAGGATTATTACCTTTTTCTGTTGCTTTGTGCATTTGTAAATACAGAGTCTATAATCCAAAATATGCTATCTGAAGCTTCAGAATGTTACTAAAGGATAACATGTTGATTAATTTCTTAATATTCTCATGTCATTTTACACTTTCATGTAGAACAACATTTTTTTTCATATCTCTAGCCAGAATGGTTTGAGACTTCCTAAGATATTACCAGCTCTCTGCAAGAACTTAGGCAAATTATTTACTCCTATCTGTAATTGGGGAAACGATGGCATTTACTTCATTGGACTGTTGTGAGCATAAAACGATTTACTATTATCAGTATGTAGATTGTTTATGGCAACGGCTGGCATGGAAAAATCAATAAACTTAGAGTAATACTGGTAACCATTCATTAGTAAAAATCAGCTGTTACCATCTGGAGCCCCTTTGCAAAATATATTTGTTGAAAGGTAGCAATTTAGTAACTGACATAAAAATTCTGACCCCAGGGATCAGTCTCCAGGGCTTTTCTAAATCTGTCACAAGATGGCCCCAAATCCATTTCCATCAGGGCTCTGCATTCAAGGAAAATGAATCAAACAGCAAGAATTCATTGCAGAACAAATTTATGGTAATAATAAGCCAAAGCATAAGTGGTCTCCTTAATCAATTGTCCATTGGCTGGAAGAAGATAGAAAAGCAACCCTCCTATGTTTGAAATGTGTCAGAAGGCTGTTAAAAGTGTCTAAAAGTTTTTTCTCCAAGGCTTGTCTCAATAAAAATGGTTAATAGCTCATCCTTGACATTGAATACTTCATGTAGTACATGGCCTAGCATGCTTGGAAGAGAAAATCTCTTTACCTTTTTCCTCTTTTGTAAATTAGTTAGTTAGCCATTATTCATTTTTTTTGATTGTTACCTGAATACTTATAAAGCAGTTCCAGAACCCTTTCCTCTTTATTTTCTTCTACCTGAAACACAGAAAAAAAGCTATAAATTATAAATCATGTAAGATCCTGTCAGGAAAGCCTCACATTAAAGGAATTACACCTTTCTATTAGAAGGGGTTAGGTTATTGACTTTGTCAGGATAAGTTTCAGAAAGTGATGTAAAGAACTAATATGCTATTCAGTATTTTAAATGATTTGGTTTGTCTCGGTAATAAATCCTTCAATCTCCAAGTATCAGAACTCAACTCTTAAATAGAAGAATAAAACATCACTCTTACTCTTTTGTAGTGAAAATGTATTTCCAACTACATCAAAAGTCTGACCTTTTTTTCATATCTCTAGCCAGAATGGTTTGAGACTTCCTAAGATATTACCAGCTCTCTGCAAGAACTTAGGCAAATTATTTACTCCTATCTGTAATTGGGGAAACGATGGCATTTACTTCATTGGACTGTTGTGAGCATAAAACGATTTACTATTATCAGTATGTAGATTGTTTATGGCAACGGCTGGCATGGAAAAATCAATAAACTTAGAGTAATACTGGTAACCATTCATTAGTAAAAATCAGCTGTTACCATCTGGAGCCCCTTTGCAAAATATATTTGTTGAAAGGTAGCAATTTAGTAACTGACATAAAAATTCTGACCCCAGGATCAGTCTCCAGGGCTTTTCTAAATCTGTCACAAGATGGCCCCAAATCCATTTCCATCAGGGCTCTGCATTCAAGGAAAATGAATCAAACAGCAAGAATTCATTGCAGAACAAATTTATGGTAATAATAAGCCAAAGCATAAGTGGTCTCCTTAATCAATTGTCCATTGGCTGGAAGAAGATAGAAAAGCAACCCTCCTATGTTTGAAATGTGTCAGAAGGCTGTTAAAAGTGTCTAAAAGTTTTTTCTCCAAGGCTTGTCTCAATAAAAATGGTTAATAGCTCATCCTTGACATTGAATACTTCATGTAGTACATGGCCTAGCATGCTTGGAAGAGAAAAATCTCTTTTACCTTTTTCCTCTTTTGTAAATTAGTTAGTTAGCCATTATTCATTTTTTTTGATTGTTACCTGAATACTTATAAAGCAGTTCCAGAACCCTTTCCTCTTTATTTTCTTCTACCTGAAACACAGAAAAAAAGCTATAAATTATAAATCATGTAAGATCCTGTCAGGAAAGCCTCACATTAAAGGAATTACACCTTTCTATTAGAAGGGGATATGGTATTGACTTGGTCAGGATAAGTTTCAGAAAGTGATGTAAAGAACTAATATGCTATTCAGTATTTTAAATGATTTGGTTTGTCTCGGTAATAAATCCTTCAATCTCCAAGTATCAGAACTCAACTCTTAAATAGAAGAATAAAACATCACTCTTACTCTTTTGTAGTGAAAATGTATTTCCAACTACATCAAAATAAAATACTTTTGATTTTAAACACAGGAGAGTGCAGTGAAAAGAGCTTAATTCTAATTTAAGCTTCTAAGAGGTTCCTAGAGCTATTAACTCTGTTACTCTTAACCTGGCATGCAGCTAAGAGCTGGGTGACTCCATTACAGGTGGAAAAACTGGCCAGAGAGGGTAGGCGGTTTCTCAACATATTAAGTAGTATCATAAAAAGGAATCAAGGGTCTCTGACTCACAGGCCAGTGTTTTCTTAAAGGCAGACCACACTTAGATGTTTAGATTCATTACTAACCAACACAACTAGCCACAAGGTCTGTGAGATCAGGCCACTTGGGAAAACATACATGAGCTGTAACCTCTTGAGCAAGTGCACATCCCAGAAATACGGTGGTGAGTCAAGGTTTGCGGCTTCCCAGGTGGCACAGTGGTAACGAATCTGCCTGCAAGAGATGCAGGAGATGTGGGTTCAACCCCTGGGTGGGGAAGATCCCCTGGAGTAGGAACTGGCAGCCCATTCCAGTATACTTGCCTGGACAATTCCATGGACAGAGGAACCTGGCAAGCTACAGTCCATGAGATCGCAAAGAGTTGGGCACGACTGAGTGAATATGTGCACACACAACTTTGTTCACTGCAGTGTAAAGCTAGGGGAGGTGACGGCCAGGTTCCTCTGCACTATTGCCATCCTGGGACCAAACCAGGATGAGGGTTTGAAGGTAATTGGTTATTTCCAAAATGAGAAAACAACATTAAAACTAAAAGAATGCAAACCAAGGAACGTTAATGAGGTCAACAGATTACGGAACGATAGCTTTACAACCTATAGAACTCCCAGAGAAAGGTGTGTTTCTTTTCTTTTTTTTAAAGAAACTTTTTATTTACTATTGGAGTATAGGTAATTAGCAATGTGATAGTTGCAAGCGCACAGCAGAGCATCTGAGCCATATATATACATGTGTCCATTCTCACCCAAACTCTCTTTCTGTCCAGGCTGCTGCATAACATAGAAGAATAAAACATCACTCTTACTCTTTTGTAGTGAAAATGTATTTCCAACTACATCAAAATAAAATACTTTTGATTTTAAACACAGGAGAGTGCAGTGAAAAGAGCTTAATTCTAATTTAAGCTTCTAAGAGGTTCCTAGAGCTATTAACTCTGTTACTCTTAACCTGGCATGCAGCTAAGAGCTGGGTGACTCCATTACAGGTGGAAAAACTGGCCAGAGAGGGTAGGCGGTTTCTCAACATATTAAGTAGTATCATAAAAAGGAATCAAGGGTCTCTGACTCACAGGCCAGTGTTTTCTTAAAGGCAGACCACACTTAGATGTTTAGATTCATTACTAACCAACACAACTAGCCACAAGGTCTGTGAGATCAGGCCACTTGGGAAAACATACATGAGCTGTAACCTCTTGAGCAAGTGCACATCCCAGAAATACGGTGGTGAGTCAAGGTTTGCGGCTTCCCAGGTGGCACAGTGGTAACGAATCTGCCTGCAAGAGATGCAGGAGATGTGGGTTCAACCCCTGGGTGGGGAAGATCCCCTGGAGTAGGAACTGGCAGCCCATTCCAGTATACTTGCCTGGAAAATTCCATGGACAGAGGAACCTGGCAAGCTACAGTCCATGAGATCGCAAAAGAGTTGGGCACGACTGAGTGAATATGTGCACACACAACTTTGTTCACTGCAGTGTAAAGCTAGGGGAGGTGACGGCCAGGTTCCTCTGCACTATTGCCATCCTGGGACCAAACCAGGATGAGGGTTTGAAGGTAATTGGTTATTTCCAAAATGAGAAAACAACATTAAAACTAAAAGAATGCAAACCAAGGAACGTTAATGAGGTCAACAGATTACGGAACGATAGCTTTACAACCTATAGAACTCCCAGAGAAAGGTGTGTTTCTTTTCTTTTTTTTAAAGAAACTTTTTATTTACTATTGGAGTATAGGTAATTAGCAATGTGATAGTTGCAAGCGCACAGCAGAGCATCTGAGCCATATATATACATGTGTCCATTCTCACCCAAACTCTCTTTCTGTCCAGGCTGCTGCATAACATTGAGCAGAATTCCTTGTGCTGTATAGTAGGTCCTTGTTGGTTGACCATTTTAAATATAGCAATGTGTAATGTGGATGAAACAGATGCATTTTTGTAGACAAAAGAATTTTTTACTTCTGTCTTTATTTTTGAAAGAATTGCTGTAATTTTTCCTTTCGTAAAATCAGACGCTAGACAGCATGTAGAATTCTCGCAGAGGAGAGATTGAACCTGTGTCTCGGGCGTTGACAGGTGGATTCTTATCCATTGCACCACCAGGGAAGTCAGAAATTGTATTTTTTGGTTGCCAGAAACTAGTGCTTATATTCAATATGATATTGTCTTTGTTAATATACTTTTAACCTTACCAGGCAACTTGACTGTCATGTCCTCTAAATCATCATATTTTGCTCACATGTCCAGGACTGTCTAATTTCTGAGCATTCACTAATTCACTAATCTCTGAGTATTCACTTTAGAATGTGAAATTGATGGTCTATAATTTATAATACTACTATCTACATAGGTTCTTCTTTAGAGGTTCTCAGGAGGGTGATGTGTTAGTGAAGTGTTCCAACAGGGAATGTGTAACAGATATTTCATATAATCTCATTCACTGGTACCTCAATTTTTCTGTTATAATGTTGGAATCAATATTTGACTAAAATTTATTTCAAAATTATGTAGGACCCTTAAAGCAGTTCTGCAGGAAGAGATAAAAACATTAACAGATCCTGCAGATAGCAATCAAAATAGCTCTCTAAAGTTCACTGCAGTGTAAAGCTAGGGAGGTGACGGCCAGGTTCCTCTGCACTATTGCCATCCTGGGACCAAACCAGGATGAGGGTTTGAAGGTAATTGGTTATTTCCAAAATGAGAAAACAACATTAAAACTAAAAGAATGCAAACCAAGGAACGTTAATGAGGTCAACAGATTACGGAACGATAGCTTTACAACCTATAGAACTCCCAGAGAAAGGTGTGTTTCTTTTCTTTTTTTTAAAGAAACTTTTTATTTACTATTGGAGTATAGGTAATTAGCAATGTGATAGTTGCAAGCGCACAGCAGAGCATCTGAGCCATATATATACATGTGTCCATTCTCACCCAAACTCTCTTTCTGTCCAGGCTGCTGCATAACATTGAGCAGAATTCCTTGTGCTGTATAGTAGGTCCTTGTTGGTTGACCATTTTAAATATAGCAATGTGTAATGTGGATGAAACAGATGCATTTTTGTAGACAAAAGAATTTTTTACTTCTGTCTTTATTTTTGAAAGAATTGCTGTAATTTTTCCTTTCGTAAAATCAGACGCTAGACAGCATGTAGAATTCTCGCAGAGGAGAGATTGAACCTGTGTCTCGGGCGTTGACAGGTGGATTCTTATCCATTGCACCACCAGGGAAGTCAGAAATTGTATTTTTTGGTTGCCAGAAACTAGTGCTTATATTCAATATGATATTGTCTTTGTTAATATACTTTTAACCTTACCAGGCAACTTGACTGTCATGTCCTCTAAATCATCATATTTTGCTCACATGTCCAGGACTGTCTAATTTCTGAGCATTCACTAATTCACTAATCTCTGAGTATTCACTTTAGAATGTGAAATTGATGGTCTATAATTTATAATACTACTATCTACATAGGTTCTTCTTTAGAGGTTCTCAGGAGGGTGATGTGTTAGTGAAGTGTTCCAACAGGGAATGTGTAACAGATATTTCATATAATCTCATTCACTGGTACCTCAATTTTTCTGTTATAATGTTGGAATCAATATTTGACTAAAATTTATTTCAAAATTATGTAGGACCCTTAAAGCAGTTCTGCAGGAAGAGATAAAAACATTAACAGATCCTGCAGATAGCAATCAAAATAGCTCTCTAAAAAAGAAAAACAAAAGAATTGCATATTTATTTCCAAGGAGATAGCAACCATTAACATAGGTAGTTATATCTTTAAATGAGTATCATTTTTTATTACTGGCGAGTAAAATTTTAAAGGAAATTATGGGCTTTTCAAAAAGTACTCCATGTCTCTTCTGGAATATAAAAACACATTCCTGAAAAACCGTATCATTTTCATAAGTCAATAAAAAGATTATTCAGGAGGTGAAATACTCTAGACCACAAACCACGTACATATGAATGCTTTAAAGTTCTGTAAAAATCCTATTTTAAAAGCATTCATATAATGAAGAAAATAAACATATTGTGCAAAAGTCATTTAATCCCTGACTCCTGAAATGTCTGCAGGCAATTCATTGAGTTCATGAAATACTGTATTGAGGGAGATTTGCAGATTTCAAACAGATTTATTATAATGAGTGTAAACATTCTTTCATGGGTTCGCTCTCTTTGATGTCCTCATGCAGAAAAGAATTATATATCAATGTAAGGACTTTTTGCTAGTATGCATTCTATTGCCTTGTTCGCAGTTGTCTGATGAGGAAACTCCAGTCTATGGGACTTCAGCCATGTTTGTGGCCACTTAACCAGACTCTGCAGTTTGAGGCTTGGTCCCCAGTTGTTTCTATGGTCTAATGACTGGTCCAAATGTTTACACACTTGATCGTAATATATTTTCTTACCAGGCAACTTGACTGTCATGTCCTCTAAATCATCATATTTTGCTCACATGTCCAGGACTGTCTAATTTCTGAGCATTCACTAATTCACTAATCTCTGAGTATTCACTTTAGAATGTGAAATTGATGGTCTATAATTTATAATACTACTATCTACATAGGTTCTTCTTTAGAGGTTCTCAGGAGGGTGATGTGTTAGTGAAGTGTTCCAACAGGGAATGTGTAACAGATATTTCATATAATCTCATTCACTGGTACCTCAATTTTTCTGTTATAATGTTGGAATCAATATTTGACTAAAATTTATTTCAAAATTATGTAGGACCCTTAAAGCAGTTCTGCAGGAAGAGATAAAAACATTAACAGATCCTGCAGATAGCAATCAAAATAGCTCTCTAAAAAAGAAAAACAAAAGAATTGCATATTTATTTCCAAGGAGATAGCAACCATTAACATAGGTAGTTATATCTTTAAATGAGTATCATTTTTTATTACTGGCGAGTAAAATTTTAAAGGAAATTATGGGCTTTTCAAAAAGTACTCCATGTCTCTTCTGGAATATAAAAACACATTCCTGAAAAACCGTATCATTTTCATAAGTCAATAAAAAGATTATTCAGGAGGTGAAATACTCTAGACCACAAACCACGTACATATGAATGCTTTAAAGTTCTGTAAAAATCCTATTTTAAAAGCATTCATATAATGAAGAAAATAAACATATTGTGCAAAAGTCATTTAATCCCTGACTCCTGAAATGTCTGCAGGCAATTCATTGAGTTCATGAAATACTGTATTGAGGGAGATTTGCAGATTTCAAACAGATTTATTATAATGAGTGTAAACATTCTTTCATGGGTTCGCTCTCTTTGATGTCCTCATGCAGAAAAGAATTATATATCAATGTAAGGACTTTTTGCTAGTATGCATTCTATTGCCTTGTTCGCAGTTGTCTGATGAGGAAACTCCAGTCTATGGGACTTCAGCCATGTTTGTGGCCACTTAACCAGACTCTGCAGTTTGAGGCTTGGTCCCCAGTTGTTTCTATGGTCTAATGACTGGTCCAAATGTTTACACACTTGATTCCATTAATTATGTGGACACAGGCTTTGAGCAAAGAGCATCACCAGATGAAATGAATGGGCTTTATTGCGGTTGACTTGGGAGCCCAGTCGAAGGTGATGAAAGCACTGAACTGGCAGCAGATTTCCAAAAGCAGCCATATACGGCACCCCGTGTAATATCTCTATTGGGTTGTTACTCAATGCAAACTACTGAACGATCTCAGCAATTGCTCTAAACCTGTGATCTTCAAGTGTGCAAAGATGTATTGTGAATAAAAAAGATACCATTAGTTCATTCCTTTGTAGCCACTAAAATCTTAAATTAGTTTCTGTGTTGAACATGGTACTGATTTCCCAACCACAGAGGTGGATATGTTAACTTTAGAATATATTTATTGCATGCTTTCTATAAGCCAGGCAAAAACTGGGAATACAAAGATCTAGTTTTTGTCATTGAAGAGGTCATACTCTCAAGCAGGAGAGATACTTTGAAAACAAATTTTAAGAACTGCAAGGAGCTTCAAAGTGCATCTCATGCTCACTATCTAAAAACAGAAAAGTTACTATTGGGTAAATTGATAATATTATCCAACTTTAAAGGCTGTTGTGAGGACTGGCTACATCATTGTAGGTGGAATGCTCGAAATAATGCTTGACACATGTTAAATGTTAGCAATTATTTGCCCTTGTTGTCATTATGGAAACTCCACCCTTCCTTATGTTCTTTATTTCCTGCACAGTATTAGCTACTATTGGATGGGTGCTGCTACCATTGGATGGGTTCTGCTTATTCTAAGTCATATGTGTTAATTCTTTCAATAACTCTCTAAAGTGACTGTTACAGGTCTTGATTTAAAAATGAAAAATTCAACATTCACATATTAAATAATTTTCCCAGTTTCAGCTCTAGTAAATCCAGATGGAAAATTTAGCCTATACTTTTCTACAGGCTCTTGAATAGAGATCACAAATGGAGAATTGGGGTTAAATTGCTTAGTTGTCCAGCAGTTCTGCTCTCTGAAGGATTGGCTCTTTAAAAAAAATTATTTATTTTATTTATTTTTGACTGTACTGGGTCTTCTTTGCTGTGCACTGGCTTTCTCTAGTTGCAGTGAGTAGGGGCTACTCTCTAGTTGTGGTGCATGAATTTCTCACTGCTGTAGCTTCCCTTGTTGCAGAGCACAGGCTCTAAGCACACAGGCTTAAGTAGTTGCAGTTCGTGGGCTTAGTTACTCTGCAGCATGTGGGATCTTCCTGGACTGGGGATTGAAACTGTATTCCCTGCATTAGAAGATGGATTCTTAACTGTTGAACCATTGGCAGATGGATTTTGAACTGTTGAAGTGGGAGATGGGCTCTTCAATTCACCCTTTGTTCCTTTTGGAGCAAAGACAGACACTGACATAGAGAACTATCATAAGTTATGGGGAACTGGAAAATATATACAAAGTCAATCCACCACATTTTTCTAACATTTCCTTTCTTTTTATGGTTGGCCTATATAGAAGATGGAGTCTGTAATCCTCCATGAGTGGAGAAAAACTATTTGAAGATGATATTTCCCACATCCAATGGTTTGTAGGAAAATCTGTATTATTAATAATTTTAATTCATCCCAAAGCACTGAGCAACCAGGAGAGAAATGAATAAGCATGATCCATTAGCAACAGGGCAGAATGAATTGAAAGAGGCTTGCTTTGCTTGGGCAGGACTTCCCCTTGTGACCTAATCAGCCTACTCTCTGTTTCCTTCCTGTGTCCTTCTCAAAGCAAGCTGAGTAAGCAAACTAAACTGTGATCAAACTGGATTGCCTTATTGAATGGCCAACTGTGTTTATTTTCAAAATTTAAAATTTGAATATATGCGTGTGTATGCACATATGCACATTTTCCTTCTTTAAAAGGTAATAAATAATTAAAACTTATTAAAATGGTAACTGTGTGCCAGGATTGTCTACTACTTTGCATTATTTCATTTAATCTTTACAATAGCTGTATGAGTTAGGTATTATTATTATCCCATTTTCACAGATGAGGAAACTTAGGCCCCAAATAACAAGGCCTGATAGGATAAATGAGATCTGAAGCTGGTAAAAATGAAAAGCTAGACAGCCAAATGAAGTTCTTGAGTTTTTATGTGTGGTATTAGAATATTCTATGTTCCTTAGAATATTTGAAAAATAATCAAGAAATAAATGTCACATAATTGCATTGCTAAGAGATAGTCACTGTCTGTATTTTTAATTTTTTGTGCATAGAGCAAATATTATGCCAATGCAAAGTTTTCATATGTTTCACTTGATGTATCATAATGCACAATTTAAGATATTTAAAATTATTTGAACGTGACTTCTTCATTTTCCATGAAGAAAATCATTTATTTAACAATATTTATGTTTAAAAAAATTTACATTGTCCTAATTTTATCATAAAAATCTTACATTGATATCTTTGTGTTTAAAGTTCCTAATGCACTTATTTAAGATTATCTTTTAGGGTATATTCTTAGAAGTCTAATCCCTAGCCTGAAGCCATGATTTTGTTTTAATGCTCTTGGCTTTTTTTTTTGAATAAAAAAGTAATTTAGAATTTCCCATGAGACTTTTGTTTATTTTCTCTGCTGATCCCTTATTTGACCCTTTGGAACAGCTTTACTTCCCAAAGAATTTCACATTTCTAATCATTTAGAGTTAGAAGACAAAGTCATTTCAAAATAAAGGTCACTATGTACTTAAGCTGATACTAGTTTAACAAGTTACTGTTGACAGTTCTTGGACTTTATTTGCTCCTGTCATTTTACTCATTAAATGCAAACTTTGGATTCTTGAGTGCTTCTGGATCGAGTCCTGTCTATACTGCCACTTAGCCCAGAAGGTCAGGCTTCCAAGTGTCTTTCTTATAGATTTTCACATTCTGTCTGCCTAACAAACTTAATCAAATGTGACTTCTACCTGTTGGTTCAAACTAGATCTGATGCTTTCTTAGCTTTTCTGGGGGATGAAGCCTTACTTTTGGAGGGGACAGAGGTCTGGACAGACAGACTGAGCCCTTGAGGACCCCTCACAAGTTCCCTGACTTACCCTGGGTGCTGGGCTCTATGGTCAAGTTTTTACTTGGAGTTATTGTATAACAAATTGTGTCTAGGCAGGTGGGAAAGGAAAATTCTTCCAAGCCACAAAATATCTCATAAGCATGACTGGAGGATAATTCAAAAGTATGGAGATAAGTAGAACTATAATTAGTCTGAATACCATAATTCAGCATGTAACAAATTCACCGTGAAGAGATAAACTCCACTTTTCAATTGCACTTAGTGCTAGATCCATATTGTAAACAAAAGATAGAACAACACAAGTTAGCTGGTCATAAGGGCATCCGCCCCCAGCAAGTCAACTTCCATGCATCATGGTAGGCACACAGTCATTGAAGCAAAACATAGAGTCCATCTTTCCCTAGCCACCACCTCTCTGATAGGATTTTAGGCAGAATCCTCAGTCTTCTTTTTGTTTAGCTTTGCTTCCTCATCCTCTGCCTGGATCACCCTCAAGGGACCTAACAGGCCCCAAATAGTCCTAAGAACTGCCTCCACATTTCTCAGGTTCTTCAAATAGTGAGTACTCTCCTGGCTGGTGTCTTGGCCGCATGGTTTTGGTTCCCTGGTGCCTTAGTCACACGTTTCCCCTGTGCCTTAATCTAACTACTCTGATGTCTTAGGTGTAGCCGGATCACACTTTCCTCACTCCTGAAAATTCTAAAAATTTCCATTCTAACTACTGTCTCTCAGGGTGAGAAGGGATCAAGCTTCTGACTCCTGAAAATTCCTTTACTTACTTTGCATATGCAATTAAAAGTAGCTAGCTTGTTAAAAGGCCTACCTATGGAAAACCTTGAAGTTTCCCCTTGCCATGCCCTTGAAATACACAGCCCATTTAGCCTGAAACCTCAACCTTGGGCAAATTAGAGCTTCAAGCCAAAAAACAAGGGGGTCAAAGAGACATTTTAATCTCAGGCAGAAAACCATAACATCTCTGTCTATTATTCCATCTGGATTTATTTATGTCTCAGTGTATGCTTTTGATAATGCTGAAGGTGTAAATGAGCTCTAATTGGCCTAAATAAAAACAAATGTTAATAAATCAAACAATTCTGAATATAAGAGAAATTAACCTAAAAGTATTTCAGGTTCATGTGAACTGGGAAATACTCAATATTAAATATCTGGTATTAATGTTTATCCATTGACCTAATTAATATAGGCATGTCTAACAGTCATTAACATTAAGTATAATATTTTCATTGTGAGTAGGTTTAATATAAGTTAAATATTGTCATATCTGTTTGTCAGTGAGGAAAGTACCTCAAATGAAGAAGTTTCTAAAACAAATATAATGAGATAAGAGCTTTTAGATAAATTTAAGAATGTTATTTTGCTAAAAGTTTTAATTAACTTATTAAAAATGCTTACTTGTGACCTTAGTAGTAGCTGCTAGCCATATTATTTTCTATGTCACCTGTTTCAGAAAATTGTTGTCTCTTATGTTACCAAATGAGTGACTGAGCCTATGGTAAAATACTGATATACAGTTCTGTATGAAATCAATGATTATAATAAAGTAACTCTAGATATGGGAAGAAGCAACAAAGGGGAATATTTTCCTGGACCAAAAGGCTTGTAAGACAGGTATGGTCCAGAGACTTTTGCTACTCATGAGCCCTGGTCTAGTAATGCACACTGAGTGGCCTATCAATGGAATCTTCGCTAGACCTGGGAATGAGCCTTCCCAGCATCGTGGGACACAATGGTCATAATATGACCCCAAAGCATGGTCAAATTAGTGCTATGAAGGGGCCCTGCAACTGGTAGGTGGCACTTGCCAGCTGCCTCTTTAAAGAATAAATCATGACCACCGCAAGCTGCCAACCCTCAATGCATCCTGAAAGGAGTCCAGGGAGGAGATCAGAAATAAGGCACTCTGTGCTCTGGAAAAAACTGGAAGAACAGACCTTCAAATAGTCAGATGTTTTCAGGTAAAGATTTTTCTGAGCCTAGAATTCTTGCATCTGCTCATACCTAGAGAAACACTAACATCACAGACCAATGTCTGGTCCTGGTTCTCCTGGCTAGCTAGCCTCTCAGCAGTTTCTCTAATTATTAATCTTTGGGCTATGCCCAATTTTTTTTAAAACAAGTGATAGTACAACAAGAATATGCTTTTGATAATGCTGAAGGTGTAAATGAGCTCTAATTGGCCTAAATAAAAACAAATGTTAATAAATCAAACAATTCTGAATATAAGAGAAATTAACCTAAAAGTATTTCAGGTTCATGTGAACTGGGAAATACTCAATATTAAATATCTGGTATTAATGTTTATCCATTGACCTAATTAATATAGGCATGTCTAACAGTCATTAACATTAAGTATAATATTTTCATTGTGAGTAGGTTTAATATAAGTTAAATATTGTCATATCTGTTTGTCAGTGAGGAAAGTACCTCAAATGAAGAAGTTTCTAAAACAAATATAATGAGATAAGAGCTTTTAGATAAATTTAAGAATGTTATTTTGCTAAAAGTTTTAATTAACTTATTAAAAATGCTTACTTGTGACCTTAGTAGTAGCTGCTAGCCATATTATTTTCTATGTCACCTGTTTCAGAAAATTGTTGTCTCTTATGTTACCAAATGAGTGACTGAGCCTATGGTAAAATACTGATATACAGTTCTGTATGAAATCAATGATTATAATAAAGTAACTCTAGATATGGGAAGAAGCAACAAAGGGGAATATTTTCCTGGACCAAAAGGCTTGTAAGACAGGTATGGTCCAGAGA
This sequence comes from Tragulus kanchil, assembly GCA_022376925.1. Lineage (NCBI taxonomy): Eukaryota > Metazoa > Chordata > Mammalia > Artiodactyla > Tragulidae > Tragulus > Tragulus kanchil. The sequence continues at coordinate 157,603,675 of JAIOJX010000025.1, read as the reverse complement.
CTTTTGCTACTCATGAGCCCTGGTCTAGTAATGCACACTGAGTGGCCTATCAATGGAATCTTCGCTAGACCTGGGAATGAGCCTTCCCAGCATCGTGGGACACAATGGTCATAATATGACCCCAAAGCATGGTCAAATTAGTGCTATGAAGGGGCCCTGCAACTGGTAGGTGGCACTTGCCAGCTGCCTCTTTAAAGAATAAATCATGACCACCGCAAGCTGCCAACCCTCAATGCATCCTGAAAGGAGTCCAGGGAGGAGATCAGAAATAAGGCACTCTGTGCTCTGGAAAAAACTGGAAGAACAGACCTTCAAATAGTCAGATGTTTTCAGGTAAAGATTTTTCTGAGCCTAGAATTCTTGCATCTGCTCATACCTAGAGAAACACTAACATCACAGACCAATGTCTGGTCCTGGTTCTCCTGGCTAGCTAGCCTCTCAGCAGTTTCTCTAATTATTAATCTTTGGGCTATGCATCTTTAACTTTCTTGTTAAGTTTGTTTCTTCTAGAATACGACAAATCTACAAGTGATAGTACAACAAGAATATCGCCCGGCCAACACCCAGACAGTGTTGGAACAAGCTGCCATATTGTTCCATGGAGCTGCACCTTCCTCCCTAAATGTACCCTGACAGAGAGCAGGCACTGGGAACCCAGAGCCCCACAACACCCCTGTACAGCTTGAAGAAGCCAGAGTGGTCATCGTCCCTTTTCCCTTAAGACTGGGTACCCAAATGCCTGACAAGGCAAATAGGTAGATAGTTAGACATGAGCAGGGCATTCAAAGGGGCCAAGGAATTGGCTCTTAAATATAAAGAGAGGGAGGAATGTGGTGCCCAAGGATGCAAGAACAAGGCAAATGAGGTGGGTCATGGAATGCAAGAAGAGATAAATCAGACTCTTATTGTTCTCTTGTCCCCAGGCTATAGTACACCACTCAATCCATACGACCCCTTTGCTGCTCCTTGGACCCTACTGTCTTTCCCTCATGCTGTAGTCATCACTCTAGCCCACCCAGCAGACCATTCAATCAGCAATGATCCTTAAGACCCCTATGCCACTCCTTAGACCCTGGTTATAAAATGGATCAAAGACCCCTGCTTGGGGTTGGCTCTCCCTTGAGCTGACCTGCTGCCCTAGCAGTGTCTCCCACTTTCACCCTTAAGCTGACCCACTGTACTGGCAGTGATTCTCCCTTCCGCCACTCTAATAAACTTTACTTTCCTCTCAAAAAGAAAAAAGGAAGGAGTAGAATCCTGAGAATCAAGCTCAGTACTAGGAGGCAACAATCAGAAAACTCAGAGTCTAATCCTAACCTTGACAATGACCTTACATATTTGGACAAGTTAATTTTTGTTTCTCCATACTAAGTGCTATGAGGGAAATGACATTACAATAACAAGTACTAACTACAAGAAAAATTACAATCCATTCAGATAAAATTCTTCATTTGAAAGGGAATGGAAGTCACTATTCAGCTTTCGTTCAAATAGTCAGATGTTTTCAGGTAAAGATTTTTCTGAGCCTAGAATTCTTGCATCTGCTCATACCTAGAGAAACACTAACATCACAGACCAATGTCTGGTCCTGGTTCTCCTGGCTAGCTAGCCTCTCAGCAGTTTCTCTAATTATTAATCTTTGGGCTATGCATCTTTAACTTTCTTGTTAAGTTTGTTTCTTCTAGAATACGACAAATCTACAAGTGATAGTACAACAAGAATATCGCCCGGCCAACACCCAGACAGTGTTGGAACAAGCTGCCATATTGTTCCATGGAGCTGCACCTTCCTCCCTAAATGTACCCTGACAGAGAGCAGGCACTGGGAACCCAGAGCCCCACAACACCCCTGTACAGCTTGAAGAAGCCAGAGTGGTCATCGTCCCTTTTCCCTTAAGACTGGGTACCCAAATGCCTGACAAGGCAAATAGGTAGATAGTTAGACATGAGCAGGGCATTCAAAGGGGCCAAGGAATTGGCTCTTAAATATAAAGAGAGGGAGGAATGTGGTGCCCAAGGATGCAAGAACAAGGCAAATGAGGTGGGTCATGGAATGCAAGAAGAGATAAATCAGACTCTTATTGTTCTCTTGTCCCCAGGCTATAGTACACCACTCAATCCATACGACCCCTTTGCTGCTCCTTGGACCCTACTGTCTTTCCCTCATGCTGTAGTCATCACTCTAGCCCACCCAGCAGACCATTCAATCAGCAATGATCCTTAAGACCCCTATGCCACTCCTTAGACCCTGGTTATAAAATGGATCAAAGACCCCTGCTTGGGGTTGGCTCTCCTTGAGCTGACCTGCTGCCCTAGCAGTGTCTCCCACTTTCACCCTTAAGCTGACCCACTGTACTGGCAGTGATTCTCCCTTCCGCCACTCTAATAAACTTTACTTTCCTCTCAAAAAGAAAAAAGGAAGGAGTAGAATCCTGAGAATCAAGCTCAGTACTAGGAGGCAACAATCAGAAAACTCAGAGTCTAATCCTAACCTTGACAATGACCTTACATATTTGGACAAGTTAATTTTTGTTTCTCCATACTAAGTGCTATGAGGGAAATGACATTACAATAACAAGTACTAACTACAAGAAAAATTACAATCCATTCAGATAAAATTCTTCATTTGAAGAAGATGTGGAAATGGAAGTCACTATTCAGCTTTCGTTCACATCATCATTTAAGTGTGTGTGTTTATGGGTTTTAATGTTAGTATTTACAAGGTTTTATGAAATAAAGGAAAAATAGTTCCTATAGTCCAGCATTTAACAGTTGAACTCATTCTAAAATGTTTGCCAACTGGTGGAGGGATTAACAGAGATCAAAGCCTCATAAAGGTATTAACTGGGCATCACGTCTTAGTTTATTCATTTCCTGAGAGGGGAAGACAGATTTTTTTTGTTAGACACATGGTGGCAGATTTTTGGAACCATAGCAAAGAGACTAGTCAGTCTTTTTCAAAACACTTTTAAACATGTATCTCTAAGTCTTTGTGAAATTTCTTAGCAAAAAGCATCCTGGTTGAGGCATGGGTGGCCAGGGAACACAGTAAAGAGGTAATAGGGATAGACAGCCAAGAGTCTGGAAGACATACAAATTCAGTGAAACAAAAATGATTTGGGTGGGTTTCCCCTGGTGGTCCAGTGGGTAAGGACACCGCCTTGCAGTGCAAGGGGCGCCGGTTGGATCCCTGGCCTGGGAAGATCCCACGTGTTGCAGAGCGACTGGACTGATGAGTCCAATTACTGAGCCGGAGCTCTGGAGCGCATGCGCCCAGAGCCGGCGCTCTGCAACGACAGACGCCACCGTGATGGGAGGCCCGCAGGAGCCAAAGAACAAAGATAGATGAAAATAGAGAAATGAAAAACCAATAGAAGTGGCCCGCCGCTCCCCTCCCTCCCCAACCCGACCCCCGCCCAAAATAAATAAATAAATAAATAAATCTTAAAAAAGAAAAAAATGACTTGGGCATCTCTGACCACAATCTTGACCTTAGATAAGAAAAACTAGGAAATAGAATGGAATAAGGTGTGAAATGCAAATATTAAAGTAAAATATAAACAGTAAGTAAGTAAAATAAAATTATAACTTTATTTACTTAACAGTAAGTAAAATATGAATCCCATTTAGTAATGGGATATGTAGCAGAAAGTTTCTTGGAAAGTACTGCATTATACATCTTACCAAAAATGCATGTTGTTATTATTATTTACTTTTTGGCCACATAGTGCAGCATGTGGGATCCTAGTTCCCCAACCACGTTTTGAATCATTTGAAGAAGATGTGGAAATGGAAGTCACTATTCAGCTTTCGTTCACATCATCATTTAAGTGTGTGTTTATGGGTTTTAATGTTAGTATTTACAAGGTTTTATGAAATAAAGGAAAAATAGTTCCTATAGTCCAGCATTTAACAGTTGAACTCATTCTAAAATGTTTGCCAACTGGTGGAGGGATTAACAGAGATCAAAGCCTCATAAAGGTATTAACTGGGCATCACGTCTTAGTTTATTCATTTCCTGAGAGGGGAAGACAGATTTTTTTTGTTAGACACATGGTGGCAGATTTTTGGAACCATAGCAAAGAGACTAGTCAGTCTTTTTCAAAACACTTTTAAACATGTATCTCTAAGTCTTTGTGAAATTTCTTAGCAAAAAGCATCCTGGTTGAGGCATGGGTGGCCAGGGAACACAGTAAAGAGGTAATAGGGATAGACAGCCAAGAGTCTGGAAGACATACAAATTCAGTGAAACAAAAATGATTTGGGTGGGTTTCCCCTGGTGGTCCAGTGGGTAAGGACACCGCCTTGCAGTGCAAGGGGCGCCGGTTGGATCCCTGGCCTGGGAAGATCCCACGTGTTGCAGAGCGACTGGACTGATGAGTCCAATTACTGAGCCGGAGCTCTGGAGCGCATGCGCCCAGAGCCGGCGCTCTGCAACGACAGACGCCACCGTGATGGGAGGCCCGCAGGAGCCAAAGAACAAAGATAGATGAAAATAGAGAAATGAAAAACCAATAGAAGTGGCCCGCCGCTCCCCTCCCTCCCCAACCCGACCCCCGCCCAAAATAAATAAATAAATAAATAAATCTTAAAAAAGAAAAAAATGACTTGGGCATCTCTGACCACAATCTTGACCTTAGATAAGAAAAACTAGGAAATAGAATGGAATAAGGTGTGAAATGCAAATATTAAAGTAAAATATAAACAGTAAGTAAGTAAAATAAAATTATAACTTTATTTACTTAACAGTAAGTAAAATATGAATCCCATTTAGTAATGGGATATGTAGCAGAAAGTTTCTTGGAAAGTACTGCATTATACATCTTACCAAAAATGCATGTTGTTATTATTATTTACTTTTTGGCCACATAGTGCAGCATGTGGGATCCTAGTTCCCCAACCACGTTTTGAATCATGGCCTCTGCAGTGGAAGCACAGAGTCTTAAGTGTTGGACCTCCAGGAAAGTCTCAGAAGCCTGTTATTATTGATAAAGAGCATCTTTTCCTTTCTAGCCTGATAATTAATCATTTATTCTAATGTGAGAAAGGAAAATAGACATATCTATAGATGTCCAAGGATCTAATCCATCAATACTTGGAAAACTATGCTGAAAAGGAAATCCACAATGTTTTGCTTGGCAGAAAAATAAGGTAGTGAAATGTTAGTCTGCGGGCCCATATTTGCATTTTCTGTTATCAGTTTACAATTTATAAGTGGATTACATTCTAAAATCTTTAATCCAGGTTGGATTGCTAGTATTTGACATATTTTTCCTGTAGAAATATGTTCTGGATGATCGATTACTTCACAGAATAATTCTTTTTCTAACACAGTGTCCACACACACAGACACATAGACACATACACACAAATCCATACCTTTTCTAATCTCAAGTATGAGATAATACGATATAGTACAGATTTTAGTGATAAAACATGATAATTACTCACCAGCAGTGGTCTGGGGCTAAATTAGTGGCCTTAGCAAATACATTTAATTTCTGTCAATTTTATTTTACCCATTTGAAAATGGAAATACAAACTTCCTCATAGAGTGGTTAGTTGCTAGCCTTGACTAGACCAGTATCCTCCAAAATGTTCATTATTAATGTACTCTAGTAATCTATGGTTTAGCCTCTCTTTGGATGAAATCACCTTTTGTGAACAAAGTCGATAACTAAGCACTAGTTATAATGTCTTTAGAGAGGAAAGTTCATCGTGTGTCAAGAAGAGGCTGTGGCAGATCAACAAGTATGGTGTCCCCAGCTGTGGTGCTGCCAGCCAGACATCTGGCCATCAGAGCTATTGTTTCACTGAACCCCCTCCTTTTCCTGGATGTAGTGATTGTTGTCACCCAGAAAGCAATATATATCAATTCTCATTTCTCTGGTGGGCTCGTATCCTGTGTTTGCTGTATTAGTCTCCTTTTTTTCATAACTGTTTTGGTTCTTTTCTCCAATTGTTTCATGCATCTGAGATTTGTCTCTTTTATTAGATCCTAAACTGTTGGGAGGCAAGACCCATATTTTCTGGCTGTAGACTCAGGGTTCCTCCCACAACTCTAGGCACAAAATCAGCACTTGACCAACGTTAAGTAGATTCCAGCAAGGCACTTTATAGGTAAAGTGAATGCTATCATAGAAACAGAAGGTGAAAATGGTCCTGTTGTCTCCAAGAAGTATTGGGTGGGTCCAAATTTGGCCTACAGTTTGTTGGTTTTTTTATGTGAGATGATATGGAAAAACCCAGATGCAATTTTTGGCCAACTCAATATTATCCAGACTGAAGGAAAAGCAGTAAGATCCAAACCACAGGGTGGAGTGGTAGTGACTGCATAAAAGATTTATGAGCCATGGCTAACCCTGAAGATATTTGAGAAGCAAATCACTTGATAAAAATGCTAATAAGGTTAGCTACTTAAGAAACAGAGAAGTTTCACAGATCAGAAGTTTAGAAAAATATTTTTTTTAAAGAGAAAAGAAGGAACCTATTAGGAAATCAATTTCAGGGGAGTCAGTTTAGGTTCATTCTATAGTGACTAAATCTAAGAAATTATATCAGTCAGGCTGCAAGGTAGATGTCTAACCCCTCTGATTTGTCATCTGTACCACCTACAACAGATAGGTAATTACCCCTGCTTTCCTTATTTTGAGTTGTGTTGACTTAGCTAAAAACTTAAATCGCGGAGGGGGAGCCAAGATGGCGGAGGAATGAGGGGAAGATTTCACCAGCTCCCCAACAGAATCACCAGAACTAATCAAGAAAAGAACCACCACCAACAAACCAGCCACTAGATGACAGAAGAATTCCATAGGTCTGCGAGAGTACAAGAGTGAATAGCCAGAAATTTCTCGGAGCTAGGGTTCTAAGAATCCTCTAGCCTAACCCCCACGCCTGACCACACCGACGGAGAGCGCCCCAGCAAGTGCCCTAAAAGGGGGCCCAAGCAGAGCCTCGGGGGAGAGAAGGCAGCGCTCAGCGTGAAAACTCCAAGAATCCGCCTGGATCGCTGGCAGAAATTAAGACACTGCGAAGATAGGATACCAGAGCAGGGCCGAGCAGAGCGCACTTGCTGCCTAGCGACCTGAGACCGGGTGGAACGCGGGGAGCGCTGCCTAGAGACCGACCAGCAGACGGGAGGGAGCGCCCAGTGTGAAAATCGCGCCACTCGGCCAGGCGAAAATCGCAACTTTCCACCTGGCACCGGGTGAGTTCAAACACTCCTAGTGGGGGACTGGCTAAAGGGGAAGTCACCCACAGATTGCTGACCAGGGACCGGGCTCGAGCCAGACGGAGAAGTTCCTGCCTGCCTTTGGGACTTGGAGGCGCAACCGGCAGTGCACGCGCCAGTGGCGGAGGAGCCACTGCACCCCCATAGCTGCACCCCCATAGCTACACCGGCAGCAGAGGAAGCCGGGAGAAGGGCAGGTATCAGAGGCTACCGGCAGGTACGCGGCAGAGCCGGGGTACCCCCGCCCAACACGGGATTGCGTGCACCCAGCGGCCCCACTCCCGACAGACTGGAATCTGCCTGCGCCCCTGCCAGACGGGCTGGGATCAGCCCGCCGGCCCGGCCAGCACCTGAGCTTGCAGACAGGTGCCATAAGGGAAAGACTACATCATCAAGACAACACCATCGAGAGCAGACTGGCTTCCACCAGACAGATGAGAGGATAAAAACCAGGGACAGTATTTAGCTTTTTTGTTTATCTGTTGCGAACGGTTCTGTTTATTCGTTTGATTGGTCAGGTTTGGTTTTTTTTTTTTTTTTTTTTCTCTCTCTCTCTTTTGTCTCTTCTTATTAAGTTTCTCTTCCCTTTTTAAATTTTTAACTTCTTTTTTTATTTTTAATTATTAATTTTTAAAAAAAAAATTTTAATTCTTGAACTTCTAATTTTCTTTCCTCTTTCCCAGTCCTTCCTCCATGTTCTAAATCTAAAACTTTGTCTTATCTACGACTACCCCTTAGATAAATATTTCCTACCTTCCTGTCTCCACTATGCCTGACCACACCGACGGAGAGCGCCCCAGCAAGTGCCCTAAAAGGGGGCCCAAGCAGAGCCTCGGGGGAGAGAAGGCAGCGCTCAGCGTGAAAACTCCAAGAATCCGCCTGGATCGCTGGCAGAAATTAAGACACTGCGAAGATAGGATACCAGAGCAGGGCCGAGCAGAGCGCACTTGCTGCCTAGCGACCTGAGACCGGGTGGAACGCGGAGCGCTGCCTAGAGACCGACCAGCAGACGGGAGGGAGCGCCCAGTGTGAAAATCGCGCCACTCGGCCAGGCGAAAATCGCAACTTTCCACCTGGCACCGGGTGAGTTCAAACACTCCTAGTGGGGGACTGGCTAAAGGGGAAGTCACCCACAGATTGCTGACCAGGGACCGGGCTCGAGCCAGACGGAGAAGTTCCTGCCTGCCTTTGGGACTTGGAGGCGCAACCGGCAGTGCACGCGCCAGTGGCGGAGGAGCCACTGCACCCCCATAGCTGCACCCCCATAGCTACACCGGCAGCAGAGGAAGCCGGGAGAAGGGCAGGTATCAGAGGCTACCGGCAGGTACGCGGCAGAGCCGGGGTACCCCCGCCCAACACGGGATTGCGTGCACCCAGCGGCCCCACTCCCGACAGACTGGAATCTGCCTGCGCCCCTGCCAGACGGGCTGGGATCAGCCCGCCGGCCCGGCCAGCACCTGAGCTTGCAGACAGGTGCCATAAGGGAAAGACTACATCATCAAGACAACACCATCGAGAGCAGACTGGCTTCCACCAGACAGATGAGAGGATAAAAACCAGGGACAGTATTTAGCTTTTTTGTTTATCTGTTGCGAACGGTTCTGTTTATTCGTTTGATTGGTCAGGTTTGGTTTTTTCTTTTCTCTCTCTCTCTTTTGTCTCTTCTTATTAAGTTTCTCTTCCCTTTTTAAATTTTTAACTTCTTTTTTTATTTTTAATTATTAATTTTTAAAAAAAAAATTTTAATTCTTGAACTTCTAATTTTCTTTCCTCTTTCCCAGTCCTTCCTCCATGTTCTAAATCTAAAACTTTGTCTTATCTACGACTACCCCTTAGATAAATATTTCCTACCTTCCTGTCTCCACTATTCTCTTCCAGCTGCACTAAACAATACAACACACTAATCTTGGCTACATAACCCTATAAAATCCTTCCAAGACGAATCTATTCCTTCTCATTACCCATACACTCTCCTCCTCCTCACCCCCAACACGTGTCTTAGTTAAAAATTGCTTTCAATGAAATAGTCCAAGCCAGGACCTTACCCAAGATCTATTTTTCCAGGCACTATTTTAACTAATTCAGAGCTTAAAGGGCAAGTACCATCTTTGATTGCATCGTTTGCCAGAAAAATTTCCTATGCTTTGTCACTGTAAGACTGGTTAGATGTGGTTATTGCTGTGTATGTATGTATATCTTATGACTATGTTAGAAAACATCTGCATGCTTTTATGACTGTCACCCATTAGAGACACACCTCTTGCTCCTCAGATGCTAGTATTTGAACTAATATCATGGAACACCATAGCAAACCAGACATAGAGCCTACACTCCCTGACCAATCATCAAACCAAGGATCCTCAGAGTAGAAGCCCTGATTCCAAGACCCCACACTATCAAAGAACATACAACACTAGAGAATATTCACCTGTAAACAAGACCTAACACCACCCAAGACACAAACCATTGAACCCTTCTAGAAGGACAGAAACCCAAAGGAAGGGAGAATTCAGCCAAGAAACCTGGTGGGGAAAAGAACTCCATACACACAGACACACACAAAGAAACAAAAACTAGCCTAATAATGAAACGACAGAGAAACACTGCACAAATGAAAGACCAAGCTAGAGAATCACAGCTTCAAATGACAGAGGAGGAGATAGACAAATTATCTGAAAGAGAATTCAGAAAAACTATACTAATGAGGATGCAAAACACCGAAAACAGAATATTAGAGGAAATCAGTGCACTGAGAAAAGACATGCAGGAAATGAAAAATAAGCAAATAGAGACCACCAATTCAATTGCTGAACTCAAAAATACTATAGAAGGTCTCAACAGTGGAGTATCAGAGGCAGAAGAACGGATAAGTGAGCTGGAAGATAGACTGGTGGAAATAACTGGTGAGGAACAGAACAAAGCCAAAAGAATGGAAAGAACTTAGGATAGCATTAGAGACCTATGGGACAATATCAAACACACCAACATTAGAATTATAGGAGTTCCAGAGGAAGAAGAGGGAAAGAAAGGTTACGAAAAAATTCTTGAAAAGGTTATAGTAGAAAACTTCCCCAGCATGGAAAAGGAAATAGTCTACCACGTCCAAGAAGCACAAAAAGTTCCATACAGGATAAACCCCAGAAGAAATACACCAAGGCACATTCTAATCAAACTAACGCAGACTAAATATAAAGACAGATTACTAAAAGCAGCTAGAAGCAAACAACAAATAACATATAAAGGAAACCCCATACGTCTAACTGCAGATCTCTCAACAGAAACCCTGCAGGCCAGAAGAGAATGGCAGGACATATTTAAATGGCTAAAAGAGAATAACCTTCAACCAAGAATTCTCTACCCAGCAAGAATCTCATTCAGAATTGATGGAGAAGTCAAAAGCTTCTCAGACAGACAAAAACTAAAAGAATTCTGTACCACAAAACCAGCCCTACAACAAGTGTTAAAGGGCCTGATATAGCCAATAAATACAAGAGTAGAAGAAGTCCTACAAATCAAACCCCAGACTTCTAAGAAGATGACAATAGGAACATTCATATCAATAATTACTTTGAATGTAAATGGATTAAATGCTCCAACCAAATGACACAAGTTGGCTGAATGGATCAAGAAACATGACCCATATATATGCTGTTCACAAGAGACCCACTTCAGACCTAGAGACACCCATAGACTGAAAGTGAGAGGCTGGAAAAAGATATTCCATGCAAATGGAAATCAAAAGAAAGCTGGGGTAGCAATCCTCATATCAGACAAAATAGATTTTAAAGTAAAGAAGATTCTAAGAGACAAGGCAGGTCACTACATCATGATTAAGGGCTCCATCCAAGAGGAAGACATAACAGTCATGAACATCTACACACCCAACACAGGGGCACCTGAATACATAAGACAGATACTTTCAGACTTAAAAGAAGAAATCAATAATAACACAATAATAGTAGAAGACTTTAACACTCCTCTCACACCAATGGATAGATCATCCAAACAGAAAATTAATAAAGAAACACAAGCCTTAAATGCCACACTAGAAAAGATGGACCTCATCGATATCTTTAGGACATTCCATCCAAAAGCAGAAGAAAACACTTTCTTCTCAAGTGCTCACGGAACATTCTTCAGGATAGACCACATCTTGGGCCACAAATCTAACCTCAGTCAATTCAAGAAAACTGAAATTATATCAACCATCTTCTCAGACCACAATGCAATGAGACTAGAGATCAACTACAGGAAAAAAACCGCTAAAAATACAAACACATGGCGTTAAACAACACATACCTAAAAAACCAACTGATTACTGAGGAAATCAAAGGAGAAATTTAAAAATTCCTAGAAGAAAATGACAATGAATATACAACCGTGCAAAACCTATGGAATACTGCAAAAGCAGTTCTAAGAGGGAAATTTATAGCAATACAATCCCACCTCAAGAAACTAGGAAAATATGAAGCAGATGACCTAACCCTCCGCTTAAAACAATTGGAGAAAGAAGAACAAAAACATCCCAAAGCCAGCAGAAGAAGAGAAATTATAAAGACTAGAGCAGAAATAAATGAGAAAGAAATGAAAGAAACTATAGTACGGATAAATAAAACAAAAACCTGGTTCTTTGAAAAGGTAAACAAAATTGACATGCCTCTGGCCAGACTCATCAAGAGAAAGAGAGAGATGAACCAGATCAACAAAATCAAAAACGAAAAAGGAGAGATTACAACAGATAATGCAGAAATCCAAAGGATTCCAAGAGACTATTATGAGCAACTCTATGGCAACACTCTGGACAACCTGGAAGAAATGGACAGTTTCTTGGGAAGAATATTCCATGCAAATGAAAATAAAAAGAAAGCTGGGGTAGCAATCCTCATATCAGACAAAATAGATTTTAAAGTAAAGAAGATTCTAAGAGACAAGGCAGGTCACTACATCATGATTAAGGGCTCCATCCAAGAGGAAGACATAACAGTCATGAACATCTACACACCCAACACAGGGGCACCTGAATACATAAGACAGATACTTTCAGACTTAAAAGAAGAAATCAATAATAACACAATAATAGTAGAAGACTTTAACACTCCTCTCACACCAATGGATAGATCATCCAAACAGAAAATTAATAAAGAAACACAAGCCTTAAATGCCACACTAGAAAAGATGGACCTCATCGATATCTTTAGGACATTCCATCCAAAAGCAGAAGAAAACACTTTCTTCTCAAGTGCTCACGGAACATTCTTCAGGATAGACCACATCTTGGGCCACAAATCTAACCTCAGTCAATTCAAGAAAACTGAAATTATATCAACCATCTTCTCAGACCACAATGCAATGAGACTAGAGATCAACTACAGGAAAAAAACCGCTAAAAATACAAACACATGGCGTTAAACAACACATACCTAAAAAACCAACTGATTACTGAGGAAATCAAAGGAGAAATTTAAAAATTCCTAGAAGAAAATGACAATGAATATACAACCGTGCAAAACCTATGGAATACTGCAAAAGCAGTTCTAAGAGGGAAATTTATAGCAATACAATCCCACCTCAAGAAACTAGGAAAATATGAAGCAGATGACCTAACCCTCCGCTTAAAACAATTGGAGAAAGAAGAACAAAAACATCCCAAAGCCAGCAGAAGAAGAGAAATTATAAAGACTAGAGCAGAAATAAATGAGAAAGAAATGAAAGAAACTATAGTACGGATAAATAAAACAAAAACCTGGTTCTTTGAAAAGGTAAACAAAATTGACATGCCTCTGGCCAGACTCATCAAGAGAAAGAGAGAGATGAACCAGATCAACAAAATCAAAAACGAAAAAGGAGAGATTACAACAGATAATGCAGAAATCCAAAGGATTCCAAGAGACTATTATGAGCAACTCTATGGCAACACTCTGGACAACCTGGAAGAAATGGACAGTTTCTTGGGGAAGATCAATCTCCCCAGACTGAGCCAGGAAGAAACAGAAACTTTGAACAACCCAATCACAAGCTCAGAAATCGAATCTGTGATTAAGAATTTACCCCAAAATAAAAGCCCAGGGCCAGATGGCTTCACAGCAGAATTCTACCAAACATTTAAAGAGCTAATGCCTGTCTTTCTAAAACTCTTTCAAAAAATTGCACAGGAAGGAAAACTTCCAAACACATTCTACGAGGCCACCATCACCCTGATACCCAAACCAGGCAAAGACAACACAAAAAAGGAAAATTACAGACCAATTTCCCTGATGAACTTAGATGCCAAGATCCTCAACAAAATCCTAGCAAACAGAATTCAATGACACGTCAAAAAACTCATACATCATGATCAAGTTGGGTTCATCCCAGGCATGCAAGGATTCTTCAACATCTGCAAATCAATCAATGTGATACACCATATCAACAAGTTGAAAGACAAAAATCACATGATCATCTCAATAGATGCAGAAAAAGCCTTCGACAAAGTACAACACCATTTATGATAAAAGCTCTTCAGAAAATGGGCATAGAAGGAACCTATCTCAACATAGTGAAAGCCATATATGAGAAGCCCACAGCGAACATTATCCTCAATGGTGAAACACTGAAAGCATTCCCTCTAAGATCAGGAACAAGACAGGGGTGTCCACTTTCACCACTACTATTCAACATAGTCCTGGAAGTTCTAGCAACGGCAATAAGAGAAGAGAAAGAAATCAAAGGAATCCAGATTGGAAAGGAAGAAGTCAAGCTCTCTCTTTTTGCAGACGACATGATATTATACATAGAAAATCCCAAAGACACGGTTACAAAGCTACTAGAGCTAATCAATGAATTCACCAAAGTCGCAGGATACAAAGTCAACACACAGAAATCACTGGCATTCCTATACACAAACAATGAAAAATCAGAAAACAAAATCAAAGAGGCAGTCCCCTTCACCATTGCAACCAAAAGAATCAAATATCTAGGAATAAACCTACCCAAAGAAACAAAAGAACTGTACACAGAAAATTACAAGACACTCATGAAAGACATTAAAGAAGACTGAAACAGATGGAGAGATATTCCATGTTCCTGGCTCAGAAGAATCAATATTGTGAAAATGACCATACTACCAAATATCATCTACAGATTCAATGCAATACCTATTCAACTACCATTGACATTTTTCACAGAACTAGACCAAAGAATAACACAGTTCATATGGAAACACAAAAGACCTCGAATAGCCAAAGCAATCCTGAGAAAGAAAAACGGAGCTGGAGGAATCAGCCTCCCTAACTTCAGACTCTACTACAAAGCAACAGTCATCAAGACAGTATGGTACTGGCACAAAAACAGAACTATAGACCAATGGAACAAGATAGAGAACCCAGAGATAAACCCACACACCTATGGGTACCTTATTTTTGACAAAGGAGGAGAAACTATAAAATGGGACAAAGACAGCCTCTTCAACAAGTGGTGCTGGGAGAATTGGACAGCTACATGCAAAAAAATGAAGTTGGAACACTCCCTGACACCATGCACTAAGATCAACTCAAAATGGATTAAAGACCTCAATGTAAGACCAGAAACCATCAAACTCTTAGAGGAGAATATAGGCAAAACCCTCAAGGACATCAATCAAAGCAAGATCTTCTCTGACCCACCAACTAAAATAGCAGAACTGAAAAGAAAAATGAACATGTGGGACCTCATGAAACTTAAAAGCTTTTGTACAGCAAAAGAAATTACAAAAAAGCTCAACAGACACCCCACAGAGTGGGAGAAAATCATAGCAAATGAAACAACAGACAAAGAATTAATCTCCAAAATCTACAAGCAACTCAGACAACTCAGCACAGGGAAAACAAACAACCCAATCAAAAAATGGGAAAAAGATCTAAAGAGACACCTCTCCAAAGAGGACATACAGATGGCCCAAAAGCACGTGAAATGATGCTCAACCTCGCTTATTATTAGAGAAATGCAAATTAAAACTACAATGAGATATCACCTCACACCCGTCAGAATGGCCATCATCAATAAATCAACAGACAATAAATGCTGGAGAGGGTGTGGAGAAAAGGGAACCCTCTTGCATTGCTGGTGGGAATGTAAATTGATACAGCCTCTATGGAAGACAGTATGGAGATTTCTTAAAAAACTAAAAATAGAAGCACCCTACGACCCAGCAATCCCACTATTAGGCTTATATCCTGATGAAATCAAAACTGAAAGAAGCACCTGTACCCCAATGTTCATTGCAGCTCTCTATACAATAGCCAGAACTTGGAAGCAACCTAGATGTCTGTTGACGAATGAGTGGATACAGAAGCTCTGGTACATCTGTACAATGGAATACTACTCAACTGTTAAAAGAAATGCAGAAGACTCAGTCCTAATGAAGTGGCTGGCTTTAGAACCTATCATAAAAAGTGAAGTAAGTCAAAAAGAGAAAGACAAATACAGTCTACTAACACACATATATGGAATCTAGCAGGACGGTCTTGATAACACACGCAGGGAGCACATGGAAAAACAGACAGAGCATAGACATAGGGACATTGTGGGGAAGAAATAGGGAGGGGGAAGCATGGAGGGAGTAACATGGAAACCTATACTGTTATGTGTGGAAAAGATAGCTAGTGTCATTGTGCTAAGGGAATAGGAGTGCTTACAATGGCTTGGGGCAAAGGTCTGGAGGGGTGGGATGGGGGGAACTGGGGGGGTGGGGACCATGGATATGCATATGACTGATCTGGGGACATACTGTGAACAACAAAACTCTGTAAAACCTTTAAAATAAAGAATAAAAAACAAAAAACAAAAAAACCCTTAAATCACAATGACAATAGTTACTTTTTTAAACATGTGCTGCTATGTGCCAAGATTATTTTCTCTGCTTTGTTTAGGTTGTAATATTGATTCATTGCGTTAATGTAATGATTTAGGAACCACCGAGGAAAATGAGAAATGTTAAATGTCTTGCCAAGGCTGTACTGCTCATAAGTGGTGAAGCCAGGGCTGAACTCAATAGTCAGTATTCCAAACTACCTTTCTCAACCACGAGGACATAACACCATCCAAATATGAAGAACACTTATTTACTTTGGTGAGTTCATTTTGCATTTCATGTGGAAAGAACCTCACCTCTCTCTAGATTAATGCTTACATTGCTCTTTGTTCCAGATGCATTGTAATCATCCTTTATATTGGGTTGACCTATAAGTTTGTTCAGGTTTTTCCCTAAGATGTCACTGAAAAACCTGAACAAACTTTTTGGCTGACCCAATACTTTCAAGCCCCAACCACCTTGTCTGTTGGTCTTTCCTTCTTGCCTCATTTCCCTTGCTTTATCCAGCTGAAAACATTGCATAAGGACTTATCAGCCCATTGGTGGTCTGTGGCTAATTTTGGTTATGGAAGACAGACAGCAAGAGGTCTGGCAAGTGAAGGAGTTGGTTTGGTTTCATTTACTCTTGTTCTTTTCTGAAACCCAGAAAACATGATCCAAAGCAGTGCCTAATCTCCTGCTTGGTTTCTCTCCAAGACTGCCTTTGGGGTGAGACATACCCAGGCTGAGGTCAGGGTGGGTGACTTTTCATCTCTCACAGTAGATGTAAGAAGAGCTCAAAACAGATGGGGAGGCAACTTTTACTATGTGTTTACTCTGTACCAGTCAAGCTACTCTATATACACTATTTCTTGTGATCTTTACAACAGCCTTTGGATGTGGGAAGGACTCTAATTATCTCAGGGGGAAACATGGTGGTCCTAGCTTTAGAAAAATGTCCATATTTATATCACCTTATTTTTTTTTTAATACTTATTTATCAGCTGCACTGGGTTTTCATTGCAGCACGAAGACTTTGTCTAGTTCTGGTACATGGAACCTTCTCTCTAGTTACAGCATGCAGGCTTCTTGTTATAGCGTGCAGGTTTCTTTTTTTGCAGAACATGGCTTTTTTCATTGTGGTGCAGAGGGGTTTAGTTGTGCCCTGGCATGCAGGATCTTAGTTCCATGACCAGGGATCAAACCCAGGTCCCCTGCGTTGGAAAGATTTTCAGCCACTAGACCACCAGGGAAGTCCCTCACACCACCTTAAATGACAGAACAAGCATTGGATTTATCTGACTCGTCTCTGCTCTATTATGCTATGTCAGTTACAGCCCCATGGCTGGGAGTTATCCAAGAGTAAAGAACTATGGGATTACGAGCTCCCTGCATGAGTACCTTTTGATAATAAAACCTATCTTTTTGTGAGCAATTGCTAAGTGTCTGTGTGCTTAGTTGCTTCAGTCATGCCCAACTCTTTTACAGTCCCTTGTATTATAACCCCCCAGGTTCTTCTGACTATGGGATTATCCTGGCAAGAATGCTGGAGTGTGTT
Source organism: Tragulus kanchil (assembly GCA_022376925.1). Classification (NCBI taxonomy): domain Eukaryota; kingdom Metazoa; phylum Chordata; class Mammalia; order Artiodactyla; family Tragulidae; genus Tragulus; species Tragulus kanchil. The sequence continues at coordinate 157,586,081 of JAIOJX010000025.1, read as the reverse complement.
GGCATTTCCTTCTCCGGGGTCTTTCTGACCCAGGGATCAAATGGTAAGCACATTCTTTACTACTGAGCCATCAGGGAAGCCTGCAATTGCTAAGTACCAGACTCTTTGCTGAGAACTTTATAGACCAAAGAGGTCTAAGTGAAGGAGTTGGTTTGGTTTCATTTACTCTTGTTCTTTTCTGAAACCCAGAAAACATGATCCAAAGCAGTGCCTAATCTCCTGCTTGGTTTCTCTCCAAGACTGCCTTTGGGGTGAGACATACCCAGGCTGAGGTCAGGGTGGGTGACTTTTCATCTCTCACAGTAGATGTAAGAAGAGCTCAAAACAGATGGGGAGGCAACTTTTACTATGTGTTTACTCTGTACCAGTCAAGCTACTCTATATACACTATTTCTTGTGATCTTTACAACAGCCTTTGGATGTGGGAAGGACTCTAATTATCTCAGGGGGAAACATGGTGGTCCTAGCTTTAGAAAAATGTCCATATTTATATCACCTTATTTTTTTTTTAATACTTATTTATCAGCTGCACTGGGTTTTCATTGCAGCACGAAGACTTTGTCTAGTTCTGGTACATGGAACCTTCTCTCTAGTTACAGCATGCAGGCTTCTTGTTATAGCGTGCAGGTTTCTTTTTTTGCAGAACATGGCTTTTTTCATTGTGGTGCAGAGGGGTTTAGTTGTGCCCTGGCATGCAGGATCTTAGTTCCATGACCAGGGATCAAACCCAGGTCCCCTGCGTTGGAAAGATTTTCAGCCACTAGACCACCAGGGAAGTCCCTCACACCACCTTAAATGACAGAACAAGCATTGGATTTATCTGACTCGTCTCTGCTCTATTATGCTATGTCAGTTACAGCCCCATGGCTGGGAGTTATCCAAGAGTAAAGAACTATGGGATTACGAGCTCCCTGCATGAGTACCTTTTGATAATAAAACCTATCTTTTTGTGAGCAATTGCTAAGTGTCTGTGTGCTTAGTTGCTTCAGTCATGCCCAACTCTTTTACAGTCCCTTGTATTATAACCCCCCAGGTTCTTCTGACTATGGGATTATCCTGGCAAGAATGCTGGAGTGTGTTGGCATTTCCTTCTCCGGGGTCTTTCTGACCCAGGGATCAAATGGTAAGCACATTCTTTACTACTGAGCCATCTGGGAAGCCTGCAATTGCTAAGTACCAGACTCTTTGCTGAGAACTTTGCATGTGTTGCCTAATACAATCCCTCACAACTCTATAAAATAGGTACTATTATGCTTATTAAGTATCAGGCACTGTTCTAAAACCCTGATAGGAATGATTTCATTTAATCTTCAAAACGACCCTATAAAGAAATCATCCTGTTTTACAGTTGTGAAAAATAAGACACCGCAAGGGTGAATCATCTATCTGCTCAACATCACACACAATCAAGAGACAGGATTCACTGTGGAGACCATACTTCCAGGATCACTGAGCCCAGCCACCTCTTACCATTCATATTGTCACCAGAGTTCTCTTCCTAAAATGTTGATTCAGCCATGTCTGTTCTCCTCTTAAAGATCTGCAATAATTTCTCATTATTTCTGAAATAAATTTCAAAAACATTTGCTCAGCATTCAAGCCTCTTAACAATGTGGCTCTCAACATCCTATCTTATTTCTCTTTCTTTTGATTAGCTGTTCCATATAGTCTGGACTAACTGCTAAGCTTAAAACCTTTACCCAAGGGTAAAGAATTATGGAATTACAAGCTCCCTGCCTGAGTATCTTTTGATAAGAACTACTATCTTTTTGTGATCAATTCCTAAGTACACTACCCAGTCATACTCAGAAATTCATGACTTTTTTTATGCAGACTGGAAGATTTCTCTTTAGCTTTCAGGAGCCAAATCAGTGTTCAAGATTCAAATCAATGTTCAACGCTTTCCTTGTTTCTCTTCACAGAGCAGCCCTTGCCTTCTTCTGCACTTACGTGTACCTACACAATATCATGTCTTTGGCTCTGCTCTGCATTGTACTGTAATGTTTGTTCCTCTCCCATTCAGGTGAGATCCTTTATCTCTTGAGGTCAAAGAGTGTGTCTTATTCACATCCCAGTTCCTAGCGTTTAGTATAAATTGCTGGCATTCATGACCATTCTTAAAAGAACAAGTTAAGAGCAAGTGAATGAAGGTTTGAATATGTTTTTAACTTCAAGAGAGAAAAAAGTTCTAAGTGCTATTGAAATAAAGTTCAGAGTAAGTAAGCAAAAATTATTTCTGTATTGTAGGTGTGTTTCTGATAATCGTGCAGCAATATTTTCTCTTTTTTATAAAATTGGTACATTGGAAATACTAACTTGTTCAACAAGACTTTGATGCAAAAAAAGTTTTTCCTTAGTTAGAGAGATGAATAAAGCTGGCCCTATGATGTTAGATGAAAATGGAGAACACTGTTTTTTCAAACATTTTTTAACATCTCAAGAAACTCATATTACACTTTGACCTCATGATTTCTTTGCAATGATATTTCCTAGCTGTATTACTAGTGGTGCAGAATTTCTCTTTGAGGCTAGGCAAACCCTCTTTCTGACCATATTTTAAACCACAGTCCTTGCACTCTTAAAATTCACCCTGAAATTTACCCAGCTCCTTGCCTCTGCTTTTGTTCTTACAAATGCTCATCTTTCTTGCCATGACCCCACCTGTCACCTCATACCCAAATTCTTAGTCACAGAGTTCCATCAAAAATATCCCATTCTCCACGAACTCCTGAGGGAAAAAAAATCTACTCATTCTCTGCTACCAGTACATGGTGTGTTTGTTTCTATTTATAAAAGCATTCATCATGCTTATTTGCTTCTGTCTCTCTTCTAGGTGATTGTAAGTTGTTTGCAGGAGGGGGTGCTGGCAGTTAGCCTCGAGTTCATACCACTTTCCCTTAGCCATCCTAGTCTCCTCTCAGTTCCTTTAGAGTGCCAAGCTCTTTCACTACTACAGCTTTTGGTTTCCTCTAGTTTTCTTTTACCCAGAATATGCGGGCCAAATCAGTTCAATTCTGGCTTTCCTTGTTTCTCTTCACAGAGCAGCCCTTGCCTTCTTCTGCACTTACGTGTACCTACACAATATCATGTCTTTGGCTCTGCTCTGCATTGTACTGTAATGTTTGTTCCTCTCCCATTCAGGTGAGATCCTTTATCTCTTGAGGTCAAAGAGTGTGTCTTATTCACATCCCAGTTCCTAGCGTTTAGTATAAATTGCTGGCATTCATGACCATTCTTAAAAGAACAAGTTAAGAGCAAGTGAATGAAGGTTTGAATATGTTTTTAACTTCAAGAGAGAAAAAAGTTCTAAGTGCTATTGAAATAAAGTTCAGAGTAAGTAAGCAAAAATTATTTCTGTATTGTAGGTGTGTTTCTGATAATCGTGCAGCAATATTTTCTCTTTTTTATAAAATTGGTACATTGGAAATACTAACTTGTTCAACAAGACTTTGATGCAAAAAAAGTTTTTCCTTAGTTAGAGAGATGAATAAAGCTGGCCCTATGATGTTAGATGAAAATGGAGAACACTGTTTTTTCAAACATTTTTTAACATCTCAAGAAACTCATATTACACTTTGACCTCATGATTTCTTTGCAATGATATTTCCTAGCTGTATTACTAGTGGTGCAGAATTTCTCTTTGAGGCTAGGCAAACCCTCTTTCTGACCATATTTTAAACCACAGTCCTTGCACTCTTAAAATTCACCCTGAAATTTACCCAGCTCCTTGCCTCTGCTTTTGTTCTTACAAATGCTCATCTTTCTTGCCATGACCCCACCTGTCACCTCATACCCAAATTCTTAGTCACAGAGTTCCATCAAAAATATCCCATTCTCCACGAACTCCTGAGGGAAAAAAAATCTACTCATTCTCTGCTACCAGTACATGGTGTGTTTGTTTCTATTTATAAAAGCATTCATCATGCTTATTTGCTTCTGTCTCTCTTCTAGGTGATTGTAAGTTGTTTGCAGGAGGGGGTGCTGGCAGTTAGCCTCGAGTTCATACCACTTTCCCTTAGCCATCCTAGTCTCCTCTCAGTTCCTTTAGAGTGCCAAGCTCTTTCACTACTACAGCTTTTGGTTTCCTCTGCCTGTGTGGTAGACATCTAGGGAAAATAAGAGTTAGTTTTCTCTTTTACCCAGAATATGATGTTCTTGTGAGAGACCTCACTTCCTAGCTGCCCTTTCATCTAGGTGCAGCCATATAATAAAGCCACGTGACATCAGGAGCATATGAGTGTAAGGGGTTATCTGATTTAGCCCTCACAACAACATATAGACAAGGCACTAATAGTATCTTTATGCCCCTTCACAAGGAAGAAATAGGCTTTGAAAGGTTCCGTAACTCAAGTCAATTAAAAGGGTGCTCGTTTATGCTCATGTATCTCTTGTGAGCTTGGCTTGCAAGAATCAGGTGTACAAAATCCAGACTGTTCTAGAATGTCTGCAATTGATATGCATGTCCTAGTGAATATGATGACCATACCGAGGTAGGTCAGTTCAATAAGAGCCTATCTGAATATCCAGATGACCTTTTGTATGAGCACAATGGTCAGGTCATCTGTTTAAAGTTCTTCCTAGATGTCCATCTCCCTTTTCGTCCTGCTGGTTGGAAATGATGAGCGGAGAAGACAGAGCTGCCCATCTAGCCTGAATCTCCAGATTGCTTATAGGGCAGAGCCTGACTACTGACCCTTAACTAACAAGTGAAAGAGAAATGAGCCTCTGTCTTGTTCAGACATTAAGTCTATTTATTAACCATTACTCTGAATGGACATGCCTTAAAACACCATTCAACCAGTAAATCCTACTGATATTTCAGATCTCAGCTTAAATATAGTTTTCTCCAAGAGGTCTTTCTGAGCGTCTCCACCTAAGTGATTTTCTCTTATACATCCCACTGATGACTCAGTTCTCTTAGAAGGCTCAGCACCAGCTGGAACTCCTCTTTATTTATGCAGTTGTTCATCTCTCTCCCTTACTAAATGTAAACTCTGTGACACTAACACACTGTCTAGCACACCATTGGCTCCTAATAAAGGTGTGCTGCATAAATACAGCTAATAGCAATAATCTGGGCAACAACTGTCACTTGTTGAATATTTACAGTGTTGTCATTATGTGTTAAAGTAGGTACATTAACTCTAGCTAATGCACCATGTGGTGAGAATGCAGATAATAAAGAAGGCTGTGATCCCCTGGAGAAAGGAATGACAACTCCAGTAGTCTTGACAGTCCGGTAATGACATTCCAGTAGTCTTACCTGGAGAACCCCACGGACAGAGGAGCCTGGTGGGCTACAGATCTTTGGGTCATGCAGTTGGATACAACTGAGCAACTAAACAGCAAGAACCACAACAATAGGAATTGTATTAAGTGTTTCACATACATTATCTCATTTAATCCACTCAACAACATATCAAGAAGACATTAATAGCATCATTATCCTATGTTCCTTGGAAAAAAATAGGTTTAGAGAGACTTAATAACTCATACAGTATTATACAATTCAAAGCTTATATTTTCAAGCTGAGAGTCTGTGATTAGCAAGAGTCAGGTGAACGATAGGCAGACAGTTGTACTAATTGAGACATCCAGGATTTCTTCTAATTGAGATCCAGTTGCTAGTGAATGATGACCACAGCAAAGCAGGCCAGCTAAACAATAACATGTCTGAACATCCAGCTGGCCTTATGTAAAAACAACACTAGCATTCCTGTGTCTGTGTAAATGGAATGAAAAGAAAAACCCAAACAGTGTTTATAATTTAAAATCTAGAACCTGAAGCCTATGCAGTTAATTCATGATGAGACATGAATAGACAGTCTTTTGAACTCTGTGTAACTCAAAAGGACAACTACAAGTGTTGGCATGTGTGTGTTTTTCCTTTTATAGAGTCAAAGATGTGAGTTGCAATTTATTCATATTTCAGAGATGCACAGGAGATTTCTCTTATTGAAGGTTTGTTGTTGAATATTCCCTTACATACCACATACACCAAGCCAAGAGTTCAATAGTTAGCAAAAGAAAACCATCTTTTTAACTGTAAAAACCCTTGTGTAAAAGACGGGGAAAGCATTCAATCAGGAGTTGGGGAACTGAGGGCCTAAGTCTCTATTTCCCAATATGGTAGCTATGACTCACGGTGGTTATTTACATTTAAATTTAAACTCAAAAAATTTAAAACTCAGTTCTTCAGTCGTACCAGCCACTAGCCACATCTTAGGTGCCATCAGTAAGTAGCATGTGTCTAAAGGCTACTGTCTGAGATAGTGCAGTTTGATAAAATATTTGCATTGTACTATGCTGTGTGCTGTGCTAAGTTGCTTCAGTTGTGTCTAACTCTTTGTACCCTTATAGACTGTAACCAGCCAGGCTCCTCCGTCCATGAGATTCTTCAGGCAATAATACGGGAGTGGGTTGTAATTTTTCTCCTCGAATGGATCTTCTTGACCCAGGGATCAAACCCACTTCTCTTACATCTCCTGCACTGGCAAGTGGTTTCTTTACCATTAGCCCTACCTGGAAAGTCCTAAATAATTCCACCATGGCAATAAATTCTATTGGACAGCTTTGTTCTAGAACTGTAAGTTTTTGGTCTCAAGATACTTTTAAACTGTTAAAAATTATGAAACATCCCAAAGAATTTTCTTTAAGACATGGATTATAACCATCGATATTATTGCATTAGAAATTAAAACAGAAAATTTAAAATACCAACTGATATTCTGTCATTCACCAGAGCAACGCTATCATCACACATCACACAGTCACTGAAACCTCCACTGAGCACTCAGAGAGAATTGGTGGGAGGGTGTTGAGGCAGACACATTCTAATATTGTGAAGTATTTTTGGCCTCACAGACACCCGAGAAGTGTCTCAAGATCTCCTAAGGGTCCCCTGACCACACTTTGAAAACCACTGGTCTAATGATCCTACTCTCACCTCCCAGTTCTTATTTTTTCCCAGTCAAAGATCACTGTTCTGCTAAATACTAAGTATTTGGCAAAGTAAAATAAAATTAACCTGAATTGTTTGTCAAGGCAGACTTCTTTGAGGGGGAGGAAATGAAGACACTCTCACCCAGAGACTATTTCTGGCTGAACTGAGACCTAGCGGTCTCCTCCAATGAGTGCATTAGCATTTGAGGTGACTTTTCTGCTTTGGCTCCAACAGATTTTCCCAAACAGGTGTGTGCTGTGCTTACTGTGTCAGTTGTGTTGGACTCTTTGCAACCGCATGGACTGTAGAAGCCAGACTCCTCTGTCCATGAGATTCTCCAGGTAAGAATACTGGAATGGGCTGCCATTTCCTCCTCCAGGGAATCTTGCCAACCCAGGGATTGAACCCAGGTCTCCTGCATTGCAAGTGAATTCTTTACCATCTGAGTTACCAGAGAAGCCCCAAACAGGTACTAAATCACAGTGGCTTACTCTGCATAGCCTGATGCAGCAACTTGATACTTATACTTCAAATTCTCCCAATACCTTTTACATTCACCATAGTGTTAGAAAGTCTATATTAGAAAGTCTCCCTTAAAAGATTGTTATTATTTTACAAATATACACAATTATGGAATCATAATGTAGAAAACCTGAAAAAATATAATCTTATATGCCAATTATTCAATTTAAGAAGATCATTATGAGGTACAAATTATAAGTTCAAAAAGCATCAAAGTCCTGAATCTGACCTAAATACCATTAGAATTATTTCAGAACATTGGGTTTTAGACTAAGTAGTCATAGATCCTTCTAACCTGGTCCTAAACTGTGAAAATGCTCTAAAATGCTATTCCATGTCTTGAACTTCAGACTTGATACTTTCTTTGTCAAGGTACTATTTCTAAAAGTAAAATTGACTTGCCGATTAAACACACTGTAATAGGTTAACCATAATAGAATTTACAAAAATGCCTCTAGTGAAAATATGTCTTTTCTGGGAATTTGTAAATGTCCATTATGGTGATTATCTGAATTTCAATGATTTTAATGACAAAAACTCGAAACAGATTCCAAAGATTCTATCACTGTCTGTGATCCAATTTACCCCTTGATAAAGTGTCTTTTTAGACACTGGGCCAGGGGAAGTAAACAGGACAAAACCTAATAAAAACAATTACAAGTTGTCATAAGTAACATGAAAATCTGTGAAATATATGTGGATATCTTTTTTGAAGCAAAAATAAACTAAAGTGAACATTGTCGCTGAATGTTCTTGGCAAAAAATATAATTTACTTATTTGGATACAGAATGTATAAAAGGAAATAAGATGAGCATAGAGCTGTGCAAGATTCTGCCTATCTGACATCCTGGCTGTCCTTAAATCTCAGCTTCTTGATATTCTTGCATAACTACCTTTAGTCCTAGCTTGCTGGTCTCTGAGAATGTGGCCAAACAAAGTAGGTTGTGGTTTTTACGGTCTTAATTTGATGGCTCACTGTGAGTCAATATGTGGTCTTTACTGGGTCTTTAGGCAATAGCCCCAAACAGGTACTAAATCACAGTGGCTTACTCTGCATAGCCTGATGCAGCAACTTGATACTTATACTTCAAATTCTCCCAATACCTTTTACATTCACCATAGTGTTAGAAAGTCTATATTAGAAAGTCTCCCTTAAAAGATTGTTATTATTTTACAAATATACACAATTATGGAATCATAATGTAGAAAACCTGAAAAAATATAATCTTATATGCCAATTATTCAATTTAAGAAGATCATTATGAGGTACAAATTATAAGTTCAAAAAGCATCAAAGTCCTGAATCTGACCTAAATACCATTAGAATTATTTCAGAACATTGGGTTTTAGACTAAGTAGTCATAGATCCTTCTAACCTGGTCCTAAACTGTGAAAATGCTCTAAAATGCTATTCCATGTCTTGAACTTCAGACTTGATACTTTCTTTGTCAAGGTACTATTTCTAAAAGTAAAATTGACTTGCCGATTAAACACACTGTAATAGGTTAACCATAATAGAATTTACAAAAATGCCTCTAGTGAAAATATGTCTTTTCTGGGAATTTGTAAATGTCCATTATGGTGATTATCTGAATTTCAATGATTTTAATGACAAAAACTCGAAACAGATTCCAAAGATTCTATCACTGTCTGTGATCCAATTTACCCCTTGATAAAGTGTCTTTTTAGACACTGGGCCAGGGGAAGTAAACAGGACAAAACCTAATAAAAACAATTACAAGTTGTCATAAGTAACATGAAAATCTGTGAAATATATGTGGATAGCTTTTTTTTTGAAGCAAAAAGAAACTAAAGTGAACATTGTCGCTGAATGTTCTTGGCAAAAAATATAATTTACTTATTTGGATACAGAATGTATAAAAGGAAATAAGATGAGCATAGAGCTGTGCAAGATTCTGCCTATCTGACATCCTGGCTGTCCTTAAATCTCAGCTTCTTGATATTCTTGCATAACTACCTTTAGTCCTAGCTTGCTGGTCTCTGAGAATGTGGCCAAACAAAGTAGGTTGTGGTTTTTACGGTCTTAATTTGATGGCTCACTGTGAGTCAATATGTGGTCTTTACTGGGTCTTTAGGCAATACTCTGTCTTAATAGACTGTAGCTGCCTGCCCTTAGTTGGTTTGAATCAGTGCCTGGGTTGCTTCTGTTGACTAATGGCAAAGAGAAGGCAGCCAAGTTCATCACAGACCAAAGATAAAGTTTTAGCACTCTTGATGGGAGGAAGCTAATAGAACCCAGAGAAGAAGAAAGGAGTAGCCCCTTCTGCAGCAGATAAGAAATGGCACACTCAGATGTGGGCTGGGGTTGTATTCATGACTATGTCAACAGGGTGAGGAAGGGAAGGTTACACGATAAACTGACTCTCCCAATGACATTTTTTGCAAGTATTTATCTTGATTTGTTGGGCTGTACCAAGTCTAGTTGCTGCACATGGGATCTTTAGTTGCAGCATATGAGGTCTAGTTCCCTGACCAGGGATCAAGCCCAAGCCCTGCACTGAGAGCACAGAATCTTAGCCAGTGGACGAACATGGAGGCCCCTCCCAGTGACGTCTTGATCAAGCAGCCTTTATCATCATTTCTGTATTCTAAACCAGAGGCATGCCTGCTCATCAGAGTCAACAGCAGATATAATAGCACCTCATTAAAACTTCCTGAATTATGAGTATTGATCCAATTAAGAAAATAGGTGTTAGATAAGAAACCAAAATATCACTTTTACTACTAATAAAGCTGATATTAGAGACTGTGAATAGGTGAACTTCCTAACACTGATACTTGGAATTAGGCAGATGTACCTACCCAGTCAAAAATATATGGACCTAACAGAAGTAGAAAGAAGAAGTGGCAGAATACACAAAGGAACTATATAAGAAAAAATCTTAATGAACTGGATAGCCATGATGATATGATCACTCATCTTTGAGCCAGACATCCTGGAGTGTGAAGTCAAGTGGGCCTTAGGAAGCATCACTACGAACAAAGCTAGTGGAGGTGATGGAATTCCAGTTGAGCTATTTCAAATCCTAAAAGATGATGCTGTGAAAGTGCTACACTCAATATGCCAGCAAATTTGGAAAACTCAGCAGTGGCCAGTTTTTATTCTAATCCCAAACTGTGCATAACTACCTTTAGTCCTAGCTTGCTGGTCTCTGAGAATGTGGCCAAACAAAGTAGGTTGTGGTTTTTACGGTCTTAATTTGATGGCTCACTGTGAGTCAATATGTGGTCTTTACTGGGTCTTTAGGCAATACTCTGTCTTAATAGACTGTAGCTGCCTGCCCTTAGTTGGTTTGAATCAGTGCCTGGGTTGCTTCTGTTGACTAATGGCAAAGAGAAGGCAGCCAAGTTCATCACAGACCAAAGATAAAGTTTTAGCACTCTTGATGGGAGGAAGCTAATAGAACCCAGAGAAGAAGAAAGGAGTAGCCCCTTCTGCAGCAGATAAGAAATGGCACACTCAGATGTGGGCTGGGGTTGTATTCATGACTATGTCAACAGGGTGAGGAAGGGAAGGTTACACGATAAACTGACTCTCCCAATGACATTTTTTGCAAGTATTTATCTTGATTTGTTGGGCTGTACCAAGTCTAGTTGCTGCACATGGGATCTTTAGTTGCAGCATATGAGGTCTAGTTCCCTGACCAGGGATCAAGCCCAAGCCCTGCACTGAGAGCACAGAATCTTAGCCAGTGGACGAACATGGAGGCCCCTCCCAGTGACGTCTTGATCAAGCAGCCTTTATCATCATTTCTGTATTCTAAACCAGAGGCATGCCTGCTCATCAGAGTCAACAGCAGATATAATAGCACCTCATTAAAACTTCCTGAATTATGAGTATTGATCCAATTAAGAAAATAGGTGTTAGATAAGAAACCAAAATATCACTTTTACTACTAATAAAGCTGATATTAGAGACTGTGAATAGGTGAACTTCCTAACACTGATACTTGGAATTAGGCAGATGTACCTACCCAGTCAAAAATATATGGACCTAACAGAAGTAGAAAGAAGAAGTGGCAGAATACACAAAGGAACTATATAAGAAAAAATCTTAATGAACTGGATAGCCATGATGATATGATCACTCATCTTTGAGCCAGACATCCTGGAGTGTGAAGTCAAGTGGGCCTTAGGAAGCATCACTACGAACAAAGCTAGTGGAGGTGATGGAATTCCAGCTGAGCTATTTCAAATCCTAAGAGATGATGCTATTAAAGTGCTACACTCAATATGCCAGCAAATTTGGAAAACTCAGCAGTGGCCAGTTTTTATTCTAATCCCAAAGAAGGGTAATGCTGAAGAATGCTCAAACTACCACTCAGTGGCACTCACTTCACATGCGACAAAGTAATGCGAAAAATCCTTCAAGTTGGCTTCAACAGTATGTGAATAGAGTACTTCCAGATGTACAAGCTGAATTTAGAAAAGGCTGAGGAATCAGAGATCAAATTGGCAACATCTATCAGATCATAGAAAAGCAAGAGAATTCCAGCAAAACATCTAGTTCTGCTTCATTGACTATGCTAAAGCCTTTGATTTTGTGAATCACAGCAAACTGTGAACAATTCTTAAAAGGATGGATGAGTATACCAGACCACTTAACCTGCCTCTTGTGAAACCTGTATGCAAGTCAAGAAGCAATAGTAAGAATTAGACATAGAACAACCAACTAGTTCAAAACTGGGAAAGGTGTGCATCAAGGCTGTACATTGTTACTCTACTTATTTAACTTTTATGTGGAGTACATCATGCGAAATACCAGACTGGCTGAAGTACAAGCTGGAATCAAGATTGCCAGGAGAAATATCAATAACCACAGATATGCAGATGACACTATCCTTATGGCAGAAAGTGAAGAGAAGCTAAAGACCCTTTTTCTTTTTTTTTAAACATTTATTTTTATTTATCTATTTTTTTGGTGGGGAGGACGGGGTGGGGAAGGAGAGGGGCAGGCAGGCCACTTCTATTGGTCTTTCATTTATTCAGTTTCATCCATCTTTTTTCTTTGGCCTGTGTGGGCCTTCCATCGTGGCGGCCTCTGTTGTTGCAGAGCACCAGCTCTGGACACATGCCCTCCAGAGCTCTGGCTCGGTATTTGGACACATCGACCCAGCCACTCCGTGGCACGCGAGATCTTCCCAGGCCAGGGATCGAACCAGCACCCCTTGCACTGCAAGGTTGTGTCCTTACCCACTGGACCACCAGGGAAGCCCCTAAAGAGCCTTTTGATGAGGGTGAAAAGAGGACAGTGAAAAAGTTGGATTAAAACTCAACATTCAAAAAACTGAGATCATGGCATCCAATCTCATCACTTCATGGCAAATAGATGGGGAAACAGTGACAGACTTTATTTTCTTAGGCTTAAAAATACAGATAGTGACTGCAGTCATGAAATTAAAAGAAGGGTAATGCTGAAGAATGCTCAAACTACCACTCAGTGGCACTCACTTCACATGCGACAAAGTAATGCGAAAAATCCTTCAAGTTGGCTTCAACAGTATGTGAATAGAGTACTTCCAGATGTACAAGCTGAATTTAGAAAAGGCTGAGGAATCAGAGATCAAATTGGCAACATCTATCAGATCATAGAAAAGCAAGAGAATTCCAGCAAAACATCTAGTTCTGCTTCATTGACTATGCTAAAGCCTTTGATTTTGTGAATCACAGCAAACTGTGAACAATTCTTAAAAGGATGGATGAGTATACCAGACCACTTAACCTGCCTCTTGTGAAACCTGTATGCAAGTCAAGAAGCAATAGTAAGAATTAGACATAGAACAACCAACTAGTTCAAAACTGGGAAAGGTGTGCATCAAGGCTGTACATTGTTACTCTACTTATTTAACTTTTATGTGGAGTACATCATGCGAAATACCAGACTGGCTGAAGTACAAGCTGGAATCAAGATTGCCAGGAGAAATATCAATAACCACAGATATGCAGATGACACTATCCTTATGGCAGAAAGTGAAGAGAAGCTAAAGACCCTTTTTCTTTTTTTTTAAACATTTATTTTTATTTATCTATTTTTTTGGTGGGGAGGACGGGGTGGGGAAGGAGAGGGGCAGGCAGGCCACTTCTATTGGTCTTTCATTTATTCAGTTTCATCCATCTTTTTTCTTTGGCCTGTGTGGGCCTTCCATCGTGGCGGCCTCTGTTGTTGCAGAGCACCAGCTCTGGACACATGCCCTCCAGAGCTCTGGCTCGGTATTTGGACACATCGACCCAGCCACTCCGTGGCACGCGAGATCTTCCCAGGCCAGGGATCGAACCAGCACCCCTTGCACTGCAAGGTTGTGTCCTTACCCACTGGACCACCAGGGAAGCCCCTAAAGAGCCTTTTGATGAGGGTGAAAAGAGGACAGTGAAAAAGTTGGATTAAAACTCAACATTCAAAAAACTGAGATCATGGCATCCAATCTCATCACTTCATGGCAAATAGATGGGGAAACAGTGACAGACTTTATTTTCTTAGGCTTAAAAATACAGATAGTGACTGCAGTCATGAAATTAAAAGATATTTGCTCCTTGGAAGAAAACCTCTGACAAACTTAGCATATTAAAAAATAAAAAAGAGGCATTATTTTTGCCAGCAAAAGTCTGTCTAGTCAAAGCTTTGGCTTTTCCTGAGAGTTAGACCATGTGAGAGTTAGACCATAAAGAAGGTTGAGTACCAAAGAATTGTTGCTTTTGAATTGTGGTGCTGGAGAAGACTCTTGAAAGTCCCTTGGACAACAAGGAGATCAAGACAGTCAATCCTAAAGGAAATCAGCCCTGAATATTCACTGGAAGGAGGGATGATGAAGCTGAAGCTCCACTCCTTTGGCCACCCGATGCTTGAGCCAACTCATTGGAAAAGACCCTGATGCTGGGAAAGATTAAAGGCAGGAAGAGAAAACATGGTTAGATGACATCACTGACTCAATGGACATGGGTTTGAGCAAGTTACAGGATGATGAAGTACAGGGAAACCTGGTTATGGAGTCGCAAAGATTCGGACAGGACTGAGCGACTGAGCATCAACAAAACAACCTACCCAGTCACAAACTGGGCTGGAAAATCTCAGACATCTCCTATGTGGTGACTTTTACCCATGGCAGAGATAGAGCAGATCACTTCCTATAGGTGGCTTCCCTGAGAAAGATGAGAGGAAGATGTTACATCGCATAAACCCTGTTGCTTTATTACAAATGCACCCATTTAAATAAGTCAGCTTTCCTGTCAGAGTAGAGAGATCAGGTTAGCTAACTTTCCATACTCCTTCTCTACAAGTAGATATATGATGAGAGGGTATAAATAATTTAACAGGTGAAACATCTGCTTTTCCAGAGCTATACAACCTACAACTCAACTGGAAAATCTCTGGTGATTGGTTCTTTGTGGCTAAGCTTAGTGTCAGATTTTTTATTTTTATGCTTTGATTCATCCTATTGCTACATATTTTGATTTCCCTAGGTCAGTATTAGGATTGATAAAGTATAATAAGGAAAGTAATATTTATGAAGAAAATAATTTTTAGAATATTACATAAACTTTATTGATACACTGGCAGAAGGATTTTTTATTGGAGTATAGCTGATTTGAAGGAAGTATTTTTGTACCTCTTTGCTTACTGAATGAAAAAATGGAACTTAAAAGATTTTAAGATCTGTTGTTGTGTGTGTCAACTCTTTCTGGCCTGATGAACTGTAACCCACCAGGCTTCTTTGTCTATAAGATTTTCTAGGCAAGAACACTGGACTGAGTTGCCATGACCTTCTCCTGGGGATCTTCCTGACTCATTGAATGAACCTGAATCTCCTGCATTGACAAATGGGTTCTTACCACTAGCACCACCAGGGAAAACACTTTATGGTCTATACTAAACTCCAATGATTCCAAGAAACCTACTTTACCATCCTTAAAAGCACAATATGCTTACAACTAATGGGAAACATAGATGAGTTGATTTTTCCCTTTCTAAATGGTGATTTGTAAATAATAATTTCTTATAATCCATCGTATCTCAGATTTAACAAGTAGCTAGGAAATGACAAGCCTAGAATTTGTCCCCTGGGTTGTGTGAGTTCAGATTTTATTTTCTGGAAACAATAATTTTCTCCTGAAATACACAAACAATTAAGACAACACATGTTCCATGTTCTTTCCCCAACATTGTTTTGTGTATCACCATGCGGTTTGTCTTACTTGACCCCATCTGTCAAGAATTATGCTCCCTGGGAGTCAGATTCCTTCTTTCTTCATGAATTGAGGCTACTTAGTAAGTTCTGTGAAGTAGACTGGTGAAACATGTTTTTTATCACAAGGTCAACCCATGGTGATTGAATATTCTAGCAGCTGTGTCTTATTAGAAGATGAACAAACTTGGGTTGTCACATTACTTTATGTAAACTCTGCTAAAGTGGAATGTGAGGGAAAAGACTTGGGAACTTTTTTTATTGCTCAAGACTATTCTTTGCTACAATTGAGAAATGTGGGAAATAACTGAAGTGATTGTTTTACGGCTGTTTCTCAAGCAGTACTTTGAAACCTTTTTCAATTAAATATACCTAAGTGCTTTGTGCAAAAGCATGAACTAGTGGTTTCAGGGGATAAGACATGTCACCTGCCATTAAGAATGTGCATTGACAGAAAAAGGAAACCCCTAAATACACTTGTGACTAATACATTAGGAGATTAGAGAGATCAGAGATTGGATAAGGGGTTTTGAAGAAGGAAGAAATCGTTTGTGTATGAAACAATCAAAAAGAGCATTGTGGAAACAATAGCAGAGCTTTGAAAACTTGGTTAAAATTTTCTCATGTCAATATCAGAGTGAGACTTTGGGTTTACATGAAAAGCAGGCTGGGTTATTTGGATCACAATTCCCAGTGGTTCAGCAGGTAAAGAATCTGCCTGCCAATACAGGAGACGCTGGTTTGATCCCTGAGTTGAATCCCCTGGAAAAAGAAAAGTCAACCCATTCCAGTATTCTTGCCTGGAGAGTTCCACAGACAGAAGAACCTGATGGGCTATGGTCCAAAATGGGCCAAAAGCCAGATACCACAGAGGAACTAAGCAAGCAAACACCCACAAAAAAAGCAAATAAAAATGAAAAAACATTAAAAAATCTTTTAGAAGTTGAATAGTCAGGAAAAAAAGAATGATAAGATCAAAATTTAAAGAACATAGAAACTCAAATTAATAAATTGATTGTGAAAGACCTCTTTGTCCCTAAGGAGATTCGTTAGTTCCCCAAATAAGAACTTAATTTGAAGTAACTACCAGTCTAATAAAAGACTGCCTTCAATAAGTTCATAACTTAGGAGAAGGTATAGATAAGATAAAAAAGTAAAATTGATCTAGCCTTCATAAGTTCACTCTGTCAAGAATTATGCTCCCTGGGAGTCAGATTCCTTCTTTCTTCATGAATTGAGGCTACTTAGTAAGTTCTGTGAAGTAGACTGGTGAAACATGTTTTTTATCACAAGGTCAACCCATGGTGATTGAATATTCTAGCAGCTGTGTCTTATTAGAAGATGAACAAACTTGGGTTGTCACATTACTTTATGTAAACTCTGCTAAAGTGGAATGTGAGGGAAAAGACTTGGGAACTTTTTTTATTGCTCAAGACTATTCTTTGCTACAATTGAGAAATGTGGGAAATAACTGAAGTGATTGTTTTACGGCTGTTTCTCAAGCAGTACTTTGAAACCTTTTTCAATTAAATATACCTAAGTGCTTTGTGCAAAAGCATGAACTAGTGGTTTCAGGGGATAAGACATGTCACCTGCCATTAAGAATGTGCATTGACAGAAAAAGGAAACCGCTAAATACACTTGTGACTAATACATTAGGAGATTAGAGAGATCAGAGATTGGATAAGGGGTTTTGAAGAAGGAAGAAATCGTTTGTGTATGAAACAATCAAAAAGAGCATTGTGGAAACAATAGCAGAGCTTTGAAAACTTGGTTAAAATTTTCTCATGTCAATATCAGAGTGAGACTTTGGGTTTACATGAAAAGCAGGCTGGGTTATTTGGATCACAATTCCCAGTGGTTCAGCAGGTAAAGAATCTGCCTGCCAATACAGGAGACGCTGGTTTGATCCCTGAGTTGAATCCCCTGGAAAAAGAAAAGTCAACCCATTCCAGTATTCTTGCCTGGAGAGTTCCACAGACAGAAGAACCTGATGGGCTATGGTCCAAAATGGGCCAAAAGCCAGATACCACAGAGGAACTAAGCAAGCAAACACCCACAAAAAAAGCAAATAAAAATGAAAAAACATTAAAAAATCTTTTAGAAGTTGAATAGTCAGGAAAAAAAGAATGATAAGATCAAAATTTAAAGAACATAGAAACTCAAATTAATAAATTGATTGTGAAAGACCTCTTTGTCCCTAAGGAGATTCGTTAGTTCCCCAAATAAGAACTTAATTTGAAGTAACTACCAGTCTAATAAAAGACTGCCTTCAATAAGTTCATAACTTAGGAGAAGGTATAGATAAGATAAAGAAGAACCAAGTGTAAACTAGCCTTTGATCATTTTTCATATTAGATGATGAAGCCTAGGTAATATTAAACCTCGAACTTTAAGATTTAAGGTGGTCCTGAACATGTGGCACAATTTAGGGCACAAATCAATTTGCAGAAAGGCAATGAGCAGCATAGGGGCATGCACCATTGAGTTCAATATTTGCTGCTGGTAAAAACTAGACTACATTAATGCAAAACTTGAAAGCGTGTAAGCTTGTGCATGTAAGATTGTGTAGATGTCTGTTTGTGTCTGTTGGTGACATTATAAATTGACACTGCTTGTAGCTATTACTTCTTATTTTTTTCCCTGAGCTGGGAAAAAAATTTTTGCCTCTAAGTCATCATTTGTTTTCATCCATCCTTATTCTTTGGTTTGTGCAGGCCTCCCATTGCAGCAGATTCTTTCGCTGCAGAACACTGATTCTGGGCGCATACGCCCTAAAGCTCTGATTTGTACTTGGGTACACCCACCCAGCTGCTCCATGGCCCTTGAGATCTTTCCAGGCCAGGGATGGAACCAGTGCCCCTTGCACTGCAAGGCAGACTCTTCACCCACTGGACCACCAGGGAAGCCCCAAGCTGGTACTTTTTATGATGATAAATCAGTTTGCATCTGTAATTTTCTCAATTAAGATTCTGGATGAATATTTAAGTAGAAATACCTAGTTTAAGGTTTTATCTGAATCACACATCTCTCCTGCTATAAAATAGTTGCTCTTATTCTAATGGTGGGCATTCCTGGTGGCTCATATTGAGAAATTTCAAATAATTTTTGTCTTCTAAGTACACTAATCATGGATCAATGTCTTTTTAGAATTTGCAATCAAAAAAGCAACTTTTCACAGAGTGTGTGGCAGATATTTTCCCTCAGTTATTTGGACTATCATCAGGTGTCAGTCAAGTTCATCAAGTTCAATTAATCCACTGTAGGGAAGAGGATCACTAGTTTCTTGAAATAGAAGTATAAATTTTTATTCTTTCAGTCTCCATTGTTGGATCATCTTCAACTTTATTTCCTTCTCTTTTTCTTTCTTTCCTTTTTTCCTTTTCTTTCTTCCTTCCTTTTTCTTTCTTTCTTTCTTTCGCTTAGTTCCCTGAACAGAGATTGAACCAAGGCTCACAGCAATGAAATCACTGAGTATTGATCCCTGGACTGTAAAGGAATTTCAAGTCTTCAACTTTTGGACCCCTAAATGTTGGCATGTACCCAAGTCCATCCTGTGTGACCTCTCGATGTTATCTACAGTCATGACCTACATCAACTGATCTCCTTCCATGGCTTTAATTGCCATTTATATGCAAAATATGCATATCTAAAAAAGAACTTGAGCTACTCTCTGACATAAACTGACTAATTTCTCATCTTTATTTAGTAACTGGCACCACTATTCACTTAATTACTAGGACCAAAATTGTGTTGCCTCTTTGGATTCTTTACTTTTTTTTTTTTCTCAACACTCTGCATCAAATCCAGCAGCAGATCCTATCTCTCTTCAGAAGACGTCATTCATTCAATAGCTTCACTTCCTCTGCTGTTACCTCCAGAGTCCAAGTCACCATCACCAAATCTCAAATGAGCTGCTGGGATAGCCGTCAAGCTTGTCTCTGCCTGTCCACCCCCGCCCCCCGCCCCGCCCCACCGGCCCCAACCCATCCTCACCAGCTCTTCTCTACGCTTGAGCCCAGGTGAGAGCTTACAAAGAAACAAAACACTTTACCCTCAGGCTCTCAGGACTTCAATAGCTTCTCACTTCTTCTACACAGAATGTTTAAAACATTTTCCATAGCTGTGAGTCCTTTATTTTAGTTCTCAGCTGCTGTTTCATTTATTCCATGACCCTTTTTCATTATTCATGATTTCATTCATGTTTTTCTGTAAGATCTTACTAAAAACTCAAATGAACTTTTGGACAACCCAGTATACAACTAAACTATGCTTACTGATCACTGGACCACCAGGGAAGCCCCAGGAATGGCTTCTTTGGACATACGATTCTGATAAACAATGCAATAACTAGTATTTGACAGAAATACTGGCAGGGTTCCCGTTTCAATATGCACGAATTTCAGTTAGTAAATATGTGTGTGCTAACTGAAATGTGTGCATATTGAAACTGGAACCATGCACAGCAAAAACTGCCAGTATATTAGTCAGATATTAGCTATTGCATTGTTTATCGGAATTATATGTCAAAAGAACCCATTCCTGGGGCTTCCCTGGTGGTCCCAGGGTTAAGACTCTGCACTTCCACTGCGCAGTGGGCATGGTTTCAACCCTTGGTGAGGGAACTAAGACCCCTGATGCTATGCAGTACAGCCAAAATAAAAAAGAAGTACACGTTCCTTTGTTATATTCATATCATTCTTCAATGTCTAGAAATAGTGTCACTATGACTGTGAAGTTTTCTTTTTTTAACTCTTAATGTTTTTATTCCTTTACATGTATTACAGTGAGGATTGTTGTTAGTCACAATGAGGATTTAATTTAAAAAAAAAAGAGAGATGTAAGAGTGTTTGGCAAGCATTAAAATGTAACAATGAAAGCTGTTGACCAAATTAGGTTACAAAGTTCCTTCATACTCTCAAATCAAACTTCTTGCCTCATGACTTTTAAGGAAGAATACTTCTAACATTTTGGTGTTGGTGTTGAATTCTATATGGCCATCATCAAATTTTGTTCAAGATGGCAAATGTTCTTGGCTTCGAGGTTATACTTTCATTGCTGGGATCCAGTCTTATTATGTTTTCCGCACAATTTCAATAGTGCTACAGCCCCACGAGCCCCAGAGTGATCACATGTAGCACATCTAGCTTCAGGTTGGTGATTGGGGGACTGGTGGGCATATCATGCGGTTCACAGAATGTTTAAAACATTTTCCATAGCTGTGAGTCCTTTATTTTAGTTCTCAGCTGCTGTTTCATTTATTCCATGACCCTTTTTCATTATTCATGATTTCATTCATGTTTTTCTGTAAGATCTTACTAAAAACTCAAATGAACTTTTGGACAACCCAGTATACAACTAAACTATGCTTACTGATCACTGGACCACCAGGGAAGCCCCAGGAATGGCTTCTTTGGACATACGATTCTGATAAACAATGCAATAACTAGTATTTGACAGAAATACTGGCAGGGTTCCCGTTTCAATATGCACGAATTTCAGTTAGTAAATATGTGTGTGCTAACTGAAATGTGTGCATATTGAAACTGGAACCATGCACAGCAAAAACTGCCAGTATATTAGTCAGATATTAGCTATTGCATTGTTTATCGGAATTATATGTCAAAAGAACCCATTCCTGGGGCTTCCCTGGTGGTCCCAGGGTTAAGACTCTGCACTTCCACTGCGCAGGGGGCATGGTTTCAACCCTTGGTGAGGGAACTAAGACCCCTGATGCTATGCAGTACAGCCAAAATAAAAAAGAAGTACACGTTCCTTTGTTATATTCATATCATTCTTCAATGTCTAGAAATAGTGTCACTATGACTGTGAAGTTTTCTTTTTTTAACTCTTAATGTTTTTATTCCTTTACATGTATTACAGTGAGGATTGTTGTTAGTCACAATGAGGATTTAATTTAAAAAAAAAAGAGAGATGTAAGAGTGTTTGGCAAGCATTAAAATGTAACAATGAAAGCTGTTGACCAAATTAGGTTACAAAGTTCCTTCATACTCTCAAATCAAACTTCTTGCCTCATGACTTTTAAGGAAGAATACTTCTAACATTTTGGTGTTGGTGTTGAATTCTATATGGCCATCATCAAATTTTGTTCAAGATGGCAAATGTTCTTGGCTTCGAGGTTATACTTTCATTGCTGGGATCCAGTCTTATTATGTTTTCCGCACAATTTTCAATAGTGCTACAGCCCCACGAGCCCCAGAGTGATCACATGTAGCACATCTAGCTTCATGGGCCACTCTCCTGAGGTGATGAATCCAAACACAGAGGACAGAGGAGACTGGTGGGCTATAGTTCATGCGGTTGCCAAGAGTCAGATACTACTGAGCGACTAACACTAACTTTCATAGCTGATTCACTTTGCTATATAGTAGAAACTAACCCAGCATTGTAAAACAACTGTACTTCAATAAAAATTAACTTAAAAAAAACCTGTGATTTTGTCTGTGGTGGCGAAGGTGGCTGCCAGTGTAACCGTAGAGCTGAGGTTCTTCATCTTCCGCAATGGGTGAGCCACAGCAAGTGTGTGCCCTCCCACCCCCTCTGATGCAGTATATCAAGGAGTATACAGATTAAAATATTCAGGAAGGCCTCGCTCCCAAGCTTCCACCTCCAATAAAGGACAGTTACATGATGTTTGGCAACCAGTTCCAGTGTGATGATATTATTATCCGCCCTTTGGAAAGTCAGGGGATTGAGCAACTTCATCCTATGCAGTTTGATCACAAGAAAGAACTGAGAAAACTCAATATGTCTATTCTTATTAATTTCTTAGAGCGCTTAGATATCTTGATAAGGAGCCCTGGAGTATAAAATGAGAAGAGAAGCTAGAAGATCTTAAGCTGCTTTTTGTACATGTACATCATCTCATAAATGAATACCATCCCCACCAGGCAAGAGAGACCTTGACAGTCATGATGGAGGTGCAGAAACATCAATGCCTTGAGACAGCTGAGAGATTCCAAAAGCATCTGGAACAAGTCATTGAGATGATTCAGAATTGCTTGGCTTCTTTGCCTGATGATTTGCCCCATTCGGAAGCAGGGATGAGAGTAAAAACTGAACCAAATGACGCTAATGATAGCAACAATTGTACTGGGCAGAATGAACAACAGAGAGAAAGTTCAGGTCCTAGGAGAGATTAGATTATAGAGAAAGATGCTGCCTTGTGTGTCCTAATTGATGAAATGAATGAAAGACCATGAAGGATGTTTCTTTTTCTTCTTTGTCTTTATCCTTGAGTAAATAGTATATACATTAGTTAATTCATTTTTAGATAGACTCAAAAGATGTAGCCAGAAGTCTTACAGGCAGCTTGACTTTTCAGGTTGTTAGATGTTACAGCTATAATTTCACTTTATGGCAAGCATAGAGAAATAAGTGTGTCTATATTAGGAGTAATCACCTTAAAAAGCAGAGTGTTTGCAGTTATTTGTGGAATATCTCTGTTTCCAGAGTTGCAGTAAATTCTGAAAATATCCTCAGTAATCCAGGTTTTCAACCCTGAAAAGTAGATTTGTCATTTACTTTAAGAATGATAGATAATAAAGGATGTCAGACTTAAAAAAAAAAAAAAGTCAGTCTGTTTTGTCTTTTTCAAACACCATTATGGCTCCTATTTTGAAATGACTTTGGAAGTGAGTGTGTTAAGTATAGAAGCAGGTTTGTTTGGAGTTTGGGGCATCTCCAAGTGAAAGATGATTCTCACTCCATTCAGAGAGGTAACAGTTGAGGTGGTGATAAGTGGTCAGCTTCCATACATATATTTTAAAGGTAGATTCCACAGGACTTCCTGACCAAAAATTAATGCATGATGTGTGAATAAAGAGAAGTCAAGGAAAACTCCAAGATTTTTGGTCAGAAGAATGGAAGGGTGAAGTTACCATCAACTCTTAATGGACAGTGTTTTCAGGTAGGTCAGTTCTTTGGGGTGATCAACGGTTCAGTTTTGGATGTTTTAACTTTGAGACATCTATAAAGTGGGGATGTTCAGTAGGATTTTTGATATACAAGCCAGAAATTCAGGGTGATTCAAGGGTGGGGCTGTAAGTTTGAGGGTCACTGGCACATAGATGACATCTAAAGTCATGAGACTGGATGAAATCATTGAGGTCTGTTCCTTTCTCTTCCTCTACTTTCAATTCCTCTTCCCTCCCTAGTCATCCTGATGCTTTTGCATTTTAGGGTCAGAAAATAAAAACTGAACAGCTAATGATAGCAACAATTGTACTGGGCAGAATGAACAACAGAGAGAAAGTTCAGGTCCTAGGAGAGATTAGATTATAGAGAAAGATCTGCCTTGTGTGTCCTAATTGATGAAATGAATGAAAGACCATGAAGGATGTTTCTTTTTCTTCTTTGTCTTTATCCTTGAGTAAATAGTATATACATTAGTTAATTCATTTTTAGATAGACTCAAAAGATGTAGCCAGAAGTCTTACAGGCAGCTTGACTTTTCAGGTTGTTAGATGTTACAGCTATAATTTCACTTTATGGCAAGCATAGAGAAATAAGTGTGTCTATATTAGGAGTAATCACCTTAAAAAGCAGAGTGTTTGCAGTTATTTGTGGAATATCTCTGTTTCCAGAGTTGCAGTAAATTCTGAAAATATCCTCAGTAATCCAGGTTTTCAACCCTGAAAAGTAGATTTGTCATTTACTTTAAGAATGATAGATAATAAAGGATGTCAGACTTAAAAAAAAAAAAAAGTCAGTCTGTTTTGTCTTTTTCAAACACCATTATGGCTCCTATTTTGAAATGACTTTGGAAGTGAGTGTGTTAAGTATAGAAGCAGGTTTGTTTGGAGTTTGGGGCATCTCCAAGTGAAAGATGATTCTCACTCCATTCAGAGAGGTAACAGTTGAGGTGGTGATAAGTGGTCAGCTTCCATACATATATTTTAAAGGTAGATTCCACAGGACTTCCTGACCAAAAATTAATGCATGATGTGTGAATAAAGAGAAGTCAAGGAAAACTCCAAGATTTTTGGTCAGAAGAATGGAAGGGTGAAGTTACCATCAACTCTTAATGGACAGTGTTTTCAGGTAGGTCAGTTCTTTGGGGTGATCAACGGTTCAGTTTTGGATGTTTTAACTTTGAGACATCTATAAAGTGGGGATGTTCAGTAGGATTTTTGATATACAAGCCAGAAATTCAGGGGTGATTCAAGGGTGGGGCTGTAAGTTTGAGGGTCACTGGCACATAGATGACATCTAAAGTCATGAGACTGGATGAAATCATTGAGGTCTGTTCCTTTTCTCTTCCTCTACTTTCAATTCCCTCTTCCCCTCCCCTAGTCATCCTGATGCTTTTGCATTTTAGGGTCAGAACAAGGGTAGAGGGATATAGAGGAAAAGGTCAAACTTTTTGCTTGTTTGTTTAACGGGCACTATTTGCAGTTGTTTCTTGGTTGACACTGGCTGGTTACACATTATTTTATAGTAGGCTACACATGTGCGCTTTAATGGATATGTTGGGTACTTCTCCAGATAGACTTACGCAAATATTCTGCATCTTTCTACTTCCTGATTAGAGTACAGAAGAGTAGAACAGGATGCAGGCCCCACCCAACTTCTTATAAACCCCTCCCTCCAATTTCCACTTCCAAGGTACTGTACCTCCAACTTCTTATTGCTGTTGTTTCCTGACACCCTCTTATAATGTCCTTAAAGATGACTTATACCATTAGACTTATAGCATATATACATATATATATATACACACACATATATATGTGTACACACACACCTAGGAAAATAGACTGATAGAAAATGCACTAAAATGATGTGTGCTCAATCCCTTCAGTTGTATCTGACTCTGAGACCCTATGGACTGTAACTCACCAGGCTCCTCTGTTCATGGGATCCTCCAGGCAAGAATACTAGATTGTGTTGCCACGCCCCCCTCCAGGGGATCATCCCAACCCAGGATCAAACCTATGTCTCCTGCATTGCAGGTGGGTTCTTACCCACTGAGTCACCTGGGAAACCAACATGATGGCAGTAACTATATTAACATAGGTCATTTTTCTTTTTTAGGAAAAGGTTGAAAATTGCATGATGTGTGAATAAAGAGAAGTCAAGGAAAACTCCAAGATTTTTGGTCAGAAGAATGGAAGGGTGAAGTTACCATCAACTCTTAATGGACAGTGTTTTCAGGTAGGTCAGTTCTTTGGGGTGATCAACGGTTCAGTTTTGGATGTTTTAACTTTGAGACATCTATAAAGTGGGGATGTTCAGTAGGATTTTTGATATACAAGCCAGAAATTCAGTGTGATTCAAGGGTGGGGCTGTAAGTTTGAGGGTCACTGGCACATAGATGACATCTAAAGTCATGAGACTGGATGAAATCATTGAGGTCTGTTCCTTTTCTCTTCCTCTACTTTCAATTCCCTCTTCCCCTCCCCTAGTCATCCTGATGCTTTTGCATTTTAGGGTCAGAACAAGGGTAGAGGGATATAGAGGAAAAGGTCAAACTTTTTGCTTGTTTGTTTAACGGGCACTATTTGCAGTTGTTTCTTGGTTGACACTGGCTGGTTACACATTATTTTATAGTAGGCTACACATGTGCGCTTTAATGGATATGTTGGGTACTTCTCCAGATAGACTTACGCAAATATTCTGCATCTTTCTACTTCCTGATTAGAGTACAGAAGAGTAGAACAGGATGCAGGCCCCACCCAACTTCTTATAAACCCCTCCCTCCAATTTCCACTTCCAAGGTACTGTACCTCCAACTTCTTATTGCTGTTGTTTCCTGACACCCTCTTATAATGTCCTTAAAGATGACTTATACCATTAGACTTATAGCATATATACATATATATATATACACACACATATATATGTGTACACACACACCTAGGAAAATAGACTGATAGAAAATGCACTAAAATGATGTGTGCTCAATCCCTTCAGTTGTATCTGACTCTGAGACCCTATGGACTGTAACTCACCAGGCTCCTCTGTTCATGGGATCCTCCAGGCAAGAATACTAGATTGTGTTGCCACGCCCCCCTCCAGGGGATCATCCCAACCCAGGGATCAAACCTATGTCTCCTGCATTGCAGGTGGGTTCTTTACCCACTGAGTCACCTGGGAAACCAACATGATGGCAGTAACTATATTAACATAGTAGCGCTTGGATAATTATTTTCTCATTTATTATCCAAAATACTTTATAATGTGATTAAATATCTTTTTCAGTGAAAAACTGTATGTATATAGCATTTTGTATATAAGTAATATACATGTAATATATAGTATTTTTGTCTTAAATATATGAATATAAATATGTATAAATATACAAAAATAGATACTTATATGCATTATAAGACAGAAACACTGCCTAGATATAGTTTTTCCTGAATATATATATATATATACATACAAAAGGACACACACAGATCCTACTAGGGAAACATTTAAGGAATCAACCATACTAAAACAATACTTTCTTCATGGGGAAAAACTAAAACAAAAGAAAAGTACAACTGGAAAGTACAAAATAAAATACTTTGCAATTTATTCAGAGAAAAATAGTATTTTCTCAATGTTCAAATATCCTTTCAAAAGTTAATAAGGCCTATGAGCAACATACAAAATATTCCAGATAGTAAAGTGTAAGCACCTTGAGAGAAAAAGAAACAAATGCAAAGAATCCCAATACCTATTGGAATTAAAGAAATATAGACTCAAACGATGAAGTGGCAATTTTCACCCATCAGGCTGGCCAAGGTCAAAAAGTTTAATATGGGCCTGATTACCAGGATGCTGAGAAATGTGCATTTCCATAGTTTAAGAGGGAGTTTACCACTGCAAATTCTTTGGCAATGTTTTGGCAATGTTTATCAAAATGTAAAATGCACATACCCTTTGAGTCGGGAATACCTCTTCTATGAATTTATGCTACAGATAAACTTTCTTAACCTGTGTATATACACAAGACATAAATGTTCACTATAACATGATTTACCAAAAAAAAAAAAAAAAAAAAAAATTCTGGAAACACCTGAACGTCCATCAGGATGAACTAGTTAACTAACAATGGCATGTACCTGCAATAAAGCATACTGCCTCCCCTCCCCTTTCTGAGTAAATAAGTAACCAGATGTACTGAAATGAAACAGTGCTTCCAGTTTTGTCATCGAATATGCTGATGCCTGCAGAGAACTACCGTATTGTTTTAGTATGGTTGATTCCTTAAATGTTTCCCTAGTATATATTTCTGAGAATATATACCACCAAACTGTTAAAAATCAATACTTCCAGGGAGAGAAACCAGCCAATACAGAAAAATTAATATTTTCCTTTTTTTTTTTTTGTAAAAAAAGCACTAACTCCTTACACTACTTGAATTTTTACCTTGTACATGTTTTCTTTCAGTAAATGCAACACATGTCCCTATTTGTTGATGTAACTTTTGGTCCATGGATTAGAAATAGCAAATTAAACAAAACGATATTACAGTAGGAGTATGGGTATCTTTTTCAACCAGATGGCCCCGGAGTTATCTTGATGTGAATACCTTTAAGAGAACTAAGGCACAACTATGTGTTTTCAAAACACACTTAATGTGTTTTGAGATGAATATTAAGAATAATAGATGTTTTTCATAAAGAATCAGGTTAATGGTCTTTCTTAATTATGACCTGCCTTATAAATGAGGAGTCTATCCCACGTGGTGAGATTTGCATGATAAAGCAATCTCTGCAGTGAATAAGACTGACAGGAACAGGGACAGCACAGAGTCCTGGAGATCAATTCAGGGGGCATTTTCAGGATTACTGGTGAAAATGTGAGACATCTAGAACTAAGGCATTCACTGAAGGAAGAGAGAAGAAGGCTACCTGAGGGCTCACAATAGTACAAAAATGTCAACACTTAAAACCCACCTGGATGTGAGGTAGAGAGAGAAGTGCCATGCAGGATGACCCTCAGTCCTGGCTTAGGCAGTTGGATAAACTATGGTGTGATAAAACAGAAAACAAACAAAAACAAACAGGAAGACAGCAGGTTTGGGGATGATAATAAACATACATTTTCCTTGAGTTCCCTCACCTGGGGTTGGGCACAGTCATGGGTAAATGTGTTTTCTAGGCTGTGTGCTAGTGGTGAGAGATGTAGTACAGCTTATTTCAGCAGTGGCAATGACTGAGTCTCAAGGGGAGAGGAAAAGCACGGTGTGAATGATGATTTCTGGAAGGAGATTTAGCTAAATTAGAATGATAACATATTTTTGTTGACACTAAGAAGAAAATGCAGAAGACAGGCATCCGTCCAGACCAAGATGATAGTATCTGATGATCCAGTGAAGACAGATGGGTAGAGCTGACAAGGGGTAGCCGTCAGGATGTCTTAGATGCCCCGTCATGGGGAGGAAATGCACCCCACCCAGAAACACACAGAGGGTCTCTTGCTGGAGGTTTTATGTGTCAGCATTCCACAGAATCTGGGTGTGTAACGAGGGTGGAGCTGGCCCTGCTAGCTTAAGTGGAAATCATGGTGGTAAGCGGGGATAAAATCAGGATTCCTGGCTTCTTATCAGGGTTCTACCACTAGCTGGTTTTATCATCCTTGGCAAGTCATTTAAGTTTGTGCTGATTTAAAAGCTTCCTCAGTGAAATGAGATAAAATGTGAAGCAACTGCAATTTTTAACAGTTTATATAGACAAAGAGCACCCAGTCTTAAGGAACATGAGGAGGTATCCTGGAGGAAGTTATATACTAACTCAGATCATTCTTGAGACTTTAGTTCCTTTAAATGTTAGGTCAGGGAAAGGGTAAGAAGGCATGGCCCAAGTAGAGGAAACTGTATGAATAAAAGCCTTAAGCCAAGAAATGAAATAGAACCTTCAGAAAGACTGTAAGTAATTTGATATGACCTCTAAAGCAAAGTTAAATAAGTGAAAGGCATTCATTTCTTTCATCCTTTTAATCTCCTCCTAAAGTAGATACTGATGTTGACATGTTATGGAAGGAGAAACTGAAATTTAGAATAGCTTCTTGCCTAAATCACATAACTTGTAAATGGTAGAACTATTGGGTCTGTCTGCTGCAAATCCTGTTTGAATCACTTTTACCACCTCTCTGTGCGTATGTACTCATTCGTGAGTGGTGCCCGACTCTGCGACCCCATGGACTGCAGCCTGCAAGGCTCCTCTGTCCATGCGATTTTTCAGGCAAGAATGCTGGAATGGGTAGATGTGTTTTCTAGGCTGTGTGCTAGTGGTGAGAGATGTAGTACAGCTTATTTCAGCAGTGGCAATGACTGAGTCTCAAGGGGAGAGGAAAAGCACGGTGTGAATGATGATTTCTGGAAGGAGATTTAGCTAAATTAGAATGATAACATATTTTTGTTGACACTAAGAAGAAAATGCAGAAGACAGGCATCCGTCCAGACCAAGATGATAGTATCTGATGATCCAGTGAAGACAGATGGGTAGAGCTGACAAGGGGTAGCCGTCAGGATGTCTTAGATGCCCCGTCATGGGGAGGAAATGCACCCCACCCAGAAACACACAGAGGGTCTCTTGCTGGAGGTTTTATGTGTCAGCATTCCACAGAATCTGGGTGTGTAACGAGGGTGGAGCTGGCCCTGCTAGCTTAAGTGGAAATCATGGTGGTAAGCGGGGATAAAATCAGGATTCCTGGCTTCTTATCAGGGTTCTACCACTAGCTGGTTTTATCATCCTTGGCAAGTCATTTAAGTTTGTGCTGATTTAAAAGCTTCCTCAGTGAAATGAGATAAAATGTGAAGCAACTGCAATTTTTAACAGTTTATATAGACAAAGAGCACCCAGTCTTAAGGAACATGAGGAGGTATCCTGGAGGAAGTTATATACTAACTCAGATCATTCTTGAGACTTTAGTTCCTTTAAATGTTAGGTCAGGGAAAGGGTAAGAAGGCATGGCCCAAGTAGAGGAAACTGTATGAATAAAAGCCTTAAGCCAAGAAATGAAATAGAACCTTCAGAAAGACTGTAAGTAATTTGATATGACCTCTAAAGCAAAGTTAAATAAGTGAAAGGCATTCATTTCTTTCATCCTTTTAATCTCCTCCTAAAGTAGATACTGATGTTGACATGTTATGGAAGGAGAAACTGAAATTTAGAATAGCTTCTTGCCTAAATCACATAACTTGTAAATGGTAGAACTATTGGGTCTGTCTGCTGCAAATCCTGTTTGAATCACTTTTACCACCTCTCTGTGCGTATGTACTCATTCGGTGAGTGGTGCCCGACTCTGCGACCCCATGGACTGCAGCCTGCAAGGCTCCTCTGTCCATGCGATTTTTCAGGCAAGAATGCTGGAATGGGTTGCCATGTCTTTCTCCAGGGGATCTTCCTGACCCTGCATTGGCAGACAGGTTCTTTATCACTGAGCCACTAGGGAAGTCCACCACCTCTCCATATTAACATATTTAGGTGGGTAGGGCTGGAGGGAGCAGTAATGATGGCATACTTTTTAAAATTAATCCAACAGGTTATAGTTTGAAAGACTCTGAATCTACAGAAACAATCATAGTGAAAAAAATGTGGAATGTGTGAGTCATGAGGTCGTGTTTGAACCACATGCATAAGGAAGCAAATATTTCCTATTAAAATTAGTCAAGGGCTTCCCTGGTGGTCCAGTGGGTAAGGACACCGCCTTGCAGTGCAAGGGGCGCCAGTTTGATCCCTGACCTGGAAAGATCCCACGTGCCACAGAGCGGCTGGACCGATGTGTCCAATTACCAAGTTGGAGCTCTGGAGCGCATGTCCCCAGAGCCAGTGTTCTGCGACAACAGCGGCCACCGCGATGGGAGGCCCACACGGGCCAAAAGAACAAAGATGGATGAAAATAGACAAATGAAAGATCAATAGAAGTGCCCCCCCTCCCCACCTCCCCCAAATTAATGTTTGAAAAAAAAAAATTAGTCAAATACATGAATCACTAACCCTGTGTTCTTCCTAATAGTTCACTATATCCTGCAGAAACCTTGTCACCTTTAGGCATAATGAACACAAGCAAAATTGGTAACTTGGTTCTTCACAACAAGTGTACAGAAAAAAAGTCACAGCAAACTAATACTAACTACGACTAATTCATCCAGAGCAATTCCGTTTTGAAAAGCCATGTATTTCTAGAGGCCCATCACAGATTTGACCTTCCTAGAGTCCTTCTTCCAGACCACTTGGGACATGGTAACTCATCCTAAGGTCTTTTCCTTGGTGTTCTAGATTTTACAGGCTCACTGCAATGTAGCTGGGTATGAGTTTCACTCTTCTATCTTGTTTAGAGTACGCTGGGCCCCCTGAATATGGTATCCTCATCTATTTCAGTTCCTTCATATATTACTTTTTATGAGTTCTCCCTCTTCCTACAGTCTCACTGAGAGATTTAAATGTTAGCATCTAGGTTACTGATAAAGCAACCTGCGTTAAGCTTCACTCTACACAATCCACAGTATCTCCCTAGAAAATCTCCTTTCCTAGTTCCTGCTTCCTTTTTTGAGAGGAAGATCTTTAGGGATTCCTCTATTCTCTGCCAAGTGAGCTATTCATTTGAAAGGATTCTTTCAAATCTTCAGGATTTCTAAGTCATTTGTAGAATAAGGGTTTTAGACTACTTGTAAAATTAACCCCTACCCCCCAAAAAAGCTACAACAAAACAAAATAGAATACCTTTACTCTTCCCTTTGTTTTGAGAAGAGTGCTCTCCGAGTTGTAGAAAGGCCCACTGATTTGTTTGCCAGCTACTCTGGAAATAACCTGTGTCACCTGGGGCAGCGCCTGGCTGTCAGGCCTCTGTGGTGAGTTCTCAGACTCCTGTCCACAAAGGCTGGAGCATGAATTTTTGCTGTATAGTCACTCAGTTTTGTTTGATTCTTTTTCAACTCCATGGACTTAGCCTACAAGTCTCCTCTGTCCAGGGGATTTCCCAGTAAAGAATACTGGAGCAGGTTGACATTTCCTTCTCCAGGGGATTCTCTTGACCCCAGGATCGAATCTGCATCTCCTGGATTGAAGGCTGGTTCTTTACAACGTGAGCCACTTGGGAAGCCTGCCCCTGAGAAGCCTGCACCGTGAGAGAGTACACTGTGCCAACTAGACTCCTTTCTCTTGAAATTTCAGAGTTTATGTTCTAAAAATCCAAGACTTTCAGTCTTGCACTTGTGGTCCTGAGATTGTTCTTTTAGCAAGCTCAGTCTGAAGAGCTGGTCGTCAGTATATAACTTAATAATATGAGTATTATTTTTGCCCTGCTCCACATCAGTAAAACTTGCCATCTGTTTTGGACAGTTTGGTGACCTGGTGTATAATTGCAGCTAAGACAATGTGAATAGGCAACATGAAACTAGCTCTATTCAATACTAATTGCACAGTGAGATTACAATATTTTTCAAGTTTTTTAAAATTATTACTATTTTTAAATTTTGGCCTTATTTATTTATTTTCATCCATCTTTATTCTTTGGCCTGTGTGGACCTCCCACTGCAGTGGCCTCACTCATTGCAGAGCACTGGCTCTGGGCGCATGCGCTCCAGAGTGTTGGCTCATAATTGGACACACCAGTACAGCCCCTCTGCAGCACGCAGGGTCTTCCCAGGCCAGGGTTCGAACTGGTGCCCCTTGCACTGCAAGGCGGACTCTTTACCCATTGGATCACCAGGGAAGTCCATGATTTTACAATTTTAATAATAAGAATAGCTGTGATTTTTCATGCTTACTTTCAAAACAACTTTAATTTTACTGTTTCCTCTCAACTGTTCTGCAAGTGATGGAGATCCTTTGTCTTTTTTTTTTTTTTAAACACCAAAAACATATTTATTAGGGCATAGCCAATTAACAATTTTGTGATAGTTTCAGGTGAACAGTGAAGGGGCTTGGCCATACATGTACATGTATCCATCCTTCCCTAAAACCCCCTTCCATCCAGGCTGGTACAACTTTGTCTTGTTTTTGTCATGTTTTCACATTTAAAAGAGTGTAGAGAAGTTCACGTGTTTGTTCAGAACATGAGACCAGGCCCCTGGACTTTTTGCCTAGGGCATTTTCCATATGCGTGAATCACCTCTTTAAAGAGCAATAGTTTCTCCTGAGGAAGTTGTCTTTTCTTTCTCTCTGTGGCAGGTGACATCATGAAGAAGATAGGCCCTGAGAAGCCTGCACCGTGAGAGAGTACACTGTGCCAACTAGACTCCTTTCTCTTGAAATTTCAGAGTTTATGTTCTAAAAATCCAAGACTTTCAGTCTTGCACTTGTGGTCCTGAGATTGTTCTTTTAGCAAGCTCAGTCTGAAGAGCTGGTCGTCAGTATATAACTTAATAATATGAGTATTATTTTTGCCCTGCTCCACATCAGTAAAACTTGCCATCTGTTTTGGACAGTTTGGTGACCTGGTGTATAATTGCAGCTAAGACAATGTGAATAGGCAACATGAAACTAGCTCTATTCAATACTAATTGCACAGTGAGATTACAATATTTTTCAAGTTTTTTAAAATTATTACTATTTTTAAATTTTGGCCTTATTTATTTATTTTCATCCATCTTTATTCTTTGGCCTGTGTGGACCTCCCACTGCAGTGGCCTCACTCATTGCAGAGCACTGGCTCTGGGCGCATGCGCTCCAGAGTGTTGGCTCATAATTGGACACACCAGTACAGCCCCTCTGCAGCACGCAGGGTCTTCCCAGGCCAGGGTTCGAACTGGTGCCCCTTGCACTGCAAGGCGGACTCTTTACCCATTGGATCACCAGGGAAGTCCATGATTTTACAATTTTAATAATAAGAATAGCTGTGATTTTTCATGCTTACTTTCAAAACAACTTTAATTTTACTGTTTCCTCTCAACTGTTCTGCAAGTGATGGAGATCCTTTGTCTTTTTTTTTTTTTTAAACACCAAAAACATATTTATTAGGGCATAGCCAATTAACAATTTTGTGATAGTTTCAGGTGAACAGTGAAGGGGCTTGGCCATACATGTACATGTATCCATCCTTCCCTAAAACCCCCTTCCATCCAGGCTGGTACAACTTTGTCTTGTTTTTGTCATGTTTTCACATTTAAAAGAGTGTAGAGAAGTTCACGTGTTTGTTCAGAACATGAGACCAGGCCCCTGGACTTTTTGCCTAGGGCATTTTCCATATGCGTGAATCACCTCTTTAAAGAGCAATAGTTTCTCCTGAGGAAGTTGTCTTTTCTTTCTCTCTGTGGCAGGTGACATCATGAAGAAGATAGGCTATGTTAAGAGATATTGAGTCTAACAGGGAAACCTCTCATCTACTGTATGAGTTCAGGATTAGCCTTTCCACATAATGGAAACTATTCTCTCTTCTTGTTACTCCTCTCATAAGTAGCCAATTATCTGCCTCAAAATAATCTGCTTGTCATCAGAATAAGTAGACAAAGCATTTCAACCTAGTACTAAATTAGCATAAATCAGTGCTATTTCAAAGAAAACTCTAGAGGATGTCAAGTTCTTGATGATGCAAAGGACTCTTGAGATGCACAAGATATGATGTGCTTTGTGTGGGCATCAGCTAGGTGCTTGACAATACAAGCAGAATGACATGTAACTAGCCATTTGTAGTCTCTTGTAAGAAAGCAAATGAAGAATAAAGTCTATATATTTAGTAAGCTTAAAATTAATAATGACGATAATGAAATATTTTACGCATATTATCTCACCCTGCAAGGCAGTATCCTTACCCACTGGACCACCAGGGAAGCCCCCGCACATATTATCTCTGTGTATGTGTTAAGTCACTTCAGTCCTGTCTGACTCTTTGTGATCCCAAGGGCTTTAGCCCGCCAGGCTCCTCTGTCCATGGGATTCTCCAGGGACTTCTGTAATAAAGCAAAGCAATAACAAATAAAAGCATGTGAATCTCAATGTTATGTGAATTATTCAAAATGATATCACTTATAGTTGTGGGTCTAAAACATTAAATTATAGCTATAATAATATAAAATCTAAGTTCTTTCTACCACATTACATCACTCAGCTGCCAAGGTGACCCTCAGGTGAATCACAACCTCCACATGCCCCTATTGTATTTTCCTTTTTACTTAAAAATTCACAGAATTTAATTTTTCCATTGTAAGTAGTCACTATTATAATTTTTTCCATTATAAGTGGTCTTACCTTAGGGCTTAAAATTTAAGCAAAACAAACAAATAAAAATCTAATTTGTTGTGGTTTTTTTTTTTCTGAAGTTAATCCAAATATACTCAATGGTCGCCTGCCTGTCTTTATCCCATGTCTCCTGCTTGTATCATCTCCATCCATCAATTTGCAAATTCTATTTGCAGTTCAGTTTCTAGAAATGTTATGCCCAAAGTATTTTTTTTTCAAAGAGGGAGAATTTTTTTCTTTACCTTTCTCTCACCAAGTAGATCTATTGCTTGCCCGGTTGGTTTCTATAAGATAGATACTGGCGATTTTAAATCACGTTTATAGCCAACAGTGTTGTTGTGTTGTGCTCAGTCGCTCAGTTAGTTTCGACTCTTTGTGACCCCCTGAACTATAGTGCGCCAGGCTACTCTGTCTATGGAATTTTCCAGCCAAGAACATTGGAATGGGTTGCCATTTTTTTACTCTAGGGGATCTACCAAACCCAGGGATCGAACCTGGATCTCCTGCAACAACTGCATTGACAGGCAGATTCTTTACCACTGTGACACCTAGGAAGCGCCATATTCAATGGGAATATTTATAAATAGGTCAACTTGTAATATCATGTTAATTAGAAGGTTTGAACCCATGATTCTCAAATTTGGGAGCCCATTTCAATCACCTGCAGGGCTTGTTAAAACATAGGCTCTTGGGGGTTTCCCTGGTGGTCCAGTGGCCCATTCGATCCCTGGCCTAGGATGACCCCACCTGCTGCAAGCTGGACCAGTGTGTCCAGTTATGAGCCAGCACTCTGGGGCGCATGCACCCAGAGCCGGTGCTCTGCAACGAGGGAGGCCATTGCAATGGGAGGTCCACACAGGCCAAGGAACGAACATGGATGAAAATAAATAAATGAAAGACCAATAGAAAGTGGCCAAAATTTAAAAAACAAAGAAAGGCTCTTGGCAGTATCTCTAGCGTTGCAGACATGAGGCCTGAGAGTTGGAATGTCTAACAAGTCACCAAAGGCTTCCCTGTTGGCTCAGTGGTAAAGAATCTGCCTGCCAACTTCTGAGTTTGATGGGACATGGGTTTTATGCCTGAGTCAGGAAGATTCCCTGGAGAAGGAAATAGCAACCTATTCTAGTATTCTTTTTTTTTTTTTTTTTTGGCCACTTCTATTGGTCTTTCATTTACTTCCATCTTTGTCCTTTGGCCTGTGTGAGCCTCTGGCCCCTCTTGCTGCAGAGCACCAGCTCTGGGTGCATGTGCTCCAGAGCTTTGGCTCCATAGTTGGACACATTGGTCCAGGTACTCCACAGCACGTGTGTCGTTCCCAGGCCAGAGATCGAACCTGTGCCCCCTGCACTGCAAGGCGGTGTACCCACTGGACCACCAGGGAAGCCCCCTTATTCAACTATTCTTGCCTGAAAAATTCTATGGACAAAGGAGGTTGGTGGGTTACAGTCCATGGGGTTGCACAGAGTCAGACATGACTTATTGATAAAACAACAAGTTGCCAGGTTCTGCTGGTCCTGGGGCCACATCTTTGGATTTTCTGGCATAGACTTACTGTAGTCTTATTGTAATTTTATTCTGACCCTTACCAGTTTGTACATATTTCTAAATATATTTTTTAAGTAAAAGAAAAAAACAGACAATTAATATGAAAATCCTTGGAATTAACTGTACCTGTCCATAATCTTTTTGGTAATCTTTTTGTCACCCATTCAGCATCAGGATCCAAACAAACTAATTTTCCATTTTTCAGTGTGACTCTGAGAACAAAAGAGTATTTTGGTTAAATTAAAACTGCATTTAACTTAATCACATTTAAAATTTATTCATTACAATTTCTGCATCATGAAATT
The DNA here is from genome assembly GCA_022376925.1 of Tragulus kanchil. Lineage (NCBI taxonomy): Eukaryota > Metazoa > Chordata > Mammalia > Artiodactyla > Tragulidae > Tragulus > Tragulus kanchil. The sequence continues at coordinate 157,548,426 of JAIOJX010000025.1, read as the reverse complement.
TATATGCTTAAAATGAACACACAAGTTTCTCAAACTAACTACATCCATGTGTGTGTGCTAAGTAGGCTCAGTCATGTCCAACTCTGCAACTGCGGGGACTGCAGCTTGGCAAGCTCCTCTGTCCATAGAATTCTTCAGGCAAGAATACTGGAGTGGGTTGTCATTTCCTCCTCCAGGGGAGATTCCAGACCCAGGGAATCGAACTTGCATCTCTTATGTCTCTTTCATTAACAGGCAGATTCTTTTACCGCCTGGGAAGTTCAATTAATTTTTAGAATATGACTTTGGGCTATATCAGTGTACATAGATTTAAAAACATCAACCAGAAGATAAATCTCTTAGAGTCTTTTGAGATATCTGCTGATAATCAGCATTTATTGGATTTACAAGCTACAAGATATAGTGACACTCTGGAAAATCTGCATATGCAAAGTGTCTTCCAGGTTACCAGGTATCAACCACTTACTCTATACTCTTTATCATTATATCTCTGCTAATTTGGTTAGCTTTTAAGACCTTATTAAAGTCTCATTTGGGGGCTTCCTTATCATGTTAATTAAAAGGTTTATATCATGTTAATTAGAAGGTTTGAACCCATGATTCTTAAACTTGGGAGCCCATCTCAATCCCCTGGAAGGCTTGTTAAAACATAGGCTCTTGGGGGCTTCCCTGGTGGTTCAGTGAGTAAAGAGTCCACCTTGCAATGCAAGGGGCACAGGTTCGATCCCTGGCCCAGGAAGAACCCACATGCCATGGAACGGCTGGACCGGTGTGTCCAATTACAGCACATGTCCATAGCTGGTGCTCTGCAAGGAGAGAGGCCACTGCACTCAGAGGCCCACACAGGCCAAAGCATAAAGATGAATGAAAATCAATAAATAAAAAACCAATAAAGGATGCCAAAATGTAAAAAAAAAAAAGGCTCATTTATTATCAGGAGAGAGAAGAGCATACATTAGTAATTTAAATTAATTTTGTGGTTTTCAACTGCACTTCCCAGAACATCAAAGCTCTACCCCTTTGAGGTTCATAACATGAAGATCAGGTTATAATAAAATTATAATGATAATAACATAATAATAACTCTTCAGTAAATTACCAATTCATGGATAACCACAAAGCAATTCTACTGAAATTTATATGCTTAAAATGAACACACAAGTTTCTCAAACTAACTACATCCAGTGTGTGTGCTTAGGCCTCTGTCCAACTAGGGGACTGCAGCTTGGCAAGCTCCTCTGTCCATAGAATTCTTCAGGCAAGAATACTGGAGTGGGTTGCCATTTCCTCCTCCAGGGGAGATTCCAGACCCAGGGAATCGAACTTGCATCTCTTATGTCTCTTTCATTAACAGGCAGATTCTTTTACCGCCTGGGAAGTTCAATTAATTTTTAGAATATGACTTTGGGCTATATCAGTGTACATAGATTTAAAAACATCAACCAGAAGATAAATCTCTTAGAGTCTTTTGAGATATCTGCTGATAATCAGCATTTATTGGATTTACAAGCTACAAGATATAGTGACACTCTGGAAAATCTGCATATGCAAAGTGTCTTCCAGGTTACCAGGTATCAACCACTTACTCTATACTCTTTATCATTATATCTCTGCTAATTTGGTTAGCTTTTAAGACCTTATTAAAGTCTCATTTGGGGGCTTCCTTATCATGTTAATTAAAAGGTTTATATCATGTTAATTAGAAGGTTTGAACCCATGATTCTTAAACTTGGGAGCCCATCTCAATCCCCTGGAAGGCTTGTTAAAACATAGGCTCTTGGGGGCTTCCCTGGTGGTTCAGTGAGTAAAGAGTCCACCTTGCAATGCAAGGGGCACAGGTTCGATCCCTGGCCCAGGAAGAACCCACATGCCATGGAACGGCTGGACCGGTGTGTCCAATTACAGCACATGTCCATAGCTGGTGCTCTGCAAGGAGAGAGGCCACTGCACTCAGAGGCCCACACAGGCCAAAGCATAAAGATGAATGAAAATCAATAAATAAAAAACCAATAAAGGATGCCAAAATGTAAAAAAAAAAAAGGCTCATTTATTATCAGGAGAGAGAAGAGCATACATTAGTAATTTAAATTAATTTTGTGGTTTTCAACTGCACTTCCCAGAACATCAAAGCTCTACCCCTTTGAGGTTCATAACATGAAGATCAGGTTATAATAAAATTATAATGATAATAACATAATAATAACTCTTCAGTAAATTACCAATTCATGGATAACCACAAAGCATCACACGTAAGAGTGAAACCTTGGAAGTCTTAGACACCAAGACAAGGATCCTTGCTATCAGCACAGTAACTCCAACAAAACTAGAAAGAAAAGAGTTTATTCCCAAATGACGTGACTCCACCAATAAAGGGTTGATGGTTACCAAATCAACACAAAATTTTATATCTAAATGCTAATTACAGAAGAAAAGTGAAATTTTATAAAGTTACTCTTTAAAATGGGATCAAAAGGAAATAGCAATGCAGATTGGTGGGAAAGTGGTGAAACTTTAACAAGCAATAATGACACAATTGGTAAACTATTTAGAAAAATAAAATGGGATAATTCCTTCACATCAGATGTAAAAACCAATTCCATGTAGCTTAAAGTCTTAAATACAAAGATTGTAAAAAAGAATGTAGAAGATAGTACAGAATATTTTTATGAACTTTATGAAGGGAAGATTTTTTTTTGAAATAAGACATTGAAAGTGTTAACTAGAATAAATCTTGCTAATCTCACGATACTAAAAATAAAATTGTATTAATTGAAAATATACCACAGAAAGAATAAAAATATGAATCACAAATTGGAAAATGAACTTTGTTATCCATACATTTGATGAGAGTTCAATATCCAGAATAGTAAAGAACACTTGTGAGGCAATAAAGAAAAGATTATTATTAAAGTTAGTAAGAGAGTTGATCTTGAGAATTCTTATCAGAAGGAAAAAACTTTTTTTAAAAAAAACTGTATCTATGAAATGAGGGATGCTGACTAAATTTACTGCCATAAACACTTCACAGTATATGTAATTCAAACCATTATGCAGTGCACTTTGAACTTACAGTGATGTATGCTACTTATATTTCAATAAAACTGGGGGAACAGTTAAAATAAAACCCGGTACTAGAGATTTCCATTCTCCCACTCCATCGTCACTACTTACATGATTTCTTTTCTGTTGCAGTGAGCGCCTTCGGGGATCACCTGGACTTTTGCAATGAATTTGGGAGAAATAAAGTCAGATTGTGTCTGAACACAATGACATCGCAACTCTTGGCCCTCACAGGGATCAACTGTGTGAGAAAGAACAGTGAAAACTAAACACAGTCATGATGCTTAATTACTTGCTTATGAAATATGAAATCAATGCAGCAGGATACTCAATTCACCAAATACGATCAGAAATGTTTATGGAGATAATCACACAAATATAATCATATGTTATTATTATGATCAATGAAGCTATTGAGCATCAGCTATGTTTGAGAAATGGGTAAGGACACTAGACCAAAAATTGATTGCTTCAAAGTATATATGATCAATAAGAAAATGTTTAATGGTAAAAAAATCAACTTCATTGCTTTTTGTAAAATGTTTTAAACACCCAGATTTTATGTGAATTCAATCAGTTGAAGGTGGCAATTTATATCTGATTATCACCTTTAAGATAGACTCCCTAAACCTAATTACAGTAAGCTGCTGCTTCTCGTTACTGCTCACTTGCTAAATCCTGTCAAACTCTTTGCAATCCCATGAACTGTCGTCTGCCAGACTCCTCTGTTAGAGGGCTTTCCACGCAAGAATACTGGAGTGAGCTGACATTTTCTTCTCCAGGAGATCTTCCTGACCAGGGACTGAACCTGTCTCCTGCATTAGCAGGCAGAGCCATCAGGAAAGCCCACGCTGCTGCTGTACTTTAATTGAAAATATACCACAGAAAGAATAAAAATATGAATCACAAATTGGAAAATGAACTTTGTTATCCATACATTTGATGAGAGTTCAATATCCAGAATAGTAAAGAACACTTGTGAGGCAATAAAGAAAAGATTATTATTAAAGTTAGTAAGAGAGTTGATCTTGAGAATTCTTATCAGAAGGAAAAAACTTTTTTTAAAAAACTGTATCTATGAAATGAGGGATGCTGACTAAATTTACTGCCATAAACACTTCACAGTATATGTAATTCAAACCATTATGCAGTGCACTTTGAACTTACAGTGATGTATGCTACTTATATTTCAATAAAACTGGGGGAACAGTTAAAATAAAACCCGGTACTAGAGATTTCCATTCTCCCACTCCATCGTCACTACTTACATGATTTCTTTTCTGTTGCAGTGAGCGCCTTCGGGGATCACCTGGACTTTTGCAATGAATTTGGGAGAAATAAAGTCAGATTGTGTCTGAACACAATGACATCGCAACTCTTGGCCCTCACAGGGATCAACTGTGTGAGAAAGAACAGTGAAAACTAAACACAGTCATGATGCTTAATTACTTGCTTATGAAATATGAAATCAATGCAGCAGGATACTCAATTCACCAAATACGATCAGAAATGTTTATGGAGATAATCACACAAATATAATCATATGTTATTATTATGATCAATGAAGCTATTGAGCATCAGCTATGTTTGAGAAATGGGTAAGGACACTAGACCAAAAATTGATTGCTTCAAAGTATATATGATCAATAAGAAAATGTTTAATGGTAAAAAAATCAACTTCATTGCTTTTTGTAAAATGTTTTAAACACCCAGATTTTATGTGAATTCAATCAGTTGAAGGTGGCAATTTATATCTGATTATCACCTTTAAGATAGACTCCCTAAACCTAATTACAGTAAGCTGCTGCTTCTCGTTACTGCTCACTTGCTAAATCCTGTCAAACTCTTTGCAATCCCATGAACTGTCGTCTGCCAGACTCCTCTGTTAGAGGGGCTTTCCACGCAAGAATACTGGAGTGAGCTGACATTTTCTTCTCCAGGAGATCTTCCTGACCAGGGACTGAACCTGTCTCCTGCATTAGCAGGCAGATTCTCTACCACTGAGCCATCAGGAAAGCCCACGCTGCTGCTGTAATCTTTAATAAGAAAAGCACAGGCCCTTACAGTGCGCCAATCTGCCAAAACAGGAAACATAAGAGATACGGGTTCAATCTCTGTATCAGGAAGATCCCCTGAAGAAGGAAAAGACAACTCACTCCAGCATCCTTGCCTGGAGAATCCCACGGACAGAGGAGTCTGAAGGGCTACAGTGCATAGCGTTGCAGACTCGGACACGACTGAACCGACTTAGCATGCATGTAAAGGTGTGTGTGTATATTCCCCATATTCCCAATATATGCAACCGATTTAAAAATTTTAATTCAGCAGGAACTCTTTGATATGCCATAATCTAAATGTATGGTCTGCTTAGGTTTTAATTCTATAGCTTTTACGTTTTGCCTTAATACCAGATTCAGTCTCATTAGGTCTGGAAACATTTTGGCTCTGAATGTTTCCAAAGCCTAGAAGCAAAAGATGAAAGCCATAGTTGCCTTACCTGAGGTGCCAAGGACAAGGATAGCCAGCAGGAGGAGCAATTGTGAGTTCTCTGTAGCCATGTTTGTGTTTGATCTTGATCCTTGTCTGAATGGTGGAGTCAACATAGCAGCCTCTTTTATGTGCTTTCTGTAACCCCGGGAGTTTTGATGTTGTTCTTGGATTCTCTTTCCATAGAAGAATAAAAGGAGAAACTTATTCTAGTGACATGCTATTTACAAGCCAATAAGGAAGCTGGGTTTGTTTTTCAAGCTTTGTTGTAATTGAGGGTTTGGGAGCATGATGAGATGAATTTGTAGAACAAAGAAATCAACCCATTATTCCTTGGGGGTGAAACTGCGTAATTGTGAAGTATTAGGTGCCAGTTACAATTAGTAACTTACAGAATGGAATAATAAAAGATGTCTATACATTGTTTCAAAGGTCCTGTTCTTACAATGTAGGAAATGAAGATGCTTTTCATCAGCAAGTGTTTACTTTTGGCTTCTGTGCCTATTTGCATAAATCCATTCAAGGTTATAATAGCTCTTCCAAGCTCTAAGTATACTTATGTGTGGATGTGCATGCATGCTAGGTTGCCTTAGTCGTATCTGACACTTTGAACCACATGGACTAGATCCCATCGGGCTCCTCTGTCTGTGGGATTCTTCAGTCAAGACTACTGGAGTGGGTTGCCATTTCCTTCACCAGGGGATCTTCTCGACCCAGGGATTGAACCCCGCCCCCAACCCCCGACTTGTGTCTCCTAAATTGGGTTTTTTACCACTAGGGCTCCATATTTACAATATATATCTAAAGATATAAAGTTCAGATTACAGCAACTCCTGTCCTGTCAAGAACAGCAAACTATAGTTGACTTATGATTTAAAGGTAGCAGTTTCAATGGGCTTGAAGCTGAGTTAACTAAGGGAGGATTAGGAATTTCAATTTTGTTCCTTTAAGCAGTTTTATAAATGACTTTATCCTGAACAGATCACATTTCACTTATAAAGTTTTTTTTTGCATTAACAAAGCCAACACCAAAGCATTTGTTTCAGTTTCCTGGGGCTGCCATAACAAAGTGCCATAAACTGGGTGGCTTAGACAATAGAAACTTAGTCTCACAGTGGCAGAGTCTAGAAGTCAAAGATCATAGTGTTGGCAAGTTCTTTCCTAGATCTGGGAAGCAGGGAGCCATTTCAAGTGTCTCTCCTTGGGTTAGAGATGGCCATCTTCATCTTCGCATGCTGTTCTCCTGGTGTGCATGTCCAACTCCACGTTCCCCTTTTTGTAAGGACACCGGTTATATTTGATAACCCACTCTGCTGACCTGACTTTAGTTTACTTCTGTAAAAGTCCTATCTTCAAATGAGGCACTGGGGGGTTAGAACCTTAATCTATAAATTTGGGAGGTGGGAACAGGGGACACAATTCAACCTGTAACAACATTTAACTGAAGAATCAGTGATTACTGAGGGCGGATATAGTCTGAAAAAAACATTGTTTCAAAGGTCCTGTTCTTACAATGTAGGAAATGAAGATGCTTTTCATCAGCAAGTGTTTACTTTTGGCTTCTGTGCCTATTTGCATAAATCCATTCAAGGTTATAATAGCTCTTCCAAGCTCTAAGTATACTTATGTGTGGATGTGCATGCATGCTAGGTTGCCTTAGTCGTATCTGACACTTTGAACCACATGGACTAGATCCCATCGGGCCCTCTGTCTGTGGGATTCTTCAGTCAAGACTACTGGAGTGGGTTGCCATTTCCTTCACCAGGGGATCTTCTCGACCCAGGGATTGAACCCCGCCCCCAACCCCCGACTTGTGTCTCCTAAATTGGGTTTTTTACCACTAGGGCTCCATATTTACAATATATATCTAAAGATATAAAGTTCAGATTACAGCAACTCCTGTCCTGTCAAGAACAGCAAACTATAGTTGACTTATGATTTAAAGGTAGCAGTTTCAATGGGCTTGAAGCTGAGTTAACTAAGGGAGGATTAGGAATTTCAATTTTGTTCCTTTAAGCAGTTTTATAAATGACTTTATCCTGAACAGATCACATTTCACTTATAAAGTTTTTTTTTGCATTAACAAAGCCAACACCAAAGCATTTGTTTCAGTTTCCTGGGGCTGCCATAACAAAGTGCCATAAACTGGGTGGCTTAGACAATAGAAACTTAGTCTCACAGTGGCAGAGTCTAGAAGTCAAGATCATAGTGTTGGCAAGTTCTTTCCTAGATCTGGGAAGCAGGGAGCCATTTCAAGTGTCTCTCCTTGGGTTAGAGATGGCCATCTTCATCTTCGCATGCTGTTCTCCTGGTGTGCATGTCCAACTCCACGTTCCCCTTTTTGTAAGGACACCGGTTATATTTGATAACCCACTCTGCTGACCTGACTTTAGTTTACTTCTGTAAAAGTCCTATCTTCAAATGAGGCACTGGGGGGTTAGAACCTTAATCTATAAATTTGGGAGGTGGGAACAGGGGACACAATTCAACCTGTAACAACATTTAACTGAAGAATCAGTGATTACTGAGGGCTGATATAGTCTGAAGGTAAACTTAGTCTAATAAGAATGTCTTTTTTTTTTTTTCTAATTCTCATTACCTGCCAGGGCCTTTGTGTACACTAAGTATTTAAAGAGTAAAAATTAAATTTCTGCTCTTGGGAAGTTCATGGACTATAGGGAGAGGCAGATATATAAACTGATTAAAGATGTTGGTCTGTGTTATAGACACCCTGGAGGCAGAGGAGGGAGGACCTCCCTCTTAGAACCAGAGAAGACGTTACAACAGAGGCAACACGAGAGTTATTACAGATGAAGGGAAGCTCATATTAACAAAAGGCTGACAAACATTTGAGAGAGAGAGAATACACATCCACTAATTCTTGACCCTCGGTGAGAGCTGGCCATCCCACTTGTGAGTTGAGCAGACTTCTCAGCCATTCCCCAATTCCATATTTCTGAGTGGTGAAAACTCCTAGGAAAAGAAGCAGGAGAGAGAAGTTTGAGCTAGGAAACCACCAGCAATGTAGAGATGTTTCCCATTGTGGCTTCAATGCTCATCGGCAAGCAGAGTAGACACAAGTGGGGCATCAGCAGTGAAGACAGGACAAGCCCTTCCCTTGTAATGTGTATGAGGAGTCAGAGGAAGGAGAAATAGCATTGTCTGTGATTCGGGGTGCCCCCCCCCCACCCCCGCCCACACCGTTACACTATCACAGGTCTGCCACCTTTCCCATCTCCCAGTGCTTCTCCAGTTACTTCTGGGAGTCCCAAGAGGACATCTCTTGATACAGCTCACAAAGAAGGATGTGCAATACTAAGATGGGGTAAGCTGTATTTTCTCCTCTCCAGCTCTAATTCACTTAGGAACATTGCTCAGGACATCTCAGTCACTGTTCCCATTGCTGTTGCCGGCTGATGGTCCCTCAATGCTGTGACATGACACATAATATTCTTTTTCTACTTCCTTCATCCTCTGACCACAATTTCACATGCCTTGTGTTTCACTTCCTGCTGTGGCACTCCCGATGGGAAATCCCAGGAAATTTGATGTTAAAACTACACTGCAAAAAATAAAAATTGGCCTTCCCTTGTGGCTCAGTAGATAAGAACCAATCTGCCAATGCAGGAGACACAGGTTCGACCCCTGATCTGGGAAGATCCCACATACCACAGAGCAGCTAAACCCACACATCAACAAAGACCCAGCACAGCCAAAAATAAATAAATCAAAGTTTTTTTAAAAATAAAAATAAATAAAAATAAAAAGCTACACTGCATATCCACCTGACCCAACATTGAAGCTGAGATGATATTCATGGAGTTGGCCTGAGGACCAATGGAAGCTTTCCTGGAGCCACTGATAACATTTAAATCCCTGCATTTAAATCCAAAAGGGTATTCTGTCCTTACCTGTACTGTGTAGAGGGGAAATTAAGGTTAGGTCAAGGAACTCACCCAAGATCACAGAATTTACAACGGACAGAGCCAGGATTAACTCCAAAATAAATATTATTCTTTGAAATGATTGTTTTCAATCACCATGTGAACAGAGACATCTTTCTTCCTTTTAAAGTCTGTGTTCTGTACTGATAAAAGCTAAGTGGCCAGTATAGCAAGCTCAATGTTTGAGAATAAGGACTAGTCTAAGGAGTGAGGGCTTAATTAAACCCTCTGGGTCCCACTTGTAAACATTTCCCCAAGTCCTCTGACTTGGGGTTAGAGATCAAATGCTAACATTTATGGAGCATCTAGACAGTTGGCTTTAATTTATTCTGAAGTCCTCAGTTTCTTCCTTCTCATCTTGTTCATGATTAATATACTGGAGTTATGAAGAGATGATCATTTTTAACTTTCTAAGTGTGAAACAAAGCTCGCAGAAGTTGTTACTTGTGTGTGTGTGTGTGTGCTATGCTCAGTCACTCTCACGTGGAACTCTTTGTGACCCCATGGACTGTAGCCTACCAGAATTCCTCCGTCCATGCAAATTTCCAGGCAAGAATACTGTGGCCATTTCTTACTTTAAGGGGTCTTCCTGACCCCAAGATTAAACGCAAGTCTCTAGCGTCTCCTGCATTGGCAGACAGATTCTTTATCACTGCACCAACTGGCTTAGGAAATTATAAGGACTTTAGGAGCTCTGGTAGCTCAGACGGTAAAGAGTCTGCCTGCAGTGCAGGAGATATGGGTTCCATTCCTGAGCCAGGAAGATCCCCTGGAGAAGAAAATGGCAATCCATTCTGGTATTCTTGCCTGGAAAACCCCATGGATAGAGGATCTTGGTGAGCTACAGTCCATGGGTTACAAAGAGTCAGACACAAATGAACGACTAACACACGCACTTTAGGAACTCTGATCGGAAGCTGGGAAAGAAGACCAAAAAAGTGTATTTCTTACTACATTCCAATATCACAATAGGTACTCAGTTCCTTAAACAAATTTTTTTTTGCTTATTTATTTACGTATTTTTGGCTATTCTGGGTTTTCACTGTTGTATCAGGCTCTTTTCCAGTTGCAGGGAGTAGGGGCTACTCTCTAGTTGAGGTGAGCAGGCTTCTTCTTTGGAACTCAGACTCTAGGGCACACAGGCTTTAATAGCTGTGGCACATGGGTTCAATAGTTGCAGCATGTGGACCCAACAGTTGTGGCTCTGAAGCTCTAGAGCACAGGCTCAATAGTCGCGGCTCATGGGCTTAATTGTCCCACATCATGTGGGATCCTCCTGGATCAGGGATAGAAGCTGTGTCTCCTGCATTGGCAGGCGAACTCTTCACCACTGAGCTACCACGGAAGCCCCCTTAAACAACTATTTACTAAGCACCTACTACATGCCAGGCCTGGGACTAGGTTAGTCAACCACCACCACAAAAGCAGCAATAGTTCCAGTAGGAGGCAGGATGGTATAGTGGTTAGGAAGGCAGTTTGGACAGCCCTAATGTGACCTCTCTCTCTCTGGACTCCCTTGTTAGGTGTCCTTTGGCTTCTCATTTGCCCTCTTTATGCCTCAGTTTCCTCCTCTGTAAAACAGGGCTAGCTAGAGTCTCTGGATTTCTCTGGCCAGCCAGTGATCAAGACACCACGTTTCCAACAGGGGATCTGGGCTTCATCCCTGTTCAGGGAACTCGCCCCTCAGAACCCTTATTTACCCAGTCCCTTGGACAAGCCTGAACTTGATCTCAAGTACTCTGGATGCCAGCCTCACCTTGTTGACTCTGTTGAAGGCTTTTATGTAGGGCTTAAGATTTCCTGAATGCGTCCTCAATCAGAAACAAGCACACACACCACACATCCACAAACGTTCTTTTTCAGGCTTAAAGTGTGGTTTCTTTTAAATAAGAATCAGAACCAAGTTAACTTTTTTTCATAAAATAAATAATAAAAATAATGATATGATACACAAGTAGATTCAATCACATCCTGAATTATGTTACATGTAAATACTAACATAGAGTCCTTGAAAACCAAGCAGCACATAAAGGGACCTTTGTTCCCTGGCCATAACAGCTTTGTTTCTGTCTTGGAAAGTATGGTGTATTATGGTTACCCTGAGAAAATGTCGAAGACCAAGTTCCTGAGGGCTGTCTCAGGACAATCTGTCAATTTTCATAAAAACTGCACAAAAAAGGTGGTAACTATCACATTGAAATCTTAAAGCCATTTCACTCTGTTTGATAAACTGGCATAAAGGATCAGGATAACTAAACTCAGTGTTGAGATTCTTTACCATCTGAGCCACCAGGGAAGCCCAAGCTCAGAGATGGTGTTGTTTAGTCACCAACTCTTCAGGACCCCACAGACTGCAGTACACCAGGTTTCCCTGTCCCTCACCATCTCCTGGAGTCTGCCCAAGTTCAAGGGAGCCCCCCAAAGCAGAAGTAGTTACTTATAAATGAAAGTTAGAAAATTGAACCCAAGTGTCAATTAGATCTTTTATGGATTAATTAATCAGCCATTAACTTTTTATGCTTCTACTGATGACACAAAGTATTTGAGTTCTAAGAAAAAAAATCCTTTTCATCATCATTTCACTGTCAGTTTCATTAAAATGTCAATAATTGTTCGAAAAACCCTTTAGCCAAGGGAATGAAATGAAAGCTGTTGTTAAGACAGCTACAAGAGAAACTTCCTTGGTAGTCCAGTGGCTAAGGCTAAGCATTCCCAGTGAAGGGGACCACAATTCTGTCCCTGGTATGAGAACTAGATCCCACAAACAGTGAAGACCAAAGAGCCCAGGTGCCACAGCTCAGGTCCAGCACAACCAAATAAATAAATAAATACTAAAAATAAATAAATAAATAAATAACAGATTTCTATTGTTCAGTCACTCAGTTGTGTCCAACTCTTTGGGACTCCATGGACTGCAGCACATCAGCCTTTCCTGTCCTTCACTCTCTTTCAGAGTTTGCTCAGACTCATATCTATTGAGTCGGTGATGCCATCCAACCATCTCAGCCTCTGTACCCTTTTCCTCCTGCATTCTCTCTTTCTCAGTATCAGGGTCTTTTCCAATGAGTTGGCTCTTCGCATCAGGTGGCTGAAGTACTGGAACTTTAGTTTTAGCATCAGTCCTTCCAATGAATATTCAGGGTTGTTTTCCTTTAGGATTGACTTGTTTGATCTCCGTGCAGTCCAAGGGACTCCCAAGAGTCTTATCCAGTACCACAGTTCAAAAGCATGAATTCTTCAGTGCTCATCAGCCTTCTTTATGGTCCAGCACTCACATTGATACATGACTACTGGAGAAACTCTAGCTTTGACTATATGGACCTTTGTCAGCAAAGTAATGTCTCTGCTTTTGAATATGCTGTCTAGGTTTGTTACAGATATTCTTCCAAGGAGATGCTTGCTCCTTGGAAGAAAAGAATAGATAACATTTTTTTTAAGACAGCTACAAGACTAAAAATGATTTTTTAAAGAGGTAGACTAGAGCAGCAAGGTAGCAAGAAGCTCCTTATAAAAAGCAGCAATATGTTATTACTACCCTCATAATATTACAGTGACTCACACTTAGGGGAAAAGGCCAATGCATAGTTTGGAAAAGAACATTCTTAAATTGGTTAGATCCAAGGGGAAAGATAGCTATCAGCAGATGAAATTGAGTATAACTTTATAACTTGATTTGTCTGGGTAGCAAATAGATGCCCAAGAGGAGAACAATAAGTTGAGAAACACTGATGTAAATCATCATATTTATCCAGTAAAGATGGATCTTTTTCCTCATAAAAATGAAACAAACGTTGTTTAGTTTGAACTTTTTATTTTCATGTTATTTGTAAAACCATGAATAAATATCTAAACTTTTCTTTTCTCTGACATAGAAAAGAATTGCATAATTAATACGAAACAAGGCACTGTGCCTTACAAGAAAGACATAAAAATGTCCAAAGGGTATTTAGAACATTGTAGTTCTTAAAGTTTCACCATGAGAAACTTTTAAAACATACTGTGAAATCATTTCAATAGATAACAACTAATGACCTTTTAAACATTTACAAAAATAGATGTACACACGCATTCCCCCACCCCAACAATAAGCTCACTGTTTATTTAGATCCTTGAGCCTCTTTCACGAGGACTAACATACTGCGGCCTCCTCGGAAGTATTAGTTTAATAACTGGAGAATACTGGCAAACCTTCCACTTCAAACTCAGTAAGAATCAGGACTAAATGAACTTTTTTTTCCTCATAAAATAAATAATACAAATAATGATACAATGTCCAAGTAGATTCAATTACATCCTTAATTATGTCCCATGTAAATATTAATATAGTCTTCAAAAACCAAGCAACACATAAATAAATAAATAAATGAGCAAATAAATAGTTGGAAAAGCTCTCCTAAGAGATGTTAAAACATATTGAGCTGATCCAAGTGGTCTCAGGAGCTTGTGATTCTTTCGTTTCCTCTTTGATTCATGTAGGGGTAGGGCATACTTCAGGAACAGCCATCCAAGAGCTTCTGTTTTCCACCTGGTCAGTTGGAGTTGGACCTGTAAACAGCAAAAGTCTTCCTTGGTAGCTGTTCCAGAAGGTTAACTGCTCAGCACTCTTCTCCTGTCCTGATCCCCGGGTTCTAGAGATTTCTGACTCCAGTCTTCCCAGCCTGGCGCTCATCCTTTGTGGCAGAGGCCTCTAGGCCCTCGGATACTCTTACTTAGATGAAGGGGTCGGAGGTGGGCTGCAGTCTCTGCTGTATTATTGGCTACTATGGGCTACAAATGGCCAGAAGGATTACTCTCTCTACCCGTCATACTCTTTTAAGCCACATGATAAGTCCATTCAGTAACTACTATAGTTTTCCTTATTTTACTAAGCCTTAGATAAATCAAGTAACTGTCCTCGAGTCACGTGGCTAACAGGTGCTGGAACCCAGATGTGTGCCTGCTCTTTACCACCAAGCTTTAGGATCTACGGTGCAGAAAACCAAGGTTCGGCTTTTCAAAGTGAGGTTCAGAAAGGAAAAAAAAAAAGCCTGTGCTTTTAAAACAGATGGAAAGCTTTTTAACATAACTGCAATACCAGTGAGAATTTTAATGAAAGCAGTTTAATCTGCATTCATGCCTATGGGATGAGTCAAGAGCCAGTGGAAGTCACTGGAAATGTCCTGACACCAGAGCTGATGAATGATTTTAATGGCAAATTTAATTCTGAAATAAGGCTTTTTTCGCTCCTTCAGCTAAGTCCTGGGTTTCTCTGCCGTAATTTTCAAAGGGCAGAATGGCTCAGATCACACGAGTAAATAAAAACCGCAACTCACTTGTTGAGCATCTTCTCGATGACTTTCTTCACCATGGGGGCTTCGGGGTTGAGGCACACTTCCTGGCCAGTCTTGAGAGTGGCTCTGCAGAGAGAGGGGGGAAGCCACGTGAGGCGGGAGGTCCCGCTGCCGGTCAGGGCGGGGGCATCCGGATGGCCGGCTGGGGTGACAAGGACAACAGCGGTGGCTTTACTTACACGACTTCGGTCTGGCCGCAGTGGGGGCCCGGGGGCGTCACCTTCACGCTCTGGATGTTCTTGAAGTGAATCCCCTGCAGGGTCTGCAGGCACTGGCAGCGCAGTTCATTGACCACGGGCGCCCCTGCGGGAAGGACAGAGGGGGTTAGGGGCTGTCCCCGATGGGCATCCAGCCGCCCACGTCCCACTCAGCGGATCCCAGGCTCCGGGCTCACCTGCCGCGCGCCGGCAGGAGGCCACCAGGAGCAGGAGCAGCAGCGCGGCGCGGAAGAGCCGAGGGGCGGCGGGGGTCGCGGTGCGGGCCATGGGGCTCGGCTCGGAGGGCGTCTGTCCGCGGCGGGAAGGCTGGCGGGAGGCAGGCTGAGCTGGGCTCTGTGGCTCCTGAGCCGGGTGAACCCCTTTATTCTGATGGCCCAGGTTGCCAGCCCTGGGGCTAGTCCATTCAGTAACTACTATAGTTTTCCTTATTTTACTAAGTTTCAAGTAACTGCCGAGTCATGTGGCTAACAGGTGCTGGAACCCAGATGTGTGCCTGCTCTTTACCACCAAGCTTTAGGATCTACGGTGCAGAAAACCAAGGTTCGGCTTTTCAAAGTGAGGTTCAGAAAGGAAAAAAAGCCTGTGCTTTTAAAACAGATGGAAAGCTTTTTAACATAACTGCAATACCAGTGAGAATTTTAATGAAAGCAGTTTAATCTGCATTCATGCCTATGGGATGAGTCAAGAGCCAGTGGAAGTCACTGGAAATGTCCTGACACCAGAGCTGATGAATGATTTTAATGGCAAATTTAATTCTGAAATAAGGCTTTTTTCGCTCCTTCAGCTAAGTCCTGGGTTTCTCTGCCGTAATTTTCAAAGGGCAGAATGGCTCAGATCACACGAGTAAATAAAAACCGCAACTCACTTGTTGAGCATCTTCTCGATGACTTTCTTCACCATGGGGGCTTCGGGGTTGAGGCACACTTCCTGGCCAGTCTTGAGAGTGGCTCTGCAGAGAGAGGGGGGAAGCCACGTGAGGCGGGAGGTCCCGCTGCCGGTCAGGGCGGGGGCATCCGGATGGCCGGCTGGGGTGACAAGGACAACAGCGGTGGCTTTACTTACACGACTTCGGTCTGGCCGCAGTGGGGGCCCGGGGGCGTCACCTTCACGCTCTGGATGTTCTTGAAGTGAATCCCCTGCAGGGTCTGCAGGCACTGGCAGCGCAGTTCATTGACCACGGGCGCCCCTGCGGGAAGGACAGAGGGGGTTAGGGGCTGTCCCCGATGGGCATCCAGCCGCCCACGTCCCACTCAGCGGATCCCAGGCTCCGGGCTCACCTGCCGCGCGCCGGCAGGAGGCCACCAGGAGCAGGAGCAGCAGCGCGGCGCGGAAGAGCCGAGGGGCGGCGGGGGTCGCGGTGCGGGCCATGGGGCTCGGCTCGGAGGGCGTCTGTCCGCGGCGGGAAGGCTGGCGGGAGGCAGGCTGAGCTGGGCTCTGTGGCTCCCTGAGCCGGGTGAACCCCTTTTATTCTGATGGCCCCGGAGTTGCCAGCCCTGGGGCTAGGGAAATTCCCGGGTCCGGAAGGAAGGCGCGCCCCGCCCGCCTCTCGTGTAATCCGCGAACTCCGGGTGTCATCTTGTGCTTGAATCCTCAGGGTGCGGGGCGCTGGGGTAGGGGTGAGTCGCTGTCACGCTGAGACTCCCGCCCTGATGGAGGCTGTGGGTCCCAGGCCACCCTTGGTCCCTAGGCAGAAAGAGGGGAAGGCACTGGAGGGCGGACCCGAGGGACCGCCACAGGCGTGGGGAGATAGAGAGAATTCTTTCTTATTAGAAGAGGAGGAATTAAAGAGGAGCAAGCAGGTAGATTTTGGTTAGTATTTTACCCTTTATAGTTGTATATTCTGTCTCGCTGTCTTCTACTTTGCTTATTTCATCCATGTGGATGGAATGCTCCCTGTCAAAAATACAACTAACACTTTGGATTCCAGAGAAGAATGTTCAACTTGTTCCTCATGTTGCGTATTGTCAAATCACACTTAGGATATCTTGGTTACCGTTTCCATTTGGTGGGAACTGGGATCAGTGTCAAAAGTTGAATCCCAGGTTAATTGCAGTGAGCGATGAGGACTGGCTGTAAAAGGACCTAGTCTTTTGGGTCCTGCTCAATTCCCTCTCCCAGTAGCAATCTTGGAATTTTCAAAATGCCCGACATATCTCCTTTTCCAGGTAGGAAGGGTTCAGGGTTTGTGTCAGAATATGGGATGGCAGTCACTCTGAAGCTGTGGGCACTGTAGGGGTCACCTCTTCTGGATAAAATAACGCCTGAACATTAGAGAGTGGTGCCTGCTGCCTAGCATGTGCCTGGATGAAATAAGGAGTGTGGAATCACACGTAAAAGCCCATTCCATTCACTGAAGGGGGACCATCCGTGTTGGTTCTCCTTTTGCTTGAAATAGAGACATGTCTCTTTCCTGACTAGAAATTTCAGTCTTTTCACCTGAAGACTGTATTATGTTTTCATCAGAGCTTTTTAGAACTCTTGCTTGACTCAACATTAAGTCTAGAAGGTTTAAGTGTCACTATTCGGGTTGGCAGAAGATGCTTGCAAACTGTGGTGTTGGAGAAGACTCTTGAGAGTCCCTTGGAATGCAAGGACATCAAATCAGTCAATTCTAAAGGAATTCATTGGAAGGACTGATGCTGAAGCTGAATCTCTAGTGCTTTGACCACCTGATGTGAAGAGCTGACTCCCTAAAAAAGACCCTGATGCTTGGAAGGATGGAGCGCAGCTTAGGAGAAGGGGGAAATAGAAGTTGAGATAGTTGGATGGCCTCACTGACTCAATAGACAGGAGTTGGAGCAAACTCTGGGAGATAGTGGAGGACTGGGAACCCTGGTGTGCTGTTCTTTCTTATTAGAAGAGGAGGAATTAAAGAGGAGCAAGCAGGTAGATTTTGGTTAGTATTTTACCCTTTATAGTTGTATATTCTGTCTCGCTGTCTTCTACTTTGCTTATTTCATCCATGTGGATGGAATGCTCCCTGTCAAAAATACAACTAACACTTTGGATTCCAGAGAAGAATGTTCAACTTGTTCCTCATGTTGCGTATTGTCAAATCACACTTAGGATATCTTGGTTACCGTTTCCATTTGGTGGGAACTGGGATCAGTGTCAAAAGTTGAATCCCAGGTTAATTGCAGTGAGCGATGAGGACTGGCTGTAAAAGGACCTAGTCTTTTGGGTCCTGCTCAATTCCCTCTCCCAGTAGCAATCTTGGAATTTTCAAAATGCCCGACATATCTCCTTTTCCAGGTAGGAAGGGTTCAGGGTTTGTGTCAGAATATGGGATGGCAGTCACTCTGAAGCTGTGGGCACTGTAGGGGTCACCTCTTCTGGATAAAATAACGCCTGAACATTAGAGAGTGGTGCCTGCTGCCTAGCATGTGCCTGGATGAAATAAGGAGTGTGGAATCACACGTAAAAGCCCATTCCATTCACTGAAGGGGGACCATCCGTGTTGGTTCTCCTTTTGCTTGAAATAGAGACATGTCTCTTTCCTGACTAGAAATTTCAGTCTTTTCACCTGAAGACTGTATTATGTTTTCATCAGAGCTTTTTAGAACTCTTGCTTGACTCAACATTAAGTCTAGAAGGTTTAAGTGTCACTATTCGGGTTGGCAGAAGATGCTTGCAAACTGTGGTGTTGGAGAAGACTCTTGAGAGTCCCTTGGAATGCAAGGACATCAAATCAGTCAATTCTAAAGGAATTCATTGGAAGGACTGATGCTGAAGCTGAATCTCTAGTGCTTTGACCACCTGATGTGAAGAGCTGACTCCCTAAAAAAGACCCTGATGCTTGGAAGGATGGAGCGCAGCTTAGGAGAAGGGGGAAATAGAAGTTGAGATAGTTGGATGGCCTCACTGACTCAATAGACAGGAGTTGGAGCAAACTCTGGGAGATAGTGGAGGACTGGGAACCCTG
Organism: Tragulus kanchil; assembly: GCA_022376925.1. Lineage (NCBI taxonomy): Eukaryota > Metazoa > Chordata > Mammalia > Artiodactyla > Tragulidae > Tragulus > Tragulus kanchil. Next base: position 157,529,465 of record JAIOJX010000025.1, on the reverse strand, counting down.
GTGTGCTGCTGTCCATGGACTCCCAAAGAGTTGGACATGACTTATTGAGTGAACAGCAAAAAAATCCAGGTTGGATTCAGACCTCTTGAAGACGTGGAATATAATGAGAATGGGAAGAGAAGAAAGAAATGACCTCTGGCCTAGGGACCAGCATCTAGGAACAGGGCTCCAGGCAGCCCAGCTCAGTGGGTGAGAACTCCCATATCATAGCCAGCTGGCCTGCAGCCACATCACTTGCATTGCCATCTGTTACCTGCACACTGTTAAATATTACTTTGCTCACCCTACAATGATTATGAGAACTAAGTCAACATGTGTGAGAGTCAGCTGAAATTATACACCTTATATATGCTTGTTAAACAGATAAGATGGAAATTTTGTTCCCATTATGGCCTTAACAAAAACTCTGTTATGAATCTTTCTATAAAGAAAAAAAATAACAGAAATGTTCACTCCCTAACTTTTCTTTTTGTATTTAAGAAACATTCTGAATTAGATCCTCTGAAAGGAATGCAGTTACACTCTACTAGGAAATGTACTAACATGGGATTTGGGCATTTTTGTTTATTTGTTTTTTGTTGTTTCTTTTGAGACCTATCATTTTTCATACTTTCAATCAACTCATCTGTTGGAAAGGAGCTTGAATTCTAGACTATCCACCTTATTTATTGGAAGAGTTTTATTGAAATGAACAACTGTCGGGCTTCCCTGGTAGGTCAGTGGTAGAGTTAGCCGGCCAGTGCAGGAGACATGGGTTCGATCCCTGATCTGGGAGGATCCCACATGCTGTGGAGCATGTAAGCCCGTGAGCCACAACCATTGTGCCTGTGCTCTAGAGCCTCAGAGCCACAACTATTGAGCCCATGTGCTGCAGCTACTGAAGCCCATGGGCCCTAGAGTTCGAGTTCTACAGCAAGAGAAGTCACTGAAACTAACAGCCTGCTCACCTCAACTAGAGAACAGTCCCTGCTCCCTACACCTAGAGAAGAAGAGCCTGTGGCAGCAGTGAAAACCCAGAATAGCCAAAAATAAATAAATAAAAATTTCAGTATGATCCTGAAAGAAAAACCTGAGAAATTAAAATGTATTGAAACTGAAAGTCTCAGTCTTTCCAACTCTTTGAGACCCCATGGACTGTAGCCTTCCAGGCTTCTCTGCCCATGGAATTCTCCAAGAAAGAATACTGGAGTCAGTAGCCATTCTCTTCTCCAGGGGATTTTCCCAACCCAGGGACTGAACCCAGGTCTCTTGCATTGTGGGCAAATTATTTTATCACCTGACTTGTAAAGTTTGTATTAAGCCACAGAAAAGAAAAATAATCTAAAGGTTATTAAATATGGTGACAAGCTCAGGAATAATTTAGAATTTGTGTTATTTCTTCCCTTGCTATCAATTACATTGGGGGATTTCATGGGAATACAAAGTTAGTCTTTAAAAGTTGTACCATGTGTTGTTTTGTTTTCTAATTGTAAGTAATGTCATCTCAGTTTCTAATGTTTATAAAAGTCATAAAGGCGTAACGAGATTATTTTTCCTCTAGTCTCTCTTTGCTTTTGTCTACAGAACAAATTTAACAGGTCACTGAAAATTAGCTTTTTTCTTCAGCAGACGTGATAGCCAATAAGTTACAAGAGCACACAGGGCCCTGAGTGAATGTGAAAGAGGTCACTTCCTTTACTTCATTGCCACAGACCATTGACAAGCTGTTAAGCCTCTGTGCCCACCCCAAGATGCAGCACAAAGACTGGGTGCCAAATTCTAGGCTCTCTTCTAAAAGTTATACAGATATTGACCCATTCAATCTTTCAAACATCTCTGTGAAAGTATTTGCTGTTATCTTTCTGGTATTTTAAGGTGACAAATAAGAAAACTGAGATCCAGAGGTTAAGGAACTTCCCTAAGGTCACCAGATATTGACCCCTGGGACTCTAACCCAAAGGAAATGGCTTTTAACCATTGTGTTATGATTACAGTGCTCTGTGATATATGATTAGAATTTTTCTGGGGATTTCTCTGGTGGTTCAGTGGTGAAGATGCTATACTTCCAATGCAGGAGCTGTGGATTTGATCCCTGTTTGGGGAACTAAGATCCTGGATGCTTAGTAGTGTGGCTGAAAAAAAAAAAAGTTATTTTATTTTATTTTGTTTTTATTTGCCTCATGGTCCAGTGGTTGAGAATCTGCCAGCCAATGCAGGGTAAATGGATTCGATCCCTGGTCCCAGAGGATTCCACAGGTCATGGGGTAACTAAGTCCATGGTCCACAGCAAGAAAAGCCACCACAATGAGAAGCCCACACATGTAATGAGAGAGTAGCACCTCTTGCTGCAACTAGAGAATGCCTGCATGCAGCAATGAAGACCCAGCGCAACCAAAAAAAAATAAAAATAAAAATAAAAAACAACCCATTTCCAGAGAGGAATAATTTTTAAAAGATTGGTTTCATGAGTAGCATAACTCTCTCCTATAGCATAGGTAGAGCCTGAAATGTTTTCTTAAAGTATCCAATTCTGAAAAAACTAGTAACTTTGCCATAGAGAAATCTGGCAGACATTCTCTTATCTAAACAATGATGATGATGGTTAAAATCATCAGTGTGATGTTATGTGAATATCATGTATGATATGATGTGATGAGAAAGGCACTTCACCTCTTTGGTGCTCCTCCCAAAGTTATGTATGGTTTCCAACCATAAGGAAACTGTTTTTCAAACCTAAACTGAAGAGTATTTAATTGTTGACCTGTAGTCTCCAGAAATGTCAAGATCATGAAAATTGGGAAAGACTGAGAAACTGTTACAGGCCAAAGGAAAGTATAGAGAAGTATAGAGACATAACAACTAAATGCAATGTGGTAGGCTGGATTGAATGATGGAACAGAAAGAGGGCAGGAAGTGGGAAAACTCATGAAATTCAATGGAGTCTGGTGATTCATTAGTCGTAGTATACCAACGCTGATTTCTTAGCTTTGCTCGATATGCCATGAGAATGTAAAATTGTCCAATAGAGGAAATCAAGTGAAGAGTACCCAGAAACTGTAGTATCCTTGCAACGTTTATAATTCAAAATCATTTCAAAATAAAAAGGCCGTTTAACAAAAAAGAAAACATTTTCTAAATCACTATGATGAAATCAGTGACCACACATGCTTTACCTAGTAGCTTCCTAGGAAGGCAGTTCAATTCTTTGTCAAGTTCATCTTTGCTTACCTATGAAAATTCAGACTATCAGCTGCCCAATTTTGGACACTTCATCATGTTTCATAGTCTTAATAATTTGTACTCAACATTAATCATGCTGTCCAAATCTCTAATCATGCTGTCCAAATCTCTCATCTATTTCTTGTAACTGATGAAAAACAGTAAGTGTTTGCTGTTATGATCTAGGGACCCAATCCAAAACTGACGTCAATGAACGTATTCAAGGAAAGTGGAATTCCAGTTTAGCTATAGGAGCTGCCAAAAAAAAAAAAAAAATGACGTAAATGAAACACGTCAAGAGGTACCCAGCATTTATAAATTGTATAGATTAACTTCTGGGAATGACAATCAAAATCAATTGGTTTTGAAAATGAAGGAAAAATTTCTCTTGTGGTTGTTATTATTTTCTCCTTCATATGCCACTTGAATTCATGAGTTCCTCATTAAACAAAATGCGGAAGCACTTATAAGCAAAGAAATGCTTAGTCTAGTAAATCAACAAATTCATTTTCTTGTTTGAACAAGTGCCTCTTTAAGCCAATTACTTGTGCAAAAGTTGAAGACCAGGTTTTTATGTACAGTCTTTGAACCCATGAAAGGCATGATTCTTAAGTAAATGAAATGAACTTTAAAATGGAACATTTGATGGTTCTTAAGTAAATGAAAATTAGTAAAATCCAGGGTGCTTGCCATCCTGTTTTTACAGGCCAAAGGAAAGTATAGAGAAGTATAGAGACATAACAACTAAATGCAATGTGGTAGGCTGGATTGAATGATGGAACAGAAAGAGGGCAGGAAGTGGGAAAACTCATGAAATTCAATGGAGTCTGGTGATTCATTAGTCGTAGTATACCAACGCTGATTTCTTAGCTTTGCTCGATATGCCATGAGAATGTAAAATTGTCCAATAGAGGAAATCAAGTGAAGAGTACCCAGAAACTGTAGTATCCTTGCAACGTTTATAATTCAAAATCATTTCAAAATAAAAAGGCCGTTTAACAAAAAAGAAAACATTTTCTAAATCACTATGATGAAATCAGTGACCACACATGCTTTACCTAGTAGCTTCCTAGGAAGGCAGTTCAATTCTTTGTCAAGTTCATCTTTGCTTACCTATGAAAATTCAGACTATCAGCTGCCCAATTTTGGACACTTCATCATGTTTCATAGTCTTAATAATTTGTACTCAACATTAATCATGCTGTCCAAATCTCTAATCATGCTGTCCAAATCTCTCATCTATTTCTTGTAACTGATGAAAAACAGTAAGTGTTTGCTGTTATGATCTAGGGACCCAATCCAAAACTGACGTCAATGAACGTATTCAAGGAAAGTGGAATTCCAGTTTAGCTATAGGAGCTGCCAAAAAAAAAAAAAAAATGACGTAAATGAAACACGTCAAGAGGTACCCAGCATTTATAAATTGTATAGATTAACTTCTGGGAATGACAATCAAAATCAATTGGTTTTGAAAATGAAGGAAAAATTTCTCTTGTGGTTGTTATTATTTTCTCCTTCATATGCCACTTGAATTCATGAGTTCCTCATTAAACAAAATGCGGAAGCACTTATAAGCAAAGAAATGCTTAGTCTAGTAAATCAACAAATTCATTTTCTTGTTTGAACAAGTGCCTCTTTAAGCCAATTACTTGTGCAAAAGTTGAAGACCAGGTTTTTATGTACAGTCTTTGAACCCATGAAAGGCATGATTCTTAAGTAAATGAAATGAACTTTAAAATGGAACATTTGATGGTGAAATCACTTTCCCTGCAATTGGTACGAATCTTTTGAAATTGACTATTAGTAAAATCCAGGGTGCTTGCATCCTGTAGGTCCACTGTTTTACCCTAGTCATTGATGCAGCAACTGCCTGCAATGCAAGCTGGTATAAACTTACAGCTCCAAGCTTTAGCTGTACTTTCTTCACCAAAGTTTCTTTACCACCGCAGTGAAAAAAAAAACCTCTTGCTCTTTCTTTCATGTTTCAGTCAGATATTCTACATGACATCTCAAAGGGTCCCAAACAGGATTGAACCCCAGTTGTATATACTCTCTTTTCCTATTTTACTCTTCCAAGTTCTCCAGTTCCATACATACGGAACATTTTCCCCAATAAATTTGCCTGCATTGTAAGCAGATGATTCAGGTTTTACTTTATGGCAGAAATACCCTGGGTAATATATTGCTCCATCCTGAAAACTAATCGTGTTGGTTGGCAGGAAGATATGGGCAGTATCATTTTCCTCTTACCTAGCTTGCTAAGAACTTATTCCCTCTCAACTTCCATCTCTATTTACCCTAGAATGATCTTGTATGATGCAATGACTTTGGCTCCGAGGGGAGAAAACCATAGATGTTTGAACATGACCTTAAATTCCTTGATCCATCCATCTTTACAAGCCAGCGGCATTAGTGTGTACCAGCATCAAGGTGTAGGGGAAGAAAATGTTTCCCTTCTTCTCTTCTTGGTTCTTTGGCTGACCTAATAATTAAGTGTGACAGAGTAACTTGAGAAACACGCAAGAGGTACCCAGCATTTATAAATTGTATAGATTAACTTGGGAATGACAATCAAAATCGGTTTTGAAAATGAAGGAAAAATTTCTCTTGTGGTTGTTATTATTTTCTCCTTCATATGCCACTTGAATTCATGAGTTCCTCATTAAACAAAATGCGGAAGCACTTATAAGCAAAGAAATGCTTAGTCTAGTAAATCAACAAATTCATTTTCTTGTTTGAACAAGTGCCTCTTTAAGCCAATTACTTGTGCAAAAGTTGAAGACCAGGTTTTTATGTACAGTCTTTGAACCCATGAAAGGCATGATTCTTAAGTAAATGAAATGAACTTTAAAATGGAACATTTGATGGTGAAATCACTTTCCCTGCAATTGGTACGAATCTTTTGAAATTGACTATTAGTAAAATCCAGGGTGCTTGCATCCTGTAGGTCCACTGTTTTACCCTAGTCATTGATGCAGCAACTGCCTGCAATGCAAGCTGGTATAAACTTACAGCTCCAAGCTTTAGCTGTACTTTCTTCACCAAAGTTTCTTTACCACCGCAGTGAAAAAAAAAACCTCTTGCTCTTTCTTTCATGTTTCAGTCAGATATTCTACATGACATCTCAAAGGGTCCCAAACAGGATTGAACCCCAGTTGTATATACTCTCTTTTCCTATTTTACTCTTCCAAGTTCTCCAGTTCCATACATACGGAACATTTTCCCCAATAAATTTGCCTGCATTGTAAGCAGATGATTCAGGTTTTACTTTATGGCAGAAATACCCTGGGTAATATATTGCTCCATCCTGAAAACTAATCGTGTTGGTTGGCAGGAAGATATGGGCAGTATCATTTTCCTCTTACCTAGCTTGCTAAGAACTTATTCCCTCTCAACTTCCATCTCTATTTACCCTAGAATGATCTTGTATGATGCAATGACTTTGGCTCCGAGGGGAGAAAACCATAGATGTTTGAACATGACCTTAAATTCCTTGATCCATCCATCTTTACAAGCCAGCGGCATTAGTGTGTACCAGCATCAAGGTGTAGGGGAAGAAAATGTTTCCCTTCTTCTCTTCTTGGTTCTTTGGCTGACCTAATAATTAAGTTGACATAAGACAGAGTAACTTGAGAAAAACAAATTTAACTTTATACATACAGGAGTCCCATAAAAATATAAGAATCAAAGAAGTGACCAAAATAGGTAGTTTTTATGCCTTTTGTTTGTTGTTGTTGTTATTTAGTCACTAAGTCACATTTGACTCTTTTGTGACCCCTCTTTTGTAGCATACTAGGCTCCTTTGTCCATGAGATTCTCCAGGCAAGAATATTGGAGTGGGGTATCATTCCTTTCTCTAGGGGATCTTCTCAATCCAAGGATTGAACCTGAGTCTCTTGCATTAGAAAGTGGATTCTTTACCACTGAGCCATCAGTTTATACCCTTTAGGAAAAACAAATCCTTTTGTGAAGAACTGACAAGACAAAGGGGTTCAAGCATGAGACAGTACATTATTGAAGAAGCAGCAAGGTATCTTTCTACATCTTTCTTGGCCTTAAATTCTCTATCTCTCATGTTAAGGATGATCCTCTTTTCTCCTGGTAGAGGAAGGGTACCTTTCACATGGGAAATTTATTTCCTGCTTTCATAAGGGCAAAGGAAGGTCAAAGTGTTCTTCTAGCACCAGTGGTTTCTTAGTCACTTTAATTCAAAATAGTCAATAGGCCAGTTAATGTCCTAGTGTCAAAAATATGTCAGTTCAGTTAAATACATGTCTCTTTTTAGGAGCTGGTGATGGCAGCTGGTTCCCAAAGTTAGGTCTATACTATGTTGAGTCATCAAGTTATTAGCAAGACATTAACATTGAAACAAGAGGAAAAACAACAACAAGGCAGAAATACCCTGGGTAATATATTGCTCCATCCTAAATACCCAGTATCATTTTCCTCTTACCTAGCTTGCTAAGAACTTATTCCCTCTCAACTTCCATCTCTATTTACCCTAGAATGATCTTGTATGATGCAATGACTTTGGCTCCGAGGGGAGAAAACCATAGATGTTTGAACATGACCTTAAATTCCTTGATCCATCCATCTTTACAAGCCAGCGGCATTAGTGTGTACCAGCATCAAGGTGTAGGGGAAGAAAATGTTTCCCTTCTTCTCTTCTTGGTTCTTTGGCTGACCTAATAATTAAGTTGACATAAGACAGAGTAACTTGAGAAAAACAAATTTAACTTTATACATACAGGAGTCCCATAAAAATATAAGAATCAAAGAAGTGACCAAAATAGGTAGTTTTTATGCCTTTTGTTTGTTGTTGTTGTTATTTAGTCACTAAGTCACATTTGACTCTTTTGTGACCCCTCTTTTGTAGCATACTAGGCTCCTTTGTCCATGAGATTCTCCAGGCAAGAATATTGGAGTGGGGTATCATTCCTTTCTCTAGGGGATCTTCTCAATCCAAGGATTGAACCTGAGTCTCTTGCATTAGAAAGTGGATTCTTTACCACTGAGCCATCAGTTTATACCCTTTAGGAAAAACAAATCCTTTTGTGAAGAACTGACAAGACAAAGGGGTTCAAGCATGAGACAGTACATTATTGAAGAAGCAGCAAGGTATCTTTCTACATCTTTCTTGGCCTTAAATTCTCTATCTCTCATGTTAAGGATGATCCTCTTTTCTCCTGGTAGAGGAAGGGTACCTTTCACATGGGAAATTTATTTCCTGCTTTCATAAGGGCAAAGGAAGGTCAAAGTGTTCTTCTAGCACCAGTGGTTTCTTAGTCACTTTAATTCAAAATAGTCAATAGGCCAGTTAATGTCCTAGTGTCAAAAATATGTCAGTTCAGTTAAATACATGTCTCTTTTTAGGAGCTGGTGATGGCAGCTGGTTCCCAAAGTTAGGTCTATACTATGTTGAGTCATCAAGTTATTAGCAAGACATTAACATTGAAACAAGAGGAAAAACAACAACAACACCAACAGTTAACGATTGCAGCAAATTGTAAACCAATCTGTGAGTTCTGAGGATAGCCAGTTGGGGATATTTCTAAATGTCAATCTCAAAGCATCTTTACATAGATTGAGGGGAGATGGTAACATGACCACCTGGCTTACAGTTTGAATGTTGGTAGAGATGCTTCTAAGTGACACACAAAGAACAGTCATGAACACTATTTGTGAGCTACTGTGGTGATTTCTCTGAAGTTTATATCAAGTTATCCAACTTTCATTCCCATGGCTTTTATTTTTTTCCATTTCTTTTCCCCAGTTGGGCCATGAGGCTTTCACCCAAAAGTTGAACCCTGGCCACAACAGTGAAAGCATTGAGTCCTAACCACTGAACCACCAGGGAACTCTCTTGCATGGCTTTGGGAAAAGGGTAGTATCACTTCTTAATGATTTCAAGTCATAAGGGTGGAAGAAAAGTTAGAAACATCGGTTTGGATAGTTGTATCCAGGTATTGGAGGAAACTATTAATAGAATAATTCAGGATGGACTTCTCTGGTGGTCTAATGAGTAAACAGTCTGCCTTGCAGTACAAGGAATCTAAGACTGGATCTTTAAAAAGCGTCTTGAGGTTAGGAAGGCAAGTCAAACACTTGCTTCGATACCTATAGATTTATGTTAATTCCTCTTTTTTTTTCTAGGTCCCCAAAATGTCTTGAAGCTCCTGTACCTGCCAGGAAGTGCCCTTCCTTTCTTACCTGATAAAGTTGCTATGAATCCTTTAAGCGAGTACCAGAAGAATTTCTCCAAGGAGCTTTATTGGCTCCACAAAGTCAACCTTAGTTCCTTAAAGCTGTCTAGTCATATCTTAGACTACGTATATCTCTCCCAAATATGCCATCTAATCAAAGCCTTGGTAATATAACCAAAATATCCAGTTATGTTCTGTTACAAGATGACGGAGGGATTCCCTGGTGGCTCGGCTGGTAATGAATCCGCCTGCAATGCAGGAGACCTCAGTTTGATTCCTGGCTTGGGAAGATCCCCTGGTGAAGGGATAGGCTACCCCCTCCAGGATTCTTGGGCTTCCCTGGTAGCTCAAATGGTAAAAAGTCCACTTGAAATGCAGGAGACCTGGGTTCAATCCCTGGGCTTAGAAGATCCCCTGGAAAAGGGAAAGGCCACCTTCTCCAGGATTCTTGCCTTGAGAAATTCATGGTTCACCATGGGTCACAAGAAGTTAGGCATGACTGAGTGACTTCACTTTTGCAAAAGAATAGAATCTTAGTGAATTTATGCTAATAACTGCATTGCCATGAAAATAAGAATACTCCCAAAAAGTCACTAATTCTGGAGGAATCAGCTAAGGAGAAAAAAAGAATTGCTTTATCTTTGTTCACAAAAGGATATTTACTAAATTTCCATAAGTCATAATATCTTAAGAGGAAAGATTTCCTTGTATCTGGAAAACAAAAAGTTAAAGAACTGGCAATATATTTTATGTCATAAAAATTATAATCATCCTTGTCAGTTCATTCAGCCCCATGTAACTGATTCATATTGATCTTGACATTTTGTTGGGAGTTTAATGATGCCATCAGTTTTTGTTTTTGTATTTTTTTTTTATTAGAACTTTTTAAGTTCCTACCCACTTCAGTGGTCTGTTCTTAAATACATCAGAAACCTGTATTCTAGAGTGCTTGTCAGGTTCCTTCCCATGAATTTCATTGAAGATGAAATACCTTTGCATAAAAGCTTTTGAAAAGAATCAGAGTTAAAGAGTAACTGTCTATAAATAACAAAAGACTTCAAAATTACAATGGTTAAAGATCAGATGAGAGTTCATTACAATGCAATTGATAAGGAAATTTAGCTATTTCTGTGGCATACAACATTTTAGGAAAAGAAGTATACAGATTTCTCCAAGGAGCTTTATTGGCTCCACAAAGTCAACCTTAGTTCCTTAAAGCTGTCTAGTCATATCTTAGACTACGTATATCTCTCCCAAATATGCCATCTAATCAAAGCCTTGGTAATATAACCAAAATATCCAGTTATGTTCTGTTACAAGATGACGGAGGGATTCCCTGGTGGCTCGGCTGGTAATGAATCCGCCTGCAATGCAGGAGACCTCAGTTTGATTCCTGGCTTGGGAAGATCCCCTGGTGAAGGGATAGGCTACCCCCTCCAGGATTCTTGGGCTTCCCTGGTAGCTCAAATGGTAAAAAGTCCACTTGAAATGCAGGAGACCTGGGTTCAATCCCTGGGCTTAGAAGACCCCCTGGAAAAGGGAAAGGCCACCTTCTCCAGGATTCTTGCCTTGAGAAATTCATGGTTCACCATGGGTCACAAGAAGTTAGGCATGACTGAGTGACTTCACTTTTGCAAAAGAATAGAATCTTAGTGAATTTATGCTAATAACTGCATTGCCATGAAAATAAGAATACTCCCAAAAAGTCACTAATTCTGGAGGAATCAGCTAAGGAGAAAAAAAGAATTGCTTTATCTTTGTTCACAAAAGGATATTTACTAAATTTCCATAAGTCATAATATCTTAAGAGGAAAGATTTCCTTGTATCTGGAAAACAAAAAGTTAAAGAACTGGCAATATATTTTATGTCATAAAAATTATAATCATCCTTGTCAGTTCATTCAGCCCCATGTAACTGATTCATATTGATCTTGACATTTTGTTGGGAGTTTAATGATGCCATCAGTTTTTGTTTTTGTATTTTTTTTTTATTAGAACTTTTTAAGTTCCTACCCACTTCAGTGGTCTGTTCTTAAATACATCAGAAACCTGTATTCTAGAGTGCTTGTCAGGTTCCTTCCCATGAATTTCATTGAAGATGAAATACCTTTGCATAAAAGCTTTTGAAAAGAATCAGAGTTAAAGAGTAACTGTCTATAAATAACAAAAGACTTCAAAATTACAATGGTTAAAGATCAGATGAGAGTTCATTACAATGCAATTGATAAGGAAATTTAGCTATTTCTGTGGCATACAACATTTTAGGATAATAAGAATTACAGTAACAGTATATCAAGATGTATCAGATTTTTTGGAATTTCATGTAATTTATAGAACACTTATTAATACATTAATAACATTCACCCATATAGTATAACCTAAGCAGTTTTCCATGTAATTTAATGCACCAAATAAGCCTAATTAATGTAACATCTCTCTCTCCCTCTCCCTCTCTTACTCTTCTTCTCTATTTTTATATGGAGAGAAAACAAATCTGTTAAGATATTGCAGGGACTCTCTGGAAAATCCCAAAGTTAGTTTGAGGTCAAGAAAATTATTTAGAATTTGATTTGAGGAAGTTTGTCAAAAATATGAAAGGTTTTGGACACTTGACTAAAAAGGATCACAGATCATTATGAAAGAGTACCTAATTATCCATTTAACCAAAGTAACATTAAATGATTTCAAAGGCAAATCTAGAGTTATATAATTTTGAACAAAACTTAGCACTTTTGTTTATTTATTTTTTTTTATTATTTTTAAAGATTTATTTATTTATTTATTTTGGGTGGGGGTCGGGTTAGGGAGGGAGGGGAGTGGGCGGGCCACTTCTGTTGATCTTTTCATTTCTCTATTTTCATCCGTCTTTGTTCTTTGGCTCCTGTGGGCCTCCCATCGCGGTGGCGTCTGTCGTTGCAGAGCACCGGCTCTGGGCGCACGTGCTCCAGAGCTCCGGCTCGGTAATTGGACACATCGGTCCAGCCGCTCCGCGGCATGTGGGATCTTCCCTGATTCATATTGATCTTGACATTTTGTTGGGAGTTTAATGATGCCATCAGTTTTTGTTTTGTATTTTTTTTATTAGAACTTTTAAGTTCCTACCCACTTCAGTGGTCTGTTCTTAAATACATCAGAAACCTGTATTCTAGAGTGCTTGTCAGGTTCCTTCCCATGAATTTCATTGAAGATGAAATACCTTTGCATAAAAGCTTTTGAAAAGAATCAGAGTTAAAGAGTAACTGTCTATAAATAACAAAAGACTTCAAAATTACAATGGTTAAAGATCAGATGAGAGTTCATTACAATGCAATTGATAAGGAAATTTAGCTATTTCTGTGGCATACAACATTTTAGGATAATAAGAATTACAGTAACAGTATATCAAGATGTATCAGATTTTTTGGAATTTCATGTAATTTATAGAACACTTATTAATACATTAATAACATTCACCCATATAGTATAACCTAAGCAGTTTTCCATGTAATTTAATGCACCAAATAAGCCTAATTAATGTAACATCTCTCTCTCCCTCTCCCTCTCTTACTCTTCTTCTCTATTTTTATATGGAGAGAAACAAATCTGTTAAGATATTGCAGGGACTCTCTGGAAAATCCCAAAGTTAGTTTGAGGTCAAGAAAATTATTTAGAATTTGATTTGAGGAAGTTTGTCAAAAATATGAAAGGTTTTGGACACTTGACTAAAAAGGATCACAGATCATTATGAAAGAGTACCTAATTATCCATTTAACCAAAGTAACATTAAATGATTTCAAAGGCAAATCTAGAGTTATATAATTTTGAACAAAACTTAGCACTTTTGTTTATTTATTTTTTTTTATTATTTTTAAAGATTTATTTATTTATTTATTTTGGGTGGGGGTCGGGTTAGGGAGGGAGGGGAGTGGGCGGGCCACTTCTGTTGATCTTTTCATTTCTCTATTTTCATCCGTCTTTGTTCTTTGGCTCCTGTGGGCCTCCCATCGCGGTGGCGTCTGTCGTTGCAGAGCACCGGCTCTGGGCGCACGTGCTCCAGAGCTCCGGCTCGGTAATTGGACACATCGGTCCAGCCGCTCCGCGGCATGTGGGATCTTCCCAGGCCAGGGATCGAACCAGCACCCCTTGCACTGCAAGGCGGTGTCCTTACCCACTGGACCACCAGGGGAAGCCCAAAACTTAGCACTTTTAATATTAAAAAGACTTGGCTTACTTAAGTAATCAAAGACTAATGATAAAGGTAACATGAAGCATGGGGAATTATTATGGAAAGCACATAAATTCTGTTTTCTAGGCAGATCAATTTAAAAGATAAAAATAGCCTTTTATAATACCTTGTCAAGAACAGAGAAACCATCGAAGAAAACTTTGTTCTCTTAACAGATAGAGGAAAATTAAGTTCCAATTTTACATAAGTTCATTATTGATCACTGCAGCCATGAAATTATAAGACACTTGCTCCTTGGAAGAACAGCTATGACAAACCCAGACAGCATATCAAAAGCAGAGACATCACTTTGCCAACAAAATTTCATGTAGTCAAAGGTATGATTTTCCCAATAGTGATGTGTGAATGTGAGAGTTGAACCATAAAGAGGGCTGAACACAGAAGAATTGATGCCTTTAAACTGTGGTATTGGATGAGTGTCCCTCCGACTGCAAGGAAATCAAACTGTCAGTCCTAAAGGAAAACAACCCTGAATATTCATTGGAAAGACTGCTGCTGAAGCTGAAGCTCCAATACTTCAGCCTTCTGAAGTGAAGAGACAACTCATTAGAAAAGAGTCCAATGCTGGGGAAAATAGAAGGCAAATTAGAAGGGGATGACAGAGGATTAGCTGGTTAGATGGCATCACTGAGTCAATGGACATGAGTTTGAGCACGCTCTGGGAGATGGTAAAGGACAAGGAAGCCTTGCGTGCTGCAGTCCATGGAACTGCAAAGAGACATGACTGAGAGACTGAACTGACACTATTGATAGGAAAGTTTATATTTAAAACCCTTAAATAAATTTATTTAATCTTATCCAGCTTGATCACACTTTAAATTCCTTTTCTAAGATTCCTTTTTTTTTTTTTTTTTTTTACCAAATTCTGTTTTGTTTCCCATTCTGAAACAAGCAGCTTTACTTTAGGACAAAGTTATTTTCCTCAACAAAATGCCATCTTCAGTCTTCATAACTTTTCTTACCCAAAATGCACATCTTATTTTTCTGGCATACAGGATTGTCCAGTGTAATGAGAAGAAATACAGGATTGCCAAAATTGCAAAGGAATAAGGAAATGAGAAAACTTTTCTTAGAAAGAATCACGTAAGAAATTTATTTTGGAGATGAATAGCAAAAAGATTTCAACTACAAAGATTATGACTCATCATAAAAACTTGATATGGAGAATAATATCCACAGTGTTTTCCAATGTTCATTATTCCCCAAATTTTTAACCAGAAATATTTTTATTTTTCCTTGTTTGGCTCCGTCCATTCATTTGGGACATCTTTGAGACAGAGGATTCTGAATGATACTTATTTCAAAGAGGTGGCTCTGTTATTGTATGACCGAGCTAGTTTATTGATTGACATTTCTGAAGTAGTTAATGACATTAAATAATTTGAGACCCAACTAGGTGTGGAGGAAATTATGGCAGAGGTAGGGAAAGTATGACTTTGTTGTATGTTACTTATGTGTATGTTATGCATCAAATGTGAATATCTACAGTCAATAATGTTTAATGAGCACATATTATAGAATTTCTGTGTTATTGAATGGTGTAGATGGACAGATGAGGGGAACTCTTAGCACATTGCCTAATAGATACAAATGTGATTCTAACAACAAAAAAAAATATTGTAAACCACTGACTGGGCAAATGCATGAGTGTTTCATGATGTTTGTGGATAGTTTGATGATATCTCTGATCTTAACAAGGGCAGGAGTTGGGAAGAGAGTCTTTAATGTTCAGCCTAGTCTCTGCTGGCAAGGTGCCTTATCGAGCCTCTAGTTGTACCATTACATAATAGTACTAACTGCATTATTATTGCCTCTATGTACTTAATATCTGGCAATCTTTTATCTAGCACTTACTCTTAGGCATTTTTCTGGAAGTGGAAATGAAGAGAGGTTAATAGACATGACCCTTGTTCCCTGATCTCAAGAAAGAAAACGGATAAACAAAATCACAGTGCAGTCTGGTTGTAATTCTAATGGAAGTGTGTATAGACTGCTTTGCTTCTTTCTTCCCAGTAGATCCTATCATCATCCCTAGAATTACCAGAAAAAGAAGACCCTTTCCCCAAAACAGATGACAAGTAAGACTTGCTCATTCCAATGCAGCTCTTTGACTGCCCTCATTTCAAGTTTACTATCTCTCACCACAACACAGGCTAGTATTAGCATAATCTCCATGTTGTGTCTTCCTCAGCAAAGAAACAAATATTTGACAAGATTATATCTAAACTTTATTCCTTTGCCTTGTTTTCTTTACTAAATAAACAGTTAAGCCAGGCTCCCAAATCACCAGATGTCCTGTGGATTTTATAATCTTATAGATATGTTGGTGGATAAACATTGTGGCTTTATTATTTAATTTTCTTTTAGTTGTTACCATGAAGGGAAAATACAGCTAGTGCCTATCATATTAACTGGTTATCTGGACTCAAATTTTGGGTTGTGGTTCTATGCAGGGGAAGTTACAGCTTGTTGATCACATTCTTAATGGGTTGCTTCTTAGTTCGAGGATTGTGGTTACTCCTGTATGCAAAGGGTGCATACTGTGGGGGTAAAACTCCAAAGAAAGGGTAGAAAAGTAAATTTACTTATTCAGTTCCAATTTTGACTCAAGCTCATGCTAGCTTGTATTATAAGTGAGATCTACTCCTTTGCACAGTCTTGTGGGGTGGACATTACTGCCCTAGTCTGGCAAATGAGAAAATTGAGGAGACTCAGGCACAAAGAGTCAAATGATGTAACCCAGACTGCCTTATTCAGAAGCTTATTGGGCTAAAACCAGCAGCTATGAAGATTAAGAAGAGCCACACAGGATGAAGACATAAGTAGCAAACCAGGCATTAAATTCAATGACCATCTTTGCTTCTTTCCCAACACATTCTAGAAAGTAATGTCCTTTTGGCCCTTGATTCAGTTTTCATTATACCCCAAATTAGGATGCAAGTGACTGAAGCAGAATGGGCAGTGAATATTAGAAGGAGCTGAAAAGGCATAGAATTTGAACAATACAGATAATGACCTACTCGGTGTTACATCTTCCCCTCAAATACCACACCTTACGGCATTTCCATGGGCTTCCCTGGTGGTTCAGATGGTAAAGTACCTGTCTGCAATACAGGAGACCTGTGTTCAATCCCTAGGTCAGGAAGATATCCTGGAGAATGGAATGGCAACCTACTATAGCATTCTTGCCTGGAGAATTCCATGGACAGAGGAAGGCTACAGTTCACAGGGTCCCAAAGAGTTGGACACAACTGAGGGACTAAGAGCTTTTCATATCAAATAACTAATATTTTGAAAAATGGAATGAACATTTTTGAGTAGTGAAATTGCAAATTTTTTTAAGGTTCCTCCTCATTTTCTCTGTATTTTTAAGTTATCTCTAGTGAGCATGCATTTGCTGTCTTTTCTAATGAGAAAGAATATGAATATATCTTTATGACCAATTAAAACCTCAATACTCGCTACATTGAAGAGGAAACCTTTTTCACCACAAAGGCCTTAAAAGGTAAAAAAATGCAAAAATTAGAAAAATGAGAAAGTACATACCAGAGCAAAATACTCTTTGGTCATTTTGTTTATTAATAGAGTCTATGACTATGCAGTAATGGCCTAGTTTGTGGACATTTTCTGATGACTAATTCCAGTCAGGAAAAAAAAAAAAAGAAAGAAAGAAAAACAAAGTTCAAGTACATTCAACCTTTATCACTCCATGAATGTTTTAACAGCAAGCAGCAATAGTAAGTTGTTCTCTGATTGAGACTTCCTGGCAGGAAAGCCCTCTCTCAGCATCATTGCTGATAAAGGCAGCAGTTTGAAAGTATCCTCAGGCTAGTTAGCTAGGGTAATTCTGAAGGGAGAATTTACAAGGCATCAGCGTTGAAGGTCTTTGCAAAATTTGTTTTGGTCCCCTGCCCTTTGGGTCACACCCAGGAATTATTGCATCCAACTAAATATGCTTTTTTGTTGTTGTTGAATCAGACAGTAACAGAAAAAAAATGCCAAAAAATTATTGTACCATGCATGCCTCATTTTCAATGTATTCTTTCCCAAAGCTCACTTGGTTTGAGAAATTTTTATTGATTTATAACCTTTTTGTTTCCTCCAATTATCACCAAGAATCACTCTGTTAAATGCCTTGCTCAACACTCCAAGCTGACTGGAATTGTGTATTAAGAGCACTATGAGAGTGATAACAATAATTATCAATAATAGTTGCTAATTGCTCCTTCCAATTATCAGGAATGGAAACTGTGTTCAATCCCTAGGTCAGGAAGATATCCTGGAGAATGGAATGGCAACCTACTATAGCATTCTTGCCTGGAGAATTCCATGGACAGAGGAAGGCTACAGTTCACAGGGTCCCAAAGAGTTGGACACAACTGAGGGACTAAGAGCTTTTCATATCAAATAACTAATATTTTGAAAAATGGAATGAACATTTTTGAGTAGTGAAATTGCAAATTTTTTTAAGGTTCCTCCTCATTTTCTCTGTATTTTTAAGTTATCTCTAGTGAGCATGCATTTGCTGTCTTTTCTAATGAGAAAGAATATGAATATATCTTTATGACCAATTAAAACCTCAATACTCGCTACATTGAAGAGGAAACCTTTTTCACCACAAAGGCCTTAAAAGGTAAAAAAATGCAAAAATTAGAAAAATGAGAAAGTACATACCAGAGCAAAATACTCTTTGGTCATTTTGTTTATTAATAGAGTCTATGACTATGCAGTAATGGCCTAGTTTGTGGACATTTTCTGATGACTAATTCCAGTCAGGAAAAAACAAAGAAAGAAAGAAAAACAAAGTTCAAGTACATTCAACCTTTATCACTCCATGAATGTTTTAACAGCAAGCAGCAATAGTAAGTTGTTCTCTGATTGAGACTTCCTGGCAGGAAAGCCCTCTCTCAGCATCATTGCTGATAAAGGCAGCAGTTTGAAAGTATCCTCAGGCTAGTTAGCTAGGGTAATTCTGAAGGGAGAATTTACAAGGCATCAGCGTTGAAGGTCTTTGCAAAATTTGTTTTGGTCCCCTGCCCTTTGGGTCACACCCAGGAATTATTGCATCCAACTAAATATGCTTTTTTGTTGTTGTTGAATCAGACAGTAACAGAAAAAAAATGCCAAAAAATTATTGTACCATGCATGCCTCATTTTCAATGTATTCTTTCCCAAAGCTCACTTGGTTTGAGAAATTTTTATTGATTTATAACCTTTTTGTTTCCTCCAATTATCACCAAGAATCACTCTGTTAAATGCCTTGCTCAACACTCCAAGCTGACTGGAATTGTGTATTAAGAGCACTATGAGAGTGATAACAATAATTATCAATAATAGTTGCTAATTGCTCCTTGGAAGAATAGCTATGTCACAACTAAACAGTGTTTTAAAAATCAGACACACCACTTTGCTGACAAAGGTCTGTAGAATCAAAGCTATGGTTTTTCCAGTAGTCATGTATGGCTGTGAGAGCTGGACCATAAGAAAGGTTGAACACTGAAGGAATGACGCTTTCAAACTCTGGTGTTGGAGAAGACTCTTGAGAGTCCTTTGGACTAATAAGAGATCAAAGCAGTCAATCCTAAAAGAAATCAACACTGAATACTCATTGGAAGCACTGATGCTGAAGCTGAAGCTCCAATACTCTGGTCACCTGATGCAAAGACATGACTCATTGGAAAATACCTCAATACTAGGAAAAATAGAAGGTAGAAGCAGAAGGGAATGACAGAGGATAAGATGACTGGATGGTATCATCAACTCAACGGACATGAGTTTAAGCAGGATATGGTAAAGGGCAGGGAAGTCTGAGGTGCTGCTGTCCATGGGGTCATAAAGAATCAGACATGACTGAGCAACTGAACTGGACTGAACTAAACTGAACTGGACTGAACTGATTCATTGGAAGGACTGATGTTGAAGCTGAAGCTCCAATACTTTGGCCACCTGAAAGAGCTGACTCATTGAAAAAGACCCTGATGTTGGGAAAAATTGAGGGCAAGAGGAGAACGGGGCAACAGAGGATGAGATGGTTGGATGACATCATTAACTCAATGGACATGTGCTTGAGCATACTCAGGGAGATGGTGATTGACAGAGAGGCCTGGAGTACTGCAGTTCATGGGTTTCAGGGCCCAAAGAGGAGAATTTACAAGGCATCAGCGTTGAAGGTCTTTGCAAAATTTGTTTTGGTCCCCTGCCCTTTGGGTCACACCCAGGAATTATTGCATCCAACTAAATATGCTTTTTGTTGTTGTTGAATCAGACAGTAACAGAAAAAATGCCAAAAAATTATTGTACCATGCATGCCTCATTTTCAATGTATTCTTTCCCAAAGCTCACTTGGTTTGAGAAATTTTTATTGATTTATAACCTTTTTGTTTCCTCCAATTATCACCAAGAATCACTCTGTTAAATGCCTTGCTCAACACTCCAAGCTGACTGGAATTGTGTATTAAGAGCACTATGAGAGTGATAACAATAATTATCAATAATAGTTGCTAATTGCTCCTTGGAAGAATAGCTATGTCACAACTAAACAGTGTTTTAAAAATCAGACACACCACTTTGCTGACAAAGGTCTGTAGAATCAAAGCTATGGTTTTTCCAGTAGTCATGTATGGCTGTGAGAGCTGGACCATAAGAAAGGTTGAACACTGAAGGAATGACGCTTTCAAACTCTGGTGTTGGAGAAGACTCTTGAGAGTCCTTTGGACTAATAAGAGATCAAAGCAGTCAATCCTAAAAGAAATCAACACTGAATACTCATTGGAAGCACTGATGCTGAAGCTGAAGCTCCAATACTCTGGTCACCTGATGCAAAGACATGACTCATTGGAAAATACCTCAATACTAGGAAAAATAGAAGGTAGAAGCAGAAGGGAATGACAGAGGATAAGATGACTGGATGGTATCATCAACTCAACGGACATGAGTTTAAGCAGGATATGGTAAAGGGCAGGGAAGTCTGAGGTGCTGCTGTCCATGGGGTCATAAAGAATCAGACATGACTGAGCAACTGAACTGGACTGAACTAAACTGAACTGGACTGAACTGATTCATTGGAAGGACTGATGTTGAAGCTGAAGCTCCAATACTTTGGCCACCTGAAAGAGCTGACTCATTGAAAAAGACCCTGATGTTGGGAAAAATTGAGGGCAAGAGGAGAACGGGGCAACAGAGGATGAGATGGTTGGATGACATCATTAACTCAATGGACATGTGCTTGAGCATACTCAGGGAGATGGTGATTGACAGAGAGGCCTGGAGTACTGCAGTTCATGGGTTTCAAAGAGTCAGACATGACTTAGCAACTGAACAATAACAATTTTTAATTACAGACTATGTAAGAGGAGATCTGCCAAGTGTTCACATGCATCATCTATTTAGTCCTCACAATCATTTATGAAGTAGACATTCACCCCCATTTCATGGATGAGGAAACTGAGGTGCAGAGGGGAAGTGAGTATATCATATCCTTGTAAACCATGCTAAGGGCTTAGGAACTTGAAGATAATTGGGTGTAGGGGCATAAGGTGGACTGAAAATTTAAAACACCAAATGGGTCAAAACTAGTTGGAAGACCTCTCCCTGTGGACACTCTAATTCTGCAGAATGATAAACATGCTGAGAGGACCTAATGATCTTGTGTCTTTTTATTTTGTCATCTTGTGGCAGTTTTCTGCTCCCCGCAACAGCCAAATTCCTAAACCATCTCCAAGAGCTGGTTTAGGGGTCAGTTCCTCTCTGAAAAATGTACCAATGACTTGTATGAGAGGTAGACTGGCATGAAAAGCAAGAGCAGGGAGTTGGAAGTCAGACTGATCTTCTCAGTCAGACTGGGAGACTCAATCTTTATGAGACAACTCTACAATGAGAATACTATTATCTAACAAACAAAGTGAATGTGGAAATGTAGACGATACTCTAAAACATTTTATAAGTGTCTATAAATACTGTCTATTTAAGTAGCTTGTTATCTCAAAGCCTCCTCACTTCCCCTCCCCAAAGAGACAGAGTAGGGTATTCTTCATTTTCTCTTAGCAGTCTAAGTCTGCCTTTACACACACCAGATTAAACGAGTCAGTCCAAAAGGAAATTAACCATGAATATTCATTGGAAGGACTCATGCTGAAGTTGAAGCTCCAATACTCTGGTCACCTGACGCAAAGAGACAACTCATTGAAAAAGGCCCTGATGCTGGGGAAAATAGAAGGCAGAGGGAGAAGGGGATGACAGAGGACAAGATGGTTGGATGGCATCACTGACTCAATGGACATGAGTTTGAGCCAGCTCTGGGAGATGGTGAAGGACAGGGACATCTGATGTGCCACCATCCATGGCGTTGCAAAGAGTCAGACATGACTGAGTGACTGAGCTGAACTGAACTCCATGAACATTGCCATCTTAGGTTGACATGACTTTAGGTCGTGGGTTAAAGTCTGTAGCTTTCTTCTACTTCAACTAGATTCTGCTTTATTGTCTATTATGGTAAGATTTCCATATCTTAACCTTTCGAACCTTCTGAAAATGTCACCTTATAGGGGAAAAAAGATTTCACAGGGTCCTTTTAAGAGGCAAGTAGATTGTAAGTAGGAGGATCAGAGGTGACAACAAAGGCAAATGTTGGAGTGATGTAGTTGGAAGATAGAAGCAAGGGCTAGGAGCCGAGAAATGCATGCAGTTTCTAGAAGGTAAGAAAGATAAGGAAATGAATTGTTCCCCAGAACCTCTTGAAGAAACGTAGCTCTGAGAACACCGTGAGATTAGCCTGTAAGCCCCATTTTGGACCTGTGATGTCCAGAATCGTATGATAATAAATTTATGTTCTTTAAGCCACAGAGTCTTTTTGGTGCTTTGTTATAGAAGCAAGGTAACTAATGCATCCTCTTTCAATACCATCCTTTCTTCCCAAAGTACAATAGTGTCTTCTTAAAGCATAAATGAAAATAAAACCTGTATCTCTCTTAATTTACACAGCTGTTTAATGCGCAATCTCAATATCTTTAGTGACACTCATGGAACAGTAGTAAACTGCAAATAAGGTTTTCCTGAACCTGAGAATGCTGAGGAAAGTGGCTATTTCCTGCTTAGAGCAAAACTTATGGTGGAAAAGAATGAAAGTCGCTCAGTCGTGTCTTACTGTTTGTGACCCCCACGGACTGTAGCTCATTAGGCTCCTCTGTCCATGGAATTCTCCAGGCAAGAATACTGGAGTGGGTTGCCATTTCCTTCTCCAGGGAATCTTCCCAACTCAGGGATCAAACCTAACTCTCCCACATTGTAGGTTGATTCTTTACCATCTGAGCCACCAGGAAACCCCCAAACTCATGGTATCTAAATCCCTGATGCTGGGGAAAATAGAAGGCAGAGGGAGAAGGGGATGACAGAGGACAAGATGGTTGGATGGCATCACTGACTCAATGGACATGAGTTTGAGCCAGCTCTGGGAGATGGTGAAGGACAGGGACATCTGATGTGCCACCATCCATGGCGTTGCAAAGAGTCAGACATGACTGAGTGACTGAGCTGAACTGAACTCCATGAACATTGCCATCTTAGGTTGACATGACTTTAGGTCGTGGGTTAAAGTCTGTAGCTTTCTTCTACTTCAACTAGATTCTGCTTTATTGTCTATTATGGTAAGATTTCCATATCTTAACCTTTCGAACCTTCTGAAAATGTCACCTTATAGGGGAAAAAAGATTTCACAGGGTCCTTTTAAGAGGCAAGTAGATTGTAAGTAGGAGGATCAGAGGTGACAACAAAGGCAAATGTTGGAGTGATGTAGTTGGAAGATAGAAGCAAGGGCTAGGAGCCGAGAAATGCATGCAGTTTCTAGAAGGTAAGAAAGATAAGGAAATGAATTGTTCCCCAGAACCTCTTGAAGAAACGTAGCTCTGAGAACACCGTGAGATTAGCCTGTAAGCCCCATTTTGGACCTGTGATGTCCAGAATCGTATGATAATAAATTTATGTTCTTTAAGCCACAGAGTCTTTTTGGTGCTTTGTTATAGAAGCAAGGTAACTAATGCATCCTCTTTCAATACCATCCTTTCTTCCCAAAGTACAATAGTGTCTTCTTAAAGCATAAATGAAAATAAAACCTGTATCTCTCTTAATTTACACAGCTGTTTAATGCGCAATCTCAATATCTTTAGTGACACTCATGGAACAGTAGTAAACTGCAAATAAGGTTTTCCTGAACCTGAGAATGCTGAGGAAAGTGGCTATTTCCTGCTTAGAGCAAAACTTATGGTGGAAAAGAATGAAAGTCGCTCAGTCGTGTCTTACTGTTTGTGACCCCCACGGACTGTAGCTCATTAGGCTCCTCTGTCCATGGAATTCTCCAGGCAAGAATACTGGAGTGGGTTGCCATTTCCTTCTCCAGGGAATCTTCCCAACTCAGGGATCAAACCTAACTCTCCCACATTGTAGGTTGATTCTTTACCATCTGAGCCACCAGGAAAGCCCAAAACTCATGGTATCTAAATGGAATGTAATAAAAACCAGTTCTGTAAGTTTGCCAAATGTGGGATTTATTATAGATAGTGACATGAGTGCAAGAACTGATTTTCTTTTTTTATTGGTCACTTCCCACAACATGTGGGGTCTTAGTTCCCTGACCAGGGGTGAAACTGGTGCCTGCTGCATTGAATGGAAATGCAGAGTTTTAACCACTGAACACCCAGGGAAGTCCCTAAGAACTGTTTTTAACATTTCATTTTTGTGAAATGGACCAATAATGAGTATGATATTTTAATGTAATGTTCTGAAATATATTTCCATTAAGTAGTAGAGAATCCTAGTTTAATTTTCATTAATTTCCCATAGTGGGGTACAGTATAAATCTTAAAAAGATAAAAGCATAATCTGCTTTATTTCATTTCTTAAAAAATCAGCCCAGAGAGTTTAAGTGCAATTACTATTTATTGGCAAAACCAATTGTCACATTAGTAGGTAACTAAGAACTTACTAAATTCATGGAAATATGCAAATTATATCAGCTAACATAGTGCAAGTGAAATCAGTCTTTATTAAACTAAATCTTCTTTCAAAATACACTTTTGCTTAGAATTCTGGAGATTTTTCTTTATATGAAATTGTGATACGTCAATGTTATTTCTTTGCTCTAGTAAGACACAATGACTATCACAATTTGATTTATTTATGTAGAGTTTCAAGGATAGTAAAAGTATCATATGATTTTCCTCCCCACACAGTTAGATTGAAAAAGAAACTAAAAAAGAAGAAACATTTCTATAGCAAAAGTACAGTTTTCGACAGCTAACTCTTCACCAGTCTTTTGATCACTTTTTTATACAGAGGATTCTGCTGGTCCAGGCAGATTTTCCTTCCCGTCTTCAGCGTAGCTCTGCCAGGGAAAGAAGAGGTGTGTTTAGGTTCCTGAGTTTGAATTTGGAATTAGGCAGGTGCAGAGGGCGGTAGGGAAGGGGAAAGGAGACAGCGGCTGAGGAAAACAGCAAGGGTAAGGACTCACATCAGTTGGGGGCTGGGGCAGTGGAGCCCGGCCCCGATCACCTCCAGGCTGGAAACGTGCCTGGGATGGATACCCGACGTGGTCTTCAGGCATACGCATTGGAGGTCTCCCCCTCCACCTTCAGAAAGTGGGGCGAAGATGGTAGGGAATGACGGCTCTGTGAATAGTCAAAGAGACCTTAGGGAGCTTCTCACTGCCTTTGACCTCCATTTGCTCATCCGCAAACCACATCCCACTCAAAGAGTATTACCCACTAGGTGATCCAGTGCACCGGGCAGCAGGTGCCACTGCACCTTCTTATTTAGCAAGCGCTCGGGAAACACTAGCTGGGATCCTGAGGTTACAAACTCCACAGCACGCCTTCCCGAACTCTCTCACCGTGCCTCGGACCTCTCGCCTCCCTGCTTCCGTCAGCTCTCACCTTGGGCGAGGGCGATGGCTGGCAGGAGCAGCAGCCCCAGGAGCAGCAGCAGCCCGGGGCTGGACCACAGGCGGGAGGCGCGGGGACGCGCTGCCGGACTCATGTCGCAGGGTTGCCAGCCGGAGTCGAGCGAGCACAGGGGCGGCCGGGCTGGCGCTTCGCAGACCTGAAGTTCCTCACCCTCTCCAGACCCTTTTTATCCCTGCCGTCTGGCTCTTGGTCGGAATTCTGGGGTGGAGGGAGGGGAACTGCGGTTGGGAAACGGACACTTCTGCAGAAGTGGGTTCTGGACAGACAAGATTAGGGGAGGAAAAAAAAAAAGCCAGGTATCAGCAGTCTTGCTTCGAGCTGGGAGCTGAAAGCTGGGAGCAGGATCCAACCCCCACCCTGAGTTCATATACATTTATACAGTTGGAAACAATACTTGAATCTTATTAAAATGTCTTCCTTTATTACTTATTTATTAGCTGTGCTAGATCTTCCCTTACAGTCTAGCGGCTTTCTCTAGTTGTAGCGAGCAGGAGTAGGGGTCTACTCTTCCTTGGGCAGGCTTCTCACTATGGTGGCGTCTCTGGTTGCAAAGTACCAGCTCTAGGCGCAGAAGCTTGAGCAGATTCGGTGCACTGTGCCTAGTTGCCCTGCAGCATGTGTGGAATCTTCCTTTGGCAGGTGTATTCTTAACCACTGGACCACCAGGAAAGTCCCTAGAAATATCTGTTTTCTTTGTTGTATGCAATAGTAGAGTTCTCTGCAGTCACCGTGTTGCAATTTCTGTTTCTGTTTCCTTCTCAACTCCCAACTGCCTCATCAAGAACTGATCTTTCTCTCCTTTCCTGTGGATAATGATTGAGTTGAACTTGGCAGCAGTGTGTCTTCAAGATGTGCAGTTTGTCATTGTTTTCTGCTACTAAAAAGTTGAAGTAGGTCTCTAGGTGACGACTTGCTTCCAAATTTCACATAAATGTGGAGATTTTCCCACAATCTCTTGAATGGGATCTCCCCAGCTCTACCAAACAACAGCCCACATATGCTAGGAAGCAAATTCTGTTCGGCTCCTCTTTCCTCTTATTCTAAGTAAAATTGTAACCTGAAGATTGGGTGTATTCTTTTTGTAAAACCTTGCTACCTGGATGTTTCTTTATTCTGCTCAGCCAAGAAGAGAGATCAAGGAGAGAT
Organism: Tragulus kanchil; assembly: GCA_022376925.1. NCBI lineage: Eukaryota > Metazoa > Chordata > Mammalia > Artiodactyla > Tragulidae > Tragulus > Tragulus kanchil. Next base: position 157,502,742 of record JAIOJX010000025.1, on the reverse strand, counting down.
TTCAGGTTTCCCAGCGCTTGCTGCCAATAGGGACAGAACATTGAAGTTCTCAGAAAGATAGAGAGCATCTGGGAGCTGACTGTGGAAAAGATTCAACAGAATCCTGCACAGAAAAGGCTCAGAAATCAGTGAAGACTGGTCTCTGGTGGCCTTGGCCTGCAGCTGCCTGAAGCAGGGCTTTGGTTCTCTGCCAGAGATTGAGGTCGGGTGGCAGTGGAGAGAACACCAAATCTTAGACATTAGACCAGTGGTCAATGACAAGGCCCTGGCCTTTCGGCTGTGCAGGAAAGAGTTCCCACAAAGAGGGAAAGTAGTAAAACAAGTAAAGTGTTAGGAGGGAAAAAAGGAGTACGGTAAGTATGGAGGGACACATGAGGGCTCAGAGAGAGTCACCCTCGTGGTAGTTTAAATCTGTTATACGGTGCATTTCTTCCAGGTTTCTTTTGTCCAATCATTTTGATTTGTGGTTCAGAGTTAAGTCACTCCATCCTAGCTTCTCACTATGGTGGCGTCTCTGGTTGCAAAGTACCAGCTCTAGGCGCAGAAGCTTGAGCAGATTCGTGCACTGTGCCTAGTTGCCCTGCAGCATGTGTGGAATCTTCCTTTGGCAGGTGTATTCTTAACCACTGGACCACCAGGAAAGTCCCTAGAAATATCTGTTTTCTTTGTTGTATGCAATAGTAGAGTTCTCTGCAGTCACCGTGTTGCAATTTCTGTTTCTGTTTCCTTCTCAACTCCCAACTGCCTCATCAAGAACTGATCTTTCTCTCCTTTCCTGTGGATAATGATTGAGTTGAACTTGGCAGCAGTGTGTCTTCAAGATGTGCAGTTTGTCATTGTTTTCTGCTACTAAAAAGTTGAAGTAGGTCTCTAGGTGACGACTTGCTTCCAAATTTCACATAAATGTGGAGATTTTCCCACAATCTCTTGAATGGGATCTCCCCAGCTCTACCAAACAACAGCCCACATATGCTAGGAAGCAAATTCTGTTCGGCTCCTCTTTCCTCTTATTCTAAGTAAAATTGTAACCTGAAGATTGGGTGTATTCTTTTTGTAAAACCTTGCTACCTGGATGTTTCTTTATTCTGCTCAGCCAAGAAGAGAGATCAAGGAGAGATTTCAGGTTTCCCAGCGCTTGCTGCCAATAGGGACAGAACATTGAAGTTCTCAGAAAGATAGAGAGCATCTGGGAGCTGACTGTGGAAAAGATTCAACAGAATCCTGCACAGAAAAGGCTCAGAAATCAGTGAAGACTGGTCTCTGGTGGCCTTGGCCTGCAGCTGCCTGAAGCAGGGCTTTGGTTCTCTGCCAGAGATTGAGGTCGGGTGGCAGTGGAGAGAACACCAAATCTTAGACATTAGACCAGTGGTCAATGACAAGGCCCTGGCCTTTCGGCTGTGCAGGAAAGAGTTCCCACAAAGAGGGAAAGTAGTAAAACAAGTAAAGTGTTAGGAGGGAAAAAAGGAGTACGGTAAGTATGGAGAGACACATGAGTGGACTCAGAGAGAGTCACCCTCGTGGTAGTTTAAATCTGTTATACGGTGCATTTCTTCCAGGTTTCTTTTGTCCAATCATTTTGATTTGCGTGGTTCAGAGTTAATACTTGGTCTAACTCAAGATCATCCTATGTGTGTGCATGCATCTCTTAACCAAGATGGATTCTACTGAAGAGGCAGTTAGCATTACTTAATATGGAGTGGCGCTCTCTCCCTTTTAGACTTCCAAGGAGCCTTTCTGTGCATATGTAGTCAGAGAGGTTTCCTGACAGAGAATGAGGAATACGTGGCCTCCTATCATCTATCTGGACAGGGCCCAGCCTGCTCCCTCAATTGTCCTTGCTGTTTTTGTCTTGGCATATCCGTCCACAGAGAATAAACTCCAACTGTTTGCCCCGGGGGACCAGCTATCTCCTGCCTCCAGACCATCTTCTCTTCCCTGAGAAGGAATGACTTGGGCTTTTGGTCAGGGCACGATACACCATCATCTCAAAGTTAGAGGCTCTTTGTCACACTGATTAGCTATGGTGAAGGGCCTCAGAGGCCCGCTGTATGGAACAAGCTGACTTCTCGAGGCTCAGCAGGACCTGACTCCTGCAGGGATGTGTAGTTGACTTCCTGGACCTGGAATGGGCCTTCTCTTACTCTCCCACCACCTGTCCTTTCAGCTGGCTAAGTTCTACTCATATTTCACCTTAAGTATTAGCTCCAGATGGGCCTTCCTTGACAGCTAAGGCTACTTTCCCTGTTGCTGTCTTGTAGCCCCAGCCTTGGCCTGGCAGCTGCCTGAAGCAGGGCTTTGGTCCCTCTGCACAGAAAAGGCTCAGAAATCAGTGAAGACTGGTCTCTGGTGGCCTTGGCCTGCAGCTGCCTGAAGCAGGGCTTTGGTTCTCTGCCAGAGATTGAGGTCGGGTGGCAGTGGAGAGAACACCAAATCTTAGACATTAGACCAGTGGTCAATGACAAGGCCCTGGCCTTTCGGCTGTGCAGGAAAGAGTTCCCACAAAGAGGGAAAGTAGTAAAACAAGTAAAGTGTTAGGAGGGAAAAAAGGAGTACGGTAAGTATGGAGAGACACATGAGTGGACTCAGAGAGAGTCACCCTCGTGGTAGTTTAAATCTGTTATACGGTGCATTTCTTCCAGGTTTCTTTTGTCCAATCATTTTGATTTGCGTGGTTCAGAGTTAATACTTGGTCTAACTCAAGATCATCCTATGTGTGTGCATGCATCTCTTAACCAAGATGGATTCTACTGAAGAGGCAGTTAGCATTACTTAATATGGAGTGGCGCTCTCTCCCTTTTAGACTTCCAAGGAGCCTTTCTGTGCATATGTAGTCAGAGAGGTTTCCTGACAGAGAATGAGGAATACGTGGCCTCCTATCATCTATCTGGACAGGGCCCAGCCTGCTCCCTCAATTGTCCTTGCTGTTTTTGTCTTGGCATATCCGTCCACAGAGAATAAACTCCAACTGTTTGCCCCGGGGGACCAGCTATCTCCTGCCTCCAGACCATCTTCTCTTCCCTGAGAAGGAATGACTTGGGCTTTTGGTCAGGGCACGATACACCATCATCTCAAAGTTAGAGGCTCTTTGTCACACTGATTAGCTATGGTGAAGGGCCTCAGAGGCCCGCTGTATGGAACAAGCTGACTTCTCGAGGCTCAGCAGGACCTGACTCCTGCAGGGATGTGTAGTTGACTTCCTGGACCTGGAATGGGCCTTCTCTTACTCTCCCACCACCTGTCCTTTCAGCTGGCTAAGTTCTACTCATATTTCACCTTAAGTATTAGCTCTCCAGATGGGCCTTCCTTGACAGCTAAGGCTACTTTCCCTGTTGCTGTCTTGTAGCCCCCACTGCTTCTCGTATTCCTCACAGCTCATATAAACACATGCATGTGATACACACACAGAACATGCATATATATTTCAATGTGTTTAAAATGCTTTCTCTTTCTAAATGAAAAGGTGAGAGATAGTATTGTCTATCACTATTCCACCTCCCTGTTAGGAGCTCAGTATCAAGTATTACATTAGTAAAGATGGTAAATGTTGAAAATGATAATGATGAGGCTATGATGTGTCCAAGTGCCCACTTTGTGCAGTAGGAGCATACCTCTATACAAACATGTGATTGTCATTATTTCTCAGCTTGTCTGCATTTCCCATCAGACTGCTATCTCTTCCAGGGCAATTCTCCAAGACTTATAGGTCTTTGAATAACCAGCTTCTGCACAATGGCTGGTACAGTGTGTGTTGTAAGCCATACGTATTAGTGAAACTGAAACTTGAGAGCCCAACTTGGGTTAGCACAGAGAGAATGGATAGAAGCGTGGTTTGGTATGCAGATGGGCAACATACTGGATTTGTACCACGTGACCCCCAGATTTCACTATTTGCAGCGTAAAGGAACCCAGGGAGTAGTGACTATTACTTTGTTCTTTCTCTGCATCTAAATAGAATAATTCAATATGTGCACACAAAAGTAGGAGACATACACCTAATGAAGATTGCATTAACACAGTGTAGAAACTGTGTCATGTTTCAGGAGGTGGCCCTGTTGAATTTCAGTAGGAGGCCCTAGGGAAATGAATGAGATGCTGAAATATTTTAAATTATTGGTGAAAAACAGATGACCATCATTGCTCTATTTATTACCTGTTCATTTATATGCATTATTTGCTAACTTTTACTTAATAAATGCACTTATTTTGCAGACAAAGCATTTAAGACTTTAAACCTATAATGATGGGAACATAATAGAAGGAAACCTAATAATGCAGAGATTGTAAACTAAATGCTTCATACATGAGTGCTTTCCAAAAGCCACATGCAGGTTGGGTAGATGAACTATCTTCTCCCATAATTGTCCTAGGATGTATTAGCTCCAGATGGGCCTTCCTTGACAGCTAAGGCTACTTTCCCTGTTGCTGTCTTGTAGCCCCCACTGCTTCTCGTATTCCTCACAGCTCATATAAACACATGCATGTGATACACACACAGAACATGCATATATATTTCAATGTGTTTAAAATGCTTTCTCTTTCTAAATGAAAAGGTGAGAGATAGTATTGTCTATCACTATTCCACCTCCCTGTTAGGAGCTCAGTATCAAGTATTACATTAGTAAAGATGGTAAATGTTGAAAATGATAATGATGAGGCTATGATGTGTCCAAGTGCCCACTTTGTGCAGTAGGAGCATACCTCTATACAAACATGTGATTGTCATTATTTCTCAGCTTGTCTGCATTTCCCATCAGACTGCTATCTCTTCCAGGGCAATTCTCCAAGACTTATAGGTCTTTGAATAACCAGCTTCTGCACAATGGCTGGTACAGTGTGTGTTGTAAGCCATACGTATTAGTGAAACTGAAACTTGAGAGCCCAACTTGGGTTAGCACAGAGAGAATGGATAGAAGCGTGGTTTGGTATGCAGATGGGCAACATACTGGATTTGTACCACGTGACCCCCAGATTTCACTATTTGCAGCGTAAAGGAACCCAGGGAGTAGTGACTATTACTTTGTTCTTTCTCTGCATCTAAATAGAATAATTCAATATGTGCACACAAAAGTAGGAGACATACACCTAATGAAGATTGCATTAACACAGTGTAGAAACTGTGTCATGTTTCAGGAGGTGGCCCTGTTGAATTTCAGTAGGAGGCCCTAGGGAAATGAATGAGATGCTGAAATATTTTAAATTATTGGTGAAAAACAGATGACCATCATTGCTCTATTTATTACCTGTTCATTTATATGCATTATTTGCTAACTTTTACTTAATAAATGCACTTATTTTGCAGACAAAGCATTTAAGACTTTAAACCTATAATGATGGGAACATAATAGAAGGAAACCTAATAATGCAGAGATTGTAAACTAAATGCTTCATACATGAGTGCTTTCCAAAAGCCACATGCAGGTTGGGTAGATGAACTATCTTCTCCCATAATTGTCCTAGGATGTACAGTAAGCTATTTATGTATCAAGTCCTGTTTTCCATGTCAGTATATGTGAAATATAATAATCTCTTCATTAGAGAAAGAAAAATCAAGTAAAATGATGTGATGTGATGTTCTGAGCACAGTTTCAAATGGTCACTCTGTCACCTACTTAGCTATTCAATTCTGAGGAAATTTCCTAATTACTTTGAACTTCGATTTTCTTCTCCATAGCACTGTGGATGTTCACTGTAATAATAATAGATACTAACATTGACTTATGGGTTATTGTGTGACATGGATGATTTTCAGTACTTTGAATTTGTTAATTTTCACATAAACTCTATGGGATAAGCAATATTATTATGCCATTTTAGAGATGAAGAAACAAGGCACACAGAGGTTATGCAACCTGTCCAAAGTTACACAGCTTAAGTGGTGGACTAAGTTACTAAGTTATTCTCTCTTTAGAGGATATGCTCTTTACTACATCATAGCTATCTTGTAAGAATTATTTCATTTTTTATAATTATTTAATTGTAATGTATGCAGAACAATGGTTTTGTCTAATATTGATACTGTTGTCATTAATATAATTAATAATATTTATAATTATTAATAAAATTTAGCTAAAGTACTATGAAAATTATTATAAATTACTATAGCAAAATTATTATAGTACACTTAAAATAGTACAGATCATAAGTCAGTGAATCTTGTTGACCATATTGCTAGATACAAAGGTTTTAAAAAATAAAAAGATAATAAAGGCTTTTTCCTCTAATAATTCTATTAAAAAAGTAATAGTGTAGAAACTGTGTCATGTTTCAGGAGGTGGCCCTGTTGAATTTCAGTAGGAGGCCCTAGGAAATGAATGAGATGCTGAAATATTTTAAATTATTGGTGAAAACAGATGACCATCATTGCTCTATTTATTACCTGTTCATTTATATGCATTATTTGCTAACTTTTACTTAATAAATGCACTTATTTTGCAGACAAAGCATTTAAGACTTTAAACCTATAATGATGGGAACATAATAGAAGGAAACCTAATAATGCAGAGATTGTAAACTAAATGCTTCATACATGAGTGCTTTCCAAAAGCCACATGCAGGTTGGGTAGATGAACTATCTTCTCCCATAATTGTCCTAGGATGTACAGTAAGCTATTTATGTATCAAGTCCTGTTTTCCATGTCAGTATATGTGAAATATAATAATCTCTTCATTAGAGAAAGAAAAATCAAGTAAAATGATGTGATGTGATGTTCTGAGCACAGTTTCAAATGGTCACTCTGTCACCTACTTAGCTATTCAATTCTGAGGAAATTTCCTAATTACTTTGAACTTCGATTTTCTTCTCCATAGCACTGTGGATGTTCACTGTAATAATAATAGATACTAACATTGACTTATGGGTTATTGTGTGACATGGATGATTTTCAGTACTTTGAATTTGTTAATTTTCACATAAACTCTATGGGATAAGCAATATTATTATGCCATTTTAGAGATGAAGAAACAAGGCACACAGAGGTTATGCAACCTGTCCAAAGTTACACAGCTTAAGTGGTGGACTAAGTTACTAAGTTATTCTCTCTTTAGAGGATATGCTCTTTACTACATCATAGCTATCTTGTAAGAATTATTTCATTTTTTATAATTATTTAATTGTAATGTATGCAGAACAATGGTTTTGTCTAATATTGATACTGTTGTCATTAATATAATTAATAATATTTATAATTATTAATAAAATTTAGCTAAAGTACTATGAAAATTATTATAAATTACTATAGCAAAATTATTATAGTACACTTAAAATAGTACAGATCATAAGTCAGTGAATCTTGTTGACCATATTGCTAGATACAAAGGTTTTAAAAAATAAAAAGATAATAAAGGCTTTTTTCCTCTAATAATTCTATTAAAAGTAATAATATATGACAACAAAGCAATAATAAATTTGATTTTATCTTAATATTTCTGTAATAATAGTGTGGGCATAAATGTAAGGGAAGGAAATTCTGTTGGTAATAAAATAATAATTAGTAGCCTGGTAAAATTTAAATTCTCTATTGTACTTATGTGCAAGGCTGGTTCTAATACAGAAATTATAACCATGTAGATATTAAGTAAATAAAAAGTGTGGAAATATGTTGGGATGAAACATTCAACACCAAGAAGAAGCTATTGTTATTATTGAAAATATTATATCATTGAAAATACCTATCATATCATATATCATTATATATTAGTTGCTGTATGGCACTACATACATTTTTTTGAAGTAAATAACAACTGATAACAAGGCTCATATTATTCAAATTTATTACTTTTAGGATGTGAAAGCTACAATAACATTTGAAAAATCTTTCAAATGATGTTTTGAAACAAGACATCCTAGGACTAGCACAATGAAAAACTCTTAAGTCCCTAAATATGTTAATAAGCATTTATTAAGCAAGTGGTCCATGCTGGGCTCTGTGTAGTTTCTATCATTGACCATTATGGAATCATCATGATCATGTCTAGTCTATCAGTATGGTGAAGCAAGATAAGTTAACACAGATGGATTTGGAAAGAAACTTTTAAAGAAAGAAATGCATAACACAGTACCACACTCAGCCGAGAGCTGGGGAATAAATCACATAATATATTTTGAAACAAGCCTGGGCTACTTTGGTTTTTTTATTATTTTTAAAAATGTTTACACAATTTTTAAAGAGTACTTTTCATTTACGGTTATTACAAACAATATTCCTCCTGTTGTACAATACATTCCTGAGGCTGTCTTACACCCCAGCCATGCTTCCTTTTATCTTTTCTCCATCATCTATTAACCAGCCATCTCAGAACAAAAGTGACTTTTTGAAATAGAATGAAAACATATTCAAAGTTTTAATAAATTATGACTAAATATCCTGGGTATATAAGAACTCTAGAAAGCCAAGACTTCAAACATCTGTCTTTCTTAGAATTTTGACAGAAAGTGAAAAGATTAAACACCTGATCCACCATCTTCCAATATTTTCTGGATGATTTTCTTGATTCTGGGAGCTTCCGGATCCAGGCAGACTGTGTTCCCATTCTTCAGCTCAGCTCTGCAAGAGAGAATAGAATTATCTGTGAGCATCCTGATGCACCATCAGAAGGGATCCGGCAGTGTCGGTGGGGAGGGAGGTGGAGGGCTTGCTTCCCTTGTGAGGCACTACTAGGGAGGCAGAGACTTACATAACTTCAATTTTGGCACAGTGAGGTCCTGCCCTGATAACCTCCAAACTTTGGATGTTACTGGGATGAATACCAGAGGTGGTCTTCACACATAAGCAGCGAAGTTCAACGCGCATCAATCTCTCCTTACTTGCAACTAGGGGAGAAGATGTGATTCTATTAGTGATCATGATTATCTCCTAGATCTTATCTCTTGATGGGTACCTCTCTCAACAAGGCCATTTTGAATATGCTCTGTAAACCTTTACTAAAGCCCCTTGGCAGAATTCCTGGCACAGATCAAGTTTCTACGAGGCACAGGCCAAGTGTCCATGGGGTACAGCTCCTCCATTTGGAATTATTCATATAGCACCCTCTTCCAGCCCCAGGAGCACCAGGACAGTCCTTCCGCCAAACACAGCTTCAGCAGAAGCAGCCTTAGGTGCAGGCAAGCAGATTCCATTCTTCAGCCCTTCCTAAAGCTTCTCTTACGTTCTCCCATGGTGGAGGGAACCAACATGGTCAGGAGCAGTGACATCAGCAGCAACACCTGAAGGACAGGAAGTAGGCTGGTCCTGGCACAGTCGGAGGTGGCGCTGGGTCTGAGGCTCATGGCAGAAAAGACTGAGATAGAGTTGTTCCTGGAGCCGGGAAGGTGAACCACTGCTCAGGAGTCTGCAGCTAAGTGGTTTTCACAATCTCCTGATGTCTTTTATACACACTGCCTCAAAACCAGTAAGGAGAAAAAGGATAGGGATGGGGGAAGTGAGGGTGTGTGGTAACATATGTGTAAGAGTGGTCAAGTCATGCCCAACCCAGATAAATGCCAGGCAAGTCAAATTCCTGCTAAATTTCCTTTGCAGCATCCCTGCACATGGTCGCTCCCCCTTTCTCAATATCCATCTCCCTTACACATATTTAGGCAAGAACTAGACTGAAATATTACATATGTATTCTTTGAATAATTATGTAACATGCCCTGCCTTTCCTATAATGCAATTTAGAGGACTTATAGACGTGTATCTGAAAGCACAAGTATGTGGCCCTTGGAAAAGAGTTTTATCTTCCTGTTCCAGTGGCCAAGGAAAGCAGATGTTCGTATCTTGGTCATTAATAAACGTTGGGATTTGTCTGGAGTATGTGGATAAAACAGGAGCCAATTACCATCAAAAATTGACTTTGTGTATTAGTTTATGGGCTCCTTTCTGTCTTCCAAATGTATTATCTTTTGTAATTTTATCAAGAAACTAGAAGTAAACTCATTTTCTTTTGTATTATGAAATAAATTACTTTTTACTTTTTTCTATCTTCTAAGTATACTTTGGAAAAGAAGACCCGACAGCTTTATTTTTCCCTTTATTATTAACCTAGCAGAGAAATGTATGACACAATTCACTCTAAAAGATTTATAAACTGAAGATAAAGTATCCAAGTTCATCTTCATCATTGCTCCACATTCCAGGTTGCCAAAGGCAAACATCGGCAATAATTTGGCATTCATTTTCTATTCTATCTACACTTATATACGCACATATACATAGAGCCACATATATAATACACAGACATATGGAGATCTATATATATAAAGACAGAGACATGGATCTTTTCTATATAAGTGGGGTTCTTATATGGCTTTTGTTCTTTAAAAATATGTCTTCAGCATTTTTTCATGCTACCTCAATGTGATTTCTATTCATTATTTTTAATATTCTATAGATGGGCAATTGTTATCCAATCTCTGTCCCACTGATGACCTTGCAGATGTTTTCTGTTTTGCACTTACATGAACTGCAGTAAGATCTTTATTCAAGTCTTAGATTCAATTAAAGGTCTTGACCTCAAACCTCACATGATGTGGACCAAACCTGGCAGATGTACAGAGAAGCATCCCTCCACATCACATATTAGCTGGTATGCCCTATTGATTGTCTGAATCTCTGATCCATCTATGAGACTTGCTTCCTAAATAGGACTATCCACGTTTTTAAAAAAAAACATTCATGGTTTTTTTTTTTTTTTTTTTTTTTGCGGGGGGGCCTGTTTCATTGTTTTCTTATTTATTGATTTTCATCTATCTTTATTCTTTGGCCTGTGCAGTGGCCTCTCTTGTTGCAGAGTACCGGCTCTGGGCACATGCACTGCAGAGTGCTGGCTCATAATTTGGACACACCAGACCACCCATTCTGCAGCACATGGAATCTTCCCAGGCCAGGGATCGAACCCATGCCCTTTGCACTGCAAGGCGGATTCTTTACCAGGGAAAGCCACCAGGACCACCAGGGAAAGCTCCACTATTTATTTTTAAGGTTTTAAAAATAACATTTCTTAAAAATTCACGTGTGTATAATAGGAAACCGAAAGACACAAGAGGCAAAAGACAAAGTCATCCATGATCACAAGCATTTTATTGCTTGACACTAAGCATCCATTTTTATATAATTAAGATCATACCATCATGTATCATCATGTATCATGCTTTCTCATACATCATGAATATTTACCATTTCATAGCCCTACAACTATGAGTATTTTGATAACCAAGAATATAGTGCACCAACTCAATCTGGGGAAAAATGTAATCTTACCTTTTTTTTGGTAACAAAAATGTTATAAAAGACAACAAAAATGGCAACAGTCCTCTAGATAAAGACATTGGCAGAGTCATGATTAAAATACTACATTCCCTTAGTGCTCAATTAAAAATGAGACATAAAACAGTGGAGTACATAAAATATAATCCTTCTAAAGATTCAGAATGTGAGCTAAACTATTAAAATATTAGCGAGGAAGTAGGTTTTCACTGACTTGCTTAACAAAATGTTCCTGTGGTACAGCCAAGAGATCCACATGCTTCAGTGGTTATCATCCAAATACAAATATGACACATCCACCTCTCCTTTTACACTTCCTTCTGCTCATCTGCTGACAGCTTAATGAACAAATCCTGACGTACATTTCTGAGAGATGGTTTAACTGTTGCATGTCCAAGATGCTGCTTTTTTTTCACTAATTATACCAAAAATATTTGGGACTACCCTGGTAGTCCATTGGTTAAGATTTTGCTCTCCAAACATAGGGACTAGGGTTCCATCCCTGGTCGAGGAAGATCCCCCACATCTCATGGTACACCAAATATATATGTGTGTATATATATATATGCATATATATATACACATATGTATGTATATATATACACACACACATATGTATATGGGCTTCCCAGGTAGCACTAGTGGTAAAGAACCTGCCTGTCAATGCAGGAGGAATAAGGATTTGATCCTGGGTGGGGAAGATCTCCTGGGGAGGGCATGGCAACCTACTCCAGGGTCCTTGCCTGGAGAATCCCATGGACAGTGGAGCCTGGCATGCTACAGTCTATGGGGTCACAACGAGTCTGACATATATATGAAAACAAAGATATTTACAAGTTGGTTAATTCATTAGCTCTACATTTTATCATACATTGTCACCTCAGGATGTCTAGAAGCTTAGGTATTGCAAAATAATGAGCCTTGTCCACAATAAACATAGATGCTTTACAAAAATGCACATACAGTCTTATGGTTACACCCTAAAACTGTTTTCTAGAAATGGAGATGTTAGCCACAAGCCCTTCCCTTCACTGTTCCTCTTACCCCTCCTTCAGCACAGGACTACATTTAGCTCCAAGAGGTGATTAGCATAGATACTCTCAGAAGACACAGCCCTTCTTAAAAACTAATGAAAGATGGGGCTTCCCTGGTGGTCCAATGGGTAAAGACTCCGCCTTGCAGTGCAAGGGACACCAGTTCAATCCCTGCCTCGGGAAGATCCCACATGCTGTGGAACAGCTGGACCAGTATGTCCAATTGCAAGCCAACTCTCTGGGGTGCATGCACCCAGAGCCAGTGCAATAAGAGAGGCCACTACGGTGGGAGGCCCACATAGGCCAAAGAAAAAGGTGGATGAAAATAAATTTGGAAAACCAATAAAAGAGGCAATTAAAAAAAAAAAAAACTATTGAAAGAGCATCTGTTAAGGGGCTATTTTACCACCTCTACTTTTAATACACTTTGGGCATTAGGACGTGCTTATTTTCAAATGCACAGAAATATTAACTAAAACACACGATAGAACGATGGTTAGATAATCTGAACGTGTCTGAAGACTTATGGGCACTGACTGACCCTTCTCTGTACACTTTTGAATGCAGAGATGTGAGGAAGGTATCTTTGAATGCCGCATGTATCTTACAGTGTATAGGATAATGCAACGTACAGTAAGTCATAGCTAAACAGTGTTAGTGAATAAATCAATGTTATCTTATTAAAGGAAAGTTTTCTTCTTCTTTCTAGTCAGTCATAGTTCTCAAAATAATCTTCACATGAGTCCAAAGCACAAGTGATATAAAAAAGGTGATTTGGAAGCTGGGCAGAAAGGATGGGCCCCCAGACACGGTCATCTTCCTGTTACAGTTTTGTACAAATCTTGCACAATATTCAAGCTTCCCATTTTCTTTTATTGCTTATTTATTTATACATTGTCACCTCAGGATGTCTAGAAGCTTAGGTATTGCAAAATAATGAGCCTTGTCCACAATAAACATAGATGCTTTACAAAAATGCACATACAGTCTTATGGTTACACCCTAAAACTGTTTTCTAGAAATGGAGATGTTAGCCACAAGCCCTTCCCTTCACTGTTCCTCTTACCCCTCCTTCAGCACAGGACTACATTTAGCTCCAAGAGGTGATTAGCATAGATACTCTCAGAAGACACAGCCCTTCTTAAAAACTAATGAAAGATGGGGCTTCCCTGGTGGTCCAATGGGTAAAGACTCCGCCTTGCAGTGCAAGGGACACCAGTTCAATCCCTGCCTCGGGAAGATCCCACATGCTGTGGAACAGCTGGACCAGTATGTCCAATTGCAAGCCAACTCTCTGGGGTGCATGCACCCAGAGCCAGTGCAATAAGAGAGGCCACTACGGTGGGAGGCCCACATAGGCCAAAGAAAAAGGTGGATGAAAATAAATTTGGAAAACCAATAAAAGAGGCAATTAAAAAAAAAACTATTGAAAGAGCATCTGTTAAGGGGCTATTTTACCACCTCTACTTTTAATACACTTTGGGCATTAGGACGTGCTTATTTTCAAATGCACAGAAATATTAACTAAAACACACGATAGAACGATGGTTAGATAATCTGAACGTGTCTGAAGACTTATGGGCACTGACTGACCCTTCTCTGTACACTTTTGAATGCAGAGATGTGAGGAAGGTATCTTTGAATGCCGCATGTATCTTACAGTGTATAGGATAATGCAACGTACAGTAAGTCATAGCTAAACAGTGTTAGTGAATAAATCAATGTTATCTTATTAAAGGAAAGTTTTCTTCTTCTTTCTAGTCAGTCATAGTTCTCAAAATAATCTTCACATGAGTCCAAAGCACAAGTGATATAAAAAAGGTGATTTGGAAGCTGGGCAGAAAGGATGGGCCCCCAGACACCGGTCATCTTCCTGTTACAGTTTTGTACAAATCTTGCACAATATTCAAGCTTCCCATTTTCTTTTATTGCTTATTTATTTATACATTCAGAATTCTGGGAGAAATTATTAAAATATTAAATGCATAGGATTACATTTTATCAAAAAGATGACTATATAAATCAGTTTTTCCAACTTTAAAAAAAAAATTGAAGCCACTTTTTCCTGTTATCAGTTACTCACTATATCTACTAAAGTTCTTAGTTCCTGTTTTACAATGCATCCCTTATTTTTCTCCACCCTAGTGGTTTTTCTTCTATAACTTGCAGTCTAGCTGTAGAACATATTAAATTAACATGATTTTCCACCTCTTCCAATCACCAAATTCAAAGTCTAGCAAATAAACTCAAGGAAAATCTTAAACTGAAAAGTAGTATTCTTCTGAGAGTGACCATGTGAAGTGGATTGTAGAGAGAATTTCAACAGGAAACAGACTCAGGAGCACAAACTTCCTTCTACTTCTTCCCCAGTGATGACTGTGTAGCCTTTCCCCATTATTGTGATTAAAATGCTGCGATGTTCACAAATATTGTAAATTAAAACTGAGACAAAGCAACTGTCACAGGCACTGTGTTGCAGCTTACTCTGATTCCCATTCTTATTAGTTCTCACTAAGGGGCACTATCTTAAATAGATGAGAGACCTTTTACAGTCACAGTGTAGTCTCCTCAGAGTCGTGAGTCTTTGACTTGGACAATAAAGTGTCGCGGTCTCGAGTATTGTCAAACCAAGAGTAGCTTTATTAATCATAGAACATGTAATAATCAGCACCAAGATTCCGTTAATCAGGATTCAAATAAAGGCAAGCACAAATAATCAGAACTCAATCAAACTTCTGTTTAGAAGTTCTTACCCCAGAGCTGGAGAGTCTCGATCTCACATCGGACACAGTCGATCTCCATGAGCGAGCTTCCCGCACAATCCATGAGCGAGCTTCCGCACAATCTTACCTTACCCTTTTATATTTTTTCAACTGGAAATCTCAAGTTAACTAGTAATCATAAAAGTGGTTATTACAAGAGCTTTTTGCTTCTCTAGAGACGCAAAAGAGGTTGTTACTGGAGATTATTGCTCCTTTACTAACGCCTGGGTAAACACCTTTGTTCTCAGTGGGAAGCATGTGTTTGTAGACACCGGTCATCTTCCTGTTACAGTTTTGTACAAATCTTGCACAATATTCAAGCTTCCCATTTTCTTTTATTGCTTATTTATTTATACATTCAGAATTGGAATTAAAAAGCATAGGATTACATTTTATCAAAGATGACTATATAAATCAGTTTTTCCAACTTTAAAAAAAAAATTGAAGCCACTTTTTCCTGTTATCAGTTACTCACTATATCTACTAAAGTTCTTAGTTCCTGTTTTACAATGCATCCCTTATTTTTCTCCACCCTAGTGGTTTTTCTTCTATAACTTGCAGTCTAGCTGTAGAACATATTAAATTAACATGATTTTCCACCTCTTCCAATCACCAAATTCAAAGTCTAGCAAATAAACTCAAGGAAAATCTTAAACTGAAAAGTAGTATTCTTCTGAGAGTGACCATGTGAAGTGGATTGTAGAGAGAATTTCAACAGGAAACAGACTCAGGAGCACAAACTTCCTTCTACTTCTTCCCCAGTGATGACTGTGTAGCCTTTCCCCATTATTGTGATTAAAATGCTGCGATGTTCACAAATATTGTAAATTAAAACTGAGACAAAGCAACTGTCACAGGCACTGTGTTGCAGCTTACTCTGATTCCCATTCTTATTAGTTCTCACTAAGGGGCACTATCTTAAATAGATGAGAGACCTTTTACAGTCACAGTGTAGTCTCCTCAGAGTCGTGAGTCTTTGACTTGGACAATAAAGTGTCGCGGTCTCGAGTATTGTCAAACCAAGAGTAGCTTTATTAATCATAGAACATGTAATAATCAGCACCAAGATTCCGTTAATCAGGATTCAAATAAAGGCAAGCACAAATAATCAGAACTCAATCAAACTTCTGTTTAGAAGTTCTTACCCCAGAGCTGGAGAGTCTCGATCTCACATCGGACACAGTCGATCTCCATGAGCGAGCTTCCCGCACAATCCATGAGCGAGCTTCCCGCACAATCTTACCTTACCCTTTTATATTTTTTCAACTGGAAATCTCAAGTTAACTAGTAATCATAAAAGTGGTTATTACAAGAGCTTTTTGCTTCTCTAGAGACGCAAAAGAGGTTGTTACTGGAGATTATTGCTCCTTTACTAACGCCTGGGTAAACACCTTTGTTCTCAGTGGGAAGCATGTGTTTGTAGAGAAAACATTCTTACAATTCTTAATCTACAAAGAGAACTATGAGTTGTAAAGAGTGTGTTACACTATAACTAAAAAGGGCACAAGTGGAAAAGCTTTTGTGCTCTGTACTAGCGCCTAGGTAAACATCTCTATCAATGCTCATCAAAGGTGATAGTTTAAGTCTGTAAACTGCTAACTTTATGAGTGGGGCTGTTTCAGGCCCCGGCTTTTATCAGTAAAAGTATCAGCTACGTAGTCATCTTCAGAGGAGGTCTCAGAGAGGCGGGGCTGCAGGCAGCACTTATCGCTAGTGTGAAGAGACATTTGTCTGCTCGGCTCAGGCATCTTTTCTTGATCTTTCCTATGAGAAGTGAATATAAAACCATCCCCTCGTACTAATGACCACCCTTGTGGGAGCATTTGACATATCCATCAAGTTAGAGGGGTCTTCTTCCCCTCATAGTGGCATTCCCTGCAAATAACCTAACTTTTCTTCCTCATCACTTTCCCTATCAGAACTATTCTCCTCATAATTAGGGTACCAATATCTGTCAGTGAAGAGGCCTTTGCCTGCCCATGACACAACAGAGTACATAACTTTTGATGCTTCTAAGAGGATTCATTATCTGAGCTAAACTATTGAAGCATTAGGGAGGAAGTAGGTTTCCATTGACTTGCTTAACAAAATGTTCCTATGGTACAGCCAAGAGATCCACATGCTTCAGTGTGTCTGCATTGACTCACAAGTCAGATTTACCTCAATTCAAACATATGTTGAAAACCATTTCCAGTGTAAGATATAAAGGGTTTTGGCATTATTCACAGTGTCTTTCTCAGTCCATCACATCTCTCCCCTCTGCAACGCATACTGTCTACTCCTCTTATTAGTTTTACTGGATGCTTTCCCCCTCTTACATATGCTAGCCACATTTCCTTCCTGGTTCACATACATTAGTCAAAAGTTCCTAATCCTTTGGGGGAAACCACATGAAATGTTTTCTGAGCTAACAATGCTACTTGAGTTAGTTGATACCAGGAAAGATGTAGGCATGTAGCACTGGATCAATTTCCCACCAATTGGGAAGCATGTGTTTGTAGAAAACATTCTTACAATTCTTAATCTACAAAGAGAACTATGAGTTGTAAAGAGTGTGTTACACTATAACTAAAAAGGGCACAAGTGGAAAAGCTTTTGTGCTCTGTACTAGCGCCTAGGTAAACATCTCTATCAATGCTCATCAAAGGTGATAGTTTAAGTCTATAAACTACTGATTTTATGAGGGGGGCTGTTTCAGGCCCAGGCTTCTATCAGTAAAAGTATCAGCTACTTAGTCATCCTCAGAGGAGGTCTCAGAGAGGCGGGGCTGTAGGCAGCGCTTATCGCTACTGTGAAGAGACATTTGTCTGCTCGGCTCAGGTATCTTTTCCTGATCTTTCTTATGAGAAGTGAATATAAAACCATCCCCTCGTACTAATGACCACCCTTGTGGGAGCATTTGACATATCCATCAAGTTAGAGGGGTCTTCTTCCCCTCATAGTGGCATTCCCTGCAAATAACCTAACTTTTCTTCCTCATCACTTTCCCTATCAGAACTATTCTCCTCATAATTAGGGTACCAATATCTGTCAGTGAAGAGGCCTTTGCCTGCCCATGACACAACAGAGTACATAACTTTTGATGCTTCTAAGAGGATTCATTATCTGAGCTAAACTATTGAAGCATTAGGGAGGAAGTAGGTTTCCATTGACTTGCTTAACAAAATGTTCCTATGGTACAGCCAAGAGATCCACATGCTTCAGTGTGTCTGCATTGACTCACAAGTCAGATTTACCTCAATTCAAACATATGTTGAAAACCATTTCCAGTGTAAGATATAAAGGGTTTTGGCATTATTCACAGTGTCTTTCTCAGTCCATCACATCTCTCCCCTCTGCAACGCATACTGTCTACTCCTCTTATTAGTTTTACTGGATGCTTTCCCCCTCTTACATATGCTAGCCACATTTCCTTCCTGGTTCACATACATTAGTCAAAAGTTCCTAATCCTTTGGGGGAAACCACATGAAATGTTTTCTGAGCTAACAATGCTACTTGAGTTAGTTGATACCAGGAAAGATGTAGGCATGTAGCACTGGATCATCAACTCATTGTCTTAATCAACAAGTGTATTTTGTCACAAAAGACACATCGTCAGCAAAGTTTGTGAGGCAGTATGAACACATTTCTTGAGTCAGTAAAATTTTGCAAGCCTATTAGTCAGCATTGGAGATAAAAAAGCTTTTGCCCAGTTTTCACTTATTCAATAAAACTTGATTAAGTATCTACTTTGTGCCAGGCATTATTTCTTTTTTAAAAGTGAAGCCTAAAATATTTGTGCAAAGCCATGAGATATAAATACTAATTGATACTACTAGTATCCACTACCACTGCTACTATTGCTAACTGCTATTATGGTCATGTGCATAATTTTCTTTGATTTCTTTGAAGAGAAACATAATACTGACACTAATAAATGGACTGTACAGGAATGGGTAAAAATACTTTAAATCAGTTATTTAAGCAAAAGAAGTTAGCTTATACAAAGTTATAATTTAAAAGAATGCTAGAAAATTAGTGTCAGAGGTTCTTGGGTTTAAAAATAACTTGACTGCTTTTTATGACACTTACTTTGTCACTCTGGGCTTTTTTTTTCTTTGTTTGTGGTAAGTTACTTTATCTCTTTTCCTTTAGGTCACTGTATTATAAATAGCAGAGCCATTGAAATTGGCAAGTTTTCTAAGACTCAAAATAGAATTTAGTTATTTTAAAAGAAAATATCTAGAAACACTGGAGAAAGAATAACCTTTAAAATTAAGATATATATTAATTCTACTTTATATAGAATGTTTTGAACTGACATTATCAAGTATGAAGGGAATAAGCTATAACCTACAAATTAATAATAAAACAAATGACACAGAGGGTCCTAAAAATGATAAGATGGAGGGTCAGTCTGTTAAAGTACTTTAATCAATAAGTTAAAATAATAGCCAATGAAAAATTGCCTATTAGGGCTGAAATCCAGTATGTTTTATGTATAACTCTGAGTGGACAAGAATGATACAGACCTCAAATGTTATTGTTCTAGTCACTAAGTCATATCCAACTCTTCTTCAACCCCATGGACTGTTATTTGGTTTACTTAGCTCAAAAGTTCCTAATCCTTTGGGGAAACCACATGAAATGTTTTCTGAGCTAACAATGCTACTTGAGTTAGTTGATACCAGGAAAGATGTAGGCATGTAGCACTGGATCATCAACTCATTGTCTTAATCAACAAGTGTATTTTGTCACAAAAGACACATCGTCAGCAAAGTTTGTGAGGCAGTATGAACACATTTCTTGAGTCAGTAAAATTTTGCAAGCCTATTAGTCAGCATTGGAGATAAAAAAGCTTTTGCCCAGTTTTCACTTATTCAATAAAACTTGATTAAGTATCTACTTTGTGCCAGGCATTATTTCTTTTTTAAAAGTGAAGCCTAAAATATTTGTGCAAAGCCATGAGATATAAATACTAATTGATACTACTAGTATCCACTACCACTGCTACTATTGCTAACTGCTATTATGGTCATGTGCATAATTTTCTTTGATTTCTTTGAAGAGAAACATAATACTGACACTAATAAATGGACTGTACAGGAATGGGTAAAAATACTTTAAATCAGTTATTTAAGCAAAAGAAGTTAGCTTATACAAAGTTATAATTTAAAAGAATGCTAGAAAATTAGTGTCAGAGGTTCTTGGGTTTAAAAATAACTTGACTGCTTTTTATGACACTTACTTTGTCACTCTGGGCTTTTTTTTTCTTTGTTTGTGGTAAGTTACTTTATCTCTTTTTCCTTTAGGTCACTGTATTATAAATAGCAGAGCCATTGAAATTGGCAAGTTTTCTAAGACTCAAAATAGAATTTAGTTATTTTAAAAGAAAATATCTAGAAACACTGGAGAAAGAATAACCTTTAAAATTAAGATATATATTAATTCTACTTTATATAGAATGTTTTGAACTGACATTATCAAGTATGAAGGGAATAAGCTATAACCTACAAATTAATAATAAAACAAATGACACAGAGGGTCCTAAAAATGATAAGATGGAGGGTCAGTCTGTTAAAGTACTTTAATCAATAAGTTAAAATAATAGCCAATGAAAAATTGCCTATTAGGGCTGAAATCCAGTATGTTTTATGTATAACTCTGAGTGGACAAGAATGATACAGACCTCAAATGTTATTGTTCTAGTCACTAAGTCATATCCAACTCTTCTTCAACCCCATGGACTGTAGCCTGTCAGGCTCCTCTGTCCATGGGATTTTCCAAGCAAGAATACTGAAGTGAGTTGCCATGTTCTTCTCCAGGGGATCTTCCCAACCCAGGGATCAAACCCATGTCTTCTGCATAGACAGGCATTGTTGTTGTTGTTGTTGTTTTACCACAAAGTCAGCAGGGAAGCCCAGGCTTCAAATACTCTGGCACTAATTTAAGTGAGACTATCTATATCCTACCCAGGGATGAGGCATGGGTGGGGGGAACCAGTGGGGAGGGTAGAGGAGGTCAGGGGAAATATCTTCCTATATGCTATTGTACAAGAACGTTGCAAAATTCTACAGGTGTGTAGATTTTTAATGATGTTGTTGCTATCAGTTGCTGAACCGCAGAAGAGTGATGATCCTTTTTCAATCCTCTTTGTTGTACAACAAGACAATCCCCAAATTAGTGGCTTGCAACAAGTTGGCCATCTCTGGCTAATAAGAGGTTGAAGAGCTGATTCACAGAAAAGACCTTGATGTTTGGAAAGACTGAAGTTGAAAGAAGAGAGCATCAGAGGATGAGATGGTTAGGTAGAATCACCAGCTCAATAGCTTCCCAGGTGGCTCAATTGGTAAAGAATTCAACTGCTAAATCCAGGAGACACAAGAAATGTGGATTCAGCCCCTGGGTGGGGAAGATTCCCTGGAGGAGGAAATGGTTACCTACTCCAGTATTCTGGCCTGGAAAATCCCATAGACAGAGAAGCCTGCCAGGCTACAATGGAGTCCCAAAGAGTCAGGGCAGTACTGAACCTGCATTCACACTGCACTGACTCAATAGACATGAACTTGAGCAAATTTTGGGAGATTAGTGGAGGACAGAGAAGCTTGAAGTGCTTATGGGGTCCAAAGAGTCAGACATGACTTAGTGAATGAATATCAACAATGAGAGGTACTTCTTCCATCTTGCCTGAGCTCACTTGAATGGGTGTGGTCAGAGAACAACAGGAATGGCTGAAAAGTCCAAAATTCCCCAGTTCGCATGGAAGGTGGTTGGTCCTGGCTATTGGCTGAGATTTCTTCTATCCTCTTATTCCTCCTCCTATAGGTAGGATCATGATATTTCCCAGGAATAAATGAAGAAGGAGAAAGGAAGGGAGCAGGAGACAGAGAAAGGGAAAGGGAAGAGGAGCATAGGAAAGAGAAAGGAAAGAGAGACAAAGAAAACAAAAGACAAGAACAAGACTTCCTTGGTGGTCCAGTGGTTGAGAACCCACCTTCCAATGCAGGAAACTTGAGTCTGATTACTGATGGAGGAGCTATGATCCCATATGCCAAGTGGCAGGCTGCAATTCTGAGCCCGTGTGTCTCAACGAGAGAAGCCAGTGCACCCAAAAAAAAAAAAAAAAGACAGGAGCCTTCCATTCTTCTCTTTCCATTCCTTTTCTTTCTTCTCCTCTCTTCTTATCCTTCTCCTGCTCTTTCCCTCTCTTCCTCTCCTTGCCCCATAAGGTATCTCTAGGATGCCTTTTTAGGATCCTCTGGATGGTGCACTGTGGCTTTCTTCCATAGTGGTGGTGGCCCCAGATAACAGGGAACAAACATCCTCCCTGAACAGATCACAGCCTGAGGGCGCTGTCTCACCCAAAGTTATTCCCACTTCCCACAGGCAGCCCACATCTAATAGGCGGTCATTGGGTGGATTCAGGTCTGCCTTCCTGCCATTCAGAATAACTCTGTAAGGCCATCCCAGCTTCAGAGCTTCTCATAGAGCCCCCAAATCTTCTGTCACAGCTGCTGTTCTCCCTCTGCCCACTGCTGCTTCCTTACTTCCTGAGAGATGTTAATTTTTAGAGGAACCCTCAATACATTTCCTGTAGGCAAATCTTCTCTCAGAGTGTGATTCTAGGCAATGCCACCTCAGATACTATTTCTCTCTTTCCTCTTTAAAAAGTCTAGTTCATTTTCATTCAGCTTTCAAGGAAAACTTTGTCAGAGAAATCTTGGAGTGTCTTTGCTGCCAAATGACCCAAAAGGCTGAAAGCTTCTTTCCATCATAAGGATCCTAATGTTAAAAAATTTCGATAAATGTTAACACTGATTTTATGATGAAGTTCCCCAGGAATAAAAAAAGGGGGGGAAAAGTCCAAAATTCCCCAGTTCGCATGGAAGGTGGTTGGTCCTGGCTATTGGCTGAGATTTCTTCTATCCTCTTATTCCTCCTCCTATAGGTAGAAAGCCAGGATAAAAAAAAACGGGAGAAGAGAAAGGAAAGGGAAGAGGAGCATAGGAAAGAGAAAGGAAAGAGAGACAAAGAAAACAAAAGACAAGAACAAGACTTCCTTGGTGGTCCAGTGGTTGAGAACCCACCTTCCAATGCAGGAAACTTGAGTCTGATTACTGATGGAGGAGCTATGATCCCATATGCCAAGTGGCAGGCTGCAATTCTGAGCCCGTGTGTCTCAACGAGAGAAGCCAGTGCACCCAAAAAAAAAAAAAAAAGACAGGAGCCTTCCATTCTTCTCTTTCCATTCCTTTTCTTTCTTCTCCTCTCTTCTTATCCTTCTCCTGCTCTTTCCCTCTCTTCCTCTCCTTGCCCCATAAGGTATCTCTAGGATGCCTTTTTAGGATCCTCTGGATGGTGCACTGTGGCTTTCTTCCATAGTGGTGGTGGCCCCAGATAACAGGGAACAAACATCCTCCCTGAACAGATCACAGCCTGAGGGCGCTGTCTCACCCAAAGTTATTCCCACTTCCCACAGGCAGCCCACATCTAATAGGCGGTCATTGGGTGGATTCAGGTCTGCCTTCCTGCCATTCAGAATAACTCTGTAAGGCCATCCCAGCTTCAGAGCTTCTCATAGAGCCCCCAAATCTTCTGTCACAGCTGCTGTTCTCCCTCTGCCCACTGCTGCTTCCTTACTTCCTGAGAGATGTTAATTTTTAGAGGAACCCTCAATACATTTCCTGTAGGCAAATCTTCTCTCAGAGTGTGATTCTAGGCAATGCCACCTCAGATACTATTTCTCTCTTTCCTCTTTAAAAAGTCTAGTTCATTTTCATTCAGCTTTCAAGGAAAACTTTGTCAGAGAAATCTTGGAGTGTCTTTGCTGCCAAATGACCCAAAAGGCTGAAAGCTTCTCATCTTTGTAATCCCATATCATAAGGATCCTGCACAACGTCTGGTATGAAACAAGATTATCGATAAATGTTAACACTGATATTTGATGGATGAATGTTTATAGAAGGGAAACACATCATACTTTTAAAAAAATATTGCTGCATGATTGACAGAAAATATATAAATGATATAAAGGCGTTGCTTTCCCAGGCTTCCTGAAAAAGATTGGTGGGAAAAAACATATTTCTTAGAAACACTAAAAATTAATCATTAACATATAAATAGAAAGAATGGTAATGAATATGACAAAAATAAGTATGCTTAAATAACTGAACTTTCAGTTTTCTCATTTAACGAGGAATTTGAATGAAGAGACCTGAAAAAGGAACTAACATTTATAAAGGAATTACTTTGTTCCAGGTTAGTCTTTATTGTCTGAGAAATAGATATTATTGTACTGATTTTACATATTAGAAAACTGAGAGATAGAGCAGTTAAATAAATTGCCAAAGTTACATAGTTAAAAAAGTTCCGAACTAGACTTAAGATGCAATTGTTCTGACTTTGCTCTTCATCACAAAGTATGTAGAAATACTGCCAGTCTCTCTTACCGGAAGTGAATCAAATCAACTATTTGTCTCTTTGTCCAACCTGAGAGGTGGCTCAGAAATAATTATTATACAGGAACTTCCCTGGTGGTCCTGTGGTTAAGGATCTGCCTGTTATTTCAGGTGACACAGGTTCAGTCCCTGGTCAGGAAACTAAGATCCCACATGCCATGGAGCAACTAAGACCTAACACAGACAAATAAACACATACTTTTTCCCTGGTGAAGTACAAGAACATTTTGGGATGGTCTGCCTTCCTGCCATTCAGAATAACTCTGTAAGGCCATCCCAGCTTCAGAGCTTCTCATAGAGCCCCCAAATCTTCTGTCACAGCTGCTGTTCTCCCTCTGCCCACTGCTGCTTCCTTACTTCCTGAGAGATGTTAATTTTTAGAGGAACCCTCAATACATTTCCTGTAGGCAAATCTTCTCTCAGAGTGTGATTCTAGGCAATGCCACCTCAGATACTATTTCTCTCTTTCCTCTTTAAAAAGTCTAGTTCATTTTCATTCAGCTTTCAAGGAAAACTTTGTCAGAGAAATCTTGGAGTGTCTTTG
The DNA here is from genome assembly GCA_022376925.1 of Tragulus kanchil. Taxonomy (NCBI): domain Eukaryota; kingdom Metazoa; phylum Chordata; class Mammalia; order Artiodactyla; family Tragulidae; genus Tragulus; species Tragulus kanchil. The sequence goes on along the minus strand of JAIOJX010000025.1, from coordinate 157,477,721 downwards.
CTGCCAAATGACCCAAAAGGCTGAAAGCTTCTCATCTTTGTAATCCCATATCATAAGGATCCTGCACAACGTCTGGTATGAAACAAGATTATCGATAAATGTTAACACTGATATTTGATGGATGAATGTTTATAGAAGGGAAACACATCATACTTTTAAAAAAATATTGCTGCATGATTGACAGAAAATATATAAATGATATAAAGGCGTTGCTTTCCCAGGCTTCCTGAAAAAGATTGGTGGGAAAAAACATATTTCTTAGAAACACTAAAAATTAATCATTAACATATAAATAGAAAGAATGGTAATGAATATGACAAAAATAAGTATGCTTAAATAACTGAACTTTCAGTTTTCTCATTTAACGAGGAATTTGAATGAAGAGACCTGAAAAAGGAACTAACATTTATAAAGGAATTACTTTGTTCCAGGTTAGTCTTTATTGTCTGAGAAATAGATATTATTGTACTGATTTTACATATTAGAAAACTGAGAGATAGAGCAGTTAAATAAATTGCCAAAGTTACATAGTTAAAAAAGTTCCGAACTAGACTTAAGATGCAATTGTTCTGACTTTGCTCTTCATCACAAAGTATGTAGAAATACTGCCAGTCTCTCTTACCGGAAGTGAATCAAATCAACTATTTGTCTCTTTGTCCAACCTGAGAGGTGGCTCAGAAATAATTATTATACAGGAACTTCCCTGGTGGTCCTGTGGTTAAGGATCTGCCTGTTATTTCAGGTGACACAGGTTCAGTCCCTGGTCAGGAAACTAAGATCCCACATGCCATGGAGCAACTAAGACCTAACACAGACAAATAAACACATACTTAAAAAAAAAAAAGAAATAGTCATCATACATTTCTGTGGTAGTGGAAAGACATACATTAAGAACATGGATTTTTCAGAAGGCAGAGTATGGTCTTCAATTTCTCAATATTTAAGAAACTAGACTCAAAAGGCTTTGTAGAAACAATTTCAAAACCAATCTCTGTTTTCCTGAAGAGTCATTATTTCACTGTACATGTGTGAACTATGAACGACCCTTCTCAGGAATATATTACTAGTTTTGCTGAGTAAAAACCACCAAGGACCATCAGCCCAAATCAGAATCATAGGCACTCTCCTTGTCTTCTGTGATATAGTCAGGGAGGCAAATTGAAATTCCCAAATGTGCCTTCTGTTGGGTAAATTTCTCAATCTGTAACATCCAGGAAAGAGTTAGAAGTTATGAATAGCATTAGAATTACCCACAGCAACTCTTTTCTTAAGCAAGAGAGAAAACTATGATAGAAAAAAACAAAGCCACTAGTCATATTGTATCATAAATCTTGTCATAGCTTCAGGAATTGAAGGATTATGTGAATCTGACTCACCCAGAGACAAACAAGAAAATCTGGTAGAATGAAGAGCATTGACAGCACATTGAAAATTGCTGGATTTGGGGAGTAACATAGAGTAAACTTCAGCTGAGTATTTGTTCAGTCCCCAGTGATTCCATATATATGGAATTTCAGAGGGATAGCAGAGTGAACATAGTATTTAGGGATATGTAGGAGGAAAATATAAGGTATATCCTTAGAAGACATGCGTTAAATGTATTTCCCCTGGATATGTTGGTCTTTGATTTTGCTTGTGGCAGGATCAATCATAGCAGCAGGGTTGGTGAGTAGCAGCTGTCACTGAGGTTCTTGTTTAGATGATCTTTTGGTAATATTCTGTCACCTATTTCATTTGTAGAAAGGTGATTTATGGTATGAGCATGACAAATACAACTTGAAAAATATTGCAATGAGGTATTATTCTATGATGCATAAACAAATTAAACTTTTAAATCTTGATTCTGGGGAAAAAGGTCTTGAATTATGATAAATAAGTAATCAGTAATGCTTATTTCTTCACATAACTTATGTTTCATTGATTCAAAAGGCATTTAATACACTTTCATTGGTTATTATCAAGCACATAATGAGTATTCTGGAGCTGGTATAATAAATGAGGGATTGTTGCAAAACACTGAAATTTATAATTCAAATATTTCTAGTAGCTTGGTTCACTTTTTTAGTGTTTCCTTAGGATAGTAATATAACTCATGGGTTCAAAGGAAAAAATGTTATTTGAGAGAGCAATAAAGCACCATAGAAGTTTAATTTTTTAAATTTAAGGTATTTTTTTTTACATTGCTGAAAAAGAATTGCCAGCAAACTCATCTCTTTGAAAACTCTAAGTGTTTTCATATTTTTATATGTCTGTTTCTCTCTCACACACTATTTCTTTATTGTATAGATATGTTAATACTTAATAGTAGAACATTTGTTAATCTAATTGATATTTTATGTAATGGAGAGATGAAGAGATATAGAATAACTTAGGTGACATGTGGATATGTCAATAATATATTAACATATACTATTAAGTGCAAATACATGTCACTATAAGCACACATAACATATTAATCCAATTGGAGAATGTGTGTATGTGCATTAATTGGAATAGTTGCTTTTCTTTGACTTTTTTGCTTTTCCTCAGGATGAGCTATTTACATGAAATTGCTGTTTCAATACCAGAAAGACAGTATGTCTTGTTTAGGTCACTAATCTGTTTAAGCACCTACTATGTGTTAGATACTGTCTTAAGAACAGAAGTGAACTTGATAAACATATTCCTACCCTTATGGAGTTTGCAGTGAAGTCGGAATAGATGCACATTTATTTAGTTTAGTTTAGTTGGAATGACCACATTTATTTTGTACACGTACATTATGTAAAGGTACATAGTCTCTACAGGCTCTATAGTCATGTTGGTGACACGATGTTATAAAGGAAAACAAGAAAGTGCTATGACAAGATATAAAGGGGGCTTTAGTCCAGTGTGGTGGGGAGTGGTCAGAGAAGTCCTAAGTGACAAGTAGATTGGCCTCAGAAGAAGGATGGGAGTCAGGTGAAAGCAGGGGTCTATGTCATAGGTTGAAAGGACTGCCCTTGCCAATGCTTTTGTTGGATTATTTGTACATGAAAAACAGAAAAGAGGATAAAGGAATTGCAATATAATCAGGATTTACCATGAGCCAGATGATTGATTTTAGGGCACTAACTGGCAACCTGAGTTTCAGGATAATTTATTCTTTAAGTCAATCTGTATCAGGTATTGGGGATCCAGAGATGAATGAAATACGGCAGAGACTCTGAGAAAACTCTTAGTAGAGTAGGGTAAAAACCCTTATAAGCAAATCAAAGCAACATAGCACTGGCTATCACATGAATTCAGATGTTTAGAAGGCACTCTGGGAACAACAAAATGGAAACCATAAGTTCTGCTGGTAGTACCAAGGAAAACCTCACAAAGGAGGTATTGTTTGAACTGAACTATGAAGGATGAATATGCTTCCTTCTATAGTCAGGAAAGTGGGGAGGCCTTTCCAGGCAGAGGCTCTACTGAAGGCCTAGACCTGGAAGGAACATGCCCAGTTTGGGAACTAAATTCTTGACTGCAACGATGCTAGGGAAAAATGATTTTGAAGTAGTAATCGAGAGTCATGAGACAGAAACTGATCTGTCACGCTTTGCAACTTATATTTCATGTTTAGGAAATAGGGAGGCAGTAAAGGATTTAAGTTAAGGAAGTCTCACCTATTTGTATTTTTGAACTAATGAAATTGCTGTTTCAATACCAGAAAGACAGTATGTCTTGTTTAGGTCACTAATCTGTTTAAGCACCTACTATGTGTTAGATACTGTCTTAAGAACAGAAGTGAACTTGATAAACATATTCCTACCCTTATGGAGTTTGCAGTGAAGTCGGAATAGATGCACATTTATTTAGTTTAGTTTAGTTGGAATGACCACATTTATTTTGTACACGTACATTATGTAAAGGTACATAGTCTCTACAGGCTCTATAGTCATGTTGGTGACACGATGTTATAAAGGAAAACAAGAAAGTGCTATGACAAGATATAAAGGGGGCTTTAGTCCAGTGTGGTGGGGAGTGGTCAGAGAAGTCCTAAGTGACAAGTAGATTGGCCTCAGAAGAAGGATGGGAGTCAGGTGAAAGCAGGGGTCTATGTCATAGGTTGAAAGGACTGCCCTTGCCAATGCTTTTGTTGGATTATTTGTACATGAAAAACAGAAAAGAGGATAAAGGAATTGCAATATAATCAGGATTTACCATGAGCCAGATGATTGATTTTAGGGCACTAACTGGCAACCTGAGTTTCAGGATAATTTATTCTTTAAGTCAATCTGTATCAGGTATTGGGGATCCAGAGATGAATGAAATACGGCAGAGACTCTGAGAAAACTCTTAGTAGAGTAGGGTAAAAACCCTTATAAGCAAATCAAAGCAACATAGCACTGGCTATCACATGAATTCAGATGTTTAGAAGGCACTCTGGGAACAACAAAATGGAAACCATAAGTTCTGCTGGTAGTACCAAGGAAAACCTCACAAAGGAGGTATTGTTTGAACTGAACTATGAAGGATGAATATGCTTCCTTCTATAGTCAGGAAAGTGGGGAGGCCTTTCCAGGCAGAGGCTCTACTGAAGGCCTAGACCTGGAAGGAACATGCCCAGTTTGGGAACTAAATTCTTGACTGCAACGATGCTAGGGAAAAATGATTTTGAAGTAGTAATCGAGAGTCATGAGACAGAAACTGATCTGTCACGCTTTGCAACTTATATTTCATGTTTAGGAAATAGGGAGGCAGTAAAGGATTTAAGTTAAGGAAGTCTCACCTATTTGTATTTTCTAAAGAGCCCAAAGCTTGTTGGTGCTATGAAAGAGGAACTGGAAGGGGAGTGAGCTTGGAGATAGGTTGAACTAATACAAGGATGGTGGGAAACAAGTGTCCTCTCTGCTAGCCAGAGAGAAGCATGGTGAACTTTTGCAATTTGGTAATGTAGAATGGGTGACTTCACCAGTGGCTCAGCAGGTAAAGAATCCGCCTGCAAAGCACGTGATGCAGGTTTGATCCCTGGGTCAGGAAGATCCCTGGAGGAGGGCATGGCAACCCACTCCAGTGTTCTTGCCTGGAGAATCCCTTGGACAGAGGAGCCTGTGGGCCATAGTCCAGAGGGTCACAAAGAATCAGACGTGACTGAAGTGGCTTAACAAGCACACATGCAATGTAGAATTCAAGAGGAATGACATTTTTGTAACAGTACAATGAAGAATGAACTTGAGTGAATTTTATAGATCTTTTATTTTTTTCCAAAGAACAAAAGAAGTACTGAGATACATGTAAAAGGTACAATTGTAACATAGTGATTGTGATGAACATGTAATTCTTTGTCACAAAATAGTCCAATGCTTTAAGAGATACAGTAGAAGTGTCTGCAAAGTTTAGCAAGGCTATGCAAAATTTTTTTGGAACTATGTGATGAGTTTATATTCATAAACCTTGAATGTGCTTTCAGAACTTCCAAAGTATAAATCACTGTTAAGTTTGCCCTTACTCTTAACAAACAGGAAGTGATATTTCTATAAAAACTAGAAATAGGAATTTACCTAGTTTTTCCCCCCTCTAGCTTAAAAAATCAAAGCAACATAGCACTGGCTATCACATGAATTCAGATGTTTAGAAGGCACTCTGGGAACAACAAAATGGAAACCATAAGTTCTGCTGGTAGTACCAAGGAAAACCTCACAAAGGAGGTATTGTTTGAACTGAACTATGAAGGATGAATATGCTTCCTTCTATAGTCAGGAAAGTGGGGAGGCCTTTCCAGGCAGAGGCTCTACTGAAGGCCTAGACCTGGAAGGAACATGCCCAGTTTGGGAACTAAATTCTTGACTGCAACGATGCTAGGGAAAAATGATTTTGAAGTAGTAATCGAGAGTCATGAGACAGAAACTGATCTGTCACGCTTTGCAACTTATATTTCATGTTTAGGAAATAGGGAGGCAGTAAAGGATTTAAGTTAAGGAAGTCTCACCTATTTGTATTTTCTAAAGAGCCCAAAGCTTGTTGGTGCTATGAAAGAGGAACTGGAAGGGGAGTGAGCTTGGAGATAGGTTGAACTAATACAAGGATGGTGGGAAACAAGTGTCCTCTCTGCTAGCCAGAGAGAAGCATGGTGAACTTTTGCAATTTGGTAATGTAGAATGGGTGACTTCACCAGTGGCTCAGCAGGTAAAGAATCCGCCTGCAAAGCACGTGATGCAGGTTTGATCCCTGGGTCAGGAAGATCCCTGGAGGAGGGCATGGCAACCCACTCCAGTGTTCTTGCCTGGAGAATCCCTTGGACAGAGGAGCCTGTGGGCCATAGTCCAGAGGGTCACAAAGAATCAGACGTGACTGAAGTGGCTTAACAAGCACACATGCAATGTAGAATTCAAGAGGAATGACATTTTTGTAACAGTACAATGAAGAATGAACTTGAGTGAATTTTATAGATCTTTTATTTTTTTCCAAAGAACAAAAGAAGTACTGAGATACATGTAAAAGGTACAATTGTAACATAGTGATTGTGATGAACATGTAATTCTTTGTCACAAAATAGTCCAATGCTTTAAGAGATACAGTAGAAGTGTCTGCAAAGTTTAGCAAGGCTATGCAAAATTTTTTTGGAACTATGTGATGAGTTTATATTCATAAACCTTGAATGTGCTTTCAGAACTTCCAAAGTACAGATCATTCTTAAGATTACCTTTACTCTTAAAAGACTAAATGTATTTCTATAAAAACTACAAATAAGGAATTTACCTAGTTCCTAGCTTCTTTATTAATCCAAAATACATACTTAGTGGCTAGAAATATAATACTCCTAATAAAATAGCTAATAAATACCATATAAAATCAAAGGTTTAATGAGTCAGTCATGACATTATGCCATACTAGGAAGACATCAAATGTCTAAATTTACAGAAAAAGAATATATTAGCCCTTATAGAACTCATATATTTAGAAATTCTAAATAAGGAAATATATTCTACACAGATAACTGTATAACACTCAGATTTCTAATGCAGTATAACTTAAATATCTTCCAAGGGTCAAGAGTAAGAAAATTCTCTAACATATTCCCCAAAAAACAATACTAAAGTAGTTCCTATTTCATAAGAGAGTGAGGATAACAATTTATCTCCATATACAGCATTCCAATGAACCATCTCTCACACATTAAGTGCACAACTTTTCCCATAGCACAAGAAAAACTGTACTCTAGAAGTACAATAGTCACCTTGAAAGATTAACAACCAGTGGTTTTTGATTCACAATTTAGTCAACTGCTGAAAATTTCAACAGCATAGTAGATAAAACAATAGCAAATAAGGAGCAGGAAATACTATGCTAAACATACCATAAACTGAGCAGAAAGCTGCAGGGACAAACAGAGTTCCTCCTCCCTTCTCTCTATCATACTGGGGAATTCATACAGAAACCTAACTCGTTGGAGAAAATGAGCCTTTGCTTCTTGTCTTCAGTGGGTCCAGCAGTTTCAGAAAATTCTTACGCTGAAGAACTGGGCATTTTTCCCAATGCATGGTCCTTTCTTTTAATTGTTCTTCTTTCCGCTGTTGAGAAAATAATTATATCAGTTTCAGTGTCCCCAAAAAAAAATACAGTAGAAGTTGTCGGGGCAAACGTTTAGCAAGGCAAATGCAAAATTTTTTTGGAACTATGTGATGAGTTTATATTCATAAACCTTGAATGTGCTTTCAGAACTTCCAAAGTATAAATCACTGTTAAGTTTGCCCTTACTCTTAACAAACAGGAAGTGATATTTCTATAAAAACTAGAAATAGGGAATTTACCTAGTTCCTAGCTTCCTTATCCATCCCAAATATACACTTAGAGACTAGAAATATAATAGTCCTAATAAAATAGCTAATAAATACCATATAAAATCAAAGTTTAATGAATAAGTCATGACATTATGCCATACTAGGAAGACATCAAATGTCCAAATTTATAGAAAAAGAATGTATTAGCTCTTATAGAACTCATACATTTAGAAATTCTAAATAAGGAAATATATTCCACACAAATAACTGTATAACACACTCAGATTGCTAATGCAGTATAACTTAAATATCTTCCCAGGGTCAGGAGTAAGAAAATTCTCTAACATATTCCCCCCAAAAGACAATACTAAGTAGTTCCTATTTCATCAGAGAGTGAGGATAACAATTTATCTCCATATACAGCCTTCTAATGAACCATCTCTCACACATTAAGTGCACAACTTTTCCCATAGCACAAGAAAAACTGTACTCTAGAAGTACAATAGTCACCTTGAAAGATTAACAACCAGTGGTTTTTGATTCACAATTTAGTCAACTGCTGAAAATTTCAACAGCATAGTAGATAAAACAATAGCAAATAAGGAGCAGGAAATACTATGCTAAACATACCATAAACTGAGCAGAAAGCTGCAGGGACAAACAGAGTTCCTCCTCCCTTCTCTCTATCATACTGGGGAATTCATACAGAAACCTAACTCGTTGGAGAAAATGAGCCTTTGCTTCTTGTCTTCAGTGGGTCCAGCAGTTTCCAGAAAATTCTTACGCTGAAGAACTGGGCATTTTTCCCAATGCATGGTCCTTTCTTTTAATTGTTCTTCTTTCCGCTGTTGAGAAAATAATTATATCAGTTTCAGTGTCCCCACACCTGCCTATCCCAACTTATGCTCAAAACAGGGTTTAGGATTAAAAAGCAAAGGGTGAACTCCAGGAGTCTACTAACGATAACTATAGGAACAACAAAGCACATCTCAGTAATGAGTCCTGTGTAACCTCCTAAGCATGGCCTGGAATGTGGTCTCCAAATCTTATGAAGAGAATAAGGACTTTGAGAAATCCACACTTAAGAGGGCTTAAGAAACGAAAAGGATCCAAGTGACAGATACCTGTCCAATATTTTCTGGATGATTTTCTTGATCAAAGGAGCTTCTGGGTCCAGACAGACTTCCCTTCCGTTCTTCAAGGTGGCTCTGCAGAGAGAAAACGAGGATGCGCCCCTGAGCTGCGGGGACTGAAGACTCGGGCGGCGGTGGGGTCGGGGTAGGGGGCATCCCTCTTGCCAAGGGCACAATGGACCGCGCCGCGCACCAGGACTTACACCACTTCCACCTTGGAGCACTGCGGTCCTGCGGCGATCACCTGCAGATCACTGACCATTTTGGGATGAATCCCGGGGGTGGTGGTTAAACACACGCAACGCAGCTCTCTCACGATGGCCGCGACAGGACCAGCTGGGGCAAGAAAGGGAGACACCGTAATAGGGCAGGTTGCTGGGAAAGCTCTTCCCCAGCCAGCCCGCCGGGCACCCTTCCCCACCCCCGCGGCGCGGCTCTGCTCCGCCCGCCGGGTGAGCGCGGCTGGCCGTGCGCTCTCACCGCTGGCGAAGGGCCCCGGCGGCGTCAGCAGCAGCAGCGCGAGCAGCGCGCACAGGGAGCCCGAAAGGCCGGGGGCACGGACGGCGCCGCAGGACAGGAGTCTCATAGTGGCGAAGAGAGGACGGCGAGGCGTTCAGAAGGAGAAAGGCGCGGGATTTGAAGCAGCAGAGCACTTGCGACTGCTTCAGGTCCTCAGCATCCCTTTTATCTGCATTCGCCTCTTCCCCCAGGCAGGAAACTCAACCTTTGGGATGCTTGGGAAATTCCCTGAGATGCGGGGGGCGGGGGCAAGGGGGCCGGGTGAAGGGGGCTGGAGGAGTGGAGTTTGAGGAGGGTGTTTGGGAGGAGCAGCCTGCATTGGATCTGTTAGTTCGCCCAGCGGTGGCTGGAGTTGGTGCTACTCTCCTTGGAAGTGAGAAGCAATCCTATGGAGATTTTGGCCAGCCTGGGTTAGGGAAAGGCGGCTTCTCCTGGGGGGCAGAGTCTTCTCAGAGACGCCCCCTCGTCTCCGCCTAAACAGAAAGACTGGAAACAAATAAGCCGCTGGGAGAATTGTTTTTGTTTTGTTTTGTTTTTCTTATGTATTTATTTGGTCCTGCCGCTTAGGATATGGGGTACCTTAGTTCCTTGACCAGAGATTAAACCTGCAACTCCTGCGTTGGAAGCCTGGAGTCTTAACCACTGAACCTGCAAGGAAGTCCGTAGCTGGGAGGTTAGACTTTAAAACTTCTTCTGAATGTCTTTTCTAATGATTATCATTATTAGTCTTCAGTAAGAATATTCAGTAAATGTAATCCTTGATCAAAACTGCACCAGACTGAAAGACTTTTCACTCCTGCTTGCAGGCAAACCATTCTAGTTTCTTCAGAGTAACTTGTAATTCGTTGGCTTTGAGCCAACATTAGAAGCTGAGATAAGATAATGCAAAAATCTCTACTCCTATTTGAAGTCAGTGGGAGGAAGAGTCTACAAAAGCAAGTCAGCTTTCTGGAAATTCTGTACTTAGTTTTGCAGACATGCATGTCAAGGTGGTTTAACAAAAATCATCAAAAATCATCCACCAAATGGCCCTGGAAAAACATGCCCAGTTTTCTGTGGTTCAGGACTCGATGGAATTGGAGGATGCGTGGTCTTGGTTGGGGTGAGATGAGCGCAGACTACAGCAATGCCAGAGAGCCCAGCCTTTGGCTCTGGAATCTAGTGACATGTAACTGACCCAGTTTGGAGAAGCCCTGGTGTCTGCAGAGTTTAAGAGACTTACTTGGAAATTTGGTTCTAGGGATTTGAATCAATTTGGCATGGAGTCAGCACCTACTCTGACTTCATTCAGAAAACTTGATGGGAGGGGAGGGTGACTCACACACATAAACTTCTGGAACCGTCCAGCTTCATAATCAGTGGTGTAACCAAACCTATTTCCACGGTCCTGCTCTAGTCCCAGTGAGCCCACAGCTGTCCCCTGAGGGTGAGGTACCTTCTTCTGTCCTCTGTGGAAGCAGTTAGCATTTTTGAGTGTTTGGTTTGTTTTTATTTTCTGGTTATACCATGTGGCTTGTGGGATCTTCGTCCCTGACCAGGGATTGAACTTGTGCCCCTACATTGGAAGTGTGGAGTCTTAACCACTGGACCGCCAGGGAAGTTCCAAGCACTCTGAAGTGGGTCTTTCACATGTCCAGCTTCATGGCAGGCATGGCAGCCATATTGGAATGGCATGTAGGCTTTCTTTCATGGAAATCTCACTAGATCCTATTCTGGATTGTTCTCAAGACTCTTGTCCTCACAGTTAGCCAGCCAAGTCAATCAGTAAACATGGTGACAATCAGAAACCATTCATGGAACAAAATTATTTTCCTTGTCTCCCGTGACCCAGGACAATTTTCTTAATATCTCCACATACCTTCCTTGACAGGACATCACTTCCATTGATGAGCAGAGACAAATTGTCATAGACCTTAGTACTTTTAGTCTAGAAAAAAATTTAGGAAATTCCCTAGTTGAGGAGGGCTGAGAGGTTTGGCCTCATTTTGTGGGAAATTAAATGGGAAGTTCTCTATCCTGAGCAGTTTCCTAATCCCATCAGCATCATATCTGACTCAGCTAACACAATCCTTCATCCTTTGAGGGAGTGGAGATCTGCCAAAATAGTCTCAGATTTGTTATATTATATTTATTTATGTATTTATTATATTTGTATTGCCTTTTTAGACACAAGACTGTATCTAAAGAGAAAAGCTTCACTGATGTGAATAAAACTTCAAAAAATGTAACTAAAAGTCTTGGGCAATTAAATTCAAGACAAGATTTTGTGGAGAGAAAATGTTTAATGACTCAAATAGGTTATTGAGTTTTCATAAGTATGTTTATGTGTATGTTTAGGGTCTAAATAGGCTGTTTTAGATGTAGAGGAACATGTGAAATTAATTTTGGCATCAAATGGAGGGAGGGATGACTCACACATAAACTTCTGGAACCGTCCAGCTTCATAATCAGTGGTGTAACCAAACCTATTTCCACGGTCCTGCTCTAGTCCCAGTGAGCCCACAGCTGTCCCCTGAGGGTGAGGTACCTTCTTCTGTCCTCTGTGGAAGCAGTTAGCATTTTTGAGTGTTTGGTTTGTTTTTATTTTCTGGTTATACCATGTGGCTTGTGGGATCTTCGTCCCTGACCAGGGATTGAACTTGTGCCCCTACATTGGAAGTGTGGAGTCTTAACCACTGGACCGCCAGGGAAGTTCCAAGCACTCTGAAGTGGGTCTTTCACATGTCCAGCTTCATGGCAGGCATGGCAGCCATATTGGAATGGCATGTAGGCTTTCTTTCATGGAAATCTCACTAGATCCTATTCTGGATTGTTCTCAAGACTCTTGTCCTCACAGTTAGCCAGCCAAGTCAATCAGTAAACATGGTGACAATCAGAAACCATTCATGGAACAAAATTATTTTCCTTGTCTCCCGTGACCCAGGACAATTTTCTTAATATCTCCACATACCTTCCTTGACAGGACATCACTTCCATTGATGAGCAGAGACAAATTGTCATAGACCTTAGTACTTTTAGTCTAGAAAAAAATTTAGGAAATTCCCTAGTTGAGGAGGGCTGAGAGGTTTGGCCTCATTTTGTGGGAAATTAAATGGGAAGTTCTCTATCCTGAGCAGTTTCCTAATCCCATCAGCATCATATCTGACTCAGCTAACACAATCCTTCATCCTTTGAGGGAGTGGAGATCTGCCAAAATAGTCTCAGATTTGTTATATTATATTTATTTATGTATTTATTATATTTGTATTGCCTTTTTAGACACAAGACTGTATCTAAAGAGAAAAGCTTCACTGATGTGAATAAAACTTCAAAAAATGTAACTAAAAGTCTTGGGCAATTAAATTCAAGACAAGATTTTGTGGAGAGAAAATGTTTAATGACTCAAATAGGTTATTGAGTTTTCATAAGTATGTTTATGTGTATGTTTAGGGTCTAAATAGGCTGTTTTAGATGTAGAGGAACATGTGAATTAATTTTGGCATCAAATGGCAAGCTGATAGAAGGGTCATGAGATGTGATTTCCAGTTCCTCTGAACACACAGACATGCTTACAGCATGCAGGTGCATGCTTCACCTGATTTGCACCCTGATTCAGCTTACCATGGGTTGCTTACAGAATATAAGGAAAAAATAAATATTTTTACAGCTGGAAAATAGGAAGTCCTCACTAGAAATTATCTATTGGGCTGCCCAGTCTAATCAACAAGCAGCAGGCCCTGATTTCTCATTGAAATCATTGGAGCACATTGCCCACGTCTGACTCCTATCTAGGCATCCCCAATGTAGACCTTGTACAAGGACGGATAGGAATGTGGATGGTCTGAAGACTCCCTGCAGTTTTAATGGCACCCGGTAGCACAGGAGGCAGAGCTCTTCAAAAGTAATTGCTTCTTTATTGCAAGTCTAAAGGGGAGTCACTTTGCCCTGCCTGTACCACATCCAGGTAGTAGGGAAAGACACTGTGTTATTTTTGGCTCAAGGTATAACAAAAAAACCACGAAATGACATCCTGATAGCCTGAAAGGCTGGCTGTTTGCAGGAGCAACCCAATTTTAGCTATATTGCCACAGAGGAATGTAAGAGGAATTATAATATTCTTGATGGTTTGCAGCTCAAAACACTTTTATGTTCATGACCTTTTGAGCCCCATATTGCTTCTCTGAGGCAGGTAAGAAACACTTTCCTATCATTTTTCAACTTGGGAAAGAAAGGTAGAGAAAGTGAAGACATAGAAAATTCAGGATTAGAAGTCAAATGGTAGAGAATACACCTCACAAAATGTTTAATGGTTTCCAGATTACAAACCACTTTCTTCATAGTCCTGACAAACACCCCGTGGCTCTCCACATCTGGTTAACCACTTTACTTTATTGCCCAATATTCATGTTTTAAGCTGTTGAAATCTGCAGTTTATCTACTCCTGAGGTCACAGTGATGTCAAACATTCAAGAGGTTTTCAGGTTAACCAGTCAAAAACTGCTGCCTGCTTTCTAAGTCCTTTTCTTTCTTCATGACCAGAGCAAATTCTTATCTGCTCCAAGAAGTTTTATTCTGACAAAGCCTATTGAAATGTATTCCTTCCACTTTTGATCTTTGATCAGTTTATGTACATGTAGAACCAATGTCTTTGCACAGAGTTAATTATTAATTATTCCATAATTTTTCTCTTGTCTCTCCCAAGTTAACCGTAAACTTTAAAAGCATTGATGTCTTATATTTCTCATATGACCTGCCATAAGTTCTAAGTTCAGTACAAGCAGTCTATGAACAAAGAAGAGGTGGAAAGAATACACAGAAGACCATGATGGTGTGATCACTCACTGAGAGCCAGACATCTTAGAGTGCAAAGTCAAGTGGGCCCTAGGAAGCATTAGTATGAACAAAGCTAGTGGAGGTGATGAAATCATAGCTGAATTACTTCAAATCTTAAAAAGATGATGCTGTTAAAGTGCTATACTCAATATGCCAGAAAATCTGGAAAACTCAGCAGTTGGCCTCAGGACTGGAAACGGTCAGTTTTCATTCTAATCCCAAAGAAGGGCAATGCTAAAGAATGTTCAAACTACTGTACCATTGCATTCATTTCACCATTAGCAAAGTTAAGCTCAGAATCCTCTAAGCTAGGCTTAAACTGTACATGAATCAAGAATCTCCAGATGCACAAGCTGAATTTAGAAAAGGCAGAGGAACCAGAGATCAAATTGCCAGCATCCATTGGATCATAGAAAGAGCAAGGGAATTCATCAGAAAAACATCTACTTCTGCTTCATTGGCTATGCTAAAGCCTTTGACTGGGAAGATCACAACAAACTAGAAAATTATGAAAGAGATGGCAATACCAGATCATCTTACCTGCTTCCTGTGAAACCTGTATGCAGGACAACAACGGACTGGTTCCAAATTGGGAAAGGAGTATGTCAATATTTTCACCCTGCTTATTTAACTTATATGTAGAGTACATCATGAGAAATGCCGGCCTGGCTGAAGCACAAGTTGGAATCAAGATTTCAAGGAGAAATATCAATAACCTTAGATATGCAGATGACACCACACTTATGGCAGAAAGTGAAGAGGAACTAAAGAGCCTTTTGATGAGGGTGAAAGGGGAGAGTGAAAAAACTGGCCTAAAACTCAACATTCAAAAAACAAAGATCATGGCATCTGGTCCCATCACTTCATTGCAAATAGATGGGCAAACAATGGAAACAGTGACAGAATTCATTTTCTTGGGCTCCAAAACCATTGTGGATGGTGACTGCAGCCATGAAATTAAAAGATGCTTGCTCCTTAGAAGAAAAGCTATGACAAACCTAGACAGTGTATTAAAAAACAGAGACATCACTTGGCCAGCGAAAGTTATATAGTCAAAGCTATAGTTATCCCAGTAGTTGTGTATAGATGTGAGGGTTGGACCATAAAGAAGGCTGAGCATTGAAAAACTGATGCCTTTCAACTGTGGTGTTGGAGAAGACTCTTGAAAGTACCTCGGACTGCAAGGAGATCAAATCAGTCACTCTTAATGGAAATTAACCCTGAATATTCATTGGAAGAACTGATGCTGAATGCTTTAAAAGCTCAACTCTTTAGCCTCCTGATGTGAAAAGATGATTCATTGGAAAATTGGCTCATTTCACAACGGTCAGTTTTCATTCTAATCCCAAAGGGCAAAAGTTAAAGCTAAAAAGAAATCCTCTAAGCTAGGCTTAAACTGTACATGAATCAAGAATCTCCAGATGCACAAGCTGAATTTAGAAAAGGCAGAGGAACCAGAGATCAAATTGCCAGCATCCATTGGATCATAGAAAGAGCAAGGGAATTCATCAGAAAAACATCTACTTCTGCTTCATTGGCTATGCTAAAGCCTTTGACTGGGAAGATCACAACAAACTAGAAAATTATGAAAGAGATGGCAATACCAGATCATCTTACCTGCTTCCTGTGAAACCTGTATGCAGGACAACAACGGACTGGTTCCAAATTGGGAAAGGAGTATGTCAATATTTTCACCCTGCTTATTTAACTTATATGTAGAGTACATCATGAGAAATGCCGGCCTGGCTGAAGCACAAGTTGGAATCAAGATTTCAAGGAGAAATATCAATAACCTTAGATATGCAGATGACACCACACTTATGGCAGAAAGTGAAGAGGAACTAAAGAGCCTTTTGATGAGGGTGAAAGGGGAGAGTGAAAAAACTGGCCTAAAACTCAACATTCAAAAAACAAAGATCATGGCATCTGGTCCCATCACTTCATTGCAAATAGATGGGCAAACAATGGAAACAGTGACAGAATTCATTTTCTTGGGCTCCAAAACCATTGTGGATGGTGACTGCAGCCATGAAATTAAAAGATGCTTGCTCCTTAGAAGAAAAGCTATGACAAACCTAGACAGTGTATTAAAAAGCAGAGACATCACTTGGCCAGCGAAAGTTATATAGTCAAAGCTATAGTTATCCCAGTAGTTGTGTATAGATGTGAGGGTTGGACCATAAAGAAGGCTGAGCATTGAAAAACTGATGCCTTTCAACTGTGGTGTTGGAGAAGACTCTTGAAAGTACCTCGGACTGCAAGGAGATCAAATCAGTCACTCTTAATGGAAATTAACCCTGAATATTCATTGGAAGAACTGATGCTGAAGCCGAAGCTCCAACTCTTTAGCCTCCTGATGTGAAAAGATGATTCATTGGAAAAAGACATTGATGTTGGGAAAAAATAGAAGGTAGAAAAAGAAGGATATGACAGAGGACGAGCTGGTTGGATGACATCACTGAGTCAATGGACATGAGTTTGAGCAAGCTCTGGTGGATGGTGAAGGACAGGGAAGTCTGATGTGCCACAGTCCATTGAGTTACAAAGAGGTGAACACAACTAAGCAACTAAACTGAACTGAACTGAATAATAACTTATATTTTATAGTGTTAAGGAACAAGTGGATCCTAAAATTAAGGAGGAAAGAATAGGGTGATTTACTGTCATTAGTCACTTGAACTTATCTATTTGAATTGACTTTTTTCAATGTTGGAAATTATTTCTTGACTATGCTTAGGGACTGTTCAATGATATTTTCAGTTTTTGGAATCTGAACTCTTCAAAAGGATGTGCAGAAACCAGCAGGAGATTTTATATTAAAATAAAAAATAGATTCAACTGAAGGATCAACCAAAATACGTATTTTATGTAACTTAGTGATTGCTGGAGATCAGTGATAAGGAAAGATTCAGACAAGGTTACACTATGCTGAATATTAGCAGTATGGGAATGTTACTCTAAATTGATCTCTTCCAACAAATCAGAGAAGCCTTTACTGATTTACTACATGACTTAGTACATTTCAAATATATTTTCTACGTTTTTATTTTTTATACCCGCTAGTCTTTATATTACCTTTAAGAAATGCTATATATTGCAGTAAGAAAAGATGGAGACATATCATTATCAAGTTAAGCACATCAAAGATATCAGTATAAGAGCTGGTCAATCAATAAGAGTTTAAGTGGAAAGTAGAGTTACTTGATTGCATGCAAAGAATGAAAGAAAAGAAAAAGGTCAGTTACTTTGGGCTTAACTTTGCTATATTAATACAGTTTGTTTCTGTCCATATTGGACTTGGCAGTCCAATGTAGAAGGAACATTATTTAGGGATGAACTTTACTTCAAAGTTGCCCCAGAATTACTGTGATATGTCAAGAATGCTTTCCCTAATTTTGTTCATTGATATCTAATTTTCCTGATGCCCATTTATGATTAAATTTGCTTGAGAAAGGGGTAGATTAATGAATTTTGATTGAGTCTAAACTAAGTAAGGCTCCAAGTGACTATGGGTGGTCTTTTCCTTACCACCTCTTGGGTGTATAGGGTAGCAAGTTATTGTTCAGCTCTGCAATCCTGGCCTGCCAAAAGTGTTTGTTGACAAAAGATGACTACATGAAAAAAAAAGAAAGAAAAGATGAGCATTGAAGTTTTAAACTCTGTCAAAAGCTTTGGACTTCTCAGAAGTGGGAAGTTTTTCTTACCCTCTTCAGAAATTTGGTCTGGCTGGGCTCAACAAGAAAAAAAAAGTCTTAGAAGGGATTAGCTAGTTTAAGTAACTGTTTTTAAGAAGTCATTTTTTCTGATACTACAGAGATCTTTTGTGGAAGTTAGACTTCAAATACTGGGCTTAATAATGGTCATTTTCTATACTGTTTTTGACCACCATTATCTTCATAACTATTTAAAGGAGAATATCCACTTCTATGTGAACTTACAATATCTTTCATTCTCTTTTAATATACATTTGAACATAGTTGATTGCTATTTTAATAATAACAATTGTGATGTCCTTATATGTGTGTGATTTGTGTGCTTCCTGGAGAATCAAACTCTCTATTGCCCTCCCTTGTCACTACTTAAATGAAGATTCAACATTTGACAAGTATCTAAGATGATGTTCATGAACTGAAAAATCAAATTCACAAGCACCACCAGTGCCACCACTGCCAACAACAACAGTACAATGGTCTGAATTCAGAATTCAATACATTGAAATCCTAATTGCCAATACAACAGTGTTAGGAGGGCTTTTGGAAGGTGAGGAGAGCAGGTCTGTCACGGAGAATTATCTTATCATCTGTCATGTTAGTGTGCTTCTAAGAGGCCCCACACAGCCTCCTCACTCTTTTCTATCATGTGAAGACACATCGAGAAGACACCATCTATGAACCAGAAAACAAGATCTCATCAGCCACTGAATCTTTCAGTGCCTCGATCCTGACCTTCCCAGTATCCAAAACTGTAAGCAATACATTTCTGTTGTTTATGAGTTACTTAGTCTATGGGATCTTGTTATAACAGGACAAGTGGGCTAAAGCAAACAGTGACAACATCAACAAAACAAGAAAGAAAACTAGAAATAGAATACAGAGTGAGTTTTTATATCACAATTTTTTTCCCATTAATCTAATCTTGAATAACTACTTTTATGCATTTTTGAAATATTAGTTTCATAAAAATTGGGAATTAGGTAATTGAACCTAGTGACATAGAGGTGTTGCAATGCCAAAAAAAGTCACAAAATCCTAGAAATTCTGGCTAATGATGGATTATGAGTAGCTTACTAACTTGTTGGGCTTTTGAAGTTTGGCTTCCTCTGAATACTGAATGACCAGGCCATTAAGAAAATGTTTTGCTTTGAATCATTTTGTCGTAAAAAAATATAATTCAGTTTCAGTATATCAGACCAGAAGCAATTTTCTTCGGAACAGAATGTTCCTTCAGAACAACTTTTATTTTCCCCTAGTTTCAATTTGAGAACTAAACTGGTAAATGCTATGACAAAGGACTATGTCATAGAAAAGAAAAAAATAATAGTAGCTAAGATATTCAAAAAAAAAAAAAAAGCTGGTTTTGTTCACAATGTGATTGTGCACAAGTAGTTCTTTAAATAATAAATGAAATTTAGGAAAGTTTTATATGAAGTATATCCAATTAGCTTTCCATGATGGTTTGAAAATAAAGTCATAATTTAGATTGAGGAAATACAATTAATGAAGGAAACAGTTTACAAGCTGGACTTCATTAAAATAACTTTTTGTTCTGTGAAAGACACTACTAAGAGAATGAAAAGTCAGACCACAGACTAGCAGAAAATATTTGCAAATGATATATCTGATAAAAGACTATTGTCCAAAATACCCAAAAAAGTCTTGAAATTCAAGAATAAGAACACAAATATAATTTAAAAAGAGGGAAAAGATTTTAGCCAATACTTTACAGAAGTAAAAGAAGATATGCAGATGGCAAATACTATGAAATACTAAGAATTATGAAAAGATATTCTACATTATCTGTCATCAGGGAAATGCAAATGAAAACAACAATAGTGATATATGACTACACATCTGTTAGAATGATCAAAGTTCAAAACACGGCCACCACCAAATGCTGGTGAGGACATCAAGTAATAGAAACACTTATTCATTGCTCCTGGGAATGCAAAATGAAATAGACACCTTGAAAGACAGTTTGGCAGTTTCTTACAAAACAAGTCTCTCAATCATGGTCCTTTACCTAAAGAAGTTGAAAATTTCTACACAGAACAACTTCACAAAAACTTACACACAGATATATACAGCAGATTTGTTTATGATTGCCAAAAACTTGGAAGCAACTGAGATGCCCTTCAGTAGACAAATGGATAAATAACATATGATATATTCAGACAATGGTTTATTAGTCATTGCTGAAAGGAAATGAGCTATCAACTTACAAAAATTAGTAGAGGAAACTTAAAGGCCAATTATTATGTGAAAGAAGCCAATCTGAAAAATCATTTGTACTGTATGATTCCAAATATATGACATTCTCACTGGAAAAGGGAATGGCAAATCATCACTTCATGGCAAATAGGTGAGGAAAGAGTGGAAAGAGTGACAGATTTTATTTGGGGGGGGCTCAAAACTCACTGTGGACAATGACTGCAGTCTTGAAATTAAAATATCTTTGTTTCTTGAAGGAACAAACCTAGACAGCATCTTAAAAAGCAAAGACATCACTTTGTTGACAAAGGTCTGTCTAGTCAAAGCTATAGTTTTTCCAGTAGTCATGTATCAATGTAAAATTTGGACCATAAATAATGCTGGGTGCCAAAGAACTGATGCTTTCAAACTGTAGTATTGGAGAAAACTCTTGACAGTTCCTTGGACAACAAGGAGATCAAACCAGTCAATCCTAAGGGAAATCAACCCTGAATATTCACTGGGAGGACTGATGTTGAAGCTGAAGTTCCAATACTTTGGCCACCTGATGCAAAGAGCCAACTTCCTGGAAAAGACTCTGATGCTGAGAAAGATTGAGGCTAAGAGGAGAAGGGGGCAACAGAAAATGAGATGCTTAGATGGCATCATCAACGTAATGAATGTGACTCTGAAAAGTTTCTGAGAGGTAGTGAAGGACAGGGAAGCCTGGCAGGCTGCAATCAATGGGGTTGCAAACAGTTAGACATGACTTAGTGACTGAACAAGTGTATGATATTCTGGAAAAGAGAAAAATATAGAGACAGTAAAAATATCAATGGTTGACAGGGCTTTAGGGGCTGTGAAAGGATAAATAGGTATAGCACAGAGGATTTTCAGGGCAGGGAAAATACTCTGTATGATATTGTAATGATGGATTCCTGTCATTATGCATTGGTCCATACCACAGAATGTACAGCACCAAGAGTTGGGAACGACTGAAGCAACTTAGCACAGAACCCAACCGCTATGCGTGAGAGGCTCAACCTTTGTGCAGAGACCACAGGGAAGGGAATCCAGGCACTTCAGCTGATGTTTCCAGTTGAGTTCCCAGCTAAAACAAGCACCAACTGACATCTGTGTAAGTGGGGTTTCTTTTGAGAGTGATGAAAAGGTTTGGAATTAGTGGTGATGGTTGCACAACTTTGTGAACATATTAAAAACCACCAAAACTGTACACTTTAAAAGGGTGAATTTTGGGCTTCCCTGGTGGTTCAGTGGGTAAAGAGTCTGCCTTGAAGTGCAAGGGGCGTCAGTTCAATCCCTGGCCGGGGAAGATCCCACGTGCTGCGGAGCGGCTGGACTGGTGTGTCCAACTACGAGCAGGCGCTCTGGAGCGCATTTGCCCAGATCTGGTGCTCTGCAGCAAGGGAGGCCACTGCAAAGGGAGACCCACACAAGCCAAAGAATAAAGATGGATGAAAATAAATTAAAAAACTATAAAAGAGGCCAAAATTTTTAAAAAGGGTGAATTCTATGACATGAAAATTTACGAAGTATATCCCAATAAAAATAATTCTTGGTCCCACTTCTAGAACTATTAAATCAACACGGGGGGCAAGTGGTGGGGAGAGGAGTTGCTAGAAATCTGTATTTAGCAAGCTCTCCAGAAGTTTCCTGTGCACACTGATTGAGAAGTGCTCTTTTAAAACATTAGATAATGAAAGAAGAGATTCTAACTGACTCATGCTTAGAATAGTCTTTCTGACTTCTTTCATTAAGGATATAGAGAACACTTTAGAGAGTTTCAGAATAATAAAATATCAGTCAGTAACAATCATAACAATGGCTACCATATGTACTGATGGCTTTCCCAATGGCTCAGTGATTAAAGAATCTACGTGTCAATGTAGGAGACGTAGAAGACACAGGTTCAATCCCTGGCTTGAAAAGATCCCCCAGATGAGGATATGGCTACCCACTCTGGTATTTTTGCCTGGTGAATCCCATGGACAGAGGAGCCTGGTGGTGTACCATTCAAAGGGTCCCGAAGAATCAGACTCGGCTGAATGAGTACATGCAACTTAGCACAGAGCCCAACCGCTATGCGTGAGAGGCTCAACCTTTGTTCAGAGACCACAGGGAAGGGAATCCAGGCACTTCAGCTGATGTTTCCAGTTGAGTTCCCAGCTAAAACAAGCACCAACTGACATCTGTGTAAGTGGGGTTTCTTTTGAGAGTGATGAAAAGGTTTGGAATTAGTGGTGATGGTTGCACAACTTTGTGAACATATTAAAAACCACCAAAACTGTACACTTTAAAAGGGTGAATTTTGGGCTTCCCTGGTGGTTCAGTGGGTAAAGAGTCTGCCTTGAAGTGCAAGGGGCGTCAGTTCAATCCCTGGCCGGGGAAGATCCCACGTGCTGCGGAGCGGCTGGACTGGTGTGTCCAACTACGAGCAGGCGCTCTGGAGCGCATTTGCCCAGATCTGGTGCTCTGCAGCAAGGGAGGCCACTGCAAAGGGAGACCCACACAAGCCAAAGAATAAAGATGGATGAAAATAAATTAAAAAACTATAAAAGAGGCCAAAATTTTTAAAAAGGGTGAATTCTATGACATGAAAATTTACGAAGTATATCCCAATAAAAATAATTCTTGGTCCCACTTCTAGAACTATTAAATCAACACGGGGGGCAAGTGGTGGGGAGAGGAGTTGCTAGAAATCTGTATTTAGCAAGCTCTCCAGAAGTTTCCTGTGCACACTGATTGAGAAGTGCTCTTTTAAAACATTAGATAATGAAAGAAGAGATTCTAACTGACTCATGCTTAGAATAGTCTTTCTGACTTCTTTCATTAAGGATATAGAGAACACTTTAGAGAGTTTCAGAATAATAAAATATCAGTCAGTAACAATCATAACAATGGCTACCATATGTACTGATGGCTTTCCCAATGGCTCAGTGATTAAAGAATCTACGTGTCAATGTAGGAGACGTAGAAGACACAGGTTCAATCCCTGGCTTGAAAAGATCCCCCAGATGAGGATATGGCTACCCACTCTGGTATTTTTGCCTGGTGAATCCCATGGACAGAGGAGCCTGGTGGTGTACCATTCAAAGGGTCACAAAGAATCAGACACGGCTGAATGAGTAAGCATGCACACATCATATGTACTATGCAGATTTTTAAAAATCATAGTCATTCAGGTTATATTCTCTCACATTCTCTGAGTTCTTTCTGCTGACTTGATGCCATGTAAAGGTCTGTGTTTTTTCTTTGGTCCGTTCTCTAGCAGGGTCTTATCACAGACCACCTACTTCATGAAGTGCTGAAACCTACTGGGGACTTCTGATAACATTTCCTGAAACATCTATTCAAATGCAGAAGAAACTCCATTGATCAGCCAAAGTGAATTTCCCCTGTGTCTTATCACCTGTTGGTACATGGTAATAGCATCTCAAGTGTGAACACTAATTTCATAGCAAGTCAAAAATTCATCTTGCTTGGCAAGGGTGGGGGGCAGCTTTTTTTGGCCAGACTTAGACAATTAAGAGTGTCAGACTCAGAAATTCCCTAGTGGCTAAGACTTTACTCTCCCTATGCAGGGGGCCCGTGTTCAATCCCTGGTCAGGAATCCTACATGCCACAACTAAGAGTTCCCATGCTACAACTAAAAATTTAAAAAAGGATTAAAAAAAAAGAGAGAGATCCTGTGTGCCACGGGCTTTCCAGGTGGCACTAGTGGCAAAAATCCTGCCTGCCAATGCAGGAGACATAAGAGATATGGGTTCAGTACCTGAGTCAAGAAGATACCCTGGAGAAGGGAATGGCAAACCACTCTGGTATTCTTGCTTGGAGATTCCAATGGACAGAGAAGCCTGGTGGGCTACAGTCCATAGGGTCAACAAAGAGTCAGTCACGATTGAAGCACTGAGCACGCATGCGTGCCGCATGCCACAACAAAGATTAAGGATCTAATCAATCACACTCAACATGCCTTTTTCCAGACTTCTTTTTCAGTTGGGTAAGGCATTTGAATTACGGGCTTTTATAATATATCTCTAGCTAACTGTTAGGCAACAGCTTTGTAACAGATGTTTCAAATCACGAATCTCTAATTGAGCAATTATCCACTATTTCTTTTAACATTTCCATGAGTAATTTAACATTTTGACCTCTTATTTGCCTTGTGAATAGCCAACATTCATGTATAGCAAACCTAGCCATGAATTTCCCTTTAATCTATCCTGCAAGCTGCAGGTAATGAAGCATCCCTAAATTAAAAGCTATTTGGACTCAATTTGAGGGGACTTCTATAAAGATACTCAAGAGAAAAAGGAATTATTAATTATTTTCCATTATCCCCAGTTATAACTTCCAGCAGTCAAGGTGATTAATTTTTCCTCAGACTACTCTGGTGATAAAGTATCAGGACCTTACAGAAGATAAAAATAGTCTTGTCAATGTCATTATCATTCATGTTGAATGCCCACACAATACAATACCTATGGTCATCTCTTCCTTTAATGTTATAATTTTACAATTTTTTCAAAGAATTGCAGCCTCTCCATAACACACCCTAGGTTGAAAAATAGCAGAACTCAAACCACAAAGGTCTATTTTTGCTAATTTATTAACGCATTTATTCTACCAACATTTTGATTGCTGACTTTGTATGAGAAGCATGATTGTTCCCTCATAAGTTTCAGTGATAAGAGGGGCAGAATCAGAAAAGGTTTTAAAATAACCCTTCCTTCTATTCTCAGATTTTTTTTTAAACTGATATAGGTGTATCAGTTAGAGAACAGACATTAGTAGTTCAGAGTCTAGTTTGTCATTAGGAGACTAAACTCTGTACCATTTCTTCCTCATAGCACTTTTCTGATTGGTTCTGAGACACCTTGCTCTTAGTTCTAAACAGTGGTTCCTCTGATTGATAACTCAGTTACTCCATGGAGCAAGCAGAGACACAAATATGCCTTTGGATTTTGGTCTTTCAAGGACTGAGTATATGTAGACTCCACTTAGGGAAGCAACCCTGGCTACCCACACCTTAAAACTTTTAATGTGGAAGGCATGCCTTCAATGTGCTGTCATGACATCAGAACCTATAACCAAAATATGAGCTGAGATCCCAGGTCTGACTTCGTGGTCATCTTTAGTCCCTATTTTAAGGTCCCAATACTACATTCTTCTCTTGCTTCTTCCAAATTCTAGTAACTCGCACCAAAAACAAACAGACTGGTGGGATGGTCACTCACATTCTCAATTCATGTATGTCTTCACAGAAACACTTAGCTGCTGATAGCATCTGATCTCATATTTCTTAGTGAACTCTATCTGCTAAAATCTGCTCTGGTGCTTCTCTCCACTATCCTCAGAAATAGCTTCATCAGCATCATTTTCTAAGAGGTTTCTATCTCCCCCTGCCATTTGGTGAGTATTTTAAAAATTTAATATACATATCCCTTCGTTTGTTCAATTTCTTTCTCTTACATTTTCTTTCTCTTTTTTCCTCCAAATTCTAAACATCCATTCAATATTCTTTAATATTCAGGCCAGAGTCTCAGAGGTATTGGTAATCTTCGGTCTTTGGGCAACTTCTATAGGAGGACATTTTCAACAGATTTACATCAGTGTCTTCTCTCTTGATTATTCTGCCTGTATTTCTCTAGGATGATTAAACCCCTACCAGAAAGACATAGTTTTGTAACTACTACCATGGTTTTTGATATATCAGAGATTCTGCCATGAACATTAAGACTTTTCCAGTTACTTAGCCTGAACTATAGCCCAACCTCACCAAAGCCTGCCTATAAAGCTAAGAAAAAGTTGAGCCTTCTAATTAGAGAAAAATTTCCTCTTTTTTGTTTTTTTAATTTGGGGATCATTGGTCTTAATTTAAAGGTTATCCTAGGGATCTTCCTCCTCTTAACACCTTTGACAGTTTCCACAAAACATAGTGTCCTCTTTCAAGTAATATGTACTTCTCTAAGGGCTCTGATGCAGGAATAAAGGTGGTTTAAGAGCTGCCCCATTATCTCTGTCAAAACTCACAGATATAGGAGGAGTCAATGTGACTTTTTGGTTCTCTCAGTTCATAGATCCTCTCAGGTGACAGTGTGCAGTCATGCGAAGGAATGCTCCCACTAATGCTCTCTACAGATAGTAATGTCTGACATGAAGACATGACTCCTTTCCTCCTTTACGCCTGAGACAGCATATGAGCCTCTAATATACAATGATGAAAACTTTAAACATAAGTGTGAAGGCCATAATAAGCTAGGTGGATATTTGTCATGGTAGATGTTATTAAGTTACAAAATCTGCTATTTCCTAGAAATGACTGATGAATTTACATTGTCCTTCACTCGTAAACCATTTTCAGGTGTGTTCCTCTCTGGAAGCCAAGAAGTTGCCCTAGTTGTATTTGATTATCAGGATTTGAAACACTTAGCTGCTGATAGCATCTGATCTCATATTTCTTAGTGAACTCTATCTGCTAAAATCTGCTCTGGTGCTTCTCCACTATCCTCAGAAATAGCTTCATCAGCATCATTTTCTAAGAGGTTTCTATCTCCCCCTGCCATTTGGTGAGTATTTTAAAAATTTAATATACATATCCCTTCGTTTGTTCAATTTCTTTCTCTTACATTTTCTTTCTCTTTTTTCCTCCAAATTCTAAACATCCATTCAATATTCTTTAATATTCAGGCCAGAGTCTCAGAGGTATTGGTAATCTTCGGTCTTTGGGCAACTTCTATAGGAGGACATTTTCAACAGATTTACATCAGTGTCTTCTCTCTTGATTATTCTGCCTGTATTTCTCTAGGATGATTAAACCCCTACCAGAAAGACATAGTTTTGTAACTACTACCATGGTTTTTGATATATCAGAGATTCTGCCATGAACATTAAGACTTTTCCAGTTACTTAGCCTGAACTATAGCCCAACCTCACCAAAGCCTGCCTATAAAGCTAAGAAAAAGTTGAGCCTTCTAATTAGAGAAAAATTTCCTCTTTTTTGTTTTTTTAATTTGGGGATCATTGGTCTTAATTTAAAGGTTATCCTAGGGATCTTCCTCCTCTTAACACCTTTGACAGTTTCCACAAAACATAGTGTCCTCTTTCAAGTAATATGTACTTCTCTAAGGGCTCTGATGCAGGAATAAAGGTGGTTTAAGAGCTGCCCCATTATCTCTGTCAAAACTCACAGATATAGGAGGAGTCAATGTGACTTTTTGGTTCTCTCAGTTCATAGATCCTCTCAGGTGACAGTGTGCAGTCATGCGAAGGAATGCTCCCACTAATGCTCTCTACAGATAGTAATGTCTGACATGAAGACATGACTCCTTTCCTCCTTTACGCCTGAGACAGCATATGAGCCTCTAATATACAATGATGAAAACTTTAAACATAAGTGTGAAGGCCATAATAAGCTAGGTGGATATTTGTCATGGTAGATGTTATTAAGTTACAAAATCTGCTATTTCCTAGAAATGACTGATGAATTTACATTGTCCTTCACTCGTAAACCATTTTCAGGTGTGTTCCTCTCTGGAAGCCAAGAAGTTGCCCTAGTTGTATTTGATTATCAGGATTTGAAACAGCACTGACTAAAGATAATGTGCTGTGGCTGTGTGTTTCATGCCTGTCTTTTGTCTTGTTCTTCCTCAACACCTAGGCCAACACTTTGCCTTGTATAAGGAGCTAAAGAGCAGCAGAGACTTTCCCTTCTTATTTCCCATCAAGACAGCCTCCTTCACTTCTTGCTTTGTCTTCTCCTTATCTCATAAAGATCTTTCTGAGGCGTTAGTCCACTCAACTCTAAGGCTGGGCCAAACCTCATCCTGGTCCAGCCCCTGTAGGCTGATGGTTATTTGATTTAAATCACAGTTGCCCATCTCAAGAGAGAGTTGTATTAGCTCTCTTCCTCTATGATGGACATGTTTGGAGGGGGACTTTCCATGAACTTCATTCTACCTATCTTTAGAGCAGGGATATTTCCCCAGAGTGTTGCAGCTGATGTGATTTAAACATTGAATTTAGCAAAGAAACAGCTGCTTCATGTCCAAAATGAGTATTTTTGGCTTTGATGCCTAAATTAAGGAATCTTTTGTTACTGGTCAACATATCCATTATCAGGGCTTGTAGAAAGAAAATCCCTGACACTCAATGACAGAGGTAAGAATGAGCTGTCTGTTAATTTAGCTGTATGAGGTGTTGCAGTGCCAAATCATAGAGCTCCAATTAAAAACAATATTAATGCCCAACTGCACATTTCTCTGTCTGCCATCAATCACTTCTGAGAGAGCTCTCACCAATCTGATTGCTTTGATCATGTTGATACCTGTGATACATATCTTAGCATTTAATGTTTGGGGACATATTAAAATTGTGAATTGACTTGACTCCAAATCTATTCAAGCATGCTTATGAGTCATAGAAATCGAAGTACTGACATGAGCTAATTAGGAGGTCTTGGTGCATGAGACAGCATATGAGCCTCTAATATACAATGATGAAAACTTTAAACATAAGTGTGAAGGCCATAATAAGCTAGGTGGATATTTGTCATGGTAGATGTTATTAAGTTACAAAATCTGCTATTTCCTAGAAATGACTGATGAATTTACATTGTCCTTCACTCGTAAACCATTTTCAGGTGTGTTCCTCTCTGGAAGCCAAGAAGTTGCCCTAGTTGTATTTGATTATCAGGATTTGAAACAGCACTGACTAAAGATAATGTGCTGTGGCTGTGTGTTTCATGCCTGTCTTTTGTCTTGTTCTTCCTCAACACCTAGGCCAACACTTTGCCTTGTATAAGGAGCTAAAGAGCAGCAGAGACTTTCCCTTCTTATTTCCCATCAAGACAGCCTCCTTCACTTCTTGCTTTGTCTTCTCCTTATCTCATAAAGATCTTTCTGAGGCGTTAGTCCACTCAACTCTAAGGCTGGGCCAAACCTCATCCTGGTCCAGCCCCTGTAGGCTGATGGTTATTTGATTTAAATCACAGTTGCCCATCTCAAGAGAGAGTTGTATTAGCTCTCTTCCTCTATGATGGACATGTTTGGAGGGGCACTTTCCATGAACTTCATTCTACCTATCTTTAGAGCAGGGATATTTCCCCAGAGTGTTGCAGCTGATGTGATTTAAACATTGAATTTAGCAAAGAAACAGCTGCTTCATGTCCAAAATGAGTATTTTTGGCTTTGATGCCTAAATTAAGGAATCTTTTGTTACTGGTCAACATATCCATTATCAGGGCTTGTAGAAAGAAAATCCCTGACACTCAATGACAGAGGTAAGAATGAGCTGTCTGTTAATTTAGCTGTATGAGGTGTTGCAGTGCCAAATCATAGAGCTCCAATTAAAAACAATATTAATGCCCAACTGCACATTTCTCTGTCTGCCATCAATCACTTCTGAGAGAGCTCTCACCAATCTGATTGCTTTGATCATGTTGATACCTGTGATACATATCTTAGCATTTAATGTTTGGGGACATATTAAAATTGTGAATTGACTTGACTCCAAATCTATTCAAGCATGCTTATGAGTCATAGAAATCGTAAATGGTACCATTGTACATGAGCTAATAATTAGGAGGTCTTGGTGCTCTCAGTGTCTCAGTTGTGGCTAATCTTCGTGACACTGTGGACTGTAACCCTCCAGGTTCCCTCATCTGTGTAATTTTCCAGGCAAGAGTACTGGAGTGGGCTGTCATTTCTTACTCCTAATTAGGAGATTTGTGGATCTATTAAAGGTATATAGTATATTGGGGAAATGGGAATAGATAGAGATAACAGAGTAAGTATATAAAAACATCTTCTTATGGAATTTTTGATCTTTTTATTATTGTGATTGAATGTAGAAATAAAATTCTGTACCTACATGATGCTATAATTCATCTATCACTTCCAAATGGTGAGATTATATAGAGATTCCTTGCTTGTATTTTTCTAGATCTTTGATGGCCAGATAGACTGAAATAGGAGCCCATTGCCTCTGACAATGTTTGCTGATATTGAGTAAAATTAGTCTTAACTATCCTTATGTTGCTGGGACACATGAGACTGGTCTACAAAAATAACAGGATGTGGTGTAACGTGATGCACTAAATCCTCTGCTGAATCAATTTTTTTGTTTTTCTCAACTGTCTTCCTCTTTTCATGACATTTGACCTGATTATGCCTTACCTCTATTCATGAAATCTGAAAGTTTAACTAGGTCAACTCTAGTTAGTATTGGTGTTAGTGGTAGTGACTCTTGGTGTTCTATTTATCTCTTACTCTAAGTAAGCATTTTAACAGGTAAGAAAGACCTTTGTTATCTGCTGCAGAGTAAACCCAATGTCTTGGCTCTTCTAATCCTCTTATTTGCTCTTGCTTTCATTATCTATCCCACAGCTATCTAGTCTGTTCTACTATATGATTATGAACAACAGTTAGTATTTGATGGTAACAAACTTGTGTCAATATCTTTCTTTAATAATCTCTCAGATGAATTCATTTATTTAATTAAGGGGGTAAGCATATACAGTTTTGGTGAGACTGGGTGACTTGACTAAAATCACACAGGAATGTGGTGGAACTGGAATTCAAAATCAGGCTGTCTGACCTCAGAGTCAACACAGGTCACACTGCCTGGTAGTCTTCCCCTTGTCTCTACTGAGGTTCAGTTTGCATATATGTACAACTTTACAAGTCGAAGAGGTCGGGATTTGACCATTTCCAGTAGCAGGCAGTTGTGCCAGAGATGCTGCTGTGAACATTTCATGCGCTTGAAACACATCCTCATTCATGAGTCCATGTCTGTCTCACCATCCCTTCTTTTTCTATGCCATTCACCCATTCCTCAAAGATTTATTGAGCTTCTACCAAGAAATTCTCCCATTACTGAAGACATAGCACTAACCCCTAAGTTTCTCTCTTAAGGAACATTCTACTGAGAGCAACAGTGGACAAATTATATATATACACATATATTAATATATAAATATACACATATATATACACACACATATATATACATAATTGACATATTATATATATGTATACACAGAATATATATAGTGTGTATAGATATACATATTATATGTAGTGATGTAAGAAGGACTCTAACATAGCTCCAGTATTCTTGTCAGAGAATTCCATGGATAGAGGAGCCTGGAAGGCTATAGTCCATGGGGTTGCAAAAAGTCAGGCATGACTGAGTGACTAACATACCTATATTTGAGCAAAACATTGAAAGAAGTGAGAGACAAATTTTGAAGGTTCTAGGAAAAATCCTGCTCCAAGCAGAGAGAATATCAAGTGCAAATATCCTAAGACAGGAGTTGTGTGGCATATTTAAAGATCAGTGTGACTGAGCATTATTAGTAAAAGCAGTTAGAGATGGTGATGTGGAAAGGTTTGTGCCTTGTGGGGTATGAGGAGAACTTTGGATTTCCTCTAACTGAATTATAAAGCCATTTGGAAGATTTTTTACCAGATGAGTGAAATGACCTCTTTTTTTCAGAATTTACCATGTACTGTGTGAAATAGATCAAAAAAAGATGAAAAGAAACCAGTGCAAAGGATTTTGCAACAGTTCAAGCACAAGATGATGCTTCCATTCACAGAGGGAGTCTTGAAGCTGGCAAGAAGTCCTTGGATTGAAGGTGTCTTTCAAATGCAGAGCTGTCAAGACTTGCTAGTGAATTGACTCTGTGGCATGAAATAGTCGATCTACTAAGGATGGCTCTGAGATTAGTTTGAGCAAGTGGAAGCAGGAAGCTACCAACACAGAGGTAGGAAAACTCAAGGAGAAGATTGAATGGAGAATGGCTTGGGATTTAAAATTTTATGTTGGTATTGATAAGGTTAGAAATTCCAATTTGATCATGCAAGTAAAGATATAATGTATTGAAGAGTTGTGTATAGTCATATGTAGTTGAGTAGAGAAGTTTGGTTTAAATTATATAAATTTGGGAGTGATTATCACAGGATAGTATTCACAGTTAAAGAACTGGATTGTGTCATTCATGGAAGTGAGTATAGAATGAAAAAGAGAAGCACCCTCTTAATACTCCTAGTATTTTATCCTAGGGACATACCAGAATTTCAATGGGAATTTAAAATATAAACACATGCCAGAGCTCTACATTAGCTCATCAAATCAAGATTTTTTCAAGTAGAACACAGGGTATTTAGGAATTAGTACTATAAGCAACTGTTTATGTTATATTAAGAAGTAGTTTTTATTGCTAAGATACTTCTTTCCATATAAATGGCCATCTAAATGGCAAATCCAAGCTATGGTTTTCCCTTATGCTAAGTGTTTTACCCATTTTTTGCACAATTAGCTCACACAATCCTTTCAAAGAATAAGTCTTCAATGCCATCTTATTGTTCTCGAAGGCAACAATCCTTAGTACGTCTTCAAAAATCCTGCCCAGTGTTGGTCATCAGTCTTTCCATGTCTTAAAGCGTGAGTTCCCCACCTACCAACCCCTTGCTCATGGCACCACAACCAAACACTGGCTTTCTTCAGTCCCAAGTACCTATCCACCTCTTCTTGCACCCAGGTTTTATATTTGCTATGTCCTCTGATGACTCTTTTCTCCCTTTTTTAACCTAATTTAGTCTTACTCACCTTTTGACCTCAGCTCAATCATCGTTTCCTTAGGCAAAACTTCTTTGACTTTTCTGACTAAGCCAGATCCCCCCATGGTGGTAGGTTATGAAGTAAACATAGAAAGTCATGATCAATATTTTTTTTTTTAAAAAAAAGGAAATAGAATAGAATGGGATCAAAACTGTCAGAGTGGGTTTTGCATGGTAAGAATAAGTATTATCTTATAAACTTTTCTTTCTGTGTACACACAGAAGGCTATTTTCCTTACAATAGTTTTACAGTGGTAATATGTTGTGTGTGTTATTACTAGCTTACTGACTGACTCTCACTAAACTGTAAGTTCCATGACTGTGTCCCAAGGACACAAACTAAGTCTCATGACTGGGTCCAAAGTCCCAGAAGACTATGTCTGCCTTTATTTCTTTTTATCCATAGTCCTTGATGAAATGGCTAGCCCTTAACTAGCCCAATCAAAGCACATTTGTGGGAAGGAGGGAGGAAAGAAGACAGATATGGGAACTGATATTGGGATTAGGGTAAGCTGGGACTATTACACTTCATAGTAGTGCCATGACTAACTCTGCCTAGGCAAATTCTGTGGGCTCGTTGATCTCATACGTGGAAACCACAATGCTTTTCATAATGTTTATTTATTTTTAAAATGTTTTGATAAACAATGAGACACCTTCATTTATAAGTATGAATGAAATGGGAAGCTCAGGCAAGTGATATTGCTGTTGATTGCATTGTTTCTTGAGAGGAGATTTAGAAACTCAAGTCTTCCTGAGAAGTACAGTAAAGATCTTCATCTTTTTTTATTCTGGAAATTTATGAAAACTTTAGAGATAATATCAGACATAATGAATGGGTGCCTTGTTTCTGCTCAGGGATACCTTCTTCTTCCCCTTGGCATCTCATTTATTCACACTTATAATCATTGTTTCCAGCCTTTCACACTCAGTTATCATTTATCTGTTTCATGTATCAGAAAATTCAACCAAACTAGCTTTCCTGGAGAAAAGGGAATTGTTTGGCTTTTTAGCTGAATATTTCAGGTGAGAGTTAGTGTCAAGTCTAGCTGAACCCAGGACCCAGTCTCTGTCAGTCATCAAGCCTGGTTTCTTGGCCCCACCTTCATGGTGCTGGCTCCATTCTTGCGTTCCATGTACTTGCAAGTTGGTGGCCAGTGATTTCAGTTCTCTATCCTCTAATTTCATCCAGTGTATTTCCCAGCAAGTCCCCTTTTTGCTCCATTAAGGTTCAAATCTGTCCCTGAGTCAATCATTCTGTGCAAGAGAATGTGAATTCTGATAGACCAGACCTGAGTCACATGCCTAGAGTGGATTCAACGTTGGTAAAGTACAATAGCTGAGAATGGGGGTGGTTTCCATGGCTCTGTTGATCCCTTCTATCACCCATGCATTCACATTAGAAACTCCTACTTAACCCCTGAGATTCCATTTAAATGTTACTTCCTGTATGATGCCCTCTCAGCCTCTCAGGAAGTGTCTCTCTTCTATTGGAAAGGGAGGAATCTGTAAGCCACAAGACAAGTGAAGCTGGAGAAGAAATTGTACATTCTCAGTTTCCACGTATTTGGCCTAACCAAGTTGAATGCACAGTTTAGCAGTGGACGAGCTAATATGGGTAAGTCTAGGAGCTGAAGCATTTTAGGAGATTGATTCAAACTAATAAACCTAGGCCATTTCATTGATCTGTTACTGAGGGATCACTAAAGGCTTTAAACCCAAAATACATAATGTAAGAAGATGGTTCAGGCAAACTTTGGGGACTATCTGACAAGTCAATTTATGCCAATGAATTATGCTCCTTAATTTATCATTCACATTCTAGACTCTTCCAAAATGATAGTGAATCAATATCAGGTGAATGGGAGAAAAAAATTCCAAGTCAGGGGGAAGGTGGAAGCCGCAGTCAGTTGTAGGCTGCATAATCAGGGTAACTCTGTTGCATTCATAGATAACATGCCATTGTATGCATCAATCAATGGCTTAGACTCTTGGCACCTGGATCTTTCTAGTTGAAAATGAGTTTTCTAACTCCTTTGGTGCATACTGTGGTGTATTCAACCAAACTAGCTTTCCTGGAGAAAAGGGAATTGTTTGGCTTTTTAGCTGAATATTTCAGGTGAGAGTTAGTGTCAAGTCTAGCTGAACCCAGGACCCAGTCTCTGTCAGTCATCAAGCCTGGTTTCTTGGCCCCACCTTCATGGTGCTGGCTCCATTCTTGCGTTCCATGTACTTGCAAGTTGGTGGCCAGTGATTTCAGTTCTCTATCCTCTAATTTCATCCAGTGTATTTCCCAGCAAGTCCCCTTTTTGCTCCATTAAGGTTCAAATCTGTCCCTGAGTCAATCATTCTGTGCAAGAGAATGTGAATTCTGATAGACCAGACCTGAGTCACATGCCTAGAGTGGATTCAACGTTGGTAAAGTACAATAGCTGAGAATGGGGGTGGTTTCCATGGCTCTGTTGATCCCTTCTATCACCCATGCATTCACATTAGAAACTCCTACTTAACCCCTGAGATTCCATTTAAATGTTACTTCCTGTATGATGCCCTCTCAGCCTCTCAGGAAGTGTCTCTCTTCTATTGGAAAGGGAGGAATCTGTAAGCCACAAGACAAGTGAAGCTGGAGAAGAAATTGTACATTCTCAGTTTCCACGTATTTGGCCTAACCAAGTTGAATGCACAGTTTAGCAGTGGACGAGCTAATATGGGTAAGTCTAGGAGCTGAAGCATTTTAGGAGATTGATTCAAACTAATAAACCTAGGCCATTTCATTGATCTGTTACTGAGGGATCACTAAAGGCTTTAAACCCAAAATACATAATGTAAGAAGATGGTTCAGGCAAACTTTGGGGACTATCTGACAAGTCAATTTATGCCAATGAATTATGCTCCTTAATTTATCATTCACATTCTAGACTCTTCCAAAATGATAGTGAATCAATATCAGGTGAATGGGAGAAAAAAATTCCAAGTCAGGGGGAAGGTGGAAGCCGCAGTCAGTTGTAGGCTGCATAATCAGGGTAACTCTGTTGCATTCATAGATAACATGCCATTGTATGCATCAATCAATGGCTTAGACTCTTTGGCACCTGGATCTTTCTAGTTGAAAAATGAGTTTTCTAACTCCTTTGGTGCATACTGTGGTGTACCTCTGTCCTTTCTATTTTTCCTGAAACCATTCCTAACCTTCTCTCAAGGTTGGGAATTTCCTCAAGTCCATCTAAGCATTCAATAGCAAAGACCATGACCCTATGTGTTGTTGTTGGTCATTACGGTAACAATCAGCATAAACAAAGACCACCCCCACCACCTCCATTCTCAGTATGTTCTCAAAAACACAAAAGAAACATTAGGGGTGCAGCCATACCTAATGTGAGATTAAATGTATTGGGGACTAGAGTTCTAATAAAGATCTTTACTGTCTCTTTGAGATACAGTAAGCACAACTGTTTCTTCTGTGCATCAAACTGATAGTCTTGCCACAGGAATGCACAGAGGAATGGCCCCGAAATTGTGCAGATGTACATATATTTATATATTTTTAAAAAATAATTCAATAGAAAACTGTAAAATGAAAAATAAATAAAGGAACACACAAAAATGAGAGTTTCTCTAGCAAGTCTGGCAATTCTGGGACACAAAGATCTTTTCTACTCTCTGGCTCACATCTCATGATTTTCCTCAGGTTTTCATAGTCATTTGGCCATCTTGATCATGCAACAAAACTGTTCTAACCTCAAAGAAAAGATACTATGTAGTGTTCTTAAAAACACAGATTAAAAAAAAAAAAAAAGAACAAAACACAGATGAACGAGCAGTTATAAAAAGGGTTAGGCATTTCCACAGAACGCTTCTACTTCCTTCTAGGATCCTAAAAGAAACAAAATTCACTGCCTTAATGGTAATGAAATGTATGGAGAAGAGAGACAGCCCAAAGCACAAGAGATGAACATTTAAGAATATCAATTGTTGGGCTTCCCTGGTGGTCCAGTGGGTAAGGACACCGCCTTGCAGTGCAAGGGGCGCCGGTTCAATCCCTGGCCTGGGAAGATCCCAGGTGCCACAGAGCAGCTGGACCGATGTGTCCAATTACCAAGCTGGAACTCTGGAGCGCATGCACCTGGAGCCGGTGCTGTTCGCCAGCAGAGGTCACCGCTATGGGAGGCCCACACGGCCCAAAGAACAAAGACGGATGAAAATGGAGAAATGAAAGAACAATGGAAGTGGCCCACCTGCTCCCCTCCCTCCCTACCCCACCCCCACCAAAAAAAAAAAGAATATCAATTGTTTATCTCTATTGTGGAATCATAGAGAAAACTAAGTGACATCTCTGAGAATAATATTTCCCAGAACTTTATTCTGGGAATTACCTTAAAGGAAGACATCATTACATAAGGAACCTATTTCCTGTAAGTTCAGTCAGTATAAAATATAATGCAAAGCCACACCTGTGTATTCTATCTGCTTACTTCTTGTTTTACACAGGATAATGAATGGGTAAAGTATGTTTACCTTTTGAAATGCTGAAGACTTTGTCTGATACTATATGTCTATAGTGGACTAGCCATATGTTCTTAGGGCAAAACGATGGGGCATTACAATGAAACCAAAGTAGTGGCCATAGAAATTAATAGTCAAGGATGGTTACAATCAAGCTGTGAGAAGGGAACTTTGTCTTCCTCTTGAAACCACTTCTCCAAATCTCTCCATTTTCCTTCTAGTACTTTCCTATTATCAAAATACTTTTCCTCTGATAAAAAGAGGGCTGATCTTAGTCACACATGTCTTTCTGGAAAAGTTTATGTCTGGTTGCCTGACAGAGATACTGTTTTTGGCATTTTAATCCAGTTGTCTAATGAAAAGTCAAGGGAAGTTAACCCCACTAAAGATTTCATCTATAAGGGAGTAGATGGGGAATCTGAGGGAGGAAAAAGGTACTTTCCAGTCACAGTCTAAAATTGCAACAATCCTGCTCGTAGAAAATTTGCAGGGCCTGTGCTAAGAGGAAACATAGCCCAGTTTGGTCGAATGCTTGGAAACTTCAACTACACTGCTTTGTGTCTTAGGAAATCTTCTCTTCTACTCTTAGGTATATTATACTTAATTAAATTCAGCTGCAAAATTATCCTGTGATTGATGTATGTTTTTACTTTCCAAAAGACACATTTATTTGCCATTCATACAGAAAGCAGGAAACCATCCAAATGGCAAAGTCCCAGTTTTTTCCTAATCACGACATACCTTTCTCTTCTCTCAGCTCTGAAGTAGGATCATGTAACCATTATTTTTTCCCTATTATCACCACCTTCAAAATAATTATTTTTTATTCCTCTGTACTAGCAACTTTTTCTATTGATACTAGATTATCAATAACTCCCTTTAGCCCTCTTATTTTCCTGTGAACTCTAGTATAATTTGTTGGCTCCATTATTGTGTGGTAGTGTTATATTCTCCCTTAAAGAGCTATTTTTACTTTTTCTTATTCCTCTTATGTCCTCTTTATTGTAAGCTCCTTGTGAAAGAGAACTATATTTTGCCTTTGTATTCTAAAAACAAACTTGCACCATGAATTCTTAAATTGTATTTGCCCAAAATATTATTTCTAGATTTGAATTAATTAAAAACCAATTATGACACTTTTATAAGACCTATATCCCAATATAGCCTTAAGACTCATCAGTAAGAAAACAACTAACCAATTTAAAAAATATGTACAAAAATCTGAACAGGTGCTCTAATATAGAAGTTATAGAGATGGAAATCTATAAAGATGCTCAATACATCATAAACTTCCTCTTGAAACCACTTCTCCAAATCTCTCCATTTTCCTTCTAGTACTTTCCTATTATCAAAATACTTTTCCTCTGATAAAAAGAGGGCTGATCTTAGTCACACATGTCTTTCTGGAAAAGTTTATGTCTGGTTGCCTGACAGAGATACTGTTTTTGGCATTTTAATCCAGTTGTCTAATGAAAAGTCAAGGGAAGTTAACCCCACTAAAGATTTCATCTATAAGGGAGTAGATGGGGAATCTGAGGGAGGAAAAAGGTACTTTCCAGTCACAGTCTAAAATTGCAACAATCCTGCTCGTAGAAAATTTGCAGGGCCTGTGCTAAGAGGAAACATAGCCCAGTTTGGTCGAATGCTTGGAAACTTCAACTACACTGCTTTGTGTCTTAGGAAATCTTCTCTTCTACTCTTAGGTATATTATACTTAATTAAATTCAGCTGCAAAATTATCCTGTGATTGATGTATGTTTTTACTTTCCAAAAGACACATTTATTTGCCATTCATACAGAAAGCAGGAAACCATCCAAATGGCAAAGTCCCAGTTTTTTCCTAATCACGACATACCTTTCTCTTCTCTCAGCTCTGAAGTAGGATCATGTAACCATTATTTTTTCCCTATTATCACCACCTTCAAAATAATTATTTTTTATTCCTCTGTACTAGCAACTTTTTCTATTGATACTAGATTATCAATAACTCCCTTTAGCCCTCTTATTTTCCTGTGAACTCTAGTATAATTTGTTGGCTCCATTATTGTGTGGTAGTGTTATATTCTCCCTTAAAGAGCTATTTTTACTTTTTCTTATTCCTCTTATGTCCTCTTTATTGTAAGCTCCTTGTGAAAGAGAACTATATTTTGCCTTTGTATTCTAAAAACAAACTTGCACCATGAATTCTTAAATTGTATTTGCCCAAAATATTA
Organism: Tragulus kanchil; assembly: GCA_022376925.1. Taxonomy (NCBI): domain Eukaryota; kingdom Metazoa; phylum Chordata; class Mammalia; order Artiodactyla; family Tragulidae; genus Tragulus; species Tragulus kanchil. Next base: position 157,438,264 of record JAIOJX010000025.1, on the reverse strand, counting down.
TTTCTAGATTTGAATTAATTAAAAACCAATTATGACACTTTTATAAGACCTATATCCCAATATAGCCTTAAGACTCATCAGTAAGAAAACAACTAACCAATTTAAAAAATAGGTACAAAAAAAATCTGAACAGGTGCTCTAATATAGAAGTTATAGAGATGGCAAATAACCATATGAAAAGATGCTCAATATAATTTGTCATTAGAGAGTTGCAAATTAAAACAACAATGAATACCACTATACACTTACCAAATGAGTAAAAGTCACAACACTGGCAAGAATATGGGACAAGAGGAGCTCTTAATCATTTCTGGTGGGAATTCAAAATGGTTCAACACTTTGGATTGCAGTTTGATAGTTCCTTCCAATGCTGAACATAGTCTTACCATATTATCCAGCCATCACACTCTGAGGTATTCACCCAACTGATTTGAAAATCTATGTTGCCAAAAGAAAAAAAAATCTTAAATAAGAATGTTTAAAGCAGCTTTATCTATACTTCCTAGAAGTGGAAGCAAACAAGATGCTGTTAATAGGCAGCGTATAAATAGACTGATGAATCTATTTGATAGAATACCACTCAGTGGTAGAATAAATTATTGAGCCATGCAGAGACATGGATGAATTTCACACGTATGTTGCTAAGTGAAAGACATCAATCTGAAATAAGACTCTATAATTCTATTTTTGTGACATTCAGGAAAAGAAAAAAAATACAAACAGAAAGTAAAAATATCACTGTGTGCCAGGGGTTTTTTGAGAGGAAGGTGAGTGTTTCAAAAGGTGGAATCCAGGGGGTGTTTTCACAAGTGGTGAAGCATGCTGCGCGGTGCTGCAACACGTCGACACATGCGCCAGCCAGGTGAACCTTGCAGATACCGTGCTGAGAGAAAGACAGCAGTCACCAAAAGAGACACAGTATATGATTCCACTTCTACGTACGTAGATTAATTGAGCTCACAGAGACAGGATTTAAACTAATGGTTTTCAGGGAGTGCGTGAAATGGTCAGTCGCTGTTTAAACGGTGCAAAGCTTCAGTCTGGGAAGGCAAAAAGGTTCTGGAGATCTGTAGTGGTGATAATTTTACAACAATGGAATGTACTAATGCCACTGAGCTTCACACTTCAAAATGAGTTAACTGTAAATTTATGTTATGCACCCTGCGTGCACACAAAAAAATTTTCTTTTTTGTTCTAAAAATGAGTGAAAACTCTTTGCAGGTAAAATAAGACCTTATTGTTATAAGTATTTAAGAACTAACACTTTAAATATTATACAGTTCTTGCCTTGAATAGACTATCAGGTGAAACACCTAGCATACTGCCTGGCATAAGGTGGAGTTTAATAAATGACTAAGCTACAGGATTATGGGTATCTATCGGGTGTAGTTTTGTTGTTGCTCTAAGTGTGATCATATGGAGTTTACTGGCTGTGTGAGGTGGGTTTATATATAGCTCTAATCTCTATGGATGCCCATTGGCTCCACCCCATTTCTCAAACAGAGAATTGTAAATGAGTGGGAAATCATTTTGTGGACTACTGGCAGGGCATCTATCTCTTTGGTTTAACCCTGCAAGGCCAAATTGCCTGAGAAGGAACTCCTAGAGTTTAGGTCACAGGCGATACCCAGTCTTCACCTAGACAAGCTTAGGAAGTAAGAGGTTCAAGCAAAGTGTCTATGGAGTTAAAAACTTTGTGAATGAATGTTTTCTAGAACATTATTTCCTAGGTGTATTTTTCTCCTCTTTTTTTTACTTCGATAACTTTTCAAAACTGTGTCAGTAGGTCTTAACTATACTAAGGAACACCAAAGCAGGAGGTTGTTCATGTGGAGATCTAACATGAAAGGGAGTTCTATGAACCGAGAGGACCAGCATGACAACACTAGTGGAAGTCAGTATGTGGACCCACTAAGAGAAACTCAGGAAGACAGTCAGGCACTTAAAATCAGAGAAACACCTCTTAACACTTTGATTCTTAACCTCTGACCAAGGAGATTCTGTGTTTTGTTTTAAGAGAGGAAGTGGGGTTTCCCAGATGGCTCAGTGATAAAAGAATCTGCCTGGCCTGCCAATGCAGAAGATGTGGGCTTGATCCCTAGGTTGGGAAGATCCCTTGCAGCAGGAAATGGCGACTTACTCCATACTCTTGCCTAGAGAATTCTGTGAACAGAGAAGCCTGGTGGGCTACCATTTATGGAGTTGCAAAGAGTCAAACACAACTGATCATGCAATGTTTCCTTACATAATACTTTGTCTTTGAAAGAAGAAACTTTTCAAAATGCTCTGATCTGAGGTTTAATTTTTTTAATTGACTTATTTGTTTGTTTATTCATTTATCTGGCTGCATCAGGTTTTAGTTGTGGCAAGCAGGGTCTCTGTTGCATCATGTGAATCTTTCTTTGTGACATGTGGGCTTTGGAGTGTGTGAGGTATCTACTTACTTGTCTCGGAGCATGTGAGACATGCAAGGACCAAATCTGCATTGGACCACACGCATTGTAAGGTAGGGTTCTAACCACTGGACATCCAGGAAAGTCCCCTGATGTTTAAATTTTGAATTCATGTATTTCAAAGAAGTAGAAACAGATGTGCCATAGTCCATGGCGTTGCAAAGAGTCAGACACAACTGAGTGACTGAACTGAACTGAGAAACGTCAAATGAAACAAATGCTATGCTTTGGCTTCTTATGGGCTTTGCCAAATCAAATTTGCTTGTAGTGCAATTTCATTTCACACCATATACACTCATGACAAACGTTTCATGAAATTTATTATCAGAAGAATATAACAACTCAGCACTGAAAATTCCAGTTTTCTCTTTTTTAAAAGAGAGAAATCCTAATGAGAAAGTGTCTCCCCATTTCTTCTTTTTGTGTGTGTGTGAAATTCTCTGTCATGACTTCTGATATTCCAGCTTCTCTGCTTTGATTTAGAAGCTTACCATGAATCAGAGAGGGACTCACTTATTCAAAGCATTTGAAAGGCTACATTACTTCTAAAATAACAATTTCGTTTATTTGTTCTGAAGGTTTGATCATCTGAATCTATTTTGAGCTAATTATCTTAACTATTAGATAAATATAACACAAAACAGAAGAGATAATCTGAAATAAGTATTTTTAAAGTGAGTAATCTATTCTGAGTGAATATTTTGGCTAGAAGCTCTCTTACAAGGATTACAAAGAGTAGATTTATTCTCAGAAAATTGTAAATGGTTTGGTAGGCTTCTTGCTTTCCTCTCATAAGTATGTGAAAAGTCAGATTGTTAAAGTGTGAATGTTTTCCAAAAGTTATAGAAAGAATTCAATAGCTGCGGTTAAAAAAAAAAAAAAGTCAATGTAGAAATGATATCATCACAAACGGCAACCTAGGACACCCCAGCCTCTATCTCACAAAAACTAAAAATTCAGCATCTAGTCACAAACAAGAACAGCTCTGGGGGAATGCTGGAGTCCTTAAATGGACTCGTCCATGGAATTTTAAATGGAAATATCCACAACACAGTAGAATAAAAAAGGAGAAGGAAGATAGCTTTGTTTTGCTTGCTTTTCACCATCTATCATGCTGGCATTACTCAGCGCCAGTGAGGTCCTCCCAGTTAAAAAGTTCCCTTACCAGGAAAGAACACAGTGAGCAGCCAGTTTCTGCAACCTTTGGCGCTACACAAAGGTCCCACTTCTGTTTTACTCACCCAGGCTAGTAACTGCTAAGGGGCTTTGAAGCCTTCATGTTTTAAAGGGCTTTGCCAAATCAAATTTGTTTGGGAAAATGAAACAAATGCTATGCTTTGGCTTCTTATGGGCTTTGCCAAATCAAATTTGCTTGTAGTGCAATTTCATTTCACACCATATACACTCATGACAAACGTTTCATGAAATTTATTATCAGAAGAATATAACAACTCAGCACTGAAAATTCCAGTTTTCTTTTTAAAAGAGAAATCCTAATGAGAAAGTGTCTCCCCATTTCTTCTTTTTGTGTGTGTGTGAAATTCTCTGTCATGACTTCTGATATTCCAGCTTCTCTGCTTTGATTTAGAAGCTTACCATGAATCAGAGAGGGACTCACTTATTCAAAGCATTTGAAAGGCTACATTACTTCTAAAATAACAATTTCGTTTATTTGTTCTGAAGGTTTGATCATCTGAATCTATTTTGAGCTAATTATCTTAACTATTAGATAAATATAACACAAAACAGAAGAGATAATCTGAAATAAGTATTTTTAAAGTGAGTAATCTATTCTGAGTGAATATTTTTGGCTAGAAGCTCTCTTACAAGGATTACAAAGAGTAGATTTATTCTCAGAAAATTGTAAATGGTTTGGTAGGCTTCTTGCTTTCCTCTCATAAGTATGTGAAAAGTCAGATTGTTAAAGTGTGAATGTTTTCCAAAAGTTATAGAAAGAATTCAATAGCTGCGGTTAAAAAAAAAAAAAAGTCAATGTAGAAATGATATCATCACAAACGGCAACCTAGGACACCCCAGCCTCTATCTCACAAAAACTAAAAATTCAGCATCTAGTCACAAACAAGAACAGCTCTGGGGGAATGCTGGAGTCCTTAAATGGACTCGTCCATGGAATTTTAAATGGAAATATCCACAACACAGTAGAATAAAAAAGGAGAAGGAAGATAGCTTTGTTTTGCTTGCTTTTCACCATCTATCATGCTGGCATTACTCAGCGCCAGTGAGGTCCTCCCCAGTTAAAAAAGTTCCCCTTACCAGGAAAGAACACAGTGAGCAGCCAGTTTCTGCAACCTTTGGCGCACTACACAAAGGTCCCACTTCTGTTTTACTCCACCCAGGCTAGTAACGATGGAGACATACAGAGATGGTTAGGAACAGGAAGAAAGGCAGAGGCTACCAGTAGCAGCCCACAGAGGGAGGAAGCATAGCTCACAGTGACTTCCAAACCCAGCATCATTTACCATTGAGAAAAACCAATGGCGGAAGAACTGCTGTAAACCTCCTATAGATCTTATCAGTATTTGCCACACAGGTATTCGTGTTCTCTGATGCCAGTCATCTAGGATCCGCTCCTTCTCTCTTCCCACTGCCCCTCCAGAAAACACACCGGCAGCCAACCCAGTCCTCTGAATCTGTTAGAATGGAAGACACCTGCCTAGAACCTCATAATTGACCCTCATCATGGCCCATGCTCCCGAGCCTGGCCCTTCGGCTGAGCTCTTGTACACAACTGGCCTGATAAATCAGGTAGAGAAATACAAATACTGTGTAATATCATTTATATATGAAATCTTCAAAAACCAAAGAAACAGAGAATAGAGTGGTAATTATCAAGATCAGGAATGGGGAAAATGGGAAGATATCGGTCAAAGGTACAAACTTCTAGTTATAAGGTAAATAAGTTATGGGCATCTGGTATACAGTATGCTGGGTTTTGTTAATAATACTATGCTATACACTTGACGGGGCGCCCCAGGTGACTCAGTGGTAAAGAATCTGACTGCCAACACAGGAGATGCAGATTCCATTCCTGTATCAACCCTCGGTCAGAAAAATCCTCAGAAGAAGGAAATGACAACCCACTCCAGCATTCTTGCCTGGGAAATCCCAGACAGAGGAGCCTAGCAGGCTGCAGTCCATGGGATCACAAAGGAGTCAGACATGATTTAATGACTAAACAGTAAGACATTAGACACTTGAAAATTGCCAAAAGTGTAGATCTTAAATTTTCTTACCAAAAAAAAGAAATGATCATTATGTTGCAGGAATGTGGCGTTAGCTAATGCTATGGTGGTGATCATTTTGTAATATATAAGTGTATCAAGTCAACATGTTTTTGCATCTTATTTGTTACATGTCAATTATATCTCAATAAAGCTGGAAAAAAATAAGAAAGTCGAGTATAAGTTCAATGAGCTATGAAGAGAAGATCAGATAATTTGGGTTCAAGTCTCAGCTCCACCACTAATTTGTGTGTGTAATGTTGGGAAAGTCATATTGCTGACCTTCTGACATTAGCTCTTAACTAACTTACATGTGTAATCTTAGGTAAGTTATATTGCTGACCTCTAAGCTTAGCTCTTAGCTTTAATGCTTGGAATATAAAAAAACAAACTCACTCAAGGTCACCATGATATAAGATTGAAACAAGATTTAAACTCAGAAAGTCTTAATTCCTAGGACTGTTTTAGCCTTTAGAACACATGTGAATGGCCAACTGATTTTTTGCAAAGATTCTAAGGTAACTCCATAAATTACCTTTTTTCAATAAATGGTATTAAAACAATTGAATATCTACATGGAATAAAATGAATCATGGTTTTTGCTTCATACCAAACACATAAATTAACATAAAACATATCATATGCCTAAACATAAAAACTGAAATGATCAAATTTCTAGAAGAAAACACAAAAGAAATTTTTTAGACTTTGGGTTAGGCAAAGATTTTTTTAGACAAGATTATGAAAGTAGTCGTAAGAGCTTTTGAAAAAAATGTTCAATTTGACCCCGTTGAAATTTGAATCTGCTACATTTCAAACACTTCTAAGAAAATGAAAATTTTAGACATAAGCAAGGAGAAAGCATTTGTAATGCATATATCTGATAAGATTTATAGGTGAAATCTATAACAACTCATACATCCCAACAGTAAGACAAGCCATTTAATAACAAAAAGAGATACTTTTTGAATAAGTACTTCATTGTAGAAAGTATGTAATTGGCCACTAAGCAATATGAAAAGGTGCTCAAGATCATTAGTGGCTAGATGGTGTTGTAGCTTTGTCAAAACTCATCAGAAACTACACTTTACAAGGATATTTTTTACTGTGTGTAAGATAATTTCGATTTGTCTGTTTTTCATATCCTTATTCAAATGGAACATCAGTATGACAACTTCCAGGCTTTGTCACAAATGGAAAGCAGTGTCATCTTCACCTCAGAATTACAAGTCTTAAGTATGGGGAAGAAGCCAACACCCTTTGGGAGCTGCAAGTATTGCTCAGACTCCATCTGTTGCTCTGATTGGAATTTCAGCAGATTTACAGGCAGACTGCAAAGGCTATGCTGCAGCATCCTCAGTTGACTCATTCCCTAAGTCACCCATCAAATGTGGGGCAATGTCCACCACTGTGCTTCATCATTTGAGGCCCAGATGACATCAAGTCCATCTGAAATTATCATTTCAGCCAGGGAGGCTCAGCAAATCATATGAAAATTTCAAAAATGACTAATACAGAGCCCTCTCTTCTGAAAACTATAATTTGAGGAAAATAATTTTTAAAGATTTGGAAACTTGTCATGCTTTAAAAATAAATAACATGGCTTATAAGCAAGAAGCTAAAGAACAAAATAAAGACTGATTTTTAAAGTACATATAGACTGTGCATCATTATTTTTTGAGTTTTTATAACAAGTTTGTTTCTTTTTAAAATTATTTTTAATTTGAGGGTAATTGCTTTATGATGTAGTGTTGGTTTCTGCTATACATGAATAGGAATCAGCCATTGGTATATGTTTGTCGCCTTTGTCTTAAGCTCTCTCTTGCCTCCCACCCCATCCCACCCCTCTAGGTTGTCACAAAGCCCTGATTAAATAATAATGCATTATTAAAAATAAAATTTCATAAATGTAAAATAAAGAAAAATTAAACCATGCCATCGTTCATGACTTTTTCCTTCTTAAACACTATTTAGAAGCAAAAGTTTTATTTGTTTTGGCTCAACAGATGTTATATTTTGTGTTTAGTCACTAGCTTATGTCTGACTCTTTTGTGAACCTATGAACTGTAGCCTGTCAGGCTCTTCTGTTTATGGGATTTCCCAGGCAAGAATACTGGAGTGGGTTGTCATTTCCTTCTACAGGGCATCTTCCTGACCGAGGGATTAAACCCGTGTCTCCTGCATGACAGGTAGATTCTTTACCACTTAGCTACCTGGGAAGCTGATATTCCAAAAGCAAAAGTAGTATGTTTTTAATGTTTCTCTAGTGACTTCAAACAAATTACCAAGCACTGTCATATTTCTAATCTTTTATTTTTCAATGATTTGCTAGAGAAGCTAACTAGACCAACTATATCCAACTTCTAAAGTCTTTGTGCAAAGATATATCAAAGTGAAAATAATTTTCAAGAAGCACTTCTTTGAATTACAGGTACTTCAAATAATACAAATTAGATGTCATTTTTATATCTGCAAAGTCATACTTTTTATGTGTGTTTATTAGAATGGTCATGATAAATACAGAGGAGCCTTTATTCAATCTCATTAAAGGCATGAGACATTGTACAGAGTATAGGATTTTACAGATGGAGAAGAAAACCTTTGTTTCCTACCCAAAATGCACTTCAACACACCTATACTCTTAAGAAAATATCCATTTTATAAAATATAAATTTATTATATAAGCCAAAAACATAAGTTAGTATGCATTGTACAATCAGAAATAACAGTTGGCTGACTCCCTTTGTGCTTTAAACATGATATAACCACTCAGAATAATAATTTGAAAACAATTTTGAAAAATTTGGAAACATGTAAAAGCAGTATATGAAATAAGTATTAATCACAGGAGAGCATCATGCATATTTTCAGAATGTTTCCACTCTGGTCTAAGCAGTGGATGGAACAGGGATAGTTTCAAGGCCCACATTGTGGATGCCATGGAGGATCACAGACTTGATGACCTTTATGGCATTTCATCAGAAGTTGTGTCAACATTAAAATGTATTGGCTTTTCCTTTCCACTCTGCCAGAGAAAACAATTTCCTCTGAGAACCTCTAGCTTCAAATCTACGTTAATGGAAGGCTTTTTTTATTCCCTAAACCAGTCAAATTTTCTTTTTCAGAATGAAACCACACAAGTAAATATGGTTTGTGGTTCATTAAAACCCCATAACAAGGAAGAAGGAAGTTTGGCAAATAAAAGCCCAAAGGGATTTTCAATGAAGGAAATATTTAAATTCCCTTCTTTTTCCCTTCTAAGAGAGGAATTCCACAAGCATAATAAGCCTCTTCACACTCAATTATAAAACCTTTAAAAATGAAAGTAAAAAATATATATGTAGAGAAATTAACTATCTATCCACTTCTGAAATTAAGCAATATTAATATATTATTATATTTGCTTCAGGTCTTTTTTAATGTAAAAAAAATTGACATAGATACTAAAAACCCACCGGCCAATCCTTTTCTGCCTTTTACTACTAAGGTTCTATAATAGTGTCATTCTCAGTAATGTTTTGAACTAATGAAACAAAATTCATATTTTAAGGCAAGACAACGAAAAACTGAACATGAACTTTTTCTCTGTCTATTTTGGTCTCCTCTCTCCCCTCTAGTGTGTATTATGCATCTGCATTATGCATTAACCAGACTTCCCCAATGGCAAAAATACCTGCTCATCCATAAAGTTGCATTTTTCTTCTTCTGGCACCAAGCATGTAACTCTTTTAGAAGACAACATTTCTTTTTCAATCCTACAAGGGATCACAGTGACCCACCACTAGCCTTCTATGCTCAGACCTCTTTGATGAACTTTGGTGAAGGAAGCCTAGATAACATTTCCTTTAAAGATAGTGATTGGTGCAGAGCAGACTGGTCAGACAGGAAGTTCTTAGTGTAAATATTTATGACCTTATTAATATTACTAGCTATACTACTAGTATTCTGCTATTTTATTATTGTTTCTTGCATTACCAAAATGTGTGACTAAGTCTCATATAAAATTAATATTGATTTATTGTCGCTGTTGTTTAAACACTAAGCGGTGCCCTACTCTTGAGAGCCAATGGATGGTAGCCTGCCAGGCTCCTCTGTCCATGGGATTTCCCAGGCAAGAATATTGGAGTATGTTGCCATTTCTCTTTCCATAATGCTGACTAGATGACTTGAAATGATTGCTCAAATATATAGTCCCATAAGATCAGTGATAGTAATAATGAAACTCTAGATATGTGAAATAGCAATAAGAGGGGACTATTTCCTGGACCATAAGAGACTAGCGAGACAAATGGCCCAGAGAATTTTTGCTTACAGTTAACAGAGCCTAGTCCAGTAATAGCACAAGGTGTAGCTCTTACTGAAATCCTTGCTTGCCTTGGGAATGAACATTCCAGAACTATGGGACAAATTGGTCGTGAAATGCCTCCCCAACCTTGGTTGAAATTAAAACTGAAAGGGAGAGGATTGTTGAAAGATTTTTTACCGAAGTGTTACATACATACTGAAAAGTGCACATATTTATCACTGAGTTTAAACTGAACTAGCTCCCAGATCCAGACACAGAACATTACCAGTATGTTCCAATCTATCCATGAAAAAAAATTGACATAGATACTAAAAACCCACCGGCCAATCCTTTTCTGCCTTTTACTACTAAGGTTCTATAATAGTGTCATTCTCAGTAATGTTTTGAACTAATGAAACAAAATTCATATTTTAAGGCAAGACAACGAAAAACTGAACATGAACTTTTTCTCTGTCTATTTTGGTCTCCTCTCTCCCCTCTAGTGTGTATTATGCATCTGCATTATGCATTAACCAGACTTCCCCAATGGCAAAAATACCTGCTCATCCATAAAGTTGCATTTTTCTTCTTCTGGCACCAAGCATGTAACTCTTTTAGAAGACAACATTTCTTTTTCAATCCTACAAGGGATCACAGTGACCCACCACTAGCCTTCTATGCTCAGACCTCTTTGATGAACTTTGGTGAAGGAAGCCTAGATAACATTTCCTTTAAAGATAGTGATTGGTGCAGAGCAGACTGGTCAGACAGGAAGTTCTTAGTGTAAATATTTATGACCTTATTAATATTACTAGCTATACTACTAGTATTCTGCTATTTTATTATTGTTTCTTGCATTACCAAAATGTGTGACTAAGTCTCATATAAAATTAATATTGATTTATTGTCGCTGTTGTTTAAACACTAAGCGGTGCCCTACTCTTGAGAGCCAATGGATGGTAGCCTGCCAGGCTCCTCTGTCCATGGGATTTCCCAGGCAAGAATATTGGAGTATGTTGCCATTTCTCTTTCCATAATGCTGACTAGATGACTTGAAATGATTGCTCAAATATATAGTCCCATAAGATCAGTGATAGTAATAATGAAACTCTAGATATGTGAAATAGCAATAAGAGGGGACTATTTCCTGGACCATAAGAGACTAGCGAGACAAATGGCCCAGAGAATTTTTGCTTACAGTTAACAGAGCCTAGTCCAGTAATAGCACAAGGTGTAGCTCTTACTGAAATCCTTGCTTGCCTTGGGAATGAACATTCCAGAACTATGGGACAAATTGGTCGTGAAATGCCTCCCCAACCTTGGTTGAAATTAAAACTGAAAGGGAGAGGATTGTTGAAAGATTTTTTACCGAAGTGTTACATACATACTGAAAAGTGCACATATTTATCACTGAGTTTAAACTGAACTAGCTCCCAGATCCAGACACAGAACATTACCAGTACCCCAGAATCTTCTTTCATGTTCCTTTCTAATCATATCCTGTGTCCCAAGGGTTATCATAATTCTGACTTCTGAAAGCACACATTGCTTTTTGCCTGTTTTTCTTCTCTATATAAGTGAAATTGTATAGTGTATAGATTTCTGGGTCTGGCTTTTAAATTCAACAATATGGTTTCAAGATTCTCCATATTTTTGTGTATAATTGTAAATATCTTATTTTCAGTGTGCTAATGCTGTAGAATATGTGAAAATATCATAACTGACATATATTTTGTGGCTATAGTCTTTTCAATAACTTCCAGTTTAGCACCATTAAAAATAGCACAGCTGTGAATATTCTACTATATGTTTTTTAGGAATACATGTACAAAGTTCTATTGAGTTTACCTAAGAAAGCACTTATTGGGTTATCAGTAATCTGTACGTCAGCTTTAGTAGATGTCACCAAATAGTTTTTCCAACTGTGGCACCTACACACCCATCAGTGGAGTTTGAGAGTTCCAGCTGCTCCAAATCTTTACCAAGGCTTGGACTTGTCTGTCTTTTTATTTTTGCTGCTCTGATGGTTGACTTCATTGTTTGTCTGTACCTAGATGGATCTCTGATTGCTTTGTTTCTGAACCCGTTATATGACAGGCATTGATTGCTCTTGATTCTTATTCTACTCCTCTATTAGGTTCTACTTGCCCTGTGAATGAGAAATGAGGCTGATTTTGTCTTTCTGGTATGAATAGAATGATAGTTATCTTCCATTGCTCCTTCTGGTTCTTTGCAGTCATTTATGAAGAAGACTATCACTTTAGTGATCAATCAGGGATGCATAGTTTAGCAGCTTACTTGGAAATGATCTGCTAAGATAATTCCTTGCACGTATTGTCGAGAATTTTTGCTTACAGTTAACAGAGCCTAGTCCAGTAATAGCACAAGGTGTAGCTCTTACTGAAATCCTTGCTTGCCTTGGGAATGAACATTCCAGAACTATGGGACAAATTGGTCGTGAAATGCCTCCCCAACCTTGGTTGAAATTAAAACTGAAAGGGAGAGGATTGTTGAAAGATTTTTTACCGAAGTGTTACATACATACTGAAAAGTGCACATATTTATCACTGAGTTTAAACTGAACTAGCTCCCAGATCCAGACACAGAACATTACCAGTACCCCAGAATCTTCTTTCATGTTCCTTTCTAATCATATCCTGTGTCCCAAGGGTTATCATAATTCTGACTTCTGAAAGCACACATTGCTTTTTGCCTGTTTTTCTTCTCTATATAAGTGAAATTGTATAGTGTATAGATTTCTGGGTCTGGCTTTTAAATTCAACAATATGGTTTCAAGATTCTCCATATTTTTGTGTATAATTGTAAATATCTTATTTTCAGTGTGCTAATGCTGTAGAATATGTGAAAATATCATAACTGACATATATTTTGTGGCTATAGTCTTTTCAATAACTTCCAGTTTAGCACCATTAAAAATAGCACAGCTGTGAATATTCTACTATATGTTTTTTAGGAATACATGTACAAAGTTCTATTGAGTTTACCTAAGAAAGCACTTATTGGGTTATCAGTAATCTGTACGTCAGCTTTAGTAGATGTCACCAAATAGTTTTTCCAACTGTGGCACCTACACACCCATCAGTGGAGTTTGAGAGTTCCAGCTGCTCCAAATCTTTACCAAGGCTTGGACTTGTCTGTCTTTTTATTTTTGCTGCTCTGATGGTTGACTTCATTGTTTGTCTGTACCTAGATGGATCTCTGATTGCTTTGTTTCTGAACCCGTTATATGACAGGCATTGATTGCTCTTGATTCTTATTCTACTCCTCTATTAGGTTCTACTTGCCCTGTGAATGAGAAATGAGGCTGATTTTGTCTTTCTGGTATGAATAGAATGATAGTTATCTTCCATTGCTCCTTCTGGTTCTTTGCAGTCATTTATGAAGAAGACTATCACTTTAGTGATCAATCAGGGATGCATAGTTTAGCAGCTTACTTGGAAATGATCTGCTAAGATAATTCCTTGCACGTATTGTCTTAGTGAACACACCCAGGGTGGAAGAAATGCTATATTCTCCTACTCTTTTGCCCTGAGGTTTACCAAGATAAGAGCCTCGTCCAGGTGGTTTCCTATTCTGTTGGTTTTGCAAGGATTTAGTGGGATTTCTCTCTCATCTCTCATCTCCTTTCTACCCTTTCTAAAACTTTTGCTATTCCAGAGTGCAGAGTTTAGTCATGTGTATACTAAATGTACCCAGCTTTATTTCCAAAGAGACCCAAATTTATTTTTTCAGAAACATTGAATATCAATAGAAACCTTTATTTGGAAGATATTATTATCCCCAAGATTTGAATTTTATCTTCAGAACTGAAAGACTTTCAGAAATCTCTTAAGTAAACCAGGTTAGCTTTTTCATATCATCCAATGGATCCCTATTCTATGTGTCTTGATTTCAAATCAACAAATGCATATTCTGCATGTTGACTAGAGTTAGCAAAAAAAAGAATACCAAAAAATAATGAGGAAGTGTAGGTGTTCCTCGTGGTTGTATAATTTGTTTTCATGATCCCAAAGAAATAACATATGCTAATAATTAAATCATTATAGACTAACTTCTGCTCTTGTCTCAATACTTTTTACCCACAGTCACTTTATTACTGATAAAAATGCAGGCAATGTGTTTGGGGAAGATTTACACAAACATACAGGAAGAGTTATTTCACAAGGCTGACACATGTCACTCTTTCCAAGCAAGGAACAAATGATTTGCAAATTTTAGAGTTTCATTTCTTTGGATTGTTTTCCCAAGAACAAGTGAGTAGACCTGCCCCAAAATTTAAGGCTTGGACTTGTCTGTCTTTTTATTTTTGCTGCTCTGATGGTTGACTTCATTGTTTGTCTGTACCTAGATGGATCTCTGATTGCTTTGTTTCTGAACCCGTTATATGACAGGCATTGATTGCTCTTGATTCTTATTCTACTCCTCTATTAGGTTCTACTTGCCCTGTGAATGAGAAATGAGGCTGATTTTGTCTTTCTGGTATGAATAGAATGATAGTTATCTTCCATTGCTCCTTCTGGTTCTTTGCAGTCATTTATGAAGAAGACTATCACTTTAGTGATCAATCAGGGATGCATAGTTTAGCAGCTTACTTGGAAATGATCTGCTAAGATAATTCCTTGCACGTATTGTCTTAGTGAACACACCCAGGGTGGAAGAAATGCTATATTCTCCTACTCTTTTGCCCTGAGGTTTACCAAGATAAGAGCCTCGTCCAGGTGGTTTCCTATTCTGTTGGTTTTGCAAGGATTTAGTGGGATTTCTCTCTCATCTCTCATCTCCTTTCTACCCTTTCTAAAACTTTTGCTATTCCAGAGTGCAGAGTTTAGTCATGTGTATACTAAATGTACCCAGCTTTATTTCCAAAGAGACCCAAATTTATTTTTTCAGAAACATTGAATATCAATAGAAACCTTTATTTGGAAGATATTATTATCCCCAAGATTTGAATTTTATCTTCAGAACTGAAAGACTTTCAGAAATCTCTTAAGTAAACCAGGTTAGCTTTTTCATATCATCCAATGGATCCCTATTCTATGTGTCTTGATTTCAAATCAACAAATGCATATTCTGCATGTTGACTAGAGTTAGCAAAAAAAAGAATACCAAAAAATAATGAGGAAGTGTAGGTGTTCCTCGTGGTTGTATAATTTGTTTTCATGATCCCAAAGAAATAACATATGCTAATAATTAAATCATTATAGACTAACTTCTGCTCTTGTCTCAATACTTTTTACCCACAGTCACTTTATTACTGATAAAAATGCAGGCAATGTGTTTGGGGAAGATTTACACAAACATACAGGAAGAGTTATTTCACAAGGCTGACACATGTCACTCTTTCCAAGCAAGGAACAAATGATTTGCAAATTTTAGAGTTTCATTTCTTTGGATTGTTTTCCCAAGAACAAGTGAGTAGACAATTATTAACAATCCTCCCAATTCCCATCTCCATGATTGAATGCTTGGCAAAATTCCTAACGGGTGTAAATATATGCTATGTTTATTTTACATATTTTATGGCCCTCACAACTTTGGGCACATGTCATGCACTCTTAATGTATTTCATTTTGGTTTTTAAGAAAATGGTTATTAATATTTAAGAACTGTAGAATTAGAGACTGAAATTCTCTTTATAAATAATACTTAAAATCCTTACAAAAGGAGCCTGCACTTTCAAAAGTGATTTAGTAAGACATATAGTATCAGTAGATAATAACCATGACAATGACTGCCCCAACAATAGCAGTAAAATATGGTGTTGATCTAACTACTATATAATTTCTAGTAGTTGCACCAATTCATAATGACATTCCATCATAACTAATTCCAGGACTTTTCCATAGATACTAGTTATAGACTATTGAGTATGATTATGCTACAATTAAATGAAATATTAATCTTTTCACTTGCTATAAATACAATGTTGTCAGAGGGTAGAGATAGGGGAGGGAGAGAGAAAGAAAGGAAAATATAATGAAAACAAAATATCTTGCTTACCGGAATTCCCTGTAAAAATAAAATTGTAACTTTTGACAAAATAGAAGATGGGCAAATAGAAGTATAGCTGAGTTTTCCAAAGGGGACTAAATGGGAGTGGAATTATTCCATGTGAGAAAGCAGAAGAGCTTGAAAAGAGAGAGAGAAAGACTGGAAGAAATGAAGCAGTGAGAAATAGACGACTGCATGTCCTTCAGTGGGCCCCTCCCCACCAAGAGTGGTATCATGTATAACAAGTTTCTAAGTGCACAGACAGTATGCAATTTAGGGGTGTATTTGGGGGGTGTCATCTGTGGAAGACTTGGAGTTTTAACCCTGATAAACACAGTAGAATGAGTAAGTTCTGGAATCTCACAAAATGTGTGCTGTAAATTCTGGACTCTAACAAAGTCTTGGGCATTGTACTTAGGCCAGCTTTAACCAGATGCCCAAGGAGAGAAGGGCTCTACCTGACATCTGGTTATAAAAGTAATGGCTACAGTACTAAGTCCTATTCCAAAATGGTGGTTTTCTGAGGATTCAGAACTACACGCTCTTTGTCAGTGCTTACAAGATACAGCACATATGACTGTACTTATGATAAATAGTACCTATAGCTACTTTCTATCAGATACTTCCTAAGAAAAGAACTGCATCTTACTTACTCATATATAATATTACCTGAAATTTCCAGCACAGAGATAAATAGATGTTTGATAATGTATGCTTGCAAAAATGATTTGAGTGAGCCTGACAAGATCTTGTGATGTAATGGAGAGATAAGATTGATTTAGGGACCAGCAGACCTAAATTCAAATCTTGGCTTGAGGCAAGCATCTTAGATTTTCTGAATTTTAACCTTATAAATTTCAAAATGATATTGTATTACCTTTATCAAAGTGTTGCATTAAAATGAGATTATAAATGTACCAATTAGATAACAGGTGTATGAATGCAACACATGTGTTTAATTTACATTTTATTGTCAGGACTTCAAAGATTGTGAATCTTTTACACTAAGAGTCAGTAGGGTAAGGACTATCTTTCTTATATTTCGAACAATCCTTTTACTTAATTTTGTATGGACCATGGGCCCCTCAGAAAACAGTTCCACGAAAACTTTATGTGAAGTTCTTATTATAGTTTTTTAAAATAGTTATATACAACTTTTAGTGACCATATTCTTATCTCTGAATGGTAAAGTAACTAATAAATAAACATGATTCTTTCGCTCTGTAAAATGAAATACAATGATTACTACCTTTCAGAAGGGTAAATAGTTATTTGCACTGAAAGTAAGGAAATATTTTTATTAAAAGTGCCTTTGTCACTAGAGTGCTTGCATGAAATATCAGCACCATTTGCTTCCTATTTTCATAGAAATTCAGAATTAATATACTGTTATTGTTGCTATTAATAGTATATCCTCTGCAAGGCTATGACCTCTTTAAGTTTCTAAAGGAAAAGCTCAGCATTGCAGAATCCTGAGAAATTTTAAAGGCCTCATGATGACTATAGCAACATGGACTTAGAAATTGGGTTATTCTAAGCCCAAATCCAAACTGTAAATGGTTGTCAAATCTTTATATAGGTTAATACCCCTTTTTATATGGTATTTTTTTCCTATACTTTCTTTCATGCCATAAAATCCCTAGGTAGTGATTCCTGGCAGGGGAATTTCAGGAGAGAGAGACAGCCTCTTCAGAGGGCTCATTTAGTAATTGAATGCCTTTCTTATATGAGTCCTTGGACTTTGCTCATATAACAACCACCCACGAGTAAGAATCCAGTCCCCACATGGATCCAGGAATTCTTTGTATTTGGCTTGCAAAATGATTTGAGTGAAAGGGCCTGACAAGATCTTGTGATGTAATGGAGAGATAAGATTGATTTAGGGACCAGCAGACCTAAATTCAAATCTTGGCTTGAGGCAAGCATCTTAGATTTTCTGAATTTTAACCTTATAAATTTCAAAATGATATTGTATTACCTTTATCAAAGTGTTGCATTAAAATGAGATTATAAATGTACCAATTAGATAACAGGTGTATGAATGCAACACATGTGTTTAATTTACATTTTATTGTCAGGACTTCAAAGATTGTGAATCTTTTACACTAAGAGTCAGTAGGGTAAGGACTATCTTTCTTATATTTCGAACAATCCTTTTACTTAATTTTGTATGGACCATGGGCCCCTGCGAGAAAACAGTTCCACGAAAACTTTATGTGAAGTTCTTATTATAGTTTTTAATATAGTTATATACAACTTTTAGTGACCATATTCTTATCTCTGAATGGTAAAGTAACTAATAAATAAACATGATTCTTTCGCTCTGTAAAATGAAATACAATGATTACTACCTTTCAGAAGGGTAAATAGTTATTTGCACTGAAAGTAAGGAAATATTTTTATTAAAAGTGCCTTTGTCACTAGAGTGCTTGCATGAAATATCAGCACCATTTGCTTCCTATTTTCATAGAAATTCAGAATTAATATACTGTTATTGTTGCTATTAATAGTATATCCTCTGCAAGGCTATGACCTCTTTAAGTTTCTAAAGGAAAAGCTCAGCATTGCAGAATCCTGAGAAATTTTAAAGGCCTCATGATGACTATAGCAACATGGACTTAGAAATTGGGTTATTCTAAGCCCAAATCCAAACTGTAAATGGTTGTCAAATCTTTATATAGGTTAATACCCCTTTTTATATGGTATTTTTTTCCTATACTTTCTTTCATGCCATAAAATCCCTAGGTAGTGATTCCTGGCAGGGGAATTTCAGGAGAGAGAGACAGCCTCTTCAGAGGGCTCATTTAGTAATTGAATGCCTTTCTTATATGAGTCCTTGGACTTTGCTCATATAACAACCACCCACGAGTAAGAATCCAGTCCCCACATGGATCCAGGAATTCTTTGCATTTGACTCTCAAAATTTTGCTTCCTCATAAAAATATATTTACCTTAAAGTCTGTAATATCAGATAATACAAATCCTACAAAGCAAATTGGGGAAACATATAATATCACAAAAGTGTTAACACCTATGATACCAAAAGCATAAACAACAAAATAAAAAATACCCCAGATAATTGGACTTCATCAAAATTAAACACTTGTGCTTCTAAGAACACTGTTAACAGAGTGAAAAGGCAACCCATGGAACTGAGAGAAAACATTTGCAAATCATATATCTGGTAAGGAGTTAATATCTAGGCTATATACAGAATTTCTACACCTCAGCAACAATTTTACAAAACTCAATTTAAAAATGAGCAAAGGACTCAGACATTTCTCCTAAGAGTACATAAAGATGGCCAGTAAGCACGAGTGAAGATACTCAATGTCACTAGTTGTTAGGGGAATTCAAATTAAAGTCAATCTGAGATATCTTTTCATACTGATAAAGATGGCTACAGAAAGAAAAAAGAAAGGAAGGAGGAAGAAAAGAAGTGGGAAAAAAGGGGAGAGAGAGGAGAGAGGAAAAGAAGGAAGAAGATGAAGAGTAAGGGAGAAAGTAAGGAAGGAAAGGAGGGACTGAAGGAAAGAAATTATGTGTTGGTGAGAATCTGGGGAAATTGAAATCCTATGCATTTCTGGTGGGAAGGTAAAATGGTGCCACTATGGGGGAAAGTAGTTGGATGTTTCCTCAAAAGATAGAATTGTCATTTGATCCAGAAATTCCACTTCTAGGTATATTCACAAAAAAATTGAAGACAGGGACTTGAACAGGTATTTGTACACCAACGCTCATAGCATTATTCACAATTCACATTCATATCCTTATTCACAACAGTCAAAAGGAGGAAATGACCCAAATTCCAATCTATAGATAAATGTTCAAATAAAATGTGTGTATATACAATGGAATATTATTCAGTCTTAAAAAAGATAAGAAATTTTGACATGGTACAACAAAAGATGAATCTGCAGGCATAATGCTAAATTACATAAGCCAGTAACAAAAGATAGATATTGTACGATTCCACTGATACTAAGCACTTAAAGAAGTCCAGTTCATAACTCCAGTAAAATTGAATGATGGCTCCCAGACACTGGAGAAGAGGGAATGGAGAGTCATTGTTTAATGGTTATAGAGTTTCAATTTTGGAAGATTAAAGTGTTCTAGACCTTATAACAGTGATGGTTTCACAACAATATGAACACATTTAATGCCACTAATCTGTAAAGCTAAAACTTTTTAAGATGGTATGTTTTGTTATGTGTATTTTATCACAATAAAAATAAGTTTTAGAGCAATAGGAAATACAGTTGACCCTTGATAGATAAATGATAGAGTAGATAGATGGATAGGGAACTTTTAGAATTATTCAGAAATTTCCTATCTTGAATGAAAAGGATAGAAAACACACATAGACCAGCTTGAAATTTGAACTTCTGTTTCATAATGTAGGAGTCCAGTACGACTTATCCAAATCCTATGAACTATTCCTCACCTTTGTCTACTCAACACAGAATACGTTCAGACTATCTCTGTCTTGGGCTGTCATGTTCTTTGTTTTTAGGGCTCAACTAAAACAAAACTCTCAAGGTTATTTTAGAATTAAACTGGAGGATGTTCTGAACTGTCAGAGGCATACTCAGTACAGGGTCAAGTTAAGGAGGTATCTAGAAACTCAATCTCAGTTATTACACCCAAAGAACAAGCAGGAAAATGTAGTTAAGAGGAGAAAGAAATGGTCAGAATCTGGGGTTGCCCACAGAGTACAAGGTGAGAAACTATGTGGTTCAAGAAAAGAGGTTTGTTGGTTTAATGCTTGTATTTTGATTCATCCTACCAGTTTTAGCTTATGAACTTGGAGAAACTGAAACTCAGGCTTAGGCCACTCTTTGAGCCACTTATAAGAAGCGGGGGAAAATAGAGTGTAAAGGAGGAAGTCATTAACATTTTATTCTCTTATTTCTTCCAGTTCTTGCCTCTGGGATTCCCAGGTGGTGCAGTGATAAAGAATCTGCCTGCCTATGTAGAAGATGCAAGAGATGTGGGTTTGATCCCTGGGTTGGAAAGATTCCCTGGAGAAGGAAATAGCAATCCACTTATGTATTCTTGCCTGGAAAATTTCATGGACAGAGGATCTTGGTAGGCTAAAATCCATGGGGTCACAAAGAGTCAGACACTACTAAACACAGCAATTGAACACACACTCCTTGCCTTTATTTTATTGTTTCTTTTTATTAATAATTGGGCATAGTGTAGAATTGAATAATTTGACTATTAAATCATGTTTATTGAAAAGCATTTTATTGGCATTTCTCAACTTTCTCCACCATTTCAGATGCAAAAAATCCAAAAACATTGTTTAACATATATGATCCAGCATTGATTATCCAATCCAATATAAGGCAAGTAGACCTGAATGAAATTAATCAAAGAACGAATGCTTACAATGGAATTAATTAAGGAATACCTGTAGTGCCACATTTAACTATCAGATAAAAAGGATTCCTTTGAGTGATTTGTTTTTATCAGTCAATTTCCTCACTCCAAACTGGCAGCTGAAAAAGTTTGACTTGACAAGTTCTGTGTTTTAAGATAAGTTTAATTAATATGACTCCAGGGCAGACCGCGTATTCTCCAGCTCACCACAATTCCTATAAACTCCTACTGATGTCACTGAGCTATTGCATGAATCTTTCCAATGTATTTGGTCCTGAATATAGCCATCATCATTATTGTAGACCTTTGTCACAGTTTGACAAATAAGGTTAGAGAGTTGGCGGATTCTCAAAACACAGCATTCTTCACTAGCAGTCTTCAGGGAGGGGAAGACAAAACCTTATAGATGTGATTAATGATCAATTTAGCACCCTCATTGCCTAAGGGAAATGCTCCACCCACTAGCCCCAGGTTTATTTCAAAACTACTACATGCTGAGTGGACTGAAACTGAAACTCAGGCTTAGGCCGCTCTTTGACCCACTTATAAGAAGCGGGGGAAAATAGAGTGTAAAGGAGGAAGTCATTAACATTTTATTCTCTTATTTCTTCCAGTTCTTGCCTCTGGGATTCCCAGGTGGTGCAGTGATAAAGAATCTGCCTGCCTATGTAGAAGATGCAAGAGATGTGGGTTTGATCCCTGGGTTGGAAAGATTCCCTGGAGAAGGAAATAGCAATCCACTTATGTATTCTTGCCTGGAAAATTTCATGGACAGAGGATCTTGGTAGGCTAAAATCCATGGGGTCACAAAGAGTCAGACACTACTAAACACAGCAATTGAACACACACTCCTTGCCTTTATTTTATTGTTTCTTTTTATTAATAATTGGGCATAGTGTAGAATTGAATAATTTGACTATTAAATCATGTTTATTGAAAAGCATTTTATTGGCATTTCTCAACTTTCTCCACCATTTCAGATGCAAAAAATCCAAAAACATTGTTTAACATATATGATCCAGCATTGATTATCCAATCCAATATAAGGCAAGTAGACCTGAATGAAATTAATCAAAGAACGAATGCTTACAATGGAATTAATTAAGGAATACCTGTAGTGCCACATTTAACTATCAGATAAAAAGGATTCCTTTGAGTGATTTGTTTTTATCAGTCAATTTCCTCACTCCAAACTGGCAGCTGAAAAAGTTTGACTTGACAAGTTCTGTGTTTTAAGATAAGTTTAATTAATATGACTCCAGGGCAGACCGCGTATTCTCCAGCTCACCACAATTCCTATAAACTCCTACTGATGTCACTGAGCTATTGCATGAATCTTTCCAATGTATTTGGTCCTGAATATAGCCATCATCATTATTGTAGACCTTTGTCACAGTTTGACAAATAAGGTTAGAGAGTTGGCGGATTCTCAAAACACAGCATTCTTCACTAGCAGTCTTCAGGGAGGGGAAGACAAAACCTTATAGATGTGATTAATGATCAATTTAGCACCCTCATTGCCTAAGGGAAATGCTCCCCACCCACTAGCTTCAAAACCCAAGTTCTGGGTTCATTTTTCACTGCTAGAAAAGTACAAATTACTACATGCTGTAGGTGTTTTATTTATTTATTTTTGGTTCCCATCTTCCCATTTATTTTGTTTAAATAAACTTTTTTGAAGACAGTCTTGATTTACAGAAAGACTGAGAAGATACTACAGAGAATTTTTGCTTCCCATATATCCCATATCCAGTTTCTGGTATTATTAACACCTTCCCTGGGTGGGGATGTTCCCTTGGAGAAGGGCGTGGCAACTTACTCCAGTATTCTTTCTTGGAGACAGGGACAGAGGAGCCTGTAAGGCTACAGTCCACGTGGTTGCAGAGTTGGACACAACTAAGTGACTAAAACACGTGGGATTCCTGTATGTCGGCGTGGTGAGTATCGGTGGAAGCATAAGAAAGTAAATCTAGGCAGAGGTATCTAGGTTTAGAATGCTTTCCTATAAAAATGTTGTTTAGGGAAACAATGATAATATAAATATGAAGGTATTTTGAAAAGCATAGAATGAATGGCAGAAGATTAATTTGGAATGCAGACAGTAGAAAGGATCACATCAGAACATGTTTAAAACATGAGCGAAGTCATGGCCTATGAAATAGACTCACTAGACACAGCAAAAGCTTGTCTTCAGCACTAACATCATGATCTTTTACAAACCTATTAGAATATCCATCTAGATAAAATCTGAAGCAGACTTTGAGTGGAAGTATCTATAAATGTTTCCCCGTTTTCTAACATGTTGTGATTTTAAGTCCATCTATCATTTTACCACATAATGTTTAAAAGTCTTGAAACAGTAATATTTCTCCAGCTTGATTTTTATCTATGGGAATGCAAGAAGTATATAAACCCAACTTTCTCTGCTTATTAAGAATTGGGTTATTTGACCCATAAGTAATCTTTTGGAGAATTTCTGGTTGCTCCATCTGTAAATCTTGCAGGAAGTAATAAGCCTGCTATTTACTCTGTTACATGGGAAAATTACCCATTTATTGTCTGATCTTTGCAAACTCAGCAGATGGTAACCAAACTTGAGGCAATTTCTGCCTGAACACCCTCATTGCCTAAGGGAAATGCTCCCCACCCACTAGCTTCAAAACCCAAGTTCTGGGTTCATTTTTCACTGCTAGAAAAGTACAAATTACTACATGCTGTAGGTGTTTTATTTATTTATTTTTGGTTCCCATCTTCCCATTTATTTTGTTTAAATAAACTTTTTTGAAGACAGTCTTGATTTACAGAAAGACTGAGAAGATACTACAGAGAATTTTTGCTTCCCATATATCCCATATCCAGTTTCTGGTATTATTAACACCTTCCCTGGGTGGGGATGTTCCCTTGGAGAAGGGCGTGGCAACTTACTCCAGTATTCTTTCTTGGAGACAGGGACAGAGGAGCCTGTAAGGCTACAGTCCACGTGGTTGCAGAGTTGGACACAACTAAGTGACTAAAACACGTGGGATTCCTGTATGTCGGCGTGGTGAGTATCGGTGGAAGCATAAGAAAGTAAATCTAGGCAGAGGTATCTAGGTTTAGAATGCTTTCCTATAAAAATGTTGTTTAGGGAAACAATGATAATATAAATATGAAGGTATTTTGAAAAGCATAGAATGAATGGCAGAAGATTAATTTGGAATGCAGACAGTAGAAAGGATCACATCAGAACATGTTTAAAACATGAGCGAAGTCATGGCCTATGAAATAGACTCACTAGACACAGCAAAAGCTTGTCTTCAGCACTAACATCATGATCTTTTACAAACCTATTAGAATATCCATCTAGATAAAATCTGAAGCAGACT
Organism: Tragulus kanchil; assembly: GCA_022376925.1. Taxonomy (NCBI): domain Eukaryota; kingdom Metazoa; phylum Chordata; class Mammalia; order Artiodactyla; family Tragulidae; genus Tragulus; species Tragulus kanchil. Next base: position 157,413,522 of record JAIOJX010000025.1, on the reverse strand, counting down.
TTGAGTGGAAGTATCTATAAATGTTTCCCCGTTTTCTAACATGTTGTGATTTTAAGTCCATCTATCATTTTACCACATAATGTTTAAAAGTCTTGAAACAGTAATATTTCTCCAGCTTGATTTTTATCTATGGGAATGCAAGAAGTATATAAACCCAACTTTCTCTGCTTATTAAGAATTGGGTTATTTGACCCATAAGTAATCTTTTGGAGAATTTCTGGTTGCTCCATCTGTAAATCTTGCAGGAAGTAATAAGCCTGCTATTTACTCTGTTACATGGGAAAATTACCCATTTATTGTCTGATCTTTGCAAACTCAGCAGATGGTAACCAAACTTGAGGCAATTTCTGCCTGAACATTTTTTGAAGTGGTAATGGAGAAATCGTTATCTAAGCTTTCTTTTGTAATTGCAAGGTTAATACAATCTTGGACAGTTTTTAAAGCTATATTACCACAAGCAAAAATTGAAACATGAAGTTTTGCATCCTTTCTTCTGAAGTTTTCAAACATAGCCTGGATGGCAAAATAAGTATGTACAGTAAAAATATTATCTAAATATTTACTAAAATCTTGAGAATGAAAAAATTTTTCTTAGGTGACTGCAACCTATGAATCTATTTCCTAATGTTCATCTGGGAAAAAATGGCAATTATGAAAATTATTTGATTTGCATGCTGGATGTGCAATATATATGTAATAGTATTTTACCCTTAATTCAGTGTTAAGGTGGACACTTTACCTTTAAAAAAAGTGAGTACTTTTTTTTATTGTGTGTACCTCTACATTCATATTTCTACTTGGAAATTTTTGATTTGTGATTTGTAATCCACAAGTAGATTAAATGTATGGGGTAATAGATTTTTTCTAATTTTATAAAATACTCTATTGTGAGTATATCATACAGAATAAAGGTGTATAACTGTGCAAAATGACAAAAATAAAAGGAACAACCTCATGCTTATCAGCCAGCTTAACAAATAGAACCTTACTTATATTTTTGAAGGTTACTGTGTACCTATGGGGTAATTGATTTGCTTGTTCAACTTTATGTCCAAATCTGTGTCTATACATATAAAATGCATATCTATTTACGTATTTTACTAATATCATTGAAACAAAGCAAAACAAAACTTTCAATTCCATAAATTTACTGGCCTTTTCTTCTTATTTTTGTTCTAACATGCTCTTTCTCTTACTCTTTCATTTTTCCTATTTGGCTTGTTTACATGATGCCTAATCTTCAATTTGATCCACTTAACTGCCCTTTCAGTAGAATATTTTGTTGTCTTACAGACAGGGACAATACTTCACTTTGCAAAAATAAAAAATAAAATTTAAATTTTAAGTGGCAAATGTCTGCTATTTACTCTGTAAATGGGAAAATTACCCATTTATTGTCTTTTGTCAGCAGATGTAAAGGCAATTTCTGCCTGAACATTTTTGAAGTGGTAATGGAGAAATCGTTATCTAAGCTTTCTTTGTAATTGCAAGGTTAATACAATCTTGGACAGTTTTTAAAGCTATATTACCACAAGCAAAAATTGAAACATGAAGTTTTGCATCCTTTCTTCTGAAGTTTTCAAACATAGCCTGGATGGCAAAATAAGTATGTACAGTAAAATTATTATCTAAATATTTACTAAAATCTTGAGAATGAAAAAATTTTTCTTAGGTGACTGCAACCTATGAATCTATTTCCTAATGTTCATCTGGGAAAAAAATGGCAATTATGAAAATTATTTGATTTGCATGCTGGATGTGCAATATATATGTAATAGTATTTTACCCTTAATTCAGTGTTAAGGTGGACACTTTACCTTTAAAAAAAGTGAGTACTTTTTTTTATTGTGTGTACCTCTACATTCATATTTCTACTTGGAAATTTTTGATTTGTGATTTGTAATCCACAAGTAGATTAAATGTATGGGGTAATAGATTTTTTCTAATTTTATAAAATACTCTATTGTGAGTATATCATACAGAATAAAGGTGTATAACTGTGCAAAATGACAAAAATAAAAGGAACAACCTCATGCTTATCAGCCAGCTTAACAAATAGAACCTTACTTATATTTTTGAAGGTTACTGTGTACCTATGGGGTAATTGATTTGCTTGTTCAACTTTATGTCCAAATCTGTGTCTATACATATAAAATGCATATCTATTTACGTATTTTACTAATATCATTGAAACAAAGCAAAACAAAACTTTCAATTCCATAAATTTACTGGCCTTTTCTTCTTATTTTTGTTCTAACATGCTCTTTCTCTTACTCTTTCATTTTTCCTATTTGGCTTGTTTACATGATGCCTAATCTTCAATTTGATCCACTTAACTGCCCTTTCAGTAGAATATTTTGTTGTCTTACAGACAGGGACAATACAGATGAGAGAGTGAGGAAAATCACTTTGCATATTTTAAAAGTGATTAAAAATGAAATTAAGACAGATTTTTTAAAGTCTTCATTATTAAGATTCACCAAATTGGGCAAATGTCTGCACTTTGCCTTCAGGTTTGGATACTTATCATATTAAGGATGTATACTTAGTACATTAAAAGGTTTCATATATAAAGTTGGAGTTTTTTTGGTAATTCAGCCCCTAGATGACATTCGATCAAGACTTTTGGCTTACTTTGCATGACTTCCCATTTCTGTTTTGAATGGAGACCCAGGGAAAAGAATAGCTTATAATGCTCACCATTTAAAATGAAGGTAATGTAATACATTAGATTTGAAAAATTCTAATTGAAAATTCTAATTCTAATTCTAACTGAAAAGTTCCAAATCTAAGCCATTTAAACCTTTCCATAGTCCATTTAACATGATTTCATCTGTTAATATTTGTTCTGTTTCCGGCCAAACTCCCATCACACCAAAATTCTTTCCCTTCTCAAATCCCACAAGTTAGTTCTCCCTTGCCTTCTAGGCGGCTCTTCCCAGAGTCCTTTTTCCTTTGTGTGACTAACTCCTACACATCCTTCAGATTCTAGATTTTTCTCTGGAAAGACTACTTAGGTAACTCCTTACTACCTGCTTCTGAAGAATCCTGTATCTCTCCCATCATCATATTATTAAAATTATTTGTTTGTTATCTGTTGTATTCACTGTGTATGAGATCCACAAGATGACTACAAAGGCATGTAGGACAAGAGAACTGGGATTTGAAGAGAAATGGATGAAGGAAAAGAAGTTTAAACAGAACTCTGAAGAAGAAAAGGCCCTACAGCAGAGCTGGAGAGGATCCATAGGCAGGGAAAAGTTACCCAGAGGGAAACAATATTTCTAAAAAAGAAACCCCAAACCTTCTTTTGTATCTATTTACTTTTTATATCATTGCAAAGCAAAACAAAACTTTCAATTCCATAAATTTACTGGCCTTTTCTTCTTATTTTTGTTCTAACATGCTCTTTCTCTTACTCTTTCATTTTTCCTATTTGGCTTGTTTACATGATGCCTAATCTTCAATTTGATCCACTTAACTGCCCTTTCAGTAGAATATTTTGTTGTCTTACAGACAGGGACAATACAGATGAGAGAGTGAGGAAAATCACTTTGCATATTTTAAAAGTGATTAAAAATGAAATTAAGACAGATTTTTTAAAGTCTTCATTATTAAGATTCACCAAATTGGGCAAATGTCTGCACTTTGCCTTCAGGTTTGGATACTTATCATATTAAGGATGTATACTTAGTACATTAAAAGGTTTCATATATAAAGTTGGAGTTTTTTGGTAATTCAGCCCCTAGATGACATTCGATCAAGACTTTTGGCTTACTTTGCATGACTTCCCATTTCTGTTTTGAATGGAGACCCAGGGAAAAGAATAGCTTATAATGCTCACCATTTAAAATGAAGGTAATGTAATACATTAGATTTGAAAAATTCTAATTGAAAATTCTAATTCTAATTCTAACTGAAAAGTTCCAAATCTAAGCCATTTAAACCTTTCCATAGTCCATTTAACATGATTTCATCTGTTAATATTTGTTCTGTTTCCGGCCAAACTCCCATCACACCAAAATTCTTTCCCTTCTCAAATCCCACAAGTTAGTTCTCCCTTGCCTTCTAGGCGGCTCTTCCCAGAGTCCTTTTTCCTTTGTGTGACTAACTCCTACACATCCTTCAGATTCTAGATTTTTCTCTGGAAAGACTACTTAGGTAACTCCTTACTACCTGCTTCTGAAGAATCCTGTATCTCTCCCATCATCATATTATTAAAATTATTTGTTTGTTATCTGTTGTATTCACTGTGTATGAGATCCACAAGATGACTACAAAGGCATGTAGGACAAGAGAACTGGGATTTGAAGAGAAATGGATGAAGGAAAAGAAGTTTAAACAGAACTCTGAAGAAGAAAAGGCCCCTACAGCAGAGCTGGAGAGGATCCATAGGCAGGGAAAAGTTACCTCCAGAGGGAAACAATATTTCTAAGAACAGAAACCACTGGAGTTGAATTTTCATTTAGTCTCTGCTGTGCATCTCTCTCAAGCCTTCTATTAATTCTATTATTCTGCACGTAATAGAATTTCATGTTAATGTGCATTGAGAACTAGAAAGGAGAATGGGCCTTGCTTCACCATTGGTAATGTTGACTCTGAGAAAACTGCAATTACCCAGAGTGACTGCAAATTTCTTTACCTCAGAAGTATCAGTTTTCTTCAGTTAGTTGAGAAGTACTTATTTACAATGAGCACCTTCTTTCACTGGGTGTCCAGCTATGTTAAACTATACAGACACCTAGGCTATCTGTTGAAAGCCTGAAGTCACCTTTATTTAGTAAAATGGTGTAAGTTGAGAATTGAGAATATGTCCATCATTCTATGGAAGAGACTACTGATTGTGATCTATCTTTGGAAAAGAGTTGTTTTTCTACAAATATGTTTTTCACATAATACAGAAAATACTAAGGGGAAGCATTTATGCTTTCAAACTCAAAATGTTTATTTAATAAGTGTTTAAGTAAATAAATATAAATAATTACATAAATAAATAAAATGACATATATACATAAATAAAGTAATAACTCTTAAAAGTAAAACAAAGAGAAACTCCTGATGACTTTGACAATAAATTTTATTTTAAAAGACTTATAGTTAACATTCATATTTTTATACTCTCAAAAACAGTAGAAAGAATCTCTTTGTGAATATATAAAAAGCATCTTAAAGTCAAAACCAAAGTTGGTGTTAGAATACACAATAATCTAAGTATGAGGATCTAATATTTTGGAATAAATAAATAAATAATAGCAAGAATTTACTTAATTCATATTGCCTGGTGAATTTTCACTGTTTTGAGAAAGATAGTCATAACTCAGGATTCAAATAATTCAACACAGCACTGCATAATATGCTTTTCAAGAACAAGACCAGGTCAGGCATATCAAAAGTAGGATTGCCAGTTCAATAGAATTTCAGATAAATAATGATGTATTTATATACTAAAAATTATTCATTGTTTATCTGAAAGAAAAGTTAACTGGGTGTCCTTTCTGTTTGTTTTCCTTTAATTTGCTAGTCTGGCAACCATGATCACAATATAACAACCTTGATCAAAACAGTTCCGTAATACAACATCACTTAATATATAAAATAAGTATAAATGCACTACCATCAGTATACAATCTTTTCAGCAATGCTTCTTTCCCATTTCTCCAAATTCATTCACAAACATGATTGTATTCTAGACTTAAATAAATATATAAATAATAAATAAGTGAATAAGTTACACTTGAGAATAATTAACATGACTGAATAAAAATTAAAATGCTTCCACACGTCCTCACATCTCTGTGAGGTAGAAAGGTGGCTGAGACTTCTTCCCCAGCTTGGGAATAAAGAAGAAACTGAGACGCGGTTGAACAGGCACTCATGAATCCTGGCCAGCAGGCTAGGGTTGCAAGGTTTAACAAAACCCAAAAAACAAGAGTAGGATTTCCAGTAGATTGGAATTTATGGCATACGATGAATAATTTCTGTAAGTGTGTCCTACATGTACACAAGGTACATGTGACACAGAAAAGAATATTCATCGTTTGACTTAATATTCCAATATAACTGGACATCCTGTATTTTATCGGACAACCCTACGCCAGACCCACACATGAGGTACTGAAGTAAATTTGATTTGAAGTTTCATTATCATCTTTACTAAGGAATTCTTGGAAGCCATAAAAAATGGGTTTTTGGTTGTATTTTTTTCTTTTTCATGAATCTTGATTCTCGGCTCTGAAAATAAATTAAAAATGTATAAATTAACAATGTTTCAATAAGGAGGACTACACGGTTCTTGAAAATACACTTAATATAGAAATTGAGAGCCTTAGTTATTCATGTGTTAGAAATGCTCTATATTTTCAACTACAAATAGAGAGATCAGAGAAGTTACCTAAACCGGAGAATTCCTGAGATTGATAGGGAGCCATGCTAGTGACACAGCGCATAGATCTATACCCACACTTCTCTGGACAAACTGAGATATATGGTCTCCTAGTCATGAGCACATCAAACTCTTTATCGTTGTCTTTTTTTTTTTTTAGTCAAAGAAACAACTACTTAAAATAATTTTCAACAACAGCAGGAAGGTTTTAGGCTGATTTTTGAACTATATGTCACAGGATAAATGAGGAATATAAATTAACGAAAAACTTACCTCTTCAAAAATATCTGCACAATCTTCTGCACCCACTTTTCCTTGGGGTCTAGGCAGACCTCTTTTCCATTAACAAGCTTAACACTGAAATAATAGAGAGATGATGAAAATCAATATTTAATGGGTTTCAAACACCCTCTTGCCATTCAAATCATAGTTCCTTAAATACAAGCGTACAATGGAAGTACAAACTAATTTTTAGCTATGAGTCATGGGGAGTACCATATTTAAATACCAGAGACCCTTCTATTTTGCTCACTATCTATTCCTAGTACCTAGAACTTTGTTGGATTTTTTCCAACCTTTCTCAGTTTGAGGCTTACTAAAGTAAAATGTCTAATCACTTTGGAAGTCACTTACATGATTTCCGAATTTTCACAGTGTGGTCCTCTTTCAATCACTCTCAATTCTTTGATAAATTTGGGGTGGAAAGGTGTGGAGTGTGTTTTTATGCACTGGCATCGAAGTTCTGAACTCATTCTTGACAGAACTGCAGCTGTGGAAAAAAATTAAGACTTTATTTCATCCATAAATCCAGTTTGGCTAGCTTCACACTAATTAATTACAGTGTGATAATTTGGCGAGTATGAGTTCGGTGAACATCACATCTTTAGCAAATTTACACCTGAAATCAATTGCTGGATATTCTCCCACCCCTTGACCTCAGCTTTCTCTTTGTTTTAAATCTAGTCATTCCTGACAACATTGAATGGCATAAAGACCTGGGGTGGTCTTTGGGCCATGCTGACATTCTCATGGTACTTTTCCTCCTTCTCAACATTGCATAATCCTCTGTGATATTACAGCGCCACATATGGCAAACTAAGATCCACCAACAGGGAAATCACCTTCAAGAAGAATTAATAGAAATACATGTGAGTTGCACAGAGATTGTCTTTTATCTTACCATAAACCTTAATATTTAAGAATACATAAATGCCATACATATATATGCATGTATGTGCATATCATATACCATATATATTTAATAAGAGGGATCCCAGTAAGGTTTATAATCTGTCTTTAAGCCAAACAGCAATTGATAGTTGCCTGAAGCTCATCAATTAAATAGTACATGGAGTAAAATTACCTTAGTTACCTTACTTAATATTAATAAATATAGGCAAAAGTGGTCTCCAGTCAAATATGCTCTAAATTTTAGATTTATATTAAATATGCATATACTACAGAGCATGAATGATAGGAACAGAATGTCTGTATAAGTCAAACTATAATTTTCTAAATATTCCATTGATACAGCCTAAAACATTAAAGCTTCAATTTAACATCAAATGAATGTAGATGATTTTCTCTTGCTGAGTAAAAAGGATGCTTGTTACCAAGGATGCATTAAGGATACTCTTGCTCTCTGAGGATCACATAGAGACACAGGAAGCTTCTGTAGAACAGAGGGAAAGGCTTACCTTCACACAGAGCTGCAGAAAGCAGGAAAGCCGCCAAGAGTGCAATAGCCAGCTTGGGATTCATGTTTACACAAGATGCTTTCTGTCTGGTTTCTTCTGGCTCTCTTTCTAGATGCCTGTGAGCTCTCCTGTCCCAGAGGACCTCTGTTGGACGGAGAACTCCTGCAGCTTTTTATATCATCTTAAGAATAGGGAACAAGTGCACCATCATGCTTACATCATGTCAAAGGAAATTCCACAATATGTAACCGTCCTCCCTTTGAGAGCAGATCTGAGTCACCCAACTCCTTTAGTGATTGGTTGCTTATCACAGTTTCAGTGTGACTGAAGTTTTATTTGATCTTTTAAATAATCTTACTTACTTTGTTTGAAAACATCTCTTTGGAAATGTTTTAAAATAATTTTTTCAATAGTCAGTCTTCTTAGTTTGATACATTATTGTCAATGGTAGTCCTTTTTATCTGTAAATACCTTGGTCAGAGTCTCATCCAGTGACTGTTAGAGTAAGAGCATTGTGATTATTCCTTTATGGCACAATCACTTCTTCAGGTAAATTATATGTGCTGTAATGATAGATAAGGCAGTCTAATCAACTACTTTTATTGGCAACACAATTTACAAGAAGTTCATTTCTAAGCATTTTTGGAAAGTTTCCAAGAATGATTACTGCTCTCAAGAAGTATGTTACAAACTTTCCAAAGATCTGGCTTTCTAGTGTATGTTTAATAGAACAAAAGGGCATATCTTTCTGTTCACTTCTGCAAACATTTATCAAGATGTGGAAATCTGGAAAAGGATAAGACTACATGCTTGTTTTTAAAGAATTTGCCCTCTTAGAAGAAGAAAGCAATATAAGAATGAGACTATACTACAGAACAGACAAGTGGTACTGATACATTTACTCCAACAAGAGCACAAGGGCAGAATTTTCCACAAACATTTTGAGCAGGGTATTGAAGTATGGAGGACTCTAACAAAGGAGGATGAAGCAGAACAGCACATTCTAGATAAGGATGATGTTGAAAGACATTCAAGTGGCAAAGCAAAAAATTGTTTATGTTCCAGGATGTGGTTCAGCAGGGGTTATTTGGTTGGGGTTGAGGATCACATAGAGACACAGGAAGCTTCTGTAGAACAGAGGAAAGGCTTACCTTAACACAGAGCTGCCGAAAGCAGGAAAGCCGCCAAGAGTGCAATAGCCAGCTTGGGATTCATGTTTACACAAGATGCTTTCTGTCTGGTTTCTTCTGGCTCTCTTTCTAGATGCCTGTGAGCTCTCCTGTCCCAGAGGACCGCTGTTGGACGGAGAACTCCTGCAGCGTTTTATATCATCTTAAGAATATGGAACAAGTGCACCATCATGCTTACATCATGTCAAAGGAAATTCCACAATATGTAACCGTCCTCCCTTTGAGAGCAGATCTGAGTCACCCAACTCCTTTAGTGATTGGTTGCTTATCACAGTTTCAGTGTGACTGAAGTTTTATTTGATCTTTTAAATAATCTTACTTACTTTGTTTGAAAACATCTCTTTGGAAATGTTTTAAAATAATTTTTTCAATAGTCAGTCTTCTTAGTTTGATACATTATTGTCAATGGTAGTCCTTTTTATCTGTAAATACCTTGGTCAGAGTCTCATCCAGTGACTGTTAGAGTAAGAGCATTGTGATTATTCCTTTATGGCACAATCACTTCTTCAGGTAAATTATATGTGCTGTAATGATAGATAAGGCAGTCTAATCAACTACTTTTATTGGCAACACAATTTACAAGAAGTTCATTTCTAAGCATTTTTGGAAAGTTTCCAAGAATGATTACTGCTCTCAAGAAGTATGTTACAAACTTTCCAAAGATCTGGCTTTCTAGTGTATGTTTAATAGAACAAAAGGGCATATCTTTCTGTTCACTTCTGCAAACATTTATCAAGATGTGGAAATCTGGAAAAGGATAAGACTACATGCTTGTTTTTAAAGAATTTGCCCTCTTAGAAGAAGAAAGCAATATAAGAATGAGACTATACTACAGAACAGACAAGTGGTACTGATACATTTACTCCAACAAGAGCACAAGGGCAGAATTTTCCACAAACATTTTGAGCAGGGTATTGAAGTATGGAGGACTCTAACAAAGGAGGATGAAGCAGAACAGCACATTCTAGATAAGGATGATGTTGAAAGACATTCAAGTGGCAAAGCAAAAAATTGTTTATGTTCCAGGATGTGGTTCAGCAGGGGTTATTTGGTTGGGGTGGGATGAGGTGATGTGTAATGGAAAGGTAAGCAGTATATGCTTAGTGGAAAGAGCATCTGACTTTAAACCCAGGTTCGGTCTCCTAATTTTTGTGTAGCTTTTAAGCTTTCTGAGTTCCAGTTTCTGTATTTACAAAATGGATTTAACAGCATCCACTTGTCTCATAAAGTAAATCTATGTAAACTTCCTGGCTTAACTTCTAAACTGGTAAATTCCCATCTACCCCAGGAGCCCTGGTTTATGTTTCTCATTTTTGTCAGATGATTGACTTCCAAACTACAAAGATGTTTCACCAAAAATGATCTCCTACTAATCTCATTTGCTTTAGAGGATTCGTGATGAAGGATTGGCTTCTGAAACAAGTTGAATCAGATTACAGCATATAATGCAATAATAGAATAGAACAGAAACAACATCAATGTGAGTTATGATTAGCTAGAATGTAAAGCTCCAGATCAAAATCTGTTTCTATTAGAGTGTAAGTGACCCTTTTGGATTGGAAATCTGGAGTACAGTCTTAAAATCTGTGGAACGCCAGAATGCTTGAAGAAATAACTAGCTTAAATATTGATACAGAATTTAGATTGAATTTTTTGACAAAAAGTTAACTGAAAATTGTACTGAGGAAAAAAAAAATTGGACCAAGCGTAATGATATTTCAGAATGTGAACATTTGTGGTTTGGAGAGAAAACTTTGCTGAAAGTTTTGTGCAGTGATCCCAACTACCTTCTTAAATATCTCTTCAATTTGCTTAATAGCAGAGACTTTGTGTGTGTGTGTGTGTTCTTATCACAATAATGAAATAAGTAATGAAATAAGTCCTCATTTTACAGTTGAGGAAATTCAATAACATCTCCATGCTTATATATCTAACTAGTAGCAGAGCTGATAGTTCTAGTCCTGGTCTAAAAGTACACTCACAAAAGGGAGTTGAAAGGACTTTATTTTTTTCAGAACATTTGGGACACAAAACTACCTCTGTATGACTCAGTGACATTTCTTTCTCCATCCCCCATGAGTCTTCAGAGATGAGTCTGGATTTCCTTGGGAAGAGAACATTAAGGAAAGGAGCTTACCATAGTAAAAATCTGTCCATCTCCGAGCAAGTACATAGTTTATAAAGGGTACAGCTTTATTCAACACCTTAGGAAGATTGATAGAGCAATGAGCTTGTCCACACACGTGTGTGTGGAATAGCAGTGCCATGTTTGAGTGCTTTCCAAAGAGGTTATTAGATTTCTGAACAACCATGTTTCTTTCTTTTTCCTCCAACCAATAGAAGACTGGAAGAAACAATGGAAGCTTACATCAACTTCTGTAGCAATGCAGTTCTTACTGGTTTGGTTTTTTTATTTATTTTTTTTCCTCATTTATTTATTTATTTATTTTATTTATTTTCGTCCATCTTAATTCTTTGGCCTGTGTGGGCTTCCCATTGCAGTGGCCTCTCTCGTTGCAGAGCACTGGCACATGTGCTCCAGAGCGCTGGCTCATAATTGGACACACCAGCCCAGCCACTCTATTGCACGTGAGGTCTTCCAGGTTCAGGGATCAAACCGGTGCCCCTTGCACTGCAAGGCGGACTCTTTATCCACCGGACCACCAGGGAAGCCTCTTACTGTTTTTAAATCTACTATTTTAAGAGCTTAATTGGTCACTTATTTATTTTACATTGATTATCAGCTAATGCTGGTTTTGTAGTAGATGTGACTGCTATGTTTCTGACATGAAGGAGTCTGTGGATAATGTAGAATATGGGCAACTGGCTACGCAAGCAAGCGCAATACAGAGAATGGCTATTATAGTATAAATAATTATAGGAAGGTCAGAGAGCAAACAAATGGGAACTCTGATACAGTTTTTTCCTTCTTTTTATTTTTTATTTATTTTTACTTCCAGGTTAATTTTATTACATTTTTTTATGTCTGTCATATATTAACATGAATTAACCACACATTTCAAAGAGGAGGTATAACAGATGTCTGATGCAGTTTTGATGAATGGAGTCATCTGAAGAAACATCTTTGAAACTGGGACCTAGTGTTGGTGAGGAGTAGGAGAAAGACAAATGGAGTGGAGAAAAAGGATGGCTACCTTGCTAGTGGAGGTAAATACAAGGTTAAGACAATATGCTCCAATTGCATTCCTGAAATTGTTGAGTATTGTATAGAAACCATGTATGGAGTGAGGAAAGGAAAAGTTGGGGACTGATATGTAACCAAGATCTGAATCTTAAAGACAATTCCCAGTCTCTTTGCTTCAGTAGTGCTAGTTTCTTCAGCAAGGAAATAGCCTCATTTGGAAAGACCCTGAAGTGACTGGTTCAGTGCATCGTCATTAGCACCCAATTTTACTACTAAGCCAGGGAGCCATTGGGTTGCTCAGATGGTAAAGAATCTGCCTGTGATGCAGGAGACCTGGATTCAATCACTGGATCTGGAGAAGGGAATGGTTATCCCCTCCAGTATTCTTTTCTGGAGAACTCCATGGACAGAGGAGGCTGGCAGACTATAGTCCATGGGATCGCAAACAGTTGAACACAACTGAAGCAACTTACCATTCATGCTCACACTTTTCTCAGAACGGAGCACTCATTTATAAACCAAAATGGTGTCTTTGCAAATGTTGTTGATCTCTTACAGTGTAACCTGAATGCATTATGGCTTTAGACTGTCTATCAGAGATAAGAATGGACAAAGATAAAGTGATTAGACGGGGCATAATTCTGGTCTTGTCCTCTTTCTGTAAAGGTAGCTCTATGAGACATTGCATAGTAAGTAGAAGGACTAAATTGGGTCAAGTACTGGGAAAAAGGGTAGGTTAACCTGTTTTGAGGATATACTACTTCAACATAGAGCAATGTGAAAATTTTAAAGGAAGAGGAAGGTCATATTATAGAAGGGTTTTTTTCAGAGAGCAAACAAATGGGAACTCTGATACAGTTTTTTCCTTCTTTTTATTTTTTATTTATTTTTACTTCCAGGTTAATTTTATTACATTTTTTTATGTCTGTCATATATTAACATGAATTAACCACACATTTCAAAGAGGAGGTATAACAGATGTCTGATGCAGTTTTGATGAATGGAGTCATCTGAAGAAACATCTTTGAAACTGGGACCTAGTGTTGGTGAGGAGTAGGAGAAAGACAAATGGAGTGGAGAAAAAGGATGGCTACCTTGCTAGTGGAGGTAAATACAAGGTTAAGACAATATGCTCCAATTGCATTCCTGAAATTGTTGAGTATTGTATAGAAACCATGTATGGAGTGAGGAAAGGAAAAGTTGGGGACTGATATGTAACCAAGATCTGAATCTTAAAGACAATTCCCAGTCTCTTTGCTTCAGTAGTGCTAGTTTCTTCAGCAAGGAAATAGCCTCATTTGGAAAGACCCTGAAGTGACTGGTTCAGTGCATCGTCATTAGCACCCAATTTTACTACTAAGCCAGGGAGCCATTGGGTTGCTCAGATGGTAAAGAATCTGCCTGTGATGCAGGAGACCTGGATTCAATCACTGGATCTGGAGAAGGGAATGGTTATCCCCTCCAGTATTCTTTTCTGGAGAACTCCATGGACAGAGGAGGCTGGCAGACTATAGTCCATGGGATCGCAAACAGTTGAACACAACTGAAGCAACTTACCATTCATGCTCACACTTTTCTCAGAACGGAGCACTCATTTATAAACCAAAATGGTGTCTTTGCAAATGTTGTTGATCTCTTACAGTGTAACCTGAATGCATTATGGCTTTAGACTGTCTATCAGAGATAAGAATGGACAAAGATAAAGTGATTAGACGGGGCATAATTCTGGTCTTGTCCTCTTTCTGTAAAGGTAGCTCTATGAGACATTGCATAGTAAGTAGAAGGACTAAATTGGGTCAAGTACTGGGAAAAAGGGTAGGTTAACCTGTTTTGAGGATATACTACTTCAACATAGAGCAATGTGAAAATTTTAAAGGAAGAGGAAGGCTGCACATAAATACAAGGGACATTTTGTCACCCTCTGGGAATGAATGCAGAGTGCATGTGACTACTGACCATTGATCTACTTATTTAAGTTCCAACCAGCACATAACAAAGAGCCTCCAGAAATCTTAATTATAACCATGGGGCCAAGTCCATCATTCAAAAACGGGAAGAACTAAACAAAGAGCCAAGACAAAGACTGGCATTTACTTTTTCCATCTTGACAAGTAACTCTTCTTTCATCCAACTCTTCACAGGAAAATGAAATGTCTTCTTGGTGTGTTAAACAGTTTATGTCTCACCCTCACTCGCCACTGCATTCCCACTTCAAATAGGGGTTTTAGAATTAGGGTATTTTTGTAAGCCTAAACTAAGTTGTATTCACATCATAAAGCAGCATGTGGTGCAAAGAACATGTACCTTGAAGTGAGATGAGCTTGAGTTTGAGTATTTCTCCCATTAACCAAGAGACTTTGAGCAATCTGATTCTATGCTGGTATTTCATCTGCTGCTGTTAAAACTTGAACAACTTGGCTCAAAACCTATACTAAAGTCTCAACTTGCATCTGGAGTATTTTTCTCCTCTTGAGGAAATTACTGTCAGCTCAATAAAACCGAAGGTTAAGAGACCCATAAAGTGAAAGTGTTAGCAGCTCAGTCAGGCTCTTTGTGATCCCATGGGCTATATCTCTCCAGGCTTCTCTGTCCATGGAATTCTCCAGGCAAGAATATAGGAAGCAGGTTGCCATTCCTTTCTCTGGGGGATCCTCTTGACCCAGGGATTGAACCCAAGTCCCTTGCATTTTGGGTGGACTCTTTGCCATCTGGATCACCAGGGAATGCTAAATACCTATCACTCAATTTGACTTACAGTGTTTTGAATGCTAAGATCATAAACATAAAATATCTGCCTCTTGAGGCTGGTTGTGGAAATAGGCATCTATTATGGAGTGGGAGATCTAAGATCAACCTGTCTTCAATATGAAAAATGTTAAATGTAATTGTTTACTTGTAGTCATTTCTTTGTTACATTTATGAAACAAAAGTTTTAGGATTATTTGCTAAGTGTTTATAATAGAGTATATTGGAAATAACAATCATGTTATTTTGGTACTAGAATTTCTTTCGTGTGAAGGAAAGATCATAGGAAGTGAAATCACTTGGAAGGAAGGGAAGTGGCTGTATTAGAAATGACTGGACTTATGAATGTGTTTAATTGTGTCTTGAGGTAACTGAGACTCACACACACGCAGTTGAGCCAAGCAATAGTTGAAAAAAAAAAAAAAGGCTTTAAAATGCTGATTCATGGTTGTATAGTTTTATACAGCTATTTCCCTTCTTTTCTTAAAAATGTCTTTATTATTTTGATCTTTTGGTTTTATAGATGTATGAAATTTTTAAAAGCTGAGTTGAGATGAAGCTCAGCAATTTGAAGAAAAGAACTGAAGTGGAAAACAGATTTTATGTCACAGTTTCTGCATTTATTTTCTCACAACTCTCCTTCTTAAAACTTTGTTTTGAAGTTTTCATTTTACAATATGAGCTTCACCTTAATTAGTTCTTTCCCTCACTTTAGCCTTAGGGATCATTGAACCTTTAAGACCCAATTTGATTGAAATCCAAACGCCATGCAAGATTCTGTTAAAGAGAGCTCAGCCCAACTGTGGGATTGTTGACATAAGTCTTACTCACCTGACTGGAAATTCCACGAGGTCAGAGGCCACATCTGCCTTATTTACACCGTGTGCCAGCTTCTAGCCCACAACAAATATTTCTCCAAAGAAAGTAAAAATTCCCCAGTTCCCAGAGTTTTCCCACCAAGAGCAATATCCACCAAAGGAAGTAAAAATGTTTATCTTTGTCTATTTTCATTCTTCCTCGGGGACAATTGTTTTTTGTACATGAATCCAGAAGGCTCCAGTATGGAAACTGCAGTTCTGGTTCACGTTTTTGTTTAGTTGTAAACAGAGAAAAGAGTAACTAGGTCAGGCAGCAATTTTCTCCTTTGACAAATTAACATCCAATGCCTTCCAGGCTGACCCCAGGCTGAGGTCAGAGGTACAACACAGCCGGCAGGCAGGGTGAGGGGTGGAGAGCAGTGTGCCTGGACTATAGTGCTTGGCATCCACTGACGGGGGAAGGCTGTGTGACTTTCTTCTTCCCATCCTCTGTGTTTCACAGACCATAGAGGGTCCAGAAGACCACACAGATGGTATTTCCAGAGGCCAGTGAATGAACTTGAAAGGTGACTCACAGATTTAGTCTAAATTAACCTTAAGTGTAATTAGACTAAACAAATTAGCTTCCCTTGTAGGTATCACACAGTGGTTCATTTTTGGGGGGGTCGGGAGGGGGAGGGAGGGGGTGGGCGGGCCACTCCTATCGGTCTTTCATTTGTCTAGTTTCATCCATCTTTGTTCTTTGGCCCTTGTGGGCATCCCATCACAGTGGCGTCTGTTGTCGCAGAGCACCGGCTGTGGGTGCATGCACTCCAGAGCACCGGCTCAGTAATTGGACACATCGGTCCAGCCGCTCCGAGGCACATGGGATCTTCCCAGGCCAGGGATCGAACCGGCGCCCCTTGCACTGCAAGGCGGTGTCCTTACCTACTGGACCACCAGGGAAGCCCCACACGGTGGTTCTTGTTGTGCTGTCACTCAGTCATGTTCGTCTCTTTATGACCCCACAAACCGCATCATGTCAGGCTTTCCTATCCTTCACTATCTCCCTGAGTTTGCTCAAACTCATGTCCATTGTTTCAGTGATGCCACCCAACCACCTCATCCTCTTTGCCCCTTCTCTTGCCCTCAGTCTTTCCCAGCATCACAGTCTTCTCTGATGAGTCAGCTCTTTGCATCAGGTGGCCAAAATATTGGAGCTTCAGCTTCAACATCTTCCTTCCAATGAATATTCAGTGTTGATTTCCTGTAGGATTGAATGGTTCCATCTCCAGTTTAAACACTTAATCCTTTGAAAACGCAATGAAATCTCTGCACCTTCTCCTTATACCTAATTTCACCTAACCCTGAATGTACAAAGCTGTGGCATCAAGTATCAGGAATTCACTGACCTCCATTAAATACTCTTAAGGAGCAAAATCAGTAAAGGGGTTATTAGGCTTAAAACACTTGAGAATAATGAAAGAATCCCGAGTTTACTGCCCTTAGTCAAGTTAAATACAGAGGGTACAACACAGCCGGCAGGCAGGGTGAGGGGTGGAGAGCAGTGTGCCTGGACTATAGTGCTTGGCATCCACTGACGGGGGAAGGCTGTGTGACTTTCTTCTTCCCATCCTCTGTGTTTCACAGACCATAGAGGGTCCAGAAGACCACACAGATGGTATTTCCAGAGGCCAGTGAATGAACTTGAAAGGTGACTCACAGATTTAGTCTAAATTAACCTTAAGTGTAATTAGACTAAACAAATTAGCTTCCCTTGTAGGTATCACACAGTGGTTCATTTTTGGGGGGGTCGGGTTGGGGAGGGAGGGGGTGGGCGGGCCACTCCTATCGGTCTTTCATTTGTCTAGTTTCATCCATCTTTGTTCTTTGGCCCTTGTGGGCATCCCATCACAGTGGCGTCTGTTGTCGCAGAGCACCGGCTGTGGGTGCATGCACTCCAGAGCACCGGCTCAGTAATTGGACACATCGGTCCAGCCGCTCCGAGGCACATGGGATCTTCCCAGGCCAGGGATCGAACCGGCGCCCCTTGCACTGCAAGGCGGTGTCCTTACCTACTGGACCACCAGGGAAGCCCCACACGGTGGTTCTTGTTGTGCTGTCACTCAGTCATGTTCGTCTCTTTATGACCCCACAAACCGCATCATGTCAGGCTTTCCTATCCTTCACTATCTCCCTGAGTTTGCTCAAACTCATGTCCATTGTTTCAGTGATGCCACCCAACCACCTCATCCTCTTTGCCCCTTCTCTTGCCCTCAGTCTTTCCCAGCATCACAGTCTTCTCTGATGAGTCAGCTCTTTGCATCAGGTGGCCAAAATATTGGAGCTTCAGCTTCAACATCTTCCTTCCAATGAATATTCAGTGTTGATTTCCTGTAGGATTGAATGGTTCCATCTCCAGTTTAAACACTTAATCCTTTGAAAACGCAATGAAATCTCTGCACCTTCTCCTTATACCTAATTTCACCTAACCCTGAATGTACAAAGCTGTGGCATCAAGTATCAGGAATTCACTGACCTCCATTAAATACTCTTAAGGAGCAAAATCAGTAAAGGGGTTATTAGGCTTAAAACACTTGAGAATAATGAAAGAATCCCGAGTTTACTGCCCTTAGTCAAGTTAACTGAAAGAGATGATATTTTCTGCCTGCTGCTTATTGTCCCTGCATACCATCAGGACAGAGACTTCAGGAAGAAATTCTTGGTGTTGTCAAAAGAGAAGTTAGAGATTGTGTAAGAACAAGAATAAGAAGGAGGAAGAGAAGCTTCATATGCAATACAGATAAGATTAACCTTTCATTGTCTTGCTGCCCATAAAACCCAAATCCATCCAAAAAGACAAACTCCTAAAAGATGATCAGTATTCACTGCGTTCAACTGATGCCATCTCCTTAGTCTGTCAAAAGGCAGAACCAGCGCCAAAAGGCAACTGAGACAGAGGATGAAAGTTTATTCTTTTCATCCTTCCATTCAGCCTATCAAATATAGAATTCAAGATAAATCTGTCTGTTTTCACATAAAAAGAAAACAAGAAACAGTTCAGATTGTGCATGGTTTTAGAGATGCAATCCAGTCTGCCAAAATTTCTCAAATTTATGCAAAATAAGGAAATAAAACCTCTCTATCCATCTCTCATCAGTCTGGTGCCTTGTGTTGCCTGATTTCCACATTTGTGACCCTTTTGTCTCTAAGCAGATTTTTTTTTTTTTCTCATCTAACATAATTGACCATTAGCCTCATCTAGGGTATTCTTTTTCTTGACCATATCATGTTACTCATCAAAATCAAATCCCTGCTTGTGGTCCCTAAACCAGGAAGGAGGAAATCAGCACCCATGGAATCTAGTGGAGTTTTGAAACAAAGAAAAAAATGTCCACTCCAAGCCTGTTAAATGAACTTTTCAGGTACTTCCTTTTCCCCAACTGTGGAGGTGAACTTGGAAAACACCACTGGCATCAGTGATTATAAAGTTAGAGATAAAAGCAAAATGACCAAGAGAGAAGAAACAGATAAGAAATAACACACCCAACCAGAGAAGCAGGGCCTTGAAAACACACTCTAAAGAGACCCATAAAGAGATGAAACAAGCAATTAGAGAAATAACACACCCAACCAGAGAAGCAGAAATCTGCTTTTTGAGCAAAATCAGTAAAGGGGTTATTAGGCTTAAAACACTTGAGAATAATGAAAGAATCCCGAGTTTACTGCCCTTAGTCAAGTTAACTGAAAGAGATGATATTTTCTGCCTGCTGCTTATTGTCCCTGCATACCATCAGGACAGAGACTTCAGGAAGAAATTCTTGGTGTTGTCAAAAGAGAAGTTAGAGATTGTGTAAGAACAAGAATAAGAAGGAGGAAGAGAAGCTTCATATGCAATACAGATAAGATTAACCTTTCATTGTCTTGCTGCCCATAAAACCCAAATCCATCCAAAAAGACAAACTCCTAAAAGATGATCAGTATTCACTGCGTTCAACTGATGCCATCTCCTTAGTCTGTCAAAAGGCAGAACCAGCGCCAAAAGGCAACTGAGACAGAGGATGAAAGTTTATTCTTTTCATCCTTCCATTCAGCCTATCAAATATAGAATTCAAGATAAATCTGTCTGTTTTCACATAAAAAGAAAACAAGAAACAGTTCAGATTGTGCATGGTTTTAGAGATGCAATCCAGTCTGCCAAAATTTCTCAAATTTATGCAAAATAAGGAAATAAAACCTCTCTATCCATCTCTCATCAGTCTGGTGCCTTGTGTTGCCTGATTTCCACATTTGTGACCCTTTTGTCTCTAAGCAGATTTTTTTTTTTTTCTCATCTAACATAATTGACCATTAGCCTCATCTAGGGTATTCTTTTTCTTGACCATATCATGTTACTCATCAAAATCAAATCCCTGCTTGTGGTCCCTAAACCAGGAAGGAGGAAATCAGCACCCATGGAATCTAGTGGAGTTTTGAAACAAAGAAAAAAATGTCCACTCCAAGCCTGTTAAATGAACTTTTCAGGTACTTCCTTTTCCCCAACTGTGGAGGTGAACTTGGAAAACACCACTGGCATCAGTGATTATAAAGTTAGAGATAAAAGCAAAATGACCAAAAGAGAGAAGAAACAGATAAGAAATAACACACCCAACCAGAGAAGCAGGGCCTTGAAAACACACTCTAAAGAGACCCATAAAGAGATGAAACAAGCTTGGAAAGCCAAAGTTAATGGAGAAAATTTAAATGGTACATTTCATTTCTGAGTTTCATTTACTTAGACCTTAGCAATGAGTGCAAAGAGTTCTCATTCAAGAATAATTGTATTAATAGGGCATTATTAGTGTATTACACATTTTATTTGTTGTAATAGTCATAATAACCCTATGTTTCTGTACTATGTATTACCATTGAACAGATGTGGAACGAGACTCAACAAGATAAGCAACTCGCAAAAGATCATGCAGCAAGTAGGAGACAGAATTACGATTTTTTTTTTTTTTTTTGCAGGGGGGGGGGGGGGGGGGGGGGGGGGGAGCCAGCGGGCCACTTCTATTGGTCTTTCATTTATCTGTTTTCATCCATCATTGTTCTTTGGCCTGTGTGGGCCTCCCATCGTGGTGGCCTCTCTCGTCGCAGAGCACCAGCTCTGGGCGCATGCCCTCCAGAGCTCCGGCTCCATAATTGGACACATTGGTCCAGCCCCTCCGCGGCACATGGGATCTTCCCAGGCCAGGAATCGAACCAGCACCCCTTGCACTGCAACGCTGTGTCCTTACCCACTGGATCACCAGGGAAGCCCCAGAATTAGGATTTGAACCTAAACAAGCACAGAGATTCTATGCCACCTCAGCAAAATTTCCCTTGTGTGTCTGTTAAGTCTCACCAGGCTTGATTTTCCCTTCTTTCTCCCACTACTTCCTGCCTGAGAGGAGTCAGAAAGCTGGAGAAGAGGAACTTGATTCAGCAAAGAGAGGGAGACACGTTAATCTAATAGAAGAACAAGTTCCTCCTCCTTTTAAGGTTTTGTGTTTTCATTTGTGAAATGAGGAAATTTGCCTACATGGTCCCTAATGTCTGACGCTTTGTTCTAAGAAGTACAGTGTATGTGTACTACGTGAAGAATTGGCCCTGGGAAACTTGAACACTTGTACCAGGAGGGGACACCTGCCCAAACCTGAGATCTTGCAAATCTTGCAGAGAATTTGCACATGCCCTTAAATACAGTTAATACTAATAATAAAAAAATGACCCTTGCAAGGTTCTCATCAACTGAGAGGACAAAAGCTTGAATTGTAATGGTTTTAAAATGAAGGGAATAGTTTAAACCCCTTAGGAATTGGTCTGTATTTCCCCCCTAAAAAGAGACCCATAAAGAGATGAAACAAGCTTGGAAAGCCAAAGTTAATGGAGAAAATTTAAATGGTACATTTCATTTCTGAGTTTCATTTACTTAGACCTTAGCAATGAGTGCAAAGAGTTCTCATTCAAGAATAATTGTATTAATAGGGCATTATTAGTGTATTACACATTTTATTTGTTGTAATAGTCATAATAACCCTATGTTTCTGTACTATGTATTACCATTGAACAGATGTGGAACGAGACTCAACAAGATAAGCAACTCGCAAAAGATCATGCAGCAAGTAGGAGACAGAATTACGATTTTTTTTTTTTTTTTTTGCAGGGGGGGGGGTGGGGAGGGAGGAGAGCCAGCGGGCCACTTCTATTGGTCTTTCATTTATCTGTTTTCATCCATCATTGTTCTTTGGCCTGTGTGGGCCTCCCATCGTGGTGGCCTCTCTCGTCGCAGAGCACCAGCTCTGGGCGCATGCCCTCCAGAGCTCCGGCTCCATAATTGGACACATTGGTCCAGCCCCTCCGCGGCACATGGGATCTTCCCAGGCCAGGAATCGAACCAGCACCCCTTGCACTGCAACGCTGTGTCCTTACCCACTGGATCACCAGGGAAGCCCCAGAATTAGGATTTGAACCTAAACAAGCACAGAGATTCTATGCCACCTCAGCAAAATTTCCCTTGTGTGTCTGTTAAGTCTCACCAGGCTTGATTTTCCCTTCTTTCTCCCACTACTTCCTGCCTGAGAGGAGTCAGAAAGCTGGAGAAGAGGAACTTGATTCAGCAAAGAGAGGGAGACACGTTAATCTAATAGAAGAACAAGTTCCTCCTCCTTTTAAGGTTTTGTGTTTTCATTTGTGAAATGAGGAAATTTGCCTACATGGTCCCTAATGTCTGACGCTTTGTTCTAAGAAGTACAGTGTATGTGTACTACGTGAAGAATTGGCCCTGGGAAACTTGAACACTTGTACCAGGAGGGGACACCTGCCCAAACCTGAGATCTTGCAAATCTTGCAGAGAATTTGCACATGCCCTTAAATACAGTTAATACTAATAATAAAAAAATGACCCTTGCAAGGTTCTCATCAACTGAGAGGACAAAAGCTTGAATTGTAATGGTTTTAATGAAGAAAGAGCTTAGAATTGGCTGTCACGGATGGGGAGTTTTATCACCAGACCCCTATTCCCCATGGGGCTTTCCCAGTGGCTCAGTGAGTAAAGAATCAGTCTGAAATCCAGGAGACACATGAGAGGTGGGTTCAGTCCCTGAGTTGGGAAGATCCCCTGGAGAAGAAAATGGCAACCCACTCTGGTATTCTTGACTGGAAAATCCCATGAACAAAGGAGCCTGGCATGCTGTAGTCCAAAGGGTTGCACAGAGTGGGACACAAGTGAGCACACACACACCCATGCCCTCAACCTTCCAAGACTGAGAGGAAACACTTCCTGGCTCTCCTGTCTCCTGACACCATTTCCTCTTACTTGGTTTCTTCATGACTCTTAAATCAGTTGCAACTCTTGACCCTTTATTGTGAAACAAGTAATATGATTGCAGTTAGAAAAAATTTTTGAAAGAACTAAGTCCATCTGATTTGTTGGAAAGCAAAAACATCAAATTGAACAGCTATTGCTTGAAATATATGCAAAGAGATCTCATTCAACTTTATTGAGAGATAATTGACATATAACATTGTATAAGCTTCAGGTGTACAATGTGTTGATTTGACCCACTCATCTTTTGATCAATGCTTGGATTGTTTCTATATTTTGGCTATTGTGAATAATGCTACAATAAACATGGGAGTGCAGATGTCTCTTCAATGAACTTATTTCACTTCGTTTGGGTATATGTTCAAAAACAGGATTGATTGTTGGATCATATGGCAATTGGTCTACTTTTAGTTTTACAAGTAATTTCCATACTATTTTCCATGATGGCTGCACAAATTTATATTACCACCAGCAGTGTACAAGTGCTCCCCTTTCTCCTTTCTGGCCTATGCTTGCAGTATTTTTATTGTGCTTTTTTTTTATATATAATTTTTGTAATAGCTACACCAAATAAGTATGAGATAAGGCGATGTTTCTCTGTAGTTTGCACTTCCCAGATGATTAGTGATATTGAGCACCTTCTCACATACCTGTTGGTCATTTGTATGTCTTCTTTGCAAAAAAAGTCTATTCAAGTCCTTTGCTCATTTTTTAAATAAAGTTGGATTTTGTTACTCTTGGTTTGCTATTGAGTTTCTTATATTTTTGATAGTAACACTTCGTCACTCCTATGGTTTGAAAATGTTCTCTCCTCATCTCTGGGATGACTTCAGTTTGTTGATTATTTCCTTTGCTGTGCAGTGACAATTTAGTTTTGTTTGATGCAACCCCACTTGTTTATTTTCCCTTTGGTTGTCTGAACTTTGGGTGTCATATCCAGGGATGATGTCCAGGATCATTTTCCCTATGCTTCCTTCGAGGAGTTGTATGTTTTTTTTTTTTTTTAAAGATTTATTTATTTATTTTGGGTGGGAGTCGGGTTGGGGAGGGAGGGGGTGGGCGGGCCACTCCTATCGGTCTTTCATTTGTCTAGTTTCATCCATCTTTGTTCTTTGGCCCTTGTGGGCATCCCATCACGGTGGCGTCTGTTGTCGCAGAGCACCGGCTGTGGGTGCATGCACTCCAGAGCACCGGCTCAGTAATTGGACACATCGGTCCAGCCGCTCTGCGGCACGTGGGATCTTCCCAGGCCAGGGATTGAACCGGCGCCCCTTGTACTGCAAGGCGGTGTCCTTACCCACTGGACCACCAGGGGAAGCCCGAGTTGTATGGTTTAAGGTCTTATATTTAAGTCTTTAATTCATTTTGAGTTGATTTTTGTGTGTGCTGAAAGATAAGGGCCCAGTTGCACTCCTTTGCCTGTGGATAACCAGTTTTCGAATATCATTTGCTGAAAAGACAGTTCTTTCCCCATTGTGTATTGTTGGTGCCTTTGTTGAAAATTGACTCTGGAGTTGACTACATATACTCAAGTTTATTTTGGGGCTCTCTATTCTGTTCCATTGATCTATGTGCCTATTTTTATCTGAGTACCATATTGTTTTGATTACCATGGTTTCATATTAACAAGTTGAAATCAAAAAGTGCAGTGTCTCCAACTTGATTACTTTGACTATATTAGTCAAGAAAGTAATAGTCAAGATGACGCCGACTATTCAGTCTTTTGTAGTTTTATATAAATTTTAGAATTTTTCCCCATTTCTATGAAAAATGCCATTGGAATTTCGATAGGGATTGAACTGAACCTCTACGTATTGATTGTAAACTACTTTTGCTTTTTTTTTTCCATTGAGTTTCTTATATTTTTGATAGTAACACTTCGTCACTCCTATGGTTTGAAAATGTTCTCTCCTCATCTCTGGGATGACTTCAGTTTGTTGATTATTTCCTTTGCTGTGCAGTGACAATTTAGTTTTGTTTGATGCAACCCCACTTGTTTATTTTCCCTTTGGTTGTCTGAACTTTGGGTGTCATATCCAGGGATGATGTCCAGGATCATTTTCCCTATGCTTCCTTCGAGGAGTTGTATGTTTTTTTTTTTTTTTAAAGATTTATTTATTTATTTTGGGTGGGAGTCGGGTTGGGGAGGGAGGGGGTGGGCGGGCCACTCCTATCGGTCTTTCATTTGTCTAGTTTCATCCATCTTTGTTCTTTGGCCCTTGTGGGCATCCCATCACGGTGGCGTCTGTTGTCGCAGAGCACCGGCTGTGGGTGCATGCACTCCAGAGCACCGGCTCAGTAATTGGACACATCGGTCCAGCCGCTCTGCGGCACGTGGGATCTTCCCAGGCCAGGGATTGAACCGGCGCCCCTTGTACTGCAAGGCGGTGTCCTTACCCACTGGACCACCAGGGGAAGCCCGAGTTGTATGGTTTAAGGTCTTATATTTAAGTCTTTAATTCATTTTGAGTTGATTTTTGTGTGTGCTGAAAGATAAGGGCCCAGTTGCACTCCTTTGCCTGTGGATAACCAGTTTTCGAATATCATTTGCTGAAAAGACAGTTCTTTCCCCATTGTGTATTGTTGGTGCCTTTGTTGAAAATTGACTCTGGAGTTGACTACATATACTCAAGTTTATTTTGGGGCTCTCTATTCTGTTCCATTGATCTATGTGCCTATTTTTATCTGAGTACCATATTGTTTTGATTACCATGGTTTCATATTAACAAGTTGAAATCAAAAAGTGCAGTGTCTCCAACTTGATTACTTTGACTATATTAGTCAAGAAAGTAATAGTCAAGATGACGCCGACTATTCAGTCTTTTGTAGTTTTATATAAATTTTAGAATTTTTCCCCATTTCTATGAAAAATGCCATTGGAATTTCGATAGGGATTGAACTGAATCTCTACGTAGCTTTGGGTATACTACATTCTTTTTATAACTTAATGTGTTTAATTCTCACCACAATTGATGTTTTTGGTGCTGTCATCTTCATTTTGCAAGTGCAAAAGCTAAGGCTAAGAGAGTGAAAATGCTGTACACATAGCAAACAAGCTGTTGACTTGAAATCTAAATTCGTATCTGAACTCCATTCTCTCTAATTCCAAAGCTTGTGCCTTTTCCTCTCTACAAAAAGGCCAGGATGGGTGTGGGTCCAGCAGCCTGGTGAGAGTTTACACCGTAATGGCCTAAATTCTGAAAAAGGGGAAAAGATTGTGATGTAAGCTTTGAAATTAGGGATTACAAGCACTGCAGGAAAAACTACCGACAGATTTTAAACTGCTTAGAGCAGTAAAAAGTGCCCCATCACCTCCACCTCCGTAAGTCTAGTCAATAACATCTGTGGTCTATAAGCAGATATTATCTACAGAGTGAGGATGAGGAGTATATTTGTCCAGTCTTGCTTTCACAAAACCCCTTAAAGCTCGTCTTTGATGTTACCACTGAATAAGGTCACATGATCAGTTACAGAGATACACTGATAGGATTGAAAAGGTCAGATACTTAGTGTTTAACTTTGAACAGTTTAATCCAATCCTGGACATAGAGCTTGAATGAACTATGAAGTGCTTATGTTTTTAATAACCTGACTATTACAATGTAATTTTGAATCTTAAGCATATCATTTATTAAATATAGGAAGTTGGATTATTTGAAAAAGGATTATAATCCTGTTTCAATGTTTCTTTTCCTATTCTTTTGTTTGCTGCCCTTCTCTTCTTCAATACACTCATATTTCAATAGAAGAAAGAAAAAGAAGGATTAGTTCAGGCTCACCTTGACCTTTCAGAGGATTCATGAAGGAACCCTACAGCAAAGCAAAGCAATTACCATCTTCACAAATGTACTCTGTTGCGGGAAAAAGGGATTCTGAAAAAATTAGATATTTTATCTTTCCTGTGTTTAGTAAGTATTCCAGATGAGCGCTTTAAGCGATGCACAAATTTCACTCGGGCACTTTCAGAATCCTACAGCCTGGTAAGGTAGTGTGGAGTAAGCTACTGTTGGTTGCCCTTACTCATATCTGGGTGGTATTGGAGAAAGGTTTCTAGAAGGAAAAGGCAAGCATGAAGACTCCTTGAGCTATTTGCTCTTTCCTAATACAAGCCCCACCTTGTGGTCAGCAGCAATACTACCCTCTAGTCTAGCAACAAATTGCCAAAAGCTGGAGCTCAGAGACTTTCAGGAAATCCATTCTCTCTAATTCCAAAGCTTGTGCCTTTTCCTCTCTACAAAAGGCCAGGATGGGTGGGTCCAGCAGCCTGGTGAGAGTTTACACCGTAATGGCCTAAATTCTGAAAAAGGGGAAAAGATTGTGATGTAAGCTTTGAAATTAGGGATTACAAGCACTGCAGGAAAAACTACCGACAGATTTTAAACTGCTTAGAGCAGTAAAAAGTGCCCCATCACCTCCACCTCCGTAAGTCTAGTCAATAACATCTGTGGTCTATAAGCAGATATTATCTACAGAGTGAGGATGAGGAGTATATTTGTCCAGTCTTGCTTTCACAAAACCCCTTAAAGCTCGTCTTTGATGTTACCACTGAATAAGGTCACATGATCAGTTACAGAGATACACTGATAGGATTGAAAAGGTCAGATACTTAGTGTTTAACTTTGAACAGTTTAATCCAATCCTGGACATAGAGCTTGAATGAACTATGAAGTGCTTATGTTTTTAATAACCTGACTATTACAATGTAATTTTGAATCTTAAGCATATCATTTATTAAATATAGGAAGTTGGATTATTTGAAAAAGGATTATAATCCTGTTTCAATGTTTCTTTTCCTATTCTTTTGTTTGCTGCCCTTCTCTTCTTCAATACACTCATATTTCAATAGAAGAAAGAAAAAGAAGGATTAGTTCAGGCTCACCTTGACCTTTCAGAGGATTCATGAAGGAACCCTACAGCAAAGCAAAGCAATTACCATCTTCACAAATGTACTCTGTTGCGGGAAAAAGGGATTCTGAAAAAATTAGATATTTTATCTTTCCTGTGTTTAGTAAGTATTCCAGATGAGCGCTTTAAGCGATGCACAAATTTCACTCGGGCACTTTCAGAATCCTACAGCCTGGTAAGGTAGTGTGGAGTAAGCTACTGTTGGTTGCCCTTACTCATATCTGGGTGGTATTGGAGAAAGGTTTCTAGAAGGAAAAGGCAAGCATGAAGACTCCTTGAGCTATTTGCTCTTTCCTAATACAAGCCCCACCTTGTGGTCAGCAGCAATACTACCCTCTAGTCTAGCAACAAATTGCCAAAAGCTGGAGCTCAGAGACTTTCAGGAAATGCAGCCAGGAATTTAGGCAAGCATGGCATCCTCTATTCGTTAGCTTTTCTCATTTCTCTGAAACTGTACTAATTCACTAGTTTATATCTCAGTGCCTGTATGTGTATGTGTGTGTGTTTGCTATTGCATTGAAATACCTGAGCTTCCATTGGCTACATTTACCACCTCTCTGTTTTATCTTCATCACAGTCTCCAAAACCTTGTGGGATCTAGCTTCCCAGATTCTTATTCTTCCATTTACAACATTAGGCTGAAGTGAGCTTGGTCTGAATTGCCTCCGTTTGGAATCACATGAGAATTAAGGTGTAGCCTCAGCAATGGTGCCTAAGTAGAGAGTTTATGGATCTGGACTATGTGCAAGTATGTTGGAAGAAGAGGCAAGACATCTGTCAGTCTGTTTGCTCAGGATGGGGAGAGGTGAAAGAGGAGAGAGGAAAGGATGAGTAAGAAGAAGATAGGCAAAGGCTTTAGGACACCTTGGTGGTTCACTTCAAAAAGCATCTGTTACCTTAATGTCAAGAACTATTAAAATGGTCACATCAAAACACCTCTAGAATATGTACCAATGCAGTATATAATAATACAGATTTTTTAAAACTATTGTGGTAAAGTAGCCATAATCTAAAATCTATCATCCTAACCATGGCAAGAGCACCGTTCAGTGACAGTCTAGTCTCAGGGTTGTGCAACCATGAACCCCATCCATCTTCTGAATTCTTAGTATTGACTTCTGAATAAAAATTGTACTGTGCTCAGTTGCTCAGTCCTGTCCATGTGGACTGCAACCGCATGGACTGCAGCCCACCAGGGTCCTCTGTCCCTGGAGATTCTCCATGCAGTGGAATGGGCTGCCATTCCCTCCTCCAGGGGATCTTCCCAACTCAGGGATCGAACCCAGGTATTTTCAGTTTTCCTCTCCCCTCCCTGGAGAATTTCATTGCAGGCAGATTCTTCATCATCTGTGCCACCAAGGAAGCCCAAGAATAATGGAGTGGGTAGCCTGTCCCTTCTCCAGGAATAAGAATAAATAAGAGAATAAAAATTAGTTTAGTTCAAATTGAGATTCTGATATTTAGTAGAATCATATGCCTGATACCACATAATTTTTTTTTTCTTCAAAGGAAACAGATGGGGCTGCTGTGAGGATTAAATAATGTTTGTTAAATGCTTAGCAGAGTGATAAATGATTCATTACTGCTGTCAGTATGGTTTCCTGGAATTCTAGCCACTTGTTATTTCTCCTTGAATGACACGAAACCCTTCTCCCATCATCTTGTGTTGCTAGATCTTTGGCAAACACACCTTATTGCTATGTAGATTTCCTATGGTTATTTTTTTTCCTGTTTTTTTTCTTTTTAGAACTGTGTGTCATTTCCCATAGCAGGGCAATGGACCCAGAAAAAAAAAAAAAAAAACCTGCCAAGGCAATCAAAGAACAATCTTTTGAATAACCGTGTTCCAGTACATTCAAATTACCTACTTATCCCAACAACTAGAGCAGCAAATTCTCTAAATCAGCAAGGCAAGTCCTGAGGCAAGACAGGGTCTAAGCAGCCTGTCCTTGGCAGAGCTTTGTGAGAGCATGCTCTATCCAAAAGGTCATAGTCAAAGACCATGCTTTAGGACACCTTGGTGGTTCACTTCAAAAGCATCTGTTACCTTAATGTCAAGAACTATAAAGGGAAAAAAGCCAATGCAGTATATAATAATACAGATTTTTTAAAACTATTGTGGTAAAGTAGCCATAATCTAAAATCTATCATCCTAACCATGGCAAGAGCACCGTTCAGTGACAGTCTAGTCTCAGGGTTGTGCAACCATGAACCCCATCCATCTTCTGAATTCTTAGTATTGACTTCTGAATAAAAATTGTACTGTGCTCAGTTGCTCAGTCCTGTCCATGTGGACTGCAACCGCATGGACTGCAGCCCACCAGGGTCCTCTGTCCCTGGAGATTCTCCATGCAGTGGAATGGGCTGCCATTCCCTCCTCCAGGGGATCTTCCCAACTCAGGGATCGAACCCAGGTATTTTCAGTTTTCCTCTCCCCTCCCTGGAGAATTTCATTGCAGGCAGATTCTTCATCATCTGTGCCACCAAGGAAGCCCAAGAATAATGGAGTGGGTAGCCTGTCCCTTCTCCAGGAATAAGAATAAATAAGAGAATAAAAATTAGTTTAGTTCAAATTGAGATTCTGATATTTAGTAGAATCATATGCCTGATACCACATAATTTTTTTTTTCTTCAAAGGAAACAGATGGGGCTGCTGTGAGGATTAAATAATGTTTGTTAAATGCTTAGCAGAGTGATAAATGATTCATTACTGCTGTCAGTATGGTTTCCTGGAATTCTAGCCACTTGTTATTTCTCCTTGAATGACACGAAACCCTTCTCCCATCATCTTGTGTTGCTAGATCTTTGGCAAACACACCTTATTGCTATGTAGATTTCCTATGGTTATTTTTTTTCCTGTTTTTTTTCTTTTTAGAACTGTGTGTCATTTCCCATAGCAGGGCAATGGACCCAGAAAAAAAAAAAAAAAAACCTGCCAAGGCAATCAAAGAACAATCTTTTGAATAACCGTGTTCCAGTACATTCAAATTACCTACTTATCCCAACAACTAGAGCAGCAAATTCTCTAAATCAGCAAGGCAAGTCCTGAGGCAAGACAGGGTCTAAGCAGCCTGTCCTTGGCAGAGCTTTGTGAGAGCATGCTCTATCCAAAAGGTCATAGTCAAAGACCATGATTTTTCTGTATCCATAATCCTTCTCACAGGTAATCCAGTAGACAGTCAGGGGTGGCCCAGCCTACTTATTTCTCCAGCTCCACATTCACTTCATTTTCAGTTTTCCCCTACACTTGCTGGAGAATTCCATGGACAGAGGATCCTGGTAGGTTACAGTCCACAGGGTCTCAAAGAGTCAGACACAGCTAAGCAACTAACACTCTCAACCTTCTCAGTCCCACAGTGTATCTGAGTTCAGGGCCAAAGCCTGTCAGGGCTACTTTATAGGCATTTTCATTTTCTTTTTAACTTTTGGTCATGGAAGCAGCATGCAGGATCATAGTTCCTCCACTAGGTATAGAACCTGTGCTCCTAAAGTGGAAGCACAGAGTCTTAACTGTTGGATTAGTAGGGAAGTCACTATGGGCAGTTTTAAAACAGAAAAAGATCCTTGTAGGGATTATAATTTGTCTCTAACTTTCCACACATTATCCCATTCATTCCTCAAATATGACCCGCCCTCCCTTATTTTCTTCTTTCTTCCTTCCTCCTCAACATTTGTAGTTCTTGACTATAAATATGATTCACATTCAGTATCAGAAATTTGGGAAAGAAAAAAAACATAAAGAAGAATCCCAAATTATCTATAATCTCACCACCTAGAGATAAAGATATCAATATGTCATTCCAATATTATTTCTTTTCATAAGCATATATTTCAAAATTTGAATTTGTACTGTACAAACATTGTCTGTTTGTTTAGTCCATCTTCCAGTTTCTTGTCAGCATTTACTGTTAAGTCAGTACCTACACCTCACAATTTTAGCATTTATAACCTATTATAACATGTGGTTTCTCTGAGTCACTTTTTCAAGCATCTCTCCTCTTTGGAGCTCTTCCCTACCCACTGCACTAGGCTGAGCCCTCCTGTCTCTGGTCTGAAATCTCCTCATTGTTCTAACCTCCAGCTTCATCCTTTCTTTGTTTTCTCATTTTTGCCAAGTGAACTTTTTGAAATACAAATCCAACCATCAAGGCAAGTCCTGAGGCAAGACAGGGTCTAAGCAGCCTGTCCTTGGCAGAGCTTTGTGAGAGCATGCTCTATCCAAAAGGTCATAGTCAAAGACCATGATTTTTCTGTATCCATAATCCTTCTCACAGGTAATCCAGTAGACAGTCAGGGGTGGCCCAGCCTACTTATTTCTCCAGCTCCACATTCACTTCATTTTCAGTTTTCCCCTACACTTGCTGGAGAATTCCATGGACAGAGGATCCTGGTAGGTTACAGTCCACAGGGTCTCAAAGAGTCAGACACAGCTAAGCAACTAACACTCTCAACCTTCTCAGTCCCACAGTGTATCTGAGTTCAGGGCCAAAGCCTGTCAGGGCTACTTTATAGGCATTTTCATTTTCTTTTTAACTTTTGGTCATGGAAGCAGCATGCAGGATCATAGTTCCTCCACTAGGTATAGAACCTGTGCTCCTAAAGTGGAAGCACAGAGTCTTAACTGTTGGATTAGTAGGGAAGTCACTATGGGCAGTTTTAAAACAGAAAAAGATCCTTGTAGGGATTATAATTTGTCTCTAACTTTCCACACATTATCCCATTCATTCCTCAAATATGACCCGCCCTCCCTTATTTTCTTCTTTCTTCCTTCCTCCTCAACATTTGTAGTTCTTGACTATAAATATGATTCACATTCAGTATCAGAAACTTGGGAAAGAAAAACATAAAGAAGAATCCCAAATTATCTATAATCTCACCACCTAGAGATAAAGATATCAATATGTCATTCCAATATTATTTCTTTTCATAAGCATATATTTCAAAATTTGAATTTGTACTGTACAAACATTGTCTGTTTGTTTAGTCCATCTTCCAGTTTCTTGTCAGCATTTACTGTTAAGTCAGTACCTACACCTCACAATTTTAGCATTTATAACCTATTATAACATGTGGTTTCTCTGAGTCACTTTTTCAAGCATCTCTCCTCTTTGGAGCTCTTCCCTACCCACTGCACTAGGCTGAGCCCTCCTGTCTCTGGTCTGAAATCTCCTCATTGTTCTAACCTCCAGCTTCATCCTTTCTTTGTTTTCTCATTTTTGCCAAGTGAACTTTTTGAAATACAAATCCAACCATGCAGTTCCCTGGTTTAAATCTTCAATAATTTTCAAGATATTTAGGCCTTTAATCCATTTTGAGTTGATCTTTGTGCATGGTGTCAGGTAAAGTTCCAACTTCATTTTTTTTGCATGTAGCTGTCCAATTTTCCCAGCACCATTTGTTCAAGAGGCTGTCTTTGTCCTATTTTATAGTTTCGCCTCCTTTATCAAAAATAAGGTACCCATAGGCTCATGGGTTTATCTCTGGGTTCTCTATCTTGTCCCATTGGTTTATATTTCTGTTTTTTTCAGTACCATACTGTCTTGATGACTGTTGCTTTGTAGTAGAGTCTGAAATTGGAGGGGCTGATCCCTCCAGCTCCATTCTTCTTCCTCAGGATTGCTTTGGCTATCTGAGGTCTTTTGTGTTTCCATATGAACTGTGTTATTCTTTGGTCTAGTTCTGTGAAGAATGTACCAGAAACCATCAAACTCTTAGAGGAGAATATAGGCAAAACCCTCAAGGACATAAATCAAAGCAAGATCTTCTCTGACCCACCTACTAGAATAGTGGAACTAAAAAGAAAAATGAACACGTGGGACCTAATGAAACTTAAAAGCTTTTGTACAACAAAAGAAATTACAATAAAGCAGAACAGACAACCCACAGAATGGAAGAAAATCATGGCAAATGATACAACAGACAAAGAATTAATCTCCAAAATCTACAAGCAACTCAGACAACTCAGCACCGGAAAAATGAACAACCCAATCCAAAAATGGGAAAAGGACCTAAACAGACACCTCTCCAAAGAGGACATACAGATGGCCCCAAAACACATGAAATGATGCTCAACTTTGCTTATAATTAGAGAAATGCAAATCAAAACTACAATGAGATATCGCCTCACACCCATCAGAAAGGCCATCATCTACAAATCAACAGAAAATAAATGTTGGAGAGGGTGCGGAGAAAAGGCGACACTCTTGCATTGCTGATGGGAATGTAAATTGATCCAGCCTCTATGGAAGACAGTATGGAAATTTCTTAAAAAACTGAAAATAGAAGCACCCTACGACCCAGCAGTCCCACTCTTAGGCTTATACCCTGACGAAAACAAATCTGAAAGAAGCACCTGTACCCCAATGTTCGCTGCAGCTCTCTATACAATAGCTAGAACATGGAAGCAACCTAGATGTCCATCGACAAATGAGTGGATACAGAAGCTCTGGTACATATATACAATAGAATACTACACAGCTGTAAAGAGAAATGCAGAAGAATCAGTCCTAATGAGGTGGCTGGATCTAGAACGTATCATAAACTTTGCCTCTAAGATGTGTCATAGTCAGTCAGAAAGAGAAGGACAAATACAATATATTAACACACATATATATAGAATCTATGAGGATGGTGATGATGGCACATGCAGTGAAGTGATGGAAAGACAGACATGGACAGTGGACATATGGACATTGTGGGGAAGGAACAGAGGGTGGGAGGCGTAAAGGAGGTAGCATGAAGGCCTGTACTATCATAAGTGAAGTAAATAGCTATAGTCATTGCTCTGTGAGAAAAGGAGATCCTTCATGGGTGCTGTGTGATGGTCAGGAGGGGTGGGAAAGGGGGGATATACATATGACTAATCTGGGAACATGCATATCTGTAAACAACAAAGCTCTGTAAAAGTTAAAAGTAAAATAAAAGTTCAAAAAAATAATAATCTTCAAGATAAAGTTTCTACTCCTTGCTTCAGAAAAAGTCCTTCTCCACTGGGTGCCTCTGGATTCTCCAGAGCTTGGGTCCATCGATCTCCTCTACCTCCCCTGGCTTCAGTCCTTCCATTCTTGGCTCTTGGAGCCCAGGACACTCTGTCTGGAACACTTTTCTCCAGTTCTTCCTGCTCTTTTTTTCCTCAGCAAACCTACTTACTGACCCTTTACAAAATCTAGGCAACAGCATCCTGTCTCCCTCACCCTCAACTGCCTGATTGGGGCTTGGGTCTCCTCATCTGCTCTCCTTTAATTCTGTGAGCCTGCCTTGAGCTTCCTTGTCACAGCAAAATCACCAGGAAGGCTTGTTGAAACACAGATCTTCTAGTTCTACTCCCAGAATCTGCTTCAGAAGGTCTGATGGTGGGGAGCAAGATTTTTGCATTTCTACAACTTCCCAGGTATAATCTGTCCAGAGAATAGACTCTTACTCCTACAGCTATAGCCGAGTGTACTGAATCCTAAGTGATTTGTTTCTCATTCTAGTCAGTGACTCCTGTGTAACCAGGTTTGAAGTGAATCCCAAGATCCTAGTTCATGGTGAGCACAAAGAAACACCACCTGAATAGAGGAGCTCTTCCAGGAGTCCTGACTCGGCAGCAGAGTGGTAACCGTGACCCTCCACAGTTGGCTTCCTTTACAGGTTCCACTGCGGTGAATTCCTGAGGCATGACTCAGTAGGAATTCCTTTGTTATGCTGTTTGCAGACACACTCACTGCAGGGGTCATGAGTATGAGCTCTTGGACCACGTGTGGAATTTCCTGAGGATTTTGGAAATCTCCCTTTAAATCCCCTTTCCTCATTGAGTTTTCTCTCATGAATAACTCAAATATAAGAATAATGAGCCCTTGTTTTCCTGTGGATAGATCATCAATTATATAAATGTCTCTACATTTGTGATTAAGAGTCATAAAAAGATATACAGGAAGTTGCATGAAGTTTATATTAAAGTTTTGGTAAATAGTTTTTCATGGGCAGATGATTTATATTTCTGTTAGAGGTTAGGGGATAAGAAAGGCAAGGACTCCATGTCAAGGAAAATATGTCAGGAGAAGGAAATCCCCCTTTGGGTGTGACTTACAAATGTTTCCTGAGACAGATTCTGTTCTATTCACTTCCCTACTAATCCACCATGTTGAATCTAAATCTAAATTTACCAAATTCAGGTAAACAATGGCTCATTCAACTTCTCATAAATGCATAAATCTAGTAACCAAAATGCCACTTCCCTAAATTGTTCTGGTTTTATTTTCATGTGTTAAATTCGTAGGTCTTTTTAAAAGTACTAATAATTTTTGTATCAGTAATTTCTGTAGCTCAATGCAAATAGTTTCTTTAGAGGTAACATAAAATGATTCATGCTGGCTCTGTCTTTTCAACAACACTCTGAAAGGAATTTCAGTTTCCTTTAGAAGGAAACAGGCTTAGAAACAAGCTTTCCTTCTTGGTACTAAAAAGAGGAACCAAAGCAATAGATAGATCCAGGTCCCTCAGGGCTTATTTTCCTTGAAATTTTTTGCAGTTATTGCCCAGTCTTTATGGGGCCATCCAATCTTGTTGCTCTTTCTTTCTTCATTAACACCATATAAAGCATGCCACAGATTACTTAATATGTGAACACATATAGGGAGCTGAATTAGAAAATGACAATTTAGTTATCTGCCTCATGGATGATCAAAGTTAAGCAGATGACTAACAGATGATACTTAATCAGCAGAAAATAATAATAGTAATAATAATAATAAGGTAGCGAACAACGCAGGCTTCTCAGATGGCACTAGTGGTTAAGAATCACCTGCCAGAGCTTTCCTGGTGGTCCAGTGAGTAAAGAGTCCACATCGCAGTGCAAGGGGCACTGGTTCAATCCCTGGCCCGGGAAGATCCCATGTGCCACTGAGCAGCTGGACCAGTGTGTCCAATTACGAGCCAGCACTCTGGAGCACATGAGCCCAGAGCTGGTACTCTGCAAGAGAGAGGCCACTGCAATTGGAGGCCCACAGAGGTCAAAGAATAAAGATGGATGAAAATAAATAAGGCCAAAATTAAAAGAAAAAAAAACTTACTAAGAGAAGAATCACCTATCAATGCAGGAGATGCAAGAGAAACGGGTTTGATCCCTAAGTCATAAAAGATGCCCTGAAGGAGGAAATGGCAACCCACTCTAATATTCTTGTCTGGAAAATTCCACGGGCAGAGGAGCCTGACAGTCTACAGTCCATGGGGCTGCAAAGAATCAGTCATGCTGAGCAACTAAGCACATATACACACAGCAATGCTGACCCATTTCAACTAATTTCTACTTATAGATAATATAAAGTATGATAATGAAGGGACCTTTTCCCATTCCTCTTAAAATAGGAGAACAAGATTTGCTTTGAACAATTCAGATGGTGCTTTCTGGAGTGCTATCCTTATACTAGGCATATGTAGTAATTCAATAACCAGTTAATAAAATCTCAGGAATTCTAGTCTCTCACTCCAGCAGAAAGTGGTCAGTTGTAGATCAGCCCAGGAAAAAATTTTCATCAACATTATTTCACCTGAGCTAGAATACAGAGGAACCAAAAGCTGTCCATAGAGACACACATACATAAAATGCTTGCAGTTAAAGTTGACCGAGATTATAGAATGATAAAATGATGATTCATCTGAGTCATTTAAAATTTTAAAGTGATTTTCAATATAAGCTGACAGAGCTATTTAACTGAAGTTTTGATGGTTTGACCTCATATTTTTAATTTTCCAAAATATACAAGTAATAGTAAATGTCAAGAATTTGCCTATCATATAAATATGCCAGTACTTTCCTTCATCTTTTGCGATGTTCTTAAACAAGATTTTATAGTTAATTTTGTTCATTAATGTGTCTTATTCACCCATTGGATTAATGTTTATTGAATGCCATTAAATACTAAGCATGATATTAGGTACAAAGAAATTTTTATTGAAATTTATTAATGCCTTTCACTGAATTTTTAATAAAATGTCTAAGAAATTAGTGATAATAGTATTATTTTAAATACAAAATTTACCTTCAGAAAGCTCAACCTCAAAAATAAATACTTTGTAATACAAAATATTAGTTTGGCCTGGAAGTTATAGAAAATTATAATACTTTCCCCTTATCATACAAACAAAAGAAACATAATCTCATCATTATAGAAAACTCTGACTAATGTCCAAATTTGAGAAGTGAGTGAGAGGAGTAGAGAATGCACACATTGTGCTTTAATTTGACTGTACTCATTCCCCAAGTGAGCATGTACTAGCAACTTCTTGTTTATGCTGCTTAGCACAGGGAAAAAAAACAAAATTATAAACACTAGGTTTCAAATAGGAAAGCTAGACACAGTATAGGCACACCTGTCAGTGCTAAGAACGGTTATGACCACCATGAAGTTTCTACATAAATTTAATGTTTCCCTGATCCTCTCCCATCTCTCTGCCTGTTGTTGATCCAGACGGTGTGGAGATGGCCAACAGGTTTCACTAAGTGTGAGGAAGAGAAAGCCTCAGCTACTCTCACTTCCTTTCTGACCATGACTCAGAGCTCAGGGCGACTAGAGGTGACAAATGATGACAGAACACAGGAAATGTTGTTGGCGTCAGGGTGCATGCTTCCATACCATCAGGCACCAGATTGGAGCACCCTGGTAGGAATTCTAGGCTCTCACTCCAGCAGAAAGTGGTCAGTTGTAGATCAGCCCAGGAAAAAATTTTCATCAACATTATTTCACCTGAGCTAGAATACAGAGGAACCAAAAGCTGTCCATAGAGACACACATACATAAAATGCTTGCAGTTAAAGTTGACCGAGATTATAGAATGATAAAATGATGATTCATCTGAGTCATTTAAAATTTTAAAGTGATTTTCAATATAAGCTGACAGAGCTATTTAACTGAAGTTTTGATGGTTTGACCTCATATTTTTAATTTTCCAAAATATACAAGTAATAGTAAATGTCAAGAATTTGCCTATCATATAAATATGCCAGTACTTTCCTTCATCTTTTGCGATGTTCTTAAACAAGATTTTATAGTTAATTTTGTTCATTAATGTGTCTTATTCACCCATTGGATTAATGTTTATTGAATGCCATTAAATACTAAGCATGATATTAGGTACAAAGAAATTTTTATTGAAATTTATTAATGCCTTTCACTGAATTTTTAATAAAATGTCTAAGAAATTAGTGATAATAGTATTATTTTAAATACAAAATTTACCTTCAGAAAGCTCAACCTCAAAAATAAATACTTTGTAATACAAAATATTAGTTTGGCCTGGAAGTTATAGAAAATTATAATACTTTCCCCTTATCATACAAACAAAAGAAACATAATCTCATCATTATAGAAAACTCTGACTAATGTCCAAATTTGAGAAGTGAGTGAGAGGAGTAGAGAATGCACACATTGTGCTTTAATTTGACTGTACTCATTCCCCAAGTGAGCATGTACTAGCAACTTCTTGTTTATGCTGCTTAGCACAGGGAAAAAAAACAAAATTATAAACACTAGGTTTCAAATAGGAAAGCTAGACACAGTATAGGCACACCTGTCAGTGCTAAGAACGGTTATGACCACCATGAAGTTTCTACATAAATTTAATGTTTCCCTGATCCTCTCCCATCTCTCTGCCTGTTGTTGATCCAGACGGTGTGGAGATGGCCAACAGGTTTCACTAAGTGTGAGGAAGAGAAAGCCTCAGCTACTCTCACTTCCTTTCTGACCATGACTCAGAGCTCAGGGCGACTAGAGGTGACAAATGATGACAGAACACAGGAAATGTTGTTGGCGTCAGGGTGCATGCTTCCATACCATCAGGCACCAGATTGGAGCACCCTGGTCCCCAGAGTTGCAGAGCATTGTATAAGATCGTGTGAGACGCCATGGATCCATGCGGGCATCGCCCCAAAGCATCATGTTAATGGGTGTAAATTAAAATATTACATTTTTAAAATATAAAATTAACAAAAAATTATTAAGTAGGAAATGTTCCCTGAACATTTAAATTAAAACAAGTGCTTCTGGGGCTTCCCTGGTGGTCCAGTGGGTAAGGACACTGCCTTGCAATGCAAGGGGCGCCGGTTCCATCCCTGGCCTGGGAAGATCTCAAGTGCCGCGGAGCGGCTGGACCGATGTGTCCAATTACCGAGCCGGAGCTCTGGAGCACATGTGCCCAGAGCCAGTTCTCTGCGACAATAGAGGCCACTGCAATAGGAGACCCATCCGGACCAAAGAACAAAGATGGATGAAAATAGATAAATGAAAGACCAATAGAAGTGACC
This sequence comes from Tragulus kanchil, assembly GCA_022376925.1. Classification (NCBI taxonomy): domain Eukaryota; kingdom Metazoa; phylum Chordata; class Mammalia; order Artiodactyla; family Tragulidae; genus Tragulus; species Tragulus kanchil. The sequence goes on along the minus strand of JAIOJX010000025.1, from coordinate 157,373,033 downwards.
CGCCCACCCCACTCCCTCCCCAACCCGCCCCCTCCAAAATAAATAAATAAATAGATCTTTAAAAAAAACAAAAACAAGTGCTTCTTTTTTTAACACAATTTTAAAAAACTTTTAATTTTGTATTGGACTGTACCCAATTAACAGTGTTGTGATAATTTTAGGTGAACAGTGAAGAGACTTCAGCCATACTTATGCATGTATCCATTCTTCCCCCAAACCCCCTGTTATCCAGGCTGCCACATAACATTAAGCAGAGGTATGTGGACCATAATGTTCTATGGACCAGTAGGCCCTTATTGGTTATCTATTTTAAATATAGCAATGTGTACATGTCCATCCCTCACTCCTAAATATCTCTTCGCCCAGCAACCATAAGTTTGTCTTCTAAGTTTGTATCTTTCTAAAACAAGTGCTTTAGAAGGAATGTCACAGTTGTATAGGTCCTTAGGCTTCTACATTTTGTCCCAAATCCCTAGGCACCCTCTGCACTCTCAGAGCGCAGTAGAGCGACTATGCTCACAAGTATGAGACATGCTGGCCTACTGTGATTTTCCACTGGCTCCTCCTTATGCCTTCAGTTCTATTTTTAACAATTTGTTGTAGTTACTTATGTGTGTTTGTTTTCTGTCTTCTACTAGATTGGCATTCTGGGAGGACAGAGACTGTGTCTATCTCCTCTACCGTGCCCAGCAGATGGCTTAGTGCACTGCAAACAGGGCAAGACTCATGGAGTCTAGAACAAATGCTACTTTAAGAACATTTAAGTGGAGAGTTGATTCCAAATCAGACTGTGGGTAAGACTTCTGTCAAAGTTCCCAAGTCACCTCCAATTCTATGCTCTACTTTTCGGGCCTAGGACCTTTGTTTTCTCTTGTTTCCCCTCTTTCAAAACCTCTATTTAATGTGCTTCATACAGTATGATATAAGTGATTAATAAAACTTGAAGTGTTCTTAACAGAAAAACATGTTTTGGAACCAAGACACAAATCCTTAAACTAAAGAGAACTGCAAGATTCAATCAGTGGGTGGAGATAAATTATTTTTGTCATAGGACATTTCCAGTTCTTCAAACCCAGAGATGATTATGGTGACTTATAAGGCCAGACTTGAAGCAATCTTTTGCTAGATCACATGAATCAGGTTGAACTCATTTTTTTCTGAAGAAAAAATGATTTTTTCAAAGCCCAAAATAAGCAGTCATTATCAGATGACATAATACAGGATAGGAACCGTTGGGATTAATTGCATGAGTTTCTATCTATTGCCAGTAAAGCTCTATTCTCTGAAATAAAGTCGCTTATCCTGATACGGATCCTGAAGATCTTAGGCAGTTAAAGAATATTTAACAGTACATTTTCTATATGAAGTGTAGTGCCTTCCACATAGTCAGTCTTACAATAACCCTAAGAAGTCAGTATGATTATAGTCTTTAATTTGCAGATGGAAACACTGAGGCAGAAGAGGTTACACAGCTTGTCCAAAATCCCCTGAGGGTGAAGCAAGAGTCAAACTCTGATATCACAATCCACAGTCTGCTTTCTTAATCCCACAGCAGGAGCTATGATGCTCTTCCAGCACTAAGAATCTAAAGGTTCTCTCATTCACCCAGATGCAAGTCTGATAGAGCAGCATTAGCATGAAGCATCATAACAAAGAAACTGGCTAGTCTGGAACACCTGCAAATTAAGGAAATCATGAAGGTGATGCTGTGTGCCTCCCATGTCCAACTTACTCGATATTATTTGAGAAAGATTTATCTAAACCTCTCTGTTTTCAGGCTATTGCAAAGTTCCATGGTATTTGGATTCTGGAATACTAAGAACACTAATAAATGACCATTAATGTGGAAAGTTTTCTTTTTCCCATTTGCTAATCTTTGCAGAATGAATACATCTATCTCATGTAATCCCATTTTATGTAAGAGACAGCAATTACTGGGCAGGGACACACCTAGGCTTTGAGAGCTATAAGTGTTCTTAGAAGTCATTTAGTCCAAGTTCTTCACTGCAGATTACTATTTCCTATCATTCACTTATTGTGTATCCATATCGTAAAGTGATGCTACAATTCAAGTATTCAAAAGCATTTGGCCATGATTTTTCACAGGTAAGGGTTTTCTACTTACAAAGCAGGATAAAACCTCTAAACATTAAAAGGGACAATGTTATTTATGGCACAAGAACTAATCTATATGTCAAGACCGCTATAAAGAATCCTTATTCTGTAACCTCACTCGGGCATGGAGCTTCATCTAACGGACTGACCTAAACAAATCATTTCCCTTTATTTCCCTTTCACTCAGATATTTGGCTTATTTTCTTACACTAATACATTTATAGAACTCTTAGTTATTAAAATCAGTTGCATGTTCATCAGACTAAACAAACTTCAGATAATGAAGTCTCTCCACATAGTCAGTCTTACAATAACCCTAAGAAGTCAGTATGATTATATCTTTAATTTGCAGATGGAAACACTGAGGCAGAAGAGGTTACACAGCTTGTCCAAAATCCCCTGAGGGTGAAGCAAGAGTCAAACTCTGATATCACAATCCACAGTCTGCTTTCTTAATCCCACAGCAGGAGCTATGATGCTCTTCCAGCACTAAGAATCTAAAGGTTCTCTCATTCACCCAGATGCAAGTCTGATAGAGCAGCATTAGCATGAAGCATCATAACAAAGAAACTGGCTAGTCTGGAACACCTGCAAATTAAGGAAATCATGAAGGTGATGCTGTGTGCCTCCCATGTCCAACTTACTCGATATTATTTGAGAAAGATTTATCTAAACCTCTCTGTTTTCAGGCTATTGCAAAGTTCCATGGTATTTGGATTCTGGAATACTAAGAACACTAATAAATGACCATTAATGTGGAAAGTTTTCTTTTTCCCATTTGCTAATCTTTGCAGAATGAATACATCTATCTCATGTAATCCCATTTTATGTAAGAGACAGCAATTACTGGGCAGGGACACACCTAGGCTTTGAGAGCTATAAGTGTTCTTAGAAGTCATTTAGTCCAAGTTCTTCACTGCAGATTACTATTTCCTATCATTCACTTATTGTGTATCCATATCGTAAGTGATGCTACAATTCAAGTATTCAAAAGCATTTGGCCATGATTTTTCACAGGTAAGGGTTTTCTACTTACAAAGCAGGATAAAACCTCTAAACATTAAAAGGGACAATGTTATTTATGGCACAAGAACTAATCTATATGTCAAGACCGCTATAAAGAATCCTTATTCTGTAACCTCACTCGGGCATGGAGCTTCATCTAACGGACTGACCTAAACAAATCATTTCCCTTTATTTCCCTTTCACTCAGATATTTGGCTTATTTTCTTACACTAATACATTTATAGAACTCTTAGTTATTAAAATCAGTTGCATGTTCATCAGACTAAACAAACTTCAGATAATGAAGTCTCTCGCAAAATAGCAAAGGCTGATCATTAAATACCCTAAGTGCTTTTACTCAGTTTCTCCTTTCCTTAAGTACTTTTCAGGAAGTCTACACTACTAGGATACAAAGGAATTGGTTTCTGAGCTCTTTCTTAGATGATTGTTTGCTCTGTGACCTTGACAGCCACTAAATCTCTTTTGAACAAAGGATTTTTTATCTACTAAACTAAGGGGTGGGGCTTCCCTTGTGGCTCAGTGATAAAGAATCCACCTGGCACCATGTGCTTAATCCTTGGGCCAGGAAGATCCCCTGGAGAAGGAAATGGCAACACGCTCCAGTATTCTTGCCTGGGAAATCGCATGGACAGAGGAGCCTGGTCGGTTACAGTCCATGTGGCCACAGAAGATAAGACTTTGTGACTAAATAGCAGCAAGAGCAAACTAAAGACTAGCTGACCTACTAGAGTAGTTGGAATAAATAACAAGTTTAGACTAGGTATGGGTAATTAATTAATTAAAAGGAATTTTAAAAAGAGAAATATTATAGTCTATCTAGTAAATATTACCTGGATTAACTCCCAGATTACATGTATTTTAATAAGCAATCATTATTAGCACCTTGAATTTTGAGCAATTGCTAAGAATACAGTTGATGAACCCTGGGAGAATTTTCATGAATTATTCAGAAGCATCAATTATTTTCAGAATCATCAATGTGTTTTTAGAATAGATCGACATTAGTAGGTGCCATACTATTTGACTGGCATCCTTGAAGGAGAAAATGATCAACGTTTCTCAAAGACTAACCAGTTTTATAGGGCATTTATTAAAAAGATGAGATTATGCCAAATATGTTTCATGGGAGACTTGAAACATTTCTGTTTAGCAATAACATTTTTTCCCTTGCTTCCTCAACAAGTTAACTTGATCCAACTATTGGTAGCTTGTGTTTATCTTTTGCAGCAACTGAGTCTGCCAAACTTCTCATTACCCACATCTTTCTACCTTTGAATCATGTACCCACAATGACATTGAAAAGTTGAGCAACCATGCACCCAAGGTTGGGAAGATTTTCTTTCCCAAGCTGTGAAATATGTGAGTATTAAGAATAATCCCTCACCTTAGTCTTCATTTTCATGTTTTATGAGATAATTATACCACCTGGGTCCTCAGTTATGATTTACCAGAAGAAAAGGGCCCTCCTTTAATGGTTCTTGGTAATCTCTTTGCTATTTTTTGTAAATATCTAAGAGTAGTTCTACCATTATATTTATCTCTCTCCCCTGTTCTAGTGTTTAGGCTTAAGTATAACTTATAAAATAAATATAGATATGAGCATATCTTCATTGCAGTTCTAATTCTACTCTACAGAGCACAGACTGTGTGGATAGGCAAATCTGGCTTTCCACCCTAAGTCTGACACACTTGTAAATGGTAAGACCTTCAGCAAGTCATTAAATGATGTCTCTGATTTCAGTGTGCAAATTTCGGATAATTATATCTACTTTGAAGCATTAACCTACATGATGAATGTATGTAGAATAATCAACACACAATAGATACTCAATATATAGTTCAATTTTTATCACTTGTTGAGACAATAATTGCTCATTTTGAAAACCTAAATCAAAAAAATCTTAAATCAGCTACCAGCGATTCAGGAGTTGCCTTGTCAAACATTCCATTTATTTGAAAGTATGAATATTTGGAACTTACCAGGAACTTGTTTAGGGAGACAGTCAAACATGGGGCACAACATCCTCTTACCTCACATGTTATTGTCAATGCCATGAGACAGCATTTCTTATGATGAATTAGAAAGCTTGTTCCTCATATAAGAACATAAATGTTATTTAGATATGCCTGCCATTCTACCCAAGAATCTGATCTAGGCATTATTATTCCCCCATATAAACTTCTCATTGGTTGTGAGCTATCAGAGAAAGAATATGGGTATATAACCACTCCATAAAAGGGCATGTCGCGCAAGGGGCAGCTATAGGTCATTTTAGCCAGCATTTTAGAAGTTAAGAAAAGAGGATATGGATGAGCACCAGCAGGATCTACTATATCCTCCTTGCAAAAAGGGGCAGCTATAGAGTCATGTACCCACAATGACATTGAAAAGTTGAGCAACCATGCACCCAAGGTTGGGAAGATTTTCTTTCCAAGCTGTGAAATATGTGAGTATTAAGAATAATCCCTCACCTTAGTCTTCATTTTCATGTTTTATGAGATAATTATACCACCTGGGTCCTCAGTTATGATTTACCAGAAGAAAAGGGCCCTCCTTTAATGGTTCTTGGTAATCTCTTTGCTATTTTTTGTAAATATCTAAGAGTAGTTCTACCATTATATTTATCTCTCTCCCCTGTTCTAGTGTTTAGGCTTAAGTATAACTTATAAAATAAATATAGATATGAGCATATCTTCATTGCAGTTCTAATTCTACTCTACAGAGCACAGACTGTGTGGATAGGCAAATCTGGCTTTCCACCCTAAGTCTGACACACTTGTAAATGGTAAGACCTTCAGCAAGTCATTAAATGATGTCTCTGATTTCAGTGTGCAAATTTCGGATAATTATATCTACTTTGAAGCATTAACCTACATGATGAATGTATGTAGAATAATCAACACACAATAGATACTCAATATATAGTTCAATTTTTATCACTTGTTGAGACAATAATTGCTCATTTTGAAAACCTAAATCAAAAAAATCTTAAATCAGCTACCAGCGATTCAGGAGTTGCCTTGTCAAACATTCCATTTATTTGAAAGTATGAATATTTGGAACTTACCAGGAACTTGTTTAGGGAGACAGTCAAACATGGGGCACAACATCCTCTTACCTCACATGTTATTGTCAATGCCATGAGACAGCATTTCTTATGATGAATTAGAAAGCTTGTTCCTCATATAAGAACATAAATGTTATTTAGATATGCCTGCCATTCTACCCAAGAATCTGATCTAGGCATTATTATTCCCCCATATAAACTTCTCATTGGTTGTGAGCTATCAGAGAAAGAATATGGGTATATAACCACTCCATAAAAGGGCATGTCGCTTGGCAAGGGGGCAGCTATAGGTCATTTTTAGCCAGCATTTTTAGAAGTTAAGAAAAAGAGGATATGGATGAGCACCAGCAGGATCTACTATATCCTCCTTTTGCAAGAAGTAGTAGGGAAATGGGAATGAGAGCATGTAAGTGACTTTGCTATGTTCCTTTATTTGGTTGTGAAAAACCAGTTTCCAAATCAGACTGTTTAGAAATAGAGACACAGATATAGAGAATAAATGTATGAATAGAAAAGGGTAAAAGAGGGGATGGGATGAATTGGGAGACTGGGCTTGACATATGTACACTATTGATACTATGTATAAAATAAGTAACTAATGAGGACCCACTTTATAGCACAAGGAACTCTATTCAATTCTCTGTGGTGATCTAAGTAGGAAGGAAATCCAAAAAAAGACAGGCTTATATATATATATATATATGACTGATTCACTTTGCTGTATGTAGAAACTAACAACATTAAAAAGCAACTACACTTCAATAAACATTTTTAAAGATAAAACTTTAAAAATCAATCAATAAATCAATCAGATGGCCTAATTATAAATCAAGTCCTTTTTCTTTCACAACACGGCTGAAGTATACTTGAAAGACAGTTATGAACTTATAGAAACCTTTTATGAAGTAGTAGGTTGGAAGAATTATTCTATTAAGTATACATTACTCACTATAAAAAGTCATAACTCCTTTAAATTTCTTAACATTTAGCCCTTCTTGATTTTAGCTGATGTCCTTTCACTTTTATTTCATTGAAACTGTAGAACAAGCTCATGTGGTTTCTATCTATGACATCCATGATTGCGTGCAGTTCAGTTTCAAGTCTTCTCAGAAATTCACTCAAAAGTGAAGCCTGTCCTATGCATCTGACCTCATAGAGCAGTTTTTTCTCTTTATCTATTTGGAATAATGGTCAAGTTTGGGCTTCAACCACAAAAAGCCTGATATAAATGGGCCTGTTCTTGCATGCTGCATATCCTGTAGCTCTAGTCTGGATGACATCTATGGTCTACCTTAAACCTTGACCATGACAAAGCATCATGATGATAGAGTAGCCAGCACTTGAGTTCAGTAAATTATGGAAACTATTTTGTCTCCATAAGGAAGCATGTCGCTTGGCAAGGGGGCAGCTATAGGTCATTTTTAGCCAGCATTTTTAGAAGTTAAGAAAAAGAGGATATGGATGAGCACCAGCAGGATCTACTATATCCTCCTTTTGCAAGAAGTAGTAGGGAAATGGGAATGAGAGCATGTAAGTGACTTTGCTATGTTCCTTTATTTGGTTGTGAAAAACCAGTTTCCAAATCAGACTGTTTAGAAATAGAGACACAGATATAGAGAATAAATGTATGAATAGAAAAGGGTAAAAGAGGGGATGGGATGAATTGGGAGACTGGGCTTGACATATGTACACTATTGATACTATGTATAAAATAAGTAACTAATGAGGACCCACTTTATAGCACAAGGAACTCTATTCAATTCTCTGTGGTGATCTAAGTAGGAAGGAAATCCAAAAAAAGACAGGCTTATATATATATATATATATGACTGATTCACTTTGCTGTATGTAGAAACTAACAACATTAAAAAGCAACTACACTTCAATAAACATTTTTAAAGATAAAACTTTAAAAATCAATCAATAAATCAATCAGATGGCCTAATTATAAATCAAGTCCTTTTTCTTTCACAACACGGCTGAAGTATACTTGAAAGACAGTTATGAACTTATAGAAACCTTTTATGAAGTAGTAGGTTGGAAGAATTATTCTATTAAGTATACATTACTCACTATAAAAAGTCATAACTCCTTTAAATTTCTTAACATTTAGCCCTTCTTGATTTTAGCTGATGTCCTTTCACTTTTATTTCATTGAAACTGTAGAACAAGCTCATGTGGTTTCTATCTATGACATCCATGATTGCGTGCAGTTCAGTTTCAAGTCTTCTCAGAAATTCACTCAAAAGTGAAGCCTGTCCTATGCATCTGACCTCATAGAGCAGTTTTTTCTCTTTATCTATTTGGAATAATGGTCAAGTTTGGGCTTCAACCACAAAAAGCCTGATATAAATGGGCCTGTTCTTGCATGCTGCATATCCTGTAGCTCTAGTCTGGATGACATCTATGGTCTACCTTAAACCTTGACCATGACAAAGCATCATGATGATAGAGTAGCCAGCACTTGAGTTCAGTAAATTATGGAAACTATTTTGTCTAGAATGTTTCATAGGCATAAGCTCAGAAGGAAAGCCTTGCTGTAAGATAGTTTCATATCTAATAAATTATTTACCAAAGACATATTAATGCACCTTTTGTTACCTGAATGTTATTGACTGGAGTGTTTCAATATTCACTTATATAACAAATTGCTGGCCACAGCTATTTCTATAAAAATCCTTAGGTCAATAATGTCTAAGACAAAACTGGAGAAATGCTTAGATTCTAAAAACACAGAAGCCTACAGAAGAGGAATTTATTCTAACTGATAGAATCAAAAGAGACTTCTTGTATGAGAATGAAATCAAACTGGACTTTGAAGAAAATTTCAGCGAGTAGAGTCATTTGAAGGAAAACATGAATAATGAAGCAGAGTAAGGGACATAATTTCAAGGGGAAACATTATCCCCTCTAAAGCAAAGGTCAGAACTATAATCAGGAAATAAAGCTGGTAGATAAATGCCTAAAACCAAGACTAACAGCTCTGAATTTAGGAACACGAGGTTCAAGACCAAGGGGCAAACAAATCTAAACACCAAAACAAAACCTAGAGTCACAAATAAAAGCAGATAGACATAAAACCCAGAAAGATGAGTCAAACCAACTGTAACTTACATACACAATGAGAAGTGTGACAGTCTCTTAACCAAAAAGTTGTTGTCCAAAGATGTAGGCAAGGTCATATGGAAGGTAAGGGGGGTCATTAGGTAGCTCTTGCCTTATCTGGTCAAAGTCAACCTGAAGCTTCAAATCAGAACCTAAACACCACAACTACTTTTGTGGATAACAGTTCATGAAGACATTTTGCCCAAGAATCACTTTGGAGGAGCCAGTGAGGCCACTGTCAGCTCTAATTTTGTTTATATCAATACATATATGATTGAAGATTAAAATATTTTTATAATTATAAGACTACTTACTGTGTACAACGAGAATTAAGACCTAAACAGTTCTTTGCCTTGAAGAAAATCATTATTCGATTCAACAGAGATAAAAAGTAAGTTCTGTCTGCATCTTAATGTTCCCCAACTCTGAGCTATGAGTCTTTAATATTCATTCATCCCTTCTTCTTTGCACCAGGTAACTCCATACTTCAATAACATCCAATTGCCAACCTGACATCTCACTCGAAAACCAATAGGAATCTCAACTATAACTTGTCCAAAAGGAAAAAAAAAGTGATCATTTTTGAGAATTGGGAACAGCTAATGACTTCCCTCTTAGAAATGTTAAGATAAATAGTTCCTGGAATTTGGAGAAAATAGTCCCATGGGAGGTCTCACAGCCCACAGCTCACTTAGAAGGTATCATCTCAGCGGATATATATGAGCCACTCTGTTTCCAGTGGTTGGGAAGAGCCATTTCCAATTTGTAGGGCTAATGTGAAAATTAAAGGAGATGCACTTATAAAGCACCTAAAAGAGTGCCACAGAAATTATATGAATCCTTTATTTTATTCTATTTTCTTTTCTATATTTTGTTAACGTATAAACACATTTTATGAAGAAAAGAGAATCTTAAAGCTTTTACAAAATTCCTCTAAAATGTATTTTATTTTCTCACATTTTAAAAGTATCATTGTCTTCAGTGATACAAAGTCATTTTATTAGCAGATAAAATATCTTTATGCAATTACGAATATGATTAAATTTTACTTTCAGAGGTCCCAAAATGATTCTTTAAAAAAAAAAAAATGGATTGAGTGGGTTCTTGTTTTGCACCAGTTGCTATGCTGGAAATTATGTTGTGCTGTACAAATATTGTTTTTATTAGTTCATGCCTGAATGCTGGGAGAAGAGTATTAGCTTATCTAGAATCTTTTCCCTAGAAGTTCACTTCCTCCTGCTAAGCTGGCCTTTGTCCCTTGGCTTCCAGGACACTGCACCTTCCTGACCTTGCTTTGCCTTTCTCATCATTCTTGGTCCTCTTTCCTTCTCTACGCACACCACTTCTGGTGACTTGGAACGTCTCCACTACCTGACAACTTCCACAGCATCTTTCGAGATTCCCTTATTCCTGTCATCCCCATGACCTCTTCATTTCCACTCAGGCTGTTTCAGCCACTCTGACTCCCCTTGATCTCACCAGGCAGGTCCTGATTCAAAGCCTTTTTACTAGCTCTTCCCTCTGCTGAAACAGTCTTCTCTCAGATATCTGTACAATTCCCTCCCTTTCCTTCCTTGAAATCTTTGCTTCTTGATGAAGACTTGCTTAATCATCCATCCTATTTATAATTCCTATTGAAAGACTAACTTCACTAAATTCAGCTCCCATCTCTACCCCAAAAGACATGTCCTCACTCTCTCACTGATCTTTTATTCTCTTACATATATATAAGCATTTGACATACTATGTATTTCACGTTGCCATTGGTTTATTACTAATACTGATTGTTTGCACTGTCCCCTCCTCCTACACAGACAATAGAATATAAACTCAACCGGGGTGTGCATTTTTGTACATGTTGTTCACAGACACAGTGCCTGATACATTGTGGGCATTTAATACGTATTGGTGGAATAAATCCCCATTTTGTAATTAAAGCAACTGTGGCTCAACAAGATTAAAAGCATTGATGTAGCTCACACTGTGTGAATGATGTAGCTGGGATTTAAACCAAAATCTGACTGCCTCTTAATGTTGCTCAACTCTGAGCTAGAAGTCTTTCATATTCACTCATTTATTCATTCTTCTCAACACTAGGTAACTCCATACTTCAGTAATATCCAATTGTCAACCTGACATCTCACTAGAAAATTAATAGGAATTTCAACTATAATTTGTCCAAAAGAAAAAAAAAAAGGTCATGTCCTTTGCAGACCAACAGCTCTGAGATGGTCTCTCTGTTAGAAATGCTAGGATCTCTGATAGGAAAAAACAGAAAGACAGGACCAGTGCTCTTTTTCTCACAGTGCCAGGTAACTGAATTCTTCTGTCACCCTTCCTTATCAAGCTTAAGACTTATGCCACACACCCTACTTATCCAAGATGTTATGTACGCACATTCTTAGTACTTCAAGGAAACAGCAGACATATGCAAATTAATTCCAGGAAGAAAAGATTTATAAATAGTAGAGTTTGTTGAATTAGAGGTTTCATCAGTGCTTGGAAATTGGAAAATCTTCCTCTGTATGTGATTAAAACATATTGGACACCTTTATACCCAATTTTATAAAAAAAAAAAAAAAAAAAAATCATGAATGGGAAAGTTTGACGAATGGATAAAAGCCTGAAATGCACATGTGTACCCATTTTTCAGTTATGTAGAATAATTTTTAAGAGCTGCCAGGATGCTGCGGTTTCTGCGCCTGGCCTTTGGCGGCCACTCCATGCAGGGCTACGAGTCGGGAGCGGGGCCGCTGGGCTGGGAGACCAGCGCACAGGGGACTTGCGGGCCAGGGGGCCCACTGTCCCCACGTTGCCAACCGCGCCCAGGGGCAGCGTGTTCCCTGCCGGCGGCCCCCGGCTCACAGGTGGTGTGGCCGTGCACATCTCCGCTGCCGGAGCACCCAAGGCCAACCACCGCGTCTTCCTGCTCGACTGGACTGAAGTGGACCTGCCGAAACACACCAAAGGCCAGGATCTGTTTGATCAGATTGTGCACCACTTTGACCTGGTGGAAACAGATTACTTTGGCCTCCAGTTCCTCGATTCTGCCCAGGTTTTGCATTGGCTGGGTCATTCCAAACCCATAAAAAATCAGATGAAGATTGGACCTGCTTACGCTTTGCACTTTCGAGTTAAATATTATTATTCAGAACTGAACAACCTTTGTGAAGAGTTTACAAGGTACCTGTTTGTCTTACAACTCAGGCACGACAGTCTTTCGGGAGAATTGAAATGCCCCTATGAAACAGCTGTGGAATTAGCTTCTCTCTGCCTACTAGCTAAGCTTGGGGAGAGCGAGCTTCCAGAACACACCCCAGAGCTTGTATCGGAGTTTTGGTTTATTCCAAATCAGACAGAAGCAATGGAATTCCATATCTTCCAGAGATGGAAAGAATGCAGGGGAAAGAGCCCTGTCCAGATGGAACTCTCCTATCTGAATAAAGCGAAATGGCTGGAAATGTATGGGGTAGACATGCACGTTGTCAGGGGAAGAGATGGCTGTGAATATTCTCTTGGACTGACCCTGCACAGCATATTAATCTTTGAAGGAGCTAACAAAATAGGCTTATTCTTTTGGCCGAAAATTATCAAAATGGATTTTAAAAAGAGAGTATTTAGTACGATATTTAGTACACAGAAAGCATTTCATCAGTGCTTGGAAATTGGAAAATCTTCCTCTGTATGTGATTAAAACTTTTGCCATAAAAAAAAAAAAAATCATGAATGGGAAAGTTTGACGAATGGATAAAAGCCTGAAAGGCACATGTGTACCCATTTTTCAGTTATGTAGCATAATTGTGAAGAGCTGCCAGGATGCTGCGGTTTCTGCGCCTGGCCTTTGGCGGCCACTCCATGCAGGGCTACGAGTCGGGAGCGGGGCCGCTGGGCTGGGAGACCAGCGCACAGGGGACTTGCGGGCCAGGGGGCCCACTGTCCCCACGTTGCCAACCGCGCCCAGGGGCAGCGTGTTCCCTGCCGGCGGCCCCCGGCTCACAGGTGGTGTGGCCGTGCACATCTCCGCTGCCGGAGCACCCAAGGCCAACCACCGCGTCTTCCTGCTCGACTGGACTGAAGTGGACCTGCCGAAACACACCAAAGGCCAGGATCTGTTTGATCAGATTGTGCACCACTTTGACCTGGTGGAAACAGATTACTTTGGCCTCCAGTTCCTCGATTCTGCCCAGGTTTTGCATTGGCTGGGTCATTCCAAACCCATAAAAAATCAGATGAAGATTGGACCTGCTTACGCTTTGCACTTTCGAGTTAAATATTATTATTCAGAACTGAACAACCTTTGTGAAGAGTTTACAAGGTACCTGTTTGTCTTACAACTCAGGCACGACAGTCTTTCGGGAGAATTGAAATGCCCCTATGAAACAGCTGTGGAATTAGCTTCTCTCTGCCTACTAGCTAAGCTTGGGGAGAGCGAGCTTCCAGAACACACCCCAGAGCTTGTATCGGAGTTTTGGTTTATTCCAAATCAGACAGAAGCAATGGAATTCCATATCTTCCAGAGATGGAAAGAATGCAGGGGAAAGAGCCCTGTCCAGATGGAACTCTCCTATCTGAATAAAGCGAAATGGCTGGAAATGTATGGGGTAGACATGCACGTTGTCAGGGGAAGAGATGGCTGTGAATATTCTCTTGGACTGACCCTGCACAGCATATTAATCTTTGAAGGAGCTAACAAAATAGGCTTATTCTTTTGGCCGAAAATTATCAAAATGGATTTTAAAAAGAGAGTATTTAGTACGTATATTTAGTACACACTGATTAATAACTCAGAGGGACAGAAGAGATTTATGGCTATATATATATATATATATATATATATATATATATGGCTTTGGGAGGCAGAGTACCTGAGATTTGAACCTCCAGTCTACCACCTACTTGGGCAAGTTATGTGAGTTCTGGGTATTTAGTTGCTAATTCATAAAACTGAGGTAAAAAGAGAACCTACCTGACAGGATTGTGAAGATTTGGTGGTGTGAAATGAAAATATCTCCTGCCATAACAATAAATAGGAAATGTGACAGCCACCAGCTATTTCTGGTCTTCAAATGGGAAAGACGGCTCCCCAAACTGATCCAGTCCTGCCACACTGACGCCGTGATCGATCGCTGAGGAGCTGGGGTAAAAAGCATGCTGAACAAGGGAACTGGACAGGCCCTAGAGAGCTGAGGTGCCTATGAAAGGAATGAATTCAGTGACCTCATAGGCTTGCATCTTCCGAAACATAGAATGCTAAATTCCTTAACTTGATACCTGATCTTTGATGTTCAGACTGCCTGCTCCCTTTGTTGCAAACTTGTATACAGTCAGACTTCCCCTCCTGCCTCCCTGGAGCAGTTTTCTCAGGGCTACTGAGATGTTTTCTCTTGAGATTGGAGTCCTAAAGTTCCCACCAAATAAAATAACTCTCTACTTTCAGGTTGTGACTGTAGTTTTTTAATTTGACAGTGTGTTAACACAGGTGCTACAACTTTGTTGTCATTATTATTACGAATCCTGATCTCCACATGTAACAATGTGACTGGAAACCTCTCTCAATGAAACAATGAAGGAGCTGTTTAAACTTGACGGGGCGGTGCTTAGGAACACAGGTCTGAAGTCAGATAACACCACGTCGAAATACATTTCCAAAGATGACCATCAATATGGACTTATTCTTTCCACATCTTCTTGCTCAGTCTAAGACACAAGGCCAATAGTCCTTACTCTAAAAAAAAGTAAAGAATTAAGCTAGCAAGCAATTAAGTAAATCTTCCAACAGAATTCAATGCAAAATTAGTGCTAAATAATTAGAAGAACTCATTCTTGCCATAAAAAAATGAGGCTAAATTACCAAATGGAAATTTTAAAATTTAATCCAAAGAATTATCTGACATATGTAGTCTTAAGCACTATTTTCCTGCATAAAGAAAGAGAGAAAGGAAGGGAGGAAGAAAAGGAGGAAGAAGGAAATAATTTTTTAGGAAAAAAATTTTAAAACCTTAGTTATTTACAACTCAGATCTGTCATCCGAGACTAAGCAATGGATAGTTGCCCAAGACACTGATCACAGTTGGAATCCAAGAGTTTTTGATCATTTGGACCGGCTTGTTCCTCAAACCTTCTCAAAACTCATTTCCCTTTTCATAATTACGTAAACCCATAAACCTCACACAGCATCCTGGCAAAAAACAAAACAGAATGTTCTTAAATTTGCTAGTGGTGTCATAGTTATTCACCTAAACATGAGGATGCACATTTTGGAATAACTTAAGCAATGGTGAAATCAGAAAGACCAGATCTTCGTCAGAGCAGAACTAATCCCTAGAAATCTTGCCTAATCTTTCATTT
This sequence comes from Tragulus kanchil, assembly GCA_022376925.1. Lineage (NCBI taxonomy): Eukaryota > Metazoa > Chordata > Mammalia > Artiodactyla > Tragulidae > Tragulus > Tragulus kanchil. The sequence goes on along the minus strand of JAIOJX010000025.1, from coordinate 157,357,371 downwards.
TTTTCCCCTCTTTTGCTGTCTACTGTCAACCCAGAAGTTGAGGCAGCCCTTCCACCTCTGTGTCTCTGTTTCCTTTTTCTTATCTATAAAATGGAGGAAGAGTGGACTGACTCAGAGGGGAGCTGGGAAGATTGCGATCAGTGTAAAGCCCTAAACTCACATTAGACTTCACAACAAATACATTAGATTTGTGATAGCTATTAATCTGAAAGTTGTCACAGACCCAATTAATCTTCTTAAGTGAATAATCTATCGATAGTTGCTAAACTATAATCTAAATAAAGGTAATGTTTCAAACAAATTCCTTAATCCTCTACTGGAGTTTTCTATGGTAGTTTCTCTCATTTTCAAAAAGAATGATGATAAATGTCATATCAGAAGAATGCTTGAAAGAAAAGATAAGATGTTTGTGTATTTTTGTAGTTTCAAAAAACTCTCCTTTGACCAAAAAGTGCTATCCTTTCTCTGTTCAATAAAACTACATTTTAGTAAAACATTTACCTAGGAGATTCCATAATAGGATTATTTATTGGCTATCAGGAGCCGCTTAGCTGAGTTTAAGCACAATTATAAAGTCAAACTGTTCAGAATTAGAATTCCAACCCTTTGCTTATTGCCTGTGGGACTCTGGGTAACTCTCTGAGTCCCAATTATTTTAGTTGTAAAATAAACTAATAATCTCTCTTTACAAGGTTAGTATGAAAGGTAGACCACATTTATTAAAAAAAAAAAAAAAATCCTAGCCCAATGCACATTCTTAAGTGTATATTTGAATTTTCACCTTTGTAACCTTTGCTCCATTACAGTTTCAAAATTCGATAATGAAGACATCAGTATGTATATTTATAATCACTCATAAGAGTGTAATGTGGATCACTGGAAACTGAGATTCTCTTCCCAAAGTTGCTAAGGCCCAGCTGAGAAGTGAACCCAGTTCTCCAGGCCCAAGCCCAGCAAAATGTCTATTCTCCACTCCCTCCCTCAGAGCCTCTCACACAGCTGATACCAGGGTGATCTGTTCTTCACCTAGCAAACTTCATAAAGGGAACCTAGATGGTTACCTTGCTTAAAAAATTTCAGTAGAAATACTTACGACAAGATTTTCAATTGCAGTGGGAAGTTGTACGTGCTTTCCTGCCATGTTCCTTACTTCCTCAGACTGGGTCTTCCTCACAGTTCAGGTGATTCATCGCGTCTGCTGCAGATGCTTGCCTTGATGAGTGCTGTGAAGCATCATGGGAAAGGAGCTCTCAAGTCTATCAAAGTGACTGACCAAGCTTTAGCTAAAATACAAGTTCTCATGAGGGCAAGGAATTAGCTCTGCTGTGCTTATGTGAGTCCAACTCTTTATGATTCTATGGACTGTAGTCCCATCAAGTCCTCTGTCCATGGGATTTTCCAGACAAGAACACTGCAACAGGTTCCCATTTCTTCATCCAGGGAGTCTTCCTGACCCAGGAATTGAAACTGCATTTCCTGTGTCTCCTGCATTGACAGGCAGATTCTTTACCACTGCGTCACTTGGGAAGCCCATTGTACTTACAGGGGAGTTGTAATTGTTGAGATTAGTACCTGAAACATAGTAATGCTCAGTTTTTTTAATGAAAGAATTCTATTTCGCATGAAGGGGTTCTGATTATGACTTTACATGAAATCCCAGCCATCCATGATCTAGTATTGAGCATGAATTGCTGCTAAAATTAGAATAGCTGACTGAGAGTTGCCCATCTCATTCTGTCTCTCTGCATCTGGTCTGTGAACTGTTAGGGCTGGGTCTTGCCTCTTGAGGAAAGAATATCTGTGATGACAAATACAGAAGACACATACAACCTCACTTTGAGAAATGACTTTGGTCTAAATTGCCAAGTCACTTTTACAAACACAATAGGAGAATTCAGACAGTTTGGAATACAAAGGGGCATAGGGAATAAGTCCTAATCTACAATCCAGTAAGCAGAATTTTGGTTAGAAGAAGAAAAATTATTGGAATTCTCTTCCCAAAGTTGCTAAGGCCCAGCTGAGAAGTGAACCCAGTTCTCCAGGCCCAAGCCCAGCAAAATGTCTATTCTCCACTCCCTCCCTCAGAGCCTCTCACACAGCTGATACCAGGGTGATCTGTTCTTCACCTAGCAAACTTCATAAAGGGAACCTAGATGGTTACCTTGCTTAAAAAATTTCAGTAGAAATACTTACGACAAGATTTTCAATTGCAGTGGGAAGTTGTACGTGCTTTCCTGCCATGTTCCTTACTTCCTCAGACTGGGTCTTCCTCACAGTTCAGGTGATTCATCGCGTCTGCTGCAGATGCTTGCCTTGATGAGTGCTGTGAAGCATCATGGGAAAGGAGCTCTCAAGTCTATCAAAGTGACTGACCAAGCTTTAGCTAAAATACAAGTTCTCATGAGGGCAAGGAATTAGCTCTGCTGTGCTTATGTGAGTCCAACTCTTTATGATTCTATGGACTGTAGTCCCATCAAGTCCTCTGTCCATGGGATTTTCCAGACAAGAACACTGCAACAGGTTCCCATTTCTTCATCCAGGGAGTCTTCCTGACCCAGGAATTGAAACTGCATTTCCTGTGTCTCCTGCATTGACAGGCAGATTCTTTACCACTGCGTCACTTGGGAAGCCCATTGTACTTACAGGGGAGTTGTAATTGTTGAGATTAGTACCTGAAACATAGTAATGCTCAGTTTTTTTAATGAAAGAATTCTATTTCGCATGAAGGGGTTCTGATTATGACTTTACATGAAATCCCAGCCATCCATGATCTAGTATTGAGCATGAATTGCTGCTAAAATTAGAATAGCTGACTGAGAGTTGCCCATCTCATTCTGTCTCTCTGCATCTGGTCTGTGAACTGTTAGGGCTGGGTCTTGCCTCTTGAGGAAAGAATATCTGTGATGACAAATACAGAAGACACATACAACCTCACTTTGAGAAATGACTTTGGTCTAAATTGCCAAGTCACTTTTACAAACACAATAGGAGAATTCAGACAGTTTGGAATACAAAGGGGCATAGGTAACATTTTCTTTAAAACCATCTAGAATGACATTGTCCTAATCTACAATCCAGTAAGCAGAATTTTGGTTAGAAGAAGAAAAAAATTATTGGAATTGAGGTAGAAAACACTGGGCCTCTGGGCAGGACACCTGGTATTTGTCAAGTGAAATAAAATTCAAGCTTTGTTCTCACCTAGACACTCCAAGGACAAAGATAGTACCAAAAACTGAGCTCTGTTAAGAGCTCAATTAAGAGATAAGGTGGCCACTCCTGACAGGGTCAAGGAAGACTTCTCTGCCTGCACACGCACAGGAAGGTGTTTGAGGGGGTCAGAAAAGGAGGTGGCCCCATCCCATAATAAGTGTAAGCATGCACCCATAGGCCTCTCCGATGGGCTCCATCTTAGCAAAAAGTTGTGCACACATCTTTCAGAGGATCCATGGACCAATCAGTGTGAAGAAAGAAACAACACAATTGGCCAAATGTAAACAAAGACCCAGAAGGACTGTCCTTTGTAAGTGATTTACGCCACTTCCGTACAGGGTTCCTCCTCAATCAGGGTGCTTTCTCACCTCTCCAAATATGTATCTCTGCCTAGTTTCTGATTTAGTACACTCCTCATTAGGATGCCCACATCCTTTCTGGGTGTATGTCACTGCCCCGCTTCTGAGTTGGATAAGCAAACTTGTTTCCCTGTGGGCTCTCCCATGCATCGTGCTGTGTCTCTAATAATAAACTCTGTGCCTGTTTCTACAGGCTTTGCTTCCTTGAAACATTCTTGCTTTCAAATAAGGGCAAAACCAAGGCACACTTCACTTCTAGTCTCTGACCCTGATGGTCTAGTGGGTAAGACCCTTGTTTTCATCCAGGTTGCCCAAGTTTAATTCCTGGGCAGGGAACTAAGATCTCTCTCCAGGACCTCAGGCTGCTCGCTCTCCCTCTGAGATCAGAATCAAAAGCAAAAGAGGTGGATTGGGCTTCCCTGGTGGTCCAGTGGGTAAGGACACCGCCTTGCAGTGCAAGGGGCGCTGGTTCGAGCCCTGGCCTGGGAAGATCCCACGTGCCGCGGAGCGGCTGGACCCATGTGTCCAATCACCGAGCCGGAGCTCTGGAGCGCATGCGCCCAGAGCCGGCGCTCTGCGACAACAGACGCCACCGCGATGGGAGGCCCACACGGGCCAAAGAACAAAGACGGATGAAACCAAACAAATGAAAGACCAATAGACGAGACCTGCCCGCCCCCCTCCCTCCCCACCCCCACCAAAAAAAAAAAATGAGGTGGATTTACTGCTGTCCCTTTGGGCATGAATGGACCTAGAGATGATCATACTAAGGGAAGTCAGACAGATAAAGACAAATATGATATCATTTAGATGTGGAATCTTTAAAAAATGATACAAATGAACTTATTTTCAAAATGAAAACAGACTCACAAAGTTTGCAAGCAAATTTATGGTTACCAAAGGGAAAATGTTGGGGAGGGATAAATTAGGAGCTTGGGATTAACATATACACATCACTATATAAAAAATAGTTAACTAATAAAGACCTGCTATATAGCACAGGGAAGAGAATCTGAAAAGAATATACATATGTGTATTATAACTAAATCACTTTGTATACCCCTGAAACTAACACAATATTATAAACCAACTATTGTTGCTGTTTATTCGCTAAGTCATGTCCAACTCTTTTGCATCCCAGGTTGTAGCCTGGGTCAGGAAAAGGCTTCTCCACAGAGTACCCACCTTCTAGTGGCCACATTGCTGAATTCTCCTTTCTGCTCTCCCAACTCCTTTATTTAGATTTCATGAGGTAATTTATTTCAAGGGAATTTTATACAGAAATATTCAGAGGAAGCTCTGACTTCATATAACTCCTTAACAAGGAGAAAAATAGTAATCAATGTAAAAAAAGTTTTCCCAATTGGTTTGGGTAAATTTCCGCTTTGGCCTTCTGTAGATGTTCCTCCAATGACTGCCTCTCTAGCCTGCATAATAAGTAGCCCACCCACCTCCTGTTGCAATTGTTCTGACTACAACTTCAGAACTAGACAACAGCATAGCCAACCTTAGCCATACACTCAGACAGCTGGAATGCTATAAATTGGAAATGTCACAGAAGAAAAACATGTTCAGGGCTTCCCTGGTGGTCGAATGGGTAAGGACACCACATTGCAGTGCAAGGGGCGCCGGTTCAATCCCTGGCCTGGGAAGATCCCACTTGCCGCGGAGTGGCTGGACAGATGTGGCCAATTATCGAGCCGGAGCTCTGGAGCGCATGCGCCCAGAGCCAGTGTTCTGCGACAACAGAGGCCACTGTGATGGGAGGCCCACACGGGCCAAGGAACAAAGATGGATGAAAACAGATAAATGAAAGACCAATAGAAGTGGCCCGCCCGCCCCCTCCCTCCCCAATCCCCCTGCCTCCCCAAAAATAAAAAATAATTAAAAAAAAGAAAGAAAAACATGTTCAAAACTTTGAAGAAGAACATTAAAACTAGCCATTTCCAGTAAAAATTCTCACTGTGCAATATAACAACTAAAAATCATAATTATAATACTAATAGTGTTTTCTTTGCAATCTTCTCTTCAGTTAAATGTGAACACCAGGAAATCAGGGTCTTTGTGAGAATACCCAGTACCTAGGTGTATGGCTAACATATATTTAGTTGTAGCCATGCATAGTGGGAGTCAATACCATTTGTTGGGTTGAATGCATGTTTCTGTGGCCCTAATATTAACATAACATAGTAGCTATCAATGTATAATTAACAGTGTCCAAAAGGGGACATCAGGACTTGACTACCACCAAATATCATAACTCTGAATGAATAACCTCTCCAAGTTCTCTTGCTCATCAGAAAACTGAGAGAGTTGGGGGCAGATTATTTTTTAGATCCCTTCCACTTGTAAGTGCTCTCTGTCTCCACCTTCACTTAGGATATTATAATATACCTTACCCCAAGACAGGCAGGCTTTCTTTGGTCATTGCACAGAACAGTATTTTCGATAGAGATGGGGTGGGGTAATGAAAGTGGACATAGAATTGGTCATTGAGAATTCCTACTTGGAATCTGCACACAGTAATTTGGGCATACAGAATCCTCCACCAGTCTAAGACATTTAGGAAGGGATGTCCACTAGAAATGAATTCTTGATCTTTTAACATTTCATTTCTAGACCCTTGTTTGGTGTCAAAAGAACCACCTTCACCAATCAGTCCATGAGGATAAGTTCCTGGGGCAAGCACTCTACCACAAGAGCTGCCCAGAAGAACAAAATTAGAAAACTGAAAGCTAAAGGGAAAATGAACCCGCACAGTAGAGAATGGTGCAAGTGAAGAACAGAGCTCCCAAGAGGCAGGATGTTCATACAGTTTGGCAGATGGAAAAGTGACACTTGGAAACACGCTAACCAACAATGGGCTCCAATAGGACTGCGGGCTAGAATTCTCCTATTGTAGATTGCTTACTTATTCTGAGTATTTACTTTAGTTTAATGAGGTTCCCTTTTGATGCATTATTGGCCACTCTATTTTCACTTTAAGCAGTCAGTGTTCAGATTCTATTAGTCATGAGGAGATAGTTTCTTAAGCTGGATTTTTAAAAAATATAAATTATTTATTTAAATTTTTCTTCACTGGGTCTTCATTACTGACGCCAGGCTTTCTCCAGCCTGAGGTGAGCAGGGGCTACTGTTTGCTTCAGTACCTAGGTGTATGGCTAACATATATTTAGTTGTAGCCATGCATAGTGGGAGTCAATACCATTTGTTGGGTTGAATGCATGTTTCTGTGGCCCTAATATTAACATAACATAGTAGCTATCAATGTATAATTAACAGTGTCCAAAAGGGGACATCAGGACTTGACTACCACCAAATATCATAACTCTGAATGAATAACCTCTCCAAGTTCTCTTGCTCATCAGAAAACTGAGAGAGTTGGGGGCAGATTATTTTTTAGATCCCTTCCACTTGTAAGTGCTCTCTGTCTCCACCTTCACTTAGGATATTATAATATACCTTACCCCAAGACAGGCAGGCTTTCTTTGGTCATTGCACAGAACAGTATTTTCGATAGAGATGGGGTGGGGTAATGAAAGTGGACATAGAATTGGTCATTGAGAATTCCTACTTGGAATCTGCACACAGTAATTTGGGCATACAGAATCCTCCACCAGTCTAAGACATTTAGGAAGGGATGTCCACTAGAAATGAATTCTTGATCTTTTAACATTTCATTTCTAGACCCTTGTTTGGTGTCAAAAGAACCACCTTCACCAATCAGTCCATGAGGATAAGTTCCTGGGGCAAGCACTCTACCACAAGAGCTGCCCAGAAGAACAAAATTAGAAAACTGAAAGCTAAAGGGAAAATGAACCCGCACAGTAGAGAATGGTGCAAGTGAAGAACAGAGCTCCCAAGAGGCAGGATGTTCATACAGTTTGGCAGATGGAAAAGTGACACTTGGAAACACGCTAACCAACAATGGGCTCCAATAGGACTGCGGGCTAGAATTCTCCTATTGTAGATTGCTTACTTATTCTGAGTATTTACTTTAGTTTAATGAGGTTCCCTTTTGATGCATTATTGGCCACTCTATTTTCACTTTAAGCAGTCAGTGTTCAGATTCTATTAGTCATGAGGAGATAGTTTCTTAAGCTGGATTTTTAAAAAATATAAATTATTTATTTAAATTTTTCTTCACTGGGTCTTCATTACTGACGCCAGGCTTTCTCCAGCCTGAGGTGAGCAGGGGCTACTGTTTGCTTCAGTCTACAGACTTCTCATTGTGATGACTTCTCTTGTTGTGCAGAACAGGCTTTAGAGAACTAGTCTCAGTAATTGTAGCGTACAGGCTTAGTTGCTCTGAACCATGTGGGATCTTCCCAGACTGGGATCAAACTGTATCTCCTGTGTTGGCCAGCGAATTCTTAGCCACTGGTCCACCAGAGAGGTTCTGAGGTGGGTCTTAAGTAAAGCATTGTGGTTTCACCTACAAGTGCCAGGCACCTTTGTTCCTAGCTTGAGATAATAATTACATTCCTTTAGTGAACTCTAGCTGCTCTGAGATGGGAAGAGGTGGTTGAGAAAGAAATACAACGTCAGTGAGAGCCTCCTGGTATACTCATCCTGCCCCAGGGCCTCTCTTACTTGCAGCCCTTCTCATGGGCCCTTGGCCTTTCTGTGAAATAACCACTCCTTGACTCTAGCTTGGAAGCAAATTGGAAGAGCTCGACTCTAAAGTATGTGAATGTCATCCATAGCGTAGGCCGAAGAAAACCAGAAAATGTTTGGCACAAAGAATTTGCCTTCGAGAAATTTTTTTCTATGTAGTATTTGCATAAATTTGTCATGGACCTTACACTTCAATACAAGTGGGAAAACAGTATGACTTGGTCTGATGGCATCCTGTTGCCCTTTGCAGCCAAGGTCAGACCATTTATCCTCCTCTTGCTTCATTTCTTCTCCTCCTAGTGGACTCCAGGCTGCCAGATCTGATCAGAATCAGATGTGTTATGAGTGAGCAGGCTGAATTGTGCAACATTTCATTTTGCTAATATTTCAGTTTCTTGAGTCATAAGCCTGACAAGTAGCTACAGAACATGAAGCAGTGTATCCTAAGTCCGTGCATGAGAGAAAGAAGTCACAGCGAAAGGGTAAGCACAGTGGGCACTCTTGGGACCACTGTCTGACTCCACAGCCTTGTTTTAAGATGAAGACTCCTCTCTTTTAATTCAGTGACATGTGTTTCTATAACCATGACCATGTCAGGTACTTCAGATCTTTGGAAATATATCCTAAGACAAATGATAAGACTGTACCTCATAAGTAGTCTCATCCTGTCCTGTGAAGGTCTCCCCCCAGGAAATGAAAATATCTGTCAGCTTAATTCATGAGCAGTTTGATGTCTCTTTAAGTGCCAGATGCAAGTTGAGAAATTAATCCCTACTGTTGAAATTCCAACACTTTACAAACTCTTTGATGAACAAATATAAATTTGTCATTTGTGCTAACGATGAAAAAAAGAAGATTGTCTTAAAAACGGACAAATTGTCTTGACAAATGTCTGTGATGGGTTAGGTTCCTAAACCATCAATCAGTGGGTCGACTTTATGATGCAGTTTTTTCAAAGATCCATTGAGGATTCAAGATTGTAATTCTCTGTCTTCTCAATCCTGCCCCATTGTTCTATGATAAAATGACTTTAATTAAAAAGTTATTCCATTAACTTTCACAAGAGCCTGATGGCTCAATTGGAAAAGAATCTGCTTGCAAAGTAGGAAACCCAGGTTCAATTCCTAGACTAGGAAGAATGCTTGAAAGAAACATATGTTTACATGCCTGCATAGATATGTCATCTGGAAGCCTAAACCACTGAAACTATATCCCAGTCTCTTCCCCCAAATTTCTCCTCCAACACTGGGTTCAAAGCAATGAATTTTGAAAGCTGTGAGAATAAAGAATATAAACAGAAAAATTTTTTTCAAAAATATAAAACATTTAAAATGATAGCTATGTATTTGAAAAACACAGGCTTCCAACTATCTCTTCCAGAATTCCTTTCCACAACTCTTCTCCCGAGTCCAGAAGTCCCATGGATAGCTGCACATAATACTCTTTCTCTGTCTTGGCTAGCTATTTTAACCTCTATGCACATTCCTTAAAGGGTGATGTGTACTACTTTCTTTCATCCTGAGGGTCTGACCAGAGCCTGAGTGAGGTTGGGCACCACCCGCACCCACTGACCTATCTGTCCTTAGCTATCGTGTGAGTTCCTGGACAGGAAGGACAGTCTTGACAGTGGCTCTCAGAGCCCTGCTCAGGAGCTTGAGGTCTAGCATATGCTCATGGAATTGCAAAACTGAATGCTTGTGGAGCCTTCAAAACTATGCTTGCATTGAGACAAGCGAGGACAGAGAAGTCCTTGTCCCCTGTGGCTTAAATGCTAGCCTGACAAATGTCCGAAAAAATTACAAAAGAAAATATAAGATTACAGCTGTTGACCTTCTGTTCATGTAGTTGCTCATCCCATTAAAGTCAGTTGAGGAAGCTCAGACATCTTCCTCTTACTGTTTTTCTCCTATCACAAAGCCCCTTTGCCTTTTGTATCCCTTTCTCAGGACTCCTGGTGATTCCCTCCTTGCCAGGTTCATATCAGCCCTTCATCTTCAGCTCTCTCTTGGATGAACCACAGGGAGAGCTATGCTACTTGCATATAATTCAGTCTGTTACGCCACTCACATTAACAGTCTTTTGGGGTGGCCTTTGCCATCTCAACCTTTATGAACTCAACTAAAGAGGAGTTTTGTTTCAAATAAGTTGGTTTTAAGGCACCTAAAGGCCTGCAGGAGAGAAAACTGTCCAAACAGATTAAAACATAGGCCTCAAAGCTCAGAGGGCACTGGGAGCCTTCTAGGATTTTAAAGGCAAAACCATTTGGGTTCTATGTTTACATGCCTGCATAGATATGTCATCTGGAAGCCTAAACCACTGAAACTATATCCCAGTCTCTTCCCCCAAATTTCTCCTCCAACACTGGGTTCAAAGCAATGAATTTTGAAAGCTGTGAGAATAAAGAATATAAACAGAAAATTTTTTCAAAAATATAAAACATTTAAAATGATAGCTATGTATTTGAAAAACACAGGCTTCCAACTATCTCTTCCAGAATTCCTTTCCACAACTCTTCTCCCGAGTCCAGAAGTCCCATGGATAGCTGCACATAATACTCTTTCTCTGTCTTGGCTAGCTATTTTAACCTCTATGCACATTCCTTAAAGGGTGATGTGTACTACTTTCTTTCATCCTGAGGGTCTGACCAGAGCCTGAGTGAGGTTGGGCACCACCCGCACCCACTGACCTATCTGTCCTTAGCTATCGTGTGAGTTCCTGGACAGGAAGGACAGTCTTGACAGTGGCTCTCAGAGCCCTGCTCAGGAGCTTGAGGTCTAGCATATGCTCATGGAATTGCAAAACTGAATGCTTGTGGAGCCTTCAAAACTATGCTTGCATTGAGACAAGCGAGGACAGAGAAGTCCTTGTCCCCTGTGGCTTAAATGCTAGCCTGACAAATGTCCGAAAAAATTACAAAAGAAAATATAAGATTACAGCTGTTGACCTTCTGTTCATGTAGTTGCTCATCCCATTAAAGTCAGTTGAGGAAGCTCAGACATCTTCCTCTTACTGTTTTTCTCCTATCACAAAGCCCCTTTGCCTTTTGTATCCCTTTCTCAGGACTCCTGGTGATTCCCTCCTTGCCAGGTTCATATCAGCCCTTCATCTTCAGCTCTCTCTTGGATGAACCACAGGGAGAGCTATGCTACTTGCATATAATTCAGTCTGTTACGCCACTCACATTAACAGTCTTTTGGGGGTGGCCCTTTGCCATCTCAACCTTTATGAACTCAACTAAAGAGGAGTTTTGTTTCAAATAAGTTGGTTTTAAGGCACCTAAAGGCCTGCAGGAGAGAAAACTGTCCAAACAGATTAAAACATAGGCCTCAAAGCTCAGAGGGCACTGGGAGCTGAGGGAGAGGGAATTTCAGATCTCTAGGACTTCTTAGGGAAAGGAGAACACAATCAGCACCTCTCTGTCTGGACCGCCAGGACTCCAGAGTTCCTTGTTCAAAACCAGACAACTTGGGGGAGGCTTTTGAAAATTTTTGTGGTTAATCACTAAAACCCACATTAACACTTAACACACAGAATTCTATGACCCTGATTTTTGGCCAGACCCTTCAAGGGCACCCCCTTGCAGTCCCCTCTTCTCTCTCACTGTGGTTTTCTTTATTCCCTGTATTTTTATAATAATGTGAAATTAAGTGAATAAGAATACAAATTTATAGTTTGAAATATGTGTAACCCATGTGTAGCCACCACCCAGATCAATAAATAATATATTCCCGACACCACTACAAAACCCTTTCCAATGCCAGCCTCTTCTCCTGCCCCTTCAGGTAACCACTTCCTGCTTCTTTTTGTCATGCATGCATTCCTAAATAATATAACTCATTTTGCCTCATTCTACACTGGGTATACATAGAAGCACACACTGTTTGTATTTTTGTGCCTTGATTTTTTGCTCCACAATGTTTGTGTGATTCATTCATGATACTCCATGCAGTTATAATTGATTTATTGTCTTTGCCATTAGTGATAAAGAGCAGAGACTCTAGAGCTTCAATAAGTAGAATTACATTTAAGCTCCATCACTTTCAGATGTGTGAGCTTCTGTAAATTATTTCGCCTCTCTGTACCTTTATTTTAACTTACTGCGCGTTATTTTCACAGTATGGTATGGGTCAGGGGTCTGTTATAGGTAGACCTCCTTATAAAACTCACCCTAGTGTTCTTACCTGGGAAATCCCATGGACAGAGATAGTGTGGCGGGCTACAATCCATGGGGCTGCAAGAGCTGGGTCAGACTTAATGACTAAGCCACCACCACCACCCTAGGAAACAGCTTCTGAGATGGTAATTTACACATGTGTGGCTTCTTAGAGAATACTTCAGGAACGATACCCAACCGAAAGTGAGGCAAGTAGGGTTGGACAAGAAAAAACTTGAACTTGATGTTAGGACAGATGCAGCAGAGGCCACAGCAGATTCCATGGGGAACTGTGGAGCTGGGTTTGCCCTTCCAAGATGCCTCATACTGATAGGACAGAGGAATAAGAGGAGGAGGAGAAAGAAGAAGGAGAAGAAGAAAGAAGAAAGGGAAGAGGGAAGAAAAAGAGGAGGAAGAACAACAATAAGAGGAGAAATAAAAAGAAAATGTAAATATATACCCTTCCGAATAAAACAGCTTTTTTAAAATGCTAAACAAGGCATTACTTAATATTTCAATCTGATATCCTTCGAGCTTCTTTTCTGAATAGTTGAGCTACCCCAAGGAGAAGGAATAAATAAGTCCCAGAAGTGAGGTTAACTATCTAGAGGGTGGTAGGCTTAGGACGATAAATGTGTGTAAGGGCAAACATTCTGCTTTTACACTGGAAGTTCAGGAAATACATTTTTGACATTAAAACCAATAGCTACCTGATCCCTGTTTTCAGGTATTGTACATTCAGAAACACTGAAGTTCATTTTTAAAAAACCTGTCTGGATTTGCTTTGCTTTTGAATTTGTGTTTTAACAAATAGGAAGCTCAAACAGCAAACCTTTTCAATAATGAATATGTGTAAACTATACTAGTCTGTGACAGGACAGAGTAAATGTTTGATGAATGACTCAAATCACTTAATCACCAAGTAACACCAGAGGGCAGGATCACTTCCGATTTAACCGAATAAAAGACCTTGTTAAGAAATAGGACCCTCACTACCTTCCACTTCCCTTGTTGATGACGGATGTTGATGCTGGTTTCATGTTTGACTTTCTTCTACTTTGTCATATTCTTCTTACTGATGAAGTTACTTGTATCATTTATTATAATGTCATTAGTGATGTCAAAGGACAATAAGAATAAAGGCTCAGTAAAAATCGTATCTACGAAGGAGAAGTGGAACCAACAAATTTCCTTCTTATTTCCAGAAATTTCTTTGGGAAAGTGGATGAGAAATGAAGTCAATAAACTTGTATTCATAGCCTTATTCCTTGAAAAGGCTATGGAAAGAGGACACACAGTTTGAGCTGAATGGATTGTCTTCAAGGAAGGTCATCAGGGCTCAAAAGTGAGTGAAGTCCAGGAAACTCAAGAGTCAAGGAGCTATTTGGGTATATTCACAAAGTCAAAAAGAATTGTTCCTTTTGTTATAGGGCTTATGTTGTGAACCCTGCGCATTACATTTTTCTTTCCCAAAACTACCTTTGTCTTTATTCAGATTACCATTACATTGAGGTCATGGCATAATTCAGTGAAACAGAAAATGTCTCCTTCTGGGGGGCTTAGCCTCCTGTGGAGCTGTTATTTAGGTGATCCTATGACAAGGCTCAGAAGTTTAGGAATGTCAGTAGGTCAGGAGGGTATTAGGAAAGTAAACTATACTGGCTGCAGTCATGCAAGAACAGGCCTGGGGAGTTGGTTGTTGTTTTCCCCAGGCATAAGTGGAGCAGTGGAATTTTGACGATAAATGTGTGTAAGGGCAAACATTCTGCTTTTACACTGGAAGTTCAGGAAATACATTTTTGACATTAAAACCAATAGCTACCTGATCCCTGTTTTCAGGTATTGTACATTCAGAAACACTGAAGTTCATTTTTAAAAAACCTGTCTGGATTTGCTTTGCTTTTGAATTTGTGTTTTAACAAATAGGAAGCTCAAACAGCAAACCTTTTCAATAATGAATATGTGTAAACTATACTAGTCTGTGACAGGACAGAGTAAATGTTTGATGAATGACTCAAATCACTTAATCACCAAGTAACACCAGAGGGCAGGATCACTTCCGATTTAACCGAATAAAAGACCTTGTTAAGAAATAGGACCCTCACTACCTTCCACTTCCCTTGTTGATGACGGATGTTGATGCTGGTTTCATGTTTGACTTTCTTCTACTTTGTCATATTCTTCTTACTGATGAAGTTACTTGTATCATTTATTATAATGTCATTAGTGATGTCAAAGGACAATAAGAATAAAGGCTCAGTAAAAATCGTATCTACGAAGGAGAAGTGGAACCAACAAATTTCCTTCTTATTTCCAGAAATTTCTTTGGGAAAGTGGATGAGAAATGAAGTCAATAAACTTGTATTCATAGCCTTATTCCTTGAAAAGGCTATGGAAAGAGGACACACAGTTTGAGCTGAATGGATTGTCTTCAAGGAAGGTCATCAGGGCTCAAAAGTGAGTGAAGTCCAGGAAACTCAAGAGTCAAGGAGCTATTTGGGTATATTCACAAAGTCAAAAAGAATTGTTCCTTTTGTTATAGGGCTTATGTTGTGAACCCTGCGCATTACATTTTTCTTTCCCAAAACTACCTTTGTCTTTATTCAGATTACCATTACATTGAGGTCATGGCATAATTCAGTGAAACAGAAAATGTCTCCTTCTGGGGGGCTTAGCCTCCTGTGGAGCTGTTATTTAGGTGATCCTATGACAAGGCTCAGAAGTTTAGGAATGTCAGTAGGTCAGGAGGGTATTAGGAAAGTAAACTATACTGGCTGCAGTCATGCAAGAACAGGCCTGGGGAGTTGGTTGTTGTTTTCCCCCAGGCATAAGTGAGAGAATGCATTGTGAGCCCTGCCATGTGCCATTGGATGCCACCATGAGTTTAAGTGGCAAAGCACTAGCTAAAGTATTGCACTAATGAAGTGAGTAACTGAGAAGACTAAAAATATCTGAGGCTTTCAGAGTGTGCTATATTTATTACTCTTCCTCAGCATACAACTATATGAACAGGAGATAGTTGGGGCCAAGATTTACACCAACACAGTGATGGCCTTTCCAAATGTGGTAGGCTGCTTCACACGATCATTAGTCTATGGCTTGTGCTTCCTGTGCTTTTCACACTCTTGGCTCAGGAAAGCTCCACTTTTGTTTGTTCTAAAGCAGAAGAGGTCTAAAAACTATCATTTTCTTCTTTTGGAAAATCCTGAAGTAATTAAGAAGATTATCCCAGGAATTCTACTAGGGAACAAGAAAGAGCAGAGTTCTTTGAGGAGAAGAGACCTGAGAAGGGGAGAGAAGGTACATATCCCAGACTAGGAAAGACAGTAAGATTTGAGTTTCTACTAGAATTGAGAACCCTGAATTTCTCTCAGATCCTCAGAGAGGTGACAGGACTCTAGGGAAATTATTGGTTTTATAGCTAGGAAACTTAGACCAAGATCTGAAGTTTCCAAGTTGGCAAAGACTTTTGCATTCTCAGCGTGCATCTCTGCACTCTGTGAACCATGTGGGCTTGTAAAAATTAGTCTCTGGTGGATTTCAACTAGAGGAACATTCTCTAAATGTTTTCTTTTTAATATGCCTCTTGGAATGTTAGTTGTTTCTGGCAGATGGGGTGGTAGAAACCAAGGAGTCCAATTCATGACAGAAATTAAATCTCTTGCAATTCTGGAGGAATAAGGAGTCATGGTCAGATTTAATATTATTTTTCAAGTGAATGTGAATTTTCCCATATACTTAAGTCTGTAGTGTGAGATTTGTATTCTCTATACAGGCTTGAGGGTCAGAAAGTGTTTGAGAAAGAGTGGATAAGAAATGACTTTTCTTAAGGGCAGGTTGGGAACCCAGAATTTAAGCTTAGGCTGCTGATTTTGATACGGGTCTTAATCATAAATGCATTAAACACAGAACTGAGCTGATGACCACTTATTAGTTCATAAATCTTTGTCTGTTATACAAAGTATGTTTTTCTAACACAAAAATTGCAAGATATAGAACAATGTCTGCATGTGTCAGCAAAAGGTTGCAGCTGAGGTACATGGGGAGCACTGTATAATCTAGAGATCTGCAAGCCTTAACAAATGACTTGTTTTTTAAATACTTTTACTGATTCATTTATTTTTGCCTGTGCTGGGTCTTTGTTGCTGCTTAGATTTTTCTCTAGTTGTGGAGAGTCGGGATTACTCTGTAGTTGTGATGTGCACGTGTCTATTGTGGTGGCTTCTCTTCTTGTGGAGCACAGGTTCTAGGGTCCCTGGGCCTCAGTAGTGTGGCTCCTGGGCCCTAGAGCACAGGATTAATAGTTGTGGCCCATAGCTTAGTCTCCCTGAGGTATGAAGGATCTTCCCAGATCATAGATTGAATCTATGTCTCCTACATCAGCAGGTGGATTCTTTACCACTGAGTCACCAGTAAAGCCCAACAAATAACTTATTTATGTAAAATAATATTTATTTAAACAGAATTTTATCATCAAATGATTAGGATGCTCCTTAATAATATGTGAATATAATATTTGATCTGTAGGATTCTCAGAGTACAAAACTGTCCTTCGAAAGACAGAACATGGGGGGCTTCCCTGGTGGTCCAGTGGGTAAGGACACCGTCTTGCAGTGCAAGGGGCACCAGTTGGATCCCTGGCCTGGGAAGATCCCACATGCCACGGAGCAGCTGAACTGATGTGTCCGATTACAGAGCCAGAGCTCTGGAGCGTACATGCCCAGAGTCGGTGCTCTGTGACAACAGAGGCCACTGCAATGGGAGGCGCACATGGGCCAAAGAACAAAGATGGATGAAAATAGATGAATAAAAGACCAATAGAAGTGGCCTGCCCACCCCCTCCCTCCCCAACCCTCTCCCCCTCCCCAAAAAAAAAGAGAGCATGGGACTTCCCTGGTGGTCTAGTGGTTAGGACTTACCTTCCACACCAGGGGGTGCAGATTCAATCTCTGGTTGGGGAGATAAGATCCTATATATCTTGAAGCCAAAAAAAACCAAAATATTAAACAGAAGCAATATTGTATCAAACTGAATAAAAACTTTAAAAGTGGTCCACTTCAGAAAAAAAAAAAAAAAAAGAATATTACTTGGAACCTTTAAGTACCACAAAGTTGCTAGAAACTGGAAATTTTCATCCTACTTGTATTTTAAACACTAGACAAAATTTGTCAGGTGTTTTTGTTCAGTCATTCAATCATGTTCAACTCTTTGTGACCCCATGGATTACAGCATGCCAGGTTTTGCTGTCCTTCAGCATATCCCAGAGTTTGATTAAACTCATGTCCATTGAGTCAAGTGAGGCCGTCCAACCATCTCATCCTCTGTCATCCTCTTCTCCTCTTGCCTTCAATCTTTCCCAGTGTGAGGGTATTTTCCAATGAGATGATTCTTTTCCAATGAGTTGGCCACATCCGGTGCCCAAAGTATTAGAGCTTCAGTTTCAGCATCAGTCCTTCCAGTGAATATTCAGGGTTTATTCCCTCTAGGATTGACTGGTTTGATCTCTTTGCATTCCAAAGGACTCTCAGGAGTCTTCTCCAACACCACAGTTCAAAAGCATCAACTCTTTGGTACTCAGCCTTCTTCATGGTCCAACTCTCATATCCATATTACTGGAAAAACCATAGCTTTGATTATATGAACCTTTGTTGGCAAAGGGATCATTTTGCTTTTTAATACACTGAATTTGTCATAGCTTTTCTACCAAGAAGCAATTGTCTTCTAATTTCATGGCTGCAGTCATCATCCACAGTGATTTTGGAGCTCAAGAAAATGAAATCTCTTATTGCATCTATTTTTTCCCCCCATCTATTTGCCATGAAGTGATGTGACTGGATGCCATGATCTTTGTTTTTCAAATATTGAATTTTAAGCCAGCTTTTCACTCTCCTCTTTCACCTTCATCAAGAAGCTCTTTAGTTCCTCTTCACTTTCTGCCATAATGGTGGTGTCATCTATATATCTGAAGTTATTGCTATTCATTTCTGTAATTTCATTCTAGTTTGTCTGGAGTGGTACTTCAAATTTTAAATCCAGAAACACCACCAGCCCTATATCCACCAACATGGGAAATTTATATATCCAGGCCAGAATTCTTTCTAAATTCCATACAACTTTTTTTTTAATCTTTCTTTTTAATTTTGGCCTCTTTTATTAATTTTTTATTTATTTATTTTCATCCATCTTTATTCTTCAACCTGTGTGAGCCTCCCATTGCAGTGGCCTCTCTCGTCAAAGCACCAGCTCTGGGTGCATGTGCTCCAGAGCACTGACTCATAATTGGGCACACTGGACCAGCCGCTCCCCCTATCTACCCCATGGATTACAGCATGCCAGGTTTTGCTGTCCTTCAGCATATCCCAGAGTTTGATTAAACTCATGTCCATTGAGTCAAGTGAGGCCGTCCAACCATCTCATCCTCTGTCATCCTCTTCTCCTCTTGCCTTCAATCTTTCCCAGTGTGAGGGTATTTTCCAATGAGATGATTCTTTTCAATGAGTTGGCCACATCCGGTGCCCAAAGTATTAGAGCTTCAGTTTCAGCATCAGTCCTTCCAGTGAATATTCAGGGTTTATTCCCTCTAGGATTGACTGGTTTGATCTCTTTGCATTCCAAAGGACTCTCAGGAGTCTTCTCCAACACCACAGTTCAAAAGCATCAACTCTTTGGTACTCAGCCTTCTTCATGGTCCAACTCTCATATCCATATTACTGGAAAAACCATAGCTTTGATTATATGAACCTTTGTTGGCAAAGGGATCATTTTGCTTTTTAATACACTGAATTTGTCATAGCTTTTCTACCAAGAAGCAATTGTCTTCTAATTTCATGGCTGCAGTCATCATCCACAGTGATTTTGGAGCTCAAGAAAATGAAATCTCTTATTGCATCTATTTTTTCCCCCCATCTATTTGCCATGAAGTGATGTGACTGGATGCCATGATCTTTGTTTTTCAAATATTGAATTTTAAGCCAGCTTTTTCACTCTCCTCTTTCACCTTCATCAAGAAGCTCTTTAGTTCCTCTTCACTTTCTGCCATAATGGTGGTGTCATCTATATATCTGAAGTTATTGCTATTCATTTCTGTAATTTCATTCTAGTTTGTCTGGAGTGGTACTTCAAATTTTAAATCCAGAAACACCACCAGCCCTATATCCACCAACATGGGAAATTTATATATCCAGGCCAGAATTCTTTCTAAATTCCATACAACTTTTTTTTTAATCTTTCTTTTTAATTTTGGCCTCTTTTTATTAATTTTTTGTTTATTTATTGTCATCCATCTTTATTCTTCAACCTGTGTGAGCCTCCCATTGCAGTGGCCTCTCTCGTTGCAAAGCACCAGCTCTGGGTGCATGTGCTCCAGAGCACTGACTCATAATTGGGCACACTGGACCAGCCGCTCCACAGCACGTGGAATCTTCCTGGGCCAGGGATCAAACCAGTGACCCTTGTACTGTAAGGCAGACTCTTTACCCACTGGACCACCAGGGAAGCCCCATACATCTTTATCTGATTGCATTTTAGGAATCACCATTTGCATGCCTAAAAAGCGTCTCAAGTAAGGCATCTCTAAAATGAAACTCCCATTCTCTCTCCTACATACATTCTCTCTCCTCTCTCCTATATAACCCTGACTCTCCTTAAGTGTTCCTCTTTCTGTAAATAGCTAGTCCATTCTTCAAGTTGCTCAAGGTAAAACTTGATCTTAGTCATCTCTGCTCCTCTTATCCTATGTCTGCAAACAAACTGTCAAAGACTGCCCTCTATTTACATATACCTAAAATTCAGCTATCTACTCTCGGTTCCTCTCCTACTATGTCTGAAGTTCAGACCACCATCATCTCTCATCTGAAGCTGTATCCTCCTGTAGGTTTAGTTGGTATATCTATTTCTTCCCTCCTACCACTATATTCTATTTTCAACTGAAATTTTGAATGAATAAAAGAAACAGAGGATTCTGTTAAAGTATAAGCCCTCATCCTGTTTCTGCTACAAAGCTCAGTATGTCCAGCAGCTTCCCATCTCACTAAGATGGAAGTCAGAAGCCATAATGAGTTTCAAGTTCCCACTTGATTTCATCCTCACACTCTCTGACTATATCTTCTGCTGTGTCTGTGCTTTGCCTCATGTGTTCTTGCTTTGGCCTCCCTCTAGTTGCTGGCACATTCTAAGTGCCCTGCTAACCCAGAGTCTTCCTCAGCTTGCAAGATCTTCCTTATTTCCTTCTGTTCTCTGTGCAAATCCCACTCTTCAGAGAAGTCTTCTAACCACAGTGTAAAAAATAGCAACCCCCGAGTACTCTCTTCCACCAACCTCCCTGTGGTGTTTGACTTACTGATTTGTTCACTCCGCCAACAATTTTTTTCTTTTCAAATTAAGCAGTAGAACCATTGGGACTGAATAAACGTTTTACAAAGAAACAACCAATAAAGCTGTCAAAGAACGGTCACACTTCCTTATGTTCTTCATTTCACTCCTTTTATCATCAACAAATCAGCCTGGTCTGTTTTCACTTATCCTGACATTGTTTTTTTTTCTCCTCTGTCCACACCCAGAGTCCTGGGCTTTCATTTCTGTGCATTTCCTATATGGAGTGGTTTAATGAACTACTTGCTCCTCTTAAATGTAAATTTGCTCCTTATAAATAGGTACGTGCATCCATCTGCTCCATTGTGTTTTCTAGTGTTTCTACACCTACACATTTATATAAAACACATATTATTTAATGATAAATTGCTTTCCCTCTACTTCTGCCTTATATTATGGAGAGAATACTGTATCAATTTTCACTGAATTATATCTGCAAAGAGATTATATTGCTTCCAAATTTCATTTTTAAATAGCAGGGAGTAGTATAAAGTATCTAATAATAAAGAGAAGTTTCAGTCAGTGTGGTTGTAGACAAGCATTCTCATACACCTACCCTCATTTAACAGATGAGGAAACAGAAGCAGAGAGGTCTAAAGACTGTGATGTTAGCAACAGAGGCAGGGTTGGCATGGGACAAGTGTGTTGAGTGCATTTCATTCACTCTTCTTTTTCTATAGCAGGTGACCTCAATATGGCTCAAATTCTAATATCATTAATAGAAATGTTTGCAAAATTATTCTTCTTGCCTAAGAAGTTTCCTTTCAAAGGGAAATCTTATTCCTAGTTGAATCATGTGAAGTTACGTCAATGAAGTTTTAATACTAATTGGATTGCCTGAAATCACTTCAATTCTTCATTTTTCACAGAGGTCTATAATTTAAAAGATTGACCTTTTATAAAAAATAAAACGTACCAGCTCAGAAATACAACCTTTCAAAGGGCCATCACACATAGTCATATTGTGCTGTTAGTTTTTAGTATTTGGTTTCTACTGATTATTCAGGAAGTCGCCCCACTGACATTCTTGTATTTCAGTATCAAATATACACAAAATGCTCCTATTGTTAAAATGTCTTTAATTCCCAAAGAATAACTCAGTACTGCAGGTAAGAAATCAAGCATTGCGTGGAGACACTTGCAAAGTAGCACCTTTCACACTGAACTCGTGAAAATGACAGTATCCACAAGACGGAGGTGGAAAAATCAGCTCTGATTGTAGACTAAAATGCCTTTTTTTTTTCAGTAAAAATTGGTGCTGGTTGAAGCCCTACATCTTGCACAAGACACTGCAGTCACTGCAGCTTTGAAAGAGTTGGAAATGAGAATTTGTATTCAAGTATCTTGGTTATGTGCATGGCCTCATGGCAAGCAACTCAAAAAAATGGTACGTGCTCCATTGCTAGTTTTCTAGTGTTTCTACACCTACACATTTATATAAAACACATATTATTTAATGATAAATTGCTTTCCCTCTACTTCTGCCTTATATTATGGAGAGAATACTGTATCAATTTTCACTGAATTATATCTGCAAAGAGATTATATTGCTTCCAAATTTCATTTTTAAATAGCAGGGAGTAGTATAAAGTATCTAATAATAAAGAGAAGTTTCAGTCAGTGTGGTTGTAGACAAGCATTCTCATACACCTACCCTCATTTAACAGATGAGGAAACAGAAGCAGAGAGGTCTAAAGACTGTGATGTTAGCAACAGAGGCAGGGTTGGCATGGGACAAGTGTGTTGAGTGCATTTCATTCACTCTTCTTTTTCTATAGCAGGTGACCTCAATATGGCTCAAATTCTAATATCATTAATAGAAATGTTTGCAAAATTATTCTTCTTGCCTAAGAAGTTTCCTTTCAAAGGGAAATCTTATTCCTAGTTGAATCATGTGAAGTTACGTCAATGAAGTTTTAATACTAATTGGATTGCCTGAAATCACTTCAATTCTTCATTTTTCACAGAGGTCTATAATTTAAAAGATTGACCTTTTATAAAAAATAAAACGTACCAGCTCAGAAATACAACCTTTCAAAGGGCCATCACACATAGTCATATTGTGCTGTTAGTTTTTAGTATTTGGTTTCTACTGATTATTCAGGAAGTCGCCCCACTGACATTCTTGTATTTCAGTATCAAATATACACAAAATGCTCCTATTGTTAAAATGTCTTTAATTCCCAAAGAATAACTCAGTACTGCAGGTAAGAAATCAAGCATTGCGTGGAGACACTTGCAAAGTAGCACCTTTCACACTGAACTCGTGAAAATGACAGTATCCACAAGACGGAGGTGGAAAAATCAGCTCTGATTGTAGACTAAAATGCCTTTTTTTTTTCAGTAAAAATTGGTGCTGGTTGAAGCCCTACATCTTGCACAAGACACTGCAGTCACTGCAGCTTTGAAAGAGTTGGAAATGAGAATTTGTATTCAAGTATCTTGGTTATGTGCATGGCCTCATGGCAGCACTCATGTGTTTTTATTTTTTAATTGGAATATAATTCTTACAATGTTGTGTTAGTTTCTACTGTAGAAGGAAGTGAATCAGTTATATGGATACATATATCTCCTCCTTATTGAACCTCCCTCCCACTCCTCCATCTCACCCCTCTAGGTCCTCACAGAGCACTGAGCTAAGCATCCTGTGTTCTACCCCAGCTTCCCACTAGCTACCTGTTTGACACATGGTCGTATATGTGTGTCAATGGTACTCTCCCAATTCATCCCACCCACCCCTTCCCCCTCAGGGTCCACATGTCCTTTGATCACTTTCTATGTAGGAGGCGCTAGAGATATGGAGAAAAAAAATGGTGGACTTTGATTCTGTCTTCATGGGACGGTCTGCTTCTGAAGAAAAGAAAACTCTGTCTTCCCTTTGTGTTCCTCCACAGCTTACTTAGGAAGCTTTGCGTGATGTGTGTTCACAGAATCAAACCAAAGCTAACAACAAGCATAGTTAAGAAGAAAATAACAGATGTGCTATTGAGAGCAAGTCCAGAAGGCCTCGCCCAGTCCCTAAGGTCCTTAGATCTTTTCTTGTTTTCAGTTTCTCATAACTTTTTAAAAATTACAACCCTCTGACACTGGATTTCCTCTTTTCTTGTTTGTAAAATGAACCACCAGCTACTTACTTACATAAGCAAGAACACTAGAACCTCTCCCTGATTTGTCCCTCTCTCTTAACACTCCAAATCCTATCAATAATCAAGACTTCCATTCCACTGACATTTCACCAGTCCACCTACCCATTATCCTTCACCTGGATTGCTAAATCTTGTTTTCACTTCACTCCATTCCATTTTCCATACAGCTGGCAGAATTTTTTTTTTCTTTTAGAAACAATCTTTCTAAAGCACAAAACTATTATATTATTCCTCACCCTAAAAAAACCCTATGATCACTTTTCTATTGTTCTTAGAATAAAGACTAAATTTAATTTGGAAATTATAAAACTATTAACAAGCTCCTGTAGAGTTCTGCATGTTCTTGTTCCCCACAGCCTGCTTATAATGTAAAACCCAGTCACAACGAAGTTCTTTCAGGTATGAAAAGAGACACGTTGTTTGTGTCACTGGACTTCTGCACAAGCTTATTCCTCTCCCTGGAACACTTTTCCCTCACTCACATGTGCATACGTGCTAAGCTGCTTCAGTCGTGCCCAACTCCTGGCAGTGCTATGGACCATAGCCCACCAGGCTCCTCTGTCCATGGGATTCTCCAGGCAAGAACACTAGAGTGGGTTGCCATGCCCTACTCCAGGGATTGAACCTGTGTCTCTTACATGTCCTGCACTGGAAGACAGGTTCTTTACTACTAGTGCCACTTAGTAAGCCCATTTATACATAAACTTTTGCATTGCTTATATCTCAGTTCTTAAATTATGGGTGGTTTAGTTTTTTGCTATGTATTGTTTAAATGTTATACAATGAACATGTACTACTTTTATAATTAAAAATTCAATAATTAACATATGCATACCTTTTCTGACCCAGTAACTCACTCTGGATACATATACAACAGAAAAGCAAAATTTTTTTTCACTAAAAGTCCAATTACTTGATAGAGAATCTCTGCCCTTTCAAATTAATTAAAGGTAAATACATTAAATTTTGTAAAATAATAGTTTCTACCACATGAAGTGTATGATGGGCCTCTCTATACTATCTTTACAATTTCCTATTAATCTATTTTGAAATAAATTTTTTTAAATATAATAGTCATTGATGTAAAACAATATGCTCTAGTTAAAAGAATATTCTTCTGAATATCAAAATTCAATTGGCAACTGAGTGTATGAATTACAACAAATCATTAATAAAAATGTGTCTTCAGGGCTCCCTTGGTGGTCCAGTGGGTAAGGACACCGCCTTGCAGTGCAAGGGGTGCCAGTTCGATCCCTGACCTGGGAAGATCCCATGTGCCGCACAGCAGCTGGACCCATGTGTTCAATTACCGAGCCGGAACTCTGGAGCGCATGCGCCCAGAGCCGGTGCTCTGTGACAACAGAGGCCACCGCGATGGGAGGCCCACACAGGCCAAAGAACAAAGATGGATGAAAATGGACAAATGAAAGACCAATAGAAGTGGCCCGCCTGCTCCCCTCCCTCCCACCACTCCTCCACCAAAATAAATAAATAAATAAATCTTTAAAAAATATATATGTCTTCAGAGTTAGTTTATGGTAAATTTCTTTAGGTAAATTATTTGAGTTGCATGTATTTATTGAAATATAATAGCAAAGAGATACACGCTGACTATTGTTCAGTAGAAGGAAACATTTTCTTTTCTGGCTCTTAGAACACAGTGAACCTAGGAGTTCCTTGATCATGAAGCCTCAGTGTAACAACCAGGATAATAAACTAAGAAGTATAATATGGTTTCAAAGGCAAATGAGGACTGCAAAAGAAAGAATATTTAAGTCAGTTGCTGTATTTTGGAAATGCATCATTTCAGTCCCCAGCAAGAGGGTCTGGGGAAGGCAGGGGAGAGGAAAGGAGTGAATTTCTTCTAAGGGGCACATGTCAGAGCCAAGAACTGGTTCACCAGCAGCAGTCACATCAGTGAGCACCATCTCTCCATGCATCCCCCTCTTCTGCTCACTCACGTCTCTGTCTTTTTATTTATTTATTTTTTTGGCCACTTCTATTGGTCTTTCATTTATTTCCATCTTTGTTCTTTGGCCTGTGTGGACCTCCTATAGCAGTAGCCTCTCTCACTGCAGAGCACTGGCACTGGTCACATGCGCTCCAGAGCTCTAGCTTGGTAGTTGGACACATTGGCCCAGACTCTCCACGTCACGTGGGATCTTCCCAGGCCAGAGATTGAACCGGCGCCCCTGGCACCGCAAGGCAGTGTCTTTACCCACTGGACCACCAGGGAAGCCCTTGCATCTCTTTCTTGTCCATACAATCAATCATACAAATAAAACTTTTTAAAATATATAATATAGGCTACAACTGGAAGGTATCATTAGCAGTATTTCTCCACTTGGAAGAAATTTCTCTAGTATCATCTAGCCAAAGCAGAGCTCTTGATACTCCCTCCACAATTGGGCTCATCTCCAAGGCCTCCCCAGTTTGGTAAATTGTACCATTATCCACTTACTTGCTCAACTCAAAAGCTAACAACTTATCCTGTGCACTTTTCGCTCTATCCTGCCACACTGTCAGTTATTTTATCAGTAAGTCCTCTCACCTTTACATCCATAATTTTTCTCAAACTTGTTTGCATTTCTCCATCTTCACCACTACTACATTAGTCCAAACACAGCGTACTCGTCTACCTGGATACAACATCCATGGTGATCACTTAAAAGGTAAGTCAAATCGCATCAAGCCCTGTTTTAAAACCTTCAATGGTTTCCTACTGTAGCTAGAATAAAGTACTCCTTCAAATGACTCCTTACCATTAAAAGGGTTCTCAAACTCTAGCCCATCTCTGCATCTCAGGTGGCATTCAGGAAGCCCATGCCTTTTTCTGATCCTCAAACAAACCAGTTCTGTCTTAAGGTCTTATACTATGCCTGGAAATCTCTGTCCCCAGAGCTGTGCATTGCTTCCATTTATAGCTCAAATATCATCACCATTTAATGAAAACCTTTTCCAAACATCCAAACTAATTTAATTCCCTTAATGTGAAATAATTATTGTTCTCACTTATTTACTCTTTCTTTGTCCCACGCTCTTCCAATCCTGTGTAAGCTCCAGTTGAGTGGAATTTAAAGGGGCCTCATATTTGGAGGTGCCTAGAATAGTCTGACATGTAGTAGACTCTTTAAAAATGTGTGAGGTTATTCATAATCATTTTTTTCCTCCCTTATCTTCCATCAGGATAACTTAAGTGTAAGGTAGAAAAAAAGCAGATAAATAAGAAAAAGATCAATAAATAAGAACCTCAAGGGGAAATAGAACCATTCTTCTAGATTCAGCATTTGATATGAAATGAAGAGAAAAGATATAAGTAAACTGTATTGATGGCTCAGTGGTAAAGAACCTGCCTGCCAGTGAAAGAAGAGATGGGGATCTGATTCTTGGATAGGGAAGATTCCCTGCAGTATGAAAGGGCAACCCTCCAGCACTCTTGCCTGGAAAATTCCACGAATGGTGGAGCACAGCATGCTACAGTCTATGGAGTCAGGAGAATCAGACACAACTAAGTGACTGATGCACTGCAGAAAATGTCAGAGCTCTTGATACTCCCTCCACAATTGGGCTCATCTCCAAGGCCTCCCCAGTTTGGTAAATTGTACCATTATCCACTTACTTGCTCAACTCAAAAGCTAACAACTTATCCTGTGCACTTTTCGCTCTATCCTGCCACACTGTCAGTTATTTTATCAGTAAGTCCTCTCACCTTTACATCCATAATTTTTCTCAAACTTGTTTGCATTTCTCCATCTTCACCACTACTACATTAGTCCAAACACAGCGTACTCGTCTACCTGGATACAACATCCATGGTGATCACTTAAAAGGTAAGTCAAATCGCATCAAGCCCTGTTTTAAAACCTTCAATGGTTTCCTACTGTAGCTAGAATAAAGTACTCCTTCAAATGACTCCTTACCATTAAAAGGGTTCTCAAACTCTAGCCCATCTCTGCATCTCAGGTGGCATTCAGGAAGCCCATGCCTTTTTCTGATCCTCAAACAAACCAGTTCTGTCTTAAGGTCTTATACTATGCCTGGAAATCTCTGTCCCCAGAGCTGTGCATTGCTTCCATTTATAGCTCAAATATCATCACCATTTAATGAAAACCTTTTCCAAACATCCAAACTAATTTAATTCCCTTAATGTGAAATAATTATTGTTCTCACTTATTTACTCTTTCTTTGTCCCACGCTCTTCCAATCCTGTGTAAGCTCCAGTTGAGTGGAATTTAAAGGGGCCTCATATTTGGAGGTGCCTAGAATAGTCTGACATGTAGTAGACTCTTTAAAAATGTGTGAGGTTATTCATAATCATTTTTTTCCTCCCTTATCTTCCATCAGGATAACTTAAGTGTAAGGTAGAAAAAAAGCAGATAAATAAGAAAAAGATCAATAAATAAGAACCTCAAGGGGAAATAGAACCATTCTTCTAGATTCAGCATTTGATATGAAATGAAGAGAAAAGATATAAGTAAACTGTATTGATGGCTCAGTGGTAAAGAACCTGCCTGCCAGTGAAAGAAGAGATGGGGATCTGATTCTTGGATAGGGAAGATTCCCTGCAGTATGAAAGGGCAACCCCCTCCAGCACTCTTGCCTGGAAAATTCCACGAATGGTGGAGCACAGCATGCTACAGTCTATGGAGTCAGGGAGAATCAGACACAACTAAGTGACTGAGCATGCACATGCAGAAAATGTAGATCATGGATAGGCAGAGTTCAACAGTTTTATCTACTAATTTTGGTCACTATGACTATTATGTAAATACTTCTTTGCTTTTATTGCAGGGGTATTATTTTCTACCATGGATTTTGGGTGGAGTATAACTGTGCTTTTCAAAGTCACTAAGATCTTATACTTGAAAAACATGAAGTCAAAATCAAAGCATTACTCCCTCTATGTTCACTGCCACACTGTCCAACTTCCCCTGGTTGCCATAAGTCTCTTCTCATTTAAATAACAAAAGTTCTTTCTATTTTAAAAGGAAATATGAGAAAGAGAGATAGAGACTTAGATGACCGTGCACTGAACACTTTGCATATAAAACAGGAATATACTTTTTATATATTTGTGACCAAGATCCACCAAAGATGAGAGGATGTCCTGCTCTTTCTCTTAAATATCTATTTGTTCTTTTTGAGTCATACATGTTAAAGCTAGCCATTGTAAAACTCCACTAAGTGATGAGTCAAAATTTTTCCCTTTGTTTTTGAGCAGACGTTTCTGTTTACCTAAGATGTGTCCTGTTGTCTATAGATAAAAAATTGGCCAACATGAATGGAAGTTTTGTTATCTCATTAGCCAAGGCATGCAAGAGAATAATGAACTCTACCTAAAATCATTTTCTGAGACTGGTAGGAAGGAAGTTGGTTGTGTGTGCGTGCTTAGTTGCTCAGTCCTGTCCTACCATTCGTGACCCCATGGACTGTAGTCATGACAAGCTTCTCTGTCCATGGGTTTTTCCCCTGCAAGAACGCTAAAGTGAGTTGCCACTTCCTTCTCCATGGTATCTTCCTGAACCAAGGACGGAACCCACATCTCCTGCAGCTCCTGCATTGGCAGGTAGATTCTTTGACACTAAGTCACCAGGGAAGCCCAAGAAGCTGGTTACTGTGCTTAAAATATCAACTGATATCATTCTGTAATTCTAGAGGATTGTGGACCAACTGTTGAAGAACTCCAATGAAGTTGGTCTTAAGTTTGAAAAGCTTGTATAATTGTATCTGATAGTAAAGCAAATTAAGTTGAAAAAAGACCTGAATAGTAAGTATAGTGAGAAAGAAAAACAGTCACATCTCTGTCTGAAATGACTATTTCTTTGGAGCACCACTGTATCCTCCTCCATCCAACTTCAGGCATGGGCTAAAGCACAACTACAGATCTAATAAGCAGTTCATTGTTGCCCCTAGACATCCAGATTTTCTGGCCATGTATTATCACTATATTTACTATTCGAGAAAAGGAAAGATGTTTCTGGAACTGAAGCAATAATAGGAAACCATGGAGAGCAAAATGCTGTGATGGGAAAAAAACCCAAGCTGAGAATCAGGAACTTTGTTCCTAAGCCTGTATCATGTCTTTGGTTTATTTAAAATGTCACTACCCTGTTGATCTCTGTGTATTCATCAGTCATATCTTTTTCCATAGCCCTGATAAATCCCTGTTTAATAAGCTTATCTAATATATTCATTTGTTTGTTTTCTTGTGTCCATGACTAGAATGTGAACTCCCAAGAATCAGGGACTCCCAATTGCCCATTGCTGTATCCCAGAACCTATAAGAGTGCCTGGCATAGAGTAAACACCTAATAATTGCTGATGAGTGAATTAACTAAAGGCATCCAACATATTTGATCATCCTTCAGAGTAGGCCTGCAAATGGACTAGCCATTGTAAAACTCCACTAAGTGATGAGTCAAAATTTTTCCCTTTGTTTTTGAGCAGACGTTTCTGTTTACCTAAGATGTGTCCTGTTGTCTATAGATAAAAAATTGGCCAACATGAATGGAAGTTTTGTTATCTCATTAGCCAAGGCATGCAAGAGAATAATGAACTCTACCTAAAATCATTTTCTGAGACTGGTAGGAAGGAAGTTGGTTGTGTGTGCGTGCTTAGTTGCTCAGTCCTGTCCTACCATTCGTGACCCCATGGACTGTAGTCATGACAAGCTTCTCTGTCCATGGGATTTTCCCTGCAAGAACGCTAAAGTGAGTTGCCACTTCCTTCTCCATGGTATCTTCCTGAACCAAGGACGGAACCCACATCTCCTGCAGCTCCTGCATTGGCAGGTAGATTCTTTGACACTAAGTCACCAGGGAAGCCCAAGAAGCTGGTTACTGTGCTTAAAATATCAACTGATATCATTCTGTAATTCTAGAGGATTGTGGACCAACTGTTGAAGAACTCCAATGAAGTTGGTCTTAAGTTTGAAAAGCTTGTATAATTGTATCTGATAGTAAAGCAAATTAAGTTGAAAAAAGACCTGAATAGTAAGTATAGTGAGAAAGAAAAACAGTCACATCTCTGTCTGAAATGACTATTTCTTTGGAGCACCACTGTATCCTCCTCCATCCAACTTCAGGCATGGGCTAAAGCACAACTACAGATCTAATAAGCAGTTCATTGTTGCCCCTAGACATCCAGATTTTCTGGCCATGTATTATCACTATATTTACTATTCGAGAAAAGGAAAGATGTTTCTGGAACTGAAGCAATAATAGGAAACCATGGAGAGCAAAATGCTGTGATGGGAAAAAAACCCAAGCTGAGAATCAGGAACTTTGTTCCTAAGCCTGTATCATGTCTTTGGTTTATTTAAAATGTCACTACCCTGTTGATCTCTGTGTATTCATCAGTCATATCTTTTTCCATAGCCCTGATAAATCCCTGTTTAATAAGCTTATCTAATATATTCATTTGTTTGTTTTCTTGTGTCCATGACTAGAATGTGAACTCCCAAGAATCAGGGACTCCCAATTGCCCATTGCTGTATCCCAGAACCTATAAGAGTGCCTGGCATAGAGTAAACACCTAATAATTGCTGATGAGTGAATTAACTAAAGGCATCCAACATATTTGATCATCCTTCAGAGTAGGCCAAAACGTTGGGCAAATGGAGAAAGACACTGTCAAGGCTATTTTCTAGGCCCTCATTTTTCCTCTACTCCCTCTTTTGAGGGCTTAATAATGGATTCCTCTCAAGAGACAGGTATAGATCATGGACAACATGTAAGCTTATCTGCTTCTTATTTTCTGCAAATGACCAGAAAATTCTAATTTTTCAAGAGGGGCCATTTATAAGGCATGTTGTACACATTTAATTGCCCTGATAGCAAACCAATGGCTATAGTATAAGCATAGACTCTTGAGGGGTAGGACTTGATATATAAGGTACTTATACCATACATGTGTGCATGTATGTATGTATGTGTGTGTATATATATATATATATATATATATATATATATATATATATATGTGGATGTGTGTCTGTGTGTGTCTGTACATATATGCTGTGCTTTGTTTTAGTTGTTCAGTCATATCTGACTCTGTGCAGCCCACCAGGCTCCTCTGTCCATGGGGATTCTCCAGGCAAGTATACTGGAGTGGGTTGCCATGCCTTCCTCCAGGGGATCTTTTCAACCTAGGGATCAAATCCAGGTCTCTCACATTATAGGCAGACTTTTACTATCTAAGCTACCAGGGAAGCCCAAGAACACTTTCATGGGTAGCCTATTCCCTCTCCCGGAGATCTCCCCACCTCAGGAATAGAACTGGGGTCTCCTTCATTGCAGGTGAATTCAGTACCAACTGAGCTACCAGGGAAGCCATAATGGATTCCTATTTATCTCTATCTATATATGTATGCATTTATCTACCTATCTATTTTTCCAGTCTTGGTTTGGTTGGTTTGACTTAACTGCTCAAGTTCATGAAACTTTCTGAAACTTCTAAAATATTAATAAATTCTAGTGATTAGACAGTTTCCTCTTCTCCAGTCTTTCTTGGACCCCTTCTTCTCACTCAAAATGTTCAGTACAATTTCCTATCTTGACAGATTCAAAAGAAAATTCAGAGAGAAAATAGATAGGAAGAGGAAAATGTTCACTTTCTCCTTCCTTCTAGGATTTGGTTGTCAAGTCACTAATATTTCAGAAGCATGGATAAGCTTTAGTTTCCTGAGTGATCTTGGATAGAGGACATCCTCAAAGAAGACTTGTCTGATATTTCATTGAGTTCCAGCTTTGTATCAGAAAGCATATGCTACTCAAAAAACTTGAAGCCATTATTTCCATTTCCCCCATAGATATCTAGACATCCTGTTGGACTGGTTTGCTTGAAGGTTCCATGAACATTTTGAGAACTTCCTTTCCCTGAATTAGACAGTAGTGAACTACACATACTTAATGTATCCTTATGTTAAATAGTGCTGACGCCAAGCAAAATGAGTTAGCTTCTTGATCCAGGAAATACTCTTTCCTGGAAGTTAAGACTGTGAGTCAAATTAGACAGTTTATTTATCAAGATTTAGCAGCTTTTCATCAAGTCAAGTCTTGCTTCAAGATCTGTGCCTCAATGTGCTCACTGATTCCTACCACCTCTCTCCTTGAAAAATTCACCTTAAAATTCCCCAGCCCAGGTCCTAAAATGCTATAACTTCTCTGATTTAATGTAGCATTTTGAGATGTATTAAAACTAGGTAGTGTTCTAGTAAATTTAGCATTTCTTGATCAGCAGATTTTTCTGGTAGCCTTTTTGTAAATTTACAGTAGACACCAAGGTGCAATTTTTTCAATTTGATCTCATTGTCTCCTCCCCAAACTTGCTCTTTCTTCTTTGATGACCACCCTGTCCAAACCTAGTCAGCTGGGGAAGAGGAAACTGTCTAAACATAGTCAGCTAGAGACAGAATTATCCTTGACTATTCCCATTCATCCCCAATAACTAATTCATTCTTTAAGTCCTAATCACATGGTTCCTTCAAACTTTCTTGACTTTCACCTTTATTGCTGTTGTGTTCCAACTCTTCCACCCCCATCCTGAGTTTTCTAGGCAATAATTCTACCTATCTGTCTGGAATGATTGCAACCAATCATCATGTATGCTGTGTAAATCTCACCAAGTTTGTTTTTTCAAATCATTCTATTTAGGTTTTTTTTTTTTTTTTTTGCTAGGTCTTCATTGCTATGTCGGCTTTTCTTTATTTGTAGTGAATGTGGGCTACTCTCTAATTGTGGTGCATGGGCTTCTCATTGTGGTGGCTTCTCTTGTTGCAGAGCACAGGTTCTAGAGCACAGGTTCAATAGTTGTGGCCCACAGGCTTAGTTGCTCCATGCCATGTGAGATCCTCCCAAATCAGGGATCACACCTGTGTCTTCTTCACTGGCAGGCAGACTCTTTATCACTGAGCTATCAGAGAAGGCCCTCAGAGCTGCTGTTTAAGTCTACATCCCAGGGAGAGGCTTCCCACCCCTTCACCTTCTCCACAGATGAAGCAGCAGGATTTTCTGGGCATCTTCTCTCCTCCCTGAGCAATGGATCCCCTCTTTTATACAACAATGCCACCACCTGGCTCATCCTGTTGCTTGTTAAATTAGCTGTAATAACTTAACTTTTGCCTGGGCCGTCTTGAAAGGAAGATGAGTTTAAAGCTGTGAAGATGCTTTCAAAGGAAGATGATTCTGAAGAGGAATGCTTTCATCTTCCCAGAGTCCAATGTTCCTTCAGAGACAGCGGCAGGCTGTCACCCCACCAATTCTGTAGTTGGTGGGCCGAAGAAAGTGAAAGAAAAGTCATACTTGCCTGCTTCTATGTCCACCTCCTCATCTTAGGGGCCACAATTTTTAACATTTTACCAACCATTTGACATCTTGTTATTGTATTTTCTCTAAAATTGGTGAAGTCCTAAGTCAATGTCTCAAAACTGAAGTATTTGGACCTTGGCTTGTGAAGTTCTCAGAGGAAAGAGTAACTGAGAAAGGCTTCAGTCATTTATCTACATAGGCAGGCCTGCTTGACACTTTCCTGACTGACAAAATCTGAGCCCACGGTGAGAAATTCTACAGTCCTGAGAACTCAGAATTATAGACTAATAATATGAGCTGCCCATGGGCTGAGAGAGGAACCCTGTGGATCCCTCTCACCATATAAGGATCTTCTTGCTGCCCTTAGTGTTATATGTGTTCACTCAGTTACTCAGTAGTGTTCAACTCTCTTTGACCCTGTGAACTATAGCCCTCCAGGCTCCTCTGTCCATAGGATTCTCTAGGCAAGAATACTGAAGTGGTCACTATTTGCTACTCTGAGGGATCGTCCCCATCCAGGGATCAAACCCCCATCCCCTGCAGCTCCTTCATTGGCAGGTGGATTCTTTGCCACTGAGCCACTTGGGGAGCCCAAATGTTACAGAGTTCAGTGCTATTTTCAACTGCATCAATAGCCAACAGCCCACTTGGTTATGGCTTACCACAAGGGAGTTCTCAAGGCCTGTTTTTCTTTGGGGTAGAAGGTCCCTCTCAAATCAGCCAATAACCATTTAAGAGGAAATAAAATTAAATTACATGAAGCTGAGGAAACTGACCCAAATATACAAATGAAGCATCCTCTCACAAAGAAACTGTATTTAACAATTAAATGCTAACCATGACCACACTTAACAAAACCTTATGAGATACATGTCAATATTGTATTAATTTTAATGAGGAAGAAACAAAAAAAGGCATGGGGAGCTTAAACATTTTCCCAAAGTCTCATGACATCCAAGTGGTAAAGCTTGAATGTAACCCTGAGCCTACATGCATAGCTATTTTTACTAGAGTTTCGCAAAATGCATTCCACAGGAAAGTAGTTCTTCAAGATTCTCCATAAAAAAAGTTATTCTGGAGTCATTTATATTGCCTTAATTCATTGCAATTCACCATTAACATTGTCAAACAAAGACTTCAAGAGACCAGCAAACATACAGATGCAGAAGAACAAGTCCACTGTGGTGGCAGAAGATAGGATTCCAGACTCCTTTCACATTTTTTCTGGTTCAGACACAATATATCACAGAGGCTTGCTTCATATTTCCCAAGTGAATCACAAAATATAAACTCTTCCATGCAAGTCTCTAAGTTTCTATGACAGATTTATGTATGTGTATCTCTGTACGTGTATGGTCTTTAGTTTTACAAGGTTGAAAGATCCTCCAGGATAGGTCAATAAAAGTCTTAGTATATATGATTAGTAAGCAAAGTGCTATACAGTAGGTCATAACTGCTCTGTGATTTCCTAAAACTGAAAAACAAACTTATAGTCAGTTCGCTGCCCTCTGAGGTCAGCAAAAGTTTCCATAATCAGGCAACTATGATAGAAATGGAGTGAAATATTGTGTGTATGTTAAGTCACTTTAGTCGTGTCAGACTCTGAGACCCCATGGAGTGTAGCCCACCAGGCTTCCCTGCCCATGGAATTTTCCAGGCAAGAATACTGGCACGGGTTGTCATGCCCTCCTCCAAGAGGAATGGAATATTATTAAGCCACAAATCAGGAGGAAATCTTGCCTTTTGAGACAACATGGATGGATTTTAAAGGCATTATTCTAAGTAAAATAAGTCACACAGGGAAATGAAAGTACTCTGCAACTTAGCATATACGTGTAGTCTAAAAAAAAAGAATTAAAAATGAAATGGATGTCAAACAAACAGAGCTCATGCATATAGAGAATGGGTTGGTCTTTACCAGAGGCAAGGGGTTGCAGAGTAGGTAAAATGGGAGAAGAGAGTTAAAATGTGTAAATAGCCGACTATAAAATGAATAAGTCATGGGAATATAATGTACAGCATAGGGACAATAGTTAATAATAATGTAGCATATAGTTGAACATTGTTGAAAGAGTAGATCTTGAAAGTTTTATAGAAAGATAAAAAACTTTGTAGCTATATATGTTGGCTGGACTTACTGTGGTGATCATTTCCCATTATACACAAATGTCTCATCTTTATGTTGTACACATGAAAGTAATATAATGTTGTATATCAATTATATCTCAACAACAATAACATGAAATAGGCCTTGTACTCATATGTACTTTTTGGTTGTTTAAATAACATATATTCCATACTACTTGGAAAATAATCTCTGCTCTTGTTCTTTGAGTGTTGATACATCCCAGAAGCCTGAGACATGCTGGAAATTCCCGGGATCCAGTAACTAAAACATCAGCACATATGAGCTCCAAGTATGCTCTTTTGTAGTTGGCCAGTATCTCTACTATTTGTTGGGTTTCCTAGGTGCAACTAGTGGCAAAGAACTCATCTGCCAATTTAAGGAGACATGAAACACGCAGGTTCAGTCTCTGGGTCAGGAACACTCCCCCAGAGGATTGCATGGCAATCCATTCCAGTATTTTTCTTTCTTTATTTTTTTGGCCTCTTTTATTGGTTTCTTATTTATTTATTTTCATCCATCTTTATTCTTTGACCTGTGTGGGCCTCCTATTGCAGTGGCCTCTCACATTGCAGAGCACTGGCTCTGGGTGCATGTGCTCCAGAGTGCTGGCTCATAATTGGACACACCGGTCCAGCCCCTCCATGGCATGTGGGATCTTCCCAGGCCAGGGATTGAACCGATGCTCCTTGCACTGCAAGGTGGACTCTTTACCCATTGTATCACCATGTAAGCCCCATTCCAGTATTTTTGCCTGAAGAATACTGTGGACAGAGAAGCTCTCTGGGCTACAGTACATGTGAAAACAGAGAATTAAAATGAAATGGATGTCAAACAAACAGAGCTCATGCATATAGAGAATGGGTTGGTCTTTACCAGAGGCAAGGGGTTGCAGAGTAGGTAAAATGGGAGAAGAGAGTTAAAATGTGTAAATAGCCGACTATAAAATGAATAAGTCATGGGAATATAATGTACAGCATAGGGACAATAGTTAATAATAATGTAGCATATAGTTGAACATTGTTGAAAGAGTAGATCTTGAAAGTTTTATAGAAAGATAAAAAACTTTGTAGCTATATATGTTGGCTGGACTTACTGTGGTGATCATTTCCCATTATACACAAATGTCTCATCTTTATGTTGTACACATGAAAGTAATATAATGTTGTATATCAATTATATCTCAACAACAATAACATGAAATAGGCCTTGTACTCATATGTACTTTTTGGTTGTTTAAATAACATATATTCCATACTACTTGGAAAATAATCTCTGCTCTTGTTCTTTGAGTGTTGATACATCCCAGAAGCCTGAGACATGCTGGAAATTCCCGGGATCCAGTAACTAAAACATCAGCACATATGAGCTCCAAGTATGCTCTTTTGTAGTTGGCCAGTATCTCTACTATTTGTTGGGTTTCCTAGGTGCAACTAGTGGCAAAGAACTCATCTGCCAATTTAAGGAGACATGAAACACGCAGGTTCAGTCTCTGGGTCAGGAACACTCCCCCAGAGGATTGCATGGCAATCCATTCCAGTATTTTTCTTTCTTTATTTTTTTGGCCTCTTTTATTGGTTTCTTATTTATTTATTTTCATCCATCTTTATTCTTTGACCTGTGTGGGCCTCCTATTGCAGTGGCCTCTCACATTGCAGAGCACTGGCTCTGGGTGCATGTGCTCCAGAGTGCTGGCTCATAATTGGACACAC
The DNA here is from genome assembly GCA_022376925.1 of Tragulus kanchil. Lineage (NCBI taxonomy): Eukaryota > Metazoa > Chordata > Mammalia > Artiodactyla > Tragulidae > Tragulus > Tragulus kanchil. The sequence continues at coordinate 157,319,372 of JAIOJX010000025.1, read as the reverse complement.
CGGTCCAGCCCCTCCATGGCATGTGGGATCTTCCCAGGCCAGGGATTGAACCGATGCTCCTTGCACTGCAAGGTGGACTCTTTACCCATTGTATCACCATGTAAGCCCCATTCCAGTATTTTTGCCTGAAGAATACTGTGGACAGAGAAGCTCTCTGGGCTACAGTACATGTGAAAAACAGCCAAATGAATTCTATAAATCCTACACCCTCAAACCTTGTTCTGATTCATAGGCATCAGTGAGGCTTAGGACGTGATAAGCTGGCTCCCAGCACTACTGATAACCCTCAGCTATGCCTTCCCAGGTGTCTCAGTGGTAAAGAATCTGCCTGCCAATGCAAGAGACATGGGAAATGCAGGTTCAATTCCTGGGTCAGGAAGATCCCTGGAGGAAGGCATAGAAACCCACTCCAATATTCTTGCTTGGAGAATCCCATGGACAGAGGGGACTGGCGGGCTATAGTCCACAGGGTCGCAAAGAGTCAAAGACAACTAAAGCAACTTTAGCACACATGCACACACACATATTATCAGTTGCTAAATATTTTAATATCAACCCATCTACAGAAGCAAATCTCTTTTTGAGAAGTCTCTTGGGAGCCCACAGGATAAAGTGATTAATTCCAACCATGGAGATTTAGGAAAATTATAGAGTGCAGCTGAAATGTAAGTTGAGTCTGCACATGACCGAAATGAACCTTTCTTCTTATAGCTAGTCTTTTTTTTTGGCCTTGATGTTTCTCATTGCCTCTATATTAAGAAATAAAGCCATTATTGATTTGAAAAAATCATGTAAATAAAGAAAAGCAAAAAGTTCAACAGAAGTTAATATTTGCCCCTCCAAAAATATATGCACCCTACAGAACTCAGACTGATCTCGGTTCATTTTCAAGGCAAATCATTTAATATCTCAGTAATTCAAGTCTATACCCTTGAATTACAAAGGCAAAGGAGAAAAGGAAAGGTATACCCATCTGAATGCAGAGTTCCAAAGAATAGCAAAGAGAGATAAGAAAGCCATCATCAGTGAACAATGCAAAGAAATAGAGGAAAACAATAGAATGGGAAAGACTAGAGATCTCTACAATAAAATTAGAGATACCAAGGGAACATTTCATGTAAAGACAGGCACAGTAAAGGCAATAGTATGGAAGATATGAAGAAGAGGTGGAAAGAATACACAGAAGAACTATACAAAAATATTATAATGATCCAAATGACCACTCACCTAGAACCAGACATCTTGGAGTCGTGGGCCTTAGGAAACATCACTACAACAAAAACTAGTGGTGGTCATGGAATTCCAGCTGAGCTATTTCAAATCCTGAAAGATGATGCTGTTAAAGTGCTACACTCAATATGCCAGCAAATTTGGAGAAACTCAGCCGTTGTCTCGGGACTGGAAAAGGTCAGTTTTCATTACAATCCCAAAGAAAGGCAATGCCGAAGAATGTTCAAACTACCGCACAGATCCACTCATTTCATGTGCTAGCAAGGTCATGCTCAAAATCCTTCAAACTAAGCTTTAACAGAATGTGAAATGAGAGCATCCAGATGTACAAGCTGAAATTAGAAAAGGCATAGTAACCAGAGATACACTTGCCAACATTCATTGGAAAAAAGCAAGAAAATTACAGAAAAACTTCTGCTTCATTGACTATCCTAAAGCCTTTTGACTACATGGATCGCAACAAACAGTGGAAAATTCTGAAAGAGATGGGGATACCAGACCACCTTACCTGCCTCCTGTATGTAGGTCAAGAAGAAACAGGTAGAAGAACTGGATATAGAACAATGGACTGGTTGAAAATTTGGAAAGGAGTATGCCAAGGATTCATATTGCCACTCTGCTTATTTAACTTATATGCGGAGTACATCATGCAAAATGCTGGTCTGGATGAAGCATAAGCTGGAATCAAGACAGCTGGGAGAAATACCAATAGGCTCAGATATACAAATTCAGGTAGCATAATCAAAAACAGAAACATTACTTTGCCAACAAATGTCCATATATTCAAAGCTATGGTTTTCCTGGTAGTCACGTATGGATGTGAGAGTTGGGCCATAAAAAAGGCTTTCTGTCAAGTAGAATTGTTGCTTTTGGATTGTGATGTTGGAGAAGACTCTTAGAGTCCGTTGGACTGCATGGAGATCAAGCCAGTCAATCTTAGAGGAAATTAACCCCGAATATTCATTGGAATGACTGATGTTGAAGCTGAAGCTCCAACTTTGACCACCTGATGTGAGGAGCCAACCCATTGGAAATGACCCTGATGCTGGGAACGATTGAAGGCAGGAGTAGAAGGGGATGACAAAGAAAGGTGGTTTCATGGCATCACTGACTCAATAGACATGAGTTTGAGTAAACTCCAGGACATGGCGAGGGACAGGGAAGCCTGGCATGCTGTAGTCCATGGGGTCGCAAATAGTCAGACACAACTGAGCAACTGAACAATAACAGACTTCAGAGAAAGAACAACTATCAGACACAGAGTCCTTGCATCCATCATTGTATAAGTGTCTAGAGCACACCCTGGTTCTTCCAAGATGTGGGGAGTTTCAGTTTCCTAGAATGCAAATAAGATAATGAAAGTCCCATTGCAAAATGTCATTATGAATATTAGGCAAGATGATGCATGTGAAGTGCCAGTACTCAATGCCAGTATATAGCAGATACTCATTAAATTTGGCTATTTTTAAGACAGAGTAGTACTGCAGAAGTGTGGCCCAAGGAAAGTCACTTCCTTTTTCTAAGAACCCTCTGTCATGTGATGGCAGTTTTCTCAGTAGGTCCTTGGCCAATCAAAGAAAGCAATGTACAAAGCTGTCTTCATTAGGTAGAAATCACATAAGAATATGGGAGACAGCTAGTCTCAGCCTGACTCACAGGTTCTGACAGAAACAGGGTGGGTATCCAGTTATTGGACCTTCTAGTCTCACCAGTAATAAAATCACTTGAGGAAACACAAATTAGAGTTCCCTGAATAAGCAGGTCTTAGTCTTAATCAGGAAGAGCTTTCTTCTCATCTTGTGTTAATTACCAATACAGCATCAAGGTGGAAACTGTCTCCAAAGAATAGTAAAAAGTAATGGCTAAATGAGTGAATTCTTACTATACAGTCTCCAGGCTCAATACTTTATTATACATTCTCTGATTTTATGATTGTGATAAGTTAATGAAGTAGGTACTATGTTTATGCCAGTTTTCCAGAAAGGAAAACAGATCCTTAGAGGGGTGAAGGAATCAGTCTGAGGTTACACACCAATAATTCATCAGTGCTTTGATTTGATCACACAGAGTCCAATTCTAGAGCCAGTACTTTTAACAACTCTTCCCCACTGTCTACCTGGCTCAAGCCCACTGCTCTGCTGAAATAATTTTGAGTCACCTGCAAGAAACTGTGTACTTGTGATACAGATGCAGACTCTCAATGACCAGAGAAACAACCAAAATGTGATCTCTTGGACCAGGATACACCACTATGTCTCACCAACACTTTGCCCATATTGCATAGTTTCCAGTAATCAGAAGCTCTTGTATTACTTGAACAATGACAACTGGATATTTCATTGGTTATATTTCAACTACATATGACCTGTTCGTGAGTCTTCTAATCTCTACTTAGGAATTATTCCTCAAGACTGCAACTTCTGTCGTCAGCTAAACCATTAGTAATCCCAGGATTTCCTTTAGATAAAAGGTAAGGATGAGGTTCATGCATTCTAAAATCTTATGGATGTTAAGTCGAAAAATTAGGCAATGAAGTAGTCAGATTAAAACACTGAAAACAACAGAATCAACTATAGAATTTAACTATCCTGAAACTAGGAGTCTTGTGCCTGAACTGGTTGATTATTCATTTGGACACAGTGAAGGACTTACCTCTCAGTAGACTTTTTTAAAAATTTTTGAAAACAGGCCATTTTATATTCAACATGCATGTAGCACTTTTGTATTGGGTATATTGAAGAAAATAACAGAGAAAGTATAAACTTTTGAAAATTTTATATTTTACCTTGAAAATAAACCATAAACAAGATATTTAAAAATATTTAAAACAAAGTATTGATGCAAAATGAAGATCACAACCATCACTATATAGGTGATTTTGGCAGCTAGCTCTTGCTTTTGTGTAGCAGAGCAAATTTCTAAGTTGATGCCACTGGTGTATAGGATTCATGTGAAGTTGCTAAAGCAGTTTACATGTCTGAATTGGCATGATACAAATGATGATAATCTTACATACTTAGTGTTTTATCTGTGGCAGACAATGCTTTCATTTACTCTTCATTAAGGCCTACGACATAGAGGAGGAGAGTGAGGCATAGGGTGGAAAGAGGTGCAGCAATTCACCTGAGGTCATAGAACTTGCAATCAACAAAGCTAGGATTTGAAGCCCGAAAATGATGAATCTGAGATCGTCACCACCATACTCTGACTCAGTGTTATTCCTGAAAGATCAGCATTAACCCCAAGACAACTGCTACTCATAAGGAACCTTAGAGAGGAAGCTCATGCTCTGGGAAGATTGCAAGAGATCCCCAGGCTAGGGATGATGGGAAAAAGCACAAACCAACCAGCCAGAATGACCAGCCCTCATAGAATGTCCACATACAAAGAGAGAACAAGGGCAGGATGACCAACTAGGGGTGCCCGTCGGGCTCTGAGCCTTCATGTTTCAGAAAATAAGAAGGGTACTTGGCACACGTGAGCTCTCCTGAGCCTTGTCCCTACAGAATATAAAGTGTTGTAGCAAGTGACCAATAGGGACTGAAGACAGAGAAGTCACAGATCTCTGTCTTCTAAAAAATTACATTCTAAAGTTTTTATTGGAAACTATTCTTGATTCTCACTTCCCTCAGGCTTTTCTCGAAAATCAACATAAAAACTATAGAATTTAACTATCCTGAAACTAGGAGTCTTGTGCCTGAACTGGTTGATTATTCATTTGGACACAGTGAAGGACTTACCTCTCAGTAGACTTTTTTAAAAATTTTTGAAAACAGGCCATTTTATATTCAACATGCATGTAGCACTTTTGTATTGGGTATATTGAAGAAAATAACAGAGAAAGTATAAACTTTTGAAAATTTTATATTTTACCTTGAAAATAAACCATAAACAAGATATTTAAAAATATTTAAAACAAAGTATTGATGCAAAATGAAGATCACAACCATCACTATATAGGTGATTTTGGCAGCTAGCTCTTGCTTTTGTGTAGCAGAGCAAATTTCTAAGTTGATGCCACTGGTGTATAGGATTCATGTGAAGTTGCTAAAGCAGTTTACATGTCTGAATTGGCATGATACAAATGATGATAATCTTACATACTTAGTGTTTTATCTGTGGCAGACAATGCTTTCATTTACTCTTCATTAAGGCCTACGACATAGAGGAGGAGAGTGAGGCATAGGGTGGAAAGAGGTGCAGCAATTCACCTGAGGTCATAGAACTTGCAATCAACAAAGCTAGGATTTGAAGCCCGAAAATGATGAATCTGAGATCGTCACCACCATACTCTGACTCAGTGTTATTCCTGAAAGATCAGCATTAACCCCAAGACAACTGCTACTCATAAGGAACCTTAGAGAGGAAGCTCATGCTCTGGGAAGATTGCAAGAGATCCCCAGGCTAGGGATGATGGGAAAAAGCACAAACCAACCAGCCAGAATGACCAGCCCTCATAGAATGTCCACATACAAAGAGAGAACAAGGGCAGGATGACCAACTAGGGGTGCCCGTCGGGCTCTGAGCCTTCATGTTTCAGAAAATAAGAAGGGTACTTGGCACACGTGAGCTCTCCTGAGCCTTGTCCCTACAGAATATAAAGTGTTGTAGCAAGTGACCAATAGGGACTGAAGACAGAGAAGTCACAGATCTCTGTCTTCTAAAAAATTACATTCTAAAGTTTTTATTGGAAACTATTCTTGATTCTCACTTCCCTCAGGCTTTTCTCGTATATCTGTAAGTATTTCATTTTCAAGAAATTTCTAGTATTACTTACACAGTGGTTTTCAAAGGAGAAATGAGTTCACTGTCTACATTAGTCAACTCATGAAAACCAACCAAACAAGTTCTATAAATCCTATACCCTCAAACCTTGTTCTGATTCAGACATAGGCATCAGTGAGGCTTAGGATGTGATAAGCTGGCTCCCAGCACTACAGATAACCTTCAGCTATGCTTTCCCAGGTGGCTCAGTGGTAAAGAATCTGCCTGCCAGTGCAGGAGATATGGGAGATGTGGGTTTTATTCCTGAGTCAGTAAGATCCTCTAGAGGAAGGCATAGAAACCCGCTCCAGGATTCTTGCTTGAAGAATCTCAAGGGCAGAGAAGCCTGGAGGGCTATAGTCCATGGGGTCATAAAGAGTCAGACATGACTTAGCAACTAAATAACAACAGCAATGGACTCTGGGACCAGTGTGTAGTAACAAGCTTGGAACACAAATAGAGACTTTGTGTTAAAAAAAACTGTCTAAACCCCACATCTACTATGTACATGCTAAGTAATACTAATTCATGGGCTGACTCTGTCAAGACCACTTGATATATTCAAAATAAGCTGGAGGATTACTGCCAAGCTTCCTGAGCATGGAAATAGGAAAATTAGGGAGTATTCATTAATGTCAAAGGAAGGACTTAGACTTACAACTTTGCCAAATTAACTTTGCATGAAATTGTGTGTTTTGAGATTATTTTCAACATGACATTTATTGAACATTTACTATGAGCCAAGAAACATGTCAACTTCTTGGAATACAAACACGAATCAGTGAACAACTTGTAATACACTATTACAGTGAAGAACTTGTAATATATTGCTAGTGGAAACAACAAATGTCCATGACATGTTAATAGGACAGAAGCAAAATTTGTCCTCTTTCCTCTCTGGTTTCAAATTTTAATTTGCTGTTAACTTTAGTTATTGTTCAGTCTTTCCATTGTGCCCAATTCTTTGTGATTCCATGGAGAGGTCATTTAAATAAAAATGCAATTTGGCCTTCTTAGTCTTGGATTTTGAAGACAGCAACAATGATCATACTGTTTTTTTTAGCTTCTAGAAAGTTTTTTATGACAATGCAACAAGAACACTTCTACTAGAAACACATTTTCCAAGATGCAAACTAAAGCCATTCTCATGTAAAGAAATAAATCATTCTGGGGATAACAAGCCTGCTGATGATCCCACACGGGCCAATGTACTTGCCTAATTCAGAGCTCAACTGAACAATGAAGAAGGACATCGGCTAACAGTGTGATAGAGACTTACCTAGCGTTGTCAGTTCACTAATCTATCTCACTTCTCTTGCCAAAAGAATCTTGATTTGACCATGTGCTCTCTACCACATGACAAAGTAAATTCTGTCCTGGGATGAACCATGAGAAATCGAAATCCACTGTGACAATCCCATTCTTATTTGCCAGTGATTGGTTCAGGGGTTGACTTAAGACCTATTTCTGCCCAGTTTGGTGACAGGATGGTCAGTTAAGGAGCCATCTGGACAGGGATTTCTTTCCTGATAGAATAGAGGTATATGACATAAGCTCTTTTTCAACTAAGGACACTGTCCTGTGCAGGTATACTGCCAGGAGCTACCCAGCCCTCCAACACACTGTGTGTTAAAACACAGGGTCCGTGTGATAGAATCGAGACAGCCTTAACAACATAGTTGCTGAGCCATTTCTAAAACCATTATTTCCTGAATGAATATCATGTGAGATCATAATAACAATTATTTATGCAAATGAGCAAAGTACCTTGTCCCAGGTTCACAGATAACAGAAAGGGCTGAGATTTCAAACCTGATAGCTGGCTCAAAAGCCGTTGGCTTGATCCTCTATGCCAGGCTGCATACATGCATGCTAAGCCGCATCAGTCATGTCCAACTTTTTGCAACCCCACAGACTGTAGTGTGCCAGGCTTTTCTATCCATGGGATTTTTCAGGCAAGAATACTGGAGTGGGTTGCCATTTCTTTCTCCAGGGTATCTTCCCAACCCAGGAATCAAACTTGCGTCTCCTGCACTGCAGGCAGATTCTTTACCAGCTGAGCGACTAAGGAAGCCCCTTGATTTTGTTCATTTTTCTTTCCATTGTGCCCAATTCTGTGTGATTCCATGGAGAGGTCATTTAAATAAAAATGCAATTTGGCCTTCTTAGTCTTGGATTTTGAAGACAGCAACAATGATCATACTGTTTTTTTTAGCTTCTAGAAAGTTTTTTATGACAATGCAACAAGAACACTTCTACTAGAAACACATTTTCCAAGATGCAAACTAAAGCCATTCTCATGTAAAGAAATAAATCATTCTGGGGATAACAAGCCTGCTGATGATCCCACACGGGCCAATGTACTTGCCTAATTCAGAGCTCAACTGAACAATGAAGAAGGACATCGGCTAACAGTGTGATAGAGACTTACCTAGCGTTGTCAGTTCACTAATCTATCTCACTTCTCTTGCCAAAAGAATCTTGATTTGACCATGTGCTCTCTACCACATGACAAAGTAAATTCTGTCCTGGGATGAACCATGAGAAATCGAAATCCACTGTGACAATCCCATTCTTATTTGCCAGTGATTGGTTCAGGGGTTGACTTAAGACCTATTTCTGCCCAGTTTGGTGACAGGATGGTCAGTTAAGGAGCCATCTGGACAGGGATTTCTTTCCTGATAGAATAGAGGTATATGACATAAGCTCTTTTTCAACTAAGGACACTGTCCTGTGCAGGTATACTGCCAGGAGCTACCCAGCCCTCCAACACACTGTGTGTTAAAACACAGGGTCCGTGTGATAGAATCGAGACAGCCTTAACAACATAGTTGCTGAGCCATTTCTAAAACCATTATTTCCTGAATGAATATCATGTGAGATCATAATAACAATTATTTATGCAAATGAGCAAAGTACCTTGTCCCAGGTTCACAGATAACAGAAAGGGCTGAGATTTCAAACCTGATAGCTGGCTCAAAAGCCGTTGGCTTGATCCTCTATGCCAGGCTGCATACATGCATGCTAAGCCGCATCAGTCATGTCCAACTTTTTGCAACCCCACAGACTGTAGTGTGCCAGGCTTTTCTATCCATGGGATTTTTCAGGCAAGAATACTGGAGTGGGCTGTCATTTCTTTCTCCAGGGCATCTTCCCAACCCAGGAATCAAACCTGAGTCTCCTGCACTGCAGGCAGATTCTTTACCAGCTGAGCGACTAAGGAAGCCCCAGGTAGGTTTTAACTTTTCTATACCAGGCTAAAAGAAGTAAAATAAATAAATTACAAGAAAACAAGATATCCTGGTTCTCTCCTTTAGGTGCACCACTAAAGTGGATATCCCTGTGGCATAGCCTGGAGAAGTTCCAGGGCTGTTCAGGAGTTTCTGTTTTTTGTGCCAAAAGTCAAGCTCAGTTGTAAGGCAGCTAGCAGCTGTCTGACTAACGGGGTTTAGCCAAAAGATCCTGGATAAGACAGTTCAGTTTAAAGCTTCTTTGAGGATTCAAATCTAAATCCCACAAGTTTCAAGAATTCTTAATAGTTTTCAGTGTAAATAAGCACTACTTGAATAAGCATTCCTCTTGATTTTTATTGTTGTCATTTAGTTGCTAAGCAATGTCCAATTCCTGCAGCTTTGTGGACTGTAGCCTGCCAGGCTCCTCTGTCTATGAGATTTCCCAGACAAGAATATTGGAGTGGACTACCATTTCCTTCTCCAGGGGGTCTTCCCGACCCAAGGATCAAACTCACGTCTCCTCCATTGCCAGGAGGATTCTTCTTTTTTTTTTTTAAATATTTTAATTTTTTTATATTTTTACAGAGTTTTGTTGTTTACAGATATGTATGTTCCCAGATTAGTCATATGTATATCCCTGGCCCCCTCCCTCCTCCACCCTCCTCTCAGTTCCCCCAACCCACCCCTCCAGGCTGTCACACCACACCCCTGCAGGATCCCCATTCTCACAATGCAATGACAATAGCTATCTTTTTCACATATGATAGTATAGGTTTCCATGTTACTCCCTCTATGTCTCCCACCCACTGTTCACTCCCCTCAATGTCCATATGTCTGTTATCTATATCTGTTTTCAATTGCTTCACTATATGTTATCATTACTATCTTACTAGATTCCACATACATGTGTTAGCATACTGTACTTGTCTTTCCCTTTTTGACTTACTTCACTGTTTATGATTTGTTCTAGATCCAGCCACCTCATTAGGACTGATTCTTCTGCATTTGTTTTTAGAGCTGAGAAGTACTCCATTGCACATATGTACCAGAGTTTTTTCATCCATTCATTCGTCGATGGACATCTAGGTTGCTTCCATGTTCTAGCTATTGTATAGAGAGCTACAATGAACACTGGGGTATAGGTGCCTCTTTCAGTTTTGATTTCATCAGGGTATAAGCCTAATAGTGGAATTACTGGTTCATATGGTGCTTCTAAGTTTAGTTTTATAAGGAATCTGCATACTGTCTTCCATAGCAGCTGTATCAATTTACACTCCCATGAGCAATACAACAGTGTTCCTTTTTCTCCACCCTCTCCAGCATTTATTGTCTGTAGACTTTTGATGATGGCCATTCTGACTTGTGTGAGGTGATATCTCATTGTAGTTTTGATTTGCATATCTCTAATAATAAGCGATTGAGCAATATGTTTAACAGTGTCTTTTCTCACCTCTCAGCATTTATTTTCTGTAGACTTGCTAAGTTTTTGTTTTATGTTCCAAGATTCCTGCAGCTTTGTGGACTGTAGCCTGCCAGGCTCCTCTGTCTATGAGATTTCCCAGACAAGAATATTGGAGTGGACTACCATTTCCTTCTCCAGGGGGTCTTCCCGACCCAAGGATCAAACTCACGTCTCCTCCATTGCCAGGAGGATTCTTCTTTTTTTTTTTTAAATATTTTAATTTTTTTATATTTTTACAGAGTTTTGTTGTTTACAGATATGTATGTTCCCAGATTAGTCATATGTATATCCCTGGCCCCCTCCCTCCTCCACCCTCCTCTCAGTTCCCCCAACCCACCCCTCCAGGCTGTCACACCACACCCCTGCAGGATCCCCATTCTCACAATGCAATGACAATAGCTATCTTTTTCACATATGATAGTATAGGTTTCCATGTTACTCCCTCTATGTCTCCCACCCACTGTTCACTCCCCTCAATGTCCATATGTCTGTTATCTATATCTGTTTTTCAATTGCTTCACTATATGTTATCATTACTATCTTACTAGATTCCACATACATGTGTTAGCATACTGTACTTGTCTTTCCCTTTTTGACTTACTTCACTGTTTATGATTTGTTCTAGATCCAGCCACCTCATTAGGACTGATTCTTCTGCATTTGTTTTTAGAGCTGAGAAGTACTCCATTGCACATATGTACCAGAGTTTTTTCATCCATTCATTCGTCGATGGACATCTAGGTTGCTTCCATGTTCTAGCTATTGTATAGAGAGCTACAATGAACACTGGGGTATAGGTGCCTCTTTCAGTTTTGATTTCATCAGGGTATAAGCCTAATAGTGGAATTACTGGTTCATATGGTGCTTCTAAGTTTAGTTTTATAAGGAATCTGCATACTGTCTTCCATAGCAGCTGTATCAATTTACACTCCCATGAGCAATACAACAGTGTTCCTTTTTCTCCACACCCTCTCCAGCATTTATTGTCTGTAGACTTTTTGATGATGGCCATTCTGACTTGTGTGAGGTGATATCTCATTGTAGTTTTGATTTGCATATCTCTAATAATAAGCGAGGTTGAGCATTGTTTCATGTGCTTTTTAGCCATCTGAATGTCTTCTTTGGTGAGATGTCTCTTTAGGTCTTTTTCCCATTTTTTGATCGGGTTGTCCGTTTTTCTTGTGCTGAGCTGTCTGAGTTGCTTGTAGATTTTGGAGATTTACTCTTTGTTGTTTCATTTGTTATTATTTTCTCCTATTCTGTAGGCTGTCTGAACACCTTTTTTGTAGTTTCTTTTGTTGTACAAAAGCTTTTAAGTTTCATTAGGTCCCACATGTTCATTTTTGGTTTTAGTTTCACTATTCTACTAGGTGGGTCATGGAAGATCTTGCTTTGGTTTATGTCCTTGAGGGTTTTGCCTATATTCTTCTCTAAGAGTTTTAGGGTTTCTGGTCTTGCAATTAGGTCTTTAATCCATTTTGAGTTTATCTTTGTGTATGATGTCAGGGAATGTTCCAACTTCATTTTTTTGCATGTAGCTGTTCAGTTTTTCAAGCCCCATTTGTTGAAGAGGCTGTCTTTGTCCTGTTTTATATTTTCACCTCCTTTGTCAAAAATAAGATATCCATAGGTGTGTGAGTTTATCTTCGGGTTCTCTCTCTTGTTCCATTGGTCTATATTTCTGGTTTTTTGCCAGTACCATACTGTCTTGATGACTGTTGCTTTGTAGTATAGTCTGAAGTTAGGGAAGCTGATCCCTCCAGTGTCATTCTTCTTTCTCAGGATTGCTTTGGCAATTTGGGGTCTTTTGTGTTTCCATATGAACTGTGTTATTCTTTGGTCTAGTTCTGTGAAGAATGCCGTTGGTAGTTTGATAGGGATTGCATTGAATCTGTAAATGATATTTGGTATTATGGTCATTTTCACAGTATTGATTCTTCCGACCCAGGAACATGAAGCCAGGAAGATTCTTTATCACTGAGCTACCAGGGAAACCCACTTGACTTTTAGTTGTGTATAAATTAATTTCTTTAAAAACATTTCATCTGAAAGTGCTCATATTATGCCAAATACTTTAACAGTGTTTTTCCTGATAAAAATTGTGAGTCATACTGAAAACAGAGATATGTTTTTCACAAGTCAAAGTTATTTTAAGGAGGCTAGGTCAATTTGAAACACTCTTGGAGAAAGAATAACATTCTTTTATTGCAGATAAAGATGGCGGTGACCTCTGAAGTAAATGAACTTCCTGGGAGAAATGCATATCAGATCCAAAATGAGATGCCACCTCACTCCTGTTACAGTGTCACCATCAAAAAGATAAAAGATAAGTGCTGGAGAGGATGTGGAGTAATGGGAACCTAGGAACACTGTTGGCAGGCATGTAAATTGGCACAGGAAAAAGTGCTGGAGAGATGTGCGAGTAATTTGGTCCCACATGTTCTTTTGTTTTCACTATTCTACTAGGTGGGTCATGGAAGATCTTGCTTTGGTTTATGTCCTTGAGGGTTTTGCCTATATTCTTCTCTAAGAGTTTTAGGGTTTCTGGTCTTGCAATTAGGTCTTTAATCCATTTTGAGTTTATCTTTGTGTATGATGTCAGGGAATGTTCCAACTTCATTTTTTTGCATGTAGCTGTTCAGTTTTTCAAGCCCCATTTGTTGAAGAGGCTGTCTTTGTCCTGTTTTATATTTTCACCTCCTTTGTCAAAAATAAGATATCCATAGGTGTGTGAGTTTATCTTCGGGTTCTCTCTCTTGTTCCATTGGTCTATATTTCTGGTTTTTTGCCAGTACCATACTGTCTTGATGACTGTTGCTTTGTAGTATAGTCTGAAGTTAGGGAAGCTGATCCCTCCAGTGTCATTCTTCTTTCTCAGGATTGCTTTGGCAATTTGGGGTCTTTTGTGTTTCCATATGAACTGTGTTATTCTTTGGTCTAGTTCTGTGAAGAATGCCGTTGGTAGTTTGATAGGGATTGCATTGAATCTGTAAATGATATTTGGTATTATGGTCATTTTCACAGTATTGATTCTTCCGACCCAGGAACATGAAGCCAGGAAGATTCTTTATCACTGAGCTACCAGGGAAACCCACTTGACTTTTAGTTGTGTATAAATTAATTTCTTTAAAAACATTTCATCTGAAAGTGCTCATATTATGCCAAATACTTTAACAGTGTTTTTCCTGATAAAAATTGTGAGTCATACTGAAAACAGAGATATGTTTTTCACAAGTCAAAGTTATTTTAAGGAGGCTAGGTCAATTTGAAACACTCTTGGAGAAAGAATAACATTCTTTTATTGCAGATAAAGATGGCGGTGACCTCTGAAGTAAATGAACTTCCTGGGAGAAATGCATATCAGATCCAAAATGAGATGCCACCTCACTCCTGTTACAGTGTCACCATCAAAAAGATAAAAGATAAGTGCTGGAGAGGATGTGGAGTAATGGGAACCTAGGAACACTGTTGGCAGGCATGTAAATTGGCACAGGCAATATGAAACACTGTATGGAGTTTCCCCCAAAAAATAAAAAAAGAATTACCATATCACTGAGCAACTCCACTCCTGGGTATTTACCCAAAGGAAACAAAAATGCTAATTTGAAAAGATATCTGCACCCCAGTGTTCATTGCAGCACTATTTATAATAGCCAAAACATGAAAACAACCTCTACATATCCATCATCAGATGAATGGATAGAGAAAATGTAGTATACACACACACAATGGAATGTTATTCAGCCATAAAAAAAGAAGAAAATCCTGCCATTTGTGACAACATGAATAGAATTTGAGCACATTATGCTAAGAGAAATAAGTCAGAGAAAGATAAATACTACCTGGTCTTTAGAAAATTCAAATCTTAAAAAAAAAAAAAAAATTATAGAAAAAGAGAACAGAGTTTTGGTTACCACAGACAGGGAAAAGAGGGTGTAGAATTAGGTGAAGGTCTTCCGAAAGTACAAACTTCCAATTAAAAGACACGTATGCCTCAAGAACATAATGTCCAACATGATGACCATAGTTTACACTATTTTATGATATATTTGAAAGTTGAAACGAGTGTAGTTCCTAAAAGTTCTCATCAGAAGGAAAAAACATGACTTGTAATTACATGAGATGACAGATGTTAACTAAACATACTGTGGTAATTATTTCACAATATATGTATGTCAAGTTATTATGCTGTATACCTTAAATATATAGTGATCACATGTCACTTATATCTCAGTAAAACTGAAGGGAGGGCAATTCCTGGAGAACAGAATGTATATTATATAAAAGCTTTTTCCCCAGGATTGGGTGGTGGTGGAAAGAGAGAGGAAAACAAGTGTCCTAGGGCTTGGTCACTCAAAGTCTGCTTGGAGAACCAGCAGCAGAGGTACCGCCTAAAAGTGAACTGGAAATGCAGAGGCTTTGGCCACACCCAGGACCCACAGGACCAGAACTTGAGAGTTAACGAGACCTAAGTGATTCACATGCACATTACAGTTTGAGAAGCAATAGTTTAGAGGAGTGATTCTGAGGCTTGGCTGCACTTTGAATCTTCTGCAGAGTTTTTTAAAAAACACTGAAGGCTGGGTCCAACTCCCGGAACTTCTGATTTAATTTTTCTGGGATAGGGTTGGGGCACTGTGGTTTTTTTGAAGTTCCTAAGTGATTATACTGTGCAGCCAAGCGCTGCTTTACTGGGTTATGGTGGTGTCCCAGTTTATTTGTTCTCCTCAGTGACAATATGCCTGCCATGCAGGAGACCCCAGTACCATCCCTAAGTCAGGAAGATCCCCTGCAGAGGGGAATGGCTACCCACTCCAGTATTCTTGTCTGGAAAATCCCATGGACAGAGGAGCATTGCAGGCTACAGTCCACGGGATCGCAAAGAATCAGATGCAACTGAGAGACTAACACTTTCAGTAACAATAGGAAGTATGTTTTTCAGTTTTAGACCTGAAACCATGAGATCCTGTGACAGAACAATGCTTTATGATCAGATGTGGGACATTCAATACAAAGTCTTTGAATTCTGAGTATAGACAAGCTTTACTTTATGCAATACATCTTCCTATAACTTAGATTTTCAATGAGTCTTCTTAAATAATAATTTTTGTGCTCTATCCTTCACTTTTCTTTTTAAAAATAATTCCATAAACTCTTACAAAGAAGGTATTATTGTCCCTCTTTCACAGATTTGAAACCTTAGGGCTCAGGGATGAATGTTAAGGCTTTTCCAAGGTCACACTTCTGATAAAAAGTGCTGTCAGGTTGTAAGGACTAGTCTTTCTGTCTCCGGGCTTCCCAGATGGCACTAGTGGTCGAGGACCCAACGGATTTGTATGTCAATTTTTGGTGGAAAGAAAAAGAGGAGGGCAATTCCTGGAGAACAGAATGTATATTATATAAAAGCTTTTTCCCCAGGATTGGGTGGTGGTGGAGGGCTTGGTTCACTCAAAGTCTGCTTGGAGAACCAGCAGCAGAGGTACCGCCTAAAAGTGAACTGGAAATGCAGAGGCTTTGGCCACACCCAGGACCCACAGGACCAGAACTTGAGAGTTAACGAGACCTAAGTGATTCACATGCACATTACAGTTTGAGAAGCAATAGTTTAGAGGAGTGATTCTGAGGCTTGGCTGCACTTTGAATCTTCTGCAGAGTTTTTTAAAAAACACTGAAGGCTGGGTCCAACTCCCGGAACTTCTGATTTAATTTTTCTGGGATAGGGTTGGGGCACTGTGGTTTTTTTGAAGTTCCTAAGTGATTATACTGTGCAGCCAAGCGCTGCTTTACTGGGTTATGGTGGTGTCCCAGTTTATTTGTTCTCCTCAGTGACAATATGCCTGCCATGCAGGAGACCCCAGTACCATCCCTAAGTCAGGAAGATCCCCTGCAGAGGGGAATGGCTACCCACTCCAGTATTCTTGTCTGGAAAATCCCATGGACAGAGGAGCATTGCAGGCTACAGTCCACGGGATCGCAAAGAATCAGATGCAACTGAGAGACTAACACTTTCAGTAACAATAGGAAGTATGTTTTTCAGTTTTAGACCTGAAACCATGAGATCCTGTGACAGAACAATGCTTTATGATCAGATGTGGGACATTCAATACAAAGTCTTTGAATTCTGAGTATAGACAAGCTTTACTTTATGCAATACATCTTCCTATAACTTAGATTTTCAATGAGTCTTCTTAAATAATAATTTTTGTGCTCTATCCTTCACTTTTCTTTTTAAAAATAATTCCATAAACTCTTACAAAGAAGGTATTATTGTCCCTCTTTCACAGATTTGAAACCTTAGGGCTCAGGGATGAATGTTAAGGCTTTTCCAAGGTCACACTTCTGATAAAAAGTGCTGTCAGGTTGTAAGGACTAGTCTTTCTGTCTCCGGGCTTCCCAGATGGCACTAGTGGTCGAGGACCCAACCCCCGGTGCAGGAGATACAAGAAGTGAAGTTTCGATCCCTGGACTGGGAAGATCCCTTGGAGTAGGAAATGGCAAGTCTCTCTAGTATTCTTGCCTGGAAAATTCCATGGACAGAGGAGCCTGTCGGGTTATAGTTTATGGGGTGCAAAGAGTTGAATACGACTGAGCACAGGAGCACACAACTTTGTCTCCAAAGTAGATGTCTTTCCCCTTGATCCAACTTCATCCATATACTTAAGCATAAGTCATATTCCAAATCCATCAAGATTGTCATTTAAAAAATTTTTTTTAATGATTTATTAATTTGGCTGCGCTGGGTGTTAGTTGTGGCATGTGGGATCTAGTTCCCTGACAAGGGATCAAACCTGGGCCCCCTGCATTGGGAACACAGAGTCTTAACCACTGGACCACCAGGGAAGTCCAAGATTGTCATTTTTGCAAATGCATAAGATAAATCATTTGGAAAAGCAAAGAGTTATTTAAAGCAATCACCTAATTTATTTCACACATTGCGAAGTTTATATAAATTTTCCTGAAGGAGTGTAGTCCAAGGCCTATCTGTAGCCCCCATTTGGGTGACTTTTTTTTTTTTTTTTAATTTGTGGCTGTTGTGGGTTTTCACTGTTACTGCAGGCTCTTCTCTAGTTGCAGGGAGTGGGGGCTACTCTCTAGTTGAGGTGAGTGGACTTCTTGCTGTGGTGACTTATCCTTTTTGTGGAACTCGGGCACTACGACATACGGGCTTCAATAGCTGTGACACATGGGCTCAATAGTTGTGGCTCCGAGGCCCTAGAGCACGGGCTGAATGGTTGTGGCTCATGGGCTTACATGCTCCACAGCATGTGGGATCATCCCAGATGGGGAATCAAATACCTGTCTCTTGCATTGGCAGGTGAACTCTTTCCCACTGAGCTACCAGGGAAACCCCGGATGACCGTTAAGACAAATAACTGGGGTAACTTCAGCTTCTTTCTCCCTGCTCCTCACTGTCCACACCTCACCACTAGCTTCAATGAAAATGAAATATAAGAGCTGCAGTCCAAAAGAAAATGAGTTCATTATTGCCATATGCATATATTCAGCCTTCCAATTACTTGAGCTAAAGAAAGTAAGCAAGGAATCACCAAAACACTATTAGCTTGGATAGGTTTAGCAGGCCTTCTGCGGTGATCTTCCTGACAAGAAACTACAGAGACCTAATAAGATGCCGCTGGTATCCTGCTTTCAAACCATTTCAGAATGGAATTTACACTGCAAAGCAAACTCCCTATCATGAACACCTGGTGAGGCTCTGGGGGGAACATTTGTAGCATAATACACTACAACCCATCACTTCTCCAGTATCAGGCCGTTAGCCCCTGGGTCAAAGAATTGAGTTTACCTAAGTGAGTTAATTGATAAAATCTCCTAAGGATGGGAAGAAAAACCTCCAAAACATTCTGAGTAGGTTGCAGGTACCCAAACAGATAAAAAAGATGGCCTAGAGAGTTCATCAAATGGCTACCTGACTTGAAAACATATTGTTCCAAGTACTTAGAAGTCGACAAGCAGTATGATAAGCGCTGTATAGACATCTTTCAATAAAAATTCATAACAGTTCTGCAAGGAAAACTCAACTAATTTCATCTTCAGGTACCGAGGCAAGTAGTGGTGAAGTGGCTTGCATAAAACCACATTGCTGGGGCTTCCCTGGTGTTCCCGCGGGTAGGGAGTCCTCCGCCTTGCAGTGCATGGGGCACCAGTTGGATCTCTGGCCTGGAGGATCCCACGTGCGAAGAAGCGGCTGGACCGGTGTGTCCAATCATGAGCCAGTGGTACTCTGCCATGAGAGAGGCCGCTGCAATGGGAGGCCTAGACAGGCCGAAGAATAAAGATGGATGAAAATAAATAAACAAAAAATCAATAAAAGAAGCCAAAAGTTTAAAAAAAGAAAAACACATTGCTTGTAATTGTGGACCAAAGAGTTGAATGGCTGCAACCTAAATAGGCTTCCTCAATGGTTCAAATGGTAAAGGATCTGGCTGCAATGCAGGAGAGGCAGGAGAGGTGCGTTCCATCCTCAGGTCAGGAAGATCCCCTGGAGGAGGAAATGGCAACCCACTCTAATATTCTTGCCTGGGAAATCCCATGGACAGACAAGCTTAGCAGGCTACAGTCCACGGGTCTGTAGAAGCAGAGTCCGACATGGCTGAGTAAGCGCGCATGTAGGCGCCATCTGTCTCGATCCCATGTTTTTAGCCCAATGCTTCCACTTACAGGTAAAATGAGATATCACTTCTAAAGGGGCAGATACTTTAAATGCAAAGTCCTGGACAGACCTGACAAGCATCTATTCCCTGTGTTCCCCCTACCCATTAAATCTCTGATTTTCCTTTACGGAAATACCTGTAGTAAGCATATAGTAATCATACAGTGGGGCTTCCCTGCTGGTTCACTGGGTAAGGACACCGCCTTGCAGTGCAAGGGGCGCCAGTTCGATCCCTGGCCTGGGAAGATCTCACGTGCCGTGGAGCGGCTGGACCGATGTGTCCAATTACCAAGCCGGAGCTCTGGCGCGCATGCGCCCAGAGCCGGTGCTCTGTGGCAACAGAGGCCACCGCGATGGGAGGCCCACGCGGGCCAAAGAACAAAGATGGATGAAAATAGATAAATGAAAGACCAATAGAAGTGCCCCCCTACCCCGCAACCCGCCCCCCCCCACCCCCACAAAAAAAAGTTTGGAAAAAAAAATCATGCAGCAATCATGATGTACATGTGGATTTACCCATTTCTGGGTCCAAGTGATGGTCAGTTAGCCTGCTCTCATATCCCTAGCAACTATGGTCAATGTATGCTAATCCAATCTGCCTGGAAGAACAGAAAATAGCATGTGATACTGTGAGAAGTGCCACTTTCTACCCTGGAAATGGACAAGGAAGCCTGTTGCCCCTTGGTGACCCTGCATCTTCGTTACTGTGGGTGACCTCCCAGTTTGGGCTAAAGCCTGAAGGAAGAGAGATCTTAACCAAAACATGTCTGATGCACGACTGCCCTTTGGCTTTCGGCTGGATGAGCCATTAAATCCACGTTACTGTTTAAATCCCAGTTACTCAGATTTTCCACCACTGAAACTGCTTCATTGATAAATAGCCAACACTGTCTACTTAGATGTTTGAAATGACTTTAAATGAGGGGTTTACTTTCTATATGCTATAGTATAAGGGCTTTCTTGTAGACATCTTCTCGAGAGAAAAGATAAAGAATTCTCTCCAGACTCAAGTAGGGATCAGATCATTTTTATACAGCTCAGGTAGACTTTGTTATTTGAAATTAGGAGAAGTTCATAAGAATAAAGGCATTCATGCTGAGTTAATCATATTACCATTCACCAACTTGTGTAACTGTGTAAAACACAAGTTATGTCAAACTCAAGGAAAACCAGCTTCATATTCTGAGAATTTTGAGGAAATGTTCATCAGTCATAGGCTGCTTTTAGTCTAAGAACAGGAAGCCATGTTGAGAAACAACACAGCTTCTCCTTTTGGTTAAAACCATTTCCGCCATGAACTTTTCCTCTAGGAATTCAAAGACTTACACATGTGGAGTATGACTCAGTCTCCCCACTGACCTCGCTTATTGACAGCTGGACATTTTGGCTTCCCCAGGTCAGTATCCTGACACACCCCTTGCCCTCATGACAGAGGCCTCTACAACTCATGTCCTGTTCTACATCTCGACATGCTTCCCCTTGGCTTTCCCTAGGTGCTCCATTGGTCTATCTACTTACCTGTAGGGAGACGGCTCATAGGAAACCACAAAGTTTCAAAATGGCAAGACATGTACCAGCCAAACAGAAACTGGATTGTCATCTCTCCACAAGCATTCCTATGTTTCTGTAATTAATAAATTAACATCACACTAATTTAAATCTTGAAGAAGATGCCAAGCATTTGACACAATTTTGTTGCAACTATGGTCAATGTATGCTAATCCAATCTGCCTGGAAGAACAGAAAATAGCATGTGATACTGTGAGAAGTGCCACTTTCTACCCTGGAAATGGACAAGGAAGCCTGTTGCCCCTTGGTGACCCTGCATCTTCGTTACTGTGGGTGACCTCCCAGTTTGGGCTAAAGCCTGAAGGAAGAGAGATCTTAACCAAAACATGTCTGATGCACGACTGCCCTTTGGCTTTCGGCTGGATGAGCCATTAAATCCACGTTACTGTTTAAATCCCAGTTACTCAGATTTTCCACCACTGAAACTGCTTCATTGATAAATAGCCAACACTGTCTACTTAGATGTTTGAAATGACTTTAAATGAGGGGTTTACTTTCTATATGCTATAGTATAAGGGCTTTCTTGTAGACATCTTCTCGAGAGAAAAGATAAAGAATTCTCTCCAGACTCAAGTAGGGATCAGATCATTTTTATACAGCTCAGGTAGACTTTGTTATTTGAAATTAGGAGAAGTTCATAAGAATAAAGGCATTCATGCTGAGTTAATCATATTACCATTCACCAACTTGTGTAACTGTGTAAAACACAAGTTATGTCAAACTCAAGGAAAACCAGCTTCATATTCTGAGAATTTTGAGGAAATGTTCATCAGTCATAGGCTGCTTTTAGTCTAAGAACAGGAAGCCATGTTGAGAAACAACACAGCTTCTCCTTTTGGTTAAAACCATTTCCGCCATGAACTTTTCCTCTAGGAATTCAAAGACTTACACATGTGGAGTATGACTCAGTCTCCCCACTGACCTCGCTTATTGACAGCTGGACATTTTGGCTTCCCCAGGTCAGTATCCTGACACACCCCTTGCCCTCATGACAGAGGCCTCTACAACTCATGTCCTGTTCTACATCTCGACATGCTTCCCCTTGGCTTTCCCTAGGTGCTCCATTGGTCTATCTACTTACCTGTAGGGAGACGGCTCATAGGAAACCACAAAGTTTCAAAATGGCAAGACATGTACCAGCCAAACAGAAACTGGATTGTCATCTCTCCACAAGCATTCCTATGTTTCTGTAATTAATAAATTAACATCACACTAATTTATTGAAATACTTGGAAAGGAAGATGATTGCCAAGCATTTGACACAATTTTTGTTGACCTATTACTTGCCTAAAGAAAAGAATATTGAAAGATTGAGGAAATCGGGAGCGAAAATACTGTGTAAATTAGAGACACTAACCTGATACGCTGATGCCGTTGCTACTGTTTATTTGCTAAGTCGTGTCTGACTCCTTTGCAACCCCATGGACTATAGCCCACCAAGCTCCTCTGTCCATGGCATTCTCCAGGCAGGAATACTGGAGTGGGAAGCCATGCCCTCTTCCAGGGGATCTTCCCGACCCAGAGACTGAACCCATGTGCCCCTCATTGGAAGGGGAGTTTTTTACCACAGGGCCACCTGGGAAGCCCCAATGTGGAAAGCAAGGTTAAGATAAATCGGTGGCTGGATCTAGAACGTATCATCAAAAGTGAAGTCAGTCAGAAAGAGAAGGACAAATACAGTATATTAACACATATATATGGAATCTAGTAGGATGGTGATGATGGCACACGCAGTGAAGCGACAGAAAGACAGACATGGACAGTGGACATATGGACATTGTGGGGAAGGAACAGTGGGTGAGAGGCGTAAAGGAAGTAGCATGAAGGTCTGTACTATGATAAGTGAAGAAAATAGCTCTAGTCATTGCTCTGTGAGAAAAGGGGATCCTTCAGGGGTGCTGTGTGATGGTCGGGAGGGGAGGGAAGGGGGCAATATACATATGACTAATCTGAGAACATACATATCTGTAAACAACAAAACTCTGTAAAAGTTAAAAGTAAAATAAAGGTTTAAAAAAAAAAAAAAAACACCAGGAAGCATAAAAAAAAAAAATCAACATTTGTCCACAACGTGCTAGCCAAGTTAAAATGAAATGACCACTAGGTGAAGTAAAGAAGGTATCGCATGGTCCAGGGGGACTCCATTGTGATTGAACAAGGAGTATATGCTATTCATCATGTGAAGGAAAACTCCCACCTTGAGGAGGGTGAACTCACAAGAAGAGGGCATTCGTTCAGAAGAATTTCTTTTAGATTGTGGGCTTGTCTGGGGGAGAATTAGGAAGCTGGGCTTTGCTCTGGGTTGGATGTTAACAGGAAGTGAGGCAGTTCTATGGTTGGGTCTGAACAGCAGGATAACCAGAGTGAGGCTAAAACTGTAACTAGTAAAGAAGAGGCAGGCCCGCTGGTCAGCCTGGGTGTATCTGATTATTTTTGTAACTTAGCTCATGTTTATGGTTTAGTCAGTTCTCTGTTGTGGTTATGCAGTAGCCTTGTTTGTGTCTGGATCCAGCATGATCACAGAGTAGCTTGTCTGATGTCAGTGTTCTGTGAAATTATTTATTTTAAAAGGAGACATGAATATCTTGCTAGGAATACAAGTCCAGCTCCTGTCTTTCTTAAAACCATATGAGGTTTTCAGCATCAAACCATATACAGTGCTTCTTCCTAATAAATGTGAAACAGGTCATAAAAGACTGAGAAAGAGATTTGTAAGTTTATCATAGGAGTGAGAAGAAACTTATTTTATCAAATTAGTGGCAAACAGTTGTCATAAAGACCCGAAGAGATTGTATATATGGAATCTAGTAGGATGGTGATGATGGCACAGAGTGGCGACAGAAAGACAGACATGGACAGTGGACATATGGACATTGTGGGGAAGGAACAGTGGGTGAGAGGCGTAAAGGAAGTAGCATGAAGGTCTGTACTATGATAAGTGAAGAAAATAGCTCTAGTCATTGCTCTGTGAGAAAAGGGGATCCTTCAGGGGTGCTGTGTGATGGTCGGGAGGGGAGGGAAGGGGGCAATATACATATGACTAATCTGAGAACATACATATCTGTAAACAACAAAACTCTGTAAAAGTTAAAAGTAAAATAAAGGTTTAAAAAAAAAAAAAAAACACCAGGAAGCATAAAAAAAAAAAAAAAAATCAACATTTGTCCACAACGTGCTAGCCAAGTTAAAATGAAATGACCACTAGGTGAAGTAAAGAAGGTATCGCATGGTCCAGGGGGACTCCATTGTGATTGAACAAGGAGTATATGCTATTCATCATGTGAAGGAAAACTCCCACCTTGAGGAGGGTGAACTCACAAGAAGAGGGCATTCGTTCAGAAGAATTTCTTTTAGATTGTGGGCTTGTCTGGGGGAGAATTAGGAAGCTGGGCTTTGCTCTGGGTTGGATGTTAACAGGAAGTGAGGCAGTTCTATGGTTGGGTCTGAACAGCAGGATAACCAGAGTGAGGCTAAAACTGTAACTAGTAAAGAAGAGGCAGGCCCGCTGGTCAGCCTGGGTGTATCTGATTATTTTTGTAACTTAGCTCATGTTTATGGTTTAGTCAGTTCTCTGTTGTGGTTATGCAGTAGCCTTGTTTGTGTCTGGATCCAGCATGATCACAGAGTAGCTTGTCTGATGTCAGTGTTCTGTGAAATTATTTATTTTAAAAGGAGACATGAATATCTTGCTAGGAATACAAGTCCAGCTCCTGTCTTTCTTAAAACCATATGAGGTTTTCAGCATCAAACCATATACAGTGCTTCTTCCTAATAAATGTGAAACAGGTCATAAAAGACTGAGAAAGAGATTTGTAAGTTTATCATAGGAGTGAGAAGAAACTTATTTTATCAAATTAGTGGCAAATTTCAGTGGACCCCTAGTGGTTCAGATGGTAAAGTGTCTGCCTGCAATGTAGGAGACCTGGGTTTGATCCCTGGGCTGGGAAGATCCCCTGGAGAAGGGAAACAACTGACTCCAGTATTCTTGCCAGGAGAATTCCATGGACAGAGGAGACTGGCAGGCTACAGTCCATGGGACTGCAGAGTTAGACATGACTAACACTTTCACACTTTTTTAGTGGAGCAAGGTGATAAAATCTCTCATCTTCATCACTCAAATTCAGATGTAGTTTTTAGACATCATCAGCACAAAATTTCAAAATTAGCTAAATAGATTTTCTCTATGCCACAAAGCACTGGGCAGAATTTTTTAAGAGTCCACACATGCCTGAGCTGAAAATATTTGGAAAGTGTGCACTCTACAGAAACATATATTTAAATATACACCACAGTGAACTGGCATGACCCTTTTGAAAAACAATTAAGCCATAGAGGTCAGGAGGTATAAAAACATACACATGCTCTGAGTTGTTAAGGCTAATCATAGAGCTTTCTTCTATGTCAATAATCTTTACAATGAGAAGAATTACATGCTTAAGATGTTACCATTAAACGACAAGTAATAATTAAAATATAACAGCATCCTCATTTCAAACAATAAGAGAAACTTTCAATAAATGTCTGCCTAAGGCATAGCTTAAATGATAAGCCATGACTTACAGGATCGTTACTGGGGCTGCCATGGCCCGTCAGAGGTGTCCCGCTTTGAGTCCAGTGAGTCTTCATAGCCACCTTCTCAGTCATTGGATGTGGGCGGGGCCCAGAAGGGCATGACATTTGGGTGAGGTCAGCTCACCTCAGCAGGTCACCTCTGTACCTGAGGCAATTGCTAAAGGGTCTGAGCAGAAGGCCATCTGCTCACAAAACTCCAGTATCTGAGGGGACAAAGGAGAACCCAGAGCATGGTCGGGTCCATTGCTGTCCACCCTTGGGACCCACTTGTTCACCTTCAGGGAGCAGCTCTTCCGTCAACCTTGGGGTCCCTCTTCCTAGGGGAAATTTGAGCAAGGAAGTGAACTGGAAAGAACCATGGTCCCCACCGCTGTGACTAACATCATATCCCTCCTTCATTATCCACGGTAGATGTCCTTTCTCTTTAGCTGACACCTCGGCTTATTACAGAGGCTTCCTGGTAATGTGATTCAGAAATTCTTCCTCAAAATACCTACAACCCTGACCACCAGGGTCTTTTTAAGGCAGGATTGCTATCCTTGTCTGTGTTCCTTGGGCCAGAGAGTTTCAAGAAGCACCCAAGTGCATTACCTGGGTTTGATCCATTGATACGGGAGACTGCCTAACACCATTCAGTTGAGGACACATGGCCAAAGGAGATGAAGGAGTCAGCCCGTGACTGTGAGCTTCACCAGTATTTAACACAGTGCCTGGGATCAAAAAAGCTTTCATCATACTAGCCAAATGAGGGAGGGAGTAGAAGAAGCCTCCCGTGGAGATGAAATTGCTTGGAGGGGTGTGTGTGTGTGTGTGTATTTCATCTGAACCTGAAACATAGCAGGTGTTCAATATGAATTTGGTCAACTCTAAATATACATGTACATTTTGCAAAATAGGGAATTTTTAACAATTAACATTCTCCTTGCTATCTCGAAACAGCATAGGAGCTGCTGATCTCCACCCATGAAGGAAGATGACTCTATATTAAAGGATATAGATATTTTTAGGTCTATTAGATTTCATTGTGTATTTTATTTTTCTGTTTCTATTATATTAATCCTTTTAGATGGTTTCTAAGCCCCATACACTTGCCATCCCAGTCTCCTCTTTTCAGGCTGGATAAAAATCTGATTATTATTCTTCCTTTATAAAAGAAATACAGCGAGAACAGTAGCAGCATGAACAGCACGACTAGTTACTTTATTACTAGATACTAGCTCAGGGGGCAGCCTAGGTAAGCCTCTTAATCTGTGTCCTCTGATACGTAATAAAACAGGGCAGTTGGATATCGGTTGCTTTCCATTCTTACAGATGTTGACAGTTTCTTCATTAAGTGGAAAATGCATCTGTAACCGCCAAGAAAAGTCTCAGTGTCTGCCACTAGAGGGCGGCACAGTCCGAGACCTGAGAGGAGGTTGCCGCCAAGGGCACTGCCCCGCAGCCGCAGAGATACCGCATTGTGTTACAATCCGTCGCTTTTGGCTGTAATTTCTGCATTGAACTGCATTAGATTGTGTCGTTGTATTTAATTCGACCACCTTAGAGAACGTATTCTCTATTGGCTAGTACGTGTTTTAAATTGATGCCTATACTTTGTGCCCATAATTGTCAGCTTAAAAAACATCGGCTAAAATTGAAACGCAGCAAAGCATCATTCATCTCAGGAAATCTTTATCAGATTCGTTTAGAAAGAAAAGGCATGTTCTAGTCGAAAGAGCATGGGTGATCAATCTGTCCTGTGAACCACTGCCTCTTCAGAACCTTCAGAACATGGCTTGCACACAGTAGACACTCAAGAACGTATTTCAATGAATTAGACAAGGTTCTGTACCATGTATGCTCTCATTGTAGAGAACTTAGACCAAACATTTGACCCAAGATTTCTCAGAGTGGGCCCCCTAATTACCTATAGTTGAATATGCTACAAAAGGGAAACACAGGCTCACAGATACAGAAAACAAACTTAGAGTTGCTGGAGGGGAAAGTGGGGAAGGGATAAATTCTGAGTTTAAGATTAATAGATACATACTACGTATATTGTATATTCATATATATATGAATCTTTTTGCTGTATACTTGAAGCTAACACAAGATTGTTTCCTTAAGGTTTTTCAGGCTTTTCTATTATATTAATCCTTTTAGATGGTTTCTAAGCCCCATACACTTGCCATCCCAGTCTCCTCTTTTCAGGCTGGATAAAAATCTGATTATTATTCTTCCTTTATAAAAGAAATACAGCGAGAACAGTAGCAGCATGAACAGCACGACTAGTTACTTTATTACTAGATACTAGCTCAGGGGGCAGCCTAGGTAAGCCTCTTAATCTGTGTCCTCTGATACGTAATAAAACAGGGCAGTTGGATATCGGTTGCTTTCCATTCTTACAGATGTTGACAGTTTCTTCATTAAGTGGAAAATGCATCTGTAACCGCCAAGAAAAGTCTCAGTGTCTGCCACTAGAGGGCGGCACAGTCCGAGACCTGAGAGGAGGTTGCCGCCAAGGGCACTGCCCCGCAGCCGCAGAGATACCGCATTGTGTTACAATCCGTCGCTTTTGGCTGTAATTTCTGCATTGAACTGCATTAGATTGTGTCGTTGTATTTAATTCGACCACCTTAGAGAACGTATTCTCTATTGGCTAGTACGTGTTTTAAATTGATGCCTATACTTTGTGCCCATAATTGTCAGCTTAAAAAACATCGGCTAAAATTGAAACGCAGCAAAGCATCATTCATCTCAGGAAATCTTTATCAGATTCGTTTAGAAAGAAAAGGCATGTTCTAGTCGAAAGAGCATGGGTGATCAATCTGTCCTGTGAACCACTGCCTCTTCAGAACCTTCAGAACATGGCTTGCACACAGTAGACACTCAAGAACGTATTTCAATGAATTAGACAAGGTTCTGTACCATGTATGCTCTCATTGTAGAGAACTTAGACCAAACATTTGACCCAAGATTTCTCAGAGTGGGCCCCCTAATTACCTATAGTTGAATATGCTACAAAAGGGAAACACAGGCTCACAGATACAGAAAACAAACTTAGAGTTGCTGGAGGGGAAAGTGGGGAAGGGATAAATTCTGAGTTTAAGATTAATAGATACATACTACGTATATTGTATATTCATATATATATGAATCTTTTTGCTGTATACTTGAAGCTAACACAAGATTGTAAATCAACCATACCTCAATAAAAAGATAAGAATAAATTCAAAAATTAAGTTCTATGCAGGAAATAAAGCAGAGAAGAGGAATGGGTGGTACCAGGGTGGAAATGGGCATAGAGTTTCAAGTGAGCAATCCCTAAGCAGTTGACAATTCAGCATAAACTCAAACTAGGCCACATGCACATTTCCTCTAGGGGGAATGTATGTTGAGAGTAAAGGAAACAGCAACTGTCAGCACCCTGAGTGATCCTCAGGAGGTCAACGTGGTTAGGAAACAAGAGGGTTGATTGCACTGGTGTATACATTTGTCTAAGCGCATCCAATGAAACGTGTAAGATTTGTGAATTTCACTATACCCCCCAAAATAAAATAATATTGGTTTATGCACAAACATTGAACTCTAAGCATGTTAATGATATGAATGCAAGGGTGTCTAGCAGTAGACTGACTTCTATAGTTTATTTTAAATGAATC
The DNA here is from genome assembly GCA_022376925.1 of Tragulus kanchil. Taxonomy (NCBI): domain Eukaryota; kingdom Metazoa; phylum Chordata; class Mammalia; order Artiodactyla; family Tragulidae; genus Tragulus; species Tragulus kanchil. Next base: position 157,290,230 of record JAIOJX010000025.1, on the reverse strand, counting down.
AAACATAAGATGATGAAGAAGAATGGAAGGGTGGATAAATAGATATATGATCTAAAAATACAAGTATAATAAAGTATCCATTGCTAAATCCATATAGCGACTATATAGGTCTTCACTGTAAAAGTCCCTCTACTTTTCTGTATATTTCAAATTTTTTATAACAAACTGATCAGTTCCAGTTTTCCTATCCCAGCACTGGTTCTCATTGAGGTTTCTGCTTGTGAGTTCCTGTTCCATTAAAATTTGATTCTCTCTATGTGTCCATTGGTCTCTTCCATTTAAGAGTAGCAATTTGACAGTGACCTCACTCCTTTTATAGATCTAAGAAGAGTTGCTGCATTTTCCATCTGGTCCACATTTTCCTTATTAGGACATTCTTCCAAGCGCCTTGCAAAGGTTCTGTACCATGTAATTGCTTCTCATTGTAGAGAACTTAGACCAAACATTTGACCCAAGATTTCTCAGAGTGGGCCCCCTAATTACCTATAGTTGAATATGCTACAAAAGGGAAACACAGGCTCACAGATACAGAAAACAAACTTAGAGTTGCTGGAGGGGAAAGTGGGGAAGGGATAAATTCTGAGTTTAAGATTAATAGATACATACTACGTATATTGTATATTCATATATATATGAATCTTTTTGCTGTATACTTGAAGCTAACACAAGATTGTAAATCAACCATACCTCAATAAAAAGATAAGAATAAATTCAAAAATTAAGTTCTATGCAGGAAATAAAGCAGAGAAGAGGAATGGGTGGTACCAGGGTGGAAATGGGCATAGAGTTTCAAGTGAGCAATCCCTAAGCAGTTGACAATTCAGCATAAACTCAAACTAGGCCACATGCACATTTCCTCTAGGGGGAATGTATGTTGAGAGTAAAGGAAACAGCAACTGTCAGCACCCTGAGTGATCCTCAGGAGGTCAACGTGGTTAGGAAACAAGAGGGTTGATTGCACTGGTGTATACATTTGTCTAAGCGCATCCAATGAAACGTGTAAGATTTGTGAATTTCACTATACCCCCCAAAATAAAATAATATTGGTTTATGCACAAACATTGAACTCTAAGCATGTTAATGATATGAATGCAAGGGTGTCTAGCAGTAGACTGACTTCTATAGTTTATTTTAAATGAATCAAACATAAGATGATGAAGAAGAATGGAAGGGTGGATAAATAGATATATGATCTAAAAATACAAGTATAATAAAGTATCCATTGCTAAATCCATATAGCGACTATATAGGTCTTCACTGTAAAAGTCCCTCTACTTTTCTGTATATTTCAAATTTTTTATAACAAACTGATCAGTTCCAGTTTTCCTATCCCAGCACTGGTTCTCATTGAGGTTTCTGCTTGTGAGTTCCTGTTCCATTAAAATTTGATTCTCTCTATGTGTCCATTGGTCTCTTCCATTTAAGAGTAGCAATTTGACAGTGACCTCACTCCTTTTATAGATCTAAGAAGAGTTGCTGCATTTTCCATCTGGTCCACATTTTCCTTATTAGGACACAGTGGTACCTTCCAAGCGCCTTCGGTGCTAGACAGAAGCCAGAAGTCTCCTTTATTCCTTAGATTTGTGGTTGAGGCCATGAAGGAGAGCCGTGCTGGTGGCAACTGAAGGGCTGCCCTCACAGGGGGACTCCCTGAGGCCTTGGATGAGAACGGGTGGGGGCTAAGGCCAGTGCGGCCGAGACCAGGAACCTCCCTCGTGGGTCTGCTGACACATGCGCCACTTTGGCCTGTCCACAGTGACCATCTTGGAAATCTCAGAGTAAACCCCTCAGGCGTGGACATCCACCTCTTCGTAAAGACCCACCAGCAGCAGAAGCCTCAGGTGGCTGCACATAGAGGTCAAGGAGAAGAAAGTAGAGGACTGGGTGGTGATCCTTAGAGAAGTTTAGAAGCCCTAAAGAGGGATTTTGCTCGGGCTGAGTCTTGGTGCTGTGTTGTTTGTGGATTTGTTTTCAGAGAACAAATCATAGCAAACTCTGGGGTTAGAGTTACCCCAGGGTGAGCCACTTCTCAGCCCACCAAGGTTCACACCTCCCTTGACAGAAACTTCTGGGTTAAGATAAATGATTAGAGCAGCCCACATTAGGAACACAGCAACCCTCATAATCAGGGACGAAAGTGTGTAGAAGTCTGCAGCCTCAACAATCCACACACAGGTCAGGGAGTAACAGGCATGGAAATGAAAGCTGATCATGTGTGTCCTGAAAGGGCCTCACAATCCAACACCTGATGAAGAATGGAAGGGGTGGATAAATAGATATATGATCTAAAAATACAAGTATAATAAAGTATCCATTGCTAAATCCATATAGCGACTATATAGGTCTTCACTGTAAAAGTCCTCTACTTTTCTGTATATTTCAAATTTTTTATAACAAACTGATCAGTTCCAGTTTTCCTATCCCAGCACTGGTTCTCATTGAGGTTTCTGCTTGTGAGTTCCTGTTCCATTAAAATTTGATTCTCTCTATGTGTCCATTGGTCTCTTCCATTTAAGAGTAGCAATTTGACAGTGACCTCACTCCTTTTATAGATCTAAGAAGAGTTGCTGCATTTTCCATCTGGTCCACATTTTCCTTATTAGGACACAGTGGTACCTTCCAAGCGCCTTCGGTGCTAGACAGAAGCCAGAAGTCTCCTTTATTCCTTAGATTTGTGGTTGAGGCCATGAAGGAGAGCCGTGCTGGTGGCAACTGAAGGGCTGCCCTCACAGGGGGACTCCCTGAGGCCTTGGATGAGAACGGGTGGGGGCTAAGGCCAGTGCGGCCGAGACCAGGAACCTCCCTCGTGGGTCTGCTGACACATGCGCCACTTTGGCCTGTCCACAGTGACCATCTTGGAAATCTCAGAGTAAACCCCTCAGGCGTGGACATCCACCTCTTCGTAAAGACCCACCAGCAGCAGAAGCCTCAGGTGGCTGCACATAGAGGTCAAGGAGAAGAAAGTAGAGGACTGGGTGGTGATCCTTAGAGAAGTTTAGAAGCCCTAAAGAGGGATTTTGCTCGGGCTGAGTCTTGGTGCTGTGTTGTTTGTGGATTTGTTTTCAGAGAACAAATCATAGCAAACTCTGGGGTTAGAGTTACCCCAGGGTGAGCCACTTCTCAGCCCACCAAGGTTCACACCTCCCTTGACAGAAACTTCTGGGTTAAGATAAATGATTAGAGCAGCCCACATTAGGAACACAGCAACCCTCATAATCAGGGACGAAAGTGTGTAGAAGTCTGCAGCCTCAACAATCCACACACAGGTCAGGGAGTAACAGGCATGGAAATGAAAGCTGATCATGTGTGTCCTGAAAGGGCGGCCTCCATATCACTGAGCACCGGTGTCTGCATCCTAAGCTCTCCAGCTTTATAAAGCAAGGCAAAGAAGTAAGGGTCAGAGTGAGAGGTTGGCAGGCACTGATGCACCCTCTAGCTACAAAAATGCAATGGAAATGTGAGCCTCTGAGGTTCAGGTTCCAGGAAGCTGTGCCAATAGCAACCTAAATACACGAATGCCAGCCCACGGCTTCTGATGACAGCTGATGTGGAGTCAGAGAGGGCAGATGGGTTAGTTAGCCCCTTCTTGTTCACTCGAAGCCTAGACATACACTTTGAGTCCCAGCCTACAGGAACTCAGCCTTCGACAAGCAAAGGTGGCCACAGGACCTTGGTCTGGATGCGGGAAGCTACACTGCAGGCAAAATGAGGCAAGGGGTTGTCCACTCCCATCCCTGCTATTTATGCCTTTTTTCCCAGGCTTTGGTTTTCCTGGAATGAGTGCCAGCAAAGTAAGTAAAATTCACGTGAACAGATGGTCACACATGAAATTTAAAGAAGGAAGAGCTTCCCCAAAATAACCCTCCCTCATTTCTTTCTGCCTCATGTGCTGATTCTTAAGAAACAATACTAGTCCCTAGAAAAATCCTACAGAAATGAAAGCATTCTTCCCCTTGTCTATTGACCTTAATAGCTACAGTATTTGAGAGTTGATTAAATTCAAAGCCTGCTTAATTGTACAGTGGTGGTGGTTTACTCACGAAGTTGCGTCCAACTGTCTTGCAACTCCATGGACTGTAGATTGTCAGGCTCCTTAGTCCATGGATTTCCCAGGCAAGAATACTGGAGTATTCCTTAAACTCCAGCCCAGGGATTGAATCTACATTGCAGGTGGATTACAGAGTCATCAGGAAGCCTATAAGGTACATGTTGGAAGGAGGAGGCTGTGTTGTTTGGGAGTTCAACAAATCATAGCAAACTCTGGGGTTAGAGTTACCCCAGGGTGAGCCACTTCTCAGCCCACCAAGGTTCACACCTCTTGACAGAAACTTCTGGGTTAAGATAAATGATTAGAGCAGCCCACATTAGGAACACAGCAACCCTCATAATCAGGGACGAAAGTGTGTAGAAGTCTGCAGCCTCAACAATCCACACACAGGTCAGGGAGTAACAGGCATGGAAATGAAAGCTGATCATGTGTGTCCTGAAAGGGCGGCCTCCATATCACTGAGCACCGGTGTCTGCATCCTAAGCTCTCCAGCTTTATAAAGCAAGGCAAAGAAGTAAGGGTCAGAGTGAGAGGTTGGCAGGCACTGATGCACCCTCTAGCTACAAAAATGCAATGGAAATGTGAGCCTCTGAGGTTCAGGTTCCAGGAAGCTGTGCCAATAGCAACCTAAATACACGAATGCCAGCCCACGGCTTCTGATGACAGCTGATGTGGAGTCAGAGAGGGCAGATGGGTTAGTTAGCCCCTTCTTGTTCACTCGAAGCCTAGACATACACTTTGAGTCCCAGCCTACAGGAACTCAGCCTTCGACAAGCAAAGGTGGCCACAGGACCTTGGTCTGGATGCGGGAAGCTACACTGCAGGCAAAATGAGGCAAGGGGTTGTCCACTCCCATCCCTGCTATTTATCCCTTTTTTTCCCAGGCTTTGGTTTTCCTGGAATGAGTGCCAGCAAAGTAAGTAAAATTCACGTGAACAGATGGTCACACATGAAATTTAAAGAAGGAAGAGCTTCCCCAAAATAACCCTCCCTCATTTCTTTCTGCCTCATGTGCTGATTCTTAAGAAACAATACTAGTCCCTAGAAAAATCCTACAGAAATGAAAGCATTCTTCCCCTTGTCTATTGACCTTAATAGCTACAGTATTTGAGAGTTGATTAAATTCAAAGCCTGCTTAATTGTACAGTGGTGGTGGTTTACTCACGAAGTTGCGTCCAACTGTCTTGCAACTCCATGGACTGTAGATTGTCAGGCTCCTTAGTCCATGGATTTCCCAGGCAAGAATACTGGAGTATTCCTTCTCCAGGAGATCTACCCAGCCCAGGGATTGAATCTACATTGCAGGTGGAGACTTTACCACTGAGTCATCAGGGAAGCCCATATATAGGTAGGCATGTTGGAAGGAGGAGGGACAAAACTGGCAACTTCCTCAGGCATCAGGCATTGAAACAACAGCTAAAACTCACAAATACGCAAACTCTGTGCTAGGAACCGTTCTAAAGGCTTTCCATAGTCACTCTGCTTACTCATTCAATCCTCACAACAGCCCTATGAAGTAGATACAACTGTTTTCATCATTATCGCCATCCTCCAGATAGAGAAGCCAGGACGCAGTCAGGAGTGGAGGCAGGATTTGGGTTCAGGCTCTTAGTGCTACAGGGCCTGTGCCACAAGGGCGGTCATCCTGGGGTCCAGTTAAAGGCACTGGGTGGATGAGTCTACCTAATTCTACAATTCAGTTCAGTTCTGCTCATACTGCCAATGAGATTGTTCTATTGTAGTTTCCTTGTTCAGTATGTGCTTGTAGGAACATGTTAGGAGACTAGAACCTTTGCCTGTAGGATAGAATGGGGCAAATTAGGGGAATGGAATGTCACATTTCAAGACATGTCTGGGGCAAATTATTTAGAACACGGAATTTTTTTGACTTCTTGCCGCCTTCCTTTCAACTATGCCTTCCTGACATTCGTCTTCTTACTAACAAGTCTCTTACACAGCCCAGGACCACAAGAAAACTTCTCCCGTTCTTCCTAGACTATAGGTCTGCTGGGTAATGCAAGGATGGAGATGCATTTGTTTGCCAGTGGCCCTTTATACTTAGTCGTATCTGACTTTTTGTTACCCTATGGACCATAACCCACCAGGTTCCTCAGTCCATGGGATTCTCCAGGCAAGAATACTAGAGTAGGTTGCCATGCCTTCTTCCAGATCTTCCTGACTCAGGGATCAAACTCACGTCTCTTACATCTCCTGCATTGACAGGCAGGTTGTATACCACTAGCGCCACTTGGGAAGCCCCCTTGCATTGGCAAGTGAATTCTTAACCACTGAGCCATCTAGGAAAGCCCAAAATGATAAAGGCAAGGTTGATTTGATTTACGGAATTCTGCAGTCATTATATAATGATCATTGTAGCCAACATCTAACTAGTGGTCACTGTTGACTGGCCAGTATCTCATGCTCTCACTAGCCCATAAGATAACCCTCCAGGGTATTCGCTCCAGGTTACAGGTAAGGAAACTGAGGCTTCTGCATGCTCCTTGACTGTCTTCACTCCAGCGACCTTTGATTTCTCAATCTTTTCATTTTTCCTGTTCCCTCCTGCCCCAGACCTTTTTGTATATCCTATTCCTTCTAACTATCACGCTTTTCTCCTAGTCCCTTTCAAATTATAATACAGTTTAGAACTTATCTAAGTTTGTAATTCTGCATTGTTAGTGTCAGTTTAAAATAATGTCTGTCTGCCACGTGATACTCTGAAGTCCACGAGGGCAGAAATTCCAAGTGTTTTTGACACCACCATGTTATCAGAAACTGGTGCAATACCAGGGTCATGATAGGGACTCAGTAACATTGGTTGCACTGATTACCTTGCCCAGATTGCCAGAGCTAAGAGTCAAATCTAGTGCTGTTGCCTCCAGTGTGTTAATGACATTTTAGGAAAAGAAATTGACTCTAAATTAACAATTTAAAAAGAGGTGACAAGGAAAAGGATCCGGGAAAGCAATGGCACAGCCACAATTGCTGAATGTCATTGCAAAGTCTTTCAGCTTTTGAATTCTTGGAGACCCGTTGTCCTTTCTCCCTGCCTCTCACAGTTATCTCTGCATCTGTCTCTCCAAGGATCTGTGGCTTTGTTTGCATCGTGCTTTTTACTCTTTTCTCGTCCCAGACAAGTCAAGGTGCCCTCAGTCTGGCACTTGTAGATACATATAGACATGTATGCCTGTGCTTTTGAAAAGAATTACAATGGATTAGTTCAGTCACCTTGGAAAAGCTAAAACTTCAAACTAAGTATTCTTCTAATTTTTTTTTCATTGGGTGAAGTGCAAGTGGCTCAGTCATGCCCGACTCTTTGCAACCTCATGAGCTGTCGCCATCTGGGCTCTGCTGTCCATGGAATTCTCCAGGCAAGAATACTGGAGGGAGTAGATGTCCCCTTCTCCAGGGGTATCTTCCCAACCCAGGGATGGAACCCTGGGTGTACTGCAGGTGGATTCTTTACCATCTGAGCCACATTTCCTGTAGCTCCATCCTTCAGTTATACTTCATAACTTCAGTCTTGGAAGCATCACTTTTGAGATCTTTGCCCTCTCCTGTTCACATCACACACAAAAAACAGCAGTAACAGATGCTATTTATTGAGCAACTATCACATGTATGGCACGTGGTGTTTCGCTGACATCTCCACACTCCACCTGAGGTCTCTATCAAGGTTTTCCTTTCGCAGATCAGGAAACTAGGGCTCTGAGAGGTTAGCTGCTCAAGACGTGAATCCAATATGGAGCAGGATCAGAGTTCAAATCACTTTTGATCCTAATGTCTCTGTGTCCACACAGCAAAATGGCCAGAACATCTAACTCAATTTTTAAAAAGTAATAAAACCATCTCCAAAGGCAGGGACGGTTTGGTCTTTATGAATGCAGTTAGGGCAAACCACTTACCTTTCCCTTCATTTTCTCAAACTTCCTCTCCCCTTTCCATTCGCCTCCACTCTTACTCTTGCAGTCAGAAAGAGCCCCGACTAAGTAGTCACCTGGAAAATGTCTAAGGAACTAATTCTATATTGTCTCTCAGAAGAAAGATAAAAAACAGTAAATATTGTTTATTAAATGCCTCCTTTGTACCTTTTAGCTTTTCAAAAGCTAACTCATTTACAACAATGCATAGAATATTATTTACATTTTATAAGTGAAGGAGACTAGGACAGGTTACAAAACTAAATTTCAGGTTCAGTTATGAGCCTTTCCCCATTGTAAACTTTTCCTGGGCAGGTTCATCCACATGCATGTTTAAAGTACCAACTAAATGCCAATTAGTCCGAAATCTAATAGGTGCTATCAATTTCCTATATCTGCTTGAAACCAGCAATTCTTTTTTTTTTTTAATTCTGTACTCTCCCACTCTGTACTTTTCAGAATTACTGAGGACTTCAAATAACTTTTGCTTATGTTGACTATATTTATCAATGTCTACCAAATTAGAAGTTTTCCCTCTTTGCATTTTTTCGGGTGAAGTGCAAGTGGCTCAGTCATGCCCGACTCTTTGCAACCTCATGAGCTGTCGCCATCTGGGCTCTGCTGTCCATGGAATTCTCCAGGCAAGAATACTGGAGGGAGTAGATGTCCCCTTCTCCAGGGTATCTTCCCAACCCAGGGATGGAACCCTGGGTGTACTGCAGGTGGATTCTTTACCATCTGAGCCACATTTCCTGTAGCTCCATCCTTCAGTTATACTTCATAACTTCAGTCTTGGAAGCATCACTTTTGAGATCTTTGCCCTCTCCTGTTCACATCACACACAAAAAACAGCAGTAACAGATGCTATTTATTGAGCAACTATCACATGTATGGCACGTGGTGTTTCGCTGACATCTCCACACTCCACCTGAGGTCTCTATCAAGGTTTTCCTTTCGCAGATCAGGAAACTAGGGCTCTGAGAGGTTAGCTGCTCAAGACGTGAATCCAATATGGAGCAGGATCAGAGTTCAAATCACTTTTGATCCTAATGTCTCTGTGTCCACACAGCAAAATGGCCAGAACATCTAACTCAATTTTTAAAAAGTAATAAAACCATCTCCAAAGGCAGGGACGGTTTGGTCTTTATGAATGCAGTTAGGGCAAACCACTTACCTTTCCCTTCATTTTCTCAAACTTCCTCTCCCCTTTCCATTCGCCTCCACTCTTACTCTTGCAGTCAGAAAGAGCCCCGACTAAGTAGTCACCTGGAAAATGTCTAAGGAACTAATTCTATATTGTCTCTCAGAAGAAAGATAAAAAACAGTAAATATTGTTTATTAAATGCCTCCTTTGTACCTTTTAGCTTTTCAAAAGCTAACTCATTTACAACAATGCATAGAATATTATTTACATTTTATAAGTGAAGGAGACTAGGACAGGTTACAAAACTAAATTTCAGGTTCAGTTATGAGCCTTTCCCCATTGTAAACTTTTCCTGGGCAGGTTCATCCACATGCATGTTTAAAGTACCAACTAAATGCCAATTAGTCCGAAATCTAATAGGTGCTATCAATTTCCTATATCTGCTTGAAACCAGCAATTCTTTTTTTATTTTTTAGTTTCTGTACTCTCCCACTCTGTACTTTTCAGAATTACTGAGGACTTCAAATAACTTTTGCTTATGTTGACTATATTTATCAATGTCTACCAAATTAGAAGTTGAGACTAAGAAAAAATTTCAATTTATCTATTATTTTTAAAACCTGGTTGTATAAATAATATAACACATTTTATGAAAAATAAATAAATTTCCAAAACAGGAAAATGTATGCAAGAGAGTTCTGTAGTTTCACAATTTGCATTCTTTGATTTCTAGGTTAATGAAAATTGTCTGGATTCTCATCTCCGTCACTGCATTCAATCTATTACAATTTTAACAAAACCCGATCTTCTACACACACAGAGTTGGAATGAGGGATATTTTGATAGTTTTTCTTTTTTACTTTTTAGGTAATTGCATATATTCCTCTTTGATACTACACCAGAGTTCAACGATTGTGATTGGTTTTCTAAAGATTAGTTGGAGTGTGAAATTTGAAATCATATCAATGAACTTTTTATACTCTGATATAACACCGTCATCTGGTCTGCTCTGAACTTTGGATGGATCTTTCACCCATGCAGATTCTCTAACCTTATGTACTGGTCATTTGGAAAATATTGCTTTACTGACTTCTGCAGATCTCCTAAATGTTAAAGAATTTCATTATATAATATCCAAAAACATAGCATCATTAATCATTAGGGCAATGCAAATTAAAACCATAATTAGATAGCACTGTATATCTAATGAGGTAAAAGTGTTAATCCCTCAGTAGTCACCTGGAAAATGTCTAAGGAACTAATTCTATATTGTCTCTCAGAAGAAAGATAAAAAACAGTAAATATTGTTTATTAAATGCCTCCTTTGTACCTTTTAGCTTTTCAAAAGCTAACTCATTTACAACAATGCATAGAATATTATTTACATTTTATAAGTGAAGGAGACTAGGACAGGTTACAAAACTAAATTTCAGGTTCAGTTATGAGCCTTTCCCCATTGTAAACTTTTCCTGGGCAGGTTCATCCACATGCATGTTTAAAGTACCAACTAAATGCCAATTAGTCCGAAATCTAATAGGTGCTATCAATTTCCTATATCTGCTTGAAACCAGCAATTCTTTTTTTTTTTTTTTTTAGTTTCTGTACTCTCCCACTCTGTACTTTTCAGAATTACTGAGGACTTCAAATAACTTTTGCTTATGTTGACTATATTTATCAATGTCTACCAAATTAGAAGTTGAGACTAAGAAAAAATTTCAATTTATCTATTATTTTTAAAACCTGGTTGTATAAATAATATAACACATTTTATGAAAAATAAATAAATTTCCAAAACAGGAAAATGTATGCAAGAGAGTTCTGTAGTTTCACAATTTGCATTCTTTGATTTCTAGGTTAATGAAAATTGTCTGGATTCTCATCTCCGTCACTGCATTCAATCTATTACAATTTTAACAAAACCCGATCTTCTACACACACAGAGTTGGAATGAGGGATATTTTGATAGTTTTTCTTTTTTACTTTTTAGGTAATTGCATATATTCCTCTTTGATACTACACCAGAGTTCAACGATTGTGATTGGTTTTCTAAAGATTAGTTGGAGTGTGAAATTTGAAATCATATCAATGAACTTTTTATACTCTGATATAACACCGTCATCTGGTCTGCTCTGAACTTTGGATGGATCTTTCACCCATGCAGATTCTCTAACCTTATGTACTGGTCATTTGGAAAATATTGCTTTACTGACTTCTGCAGATCTCCTAAATGTTAAAGAATTTCATTATATAATATCCAAAAACATAGCATCATTAATCATTAGGGCAATGCAAATTAAAACCATAATTAGATAGCACTGTATATCTAATGAGGTAAAAGTGTTAATCCCTCAGTCGTGTCTGACACTTTGCGACCCCATGGACTGTAGTCCACCAGGTGCCTCTGTCCGTGGAATTCTCTAGGCAAGAGCACAGATTGGGTTGCCATACCCTCCTCCAGGGGGATCTTCTCTCACCCAGGGACTGAACTCATGTCTCCTGCAATGCAGGAGATCCAGCAATTCCACTCCTGAGATATATATTCAAAAGAACACAAAATCTTGAAAATATATATGCACTCCAATCTTCATATTAATAGAAGCATTATTTAAATTGCCAAGATATGGAAGCAACCTTAAACGTCCATTGACAGATGAAAAGATAAAGAAGATATGGTATATATACACAGTGGAATACTTCTAAGCCATAAAAAGGAACAAAATGTCACCGTTTGCAACAACATGAATGGACTTGAAGGGCATTATGCTAAGTGAAATAAATCAAAGACACATACTGTATGATATCACTTATATATGGAATCTAAAATATACAACTAGTGAATATAATAGAAAGAAGCAATCACAGACATAAGAGAACAAACTAGTGGTTACCAGTGTGGGGAATAGGGAACACAAACTGTTGGGTGTAAGATAGGCTCAAGTATGTAATCTACACACAGGGAATATAGTCAATATTTTGAAATACCTGTAAATTGAAAGTAACCTTTAAAAGTTGTATAAAAATTTTAAATGAAGAGTACATTTGTTAAAAAAAAAAAAATTGTGCCTTTTGCTTCTTAAAATCTATCAAAACATCGTTACACCTTTAATCTCTTTTCGTTACAGAATTTTGAAAATATCTGTGCTTTGAAATCTCTTCTTTGGCAGAGAAAACAGAATGGAGTCTATCTTGATGTTGAAGATTTTTAGTTCCTTGAGGGCAGAGATTGTGCTTTTCATCTTTGTAAGACCATCTCTGTACCTGCCTAGTACAAAATCATTTTTCTTTTTCCTATTCTGTTTTTCTAAAAGAAAGACAGACTGCATTTGGCAGAAACCAACACACAATGTTGTAAAGCAATTATCCTTCAATTAAAAAATAAATAACTTCAAAAAACAACAACAACAACAACACAGATTGCCACATGCAATGCCCCATTCAGGTGTGTCTGGACTCTTGAAAGCACAAGCACCCTAGTGTCTCCTGCAAATGGACCTTGAGAGCTTGTTGTGTAATTCCAGCAGGGAAGCACAGCTGCTCATACACCCTTGACCACAGAATGGTCTGCCTATGTAGGGGAAGGTCATCCCCTTTGACCTAGGGAGCACCAACCGGCAAGAGGGACGTTCATGGAGGTGTGAGGGAAGACAGGGACACTGCCAAGCCAGCCCTATCAGCTGAATCAGCCCTGTGATCAATGGAATGACAGTTGTCCCTACCAGATGAATCTTTTATCCCAGCAATTTTTTCAATAACTGACTAAGATGAATGTTTTCCACCGGTCATTACACTACTCGAAAACAGTTCATATTGAAGATGAGAAACTGTCTGTTGGAGAAGAAAGACAATGCACTAGAAATGGAACTTACTTTATCACTCTCAATACAATGTTTTTCATTGTTCAAATTGTAAAAGCAGTTGTGTGGCATTTATTCCCATGATTAGGACAAAGAATAGTCTGATTCAAAAGTCCATATGGGTACACAATATACAGTAACTACAGAAAGGGGAGGTTTTTTGAAACTTCAACAACTACAAAAGTTTTTAAGTGACCAATACATAGATAACATCATTGATTTAATGAAAATTTTAGGGGAATTTGAGAAGGGAATTTTTCCTCCCACATCTTTTTCAATATTTTTTAAGTCAATGTTTTGAAGTCTTTGTTTTCATTAAAAATATTAAATGTTTCTTAATTTAAACAGGAAATGATGGTTTATTCTTCAAGTTCAAGATAAATTTAGGGATTTTCCCCAGACAAATGTAAATTTTAAAACTCTCTACAGTAAAATGCCCAATTGTAAAATATACTTATTTTAAGCTTTACATATTGGAAAAGTAATTTATCCTGTTGTTTTATCAATATCTGGTTTCTTATTGAGGCACATTCTAGTTAGGTTTTTACTTGGAGTCCCCTCACTGCTTGGAGCTACTCTGCCTCGTTTTTTTAAAACTTCATTTAGTGCATAACCTTGGTTTCCTTACGCCCAACAAGGTGTAAGGTTATGAAACAAACCGGTATGAGTGGCCCACAGCAACTGGGTCACAGTGCTAGAATCAGGCCATTTGTTGTTTTCTTTGTGTTTTATCCCAGTTGCAATCATCTCTAATATCTTTCAGGCATGATTAAGCGGGATATAGAAATGACCCAATCTAATTATACCCACATCTCTTTCTTTCCCCTTTTCTCTTCTATCTCTATGGGTGATTGCATCCCTCCAGCAGAATTATATTAGAAATACATTGTGATCCTAGCATTTCTCTCACTTTCCAACTGTTAATATACTATTGTAAGTGCATGCTCATGTATAGATTCATGTGTGCATGTGTGTAAGAAAAACACAGCAGATGTATCAGTTAACCTGTGCTCTAAAACACTGTACCCCAAAACTTAATGGCTTAATATAATATCCATTCTTGGTTTGCCTACTGGGGAAGCCTTGCTTGAAGGATTTTGAGCATAATCTTACCAGCATGCAAAATGAACGCAATTCTACTGTAGTTTGAGCATTCTTTGGCATTGCCCTTCTTTGAGATTAGAATGAAACTGTCCTTTTCCAATTCTGTGGCCATTGCTGAGTTTTCCAGATTTGTTGACATGTTGTTTCTTAAGCCTTTGACATAGCCCTGGCATTGTTCTAAATACTGAGGACAGAACAGTGAATGTAGGAGTCAAAGTCCCTGCCCTCTTAGAGCTCATGTCTTAATGAAGGGAGATGTAAATAAACAGGTTACGTTTAATAGTAAACAGAAAATGAAATTCATTCAGATAGTGATAATTGCCACTAACACAATAAAACAGGGGACTGTTACAGAAAGATGGGAAAACTTATTTAAATAGAGTGAGGAGTAACACTTGAAGAAAAAAAGAAACAGAAAAATGCAAAGGAAGAAGCCGGGACAAGAGCAGAGCTTTCTTGGCAGAGACAATACCAAGTGCAAACACATGACGCAGGACTTAGCTTGTTCCAGCAACAGAAGCCAAACCAGGACAGCAAGAGAGAGTCTGAACTAAGGGAGCAGAGAATTATAAAGTCAAACATGTAGGAAAGGCCACATGAACCCCAGAGGCGCTGGGGAGGAGTTCAGATTTCAATTTTATCCCAGATTCAGGGGAAAACCAGCAGAAACGTTTTCAGAAAAGGAGATGAGAGGCAGCACTGTGATCTGACTTTTGTACAGAAGATTACATTGGCTGCAGGTGGAGAATGGACTCTTGTTGGGACAAACATGGGGGCAGAGAGACCAGTTAGGAAGCCATGTGTCGTATCTGAGCCAGGATCTAATCTGCTGCCTAATATAGGGAATAGTGGCGATGTGGAGGCTAAGATACAACTTCAGAACTTGCTGGGAGTGGAAAGACAGAAAGGACTGAGGGACTCAAATATTTGGCCTGAAGAAACAGAGTGACAGACATAGAGAACAAACTAGTGGCTACTGGTGGGTAAGGGGGTGAGATATGGGTAGGGAGTTAAGAAGTACAGACTACTGCATATAAAAATAAATAAGCTACAAGATGTAGTATACAGAGTGTATTATACATCACAGGAAACATAGCCAATATTTTATAATAACTTTAGAGTATACTCTATAAAAATTTTAATCTCTATGTTGTATACCTGAAAGTAATATGAGATTGTAAATTGACCCAAAAATTGAATATGATAAACAAACAAAACTTTGAACTGAGTAACCATGAACCTGCTGTCACTATGCTAGGATTTGATAAAAAACATGTTGTTTCTTAAGCCTTTGACATAGCCCTGGCATTGTTCTAAATACTGAGGACAGAACAGTGAATGTAGGAGTCAAAGTCCCTGCCCTCTTAGAGCTCATGTCTTAATGAAGGGAGATGTAAATAAACAGGTTACGTTTAATAGTAAACAGAAAATGAAATTCATTCAGATAGTGATAATTGCCACTAACACAATAAAACAGGGGACTGTTACAGAAAGATGGGAAAACTTATTTAAATAGAGTGAGGAGTAACACTTGAAGAAAAAAAGAAACAGAAAAATGCAAAGGAAGAAGCCGGGACAAGAGCAGAGCTTTCTTGGCAGAGACAATACCAAGTGCAAACACATGACGCAGGACTTAGCTTGTTCCAGCAACAGAAGCCAAACCAGGACAGCAAGAGAGAGTCTGAACTAAGGGAGCAGAGAATTATAAAGTCAAACATGTAGGAAAGGCCACATGAACCCCAGAGGCGCTGGGGAGGAGTTCAGATTTCAATTTTATCCCAGATTCAGGGGAAAACCAGCAGAAACGTTTTCAGAAAAGGAGATGAGAGGCAGCACTGTGATCTGACTTTTGTACAGAAGATTACATTGGCTGCAGGTGGAGAATGGACTCTTGTTGGGACAAACATGGGGGCAGAGAGACCAGTTAGGAAGCCATGTGTCGTATCTGAGCCAGGATCTAATCTGCTGCCTAATATAGGGAATAGTGGCGATGTGGAGGCTAAGATACAACTTCAGAACTTGCTGGGAGTGGAAAGACAGAAAGGACTGAGGGACTCAAATATTTGGCCTGAAGAAACAGAGTGACAGACATAGAGAACAAACTAGTGGCTACTGGTGGGTAAGGGGGTGAGATATGGGTAGGGAGTTAAGAAGTACAGACTACTGCATATAAAAATAAATAAGCTACAAGATGTAGTATACAGAGTGTATTATACATCACAGGAAACATAGCCAATATTTTATAATAACTTTAGAGTATACTCTATAAAAATTTTAATCTCTATGTTGTATACCTGAAAGTAATATGAGATTGTAAATTGACCCATTGAATATATCAATAAGTAAATATGTGACTAAACAAACAAAACTTTGAACTGAGTAACCATGAACCTGCTGTCACTATGCTAGGATTTAGGGATAAAATGGAGAAGAAGAGCATAGTTCTTCCCCTTGTGGAGTTTACAATCTAGAATTATTCAATAGATGCTACTTGGCTAATAACCTACTCATTTTAAAAAATCAGTTTAGATTTAAATATCACAATGCTAACATCATAAAGTCCAGATGGGTTAAAATGTTAAATTTAATAGATAAATAATATTCGAATAAAGTAGAAGAAAAAAAATAAATATATACACACTTTAAGAGTGGGAAAGCTTTTTAACATTGTGTGTGTACTCAGCCACTCAGTCATGTTTGATTGTGGCTCCACAGACTGTAACCTGTCAAACGCTTTTGTCCATGGAGTTTTCCAGGTACGAATACTAGAGTGGGTTGCCATTTCCTTCTCCAGGGTATCTTCCCTAACTAGGGTCTGAAACTGAATTTTGTGTTTTCTGCATTGGCAGGGAGGCTCTTTACCATTGGCACTGCCAGAGAAGTCCCAATTAATTTCCTTAAGTCAATTAAATAGAATTCTCTTATGAATTAATTTTTGGCAATACCATGGTTGTGTGAAATTACATACAAACATTTTCTGCTGCATTGTTTATAGTAAGATTAATTTCTCACAATAGGGAAATGAGTAAATAATAGTATATCCATGTGGTGTAATACCAGGCAGCTAGTTAAAAATTACATTGCAAAACAAACAAAAAAAAGCTGGCATGTGGTAAATTGTTCATAATATGTTTAACATGATCAAAGCAGATCACAGAACAATAAGCCAAGTATAATAGCATTTTGGTAAGTATCTGTAGAGAAAGTATGTCAATAACGACATTCACCAAATTGTCCTTAGTAACTATATTTCAGAGATGGAATTGTAGGTAATGCTTTTTTCCTCTACATGTCTGTGCTTTTCAAGTTTTCCACATTGCGCATGTGAAGTTATGGCTTTTTTTATATTCCACAATAAAAAGTACAATATAAAAAGTTAAGTACTCCAAAACAAAAAGCATTGCTGAAACCAGTGAAAGGAAACCAGCTGAAACCAGTCATCGGAATAAAGATTTCAAGGATGCTTATAAATTAAGAAGACAAAACAGGGCTTCCCTGATACTGATAATAAGCAAATGCAGACAATAGGAGTGGGCATAGATTTGAATAAAGACTGGAGCCTAGGAGCTGTGGACATGCAGCTCCTGGTAGTCGTCACTCCAAGGTCAGTCCGTACCAGCAGGCAGTCACACACGAGAGTTTGTAGAGCCAACCTAGCCATCAGACCAATATCCACAGGTAGTCCCATGCCACATCATCCTAATACATGAGGCTGTGTGTGCGTGTGTGCTAAGTCACTTCAGTTGTGTCTGACTCTCTGTGACCCTATGGACTGTAGCCCACCAGGCTCCTCCGTGCCTGGGATTCTCCAGGCAAGAATATTGGAGTGAGTCACCATTTCCCTTCTGCAGGCGAATCTTCCCAACCCAGGGATCAAACCTGCATCTCTTATGTCTCCTGCACCGGCAGGCAGGTTCTTACCATTAGTGCCACGTGGGCGTTTGTGGAGGCTTTTATTGTGATCCAATAAGCCCACTTTCCTGATTCTGTTCTGTTTATTAAAATGGCCCCAAAAGGGACAATCTGATCATCCCTGGTCCCCCCCAACTTTCCTGAAATTACATACAAACATTTTCTGCTGCATTGTTTATAGTAAGATTAATTTCTCACAATAGGGAAATGAGTAAATAATAGTATATCCATGTGGTGTAATACCAGGCAGCTAGTTAAAAATTACATTGCAAAACAAACAAAAAAAAGCTGGCATGTGGTAAATTGTTCATAATATGTTTAACATGATCAAAGCAGATCACAGAACAATAAGCCAAGTATAATAGCATTTTGGTAAGTATCTGTAGAGAAAGTATGTCAATAACGACATTCACCAAATTGTCCTTAGTAACTATATTTCAGAGATGGAATTGTAGGTAATGCTTTTTTCCTCTACATGTCTGTGCTTTTCAAGTTTTCCACATTGCGCATGTGAAGTTATGGCTTTTTTTATATTCCACAATAAAAAGTACAATATAAAAAGTTAAGTACTCCAAAACAAAAAGCATTGCTGAAACCAGTGAAAGGAAACCAGCTGAAACCAGTCATCGGAATAAAGATTTCAAGGATGCTTATAAATTAAGAAGACAAAACAGGGCTTCCCTGATACTGATAATAAGCAAATGCAGACAATAGGAGTGGGCATAGATTTGAATAAAGACTGGAGCCTAGGAGCTGTGGACATGCAGCTCCTGGTAGTCGTCACTCCAAGGTCAGTCCGTACCAGCAGGCAGTCACACACGAGAGTTTGTAGAGCCAACCTAGCCATCAGACCAATATCCACAGGTAGTCCCATGCCACATCATCCTAATACATGAGGCTGTGTGTGCGTGTGTGCTAAGTCACTTCAGTTGTGTCTGACTCTCTGTGACCCTATGGACTGTAGCCCACCAGGCTCCTCCGTGCCTGGGATTCTCCAGGCAAGAATATTGGAGTGAGTCACCATTTCCCTTCTGCAGGCGAATCTTCCCAACCCAGGGATCAAACCTGCATCTCTTATGTCTCCTGCACCGGCAGGCAGGTTCTTTACCATTAGTGCCACGTGGGCGTTTGTGGAGGCTTTTATTGTGATCCAATAAGCCCACTTTCCTGATTCTGTTCTGTTTATTAAAATGGCCCCCAAAAGGGACAATCTGATCATCCCTGGTCTCCACATACCACAAGTTAACTAGATAAAGTTCTCTGACTTTTTGAACAAAGAGAATCCTTAAAGTATTGATACTGTATCAAATATGTGACCTGAAAATCTAGAGCTCAGTTTGTTAATTTGACATTTAAATATGCAGGAAACCAGAAGTCAGCTCTGCCTTCTGAACTCATTGTAGGAATTACATGTTATTCATTTTGAGCACTCTGAGGTTTATACCTGTAAAATAACCCCTTTTTTCCCGACTATCAAAATGCTTTACAAAAGAAACAGGTGACGTATCAGTGATACTGTCGATTACAAACTGGCACTTACCAATTACATTGTCAATGACTGAACAACAAGGGCATTTGCCATCCACCACTGTGGAGACTGAACCCCGTGCTGTGAGAGCCGCTGACCCTCAGCACCCCCTGAGGGAGCTCAGAGTGGAGTGAGGCACTCTGTGCTCCAGGGGATCTGGTGGGACAGGTCTTTAGACAGGCAGGTTGTTTTTAAGAACAGATTTTATGATCTCAATCCTTGCATCTCCTCATACCTAGAAAAGCGCTAAATCCCTTCATGGTGACAACAGATCCTCATGACTAACCAGAAACCCCGTTTGCAAAATGAGTGTTTCATGGTATTGAAACTCCCCTTCATCAAAGCCTTATATATTGATTTTCCTCCTGCCGCCCCTTTGGAACAGTCTCCAAGAGCTCTCTGCAGTACTGCCTTCCAGTCTGCAGTCCTAAATATGCCCCGAATAAAACTCAACCCACAACTTTCAAGCTGTTTATCTTTTTTAGTCAACAATCCCCAAAAGTGCACTTGTGCATGTATAAATGAAAGCACTATTTCCAGAGCCTCTGCCGCCTGACTGTTTCGAGGCCTTTTATGCCTTTGGTCGGGCGGGATAAGGGGGTATCTGTTTTTATTAATTTTGAATAAATATAAAAATCTTTGGCATTTGATAGTCTTCCAAGAGGGAGCTCTTCTTTTTAAAAAACAGTTTAACTGTTTTTTTATTTATATTTATTTTTGGTTGGGCTGGATCTTGGTTGCTTCGAGGGCATTCTCTACTTGCGAGGAACAGGGGCTCCTCTCTAGTTGCAGTGCTCAGGCTTCTTGTTGTGGTGACTTCTCTGGTTGTAGAACGCGGGCCCTAGGGTTCGTCAGCTCAGTAGTTGTGGTTCTCAGGTCTAGAGCACAGGTGAGTGGGCTTAGTTGTTCTGCAGCACGTGGGATCTTCCGAGATTTGGGATCGAATCCATGTCTCCTGTATTAGCAGGCAAAGTCTTTACCTCTGAACCACCAGGAAAGCATTTCCCCTTTTAACTGTCAGTTCCTTTATTCATTCCTTTCTTTTTAATTGACATATAACTGACATATCATTTCAGGTGTACAACATAATGATTCAGTATTTGCATATATTGTGAAATCATCACCATGATATGTCTAGTTAACGAGCCTTAGGTGTCCTGTTTAAAACTAGAGCTGGGCTTCCCCTGGTGGTCCAGTGGGTAAGGACACCGCCTTGCAGTACAAGGGGCGCTGGTTCGATCCCTGCCCTAGCTCTTACAGAGGATCTGGTGGGACAGGTCTTTAGACAGGCAGGTTGTTTTTAAGAACAGATTTTATGATCTCAATCCTTGCATCTCCTCATACCTAGAAAAGCGCTAAATCCCTTCATGGTGACAACAGATCCTCATGACTAACCAGAAACCCCGTTTGCAAAATGAGTGTTTCATGGTATTGAAACTCCCCTTCATCAAAGCCTTATATATTGATTTTCCTCCTGCCGCCTTTGGAACAGTCTCCAAGAGCTCTCTGCAGTACTGCCTTCCAGTCTGCAGTCCTAAATATGCCCCGAATAAAACTCAACCCACAACTTTCAAGCTGTTTATCTTTTTTAGTCAACAATCCCCAAAAGTGCACTTGTGCATGTATAAATGAAAGCACTATTTCCAGAGCCTCTGCCGCCTGACTGTTTCGAGGCCTTTTATGCCTTTGGTCGGGCGGGATAAGGGTGTATCTGTTTTTATTAATTTTGAATAAATATAAAAATCTTTGGCATTTGATAGTCTTCCAAGAGGGAGCTCTTCTTTTTAAAAAACAGTTTAACTGTTTTTTTATTTATATTTATTTTTGGTTGGGCTGGATCTTGGTTGCTTCGAGGGCATTCTCTACTTGCGAGGAACAGGGGCTCCTCTCTAGTTGCAGTGCTCAGGCTTCTTGTTGTGGTGACTTCTCTGGTTGTAGAACGCGGGCCCTAGGGTTCGTCAGCTCAGTAGTTGTGGTTCTCAGGTCTAGAGCACAGGTGAGTGGGCTTAGTTGTTCTGCAGCACGTGGGATCTTCCGAGATTTGGGATCGAATCCATGTCTCCTGTATTAGCAGGCAAAGTCTTTACCTCTGAACCACCAGGAAAGCATTTCCCCTTTTAACTGTCAGTTCCTTTATTCATTCCTTTCTTTTTAATTGACATATAACTGACATATCATTTCAGGTGTACAACATAATGATTCAGTATTTGCATATATTGTGAAATCATCACCATGATATGTCTAGTTAACGAGCCTTAGGTGTCCTGTTTAAAACTAGAGCTGGGCTTCCCCTGGTGGTCCAGTGGGTAAGGACACCGCCTTGCAGTACAAGGGGCGCTGGTTCGATCCCTGCCCTGGGAAGACCCCATGTGCCGCGGAATGGCTGGATCGATGTGTCCAATCACCGAGCCGGAGCTCTAAAGCACATGCGCCCGGAGCCGGCGCTCTGCAACAACAGACGCCACCGCGATGGGAGGCCCACAGGAGCCAAAGAACCAAGATAGATGGAAATAGAGAAATGAAAGACGAATAGAAGTGGCGCACCCGCTCCCCTCCCTCCCCAGCCCGACCCCCGCCCAACATAAATAAATAAATAAACTTTAAAAAAAAGATTCCAAAACTAGAGCTATTGAGGAAAAGGGGGCTCCAAATACAATTCTCTAGGTAGTAACTAAGTTACTACTCATTTCCTATTGTATGCTTCTACTACAATAGTTTTCAAATTTAGATATCCACCAGATTACTCTGTGAAGTTGATTTTAAAAAGACCCACTGCTTACCCCAGACCTACTAAACCAGAGCCTCATAGGTGCTGAGGCCCTTGGGGCTTAGCAAGATACAGAGATGGCTCTGGTTCTCTAGGAAGCCTGAGAACCACTGCTCTGTGTGATACGGTGCTACAAAGGAAGTGGCAATAAAAACACGGGGGGACATTTCAGAAATTTCTAATTAAAAGAGAAAAAATTTTGAAGACATGAATAATGACATTCAGTCTTAGTTGGTGCTATTTCTTACCGATGATTTCTCTACAGACCAGAGAGGAGAGATCAGAATGCGTCCAGAGGGTAAAACCTTAACCGATTCACTTGTCAGTTCACTTGTCCTCAAGGTGTGTGGCTGGACGCAAAGGAGTGTCCCTATCAGCTGCCGTGAAGAAAGAAAAGCAAACACTCCCAACATGCACTGAGGCACAGGGAGTGGCTCAGGTTTCCGACACTTCCCTGCTGTGGCGACAAGGAGTAATAATTAACAGCTTCTTGGGCTTGATGATCCGCAGAAGGGCACTGCCAGGCGCCCGCACGCGGGCAGGAGCCCTGGCGCCCCTCCTCCCGCACCTGGCTCGACCTCCGCCTCCACCCTCCACCGCCTCCACCTCCAGGAGAGATGATCAGAGTTTGTGACTGAGAGCAGGAACAGCCTTTCCGGAGCAGGTTCAGCTCAGCAACTAAGGTAAAAAGTCTCCTCCTATTCACAGAGTAGCAGGTGAAAAAAAAAGGAGGGGAGTAGGGGGGAACCCCTCTAATCCACTCCCCCAGGTCAAATTGAGGGCAAGTCGTTAGAAAGCAGAATCCATAGCAGGCAGCCAAGTTTGAAGGTGTGCGTGTGTCGAAGCAGCCTGAAGCCCGGACAAAACTCCCTTTTGATTTTTTTCAGAACACCCTTTCCTGCTCAAGGTAAGTCTGGGAGGGAGCGTGCCAGGACAAGAGGGAAGGGTGTAAAGGTTACTGTGACCACCAATCCCGCTCCTGTTTTTAATAGGAGGTGATTTCAAGTTCTCTACCTGGAATTGTGATTTTGCCTGGAAAAGACAGTTGACTCCTGCAGGATTTCCCTCTTCCTCTGAGTATCCTTATGTTTACAGTGTTGCATGAGGGTTCAGCTAAACTTTTCTTATTTTCCACAAATCAACAGAGGCTTCTCTCTTACAAAAAAAAAATTAAAAAGTTGAAAAGGATTTCTGATGCAATTTAAGACTGCAGCAAACAATGAAAGAATAAGCATAATTAAATAGGAGTTCTTGAGTTAAGGATCCAGTTCTGAAGTAGGAGAGCTGTAAATTCAAATCTTGGCTTTGCCCCTTACTGGATTGTCCCTTAGCAAGTTACTTAACCCAGCCAAGCCTCAGTTCATCGGCTAATGCGTCCAGAGGGTAAAACCTTAACCGATTCACTTGTCAGTTCACTTGTCCTCAAGGTGTGTGGCTGGACGCAAAGGAGTGTCCCTATCAGCTGCCGTGAAGAAAGAAAAGCAAACACTCCCAACATGCACTGAGGCACAGGGAGTGGCTCAGGTTTCCGACACTTCCCTGCTGTGGCGACAAGGAGTAATAATTAACAGCTTCTTGGGCTTGATGATCCGCAGAAGGGCACTGCCAGGCGCCCGCACGCGGGCAGGAGCCCTGGCGCCCCTCCTCCCGCACCTGGCTCGACCTCCGCCTCCACCCTCCACCGCCTCCACCTCCAGGAGAGATGATCAGAGTTTGTGACTGAGAGCAGGAACAGCCTTTCCGGAGCAGGTTCAGCTCAGCAACTAAGGTAAAAAGTCTCCTCCTATTCACAGAGTAGCAGGTGAAAAAAAAAGGAGGGGAGTAGGGGGGAACCCCTCTAATCCACTCCCCCAGGTCAAATTGAGGGCAAGTCGTTAGAAAGCAGAATCCATAGCAGGCAGCCAAGTTTGAAGGTGTGCGTGTGTCGAAGCAGCCTGAAGCCCGGACAAAACTCCCTTTTGATTTTTTTCAGAACACCCTTTCCTGCTCAAGGTAAGTCTGGGAGGGAGCGTGCCAGGACAAGAGGGAAGGGTGTAAAGGTTACTGTGACCACCAATCCCCGCTCCTGTTTTTAATAGGAGGTGATTTCAAGTTCTCTACCTGGAATTGTGATTTTGCCTGGAAAAGACAGTTGACTCCTGCAGGATTTCCCTCTTCCTCTGAGTATCCTTATGTTTACAGTGTTGCATGAGGGTTCAGCTAAACTTTTCTTATTTTCCACAAATCAACAGAGGCTTCTCTCTTACAAAAAAAAAATTAAAAAGTTGAAAAGGATTTCTGATGCAATTTAAGACTGCAGCAAACAATGAAAGAATAAGCATAATTAAATAGGAGTTCTTGAGTTAAGGATCCAGTTCTGAAGTAGGAGAGCTGTAAATTCAAATCTTGGCTTTGCCCCTTACTGGATTGTCCCTTAGCAAGTTACTTAACCCAGCCAAGCCTCAGTTCATCGTCTATAAAACAGGCATCATAAGAGGATGTGCCAGTGGGGCTGTGGTGAGAATTAAACACTTAGCAAACCTTCTAAAAATAGCTATAAGTAGTTAGCATTAAGAAATTTACAGCTCTGCCAAAGTGCCCGTGTCGGGGAGTGTGAGCTGAGGATGTGAGACCTGACACTAGAGGGGTATTGGAGTTGAACTGGCTTCCGGTGAGAGGGTCCAGGATGTATGAGCAGATGGCAAGTAGGCAAAGCATTACCTCCGAATAACAGTTAAATTATCTGGCTTCTTACCACTTTTCAAATAGAGGATGTGGTGGCTCATTCAAACATTTTACTATTCCGTTGGTTT
Organism: Tragulus kanchil; assembly: GCA_022376925.1. Lineage (NCBI taxonomy): Eukaryota > Metazoa > Chordata > Mammalia > Artiodactyla > Tragulidae > Tragulus > Tragulus kanchil. The sequence goes on along the minus strand of JAIOJX010000025.1, from coordinate 157,265,161 downwards.
TATTTTGGAGAAGTCACACTTGTGTTGATCTTTCTGACTGGAGAAGGGAATGACAACCTACTCCGGTACTCTTGCCTGGAGAATTCCATGGACAGAGGAGCCTGGTGAGCTATACGAGCCACGGGATCAGAGGGTCAGGCATGAACAAGCAACTAACAGCACTAGAAACTATAAGTTTTAATAACAGAGAAACACTCAATCCTACGTTGTGGAACCTATCAATTTTGAGGTTTATTTATAAAAGAAACTCTCCCTGAATAACTTTGATAAAACTAGACCAAATATCCCATGTTCTTATATTGTAATATACATTGTATTGTTTATATTAAAGAGATGCAGATTTTTCTTTGTTTACAGATAAGAAACATAAAAGAATGATACCTGTGTTTTGTTGGTCCTTACCACCTAAATTTAAATCACAAAGAACTGAACTTACTCTATGGATATTTATATAAAGGGCACTTTTGTTATTAATAATGTTGCTGATAGATTTATTAATGTGGATAACCTAAGGTAGGAATAAACTCAGTGGGTTTGAATAACAAAGTATTTCAGTTGGTGACATATCTCTTTATTTTCTTCATATAAAACATTTAAATATTTTACAATTGATTCTTAGTATTATCCTTGTTTTAATGGATTCTGTTTTCAAATTGCAGAGCTGAAAATCTGCACTATATGTACTTTTTTTTTTTTCTTAAGAGGTAGAAGGAACTTTTTTATCTTCCAGTTTTATTGAGATATAATTGACATACAGCACTATATGAGTTTAAGCTGTACAACACAATAATTTAACTTACATATTCATGAAATGATCCATCATCTCACATAGATGCAAAATTAAAGAAATAGAAGGTATTTTTTTTAAATCTATGATGAGAACTCAATATTCACTCTTTTAACAAATATCATATATAACATACAGCAGTTTTAATTATTTTTATTTATTTATTTTATTTTTGTCTGCACTGGGTCTTCATTGCTTCATGGGCTTTTCTCTAGTTGTGGTGCTTAAGCTTTTCACTTGGTGGCTTGTCTTGTTGGGGACCTGGGTCCTAAAGCACAAGCTCAATTGTTGTGGGCTGATTTGCTCAGAGGAATGTGGGATCTTCCTGAATCAGGGATTGAACCCATATCTCCTGTATTAGCAGGTGGATTGCTTACCACTAAGCTATCAGGGAACCCCCATCATGTTGATTATATTTGTCATGCTCTGCATTACATCCCTGATACCTAAGTTTACCTTTGAATAAAATTCAAGGAGTTTTACATTTTGAATATTGAATTTTGAATTTTGAACATTTGAATTTTCATCTGTTTCCCCCTTCCCCTCCCCTTATAAGTGGATATGGACTAGAGGATTGAAGATGGAATTCTAAAGCCAGCTAAACTGAACGGTACCACGTTATTGTCCTCTGGCTCTTGCTTGCATTTACTATGCAAATTTACTATAGAATAAACTATAGTACCAAAAGGAAATAGGGCTTTATGCTTTTTGAAAAACAATTTAAATCACAAAGAACTGAACTTACTCTATGGATATTTATATAAAGGGCACTTTTGTTATTAATAATGTTGCTGATAGATTTATTAATGTGGATAACCTAAGGTAGGAATAAACTCAGTGGGTTTGAATAACAAAGTATTTCAGTTGGTGACATATCTCTTTATTTTCTTCATATAAAACATTTAAATATTTTACAATTGATTCTTAGTATTATCCTTGTTTTAATGGATTCTGTTTTCAAATTGCAGAGCTGAAAATCTGCACTATATGTACTTTTTTTTTTTTCTTAAGAGGTAGAAGGAACTTTTTTATCTTCCAGTTTTATTGAGATATAATTGACATACAGCACTATATGAGTTTAAGCTGTACAACACAATAATTTAACTTACATATTCATGAAATGATCCATCATCTCACATAGATGCAAAATTAAAGAAATAGAAGGTATTTTTTTTAAATCTATGATGAGAACTCAATATTCACTCTTTTAACAAATATCATATATAACATACAGCAGTTTTAATTATTTTTATTTATTTATTTTATTTTTGTCTGCACTGGGTCTTCATTGCTTCATGGGCTTTTCTCTAGTTGTGGTGCTTAAGCTTTTCACTTGGTGGCTTGTCTTGTTGGGGACCTGGGTCCTAAAGCACAAGCTCAATTGTTGTGGGCTGATTTGCTCAGAGGAATGTGGGATCTTCCTGAATCAGGGATTGAACCCATATCTCCTGTATTAGCAGGTGGATTGCTTACCACTAAGCTATCAGGGAACCCCCATCATGTTGATTATATTTGTCATGCTCTGCATTACATCCCTGATACCTAAGTTTACCTTTGAATAAAATTCAAGGAGTTTTACATTTTGAATATTGAATTTTGAATTTTGAACATTTGAATTTTCATCTGTTTCCCCCTTCCCCTCCCCTTATAAGTGGATATGGACTAGAGGATTGAAGATGGAATTCTAAAGCCAGCTAAACTGAACGGTACCACGTTATTGTCCTCTGGCTCTTGCTTGCATTTACTATAGTTTAACCAAAAACTTTAAAAATAATCCAGTCTACTTAGAATAAACTATAGTACCAAAAGGAAATAGGGCTTTATGCTGAATAAATATTTTTAGAATTTAAACAAGTCATTTGATTTTTTATGTCTTAATATGCATATATCTAAATAACAAACCGTCGTCCCAACTAAAATAAATCTATTAACCATATCTGAGATTAATTTGTTTAGCCACATCACCATGTATAAATCTTCCTAAAAACCATCTTAGTATATAAATGTTTTTTCTAGTATTTCTAATGCCTATAAAGTTTTGTGATAAGCTATTAAATGTTTTGGTCTATCAGAAAAGAAAGAAATAACCAGAAGTGATTAAGAGGAAATTAACTGTTCTGGTCACATTTAAAATAGTATATGTATAAAATATGTTTCTGTAACATATAATTTAAGGTTTCATGCTTGACACTTGTTTTAACTTCCTAAAACAAGAAGTATCCTGTACTTTTCATTGAAATAGAAATCTAACGCTAACAGTCCATTTAGTTGTACAGATTCTTTGACCACGATGAAAGTGAAAGTGTTGGTCGCTCAGCATGTCTGACTTTTTGTGACCCTATAGATTGTAGTTCACCAGACTCCTCTATCCATGGGATTCTCCAGGCAAGAATGCTGAAGTGAGTTGCCGTGTCCTTCTCCAGGGGATCTTTCCAACCCAGGGATCAAACCCAGGTCCCCAACATTGCAGGCAGATTCTTTACTGTCTGAGCCACCAGGGAATTTAGGATTGTTAGAGATACATGGGCTTTATATAAAAGTTTAGATTTATTGTTTAAAAAGTCAAGTAAAGGTCGATCGAAAATACAACCTCTGAGAAAGAACTTCTTTTGAATACTCTCTCTTTTCACTGAAGTCTGGGCTTAGAAAGGATTAGGACCTGTTGCAAAAAAAGTTATTATTTAAACCTCTCAGGTATACTGATTTCATCATTTCATAACATCATTTCAAGTACCAAACGAACCAGTACTACTGCTTTCAATAGCTGAGCATGAAGCCATTTCCTTCTTTAGGGATGAGGGTGCTATCTTAGGAGCTAAGATGGTTCAAGAGCATCACCATCATCATCCCAGAGTCTAGAACATGGAGCTCAAGAGGAGGAAGGACTGATTCGTTTGCTGCCAAAGAATAAACGGGAAAAATGAGCCACGATCCTTGTGAAATTAACCTTAAAATTGATTCTTGGAAGCCCAGATGAAGCAGAGAATCAGGAGCTATGTCATAGCAGGAGTTCCAGAAGATGCTATCGGCAGACTGAGTAGTTCTCTCCCAGACTAAGTGGTGGCAAGGTGCCTTGAATCCGCAAGTAGCTTCAAACTAGCTCACTTGTCCTACTGCTCCTGTTTTTCTCATGTCCCTGAGGGCACTCTGGGGAGAATGGAGCGCCCAAGGTTAGCATGGTGTAAATCTGCAATAGCATACTAAAAGCTTGGCGTTTAAAATAAGATTCCACTGGGGCTGATGGCCACAGGATAGTCACATAAAAGTCTGGCTGTTTGATCCACATCCTGTTTAGTCCTGTCTGAAATTCAAGTACTATAATACATTTTTATTTGTATTTCAAAACAAACACTCCCTAACTGCAATCAATCACTTGATAAAGTCATAATATTTATAGTCCAACCCTCCACTTTTACCATCTCTTCAAATGAGGCAGTTCCTTTAGAAAAAATATGGTGAAAAATGTTTCCCAGAAACTGTCCTTTTCTTGACTCTTTTCCTGTTTTCTAAGAATTGGATAGAATTACAGATGTTTTGTCTTTGTTTCCTTGAAATGATATAACTGTATATGGCTTTGTTCTTCTTTCCTACAAGGTTACAGGTCAGAGCTTAGGGAAAACAGCTTTATTTTAGAACTAAATACGTATGTGTAACTCTCCTTTATTTCTTCACACCAGAATAATAATTAAAACAAAGCTCTCCACATGGACAGCCTTATAATTGAAATACACACTTGCTATTCTAATGTGATATTCTCTAGTCTTTTTTTTTTCTTTTTTTTTTGCCACTTCTATTGGTCTTTCATTTATCCATTTTCATCCATCTTTGTTCTTTGGCCTGTGTGGGCCTCCCATTGCAGTGGCCCCTGTTGCTCCAGAGCTCTGGTTCGGTAGTTGGACACATCAGTTCAACCGCTGCACGGCACGTGGGATCCTCCCAGGCCAGGGATCAAACTGGCATCCCTTGCACTGCAAGGTGATGTCCTTACCCACTGGACCACCAGGGAAGCCCCCTCTTTAGTCTTTTTTATAGTAATTTTTATGGTGTGTATTGTGAAGATGGAGTCCACATATTTGGCTTAGAAAATATGTGCACAGTAAGTCGATTTAGTCATGTCCAACTCTTTGTGACCCTATGGAATGTGGCTCACCAGGCTCCTCTGTCCATGGAATTCTCCAGTCAAGAATACTGGAATGGGTTGTGTTGCCCTCCTCTGAGGGAATGTTCCCAAACTAGAGGTCAAACCCACCTCTCTTCTGTTTCCTTCCTTGGCAGACAGGATCTTTACCACTAACATCACCATATAAAATTGAAAAAGAAATAATTATTACTCATAATCTTACAACTGTTGGTTTTACTGCTAGTATTTTTGTTGACCTCTCCATATACTGAATATACAGCTATTCATTCTTTTATATGTTTTCTCTACATACTTGCATATATACATTCACTCTAGGAGATAAAGGATCAAATAAGCCATCATTCTGTTCTAAGGAAAATTAAGTAAAATAAAATATGATTAGGGAAAGAAAGTGGTAAGTAATTAGAAAGCTTCAGATGTTTTGCTATGACATTTAAAAGGCAGGAGAAATTCTCTTTGGCTGGAGGACCCAGAGAGTTAACACAAATACTTCTGTAGTTCGTTGTAAACTTATGACTATTTTGATACTTCCTGCACGCAATGGCATCAGGAATCAGGGTATGCAGATATAGATACAAATATAGGCTACGCTTCCCATCTTAGCATAGTAGCAGGCATAGAGAAGGAACACATGAAATATTTGTTGATATACAAAGGCATCAACCAAATTTTCCACTTTTAAACAAGTAACCATTTAATTAATCCTTGCTTGGACCTGAGAAGGTACTTTAAATGACTGGTCCTTTTGAGTTTTAATTGGGCTTCACCTCCATATCCTCTGGCCTTATTCTGGTATCTGACCAGTCCAGGCAAGTCCACATCCAGGCAGGATGCAGAGCAGGAAGAGGTGAACCGCAAATGCTCAGATGCTCCCCATTCTTAGCACTGACCAAATGCTGGTGCCAATTTATTCTACCTTCTCAGGGTCCTCATCCCTGCTGCCTGCTCAGACTAACTCTAGCTTCCTGGACTCTCTTCCCTGCTGTGCCCCCAAGGTCTATTTTAGCCTCGCCTAGTATTACCAGAACTGTTTATTTCTCCAGGATTTAAGTACTTGCCTATTTAATTCTTGAACTGTACTTTGTGTGGACAAAGTTGAAAAATATATAGCCAAACTATAAATAAGTGATCTTATTTCATAAACAATCTAAGTCAATATGCTCTGGTCCCAGGATGGGAGAGCCCTGCGTGATTAGCCCTAAAATATTTAGATTTTTAACAACTACCTTCCTCCTCAAGTCATAGTTTGTGTCCTACCAAAATAATTTGAACCTTCAGAGTAAGATTCTTAGGTTTCTAAACCTGTAATTTTTCTTTTTAACAATATATCTGCTAATCATAACCTCTGGTTATTCTCCTCTTAAGTCTTTTGAGGAAACTAGTTCAGATCCTTATATGCTACCAAGTCTTCGCAACGTAGGGGATATTAACAAGGGCACTACCAGATTTTAATTTGCAATGAGTCATGGTTAATGGGAATGGAAAGGAGAAAGTATTTGAATTCATAGATCTATTTCTCATGTCAGTAGTTAATAATAAGCTAGGACTTTTACCAAATCACCTTTTTTACCTTTAATGTATTTCAGTTGTTTGAGTATTTTGCTTAGCCAACTTCTGGATTTTGTCAATATATTTCCTATTCAATTAGAAAATGATGTTTATAAAATAAAATATTACCCTGTCTTCATTCTATTCAACTGTCCTTCTTTCTAGGGTCAAAATAATGTAAGCTTTTGAATTTTTTTCTTTCGTAATGATTTAATCACATCTTCTGAAGTTAGCTACAATTTGCTTCAGTGTAGGTCATGAGTTTGACAATATAATTACACTACAATTTGTTTGCCATCTTTAATGATACCTCAGCTAATTTTTTATGAATACAAATAGAGTGGGAACCACGCAGGAAGCCACTTCTTCAGTCTGTCATTGTCAATTTGCACCATGTGCTTCTTTAGTTCAAAGTATCTCCCACTTCTAATCCTACCTAAAGTATCCTATTAGCTATGAGGTCAAAAAACGATTTACTAGTGGTCCTTTGGGTCACAGGTACAACTTGTCATTTAGTCAGTCACTCAATAAATATTAATTAAGTTCCTTCTACATTTTAGACAAAATTCTAAGAACTGGAGGTACATGGGTAAATAAATAAATAAACAAAACTCGTATCCTCAAAAAGTTCCTGTTGTAGTTGGGAAGAAAGACAGTATAACTATATAACATCCTTTCAAATACTGATGCCTACCTAGATGAAACTAATGTGATAATGACTGACTGAGAATTGCTTAGGAAGAGTCTCCGATAGAGACTGAGGCATGGTGGGCAAGTCTGAGGTAAGGAGCTCCATGGAGGAGCAGCAGCAAGTTCAAGTCCCTGAGCCAGCACTGAGCTAAGGGGATGATTAAAAATCAGAAAGAAAGCCAATGTAGGTAAATGTAATCAATGAGGGAATTAATGAAGCTAATGAATACTGAACAGATTCGAAGGACCTGGCGGGTCACCAAAGGAGCTTCCATTTTATTCTAGTTCATTCCTGGAAGTCTTTCCAACATTTTAATCATGAAATAACAAGCTCTGACTTGCTCTTGACAGTTACCATCCTGGACGCCATGTGGAGAACAGAATACAGGTCACGGTGTGGGTGCTGAGAAACTAGTCAGGAAGTTGTTGCAATCATCCAAGAGAAATATGGGAGTGGGCTGGCTTGGAGTGGTAGCACTGGAAATAGAAGCTTTTGCATTACGTGTCGGAGGTATCAACAAGGACTTACTTTCAGATTGGAATCTGGTTATGAAGAGAAAAATATAAAACTGAGTTTTTGTTTTGGTGTGCTATGGGGTGGATGGGAAAGAATTGAGGAGAAGGGAGTTCTGGAGTATAGGAGAAAGTCAGTGGTTCTGGTTTGGCCATGTTGACATTGAGATATCTTGGATGGACATCCAAATAGAGATTAAGTAGGTAGTGACGTAAGTCTGGACTCAGCAGATAAACTGGACTGGAGCTGAATTAGATAACCTGGAAGAAAGTACAGATAGAGAAGAGAGGATGACTGAGGACAGACTCCTCGAATAAGCCAGCATTTTGTGATCATCTAAAGAAGGAGCCAGGAGAGAGAAGGAAAAAGCTGAGACAAATGAGAGAGCCAGGAACTAGAGTAAGGTTGTCATGGTTGCTGTTTTGTCTCAAGTCTCCAAAAACAGTGTTTCAAAAGGAGGGCACCATCAACCTTATTGATTGCTGCTAAGAGGCAGAGAAAATGAACCACTTGGCAAGATACAGATCATTGGAATGTGGAAAGAGAGGTACAAGAGAAGGAAACATATAGAAATGAAAGAATAGAGGCTCAATAATGGTACATAATTTGAATCCAGGAGGGAGAAGGTAGTGCCTGACTACTGAGGGGTGGCAGGTGTGGAAATCTCACTAGGGAGCACAGTAACTCTTTTTTTGTGAATGATAGAATGACAAAATCTAGGGCCAAAATTCAGGTTCTAGAAGCAAGAGCAAAGACTATATAACTAAACAGCCTAGGCCAAATTTTGTGACTGACTAATTGAGATCTGTTGAGCTTGTGGAGCATGCTGTGTCTCCATCCTAAAATGCCCTTGTAGCTTCTGACCTACACAATTGTTTGCCAGGTTGGCTTAGCTTCTGTCTCTTCCACCATGAGTCCTCCATGAAACCCCCTTCCAGTGATGTGCTATGAAAGAGAGTGACATTTCCAACCAGAGGAGTACCACTCTTTGAGCAGGACATGAACAGGAAATAAAATAAGGTATAAAGCAATCACGACAATAGCAGCAGGAAGCAGAGAGTGGCATCACAGCAGGGTAGAAAACAGGCCATGGGGAGACTGGTGTGGTCCCACCTGGGCAGAGATCGGAAGGAAGCAGAAATTCAGATCTGCAGAGATGAGGGAAAGGGAAATGAGGAGAAGAGACTGAGTGACACATGACTCCATTAGACTAGAAAGCCTGATATTAAGAGATTATACGTATCTGTAAACAACAAAACTCTGTAAAAGCAAGAAAAACAAAATTTTTAAAAAATGGCAAAAAAAAGATAGGTCCATTTAAAGAACCCAAGTGTAACTAACACATCTTGTGTTATCTTAACAGTGAATAAAGACAATCCCTGGGAACATTTTCATGGGGAAAAAAAAAGAAATCTTCAGTGTTGAGTTTGGAAAGGTAGATTTTGGCAGAACAGCAGAAAGCCTGAAAATCAGGTTAAGGGACTTGGGCTGCATTTGCAAAGAAAGAAATCTCAGGAAGGTTTGTGTACAAGATGATGTGATGATCAAAATGGTGAAAGCACAAAATGAAATTAGTCAGGCATTCATCTTAGAGGCTGTTATAATATGCCTGGTGGGATGTGCTCATAGCTTTCCAATAGATTACATAATTTCAAAGTAGCAGTGTGCTCCTGGAAACATATAGAAATGAAAGAATAGAGGCTCAATAATGGTACATAATTTGAATCCAGGAGGGAGAAGGTAGTGCCTGACTACTGAGGGGTGGCAGGTGTGGAAATCTCACTAGGGAGCACAGTAACTCTTTTTTTGTGAATGATAGAATGACAAAATCTAGGGCCAAAATTCAGGTTCTAGAAGCAAGAGCAAAGACTATATAACTAAACAGCCTAGGCCAAATTTTGTGACTGACTAATTGAGATCTGTTGAGCTTGTGGAGCATGCTGTGTCTCCATCCTAAAATGCCCTTGTAGCTTCTGACCTACACAATTGTTTGCCAGGTTGGCTTAGCTTCTGTCTCTTCCACCATGAGTCCTCCATGAAACCCCCTTCCAGTGATGTGCTATGAAAGAGAGTGACATTTCCAACCAGAGGAGTACCACTCTTTGAGCAGGACATGAACAGGAAATAAAATAAGGTATAAAGCAATCACGACAATAGCAGCAGGAAGCAGAGAGTGGCATCACAGCAGGGTAGAAAACAGGCCATGGGGAGACTGGTGTGGTCCCACCTGGGCAGAGATCGGAAGGAAGCAGAAATTCAGATCTGCAGAGATGAGGGAAAGGGAAATGAGGAGAAGAGACTGAGTGACACATGACTCCATTAGACTAGAAAGCCTGATATTAAGAGATTATACGTATCTGTAAACAACAAAACTCTGTAAAAGCAAGAAAAACAAAATTTTTAAAAAATGGCAAAAAAAAGATAGGTCCATTTAAAGAACCCAAGTGTAACTAACACATCTTGTGTTATCTTAACAGTGAATAAAGACAATCCCTGGGAACATTTTCATGGGGAAAAAAAAAGAAATCTTCAGTGTTGAGTTTGGAAAGGTAGATTTTGGCAGAACAGCAGAAAGCCTGAAAATCAGGTTAAGGGACTTGGGCTGCATTTGCAAAGAAAGAAATCTCAGGAAGGTTTGTGTACAAGATGATGTGATGATCAAAATGGTGAAAGCACAAAATGAAATTAGTCAGGCATTCATCTTAGAGGCTGTTATAATATGCCTGGTGGGATGTGCTCATAGCTTTCCAATAGATTACATAATTTCAAAGTAGCAGTGTGCTCCTAGGAAGAATATGCATCAGGGATTCTATGAGAATCTTTCTCCTTTTCCTTTTTATTTTGTTTTTGACTCCTAGTCTCCTGGAGAAAGAAAACACAAAATGTTTTCCACACATCAGCCAAAATGTCCTGTTTCAGAAACAGCTCCCCTTCTTTTTTAAAATTAAAAAAGAAAAAAGGGAAATTTTCTCTCCAGCTTTTTTGTTCTGGCCCAGGTGGCGCTAGGGCAAAGAACCTGCCCACCAATGCAGGAGACCCAAGAGAAGGACATTCCATTCCTGGCTTAGGAAGACGCCCTGGAAGGGGAAATGGCAATCCACTCCAATATTCTTGCCAGAAAATTCCATGGGCAGGGGAGTGTGATGGGTTACAGTCCATGAGATCGCCATGGGTTGGACACGACTGAGTAAGTTTCACCTTATCAACTTATAGCACCTATGATTCTGAAGGCTTGAAGCAGTGGTAATTAAATATTTGACTTCTGCAAAAGGGAATGGCTAGAAAATATTATATAGAATCTCTGATCACACCTTAATGCCATTTATATGAAGACATAACTGAGGTTATTATTCATGTCTGACCACAGTTTCCAGAGCCTGAAAGATATTTGAAGGATGTTATGTCACACTTAATCAGCCCCACAAGTCGGAGCTTGATTTTAGCTTCCTGGCAACTTGAAATTGTGTTTGTGGGATGGGACAGGGTTCAGTCCATTTGAATTCAGTTGCTGGAATGAAAGATAGGTCCATTTAAAGAACCCAAGTGTAACTAACACATCTTGTGTTATCTTAACAGTGAATAAAGACAATCCCTGGGAACATTTTCATGGGGAAAAAAAAAGAAATCTTCAGTGTTGAGTTTGGAAAGGTAGATTTTGGCAGAACAGCAGAAAGCCTGAAAATCAGGTTAAGGGACTTGGGCTGCATTTGCAAAGAAAGAAATCTCAGGAAGGTTTGTGTACAAGATGATGTGATGATCAAAATGGTGAAAGCACAAAATGAAATTAGTCAGGCATTCATCTTAGAGGCTGTTATAATATGCCTGGTGGGATGTGCTCATAGCTTTCCAATAGATTACATAATTTCAAAGTAGCAGTGTGCTCCTAGGAAGAATATGCATCAGGGATTCTATGAGAATCTTTCTCCTTTTCCTTTTTATTTTGTTTTTGACTCCTAGTCTCCTGGAGAAAGAAAACACAAAATGTTTTCCACACATCAGCCAAAATGTCCTGTTTCAGAAACAGCTCCCCTTCTTTTTTAAAATTAAAAAAGAAAAAAGGGAAATTTTCTCTCCAGCTTTTTTGTTCTGGCCCAGGTGGCGCTAGGGCAAAGAACCTGCCCACCAATGCAGGAGACCCAAGAGAAGGACATTCCATTCCTGGCTTAGGAAGACGCCCTGGAAGGGGAAATGGCAATCCACTCCAATATTCTTGCCAGAAAATTCCATGGGCAGGGGAGTGTGATGGGTTACAGTCCATGAGATCGCCATGGGTTGGACACGACTGAGTAAGTTTCACCTTATCAACTTATAGCACCTATGATTCTGAAGGCTTGAAGCAGTGGTAATTAAATATTTGACTTCTGCAAAAGGGAATGGCTAGAAAATATTATATAGAATCTCTGATCACACCTTAATGCCATTTATATGAAGACATAACTGAGGTTATTATTCATGTCTGACCACAGTTTCCAGAGCCTGAAAGATATTTGAAGGATGTTATGTCACACTTAATCAGCCCCACAAGTCGGAGCTTGATTTTAGCTTCCTGGCAACTTGAAATTGTGTTTGTGGGATGGGACAGGGTTCAGTCCATTTGAATTCAGTTGCTGGAATGAAAGGAATATGGTCTCTTGCACAATTATACAGGAGATAATTCTTTCTAGAAATACTCCAAAAACAGACTCGCCAAACTGGTCAATTCTTCTCTGCCTTGGGTCAGTTTTTGTAGTTTTCCAGTTTGTATAGTTTTCATAGCTTCATAGCTTTTAGTCTGCACACCCCCAAACCTTGCCCTAGGATTTCTTCTCTACTTTAACTAGCCTGTATTCTCTTGCTGCCCTCCAAATTTCAATGATTGAAAAATGCCTCTTTGGGGATCAGATAAGCTTTGGGGAATTTAATATCCTTGTAAAGAAAATAGCACAGGTGCTATATAAACAGAAGTTTAAAACTAGATCCATGTTTTCACAAGTCTTTAGGAATTTTATTTAAAAAATAATCACAAGACATCTAATTTTTTTCAAAAATATCTGAAAATCTTACTACAAAATCTAAAATCAGGAAGGCTTCAGAAACATTATTGCAACCAGGCAGAATTCTTCATGGAGCTTCTCTTTTTTCCTTTTTTATACATCTCAATAAAACATAAGCTCTGCACTAGGAAACAGCAGCTTCAAACACCCCAAGCTCATCTGTGCGTTTATAGAGAGATGGAACAGGAGGATGACTTTTAAATCAGTAAAATCTGGTAGTATCAGAACTGAAGATAAATTGGAAAATGAAGAAAATTCTCCTCATGTATTTCAAATGAAATATTGAAAATTCAGAAATAGGATTCCTTATAATGGGAGGTATGCCAAATTTAGACATACTGGCGGATACATTCATTACTGGGAGCACAGCTAGTAAAACCATCAGCAGGAAAGTGACTATCAGTACAACTTTGATCCAGAATTTCACTTATAAATTTGCAAATCATCAGCATTTATCATGGGCCGACATTGTAGTTTGTATTGTTCTTTATTATCCACCCTATCTGCCTTTCTCTCTTCCCATTCCTCTGTCAGACAGTAGTCAGTTTCTCAAATTCATTACCAAGGGGAAAACCTTATGTCAGGCTAAGTATTTCTGGTCTCTTATTTTTATCCACCCTATCAAAAAAGCCTTTGGGTTCGGGTCCATTTGAATTCAGTTGCTGGAATGAAAGGAATATGGTCTCTTGCACAATTATACAGGAGATAATTCTTTCTAGAAATACTCCAAAACAGACTCGCCAAACTGGTCAATTCTTCTCTGCCTTGGGTCAGTTTTTGTAGTTTTCCAGTTTGTATAGTTTTCATAGCTTCATAGCTTTTAGTCTGCACACCCCCAAACCTTGCCCTAGGATTTCTTCTCTACTTTAACTAGCCTGTATTCTCTTGCTGCCTCCAAATTTCAATGATTGAAAAATGCCTCTTTGGGGATCAGATAAGCTTTGGGGAATTTAATATCCTTGTAAAGAAAATAGCACAGGTGCTATATAAACAGAAGTTTAAAACTAGATCCATGTTTTCACAAGTCTTTAGGAATTTTATTTAAAAAATAATCACAAGACATCTAATTTTTTTCAAAAATATCTGAAAATCTTACTACAAAATCTAAAATCAGGAAGGCTTCAGAAACATTATTGCAACCAGGCAGAATTCTTCATGGAGCTTCTCTTTTTTCCTTTTTTATACATCTCAATAAAACATAAGCTCTGCACTAGGAAACAGCAGCTTCAAACACCCCAAGCTCATCTGTGCGTTTATAGAGAGATGGAACAGGAGGATGACTTTTAAATCAGTAAAATCTGGTAGTATCAGAACTGAAGATAAATTGGAAAATGAAGAAAATTCTCCTCATGTATTTCAAATGAAATATTGAAAATTCAGAAATAGGATTCCTTATAATGGGAGGTATGCCAAATTTAGACATACTGGCGGATACATTCATTACTGGGAGCACAGCTAGTAAAACCATCAGCAGGAAAGTGACTATCAGTACAACTTTGATCCAGAATTTCACTTATAAATTTGCAAATCATCAGCATTTATCATGGGCCGACATTGTAGTTTGTATTGTTCTTTATTATCCACCCTATCTGCCTTTCTCTCTTCCCATTCCTCTGTCAGACAGTAGTCAGTTTCTCAAATTCATTACCAAGGGGAAAACCTTATGTCAGGCTAAGTATTTCTGGCTCATCTACTATTTCCTCATACACTCTCTTTATCATCTTTCTTTAGGTGGTCAAAATTAAATTAGATGTTCCTCTTCCTTTACTACTCTTTTTCATAAAGTATATGAAGAATATACTTTTCAATTTATAATGGAAAACTGACATCAAAAGAAGATAAAATGGACTTTTCTCAAAAGCATATGCTGCATAATAAGAATGGAGTAAAACACCTAAACATCGTAAGCTTCTATGGAGGTGGTAGATAGGGATGGAGGATGAAAGAAAAAACAACACATTATTACTTTTTCCCCAAACAAATTATTCTGTGAAAAGCAGGTTTAGAGGATGTCATTTAATACCCAGTCAAAGTGAGTTGTAGTTAAAACTTTGAACTCTAAGCTTATTTTCTTAAAATTGAAGATTTTGCAGAACATTTCATTTATCCCAAATATTCATCCCCTTAGACAGAGAAAAAGAGATCTTTGAAAAGACTCTTAGAATGGACTGATCTGTAGAAAATCAAAATATTTAATCCATATAACCTTTTTTCAAACCGCAAAAGCAATTCTGGTGAAAAGAAAAAATAGGAAACCTTGAAGACATTACAGGCCTTGCTTCAAATTATTCATTCTACTACTTACTGTTTCAAATGGAGATAACAACACCCCTACCTTGCTAAGATGGCCTGAGGAGTAAAGGAGGTAATACGTATCAATTGGCTTACCTTCAGAGTGTCAGATTCATAGCTGGCACATGGTAAACAAAAGAAAAAGTCTCTTTATTTCCCTCTCCAATTTAACCTTCAGGCCCATACACAAAACAGTACAACCCCCTCCACCAAATACTTTTACACACTAGGGATACAACAAGCAATTTCAATTTAAACTAGAGACTAATTTAGGAATGTATCACAAGAACATACCATTAATATTATTGTACTGTTTTAGGGTAGCCTCAGATGGCCTCATAAAGGGACAGAAGAAGGCTATGATGGCTCACCAAGCCTCTTCTTGGATCTTCATCAATGAAAGGACATTCATTACCAGGTAACTATATACTTGCATTATATGTTATTCTGGTCATCAGTCACCTATGGATTATAGTTTATGTATATTATGCATATAAGCTTCAGTTTGAAAATTGAACTGCATTGAAAAAACTTGAAATATGGCATCACTACATGTTCTCATTATCCTCATTTGCTGTGAAAAGAACCCAGTGAATTATATGTTATAAAATTTACATGAGGGCTTTGTAAAATATTTCAGAAGATATGAGATAAACAGAATCTAAATTTGGTCCTTCCCATAGGAATTATAGTACAGTGTAAATGTATATCAATACAAAAGCATGATCTACAATCCATAAGATCAATGATAAAATCATCAGTTGAGACACTGAATAAGAAATTGAATAGGTGAAAAACAACACTTTTTTTAAAATTCTGTGAAAAGCAGGTTTAGAGGATGTCATTTAATACCCAGTCAAAGTGAGTTGTAGTTAAAACTTTGAACTCTAAGCTTATTTTCTTAAAATTGAAGATTTTGCAGAACATTTCATTTATCCCAAATATTCATCCCCTTAGACAGAGAAAAAGAGATCTTTGAAAAGACTCTTAGAATGGACTGATCTGTAGAAAATCAAAATATTTAATCCATATAACCTTTTTTCAAACCGCAAAAGCAATTCTGGTGAAAAGAAAAAATAGGAAACCTTGAAGACATTACAGGCCTTGCTTCAAATTATTCATTCTACTACTTACTGTTTCAAATGGAGATAACAACACCCCTACCTTGCTAAGATGGCCTGAGGAGTAAAGGAGGTAATACGTATCAATTGGCTTACCTTCAGAGTGTCAGATTCATAGCTGGCACATGGTAAACAAAAGAAAAAGTCTCTTTATTTCCCTCTCCAATTTAACCTTCAGGCCCATACACAAAACAGTACAACCCCCTCCACCAAATACTTTTACACACTAGGGATACAACAAGCAATTTCAATTTAAACTAGAGACTAATTTAGGAATGTATCACAAGAACATACCATTAATATTATTGTACTGTTTTAGGGTAGCCTCAGATGGCCTCATAAAGGGACAGAAGAAGGCTATGATGGCTCACCAAGCCTCTTCTTGGATCTTCATCAATGAAAGGACATTCATTACCAGGTAACTATATACTTGCATTATATGTTATTCTGGTCATCAGTCACCTATGGATTATAGTTTATGTATATTATGCATATAAGCTTCAGTTTGAAAATTGAACTGCATTGAAAAAACTTGAAATATGGCATCACTACATGTTCTCATTATCCTCATTTGCTGTGAAAAGAACCCAGTGAATTATATGTTATAAAATTTACATGAGGGCTTTGTAAAATATTTCAGAAGATATGAGATAAACAGAATCTAAATTTGGTCCTTCCCATAGGAATTATAGTACAGTGTAAATGTATATCAATACAAAAGCATGATCTACAATCCATAAGATCAATGATAAAATCATCAGTTGAGACACTGAATAAGAAATTGAATAAACATGTTCCTGAAAACTGCAAAGCCATAGCCTATCGTGGAATAATCATTCTTTCTCATAAATAGTCGTCTAACCTCAACAAAAGTTAAATTTCTATTTTAATGGTTGGCATAGTTCTCAGGAGTAGCATTAAGTAGAGGATCTAAGCCCCCTCATAAATGATATATATCAAAGAATTAGCCCACAGGCCTAAACCAGACTTTCCTGTCCTCTCCTTCTCTTCCTTGCTCCTCGGGACACACTTTATTTTTTACAGTCTCCGTCTTGATGTTAGCTTATGTAAGAGATGGCCAATAGCTATGGCTATTTTCTTATAGACAGAAAATAGCATATCATGTTAGCTTAGGTATAATAGACCAGAGATGTGAAAACTCTAAGAGTAAACGTAAAAGATGAACCTGGCTTAGCTAAAGCAGAAGGTGAAGAAGACAAAGACACAAAGATAAGAAGGAAAAAAATGTGACCCCTGAAACATGGCCTATGTCTTACAGGGAAGAGAAACACAGCTAAATAAATGATAAAGTGATATACATGATGCAAGACTGCACAATAGGAAAGCAAAAAGAACAAATATAGGCAAAATGGAATCAAAGTCACAACTGGAGAATGAGCACAAAATATAGGAGATGGGAAGAAGGCAGAAAGATAGAGGATTCACTCATTCATTCCTCAAATACTAGATAACTGTTCCCTGTGAACAGGTACTCTTGTGGACCCTGAGAGTTCAGTAATGAGTGAAACAAACCCTTACCTTCTTGGGGATGCCTCCTAAAAAAGGGAAACAGTCCATATGTAGAATAAAAGATGCACTATGAGATGCTGAAATATATGGAAAATAAAAATAAATGTAGAAAGGGAGAGCTTCTCTAGTGGTCCAGTGGGTTAGGACACCACCTTGCAGTGCAAGGGGCACTGGTTTGATCCCTGGCCTGGGAAGATCCCATGTGCTGCGGAGTGGCTGGACCAATGTGGCCAATTACCGAACTGGAGCTCTAGGAGTGCAAGCGCCCAGAGCCGGTGCTCTGAGATAACAGAGGCCACTGCAATGGGAGGCCCACAAGGGCCAAAGAACAAAGATGGATGAAAATAGATAAATGAAAGACCAATAGAAGTGACCCGCCCGTCCCCCTTCCTCCCCAACCTGCCCCCTCCCCAAATAAATAAATAATAAATATTAAAAAAAAAATGTAGAAAGGGAGTGATGATCATGGCAGGTGGAGATCAGTAAGTTAGGATTTCATATATGATGGCCAGGTAAGGTCTCAGAGAAGAGGTAGCATTGGGAAAAAAGCTTAAAGGAGGTGAGTGAATAAACTGTGTTGGTATGTGGCTGGGAGGTTTCCAGGAAAGGGGGTGCTGGGCTCACAGCCCCGAGGCAGGTATACGCCCATAAGGGTGGAGGAAGCCAATATGGAAAGTGAAATAGGAAGGACAGTAGATGAGGTCAGGGCACAATGCAGCCAGAAGATGCAGGGCCACTGCAAATTTTTGAGAAGTTTGGAGTCCAGAGTAAAGATTGGAGGTCAGGTGAAGAAGACAAAGACACAAAGATAAGAAGGAAAAAATGTGACCCTGAAACATGGCCTATGTCTTACAGAGAAGAGAAACACAGCTAAATAAATGATAAAGTGATATACATGATGCAAGACTGCACAATAGGAAAGCAAAAAGAACAAATATAGGCAAAATGGAATCAAAGTCACAACTGGAGAATGAGCACAAAATATAGGAGATGGGAAGAAGGCAGAAAGATAGAGGATTCACTCATTCATTCCTCAAATACTAGATAACTGTTCCCTGTGAACAGGTACTCTTGTGGACCCTGAGAGTTCAGTAATGAGTGAAACAAACCCTTACCTTCTTGGGGATGCCTCCTAAAAAAGGGAAACAGTCCATATGTAGAATAAAAGATGCACTATGAGATGCTGAAATATATGGAAAATAAAAATAAATGTAGAAAGGGAGAGCTTCTCTAGTGGTCCAGTGGGTTAGGACACCACCTTGCAGTGCAAGGGGCACTGGTTTGATCCCTGGCCTGGGAAGATCCCATGTGCTGCGAGTGGCTGGACCAATGTGGCCAATTACCGAACTGGAGCTCTAGGAGTGCAAGCGCCCAGAGCCGGTGCTCTGAGATAACAGAGGCCACTGCAATGGGAGGCCCACAAGGGCCAAAGAACAAAGATGGATGAAAATAGATAAATGAAAGACCAATAGAAGTGACCCGCCCGTCCCCCTTCCTCCCCAACCTGCCCCCTCCCCAAATAAATAAATAATAAATATTAAAAAAAAAATGTAGAAAGGGAGTGATGATCATGGCAGGTGGAGATCAGTAAGTTAGGATTTCATATATGATGGCCAGGTAAGGTCTCAGAGAAGAGGTAGCATTGGGAAAAAAGCTTAAAGGAGGTGAGTGAATAAACTGTGTTGGTATGTGGCTGGGAGGTTTCCAGGAAAGGGGGTGCTGGGCTCACAGCCCCGAGGCAGGTATACGCCCATAAGGGTGGAGGAAGCCAATATGGAAAGTGAAATAGGAAGGACAGTAGATGAGGTCAGGGGCACAATGCAGCCAGAAGATGCAGGGCCACATAGGCAAGGAGTCTATTGAGAAGTTTGGAGTCCAGAGTAAAGATGATATGGCTTGGGCCAAAGAAGGTCCCCCTACAGCATGTGCCTCCTCCCACCCAAAATTATAGAAGCAACAAAGGTGTCTCTAAATGCATGGTCCTGGGTCTACACCAGTGTTTTTCCCTGTGTAAATGCCTTCTGTGCAGTGTAAGTTTAACCAACCAGGAAAACAAATTTACATACCAGGAGAGACGTTTCAAGAAGAAACAATACACAGCATAAGAGAAGAATGTACAAACCTATGTACAAATTTTCCTGTTATTCAACTCTGCTTGACTCAGGTCAGCCCATGAAATCCTGACTCTTACCCCCCATCCAAGCCAGGGCATTACTAAACCACCTCCCGGTCTGAAACTACAATCATTTTCTTTTAATTTACTTCAGCTATACAGTTGCCCTTCACCGCTTGAATTCTTGAGGAAGTAAGGTCCTTTCTCACTCATATCTTTAGAATTACTCTTGTTTTTTGCTTAGTTGCTAAGTCATCTGACTCTTTTGCGAACCTGTGGATGGTAACCCACCAGGCTTCTCTGTCCATCGGATTTCCCGGGCAAGAATACTGGAGTGGGTGGCCATTTCCCTCTCTGGGGATCTTTCTGGCCCAGGAAAAATGTCTCCTGTGTTACAAAGTGAGTTCTTTACTGCTGAGCCATCAAAGAAGCTAAGACTTACCCTTATAAGATTAAAATTCTCTCTAAACAGGCACCATATAACCCATCTAGAAGTCCACAGGCCCCTTCTGCACTCCCTGGCATCTCTATTAACTAGAATCTCTCTTCCTCTTCAAAACATCAAGACCAATGCCATAGAGAAGCCCAAGGGCCATCGCTAACTGGTATCTGTTCCCATGGGCAGTCTTTTCTTCCCAGTCCTGCTACTTGTACACATGTGTTTCTTTTTATTCTCAGCCTTGAATCATCTATTTCTCTAGAACAGCTTTCTTCCATCTTCATGATATTTTTTTCTAGTTTTTTGTTAACATATAGGTTTTTTTCCAGTATTCTTATTTTTCTTTTTTGCTTTTACAGAGTTTTGTTGTTTACAGATGATTTTTTTGTTGTTGTTCTGTTCTAAATTCATGCACGTTAGTCTCATTCATAGCCACCATCAACCAATGGCAACTCCTCCTCCTGGACACCACCTTCCTTTTATTCATCTGTGTAATCACAGGGTGAAAATCAAGAATTTCACTGAAATAAACACCTATTCCATACACTAGGGGCCACCAGGTCAACTTTTATAGCCCAGGGAACATTTCCGTTTTTTTACCCAAAGAAAAATTTACATACCAGGAGACGTTTCAAGAAGAAACAATACACAGCATAAGAGAAGAATGTACAAACCTATGTACAAATTTTCCTGTTATTCAACTCTGCTTGACTCAGGTCAGCCCATGAAATCCTGACTCTTACCCCCCATCCAAGCCAGGGCATTACTAAACCACCTCCCGGTCTGAAACTACAATCATTTTCTTTTAATTTACTTCAGCTATACAGTTGCCCTTCACCGCTTGAATTCTTGAGGAAGTAAGGTCCTTTCTCACTCATATCTTTAGAATTACTCTTGTTTTTTGCTTAGTTGCTAAGTCATCTGACTCTTTTGCGAACCTGTGGATGGTAACCCACCAGGCTTCTCTGTCCATCGGATTTCCCGGGCAAGAATACTGGAGTGGGTGGCCATTTCCCTCTCTGGGGATCTTTCTGGCCCAGGAAAAATGTCTCCTGTGTTACAAAGTGAGTTCTTTACTGCTGAGCCATCAAAGAAGCTAAGACTTACCCTTATAAGATTAAAATTCTCTCTAAACAGGCACCATATAACCCATCTAGAAGTCCACAGGCCCCTTCTGCACTCCCTGGCATCTCTATTAACTAGAATCTCTCTTCCTCTTCAAAACATCAAGACCAATGCCATAGAGAGCCCAAGGGCCATCGCTAACTGGTATCTGTTCCCATGGGCAGTCTTTTCTTCCCAGTCCTGCTACTTGTACACATGTGTTTCTTTTTATTCTCAGCCTTGAATCATCTATTTCTCTAGAACAGCTTTCTTCCATCTTCATGATATTTTTTTCTAGTTTTTTGTTAACATATAGGTTTTTTTCCAGTATTCTTATTTTTCTTTTTTGCTTTTACAGAGTTTTGTTGTTTACAGATGATTTTTTTGTTGTTGTTCTGTTCTAAATTCATGCACGTTAGTCTCATTCATAGCCACCATCAACCAATGGCAACTCCTCCTCCTGGACACCACCTTCCTTTTATTCATCTGTGTAATCACAGGGTGAAAATCAAGAATTTCACTGAAATAAACACCTATTCCATACACTAGGGGCCACCAGGTCAACTTTTATTTCCCTTGTAATAATTTACAGTTTCCCAGTCTCAGATCCTCCTTTTTTTTTCCATGAAATCCTCCCTGAACTGCATTAAGATTTTAACTAGCCTGTTAATTACTTGTGTATTTGTTCTTTTAAAATATTTATTTGCTAATTATGGCAGTATGGTTATTTTTGTAAGTTATTATATTTTATATATTTATATTATACACATTGAGAAAATGGAGAAACATAGAGATTGAAAGAATAAAAATTATCCATAATCTTACGACTCAGAAAAAGTATTTAATTTTGTCATGTTCCTCATCTTCTAAGGATTCTATTTTATACAGTTTAGATCATACAGTATCTTATTTTATACATCTGGCATTATATTATGAATATTTCTTGATACTATTAAAATATCTTCCTAAAGATGATTTTAATGACATTGCCTCACTCACCTAGAGAAAGAAATAGCAGCCCACTCCGGTGTTCTTGCTTGGAAAATTCCGTGAACAGAGGCACCTGACGGGCTGAAGTTCATGGGGTCACACAGAGTCGGGCATGACTGAAGTGACTAAGCAGCAGCAGCAGCAGCACTTGACAATATATATATCATAATATAATAATTCCTTTAATTTTGACCCTCTAGATGTCTCCTTGTGTATTTTGAATACACAATGACGAGTTCATACAGAAGTAGAATTACTCAATCAAAGTAGCATGCAAGTATAAATTTAATGCTATTATTACAAATTAGCTTTCTAAAAAATTTTGATGAGCCTTCCCTCCCACCAACAGCTTAAAGCTTCCTGGCTTGTCTTTATTGTCTCATAATAGATGCTTGGTTTCCTAAGATAGAATGTAAACCCTTTGAAGTTAAGGCCTAGTATGTTTCCCATCCTGTTTCCCAAGGTGAGATACCTGGATGACTTTGACACATGACTTTGTTTTAGCTTAAGCATAAATAATTGGTTTTTCTTTGAACACTTCTTATAAAAAGTACTAGAAAAATATACCTAGCACATGAAATCTTTGATTTCACAGACATTATTGCTCAGGACAAATAAAAATTTACTTAAAGGGAGAGTCAACTAAGCATCTTAGTTGAGCTTTTGTCATGCACAACCACAGAGCTCTAACAAATAAAAATACCCATCCTGATTCATATGGTATGGGCTCACTCACTTTATAATGTATTATATTTTAAAATTTTATTCCTCAGATAAGACTGAAAATTTAAGAGGAAAATGTGATGCTTCATATATAATATTGCAAATATGGACTTAATAAATAATACATAATTAAGTAAATATGTAAAAAAAAACTAGAAAAATATTAAGTGACAACAGATGATACTTGGAGTTGGTCAAGCTCATAAAAGCAGTACATGAGTAATTTTTTGATTCCTCATCTTCTAAGGATTCTATTTTATACAGTTTAGATCATACAGTATCTTATTTTATACATCTGGCATTATATTATGAATATTTCTTGATACTATTAAAATATCTTCCTAAAGATGATTTTAATGACATTGCCTCACTCACCTAGAGAAAGAAATAGCAGCCCACTCCGGTGTTCTTGCTTGGAAAATTCCGTGAACAGAGGCACCTGACGGGCTGAAGTTCATGGGGTCACACAGAGTCGGGCATGACTGAAGTGACTAAGCAGCAGCAGCAGCAGCACTTGACAATATATATATCATAATATAATAATTCCTTTAATTTTGACCCTCTAGATGTCTCCTTGTGTATTTTGAATACACAATGACGAGTTCATACAGAAGTAGAATTACTCAATCAAAGTAGCATGCAAGTATAAATTTAATGCTATTATTACAAATTAGCTTTCTAAAAAATTTTGATGAGCCTTCCCTCCCACCAACAGCTTAAAGCTTCCTGGCTTGTCTTTATTGTCTCATAATAGATGCTTGGTTTCCTAAGATAGAATGTAAACCCTTTGAAGTTAAGGCCTAGTATGTTTCCCATCCTGTTTCCCAAGGTGAGATACCTGGATGACTTTGACACATGACTTTGTTTTAGCTTAAGCATAAATAATTGGTTTTTCTTTGAACACTTCTTATAAAAAGTACTAGAAAAATATACCTAGCACATGAAATCTTTGATTTCACAGACATTATTGCTCAGGACAAATAAAAATTTACTTAAAGGGAGAGTCAACTAAGCATCTTAGTTGAGCTTTTGTCATGCACAACCACAGAGCTCTAACAAATAAAAATACCCATCCTGATTCATATGGTATGGGCTCACTCACTTTATAATGTATTATATTTTAAAATTTTATTCCTCAGATAAGACTGAAAATTTAAGAGGAAAATGTGATGCTTCATATATAATATTGCAAATATGGACTTAATAAATAATACATAATTAAGTAAATATGTAAAAAAAAACTAGAAAAATATTAAGTGACAACAGATGATACTTGGAGTTGGTCAAGCTCATAAAAGCAGTACATGAGTAATTATGTTGAATAATATAGCCATTGTCCTCAGCCAGAATGTAGCAATCAGTTTCCCACAAAGTTGCCTTAAAGTCAGCATTTTGGAATTTTTGTTTAATCTCTGAAAATATTTTATAAGTATATTATAATAATTAGAAATAAGAGAGATAAAGAGAGCTAACAATATTTGAGAGCATATGTGCACTTCCATTTTATAATTGGCCTATAATGAGGTATGGGCTTCTCAGGTGGCATAATGGCAAAAAAAAAAAAAATCCACCTGCTCATGCAGTAGATGCGAGACAATGGATCGATGTCTGGGTCAGGAAGATCCTTTGGAGAAGGGAATGGCTACTCACTCCAGTATTCTTGCCTGGAAAATTCTATGAACAGAGGAGCCTGGCAGACTACAGTCTATGAGGTCAAAAAGAGTTTAACATGACTGAGCGACCAAGCACAGCACAACACAGTTTATCTTCTATAGGCCAGAACCCCTTTCAGGCCCTACTATCCATGTGTTACTGCCATTCTAGATGGTAAAGTGACCCAGCCTTTACACAAACACCAAACAAGAAGATAGTGTTTCTCAAGATGTGGTCCATGGGCCACCTGTCTTCTGATTAAGGTATTTGTTAAGAATGCAGATACTGTGCTCCATACCAGAGTTAATCAGGTGAGTGTGATGTAGTTCTGAAATCTAGAAACTACTGCTTATAGAAGGAAAGGATTCAAAAATCTTTGCAAAATAGTAATCAGAAATTATAGGGATAAGACTATCTACAATATCCAACTTGTCATAAATCTGACGAACACCTCCGTTCATTTATTCACTTAAGTATTTATTCAGCTTCCACTCTGCAACAAGCATTGTTCTGGCAAATAAAGCAGCAATCCCCAACTTATTAAGGGATGCTGATTTTCATGTACAGAAATACATGAAAATGATGAAAATTAATAGAAAAATAGACAGCCCTTAATGCTTTCAGCAAATTTCATAAGGACTACAAATGATCCATGCAATACGTCTTGATTCTATAGCACAGTAAGCAATGTAACATTTGCATCTTACTACTGGATAAGAATTCTTTCAGTTAGGAAACTTCCCTGAGTGAAGGGCATTGGCAGAAGTCAACTTCATGCTCAAATAACTAAGGTTCCGGTTGCTATTTCCTTGCCTGGGGTTATAACTGCTCTGTTGCTTCACTTGGTAAATATTCTTAGTGAGCTAAATAGTTTGAAAAAAAAATGAAAGTGGTTCCATGTGGTTGCTTTCAAAGTACTTACACGTCAGGTCTTAGACTGAAATCTGGGCATTTTGTTTAGTTTGTATTAGTCACTCAATCACGTCTGACTCTTTGTGACCCCATAGACTATAGCCTACCAGGTTCCTCTGTCCATGGGATTCTTCAGGCAAAAATACTAGAGAGGGTAGCCATTCCCTACTTCAAGGGATCTTCCTGACCCAGGGATGTAACTTTGATCCTCCTACATTGCAGAAAGATTCTTTACTATCTGAGCCACCAGGGAAACCCAAAAATACTGGAATGGATTGTTATTCCCTTCTCCAGGGAATGCAGAATTCGAACCCGTGTCTCCTGCATTTGGGGCATTTTAGGGGTGACTAAATGCCTATCCTAAATTCAAATCCTATTTCAGAATACACATCAGATTTCACTCTTAGAACTTGTTTGAAAATTTTCCTCCTACTTAGGAACCTAATTCAAACCCTTGCAGGCTGCAACTCTTAAAACAGTGACCACAAGGCACATGTGCATTCCTGTCCTTACTAACTAGCTTTAATTAGCATGATGTAACCAATTTTAGCAGAAAGTCTATCATTGCAAACAGTTTATTCTTCCAAGAATGTTGGCCGGCACCCTTTGCTAAAACAAAGGAACCAGCCACCTGTACCTCTGAACACAAATTCAACACAGAGGGCCAGTGTTCTTGAGGCTGCCTCCTGCCTAGCCAGCAGAGCCAGAGGGCCATGTATGTGCAGGTCCTGTGGCCAGGGTCTTCTGTTGATCAAAGAAATTGCAGCAAACATCACAAGCCCCAGCATGCCCTGCGGTAGGTGTGTAAAGAGAGGACACTACTCTTCTGAAGGATGTTGGATTTTAGTTTTTAAGAAAGCACAAGAGAGCCCTCCCTGGCATATTTTTATAGGAATGAGGATTTTAAAATAAGCCAGGGAAAATGTTTGAAATACATCTAGGACCATTTCCTTTAAAATGGAAGAAATTTTTTTCTATGTGGGAGGGTTTTGTAATTTATATAAATAAATGGTGGCCTAGTAAAATATGTTTCCCCATAACTTCGGTTAGAATATTCTTAGTGAGCTAAATAGTTTGAAAAAAAAATGAAAGTGGTTCCATGTGGTTGCTTTCAAAGTACTTACACGTCAGGTCTTAGACTGAAATCTGGGCATTTTGTTTAGTTTGTATTAGTCACTCAATCACGTCTGACTCTTTGTGACCCCATAGACTATAGCCTACCAGGTTCCTCTGTCCATGGGATTCTTCAGGCAAAAATACTAGAGAGGGTAGCCATTCCCTACTTCAAGGGATCTTCCTGACCCAGGGATGTAACTTTGATCCTCCTACATTGCCGAAAGATTCTTTACTATCTGAGCCACCAGGAAACCCAAAAATACTGGAATGGATTGTTATTCCTTCTCCAGGGAATGCAGAATTCGAACCCGTGTCTCCTGCATTTGGGGCATTTTAGGGGTGACTAAATGCCTATCCTAAATTCAAATCCTATTTCAGAATACACATCAGATTTCACTCTTAGAACTTGTTTGAAAATTTTCCTCCTACTTAGGAACCTAATTCAAACCCTTGCAGGCTGCAACTCTTAAAACAGTGACCACAAGGCACATGTGCATTCCTGTCCTTACTAACTAGCTTTAATTAGCATGATGTAACCAATTTTAGCAGAAAGTCTATCATTGCAAACAGTTTATTCTTCCAAGAATGTTGGCCGGCACCCTTTGCTAAAACAAAGGAACCAGCCACCTGTACCTCTGAACACAAATTCAACACAGAGGGCCAGTGTTCTTGAGGCTGCCTCCTGCCTAGCCAGCAGAGCCAGAGGGCCATGTATGTGCAGGTCCTGTGGCCAGGGTCTTCTGTTGATCAAAGAAATTGCAGCAAACATCACAAGCCCCAGCATGCCCTGCGGTAGGTGTGTAAAGAGAGGACACTACTCTTCTGAAGGATGTTGGATTTTAGTTTTTAAGAAAGCACAAGAGAGCCCTCCCTGGCATATTTTTATAGGAATGAGGATTTTAAAATAAGCCAGGGAAAATGTTTGAAATACATCTAGGACCATTTCCTTTAAAATGGAAGAAATTTTTTTCTATGTGGGAGGGTTTTTTTTTGTAATTTATATAAATAAATGGTGGCCTAGTAAAAATATGTTGTTATTATGAGAAATTGGATATCACAATTTCACAAAGAGGTAGATAATATCACTCCCAGACATGTGACAATGGTCATTAAGCCTTATATCTGATATTTTTCAATGAGTATGTATTTTTAACAGGCATTCAGCATATCAGTATGACTATTATTCACAAGAATATTTATCTACTCCACATTTCATAATTCAGTCACTTTAGTCCACTAAAAACAAGATTATCTTTCTGCCCAATACACCCTGAAAATGTTTCAATAGAAAGTCTGAATTCAATAGAATTCTGATGAAGTCAGAATTCAAAGACTCTAAAAATAGATGACAGAGTTTACTTGAACCTCAGGTCTTCTTAACTATGCTGGAAAAAGGTCATTCCTGTCTAGGGCTTCCCTGGCAGTCTACTGGTTAAGAATGTACCTTGCACTGCAAGGGATGCGGGTTCAGTCCGTGGTCCAGGAAGATCTCACCTGCCACCCCTACTGAGTCTGCACTCTGGAGCCCAAGAGCCACAACCACTGAACCCACATGTAATAAGAAGCCTATGTACCACACCTAGAGAAAAGCCTCCAGGAGCCACAATGGCAGAGCTCATGTGTACCACCAACTGAAGCCTCAGTGCCCTAGAACTCTTGGTCTGCCACAAGAGAACCACCACAATGAGAAACCCATGCACTAGAGAGTAGTCCCTGCTCTCTGCAACTAGAGAAAAGCCTGCGAGGAGCAACAGACCCAGTAGCACAGCCAAAAATAATAAACTAATTAATTAATTTAAAAATTGTTCCTCTTTAAAGACTGGTCAAGGATTCAGTTTTATATATGTTTTTCCCTAATCAAATAACTACCATGAGCCAGGTGCTGTACTAGAAGCCTAGAAGCTGGGGTAGCAATTCTGAATGAAAACACACGAAGAACCCTGCTTTCATGGAGGCTGTAGTGTGAAGCCACACGTCTCCAACTTGAGTCTTCATCAGAATCACCGGACAACTTGGGAAAGTAAAGATTGCTGGGTGCCATTTCCAGGATTTCTGATCCAGGAGGTCTGGGATGACTCAGTGGCTAAGAATCCACTTGCCAATGTAGCAGACCTGGGTTCAAACCCTGGGTGGGGAAGTAGGAAACACTGGAAGTGCTATTCACGATCAGTTTCAACAAGCCCTCATACAATCCTGATACTTGCTTTGATTCTAGAACCGTTTATCTAACAGAGCACATACACCCCTGGCTCATGTGTTATCCACACGTTCGGGGCACACAGTTTTTCTGTAGTTTTCAAGCAGTATTTTTGTGGGCACTAGACGTTTCTTTGTTCTGTTCTAAACAATCAGCTACCACAGGAAACAAGAGTGTTTCATCAGAGAGGTAGTTTCAAGTTGCTGCTTTGGATTAAAATAGAAATCGAAAAATCAGTAGTGAGTTGTGGATTGTGTCAGGGCTAGGAGTCGAGACCATACTTCTCTGTTTTAGACCAGAAAAGGAGATGATAGAGCAGACTGCCCTCATTCTTTCTTCCCTGTCCACAAATTGCTCGGGCTGCCCCTAGGAAGTCAGCTGCATAAAATAACAGAAACCAAGGTCTAAGGCAGAAGCAATTCATTACAGTCATCAACTGAAATAATAGATAATGCATTTTTTCTAATCTTTTTTTATAAACATCTACAGAAGCCAAACCATAGAAGGAAAGGGAGCGGATATGTGTCCTCCTTTATCTGAAGTTATTAGAAAACAAGCTCATGTATTAGAATATCAAATACTTATAAAGGTATGTGTTAGTCACCCAGTCGTGTCCAACTCTTTGCAACCCTATGGACGGTAGCTCTCCAGGTTCCTCTGTCCATGGGATTTCCCAGGCAAATATACTGGAGTGGGTTGCTATACCCTCCTCCATAGGATCTTCCTGATCCAGGAATCAAACCCAAGTTTCTTGCATTGCAGGTAGATTCTCTACCACTAAGCCACCTGGCAAGCCCTGAGGTGAGCTCCATCTGATTATATTACCTTACTGATTAGATGACTAATAGATCTCAGGAAACTGCCAGGTCCTTTTCATTACCAATTGTCAGCACTGACAGAGAGTTAGGGTCTTAAGATAGAACTGCTTGGAAGAACAAGACACACAAGCCACGGGCACAATCATCCCATCCACCAGCAGTAACTAATGATACTTGAGCAGAGTTGCTAGAGATGTCAGAAGCCCCTCTTTTTCAAAAAGGGAAGTACTTCAAAGGAAGTCAGGAGAGTTAAATTCAGGGCTCCCTGATCATTTCAGTTTTGCATTTTTACTTCAATGGAGATAGTGCTCCTCTCCCCAGCTTCTCAGTATTCAAACCGTGGAACCCAGTCCTTTCATTTGCAATGGAAATGAATAGCCTACTTTGCTAGCTGAGGAGAGCCTGTAAGCAAAGGTTGAAAAGCAATCTATTTTCCTCCTCGTCTGAGCCAGGAGATGAGGCCAAAGGCAAAAAGAACTGGAGCTGGGGTTTCTTATGGAAGAGGGACTGCAGATGTCTGCAATTTTAATTCCAGGATTCGAGTTGACAGTAATGAAGGATAAAGTGGGTTAAGAGAATCTTGCTACCACAGGCAGACGTCAGTAATATGAATGATGGTTTATCTTGGCAAAGAGTTTAATTATAAGGCTTTACTGGTTCTTTTGTCCTCATATTTCCTGCTCATCTGTCCAAAAAACTACAGGACTCTGTTACATTTTATGGAAGTGAAATTATGAAAACATTGACTGCATTATGCCTTTACTATATGAAGTTTGGAATAAACATAGAATTTTTAAAATCACCATCTTAATTCTCAGAAAACGATCAACTGAGTGTTTTACATGCTCATATGTTGTTTATAAAAATCACTATGAATCAAGTCTTGAATTCAGTTTTCTGAAACTGACATTAAATTGTTACCCTCACTGCTGAAATGTAACAGTATGTGTAACAAATGTGGCAGAGAACAAGCTACCATTTTTATTCTGCGTTAATTTTTCATGTCTTTGAAGACACTCTTTCAAATGTTCTAGGTTTCTGCTCTTGAACGTGGCTGCGCACACAGCAGAATGCTGTCTCTTGTGCTGTTGTACTGTGTAGTTCAGTGGCTGCCTGGCTGGGAGCCTGAGTATTTTTCAGCAAGTTTCCAAGAGGCAGAAATAACACAAACTCAGGAAGCAAATCTATGGCCAAATATGCCTTTGATGACTCCATTGGGTTAGGTTTTCCACTGAAGTTTACTTCCTGTCATGTGAAAGTCTCTGAAATTTGTATTGGACAACCACATACAACTCTGTTTATGGTTTGCCTTTGCCCAAATTATAAAATCACTTAGTAAGGAATGAGAGGGGTTTTTTAGTTTCCAAGAAGAGGATCAGAGATCCACTTAAGTGTGCTGCAAATCATTACTCAATTGAGAGAGAACTCACAAATAAAAGTTGGCATTCATTCTGTCTGTGGATGAAGGGCCTAACTCACTTTCACCCACCATGCTGTCCAGTGTCTGTGCATCTTACCATTTACAAAATTAAATGCAAAGTGTTTCTTTCGGCCAGCCTAATAGCGTGATAAGATTGAGGAACTCCTCCCTTGCTCAGTCCATTATTCATGACCAACATCAGACTGTGGTAATTCCAGGATTCGAGTTGACAGTAATGAAGGATAAAGTGGGTTAAGAGAATCTTGCTACCACAGGCAGACGTCAGTAATATGAATGATGGTTTATCTTGGCAAAGAGTTTAATTATAAGGCTTTACTGGTTCTTTTGTCCTCATATTTCCTGCTCATCTGTCCAAAAAACTACAGGACTCTGTTACATTTTATGGAAGTGAAATTATGAAAACATTGACTGCATTATGCCTTTACTATATGAAGTTTGGAATAAACATAGAATTTTTAAAATCACCATCTTAATTCTCAGAAAACGATCAACTGAGTGTTTTACATGCTCATATGTTGTTTATAAAAATCACTATGAATCAAGTCTTGAATTCAGTTTTCTGAAACTGACATTAAATTGTTACCCTCACTGCTGAAATGTAACAGTATGTGTAACAAATGTGGCAGAGAACAAGCTACCATTTTTATTCTGCGTTAATTTTTCATGTCTTTGAAGACACTCTTTCAAATGTTCTAGGTTTCTGCTCTTGAACGTGGCTGCGCACACAGCAGAATGCTGTCTCTTGTGCTGTTGTACTGTGTAGTTCAGTGGCTGCCTGGCTGGGAGCCTGAGTATTTTTCAGCAAGTTTCCAAGAGGCAGAAATAACACAAACTCAGGAAGCAAATCTATGGCCAAATATGCCTTTGATGACTCCATTGGGTTAGGTTTTCCACTGAAGTTTACTTCCTGTCATGTGAAAGTCTCTGAAATTTGTATTGGACAACCACATACAACTCTGTTTATGGTTTGCCTTTGCCCAAATTATAAAATCACTTAGTAAGGAATGAGAGGGGTTTTTTAGTTTCCAAGAAGAGGATCAGAGATCCACTTAAGTGTGCTGCAAATCATTACTCAATTGAGAGAGAACTCACAAATAAAAGTTGGCATTCATTCTGTCTGTGGATGAAGGGCCTAACTCACTTTCACCCACCATGCTGTCCAGTGTCTGTGCATCTTACCATTTACAAAATTAAATGCAAAGTGTTTCTTTCGGCCAGCCTAATAGCGTGATAAGATTGAGGAACTCCTCCCTTGCTCAGTCCATTATTCATGACCAACATCAGACTGTGGGTAATTCCCATCTGCTGAGCAGATGCAATTCAGACCACAAAGTGCAAAGTACACCTAAGCATTTTACAGTCAACTCTGGATCCACTATTACTCATTAAAACTGAGCCAGGAGCCTTACAGGAACAAGGAACCTTAAAGGAAGAGGAGCCCTGGCATCATTTCCCCTCCACCTAGCACCCTCATGCTAAGTCTGTCCCTGGTAAGTACTCATGCAGGAGCTGTAACAGCTAATTCTGAGTGTCTGTCTGCATCTCACAGGGTCCTCTCTCTGCGCTGGCAGTGCTCAGTACCAACTTCTGGGTTGGGGAAGCTTCTGATTCTGTGTTCATTTAATTGATGTCCAGTCTATATGAAGATTTGTTATCCCTTAGCTTGATAAAAACACTATTCATGTTATATACTATGTAGTAGTGGTTTTTTTTTTTTTTTAATCCTTGTGATATATTGTGGTACAGTGTCCCAAGGTTGAAAAACCAAAATCTTTTTAGAAAATCTATGTATATATCACACATAAAGTAAAATGGGCTTCCCTGGTGGTTCAGATGATAAAAAATCTGACTGCAATGCGGAAGACCTGGGTTTGATCCCTGAGTTGGGAAGATGCCTTGGAGAAGGCAATGGTAACCCACTCCAGTATTCTTGCCTGTGACAAGGAGCTACAGTTGGACATGACTTAGCAACTAAACCACAATGACTACCACAAAGTATACAGGCTATT
The DNA here is from genome assembly GCA_022376925.1 of Tragulus kanchil. Taxonomy (NCBI): domain Eukaryota; kingdom Metazoa; phylum Chordata; class Mammalia; order Artiodactyla; family Tragulidae; genus Tragulus; species Tragulus kanchil. Next base: position 157,231,990 of record JAIOJX010000025.1, on the reverse strand, counting down.
TGCACCATGTCAACTGCTTGGGTGTCCCTAGGGCTTCCAAACATGATGTCTTTGTAAGCTGAGAAGGCTGGATAAGGAATCCAGTTTTTATCACCCATTTTATAGTTTTCTTAGGGCAGTTGAACGATTGCTAAATGGTCTGGTCTAGGCTGGGTGGGAAATTCTTTGGCGTTGAGAGAAAAAGTTACAGAAATGATTTTTGCTCTTTTTCATAGGGGGATCCGTAGGTAACATTTAACTTAACTCTTAAAAATTATGTTACAATTACCATTCACAAGTCACCACATATATTAAATCAGTAGGCCCTCTCCTGGCTAGGGACTGCTTAGATAACACTTAAAGTGATTGCCTTTGGATTTCTTAAACCAAATAATTCCTATGACTTTTTATGTCTCTTCTAAGCTTCAGTCTTCTACATGTGAGGTACATTTAATCCTTTTCCACAGAACATAGCCTTGGCCCTCCACCCCAGTACCATTGTAGTGGTTTTACTCATCTTACTGCCTTCATGTTTTGTTTTGTTTTGTTTTTTTACAATTTTTTTCTGGTCTCTTTTATTGATTTTTTGTCCATTTATTTTCATTCATCTTTATTCTTTGGCCTGTGTGCGCCTCCCATTGCAGTGGCCTCTCTCGTCACAGAGCACCAGCTCTGGGCGCATGCACTCCAGAGTGCTGGCTCATAACTGAACACATTGGCCCAGTCGTTCCGCAGCACATGGGATCTTCCCGGACCAGGGATTGAACTGGCACTCCCTGCACTCCAAGACTGACACTTTACCACTGGACCACCAGGGAAACCCTGGGGTCCCTGGGCTTCATGTTTTTTGCCCTGAAATCTGGATGGCTCCGTGGGTAAAGAATCTGCCTGCAGTACAGGAGATACAGGAGATGCAGGTTTTATCCTTGTGTCAGAAAGATCCCCTGGAGAAGGAAATGGCAACCTACTCCAGTATTCTTGCCTGGAAAAAAAAATCTCACGACAGAGGAGCCTGGTGGGCTACAATCCAAGGAGTCAGACAAGACTGAGAAAACTGCCCATTCCCTGCAGGGTTAATTCTAAGCTTCTTCACAAAGTTCACAAACTTCTTACCGGCTTCTTTGTCAGTTACCATGCCCCCTTTGTGAAAATATAGTTTTGCACCATTAAGGGCCGGGTTGAAGCTGAGAAGGCTGGATAAGGAATCCAGTTTTATCACCCATTGTATAGTTTTCTTAGGGCAGTTGAACGATTGCTAAATGGTCTGGTCTAGGCTGGGTGGGAAATTCTTTGGCGTTGAGAGAAAAAGTTACAGAAATGATTTTTGCTCTTTTTCATAGGGGGATCCGTAGGTAACATTTAACTTAACTCTTAAAAATTATGTTACAATTACCATTCACAAGTCACCACATATATTAAATCAGTAGGCCCTCTCCTGGCTAGGGACTGCTTAGATAACACTTAAAGTGATTGCCTTTGGATTTCTTAAACCAAATAATTCCTATGACTTTTTATGTCTCTTCTAAGCTTCAGTCTTCTACATGTGAGGTACATTTAATCCTTTTCCACAGAACATAGCCTTGGCCCTCCACCCCAGTACCATTGTAGTGGTTTTACTCATCTTACTGCCTTCATGTTTTGTTTTGTTTTGTTTTTTTACAATTTTTTTCTGGTCTCTTTTATTGATTTTTTGTCCATTTATTTTCATTCATCTTTATTCTTTGGCCTGTGTGCGCCTCCCATTGCAGTGGCCTCTCTCGTCACAGAGCACCAGCTCTGGGCGCATGCACTCCAGAGTGCTGGCTCATAACTGAACACATTGGCCCAGTCGTTCCAGCACATGGGATCTTCCCGGACCAGGGATTGAACTGGCACTCCCTGCACTCCAAGACTGACACTTTACCACTGGACCACCAGGGAAACCCTGGGGTCCCTGGGCTTCATGTTTTTTGCCCTGAAATCTGGATGGCTCCGTGGGTAAAGAATCTGCCTGCAGTACAGGAGATACAGGAGATGCAGGTTTTATCCTTGTGTCAGAAAGATCCCCTGGAGAAGGAAATGGCAACCTACTCCAGTATTCTTGCCTGGAAAAAAAAATCTCACGACAGAGGAGCCTGGTGGGCTACAATCCAAGGAGTCAGACAAGACTGAGAAAACTGCCCATTCCCTGCAGGGTTAATTCTAAGCTTCTTCACAAAGTTCACAAACTTCTTACCGGCTTCTTTGTCAGTTACCATGCCCCATCTTATATGTTCTATTCTCAGAATCAACTCTTTGAACTTTCTCCACAGAAGCTATGGAGATATCTAGAATGTCCTTATTAATACTTTCTTTGCCTACTAAGCTCCTCACGCTCTTCTTGCTTATTCCTTTACTTCCAAAGTGCAAAACAGACAGCATCAATTCCTTGAAGCTCTCACTTGTCCTCAGAATATGACCAAGACTTCTTTATTGTGCTCTTACCTCAAGTGTATGAATGAATGACAATTATGACAGATCTTCTTTTAGAGGACAAAATTTATCATCAGATATGAAATGATTAATTTGACAATAGTTTCTTCCAGTTCCTTGTGCCCTGGATGCCAAAAAAGTTGAATCAGAATATGGTAGGTTGTACTGCATTCCCAGTGTTGTATTAGATCCAATGTCTCATCAGGTGCATCAACTAATCATCTTTAAAAAGTGTCTCTGGTAAGGTCCATAGGATTAAAATGTGATGAGGTTTTAATATTTGGAATGCATTCATCAGTACTATAGCTGTTCACCCAACTTCTGAATTTTCTTTTCTAATTCCTTACTTTATTGCACTACTAACTTATCCAATTTTATTTTACCAAACTCTTCCCTTCTTCTGCATGCCAAAATCCTTCAAAGTGCCATTGATGGTCAGAAAGATCCTGCCTATGGTGAGAAAAACATGACTGGTATCTGTGATATTTAGTTACTTTGGTGCTTGCTGCACATAAGGGTCAAATAATAAGTTTTTTTAGGCGTTGTGGATATATATACGATTTGTGTCTCAATTACTCAACCTTGCAGTTATAGAAGGAAAGTGGCTGCAGACAATAAGCAGACAAATTAGCATGGCCATATTCTAATAAAACTTTGTTTATAAAAACAGGTGTCCCAGGGCTACAGTTTGCTGAGTCCTTGGGTCATTTGGAGACTTATCTCTATGGAGAAAGATTTAGTCAGTTTCATTTCAGATACAGAAACATTTTCTAAGGAGCTTGAGAAGAATGTTTTTAATTAAACATGGTCCTGAAGTAAATACTTTGACAAGACTGAGAAAACTGCCCATTCCTGCAGGGTTAATTCTAAGCTTCTTCACAAAGTTCACAAACTTCTTACCGGCTTCTTTGTCAGTTACCATGCCCCATCTTATATGTTCTATTCTCAGAATCAACTCTTTGAACTTTCTCCACAGAAGCTATGGAGATATCTAGAATGTCCTTATTAATACTTTCTTTGCCTACTAAGCTCCTCACGCTCTTCTTGCTTATTCCTTTACTTCCAAAGTGCAAAACAGACAGCATCAATTCCTTGAAGCTCTCACTTGTCCTCAGAATATGACCAAGACTTCTTTATTGTGCTCTTACCTCAAGTGTATGAATGAATGACAATTATGACAGATCTTCTTTTAGAGGACAAAATTTATCATCAGATATGAAATGATTAATTTGACAATAGTTTCTTCCAGTTCCTTGTGCCCTGGATGCCAAAAAAGTTGAATCAGAATATGGTAGGTTGTACTGCATTCCCAGTGTTCTATTAGATCCAAGGTCTCATCATGTGCTTCAACTAATCATTTTTAAAAAAGTGTCTCTGGTAAGGTCCATAGGATTAAAATGTGATGAGGTTTTAATATTTGGAATGCATTCATCAGTACTATAGCTGTTCACCCAACTTCTGAATTTTCTTTTCTAATTCCTTACTTTATTGCACTACTAACTTATCCAATTTTATTTTACCAAACTCTTCCCTTCTTCTGCATGCCAAAATCCTTCAAAGTGCCATTGATGGTCAGAAAGATCCTGCCTATGGTGAGAAAAACATGACTGGTATCTGTGATATTTAGTTACTTTGGTGCTTGCTGCACATAAGGGTCAAATAATAAGTTTTTTTAGGCGTTGTGGATATATATACGATTTGTGTCTCAATTACTCAACCTTGCAGTTATAGAAGGAAAGTGGCTGCAGACAATAAGCAGACAAATTAGCATGGCCATATTCTAATAAAACTTTGTTTATAAAAACAGGTGTCCCAGGGCTACAGTTTGCTGAGTCCTTGGGTCATTTGGAGACTTATCTCTATGGAGAAAGATTTAGTCAGTTTCATTTCAGATACAGAAACATTTTCTAAGGAGCTTGAGAAGAATGTTTTTAATTAAACATGGTCCTGAAGTAAATACTTTGAAAAATATGTGTACTATACCTTACCATGCCATTTCATCAGAAACAAGAGCTGAGGGAATAATATTATGTAAAAACTCATTTGCTTGAATTACAATTCTCACAGCCCAGCATATCAGGAGGTGCATCCCAAGTGAACTGGAAATTTCCATATGCCACCTTGGCACCATACTGAAAGCTATAAAAGTGTTCATGTTCTTTATCAGTATGTTAATTTTTAGGAACCATCCCACAGCAATGGCTCCAATGAAATAAAATCCTTTGTGTGCCCAGTGATATTTAGAACAGAAATATTCATTAACACTAGAATTCTATAGTAAGCCAGTTGGGAAATGGGACAGTAGCATAAAAGAATTCTGTAGAAAACATTTTGTGGTGTTTGTGTGGAGGATATTGATCCTTGGATATATGCACATTAAAAATTACCAGTGAGATAAGTCAAATGGAAAGTATGTGTACATGATCTCAAATATAAAAATCAATATACAGGAATTCTGTCATTCAGTATTCATTATATGTTTATTGAATAAGACTATGTTATGAGCAAAACTCTGCTCTAAGCCCCGGGAAGACAGCAATGAATAAAATAGACAAAAATTACTGCCCTCATGGAGTGAGTATTCTTAGAGGAATCTTTGTGACCCCACAGACTATAGCCCATCATGCTCCTCTGTCCATGGAATTTTCTAGGCAAGAATACTAGAGTGACCGTCATTAAAATGACAGAAGAGTAAAGATTCCATGGAACCATTTCTTTCTATTTCATACTTTTATGAATTGAAAGCACCATTATTGCCCTTTACCAGTAAAGAAACTAGGACTGATTGTAACTGAATGTAACTTTTTTTTTTTAGGGAACAGCTTAATTCCTTATTGAAGACCTATAACATCTTTTATAAGAACCAGAAAAATCTGCATATTTTATATGGACAGGTAAGCTTATCAAAGAAATGCAATACAGTTTGATTCAAAGGAAAAAGAATCCATAGAAGTACAGAGGAGCCAGAATAAGTTGGAGCACATAACACAAATGGCCTGGGAAAGACAGGTGAATCATTTTAATTTTAGACTATATTCAGAGTCCTAATCCTGAAACATCTGCGACTTTCTAAGTGTTTTTTGGGAAAACATTTAAATTAAGTTTAATGACATTTGCTTTATACTTTAAAAACAGAGTATGGATATCTTTAGCAATTCTACCAGAAATCTATCTTAGAGTGCTTCTCAGCCTTTAAGCTAAGAATAAGTGTAGAAACATATCTTAGAAATAATTCAGCGAAGTCCTGGATCTAGCAAGCATTTTTTTTTTTAAGATTAACTTTATAATTTCATATAAGTGGAATTATACAGCATATTTTTAATGTATGGTTTCTTTTGCTCAGCCTAATTTTTGGGAGTGGGGTCGGGAAGGGAGGGGGATGGGAGGGCCACTTCTATTGGTCTTTCATTTGTCCATTTTCATCCATCTTTGTTCTTTGGCCTGTGTGGGCCTCCCATCGCGGTGGCCTCTGTTGTCGCAGAGCACCGGCTCTGGGCGCATGCGCTCCAGAGCTCCGGCTCGGTAATTGGACACATCGGTCCAGCCGCTCCGCAGCACATGGGATCTTCCCAGGCCAGGGATCAAAATGGCGCCCCTTGCACTGCAAGGTGGTGTACTTACCCACTGGACCACCAGGGAAGCCCCGTAGCAAGCATTTTTAAAGGTGCAAGTGTCAGGTAAAGTTGGGAGCTGTTAGTTTAGAGATGTAGTCCAGAAGGATCATTGAGACAAGGCTATTGGTGTAGATCAGAAGAGCAGAGGCCTAATGATTGAGACAATGAGATTAAAAAAGTGTAACCAGACTCTCAGGGATAGATTGTGTCGTTAATTTCAAAAGAGATGTTTTCTGAAATTAAAAAATATTCTCATATTCCTTACATGAGAAAACCTCATTGTCTGATTATTGTTGGAGTATTTCTTCTTGAAAGCAAAACTTAGATAACCTCAGAAGAGCGGTTATTCTATGAGTTTTTGATATAAGGGATTCATGGAAGTATAATTAGGTCAAGAAAAGACGTTATACATCAATAACTAAAGTGTAGGCCCCGCCTCATGCACAGCCATTTCAAAGAGCATTTTGTGTTTGTTTATTAAGAAGAACTGATTGGTACCTAACCTCATCGTAATCTGAAAAGTGAGAGGAAGAACACAATCTGGGGCTTCCCTAGTGGTCCAGTGGGTAAAGAGTCCGCTTTGCAGTGCAGGCGGCGCTGGTTCTATCCCTGGCCCAGGAGGATCCCAAGTGCCAAGGGACTGCTGGGCCGGTGTGTCCAACTATGAGCCAGCGCTCTGGAGTGCATGTGCCCAGAGCCAGTGCTCTGCAGCAAGAGAGGCCACTGCAATGGGAGGCCCACACATGCCAAAAAATAAAGATGGATGAAAAATAAGCAATGACTTAGAAGCAAAAAAAAAAAGAACAAAACTTTGTTTCAGAAGTGACTTCAAAGTAGGTTTATCAGCCAAAGAAATGATAAGCAAAAGCATTTATTGACCACTTTAAATAACAGATCCTATGAATCAGGAGCTTTTATGATTTCAGTCTTCAGAAGGAACAGCCTTCTGTTTGATCTCTCGTCCAAGATTACATGGCAGGGAAATGGCAGAGCCAGAGTTCAAACACAAGTCTGTCTGATTCCCAAGTCTGGAGTCTTCATTACACTCTCAAACAAGAATTGAGTCATTTATGTCTTCTAATAATTGATTTTCCATAATAACATTATTTTTCATAATAACATAACAGTTTTGGATGTTACAGTAATTACTGGATAGATGAAATATTCTTTCTATTTTCTAAATTTATTATAATAATAACATTACTACTTTAATAGCAGACTTGTACACATACAAGAGAGAAAGAGATTAAAAACTACATTCTATGGGAATGTGCTTTGATATTGATATTTTTACTCGCAAAATAAGTGTTCGATCCTGTTTGCTAGTTTTTCTTTGTCTGCATGGAATTTCCTTATTTGGTTATATTTCCAACTTCAAAGAGATTAATTAAGTGCTCTTGATATTTTTCAAAAATGTCATTTGTCATGGATTTTATATTGTTTTACATACATTATTTCCCTTGTCTGTATAAGTATATGAGCTAAATTTTTCCTCTTCAGAAATGAGAAACAACCACTAAAGTGATCAATAGCTGTTCTGATTTCTACCTTGGTACATTTTTAAATTTTGCTTTCATTTTAAGCTAAACAGAAGTAGAGAATTCAACTTCTACTCTACTGAATCAGAGCTCAGAAAACATTTTAGCATAACTGTGCCCTCTGGTGGGCATGTCATTACCATTATGACTTACTTTGCTGATTATATCTGTTCTTAAAAATAAAGAATGTTTCAGAAATTGAATTGTTTTTTAGATAAATGTAAAAGCTGAACAGTCCCACATGGGAACTTTTTTTAAAACTGTCTTACGAACTTCATTTCTACGTTTTCAGTTAAAATATTTACCTTCTATAAATAATACAAAAGTGATGTTTGAGATGAATGATTTCTTCCCTAGACTGAAGATGGTAATCTAATTGTTGAAGGAATGCTGGACATTTTCTGGGGAGTAAAGCGGCCCATTCAACTGAAAATACAAGATGAGAAGCAAATCCCTTCTTTCACTGCACTGGAGTCACCAGATGCCTTTTCCAAAAGGTGAGCTATCTTTACGGTTTTACATCCTTACAAAATGATCTTCATATTTATCTTTCTTATGTGTACTCTTGAGGATGGAAGTTCTAAAGCTTATGTACAATCTCCTTTAATCCCCCAGCAACTCTAGAAAATAGGTGTTCAGAAACCAGGGCCCTGAGAGGTTAGGTGGTTAGTGCAAGAGCCTCAATTTCCAGGTAGCAGAGTTGGACCAGACCTTGTGCTTATGGGCGGCAGAGTCTGTGCTCTTGTCCTCTCTGTGGCACTACTTCTCTTCTGGGAGACTGCATTCTTTCACTAGAATAGATAAGAGGAACACATAAGATTTCATTGGCCCTGGTCTTATCAGCAAAAAAAAAAAAAAAAGGAGGATAAAATGTAAATTCCCCTCTCCATAAAATAAAAAACTTGTTCTGGTTTCTGGGAAAGGAGACTTATGTCCATCTGATTGCTAAGTCCTGTTAAGCAGTATCAGGACAAAGTGCATGGGAAGCACAATACATGCACAAAATAGTTCTCTGTGTGGGTTTATGCAACCATACCTTGAAGATGTAGGTTGGGCTGATATATATTTTCATTACCCTTTACAGTTTTTTGAAAAATTAATGAGTATTCCCAAAGTGCTCACAGATACAAATGTTGTTTTCTTCCTCTCTCCCTTTTTCCCTTCATTTTTAACCCTTGACTTTCTAACTCATCTCCCTTTTATTCTGCATGGAGGTATCAAGCCTTCTCTTCATCTACCTATCCACCCATAACCAAATGAACTGATGTCTAGCAGGAGAGAGAATGGAGAGAGAGTAGCCAGGACCTCTTCCTCAATCTGACCTCTGACCATAACAAAGGTGATACCCATATCACCTTCAGAGAAGTCCCACTTTTGCTTTGGTGAAAATGTGGAAGTCCAACTATGATTTGCACCTCGCCAACCTTTCTCAAAGGTGAACCTTTCCTGAAGTTAGGAACATTTTGCAATTCTTTACACGTCTTGCAGTTTTTTACTTCCCTGACTCTCTGCCTGCAAGCCTATTTGCTTCTCAAGATCTACTTTCTAGACTCTTCCCATGGTCTTTTAAGATTCAGCTCAATACCATGTAACATGTTCTCCAGAAAGCCTGTTCTGACCCTGTCGTCTGTAGTAGGTGCACTGACAAGTTTTTTTATGTTACTTTTACAGTAGCTGTTAACTGAATTTTCCTACACTTGCCTCCCCTCTAGTCTGTGAGCTCCCCGTGGGTCCGGAGCATGCCTATTTATCTTTCTGGTCATGCTCAGTAGTGACCTAGCACAGAAAGGGGACTCAAAATATAGAATTGAATGAAGCCTGCAGAATCCTGGTGGTTAAATACCTCTGATCTACTGTGTGAACTGTCTCTCCCTTTACCACTTCTGATTAGTGACCCATTCAGGTTATCAAAGGGCAAAGAGTCCAGTTCTTATGAAACAGCAGAAGAAAATCCACAGACTTAGGCAACTGATAAACCCTGTATCCCTCACTTTCAAGTACTAGGTGATGGATGGGCTGGTGGTTCTAAGTGACTAGGAACATCAATTAAAAGTAGAAATTACCCTCTGTCCCTCTTTTAGGAAACTATACAAGATAGATATTTGGCAAAATTAGCTATCATTCTTCATATTACCTAAGAATCCCTTGCAAAGTCCTCTGAGCAAATCCTTTTGATGCATTTTAATTAGCTGAAACATGAAAACTTTTGATGGGATTTATTATTCCAACCCCAAAATGTTGTTTTCTTCCTCTCTCTTTTTCCCTTCATTTTAACCCTTGACTTTCTATCTCATCTCCCTTTTATTCTGCATGGAGGTATCAAGCCTTCTCTTCATCTACCTATCCACCCATAACCAAATGAACTGATGTCTAGCAGGAGAGAGAATGGAGAGAGAGTAGCCAGGACCTCTTCCTCAATCTGACCTCTGACCATAACAAAGGTGATACCCATATCACCTTCAGAGAAGTCCCACTTTTGCTTTGGTGAAAATGTGGAAGTCCAACTATGATTTGCACCTCGCCAACCTTTCTCAAAGGTGAACCTTTCCTGAAGTTAGGAACTTTTTGCAATTCTTTACACGTCTTGCAGTTTTTTACTTCCCTGACTCTCTGCCTGCAAGCCTATTTGCTTCTCAAGATCTACTTTCTAGACTCTTCCCATGGTCTTTTAAGATTCAGCTCAATACCATGTAACATGTTCTCCAGAAAGCCTGTTCTGACCCTGTCGTCTGTAGTAGGTGCACTGACAAGTTTTTTTATGTTACTTTTACAGTAGCTGTTAACTGAATTTTCCTACACTTGCCTCATTCTAGTCTGTGAGCTCCCCGTGGGTCCGGAGCATGCCTATTTATCTTTCTGGTCATGCTCAGTAGTGACCTAGCACAGAAAGGGGACTCAAAATATAGAATTGAATGAAGCCTGCAGAATCCTGGTGGTTAAATACCTCTGATCTACTGTGTGAACTGTCTCTCCCTTTACCACTTCTGATTAGTGACCCATTCAGGTTATCAAAGGGCAAAGAGTCCAGTTCTTATGAAACAGCAGAAGAAAATCCACAGACTTAGGCAACTGATAAACCCTGTATCCCTCACTTTCAAGTACTAGGTGATGGATGGGCTGGTGGTTCTAAGTGACTAGGAACATCAATTAAAAGTAGAAATTACCCTCTGTCCCTCTTTTAGGAAACTATACAAGATAGATATTTGGCAAAATTAGCTATCATTCTTCATATTACCTAAGAATCCCTTGCAAAGTCCTCTGAGCAGTCAACTCCTTTTGATGCATTTTAATTAGCTGAAACATGAAAACTTAATTAGTATGGGGCATTATGGGAAGATGTCAAGGAAATGCAGTAAGCTGCCTAAATTATCACATTAAGCCATCATGATTTTGATTATGTATCCCAAGATACATTTTTTTTAATTTCTCAAATTAAAATTCAAAACACTTATTCCTAGAAACCTTGAATTTGAGGATGTCTCAAGAGCCCAGGTAGACAAGGTATGTTAATGTCTTTCCATAGTCTATGGAAGATTATAGATTAATATTCTCATGATGTGCTTTTCATAAAATCCATCCACCTTTTTCATTTTTATCAGAACCATGCTATGAATCAAAGATAAATCATCTCCTTTAGGGACTGCTCTGAAGGTCTGGTGGTTAGGACTCTGTACTTCCAATGGAGGAGGTGCAGGTTCAATCCCTGGTTGGGGAATTAAGATCCGACATGCTGTGTGGTATGACCAAAAAAAAACAAACAACAAATGAAATCTGTCTCCTTTTGTTTCAAGTTGAGAAAGACTACCCTAGAAAACTTTGCTTGATCTTTACCAGAGTAATGAGACTTACTGGGAGAATATTCGAAGTGCACATTTGCATGATATTAGATTTTTCTGATGGGTAAAAATTGTCAGAAAAAGACTCCACTCCTGTCCCACACAAGAGCAAGATTAGATTTGGTTGTGATTAATTACCCAGAAAACTGTGTGGGAGCCAACTGAACAGTTAGCCGGAATGTGCAGCACAATTTGGAATAACTGTTCATTGACCTCTTGTTCCCTCGTGGCATGCAATCCCACCTAAGTATTACATGTGCTAAGTCACTTCAGTCATGTCTAACTCTGAGATCCTATGGACCATAGCCTCCCCGGCTCCTCTGTCCATGGGACTCTCCAGACAAGAATATTGGAGTGGATTGCTATGACCTCCTCCAGGGGATCTTCTCAACCCAGGGATCAAACTCTCATATCCTATGTCTCCTGCACCGGCAGGCAAGTTTTTGGTGAAAAGTTCCTAAAGTATTATACTTTGTTTCAAATCAGTTCTATACACTCTCACTCTGGTTGCTACCCCCAGATGGTATTCATTTGATCCTGAGCCTTGAGTGAAATCATGTAAGGAAATGAACTATCCTCTCACTTGCTAACAATTTTTTTTCTCCCTTTCCCAGAAACTGGGTTCCTGTGGGCAGAACTTATACTTCTGTTCTCTTGGGTTCACAGACTTAATATCTCCAGTGGTTGGATGTGAAATAAAAGACATAAAAGTTGTGGACTCAGCTGCAGGAAGGGCTGTAATCTTTCCTTTCAACTCAGCTTTGGAGAGAATCATCAGTTTGTCAAGTCAATTTGTTTAAATTATCTTTTAAATGAGTCACACTGAATCAGCTTAGTGGGAGTGGTAACAGTTTAAAAATAAAACAGTTTGAGCTGTGACCACTTGTGATCCTTTGTGGAAACACTTCTGTGGGCGATACTTTGATCTCTCATAACTGGTCCAAGTATTTTGTTTTGGAATTTGTGTGTGTGTGTGTGTGTGTGTGTAAAAACAGCATTATTGAGGTTATGTTTGCTTGCACCAGTTTTCCTTTCTCTTTTCAATGTCTTTCCAAAGTCTACTTTGACATGCTTTGGACAAATCATGGCAGAATTCATAAAGCACAGGAACTGGACAGATGTACATTTGAATAACATCAATAGTGCTTTTTCTTTCTCATCCTGTGGATAGAGAAGTGACCGCTTTTTATTTGTCAATCAAATTTCTACCTCCTTTTATTTTGCACCTCATTAGAATACTTTTCTGCAATTTTAATTTGCAAATGGCATATATCCTGAAACTCGATCAGAATAAAGCCAACAGTCCCATCCTTGGGCAAGTTAAACTATTTGATATTGCATAAGTCACTTCAGTCTGTCACTCTGAGATCCTATGGACCATAGCCTCCCCGGCTCCTCTGTCCATGGGACTCTCCAGACAAGAATATTGGAGTGGATTGCTATGACCTCCTCCAGGGGATCTTCTCAACCCAGGGATCAAACTCTCATATCCTATGTCTCCTGCACCGGCAGGCAAGTTTTTGGTGAAAAGTTCCTAAAGTATTATACTTTGTTTCAAATCAGTTCTATACACTCTCACTCTGGTTGCTACCCCCAGATGGTATTCATTTGATCCTGAGCCTTGAGTGAAATCATGTAAGGAAATGAACTATCCTCTCACTTGCTAACAATTTTTATTTCTCCCTTTCCCAGAAACTGGGTTCCTGTGGGCAGAACTTATACTTCTGTTCTCTTGGGTTCACAGACTTAATATCTCCAGTGGTTGGATGTGAAATAAAAGACATAAAAGTTGTGGACTCAGCTGCAGGAAGGGCTGTAATCTTTCCTTTCAACTCAGCTTTGGAGAGAATCATCAGTTTGTCAAGTCAATTTGTTTAAATTATCTTTTAAATGAGTCACACTGAATCAGCTTAGTGGGAGTGGTAACAGTTTAAAAATAAAACAGTTTGAGCTGTGACCACTTGTGATCCTTTGTGGAAACACTTCTGTGGGCGATACTTTGATCTCTCATAACTGGTCCAAGTATTTTGTTTTGGAATTTGTGTGTGTGTGTGTGTGTGTGTGTGTAAAAACAGCATTATTGAGGTTATGTTTGCTTGCACCAGTTTTCCTTTCTCTTTTCAATGTCTTTCCAAAGTCTACTTTGACATGCTTTGGACAAATCATGGCAGAATTCATAAAGCACAGGAACTGGACAGATGTACATTTGAATAACATCAATAGTGCTTTTTCTTTCTCATCCTGTGGATAGAGAAGTGACCGCTTTTTATTTGTCAATCAAATTTCTACCTCCTTTTTATTTTGCACCTCATTAGAATACTTTTCTGCAATTTTAATTTGCAAATGGCATATATCCTGAAACTCGATCAGAATAAAGCCAACAGTCCCATCCTTGGGCAAGTTAAACTATTTGATATTGCATAAAGTTCCACCAGTTTTCTTTGGAAAACTTTGGGTAACTGTCTTCAAGCTTAGTCATGTGCACAGGTGTATATGGAGACATTTCAGATTATGCAATATAGAGCTGAAAAGGGGTGAGTTGGGGGTTGATAATTTGGGGCTGTGGGTGCTTAGTTTTTGCTAAGATGGCAAGGAAGAAAAGGGGCCCAACACTGCTTACCTTGAGCCATGTTTGTTCCTTAGGATTTCTATGACATCACTGAGCTGAGAGAAGGTAAGGACAGCTGTCAAGGTGGCAGGACTACCAAGAATTTATAGCTTATCACTGGTCTGACGTGCTTGGGCTATCTTGTCTTCCCCCTGGGAGATAGCATCAGGTTGCTTTGCCTTTTTACTTTCTATTTTCACTGTTATTCTGGGTGGTTTTTTCCCCCCATGGCTAAAAAAGAATGGCAACCCCCTCCAGTATTCTTGCCTGGAGAATTCCACAGGCAGAGGAGGCTGGCATGTTACTACTGTCCATGGGGGTCAGAATGAGTCAGACACAACTGAGCAACCAACACTTCACTTTCAACACTCTTTCTATGATAATCACATCTGCCTTTTCAAATTAATCTTCTATAGAATGGGAGAAATTGATAAGTTTATCTATCATAAGAATAACTTAAAAAAGGAACCTTCCTACACAGCTGGTGGGTATGTAAATTGGTACAGAAAAAAAGATACTGGAAGAGACTCTTAGTAAGAGCTAAGAATAGTCTTAGCTATAAGAGTGTCTGTTAACCTAGAGAGATCTCGAAATACCTTGAATCCTTAATGGCTCCAGACCCATCATGAAATGGAGACAGATGATGGCAATTATGATGAAGATGACAATGAAGATAATCATAGTCTTTTTTTTTTTTTAACACATATTGTGTGTTTTTCAAGGATTTTACGTAAATCAACTGATTTAATCTTCTCAACAATCCTATCCTACCTCATTCTATACCCATCCCTATTTTATAAGTGAGAGCACTATTGCACAGAGAAGATAAGTAACTTATCCAAAGACAGAAAGAAAATAAAAAAGATTCTTGGTCCAACTGGTAAAGATAAACAGTTGCCTAGTTTCATTTGTCCTGGGCATTAGAATGCATTGAAAATTGTTAGTACCCTTTATAAATTATCATGTTCCAGAAATGAAGTCTTTCCCATGCATTTTCTTCCTTTATAAATTGCATTCTTCATAATGCTTAAAGGTCTTAAAGATAAGCTTTCTATCTTATTATATTGGAATCACTTTACCTTAAAATGTTTTGAATGCAATAGGAGCTCAGTGCAAGGCAACAGAATTAAGACTTATGCAGCTAAACTCGGAGAAGAGCATTGTGAGATTTCTGTATGAGAATGGATTCTGTTGGTTTCTACACATTCCATTGACACATATGTTTTACAGAATCTATATAATGTTATGTTTCAGTGTGTAACTGAAATAGTGTGTCAGAATAGGCTCAAAATCAGTACAAGAATTAAAAAGCATGTTGCCTGATCTAGTATAGATAAAATTTTAATAATATAAAAACTTTATAATTTAGGATGATGTGTCTACCCACAGAGGCCCACGGTAGTATATTAATACTGTAAATCTGAAAGTCATCATAGGTCTTTTTATAAATAGAATTAATATCATCTACAAAATGTATTGCTTTACAGGGGAATGACACGCTGGGGAGAATTTGATGATCTTTACCGTATCAGTGAGTTGGACAGAACTCAGTGTCCAGTGTCTGGAGGAATTGATTCCCAGGAAGGTCAGTATCAAATTCTTGTTAATGAGAAGACCTTTTTAGCTAATATAAAGCATGAATCCTACATGTTTCTCTGAAATTTCACATTTTATATGCCATTACTTACTAAATTTAAATATAAATATGAAATATTATTCTTTATTTGTATTTAATATTTATATTTAAATATTTTTTATATTTTAAAAATGTATCTTAGGAGCATACCAATTTGAATCACTACAGTGCTCATATGATATTTAAGAACCTTACTTTGCTATATAAAATCATAATTTTTACAAATTTATATCAAGCCATTTAGATTTATTAGATTAGGCAGAACTAATGGTTTAAATAAAGTATTTATATATAAAATTGTTCAACATTTTCCCCTGAGGATTAGGATCAGCTATAATACTCAGTAAGTTTTTTTGTTTGACCAAGTTCTACAGGTTGAATTATACATCTTTTGAAAAGCTGAACATTTTAGTTAATAGTTAATATACAATTGTTTCTCAGAAGCACATACACTGGATTCACTGTATTTGACAGGGTTGTTTTAAGCATTTGTATGGCTGAGTTGCTCTGCTGTACCCCTGAAACTATTACAACATTGTTAATTGGGTATATTCCAATAGAACATAAGTTTTTAAAAAAGGGGAAAGGGCTTCCCTGGTGGTCCAGTGGGTAAGCACACTGCCTTGCAGTGCAAGGGGCGCCGGTTCGATCCCTGGCCTGGGAAGATCCCATGTGCCGCGGAGTGGCTGGACCGATGTGTCCAATTACCAAGCCGGTGCTCTTCGACAACAGAGGTCACAGCGATGGGAGGCCCACACGGGCCAAAGAACAAAGATGGATGAAAATGGACAAATGAAAGACCAATAGAAGTGACCCGCCTGCTCCCCTCCCTCCCCACCTCACCCCCACCAAAATACATAAATAAATAAATCTTTTAAAAAATAAATTAATTAATTAATTAAATAAATAAAAAAGGGTAAAAGATAAATCTATTTGAACATCAAGTGAGCTTATATCAAATTTCACAAACCAATGGAAAATGCCAGCTCTTATGATTTGTGACATCAGTAATCATAACAATGATAATGTAATGGTAATAATAGTAGTTAGCTGTCATTTACTGAGACTCAAGCATATCTTGTATTTTACATGGATTTTCATTTTTATATGGTATATAGAGATCCACAGAGGAGCTGATGACTGACCTTGGGGTGGGGTTCACATTCTCAGGTAGTGATATTACCAAGCTGACTTCAAATTGAACAAGGTTATCTTTCTGGCATTATTTTCACGCATCTACCAAAATTCCATTGTGTAGCAGTATCTTAGGAGCATACCAATTTGAACTAATTTTTACTATTGCTATATAAAATCATAATTTTACAAATTTATATCAAGCCATTTAGATTTATTAGATTAGGCAGAACTAATGGTTTAAATAAAGTATTTATATATAAAATTGTTCAACATTTTCCCCTGAGGATTAGGATCAGCTATAATACTCAGTAAGTTTTTTTGTTTGACCAAGTTCTACAGGTTGAATTATACATCTTTTGAAAAGCTGAACATTTTAGTTAATAGTTAATATACAATTGTTTCTCAGAAGCACATACACTGGATTCACTGTATTTGACAGGGTTGTTTTAAGCATTTGTATGGCTGAGTTGCTCTGCTGTACCCCTGAAACTATTACAACATTGTTAATTGGGTATATTCCAATATAAAATAAGTTTTTAAAAAAGGGAAGGACTTCCCTGGTGGTCCAGTGGGTAAGCACACTGCCTTGCAGTGCAAGGGGCGCTGGTTCGATCCCTGGCCTGGGAAGATCCCATGTGCCGCGGAGTGGCTGGACCGATGTGTCCAATTACCAAGCCGGTGCTCTTCGACAACAGAGGTCACAGCGATGGGAGGCCCACACGGGCCAAAGAACAAAGATGGATGAAAATGGACAAATGAAAGACCAATAGAAGTGACCCGCCTGCTCCCCTCCCTCCCCACCTCACCCCCACCAAAATACATAAATAAATAAATCTTTTAAAAAATAAATTAATTAATTAATTAAATAAATAAAAAAGGGTAAAAGATAAATCTATTTGAACATCAAGTGAGCTTATATCAAATTTCACAAACCAATGGAAAATGCCAGCTCTTATGATTTGTGACATCAGTAATCATAACAATGATAATGTAATGGTAATAATAGTAGTTAGCTGTCATTTACTGAGACTCAAGCATATCTTGTATTTTACATGGATTTTCATTTTTATATGGTATATAGAGATCCACAGAGGAGCTGATGACTGACCTTGGGGTGGGGTTCACATTCTCAGGTAGTGATATTACCAAGCTGACTTCAAATTGAACAAGGTTATCTTTCTGGCATTATTTTCACGCATCTACCAAGAACTTCCATTGTGTAGCAAATTTTTTTCAAAGAATTCTCAATTCAGTGTCCTCTACTGTCTCTAACAAATCAGATTCTATAGCAAGCATGATGCTCTTTCCAGGATTCCCTTATTTTTGTCTTATGGCCTTTTGGCATCTTTTATATAAGGTTCCTTATATTAATAATTAGCCCTTTGACAACACTCATTTCACCACAGGGGAATCCCAATGTCTTGGCACCAAGTATACAATAATATCTATTTGTATTTAAGCACTAGTTCTAGAGAAAGGTGAAATATCACATGCTTATCCTCTAGCTATGACTGAATTAAAATTCCAGGGTAAAATGGAACATAAGTGTCATCAGATGGTCCTATTCTTAAGATCATTGCTATTTTTCCATTTAAAAGAATTATAGTTCATTTCCTAGTCGCATAATTACTTATTAATACTAACCCACCCATGATACAAAGAGGTGAGCTGCTAAGTTATATGGGTTCATAACCTTTATTCTTCCCAGATCATTTGTCTTATCACAGTAGCACTCTGAAGCTTCATGCACATGAAGAGCCTGAGTCCCCATTGCTCTACAGAACTGTGAGTGAAGCAGCCCTGGCGAGGATGAAGCCTCTGATGATGGACAGAAAAGACAGACGGAAGCATAGGGCCTCTATTAATGGACACTTTTATAACCATGAAGTGAGTTACAATTCCATCAATGCCATTTAGAAGAATGCCGTCTTTGTGCTAACAATATCACTCAACTGAATTTACAATTCAAACTAATAATACTATCAGATATAACACTGCTATTATTCTGGGTACTTTCTATTTATTTGGCATGAAACTGTTTTGCTGGATTATCTGATTACTCACTGAAACCTAATCATATGAAGTAGATACTATCTCCTCTAGTTTACATATAGTTTCCTCTAGTTTAAATGAGGTTCACAGAAGTTGTGCAATTTGTCACAGGTCAAATGCTTTTTAGTAGCAACTCTGAACTCAAACCCAGCTTTATCTGACACCAGAAGCCAAGTTCTTAACCAGCATGATCGATGACTCCTAACTGGCAGGCCCTGCAATACACACTGGAAATGTAAAGATGGCTCCATTGATGCCTTTGTCAGCATGGAGCGCAGGGCTTGGGCAAAGCAATTAATACATCCATAAATGACATTAGAGTAATATAAGTGCTGCAAAAGATTTTGGTTCAAAGTACATTCAAGCATTAATATTTAAGGAATAAATCAACTATTGTTGGTGTTGCTCAGTCATGTCCACCTCTTTGCAACCCCCCGGACTAGAGTATGCCAGGCTTCCCTGTCCTTCACTATCTCGTAGAGTTTGCTCAGACTCATGTCCATTGAATTGGTGATGCTATCCAACCATCTCATCCTCTGTTGTCCCCTTCTCCTACTGCCTTCAGTCTTTCCCAGCATCAGAGTCTTTCCCCATGAGTCAGCTCTTTGTATCAGGTGGCCAAAGTATTGGAGCTTAAACCTTTCCAGTGAATATTCAGGATTGATTTCCTTTAGGATTTGTTTAGGATTTATTCTGATGGATTAAAGTTCTAATTTTTTAAGTCTTATACACATATACATATCACTTTTTACAGAAGTGCAATTGTAATTTATGTAATTTGCATTCTGATTTTTTCATTTAATATGTGTTGAATTTACATGTGCCTTTCTATAATAGTTATAAGACATTTACATTGGCTAATGTAGGAAATATATCATTTTTTCCTAGAATGCAAATTTTTCATGTCATATATTTTAGCATTCATTCATCCATTGATTTAATAAATACTTAAAAAGCACTCACTCTATGAGGCACCATTCTAAGCCCTTTCAGACAGAATATTAACTCATTCATCATAAGTCTTGTCCTTAGAGGCTTTTTGCCTTTTTCTTTCTTCTTCTTCCCTTGAAAGGGTATCCATATGGTCCTATGCAGACTGGTGGGGGAAAATCTTCCAAGTGAATTTTTTGTTCAAGTTAGACATTTTTTCTGGAATTTCCTCCTGGCCAAAAAATAACATTGACAGTGTCCTACGTATATGCAACTACCAATTGTCTTGGTTTCTTCTTCTCAGAATTGCGCTATCATCAACATGTGTTAGTGTGGTTTGTATTAAGAAAGGCTGTGAAAGCCATATTATTCCAAATGAGCAGCTTCTGATGGTCCACAGTACTAAAAATGAAACTGGCACTAGGTTAGCAGCACAGCCTCATGGTTAAATTCTTGGCCATTGCAGCTTGATGATCTGATTACAGATTCTTACTGAGCAAATAAAAAATCATTCTTGGCCTTCTTCCTTTCTTCTTTACAAGGTTGTTCTTGGGATTAAGTGGAATGAGGTGAGTTTACCATCTAGCATAGTGTCTGCACAAAGGAAGAATTCAGTTTAAATTAGCGTCATTGAGGCTGTTGATCGAAAGAGATCAAGTGAAACTACAGACACTGCATATAAATGTCATTCACTTTAGTATAATAACTATCAGAAAACAGAACCTCACAACCCAAAGCACTCTATCAATGGGTATGAAATGTTAGGCATCTAGGAATTTAAGTTGCTATAGTTGTAAGATATGCTTTTGTATCATGATTCTTGATAATGTCAATATTGAACAACACATTTTATTAGAGGCTTGGATGCATAGTCCCAAGGAACATGTCCCAAGATCCCCAGTGGAAGCCAGAAACCAAGGATAGTACTGAATTCTATATATACTATGTTTTTGTTCCTATACATACATACATATGATAAGTTTGGGTGGATGTGTGGCAGTAAGCAACAAAACTCTATAAAAAATAAAATAAAATTTAGAAAGTTTGATAAATTAGGCAAAATAAGAGATTAACAGCAACAATAATAAGATAGAACAATTATAACAATACACTGTAAAAATGTTATGTGAATGTAGCCTTTCCCTCCCTCTCTCTCAAAATAGCTCATGATACCATATTCTCCTTTGTAAGGGTGTGAGATGATAAGATGCTTATGATATGAGAAGATGACATGAGGTGAATGACGTCGGCATGGTAATGCAGCATTAGGCTACTAATGACTTTCTGAAATATATCAGAAGGAGAAAAATGTTCAAGTTAGACATTTTTCTGGAATTTCCTCCTGGCCAAAAATAACATTGACAGTGTCCTAATGCAACTACCAATTGTCTTGGTTTCTTCTTCTCAGAATTGCGCTATCATCAACATGTGTTAGTGTGGTTTGTATTAAGAAAGGCTGTGAAAGCCATATTATTCCAAATGAGCAGCTTCTGATGGTCCACAGTACTAAAAATGAAACTGGCACTAGGTTAGCAGCACAGCCTCATGGTTAAATTCTTGGCCATTGCAGCTTGATGATCTGATTACAGATTCTTACTGAGCAAATAAAAAATCATTCTTGGCCTTCTTCCTTTCTTCTTTACAAGGTTGTTCTTGGGATTAAGTGGAATGAGGTGAGTTTACCATCTAGCATAGTGTCTGCACAAAGGAAGAATTCAGTTTAAATTAGCGTCATTGAGGCTGTTGATCGAAAGAGATCAAGTGAAACTACAGACACTGCATATAAATGTCATTCACTTTAGTATAATAACTATCAGAAAACAGAACCTCACAACCCAAAGCACTCTATCAATGGGTATGAAATGTTAGGCATCTAGGAATTTAAGTTGCTATAGTTGTAAGATATGCTTTTGTATCATGATTCTTGATAATGTCAATATTGAACAACACATTTTATTAGAGGCTTGGATGCATAGTCCCAAGGAACATGTCCCAAGATCCCCAGTGGAAGCCAGAAACCAAGGATAGTACTGAATTCTATATATACTATGTTTTTGTTCCTATACATACATACATATGATAAGTTTGGGTGGATGTGTGGCAGTAAGCAACAAAACTCTATAAAAAATAAAATAAAATTTAGAAAGTTTGATAAATTAGGCAAAATAAGAGATTAACAGCAACAATAATAAGATAGAACAATTATAACAATACACTGTAAAAATGTTATGTGAATGTAGCCTTTCCCTCCCTCTCTCTCAAAATAGCTCATGATACCATATTCTCCTTTGTAAGGGTGTGAGATGATAAGATGCTTATGATATGAGAAGATGACATGAGGTGAATGACGTCGGCATGGTAATGCAGCATTAGGCTACTAATGACTTTCTGAAATATATCAGAAGGAGAATCATCTTCTTCAGGTGATCTTGGACTGTCAAGCCAGGATGAGCTTTTTAGGTGACTGTCAGGAGCAGACACAGTCAGTGGTTGGGGATTCTGGGCAGGGTGGATTAGGACAGTAGAAGATTTTATCATGTTACTCGGAATAGCCCACAGGGACTTCCCTGGCAGCCCAGTGGTTAAGACTTCACCTTCCAGTGCAGAGGGTGTAGGTTCAATCCGCAGTCAAGGAGCTAAGATCCCACATGCCTTGTGGTCAAGAAAAGCAAAAACAACAACAAAAAACAAAACATAAAATAGAGGCAACATTGCAACAAATTCAGTAAAGACTTTAAAAGTGGTACATATAAAAAGAAAAATATTTTAAAAAAGAATAGCACACAGTTTAAAATGTGCAGATTGTTTATTTCTGGGATTGTTCACTTATCTCTCTCAGGATTTTATTTTAAAATAGGAATAATGATCAAATTATGAGTTAAAAAGCTTATGGTTATATGTTTCTTGTCATTTTTTATGATGCATTACTAATCCCCAAGAAGGATGTCTCAAACTTATCAGACCATAAAAACTGCTCACCAAATATTATCTAAAGGGCAGACTGTTGATAGAGCAGCTTATGGGAAACACTGGCTCCAGATATTGTTGACAGCACTTTTACCCCAATCTTCAGTTGAGATATAGGCTGAATCATATGAAATTGCCAGCATTGGAGCATTTCTTACCAACTGAAAAGGAGTGATTTCATATGGTTAAAATTAAAACAATTTAGAACAATTATTCCCAGGCAGGAGGAAATTTTGTAATCTTAAATTACAGTAAAGAATGGTGGTGTGATTATCTAGTGTAAATGTTTCAAACATTCTCAAATGATGTTTTACCTAACTAGAAACAATATAAAGCTGCTTAAAGGCATACATAGTACTCAGCAACCAAAACAAAGAAAGTAAAAATAAGAAAGAAAATTTTGAAACTGATGATTTGATTTGTGTGTGTGTGTGTGCAAAGGAAGGTCAGATTCAAAACACTGACTTGTTAGTTTGCCACATAAGTCCTTAATATTACAGAGTGAATTCGGGCAGTGGTGGAAATTAGGAATCAGGTGATCTTGGACTGTCAAGCCAGGATGAGCTTTTTAGGTGACTGTCAGGAGCAGACACAGTCAGTGGTTGGGGATTCTGGGCAGGGTGGATTAGGACAGTAGAAGATTTTATCATGTTACTCGGAATAGCCCACAGGGACTTCCCTGGCAGCCCAGTGGTTAAGACTTCACCTTCCAGTGCAGAGGGTGTAGGTTCAATCCGCAGTCAAGGAGCTAAGATCCCACATGCCTTGTGGTCAAGAAAAGCAAAAACAACAACAAAAAACAAAACATAAAATAGAGGCAACATTGCAACAAATTCAGTAAAGACTTTAAAAGTGGTACATATAAAAAGAAAAATATTTTAAAAAAGAATAGCACACAGTTTAAAATGTGCAGATTGTTTATTTCTGGGATTGTTCACTTATCTCTCTCAGGATTTTATTTTAAAATAGGAATAATGATCAAATTATGAGTTAAAAAGCTTATGGTTATATGTTTCTTGTCATTTTTTATGATGCATTACTAATCCCCAAGAAGGATGTCTCAAACTTATCAGACCATAAAAACTGCTCACCAAATATTATCTAAAGGGCAGACTGTTGATAGAGCAGCTTATGGGAAACACTGGCTCCAGATATTGTTGACAGCACTTTTACCCCAATCTTCAGTTGAGATATAGGCTGAATCATATGAAATTGCCAGCATTGGAGCATTTCTTACCAACTGAAAAGGAGTGATTTCATATGGTTAAAATTAAAACAATTTAGAACAATTATTCCCAGGCAGGAGGAAATTTTGTAATCTTAAATTACAGTAAAGAATGGTGGTGTGATTATCTAGTGTAAATGTTTCAAACATTCTCAAATGATGTTTTACCTAACTAGAAACAATATAAAGCTGCTTAAAGGCATACATAGTACTCAGCAACCAAAACAAAGAAAGTAAAAATAAGAAAGAAAATTTTGAAACTGATGATTTGATTTGTGTGTGTGTGTGTGCAAAGGAAGGTCAGATTCAAAACACTGACTTGTTAGTTTGCCACATAAGTCCTTAATATTACATCCAATTTTTTTCCTTCTAGACATCAATTTTCACTCCAGCCTTTGGATCAGAAACTAAGGTCAGAGTAAATAGTAGTATGAGAACTGAAGAAGTAATAAAGCAAATTCTCCAAAAATTTAAGGTAATCTTTATCAGTGACCTGGGATATAAATATCTTATGGGTAATTTAATTGTAGGGACACAAATGGATTTTTCTGAAAAAGACCTAGAAGTTTGTATATTTAAATTAAATATTCAGAAGCAATAAATTCTTTCTTATGTATAGTTGACCGTTGAACAACATGTGTTTGAACCCCACAGGTCAATTTATACATGGCTTTTTTTTAAACTTTTAATTTGTATTGAGGTATATCTGATTAAAAATGTCATGATAGTCTCAGATGAGCAACAAAAGGACTCACTTATACATATACATATACACATATATACACACATGCATGGATTTTTTCAATACATATATTACTATGTTTATGATACGTGATTGGTTGAATCCATGAATGTAGATCCTGAAAATACAAAAGGCCATCTGAGAGACTAGAGCATGCACGGATTTTGGTATCCACAGCAGATCCTAGAACCAATCTCCTGTGGATACCAAAAGACAACTATATAACATCTTTTAATAACTGTGTCCTGAGAAATTACTTCATCCCAAAGGAGTAGGGAAGGTTTTTGTATCTGAAAGTGAAAAATGAAAATGAAGAAACAGATCCATAATCAGGGTCTAGTTGACCTAGAAAACATTGACAACAAAGAATTCATATCTGTTCATTTTTTTCCATTGACAGATTGAAAATAGTGCCCAGGATTTTGCACTTTACATTATTTTTGCAACAGGAGGTAAGAAAGCTTTATGCTTGTTCCTACGTGACTCCAGTGTGTTGTCATTTCCTGCCTATAAAGAAGGCTGAAAAGCAGCTTATCTCTTTCTGTGGAAGAAAGAAAGGGAGAAAAGGAAAAGGAAGAGAGGTGGGGTGTTTTCGATTATTCATATCGTTCAAAAAGAACTAGAGTAAAGGATCCTAGAAGAGTTCAAAACACTGACTTGTTAGTTTGCCACATAAGTCCTTAATACTACATCCAATTTTTTTCCTTCTAGACATCAATTTTCACTCCAGCCTTTGGATCAGAAACTAAGGTCAGAGTAAATAGTAGTATGAGAACTGAAGAAGTAATAAAGCAAATTCTCCAAAAATTTAAGGTAATCTTTATCAGTGACCTGGGATATAAATATCTTATGGGTAATTTAATTGTAGGGACACAAATGGATTTTTCTGAAAAAGACCTAGAAGTTTGTATATTTAAATTAAATATTCAGAAGCAATAAATTCTTTCTTATGTATAGTTGACCGTTGAACAACATGTGTTTGAACCCCACAGGTCAATTTATACATGGCTTTTTTTTAAACTTTTAATTTGTATTGAGGTATATCTGATTAAAAATGTCATGATAGTCTCAGATGAGCAACAAAAGGACTCACTTATACATATACATATACACATATATACACACATGCATGGATTTTTTCAATACATATATTACTATGTTTATGATACGTGATTGGTTGAATCCATGAATGTAGATCCTGAAAATACAAAAGGCCATCTGAGAGACTAGAGCATGCAGATTTTGGTATCCACAGCAGATCCTAGAACCAATCTCCTGTGGATACCAAAAGACAACTATATAACATCTTTTAATAACTGTGTCCTGAGAAATTACTTCATCCCAAAGGAGTAGGGAAGGTTTTTGTATCTGAAAGTGAAAAATGAAAATGAAGAAACAGATCCATAATCAGGGTCTAGTTGACCTAGAAAACATTGACAACAAAGAATTCATATCTGTTCATTTTTTTCCATTGACAGATTGAAAATAGTGCCCAGGATTTTGCACTTTACATTATTTTTGCAACAGGAGGTAAGAAAGCTTTATGCTTGTTCCTACGTGACTCCAGTGTGTTGTCATTTCCTGCCTATAAAGAAGGCTGAAAAGCAGCTTATCTCTTTCTGTGGAAGAAAGAAAGGGAGAAAAGGAAAAAGGAAGAGAGGTGGGGTGTTTTCGATTATTCATATCTCACAGTTTCAAAGGAAGACAACCTAAGAGTAAAGGATCCTAGAAGAGTTCATAACACAAAAGACTTTGCTTGTTGGCCAGGCATGAAATTATCTGAAACGTGATCAAAGAGCCCTGGAGAGGAGGTGGAAGAGTCCCCGGAATTGTAGGCTTTTCAGTTGTTGACCTTTGTACTACTTTCTTTTTCACTCTCCCTTATCATTCTAACTTTGAGTCATCATTATGTACCATTACCCCCTGCTCTCATTGTTGCCTCTTTCTTAGCACAGTGTCTGACACATTGGCGGAGTGTTCTTTCTTCCTCAGTAGAGGAGAATGTGCACAGTTACCTGGTGGAGGTAAAAGGTTAGCAGCAGGACCTTGGGAAGAGGGTATGTGTGAGGTGCTAGGAGCAGAGAGTAAAAGATGGATAAGAGGAAACCCTAAGGCAATATTGAAATGAAATTTTTGGAAAGCCTTAAAATAGAAAACCCAGAAATAAACCCATCATATGTGGTCAATTAATCTATGACAAAGGAGGCAAGACTACACAGTGCTGGAAAGACAGTCTCCTCAACAAATGGAGCTGGAAAAACAGGACAGCTAAATATAAAAAAGCCATAATCAGATGAAATTAGATCATTCTTCAACTCCATACACAAAAACAAGCTTAAAATGGATTAAAGATCTAAATGTGAGACTAGTTACTATAAGACTCCTAGAGAAAAACATAGGCAGAACACTCTCTGACATAAATCACAGCAATAGCTTTTTGATTTGCTTCCCAACATAATGGAAATAAAAACAAAACTAAACACATGGGACTTAAACTCAAAGACTTTTGTACAGCAAAGGAAACAATAAACAAAACAAAAAGAGAACCCACAGGTTGGGAGAAAATATTTGCAAATTATGGGAACGATAAGGGATTAGCCTCCAAAATTTACAAAGAGCTAATGACACTTAAGGACATCAAAACAAAACCCACTCAAAAAATGGGCAGAAGACCTAAACAGACATTTCTCCAAAGAAGACATATAGATGACCAATAGACACAAGAAAAGTTGTTCGGCATCATTAATGATTAGAGAAATGGAAATAAAAACTGCAATGAGATGTCACCTTACGTTAACCACAATGGCAATCATTAAACTGAAAAAATTTGAAGTTAAATTATAGAAATAACTCAGGTTATAATTTAAGTGTCAGATCATTTGAGCCAGAAATTGAATAAAATAAAATACATTTTGATCCAGAACAACTATAAGAAAATGGAAACTGGATCTCCAAACATATACAAAAGTAAAGTTCTTATAACAAAGTTTAAATATAAGAAATATATATATATAAATTTTTGAAAGTTCTGGGTTTGTGTGTATTCTTTCTGATTGTTTAGAAAAAAACTAAAAGGTAGAAATGCTGGACTGTAGAAAATGTAAAAGATACAAACAGAAGAGTATGAAGAATATCAGATAAAAGATTAAAACCTACAATATCAAAAAGTTTACAAAGTGATAATGAAAAGACAACCAATCCAATAAAAATACAAAGAAATATGATAAAGCAGTTCACAGAATAACAAAATAACCTGTAAATATTTTTAGGAAAGTCGGAAACTTAAGGAAATACAAATGTATAGGAAATGTCAAGGACATGTGTAGTCAACCCACAATGCAATATTATCATGAACTGATCTGATTCTACATGTGGGTGGCATGGAGAAGGGTGAAAGAGTATATCCATGGAATTCTAGTGAAGATCTGACTGTCTACTTTCTTGGTACTCCTTCCAGCAGTATTTATTTAAAATCTATAGTATACATATTCTTTAGCAATTCCAGCAAACCCACCAGTGAGAATCTGTTTCACAAAAATCAAAGAACAGTTACGTACAGATTTATGTGCAAGGTTATTTATAATGACAAAAAGCTAAAAGCAAAGTTACCCGTCATAGAAGAATGATTAAATAGGTGATTACTATGCAGCTATTAAATGAAATGAGTTAGATCTATACCTGTTGAATAGAGGGAATTCCATAAGATACATTTAATTTAAAATGCAACATGCCTAAAAAGGTGTAGAGTATAATGATCTAGAACCTATTATACAATGTGAAGTAAGTCAAAAAGAGAAGGACAAGTATAGTATACTAGCACATATATATGGAATCTAGTAAGATCATACTGATAAATAAATACACACACAGAGCATCGATGGAAAAACACTCATTGAGAACAGACTTACGCACATTGGGGAGAGGGAAGAGTGGGTGAGATATAGGGAAAGAGTAACATGGAGCCCTATAGTAAGTATCATATGCAAAAGAGATAACTATTTTCAATGCGCTCTGGGTTAAGGGATTTTACATTGGGGCTATGTGATGGCTTGGAGGGGTGGGATGGGGGGGCAGGATATATATATGATCAATCCAGAATTATACATATCTGTAAATAACAAAACTCTGTAAAAGCAAAAAAGTAAAATAAAATAAAAAGAAAGTTAATCAAAATAAATAAATAAAATGCAACATGCCTAAAAAGGTATAGAGTATAATTTTATTTTTTAAAATTAATTATAAATCCCTATTTAAATATGAGGTTTATATGATTATATGGTTAAGGAGAAAGGTATGGAAAGACAAATACCAAGCCATTAATATTGATTACTTGGTGAGGGGGTTGGGGAGAAAAGATGATGAGAAAGAGAAAAAACACAAAATAAAAAAGCAAAAGATGAATTATGATTTTAAACATGTGAACAATAAAAACAGCAAGTGTAATATGGCCCTCTTTATGGATTGTTTGTGTGTGTACATAAAGAGATACACAGAGGGGTGACCACTCAGAGTCACATGCTGTTTATCTCAGAGTTCTAGGATTCCAGGTGACTTGCTTGCTGCCTTATGTTTTTCCTCATAATTATAATCATGTACATGGGTTTTTAGCTTTATGGGTAAATAATTAGGAACAACTGACAAATATAATTTTATATCTTTAATGTATACGACACACACATACATATATACACATATTGTGCAGTGATTATCAAGAGCAAGATAGTTAACACATCTATGAACTCACATAGTTACCTCTTTTTTTTTCTTTGGGCTAGAAATGCTTAAGATCTACTCTTAGTAACTTTCCAGTGTACATTAGATCCTCAGAATGTATTCTTCCAAGGGATGAGAACAATTCTGGAACTTTTAAAAGCCCAAGAAAATACATGTAGAAAGGACTAACTGGTCTACCTTTTGCCCTTCAGTCTGTTTCAACAGGACAGACAATTCTTTAACCATGTAAGTCAGACCATGCCATACCTCTTCTCAGATCCTCCAAAGCGCACCCTTCTCAGAATCTCTGTGTTGGTCCCAATGCCTCTTCATCATTTAATAGCCCTCTTCTCATCTGCGTATCAGTCACCCTGTTTCCTTGCTGCTCTTCGACAGCATTAGGGATTTTACATTGGGGCTATGTGATGGCTTGGAGGGTGGGATGGGGGCAGGATATATATATGATCAATCCAGAATTATACATATCTGTAAATAACAAAACTCTGTAAAAGCAAAAAAGTAAAATAAAATAAAAAGAAAGTTAATCAAAATAAATAAATAAAATGCAACATGCCTAAAAAGGTATAGAGTATAATTTTATTTTTTAAAATTAATTATAAATCCCTATTTAAATATGAGGTTTATATGATTATATGGTTAAGGAGAAAGGTATGGAAAGACAAATACCAAGCCATTAATATTGATTACTTGGTGAGGGGGTTGGGGAGAAAAGATGATGAGAAAGAGAAAAAACACAAAATAAAAAAGCAAAAGATGAATTATGATTTTAAACATGTGAACAATAAAAACAGCAAGTGTAATATGGCCCTCTTTATGGATTGTTTGTGTGTGTACATAAAGAGATACACAGAGGGGTGACCACTCAGAGTCACATGCTGTTTATCTCAGAGTTCTAGGATTCCAGGTGACTTGCTTGCTGCCTTATGTTTTTCCTCATAATTATAATCATGTACATGGGTTTTTAGCTTTATGGGTAAATAATTAGGAACAACTGACAAATATAATTTTATATCTTTAATGTATACGACACACACATACATATATACACATATTGTGCAGTGATTATCAAGAGCAAGATAGTTAACACATCTATGAACTCACATAGTTACCTCTTTTTTTTTCTTTGGGCTAGAAATGCTTAAGATCTACTCTTAGTAACTTTCCAGTGTACATTAGATCCTCAGAATGTATTCTTCCAAGGGATGAGAACAATTCTGGAACTTTTAAAAGCCCAAGAAAATACATGTAGAAAGGACTAACTGGTCTACCTTTTGCCCTTCAGTCTGTTTCAACAGGACAGACAATTCTTTAACCATGTAAGTCAGACCATGCCATACCTCTTCTCAGATCCTCCAAAGCGCACCCTTCTCAGAATCTCTGTGTTGGTCCCAATGCCTCTTCATCATTTAATAGCCCTCTTCTCATCTGCGTATCAGTCACCCTGTTTCCTTGCTGCTCTTCGACAGCATTAGGCATGCACTGACCTCACGCGTGCTCTGTCTATTTACTTACTCTCTGGGCACACACTTCCCCCTAAAGAGCTTCATCTCCTTCAGGTCTTTGCTCAGATATTATATCCTCAGTGAAGCCTTCCTCAGCCACCTGATCAATAATTTATAACTTCTCCCTTGCACGCACATATGCACACTTTCTACTCCCTTCCTTATTTTTCCCCTGAATATGTATTACTATATGTGACATGTTTTATTGCTGTATTGTCCTTAACATCATCTTCTCCCTGAGGAGAAGGTCTATGAGAGAAGTGATTTTACTCTGCTGCCCAGCACAAAGAACAAGGCTTGGTCGAGCGTAAGAACTCAAAAATTATTGGAGGAAGAAAGGAAATGATTGTAAGATAGTTAACACATCTATGAGCTCACATAGTTACCTCTTCTTTTTTTCATTCTAATAAAAATGACATCACAGATGTCAGACTACTTTGCAAGGAAATTAGAAGTATTTTTGTGACAGAAATATGTATAACTTTTGGGAATTTGAAATTCTGGGAATATACCAATTTGGAAGTTATTTTTCTTTCTCGTCTCATTATTATGGCTGAATGGATGAAGTCAATAGATGAATGAAATAATAATATAAAAGCATGCTTGATGTGAATAACAATTCTGGATATATTTTTAAAGAAAAGTCAAGGGTTGGATGTGGGGTAAGAGGGAAATGAAGAAATTGAAGAAAATTACAAAGTTTTGGATCTGAACTACTAGAAGTATAGAATTATAATAATGGAACTAGGAAAGATCAATAAATATTTATTGAATGAGTGCTTTTAGGTATTACAAAGGCATTAATGGGGCTGAAAGTTTGTCTGAACATCCAAATCAAAGGCAAGGTTAGAATTCTGAAATAGAATGTCAAACCCTGAAAGATAGCAAGAGAAAGTTCATTCTTCAGTTCATCTTAATTTCAATTTACTTTTTTGAGTAAATAAAACAACTCCTGTTGTATGTTCTTTATAGGTTTTTCAAAGTAAGTAGAAGAAGCAAAATGAATAGACAAATTATGTTGCTTTTCTTTCTCTAGGATGGACTCCCCACTGTAGTTGATTTTTGTTTTCATTTGCAGAACAGAAACGACTCAAGAAGACTGACATTCCGCTACTGCATAGACTCCTACAGGGACCATCCAAAACGAATGCTCGCATTTTCCTCATGGATAAAGATGCAGAAGAAATTAGCAGTGATGTATGGCTGCCAGTGCCCTGAGTCTGTCTTTATGCTCTCCTGACTCAGCATCAGAATATGTATTCTATATGTGACATGTTTTATTGCTGTATTGTCCTTAACATCATCTTCTCCCTGAGGAGAAGGTCTATGAGAGAAGTGATTTTACTCTGCTGCCCAGCACAAAGAACAAGGCTTGGTCGAGCGTAAGAACTCAAAAATTATTGGAGGAAGAAAGGAAATGATTGTAAGATAGTTAACACATCTATGAGCTCACATAGTTACCTCTTCTTTTTTTCATTCTAATAAAAATGACATCACAGATGTCAGACTACTTTGCAAGGAAATTAGAAGTATTTTGTGACAGAAATATGTATAACTTTTGGGAATTTGAAATTCTGGGAATATACCAATTTGGAAGTTATTTTTCTTTCTCGTCTCATTATTATGGCTGAATGGATGAAGTCAATAGATGAATGAAATAATAATATAAAAGCATGCTTGATGTGAATAACAATTCTGGATATATTATTAAAGAAAAGTCAAGGGTTGGATGTGGGGTAAGAGGGAAATGAAGAAATTGAAGAAAATTACAAAGTTTTGGATCTGAACTACTAGAAGTATAGAATTATAATAATGGAACTAGGAAAGATCAATAAATATTTATTGAATGAGTGCTTTTAGGTATTACAAAGGCATTAATGGGGCTGAAAGTTTGTCTGAACATCCAAATCAAAGGCAAGGTTAGAATTCTGAAATAGAATGTCAAACCCTGAAAGATAGCAAGAGAAAGTTCATTCTTCAGTTCATCTTAATTTCAATTTACTTTTTTGAGTAAATAAAACAACTCCTGTTGTATGTTCTTTATAGGTTTTTCAAAGTAAGTAGAAGAAGCAAAATGAATAGACAAATTATGTTGCTTTTCTTTCTCTAGGATGGACTCCCCACTGTAGTTGATTTTTGTTTTCATTTGCAGAACAGAAACGACTCAAGAAGACTGACATTCCGCTACTGCATAGACTCCTACAGGGACCATCCAAAACGAATGCTCGCATTTTCCTCATGGATAAAGATGCAGAAGAAATTAGCAGTGATGTATGGCTGCCAGTGCCCTGAGTCTGTCTTTATGCTCTCCTGACTCAGCATCTCTCACACAAATGCTCTGCTTTTTTGTTTTTTCTTTCAGGTGGCTCAATATATTAGCTTTCATTTTTCTCTCCTGGAATCCATCCTTCAAAGATTAAATGAGGAAGAGAAAAGAGAGATTCAAAGAACAATAACAAAGTAAGTCAAGAGCTTGCACACTGGGTGCTTGGTTCTTTAATGCACAAAATGTGTCCAATAGTTCATACTCTTTTTCTCCTTATTTCCAGATTCAGTACAGAAAAGGCTATCATACTGAAATGTCTTCGAAGTAAACGGGCAATAAAAACAGAGACGACAGTTTAGCAATCACCTTTGCTAAAACCCTTCAACAAAATTAGAAGGTTGCTATTACTATTTGAGTGCATACATTCTACACTTGGATTTATGTAAATATAGGTGATCTACATCTATAAAAAACTGAATGTGAGAAAAGCTTATCTTTCTCCAAAGTGAAGAGGTTAGGTAGGGTTCACAGCTGGATTGAAAGGAATTTGAATTTAGTTTCAGTAACTGAAATAACCTTGGATACTATGTATTCCAAATAGTTTTTATATTAAAACACTCAAACAGGAAACAAAGTCTGGGGCACAGGTAAGCAGAGGCTGAGAGGTAGGCGCCCAGATGAAGTCAGGGACGCTGCTGCCGGCACAGCTGGGATTGTGAGCCGTAGGGGCCCGTCTTTGCAGGACCTAGGACAACTCTCTGTATGCCTTGGGCTGTGGTATCTTCGAGGCTGCATGGGACAAAGGTGGGGCAAGAGTCTTACTAGATGGCCAGCCTCTGGGAGCGATCACCCAGTTGAGAAGGTGTGGAGAGTAATAATCTGAACTAGAGCACAGGCCTGTAACAGATTCCAGTCTGTGCCACCACAAACCAAGAGCTACAGAAAGGAGTGGGACAAGCAAATGCCAGAGAAAACTGCACTGTACAGGCAACTAATACTGAAGAAACCACTCTGAGGAGAGCAGCAAAGGAAGAAAGTCAGCTTCCTAGAAGCCTGGCCAGCCAGCCCCTAGGAATCAGCAAAGACCAATCATCTCCTACAGTGTTTCTCTTGCGCCCTCTACTGACGAAGCATGGCATCACCTAGGCTGCAAAGGAAGCATATTTAAAGGCTCCCAAGTCCATGTTCTCACCCCCTGTGGCTGCAGCAGGGGCTCTAATAATGTCTTTGCTGAAAATAAATAAATAACGTTTCAGAAAGCCAACAGCAAAGTCTGAATTTGGAGCAGAGAAGCAATGAAATAACTGGCATTGTCAACAAAACGCAAAGTAAAGAAATGAAATTGGTGTATTAAAAAGGACTAAGAAATGATGTTAAATACTCAACAAGTTACAGCTAGATGGGTACTTAGACTACTGGGCTTTCCTGGTGGCTCAGCGGTAAAGAATCCACCTGGAGACACAGGTGTCTGGAGACACAATCCAATGCTGGAGACACAGGTGTGATCCCTGGGTTGGGAAGATCCCCTGGAGAAGGAAATAGCAACCCACTCCAGTATTCTTGCCTAGAAAATCACATGGACAGAGAGGAGCCTGGTTGGCTGCAGTCAATGGGGTCACCAGAAAGAATCAGACATGAGTTAGCAACTAAATGACAAAAGGTACAAATGGTTATCATTTCCCTAAAAGCAAATTTAATAGTAAGTTCATCCTATAATTCTTATAGGATCTTACATGAAAATAGTCAGATATACAAAGACAGTATGTAAGGATGATTGTTATTTATTGTGATAAAAGGAGGTAAATAGTCTAATATTCAAAAATAGAAAAAAAAAAGAGTAAAGAAGGAAAGCAATATTAATCCATAGGATGCAATGCAGCTCTTAGAATTGTTTTCTAATAGATCTTAATAATAAGAGTAAATTCTCCTTATGCATCTAGATAAGAATATAAATACAAATATCCAAAAGTATGTTATCTATAAGATGTATAGATACATTTTTGTATGTGTATATACTATTATTTATACATAAACTACAAACTGAAAGCATGTTAAATGTGTTTATGTCTGGTTTGTAGAATACGTATGGGTGATTCATGTCTTTTGTATTTGTTTGCACTTATTTAATAATCTATAATGAACATGTATTCATTTTAAGTCAGGAAATAGAAAATGTATAAGTTATCAACAAAACTAAGATATCAACAAAAAAATAGAAAGTGCACGCAAGCACAGAGTTCTACTCAATGCAAAACAATTCAAATAAATTATTCAAGTGAGATGTTGACATCATGACTGTGGTAGTTCTGAATGTATCTGTGAAGTTTTTTATACTCCACCTTTCAAGAGACAGAGTCTAATCCTCCTCGCTGTACCAATGGACTGGCCTTAGGGACTCACTTCTAAGGAAGAGAGGAGAGCAGAAGTGCCAGGGTGTCACTTTGGAGACGGGATCATAAACGTCACTGCCATGTCCTCTTTGCTTCTTCTCTTGGCGTATTTGCTCTGGGGGAAGCCAACTGCCACATCCTGAGCAGCCTTGGAAAAAGGCCTATATGACAGGAATTGAGCCCTTCTGCCAAAAGCCAACAAGGAACTGAGGCGTCTAGTCCACAGCCCACAGCCATGTGAGTGGGCCATCGGCTAGCCCCAGACTGCAGCCCTGTCTGAGAGCTTGCCTACAGCTTCATAAGAGACCTAAGTCAAACCAAAAATAAAAAAAAAAAAATCAGTTAAAACACTTCAAGAGTCCTGATCTTCAAAAACTGTGTGAGATATAGGGTTTCTCTTGTGGTCCAGTGGGTAAAGAGTCTGCCTTGCAATGCAAGGGGCACCGGTTTGATCCCTGGCTCAGGAAGATCCCACGTGCCGCGGAGTGGCTGGAAGGGTGTGTCTAATTACAAGCCGGCGCTCTGGAGAGCCTGTACCCAGAGCCAGTGCTCTGCAGTGAGAGAGACCACTGCAATGGGAGGCCAACAAGGCCGAGTAATAAAGATGGATGAAAATAAATAAATAAAACCAATAAACGAGGCCAAAATTAAAAAATAATTGTGTGCAATACAAAATGTTTGTTGTGGTATGGCTACATTTTAGTGTAAGTTGTTACATACCAATAGATAACTGATATAATTTCTAACACAAAAATCTGTTCATTTCAGAGTCATTCTTATGTAATACAAGAATATAACTTTTGTCACAAAACTACCCATCTTTGTCTTAAATGGTCCAAATATTTCCCAAATATTTGAACAGATTAGTTCAAATTCAGTTCTAGATAATGTTAAACTTATTAATAGTAGAGGTCTTGTCACATTCATCTTTGTATACTTTGCTGTACTTAATATTGTGTCCTTTGTATAGGATGTGCTCAATAAAAATCAAAGAACTGAATGAATTATTCAAAGAACTGGATGAATACAAAAGTGAGTGAATAAATGATGTAAAATATTTTTATAAAAGCTCCTATATGTGTGCCTCCTTTTTGACAAATCTGATCAAGTAGCTAAAACAGGATAGAAACTTTGCAATATGGTTATTCTCTAATATGGCGGTGTATTTTATTATCTCTTGGCAATATGCAGGATATAGGTAGGCAGTGTTACTATGGAATTTTGTTTAGGGTTGTTCTGCTTGGCTTCAAGCACTGAAGGAGGAAGAAGTACATTTGCAAAGCAGTTGATGAGGTGGAAAAAAATGGCAGATGTAGCTATTGTACTGAGATATCTACATGCGAAAGGAAAGAAAGGAACAGGGTGCAATTCAAGAGGGCAAAACCCTTGGACAGCATCCATTTGTCTTCTAAATAGTGGCTAATCTTTTAGACTGAGACATTTGAAACTGTCCAAAACTGTCCATATTTGGCCTACAAAGGCAACAATTTCATACTGTTCAGACTCACCTCACTTAGCATTTGTCAAGCACTATTTTAAATACCTACCATAGATCAACTCATTTAACATCCATTACACTCCCATGAGGAAATTAGTCTTTCAACCCAATTGTAAAGATGAGGAAAGTAAGCCATGGAGAGGTTAAGAGGTTTGCTCAACTCTTTAATAGACGGTGGAGGTGGGGTTTGAGCTTTCAGCTCAAGAATCCATACTATTAACCACAAGAGTATATGACCTCTCCCTAAACTGCTGCCAACGCTGCTGCTGCTGCTGCTGCTGCTTAGTCAACTCTGTGCAACCCTATGGACTGTAGCCTGCCAGGTTCCTCCATCCATGGAATTCTCCAGGCAAGAGTACTGAGGTGGGATGCCATGACCTCCTCCAGGAGATCTTCCCAATCCAGGGACCCCGCATCACAGACAGATTCTTCACTACTGATCCACCAGTTTAAACTACACACCATCAAATGGCATTCTCTCTGTCTTCATTCATCATAAGTAAACAATAGTACCTACTTCATCATACAGTTGTAGACATTATGGGAATAACATGTCTAAAGGCTGACACTTTGCATGTAAGAAGTGTGTGATAAATACTAGCTGTTGTTATAAATGGGCTTCCCTGGTGGCTCAGACAGTAAAGAACCTGCCTGCAAGGCAGGAGACCGGATTCAATCCCTGCATCCAGAAGATCCCCTGGAGAAGGGAATGATTACCCACTCCAGTATTCTTGCCTGGAGAATTCCATGGAGAAAGGAATCTGGCAGGCTATAGTCCATGAGGTCACAGAGAGTCAGACATAACTGATTGACCAACACTTTCACTGTTATAACTAAGCTACAATGGGTCCCCACCCAGCATTGTAACCTAGGCTTTCACTGAGTCTTACTACCCACAACTACTTTATTCCTGTCCTATAACCCACCATATGCATTTTCTAGTCATTGGCCAGGGTCACGTGATCTCAAAGCCCTAGGTTCTGTCTTATCAGCTAGCTCTTCTCTTGTGACACTGGAAATGTGAAATCTGCCCATTATTATAATTTTCATGTGCTTATATCTTGTTTAAGTTCATTAATGATCTGTCCATATTTGGCCTAGACTTCACCTCACTTAGCATTTGTCAAGCACTATTTTAAATACCTACCATAGATCAACTCATTTAACATCCATTACACTCCCATGAGGAAATTAGTCTTTCAACCCAATTGTAAAGATGAGGAAAGTAAGCCATGGAGAGGTTAAGAGGTTTGCTCAACTCTTTAATAGACGGTGGAGGTGGGGTTTGAGCTTTCAGCTCAAGAATCCATACTATTAACCACAAGAGTATATGACCTCTCCCTAAACTGCTGCCAACGCTGCTGCTGCTGCTGCTGCTGCTTAGTCAACTCTGTGCAACCCTATGGACTGTAGCCTGCCAGGTTCCTCCATCCATGGAATTCTCCAGGCAAGAGTACTGAGGTGGGATGCCATGACCTCCTCCAGGAGATCTTCCCAATCCAGGGACCCCGCATCACAGACAGATTCTTCACTACTGATCCACCAGTTTAAACTACACACCATCAAATGGCATTCTCTCTGTCTTCATTCATCATAAGTAAACAATAGTACCTACTTCATCATACAGTTGTAGACATTATGGGAATAACATGTCTAAAGGCTGACACTTTGCATGTAAGAAGTGTGTGATAAATACTAGCTGTTGTTATAAATGGGCTTCCCTGGTGGCTCAGACAGTAAAGAACCTGCCTGCAAGGCAGGAGACCGGATTCAATCCCTGCATCCAGAAGATCCCCTGGAGAAGGGAATGATTACCCACTCCAGTATTCTTGCCTGGAGAATTCCATGGAGAAAGGAATCTGGCAGGCTATAGTCCATGAGGTCACAGAGAGTCAGACATAACTGATTGACCAACACTTTCACTGTTATAACTAAGCTACAATGGGTCCCCACCCAGCATTGTAACCTAGGCTTTCACTGAGTCTTACTACCCACAACTACTTTATTCCTGTCCTATAACCCACCATATGCATTTTCTAGTCATTGGCCAGGGTCACGTGATCTCAAAGCCCTAGGTTCTGTCTTATCAGCTAGCTCTTCTCTTGTGACACTGGAAATGTGAAATCTGCCCATTATTATAATTTTTCATGTGCTTATATCTTGTTTAAGTTCATTAATGATCTGATCCTAGCATGTTCTTAGTATTCCTTGCAATTCCTTAGTATTCCTAGTGCAGTGTATCGAACACAATAGATACTTCAATGTTTACGTGCTAATATATATGCATACCTTGAAATTACTGGAGTGAGGAAAAACTGAAATCAAGTAGAAAGCACTATAATGAGCATTAAATATTTTCTCTGGTCAAAATCATTTATTTAGTAAGCACTAAAATTTCACTGCTTATTTTCACATCATTACACACACACACACACACAATCTGGAAAACTAAGTCCCAAGGGTAAGTTCTTTACGTCTTTATCCCAGAATTTCCAGCCAAGAAACTACTGCTGCACATCATCACTGAAAGTTTAAGTTAATACAAATAAATTAGGACTCCTTAGTGACACTGTCAACGTCACATATCTAGGGTAAAGATGAAAGGGAATATTGTTATGAAAGTAGCTTTATTATAAAACAAGTTCTATTCAGTTCATCAGTGATCATTTTCAGCAGCTATATAGCTAGACACCTTCTGAAGATTTCACTTCAGAAACCCAGCAGTCAGGGCCCAGCTCGAAGTGGCCGCCCATGACATCCACCAGAGGCTTTTGAAAGTCATCCCATCTCCCTACCCCCAGTGAGTTTATATTTCCATTGCTGCTTGTGAGAAGTAGAGAAGAGGAGAAAGGAGGGTGCAGAAGAGTTGCAGTAAGTCAATTTCTCTGCTGAGTTAAGAAACTGGACATTTAATGTCGATTGGCTAGGGTTCTTGAGTAACATTGTGAGTAGCTGAAAAACATCATTGATTCTTATTCTGAATATTAACCATGCATTTCATTATTCATGAAAAACAAAATGCAGTTCTCAGCAAAGATCCTACATTGACATTTTCTGGAATCACTCAGCCTCCCAAAATAAGCTGGCATTTTCCAATCAGTTTTGACCCCTAAAAAAAAAATAAAAATAAAGCAAATAAGCACATCTGCAAGGAAGAGAAAACAACTAAACAGTTCTGATCCCCAAGTAGAAATCTTTAAGACTTCCCTGTTGCATGCCCGAGATGGGTTCTCATATGCCCACCTCTCAAGGTCTTAAGCAGAATTCTCACAGGCCTCGTCCCTTAGCTTAAGGACTTAATTCACAGCAACACCTCACCTACATTCAAGACCCAGATTTAGCATAAATAAAAATGTGCTTCCTTCTCAAAAAAGTATCACACATGTGGGATCTAATTCCCTGACCAGAGATTGAACCCAGGTCCCCTGCATTGGGAGTGCAGAGTCTTAACCACTGAACAACCAGACAAGTTCTCCTATTTATCCTTTTTCAGATTTGTTTCCATTTAAGTTATGACACACTGACTATAATTCTCTGTGAGATACAGTAGGTCCTTGTTTATCTGTTTTATATATAATAGTATGTATATATTAATCTGGAACTTGTGATTTATCTCCCTCCCCTCCCTACTATCCCCTCTGGTGATCTTTAAGTTTGTTCTCTATGTTTGTGAGTCTATTTCTGTTTTGGAAATACGTCCATTTATATAATTTTTTTAGA
Source organism: Tragulus kanchil (assembly GCA_022376925.1). Classification (NCBI taxonomy): domain Eukaryota; kingdom Metazoa; phylum Chordata; class Mammalia; order Artiodactyla; family Tragulidae; genus Tragulus; species Tragulus kanchil. The sequence goes on along the minus strand of JAIOJX010000025.1, from coordinate 157,191,165 downwards.
TTCCACATAGAAGTGATATTGTATATTTCTCTTTCTCTGTCTGACTTACTTCACCTTGCATGATAATTTCTAGGTCCTTCCATGTTGCTTCAAATGACATTACTTCACTCTTTTTGGTGCCTCAGATGGTGTAAAGAATCCACCTGCAATGTGGGATTTGATCCCTGGGCTGGGAAGATCCCCTGAAGAAAAGAAAGGCTACCCACTCCAACATTCTTGCCTGGAGAATTCCATGGATCTCATCCCTGAGTCACAGAGTCGGACGTGACTTTCACTTTCACTCATTTTATAATTGAGTAATATTCCATGCATATATATCACATCTTCTTTATCCACTCATCTGTTAGGGGACATTTAGATTGCTTCCATGTATTGGCTACAATAAATAGGACAGCTGTGAACTGGGGTGCATGTATCTTTTTGAATAGAGTTTTCATCTTTTCTGGATATATGCCCAGGATTGAGACTGTGGGGTCATGGTAGGTCTATTTTTAGGTTTTTAAAAAAATCTCCATACTATCTTCATAGTGGCCATACCACTTTACATTCCCACCAGCCACAGGAGCGTTCCTTTTTTCACCACACCCTCTCCAGCATTTCTTATTTGTAGACATTTTAATGAGGGCCTTTCTGACTGGTGTGAGGTGATACCTCACTGTGGCTTTGATTTATATTCCTCTGATAATTAGCAATACTGAGCATCTTTTCACGTGCCAGCTTGCCATCTGTATGTCTTCTTTGGAGAAAGGTCTATTTAGATCTTCTGCTAATTTTTGATTGGGTTTTTTGGTCTTTTGATATGAAGCTGTATGAGCTATTCGTGTATTTTGGAAATCAATCCCTTGTCAGTAGCATTGTCTGCAAATATTTTCTGCCAGTTTGAATGTTGTCCATATGGGAAACTGCTAACCTGTTGTCAATCTAAACTTTGGAATAAATATTATTGGTCTATTCTCCACATCCTGTGACATGCTTTCCAAGATCATCTACAGTTCTAGACATAGCTGGATATAACAATTTGCCAACATTCTTTTAAAATGTGTCACCTCTCATCTCTTTTTTTTTTTTTTTTTTTTAATATTTTATTTTATTATTTATTTTGGGGGGGCGGATCGGGGAGGGAGGGGGCGGGTGGGCCACTTCTATTGGTCTTTCATTTGTCTATTTTCATCCGTCTTTGTTCTTCGGCTCCTGTGGGCCTCCCATCGCGGTGGCCTCTGTTGTCGCAGAGCGCCGGCTCTGGGCACATGCGCTCCTGAGCTCCGGCTCGGTGATTGGACACATCAGTCCAGCCGCTCCGCGGCATGTGGGATCTTCCCAGGCCAGGGATCAAACTGGCGCCCCTTGCACTGCAAGGCGGTGTCCTTACCCACTGGACCACCAGGGAAGCCCCTCTCATCTCTTCTGAAATTCCAATTCAATAATAATAGCAATATACCAGAAAAAAATAAAGTCTATTGAAAAAGAAGTCCACCATCAATGTAAGAGCTATTGACAAACTTCTGAAAAATAAAGTTATTGATATGATATTAACCAGCATATCAAAATGCAGAGACAGGAGCTCAGAATAGTGAGAGAAAGAGATATTACAGCAATTAAAGGCCAGAAGCCCATCAATTTCTGAGCTGCTTTGGTTCTTATTATCTGCTGCTCAGTCCATTTTTTAAAAGCTTCCTGAAGATTACTGAAGTCATTACTATTTTTTCAATAAACTAGTTTTTACTTAGATTGGCCAGAATTTGATCTGGTATTTACAACTAAACAACTCCAACTAAATACCAACTACAAAATAGAACTATGTAAATATATGCATAAAATAATTATTTAAATGTAAAAAGATTCCCAAAGTTTATCTCCTCAGTCCCCATTCTGAAAAAAAAATATAAATATATATATGCCTAAGAATGTAGCCCAGAAAAATGTAAAGAAAAAACAAGAAAAAGAAAAAAGAAAAAAACACAAAATGGAATTTGAGAAATAGTCCATTTTACCAAGAATTACACTAGGAAGAAACTCTTCATGGATAGTCATAAATCAGTTCTAGAAATAACTAGGTCCAAACTGAAAGTTTAACTCAAATATAGATTTAAAATGTTAGAATAGTCCATTACAAAAACTGTATGATAAGGACTGATATAGTTCAGTGGTGTGATGAAAGCAGATGCTTTGTCAACACGGAAAAAGAAAGGTAATTAGAACCTCTCAAAAAAAGAAGGACGTATGAGGGAATCATGGTCTATATATATGTAAAACTAAACAAATGTGGCATATGCTCTACTGTTGACAGTAAGTAAGACTTCCTTTAATCTTGACTTTTTTTAAGCAATTCAGGGTAAGTCATTGAACAACAGTCAATGGAATGGTCAATCCATTGTATGGCTGTAAATAATACTAAAGTTAAATGCACTATTGAATACACTATTTTCCAGTTTTCAGCATCAACCTATTGACTGTGTATACCCATTATATTCGCAAAGAGGGACGAATAAACCTGGAGAGTAGGGGAATAATGACATAGTTTTAAAATGGAAAGCTAGCAAATAAATCAAAGGAAATTCAGAAGTGTTAATTATGTTGTGAAAATCACTAGATGCTGACTAAAGTTTAGAGACCAAGGAATAGAATATAATCAATAAAAGAAAAATACTTTACCTAAAAAAATTTGAAAGTCTGAAAGTAGTATTGTTGAAGTTAGCGTAAGCATACTATATTCTTTAAGTGATGGCAATATTTTAGAAGTTATTAAAGTGATCATGTTAATCACTAGGAGCACTAAAAGTAAAGACTTAAATTGCTTACCTATGGGGAATGGGAAATGTACCCTGCTTTTGTGTCTGAACTCTTTCCATATTCATGTTCGTGTATTACTGATATAATTCTCAAGACTAGTATCAAAAGAAACTGAATATAGTATCCCAGAATGACTTGATCCATATGATTGAGATATTACACTGGTTAATCTGATCCCTGCTTTTTCTCCAGAAATTTATTCCAGGATTGCAGTAGCTTTGAGAGTCGACCCAAGTTAAGCATAGGCTACCTAAAACAGTTAAGTCTTTTCCCATGAACTTGTGTTGAGTTGCAACTTAAAATGAAGTGCTGCTTTCTTTATTATTAAATTTCATGCATTATTTTCAAACCATCATTTCAACCTGCCTGAATGACTGCTAATTCTTGTTAACTAGCCCTAACCCTAACTTTCTTCTATGCTATATTCTGTTGACTGGCAGATAAGTATCTCAGGCTATAATTATCATTCCCCATTGACCTCAGTTGTTTTCTCCTTAAAACTGCTGATGTCTGCAGTTCACCTTATTACCTCATGAAACATGAGGTTCCTTTTCTTTGGAAGATCCAAATCACCTTGTATGGCTGAGTTTCTTATTTATTCCTTCTTTTTTGTTTCATTCTTACTGACATCCCAACGTTAATTTTGGTTCACTTTTCCTCCACAGAATTTTCCTGCCTTCTGGTTTACTTCTCAGAATGTCTTCCATCTTGTCTAAAAATGCTTTATCCTCGCACCAGTTATAGCTAGAAAGGCGGTCTTAAAACCTGCCCACTTTCTCTTTTAACAGGCAGAACAGGTTCACACAATTGCCTATTCAAATCTCAAAAACCAAAATAAATAAATGAAATTTTCACTAGATGCTGACTAAAGTTTAGAGACCAAGGAATAGAATATAATCAATAAAAGAAAAATACTTTACCTAAAAAAATTTGAAAGTCTGAAAGTAGTATTGTTGAAGTTAGCGTAAGCATACTATATTCTTTAAGTGATGGCAATATTTTAGAAGTTATTAAAGTGATCATGTTAATCACTAGGAGCACTAAAAGTAAAGACTTAAATTGCTTACCTATGGGGAATGGGAAATGTACCCTGCTTTTGTGTCTGAACTCTTTCCATATTCATGTTCGTGTATTACTGATATAATTCTCAAGACTAGTATCAAAAGAAACTGAATATAGTATCCCAGAATGACTTGATCCATATGATTGAGATATTACACTGGTTAATCTGATCCCTGCTTTTTTTCTCCAGAAATTTATTCCAGGATTGCAGTAGCTTTGAGAGTCGACCCAAGTTAAGCATAGGCTACCTAAAACAGTTAAGTCTTTTCCCATGAACTTGTGTTGAGTTGCAACTTAAAATGAAGTGCTGCTTTCTTTATTATTAAATTTCATGCATTATTTTCAAACCATCATTTCAACCTGCCTGAATGACTGCTAATTCTTGTTAACTAGCCCTAACCCTAACTTTCTTCTATGCTATATTCTGTTGACTGGCAGATAAGTATCTCAGGCTATAATTATCATTCCCCATTGACCTCAGTTGTTTTCTCCTTAAAACTGCTGATGTCTGCAGTTCACCTTATTACCTCATGAAACATGAGGTTCCTTTTCTTTGGAAGATCCAAATCACCTTGTATGGCTGAGTTTCTTATTTATTCCTTCTTTTTTGTTTCATTCTTACTGACATCCCAACGTTAATTTTGGTTCACTTTTCCTCCACAGAATTTTCCTGCCTTCTGGTTTACTTCTCAGAATGTCTTCCATCTTGTCTAAAAATGCTTTATCCTCGCACCAGTTATAGCTAGAAAGGCGGTCTTAAAACCTGCCCACTTTCTCTTTTAACAGGCAGAACAGGTTCACACAATTGCCTATTCAAATCTCAAAAAAGAAAACAAAGAAAATGCCTGTATGTCCCTGGAGTAGTTAGTCTCACTTGGAACATCTACAGACTCCTAACTGAATAAGCCTCTTCACTTCTAAGGGTTCCCAGGGGGCACAGTGGTAAAGAATTCAGCTGGCAATGCAGAAGACACAGGAGACGCGGGTTCAATCCCTAGGTCAGAAAGATACCCTGGAGGAGGAAATGGCATCTCACTCCAGTATTCTTGTCTGAAGAAATCCTATAGACAGAGGAGCCTGGTGGGCTATAGTCCATGGAGTTGCAAAGAGTTAGACACAACAGAGCACATACACACTTCACTTTCGGAATCTTGGTTCCATGTAGACTCCCAAAGACACTAGGAATTACTCCTTTGCACTACGGTCCAATCCAGGCCTCTTCCACAAACATAGACGCACAAAGACACAAATTCTTGCTGAAAAGATTCCGAATTATTTCAATTATGTATTCCTACATGTTTTGCTAAGCCTATTCATATAACATAAGGTTATTCCAGTCTTATATTTTCATTTAATGTCCCCAAATTCTTTCACTTTCTTTCATAAAAGCGTTGCTTTTCAATTGTTTCATTATTTTTGTTACTGTCCATTGTTCCAACTTCCTGCTAAGAGTCAGATATATGAAAATATTGAGAGAGGAGAGGGGGACCAGATTATGATTATTTACTTTCACCCTAAAGTGGTCCTTAAAGTGTTCTACAAACCAACAGCATCCACAGCTCCCAGAAACTTGTCACAAATGCAAAGAATCAGACCCACCCCAGATCTATTGAATCAGAGACCCTGTGAGTAGAAAACACTGGTTTTGTTTGAACAAGCCCACCAAACAGCTCTGATGTACATGAATAGCCGAATAGTTTAGAATCACTGCCTTAGAATAATTATGTGAAGATAAACTTGATCAAGCTTTACAGATGATACATAATTATATGTAATAAGCACTTTTATCTGAAGAAGTTAATCTAGCAAATGTTAATTAATATGATATAATTTTCAGATATCTCCTATTTGCTCCTTTAGTTAGTGGAGGAATCCTAAAGGAAAGTAGAGAGGGAAGGGAGGAAATTTGGGCTCCTCCACCATTAAGCTGAAGATTGCTGTTAGACTAAAAGTGTGGGCAAAAGCACACGGAGATCTTCCTATCATACTATTGATAGGATGTTCCAGCAAGAAACATTCATGCTGCAGAGCAAGAATGTTCTCTTGGAAATTCTTAGGCATAGACCCTTTTGCAAAAGTGTTTATGAGTCAACTCATTGGAAAAGACCCTGATGCTGGGAAAGATTGAAGGCAAAAGGAGAAGTGGGCGGCAGAGGATGAAATGGTTGGATAGCATCACTGAGTCAATGACATGAATTTGAGCAAATTCCAGGAGATAGTGGAGGGTAGGGAAGCCTGGCGTGCTACTGTTCATGGGTCGCAAAGAGTCAGACATAACTTAGTGATTAAATAAAAATGACAAAATGAGGTTATTACTCAGGTAGAGGTTACTTTCTAAATGTTTTACAAAAAGTAAAAGGGTTTTAAAATAAATAAATGGACACTTGTGACTACTTTCATTTTGTGTGTCAGCAAGTCTGGCAGTCAGCAAAAGTTTTCTGTGGACAACCAGATAATTTTTGGAGCTCTGTCACAACAACTTGATTTGACAACCACTTAATTCTGCTATTGTAAAAAGCAGCTGCAGACAACATGTAAATAAGTGGGCAGGACTGTCGACACAACCTTACATACATAAACAAGGAGTGGAGCTGAGTTAGCCAGAGGGCTGTAGTTTGACTGTCTTTGACAAACTATAGATTGTGGCTTTTGTTCAGTCGCTCAGTCATGTCCAATCCCTCGCAACCCCACATCTTACAGCATACCAGGCTTCCCTCTCCTTCACTATGTTCCAGAGTTTGCTCAAATTCATGTCGATTGACTCAGTGATGCCATCAAACCATCTTATCCTCTGCCTTCCCCTTCGCCTTTTGCCCTCAATCTTTCTCAGCATCAGGGTCTTTTCCACCTGAATCTTTGCATCAGATGGCCAAAGTATTGAAGCTTCAACTTCAGCATAAGTCTTTCCAATGAATATTCAAGGTTGATTTCCTTCGAAATTGACTGGTCTCCTTACAGACCAAGGGACTCTCAATCTTCTCCAGCACCACAATTCAATAGCATTGATATATGACTTTTAACATAAACACAAGTACACTTTAAGTGAAAAAGTAGAAAAGAGCCACTGAAGGTAACTGCCACATTCATGAAAATTGTTACCTGCAAAAACATTTCCCTGGGCCATTGTTAAACCACAGTTCTAACTAGCCCCAACCTGTTTTGACTGTAAATGCTGCTTTATTATATTTTATTTTTTTAACCACATACTTGGATTCCTCTAATCATATACTATAAACTACTATATCCAAATTTCTGCTTGTCTAATCATGTTCCTAGGAGACCAGTTCATCCCAGGTCCCCTCCATGAGTGTACATAAATTTTCTGTGTCACAGAGTGATGGTAGGATTACCATGATATTGTTAGACATTTAAGTCACACAACTTTGCCATCTTATGAAAAGTTATTTGCTTGTTAACTATATACAATCAGATTAATTACACAAAGCCTCCTGATAGTCAGTCTGGTGTGTATGCACAAAGAGACACTCTTTCCTGATCATTGTTTTTATTCCTCAACCCCTGTTCTAATGGTCTGCCACTGGAAAAATACAATCCTTTTCACCTGGTTTCCTAGTTAAGTCCAAACTATACTTGGTGACTTTTTCTGATTCTGTCCCAGGAAGTTTCTAGAACAAAGCTCCTATTGGCCATGGCAAGCATTTAAGCTTCTTTAAAATTTCTCTGTATTTCCAAGGGTATCATTCTAAATCAACTAATCCTTCGGAGTGGAGCTGAGTTAGCCAGAGGGCTGTAGTTTGACTGTCTTTGACAAACTATAGATTGTGGCTTTTGTTCAGTCGCTCAGTCATGTCCAATCCCTCGCAACCCCACATCTTACAGCATACCAGGCTTCCCTCTCCTTCACTATGTTCCAGAGTTTGCTCAAATTCATGTCGATTGACTCAGTGATGCCATCAAACCATCTTATCCTCTGCCTTCCCCTTCGCCTTTTGCCCTCAATCTTTCTCAGCATCAGGGTCTTTTCCACCTGAATCTTTGCATCAGATGGCCAAAGTATTGAAGCTTCAACTTCAGCATAAGTCTTTCCAATGAATATTCAAGGTTGATTTCCTTCGAAATTGACTGGTCTCCTTACAGACCAAGGGACTCTCAATCTTCTCCAGCACCACAATTCAATAGCATTGATATATGACTTTTAACATAAACACAAGTACACTTTAAGTGAAAAAGTAGAAAAGAGCCACTGAAGGTAACTGCCACATTCATGAAAATTGTTACCTGCAAAAACATTTCCCTGGGCCATTGTTAAACCACAGTTCTAACTAGCCCCAACCTGTTTTGACTGTAAATGCTGCTTTATTATATTTTATTTTTTTAACCACATACTTGGATTCCTCTAATCATATACTATAAACTACTATATCCAAATTTCTGCTTGTCTAATCATGTTCCTAGGAGACCAGTTCATCCCAGGTCCCCTCCATGAGTGTACATAAATTTTCTGTGTCACAGAGTGATGGTAGGATTACCATGATATTGTTAGACATTTAAGTCACACAACTTTGCCATCTTATGAAAAGTTATTTGCTTGTTAACTATATACAATCAGATTAATTACACAAAGCCTCCTGATAGTCAGTCTGGTGTGTATGCACAAAGAGACACTCTTTCCTGATCATTGTTTTTATTCCTCAACCCCTGTTCTAATGGTCTGCCACTGGAAAAATACAATCCTTTTCACCTGGTTTCCTAGTTAAGTCCAAACTATACTTGGTGACTTTTTCTGATTCTGTCCCAGGAAGTTTCTAGAACAAAGCTCCTATTGGCCATGGCAAGCATTTAAGCTTCTTTAAAATTTCTCTGTATTTCCAAGGGTATCATTTCTCTACAATGACCAAAGTCTTACTCATCCTTCTTCCTTCCACCCCCAGTCTGAAACATCTCAGTTCATCTGGACTCAGTAACTGTATATTTATCTCTATTCATATCTAACATATCTAGTTGTCTCAAATGAATATAAATATTAACAAATCTTCAACCAAAATATTGAATTACACCAATCCGCTCAGATTGTGATTTTCTCTTAGTCCATTCATGACTGGAATGGAGAATGGGTTAAAAAAAAAAAAAAACTTGAATAACCCCTAAAGTGCTATGAGAATAGACAAGGAAATAGGGATACCTCTTCTTGGAAACACATTTCGCTTTTCTCAGCTTGGCAGCACATCTCCACCAGGTGAGAAAAATCCACAATAATTGATTGGAACTGCACCTCTGTTGCATAGGGTTTCTGCTTCACAAGATTGCTGAGGAGTCTGAATAAGAAATGAGTGGGGAAAAAACAAGCACCACTTGAGTTCTGGAATGCCAACTTGCACACCTCCCTTACTTACTGAAAGCTGCTCGCCACCCTTCTTCTTCTGTTTAAAGGATCTGAAAATGATCTGATATTCCCACAGTTTTCACAATCTCCATCTCCATGTTTTACTCGACATATGTCTCTTCAAGCATATCTCATCAATATGCTATTATAGTAAATTTAATTATATTTATGTAATTATTACTAAGGGAAATACTTTTTTTTCTATTTTATTCCATTGAGTAGAAAATAGGTTATATAATAAACTAACTTTCCTTACAGCATTTTTCTTATGAACAACATTTATCCTAAACAACTAACTTCCGAATAAATATTGTGAGATGAAGGCCCTTTATATGTTACTAAGGATAAAACCAATACACTAATTTGAAACTTAAGTAGTTTAACAATCATCTTACAGAATGTTTCCCCACAACCATATAAACATCAGTGTTTCAATTACTTCAAATATTCAAAATTATAACCTTTCTATATAATGAAATAGAATATATAGTATAGTATTCCAAATTTTCTAGTGCTGTCTTTTTTTTTCTGATCAAGCAAGATATAACTACTGAGAAAATAAGGCTTGAAGGGTAGGGAAAATGTACTTTAATCCGTATTTTATTGCTTACCCTAAACCTTTGCTTATTCTTCATTTTCAAATTCATATTGATAATACCTAGTGACTTATTTGTGCTTGAATAGGTAAATAGCAAATATCTCAAAGCTTCAAGTAGCTATTTCTATGACACTCTTAAGATCCAGCAAATATTAGTATTTTAGGCTTTATCCGTCAAGAGGCAAAATTAAGGATGTTATATATAAGTCTTATATCACAAGACAGAGAACTCCAGCCACCCTCCCCTGACAAGCATGCCAGGAGACATCAACTGGAGATGATATAGAAGAAAGACCAGCCAGTGGAGGAGGGGGCGCGCCTCAGTTTCACTCTCAGGCCCGGGGACCCGCCCTTTTCTGCTCCCCGTGGTCTCAATGTGCGCAGCTAGCTCAAAGCGAGGTAACTCTCTGAGTCGCCTGACTCCTGGACTGAGATGCCACCAACTCTTTGCTGCCCGCCAGTCGTCCACAGTGAAGTCTCCAACGTGTGTGCGGCACCAGAGCAGGTAGTGGGCAGAGCGGGGGCAGGGTGAAGCTGGGAACAGCGGAGAAGCCAGGGCGCCCCTCGGCAGCTCCCAGGCTTAGCTTATCCAAGCCTCACCCGCAGGACCCACACAAACAGCCCTGGCCGAATGGCCATAGAGCGCTAATCCCTTCTAAACAATCAGATATTTAGCTTAACTTGGTAGCGCCCTGGACATGCCTCTGGTCTTCCCATTTCAACTGCACCCTCTCGCATCCCTACCCCAATGCCACCTTGAGGAAGGACAAAGCTGGACCAGCAGCGTGACTGAAAAGAATAAGGAAGTACAAGCAAGATTCTTTTTTTTTAAGGTTTTTTTTTTTTTGGCCACTTCTATTGATCTTTCATTTATTTCCACCTTTGTTCTTTGGCCTGTGTGGGCCTCTCATCGCAGTGGCCTCTTGTTGCAGAGCGCCGGCTCTGGGCACATGCGCTCCAGAGCCCCGGCTCGGTAATTGGACACATCTGTCCAGCCGCTCCGCGGCACGTGGGATCTTCCCAGGCCAGGGATCGAACCGGCGCCCCTTGCACTGCAAGGCGGTGTCCTTACCCACTGGACCACCAGGGAAGCCCTACAAGCAAGATTTTTTTCAGAAACTACCATTAATATACAATGATGAGGAGGGTTTGAGAAGCACATGATCACTGCATGCTCTGAGCACCAGCAAGGCACAGTCAAAAAGGAGCTAGGAGATTTTAATTAACTCCATGTTAACCCCTAATTCTAAGTCCTGGGAAGCTAGACAAGAATCAAGAGAGGGGACAAAGATATATGTACAAAAATATTCATCACCACAATTTGTGATACTTTGAAAACATTTTTCATGCCCAACAACAGGGCATACATTCTTTGTTGTACCCTTGTGGTGTTGTTTTGTCACTAAATTGTAGCCCACTCTTTTGCGACCCCATGAACTGTAGCCCGCCAGGCTCCTCTGTCTATGGGATTCCCCAGGCAAGAATGTTGGAGTGAGTTGCCATTTCCTTTTCCAGAGTATCTTCCCAACTCAGGGACCTCTTCTGCATTGTAGACAGATTCTTTTTCGCTGAACCACCTTTGTACTCGCATATTAGATTATTAAAAAGCCATTAAAATGGCTGTTCTGAAGAATAAGGCGTACATTATAATTTTTAGCTACATCAAAAATAATGAAACAGTCAACATCTTTTGAGTGTATTAATATTTTCTAGATTTCAGAGAATGTGCTGACAATTTATAAATCTACCTCAGGTAATGCCCTCCTTAGTAAGGCTCTATGTCATCTCCACTTTGAATCTGTAAGAACAGTTTCAACTCCTTGGGATTAATATAGATCTGAGCAAATATAACAAGGTGGTGTGGTGAGCTTCCCTCTCAGAAAGCAGTGAGGATTGAGAACTACTTATGAAAACTTATCCTCGGAAGTCAGGTTCACGGACTTCCGCCCATTAAGAAAGGCCTAGACAGTGGAAAACAGGAGTAACTACAGAAACTAACCACCCTGTGTACCTACATAGTGAGATTACCCTATTTCCCAGCACCTACTGGGGCTTCTATGAATTCAGCACTCCAAGTAACCAAAGCCTGTATAGGAGGGACATGGAGTTTACTGCAGGCTGATGCAATATTTGGACTTCTCTTTCCTCCCAAGGTCATGAAAAGGTTGCAAGCTTTGCAGTCAAGCTTACTTCAGCTCAAGTTAGGTCCTCCACTCACTAGTGTGTGTGATGATGGGTAAGACACTTGACTTTCTGACCCTCATCTATAGAAAGAGGATTTGAACATCTGTAGAATCCACCTGCCAATGCCAGGAGATGCAGGCTTAATACTTGGTCCAGGAAGATTCCCAGAAAAAGGAAATGGAATCCACACCAGCACCCTTGCCTGGAAAATCTCATGGACAGAGAGGCCTGCTGGGTCACAGTCCATGGGATCACAGAGCGTCAGACACAAATTAGCAACTGAACAACAAACCATATATTGCCAGTGACTCAGCGATCCCACTAACAAACATATACCTTGAGGAAATCAAAATTGAAAAAGATACATGTACCCCACTGTTCTTTGCAGCACTATTGGCAATAGCTGAAACGTGGAAGGAACCTAGGTGTCCACTGACAGATGAATGGATAAAGAAGCTGTGGTACATATATACAGTGGAATATCACTCAGCCATACAAAGAAATGCATTTGAGTCACTTCTGTTGAGGTTGATGAACCTAGAGCCTATTATATAGAATGAAAGTCAGAAAGAGAAAGATAAACATTATATCCTAGCACATATATATGGAATCTAGAAAGATGGTGCTGATGAATATATGGGCAGGACAGCAGTGGAGAAACAGACATAGAGAACAGACTTAGAGACGTTGTGGGGAGGGAGGAGTGGGTGAGACATATGGAAAGAGTAACATGGAAGCTTACATTACCATATGTAAAATAGACAACTAGCAATCTGCTGTTAGACTAAGGGAACTCAAACAGGGGATTTGTAACTACCAAGAGGAGTGGGATTGTGGAGGGGGGATGGGGGGTGGAGGGAAGTTCTAGAGGGAGGGGACATATATATACCTATGGCTGATTCATTGTTGATATGTGGCAGTAAACAACAAAATTCTGTAAAAGTAAAAAAAATAAAATAAAATAAATACATTGCAAAGTTTTTGTGAAGACCAGAAATAATACTATATTAAAAGACTGAGTACAGCAATTGCCACACTGAAGGCACTCAGTCCATAATGGCAAAGATAATATGAGTAATTATGTTAATTATTTCATCAAATGATGGACAAAATAATGAATAATTATAGTAATAGTACAACTTGCAACTGTCATTTTCAAATTTCAAACTGTTGTCTCCCTTCTCCCTAACTCCAACAATAAATGGTACACTGTCACAACTTCTTGCCTATTTACCCATTTATTCATTCAGCAAATAACGGACAAGCATTCTTATGAAGCCCTGAGGATTTAAACTGCAAATTTAACAGTAATAGAGAAACCTAATGGAGAGGGTAGGAGGGTCCCTCACAGATACCCTACTTCTCTTTCCTCAGATTCCAAGTGTCTCTGTGACTTGGCCTATCCCAACTACTTTAGTCTCAATCCCCAGAATTTCCTCTCTCTCCTCTATGCTTCAGACAAACTGAGCTATTCAGCTCTCCTCCCTCTAGCTGGGTCAGCGTGCTTCTGGATGCACTTCCCCAGAGGCACCTGTAGAGGGACCACTGAGCTTTCAAATCAGACAGCAGCAGTTTAACCAAACAAGGAGAAAGACTCTCCCTGCCCTGGGATAGGTAAGGGGAAAAGGTTCCCAGTATGAGTATACAGGTCTGGAAAGGAGACTTAGAGCTGAGGCATCAGCATCCTGTTACATTTCCTTGACACTCCAGATAGAGAGGCTGCTTCTCTATAACTGGGGACTCTGTGTCACACACTCGTGATCTGCTTGCAGTGGATTTATCTGTTCTGTCCACGTCCTCCCATCTCCACCCCCCATCTCTCTACCTGTCAGCCTGACTGCTCTTTTAGAATATTTCCCCTAACTCTATGTATTGCTTTTGTTTTCAGTTTTTCAATTTACCTTTTTAAATCTTAGATCCTAGTTTTAATCCTCAAAACCAAGTTGTTTCCAGTTCTTCATTTCAATGATATTAATCTTTTAGTTTCATTATATTTATCCACTGCTTCATTTAAAGCACATTCTAGTCTTTCTATATATGCTATCTTAAGTTTTGACATTTCAACTCTGTATTTTTCTTCATTAGATTTTAAATTTCTTTGAACTTCTATTCTCTTTATTTTCTCTATCTTATGGCATGATGCCACTCAGTCCATAATGGCAAAGATAATATGAGTAATTATGTTAATTATTTCATCAAATGATGGACAAAATAATGAATAATTATAGTAATAGTACGACTTGCAACTGTCATTTTCAAATTTCAAACTGTTGTCTCCCTTCTCCCTAACTCCAACAATAAATGGTACACTGTCACAACTTCTTGCCTATTTACCCATTTATTCATTCAGCAAATAACGGACAAGCATTCTTATGAAGCCCTGAGGATTTAAACTGCAAATTTAACAGTAATAGAGAAACCTAATGGAGAGGGTAGGAGGGTCCCTCACAGATACCCTACTTCTCTTTCCTCAGATTCCAAGTGTCTCTGTGACTTGGCCTATCCCAACTACTTTAGTCTCAATCCCCAGAATTTCCTCTCTCTCCTCTATGCTTCAGACAAACTGAGCTATTCAGCTCTCCTCCCTCTAGCTGGGTCAGCGTGCTTCTGGATGCACTTCCCCAGAGGCACCTGTAGAGGGACCACTGAGCTTTCAAATCAGACAGCAGCAGTTTAACCAAACAAGGAGAAAGACTCTCCCTGCCCTGGGATAGGTAAGGGGAAAAGGTTCCCAGTATGAGTATACAGGTCTGGAAAGGAGACTTAGAGCTGAGGCATCAGCATCCTGTTACATTTCCTTGACACTCCAGATAGAGAGGCTGCTTCTCTATAACTGGGGACTCTGTGTCACACACTCGTGATCTGCTTGCAGTGGATTTATCTGTTCTGTCCACGTCCTCCCATCTCCACCCCCCATCTCTCTACCTGTCAGCCTGACTGCTCTTTTAGAATATTTCCCCTAACTCTATGCATTGCTTTTGTTTTCAGTTTTTCAATTTACCTTTTTAAATCTTAGATCCTAGTTTTAATCCTCAAAACCAAGTTGTTTCCAGTTCTTCATTTCAATGATATTAATCTTTTAGTTTCATTATATTTATCCACTGCTTCATTTAAAGCACATTCTAGTCTTTCTATATATGCTATCTTAAGTTTTGACATTTCAACTCTGTATTTTTCTTCATTAGATTTTAAATTCTCTTCTTTGAACTTCTATTCTCTTTTTATTTTCTCTATCTTATGGCATGATGCCATTTCTGACTTCTCGTTATAATTGTGCTGAATTTTGTCTTTTCCTTCCAGGAGCCCCATCATTTTCTTTCCTTTTTGTATGTATGTGAACTGATGCTTTGATCATCAACCATAACCATTTAGGAGAGAGCCCCAGCATTTGCCAGGAAATTGAAGGGCTTTGTCCAACCTGGTGCTTGATTCCAAGAATGTGTTTTCCCAGAGCCCTAAGTCACATCAGTCATGTCCGACTCTTTGCAAGCCTAAGAACTGTAGCCCACCAGGCTCCTCTTGGAGAATCATCCTGACCTAGGGATCGAACCTGTGTCTCTTATGTCTCCTGAATTGGCGATCGGGTTCTTTACCAACAGCGCCACCTATGAAGCCCCATAGTATCCCAGAATAGTCTATAAATCTCACATTAACTGTCTTTATGTTATTGCTTTCTCCACATAGAGAACACCATCAATTCACCAGAACTGGGATGCTTCCTAATATTTCACACATTTCATTATCTTTATAAATAATACTATTGCACAGCACAGCAATAATATTACCTACCTCCTAAATCTGTGGTAAGGATTTGGTGAGATGATATACATATCAGAGAATTTCCTCATGGGAAAGCAAAGCCTGAACTCTAAAAGTAAAGTATTATATGTTTATATCAGGGCTAAAGAAAGAATGGCTCAGTGTTACAGTGATCATTGGATTCTTACTGGAAAGTTTTAAAGACCAGTTTGTGATCAGCTCACCTCAGAAACCAAAGATAGGACTCCTAGTGTCGGTTGGCTGATGAAGTTCAAGTACTGTGATAGCATAAGTGACAAACTGTGCTTGCTGACCATGAGAATGTGTTTATTCTCAAAGTGACAAAAACTTGATCTCAGTTGCAAGATGATATTCTTGGACTAATAATATTTAGACCTTGCAAGAGTAAGTCTTAGAATAAATAAGTTAGTTAGAAATAAACTAACCCCTCTGATGATCTTGGGGGAGAAGAAACTATGACGACCAGAGTCTCCTTTCTCCTGAGGACAGGAGTAGGGTATGGGAGGAGGGTGGAAAGGGGGGGTGGGGATAAAAGGGGAAAATGCCCCCTCTCAGGAGGTGGAGTGATTTCAATGAATTGTGTTGCTGTTTTTGTGTGTTCGTGTAGACCAAAAGATCCTTACTTTTCCTTTTCAGATTGTAGCTCCTCTTCTTGAGCTTTACACAAGTCCTCTTTAAGGCTGATGACTTGGTCACAGGATAAGGGTGGAGACATGTAACTTCCATCGGCTTGCAGGTCATCAAAGCAAGGCTTCCTGAAGGCATATGAGTCATCACAGCAGCGACCCACGGCAGCATTGATAGGCTGTGCCTCGTGTCTTCTGCATAAAGCTCCAAGAATTAGCTTTGCCTTGCCCAAAAAAGAATTACAGTGAGAACCATACGGGGTTTGTGGTCATTAGTAGTTTTTTTTTTTTTCAATTCATAGAAAACTACTGTCAAATTCTAGCTTTTGCTGACACAGCCTGGATTTTACCATCTGGGAAAGAGCAGGAGTGTTGGGTGAAGCCTGGTTCTCACCTTGATCTCCCTCTTCCTGTCATCTTCAAGGTGAGTTCCCCTGGACTCCACCTCCCAAATTCCTCCCCTTCTAGAACAGTTTACAGACCCATTGGCTTGAGGCAAGAGTCTTTTGTGTTGCATCAAATCAAAATCAAGCCTCTAGTCAACACAAAGACAAATTTGATCCAGATGTAAGACTGTTGGACTTCCTATTTTATATCAGGGCTAAAGAAAGAATGGCTCAGTGTTACAGTGATCATTGGATTCTTACTGGAAAGTTTTAAAGACCAGTTTGTGATCAGCTCACCTCAGAAACCAAAGATAGGACTCCTAGTGTCGGTTGGCTGATGAAGTTCAAGTACTGTGATAGCATAAGTGACAAACTGTGCTTGCTGACCATGAGAATGTGTTTATTCTCAAAGTGACAAAAACTTGATCTCAGTTGCAAGATGATATTCTTGGACTAATAATATTTAGACCTTGCAAGAGTAAGTCTTAGAATAAATAAGTTAGTTAGAAATAAACTAACCCCTCTGATGATCTTGGGGGAGAAGAAACTATGACGACCAGAGTCTCCTTTCTCCTGAGGACAGGAGTAGGGTATGGGAGGAGGGTGGAAAGGGGGGGTGGGGATAAAAGGGGAAAATGCCCCCTCTCAGGAGGTGGAGTGATTTCAATGAATTGTGTTGCTGTTTTTGTGTGTTCGTGTAGACCAAAAGATCCTTACTTTTCCTTTTCAGATTGTAGCTCCTCTTCTTGAGCTTTACACAAGTCCTCTTTAAGGCTGATGACTTGGTCACAGGATAAGGGTGGAGACATGTAACTTCCATCGGCTTGCAGGTCATCAAAGCAAGGCTTCCTGAAGGCATATGAGTCATCACAGCAGCGACCCACGGCAGCATTGATAGGCTGTGCCTCGTGTCTTCTGCATAAAGCTCCAAGAATTAGCTTTGCCTTGCCCAAAAAAGAATTACAGTGAGAACCATACGGGGTTTGTGGTCATTAGTAGTTTTTTTTTTTTTCAATTCATAGAAAACTACTGTCAAATTCTAGCTTTTGCTGACACAGCCTGGATTTTACCATCTGGGAAAGAGCAGGAGTGTTGGGTGAAGCCTGGTTCTCACCTTGATCTCCCTCTTCCTGTCATCTTCAAGGTGAGTTCCCCTGGACTCCACCTCCCAAATTCCTCCCCTTCTAGAACAGTTTACAGACCCATTGGCTTGAGGCAAGAGTCTTTTGTGTTGCATCAAATCAAAATCAAGCCTCTAGTCAACACAAAGACAAATTTGATCCAGATGTAAGACTGTTGACTGGACTTCCTATTTTAACAGTTCAAATCTAATGTGTTTCTGTTTTATACCTGTACATTGTAACCACCATAGAACTTGATACATGGCAAATCCCCTGTAAACATTTGTTGAATTAATGAAAAAATGAATAAATGAATGATCAAAGGGATCCTTGAATCTTATTTCAGTTGCCTCTTTCATTTCCTTGTCACCTTCTTGAACACCTTGTCCTGCTTCTTGTCACCTTGCCTGGCTCCTGTTGTAGCGTCTGATACCCTGATTCTGTCTGTAAGCCTGCCTCCCTGCCTCTCTGAGAATGACCACACAAATGCCCTGTCACTTATGCATGTGGGGATGAAGTGGTGGAAACCAGTGAGTATCAACATTTAATGTATGAGTTTATCTATTTTCAAAGCAACCCAAGAGATCACTTAAAAGCAGGACTTTTAAATTATCCTTCAATTAAAAAATAATTCACAAAAAAACAAAGTCTTAAGAATATAAATCTAGAGTCTCCTAAGGAAGGCATGATTAGATGATAAAAATTTATAATAAAATAAAAGGAGGATGTGTCCAATTACCGACCGGAGCTCTGGAGCGCATGCGCCCAGAGCTGGCGCTCTGTAGCAATGGAGGCCACCGCGATGGGAAGTCCACAAGAGCCAAAGAGCAAAGATGGATGAAAATAGGTAAATGAAAGACCAATAGAAGTGGCCCGCCTGCTCCCCTCCCTCCCCAACCTGCCCCCCCAAATAAATAAATAAATAAATGTTTAAAAAATAAATAAATAAATAAAAGGAAAACAGATCTGGATAATTTTTTTTTAATTTTAAATCTGCAACCAAAACAATTATATTTTATCAGAAAAAAATATCCACACATTTGATGCTGGAAGTGTTGCGAGTGTGGCCATTATGTGAGAGTAAAGGAGATACACAAGAGGAAAGCTGGATGTTTTTGCTACACACTTGATTAGGATAAGTCAGTTTAAAATCAGCAAAATTACTCCTGTTGACTTGAAATTCCAAGGAATAGATCTTGAGATATGATCCAGGCAAAAGCCTGGTGAATCTGATATCCCCAGTTTTTGCAAAGTAACAGTCTTCCCTATCAAAGACAATTGGTGGGCTTCCTGGTGGACTTCCTATTTTAACAGTTCAAATCTAATGTGTTTCTGTTTTATACCTGTACATTGTAACCACCATAGAACTTGATACATGGCAAATCCCTGTAAACATTTGTTGAATTAATGAAAAATGAATAAATGAATGATCAAAGGGATCCTTGAATCTTATTTCAGTTGCCTCTTTCATTTTCTTGTCACCTTCTTGAACACCTTGTCCTGCTTCTTGTCACCTTGCCTGGCTCCTGTTGTAGCGTCTGATACCCTGATTCTGTCTGTAAGCCTGCCTCCCTGCCTCTCTGAGAATGACCACACAAATGCCCTGTCACTTATGCATGTGGGGATGAAGTGGTGGAAACCAGTGAGTATCAACATTTAATGTATGAGTTTATCTATTTTCAAAGCAACCCAAGAGATCACTTAAAAGCAGGACTTTTAAATTATCCTTCAATTAAAAAATAATTCACAAAAAAACAAAGTCTTAAGAATATAAATCTAGAGTCTCCTAAGGAAGGCATGATTAGATGATAAAAATTTATAATAAAATAAAAGGAGGATGTGTCCAATTACCGACCGGAGCTCTGGAGCGCATGCGCCCAGAGCTGGCGCTCTGTAGCAATGGAGGCCACCGCGATGGGAAGTCCACAAGAGCCAAAGAGCAAAGATGGATGAAAATAGGTAAATGAAAGACCAATAGAAGTGGCCCGCCCACCCCTTCCCTCCCCAACCTGCCCCCCCAAATAAATAAATAAATAAATGTTTAAAAAATAAATAAATAAATAAAAGGAAAACAGATCTGGATAATTTTTTTTTAATTTTAAATCTGCAACCAAAACAATTATATTTTATCAGAAAAAAATATCCACACATTTGATGCTGGAAGTGTTGCGAGTGTGGCCATTATGTGAGAGTAAAGGAGATACACAAGAGGAAAGCTGGATGTTTTTGCTACACACTTGATTAGGATAAGTCAGTTTAAAATCAGCAAAATTACTCCTGTTGACTTGAAATTCCAAGGAATAGATCTTGAGATATGATCCAGGCAAAAGCCTGGTGAATCTGATATCCCCAGTTTTTGCAAAGTAACAGTCTTACCCCTACTATCCATCAAAGACAATTGGTGGGCTTCCCTGGTGGTCCAGTGGATAAAGAGTCCACCTTGCAGTGCAAGGGGCACCGGTTCGATTCCAGGCACGGGAAAATCCCACATGCCGCTGAGCAACTGGACTGGTGTGTCCAATTACAAGCCAGCGCTCTGGAGCACATGCACCCAGAGCAAGTGCTCTGCAATGAGACAGGCCGCTGTGATGGGAGGCCCACATAGACCGAAGAATAAAAGATGGATGAAAATAAATAAATGAAGACCAATAAAAGAGGCCAAAATTTTTAAAAAAGAAAAGAAAAGAAAATTTGCATGAACTAACTAGAAAAAAATTCTCCTGAGGACAGAATTATTAGGTTCCATTGACAACTCAGGGATATGTACACTGACATGAAGTGGATACCTGGGGCCTGCAGTTCGGAACTTCCCACAACAGGCAAACACAGTCTAGGGTGTGCTTACCCGGTCCTCCATGCAGACAAACTGTTGCTCTTGATTCAGTGGGCAACACTTGGTGGCAGCAACTGCCATGTTCTTGGTGAGTACAACCAACTCCTGAGCAGACAGCTGGGGGGCTTTCTTAGTATAAAGGACTATGAGCCTGGAAGAATAATTTCCTCTTATTCCTGGCAATGACGGTGTGCCCCAAACAAAGAACTCTACAGCTTCCCTCAGTCTCCAACATCTGTCTCTGATGTAGGATGAGCAAGTTATTAGATTGGATTTAAGTCTATCCTTTTAGCTTTTGTTTCAGTGGTCCAATGGTTTCTTCAGTAGACCTAGAATTCTCTTTCTTCCTCACACACTGCTCCACTCTGACCCATTGTTTTTCTACTCATGAAGGATACTAGAATAGCTAGTGTGGCTGACTGCAAAATTTATCTCAGAGGAAACAGCTTCTGAAAGAAATATCTGCACAGCTCATTAGATGATATTGAGGATTAGGCTTGTGGCTCTCAAACTTCAGAGTGGAAATAAATGGATGCTTCAGTTATTAGTCAGAGGGAGTACACACAACTCTGTAGGCAGACAGCCTAGTAAATCCCATTGTATACCAAAGATTAAGGTATCAAAACACAAAAACCAATTTTCAGCAATGTTTAAGATCTTACAGGTATAGTCTACTTAGAAGCAGAGTACTGGGGAAAAATTTGGTTTGATGCAGTGTTCATAAAACTGAGCTTAGGGCTTCCCTGGTGGTCCAGTGGGTAAAGATTCTATCTTGCAGTGCAGGGGACACCAGTTGGATCCCTGGCCCTGGAGGATCCCAGGTGTTGCGGAGCGACTGGACTGATGTGTCCAATCATGAGCCAGTGCTCTGGAGCACATGTGCCCGGAGCGGGTGCTCTGCAGCGAGGGAGGCCACTGCAGTGGGAGGCCCACCCAGGCGGAAAGAATAAAGATGGATGAGAATAAATGAATAGAATACCAATAAAATAGGCCAAAAAAACCTGAGCTTAAATGAAATGTCTGGAGTAATGGACCCATAAAATTTCTTCTTGTTTCAGAGAGAATATTTGGCTTTTTTTTTTTTAAACTGTTGTGTTTAATTACTAACCTCTCATTTAAGGATTAGACCTGTGGCTCTCAAACTTCAGAGTGCATCATCATTACCTGGAGGCCCTGTCGAAGCACAGCTCAGTTCTAGAGTTTCTGAGTCAGTAAAACCGTGTTAGTTGTCTATGATGTGTACATCAAGAAATATCTCCTACTGTCATGGGCTCGTGCCCTAGTGGGGAGATAGAGGAGTACCCTCAGTGTCCTGAGAGGAACGCAGAGTGCTGTCGGTTTACATGAAATGGCATCTAATCCCATCCCAGGAAGGTCCGGTTGGGCTCCCAGGGGAAATGACTTGTGCGCTGAGATCTGACAATAACTGAAAATGAACCAGGTGAAGGAGGATGGAAAGTAAGAGGGAAGCATTTAAAAAGTCACTGTGATGCTGTTCTTAGTAGGGTGGTTGGGAATTGAAGAGAGGAGAAAGGAAAAAGTTTAGCTATAGAATCAGCTTTATGTTGCTTTTAAGATCATTATGGCTAAAGAAGGGATTGCAGGCAGAATGAGGGAAGGAAAAGTCATGCCAGTAATTCAAGTGAGAGAGAGTGGCGGCCTGAGCTGGGAGAGTGGTGGTGGAAAATGAGGAACATGGAGACAGATTTGAATAAGAAATACTCTACAGAACTGGATTTGAGGACCACAGAATATCAGAATCATTTCTTGTGTTATATTATAATGGAGTTAGAGGGAGAATTTAGCTTGCTTCTTATAATGTGACTCCTGGAATGGCAGCCTCAGCATCTCTGGGTACTTATGAAAACAGATTCTCAAGTGCCATCCCAGTTTTACTGACTCAGAAACTCCAAGGCTGAGCTCTTTTTGAACAAGGCCTCCAGGTAGTTTTGATGCACTCTGAAGTTTGAGAGCCACAGGCTAATCCTTAAACTAGATGTTAAAAATTAAACACAACAGTTAAAAAAAAAAAAAAGCCAAATATTTACTCTGAAACAAGAACAGTTTTTCTGAGTCCATGACTCCAGACATTGCATTTAAAGCTCAGTATTTTGGACACTGTATCAGACCATATTTTCTCCCAGTACTCTGCTTCTAAATAGACTATATCAGTAAAATCTTAAACATTACTAAAAATTGGCTTTTGTTTCTTGATGCCTTAATCGTTGACGTACGATGGGATTTACCAAGCTCTTTGCACAGAGTTTGTGTGCTGTCTTGGACTGATAACTGAAGTATTCATTTATTTCTACTCTTGATGGTGAAAATACTGCAGTGCTATAGTGACCTGGCTTAAGCAACCCTAGATTAGGTCTCTGTTGCAGCCTTAACTCCAAATTGCAGGCGAAGTCCCAAACTTAATGTGCAGGTGAAAGGTAGAGGCTCCTATGAAATTGCAGAAGGCAGGTCAGGGTCTGCTGGCTCCCTTACCTCTGGGCATTGATTGGGATCTGGAAACTGGCCTATAAAGCAAAGTAAAAGCACCCAGGGTTATGCAGACAACTATCTTATCAAGGCAAAGATAGCTGTGTTAATTCTGAACTGATTTTTTCCTTGACCTCTGAGGTTTTAAGGTTGAATATAGAATCAGCTTTATGTTGCTTTTAAGATCATTATGGCTAAAGAAGGGATTGCAGGCAGAATGAGGGAAGGAAAAGTCATGCCAGTAATTCAAGTGAGAGAGAGTGGCGGCCTGAGCTGGGAGAGTGGTGGTGGAAAATGAGGAACATGGAGACAGATTTGAATAAGAAATACTCTACAGAACTGGATTTGAGGACCACAGAATATCAGAATCATTTCTTGTGTTATATTATAATGGAGTTAGAGGGAGAATTTAGCTTGCTTCTTATAATGTGACTCCTGGAATGGCAGCCTCAGCATCTCTGGGTACTTATGAAAACAGATTCTCAAGTGCCATCCCAGTTTTACTGACTCAGAAACTCCAAGGCTGAGCTCTTTTTGAACAAGGCCTCCAGGTAGTTTTGATGCACTCTGAAGTTTGAGAGCCACAGGCTAATCCTTAAACTAGATGTTAAAAATTAAACACAACAGTTAAAAAAAAAAAAAAGCCAAATATTTACTCTGAAACAAGAACAGTTTTTCTGAGTCCATGACTCCAGACATTGCATTTAAAGCTCAGTATTTTGGACACTGTATCAGACCATATTTTCTCCCAGTACTCTGCTTCTAAATAGACTATATCAGTAAAATCTTAAACATTACTAAAAATTGGCTTTTGTTTCTTGATGCCTTAATCGTTGACGTACGATGGGATTTACCAAGCTCTTTGCACAGAGTTTGTGTGCTGTCTTGGACTGATAACTGAAGTATTCATTTATTTCTACTCTTGATGGTGAAAATACTGCAGTGCTATAGTGACCTGGCTTAAGCAACCCTAGATTAGGTCTCTGTTGCAGCCTTAACTCCAAATTGCAGGCGAAGTCCCAAACTTAATGTGCAGGTGAAAGGTAGAGGCTCCTATGAAATTGCAGAAGGCAGGTCAGGGTCTGCTGGCTCCCTTACCTCTGGGCATTGATTGGGATCTGGAAACTGGCCTATAAAGCAAAGTAAAAGCACCCAGGGTTATGCAGACAACTATCTTATCAAGGCAAAGATAGCTGTGTTAATTCTGAACTGATTTTTTCCTTGACCTCTGAGGTTTTAAGGTTGAATATAGACTCTTTGCAACTCTTAGCAGTAAAAGTGAACAAAATCTAACATAATCTGGACAGTATCTTAGAAGCATACCTGTTGTGGAAGTTACTGTCTCCTAATTTCTCATGTAAATCACACTGATTTTTCACACGCTCCTGGCTTTCACAGACCACTCTTTGAAACATCTCTTCCTGAAAAATAAAGATATCAGTGTTTGTCTACTGTTGCAACAGTATGTCTTGAGGTTAGATTGCAAAATTGTCGTCTGTAATAGTTAAATGTGTAAATGTTTTACTAAACCCAGGGTTTTATTTACTTAGTAAGTTTGGAAATGTTGAAAAAACACATTTTGCTGAAACAGGAATGGCCGTGTATTTTGTCAAGGAAAAGTGAAACAATCAGATTGATATTCAGTTTGCTGTGATACGAACTTGTTGGTGGGCTTACATGGCATATGATACAAGTATGAAGCTAGTCATTCATCAAGCCAGAAAGAAGTCCTTATAAGTAATTTATAGATCAAAATTCAATTGATCAGCATGTATATGTATATTATGTATGTTACTAAAAATGACACAGCATTTTTAATGTAAAAAAATATGAGATATGAATGTAGGTATAGAGAGATGTGTGTATTCTTGTTCAGTCGTGTCTAACTCTTTGCAACCCCATGGACTGTAGCCCACCAGGCTCATCTGTCCATGGGATTATCCAGGCAAGAATACTGGAGTGGGCTGCCATGTCCTCCTCCAGGGGATCTTCCTAGCCCAGGGATTGAACCTGCATCTCTTGTGCCTTTTGCATTACAATCAAATGCTTTACCAACTGTATCACCTATATAGATACATACTGAGAAGTAAGACATGAAACATACATGAAGCACTCCACAAATGCACATTGAAATGAATCACATGGAATTCTCAGAGCTAAATGCAAATTGAAAGAGTTCTTTAACACTGCACATAAAATTCCAGTGGAAAGATGAAAGTGACCTTGCAGACAGATCTTCAGTAGGAGCAGTGGTTATCATTTTAAGTGATCAGATCCAGTCCACCTGATCCTAATAATTACTGTTCATTATAGTACAAATTTTACCTGATTTGCACACTGTTTGTCTGGACTTAACCATTACTGCCTGTGTGGCACTGAACCCATCACTTGAACCTTCTGAAACCCAATACGTTCATCTATAAAATGTAGCCAGTACTTCTGCCTCTACCTATCTTACCAAGCTGTCCTGAGAATAACATAGGACACTGCTTGTAAAGCTACTTTGTAAATTCTGAACATCCATGTGCCTATAAGGGGCTGTTATCATAAGGATGATTGTGGAATCTACAGGTGATGGTACGAAAGGGTGCTAATCAATTCCTATGGAGTCCAATCCCTGATGATCCAAGGTGGAGCTGATGTAATAATAATAGAAATAAATTGCACAATAAACATAATGTCCTTGGGGAAGGAAATGCAAAGAAAGTTCAAGAGGGAGGGGACATATGTATACCTATGGCTGATTCATGTTGATGTTTGGAAGCAAACAACAAAACTCTGTAAAGCTATTATCCTTCAATTAAAAAATAATGATAAACTTAAAAAATTTACGTGCTCAAATCATCATGACCATCTTCTCTTACCCCCTGGTTCATGGAAAAATTGTCTTCCATGAAATGAGTCCCCAGTGAAAATAAGGTTGGGGACCACTGCTAACCTACAGAAGACTAGATCACTCCCAGCTTTCTCTCAAAGAACAAGAAGATGCCAGGTGTAACAGCTTGGACTCTGAACAAAAAATGCCTTTGCCCTCCATCTCCATCACTCTGTAAATACATAAGCCACTGGTTAGCATAAAAAAAGCCAGAACCTCCTGGCTCCTGTTACCCACTGGGTAACCATTGTCTGGTCAGAGATTTGTAAGGCCACCTGCTTTTTCACTTGAACTACACAACAGAAGTTGCTGCTGGTGACCCGTACAATTTCTGACCTGAAGTAGGGACAGTGTCCAGTCCTGCTCAGTGGAAATGGTCTACCTTCCTTCACCCTTGTAGGCTGGGCTTTCCATGCTACCTGCTACCATGCCAAGCAGACATTAAAGAGAAAATTACAGAGAAGTTTTCATAAAACAGGATTTAGAAGGTAGTGACTCACACAGAGAGTGATGTAGTGATGTATTGTGTAATGATGTGGCCTTTGGTTTAGACAGTAGTGCTTGCAATTAGAAAGAACATGCAGAATTATCTCATACAAGCATGGCACTCCTAACAGCATGGGACTTTTCCTTGTTTGTAATCACAACAAATATGAGAAATAGGTTTTAAAAAAGTAAGGAATTTACCCCATGGCTATAACATTCCAGAGGATTTTCTAATTCGCAGCATTTTCCCAGTAAGTTTTGGTAGACTGTAGCCACTCTTAAAATGACTGGAACGGCCAACTCTGGATGTCTTCTTGAATATTCATAAACAAACCTGCACCCGTATAAAGCAAAGTAGAGAGCAAGTAGTAAGTTTCTGAAACCATAGTTTTCTTTCAAAAGCCAACTATGCAATCTGTTCAACCTTTTCATTGACTTTAAGGTATCTGAAAATCTTGGGAGGCTGGCAGGAAGTTGTTGGGTTATTTTTGGCTATGTTTTGAGATAAGGAAATCAAATCAATAAAATTATGTGGTTTTTCCAAAGTCACGCAGCAGTGAGTGACAGATTCAAACTTGAAGCTAAAGCATTCTGGTAAGCTTTAGTTCTTGGCTCAGGGTCTCTTCTTTTGCTAAAAATTCATTTCAAGTGTTTGGATGAGAACATTTTTCCTGATGACCTCTGAGGCTAGATTTATAAATGTTACAATTTTTATAGGTACTAAATTATCATCTTCCCTTTGTCTACACTCTATACATTCTCCTGGGTTACAGGAAAGAGAAATTTGAACTCTAGAATATTTTTAAAGAAATTATAGACTTGCAGGAGGGACTTTTGAAGTAATCTTATCCAACTGCCTCTGTTTACAGTTGGAACAAGAAAGCTTGGGGAAATCAACTTCATTTCAAAGCTGATGCATGACCAACCTAGACTGGAACTCAGGTCTCCCAACTCATAATCTAATGTGATTTCCACTAAGTTGTGCCTATCTACTTTTTCAGTACCAAAGCCAGGTTTAGGGAAAGTGAGTTCAGATAGAAACATTTACTTTTATGTCAAATGTAATTTCAGAAATACAGATAAAGTCATTCTACAGAAAACTTTGAAGAAAACTCAAATTCATATGCTATTTAGAATTTATATACTCCAAATACTTCTTGACAAAGTGACTTTGGAAATATTTCAGTCACACAGTAGTATTGCCTTAATATTACATCTTGAAATCAGCTTGCTTTATGACTCAAATAATCTGTACTTCTGAATGGGCGCTAGAGATATTAGTACTCCATCTCTTTAATGTTGATATGGTTTTGATAGTAGTAAAATAATCAGAAGAAAAACATAAAATGAAATAAAATAATCAGAAGAGCTGGCAAGTCTTGACAGTCTGAAGCCCTTACATAGACACGACTCTAAGCCTCTCAGAGCAAAACTTGCACACACATGAGACTTGCTTTGTTTTTTAAAATCCCTATATTAGCCATCAACATTTAAAACTCAAGAGACCTCCAACTTCCCTCCAAATGCAGCTGATCCAGCCACCCAAAGCCTACATTCCCACATGGCAACAAGTAGCTAGAGCCAAATAATAGCTGCTGTCTTGAACTCCACAGAGCACCTCCTCTTGGCCATTCACTGGCATCCTTGGCTAGCCTCTGCCATCACTCAAGTTTGGAAAGTCTCCCAAATAATCCATAAATACAGTATCATTTTATTAAGATTTTACAAAAAGCCATATTACTCTTGTAGGAAGAAATCTTGCTGGCCAGCAAACCGTTTGCATACAAACTGGGCTTCTGTAAAGCTGCGGAGGGGCAGGGATGGGAGATCGGGTTTGTCGTCATTTTCTGAGTTGATGATGCATTCCCCTCGGAATGGTTCCAGCAGTTCGCAGCATGGAGTGAATTTGCTAGAGAGAGCAAGCTGTTTAGAGCAGATATAGTTCATAAGTTGGTTCTATAAAACAGAAAAGAGAGCAGTTGTTTTTGATGACTTCATTCTGACCGTATTTATCTTTATCAAGAAAAGCTGAGGAAAACTTGACCTCTTATATTGCTTTTACCTTGGCAAACCGAAAGACCAGAAAGGTCATTTATACTGACTCATTCTAATAAAAAAGCTTCTCTACTTGACCTTAGTCAAGTATCACAAACTCTTAAAGAACTTAGAGCAAGACACACTATATTACTCTTTCCAAGTTTAGCCCAACAGAATACAAATGAGGAGTTTTATCACTTGCTGTTGTTGTTATTGCTGTAGAATCCCAGCTTAGAGAACATTTTGTCTCTGTCTTTTTCTATATACATTACCAAATATTACTATTACGCTTACAAATTTGCTTATATATTAAAAGTGAAAAGTGTTAGTTAGTCATGTCCAACTCTTTGGGATCCCAGGATTGCAGTCTGCCAGGCTGCTGTGCCAATGGAATTCTCCAGGCAAGAATACTGGAGTGGGTAGCCTTTTCCTTCTCCAAGGGATCTTCCAGACCCAGAGATTGAACCTAGGTCTCCAACACTGCAGGCAGATTCTTTACTGTCTGAGCTACCAGGGAAGCTTATTTATATATACATGTACACAATTAGTATACATGTATGTATGAACAAACTAGTCTCTATACTTAAGGAACTCACAGGTCTAGATAGAGAGTTTAAAAAATTAAACAATAAAATAATAATAATGCAGTATAAACTGTTAGAGAAATACACATATTATATTTTGGATAAAAACAAAAAGAGATGGACAGAGAGATTAGCGATCCAAACTGAATAAAGATTAGAGTGAAGATCTTGAATGAGTTGAGTCTTGGATGACAAGTAGAGGTTAGTTGGAATCAAATAGAGAGAAAAAGCATACTAGAATTATCCATATTGATCTATAAAGAGTCTTAGAGGTGAATATGACATACTTGGGAAACGACGTACGTATAGAACATTTCAAATTCACTGGGAAAATTTAGTTGAGATTAAGTTTAAGGGATCAGGAGAGAAGGAGAATATACTGAAGGTCTAGATCCAAGTGTGGTAAACTGAAGCTAGATATAGTTCATAAGTTGGTTCTATAAAACAGAAAAGAGAGCAGTTGTTTTTGATGACTTCATTCTGACCGTATTTATCTTTATCAAGAAAAGCTGAGGAAAACTTGACCTCTTATATTGCTTTTACCTTGGCAAACCGAAAGACCAGAAAGGTCATTTATACTGACTCATTCTAATAAAAAAAGCTTCTCTACTTGACCTTAGTCAAGTATCACAAACTCTTAAAGAACTTAGAGCAAGACACACTATATTACTCTTTCCAAGTTTAGCCCAACAGAATACAAATGAGGAGTTTTATCACTTGCTGTTGTTGTTATTGCTGTAGAATCCCAGCTTAGAGAACATTTTGTCTCTGTCTTTTTCTATATACATTACCAAATATTACTATTACGCTTACAAATTTGCTTATATATTAAAAGTGAAAAGTGTTAGTTAGTCATGTCCAACTCTTTGGGATCCCAGGATTGCAGTCTGCCAGGCTGCTGTGCCAATGGAATTCTCCAGGCAAGAATACTGGAGTGGGTAGCCTTTTCCTTCTCCAAGGGATCTTCCAGACCCAGAGATTGAACCTAGGTCTCCAACACTGCAGGCAGATTCTTTACTGTCTGAGCTACCAGGGAAGCTTATTTATATATACATGTACACAATTAGTATACATGTATGTATGAACAAACTAGTCTCTATACTTAAGGAACTCACAGGTCTAGATAGAGAGTTTAAAAAATTAAACAATAAAATAATAATAATGCAGTATAAACTGTTAGAGAAATACACATATTATATTTTGGATAAAAACAAAAAGAGATGGACAGAGAGATTAGCGATCCAAACTGAATAAAGATTAGAGTGAAGATCTTGAATGAGTTGAGTCTTGGATGACAAGTAGAGGTTAGTTGGAATCAAATAGAGAGAAAAAGCATACTAGAATTATCCATATTGATCTATAAAGAGTCTTAGAGGTGAATATGACATACTTGGGAAACGACGTACGTATAGAACATTTCAAATTCACTGGGAAAATTTAGTTGAGATTAAGTTTAAGGGATCAGGAGAGAAGGAGAATATACTGAAGGTCTAGATCCAAGTGTGGTAAACTGAAGCTGCATTATGAGGTCAGGTTGAGACCAATGACGTAGAATATGTACATTAGTTAAGAGCTTGCCCTCAAGGGTTTACTGGGATCAAGTCTGTTTCAATCAAGTCCTATTGAGAAGGAGGAGGAGGCGCCTTGCCCCTGGGCAGTAGTTCTGGCAACCAGGCTGACAAAGGCTCTGTCATCTTCAACCTATAGATTGTAACATTTTGGCCAGGAGATTTTTTAGGCTAAACCAAGAAATGGCATTGGAAAAGACACATTGAGAAAGCCCCCAATGCTGTGAAAAACTGAAGGCAAGAGCAGAATTCATGAATAATGAAGACTGACTGAAAAAAAAAAAAAATTTAAATGAATAAATAATAAAAGAAATGAAGAAGCTGTCACACCAGTTTATATCTCCATCCCTGCTCCAGTTTCTAGACACATCTTCACAAAACATGTTAATTTACAATATTTATTTCAGAGAATTCAAAAGGATAAAAAATTCTAATTCATCTTTTTAGAAATGAGCGTAACTGGATACCAAAATCAGACAAACTATGTGACAAAAAAGAAAGTTCTAGGTCCATTTTATATCTATACATAAATGCAAAAATTTGGCATATATGCATATGTATACAGAGAGAGAGAGAGACAGACTGAGACACAGAGAGAAGAGTCTGGAGACTTGAAATGAGACTCAAATGAGATTGACTTGAGCAATTTAAAGATGGGTAAAAATGAATAAATCTTTAATATAATTTACCAAAGGATAAGTCAAACCATAGAAATTAAATAACCATCTTAAGAAGACAAAATAATATTTACTAAAGTTCAGAATCCATCCTAATTAAAACAAAGCAAAACAACCTCTAAAACATTAATAGAATGAAAACTCTCAAGACAGAAACAGTATCTTTGTCAAGCCAATGATATAAAGCGTGTTACCTTTATAGTTTGGAATAGGAATGCCAGAACTACCTATAGTTACTTTCTATTGCTCAGAATATCAGCCAATACAATAAAATAACTGGAGATCGTTGTAGCACCTGTCATAGTATAGACTATAATGGAGTTGTTCTAGAGTTTCTGGTTTGGTAAAGGTATTGCTTATGTGTTAAAGGACTTAAGAGATTTTGTTTTGTTTTAATAACAATGGATAGGCCTCATAGTTCCCTGTAATTTCCCCCCAAATTCACATAATCTTTATGCAGATAGAATTCTGAGAGCCAGCTGGACTTCAGGTGTGCAGGATAGTCCTCCTTCTGGTATCAGTTAAGACTCTTGCCATACAGAAAGAACTCCAAGGAACAGCTTCACACTGTCTAGCTCCAGGATGGGACTGGCAGTGACAGCCACCCCCTTTCCGACTGGTCAGGACAAAAATGGCACTGACCCTGACAACCAACAGCCCACTGCCAAGGAAAAGCTATGGTCCTACCCCAACTCTCTGTTCCAGCCAAGTAAATATTTGAGGACTTAGAATTCTAGGGATTTTATTGAGTGTTCTAGTCAATATTTTTTCTATTTTAGCTGTAGTTGTTACGCACCTCCCTTAATCTGTTGTGTGTGTTCAGTTGCTTCAGTCGTGTCCAACTCTTTGCAGTCTCACAGACTGCAGCTACCAGGCTTCTCTGTCTGTGGGATTCAGGCAAGAATACTGGAGTGGATTGCCATGCCCTCCTCCAGAGGATCTTCCAGACCCAGGGATCAAACCTGCATCTCCTATATCTCCAGCATTGCAGGAGGATTCTTCTTCTCCTGAGTCATTGGGGAATCTGTTGTTATGGGACTAAAATGGTTGGAGGTGGGCCTTCCTGACCATGAAGGTTGTAGAATTCTCTCTGAAATCATATTAGTCTTGCTTTGCTTCTGCTTTTTTTTTTTTTAATCAGGATAAAAACTATTCAATTTTCACACTTGCAGAATGAATAGGAACATGACTTGCATATAACTTATAACTTACTAAAGCCTTACTGGGTTTTTAACAGTTACAATTTTTTCCTTCTCTGGGATTTTGAAACTTTATATCTGCATGTGGGTTAGATGAGTTCTATACCAGATGAGTTGCTTTACCAATAAAAGCGTGTTATTTTTTTCAGAACTACCTATAGTTACTTTCTATTGCTCAGAATATCAGCCAATACAATAAAATAACTGGAGATCGTTGTAGCACCTGTCATAGTATAGACTATAATGGAGTTGTTCTAGAGTTTCTGGTTTGGTAAAGGTATTGCTTATGTGTTAAAGGACTTAAGAGATTTTGTTTTGTTTTAATAACAATGGATAGGCCTCATAGTTCCCTGTAATTTCCCCCCAAATTCACATAATCTTTATGCAGATAGAATTCTGAGAGCCAGCTGGACTTCAGGTGTGCAGGATAGTCCTCCTTCTGGTATCAGTTGAGACTCTTGCCATACAGAAAGAACTCCAAGGAACAGCTTCACACTGTCTAGCTCCAGGATGGGACTGGCAGTGACAGCCACCCCCTTTCCGACTGGTCAGGACAAAAATGGCACTGACCCTGACAACCAACAGCCCACTGCCAAGGAAAAGCTATGGTCCTACCCCAACTCTCTGTTCCAGCCAAGTAAATATTTGAGGACTTAGAATTCTAGGGATTTTATTGAGTGTTCTAGTCAATATTTTTTCTATTTTAGCTGTAGTTGTTACGCACCTCCCTTAATCTGTTGTGTGTGTTCAGTTGCTTCAGTCGTGTCCAACTCTTTGCAGTCTCACAGACTGCAGCTGCCAGGCTTCTCTGTCTGTGGGATTCAGGCAAGAATACTGGAGTGGATTGCCATGCCCTCCTCCAGAGGATCTTCCAGACCCAGGGATCAAACCTGCATCTCCTATATCTCCAGCATTGCAGGAGGATTCTTCTTCTCCTGAGCCATTGGGGAATCTGTTGTTATGGGACTAAAATGGTTGGAGGTGGGCCTTCCTGACCATGAAGGTTGTAGAATTCTCTCTGAAATCATATTAGTCTTGCTTTGCTTCTGCCTCTTTTTTTTTTAATCAGGATAAAAACTATTCAATTTTCACACTTGCAGAATGAATAGGAACATGACTTGCATATAACTTATAACTTACTAAAGCCTTACTGGGTTTTTAACAGTTACAATTTTTTCCTTCTCTGGGATTTTGAAACTTTATATCTGCATGTGGGTTAGATGAGTTCTATACCAGATGAGTTGCCCATACCCTGGCCCTTGCACATTGATGCCATACCTTTGTTTTGGTAATTTCTTCTCTGCTCCAGGCTGATATGGCCTCAGGGTATAGTTTGCAATTGTAGGACTTAGTAGAGATTCAAACATGAATGAAATGCAGTCTCAATTTGGGAGGAAATTAGCAGTCAACTCTAAAAATTTGAGAATAAAGAATAAAGTAAGACTGATTGAGGAAGAAAGGAAGGAAGGAAAGAGCAAAGGGAGGGAGGAAAGGAGGCAGTGAAGAAAACAAAGAAACAAAAAAATGTTGCATGAGAAGAGAGAGAAGGGGAGACATAATTCTACAGGTAATATTAAGAAGCGATAACTACTTTTTCAGATTTATTATATACCACTGCCACACTTATTACAAGTATTTTTAAGGCTGAGATGAGTTTTAAGAAAGAAAAATCTTACTCTGCCAAGTACACATGCTACTGCATTTCCTTCACAACAGATCTGATGCAGATTTTTAGTATCCATGGTCAGTTTGGCAATTTCAGAAAAGCTAGCTTGAGGTTGCTTTTTAGTCAACAGAATCAATTCCCTGGAAGGAAAAAGTGCATTTTTAAACAGTTTTTTGAACCTAATTCTTTTAAAGTTAGTTCTAGTTCAGTGAGTAATCAGAAAAATAGAAACACATTTGCAAATGTAGGATAGATGGAGTTGTTTATTATAAATGCTTTCTATTTCTTCAGTGATAGACCCCAGAGCCATGAGCCATACAAAGACCTATGTCACCGAATGAAATTATTCAATGTAAATAGTCATTTTCATCATTGAAATTATTGCTTAAAGAAGTTGAGTTGCTTAGACAGGTACTTTGGGAATTTGTCTGACCTAACTTTCTAATAGAACTCTTTATCATAAAGACAATAATTATAAGAAGTTTGGTTCTCCCTTGCCCCTCTTGGGTGACCACTGAACAACACCCCTGAAATTTTTCTTGTTGTTTTGTTGTTTTTTAGTCACTACGCTGTGTCTGACTCTTTTGTGACCCAATGGACTGATACCTGCCACCCTCCTCTGTCCATGGGTTTTCTCAAGCAAGAATACTGGAGTGGGTTGCCATTCTTTCTCCAGGGGATCTAATCTCAATCTTGGTTCCTGCTTGGCAGGGGGATCCTTTACTACTGAGCCATGAAAAACAGACTTGCCTTATAAGAACTGAGCTTCCAGGCAGCGCAAGATTGTCCTTAAATGGGGAAGAAGGCCCTATAAGGAAGATGCATCTGTTCAGTAGCAAACTTGAACAGAAACACAATGTGGGCCAAGAGGCATGCTGAGTGACCTCAGTTTCTCCCACCCCACACTCCTCTGTCCCCACCCTAAAAAAAGCACCACTCAATTTTTCTGTTTTGTGTGATATTTCAACCAAAATCTTTCTTATCTTCCAAGACAAAAATAACTTTTGTGCTCCAACCTTTATCATGCAGAATAACTAAGTGTATGCATATGAACCTACAGAATCTTTTGTGCCCTGGAAAAGGACCTAAAGCATCTGTGCTAATGGAAGATATTAAGGCAGCAGGTAGAGACAAGAACAGTGCACTTTCTGGCACAGCCCAGGTGCCCCACCCAACAGGCAAGTAGCGGGCTTGTAGAGAAAGGGACCAGGTTTGTGCTGAGAGACATAAGTGGATAAAAAGTAGATGATTTTTCAATGAGTTTACTCAAAGTATGATCCAAAGCAACAAATTCCACAAATCTAAGTAGGCAACTTACACTCCTTTTGCTACTTTGGGGTTGAATTTAATCCCAATTTCACATAAATGGTGATGCCTCAAAGATATTTCTCTAACATAATTTCTGATGGGTTCCAGCTGTAATTAGAAAAACAACCCGTCAGAGAACTATGGTAATAACTGAAAAGGTTCATCTCAGTTAGTAAAAAAGAGGAAAAAATTAAATCATAGTTTCAAAGAAGTTGAGTTGCTAGACAGTTTTGGTGTCTGACTAACTTTCTAATAGAACTCTTTATCATAAAGACAATAATTATAAGAAGTTTGGTTCTCCCTTGCCCCTCTTGGGTGACCACTGAACAACACCCCTGAAATTTTTCTTGTTGTTTTGTTGTTTTTTAGTCACTACGCTGTGTCTGACTCTTTTGTGACCCAATGGACTGATACCTGCCACCCTCCTCTGTCCATGGGTTTTCTCAAGCAAGAATACTGGAGTGGGTTGCCATTCTTTCTCCAGGGGATCTAATCTCAATCTTGGTTCCTGCTTGGCAGGGGGATCCTTTACTACTGAGCCATGAAAAACAGACTTGCCTTATAAGAACTGAGCTTCCAGGCAGCGCAAGATTGTCCTTAAATGGGGAAGAAGGCCCTATAAGGAAGATGTATCTGTTCAGTAGCAAACTTGAACAGAAACACAATGTGGGCCAAGAGGCATGCTGAGTGACCTCAGTTTCTCCCACCCCACACTCCTCTGTCCCCACCCTAAAAAAAGCACCACTCAATTTTTCTGTTTTGTGTGATATTTCAACCAAAATCTTTCTTATCTTCCAAGACAAAAATAACTTTTGTGCTCCAACCTTTATCATGCAGAATAACTAAGTGTATGCATATGAACCTACAGAATCTTTTGTGCCCTGGAAAAGGACCTAAAGCATCTGTGCCAATGGAAGATATTAAGGCAGCAGGTAGAGACAAGAACAGTGCACTTTCTGGCACAGCCCAGGTGCCCCACCCAACAGGCAAGTAGCGGGCTTGTAGAGAAAGGGACCAGGTTTGTGCTGAGAGACATAAGTGGATAAAAAGTAGATGATTTTTCAATGAGTTTACTCAAAGTATGATCCAAAGCAACAAATTCCACAAATCTAAGTAGGCAACTTACACTCCTTTTGCTACTTTGGGGTTGAATTTAATCCCAATTTCACATAAATGGTGATGCCTCAAAGATATTTCTCTAACATAATTTCTGATGGGTTCCAGCTGTAATTAGAAAAACAACCCGTCAGAGAACTATGGTAATAACTGAAAAGGTTCATCTCAGTTAGTAAAAAAGAGGAAAAAATTAAAAATCATGCATCTTCACAAAATTAGAAAGTTTTTATTGTCTTATCTATGAGACCGAATGTAAAAAACAATTTGGTGAAGGCTCTGTTTTTTTGTTGTTGCTTTTTGGGTTTGTTTGTTTTTTTTATAAAATAGCAGTCACTTCCCCGGATATTGCTTGTCCCAGCACTTAGACATTTTGCATATAAACGAGTATAAGAAAGCGAACAAACAAGAATCCAGCAAGTTAGTAGAATAAATTTCAATAATGACTTACAATTATATTTTGGTTTTATTCAAGTTACTAGCACTGTCATCTTGAATATGTCTTCAAATGCTTACCTATAATATATACTCCAGTTCTGCAATATATAGTAATGGAATCCCCCCAAAAATGTTCATATTCTTTAAACTAGAATTTTTTTTATTTTTATTTTACTTTTTTTTGCTTTTACAGAGTTTTTTTGTTTATAGATACGTATGATTCCAGATTTAAACTAGAATTTTGACTTTTGAAACTCTATTGCAAATATATGTCTCTGAATAAATAAAAATATCATTATGCAAAAAGGAGAACATATGTGTCTTGCTGTGGTAGCAAAATTTTAGAGGCAAAATGTCTCAAATGAGTAGTGATGCATAAGTGAATAACAGCACACTATTTTTGAAATGATGTATACTTCTAATGAAAAGTGAACATGTTTAAGCCTCCAATCAAATCTATATATTCAATTTGGTCACAACAATGTACAAAATAAAACCTGTGGATGAAAAGAAAAAGAATAAAAGGTCCCAAATGAATCTCTGTGTGGTGGGAACATAAGTGGATAAAAAGTAGATGATTTTTCAATGAGTTTACTCAAAGTATGATCCAAAGCAACAAATTCCACAAATCTAAGTAGGCAACTTACACTCCTTTTGCTACTTTGGGGTTGAATTTAATCCCAATTTCACATAAATGGTGATGCCTCAAAGATATTTCTCTAACATAATTTCTGATGGGTTCCAGCTGTAATTAGAAAAACAACCCGTCAGAGAACTATGGTAATAACTGAAAAGGTTCATCTCAGTTAGTAAAAAAGAGGAAAAAATTAAAAATCATGCATCTTCACAAAATTAGAAAGTTTTTATTGTCTTATCTATGAGACCGAATGTAAAAAACAATTTGGTGAAGGCTCTGTTTTTTTGTTGTTGCTTTTTGGGTTTGTTTGTTTTTTTTATAAAATAGCAGTCACTTCCCCAGAGATTGCTTGTCCCAGCACTTAGACATTTTGCATATAAACGAGTATAAGAAAGCGAACAAACAAGAATCCAGCAAGTTAGTAGAATAAATTTCAATAATGACTTACAATTATATTTTGGTTTTATTCAAGTTACTAGCACTGTCATCTTGAATATGTCTTCAAATGCTTACCTATAATATATACTCCAGTTCTGCAATATATAGTAATGGAATCCCCCCAAAAATGTTCATATTCTTTAAACTAGAATTTTTTTTATTTTTATTTTACTTTTTGCT
The DNA here is from genome assembly GCA_022376925.1 of Tragulus kanchil. Classification (NCBI taxonomy): domain Eukaryota; kingdom Metazoa; phylum Chordata; class Mammalia; order Artiodactyla; family Tragulidae; genus Tragulus; species Tragulus kanchil. Next base: position 157,152,751 of record JAIOJX010000025.1, on the reverse strand, counting down.
TTTACAGAGTTTTTTTGTTTATAGATACGTATGATTCCAGATTTAAACTAGAATTTTGACTTTTGAAACTCTATTGCAAATATATGTCTCTGAATAAATAAAAATATCATTATGCAAAAAGGAGAACATATGTGTCTTGCTGTGGTAGCAAAATTTTAGAGGCAAAACGTCTCAAATGAGTAGTGATGCATAAGTGAATAACAGCACACTATTTTTGAAATGATGTATACTTCTAATGAAAAGTGAACATGTTTAAGCCTCCAATCAAATCTATATATTCAATTTGGTCACAACAATGTACAAAATAAAACCTGTGGATGAAAAGAAAAAGAATAAAAGGAAATACACCAAAATTGGAATCTCTGTGTGGTGGGAATATAAGTAATAATTTAAAATTTCAGACTAGTTTTATATATTCACTTAAAGCATTATATTGACCATATGTTATTTTTACACTGAGCAACTGTACCTTAATTTATTCTTTTTAATGAACAAATTAGAAAATGTAAACAGAAACAATATTCAAATCCCATTTCTGGCACAATGATGATGTTTATACTTTATAATTAATTATAAATATAATTATCCCTTTATTCTTATTTTGTTGTATTACACTCATTTGAAATCAAATACAAATAAGCTTATTCACTTCTCCACAAGAGACTCTGTGAAGGCTTAACTCATAAAGCACATTCTCTGATCATAGACACCACTTTAACAAGATTGGTTATGCGATTTTCTCTGGGTAAGGAGCAAGTTTTTTCCGGGAACAGACATCTTAAAGGCAAACAAGACTGTTAACATCACAAAATGAGGAAGAGAGAAAAGAACTCTTAACTAAATTAAAAGCATCAGCTTCTGCTTAACATTATAGGGACATGTAGACAGACCTAGAAACTATTGTACTGTGTGAAGTAAAGTCAGACAGAGAAAGACAAATATTATATGACATCTCTTATATGTGAAATGTAAAAAAAAAAAAAAAGATATAAGTGAACTTATTTACAAAACAGAAATAGAGTAACAGATGTAGAAAACAAACTTATGGTTACCAGTAGTGAAGTGGGAGCAGGAGAGGGGAGGGATGAATTGGGAGACTGGAACTGACATATTCACATTACTATATATAAGCCAGATAACTAATAAGGACCTACCTTATGGCACAGGGAACTCTAGTCAGTATTGTGCAGTGACCTATATAGGGATAGGATCTAAGAGTGGATTTATATATATGTATAACTGATTCATTTTGCTGTACAAAAGAAAGTAACATAACCATTGCAAATTAACCATATACCAATAAAACTTTTTTAAAAAATTATAGGGGGCTTCCCTGGTGGTCAAGTGGGTAAGGACACTGCCTTGCAGTGCAAGGGGCGCTGGTTCGATCCCTGGCCTGGGAAGATCCCACATGCCGCGGAGCGGCTGGACTGATGTGTCCAATTACTGAGCCCGAGCTCTGGAGCGCATGCGCCCAGAGCGGGTGCTCTGTGACAACAGAGGCCACCGCGATGGGAGGCCCACACAGGCCAAAGAACAAAGATGGATGAAAATGAACAAATGAAAGACCAATAGAAGTGGCCGGCCTGTTCCCCTCCCTCCCCACCCCACCCCCACCAAAATAAATAATTTTAAAAAAAAAATTGTAGGGACATGTTATACATTAAAGAAAATTTTCCTCTGAAAAGGCAAATTAAGAAAACTATATAACAAGTTAGCTAAAAAAAACTGTCATAAAAATATTCATTCTTCCAAAATGCCAGGTAATGATATGTAAATCTACACAATCACTTGTCTTTGTTGTTTTAATAATATAAAACCAAAAGGAGGAAAAAAAGAAAACTGTCCTAGGAATTCTTAATGCTAAGGAAAAGCTTATTCACTTCTCCACAAGAGACTCGAAAAAAAGACATCTTAAAGCCCGGGCATTTTCTCTGGGTAAGGAGCAAGTTTTTTCCGGGAACAGACATCTTAAAGGCAAACAAGACTGTTAACATCACAAAGTGAGGAAGAGAGAAAAGAACTCTTAACTAAATTAAAAGCATCAGCTTCTGCTTAACATTATAGGGACATGTAGACAGACCTAGAAACTATTGTACTGTGTGAAGTAAAGTCAGACAGAGAAAGACAAATATTATATGACATCTCTTATATGTGAAATGTAAAAAAAAAAAGATATAAGTGAACTTATTTACAAAACAGAAATAGAGTAACAGATGTAGAAAACAAACTTATGGTTACCAGTAGTGAAGTGGGAGCAGGAGAGGGGAGGGATGAATTGGGAGACTGGAACTGACATATTCACATTACTATATATAAGCCAGATAACTAATAAGGACCTACCTTATGGCACAGGGAACTCTAGTCAGTATTGTGCAGTGACCTATATAGGGATAGGATCTAAGAGTGGATTTATATATATGTATAACTGATTCATTTTGCTGTACAAAAGAAAGTAACATAACCATTGCAAATTAACCATATACCAATAAAACTTTTTTAAAAAATTATAGGGGGCTTCCCTGGTGGTCAAGTGGGTAAGGACACCGCCTTGCAGTGCAAGGGGCGCTGGTTCGATCCCTGGCCTGGGAAGATCCCACATGCCGCGGAGCGGCTGGACTGATGTGTCCAATTACTGAGCCCGAGCTCTGGAGCGCATGCGCCCAGAGCGGGTGCTCTGTGACAACAGAGGCCACCGCGATGGGAGGCCCACACAGGCCAAAGAACAAAGATGGATGAAAATGAACAAATGAAAGACCAATAGAAGTGGCCGGCCTGTTCCCCTCCCTCCCTCCCCACCCCACCAAAATAAATAATTTTAAAAAAAAAATTGTAGGGACATGTTATACATTAAAGAAAATTTTCCTCTGAAAAGGCAAATTAAGAAAACTATATAACAAGTTAGCTAAAAAAAACTGTCATAAAAATATTCATTCTTCCAAAATGCCAGGTAATGATATGTAAATCTACACAATCACTTGTCTTTGTTGTTTTAATAATATAAAACCAAAAGGAGGAAAAAAAGAAAACTGTCCTAGGAATTCTTAATTGGCTTCTGAAGGAATCAGAGTTGACTAGGGGACAAATGGAAGAGTGGTAAGAAATATATACATATGTACACATATGTGTGTGTGTGTGTGTGTATATATATACATACATACATACACATGTACGTATACGTGTATATATACATATGTACATATACTACTATTTGTTTCACCATGACCTTTGGAAAATCCATCTGGTGAGCCTTCTAGAGATAATTACTTTCGTTAGTATTCAGAATCTTTAATAAGCATACAAAAAAAGTACTTTTATCAAGAAACTAATCCCTGATCTTCTATTCAATTAAGGAGAAAAGGCCACGTAGTTAAAATTTAGTGTGTAGCTATCTGTGTTTTCCAGAAGCACCTGCAATAAAGTCTTCTATCTCTGGTTCTTCTTACAATGAGCTTTTGTTGCAGTTTGTTTACTTTCCCCTTCAAGTAAGGTTTTATGGTATTTCACCAATAGAGTATAACAGAAGTAACTTCTGAAGCTTGGTCATAAAGGGCCATAAAACTTCTACATTATCCACAAAAATACTCATATGACTTTGGCCATATGTCAGGAGTCCAGCTGCCCTCAAGTTGCCATACTGTAAGGAAGCCCAACCCAGTCAAGGCAGAGAGACCATGTGGAGGCCCTGAGATAATATGAGAAGAAAGAGATGCTGAGCTAGCCTCCAGGCACTTCAGCCCTTCAGAGCTCCAGATCTGATCTGACTACAATCACATAAAAAATCAGGAGCCAGAACAACCCAAATGAGCCCTTCCTGAATTCCTGACCCATTGAAATCATAAGAAATAATTGTTATTGTTTTGAGCCACTAAATTTTGGGCTGTTTTGTTATTCAGAAATAATAAATGGACGATTAAATATGTATTATAAAGTGATATGTATGCTAGATCATGCTTCTCAGATTTTAAGGACTATATGAATGGCCTGAGTATCCTGTTAAAATGAAGTCTTATTCAGCAGGTCTGGAGAAGAGCTGCAGATTCTGCATTTCTAACAAGCTTCCAGGTGATCGTATGTTGCTGACCCACAGTCCACATTTGGCCAGTCCCTAAATCTTAATTGGCTTCTGAAGGAATCAGAGTTGACTAGGGACAAATGGAAGAGTGGTAAGAAATATATACATATGTACACATATGTGTGTGTGTGTCTGTATATATACATACATACATACACATGTACGTATACGTGTATATATACATATGTACATATACTACTATTTGTTTCACCATGACCTTTGGAAAATCCATCTGGTGAGCCTTCTAGAGATAATTACTTTCGTTAGTATTCAGAATCTTTAATAAGCATACAAAAAAAGTACTTTTATCAAGAAACTAATCCCTGATCTTCTATTCAATTAAGGAGAAAAGGCCACGTAGTTAAAATTTAGTGTGTAGCTATCTGTGTTTTCCAGAAGCACCTGCAATAAAGTCTTCTATCTCTGGTTCTTCTTACAATGAGCTTTTGTTGCAGTTTGTTTACTTTCCCCTTCAAGTAAGGTTTTATGGTATTTCACCAATAGAGTATAACAGAAGTAACTTCTGAAGCTTGGTCATAAAGGGCCATAAAACTTCTACATTATCCACAAAAATACTCATATGACTTTGGCCATATGTCAGGAGTCCAGCTGCCCTCAAGTTGCCATACTGTAAGGAAGCCCAACCCAGTCAAGGCAGAGAGACCATGTGGAGAGGCCCTGAGATAATATGAGAAGAAAGAGATGCTGAGCTAGCCTCCAGGCACTTCAGCCCTTCAGAGCTCCAGATCTGATCTGACTACAATCACATAAAAAATCAGGAGCCAGAACAACCCAAATGAGCCCTTCCTGAATTCCTGACCCATTGAAATCATAAGAAATAATTGTTATTGTTTTGAGCCACTAAATTTTGGGCTGTTTTGTTATTCAGAAATAATAAATGGACGATTAAATATGTATTATAAAGTGATATGTATGCTAGATCATGCTTCTCAGATTTTAAGGACTATATGAATGGCCTGAGTATCCTGTTAAAATGAAGTCTTATTCAGCAGGTCTGGAGAAGAGCTGCAGATTCTGCATTTCTAACAAGCTTCCAGGTGATGCGTATGTTGCTGACCCACAGTCCACATTTGGCCAGTCCCTAAATCACAATTGGCATATAACTAGTTTACCTTTGTCTGGAAGCAATCGGTCTTATTTTCTTCTTGGCAGCATGACTGAACAGCTGTTTCATAGCAAGCAGACATAGTCAGTATAGTGGGTCCATATAAGAATGGATGCTTCCTAGAAATTTCATAAATGTACCTGTAGTTTGACAAATACACAGTCTATAATCTGAAATTAAAGAACATGTTCTGACAGTTTCTTTTTTTTTTTTTTAAGATTAATTTATTTACTTATTTTGATGGGGGTGGGGTGGGGAGGGAGGGGAGCAGGTGGGCCACTTCTATTGGTCTTTCGTTTGTCCATTTTCATCCATCTTTGTTCTTTGGCCCGTATGGGCCTCCCATCGCGGTGGTCTCTGTTGTTGCAGAGCACCGGCTCTGGGCTCATGCGCTCCAGAGCTCCGGCTCGGTAATTGGACATATCGGTCCAGCCGCTCCGGGGCACGTGGGATCTTCCCAGCCCAGGGATCGAACCAGCGCCCCTTGCACTGCAAGGTGGTGTCCTTACCCACTGGACCACCAGGGAAGCCCCTCTGACACTGTTTCTTAAGAACTTAGGATTCCTTTAGTTTTGTTGACCTAAGACTTCCAGAATTTTGCAGTGACAGAAATGGGATACCACAGCACATAATGCACCAAAGGTTCACTAGGGACAAGTCACTGAAGTTTGATAGGGCCCAAGAAGCAACATGTTGTACCTTCTGGGCAGTGGGAAAAGAAAATCACTAATTAAAAGTGTTCAGTTTTTATAGAAAGTTCAATAGTCAATTTCATTTCAGCAAAGTTTTGTATCCCCAACTTGTAGAAAAAGAAAAGCAGAATTGATATTATCAAGATACAATGAACACCCCGGATAATGCAAAATTCTTGGTCACTAGGAAGATCTCATTTTTGTGCTGTAGTAACTCAGTTCCTTTAAGAGAATTTTCTGTATAAACCAATCTAATCCCAAATTGCCAAAGGCAAAGTTGAATTTAGTAGGAGGAAAATCTAGTAGTTAGAGGCATTTAAAAACATAATAGAAGTTTCCTATTGTTAAGTAACACAGACTCACACTTGGTTGGAAGTTGGATAATGAAGTAAGATATATTAATACAATAAAGTCTTACCATGATCAAAACTGTTATTGAAAATTCCTTAAATAATCTAAAAGTACAAGAAGATGTGCTCAGTCACTTTAATCATATCCAACTCTTTTTTGACCCTATGAACCATAGCCTGCAAGGCTTCTCTGTCTATGGGATTTCCCAGGCAAGAATACTGGAGTGGGTTGCCATTTCCTTCCCTACAAGAAGGTGTACATGTATAATATACTATGTTTTGATAATAATAATTCAAAACAGCAGACTTTTTCTCCAGCTTTGATCTGTTATTGCTTCTGTAACTGAGAATTAAATAAAATTGCTGGCTCTTAACTATGAAGCAAGTAGTTAAAAACATTTCCCCTGAATATTTATAGCTATATGAACATAAGTTAAATTAACATATAAAATAATTCCTCAATACAGGCTTTGGAGAAGGAAATAGCAACCCACTCCAATATTCTTGCCTGGAAAATCCCATGGACAGAGAAGTCCAAAAGGCTACTGTCCATTGGGTTTGCAAAAGTTGGACACGATTTATTGGCTAAACAACCACAAAACTGACTTAATTATAAATGTTCAAAAATAGATCCTTTAGTTTTGTTGACCTAAGACTTCCAGAATTTTGCAGTGACAGAAATGGGATACCACAGCACATAATGCACCAAAGGTTCACTAGGGACAAGTCACTGAAGTTTGATAGGGCCCAAGAAGCAACATGTTGTACCTTCTGGGCAGTGGGAAAAGAAAATCACTAATTAAAAGTGTTCAGTTTTTATAGAAAGTTCAATAGTCAATTTCATTTCAGCAAAGTTTTGTATCCCCAACTTGTAGAAAAAGAAAAGCAGAATTGATATTATCAAGATACAATGAACACCCCGGATAATGCAAAATTCTTGGTCACTAGGAAGATCTCATTTTTGTGCTGTAGTAACTCAGTTCCTTTAAGAGAATTTTCTGTATAAACCAATCTAATCCCAAATTGCCAAAGGCAAAGTTGAATTTAGTAGGAGGAAAATCTAGTAGTTAGAGGCATTTAAAAACATAATAGAAGTTTCCTATTGTTAAGTAACACAGACTCACACTTGGTTGGAAGTTGGATAATGAAGTAAGATATATTAATACAATAAAGTCTTACCATGATCAAAACTGTTATTGAAAATTCCTTAAATAATCTAAAAGTACAAGAAGATGTGCTCAGTCACTTTAATCATATCCAACTCTTTTTTGACCCTATGAACCATAGCCTGCAAGGCTTCTCTGTCTATGGGATTTCCCAGGCAAGAATACTGGAGTGGGTTGCCATTTCCTTCCCTACAAGAAGGTGTACATGTATAATATACTATGTTTTGATAATAATAATTCAAAACAGCAGACTTTTTCTCCAGCTTTGATCTGTTATTGCTTCTGTAACTGAGAATTAAATAAAATTGCTGGCTCTTAACTATGAAGCAAGTAGTTAAAAACATTTCCCCTGAATATTTATAGCTATATGAACATAAGTTAAATTAACATATAAAATAATTCCTCAATACAGGCTTTGGAGAAGGAAATAGCAACCCACTCCAATATTCTTGCCTGGAAAATCCCATGGACAGAGAAGTCCAAAAGGCTACTGTCCATTGGGTTTGCAAAAAGTTGGACACGATTTATTGGCTAAACAACCACAAAAACTGACTTAATTATAAATGTTCAAGAAGAGATTAGATTCACTGTCTGAGTATTAGTTAGATTTTGTAATCTCTGAATGCTCAACTCAAACCTGATTTTATAAATCTCACCTAGAGTGTCTAGTAAATAGGCAGCCAAGCTCATATTTTAGTTTCTCATTTCATTTCCTCTCATGTCAGACAAGTTAGAACATACGAATCTCGTTTTACCCTAAATGATTGAAGTCATTTTATTTCTTTCTGAAGGCTCAGTAATCCCTGGGGCAATCCTGTCTCTGTGTGGATGAATGAAAGGTGTTTACATTGTTCAGCATCAAGCAGCCCTGTCTGCTCATTCATTTCTGGTTTATAGTTTTATATCTAAAGTCTGAAATCATGAATCATGAAATCACCACCATGCCTCTTGCACTAGATCTAACAATCAGATCCTTCCCTTACTCCTGGCCTCTGTCTTAACCAGATGGCTGGAACTGCAGTCCTTGAGAACTAAAGCTTTGTACTTTTTCTGTCATCTCTACCTCTCTCTGCATTGGTTTCCTGCCTCTAAACACCAGCCACTTGCTCATAAGTCTCAAAAGATAGACTTCTATACTAAGAAACCAAAATATGAGCTCACCTACCCACTGGCTATAATGCTATCCACAGTAGGTAAGAATTAGAGAATGAGTTTTTGAGTAGAAAATTCATCTCTGTCCAATTTAGTTATTATTAATTCCTAGGTTCCCGAGGACCTATCAGATGCCCCTCCTGTTATCCTTTGCTGAACCTCCCAAGAACCAGCTCCTTGCTTGAACTTAGAACAGTTACCTGCTTTCTGTTCCCAATACTCTACTTATTAGGCTTTGCCTACAAGACTGTATTTTTTAATATCCCATTTGCTACTGTTCTGACCAATCTAACCTTCAAGGAGAGGGATCCTTTACAGATCCTAGTCATTTTTAATGTGTCTTGACACAGACATTTCATATCCTCTGGGGTTCACTAAGACTGTGTTGTCATTCTGAATGAAAAGAAAAAGTTGTGGCTCAAATTGTCACTTTACTTTTATATAATAAAACATTGTATATTCAGAGGCTTTGTATTAAAAAAAAATTCTGTCTTCAAAATTGAAAAATATTCTTTTTCAAAGACCTGGAAAGGAAAAGTAACTTACCTGTCTTTCACTGGCGCTTGATTCTCTTTGTCCATCTCACAGATCTGCTCAGGATGTGAGATCTGGGATATATCACCATAACCAGCGTCATCCTTTTTGTATAGTAAGAAGCACTTGTGCCTGTCTGTGTTATTTATATTGCAGCAGTCAGAAATTGCATGTTTGTCAGCCATTCCTTGGTTCTTGCAAATACGCTCTAGGAACGTAGTCATCTGTAGAAGGGAATAATAAGAATTTTCACCTGCTGGACATTGGCCAAAAAGAATTCATCATTCTCTCCCTACCTATACAAGTATTTAATTTTCATACATTTGAGAGGTATTAAAATAAACATAAGCCAAAACACCCAGAACCTAAAGAAATCAAGGTAGTTTTTTTTTTTGAATAAATAAAAGTTTTATTTAATAAGAATTATATACCAAGAAATAGGTGATAGTTTGCTTTCCTAGTGTCTTGATTGTTTTTAGTTGGTTTCCATGGGGATTTATTTTAAAAATTGAGCTCTAAGGCAATGTGTATTCACTGTCAGCTGTTCTAACAGAAATGTAATGATTAAGTTTTCAAATATCTTCAGATGGCAGTAAATGTGCGCGTTGCTGTAAACCTCAAATTACGTTCAATGTTTAGGGGATAAGATCAGAAAAACACCATCTTTTGAAGTGGAACTAAGAAGAAATCACTATAAAATAAGTGCAGAAGTAATTTATGTAAAGTGTGTCTCTAATAAGGTTTCTGATTTTTCTATAACTGTGTGCATGCATGCTCGATCACTTTACATCTAACTCTTTGCTACCCCATGGACTGTAGCCCGTCAGGCTCCTCTGTTCACGGGGTTCTCCAGGTAAGAATACTGGGGTGAGTTGTCGTGTTCTCTTCCAGGGGATCTTCCTGACCCAGGGATTGAACCTTCATCTCCTGCATTACTAGGCGCATTCTTTTAGCACTGGGCAACCCTTTTCTGTCACATGCTATTTACATGCTAATCAAAAATAGATAGGTTTCATATGACTAATCTGGGATTATACATATCTATAAATGACAAAACACTGTAAAAGTAAAAAGTAAAATAAAATAAAAAAAATAGGTTTTATCCCAAGAAAATAGAATGAAAAAAATCTATAAATAAAGAAGAAAACTATTTGCATTCAAATTGTTGATATGAGAATAACTGATCCAAAAATATGTAGATTATAAGAATATGTTGACATGTTTATCAATAATTTTTCTGGGACGTCCCTGATAGTCCAGTGATTCAGACTTCACTTTCCAATGCAGGGGGCGATGGTTCCATTCCTGGTTGGAGAGCTAGAATACCATATGCCTTGTGGCCAATAAACCATAAACAGCAGAAGCAATATTGTAACAAATTCAATAAAGACTTTAACAAAAGGAATTTTTCTAATCACAAAACAGACACATTTTATAAGAGCCAATAGTAACTTTCAAGATTTTCTACTAAGTGGGAAAAAAATAGCCTATAATAATATTTACTTTCTTGTTTTTTACATTCTCTTGACACTTTTTAAAATCAGTGCTTTGATTTTCCAGGAGCCTTTATACAAGATGTCAGACCATAGTATTCTGATGACAGAGACGGAGCAACCAGCTTAGATGAACAAGCTGACATTCCAGGGTATAATTCATTCTTTCAAGCATTTGATTTTCAGAGTCTAATCTCCCAGATATGAACTGATAAAATGTCAGTTCATAAACCTACAAAGATTATATCTTGAGTGTGATTCATGTACCTATTTTGCCTTACAGTCTTTTGCCTGATTATTCAATCATCTCACTGTATCACAACATCTTTTGTTTGCAATTTAGTTTAAAAAAAATAGAAAAAGGCAGAACATGATTCACCTACCAGTTGGTGACATGCTTCTGAAGGTAATTCATGTGACTTGAAGCTCTTGCACTTCTCTGCAAGATCTAGCAACTCCTGAACTATGGTTTGTACTTCTTCATAAGTCAGTTTCTGAAGAAACTGTGCAACCATAATGCTAGTGCTGAAACAGAACACTTGTGTGAATGCTGAAGATGAATCAAACCCCTTTCCTCCTTTAATCTTGTTATATCTCTGCCCTACTATCCCACAAAATAATTTATATGATTTTAAATTTCAAACAAAAGAATTTTGGTGATAAAACTCACGCAGCTCTTAGGTTCTCCTCTAGATAATTCTGGTTATTTATATGTTGCATGGCTGGGGAGAAGAAAATGAGATTTTTATTTGCTGAAGAGAAAATTTTCCAACTTGAAATTCCATTTACAATTCAAATCTACATTTATTCACTCATTTATTTACAATTCAAATCCATGTTTATTCACTTCAAGATCTTTTTTTTGTTTATATCATGCATACTAAGCCACTTCAGTCGTGTCTGACTCTTTTCAGCTCTATGGCCTGTGACCTGTCAGGTTCCTTTGTCCTTGGGATTCTCCAGGCAAGAATACTGGTGTGGGTTGCTAATAAGAATTAGATAACACAAAAAAGTCAGATTTAATTAATTCAGAAGTGTCCCTACAGGCATGTGAGTCAATGATAGATTGCAATTAAATGACATCTTGGAATAGAAATAAATCATTCACAGAATACAGTTTAAATTCAAGAAAAGATATATTCTTATAATATATTTGTCCTGACAAATTAAAGAATGTATCTCTATTGAAAACAGTGTCTTCTTTCTTATATCAATATCTTCTATTGATATTGATACAAGTTTAGCAGCTATTTAGGAAAGAAATCACTGTTATTTATAATATTAACAGGGAAAGGCTTTAGAGAGAATCATTCTAAATTCAACTTCTAGCTCTGATACTGAATATGGCCCTAAGAAAATACTTCAGAACTTGGAGTTTTTATTTCTTTATCAATCCAATATCAATAACTTCTACTATATAGGAAGGTGGTTAGGAGTAAACAAAAGCTGATGCGTGAAGCACTGTGCACAGTGCTTGGAACATAATACACACTTAAAAATGTAGCTCATGGTACTATTCTTGCTACTGTAAACAGTATTGGTCTATCTAAAATCATTTATCCAATTTTAAATACAAGTTCAAAATCTATCATTCTCTCACCTAGACTGGAAGTAAAGTGAGAAATGAGACCTTCCTGTGTGTGTTGTCTCAACAGATTAATTTTCTTTCTGTATCTTTTCCATAAGTTAATTTTTAGCAATTCTCAATGACTCTATTGACAGTGCTGAGCACTGACAGAGACAAGCTTGTCCATGTTTATGTTATTAGCCATGACATTTCACTTCCTGACACATGGATGAATAGGTTGTAAACAAATTCCCTACCTGCATCTAGCAAACATCTCTGAAGAGTCTGACATTTAATGTAGCTGAAGAAAATAAGAAAAGATATGGCTCTAACAGTCTTCATTATTTCAGATGAACCTGAACAGAAGGTGCTCTATCATCTGAGAGAATTAAAGAATCCTTTTATATTCTTTCTAGATAATTATTATTAATAATTAACATTTCCTGGTGAATATTTTTCCCAGGCCACTATGACACTCAGAAAAGTAAAGAAACTTGTGACAATGAAGAAATATCTTTTATATAATTAAATACTGGACTTTAAAATGAGTCATGTCAATCTACTTGCTTTTTCAAGATTACATCACTTAGGCCTTGGAATAAAGTAATCAATAAACACTTTTGGTAAATACCTCAATTCCTAGAAATGTCTGTTGACATGTACAAAGTCCTAAAATGGCAGGAGACGAGGTAAACATATACTATGCCAGATTCAGATAAATGGTGATGGCCCTAGTTCCAGTGCTGGATACATTTTTAGGTCCCTGGAGAGTGTGAAAAGCATAGATTTGGGGAGCAAACCCAAGGTAATGTGACCAAATTTATTGAGTGTTTGCTGCACTTTATATAATTATATTCAGATTCTTATTTCTTAAATAATAAATGAAGACTCAGGGTCATATAATTTGCTCATGGACTCACAGATAGAAATTCAGGTCATTCTGACATCATGCCCACACCACCCAAGAGCTAGTAGTAAAAGCTGAGGTCCCAACATCTTTGAGCTATTTTTTCCTTTGCCAATAATCCAATTCTTAGGTCTAAGGTAGGATACAGACCTACGCTATGTGATTATGGACTAAATAAAAAGTTCAAGCTAAATTTAAAGTCCAAAGTTTTTGGAAAGGGGAAGACCACTGGTTAATCCTTTCACCATTCCCATCCTCAGTTTCCACATTTATAGATGGGGAGTTTAAGGTTGAAAGTCCATTGCTTGATTTTGCTACCCATATAACCTCATTTCTGGTTTCGTAGGCAAAGAAATATAAGTGAGAGAGCTACATTTGCCTGAAAAACAACAACAAATCTGCTATATGCAGATTTGGGACACATTAGCTTATGGCAAAGAATATGGATGACCTGTGGAGTAGAAAACCACACAAAGTGAAACCATCTTGACAGGTTTCCACATGCTTTTAAATTAAACAGTCCTAATGTTCAATATCTCTTTCTGTCTTACCTCCTTAGAGCTGTTCCCTTGAGACCGCACTTTAAGCTTCCTGGGGCTATCAGAAATAGACTTATTACTCTAGGGATGGAAAGTGTTTTCAATGAGTGCTTCAAGGCTGTCACCCTTTGTGGACATTACTCTTTCTCTCTGAACCTAGACTAAGCCTTAGAATCATTCAGAGCACCATGACACGCGACAACCACCATTAATTGCAGCTAGCACTTAAAGAAGAAAAACTGGTGTATTTGTGCTCAACTAATTCCTCTTACAAAAAAAATTTTTTTGAACAAAATTAACTTGTCAGGAAAATCCTTCTCATACAGTAAGAGATTCTTGAAAACATAAAAGGAGTCCTTTGTTAGTGACTAATAGTGGAATTTTAACATTTATTTATTTATTTATTTTGAGGGGGGAGGGTTGGGGAGGGAGGGGGTTGCGGGCCACTGCTATTGGTCTTTCATTTCTCTATTTTCATCCGTCTTTGTTCTTTGGTCCATATGGGCCTCCCATCGCGGTGGCCTCTGTTGTCGCAGAGCACCGGCTCTGGGCGCATGCGCTCCAGAGCTCTGGCTCGGTAACTGGACACATGGGTCCAGCCGCTCCATGGCACGTGGGATCTTCCCAGGCCAGGGATCGAATGGGTGCCCCTTGCACTGCAAGGCGGTGTCCTTACCCACTGGACCACCAGGGAAGCTCCCTGATTTTTTAAAATAAATATTAGTTTTATAGCAAACCTAATTCTAGTTCAAGTCATAGAAACTGAGTGCAAAGAAACCTTAGAAAAGCCAAGGCAGGATCCTGAATCCTTCCAAAAACCTGGGTGATGGTTGCCCAGGCCTCTGCACCTTTGGCCCTCATTGGAGCACCTTGAGTTGGGTGATATTTACAAACATCTCTAGTACTAGAAGTCTTCTTGCATTGGCTGAATCCAGTTATGCTCTATTCATTGGTACAAGTTCTGTCTGAGCCATACAGAGACAGTGTGCATTTACTTAGCTAAAGAATATGGATGACCTGTGGAGTAGAAAACCACACAAAGTGAAACCATCTTGACAGGTTTCCACATGCTTTTAAATTAAACAGTCCTAATGTTCAATATCTCTTTCTGTCTTACCTCCTTAGAGCTGTTCCCTTGAGACCGCACTTTAAGCTTCCTGGGGCTATCAGAAATAGACCTATTACTCTAGGGATGGAAAGTGTTTTCAATGAGTGCTTCAAGGCTGTCACCCTTTGTGGACATTACTCTTTCTCTCTGAACCTAGACTAAGCCTTAGAATCATTCAGAGCACCATGACACGCGACAACCACCATTAATTGCAGCTAGCACTTAAAGAAGAAAAACTGGTGTATTTGTGCTCAACTAATTCCTCTTACAAAAAAAAATTTTTTGAACAAAATTAACTTGTCAGGAAAATCCTTCTCATACAGTAAGAGATTCTTGAAAACATAAAAGGAGTCCTTTGTTAGTGACTAATAGTGGAATTTTAACATTTATTTATTTATTTATTTTGAGGAGGTTGGGGAGGGAGGGGGTTGCGGGCCACTGCTATTGGTCTTTCATTTCTCTATTTTCATCCGTCTTTGTTCTTTGGTCCGTATGGGCCTCCCATCGCGGTGGCCTCTGTTGTCGCAGAGCACCGGCTCTGGGCGCATGCGCTCCAGAGCTCTGGCTCGGTAACTGGACACATGGGTCCAGCCGCTCCACGGCACGTGGGATCTTCCCAGGCCAGGGATCGAATGGGTGCCCCTTGCACTGCAAGGCGGTGTCCTTACCCACTGGACCACCAGGGAAGCCCCCTGATTTTTTAAAATAAATATTAGTTTTATAGCAAACCTAATTCTAGTTCAAGTCATAGAAACTGAGTGCAAAGAAACCTTAGAAAAGCCAAGGCAGGATCCCTGAATCCTTCCAAAAAACCTGGGTGATGGTTGCCCAGGCATCTGCACCTTTGGCCCTCATTGGAGCACCTTGAGTTGGGTGATATTTACAAACATCTCTAGTACTAGAAGTCTTCTTGCATTGGCTGAATCCAGTTATGCTCTATTCATTGGTACAAGTTCTGTCTGAGCCATACAGAGACAGTGTGACCTGCCTTTGTTCCAAATCCTCTCTTTCCCAGGCAAAACAAGACTTTTGAATAAACCAGTTCTCTCCCTCATTTCTATCACACTGGTTACCTGCCTTTTGTCAGTGAGTTTTCTGGCACATCAGTAGAGAGAGTGGAGTGCAATGTTCTCTGTAATTATAGAATCTTGTGATGGCATAGGTCCCTGGGTCTCTGGTTTCATATCTACTGCTCTTAGCACAGCACTGGATGCATAGCAGAACCCACTATTAGGTACAAAATTGAATTAGCACACTATGCTCTGTTTCACTTCTCTTTGCTAAATTTATTACTCATCATTTAAGTCAAATTTTCTTCCTTGTCATCCTTGATAGTAAACGAGAGTATTTGGAAAAAATGGTAGAAGGAAAAATTAGTTTCATGACTTAAACACATACTATCTGCTGCTTGTTGGGTTGGACACTTTAAATAGTGATTTAATACGTTTCTCTAAAACCTTTGCGATGGGTGATTATTCATTCACCCTACACCAAGAAATGGAGGTCTTCAATTGTTGGAAACTTGTGTCTGAGACCAGATAGCAGGGTAATAGTAGTAGGAGCATAAGCCCCCTGACCCTGCTCCCACCTGCGACTTCCGCTTGGATTGAATGCGGTGCCACATGTACCACAGCCAGGCCTTTTATCCATCCTGCACCTGTGACATCATACGCGGTTGCTTACTGTCCTGCTTCCCTGCCCAGCAGGACATAAGAACTGTATCTAGCTGATTTGCGTTTGGTTATGTTGGCATTATATTGGCTTATGTTGCACAATATCTAACACACAGTCAGATCTAATAAATATTTGTTGAATAAATGAATGAGAATCCCAAATACTACTCTAAATATTAAACCAAAAGAACTCAATATCTTCATCTATTATATCTTAGATGACCGTTATCTTTTATTTCAGACACTGAAACACTAAACAGCCTTAAAAGTTTAGAGAACAGCTAGGATCATCAAGCTCCGAGCCCACAGCCAAGCTTGACTTCCTGACTTCCCAGTTCTTGCCATTCCCTTTTCTTAGACACCACTGTCAAGCACTTACAACTCCAACTTGATGGCCATTCTGATGTGGAATGGAGGGAGAAAAGAGCCACTGTTGCTGACACCTTGGCCCTTCTCCACCCGCAAATAACAGATTTTTTTTTTTTGCCTCTAAGTCATCATTTATTTTCCTCCGTTGTTTTATTCTTTGGCCTTTGTGGGCCTCCCATTGCAGTGGCTCGTAATTGGACACACTGACACAGCCGCTCCGCGGCACATGGGATCTTTCCAAGCCAGGGATGCAGCCAGTGCCTCTTGCACTGCAAGGCGGACTCTTTACCCACTGGACCACCAGGGAAGCCCAATAACAGATTTTCTAAGACATCTACAACACAGTCTTACCTAGGAGGTGGTGCATATGTTGGCTAAAAATATTGTTCTGGCATTAGAGAGTCCAAAAACCTTGAATCTGCCAATTAATAATCACATGACATTGAATAGATCCATTTATTTACCCAAGCCTCAGTTTCCCTGTCTGTAAAATGGGAATAAAAAGTATTTATTTCATAGAGTTGTTACAATTAAATGAGCAACATTAGAAGTACCCACAACAATGTTTTTATACTGAAAACATTCAATCCCAGCTAGTAATAGTGATAATAGTAGTAGTAGTATTAGGGGCATGCTATACAGCCACAACTCCCCATTTTCTTACCAGTAGCAGCAAGAACAGGATCTGTAAGGGTTCTGTCCTCTGACTTGCTATTTCAGGGTCCTATCTCCCATAAAGCCATAGAGATGTAGTCATTTCGTTGAACAATAAAAATTAACACAACATTGAAAAGCAACTATATTCTAATAAAAATTAATTTTAAATGAAAAAATTTAAAACATATTTTTGTAAAAAAAAAAAAAAGGAGTAGTATGTTTAGCCAGTGAGCCAACGATGCTGATGGAATGGATGACTCTTGATTGTTTAGTTTTGTTAACAAGTTGACACTGAAACACTAAACAGCCTTAAAAGTTTAGAGAACAGCTAGGATCATCAAGCTCCGAGCCCACAGCCAAGCTTGACTTCCTGGCTTCCCAGTTCTTGCCATTCCCTTTTCTTAGACACCACTGTCAAGCACTTACAACTCCAACTTGATGGCCATTCTGATGTGGAATGGAGGGAGAAAAGAGCCACTGTTGCTGACACCTTGGCCCTTCTCCACCCGCAAACAGATTTTTTTTTTTTTTTTGCCTCTAAGTCATCATTTATTTTCCTCCGTTGTTTTATTCTTTGGCCTCTGTGGGCCTCCCATTGCAGTGGCTCGTAATTGGACACACCGACACAGCCGCTCCGCGGCACATGGGATCTTTCCAAGCCAGGGATGCAACCGGTGCCCCTTGCACTGCAAGGCGGATTCTTTACCCACTGGACCACCAGGGAAGCCCAATAACAGATTTTCTAAGACACCTACAACACAGTCTTACCTAGGAGGTGGTGCATATGTTGGCTAAAAATATTGTTCTGGCATTAGAGAGTCCAAAAACCTTGAATCTGCCAATTAATAATCATATGACATTGAACAGATCCATTTATTTACCCAAGCCTCAGTTTCCCTGTCTGTAAAATGGGAATAAAAAATATTTATTTCATAGAGTTGTTACAATTAAATGAGCAACATTAGAAGTACCCACAACAATGTTTTTACACTGAAAACATTCAATCCCAGTTAGTAATAGTGATAATAGTAGTAGTAGTATTAGGGGCATGCTATACAGCCACAACTCCCCATTTTCTTACCAGTAGCAGCAAGAACAGGATCTGTAAGGGTTCTGTCCTCTGACTTGCTATTTCAGAGTCCTATCTCCCATAAAGCCATAGAGATGTAGTCATTTTGTTGAACAATAAAAATTAACACAACATTGAAAAGCAACTATATTCTAATAAAAATTAATTTTAAATGAAAAAATTTAAAACATATTTTTGTAAAAAAAAAAAAAAGGAGTAGTATGTTTAGCCAGTGAGCCAACGATGCTGATGGAATGGATGACTCTTGATTGTTTAGTTTTGTTAACAAGTTGACACATGACAATTAGTCATTGAGAAATAACTTTATAATGTTGCCATTTATAGCTTGCTGCAATAACATGATCTCAGACAACAGGCACAGAAGAATCTTTTTACTGTGTTCTTTTCAGAAAATGAGATTCACCACAAGACAGATAGGAAGTTGGTAAGTTGGTCTTCTCTTTTCTCCGAAACCTGGAAAGAAAAAAACAATATCTTAT
The DNA here is from genome assembly GCA_022376925.1 of Tragulus kanchil. Classification (NCBI taxonomy): domain Eukaryota; kingdom Metazoa; phylum Chordata; class Mammalia; order Artiodactyla; family Tragulidae; genus Tragulus; species Tragulus kanchil. The sequence goes on along the minus strand of JAIOJX010000025.1, from coordinate 157,133,774 downwards.
GCCACAAGGGAATATGAAATGTTATAGCTTGGATGGTAGAAAGCCACCTATATAAAAATCTCTTAATGGTAACTATGTTTTGCCTTTTGTAGATTCACACCTGCTCTCTGTGATGGGTCCATGTCTGTCTTTCCAGACACTGAACAACATTGCTATATCTACTCAATCTTTTGTTCCTAAAGTTTGTGGATGAATTTTATAGAAATTGCAAGAGAAAAGGGATCCTTTATAAACCTTTTTGAAATTACACATATATCACTTTTCTTTTATGTAAATGCTGTAGCGGGGCTCTTAGAACAAGCTCCTGAAGCCTGTCTGTTCATCCCAGCCTCCTCCTTTCCCTGTAAACATTCGTATTAATAGATTCTGCTGCCTTTCCTTTCTGACCCAGACATCTCAGTGCAGCAGCAGAAAGGCAGAAGAGTGGATGCCTTTATATTCAAAAAACTGCTGGGACAGGACAAGAGTGCTATCACAAAGACAGCAATCCTCTAAAGAGTGACTGACACCCAGAGACACTTCATAGGACCGGGGCTGGGAACGGCTAGGAGCAAGGCATTGGGGTTGAACCTGAAATTGACACTGAGGCCTGAGGGGAAAAAGCCGAAATGACCAAATAACGTTACCCAAACATTTAGCCTTTGATTGAGATAAAAGGTATTACCTTCAGTGAGTTTCACTTGGTGTTTTTGAAGCAGCGTGACATTTGGCGGCCAATTTTGGACCCTGAGAGAGAGAAAAGTAGTAATAAAAACACATAGGAAAATCTTTGAGAAACCTTCATACAGTTTCCCACAGTGGCTGCACCACTCACATTCCCACCAACAGTGTAGAAGGGTTTCCAAACGCTAAAAAGAGAACTGCTATATGACCCAGTGATATGTATCCAAAAAAAAAAAAGAAAACCCTTTACTAATTTGAAAAGATACCTGCAGCCAGGGGATTTCCCTGGTGGTCTAGTTGCAAAGACTCTGCACTTCCAATACAGGGAACCTGGTTCCAGTCCCTGGTCAGGGAACTGGATTCCACATACCAAAACTAAGACCCAGTGCAGCCAAATAAATGAATGTTTTTAAAATGAAAAGATACATGTAGCCCAATGTGCCTAGTAGCATTATTTACAAGTGCTAAAATATGGAAGCCACCTTAAATGTCCATCAGCAGATAAATGGATAAAGAAGATGTAGTATGCGTGCACAGTGGAATACTACTTAGACATAGAAAGGAATGAAATTTTGCCATTTACAATGTGGATGGACTTGGAGGGAGACATCATAAGGAGGAAGCAGGGTTCTACAGGGAGTTCTGTTTTCCTTGTTTGACCAGGACTACCTGCTGGATTTCAGAGGAAAGAGCTAAAAATACCTCTTCCTGGAAGCAGACTGTGGGCTCCTGGGCCCTACAGCACTTGTCTACCACGTTGGTGAAGTCTGCCAGCAGTGACCACAGCTCTTCCCCTGCCAGTTCAGGCTTCAGTTTCACTAAGTTGACAAGAAACCTGCAACCCAAGAATGCCAAACCAAACAATCAACAACTTTTTTGAACCTCTCTTCTCCAAAAAGCTTGTTACAGAATCATGTCTTTGGAACCTCCATTTGGGTGAATGTAAAAGTTAAAATATTCCACTTTTGAAAGGAAGTCTTGAAACCTTCCTGTTAAATACATGGGATGGATTCTATGACAACATTCTTTCAAGGGTTACGTAATCATGGACAAGACTCTATGAAATGTGGGAACGTGTAGTTCAGTCTTCATTATGTGCAGTATTGTAGAATAGGTGACATTTGATGTTTCTAGAAAATTCATTTCCAAAGTATTCGCTCTTCCTTAGTAACTGAATTCTGTTCCACTCCACTTGATAGAGACACTGCCTACATCCAAAAGAAAAAAATCATCTAATTCCTTGAAATTTATAGCATCTCCTGATAAAACAAAAGCAAAATTAATTCCTGTCCCTTTTGGGCCTCTCATATTTTCAAACATTAAGAGAGAGTCTCAGAACAAACATCTACGACATCCTCTCAAGAAAATCTGATTCATTATGAACCTCCTATGAGCTTTTTCATGGCTTCCCTCACCCACATTTCCAAATCACAGTCTGGACACTCCAAGCCTCTGGCAAAGAAAAAGACTGTCTTAACTTAGAAATGAGAGACTGTTCTTATTCCCTAAATGAATGTTTTAAAATGAAAAGATACATGTAGCCCAATGTGCCTAGTAAATTTTTGTTCCATTTCAGCAGATAAATGGATAAAGAAGATGTAGTATGCGTGCACAGTGGAATACTACTTAGACATAGAAAGGAATGAAATTTTGCCATTTACAATGTGGATGGACTTGGAGGGAGACATCATAAGGAGGAAGCAGGGTTCTACAGGGAGTTCTGTTTTCCTTGTTTGACCAGGACTACCTGCTGGATTTCAGAGGAAAGAGCTAAAAATACCTCTTCCTGGAAGCAGACTGTGGGCTCCTGGGCCCTACAGCACTTGTCTACCACGTTGGTGAAGTCTGCCAGCAGTGACCACAGCTCTTCCCCTGCCAGTTCAGGCTTCAGTTTCACTAAGTTGACAAGAAACCTGCAACCCAAGAATGCCAAACCAAACAATCAACAACTTCTTTTTTGAACCTCTCTTCTCCAAAAAGCTTGTTACAGAATCATGTCTTTGGAACCTCCATTTGGGTGAATGTAAAAGTTAAAATATTCCACTTTTGAAAGGAAGTCTTGAAACCTTCCTGTTAAATACATGGGATGGATTCTATGACAACATTCTTTCAAGGGTTACGTAATCATGGACAAGACTCTATGAAATGTGGGAACGTGTAGTTCAGTCTTCATTATGTGCAGTATTGTAGAATAGGTGACATTTGATGTTTCTAGAAAATTCATTTCCAAAGTATTCGCTCTTCCTTAGTAACTGAATTCTGTTCCACTCCACTTGATAGAGACACTGCCTACATCCAAAAGAAAAAAATCATCTAATTCCTTGAAATTTATAGCATCTCCTGATAAAACAAAAGCAAAATTAATTCCTGTCCCTTTTGGGCCTCTCATATTTTCAAACATTAAGAGAGAGTCTCAGAACAAACATCTACGACATCCTCTCAAGAAAATCTGATTCATTATGAACCTCCTATGAGCTTTTTCATGGCTTCCCTCACCCACATTTCCAAATCACAGTCTGGACACTCCAAGCCTCTGGCAAAGAAAAAGACTGTCTTAACTTAGAATTGGAGAGACTGGACAATTTAACAGAAGGAACAGGATTATAACACCAAGAGCACACAGCTGCTACAATAAATCTTCTCATTGATACATGATGGGTCTTCAGCCTGAAGAAAATGATAAACAGAAGAAAATGTTGGTACCTGTCTTTTTTGCCCTGGAGCTCCTCGTTATGAGCCTGACACAAGTCTGTGTGAAAGGTAAATAACCCTTGGGAAGTAGATGGAGGCACATATGTCTTATCAGGTTCTAAGCTCTCAAAGCAGGACCTTCTGAAAGCAAAGTTTGTTTTACAGCAGTGGTCCACAGCAGGGTTGATACTTCGATTTTCATTTATTCCACATAACTCTCCAAGAACTAAATCCACCTGTACCAATGAAAGTTGCAGTGGAGTTTTTGAAATATGGTAGATGAATTGTTACTTCATGCTAATATCACTATCAACTGAGAAATACCTATGCAATCATAACGTGACACCAAGTGCAAAAAAAAAAAATTAGAGGCTGGGATCTTAAATGACGTTATAGCAAAAATTGAAGCCATAGCAATTTAAGTGCCTATCGATTAAGTCATTAACATATACACCAATTTGTGACTTTGAGCTGAGAGCTGCAAGCAGCCAACCGAAAGCATCAGCAGACTCCGTGGTCCTTAGATTTAGTCCCCTCCTGGGTCCACAAATGGGCCACCCCAGACTTAAAGAGATATACCTAATCCAAACTGGAAGCAGCAATTCTCTTACTGACCTGGCAGGATCACAGGGAGAATGGATAGTTTTACTTAAAAGAACTGTTCCACTCCACTGAAACACTCTAATAAGAAAAAATCATCTAATTCCTTGAAATTTATAGCATCTCCTGATAAAACAAAAGCAAAATTAATTCCTGTCCCTTTTGGGCCTCTCATATTTTCAAACATTAAGAGAGAGTCTCAGAACAAACATCTACGACATCCTCTCAAGAAAATCTGATTCATTATGAACCTCCTATGAGCTTTTTCATGGCTTCCCTCACCCACATTTCCAAATCACAGTCTGGACACTCCAAGCCTCTGGCAAAGAAAAAGACTGTCTTAACTTAGAATTGGAGAGACTGGACAATTTAACAGAAGGAACAGGATTATAACACCAAGAGCACACAGCTGCTACAATAAATCTTCTCATTGATACATGATGGGTCTTCAGCCTGAAGAAAATGATAAACAGAAGAAAATGTTGGTACCTGTCTTTTTTGCCCTGGAGCTCCTCGTTATGAGCCTGACACAAGTCTGTGTGAAAGGTAAATAACCCTTGGGAAGTAGATGGAGGCACATATGTCTTATCAGGTTCTAAGCTCTCAAAGCAGGACCTTCTGAAAGCAAAGTTTGTTTTACAGCAGTGGTCCACAGCAGGGTTGATACTTCGATTTTCATTTATTCCACATAACTCTCCAAGAACTAAATCCACCTGTACCAATGAAAGTTGCAGTGGAGTTTTTGAAATATGGTAGATGAATTGTTACTTCATGCTAATATCACTATCAACTGAGAAATACCTATGCAATCATAACGTGACACCAAGTGCAAAAAAAAAAAAAAAATTAGAGGCTGGGATCTTAAATGACGTTATAGCAAAAATTGAAGCCATAGCAATTTAAGTGCCTATCGATTAAGTCATTAACATATACACCAATTTGTGACTTTGAGCTGAGAGCTGCAAGCAGCCAACCGAAAGCATCAGCAGACTCCGTGGTCCTTAGATTTAGTCCCCTCCTGGGTCCACAAATGGGCCACCCCAGACTTAAAGAGATATACCTAATCCAAACTGGAAGCAGCAATTCTCTTACTGACCTGGCAGGATCACAGGGAGAATGGATAGTTTTACTTAAAATGAAGTTTCCTCTATCATCCTGAAACAATACTACGATTCCAAGTTGTTTGCTCTAACAAATTATTTCTGATATAAATAAAGAGAAATGGGACTTCTCTGGTGGTACAGTGATTAAGAGTCTTCCTGCCAATACAGGGGATACATGCTCAATCCCTGGTGCACATGCTGCAGGGCAGCTAAACTTGTGCACCACAACTACTAAATCCCACACTCTAGAGCTCTGCAATAAGAGAAGCCACTACAATGAGAAGCTCGCACATCACAGCTGGACAGTGACCTCCACTTGCTGCAACTAGAAAAAGTCCACATTCAGCAACAAAGACCCAATGCAACCAAAAAAGACTATAAAAAGATAAACTAATTAATTAACAAAAAGAAGAAGGAAGAAAAACAATTTGGATACCCCCAAGCAACTATTCAAGTCATTTCTTTGCATCTCAGAATTTTGACACCGAAATCTAAAAATAAAACTTCGCATTCCTTGGTTAGCAACATTAAAAAATAATGAAGAAAAAAAATAATGAAGAGAGGAAGACAGACAATTACTATGAATCAATGAATATAGGTATCCTCTTTTTTTTCTCTTAGAAATAGTCAAGTGTGTGGGCCAGGCTCACCAAATTATCCACACAGGCAAACTCTTCACTCAGGGTACAGCAGGTGGTCAAAGCTATCACCATTTCTTGGCCAAGAAAGGTCAGTTCTTCAGTCGAGAGCTGGGGGGCTAGCCTTGTGAGATTCATGAGGTAGCTGAAAGAACATATGTCGGTTTGCTCTGAATGAACGCATAAGTCCATTTCCCCCGGGTCAGCCACCTGAAACCCTGACCCTGCGAGGTTAGAGACAACCAATGGAAAGGCAATATGAACCTCAGCTCTTTCATAAAATGGTAGAGATCGGTCTCTTCACTCCCCATTTTTCTGCCTCCTGTCTCCCATAGATCTCTGTATATGGGCTTCCTTCTAATTTCATGACAATTCAGAAGCTCTGAGATTTGCCCATCCTGTGTCATCTGTGAGGATAAGAACTCTTTGGCAGCAGACATCTTGGCTAATATGTACAATACTGCTTGAAATCCTTTGCATTGTGAATAACATTTCAAAAGGAAAATTTACTAGATACTTGTTGGAAAAGTATAACCTGAGATAAAAGAAACAAAGGTTTTTCATGGGCTAAGTTCCCAGCTAATAGGCCAAATTGCAGAAATAGTGAAAACATATTTACTTAAACTTTGTTTTGCTTTGAAGATGCTTGGTTTCAATATACAATACATTGAAATGGTAACTAATTTTAAAAATCCAGAACAAATTTCATATTATTCCTGAATGTTCACAAAGTATTTTAAAAACAAATATTAAAGTGTTAAACAAAGCCAGAATTATTTCTTTAAACTCCATAAAATAAGCTTAAATCTTGGGAAGATCATCTTTTCCTTGGGAAATTATAACAACTTGAAGTTTGCTCCATTCCAAACCCCATGCCTGAAAAGGGGCCATTTAGAAATTCTGGGTTGAGAGTAAGAAAGGCAAGTCCAGGGCTTCCCTGATGGTCCAGTGGGTAAAGAGTCTGCCTTGCAGTGCAAGGGGTGCTGATTCGATCCCTGGCCTGGGAGGATCCCACATGCCGCGGAGCGGCTGGACCGGTGTGTCCAACTACAAGCCAGTGCTCTGGAGTGCATGCACCCAGAGCAGGTGCCCTGCAAAGAGAGAGGCCGCTGCAGTGGGAGGTCCACACAGCCCGAAGAATAAAGATGGATGAAAATAAATAAATGAAAGACCAATAAAAGTGGCCACAAAATTTTACAAAAAAGAGAAAGGCAAATCCAAATAAAAAGTAAAGCATTAAATAATTTTTCCAAACTCCTGTTTTTCTTAGATTTCTAACCTCATTCCTGATAACGGCTTAAGGTGACAGCTCAATGTGAATTCTTAACTTGTGTGTTTTTATTCTTTCTCAGAATGTATGAATTAATCACTCAAAGGCTGAGCTACATTTTGAACACGTTGTGGCTTTATTTATTGTGGTCAGCAATTGGCCCATTAACCCCTCTGTCTCCCATAGATCTCTGTATATGGGCTTCCTTCTAATTTCATGACAATTCAGAAGCTCTGAGATTTGCCCATCCTGTGTCATCTGTGAGGATAAGAACTCTTTGGCAGCAGACATCTTGGCTAATATGTACAATACTGCTTGAAATCCTTTGCATTGTGAATAACATTTCAAAAGGAAAATTTACTAGATACTTGTTGGAAAAGTATAACCTGAGATAAAAGAAACAAAGGTTTTTCATGGGCTAAGTTCCCAGCTAATAGGCCAAATTGCAGAAATAGTGAAAACATATTTACTTAAACTTTGTTTTGCTTTGAAGATGCTTGGTTTCAATATACAATACATTGAAATGGTAACTAATTTTAAAAATCCAGAACAAATTTCATATTATTCCTGAATGTTCACAAAGTATTTTAAAAACAAATATTAAAGTGTTAAACAAAGCCAGAATTATTTCTTTAAACTCCATAAAATAAGCTTAAATCTTGGGAAGATCATCTTTTCCTTGGGAAATTATAACAACTTGAAGTTTGCTCCATTCCAAACCCCATGCCTGAAAAGGGGCCATTTAGAAATTCTGGGTTGAGAGTAAGAAAGGCAAGTCCAGGGCTTCCCTGATGGTCCAGTGGGTAAAGAGTCTGCCTTGCAGTGCAAGGGGTGCTGATTCGATCCCTGGCCTGGGAGGATCCCACATGCCGCGGAGCGGCTGGACCGGTGTGTCCAACTACAAGCCAGTGCTCTGGAGTGCATGCGCCCAGAGCAGGTGCCCTGCAAAGAGAGAGGCCGCTGCAGTGGGAGGTCCACACAGCCCGAAGAATAAAGATGGATGAAAATAAATAAATGAAAGACCAATAAAAGTGGCCACAAAATTTTACAAAAAAGAGAAAGGCAAATCCAAATAAAAAGTAAAGCATTAAATAATTTTTCCAAACTCCTGTTTTTCTTAGATTTCTAACCTCATTCCTGATAACGGCTTAAGGTGACAGCTCAATGTGAATTCTTAACTTGTGTGTTTTTATTCTTTCTCAGAATGTATGAATTAATCACTCAAGGGCTGAGCTACATTTTGAACACGTTGTGGCAATCTTTATTTATTGTGGTCACAAGCATTAACTTGCTGTGCAAACAACTTACTGGTATTTCAAGTCATCCTTCCCCAAATTCTGAAAATTTTCACATTCTCGTTGTACTATCTTGAGGCTTTTCTCTGTTGTCTCATTGAATTTGTTTTCCTGAAAATAAGAACACTGTCTTTGAATATTTTATTAAATCATAAATCTAATCATAAGCTTCATCAACTTGTATAATTACTATTTTTTACTTAGTATTTTCAAACTGTCATTATCATATATTACTCATTAAGTTGAGGGTAGTTTTTAACGTATGTATGTTAGAATTTGAATCTTTTTCATTATAGTTAGATATAGAGATACTGTTTCTGCCAAAGTTTGGAAGTTCAAAGTTTCATCATCATTACCTTGTACATTTTATAGAGCTCTGCAGTCTGCAAAGTGGAATTCACATCTGATGCTGACAACGATCATATATTGATTCTCACTTTGAAGTGGCCAGAGACGTTATCTGACCGTGTGAAGTCAAGTGACTTCCCTAGAATTACCCAGTGAGGAAGTATTGCTACAGAACATTTTTAATCAAAGGCATATTTTTTGTACCTTTTTCCCCATCATTTAGAGCTGGAATTTAAAAACCTCCAAGAATCATTTTCAAATATGTGACAAGCTCTCACGTGTTATAAAATTGGACACCTATTAAGTGGCCACCAGAGAGAAAACTACACATCAGCGAATGGATGCTATGGGATACATTTGTGTCTCCATGTAATAAAAAGAATTTTCTAGCACTATGATTCATTCAAGAATCAGGAAGAGACCTTCTCATTAGGGACAGTGGCAAAGCTGGATGAAACTCAAGTCTTCGTACTTCTTGCTCACATATGTATGGGTATAAACTGGCATTTTTGGCAACTGGAGGCAATTTTTTAAGTAAAGCAAGAGCAACACATATCAAATAAATGAGAAGCAAATCAGAAATGTCAAATAATTAAATTCTACAATATACAAGAAATGAGTATGAACCAATATTAAAAGCACACTAATTTCAACAGAATTTCAGTAAAATATATGAACAAACTGTCCATGGGGAATAATTACAGTAGCAAAAATCATATGGGAAGAGATTAACTCCACTTAAAAAATCAATTAAATTCTTGTATGGAGGCTTGCTCACAGAGATCGGCTGCACCAATGTGAGATCGAGACTCTCCAGCTCTGGGGTAAGAACATCTGTTTGCATTTGATTGAGTTCTGATTACGTCTGATTATTTGTGCTTGCCTTTATTTGATGATTAATAAACCCACTCTTGGTTTGACAATAAAAAAAAAAATTCTTATATGTATTAATGAATCACTTTGCTATGGACCTGAAACTATCACAACATTATTAATCAACTATACTCCAATATATAATTTAAAAAGTTTTAAAAAATCAACTAAATTCTTAAATCACAGTCACTATTTAGTAAAGTTAACTTCCATGTGCATTGTTGGTGAAGATAGGAGTGAAATGAACGTTTTCAAGCACTATTATTGGACTATGTGCTCTAATATCATTCTAGATAGTAACTTGATCATTTGTATAAAATGTTTTTTTATTTTAAAGTTTATATATTTTGACATAGTAATTTTCCTTCTGATAATCTATCTTAAGAAAATAACCATAACTATTAATAAGGATGAGTGGAATGAGATATTTAGAGCCACTTATAAAGGTTTTTTTTTTTTCTTTTTTTTTTTTAATTTTGGCCTCTTTTATTGGTCTTCTATTCACTTATTTTCATCCATCTTTATTCTCTGGCCTATATGGGCCTCCCATTGCAGCAGCTTCTCTCGTTGCCAAAGCTCTGGCTCACAATTAGACACACCTGGTCCAGTTGCTCTGCGGCACATGGGATCCTCTCAGGCCAGGGATTGAACCGGTGCCCCTTGCACTGAAAGGCAGACTCTTTACCCACTGGACCACCAGGGAAGCCCCTACTTATAAAGTCTTTTAAAAAGTTAAATGAAAGCCCAATATTTTAAGAACACAGTAGGAGAGCAGTTAGATATGTTATTATGATGGAATACTATCATGCAAAATAAAGTACATTTTTTGAAGTCTATCTAATAACATAAAATGTTTTTATGACAATAAATAAAAGCTGATCCAAAAATTTCTTAAGAAAATATTGTCTCAATCTTAATTTTAAGTGTACATATAAATATACTCATATATGCATACAAAAGATAAAAGAAAATGTTAATTAGAGCCATGATCTTAAAATCAATAAATTCTTGTATGGAGGCTTGCTCACAGAGATCGGCTGCACCAATGTGAGATCGAGACTCTCCAGCTCTGGGGTAAGAACATCTGTTTGCATTTGATTGAGTTCTGATTACGTCTGATTATTTGTGCTTGCCTTTATTTGATGATTAATAAACCCACTCTTGGTTTGACAATAAAAAAAAAAATTCTTATATGTATTAATGAATCACTTTGCTATGGACCTGAAACTATCACAACATTATTAATCAACTATACTCCAATATATAATTTAAAAAGTTTTAAAAAATCAACTAAATTCTTAAATCACAGTCACTATTTAGTAAAGTTAACTTCCATGTGCATTGTTGGTGAAGATAGGAGTGAAATGAACGTTTTCAAGCACTATTATTGGACTATGTGCTCTAATATCATTCTAGGTAGTAACTTGATCATTTGTATAAAATGTTTTTTTATTTTAAAGTTTATATATTTTGACATAGTAATTTTCCTTCTGATAATCTATCTTAAGAAAATAACCATAACTATTAATAAGGATGAGTGGAATGAGATATTTAGAGCCACTTATAAAGGTTTTTTTTTTTCTTTTTTTTTTTAATTTTGGCCTCTTTTATTGGTCTTCTATTCACTTATTTTCATCCATCTTTATTCTCTGGCCTATATGGGCCTCCCATTGCAGCAGCTTCTCTCGTTGCCAAAGCTCTGGCTCACAATTAGACACACCTGGTCCAGCTGCTCTGCGGCACATGGGATCCTCTCAGGCCAGGGATTGAACCGGTGCCCCTTGCACTGAAAGGCAGACTCTTTACCCACTGGACCACCAGGGAAGCCCCTACTTATAAAGTCTTTTAAAAAGTTAAATGAAAGCCCAATATTTTAAGAACACAGTAGGAGAGCAGTTAGATATGTTATTATGATGGAATACTATCATGCAAAATAAAGTACATTTTTTGAAGTCTATCTAATAACATAAAATGTTTTTATGACAATAAATAAAAGCTGATCCAAAAATTTCTTAAGAAAATATTGTCTCAATCTTAATTTTAAGTGTACATATAAATATACTCATATATGCATACAAAAGATAAAAGAAAATGTTAATTAGAGCCATTTCTTGAGGAGAGAATCAGAAACTTTTAATTTTTTTATAACTTTTGGTGCTTTCCTAATCACCTTTAAAAATCACTTTTATTTATACAATCATAAAAAAATCCCAGATGGCTCAAGAAAACAGAGTACATAAATGAAAATATAAATATTTAATGGGCAGAGTTTTTTGCATCAACACAGGATTCGTAATTTTAAACATTACACATAACCCAAACAGATGATGGTGCTTTTCCCACTGATCAGCTTACACTGAATCTAAGGTCGACTCAGATGGTCAATCACAGTTTCTACCCTCAGAGTAAAATTTTGATAGTTTTTAAGTATTTGTGGTTTCATTTTGCTCGTTCACTTCTCTGAGCCTGCCGGGACGAAACCTACCGCGTGACTGTAACATTCGCGAGGGTTTTCCAAGTTGCAGCACTCTCTCAGGAGCTGCTGATACACTTCGACAGTTCTTAACAGCTCTGACGTGGACAGTTCTGGATGTCTCCTTGAGTATTCATAGAGAAACCTGTGATGCATAAAATATTTGGCACATTAGAACTTCGAGAAAGAGCAAAACACCCAACCCTACTATCTTTCACTCTGGAGAGATTTTTTAATACTGAGTTTGCCTTCAAATGCTCATTTCTTCCTCTGATTTGGTCAGGGAGTGACTTAAGAGGACATTTTGACAACAGAGATTATTTTACAAAGGTTTTCTTCCATATGACATCTTATAATAGCAATGCTTTTACTTGCAGGGATAGAATGGTTATAGGTGTTTATCATTCATTGTTAGAATGTTTTTATCCATAAAGCATCAGAAATAGTAGATCACACCACCAGTGCTTTAGGAAACACATATTGGAGGACAGGGGAGCTTTGTGTGCTGCAGTCCTTGGGGTCATGTCGAGTCGGATACGACTGAGCAACTGAACAGTAATCCTGTGAAGAAATATTGTCTACTATCATGCAAAATAAAGTACATTTTTGAAGTCTATCTAATAACATAAAATGTTTTATGACAATAAATAAAAGCTGATCCAAAATTTCTTAAGAAAATATTGTCTCAATCTTAATTTTAAGTGTACATATAAATATACTCATATATGCATACAAAAGATAAAAGAAAATGTTAATTAGAGCCATTTCTTGAGGAGAGAATCAGAAACTTTTAATTTTTTTATAACTTTTGGTGCTTTCCTAATCACCTTTAAAAATCACTTTTATTTATACAATCATAAAAAAATCCCAGATGGCTCAAGAAAACAGAGTACATAAATGAAAATATAAATATTTAATGGGCAGAGTTTTTTGCATCAACACAGGATTCGTAATTTTAAACATTACACATAACCCAAACAGATGATGGTGCTTTTCCCACTGATCAGCTTACACTGAATCTAAGGTCGACTCAGATGGTCAATCACAGTTTCTACCCTCAGAGTAAAATTTTGATAGTTTTTAAGTATTTGTGGTTTCATTTTGCTCGTTCACTTCTCTGAGCCTGCCGGGACGAAACCTACCGCGTGACTGTAACATTCGCGAGGGTTTTCCAAGTTGCAGCACTCTCTCAGGAGCTGCTGATACACTTCGACAGTTCTTAACAGCTCTGACGTGGACAGTTCTGGATGTCTCCTTGAGTATTCATAGAGAAACCTGTGATGCATAAAATATTTGGCACATTAGAACTTCGAGAAAGAGCAAAACACCCACCCCTCCTACCTTTCCCTCTGGAGGGATTTTTAATACTGAGTTTGCCTTCAAATGCTCATTTCTTCCTCTGATTTGGTCAGGGAGTGACTTAAGAGGACATTTTGACAACAGAGATTATTTTACAAAGGTTTTCTTCCATATGACATCTTATAATAGCAATGCTTTTACTTGCAGGGATAGAATGGTTATAGGTGTTTATCATTCATTGTTAGAATGTTTTTATCCATAAAGCATCAGAAATAGTAGATCACACCACCAGTGCTTTAGGAAACACATATTGGAGGACAGGGGAGCTTTGTGTGCTGCAGTCCTTGGGGTCATGTCGAGTCGGATACGACTGAGCAACTGAACAGTAATCCTGTGCATTCAGACCTCCGTCTTGAGGTTGTGGGAATACGGCTTCTCCCCACTCCCAGTGCCATCCTGGGAGAGATTGTGGAGCAGCTTGTGCCCATTGCTTCTTCCTACCACTGGTCAGATATGGGAGTAATCACCCCTGCAGCTCTAAATCATTGGCAGTGTTTTCCACGGCCTCGGTAAGGGGGTTTTAAGGATACAGGTGGGAGTGATTTGAGGAGAAAGTGGGAAACAAAAAAGGAAGAGGCTAACACTTATTAAGCCCTTAGTAGGTGCGAGGCACTGGATCAAGCTTTGTGCATAGGAGACAAACATTGGTTTCCTAGCCTTCATAAAACATGATCTCATTCAATTTCACTTAGCCCTCAAGGTAAGTTCTATTTCTTAGCTGAGGAAAGTTTCTCAGCCCCAGTTAAGCACCTATTGGCTATTGGCTTCCCTGGTTCAGATAGTAAAGAATCCACCTTTAATGCAGAAGACCTGGATTAGGAAGACCCCCTGGAGAAGAGAATGGCTACCCACTCCAGTGTTCTTGCCTGGAGAATTTCACAGACAGAGGAGTCTGGAAGGCTATAGTCCATGGGTCTCAAAGAGTCAAAAACGACTGAGCAACACTTCCACTTTGTAAAATTTGAACCTAGGTCCCAGAGGATGCCTACTTCATTCTTTTTAAACCAAGCCAACTCTCTTCTCAGGAGAGGCATTTTCTTTAACTACCCTAACTGTGCTGTTTACAATTTTCTTCAAAAATAATATCGTCTCTATGTTTTGAGAAAGCCATACTTACAAAAGTTTCTCAAGTCTAAGGGACTTTTGTCATCTCTTTTGTCTTGTAACCTTTCTCTTAAGATTTGGTCAGGAGTGACTTAAGAGGACATTTTGACAACAGAGATTATTTTACAAAGGTTTTCTTCCATATGACATCTTATAATAGCAATGCTTTTACTTGCAGGGATAGAATGGTTATAGGTGTTTATCATTCATTGTTAGAATGTTTTTATCCATAAAGCATCAGAAATAGTAGATCACACCACCAGTGCTTTAGGAAACACATATTGGAGGACAGGGGAGCTTTGTGTGCTGCAGTCCTTGGGGTCATGTCGAGTCGGATACGACTGAGCAACTGAACAGTAATCCTGTGCATTCAGACCTCCGTCTTGAGGTTGTGGGAATACGGCTTCTCCCCACTCCCAGTGCCATCCTGGGAGAGATTGTGGAGCAGCTTGTGCCCATTGCTTCTTCCTACCACTGGTCAGATATGGGAGTAATCACCCCTGCAGCTCTAAATCATTGGCAGTGTTTTCCACGGCCTCGGTAAGGGGTTATAAGGATACAGGTGGGAGTGATTTGAGGAGAAAGTGGGAAACAAAAAAGGAAGAGGCTAACACTTATTAAGCCCTTAGTAGGTGCGAGGCACTGGATCAAGCTTTGTGCATAGGAGACAAACATTGGTTTCCTAGCCTTCATAAAACATGATCTCATTCAATTTCACTTAGCCCTCAAGGTAAGTTCTATTTCTTAGCTGAGGAAAGTTTCTCAGCCCCAGTTAAGCACCTATTGGCTATTGGCTTCCCTGGTTCAGATAGTAAAGAATCCACCTTTAATGCAGAAGACCTGGATTAGGAAGACCCCCTGGAGAAGAGAATGGCTACCCACTCCAGTGTTCTTGCCTGGAGAATTTCACAGACAGAGGAGTCTGGAAGGCTATAGTCCATGGGTCTCAAAGAGTCAAAAACGACTGAGCAACACTTCCACTTTGTAAAATTTGAACCTAGGTCCCAGAGGATGCCTACTTCATTCTTTTTAAACCAAGCCAACTCTCTTCTCAGGAGAGGCATTTTCTTTAACTACCCTAACTGTGCTGTTTACAATTTTCTTCATAATAATATCGTCTCTATTCATTCAAAGTAAGCAAAAATGGCCTATGTTTTGAGAAAGCCATACTTCACAAAAGTTTCTCAAGTCTAAGGGACTTTTGTCATCTCTTTTTGTCTTGTAACCTTTTTCTCTTAATCTTGCTTTTCTGACATCTCTCTTTCTTCTCCATTGGCCTTCTCAGTGCCAGTTGTGAGATACAGTCCTGTATCCTGCCACAGTGGTGTTTAACTTCAGAGAATAAAGGGCTTCCCTTAATATCTCAAATAAGCCATGGAATTTCCCTCAGGAAAGAAATTACACCTAAACACACACCACAAAATACTGCAAACAAAACCCCTGGAAGCAGACTCCTAGCCTGTTTGGTCCACTTGCATCAAACACTTGCATCCAGAAAACCTGTACCTTAAACTGTTTCTGGCTCAGCATGTTCACTGCCACTCTCTCATTTCTCCCCATGCTCCCACCCTATCTTAGTTGTCATGGTGATGATGATGGAGTTGATAAGAATGAGGATAATAATGAAAATTGCTTCCATTTAGCAAGTCTATGTCAGGTACAAGTGCAATGCGCTGCACCTCTTATTTACCACTACATCTTTAATTTGACTTAGCATCCATGACACATGAGAAGCAATAGAGGACAGTGGTTATAAGAGCAGGGATCTGGAGCCACTCTGGCTGCTTTTGCACACTGGCTCCCCTGCATGTTAGTCATGTGACTTGGAAACTACTTAACTTCTGTGTCTGTAAAATGACAATCAAAAAGTGTTCTCACGTCAAAAGGTCATTCTAAAAATTTAGTTGTTTAACAAATGAGAAGCACTGAAAATTTGGTTAAGTATTCGATATCCTCTATCTTCAGTCCAGACCTGCTTTCCGAATTCCAGGTTTTTATATAAAATCACCTCTTAACATTCCCACTGTTCTTCACAGTCAAAGTCAATGTCAGATACAGTGTCTCTTAAACCCCCATTTCCAATTTCACAGACAGAGGAGTCTGGAAGGCTATAGTCCATGGGTCTCAAAGAGTCAAAAACGACTGAGCAACACTTCCACTTTGTAAAATTTGAACCTAGGTCCCAGAGGATGCCTACTTCATTCTTTTTAAACCAAGCCAACTCTCTTCTCAGGAGAGGCATTTTCTTTAACTACCCTAACTGTGCTGTTTACAATTTTC
This sequence comes from Tragulus kanchil, assembly GCA_022376925.1. Lineage (NCBI taxonomy): Eukaryota > Metazoa > Chordata > Mammalia > Artiodactyla > Tragulidae > Tragulus > Tragulus kanchil. The sequence goes on along the minus strand of JAIOJX010000025.1, from coordinate 157,117,077 downwards.
TTCATAATAATATCGTCTCTATTCATTCAAAGTAAGCAAAAATGGCCTATGTTTTGAGAAAGCCATACTTCACAAAAGTTTCTCAAGTCTAAGGGACTTTTGTCATCTCTTTTTGTCTTGTAACCTTTTTCTCTTAATCTTGCTTTTCTGACATCTCTCTTTCTTCTCCATTGGCCTTCTCAGTGCCAGTTGTGAGATACAGTCCTGTATCCTGCCACAGTGGTGTTTAACTTCAGAGAATAAAGGGCTTCCCTTAATATCTCAAATAAGCCATGGAATTTCCCTCAGGAAAGAAATTACACCTAAACACACACCACAAAATACTGCAAACAAAACCCCTGGAAGCAGACTCCTAGCCTGTTTGGTCCACTTGCATCAAACACTTGCATCCAGAAAACCTGTACCTTAAACTGTTTCTGGCTCAGCATGTTCACTGCCACTCTCTCATTTCTCCCCATGCTCCCACCCTATCTTAGTTGTCATGGTGATGATGATGGAGTTGATAAGAATGAGGATAATAATGAAAATTGCTTCCATTTAGCAAGTCTATGTCAGGTACAAGTGCAATGCGCTGCACCTCTTATTTACCACTACATCTTTAATTTGACTTAGCATCCATGACACATGAGAAGCAATAGAGGACAGTGGTTATAAGAGCAGGGATCTGGAGCCACTCTGGCTGCTTTTGCACACTGGCTCCCCTGCATGTTAGTCATGTGACTTGGAAACTACTTAACTTCTGTGTCTGTAAAATGACAATCAAAAAGTGTTCTCACGTCAAAAGGTCATTCTAAAAATTTAGTTGTTTAACAAATGAGAAGCACTGAAAATTTGGTTAAGTATTCGATATCCTCTATCTTCAGTCCAGACCTGCTTTCCGAATTCCAGGTTTTTATATAAAATCACCTCTTAACATTCCCACTGTGCTACTTCACAGGCATGTCAAAGTCAAGGTGGTCAGATACAGTGTCTCTTTCCCACAAACTTTCCCCCCTACTTCCCATCTCATGGAGTCTGAAAACTACTTACCAACCACCTAAGCCTCAAACTGGGATTCATTTCCAGATGAAGTTTCTACAAAACAAAAGTGATTTTGTCCTTCCTTGTTCTTCAACGAAAACCCTTTGGTGGCATCTCATTACTTAGCCTGTCTGGGTGATCTGACCCCATCAGCCTCTCACTATCCTCCTCTCTCACTGCAGGAACCCTAACACAACCGCTCACACACCAAGCAGGCTTACACGTCTATCCATGCTCTACCCCTCCTATCAAGAGTATCAACATGTCTTCAAGTACCTCCTCCCCATCAAGACTTTCCAGGGTCTCAAGGGACTTCCTCCTCTGTCTCCACATTCCCTATCACCTAGTGCTTTCCGAAATCTAAGTGGGTTTTTTCCACTCATTTATTTATGAGGATGTCTCTTCCCACATCACACTTCCTATTGATGAAAACTTACTGGAGGCAAAAACCCTGTTTAACTTAATATAGTCCCTGGATAATATTGAGTTGGCCAAAAAGTTCATTTTCATTTTCCATTATATCATATAGAAAAAAAATCTGACCGAACTTTTTGGCCAGCCCAGAAAGTTATTACCAACAAACTTTGAATGAATAAATATTCTTGTATGAATTTAATATATGATTGCCTAAAATACAAACAGGTTAACTTGTCCTGATGACTATCAGGATCCAAATCTAGCTAACTTAGCATCCATGACACATGAGAAGCAATAGAGGACAGTGGTTATAAGAGCAGGGATCTGGAGCCACTCTGGCTGCTTTTGCACACTGGCTCCCCTGCATGTTAGTCATGTGACTTGGAAACTACTTAACTTCTGTGTCTGTAAAATGACAATCAAAAAGTGTTCTCACGTCAAAAGGTCATTCTAAAAATTTAGTTGTTTAACAAATGAGAAGCACTGAAAATTTGGTTAAGTATTCGATATCCTCTATCTTCAGTCCAGACCTGCTTTCCGAATTCCAGGTTTTTATATAAAATCACCTCTTAACATTCCCACTGTGCTACTTCACAGGCATGTCAAAGTCAAGGTGGTCAGATACAGTGTCTCTTTCCCACAAACTTTCCCCCCTACTTCCCATCTCATGGAGTCTGAAAACTACTTACCAACCACCTAAGCCTCAAACTGGGATTCATTTCCAGATGAAGTTTCTACAAAACAAAAGTGATTTTGTCCTTCCTTGTTCTTCAACGAAAACCCTTTGGTGGCATCTCATTACTTAGCCTGTCTGGGTGATCTGACCCCATCAGCCTCTCACTATCCTCCTCTCTCACTGCAGGAACCCTAACACAACCGCTCACACACCAAGCAGGCTTACACGTCTATCCATGCTCTACCCCTCCTATCAAGAGTATCAACATGTCTTCAAGTACCTCCTCCCCATCAAGACTTTCCAGGGTCTCAAGGGACTTCCTCCTCTGTCTCCACATTCCCTATCACCTAGTGCTTTCCGAAATCTAAGTGGGTTTTTTCCACTCATTTATTTATGAGGATGTCTCTTCCCACATCACACTTCCTATTGATGAAAACTTACTGGAGGCAAAAACCCTGTTTAACTTAATATAGTCCCTGGATAATATTGAGTTGGCCAAAAAGTTCATTTTCATTTTCCATTATATCATATAGAAAAAAAATCTGACCGAACTTTTTGGCCAGCCCAGAAAGTTATTACCAACAAACTTTGAATGAATAAATATTCTTGTATGAATTTAATATATGATTGCCTAAAATACAAACAGGTTAACTTGTCCTGATGACTATCAGGATCCAAATCTAGCCCTTTTGCTTCCAAGTCAGCTGAACAGTGGAAGAGCTGGGGGAGGAGGTGGGATGAGGGTATAGCAGATAAGCCTGCAAATTCTTAGGTTGAACCTCCTGGGATCAGATCCTCATTCTGCCATATTTTACCTGTGAAGCTTGAACAAATTACTTAACTTCTCTGTACCTCAGTTTGCTTATGTGAAAATTGGGAGAAATTGTGCTTATTTTACATGACTGTTGTGAGAATTAAAATAGATAATCCGTACAAGGTACTTAGCCCACTGTCTGGCACATATCAAGTACTCAATAAATGTTAGCCATCATTGTCACAACATAGTTGCATTTTCTTAAAATAATGTATAATGATTGCAATATAAAACCATGATTTTTTAAAAGTATGTGATACCCAGTGATTTAAATGGCTCCTATTTCTTCCACCCAGGTTAATAGCCAAAATAGATCAAGTCATAAGTTTCTGTTTGCCTTATAAATGTCAATATAGAAGTATGTTACTCAGCCATGAAGTTCGCTTGGTCAGCATCTCGTTTCTCACACATTGTCACTTTCAATGAATTTTGTTTCTCTTAAAGATAAGCCATTTGGTCTATCATCTTTGTTTGAGTAAATGATGCATTCTCCACGCTCTGGTATTTTCTTTTCACAGCACTCTTTGATTTTGCTGGAGATGGAATCTTGTTTTGAACAAATGTGGCTCATAACCTTACCCCAAATTTGGTGTTTTTTTTTATCATCTTTGTTTGATAAATGACTCTATATGACTTAGGGAGCTTCCTCCTCTGTCTCCACATTCCCTATCACCTAGTGCTTTCCGAAATCTAAGTGGGTTTTTTCCACTCATTTATTTATGAGGATGTCTCTTCCCACATCACACTTCCTATTGATGAAAACTTACTGGAGGCAAAAACCCTGTTTAACTTAATATAGTCCCTGGATAATATTGAGTTGGCCAAAAAGTTCATTTTCATTTTCCATTATATCATATAGAAAAAAAATCTGACCGAACTTTTTGGCCAGCCCAGAAAGTTATTACCAACAAACTTTGAATGAATAAATATTCTTGTATGAATTTAATATATGATTGCCTAAAATACAAACAGGTTAACTTGTCCTGATGACTATCAGGATCCAAATCTAGCCCTTTTGCTTCCAAGTCAGCTGAACAGTGGAAGAGCTGGGGGAGGAGGTGGGATGAGGGTATAGCAGATAAGCCTGCAAATTCTTAGGTTGAACCTCCTGGGATCAGATCCTCATTCTGCCATATTTTACCTGTGAAGCTTGAACAAATTACTTAACTTCTCTGTACCTCAGTTTGCTTATGTGAAAATTGGGAGAAATTGTGCTTATTTTACATGACTGTTGTGAGAATTAAAATAGATAATCCGTACAAGGTACTTAGCCCACTGTCTGGCACATATCAAGTACTCAATAAATGTTAGCCATCATTGTCACAACATAGTTGCATTTTCTTAAAATAATGTATAATGATTGCAATATAAAACCATGATTTTTTAAAAGTATGTGATACCCAGTGATTTAAATGGCTCCTATTTCTTCCACCCAGGTTAATAGCCAAAATAGATCAAGTCATAAGTTTCTGTTTGCCTTATAAATGTCAATATAGAAGTATGTTACTCAGCCATGAAGTTCGCTTGGTCAGCATCTCGTTTCTCACACACATTGTCACTTTCAATGAATTTTGTTTCTCTTAAAGATAAGCCATTTGGTCTATCATCTTTGTTTGAGTAAATGATGCATTCTCCACGCTCTGGTATTTTCTTTTCACAGCACTCTTTGATTTTGCTGGAGATGGAATCTTGTTTTGAACAAATGTGGCTCATAACCTTACTCTGTATCAAATTAAAATGAGAAATGATTTTATTTTCATTATTTCATAAGGGCTGGATTTTCCTTCATAAATGAAATGCAAAACCAGTCATTTGTATAACATCTAGGATTGTTTCAGCACCTAATTCGATAATTAAATTTTTATTGATTTAATACAGTGAACTTTCATTATAGTGCAAGCTTTATTTCTTCAGATTTTAGATGATATAATTATGAAAAATAGACTCATAAATTTATTACATATAAGTTGGAATTTTTTAAAAGCCAGTCTAGCTCCTACTTCTTCCTCCAGACTCTTCAGAATGAGGCTGCATATTTTTCCTACTCTCTAGTCTAGATTCATATGAACTACAGTGAGTTTCATCAAAGCATTTGACTATTTCAGACATTCCAGCTTTGCTCAAGCTATTCTCCTACCTGGAATCTTCTTCTAGGGAACACCGAAGGTGAGGAGTGAAATGAAGCTCTAGGCTGAGGTGAAAATGGAATGGAGGTTGGTACCATGTTTCCAGAAAACCACATAGAACTAGGGAGTCCATCTTTGCAAACATATATACACCTCACCTAAGGCCATTAATATCCAGACAACACATCTCTTCTTGTCTGAGATTTCATTTCTATTGTGAATGAACTATACCATTCAATTGCTCTTATTTCTACACAGAATCATCAAAGAAAAGGACATTAAGAATTTAATATGATCCCTTAGTATCAGCTCCAAACTTCACAGACAAATCTTCAATTATATCCTAATTCAGTACACTATGTTTAATATTATAAAAATGACATCCCCATAAACAATATACAAATAAACAGCAAGTAAGATTGTTTTTCATTGTCATAAAGTTAAGGACATCCATCATCCACTACTTGAAATAAGTGTATGTTTCTCTACACTCTAAAATTCATGTTATCAAATGAACATGATATTTCATTGTAAATTTAAAGCAGCAGGAATAAAAGTTACTTTTAAAAAAGCCTAATTGCAACTAAGATCATCTTTGTTTGAGTAAATGATGCATTCTCCACGCTCTGGTATTTTCTTTTCACAGCACTCTTTGATTTTGCTGGAGATGGAATCTTGTTTTGAACAAATGTGGCTCATAACCTTACTCTGTATCAAATTAAAATGAGAAATGATTTTATTTTCATTATTTCATAAGGGCTGGATTTTCCTTCATAAATGAAATGCAAAACCAGTCATTTGTATAACATCTAGGATTGTTTCAGCACCTAATTCGATAATTAAATTTTTATTGATTTAATACAGTGAACTTTCATTATAGTGCAAGCTTTATTTCTTCAGATTTTAGATGATATAATTATGAAAAATAGACTCATAAATTTATTACATATAAGTTGGAATTTTTTAAAAGCCAGTCTAGCTCCTACTTCTTCCTCCAGACTCTTCAGAATGAGGCTGCATATTTTTCCTACTCTCTAGTCTAGATTCATATGAACTACAGTGAGTTTCATCAAAGCATTTGACTATTTCAGACATTCCAGCTTTGCTCAAGCTATTCTCCTACCTGGAATCTTCTTCTAGGGAACACCGAAGGTGAGGAGTGAAATGAAGCTCTAGGCTGAGGTGAAAATGGAATGGAGGTTGGTACCATGTTTCCAGAAAACCACATAGAACTAGGGAGTCCATCTTTGCAAACATATATACACCTCACCTAAGGCCATTAATATCCAGACAACACATCTCTTCTTGTCTGAGATTTCATTTCTATTGTGAATGAACTATACCATTCAATTGCTCTTATTTCTACACAGAATCATCAAAGAAAAGGACATTAAGAATTTAATATGATCCCTTAGTATCAGCTCCAAACTTCACAGACAAATCTTCAATTATATCCTAATTCAGTACACTATGTTTAATATTATAAAAATGACATCCCCATAAACAATATACAAATAAACAGCAAGTAAGATTGTTTTTCATTGTCATAAAGTTAAGGACATCCATCATCCACTACTTGAAATAAGTGTATGTTTCTCTACACTCTAAAATTCATGTTATCAAATGAACATGATATTTCATTGTAAATTTAAAGCAGCAGGAATAAAAGTTACTTTTAAAAAAGCCTAATTGCAACTAAGTCAGGATGTTTTTAATAAAATTGTATTACTTTTGTATGCATGAACAACTTTTAACTAGGTCAACAAAATATTTACCTGTATATGTCCTTAGAGAGTCACTTTAAAGATTACAGTAAGAGTTACTTTAAATTAATATATTCACTTAGTTGAAGAGACTGTCCCTATATGGCCTGAAGAAACTCAGTTGTCTGGGAAAGCAACTCTTAAAAACATAAAGATCACCAATCATTTTCTCAGCTTTACCATTAATTTCTAATATTGCTAAAAAAGTATTTGCTATATTAAAGAAAACTTTTGTCTGGCTGAATGAATGTTCACAAATTCTAAATTCATGGAGTTTATGTCATGTGCATTTAGCCATATAAAATAAAATTGACTAAGTAATCTAAAAACAATCCCATGCGTTAAAAACTCTGAAGTTTTATTTGGTCTTATCTTTTAATGCTTTATTTTTTATTTTATTTGGTTTATGTTATTATTTAACTATTGATTTTTTATTGAAGTACAGATATGTACAAAGTTGTGTTGTTTCAGTTATATATATATGCATATGTGAACATATGCATATGTAAGAATGTATTTTTATTTTATTTTTTCAGATTCTTTATCATTTCCAATTTAAGCTATTGGAAGATACTGAGTGCAGTGTTTTCTTTACCAAACAGGAAGCCCTTGTTTATCTGTTCTATGTATAGTAGTGCTATTTGTTAATCCCAAATAATTTATTAATATTCTGACTTGATTGTGGCGAGTAGCCACACATTAAAGAAACTTGAGAATAAAAAATAGTCACCCTCAAATCACTGTTTTTACTTGGCTTTACATAATATTTACCCTGCCACGGATGCACTGCACAACATCCCTTCGCAACATCCTTCATATTTGGAAGACACATCTTCTAGGAGGGAGGTAAGTTGCTTAAATTCAATCTTGGGGAATTTTTGACTAAGTACAGCAATGTTTCTGAAAATTGTCATAAAGTTAAGGACATCCATCATCCACTACTTGAAATAAGTGTATGTTTCTCTACACTCTAAAATTCATGTTATCAAATGAACATGATATTTCATTGTAAATTTAAAGCAGCAGGAATAAAAGTTACTTTTAAAAAAGCCTAATTGCAACTAAGTCAGGATGTTTTTAATAAAATTGTATTACTTTTGTATGCATGAACAACTTTTAACTAGGTCAACAAAATATTTACCTGTATATGTCCTTAGAGAGTCACTTTAAAGATTACAGTAAGAGTTACTTTAAATTAATATATTCACTTAGTTGAAGAGACTGTCCCTATATGGCCTGAAGAAACTCAGTTGTCTGGGAAAGCAACTCTTAAAAACATAAAGATCACCAATCATTTTCTCAGCTTTACCATTAATTTCTAATATTGCTAAAAAAGTATTTGCTATATTAAAGAAAACTTTTGTCTGGCTGAATGAATGTTCACAAATTCTAAATTCATGGAGTTTATGTCATGTGCATTTAGCCATATAAAATAAAATTGACTAAGTAATCTAAAAACAATCCCATGCGTTAAAAACTCTGAAGTTTTATTTGGTCTTATCTTTTAATGCTTTATTTTTTATTTTATTTGGTTTATGTTATTATTTAACTATTGATTTTTTATTGAAGTACAGATGATGTACAAAGTTGTGTTGGTTTCAGTTATATATATATGCATATGTGAACATATGCATATGTAAGAATGTATTTTTATTTTATTTTTTCAGATTCTTTATCATTTCCAATTTAAGCTATTGGAAGATACTGAGTGCAGTGTTTTCTTTACCAAACAGGAAGCCCTTGTTTATCTGTTCTATGTATAGTAGTGCTATTTGTTAATCCCAAATAATTTATTAATATTCTGACTTGATTGTGGCGAGTAGCCACACATTAAAGAAACTTGAGAATAAAAAATAGTCACCCTCAAATCACTGTTTTTACTTGGCTTTACATAATATTTACCCTGCCACGGATGCACTGCACAACATCCCCTTCGCAACATCCTTCATATTTGGAAGACACATCTTCTAGGAGGGAGGTAAGTTGCTTAAATTCAATCTTGGGGAATTTTTGACTAAGTACAGCAATGTTTCTGAAAACAGAATTGATAAACCACTAAAACAACTTGAACAGCAAGTAGACAAGAGGAGGTTCTTTACTAATACAGTATAAGTAACTGCAGTAAGCAATGATACCTATGTTTTTCCACCCATGGCTTTACCAAATAACTGTTTATACGTTGCTGGGCCCATAGTATCATTTTGAAAGTCTTAGGTTGATATTTTGAGTCTTATATCAGGACTGGAGGAAGAAAAAGGCTTCAGAGATATGCCCTCTTCCACAATTGTTGTAGCAAAACACATCTTTTAAGGATCACTATTTCTTGTTGTGAGTCCAAGGTAGACATATATAATTCATCACAGCACCCTTTCTCACTGATTCATTTGAAATCTCTGAGTTTTTCACAAAGCATTTCACAAAATAGCACCACTTCTATTTGGCTAGGTAAAATGGAAAAATAAAAAGTATCCCTAGAAGATAGTCTCCTAGTCATCCAAGTCAAAGATGGATGGGTAAGTCATGTCTAAAACACTTGGCAGTCTTAAAACCCTGGTTGGGAACTCCCAGACCCATTTGGATTCCCATCTAACCATAAACTAACTCAGGAATAGCCCCTCTTTCTTCCTAGGGTTCCCCATCTTTTAGGGCTTCTTTCATCCTGATCTAATGTCCTGAATTTGAGCAATCCAAGCAGACTGAGCCCCAACTCAAAGTCCCTGGGGAACTAGGAAGAGTATAAATAAAAAGTCATCGATGATTTAACAAAAGTGGAACACAAACAAAAATATACAAATAGAAACAAAAGACAGATTATAAAGCTTACATAAATCGTAAGATTTGTGGTCCAAATTTCATAAGTGCTCCACAGACATTTTTTTGATAAGAAGACAATGCTTTTAAATATTGCATGAAAGGTTCTGCCTTAAAGAAACTTGAGAATAAAAATAGTCACCCTCAAATCACTGTTTTTACTTGGCTTTACATAATATTTACCCTGCCACGGATGCACTGCACAACATCCCTTCGCAACATCCTTCATATTTGGAAGACACATCTTCTAGGAGGGAGGTAAGTTGCTTAAATTCAATCTTGGGGAATTTTTGACTAAGTACAGCAATGTTTCTGAAAACAGAATTGATAAACCACTAAAACAACTTGAACAGCAAGTAGACAAGAGGAGGTTCTTTACTAATACAGTATAAGTAACTGCAGTAAGCAATGATACCCATGTTTTTCCACCCATGGCTTTACCAAATAACTGTTTATACGTTGCTGGGCCCATAGTATCATTTTGAAAGTCTTAGGTTGATATTTTGAGTCTTATATCAGGACTGGAGGAAGAAAAAGGCTTCAGAGATATGCCCTCTTCCACAATTGTTGTAGCAAAACACATCTTTTAAGGATCACTATTTCTTGTTGTGAGTCCAAGGTAGACATATATAATTCATCACAGCACCCTTTCTCACTGATTCATTTGAAATCTCTGAGTTTTTCACAAAGCATTTCACAAAATAGCACCACTTCTATTTGGCTAGGTAAAATGGAAAAATAAAAAGTATCCCTAGAAGATAGTCTCCTAGTCATCCAAGTCAAAGATGGATGGGTAAGTCATGTCTAAAACACTTGGCAGTCTTAAAACCCTGGTTGGGAACTCCCAGACCCATTTGGATTCCCATCTAACCATAAACTAACTCAGGAATAGCCCCTCTTTCTTCCTAGGGTTCCCCATCTTTTAGGGCTTCTTTCATCCTGATCTAATGTCCTGAATTTGAGCAATCCAAGCAGACTGAGCCCCAACTCAAAGTCCCTGGGGAACTAGGAAGAGTATAAATAAAAAGTCATCGATGATTTAACAAAAGTGGAACACAAACAAAAATATACAAATAGAAACAAAAGACAGATTATAAAGCTTACATAAATCGTAAGATTTGTGGTCCAAATTTCATAAGTGCTCCACAGACATTTTTTTGATAAGAAGACAATGCTTTTAAATATTGCATGAAAGGTTCTGCCTGAAGGATGAAGAGAAAATTCTGTTAAAGCAAGAGCAAAATCCCACTATTCTCTTATTTCTTAACTACATGTCAACAAAACAGTCCCAGTGTTTGCTCAGAAATAGAAAATCTTTGGGATTTTTTTATCTCAGGAAATGTATATATCAACATATAATTTGAATTTGTGGCACATTATAAAGGTGGGGCCAGTCTTTCCAATGATCAAATTACACTTGGTGGGAAGTTGAGTGGTTCTGAGTACCATGAGCTCGTCCATCTCTACCAGAATGACTCATTTATATGGTTAAGGACTTGTCCAATATAGAAGGTAAAATGTCATTTTTATCCTGGTTAGTTACTCATTAATGTTCCTTCCAATTTACAAACAAGACAAAGCCAGAAGAGAGACCCTATAAGTGGGCAATTGTCTTTCAACGGTCTCAAGTAAGAAGAAATTTAGATCAGTAGCAGGTAGTCAATGGGTTGAAGAAAAAAAACAGTGAAAGTGACAAGAGAATGACTGATAAATAGTGAACAACTCTTTTGCTATAATTTAGTTTTAAGTAAAGATCTACAGTTTGGCATAGCTCCCTGTCCTTTAAATGGAATAAATATAATACCCACCTTTTTTCGAAAGCAGTTAGCTTTTTCTTGTTCTTCACAGCATGTTTTAGTCATCTCCTCAAAACGAGCAGCAATGGTTAAAAGGGTAGGGGCAAAAACAAAGGGTTCCTTCTGGGGAACTCCCAGACCCATTTGGATTCCCATCTAACCATAAACTAACTCAGGAATAGCCCCTCTTTCTTCCTAGGGTTCCCCGTCTTTTAGGGCTTCTTTCATCCTGATCTAATGTCCTGAATTTGAGCAATCCAAGCAGACTGAGCCCCAACTCAAAGTCCCTGGGGAACTAGGAAGAGTATAAATAAAAAGTCATCGATGATTTAACAAAAGTGGAACACAAACAAAAATATACAAATAGAAACAAAAGACAGATTATAAAGCTTACATAAATCGTAAGATTTGTGGTCCAAATTTCATAAGTGCTCCACAGACATTTTTTTGATAAGAAGACAATGCTTTTAAATATTGCATGAAAGGTTCTGCCTGAAGGATGAAGAGAAAATTCTGTTAAAGCAAGAGCAAAATCCCACTATTCTCTTATTTCTTAACTACATGTCAACAAAACAGTCCCAGTGTTTGCTCAGAAATAGAAAATCTTTGGGATTTTTTTATCTCAGGAAATGTATATATCAACATATAATTTGAATTTGTGGCACATTATAAAGGTGGGGCCAGTCTTTCCAATGATCAAATTACACTTGGTGGGAAGTTGAGTGGTTCTGAGTACCATGAGCTCGTCCATCTCTACCAGAATGACTCATTTATATGGTTAAGGACTTGTCCAATATAGAAGGTAAAATGTCATTTTTATCCTGGTTAGTTACTCATTAATGTTCCTTCCAATTTACAAACAAGACAAAGCCAGAAGAGAGACCCTATAAGTGGGCAATTGTCTTTCAACGGTCTCAAGTAAGAAGAAATTTAGATCAGTAGCAGGTAGTCAATGGGTTGAAGAAAAAAAACAGTGAAAGTGACAAGAGAATGACTGATAAATAGTGAACAACTCTTTTGCTATAATTTAGTTTTAAGTAAAGATCTACAGTTTGGCATAGCTCCCTGTCCTTTAAATGGAATAAATATAATACCCACCTTTTTTCGAAAGCAGTTAGCTTTTTCTTGTTCTTCACAGCATGTTTTAGTCATCTCCTCAAAACGAGCAGCAATGGTTAAAAGGGTAGGGGCAAAAACAAAGGGGTTCCTTCTGGAAACTTCATAGACATAACTTCAAAAGAAAAATGGAAGGAAGGAGGGAACAGGAAATAAAACAGGAAAGAAGTGAAGGAATGGTAGACAGAGAAGGGAAAGAAAGATTTAAACAGGCAAGATAAAGTTGTGAAAGCAAGGGTGAAAGGAAGAATTTCCCGTTACTGAAGTCTTCAACAGAAGGCAGCATTATTGTCGTTTCACTGAAGTTGCCAACTCCCAGGTAAGAATGACGATTGTAATTCTAATCATGAACACAGAGCCCTGGTCATTCTCTTTTCTTCCCCATGATGCCAGAGGGTAAGCAGCTCTCCTTGTCATGTTCAAAGAACAGTTACCTATCCATACTGCATTCAAGAATCAGATTGTAATCACTTACATTCAAATAATCTTTCCAGAAAAAGTCTCTGCTTCCACGACTACTGCACTGTTGAGTGAAGATAGAATTTTGCTAAACATCCATGAATTTAATGTATAGCCTTGGAAAAAGCTGCATCTTCGCTTTTTGTGGGGGGAGGGCAGTACTTATATTGGTCTCTTTTTTTAATGAAATTTATTTTTCGGGGGGCTGAGGAGGGAAGGGGGCAGGCAGGCCACATCTACTGGTCTTTCATTTATCTATTTTCATCCATCTTTGTTCTTTGACCCGTGTGGGCCTCCCATCGCGGTGGCCTCTGTTGTCGCAGAGCACCGGCTCTGGGCGCATGCGCTCTTGAGCTCTGGCTTGGTAGTTGGACACATGGGTACAGCCGCTCTGCAGCACGTGGGATCTTCCCAGGCCAGGGATCGAACCGATGGCCCTTGCACTGCAAGTCGGTGTCCTTACCCATTGGACCACCAGGGAAGCCCTATATTGGTTTTTCATTTATCTATTTTTATCTATCTTTGTTCTTTGGCCTGTGTGGGCCTCCCATCGCAGTGGCCTCCTCTGGTCGCAGAGCACTGGATCTGGGCACATGCTCCTCAGAACTCTGGCTTGGTAGTTGGACACATCAGTCCAGTCACTCTGCGGCCCGTGGGATCTTCCCAGGCCAGGGATCAAACCAGCACCCCTTGCACTGCAAGGCTGTGTCCTTACCTACTTGGCCACCGGGGAAGCCCTGCATCTTCCCTTTTGAAAGACGATATATCGCCCCTGGGGGAAACACATACACTTGGATCTGAGCCTTATCCTCTTAGAAAATACATATCATTATTGAAAAGATCTTGAAAGCAGGTTTCATAACTTGTTGATATTCTCAACAATGACCACAGAATCTGACACACAAATGCATGTTGAATGAACTAACTGATCAACAAACCCAGCTATGTTCCTTTGGAATAGTTGTTGAATTTGGCCTATGAATAATTCTTCAATTGCATAATTTTCTATGAAAATGAAACTTACTTGCTCAAAAAAGATTCCCTGTCATTTTTATAAGTCTGGCATTTCTCTTCAGGATCCAGAGTAGGGAGAGGAGGCAAAAATCCTATATCAGCTTTCTTATTATGGAAGAAACAGAGTCTTCTTTCAAAGTCAACCTTACGGCAGCAGTGTGAAAAATTATGCTTTTGTGGCAGTCCCTCCATGGCACATATATTTTCCAATAAAATCTCATTCTGGACAACAGAAAAGTAGAAGACACTTTTTATTCATTGTAACATTTTTCAACCTTCTGAGATGACACAATGGAGACAATGAATGGCGAGTGTTGCTCTTCGGGAAAGAGACTTCAAAAATGTTCCCAATATTACCAGCAAAGCATCTTACCCACACCCTTGACAACCATCCTACACTGTGGGAAATTCTCTCAATCCTATCCTGGGGACCCTTAGCCTCGTCCTGTTTCTTTACTGCCCACATTTCCTTTACATAATGGCTTTTTCCCTTCTCTCTGAGGGTGACAGCGTCAGAGTGTAATGTGCTGTTCAACACATTGTGTTGTTCAGTGTGTTTGGTGGTAATGTTTAGTACTAGCTTTGTAGAGACGTAGATGGTTACTCTACTTGGGGGAAGCCAAGAAAAGTGAATGTGACAGCAGAGCCCACGTTTAGAGGCAGGTAAAGAAGGTACCTTTCCTTCCGTGCACTTTGCCAGGCTGTTGGTTTAGTCTTCCTGTCTGTGTGCTTACAGCATGGACAGCAAGATTGTAGCCAAGTCCTCCTGAGCATCATTACACAGAATTGCATCTCTCCTAAGACAGTGCCTTATCCTCTTAGAAAATACATATCATTATTGAAAAGATCTTGAAAGCAGGTTTCATAACTTGTTGATATTCTCAACAATGACCACAGAATCTGACACACAAATGCATGTTGAATGAACTAACTGATCAACAAACCCAGCTATGTTCCTTTGGAATAGTTGTTGAATTTGGCCTATGAATAATTCTTCAATTGCATAATTTTCTATGAAAATGAAACTTACTTGCTCAAAAAAGATTCCCTGTCATTTTTATAAGTCTGGCATTTCTCTTCAGGATCCAGAGTAGGGAGAGGAGGCAAAAATCCTATATCAGCTTTCTTATTATGGAAGAAACAGAGTCTTCTTTCAAAGTCAACCTTACGGCAGCAGTGTGAAAAATTATGCTTTTGTGGCAGTCCCTCCATGGCACATATATTTTCCAATAAAATCTCATTCTGGACAACAGAAAAGTAGAAGACACTTTTTATTCATTGTAACATTTTTCAACCTTCTGAGATGACACAATGGAGACAATGAATGGCGAGTGTTGCTCTTCGGGAAAGAGACTTCAAAAATGTTCCCAATATTACCAGCAAAGCATCTTACCCACACCCTTGACAACCATCCTACACTGTGGGAAATTCTCTCAATCCTATCCTGGGGACCCTTAGCCTCGTCCTGTTTCTTTACTGCCCACATTTCCTTTACATAATGGCTTTTTCCCTTCTCTCTGAGGGTGACAGCGTCAGAGTGTAATGTGCTGTTCAACACATTGTGTTGTTCAGTGTGTTTGGTGGTAATGTTTAGTACTAGCTTTGTAGAGACGTAGATGGTTACTCTACTTGGGGGAAGCCAAGAAAAGTGAATGTGACAGCAGAGCCCACGTTTAGAGGCAGGTAAAGAAGGTACCTTTCCTTCCGTGCACTTTGCCAGGCTGTTGGTTTAGTCTTCCTGTCTGTGTGCTTACAGCATGGACAGCAAGATTGTAGCCAAGTCCTCCTGAGCATCATTACACAGAATTGCATCTCTCCTAAGACAGTGCCTTATCCTAAATACTGAAGTCAGGTAAAGTAAAAATGAGGGGCCTGGAGCATCTCTCTATATTTTCAAGCCAAAAATTCTCTCAGTATTGAAAAATAAGCCTGTTTGTTTAAAAAAAGCAAACAATTTACTTACAGCTAATTTTGAACACTCTGGGAGTGTCCTGTCAGCCAAGCATTTATCTCTGTATTCTGTCATGGCTTTTGCCAACATTTCTACTTCTTCAAAGGATGCCTCCTGAATATATTGAGCACATGCAATGATGGTGCTGCAACAGTCCACACAGAGTACACAATGATGACCTGCAGAATTTCCATATATGTCCAACCAAAAACTCGTAGGAACACCCACTTGCAGACTAGCCTCAGGAGATTATCAAAGTGTGACATCTGTAAGTTTTATAGCTTCTTGACAATCCTCATCTGGATTTTTTGTTTAATACCGTATTTACCTTTTAATATGATAAATATTTAATTAAATTACTTTGAAAAGCATTAAAATTTCTGGAAGACATAGGATAAGCTTATAATAAACACCACCATCATCAAAATAAGTTTAGAGGAACTCACATATATCCAATATTATCCTCTATAAATTTCTGGGTGGTTCTCATGTCATCTGAAAAGTAAAGATATTGAAGTTATTATATATAAATGGTATTTTAACCTTTTCCCAATAAATTACTGTATGTGATACTTTTATAAATAGAAAATTTAAAAAAACTGATGTTGAAAATAATGTGCTGTTCACTCTCTTTTTTTGAGGGTGACAGCGTCAGAGTGTAATGTGCTGTTCAACACATTGTGTTGTTCAGTGTGTTTGGTGGTAATGTTTAGTACTAGCTTTGTAGAGACGTAGATGGTTACTCTACTTGGGGGAAGCCAAGAAAAGTGAATGTGACAGCAGAGCCCACGTTTAGAGGCAGGTAAAGAAGGTACCTTTCCTTCCGTGCACTTTGCCAGGCTGTTGGTTTAGTCTTCCTGTCTGTGTGCTTACAGCATGGACAGCAAGATTGTAGCCAAGTCCTCCTGAGCATCATTACACAGAATTGCATCTCTCCTAAGACAGTGCCTTATCCTAAATACTGAAGTCAGGTAAAGTAAAAATGAGGGGCCTGGAGCATCTCTCTATATTTTCAAGCCAAAAATTCTCTCAGTATTGAAAAATAAGCCTGTTTGTTTAAAAAATGCAAACAATTTACTTACAGCTAATTTTGAACACTCTGGGAGTGTCCTGTCAGCCAAGCATTTATCTCTGTATTCTGTCATGGCTTTTGCCAACATTTCTACTTCTTCAAAGGATGCCTCCTGAATATATTGAGCACATGCAATGATGGTGCTGCAACAGTCCACACAGAGTACACAATGATGACCTGCAGAATTTCCATATATGTCCAACCAAAAACTCGTAGGAACACCCACTTGCAGACTAGCCTCAGGAGATTATCAAAGTGTGACATCTGTAAGTTTTATAGCTTCTTGACAATCCTCATCTGGATTTTTTGTTTAATACCGTATTTACCTTTTAATATGATAAATATTTAATTAAATTACTTTGAAAAGCATTAAAATTTCTGGAAGACATAGGATAAGCTTATAATAAACACCACCATCATCAAAATAAGTTTAGAGGAACTCACATATATCCAATATTATCCTCTATAAATTTCTGGGTGGTTCTCATGTCATCTGAAAAGTAAAGATATTGAAGTTATTATATATAAATGGTATTTTAACCTTTTCCCAATAAATTACTGTATGTGATACTTTTATAAATAGAAAATTTAAAAAAACTGATGTTGAAAATAATGTAGCATATTTAATATGAAGAAGAGACAGCCTATGAGTCAAATATCACCTCTTAATCATAGTTGATTATGTGCTGAAAAATATTTATTGACTTGAATTGACTTGAATTAATCTCAAACTGACCAGACTTTAGATTTACTATTGAAGGCTCCCTAGCCACGAATGTCAAATACAAGCACCATATCCGTGCTCGGTATCGGGTCAAGTAGTATGAAGGTTCATTGTTAAGTGATATAGTGCTACAATGGTGCCCAACAAGAGATGCCAGGGCATGCTAGTGGTAGCATAGGTTATGGTGCTAGCCAGACAGATATTTAGGTGGTCTCTGAACTAGTCTAACATCACTGATTCCTTCCCAACAAAGCTATACTTATCAGAGCACGTTTATATTTGTTAACATAGGCTTTTATTTTCATGGAGTCTTCACTTTTGCAAAGTATCACACTAGTTTCTATGAGGCAATCAATGATAGCTAAGACATCTCCCTTGGACGTTGGATTCCTAAATACTCTTATAGTACAGGTGACTCACGAACATGACTGTAATCAAATGCAGAATGTCTATGACATTCTACAGTAAAGTGGGTACATATGTAACAGGAATGCTTTATGAACTCTGTGTGAGAAACCAGAAGAGGGTTATGGGAAGAGGGGCATATAAATTAAGCCTGAAAAAATGTACAACGCTTAAGCTGGCTGAGAAATCATCTTTCTGTGTGGAAAGAATGATGTGAGTAAGGGCACAAAGGTAAGAAATCCTGGGATGTTTGGGGAACAAGTTTAAAACATCTGTAAGTTTTATAGCTTCTTGACAATCCTCATCTGGATTTTTTGTTTAATACCGTATTTACCTTTTAATATGATAAATATTTAATTAAATTACTTTGAAAAGCATTAAAATTTCTGGAAGACATAGGATAAGCTTATAATAAACACCACCATCATCAAAATAAGTTTAGAGGAACTCACATATATCCAATATTATCCTCTATAAATTTCTGGGTGGTTCTCATGTCATCTGAAAAGTAAAGATATTGAAGTTATTATATATAAATGGTATTTTAACCTTTTCCCAATAAATTACTGTATGTGATACTTTTATAAATAGAAAATTTAAAAAAACTGATGTTGAAAATAATGTAGCATATTTAATATGAAGAAGAGACAGCCTATGAGTCAAATATCACCTCTTAATCATAGTTGATTATGTGCTGAAAAATATTTATTGACTTGAATTGACTTGAATTAATCTCAAACTGACCAGACTTTAGATTTACTATTGAAGGCTCCCTAGCCACGAATGTCAAATACAAGCACCATATCCGTGCTCGGTATCGGGTCAAGTAGTATGAAGGTTCATTGTTAAGTGATATAGTGCTACAATGGTGCCCAACAAGAGATGCCAGGGCATGCTAGTGGTAGCATAGGTTATGGTGCTAGCCAGACAGATATTTAGGTGGTCTCTGAACTAGTCTAACATCACTGATTCCTTCCCAACAAAGCTATACTTATCAGAGCACGTTTATATTTGTTAACATAGGCTTTTATTTTCATGGAGTCTTCACTTTTGCAAAGTATCACACTAGTTTCTATGAGGCAATCAATGATAGCTAAGACATCTCCCTTGGACGTTGGATTCCTAAATACTCTTATAGTACAGGTGACTCACGAACATGACTGTAATCAAATGCAGAATGTCTATGACATTCTACAGTAAAGTGGGTACATATGTAACAGGAATGCTTTATGAACTCTGTGTGAGAAACCAGAAGAGGGTTATGGGAAGAGGGGCATATAAATTAAGCCTGAAAAAATGTACAACGCTTCAGCTGGCTGAGAAATCATCTTTCTGTGTGGAAAGAATGATGTGAGTAAGGGCACAAAGGTAAGAAATCCTGGGATGTTTGGGGAACAGCAATTAATACACTTTGATGAGAAAGTGAGTCATAAAGAAAAATAATGGAACCCAGATTAAAAGAATTTGTGTCCAGAGGATGTGGGTCTTTCATATAAAGCTAAGAAGCTTGGACTCCAATTAGAAGTCATGAAGATCCATTGAAAATGTTTATGTAGAATAGTAATATTGTCATTTCTCTAAACTAAGAAATACCAGCCATGTAGTGGTATATCTGATGTGCTGGGACCTCCCACAGCACCTAACAAACTGAAAGTAACAAGAAATATTTGTCAAATAGGTGGATGGAGGAATGAATGAATAGAGTGGGGAAACATAAGAAAATTAGGAGACTTTTGCAATTGTCCTACTGAGAAATCAGCAGGACATGAATTTTGGTAAGAGTAACAGAAGTGCAAAGGAAAATGTCAATGCAAACGATATTGGAAACAAAAATCAACAGGGCTTTTTTTTTTAACAAGTTTTTACAACAGGCAAAGGCGAAGGGAAACTCAAATATGATTACCCTTCTTGAATCCCTGTGATCGTGTCCCCTAGCAGGCGCTGTAGGGAGTACCAAATTAAGACATAATTCCAGGGGTAAGATTAAGACATAATCCACATTTTCGGTATCATGGTAACACTTATAGCACCTTGGCGCGCTGTGCAAAAAAGATGCTCCTTTTAGGCCAGAAGGATTACAAAAAGACACCTCCAAACAAATGAAGTTCAAAATGTTCCTCTTAAATACATCTTTTTCACTTTTGCAAAGTATCACACTAGTTTCTATGAGGCAATCAATGATAGCTAAGACATCTCCCTTGGACGTTGGATTCCTAAATACTCTTATAGTACAGGTGACTCACGAACATGACTGTAATCAAATGCAGAATGTCTATGACATTCTACAGTAAAGTGGGTACATATGTAACAGGAATGCTTTATGAACTCTGTGTGAGAAACCAGAAGAGGGTTATGGGAAGAGGGGCATATAAATTAAGCCTGAAAAAATGTACAACGCTTCAGCTGGCTGAGAAATCATCTTTCTGTGTGGAAAGAATGATGTGAGTAAGGGCACAAAGGTAAGAAATCCTGGGATGTTTGGGGAACAGCAATTAATACACTTTGATGAGAAAGTGAGTCATAAAGAAAAATAATGGAACCCAGATTAAAAGAATTTGTGTCCAGAGGATGTGGGTCTTTCATATAAAGCTAAGAAGCTTGGACTCCAATTAGAAGTCATGAAGATCCATTGAAAATGTTTATGTAGAATAGTAATATTGTCATTTCTCTAAACTAAGAAATACCAGCCATGCAGTGGTATATCTGATGTGCTGGGACCTCCCACAGCACCTAACAAACTGAAAGTAACAAGAAATATTTGTCAAATAGGTGGATGGAGGAATGAATGAATAGAGTGGGAAAACATAAGAAAATTAGGAGACTTTTGCAATTGTCCTACTGAGAAATCAGCAGGACATGAATTTTGGTAAGAGTAACAGAAGTGCAAAGGAAAATGTCAATGCAAACGATATTGGAAACAAAAATCAACAGGGCTTTTTTTTTTTTTTTAACAAGTTTTTACAACAGGCAAAGGCGAAGGGAAACTCAAATATGATTACCCTTCTTGAATCCCTGTGATCGTGTCCCCTAGCAGGCGCTGTAGGGAGTACCAAATTAAGACATAATTCCAGGGGTAAGATTAAGACATAATCCACATTTTCGGTATCATGGTAACACTTATAGCACCTTGGCGCGCTGTGCAAAAAAGATGCTCCTTTTAGGCCAGAAGGATTACAAAAAGACACCTCCAAACAAATGAAGTTCAAAATGTTCCCTCTTTGAATAAAAGAAATATAAAAGTCACCCTTTCCTCCAGGCTGACACTGCTTCGGCTAGGCTTGGGTAAATGCACAGGCTTGGGGAGATTTACAAACTCTGCATGGATGTACAATTGGAAGAAGTAGGGTCCTGTACACTTTTATGATGTTTACCACGTAATTAAGAAATACAATGAACAACCTAAAGTTCCAGGAAAATCTCAACTCATATCTAATGTTCCACTGTTGCCATACACTACATATATTTGCAAGTAACTCTAATGTTTTCAAATCCAAATTATATCTCCCAGCAACATTTCTTATATTACCATCATGCTGGTGACCAATTACTGGGTGTGATAATTGTCTCTGTCAATAGATAGGGTGATATAATCCAAAATACAGTATCTGGAAAGGTTAGTTCAGGGTATCTAATGAGTATATGTAAACTAGACAGAGGGGGAAAAAAAGCAAGTGAAAAATTAAATGGAAAGAAAACCAAAGCTAAAAAAAGTAGAAATTACCCAACTTAGCCATTCCTTAGAGGATATACAAGTAAATTTCTTACCTACATCTTGAGGCTGTGTGGGCAAGGCTAGGGATTCAGTCAAAAAGAAAAAGAAAATAATAAAACCTGTAAGTTTTAACTGTTTCATTTTTTAAGAAATCACATTCACAGAAGAAAGTAACATGACTGAGGAAAATCAAGTTTTTATGTTATTCTTTGACACTATTAGTAAAAAAGTAACTTGTTTAACCTATTTCTCATATACTTCATATTTGATTTTTATTTGATCACTCCACAGAATTTTTTGCTAATTATTAACCAGGAAAAAAATTATCTCAGTGTTTTACTGGAAAAATCTATTGAGTTAGAAAAAAGAAGTCCACAGGTTAAGTATGCACAATACCTAGTCAAATAGACAACCAAAAAAAAAAAAAGCTTGAAATATTGCAAATGTTAAAAGAGAAAGGGCAAGAATAAATAATTCATAAAAGAGAAAACATAACTAAAGCTATGCTAAATTTCTCTGATAATCAAAAAGGAGTTGAATTTAAAATATACTTTATATACCTGATAAAATTAGAAAAAGAATATGATGTTATTTGGATAAACATATAGCAAAATTACATTCAAATATCTATCCATGCACTAGGAAAACTCTAAATAAATCACAGGTTCAAATGCTAAATGGGGTGGGAGAGAAATGTACCAGAAGAAACACAGGTGAAATGGGGACAATTTTCCTCTGATACAAAATTCAAGTTAATAAATTCAACCACCCCAAGAACATTTTTAAGACTTTATATGAAAAACATTATAGGCAAAGTCAAAAATACAGAGGAAAAACTGAATAAAGATAGCTGCAACTTACACCAACACATGCAACGAGATCCTGGAAATATGAAAGAAAAACAGGACCAACAATCTGATAAACAAAATAGTAAAATGATATGAACAGATGGTACACAAAAATAAAAAAAAAATTTAAAAGGCTCGTTAACCTAAAAAAAAGATGCTCATAATAGAAGAAATGAGCATCTGGCTACACCATAGCAACATTTCTCACCTGTATGATTGGCAAAAATCCAAATTTGACAACATATTTTGAGGATAAAATTGTGATGACATATGTCCTCTTATCCAGTGCTGGTGTGAATGCAGAAACAGTGGTGCAAAGCCTGTGAAGGAAAACTTGTCAATATCTAAAAACAGTATGTGCTTCCCTGGTGGTAAAAAATCTTCTTGCCAATGCAGGAGATGTGCGTTCAATCCCGGGGTTGGGAAGATGCCCTGGAGGAGGAAATGGCAGCCCATTCCAATATTCTTATCTGGAATTCCCATGGATAGAGGAGCCTGGTGGGCTACAGTTCATGGCATTGCAAAAGAATCAGAAACGACTTAGTGACTAAACAACAATAAGAAAAACATATGTGTTTATCCTTTGAAATTTAGAAATTTAGGTACCTATGCTAAAAATATGCTACCAATATGACTAAACAACTAAAGCACGAGGTTCTTCACTGTGGCATTATTTGCAAAGGATTAGAAATTATCCAAAAGTCAATCCAAGGTCATTAAAAAGTGATATCCCTAATCACACAAAGAAATTCTGTGCCAGCTGTTTAAAAAACAATTTCTCTGATAATCAAAAGGAGTTGAATTTAAAATATACTTTATATACCTGATAAAATTAGAAAAAGAATATGATGTTATTTGGATAAACATATAGCAAAATTACATTCAAATATCTATCCATGCACTAGGAAAACTCTAAATAAATCACAGGTTCAAATGCTAAATGGGGTGGGAGAGAAATGTACCAGAAGAAACACAGGTGAAATGGGGACAATTTTCCTCTGATACAAAATTCAAGTTAATAAATTCAACCACCCCAAGAACATTTTTAAGACTTTATATGAAAAACATTATAGGCAAAGTCAAAAATACAGAGGAAAAACTGAATAAAGATAGCTGCAACTTACACCAACACATGCAACGAGATCCTGGAAATATGAAAGAAAAACAGGACCAACAATCTGATAAACAAAATAGTAAAATGATATGAACAGATGGTACACAAAAATAAAAAAAAAATTTAAAAGGCTCGTTAACCTAAAAAAAAGATGCTCATAATAGAAGAAATGAGCATCTGGCTACACCATAGCAACATTTCTCACCTGTATGATTGGCAAAAATCCAAATTTGACAACATATTTTGAGGATAAAATTGTGATGACATATGTCCTCTTATCCAGTGCTGGTGTGAATGCAGAAACAGTGGTGCAAAGCCTGTGAAGGAAAACTTGTCAATATCTAAAAACAGTATGTGCTTCCCTGGTGGTAAAAAATCTTCTTGCCAATGCAGGAGATGTGCGTTCAATCCCGGGTTGGGAAGATGCCCTGGAGGAGGAAATGGCAGCCCATTCCAATATTCTTATCTGGAATTCCCATGGATAGAGGAGCCTGGTGGGCTACAGTTCATGGCATTGCAAAAGAATCAGAAACGACTTAGTGACTAAACAACAATAAGAAAAACATATGTGTTTATCCTTTGAAATTTAGAAATTTAGGTACCTATGCTAAAAATATGCTACCAATATGACTAAACAACTAAAGCACGAGGTTCTTCACTGTGGCATTATTTGCAAAGGATTAGAAATTATCCAAAAGTCAATCCAAGGTCATTAAAAAGTGATATCCCTAATCACACAAAGAAATTCTGTGCCAGCTGTTTAAAAACTGAGGAAAACCCTTATGCATTATACGTAGTGGTCACCAAGATTATATTTTTAAGTATAAAAAGGTGCAAACAACATATGCAAGTATGTAACTCCTTATGCAATATAGGTAGAATGGTGCAATAGGAAAATTATTTATATATATGTTTGCATAACTGTTAAAAATAAAAAAGAGAACTGGTAACCAAGCACTAAGAAAAGCTGTTTCTATAACAGAAAGAAGAGGGCAGAAGGATTACAGCTTCTAAGTCAATTCAGGCTGCCATAACAAAACACCATGAAGTGGGGGACTTATCAACAACAGAACTTATTCCTCTCATTTCTGGAGGCTGGGTATCGGAGTTCAGGTTGCCAACCTAATCAGGCTCCGATGAGAGCTCTCCAACTTCCGGTCCTGTCCTCACATGACAGAAAGAGGGAACCAGGTTAATGCTGGCCTCTCTAAATCAATTGGACAATATTCCCTCTCTTCAAATTCTTGGAAGAGCTTGTGTAGAATTAATGTAATTTCTTCCTTCACTGTTTAGTAGAATTTACCAGTTTTCTGGAGCTTTGTTTATGGGAATGATCTTAACTAAATTTTCCATTTTTTTAATGGATATAGAAATAATCAGATTATCTATTTTTTTTCTTGAGTAAGCTTTTGGTAGTGTGTGTCTTTCAAGGCATTTTCCCATTTCATCTAAGTTTTCAAATTTATTGACAAAATATTTTTTCAAAATATTCACTTATCATTTTGGTATCCGAGATGATGTCTCCTCTCTCATTCTTGATGCTAGTACTTTGCATTTTTTTTCATTTATTCCTTGAAAAATCCAGCTAGAGTTTTGTCAATAGTATAGATTTTCTCAAAGTACCACACTTGGTTTCACTGACTGTTGTCTAGTTCTTATATGTTTTCTATTTTATTTATTTTTGCTTTGATATCCATTACTTCCTTTACTTGGCTTGCCTTGTTTTAACTTGCTCTTTTCATCCTTAAGATGGAAGCTACTTTCATTGGTCTGAGACCTTCCTTCTTTTCTAATATATGGTAACTGAAGATAATAGAGGGCTTAATTTATAGCCTTTAGACAAAATGACTCTGTGCTATACATTTTCTTTACTGTTTTAATGATATCACACAAATTCTGATATATTGTGTTTTTATTTTAATTCAATTTAAAATATTTTAATGTGTTTTTTATTTCTCCTTTGATTCGTGAGTTCTTTAGAAGTATGCTATCTAGTTCACAAACACTTGGGGATTTGCAGACATCTTTCAATTAATTATATATAACCAATTTAATTTTATACCATCAGGCATTCCTCTGGAATCTCCCTTAACTCTTTGAAAGTGGCATCATTAGGAAGAGACAAATTCTTTACATGGTAATCCACCAGTTCTGGGGCACTAGGGAGAGGTTGGAAGAGTCATTTTTAAAGAGTAGCTGGTCTATACTCACCTGCTTTCAATAATTGGTCACCCAACAAGAAATTAGTCTTATCCTAATATTATTCTATAGACAACAAACTTTTGGGGTTTTGCAGATATAATTAAATTAAGAATCTTGAGATGAGGATTATCCAGGTCAGCTTCTAATCCAGTGGATTTAAGAGAAGGACAGAATGGAACTGGAGGAATCGATCTTCCTGACTTTAGACTATACTACAAAACTACAGTCATCAAAACAATGTGGTACTGGCAAAAAGACAGAAATATAGATCAATGGAACAAAATAGAAAATCCAGAGATAAATCCATGCACCTATGAACCCCTTATCTTTGACTAAGGAGGCAAAAATAGACAATAGAGAAAACAGTTTCTTCAGCAGGCAGTGCCGGGAAGACTGGTCAACTGCATGTGGAAGAATGAAACTAGAACATATCTTAATACCATACACAAAAATACGCTCAGAATGGATTAAAGACCTAAATGTAAGACTATAAACCAGGCCTGAGTAACCAGAAGGATAGACAAGACAGAGGAAGACACAGATTTGGGAGTTTGTTTAAAATGTGCTAAGTTTGGGGCTTCCCTGGTAACTGAGTGGTAAAGAGTTCACCTGCTAATGCAGGAGACATGTGCTTGATTCCTGATTCGGGAAGATCCCACATGCTGCAGAGCAACTATGCCCGTGAGCCACAGCTATAGAGCCTGTGCTCTAGAGCCTCGGAGTTGAAACTATTGAGCCCATGTGCCGCAACTCCTGAAGCCTGTGTGCCCTAGAGCCCGAGTTCCACAACAAAAGAAGTCATGGCAACAAGAGAAGTCACTGCAACAAGAAGCCTGCTCACGTCAACTAAAGAGTAGCCCTGACTCCCTGCAACTAGAGAAGAGTCTGTGGCAGCAGTGAAAACCCAGAAGAACCATAAATAAATAAATAAATAATAAAATGTGCTAAGTTGGGATCGCCTCTGCATTATTCCATGGAGAGGTTAGGAAGGAAGAGCTTGGAAATTGTAGGGAAAAAATCCAGGCTGAAGATTTAAATATGTGTTGTTGACATTTAGATGGTATGAATGCATCAAGTCTAGATGAGATATCCACTTCAGTATTTTTGCCTGGAGAATCTCATGGACAGAAGAGTCTGGTGGGCCACAGTCTGTAGGGCCTGAAAGTCAGACACTGAAATGACTAAGCATGCACGCAGAGAGTACGTTTACATTCAGGAAGTGCTGCTCTGGAACACTGCAACATTTAGGGGTCAAAGAATTGCAGTAAATGCAGTGAAGAAGATTGAGAAGATTCAGCCAATAAGATTGGAGTAAAATCCAAAAGTCAACTAGAAATGTTTCAAAGGAGGAATCGATCTTCCTGACTTTAGACTATACTACAAAACTACAGTCATCAAAACAATGTGGTACTGGCAAAAAGACAGAAATATAGATCAATGGAACAAAATAGAAAATCCAGAGATAAATCCATGCACCTATGAACCCCTTATCTTTGACTAAGGAGGCAAAAATAGACAATAGAGAAAACAGTTTCTTCAGCAGGCAGTGCCGGGAAGACTGGTCAACTGCATGTGGAAGAATGAAACTAGAACATATCTTAATACCATACACAAAAATACGCTCAGAATGGATTAAAGACCTAAATGTAAGACTATAAACCAGGCCTGAGTAACCAGAAGGATAGACAAGACAGAGGAAGACACAGATTTGGGAGTTTGTTTAAAATGTGCTAAGTTTGGGGCTTCCCTGGTAACTGAGTGGTAAAGAGTTCACCTGCTAATGCAGGAGACATGTGCTTGATTCCTGATTCGGGAAGATCCCACATGCTGCAGAGCAACTATGCCCGTGAGCCACAGCTATAGAGCCTGTGCTCTAGAGCCTCGGAGTTGAAACTATTGAGCCCATGTGCCGCAACTCCTGAAGCCTGTGTGCCCTAGAGCCCGAGTTCCACAACAAAAGAAGTCATGGCAACAAGAGAAGTCACTGCAACAAGAAGCCTGCTCACGTCAACTAAAGAGTAGCCCTGACTCCCTGCAACTAGAGAAGAGTCTGTGGCAGCAGTGAAAACCCAGAAGAACCATAAATAAATAAATAAATAATAAAATGTGCTAAGTTGGGATCGCCTCTGCATTATTCCATGGAGAGGTTAGGAAGGAAGAGCTTGGAAATTGTAGGGAAAAAATCCAGGCTGAAGATTTAAATATGTGTTGTTGACATTTAGATGGTATGAATGCATCAAGTCTAGATGAGATATCCACTTCAGTATTTTTGCCTGGAGAATCTCATGGACAGAAGAGTCTGGTGGGCCACAGTCTGTAGGGCCTGAAAGTCAGACACTGAAATGACTAAGCATGCACGCAGAGAGTACGTTTACATTCAGGAAGTGCTGCTCTGGAACACTGCAACATTTAGGGGTCAAAGAATTGCAGTAAATGCAGTGAAGAAGATTGAGAAGATTCAGCCAATAAGATTGGAGTAAAATCCAAAAGTCAACTAGAAAAATGTTTCAAGGAAAAGGCAGTAATCAATTGTATCAAATTCTCCTGAGGGAAATTACATAACTGGAATTTATAGCATGGAAACCATTGGTAGCTTTGGCTAGAGAAGTTCCTACCTTGAGTGATATTTGCACTGCAAGGTGGTGTCCTTACCCACTGGACCACCAGGGGAAGCTTGAGCGATTTTTTATTGTTTGTTTGTTTTGTTTTGTTTTCCTAAGAGGTAGAAATATTCTAAAATCTCCAATTCATTGTTGTATTTGTGTCAATTAGTCCTAGTGTTTCCAAACATTTTTTTTCTTTATATATGTCCATGAAATATCATTTGACTCATACATTTTTCCAAACAACTTTCTCTTACTTGAACTTTCCTCTTAACGATACAAAATTATTTTTCCCATTGAGTGTTTTTATGCTAAATTCCACTTTATCTTATTGTGGTTTGTAATACAATTAACAGCCTTCCTACTAGTGGGCTGATCTTTTTGTCACCACTTACTGACCTTGCCTAACAATCCTTTGGTGGCTCAGATGGTAAAGAGTTTGCCTGCAATGCAGGAGACCCGAGTCAGGAGGATCCCCTGGAGGTAAACGGCAACCCACTCCAGCATTCTTGCCTGGGAAACACCAAGGATGATGGAACCTAGCAGGCTGAAGTCCAAGGGTTCACAACAGGAATGAGCAACTAGCACTTTCACTTTCTCTGTGACTGACCTTTCCCCTCTCTACTCTTGCCACTGTGCCTGTTCCCTAATCTCCACATCTCTCGAGTTATCGTTCGAAAAGCTAATTACTCTGCTTAGATATTACTTTCATTCCCTGGTACCTATAAGACATTGTCCTAGCTGTTTGGAATAAAACCCATGAGAATCTACTCCATCCTATATAATGTGCATGTTTCCCTTTTTCATGTATTTGACTTCTCCTTTACCTGAACTAATAAATGCACGCAGAGAGTACGTTACATTCAGGAAGTGCTGCTCTGGAACACTGCAACATTTAGGGGTCAAAGAATTGCAGTAAATGCAGTGAAGAAGATTGAGAAGATTCAGCCAATAAGATTGGAGTAAAATCCAAAAGTCAACTAGAAAAATGTTTCAAGGAAAAGGCAGTAATCAATTGTATCAAATTCTCCTGAGGGAAATTACATAACTGGAATTTATAGCATGGAAACCATTGGTAGCTTTGGCTAGAGAAGTTCCTACCTTGAGTGATATTTGCACTGCAAGGTGGTGTCCTTACCCACTGGACCACCAGGGGAAGCTTGAGCGATTTTTTATTGTTTGTTTGTTTTGTTTTGTTTTCCTAAGAGGTAGAAATATTCTAAAATCTCCAATTCATTGTTGTATTTGTGTCAATTAGTCCTAGTGTTTCCAAACATTTTTTTTCTTTATATATGTCCATGAAATATCATTTGACTCATACATTTTTCCAAACAACTTTCTCTTACTTGAACTTTCCTCTTAACGATACAAAATTATTTTTCCCATTGAGTGTTTTTATGCTAAATTCCACTTTATCTTATTGTGGTTTGTAATACAATTAACAGCCTTCCTACTAGTGGGCTGATCTTTTTGTCACCACTTACTGACCTTGCCTAACAATCCTTTGGTGGCTCAGATGGTAAAGAGTTTGCCTGCAATGCAGGAGACCCGAGTCAGGAGGATCCCCTGGAGGTAAACGGCAACCCACTCCAGCATTCTTGCCTGGGAAACACCAAGGATGATGGAACCTAGCAGGCTGAAGTCCAAGGGTTCACAACAGGAATGAGCAACTAGCACTTTCACTTTCTCTGTGACTGACCTTTCCCCTCTCTACTCTTGCCACTGTGCCTGTTCCCTAATCTCCACATCTCTCGAGTTATCGTTCGAAAAGCTAATTACTCTGCTTAGATATTACTTTCATTCCCTGGTACCTATAAGACATTGTCCTAGCTGTTTGGAATAAAACCCATGAGAATCTACTCCATCCTATATAATGTGCATGTTTCCCTTTTTCATGTATTTGACTTCTCCTTTACCTGAACTAATAAATGCCCATACGTCCTCTGAGACACTTCTTAAATGTCTGCCGCTGCCAGTGTGACTTTCCCAAGTCACCAGTCTTACCCACCCCTTAATTCGGTCAACAATATATTGTTGCCTCTATAACGCCCCAAATCTTGTCGCAATGCTATTAGTTGCTTCCTTCTTTACTGGAGCAACTGGAGGACAGTGATTGCTCCCAGAACGTGACCTGGGACAGAGTGAGTGCTCAATAAATTCTTGAAGAATAAAAAGAAATGATAATAATTGATGGCAATGTTAATTACAGTCATTTGAAACAACTAAGCACTGCATTTTGTAAGGTCTAGGAAGAGAGAACTGAACAAGGTTAAGAAAAAAGTAGATGCTATATTAGAACACTTAAGTTATCATTTAACGAAGGGTATGTCCTGGGAGGACCAAATAGTGCTTCACTTGGAAGCATTTTTTTTTTTACTTCATCGCATAAGTTAGCCTTCAGTGTCGTAAATTTACCCTTGAGTAGTTTTAATCTCCTATAGTGGCCAATACTCAGTGCTTTGTGACCAGAATCTGCCTCAGACAATGGTATACAAATCAATTTAAAGAAATTATTGGGTTTCCTGGTGGTCCAGTGGGTAAAGAGTCTGCTTGCAGTGCAAGGGGCACTGGTTAGATCCCTGGCCCGGGAAGATCCCACATGCCTTGGAGTGGCTGGGCCAGTGTGTCCAATGAGCCATCTGGAGCATTTGTGCCCAGAGCCGGTGCTCTGCAGCTTAGGACCTTGCCTAACAATCCTTTGGTGGCTCAGATGGTAAAGAGTTTGCCTGCAATGCAGGAGACCCGAGTCAGGAGGATCCCCTGGAGGTAAACGGCAACCCACTCCAGCATTCTTGCCTGGGAAACACCAAGGATGATGGAACCTAGCAGGCTGAAGTCCAAGGGTTCACAACAGGAATGAGCAACTAGCACTTTCACTTTCTCTGTGACTGACCTTTCCCCTCTCTACTCTTGCCACTGTGCCTGTTCCCTAATCTCCACATCTCTCGAGTTATCGTTCGAAAAGCTAATTACTCTGCTTAGATATTACTTTCATTCCCTGGTACCTATAAGACATTGTCCTAGCTGTTTGGAATAAAACCCATGAGAATCTACTCCATCCTATATAATGTGCATGTTTCCCTTTTTCATGTATTTGACTTCTCCTTTACCTGAACTAATAAATGCCCATACGTCCTCTGAGACACTTCTTAAATGTCTGCCGCTGCCAGTGTGACTTTCCCAAGTCACCAGTCTTACCCACCCCTTAATTCGGTCAACAATATATTGTTGCCTCTATAACGCCCCAAATCTTGTCGCAATGCTATTAGTTGCTTCCTTCTTTACTGGAGCAACTGGAGGACAGTGATTGCTCCCAGAACGTGACCTGGGACAGAGTGAGTGCTCAATAAATTCTTGAAGAATAAAAAGAAATGATAATAATTGATGGCAATGTTAATTACAGTCATTTGAAACAACTAAGCACTGCATTTTGTAAGGTCTAGGAAGAGAGAACTGAACAAGGTTAA
Source organism: Tragulus kanchil (assembly GCA_022376925.1). NCBI lineage: Eukaryota > Metazoa > Chordata > Mammalia > Artiodactyla > Tragulidae > Tragulus > Tragulus kanchil. The sequence goes on along the minus strand of JAIOJX010000025.1, from coordinate 157,084,967 downwards.
GAAAAAAGTAGATGCTATATTAGAACACTTAAGTTATCATTTAACGAAGGGTATGTCCTGGGAGGACCAAATAGTGCTTCACTTGGAAGCATTTTTTTTTTTACTTCATCGCATAAGTTAGCCTTCAGTGTCGTAAATTTACCCTTGAGTAGTTTTAATCTCCTATAGTGGCCAATACTCAGTGCTTTGTGACCAGAATCTGCCTCAGACAATGGTATACAAATCAATTTAAAGAAATTATTGGGTTTCCCTGGTGGTCCAGTGGGTAAAGAGTCTGCTTGCAGTGCAAGGGGCACTGGTTAGATCCCTGGCCCGGGAAGATCCCACATGCCTTGGAGTGGCTGGGCCAGTGTGTCCAATGACAGGCCAGCACTCTGGAGCATTTGTGCCCAGAGCCGGTGCTCTGCAGCTAAAGAGGCCACTGCCATGGGAGGTCCAGACAGGTCAAAGAATAAAAGATGGATGAAAATAAATGATAATAAATGATGACTTAGAGGCAAAAAAAAAAAAAAGAAATCATCTACATGTTATCATAAATAAGCAGGCTAGGAAAAAAAGAAATACTTGAAGATATTTTATTTCTATGATAGGGAAATATCACATAAAGTCTTCAGCATTTCTTTAATTTACAAAAAGTACAAATCAGTTAGAATTAAAGGGAAAAATTCACACCAAATAGTAAAGATTTGTTTTCTTCTCTTCCTCCTGTAACAAGAGCAAAAATATAAATATTAATTAAATTAATACATGCAGAAACTAGCTATTTTTATTACTTTGCATCAGATGGGTGTATATATATATATATATATATATATATATACACATATATATCAGATCTATATCACATATACTGATATGGAGGTCTTATGATGACATTCTCCAAAGCCTTTGAAATAACCAGAGAATTTTTAGTTAGCCAAATAACCAATTTAACACTATGGACATTATTTTGTTCCAGGGTTTTTAGAAAGCTTTTTTTATTTTGCTGAATTGCATTTATCTTTAAGTATTTAATGTTAGCTCTTATAATATGAATCAATATTGGGGGAGAATTAACATTATGGTTAGCCTTATCTGAATTTTTTGTTACCTGAAGTAATTTAAACTCCCAAAGCAGCACGAGTTTTTGAAATCAGTGCTGGACCCTGCAAATTAAAAATAAAAAAGAATAATCAATAAACAAGTGAATACAACAAAAAAGAAGCAGACTCACAGACACAGAGAATAAACTAGTGGTTACCAGTGGGGAGAGGAAATGGGGAGGGGTAAAATAGATGTAGGGGAATAAGAGGTACAAGACATTAGGTATAAAATAAGATATAATGATATACAGTATGACACAGGGAATATAGCCAATAATATATATGGAGAAGAGACTTTAAAAAATTGTGAATCAGGGCTTTCCTGGTGGTCCACTGGGTAAAGAGTCTGCTTTGCAGTGCAAGGGGCACTGGTTCAATCCCTGGTCAGGGAAAATCCCACGTGCCGTGGAGTGGCTGGATGGGTGTGTCCAATTACTAGCTGGAACTCTGGAGCACATGTGCCCAGAGCTCGTGCTCTGCAGCAAGAGCCGCCACTGCAGTGGGAGGCCGACACAGGCCAAAGAATAAAGATGGATGAAAATAAAATAAAGAATGAATCAATTTAAAAAATTGTGAATCAGCACACTGTACACCTATAACTTACATAATACTGTATATCAACTATGCTTCAAATAAAAAAATGAAAAAATAAAAGCAAACCCATCTACAAAAGTAGATGGCTATGCCAGTCATACCCTTAACTCTCCACTAGCTAGGGGTGAATTCTCAGGTTTATAGATTAACTAGGTTAAAAATAAAGATATACAACTCAATGTCAACACCCTGGAACAATGGAAGCCAGAGGGGGAAGATACCTCCACTCTTATCAACAGTAGATATTGTATTTCTCATACCAAACTCCACATTCTTACCAAACCTTGTCTTATTTCTCTCCTTTCTCTATAAATCAGTCAGAGAAATTAGCATGTTTGCAGAGAAAATACTGCTATGCTACTAATTGCTAATGTTCTCTACCTCTGTCTTCTCAGAACAGAGGACATTAATCTTTTTGTATCATATTTATCATAAATAGTTTACATAAAATCTACTTATCTAATTTTATCTGATTTTGTTATCTGTCCTACCCACTCAAACCAAAAACAGACACATACTAATATGTACACACATTCAAACAGAATTACCTATTGAAAAAAATCAACACTTCTAAATAATATCAAATAACAACACATCTAAACTTCTACATTATGAGATAGTCAAATAAAAAGGGCAGAAGACTGAATTGTAAACTATCATTTTTAAAATAGGGTGTTGCTATATTCAAATGTATTTAGTAATACAAACCAGAGACTTAAATGCATCCAATTTACAAATGTAGCTAAAATTGCTAAATAATTATATTAAGATAATCCTTAATTATTACTCTGATAATATTCAAAGGCTTGTCCCTAAATGAATTCTGTATTTTCGGTCCACTGGGTAAAGAGTCTGCTTTGCAGTGCAAGGGGCACTGGTTCAATCCCTGGTCAGGGAAAATCCCACGTGCCGTGGAGTGGCTGGATGGGTGTGTCCAATTACTAGCTGGAACTCTGGAGCACATGTGCCCAGAGCTCGTGCTCTGCAGCAAGAGCCGCCACTGCAGTGGGAGGCCGACACAGGCCAAAGAATAAAGATGGATGAAAATAAAATAAAGAATGAATCAATTTAAAAAATTGTGAATCAGCACACTGTACACCTATAACTTACATAATACTGTATATCAACTATGCTTCAAATAAAAAAATGAAAAAATAAAAGCAAACCCATCTACAAAAGTAGATGGCTATGCCAGTCATACCCTTAACTCTCCACTAGCTAGGGGTGAATTCTCAGGTTTATAGATTAACTAGGTTAAAAATAAAGATATACAACTCAATGTCAACACCCTGGAACAATGGAAGCCAGAGGGGGAAGATACCTCCACTCTTATCAACAGTAGATATTGTATTTCTCATACCAAACTCCACATTCTTACCAAACCTTGTCTTATTTCTCTCCTTTCTCTATAAATCAGTCAGAGAAATTAGCATGTTTGCAGAGAAAATACTGCTATGCTACTAATTGCTAATGTTCTCTACCTCTGTCTTCTCAGAACAGAGGACATTAATCTTTTTGTATCATATTTATCATAAATAGTTTACATAAAATCTACTTATCTAATTTTATCTGATTTTGTTATCTGTCCTACCCACTCAAACCAAAAACAGACACATACTAATATGTACACACATTCAAACAGAATTACCTATTGAAAAAAATCAACACTTCTAAATAATATCAAATAACAACACATCTAAACTTCTACATTATGAGATAGTCAAATAAAAAGGGCAGAAGACTGAATTGTAAACTATCATTTTTAAAATAGGGTGTTGCTATATTCAAATGTATTTAGTAATACAAACCAGAGACTTAAATGCATCCAATTTACAAATGTAGCTAAAATTGCTAAATAATTATATTAAGATAATCCTTAATTATTACTCTGATAATATTCAAAGGCTTGTCCCTAAATGAATTCTGTATATTTTCGATAAATATCCCCCAATATGCTGTTTGCACAATTAATTTGCCATTAAATCCTTTTAATCCATTTGCTGAATTAATACATTTTAGGCCAGAAGTCATCTAAGTTATCATCAGTTAATTATATATTCATTTTATGGTTTTCTCCACTAGAAAATAAATCAAAATTACTAATTCTAATGAACATGAAGGTGATAGTCATCCAGTTGTGTTCGACTCTTTGAAACCCATGGACTATACCCCACCAGGCTCCTCTGACCATGGGATTCTCCAGGCAAGAATACTGGAGTGGGTTGCCATTTCCTCCTCCAGGGGATCTTCTTGATCCAGGGATGGAACTTAGATCTTCCATATTGCAGGCAGATTCTTCACTGTCTGAGCCACCCCTAATTCTCATAATATATTCAAAATTGCACTTCTTCCTAACATTCAGTAAGAAAACTGTGACTATTTTTAAATCTTACAGTCTTTCCAGCTGTTTCTACATAAAATATCAATATTTCCGGTATTACTTTAAAATTATAAATTAGTGAGATATTTTTCTCATTATTCATTATGGTAAATTCCTACCAAGTGCTTGAGTGTAAGCACGAGCTACACCTACCTCTTCCGCAAAGCAGACTTCCTGCTCTTGGCTTTGGCAGCACTTTTCCAGGAATCCAGAGAAATCTGCGATGACTACCTCAAGTTGTTCCTCTGTTATTTGTGGTTTCTGCTTCACAAGGTTAATGAGAAACCTATGATTCAAAATAAAACAATATACAAAAGAACTCTGTTTTGCAATGGTGTCTTTCTAAAAACTTCCTAGTAGACAACTTTCAGAGATCCAGCCTGAGATCCAGCAACCCTCCCCCAAAGCCCTCATTCTACCAACTCATCATCAGACTTATCACATGTATCTTGTCTAATATTCACTGGAAAGACTGTGGCTGAAAAGTGAAAGTCACTCAAGCATGTCCAACTCTCTGCGATCCCACGGACTGTAGCCCATCTGTATTAGTAACAAAATTGCCCTTTAAATAATTATATTAAGATAATCCTTAATTATTACTCTGATAATATTCAAAGGCTTGTCCCTAAATGAATTCTGTATATTTTCGATAAATATCCCCCAATATGCTGTTTGCACAATTAATTTGCCATTAAATCCTTTTAATCCATTTGCTGAATTAATACATTTTAGGCCAGAAGTCATCTAAGTTATCATCAGTTAATTATATATTCATTTTATGGTTTTCTCCACTAGAAAATAAATCAAAATTACTAATTCTAATGAACATGAAGGTGATAGTCATCCAGTTGTGTTCGACTCTTTGAAACCCATGGACTATACCCCACCAGGCTCCTCTGACCATGGGATTCTCCAGGCAAGAATACTGGAGTGGGTTGCCATTTCCTCCTCCAGGGGATCTTCTTGATCCAGGGATGGAACTTAGATCTTCCATATTGCAGGCAGATTCTTCACTGTCTGAGCCACCCCTAATTCTCATAATATATTCCAAATTGCACTTCTTCCTAACATTCAGTAAGAAAACTGTGACTATTTTTAAATCTTACAGTCTTTCCAGCTGTTTCTACATAAAATATCAATATTTCCGGTATTACTTTAAAATTATAAATTAGTGAGATATTTTTCTCATTATTCATTATGGTAAATTCCCTACCAAGTGCTTGAGTGTAAGCACGAGCTACACCTACCTCTTCCGCAAAGCAGACTTCCTGCTCTTGGCTTTGGCAGCACTTTTCCAGGAATCCAGAGAAATCTGCGATGACTACCTCAAGTTGTTCCTCTGTTATTTGTGGTTTCTGCTTCACAAGGTTAATGAGAAACCTATGATTCAAAATAAAACAATATACAAAAGAACTCTGTTTTGCAATGGTATCTTTCTAAAAACTTCCTAGTAGACAACTTTCAGAGATCCAGCCTGAGATCCAGCAACCCTCCCCCAAAGCCCTCATTCTACCAACTCATCATCAGACTTATCACATGTATCTTGTCTAATATTCACTGGAAAGACTGTGGCTGAAAAGTGAAAGTCACTCAAGCATGTCCAACTCTCTGCGATCCCACGGACTGTAGCCCATCTGTCTCCTCTGTCCATGGAATTCTCCAGGCAAGAATACTGGAGTGGGTAGCCATGTCCTTCTCCGGAGGATCTTCCTGACCCAGGAATCAAGTCTGTGTCTCCTGCAGATTTTTTGCTGACTGAGTTATAAGGGAAGCCCAATAGTGTCTAATATTTTTTGGTAGGACTGAAGTTAGAACCAGCTAAATGTTCCACTGGTCTGAACTTGTGCAGTTTGTGGATGAAACACTACTTCATAGTTTTACCATACTTACATGTAGTGAAATACAGTCATCTTATTTGCCTAAAATATTCTTTCCAGTTGGTTCTCCCTTCTAAAATATGCCTTATCTATACTCAAAAGCTCCAACTTCCAAACCCTGGCCATTTATAATTATCATACCTCTCCCTAAACACTGTCCATCCTAATTGCCTGTACGACACATTCATGTTGGAATTGACATTAACCAAGGAAATGGGGGAGGTGTGCCAAAAGAGGCAGCATACCTAAATGCCTCAAATTGTGGCAGGGAAAAAGGGGAACAATAGATTTTCCAAAATGAAGGAAGATCTTTTACAAAGCATATGAGTATTAAAATGCATGGAAATTTGGAGAAATGAAATTCATTTCGGACTTGTAATAACTATCATTACTACAAAGTGCTTCCCACAATGAATTGAAATGTGCATTCCATTTCATAACACCCATACATCATGGTTGAATTCATGGTTGAATCAAATATTATGGTTATGCTCTTCAAAGAGTAAATAGTGTGGAAAAGATACAAAATTGTTTTCTCAGTGCTTTAATGAAAGTCCCCAAGACTTCTTGTAATGATATATCGTAATTACCCTAAATAGATTCCCCATTTTTCCTTAATCCCCAAAATGTATCACAATCGTTAAAATGGAGACTCTTTTTACAAATAGGAATTTATCTGCCCCTAGTGAATTTTTCCAGAGTAAAGACTATGAAGACATTGAGAAAAAACTACTTTGAAAGTTACTTTAAGTGCCTTGGAGTAATAAGGTTCTCTTGGTGAGTCCAAGAGTGTTGGATGTGTGAGGTAGAAATCTCAACCACTATTTAGTGTATCAGTCTTCTGCAGAACAGCAAATAACCACTTCTTACTGTTGCTTCATTGTCTGTAGTGCTTCACCCTGAACCTGGCACAGATCCTTGTGGAAGATGAACTTATCATTGGAGAATGGTGGAGGCACATATGTCTCGTCCACCACCAAGCTGCTGAAGCATGGCCTCCTGTTGGCGTATGAAGAGGTGCAGCACCGGTCAACAGCAGGGTTTATGGGATTCTCTTCATGTCTGATGCATAACTGTCCGATAATAAGGTCAGCCTAATTAGAAGAATGAGAAAGCAAAGAAATGTAGCGTTAACCAGAGAATTGATTCAGGAAAATTGTTGCAATAGTGTTTAATATCCAGTCGTTTATAATTAACATCACAGGAAAATTTGTTTTCTGTGTCAGAGCATGGGCTGCCATACTGTAGCTTCCTATTTACTCATTTGTTTGGGATAAACTTCAGCTTTGAGTGACTGATGTTCCACAGGTGGCGTGAAAGACAGCCCCTTCAGCTATTTATGTCAGCTATTGGAAACACATTTTCAGTTACATACATACTTCTGAAGGGAATAAAAGTCTCTGCTCTGACCCAGGAAATCATTACATGGCTTACATTTTCCATGGATGTGTAGTTGAACTTTTCATTTGCCTTTTTGGATTCAGAGAATCATTTTCCGAAGTTAAGAATAGCATAAACACAACCCTTTCACGTACATAAAACATACAGCTAATACAGAGTCCTAACCGAAAGGAAATAAGACCGTGCGTGTGTATGTGTGTGTGTGTGTGCAGAGATACTACTCTTGAAAATTTTTTTTGAAGTTTATGTGGTCAATTTTTAAAGTCTTTATTGAATTTGTTACAATATTGTTTCTTTTTTTTGTTTTGATTTTTGGGCCATGTGGGATCTTAGCTTGCCAACCAGAGATCAAATCCACAACCCCTGCATTGGAAGGTGAGGTCTTAACCCCTTGGTCTACCAGAGAAGTACCCAGAGATATAAGGGGCCACCATATTTTGTGTGCATATTATGTATCAGGTGCTGAGCAAGTCACACCATTTCCCTCAGCCATCCTGTGAGGGTGGCCCGACTTCTATTCTCAGATGTCAGATGAAAATTCTCAGACTCAGTGAGATGACTAGCTTTCCCAGTGTGACAGGACTAACTAGTGATGAAGTGGGACGGGAATGTAGGCTGAAGTCCCTCAGAACCTTTACTCTGAAGCATTACACCACCCTCATCTCTGAAGCCTCCTAGCATGTGGGCCTCCATAAATGTCAAAGATAACGATGCTTGATTACAGGAAATTCTCTTTTTACTTCTAATCTTTGACAAAAAAATCACAGGACATGAAGGCTCGCTAGCAAATGACTCCCCACCATCCGAAAGAGGAAAAGTGAAAAAAAAGATAAATAATTTTTTTCACAATTGTGACTTGAAGGGAAAATATAATGAAAAACTTCAGCCTATGACATTCAAAAATAAAGATTACTGGCTTCCCTGGTGCTCCAGTGGTTGGGACACCACCTTGCAGTGCAAGGCAAGCCAGCTCGATCCCTGGCCTGGGAAGATTCCACGTGCCGCGGAGCAGCTGGACCCATGTGTCCAACTACTGAGCCGGAGCTCTGGAGCGCGTGCGCCCAGAGCCGGTGCTCTGTGACAAGAGAGGCCACTGCGATGGGAGGCCCACATGGGCCAAAGAACAAAGATAAATGAAAGATCAATAGAAGTGGCCAAAACAATTAAAAAAAAAAAGTAAAGATTACTGGCATTACCAACTGGGAAGTCATTTTACTATCCAGAACATGTTCAATACCCTATGCCCTGTTAAGGCGAATAAATGGTCCCTAATATCATCATCATAAAAATTAAACTACAAAAGACAAAACAACAGATTTGGCTAAAAATGAAACAGAGAGTTTGAATCTGTCAAAGCTGTAGCTTTCTTAACATTAGGTATTTGGTGAATCTGGTAATGTGTCAGTTTTTCTGCCATCCCTGTGTGTAAAATTTGCTCAAACATTGTTGAGTGGACTCGCTGCCATTCCAGAAGGACAAGAAGCCTGCTCACAGGCCAACCATTCACAACTGAGCTCTTGTACCCCTTCCGCTGCAACTCACCAAGCAAGTCCAAGAAAGCTCTCTCCACACTGGTTCTTACCAGTTTCCTCTGAAGGGAAATTAGAAGGCTATTCTGAGTCCGACAGAGCAGAAATAAGAGGGGACTAAAAAACACACTCACCACTCCCTCGCCACAGGCCAGCTGCTTGTCCTCGCTGAGATGGCAGCAAATGGCTCCTGCTTTTGCCATTTTCCTGGTCAAGGCCATCAGCTCAGGTGAGGTCAGCTGAGGAGCCTTCTTTGTGTAAGCAACAAGGAACCTGAAAGAAGCATTTCCCGCCGAATCTTCTGGAGTCCTTCACTTGTTTCTGGACCCTCATTCCCACTTCAAGACCCTCTCGTGGCATCAGAAGATATGAAATCAGCTCATTTACTCCACCTATATGGTGCCTGGAGCAATTTTGGCACCCATTTGCTCGGACACTCCCTCCCTACACTCCTGCGATACCAACAGATCTCAACAGGAAAATCAACCCTGGACAGCAGGCTGACTCCTATTCCCACCCTCAAAGTTTCCTTGAAATGAACGTTGATGGTTTGGTGCTTTAACTTTATGTTAGAAGGGTATCTTTACTGCAACAATCTGCATGGTTTGGGGAACCCAAAGCCAGTACCACAGATCAGGCTTTACCTAATCTCTGTTGCCCCTTAAGAGAGGGACCTGGGCAAGTCTGCCTGCTGGAATGGGAAACTGGATGATTAACAGAGGAGCCTGATGGGCTACAGTCCTTGGGTCGCAGAGTCAGACATGACTGAGCGACTGAGCACTGACACTCCAGTCCAACTAAAGGGTGAAATTGGCATAGCCATGGGTGGTTAATTTAGATGTGTCTTTCCCTCACCAGTTAATGATTTCAAATCACTCAAGTGTTAATTGCTCAGTCACATCCTACTCTTTGCAACCTAATGGACTAGCCCAACAGGCTCCTCTGTCCATGGGATTCTCGAGACAAGAATACTGAAGTGGGTGGCCATTCCCTTCTCCAAGGAATCTTCCCCAAAATCACTCAAAATATTGCTTAAACAAAGCATACGCGTTTTGTAAGTGATATTCTCCTAATTTCTGGAAGAGGCCGCAGCTTCGCTTTGCCAGCGCTTGGCTCTCCTGGATATATTTCTCCAGTTCTTCTTCCTGAAAATACAAGCATTATTACCTACACTTTTTTTTCTCTGTCTGCACATGTAACTTTATGTGTAAAGCCTGACCAAGTGATATCTTATTTTAATACCACTCTTAGAAAAACCACTTTTAGAAAGTTTTTGAATATTAAAGATGAATTGTAAGAATTAAAGCAAATGGACTTTAGGAAGTTTAAGCTTAAAACTTTGTAAACCACAAGTTATTCTATGACTCAATCCTTGGGTAAAAAAAAGTAAAATTATAATTCTTTCTATACAAAATTCTTGCCTTTCTGGAGCTATTCAAAAAGGAATATCTTTTTTATTCTGTGCATCAAGGAATTTTTGATTTAAACATTTTCATTTCTAAAGCCAATAATTGTTGACTACTGGTTAATCACTACTTTATAGTTAGATACCTTGCGAATAGATATAACTAGCTAACAACTCATAAGTTTATAAGTAGGTACTTTTAAACAGCACCTTTAATGCATTATATCAATCTAGTTTTTCAGATTTTCCTTAAAAATCTAGAGCAATTTACCCCTTTATCCTGGCATTCAGAAGGGTTTTCAGACTGGGAACACTTCTCCAATACTTCCTGATATCCTTTAGCAGCTCTCAGAACTATTGGAACAGCAAGCTTAGTATGCCTTCTTGAATATTCATAAGTAAACCTGAAATACGTGTGGAAAAAATTTCATTGGAATTAAGAAACAAATCATTCCTGTGTTTTATGGCATGCAGAAGTTAACATTCAAGTAAATAAACCTAGAAATGAAATATGATTTCAACTATATAACTATTAATAAAAATTATGACCCCTCAAATTGTTCTAAAATGGTATTTCATTTTCTTTTGTGTCATTTGATTTGGCTTTTATGGACTTTAAATTTATCCATCCAACAAATATTTTTCCACTGCCATCTCTGTGTAAGCATTTTCTTTAAGCACAACGGGTTCGTTAATGTGTAACATTACATGTCTGGCCTCTCATAAGCATTTATTATGGGGAGACAGAAACAAATAAGAAATGGGTCATCTAATTTAGGTAGTGCTAAATCAATGAAGAGAAATAAAGGAACAGGGGAAAGGGTGACAATTTAGAACGTGTGGTCAAGAAAAGTCTCTTTCAGCTGCTCTTTCAGAAGAAAAACCTGGTTGAAGAAGCCATACAAAATGTGTCAGGAAAGATCATTCTCAGCTGGGAAAATTTCTACTGCAAAGAACCTTTCCAATAGAAGAACTTCGTCTATAAAATAACCAATTAACTTCAGAATGTATGAATGGGTAAAATTAAAAAGAATTCTTGAATCCACTAATTGTATTCCCATACTGTAGGAATAGGTCATATTAGTTTTGTCTCCAATAAGATTGTCACTTTGAGTTCCTGAAATCTGGACTTTGTTCTTGTCTGCATAATTTAATTTATCCATGCAAACAGTGTGTGTCTAACTAATTTTAAGGCAACAATAGAGTAATATTCCCCTGGATTATTAAAAAGAAAATTGTACCATTATTTTCATTACCACATCAAGAGCAGACTCTTAAATTTAAAAAGGCCTTTGGAGATCATTAAGTATAATTTCCTAAGAGCTGCACAAATCCCTCCTCTAATGGTGTCCATTCATACACAATGGACAATAAAGAAAAAATGTATTAATTTAGCTGTTGGTTCCTCTTAAGGGCAAATAGAATGAGAACATGTCCTGCCTATTACATTATAACTATCAATACCATACTGCCAATATCTCTAAATGCATCTTGATTTTCTTAAAAAAATGTATTCAATAAAAAACAAACAAACTGCTACAATGAAGGCCCATCTATCTAGCATTACCTATTAAGCTATATTTGAGGGAAAAGTTTTTAAAACATGCACAGTGAAAACACACATTCTTATATGAGCCCTTCTTAATTATGAAAATATTGGTAACCAATTCAGAAATTCAACGGTGGTCCTTATACAAGTAATTCATACAAGGATGATAAGGCTTCTGATTCTAGAAAAACCGATACAAAACAGAATGTATCCTTATAAACAAGGCAGTGAGTTAACAACAAGAGTGAAAGTCTCATCAGTATTAAAGATCCCATCCCTTAATCCCTGGTTATCTACCTAATTATATTTTGGTGTAAAACATCCTAACATCATCCTCTCATACTGAGTTCAGAAACCATTTCCACAACACAAAGCTGTCAGTCATATCATAATTTTTACTTGTGTGAATGTAACATTTTCAAAGTGTGTTACCTTGCCATGGAGAGATCTTTTTCCCTTGAAGACAGTTGGTTGAAATCTCTCTCTCCTAAAAACCTATTTACATTTGGAGATAAGTCTTCAGGCTTGTCACCATTTTCTGCATGAATTATGCATTGACCAAGTTCAAGTGTGGTGGGCAACTTGCAGCACTCTGCTATTTGGTTTGACAGAATATCTTGCTGAGAGCATATGTAGGACATAATTCTTTCCTGCAACAGAAAAACAAAGTCTAAGTTTTGAAATTCATTCTTTAATTCAGGATCTTAAGGCCAGTACTAGGAAAGAAAGATGGAAGGAAAAAGACGTCTACCTTGTCTCCCATTTTAGGATAGTGCTTTTGCCCTTATTATATGTCTCCTCACGCCTTTTCACCTAGCCTTGTTCGTTCATTTCTTCTTTTCATACGTGTCAGCTAAAATCTACTAATTTATTCTCACGCAATTTCTTAAAAACAAAAGACATTTGTATGCCTCAAACTGAATGACATGCACATCGATGCATCTCTTTCTAGTACTATCGAGATTTGCGTCTAAACATTTGCTATTCATGTCCTCATGTCTGTAACATGGAGAGCAAACTGTCCCATCTTCAGCAAACAATCGTCAGTAACCCATTATGATCTCCAGAGGGCAGTCTATGGACAATGAAATGGTGAATGTTAGCTAGCTAGAAAGAAACAGAGCTTACATGTCCCTGTCAAAAGACTGAAAACCTGTGAATTCTCATCAAGAACAATTTAGAACCTATTATTCAGCAGTTAAAATCCAACTTATATGCCATACTTAAATTCTTCTTCACACCTTAAAGGAAAAGGGTGGTTGTGTACTCCAAAAATTGAAAAAACTAAATTTTAAAAAATGACTATACACCTTAGGAAAATTGTCAACTAAAACTGATACAACTGACCTCAAAGAAAAACAAAGCTGTTCTTATCATTCCTAATATGAAGGTAAATGTTTTTAAAAGGAAAAATAAACGAGAGGAAAATCTGTCTTGGAGGCAGCATCCCCACTTCATTTATCCCACCTCCTGACACCAGGATTCTTTGCCTGGACTCAGAGATTCACCTTCAGGTCTCCCTGACAGCCTAGCTTCTTGTTAACTTTCAAGTCTATCTCAGCCAAATTTCCACTGGGCTGGTTGAAATGAGCATTTTGCCCTCACTTTCAGCCTTCTGGAAACTGATTTCAGCCTGATTTCAAACCATCTGAACATCTAGGAACAATGCTTTTAAGCCTCCTTGAAGAAGAAGAAGACCAGAGAGGGAGTAATTCGGAGACAGACAGGCCTCTCGCCCAACATTTCAGAAGCCAAGGGTGGTCCCAAATAGATCAATACCACACTATTTAAAGCTCAACAGACTATGGCATGCTTGAGGGTTCTGTTTTGACAGTATTTGGTTTTGGTTTTTAATTACCCTAGAGTGCGCTATTCATATCTCTTCTTGATGACTAGCTTTTTACTCTGTAGAACAATATCTTGTGTTATTCCTATGCTTCTTATATTATTTTGTCATATTCATGCAATAGCTCTATGAATATAATATAGAGTGCCTCCCATGTGCCAGGCATTGTGCTGGTGACCCATGGAAATAACAGTCAACCAAAGAGAACCCCTAACCCCAGGAGGTCACATGTCTTATCTCTCTATCAGACTGCAAATTCCTTAAAGTCAGCTTGTGCCTTCCTAATAGGCATCCCCATACATAGAAACTATTCAAGAGTTCCAGACTCTATGGACAATGAAATGGTGAATGTTAGCTAGCTAGAAAGAAACAGAGCTTACATGTCCCTGTCAAAAGACTGAAAACCTGTGAATTCTCATCAAGAACAATTTAGAACCTATTATTCAGCAGTTAAAATCCAACTTATATGCCATACTTAAATTCTTCTTCACACCTTAAAGGAAAAGGGTGGTTGTGTACTCCAAAAATTGAAAAAACTAAATTTTAAAAAATGACTATACACCTTAGGAAAATTGTCAACTAAAACTGATACAACTGACCTCAAAGAAAAACAAAGCTGTTCTTATCATTCCTAATATGAAGGTAAATGTTTTTAAAAGGAAAAATAAACGAGAGGAAAATCTGTCTTGGAGGCAGCATCCCCACTTCATTTATCCCACCTCCTGACACCAGGATTCTTTGCCTGGACTCAGAGATTCACCTTCAGGTCTCCCTGACAGCCTAGCTTCTTGTTAACTTTCAAGTCTATCTCAGCCAAATTTCCACTGGGCTGGTTGAAATGAGCATTTTGCCCTCACTTTCAGCCTTCTGGAAACTGATTTCAGCCTGATTTCAAACCATCTGAACATCTAGGAACAATGCTTTTAAGCCTCCTTGAAGAAGAAGAAGACCAGAGAGGGAGTAATTCGGAGACAGACAGGCCTCTCGCCCAACATTTCAGAAGCCAAGGGTGGTCCCAAATAGATCAATACCACACTATTTAAAGCTCAACAGACTATGGCATGCTTGAGGGTTCTGTTTTGACAGTATTTGGTTTTGGTTTTTAATTACCCTAGAGTGCGCTATTCATATCTCTTCTTGATGACTAGCTTTTTACTCTGTAGAACAATATCTTGTGTTATTCCTATGCTTCTTATATTATTTTGTCATATTCATGCAATAGCTCTATGAATATAATATAGAGTGCCTCCCATGTGCCAGGCATTGTGCTGGTGACCCATGGAAATAACAGTCAACCAAAGAGAACCCCTAACCCCAGGGAGGTCACATGTCTTATCTCTCCTATCAGACTGCAAATTCCTTAAAGTCAGCTTGTGCCTTCCTAATAGGCATCCCCATACATAGAAAGTATTCAATACATATTTGTCAACTGAATGAACAAATGGATGGAAAAATAAATATGCTAATAGTAATAAGTCTGCCCCCTCCCCAAATTCTATGCAGAGGTCTTCCCAAGAGGCTATTATCTCCTTTCAAAGTAAAAAACAAATGGGCACTGGTCTAGCAAGAAGAGCCCATCCTTTCGGTGAAAAGCAGTCAACAAAAGACGGTCCAAGTTTTACTAGCAAGGAGACTGTAGCTTCGCTCAGTCAGCCTGTTATCGCATCCCATGACCAACTTGCAACAGAGAGCCAGTTCCCACTGAGAATGAGAGCAAAGGAAAGAAAAGGGCGGGGGAGATCTCTTTTCTGGGAGGCAAGGCTCTTCACCCCATCCTGCAGGCACTCCAGCACGTTGCCTTGGCAGCACTCCTCGTGCACATGGGCCACGTCCACCACCAGTTTATGGACTTCAGTAAAATTAGCTTTGGGAAACTTTTGACTCACTTTAGTAACAGTTCTGAAGGGAAAACAAAAAAGGATTAGAAATCAATTTTGGCTATCTATCAAGATGAAATAACATTTATTTATTTAGTATTCATCTAGTTGCAGCTTCAGGGAGAAAAGACCAACATGTTCTTGTTTAGAAAGAAAGACATATTGTCTGTCTTATCAATTCTGTCCCAGTCAGTGACTCCATAAACTCTGGTCTGGCTCTACAAATGGTCTGGAATGGATTTTGCCTTTTCCTGAAGGCTTTTTTGTGAATTGCAATGATATCTATCTCTTTGCTATTTGACCCTGATGCTGGGTACTTGGGATCATGGTTGTGAGAAGGTGGGAAAAAATGTAAAAGGATAAATAATTAAGAAATGGAAAATTCTGAGAACAGTAACATTATTTTACTTAGGAGGAACAAGACACTCCTGAGAATATAGGGAGGGTGCATATGTGCATATCAATGGGACAAGAAAGCGAAGCCAAGTAAACACTCAGATGTGTCATCATGTGAAGACAGATAGTGTGACCCAAAAAGGAAGCAAGAAGTAAAAGTGCTTATTCCTTTTGTACATTTCATGAAAATTTTAAGAGATGTCTAGTTGAAATCGCTGCACCCTAGAGTAACTATATTGTTGCTGTTGCTGACAGGACAGATTTTCTTTTTAAATTGAGAACATTTAACTTTAGTCCCTTATGGACAGCGCATAATGTCATTATAATAATATCTTTTTTCCTCTGGTTTTTATCCTACTTTTGTTTTTGGAATTTAAGGGGTAATATCTTGACTTACACTGTTTTACTAAGATAAATTTAAATAAAGTGAATCAGAGATCAATCTTTAAGTTTTTAAGAGAGTTGGAGGGGCATTAAAGTATAATCTGACCTCCTCCAAGAAGAATCAGTCAGTCTTGGAACTAAATCCATGACTTAAACCTTTAAGTTTTTACCATGTACGATATCTTTAAATGTGTCATTTGACAAACAAACAAACAATCATACTTTTCATGCACGTACTTAATTCTCTTCAATAAGCAAGTCAGTTATTTTTCTATACTAGAAGTATTTCCATGTAAAATTGAAGAGTATTTTGAACCAGTTATATAATTTAACATTTCCTAGTAACCATATTAAAAAGGAAAAGGTTAAATCTACTTTAATAACATGTTTTTTCACCAATATATCAAAAATAACATTTCAATCAACATTGAAACTTATTTTTAACCACGTTTTATTGAAGTATAGTTAATTTAGTTAACTATAGTTAACTATAGTTAATTTTCAGTGTTGTGTTAGTTTCAAGTGCACAACAAAATGACACAGTTTTATGTATGTATGTATATACATACCCTATTTCAGATTCTTTTCCATTACACATTATTATAAGATATTAAACTTAGTTTCCTGTGTTACACAGTAGGTCTTGTTGTTTACAACAGTAAAGCCTTTTAATGAGATATTGCATATTTTCTTTTTCATGCTGAGCCTTTGGAATCTGTTTTACACTTAGATACAGTTCTCACTTACACGAGCCACATCTCAAAGGCTCGGGAGCTTCCCATGGCTAGTGGCTGCCATACTAGCTAGCAGAGCTCTAAACTAGCCATAATTCTGATTCCCATATTTGACCTCAAAGTCTCAGTTGTCAGGATTCAGACACTTAGAGAGCACTGACCTAGCAGACAGATAGATGTGGTAGAAACAAATCATGACAAGGAACTAGGAAACACCTGGTTCTGATAACCAGGAATGTGGTCTGGGGTAAACTGCTTAAGTCTGCCTGGATTTCAGATTCCTCATGTCTGAAAATGAAGACGTTGACCTACATGGTTTGTCTAATATTATTCTCATTCTAACAAGATATCTTAGATAAATTAGCTATATATATGATAGATTAGATAGATACACTGATACATACATAAATACATACAATCAGGGATAAAAGGAGATGGCAACATGCTAAATATAAGAGATGACATGGTCCATTGAAAAACTCCAGATTTGCCTCCGAGCTTTTTAGCAGCTGGGACAAGAAAACAGACTTCAGTGAGTTATTAATACATGCTTCCATCAATTAGGGAAACACATGCCCTTTCTTCAGAAACTACAATTTCTCCTACAGAGAGTAGATACTAGTATCTTTGCTCAAGTGAATATTTTCATGTAGAGCAACAATTGACATAATGGACCTTTATAGCAGATCAGGAAGCAGAATTAATAAAATTTTCTGTTAAGTCAAGATTTTAAATGATACTTAGAGAAAGCTGATCTGCTTTATAGAAAATCCAGGAGAACATAGTATAATTATGAGGAATAAATAAAATGAAGTCCAGAACCTCAGTATCTAGAAAAATAGGTAAGCAGCGTAAATCTCCAAAGTCTTCTCTAAGCATTATCTCATCCAGATTTTAGTGTTAAACAGAAGAATAATCTGTTCCTCCCATTCTATTCCTAAGATTTCATAATTCTAATCACATTAGTTCTCATCAATAGGAACTTCATTCTCTTCTGTAATAATGAGAAAAGATGGACTGAAACTACAAAATTGAAGGTTTGCAGATCTCACCTTCTTCCCTAGACAGAGCTAAAACTTACATGGCTCGGAAGGTCCGTGGTCCAAATTTTCTCATTACTGCACATATATGTTGATTAAACAAGCTGCTTTCTCTTAATTCTTTTGTAATTAATGCTACCTAGATAGAAAAATAAACAAGGTATCAAAAAAGATGGATTTTCCTTTATAGGCTCTAATAGTTAGAAAACAGAACTAAACATTTGTTGATGTTGTTTTGTTGTTAAATCATGTCTAACTCTTTGCAACCCCATGGACTGTAGCCCACCAGGCTCCTCTGTCCAAAGGATTTCCCAGGCAAGACTATTGCAGTGGGTTGCCATTTCCTTCTCCAGGGCATCTGCCCAACCCAGGAATTGAGCTCATGTCTCCTGCCTTGATGGGGGATTCTTTACCACTGAGCCACCAGGAAAGCCCACAGCTAAAACAAGAAACTTTATAAAAAGTCTTGCTAAACATTATAAATGCAATATATTTTTATGAAACTTTATTCATTCTTGCTTTCTTTAAGTCAGGCTTATATACATCTATACCAAACAGACTTATTAAAAATACCTTGAAACAAAACATGGCAGTTTTCATACCTGAAATAATGAATAAATAATGGTAATTTTGAACAAACTGAAGCCTGATCATTTCTTTTTTTTTTTTTTAAAGATTTATTTATTTATTCATTTTGGTGAGGGTGGGGTGGGGAGGGAGGGGAGTGGATGGGCCATTTCTATTGGTCTTTCATTTCTCTATTTTCATCTGTCTTTGTTCTTTGGCTCCTGTGGGCCTCCCATGGCCGTGGCGTCTGTCATTGCTGAGCGCCGGCTCTGGGCGCATGCGCTCCAGAGCTCCGCTTGGTAATTGGACACATCGGTCCAGCTGCTCTGCGGCACGTGGGATCTTCCCAGGCCAGGGATCGAGCCAGCGGCCCCTGCACTGCAAGGCGGTGGTGTCCTTACCCACTGGACCACCAGGGAAGCCCTGATCATTTCTTAAGTGTCTCCTCAGTCACAGTGAGTGAGACTGCCTCCAGCCTGATGTTCTAGGAATAGTCACAATCCTTAGGAAGTTTTTATTATAGAACTTTAGGCAGCAAGTAATGAATTGTGGACATTGTTCCAGTTCTCCATACCTAAGGCAACTATTCACGTCTCTAAATTTAAATTTCCTTCTTTGTTAAATTACAATCACACACAACTCAAATTTGGTCTAAAGCTTAAGAGAAGTAACAAACAGAAGACATTTATCATACTTGTCTTTCACTTTTTTCCCTCCTCTTCCGCTCGTTCTTTTCTCTTCCTCCTCCTTCTGCCCTGTTTTCTTTCTTTTTTTTTTTTTAAAGAATTATTTATTTATTTATTTTGGGCGGGGGTCGTGTTGGGGAGGGAGGGAGGGGAGCGGGCAGGTCACTTCTATTGGTCTTTCATTTCTCCATTTTCATCCATCTTTGTTCTTTGGCCCGTGTGGGCCTCCCATCGCGGTGGCCTCTGATGTCGCAGAGCACCGGCTCTGGGCACATGCGCTCCAGAGCTCCGGCTCGGTGATTGGACACATCGGTCCAGCCGCTCCGCGGCACGTGAGATCTTCCCAGGCCAGGGATGGAACGGGCGCCCCTTGCACTGCAAGGCGGTGTCCTTACCCACTGGACCACCAGGGGAAGCCCTGCCCTGTCTTCTTTCATTTGTTTCTTTCACCTTTAACGTCTCTCTTTCATTTATGTTATCACATCTACCTCTGTCTTTCTTTATCCCATCAAACTCACTTCCTTAGTAAACAAATAATCATTGTCTAAATGAATGGATGGATAAAGGAACGAATAAATGTAACAGCAAATCTAGCTTTTCTGGTTCAAAGAACAGCAGACTACTGAAATAGACCCCATTCGGAAAATGATATTCTACCCACACAGTGCATTTCCATTTTTAACAGTTTTGGGTTTTAGTCAGTCATGATCAGATTGAAGTTATCCATTCAGATATCCAGACAAATACAATACCTTTGTTTCAAAGCATTCAGTGGCGTTTTCGGCTTTGCAACAATGTGTCATTGCTTTATCGTATTGAGCAGCCAAAGAAAGAATTGTAGGTGCATACAGGACAGGGTGCCTTCTTGCTATCTCGTAGATGTATCTACGAAACGAAAAGGAGTGGTGAGACTTACAAGCATTACAATTGGACTGCTACTGCTTGAAATTAGACTCTACCATTGTTTAAAGAGTCAGAAAATGGTTGGAGTTTTTTTTTCCCCGACTTTCTGTCAAAATTTTCCTCTTTAAAGATCCTCCAGGGAGGGGAGATACATATCTAATTATGACTGCTACTTGTTGATGTACAGCAAAGACCAACACAACACTGTAAAGCAATTATCCTCCAACAAAAACAAAGATCCTCCAAGAAAAAGAAAAATCTGACAGCCAATAATACCACATTCTATTATGAGAACAATCTAGGCAGAAACACAGACCATGATTCTTATTGAAGTATCCTTTTCAGTAGGCTACTCAGACATGTTTCCAGGCTCAGCAAGGCCAGATCTCCACTAATTAGAGCAGAAAGGTAACCATCTTTTTTCTTATCCACCCCAGCAGTCACTGCAGCAGAGAAGTTCTAAGGACAGTCTCTATGTATCTCTGGACTAGGCAGCAACATGGAAAATAGAAGTGATTAAGAATTAGATCTCCCCAACAGAGAACCTGGGTTCAGACTCTGCCTTAGGAATGTCCTAGCCCTCATCCAATGGTCTTAATTGTCTAAGCTTCCATTTCCTCATCTGCAAAAAAGGAAGAAGAAAAGAAAAGAGCAAGAGGACGAGGAGAATTGATAGACTGTTTGTGAGCATCAATATGATCATATACACCAATCGCCCCATGCCTAAAACATCCTACATGCTCAATAAGTGCTAGATACACTCACAAATCTTAAGCATTCCCAGATGGCTAGGTTTTTTTTTTCAGGCAATATGGTGAACACAAAATACCAAGCAGTTGACTCTGGGAGTCATTTTGTGCCTTAGGAAATGGGGCAAGCTAAATATTATTCTTGGGCAAGCTAAAATTAGAAAAAATAAATAAATTAAAAAGAAACAAGATGTATCTAAGAGACCAAAGGAACAACTGGAGGATCCCTGTGTGCCTGCACCCATCTATCTACAAGTTGTGGACACAATGCTACCCTTAATTTTGTTCACCTAATTTCAGAGGCCAGTAGCTCCAGAAAGGCCATATCAAACTTTTTCTCCAGGAGTGGTGAGACTTACAAGCATTACAATTGGACTGCTACTGCTTGAAATTAGACTCTACCATTGTTTAAAGAGTCAGAAAATGGTTGGAGTTTTTTTTTCCCCGACTTTCTGTCAAAATTTTCCTCTTTAAAGATCCTCCAGGGAGGGGAGATACATATCTAATTATGACTGCTACTTGTTGATGTACAGCAAAGACCAACACAACACTGTAAAGCAATTATCCTCCAACAAAAACAAAGATCCTCCAAGAAAAAGAAAAATCTGACAGCCAATAATACCACATTCTATTATGAGAACAATCTAGGCAGAAACACAGACCATGATTCTTATTGAAGTATCCTTTTCAGTAGGCTACTCAGACATGTTTCCAGGCTCAGCAAGGCCAGATCTCCACTAATTAGAGCAGAAAGGTAACCATCTTTTTTCTTATCCACCCCAGCAGTCACTGCAGCAGAGAAGTTCTAAGGACAGTCTCTATGTATCTCTGGACTAGGCAGCAACATGGAAAATAGAAGTGATTAAGAATTAGATCTCCCCAACAGAGAACCTGGGTTCAGACTCTGCCTTAGGAATGTCCTAGCCCTCATCCAATGGTCTTAATTGTCTAAGCTTCCATTTCCTCATCTGCAAAAAAGGAAGAAGAAAAGAAAAGAGCAAGAGGACGAGGAGAATTGATAGACTGTTTGTGAGCATCAATATGATCATATACACCAATCGCACACATGCCTAAAACATCCTACATGCTCAATAAGTGCTAGATACACTCACAAATCTTAAGCATTCCCAGATGGCTAGGTTTTTTTTTTCAGGCAATATGGTGAACACAAAATACCAAGCAGTTGACTCTGGGAGTCATTTTGTGCCTTAGGAAATGGGGCAAGCTAAATATTATTCTTGGGCAAGCTAAAATTAGAAAAAATAAATAAATTAAAAAGAAACAAGATGTATCTAAGAGACCAAAGGAACAACTGGAGGATCCCTGTGTGCCTGCACCCATCTATCTACAAGTTGTGGACACAATGCTACCCTTAATTTTGTTCACCTAATTTCAGAGGCCAGTAGCTCCAGAAAGGCCATATCAAACTTTTTTTCTCCATGTTTTAGATTATATTCACAAGTTGGCAAATTGCATAATTTCTAGACTCTGCTTGGCCGGCCCTGCACTCTTTCTGGGGTCTTTCTGTAGCTAACTGGATGCTTACCTGTTCATGAACAGCTCCCTGTTTTCCTCATATGATTTGCAACTCGTGGCAGGTTCCAGAACTGGGAAGGCGGGCATGGATGCTGGAGCGGTCTTCTTGTGTGTGAGGAAACACTCATGCCTTTCCTCTCCACTTTGACTGCAGCAGTCTGAAAGCCCATACTTTGCAGGAATTTCCTTTTCACGGCAAATTTCTTCCAGAAAGGCAGATACCTAGAAGATTTAGTTTCAATGGAAGACAATTAACTTTACCTAAAAATTCTGTAAAGCACATGAAAAGTCTTCTAATACCTAAAATCAGAATTGTAGATTAGGAAAATAATTCTCTCTACAAATTCAAATGTATTTTCATCCTGATGGGATAGCTTTCTTTGATGTGTTTGGAAAATGGAATTTAGTTGCCAGCCTTCAGTAATACACATGACTATTAGACAAAAGTATTTTGTCTTAAAAGGACATAGATACTCCATCTAGCATTCTTATAACACATTGATCTAAAAATTGGATATTATTTTATTTTGGACAAAAATAAAAATAATTTGAACTAGAATAAAACCTCCTCAAATATGTTTCATGGGTGTAACTTTCATTGAGATTTAGGGTAATGTTTGTGAGCATCAATATGATCATATACACCAATCGCACATGCCTAAAACATCCTACATGCTCAATAAGTGCTAGATACACTCACAAATCTTAAGCATTCCCAGATGGCTAGGTTTTTTCAGGCAATATGGTGAACACAAAATACCAAGCAGTTGACTCTGGGAGTCATTTTGTGCCTTAGGAAATGGGGCAAGCTAAATATTATTCTTGGGCAAGCTAAAATTAGAAAAAATAAATAAATTAAAAAGAAACAAGATGTATCTAAGAGACCAAAGGAACAACTGGAGGATCCCTGTGTGCCTGCACCCATCTATCTACAAGTTGTGGACACAATGCTACCCTTAATTTTGTTCACCTAATTTCAGAGGCCAGTAGCTCCAGAAAGGCCATATCAAACTTTTTTTCTCCATGTTTTAGATTATATTCACAAGTTGGCAAATTGCATAATTTCTAGACTCTGCTTGGCTGGCCCTGCACTCTTTCTGGGGTCTTTCTGTAGCTAACTGGATGCTTACCTGTTCATGAACAGCTCCCTGTTTTCCTCATATGATTTGCAACTCGTGGCAGGTTCCAGAACTGGGAAGGCGGGCATGGATGCTGGAGCGGTCTTCTTGTGTGTGAGGAAACACTCATGCCTTTCCTCTCCACTTTGACTGCAGCAGTCTGAAAGCCCATACTTTGCAGGAATTTCCTTTTCACGGCAAATTTCTTCCAGAAAGGCAGATACCTAGAAGATTTAGTTTCAATGGAAGACAATTAACTTTACCTAAAAATTCTGTAAAGCACATGAAAAGTCTTCTAATACCTAAAATCAGAATTGTAGATTAGGAAAATAATTCTCTCTACAAATTCAAATGTATTTTCATCCTGATGGGATAGCTTTCTTTGATGTGTTTGGAAAATGGAATTTAGTTGCCAGCCTTCAGTAATACACATGACTATTAGACAAAAGTATTTTGTCTTAAAAGGACATAGATACTCCATCTAGCATTCTTATAACACATTGATCTAAAAATTGGATATTATTTTATTTTGGACAAAAATAAAAATAATTTGAACTAGAATAAAACCTCCTCAAATATGTTTCATGGGTGTAACTACAGATTTAGCTAAAAAGTTTTAGAGAATTCCCTAGCGGCTCAGTGGTTAGAGTTTGGCACTTCTGCAACTGAGGCCAGGGATTGATCCCTTGTTGGCGATTGCTGCCCTCCCCACCCCACCAAATTTTAAATGTACATTTTAAATGTTTAAAATCCCTCTTTGTTGCCTAAATTTTACCAAAATCAGGTGATGACACCACTAGCCTGACGAATGCTTCTGAGAAATGTGTTTCAGTCACTTCACGAAACTTTTTATATAGCTTTTAAAACTGCTAATATTTAAAGAATCCTAGAAATCTTAACTAAGATTTCCAAATCACAATTTACGTAAAATTTATACCTTTAGGTTTACAAGGATAAATCACTAATCTGTAACATCACCTTGGATATCTCATTGAATACAAAGTTGCAATATAAAATATATTTTGTTTGTTTTAAATACAGTTGTAGGCTCTCAGGTCAAGCCGAAAAAATGGAGATGCCAATAAGGGATTTTATTAAGTCATCAATTTCAGACTGGTAAAGTACTTCGTATCTTTAAAAGGGCACTTCCTCTACCGCATTTTAGATGCTTCATCTTTTGGCTGCTTCATTAGCTCCACCGTGACAGAGGATTCTCTTGGCATTTTGTTCCGTAATTGGTAGTTCTAATCATTTTAAAGTTCTTAGCTATTTTCTAAATTGAGATAATAATAAACAATAATAACCGCTATTTATTGATCTTCTTCATCAGGACGCATGTGTGCATGCTAAGTCAGTTCAGTCATGGCCGACTTCTTGCGACCCTATGGACTGTAGCCTGCCAGGCTCCTCTGTCCAAGGGAATCTCCAGGCAAATATACCAAAGTGAGTTACCATTTCCTCCTCCAGGCTACATTAGGATATCTTATACTAAAAAAGTAGGCATCGTTAATCTGAAATTTGAGTTTAAGAGGGCTTCATATTTTGTTGTTTATTTGTTAAATCCGCAGCCTAATCTGTGCGCCCCTTTTTAATCCTGAAATGAGTTTAGAGGCTTCTAGACAAAAATAAAAATAATTTGAACTAGAATAAAACCTCCTCAAATATGTTTCATGGGTGTAACTACAGATTTAGCTAAAAGTTTTAGAGAATTCCTAGCGGCTCAGTGGTTAGAGTTTGGCACTTCTGCAACTGAGGCCAGGGATTGATCCCTTGTTGGCGATTGCTGCCCTCCCCACCCCACCAAATTTTAAATGTACATTTTAAATGTTTAAAATCCCTCTTTGTTGCCTAAATTTTACCAAAATCAGGTGATGACACCACTAGCCTGACGAATGCTTCTGAGAAATGTGTTTCAGTCACTTCACGAAACTTTTTATATAGCTTTTAAAACTGCTAATATTTAAAGAATCCTAGAAATCTTAACTAAGATTTCCAAATCACAATTTACGTAAAATTTATACCTTTAGGTTTACAAGGATAAATCACTAATCTGTAACATCACCTTGGATATCTCATTGAATACAAAGTTGCAATATAAAATATATTTTGTTTGTTTTAAATACAGTTGTAGGCTCTCAGGTCAAGCCGAAAAAATGGAGATGCCAATAAGGGATTTTATTAAGTCATCAATTTCAGACTGGTAAAGTACTTCGTATCTTTAAAAGGGCACTTCCTCTACCGCATTTTAGATGCTTCATCTTTTGGCTGCTTCATTAGCTCCACCGTGACAGAGGATTCTCTTGGCATTTTGTTCCGTAATTGGTAGTTCTAATCATTTTAAAGTTCTTAGCTATTTTCTAAATTGAGATAATAATAAACAATAATAACCGCTATTTATTGATCTTCTTCATCAGGACGCATGTGTGCATGCTAAGTCAGTTCAGTCATGGCCGACTTCTTGCGACCCTATGGACTGTAGCCTGCCAGGCTCCTCTGTCCAAGGGAATCTCCAGGCAAATATACCAAAGTGAGTTACCATTTCCTCCTCCAGGCTACATTAGGATATCTTATACTAAAAAAGTAGGCATCGTTAATCTGAAATTTGAGTTTAAGAGGGCTTCATATTTTGTTGTTTATTTGTTAAATCCGGCAGCCTAATCTGTGCTATGTACCTCATATTCACTAAACTGTAGAGCATAACGAAGCCATGAAAGAGATTACATCCTGGTTATGGGTTGCCTTAAGAACGTTATCTAACCTCACTGTGCTTCAGCTTCCCCAACTAGAAGATCTCCATCTGCCCCCTAGGATTATGGTAAATATTTGATAAATTAGTATTTGCAAGCAAAGCGGATATTTGACCAATAAGCCTCCTGGATCCAATAAGTCTCCCGGTTCACTGGACATTCATTCTCATTAATCAAAGCTATGCTCCATATTATAAAACATTTTGACCATCAATAGGTGATGGAGGTGAAGATTGCAAAAGCTGGTTTAACCCCACCCTCCCCGCAGTCTCTTCCCGCCACGGGCCTCCATGGGCACAGTTTTCCTACCTGCGGACTCACGTCATTGCCAGTCCCTCTCCTGGCCACTGCCCTGGCCCCCTGAGATATTTAAATCCCACTGTCAGCTGCCCTTTGGCCCTTATGGCCTTTTGGCCTCTGGGCCGCCTGGCCCCTCTCTTTCCCTTCCCTTCTTCCTGGCTCTCCCTCTTGGACCCCTCACCCTCGTGGCCTCTCTCTCTCTGGGACCCTGCTCTCTCTCTGACACCCTCACTTCCCCCTGCTTGTCTCTCCCTCCAGGTTATGTCTATGTAGCCAGATCCCTCGTGGTGGCTCCTACCTAAGCCCAATACGAATAAACTTGACCCTGCCTGGAATCCCCTCCCACCCTCTTTTCTTCTTTTTTACACTTTTCTTACAGACGATGCCGAAACCCAGGATTCCTCAGGTGATAATAGGACGAGAGCTTGTGTGGGGACCCCTGAACACCTTCAGTCCCGATTGTCCTGAGAGTCTGACCCTTGGGGCTACATCTCTGGGGGCTGTCTCTCAGTGTGGTCTGTGACAGAACTGCAGAGGAGCCCTGGTGGCTGTGACACCTGAGGGCAAACCTGCTTGTGACGCCCCTCCCTTTCACACAGTGATTGTAGCTCCGTCCCCATTTACCTAGGTTCCTCTGAGCATCTTCTCATACCTTCATTTTGTTGTTTATTTGTTAAATCCGGCAGCCTAATCTGTGCTATGTACCTCATATTCACTAAACTGTAGAGCATAACGAAGCCATGAAAGAGATTACATCCTGGTTATGGGTTGCCTTAAGAACGTTATCTAACCTCACTGTGCTTCAGCTTCCCCAACTAGAAGATCTCCATCTGCCCCCTAGGATTATGGTAAATATTTGATAAATTAGTATTTGCAAGCAAAGCGGATATTTGACCAATAAGCCTCCTGGATCCAATAAGTCTCCCGGTTCACTGGACATTCATTCTCATTAATCAAAGCTATGCTCCATATTATAAAACATTTTGACCATCAATAGGTGATGGAGGTGAAGATTGCAAAAGCTGGTTTAACCCCACCCTCCCCGCAGTCTCTTCCCGCCACGGGCCTCCATGGGCACAGTTTTCCTACCTGCGGACTCACGTCATTGCCAGTCCCTCTCCTGGCCACTGCCCTGGCCCCCTGAGATATTTAAATCCCACTGTCAGCTGCCCTTTGGCCCTTAGGGCCCTTTTTTGGCCTCTGGGCCGCCTGGCCCCTCTCTTTCCTTCACTTCTTCCTGGCTCTCCCTCTTGGACCCCTCACCCTCGTGGCCTCTCTCTCTCTGGGACCCTGCTCTCTCTCTGACACCCTCACTTCCCCCTGCTTGTCTCTCCCTCCAGGTTATGTCTATGTAGCCAGATCCCTCGTGGTGGCTCCTACCTAAGCCCAATACGAATAAACTTGACCCTGCCTGGAATCCCCTCCCACCCTCTTTTCTTCTTTTTTACACTTTTCTTACAGACGATGCCGAAACCCAGGATTCCTCAGGTGATAATAGGACGAGAGCTTGTGTGGGGACCCCTGAACACCTTCAGTCCCGATTGTCCTGAGAGTCTGACCCTTGGGGCTACATCTCTGGGGGCTGTCTCTCAGTGTGGTCTGTGACAGAACTGCAGAGGAGCCCTGGTGGCTGTGACACCTGAGGGCAAACCTGCTTGTGACGCCCCTCCCTTTCACACAGTGATTGTAGCTCCGTCCCCATTTACCTAGGTTCCTCTGAGCATCTTCTCATCACCAGGGCTTCAGCCTTTTCCTTGGACCTTTTTTTGTTTTCGCTTTTTTCCTCAATAGGTATATACCATTCCCAAGAATGCCACCTCTCACACTGTGTGCTTAATAAGAATTAACTCCTACTACTCTTATCACATCAATCTCCATGACAATCCAGAAATGGAAGCTATTATTATCTCTCATTTTATAGATAAAAAGCTAAAGGAGTTTAGTCATGTGCTCAGGGTCCCCCTTATCCTCTGATTTCAGAACTGTAGCTCTTAGTCACCATGCAATCGACACCCACTGTTGTCTCTCCTCTGTTTTCTCCAGTAAATCAGAATTAACTTAAACCTCCTTTCATAACACGTTTTCAAATATTTAAGTGTATTTATTTCTTACGCAGTCCCTGAATCTTCTTCTCTGAATGCTGAGTTTTCATCAAATATCACCATACTTTTTCATAATTACTACTATTCACTCACCTGGTTTTCTAAACACCCTGCAGGTTGCTCACTGCCAGTGGATTTCCCTATTACAGTCAACACATTTTTCACCATTTGGCTTACTTCCTCGTAAGTGGCTCCCTGAACAGACTGGGCAAAAAATATGGTAGCTCTGAAACAAAAATACATATAAATGTTTAAGAAACAGACATGCCCCATGTTTTTCTCAAGGTTCGTTTTTTGTTTTTTTTGTTGTGGTTTTTGTTTTTTAAAAAAGTATTTTCTTCCTGATTGTCTCATCAGCTTTTTTTTTTTTTTCCCGGTGGGGGGTGGGCGGGTTGGGGAGGGGGCGGGGCGGGGGGGCCACTACTATTGGTCTTTAATTTATCTGTTTTCATCCATCTTTGTTTCTTGGTCCGTATGGGCCTCCCATCACAGTGGCCTCCGTTGTTGCAGAGCACTGGCTCTGGTCGCATGCGCTCCAGAGCTCCAACCCGTAATTGGACACATGGGTCGCCAGGCCCGGGATCGGGGCTGTCTCTCAGTGTGGTCTGTGACAGAACTGCAGAGGAGCCCTGGTGGCTGTGACACCTGAGGGCAAACCTGCTTGTGACGCCCCTCCCTTTCACACAGTGATTGTAGCTCCGTCCCCATTTACCTAGGTTCCTCTGAGCATCTTCTCATCACCAGGGCTTCAGCCTTTTCCTTGGACCTTTTTTTGTTTTCGCTTTTTTCCTCAATAGGTATATACCATTCCCAAGAATGCCACCTCTCACACTGTGTGCTTAATAAGAATTAACTCCTACTACTCTTATCACATCAATCTCCATGACAATCCAGAAATGGAAGCTATTATTATCTCTCATTTTATAGATAAAAAGCTAAAGGAGTTTAGTCATGTGCTCAGGGTCCCCCTTATCCTCTGATTTCAGAACTGTAGCTCTTAGTCACCATGCAATCGACACCCACTGTTGTCTCTCCTCTGTTTTCTCCAGTAAATCAGAATTAACTTAAACCTCCTTTCATAACACGTTTTCAAATATTTAAGTGTATTTATTTCTTACGCAGTCCCTGAATCTTCTTCTCTGAATGCTGAGTTTTCATCAAATATCACCATACTTTTTCATAATTACTACTATTCACTCACCTGGTTTTCTAAACACCCTGCAGGTTGCTCACTGCCAGTGGATTTCCCTATTACAGTCAACACATTTTTCACCATTTGGCTTACTTCCTCGTAAGTGGCTCCCTGAACAGACTGGGCAAAAAATATGGTAGCTCTGAAACAAAAATACATATAAATGTTTAAGAAACAGACATGCCCCATGTTTTTCTCAAGGTTCGTTTTTGGGTTTTTTTGTTTTTGTTTTTGTTTTTAAAAAAATTAGTTTCTTCCTGAATTTCTCAGCAGCTTTTTTTTTTTTTTCCCGGTGGGTGGTGGGCGGATTGGGGAGGGAGCGGGGCGGGTGGGCCACTACTATTGGTCTTTAATTTATCTGTTTTCATCCATCTTTGTTTCTTGGTCCGTATGGGCCTCCCATCACAGTGGCCTCCGTTGTTGCAGAGCACTGGCTCTGGGCGCATGCGCTCCAGAGCTCCAACTCAGTAATTGGACACATGGGTCCAGCCGCTCCACGGCACCTGGGATCTTCCCAGGCCAGGGATGAAACCGGCGCCCCTTGCACTGCAAGGCGGTGTCCTTACCCACTGGACCACCAGGGAAGCCCCTTGGTTTGTTTTTGATGTCTGTGATAGTGTAACCTGTTTAGGGGATGACTTTTGCTAAAATTGTACATGAAATTTTATCCATCTAGAAGAAATGTGCATCTTCTTCTTGTCCCTTTCTTCTATAAACATACATGTATCTGTTAACAATGAAAATAAGTGGGTTTTGCCTAAAATTGGTTCCTCCTTTTGCGGTCATCCACCCACTGCCCTGTGTCCATAATTGAAAGTTTCTCCGTCCTTTGTAGTCTTTTTTTAAGCAAAGAATTAGTCAGTAGACCTTTGCCTGAGTCTACTCCCAGTGTGATGAAGGTCTGATCATTGATTGACCCAAAGCATTACTTTCACAGGTTTCTGTGTGCAGTCAATATCTGTAACACATTCTTTTAAATTGATTATTAGAATCTTCAGAAGGGCGGACCATAAAGATAGCATTCAAAAGAACAGCATACTTCTACCAATAACCAAAAACAGAACATTTTATGGCCTATTATTTGCTACTAGGATTAAACAGTATTCAGAATAGAGAATATGGATCTATCATCCTATTGGTACCAATGATAAAAGTCTCTGAATTCATATACAGTTGCCATTAATCAGACATTATTCTTCAGTTTCTAAAATCTGATTTTGTTTGTCCCATGGATTTACAAGGAATCTAGAGGTTGAGATTAACATCTAAGGCATGTGCCAACAGTTCCTCTTCAATATCAACCTGATATTCAACATAAATAACTTTACTAACATTGTCGTTTGCTTTTATTTTTTAAAACTCGTAGAGCTATCCAATTTCATACAACTATCTAACTTAAATTTTCATTGCTTTGCATACTTAAAGTGCATTTATACAAGCAAAACTTACAGGCCAACTAAATTCGTCCCTGCAGAACATGGAGAAGAATCCAAAATGGAATCTGGAAAGCAAGATAAATTTCATGAGAAATAGGGTTTTCAACTGCAATGAGGAAAATCGTCGCTGAAAGATATAATGTTTGTGTCTCAGTTACAACCATACAATTTTAGAACTGAGAAGACATTAGGAATCACCTATCCAACTATCTTAATGTTGTACTTGAGAATACTAGGAAACTTAGAATTAAAGTTAGTGAGGATAATTTATAGTAGACAACACTGAAATTCAGATTTTATTATCTCCAATATTTTAGAACCACTGAACAGTCCACCGATAGTGTTAAACACTGACATGATTTTGTAAAACTCATGTCCTCCTATAAAGATACAAATGTATCATTAATTTTAATCTATTCACCAATTAAATATTTATCCTTTGTGTGGAGCAATAAGTGTGATAAATAAATCAAAGCAAATGACTATAAATACACATTTAAAAATTTACATATAGGAAAAAGGCAAAAGAAAAACACAAAATATCTTACCTATTCCATATGCATTTTTATGCATTGTTCTGGAATCACTAAAACTCAGCAGCAAAAGTAAAAAGAATGATACCACCCACTTCATGGTTGCTAATTATTTCGTTGC
Organism: Tragulus kanchil; assembly: GCA_022376925.1. Lineage (NCBI taxonomy): Eukaryota > Metazoa > Chordata > Mammalia > Artiodactyla > Tragulidae > Tragulus > Tragulus kanchil. The sequence continues at coordinate 157,052,883 of JAIOJX010000025.1, read as the reverse complement.
TGGCAGTGATGATCGGGGCAGAATATTGAAAACTGTGCTGAACTTCTTTTATAGTTATCTCTGGTAAGGCCTGTTAACTAGTAATCTTTTGTCAGTATTCTTGTTGCTCTCTTTCCTTACGTTTCAGATAGGATGACTCACTAATAATTAACAGCACAGGGATTATTTGTGTTTTATGTTCAAGGACACAGACCTCCTTTGGGTGGAAAAGGGGAGGAGGGTGAAACTTGCCATCTCATCCCATTTTGCAAATATAACAAATATTCTTCCCAAGCTACTGAGTATTCAAAGAGGTGACTTTTTCCTGAACTGCACAACAGAAGTTAATAGGGCCGTAGATAAAAGACATCAGACTTTGTGTGAAATTCAACCAAATGCACTAACTCATTCCTGCCATTTAATCAGAAGGACAGTACAATGTCACAGTTCAACATGAGGGCTTGGGGACAGGTAACTTTTGAAGAGTTGTTTTAACTTTTCTGAAATTTATTTTCAACATCTACAATATAAGGAGCGTGAGAGAATTCTTTCATGATTAAATAAATTAATCAGTGTAAATGGCTAAGAAGAGGGCCTTGCACAGAGTGGCACTTCATAGGAGGGAGTTTTATTTATTCATTCAACAAAAAGATGAAGCCAGCATACCAGGCACTGTTTTTTGATGGGAATAATTAGCAACAAGAAACATGGGCCACTCCTGCTCTAACCGACTTTACCATCTAACAGGGGAGGCAGACAGTGATTATCAGCAATCACAACATGGTGCAATGGATAAATAAAGTGAGAAGTGGAAACCCTGATATGTTTGGAGGGGGTCAGAGAAGGCTTCCTGGAGGAAGCACCCTCTTAGCAGGGACCAGTTAAAAAAGCAAAAAAAAGTGGTGAAACAAACTAAGACTGCAAGGAGGTCAAGTATTTATTTTATTTTTTTGTGGAGCAATAAGTGTGATAAATAAATCAAAGCAAATGACTATAAATACACATTTAAAAATTTACATATAGGAAAAAGGCAAAAGAAAAACACAAAATATCTTACCTATTCCATATGCATTTTTATGCATTGTTCTGGAATCACTAAAACTCAGCAGCAAAAGTAAAAAGAATGATACCACCCACTTCATGGTTGCTAATTATTTCGTTGCTGGCAGTGATGATCGGGGCAGAATATTGAAAACTGTGCTGAACTTCTTTTATAGTTATCTCTGGTAAGGCCTGTTAACTAGTAATCTTTTGTCAGTATTCTTGTTGCTCTCTTTCCTTACGTTTCAGATAGGATGACTCACTAATAATTAACAGCACAGGGATTATTTGTGTTTTATGTTCAAGGACACAGACCTCCTTTGGGTGGAAAAGGGGAGGAGGGTGAAACTTGCCATCTCATCCCATTTTGCAAATATAACAAATATTCTTCCCAAGCTACTGAGTATTCAAAGAGGTGACTTTTTCCTGAACTGCACAACAGAAGTTAATAGGGCCGTAGATAAAAGACATCAGACTTTGTGTGAAATTCAACCAAATGCACTAACTCATTCCTGCCATTTAATCAGAAGGACAGTACAATGTCACAGTTCAACATGAGGGCTTGGGGACAGGTAACTTTTGAAGAGTTGTTTTAACTTTTCTGAAATTTATTTTCAACATCTACAATATAAGGAGCGTGAGAGAATTCTTTCATGATTAAATAAATTAATCAGTGTAAATGGCTAAGAAGAGGGCCTTGCACAGAGTGGCACTTCATAGGAGGGAGTTTTATTTATTCATTCAACAAAAAGATGAAGCCAGCATACCAGGCACTGTTTTTTGATGGGAATAATTAGCAACAAGAAACATGGGCCACTCCTGCTCTAACCGACTTTACCATCTAACAGGGGAGGCAGACAGTGATTATCAGCAATCACAACATGGTGCAATGGATAAATAAAGTGAGAAGTGGAAACCCTGATATGTTTGGAGGGGGTCAGAGAAGGCTTCCTGGAGGAAGCACCCTCTTAGCAGGGACCAGTTAAAAAAGAAAAAAAACAGTGGTGAAACAAACTAAGACTGCAAGGAGGTCAAACCAGTCAATTCTAAAGAAAATCAACCCTTCAATTGAAGCTGGAATACTTTGGCCACCTGATATGAAGCACTGACTTATTGGAAAAGACCGTGATGCTGGGAAAGATTGAGGGCAATAGGAAAAGGGGATGACAGAGGATGAGATGGTTGGATGGCATCACTCAACGGACAAGAGTCTGAGCAAAATCCGAGAGATGGTGAAGGACCGGGAAGCCTGGTGTGCTGCAGTCCGTGGGTTCATAAAGAGTCAGACACAATTGAGCGATTGAACAGCAACGTTAGGAGGCCCGTTAGGAAGTCAGGCAAATGTAGAAAGCAGTGGAAAGGCCCACAAGTGAGGGCCAGTGCAGCATAATTAAGGAACTAAAAGAAATGCAATGACAATGAAGCACAAAGTTAAAAGATGAGGGGACATATCCTAGAAAGGGACTTCCTGGCAGAGTGAGCAGGGCCACATCTCAAAGACCTTCTAAGTCAGGTTTACACCTCATCCTAAGATAACAGAGTCTACAAAAGGGAGCTAATAAAACACACATTTATGCTTTGAAACCATCTCTTTGTTGTAAAAATAGACAAGATTGTGATATGGAGACCTGTTAGAAAGTTTTGTTTTGTTTCTTTCTTTTCTTTGTCTTTTTTTAAGAAAGTTTTTACAATAATATGATCCAACAAGTGCCCTGAATGAGTAGCACTAAAAAGAAATAGAGTTGAGGATGAGAGGAAGTGAAATGAATGAGTTCACATTAAAAGGACGTGTGTTTACTTTTGCATATATTATGCTTAGTTTTGCATATAATGTTATATAATAACATTAAAAGAATGTGTGTTTAGTTTTGCATATATTGAAGTTTACGACAGAGTGACCAGCTTACTCTGGTTTATGCCCATTAGTGTAATTATTAAGCAGAACACCATGGCTTGCAAGTTTGCAGTAAGACCTCTGCTTGAGAACGTGAAGGGCAGTTGAATAGTAATCATTAGGTTATAGGTAGTTATCATAGCCCTGTGATGGGATGAGAAAGACTGATTGTAGTGAAAAGCAGCACTCAGAAGAACATGAAATTTCAAAAGACAAACCCTAAAGAGGAGCTGTGGGCCAGACTTGGTCTGCTAACTGCAAACAACCTTTGATGTATATGTGCCATTGCTCAAAGTGTCGTCCAAAGTACACTGTTCACGTCAAATGTTTCCATTGCCTTAATTCTGATCCTGTTTACTTTTCAATAAATCTTTAAAACTGCTCAGAAACCACATAGCACGGTAAACTGGACTTTAGGATCAGGCAAATGCTAACCTTGGCTGTAACAATTATTAGCCATTATGACCTAGGGCAAATAATCTCTCTGATTCTTAGTTTTCTCACATGTAAAATGAAAATGATAATTTCCCCCCTCAAAGTATCCTGTGCATAGGTGGAATAATGTGTTTAAAGTGTCTGATACCTAACAGACATTTTTTAAAATAATGGTCATTATTGTATTGCCATTAGTGTTAAATAATAGAATTACTTTTCTTCAAAGCAGTTAAGCTGTACATACAGTTGCCAGAAAATGCCTTCTCTCAGACGATGATTCCTTGTTCTGATTCCTGCTACTGATTCCTTGTTCTTTGTTCATTTGACTGGTTGGTTGTTTGAAAGCTTGGGGAGAGGGTGCTTAATCTCGCTTCCTCTTCCTCATTGACACTTGTAAAAGCTGTATTCATTCTTTAAGATTTATATCAAATAATTTTCCATGAATGTATCTCTGATTACCCCCTGAAGAGATATAAATTCTCTCTCTTTTGGCAGCCTGTGACATCTTTTAAGATTGTTTTTGGCGGTTTCCCTGGTGGTCCAGTGGGGAAGGACACTGCCTTGCACTGCAAGGGGCGCCAGTTCAATCTCTGGCCTGGGAAGATCCCACGTGCTGCGGAGAGACTGGACTTGATGTGTCCAATTGCCGAGCCGGAGCTCTGGAGCGCATGCGCCCAGAGCCGGTGCTCTGCGACAACAGAGACCACTGCGATGGGAGGCCCACACGGGCCAAAGAACAAAGATGGATGAAAATAGATAAATGAAAGACCAATAGAAGTGGCCCGCCCGCTCCCCTCTCTCCCCAACCTGCCCCTCCCGCCCCCAAAAAGATTGTTTTTTTCTTGGTACTACTTCATGTTTTCACACCACAGTCATCTTCAACGTTATGCAGTTCTTCCTGGAGAGCTGAATTCTTGGATTCAAGGACTCATCTTCCCAGCTCCTGCAGCACCTGACACAACCGTGGGCACAAAGTAGACCTTTCTATGCAGAAACTGAGTGGCACTGAGCCAGATTTTTGGAGTCAGGGCTTATGCACTAACAGTCCTCACTCACTCATTTGACATAAATGCTAACCAGACAGTATTACTGAAATGTCTGAATTCAAATTTTCTCTGACAGGGTCTAGAGGCTGTGGGCCAGATTTGCGAAGAGGACAGTGCCTAGAGTCCTGGTGAGGAAGCTGATGAAGCTCTTCTGTGATGACATGCTTTCTCTGATGATGAAATGCTTATGCCTCATCTCTTCCCAGATATTACAGTCAAAGCAGAGTATGATCAATAACAAAGGGGTTTTCTCACCTTACGCCATCCTCAGCATACCTGCGAAAACACTCCCTGTCCTTTGCAAAGTGGAGAGGTGGCTCATCGTCATAGGAGCTTCAGAAAAATCTCCTACATGGTCCAGAGGTTCCACACACTGTTATGGACTGAATGTCTCAAAACTCATATGTTGAAGCCCTAACCCGCCGCTCTGATAGTATTTGAACACAGGGCCATTGGCAAGTCATTAGGTTTCAATGAAGCCGTGAGTGCAAGGGGCCCCAGAACGGGATTCGTGTCCTTATAAGAACAGACACCAGAGGGCGCGCGTGCGTTTATAGTCTCTCTCCCCCTGCCTCTGTCTCATTTCTCTCTCCTCCTTGTGAGGACCCAGTGAGAAGGTGGCCATCTACAAGCCAGCTAGTAAGCACTCACCTGAAACTGAACCCTACTAGATACCTATCTTGGAATTTCCAGCATCAAGAACTATGAGAGAATAAATTTCTGTTGTTTAAGCCACCTACTCCATGTCTTTTCGTTATGACAACCCAAATTGACTAAAGTATACACACACACACCTGTAAATATGCATTATTTCTCGTGAGAAATACACAGAATAAAAGTAGAATTACTATTTATCATTCTGAAGCCAATCACACCACATCCAAGAACATAGACTACCTCTTTCCAAACAGGTTCTTTTTATTTAGAGAAATGTGACTTGTTTTTTGATGTTCTTGAAAAAATAAGAACATACGTGCTCTCCAGTATTCCGTGGAAGGTAAGACATTTGGGAGTGGATTGTGTTGTGTACTCATAATTTCTCTCATGAGAAAGGTAATAGCACGTATAGCTAAAGGATCCAAACACATCCCCACTGCCATCTTCAACACCTCATGATCCTTCTTGAGTTAAGTCAGCTTTGCCTCAAGCCACGCATCTGTCGTCCACCCCATCACAAAGTTAGGGGGGTCAGGTCTCTCATCCAGGACTGTTCTGACCATTGGAGAGCCAGCCCTTGCGCAGTGGGAAGAAGCAGTGGACTGAATCACTGAGTAGGGTTGTGGTGTTCTACATTTTTCCCCCTCATTTCAATTTAAAAAAGAAATCAAGGGAGCATCTTTCCCATAGTGCAGAGGCATTCTTAGTTTGGGCAGGTATTCTTCTTACCAGCCTCTGGAGCTAACTCTGCGCTCTGTTCCTTTAGAACTTCTGTTCTAGTACCCAAGTGTCAAGCCCAGTGACATGGGCTATCCGAAAACTAGGTGTTCATCTGCCTTGTTTATTTATTTATTTGTTTGCCAGAGGCGCAGCGTGGCGGTTGGCAAGTCATTAGGTTTCAATGAAGCCGTGAGTGCAAGGGGCCCCAGAACGGGATTCGTGTCCTTATAAGAACAGACACCAGAGGGCGCGCGTGCGTTTATAGTCTCTCTCCCCCTGCCTCTGTCTCATTTCTCTCTCCTCCTTGTGAGGACCCAGTGAGAAGGTGGCCATCTACAAGCCAGCTAGTAAGCACTCACCTGAAACTGAACCCTACTAGATACCTATCTTGGAATTTCCAGCATCAAGAACTATGAGAGAATAAATTTCTGTTGTTTAAGCCACCTACTCCATGTCTTTTCGTTATGACAACCCAAATTGACTAAAGTATACACACACACACCTGTAAATATGCATTATTTCTCGTGAGAAATACACAGAATAAAAGTAGAATTACTATTTATCATTCTGAAGCCAATCACACCACATCCAAGAACATAGACTACCTCTTTCCAAACAGGTTCTTTTTATTTAGAGAAATGTGACTTGTTTTTTGATGTTCTTGAAAAAATAAGAACATACGTGCTCTCCAGTATTCCGGGGTAAGGTAAGACATTTGGGAGTGGATTGTGTTGTGTACTCATAATTTCTCTCATGAGAAAGGTAATAGCACGTATAGCTAAAGGATCCAAACACATCCCCACTGCCATCTTCAACACCTCATGATCCTTCTTGAGTTAAGTCAGCTTTGCCTCAAGCCACGCATCTGTCGTCCACCCCATCACAAAGTTAGGGGGGTCAGGTCTCTCATCCAGGACTGTTCTGACCATTGGAGAGCCAGCCCTTGCGCAGTGGGAAGAAGCAGTGGACTGAATCACTGAGTAGGGTTGTGGTGTTCTACATTTTTCCCCCTCATTTCAATTTAAAAAAGAAATCAAGGGAGCATCTTTCCCATAGTGCAGAGGCATTCTTAGTTTGGGCAGGTATTCTTCTTACCAGCCTCTGGAGCTAACTCTGCGCTCTGTTCCTTTAGAACTTCTGTTCTAGTACCCAAGTGTCAAGCCCAGTGACATGGGCTATCCGAAAACTAGGTGTTCATCTGCCTTGTTTATTTATTTATTTGTTTGTTTATCTATTTTTGGCTTTGCTGGGTTTTCACTGCTGCCACAGGCTCTTCTCTAGTTGCAGGGAGTGGGGATTCCTCTCTAGTTGAAGTGAGTAGGATTTTCTTGTGGCGGTGACTTCTCTTGTTGTGGAGCTCGGGCTCTAGGGCACACAGACTTCAGTAGTTGTGGCACATGGGCTCAACAGTTGCGGCTCCAAGGCTCTAGAGCACAGGCTATTTGTGTCTCATGGGCTTAGTTCCTCCACAGCATGTGGGATCTTCCCAGATCAGGGATCAAACCCGTGTCTCCTGCATTGGCAGGTCAACTCTTTACCACTGAGCTACCAGGGACGCCCCATCTGCCTTGCTGATGCCTTGTTGATGACGCCTTCATCGCTGGAAGGTGCTTGTGACTCCTGATACTCAAATGTATAACTTCTCAGATTATTATTCCATCCGAGGTCCTGCTTACCTTCCCTCTGGCAAAGGGTGATGTTTGTCCAGGGTCCTGTGGTGGTAGAGAGGGGACATGAGGAACGTGAAGAACCGTCTGTGGCTGAGTAGGATCTGCCAGTGACAAGGAGTGTCCACCTCAGGACTCTGCTTCCACCCCAGTGACTGTGCACTAAAATGAGGGTAGAGTCCCTGCCCCCTCCATCTTTGGACCAAGAAACCTACAGGGTCCAAGGCCATTTTCAGAATCTCCCCTCCTAGCCTCCCAGGCTTTCCAGCTACTGACCTCCTAGGATGACCTTATCAAGACAGACCTTGAAAAGGGTACATAGCGGGATTTGGCAAAGAGGTCAGCCGGTTCCAAGGACAAGGAGGAGAAGAAGAAAGACAAGGACAAGTAAAGGCAAAGATCTTCAATGTTGAAACTGAAAACTTCTAGTCTTATGTTAATCTGGGTGTTTACATTAAAATGCGTCACCTAGCCCTGAGGCCTGGAGACTGTCCCATCTCATGTTAATGTTGTGGGTGTGGGCCTACAGAGCCTTTACAACCTTAAGATATTCTTAAGATATCTTTTGATTTATTGTTTTGGTAACTGACTGGAAGATACAAATTGTCATGCTTCAACTGGCTTTGTGGGGATACTCTTCTACCCCCCTTCCAGTGTCTATGCTGGAAGCTTTTCCCTATCCTTTCATACTTTAATAAACTTTTCACTGCACAAAGCTCTGAGTGACCATCGCAGAGTCTTTTGATCCCAATGTGAATTCTTCTCCATTGGAGATTAAGAATCCAACACTGTTCACAGCAACCTACTGTCATCTATCACCTATCAACTTCACATCACAGGGTTTTCTCTTCTATACCACCCTCCAGCCCCACCCCACCACCAACCTCTTGCCCCTGACTTTTGGCTCAGGACAGTCCCACACTAGTGCTCTTGGAGGCCCGGGCACAAGGTGGAAGATCAGTGTCAGCCATGAAGGGTACCCTGGTCAGGCTACCACTCAGGACTTTGAGGTCACATGAGGCTGTGATGTCTAGTACCCACCCAGCTCATGGAGGCCACATATTTCAGGTCCAAGCCTTCCTCCCTGTTTGGTCATGAGGACCCTGACCTTTCAGTAGTCCTAACACCCAGATCAGGGCCTGCAGGTAATTGGTCTCTCACTTAGAAACATGGGGCTAATTTTTCTGATTAAAGAAAATAAAATGTGCTGAGCTATCATTTGTATAATAAGTGTTCAGCCCACCCAAACAGTATGGACTTCTCTCTGTTACTTACAACAGCCCAAGTGGTCATACTTCTTATTCTTTGTAACAATGAATTCTTTCCTTAATTCATTTATTCACTTGAGATTCATTTATTCTCTTGAGATTCTTAAGGCCAGTGTTTTTAAGGAACCAGTCTGTAGGGTCCAGATATCAACTGACTAAGTCAGTGAATAAAGGCTCTGTACTGAGTTTAGTTCAGATCAGTCACTCTGTTCTGTCCGACACTTTGCAAACCCATGGACTGCAGCACACCAGGCTTCCCTGTCTTCACCATCTCCCAGAGCTTGCTCAAACTCATGTCCATTGACTCAGTGATGCCATCCAGCCATCTCATCCTCTGTTGTCCCCTTCTCCTTCTGCCTTCTTTTCCCAGCAACAGGGTCTTTTTCAATAAGTCATCTCTACACATTGGGTAGCCAAATTATTGGAGCTAGGGCTTCGGCATCAGTCCTTCCAATGAATATTCAGGGTTGATTTCCTTTAGGATTGATTGGTTCAATTTCCTTGCAGTCCAAGGGACTCTCAAGAGTCTTCTCCAACACCACAGTTTAAAGGCATCAATTCTTCATTGCTCAGATTTCTTTATGGTCCAACTCTCACGTCTATACATGACTACTGGAAAACTCATAGCTTTGATTATGTGGACCTTTGTTCGCAAAGTGATATCTCTTAGATGCCATGATCTTTGTATTTTTGAATGTTGAGTTGTAAGTCAACTTTTCAACTCTCCTCTTTCACATTCATCAAGAGGCTCTTTAGTTCCTCTTCACTTTTTGCCATAAGGGCGGTATAATGTGCATACCTGAAGTTATTGATATTTCTTCTGGCAATCTTGATTCCAACTTATGCTTCATCAATACCAGCATTTCCCATGATGTACTCTGCACATAAGTCAAATAAGCAGGGTGACAATATACAGGCTTGATGTACTACTTTCCCAATTTGGATCTAGTCCATTGTCCCATGTCAAGTTCTGTTACTTCTTGACTTCCATACAGGTTTCTCAGGAGGCAGGTAAGGTGGTCTGGTATTCCCATTTCTTCAAGAATTTTTCATTTTGTTGTGATCTACACAGTCAAAGACTTTAGCATAGTCAATGTAACAGAAGTAGATTGTTCTCTGGTTCCACTCTCTGTCTTTTCTGAATCCAGCTTTTTACATCTGGAAGTTCTTAGTTCACATATTGTTGAAGCCTAGCTTAAAGGGTTTTTAGCATTATTTAGCTAACATATGAAATGAGTGCAATTGTACAGTAGTTTGAACATTCTTTGGAATTTCCCTTCTTTGAGATTGAAATGAAAACTGACCTTTTCCAATCCTGTGGCCACTGCTGAGTTTTCCAAACTTGCTGGAATGTCAAGTGCAACACTTTAACAGCACCATCTTTTAGGATTTGAAATAGCCCACCTGGAATTCCATCACCTCCACTAGCTTTGTTTGTAGTGATGCTTACTTAAGCCCACTAGACTTTGCATTCCAAGATGTCTGGCTCTAAGTGAGTGATCACACCAGTGTGATCATCCGAGTCATTAAGATCTTTTTTGTATAGTTCTTCTGTGTATTCTTGCCACCTCTTCTTAATATCTTCTACTTTTGTTAGGTTCATACCGTATCTGTCCTGTATTGTGTCCATCTTTGCATGAAATTTCCCCTTGGTATCTCTAATTTTCTAGTCTTTCTCATTCTATTGTTTTTCACTATTTGTTTGCATTATTCACTTAGTAAGGCTTTCTTATCACTGCTTGCTATGCTCTGGAATCTTGCATTCAGGTGGGTATATATTTCCTTTTTTCCTTTGCCTTTCACTTCTCTTTCTCAGCTATTTGTAAGGCCTCCTCAGACAACAATTTTGTCTTTAATTTTTCTTGGGAATGGTTTAGATCAATCATTTTTGAGTTTTCCATTTACTATATGCTTCTTCTGGCAATCTTGATTCCAACTTATGCTTCATCAATACCAGCATTTCCCATGATGTACTCTGCACATAAGTCAAATAAGCAGGGTGACAATATACAGGCTTGATGTACTACTTTCCCAATTTGGATCTAGTCCATTGTCCCATGTCAAGTTCTGTTACTTCTTGACTTCCATACAGGTTTCTCAGGAGGCAGGTAAGGTGGTCTGGTATTCCCATTTCTTCAAGAATTTTTCATTTTGTTGTGATCTACACAGTCAAAGACTTTAGCATAGTCAATGTAACAGAAGTAGATTGTTCTCTGGTTCCACTCTCTGTCTTTTCTGAATCCAGCTTTTTACATCTGGAAGTTCTTAGTTCACATATTGTTGAAGCCTAGCTTAAAGGGTTTTTAGCATTATTTAGCTAACATATGAAATGAGTGCAATTGTACAGTAGTTTGAACATTCTTTGGAATTTCCCTTCTTTCGGATTGGAATGAAAACTGACCTTTTCCAATCCTGTGGCCACTGCTGAGTTTTCCAAACTTGCTGGAATGTCAAGTGCAACACTTTAACAGCACCATCTTTTAGGATTTGAAATAGCCCACCTGGAATTCCATCACCTCCACTAGCTTTGTTTGTAGTGATGCTTACTTAAGCCCACTAGACTTTGCATTCCAAGATGTCTGGCTCTAAGTGAGTGATCACACCAGTGTGATCATCCGAGTCATTAAGATCTTTTTTGTATAGTTCTTCTGTGTATTCTTGCCACCTCTTCTTAATATCTTCTACTTTTGTTAGGTTCATACCGTATCTGTCCTGTATTGTGTCCATCTTTGCATGAAATTTCCCCTTGGTATCTCTAATTTTCTAGTCTTTCTCATTCTATTGTTTTTCACTATTTGTTTGCATTATTCACTTAGTAAGGCTTTCTTATCACTGCTTGCTATGCTCTGGAATCTTGCATTCAGGTGGGTATATATTTCCTTTTTTCCTTTGCCTTTCACTTCTCTTTTCTCAGCTATTTGTAAGGCCTCCTCAGACAACAATTTTGTCTTTTTGCATTTATTTTTCTTGGGAATGGTTTAGATCACTGCTTTTTGTTACAAGAGTATTACAAACCCCAGTCCATAGTTCTTCAGGTACTCTATCAGATCTGTTCCCTTGAATCTAGTTGTCACTTTCACTGTATTATCATAAGAGATTTGATTTAACTCACACCTGAATTGCCTAGTGGCTTTCCCTACTTTCCTCAATTTAAGTTTGAATTTGCAATGAGGGTTTCATGATCTGAGCCACAGTCAGCTCCCAGTCTTATTTTTGCTGACTGTATAGAGCTTCTCCACCTTTGGCTGCAAAGAATATATTCAATTTGAGTTCTGTATTGACCATCTGGTGATGTCCACGTGTAGAGTCATCGCGTGTGTTGTTGGAAGAGGGGGTATGCTATAATCAGTGTTTTATTGGTAAAACTCTGTTAGCCTTTGCCCTGCTTCATTTCGTACTCTAAGATCAAACTTGTCTGTTACTCCAGGTATCTCTTGACCTCCTACTTTTGCATTCCAGTTGCTAATGATGAAAAGGACATCTTTGTGTGTGTATGTTGGTTCTAGAAGGTCTTGTAGGTCTTGACAGAACCATTCCACTTCAGCTTTTTCAGCATTAGTGGTTGGGGCATAGACTTAGATCACTGTTGAATAGTTTGCCTTGGAAATCAATCGAGTTCATTCTGTTGTTTTTGAGATTGTACCCAAGTACTACATTTTGGACTCCTTTCTTGACAATCAGGGCTGCTCCATTTCTTCTATGGGATTCTTGCCCACAGTAGTGGATAAAATGGTCATCTGGATTAAATTTGCTCATTCCTGTCCATTTTAGTTCATGGATTCCTAAAATGTAAATGTTCATTCTTGCCATCTACTTTTGTTAGGTTCATACCGTATCTGTCCTGTATTGTGTCCATCTTTGCATGAAATTTCCCCTTGGTATCTCTAATTTTCTAGTCTTTCTCATTCTATTGTTTTTCACTATTTGTTTGCATTATTCACTTAGTAAGGCTTTCTTATCACTGCTTGCTATGCTCTGGAATCTTGCATTCAGGTGGGTATATATTTCCTTTTTTCCTTTGCCTTTCACTTCTCTTTTCTCAGCTATTTGTAAGGCCTCCTCAGACAACAATTTTGTCTTTTGCATTTATTTTTCTTGGGAATGGTTTAGATCACTGCTTTTTGTTACAAGAGTATTACAAACCCCAGTCCATAGTTCTTCAGGTACTCTATCAGATCTGTTCCCTTGAATCTAGTTGTCACTTTCACTGTATTATCATAAGAGATTTGATTTAACTCACACCTGAATTGCCTAGTGGCTTTCCCTACTTTCCTCAATTTAAGTTTGAATTTGCAATGAGGGTTTCATGATCTGAGCCACAGTCAGCTCCCAGTCTTATTTTTGCTGACTGTATAGAGCTTCTCCACCTTTGGCTGCAAAGAATATATTCAATTTGAGTTCTGTATTGACCATCTGGTGATGTCCACGTGTAGAGTCATCGCGTGTGTTGTTGGAAGAGGGGGTATGCTATAATCAGTGTTTTATTGGTAAAACTCTGTTAGCCTTTGCCCTGCTTCATTTCGTACTCTAAGATCAAACTTGTCTGTTACTCCAGGTATCTCTTGACCTCCTACTTTTGCATTCCAGTTGCTAATGATGAAAAGGACATCTTTGTGTGTGTATGTTGGTTCTAGAAGGTCTTGTAGGTCTTGACAGAACCATTCCACTTCAGCTTTTTCAGCATTAGTGGTTGGGGCATAGACTTAGATCACTGTTGAATAGTTTGCCTTGGAAATCAATCGAGTTCATTCTGTTGTTTTTGAGATTGTACCCAAGTACTACATTTTGGACTCCTTTCTTGACAATCAGGGCTGCTCCATTTCTTCTATGGGATTCTTGCCCACAGTAGTGGATAAAATGGTCATCTGGATTAAATTTGCTCATTCCTGTCCATTTTAGTTCATGGATTCCTAAAATGTAAATGTTCATTCTTGCCATCTCCTTTTTGAGCACTTCCAATAAACCTTGATTCATGGGCCTAACACTGCAGGTTCCTATGCAATATTCTTTGCAGCATTGGACTTTACTCTTACTACCAGACACATTCAAAGCTGAATATTGTTTCCATTTTGGGTCAGCCTTTTCATTGCTTCTGGAGCCATTTCTCTGCTCTTCTCCAGTATTGAGTATAACATCTTAATTAAAAAAAAAAAATGGCCTCTTTTATCTTTTTAAATTTATTTATTTTTCATCCATCTTTATCCTTTAACCTGTGCGGTCCTCCCATTGCAGTGGCCTCTCTCCTTGCAGAGCACCAACTCTGGGTACATGAGCTCCAGAGCACTGGCTCATAATTGGACACACCGGTCCAGTGGCTGCGCAGCACGTGGGATCTTCCAAGGCCAGGGATCCAACCTGTGCACCTTTCCCACTGGACCACCAGGGAAGTCCCAACATCTTAATTTTTAAGCAGAAAATTTCACCCTCTAACTCTTCCACTTCCTTAATTCAATATATCTCAATCATTTATTACTGTATTTTTATCCAGACTTCCTAATCCTCTCCTCCAATAATGTTTCTCCGTATTTGCTAAACTTCTGACAGACTTCTTGTTATCTAAACGTCTTAAATTTCTTCTAGGATTAGGGTTTTTTTCCTTTTCTGATTTGGTTAACTACTCTAGCTCCTCTTATCTATGGCTTCACCTCCTGAATTTTTGTGTTACTCTGGGCAGTGTCCCAAAATATTAAATGGAAAATTCCAGGATTAGGTGATTTGTTAATTTAAGACAAACTTGTCTGTTACTCCAGGTATCTCTTGACGTCCTACTTTTGCATTCCAGTTGCTAATGATGAAAAGGACATCTTTGTGTGTGTATGTTGGTTCTAGAAGGTCTTGTAGGTCTTGACAGAACCATTCCACTTCAGCTTTTCAGCATTAGTGGTTGGGGCATAGACTTAGATCACTGTTGAATAGTTTGCCTTGGAAATCAATCGAGTTCATTCTGTTGTTTTTGAGATTGTACCCAAGTACTACATTTTGGACTCCTTTCTTGACAATCAGGGCTGCTCCATTTCTTCTATGGGATTCTTGCCCACAGTAGTGGATAAAATGGTCATCTGGATTAAATTTGCTCATTCCTGTCCATTTTAGTTCATGGATTCCTAAAATGTAAATGTTCATTCTTGCCATCTCCTTTTTGAGCACTTCCAATAAACCTTGATTCATGGGCCTAACACTGCAGGTTCCTATGCAATATTCTTTGCAGCATTGGACTTTACTCTTACTACCAGACACATTCAAAGCTGAATATTGTTTCCATTTTGGGTCAGCCTTTTCATTGCTTCTGGAGCCATTTCTCTGCTCTTCTCCAGTATTGAGTATAACATCTTAATTAAAAAAAAAAAAAAAATGGCCTCTTTTATCTTTTTAAATTTATTTATTTTTCATCCATCTTTATCCTTTAACCTGTGCGGTCCTCCCATTGCAGTGGCCTCTCTCCTTGCAGAGCACCAACTCTGGGTACATGAGCTCCAGAGCACTGGCTCATAATTGGACACACCGGTCCAGTGGCTGCGCAGCACGTGGGATCTTCCAAGGCCAGGGATCCAACCTGTGCACCTTTCCCACTGGACCACCAGGGAAGTCCCAACATCTTAATTTTTAAGCAGAAAATTTCACCCTCTAACTCTTCCACTTCCTTAATTCAATATATCTCAATCATTTATTACTGTATTTTTATCCAGACTTCCTAATCCTCTCCTCCAATAATGTTTCTCCGTATTTGCTAAACTTCTGACAGACTTCTTGTATCATCATCCTAAACCGTCTTAAATTTCTTCTAGGATTAGGGTTTTTTTCCTTTTCTGATTTGGTTAACTACTCTAGCTCCTCTTATCTATGGCTTCACCTCCTGAATTTTTGTGTTACTCTGGTCAGTGATAGTCCAAAAATATTAAATGGAAAATTCCAGGAATAAATAATGTTTTAAATTACACATGGTTCCCAGTAGCATGTTGAGATCTGCCCCAGAAATCAATTATTGCCTTGTCCAGCATATCCCACCTGTTAGTCATTTAGTTATCAGGTCAACTATCCTGGGATCATTGTGTTTGTGTTCTGGCACCCTTATTATACTTAACAATCGCCCCAAAGTGTGAGAGTAGTGATACTGGCAACGTGGATCTGTCAAAGAGAAGCTGTAAAATGATTCCTTTAAGTGAAAAGGTAAACATTCTCAATATGCAGAGAAAAACAATTATATGCTAAGGGTGTTAAGATTTATGCTAAGGACATATCTTTCATCTGTGAAGCTGTGAAGAAAGAAAAAGAAATTCCTGCTACTTTTGTGTCATATACCAAACTGCGAAAGTGATGGCCACAGGGTTTGGTAGATTCAGATGGAAAAGGAAGAAAAATTGTACAGTAAGGTTTTTTGAGAGACTGGGACCATATTCCATAACTTTTATTACAGCATATTGTAATAATTGTTCTATCTTATTATTGTTAATATCTTACTGTGCCTAATTTATAAATTAAAGTTTATCATGGCTATGTATTAGAAGAAAAACCTAGCATATATATATATATATATGATATACTAGTATATATAAGATATATAGTCTATATAATATATAGTATATATAAGATTCTACATAAGACAGATGGTACATATAAGATGTGTTTGTGTGTGTGCTCAGTCATGTCCGTGTCTTTTCAGCTCCACGGAGTGTAGCCCACCAGGCCTTTCTGTCCATGGAATTTTCCAGATAACAATATAGGAATGGGATATATAACATATATACTTATATAAGATATACTATTATACATAATATATACTACAATATATACAGTAGTATAAGATACATAGTCTATATAAAGTATATAATATATATAAGATTTATGAAGTATTATAGTTTCAGTCATCGACTAAAAGTCTTGGGACTTACACCCTGCAGATAAGAGAAGATTACTATATCCTTACAATCATCTCTATCTTCTTGGTTCCCTATATGTATGATTCAGTCCTAGTAGTAAGAAAAAGCTATGTTCTATATGCTTTACCTATACCACAGTTTCTAATCTCTTATGCAGAAATATCATAATGTTTAAAATATTATTTTGATTGCTTATGACCCATAACTCAGAGGAGTATTAATATTCTTTTTACATTTAACCCATAAGGAACTAGAAGTCCTCCAATGAAATGGGCAAAGACAGAAGAATGGGACTTTCATAGCACCCATACAATTTTCAAGATGGTAACACATCTTTGAAAAATAACAGTCATGGACCACTATGTTAGATTCTTTTCATTTTTTTTTTTTTAATTGTAGCACAGAGAAAAGAAGCAAAATATTTAAAGAACTTTATGTTCTTTAGACAAGGTATTGGTTTAACACCAACAGAAAAGAAAACAGATGAATAAGGTCTGAGTTTTCATTTCTCTTTATTCTCTTACTCTCAGGGTAGGCTGAAAACAAAAGGATGAATATAATTAGTGTTTTTAAAATGGTATGTGATATTTTTAAAACTGGGACCATATTCCATAACTTTTATTACAGCATATTGTAATAATTGTTCTATCTTATTATTGTTAATATCTTACTGTGCCTAATTTATAAATTAAAGTTTATCATGGCTATGTATTAGAAGAAAAACCTAGCATATATATATATATATATGATATACTAGTATATATAAGATATATAGTCTATATAATATATAGTATATATAAGATTCTACATAAGACAGATGGTACATATAAGATGTGTTTGTGTGTGTGCTCAGTCATGTCCGTGTCTTTTCAGCTCCACGGAGTGTAGCCCACCAGGCCTTTCTGTCCATGGAATTTTCCAGATAACAATATAGGAATGGGATATATAACATATATACTTATATAAGATATACTATTATACATAATATATACTACAATATATACAGTAGTATAAGATACATAGTCTATATAAAGTATATAATATATATAAGATTTATGAAGTATTATAGTTTCAGTCATCGACTAAAAGTCTTGGGACTTACACCCTGCAGATAAGAGAAGATTACTATATCCTTACAATCATCTCTATCTTCTTGGTTCCCTATATGTATGATTCAGTCCTAGTAGTAAGAAAAAGCTATGTTCTATATGCTTTACCTATACCACAGTTTCTAATCTCTTATGCAGAAATATCATAATGTTTAAAATATTATTTTGATTGCTTATGACCCATAACTCAGAGGAGTATTAATATTCTTTTTACATTTAACCCATAAGGAACTAGAAGTCCTCCAATGAAATGGGCAAAGACAGAAGAATGGGACTTTCATAGCACCCATACAATTTTCAAGATGGTAACACATCTTTGAAAAATAACAGTCATGGACCACTATGTTAGATTCTTTTCATTTTTTTTTTTTTATTAATTGTAGCACAGAGAAAAGAAGCAAAATATTTAAAGAACTTTATGTTCTTTAGACAAGGTATTGGTTTAACACCAACAGAAAAGAAAAACAGATGAATAAGGTCTGAGTTTTCATTTCTCTTTTATTCTCTTACTCTCAGGGTAGGCTGAAAAACAAAAGGATGAATATAATTAGTGTTTTTTAAAATGGTATGTGTATTTTTTTCAAAATCTATTCAAATAGATGCCTAATTGCTTAGATGGTCTTCCTGCAACTTCCACCAGTGAAAACAATTCAAGCCTGTCCTAGACACATGGCAGCTGAATTCTTCTGCTAGGCTAGCAGAAGACAGAGCAGTAATGTTTGTAAAGTCCTCTCTTTGTCACTGATGTCATCAGGCTTGAACATTGTAACACAGGCTTTTCATCATTAACTCTCAGAGCCATTTACTTAATACCAACTCTTCTGTTTATTTACTGGGCCACACCTCACAGCCCAGCTTGTGGGATCTTAGTTCCCTGACCAGGGATCAAACCTGTGCCCCCTGCAGTGGAAGTATGGCATTCTAATCACTAAACCATCAGGGAATACCTGCCACCTATTTTTCACCTAAGTTAATTACAAACAAAAAAGTTGTCTTCTCAAAGTTATAGCTCTATGAAGAAAATCTTGACATTTAGGACTTAAGCAAATCACATTTTGAAATGCTCAAATTTGCAAAAATATGAAGTTATTTCCTTTCCTGAATGCACAAAATGTAAGGATTACCATACGGGAAAATAGCAAGTTAAAATCTAGTAGTGAACTGAATATCACGGTCAGTTTGAAAATAGTTCATGCTAAAAACAGTGGAGCAACTTGTTTTAAAAGGGTGTTCATCCTATTCTTTAACTTCCCCAAATACTATACAAAAGTGGGTAAAGCATGTTAAGTTCAAACATCTAAATTTTAAAGTGGGCCTTTCTTGTCATGCCTAAAAGAACAGTGGAAGCAACTTGTTTAAGTTTTTACATTTAACCCATAAGGAACTAGAAGTCCTCCAATGAAATGGGCAAAGACAGAAGAATGGGACTTTAGCCCAATTCGATGGTAACACATCTTTGAAAAATAACAGTCATGGACCACTATGTTAGATTCTTTTCATTTTTTTTTTTTTATTAATTGTAGCACAGAGAAAAGAAGCAAAATATTTAAAGAACTTTATGTTCTTTAGACAAGGTATTGGTTTAACACCAACAGAAAAGAAAAACAGATGAATAAGGTCTGAGTTTTCATTTCTCTTTTATTCTCTTACTCTCAGGGTAGGCTGAAAAACAAAAGGATGAATATAATTAGTGTTTTTTAAAATGGTATGTGTATTTTTTTCAAAATCTATTCAAATAGATGCCTAATTGCTTAGATGGTCTTCCTGCAACTTCCACCAGTGAAAACAATTCAAGCCTGTCCTAGACACATGGCAGCTGAATTCTTCTGCTAGGCTAGCAGAAGACAGAGCAGTAATGTTTGTAAAGTCCTCTCTTTGTCACTGATGTCATCAGGCTTGAACATTGTAACACAGGCTTTTCATCATTAACTCTCAGAGCCATTTACTTAATACCAACTCTTCTGTTTATTTACTGGGCCACACCTCACAGCCCAGCTTGTGGGATCTTAGTTCCCTGACCAGGGATCAAACCTGTGCCCCCTGCAGTGGAAGTATGGCATTCTAATCACTAAACCATCAGGGAATACCTGCCACCTATTTTTCACCTAAGTTAATTACAAACAAAAAAGTTGTCTTCTCAAAGTTATAGCTCTATGAAGAAAATCTTGACATTTAGGACTTAAGCAAATCACATTTTGAAATGCTCAAATTTGCAAAAATATGAAGTTATTTCCTTTCCTGAATGCACAAAATGTAAGGATTACCATACGGGAAAATAGCAAGTTAAAATCTAGTAGTGAACTGAATATCACGGTCAGTTTGAAAATAGTTCATGCTAAAAAACAGTGGAGCAACTTGTTTTAAAAGGGGTGTTCATCCTATTCTTTAACTTCCCCCCAAATACTATACAAAAGTGGGTAAAGCATGTTAAGTTCAAACATCTAAATTTTAAAGTGGGCCTTTCTTGTCATAAGAAGAAACATTCACTTAAAGTTCAGCATGTTGATACATTGGAAACTTAGTAGCAAATTGTTACTTATAGCAGAAGTTCAGACAAAGTAGACATCATATTCTCCAATAAAATGAATTTGTTCTTGAGCTGTATGGTTGAACCATGTGAAATCACTGACATTGAACTGTTTTTGTACATATGAAAATGTATTTTCATGTGAGCCAGCCTATCACCTACAGCATCTCATTGTTGAGCGGGTACTTAGCAGAATGACTCTGTTTTCTTTTTTTTTATTATTATTCCATACAAATTTTATTTATCATTTTTTTAAGAATTTTGTTGTTTACTGACACACATTGACCCAAATCCACTATAGGTATTCATATATGACTCTGTTTTCTGCATCACATTAGGTCAGAACAAGACAGTGATTAACTCTCAGGCCCTGGTTTGAATTTTTTAAATTTTGGCTCCACCTCTCACTGATGGGTGGTTCTTGAGTAAATTACTTACCTTATGCTTCAATCTGTACCTTTATTTTCTCATTTGCAAAACAGGGATAATAATGGTACTCAGCTTAAGCAACTATTTTGAGAATTAAAGAAGTTTGTATATAATGAGTTTAGAATAGCGCTTGGCATTGATCAGTTGGTCTTTGCTATTTTAATAAAAAACTATTATAATTACTTA
This sequence comes from Tragulus kanchil, assembly GCA_022376925.1. NCBI lineage: Eukaryota > Metazoa > Chordata > Mammalia > Artiodactyla > Tragulidae > Tragulus > Tragulus kanchil. The sequence goes on along the minus strand of JAIOJX010000025.1, from coordinate 157,032,048 downwards.
AAAAAAAATAATTTTATTTATTTGTTTATTTTCGGCTTGGGCTTTACTCCAGCAAGGAGTAGGGGCTACTCTCTAGTTGCAGGGTGCAGATTTTCCATTGTGGAGCACAGGCTTCCGTAGTTGCAGCCCATGGGCTCAGTAATGCTCAAATTTGCAAAAATATGAAGTTATTTCCTTTCCTGAATGCACAAAATGTAAGGATTACCATACGGGAAAATAGCAAGTTAAAATCTAGTAGTGAACTGAATATCACGGTCAGTTTGAAAATAGTTCATGCTAAAAAACAGTGGAGCAACTTGTTTTAAAAGGGGTGTTCATCCTATTCTTTAACTTCCCCCCAAATACTATACAAAAGTGGGTAAAGCATGTTAAGTTCAAACATCTAAATTTTAAAGTGGGCCTTTCTTGTCATAAGAAGAAACATTCACTTAAAGTTCAGCATGTTGATACATTGGAAACTTAGTAGCAAATTGTTACTTATAGCAGAAGTTCAGACAAAGTAGACATCATATTCTCCAATAAAATGAATTTGTTCTTGAGCTGTATGGTTGAACCATGTGAAATCACTGACATTGAACTGTTTTTGTACATATGAAAATGTATTTTCATGTGAGCCAGCCTATCACCTACAGCATCTCATTGTTGAGCGGGTACTTAGCAGAATGACTCTGTTTTCTTTTTTTTTATTATTATTCCATACAAATTTTATTTATCATTTTTTTAAGAATTTTGTTGTTTACTGACACACATTGACCCAAATCCACTATAGGTATTCATATATGACTCTGTTTTCTGCATCACATTAGGTCAGAACAAGACAGTGATTAACTCTCAGGCCCTGGTTTGAATTTTTTAAATTTTGGCTCCACCTCTCACTGATGGGTGGTTCTTGAGTAAATTACTTACCTTATGCTTCAATCTGTACCTTTATTTTCTCATTTGCAAAACAGGGATAATAATGGTACTCAGCTTAAGCAACTATTTTGAGAATTAAAGAAGTTTGTATATAATGAGTTTAGAATAGCGCTTGGCATTGATCAGTTGGTCTTTGCTATTTTAATAAAAAACTATTATAATTACTTAAAAAAAAATAATTTTATTTATTTGTTTATTTTCGGCTTGGGCTTTACTCCAGCAAGGAGTAGGGGCTACTCTCTAGTTGCAGGGTGCAGATTTTCCATTGTGGAGCACAGGCTTCCGTAGTTGCAGCCCATGGGCTCAGTAATTGTGGCTCCAAGGCTCTAGAGCACCGGCTCAATAGATGTGAGTCATGGGTTTAGTTGTTCCACAGCATGTGGGATCTTCCTGGATCAGGGATCAAACCCACATCTCCTGCATTGGCAGATAGATTCTTTACCACAGAGCCACCAGGGAAGCCCTCTGATTACTTTTAAAAATAAATATAAAGTATAGTTACCTGAGATGATTGTGGCTGTGCTGTGTTTAGGCCAAGGCTGCTTGAGTTGTAGCAACAAGTTTTGGACCCTAAACACAAAAAAAACAACAGATACGTGGAAAATATTAGCACCACCATTAGGACTTTTAAAAAGTAACTTTTAGACAACCATTGGTGATTACAAAGTAATTTTTTGTACATCACATCCTTCAATAACAGTTTAGTACTGGAATCTCTAGAAGGAAGTTCCCAGGTATCACTGCCTCCAAAGGAATAAAACACTGTCAAGTCATAGGGGGAAATATTAAATGACATCTAAATAAACTTCCCCACTAACCTGTAAAATCAGGTACTCGGATTCAACGAAATCACAAATCAGAAATTTCAAGAAAATGTTAAATTAATGTTATAGTTTGATGATGTCTTTATCAAATGATCTCAGATTTTAGAAATATTTCTGACTGTATTCACAGACATGTGTATGTGTGGTGTGCTCAGTCACTTGTCATGTCCAATTCTTTGCAACCCCATTGTCCATGGGATTCTCCAGGCAAAAATATTGGAGTGGGTTCCATGCCCTCCTCCAGGGGGATCCTCCTGACCTAAGGATCAAGCCTGCACTCCTTATGTCTTCTGCATTGGCAGGCAGGTTATTTACCACTAGTGCTACCTGGGAAGTCCCCTATTTATAAACATATGAGTTTGGAAACCAAACAAACACTACAGACACAACTACAGTGCAGCAAGAGATTTATAAAAACAAAAATACTATTTCAGTCATTTGGTGAGACAATTGAACGAAGAACAAGATTCCTGTTCTACATGTACGTAATTTCTTTCAGATACTTCAACCGCTAATACCTAGCTTGATCAAGTGCAACAGCAAGGAAACTTGACATATCTAAATGAAGACAAACAACTCCAGTACCTCCGTAGTAAAGCAGGCCTCTTTGTCTTCAGCGGCACAGCACTTTTCTACAAAACTCCTAAAATTCCCCAGAACAGTTTTGAGTTGTTCCTCTGTTGCCTTGGGCTTGTGTTTCAACAGCTCCACAAGTGCACTGCATTTGAAATAAAAACAAACAACAACAACAAAATAAAAAGAAAGAAATTTACTCACTGAAGAGAAATGGAGATAGAAAAAATGGAGATAGAAAAAATGGGAGCAGTTCTGCTGAAGATTCTAAGTCTTAGAGCCAGACAGCTCTGGATTTGAGGCCCAGGTTTTACCATTAGAAGCTTCAATATTCTCACTGGCATAATGAGAATAAAATCCACCTTCACAGGGTTGGTGTAAGGTTCAAATTAAGGAATCAATGCAAATTGCTCAAATTTGTAGTATTAATAAACCTCAACAAATTGCTCTCCAGCAAATTACTGGGAAGGATGATATCACTGCCTGTATATGTTATTCTGATTTGGGAGGCTATGCCATATTGAATTTTATAAATTTAAGAGCTAAAAATTATTCTTAAAACTTCTCCTGGGCTCCATTTTCAAAGTTTCTTTTTTTATCTTTTTTTTTTTTTCTTTTTTTTTTACAGAGTTTTGTTGTTGACTGTCACTCCATTTAAAATGTTTCCAATCTGAGAATCCTTATGCTGGTTTTTTTTGAAATCTGCGCCATTCAAAGTTAATAAGAATCCTGACCCAGGGATGGAACCCTGGTCTCCTGCAATGTAGGCAGATTCTTTACCATTGGAGCCACCTGGAAAGCCCTCATATTAGAGGGGGCCATAGGAAATACAACTATCCAATCCAAGGTAGTTGATGGTTCTCTTTTCTTGACATTTGCAGAGATAATAGTGCTACAGACAGAGTCATATGGGCATGGTAGGTTTTACAATATTACTTTTAAGTCTAGATCCATGATTAGAAGCCACCAGGGATAATAGCAACTTGATGTTGCTAAATTTCATCCAATTATAACTCCTTGCGACAGCCATAAGGAGTCAAGCCTCAGAACTTGAAACGCCACATGTTTTTAATTCAAGTTCCACTCTCAAAACTTAGATCTTAAAGGGTTGCCTTGTCTGTAGGTTGCCACAGAACAAACTGAAAATAACTATTCATGCCCAGAATTAAATTCTCATATGATTTCTACTGACTAATTTACCATCTGCAAAAATGTATCAGTTCCTTATTCAGCTTGATCTGCTGAACCTAGCCTAAGATATTATTCTACAGAAACTTTTATCCACAAGAGTATTCTCAATGGTTTGTAGACAAGATTACAAGTTATGTTTTCTTTTGCTAAGGAAACAAAACCCTATCCATTTTATTCTTAACACTTTTATCTGCTAAACTTGGCCAAACCTCAGTACTTCAGGTATATAATCACAACTTCAGAAAAAGCTGTTCGTTTACAGTTCTCACTGTTCAGATTACTAACACAAACGGTAGTGAAATACTCCTCACGTTTGTTTCTTGATTTGTTTCTCAGTGTCAGGAAGCGTGCATAAATCTGCGTGGAAGGTGAAAAATTTCTCATCAAATGGTTTGGGTACATATGTTTCATCAAGAGTCAGAGCAGAAAAGCATGGCCGTCTGTTTGCTAAGGAGTCTGTGCAGCATTTGGTGATTCTTTCGTTCACTGGTGTCTTCTCGTGTAACACACACAACCGGTTCAGGATCCCAGCCAGCTGAAAGCAGGCAGGAATGCAGAAGGTCAATGAAAGCATAATGAAAGTTTTCCATGAACTCCTGTCTTCCAATGGACCAAAATAAATGCTATCTTTTAACTAGCAATATTGACTCCAACACTGATTCAAAGCAACGATTTACTTTAGAACTACAATAATGGACTTTGAGAAGTCTTCTCAATTAAATATGTCTACATTTTCAGAAGAATTTATCTGAGAAAAAAACTGATTATATACTTTCCAAGGTAGTTGATGGTTCTCTTTTCTTGACATTTGCAGAGATAATAGTGCTACAGACAGAGTCATATGGGCATGGTAGGTTTTACAATATTACTTTTAAGTCTAGATCCATGATTAGAAGCCACCAGGGATAATAGCAACTTGATGTTGCTAAATTTCATCCAATTATAACTCCTTGCGACAGCCATAAGGAGTCAAGCCTCAGAACTTGAAACGCCACATGTTTTTAATTCAAGTTCCACTCTCAAAACTTAGATCTTAAAGGGTTGCCTTGTCTGTAGGTTGCCACAGAACAAACTGAAAATAACTATTCATGCCCAGAATTAAATTCTCATATGATTTCTACTGACTAATTTACCATCTGCAAAAATGTATCAGTTCCTTATTCAGCTTGATCTGCTGAACCTAGCCTAAGATATTATTCTACAGAAACTTTTATCCACAAGAGTATTCTCAATGGTTTGTAGACAAGATTACAAGTTATGTTTTCTTTTGCTAAGGAAACAAAACCCTATCCATTTTATTCTTAACACTTTTATCTGCTAAACTTGGCCAAACCTCAGTACTTCAGGTATATAATCACAACTTCAGAAAAAGCTGTTCGTTTACAGTTCTCACTGTTCAGATTACTAACACAAACGGTAGTGAAATACTCCTCACGTTTGTTTCTTGATTTGTTTCTCAGTGTCAGGAAGCGTGCATAAATCTGCGTGGAAGGTGAAAAATTTCTCATCAAATGGTTTGGGTACATATGTTTCATCAAGAGTCAGAGCAGAAAAGCATGGCCGTCTGTTTGCTAAGGAGTCTGTGCAGCATTTGGTGATTCTTTCGTTCACTGGTGTCTTCTCGTGTAACACACACAACCGGTTCAGGATCCCAGCCAGCTGAAAGCAGGCAGGAATGCAGAAGGTCAATGAAAGCATAATGAAAGTTTTCCATGAACTCCTGTCTTCCAATGGACCAAAATAAATGCTATCTTTTAACTAGCAATATTGACTCCAACACTGATTCAAAGCAACGATTTACTTTAGAACTACAATAATGGACTTTGAGAAGTCTTCTCAATTAAATATGTCTACATTTTCAGAAGAATTTATCTGAGAAAAAAACTGATTATATACTTTGCAATGAGTCCTGAGGTATCTGTTGGAGTAGAAAAGAAATAGTCTTATACTGCTACGTTAAAGAAAAGACCCAAAGAAAGTAAATTAAAAATGTAGACAATGCCAGGATGGAACATTAAAAATTCACAAATAATTAATCACTTTTGGAATTTTATCTAAATCCTCTTTCTGACGGTTGAGATAATATAGGTAACCAAATCCTGGTTGACACTACCATGTACACAATACACACACACACACACACACACACACACACACACACACACACACGTGAAAGCAAGCACTTTCATTTGCTTCTGAAAGCTAGCTTCATCAACACCAAAAGGCAAAGAATTCATCCTTATTCACTTAATTCTTGTCTAAAAGACTCACACGGTCTTCCACACAGCGCAACTTTTCTGATTCAGGTTTCTTACAACACTTAGTGCTCACTGATCCCAGGGCTCTTGAGACCTCCAAGAGAGTCGGAGTTGACACTTGGGGAAATCTCCTGGTGTAACGAGCTATGATACTGTAACAATAAAATCCACGTGTTGTCAGTTAGGCAAGCAACTTCGTCTAACACATTAGGTCAAGCAGAAAAAACTTTGCCAAAATCCACTAAGATGGTTTTCCATTCATAAAATTGTCTTCATCTCCACGTGGGTAGGATAATGTGGGGGAAAGATCTTGTTCTGAGTAACTAATTAATCTAGCTTTGGGTTCCACCTGTGCTGCTGAGTCTTAGGAAAGTCACTTACCTTATTATAATCCAGTGATATTAAAATACTTATTAATTGCTTCTTTCTTTCAATAAAACCTACTGAGAGTTTAATATACACTGGCACTGTCCTAAATTTGGAAAATATGGATGAATTTTCTCACCTATAAAACTGGAAGGAAATATATCTTACTGAAAAAGGATGGTGCAAGGATTAAGAGACACAAAGTATGCAGTCAGCCTGACATGGTATCTAGCGTGTAATAATTATTTGCTAGGAATGCTAATCATCATTGAATCTACTCAAGGGAAGAAACTATGCCTTGCTCATTGTTGTTATTTCAAACATATGTAGCTAGAAGAGTGCTAACATGTATAAGCTGAAAAATAAATATCAACTAAATGGTGTGTCCCTTCCTATCTTAACTTCCACAGATAAGGCTCTATTTAATCAGAACACTAATCTGTCACCTTATTTAGCTACGGCTACTGAAGACATATTTTCTGCTCTGTAAAGCATTGCTGTATTTCATTTGCTCATAAACTATTTCTTAACCTTCAAACTGCATATAGTCTCAGTTCCTATAGTCCAAGATTCGATATTTTTCCTCTCAGATTTGATCCCAATTTTTAAAACTGCACTCACATATAGGCTCTTTATCCCATCAACTACTTTATCCCATTTCTCTGGTCTTTTTTGAAGGAGAGTGATTAGAAATAAGACTTTAATTTTCAGTATTAGAAGTTAGATAGGTGGACTCTCTATATATATCATCTTAAGTACTTACTAAATGAAAAAGAAAAAATAGCCAATAAGCAAAAATACTTACTCATTTTGGAATCCATACTCTCCAACTTTCTCAAAAAGTTCACAGTTTTGTTTGACTAAATTCTGAGGCTCTTCCACAAGAGGTTTAAATTTGTCAAACTGAAAAAAGAATTGTGTTCAAAACATTGTGTAAGGACCAGGTGCAGGTTGTTTTTTCACTCTTATAGGCAGAATGTGATCCCTCCTCTTTTCTCCCCAAAGTCATGTAAATAAGCTTTTGATGTGTATGTCCAAGCTGTTCATTTGGTGAGACTGTATAAGTGATTAAGAACGTTCAAACTCTGGAGTGCACCTACTAGTTGCTAGTGCTTGAGCGAGGTCTTCTGACTCATTGTCTAGTTGTGCCCCTCTACTTCCTATCTCAAAGCTTTAGACCCCTCCCCTCGAAACTGGAAATGAAGATGATTCTCGTCTCAGAGAACAGCTCTATAAGCCACCTGAGCCAATGAAATTAATACAGAGCCTGGAATATAGTAAAAAACAATAAAGTATGGCTATGATTATAAACACCATCATTATTAAGCCATCTCTCCGGTTGGATCCTGAGCTAAGAGATTTTGTCCTGGTTCGTGTGTGGCACCTGGCATATAAACAGTTTCTCGGTAGAGGAAAAAAAATGACTTTCCTCTGATTCTTATGCTTGAAAACCACTCTATATACTAGGAGTTCTAAATATCTCACACATGAGATATTTGCTAAATATTTGCTGTTGCTGTTTAGTAGCTAAGTTGTGTCTGACCTTATGATCCCATGGACTATGGCATGCCAGAGTTCCCTGTCTTTCACGATCTCCCAGACTTTGCTTAAACCCAGTCCATCCACTGTTGACCCCTTCTCCTTCTGCGCTTTCTTTCCCAGCATCAGGGTCTTTTACAATATGGTAAACTGCTATTTTAGTATAGCTACATAGGCTAAAAATTTTTGAAGCAGATTGCTTCTCCTTATTTAATTTCTTTTAAAGTCATTCCTAAACTGTCTCAAAAGAGATTTGAAAATATTCTACACTAATAGATTTCACAATCTTCCTTAAGATACCATAACCTTCTTTATGTCTAAGTTAAATCTCTTTTTTTTAAACTCTTTTAATTGATATTTAAGTACTTACTAAATGAAAAGAAAAATAGCCAATAAGCAAAAATACTTACTCATTTTGGAATCCATACTCTCAACTTTCTCAAAAGTTCACAGTTTTGTTTGACTAAATTCTGAGGCTCTTCCACAAGAGGTTTAAATTTGTCAAACTGAAAAAAGAATTGTGTTCAAAACATTGTGTAAGGACCAGGTGCAGGTTGTTTTTTCACTCTTATAGGCAGAATGTGATCCCTCCTCTTTTCTCCCCAAAGTCATGTAAATAAGCTTTTGATGTGTATGTCCAAGCTGTTCATTTGGTGAGACTGTATAAGTGATTAAGAACGTTCAAACTCTGGAGTGCACCTACTAGTTGCTAGTGCTTGAGCGAGGTCTTCTGACTCATTGTCTAGTTGTGCCCCTCTACTTCCTATCTCAAAGCTTTAGACCCCTCCCCTCGAAACTGGAAATGAAGATGATTCTCGTCTCAGAGAACAGCTCTATAAGCCACCTGAGCCAATGAAATTAATACAGAGCCTGGAATATAGTAAAAACAATAAAGTATGGCTATGATTATAAACACCATCATTATTAAGCCATCTCTCCGGTTGGATCCTGAGCTAAGAGATTTTGTCCTGGTTCGTGTGTGGCACCTGGCATATAAACAGTTTCTCGGTAGAGGAAAAAAAATGACTTTCCTCTGATTCTTATGCTTGAAAACCACTCTATATACTAGGAGTTCTAAATATCTCACACATGAGATATTTGCTAAATATTTGCTGTTGCTGTTTAGTAGCTAAGTTGTGTCTGACCTTATGATCCCATGGACTATGGCATGCCAGAGTTCCCTGTCTTTCACGATCTCCCAGACTTTGCTTAAACCCAGTCCATCCACTGTTGACCCCTTCTCCTTCTGCGCTTTCTTTCCCAGCATCAGGGTCTTTTACAATATGGTAAACTGCTATTTTAGTATAGCTACATAGGCTAAAAATTTTTGAAGCAGATTGCTTCTCCTTATTTAATTTCTTTTAAAGTCATTCCTAAACTGTCTCAAAAGAGATTTGAAAATATTCTACACTAATAGATTTCACAATCTTCCTTAAGATACCATAACCTTCTTTATGTCTAAGTTAAATCTCTTTTTTTTTAATCTCTTTTAATTGATATTTAAATTTACTTTACCTTCTTTTGTTCTCAGGAGTGTAAATCAGAGAAAAAGCATGGTCGAAATTTTGTGAAATTAGAGAATGTTCTCTTTGACCTTTCGTTTTTATTTAAGCCTATGATTCCTTTAATGTTTAAAAGCACAGAACTGAGACCATCTTAAGAGATCTAAATTGCACCATGTAACCTTCTTGCCTTACTTTTCTTTCCTGTTATTGGAATCATCAAAGAGCTACATTGTTTTTCTTCCGGAAACCTACCACTGTGGCGTAGCAAGCAGGCGGGTCGTCTTTGGCACAGCACACCTCCAGCGTGTGTTCATATTCCTTCGCAAGTCTCAACAGCAATGAGACAGAGTACTCGGGATGCCTTCTCGCATATTCATACAAAAATCTAATTAAGATGACAATAAAATAGATTTAGTCAGACAAATGAGCAAGAAAAGTCACATAACTACCACAAAAGTACCATGCCACAAAAGTAACTCATATCCTAAACGTCTGAACTGAACTAAACCCTATTCTGTCAAGGACAGAGGACTTGGGGTTTCAAAGTTAAAGCTTTGGAATCCTGACTTTGCCACTTGTCTTATTATCGCCTTAGGCAACTTATAAATAATCAAGCCTTGGTTTCCTCTTCTGTGGAATGAAGACAGTATTAGTATCTGTCTCAGAAGGTGAACTGTGAAAATACATGATGTAATCTATGCAAACCCGCTGTTGGCACTTTATTTTAAAATAATCAAGCCTTGGATTTGGACTACACCTCAGAAAGGTTCTGATAGATAAATAGAGATATTTTTTTTTAGTAGCTCCAGAAAAATCTTTTGCTTAAACCCAGTCCATCCACTGTTGACCCCTTCTCCTTCTGCGCTTTCTTTCCCAGCATCAGGGTCTTTTACAATATGGTAAACTGCTATTTTAGTATAGCTACATAGGCTAAAAATTTTTGAAGCAGATTGCTTCTCCTTATTTAATTTCTTTTAAAGTCATTCCTAAACTGTCTCAAAAGAGATTTGAAAATATTCTACACTAATAGATTTCACAATCTTCCTTAAGATACCATAACCTTCTTTATGTCTAAGTTAAATCTCTTTTTTTTTAATCTCTTTTAATTGATATTTAAATTTACTTTACCTTCTTTTGTTCTCAGGAGTGTAAATCAGAGAAAAAGCATGGTCGAAATTTTGTGAAATTAGAGAATGTTCTCTTTGACCTTTCGTTTTTATTTAAGCCTATGATTCCTTTAATGTTTAAAAGCACAGAACTGAGACCATCTTAAGAGATCTAAATTGCACCATGTAACCTTCTTGCCTTACTTTTCTTTCCTGTTATTGGAATCATCAAAGAGCTACATTGTTTTTCTTCCGGAAACCTACCACTGTGGCGTAGCAAGCAGGCGGGTCGTCTTTGGCACAGCACACCTCCAGCGTGTGTTCATATTCCTTCGCAAGTCTCAACAGCAATGAGACAGAGTACTCGGGATGCCTTCTCGCATATTCATACAAAAATCTAATTAAGATGACAATAAAATAGATTTAGTCAGACAAATGAGCAAGAAAAGTCACATAACTACCACAAAAGTACCATGCCACAAAAGTAACTCATATCCTAAACGTCTGAACTGAACTAAACCCTATTCTGTCAAGGACAGAGGACTTGGGGTTTCAAAGTTAAAGCTTTGGAATCCTGACTTTGCCACTTGTCTTATTATCTCCTTAGGCAACTTATAAAAATAATCAAGCCTTGGTTTCCTCTTCTGTGGAATGAAGACAGTATTAGTATCTGTCTCAGAAGGTGAACTGTGAAAAATACATGATGTAATCTATGCAAAACACACAGCTGTTGGGCACATAGTAAGTATTTAATGAATGACACGTGTTACTAATAGGTACATCTTGTCTGATTTGGACTACACCTCAGAAAGGTTCTGATAGATAAATAGAGATACATTCTTAATTTTTTCATCTCTGTATGAATAAATTCTTTGTAAGTACATAATTTTATGAAATATTTAGTGCAGAATACTACTATAATTGAGCAATAAAAATGCAAAGTTTGTCACCACACTTACTGACTTTATATAATCATTGATTTTGTTATTTAATTGTATGCTGCCTTATATGATCCTGGACAGAAGTTTTTTTAACCAAATATAAAACAACTGGTAGCAGATTCCATACTTTATAGTTCATTGCTGCCATCAGACAGATATAGAGACATGAAAGATGTATTACATATATTCATATATGTGTAAATTCAAGAAATACCCTTTGAATGAATAAATAATATATATATATATAATTTAGATATGTACAAGATATTTCTACAGGTATTTTCAAAAATATTCCTAAGGAGTAAGAAATGGGAGTCAAAATAAATTTTAAGTATTACATTGTACTCTACTGATAGAACATTTTTCATAAGCATGTATTATTTTATGACAATATTAAAAAGTTTTTTTTCCAAAAAAGTTTAAAGGCTGGGAAAGGAAAGAATAAAGCAACATTGCAGGCAACATGAAAATTATAGTTTCAAAGGAATGCCTAGAAGAATTTCCTAAATTCTAAGGCCATATAAAACTATGAAAAAATCACTTCTTATCTACTTACGTGCCCAAGAAAATATCTTTTGCTTCATGATAGTTTTTGCAAACCTCCTTATCTTGCATACAAAAATCTAATTAAGATGACAATAAAATAGATTTAGTCAGACAAATGAGCAAGAAAAGTCACATAACTACCACAAAAGTACCATGCCACAAAAGTAACTCATATCCTAAACGTCTGAACTGAACTAAACCCTATTCTGTCAAGGACAGAGGACTTGGGGTTTCAAAGTTAAAGCTTTGGAATCCTGACTTTGCCACTTGTCTTATTATCTCCTTAGGCAACTTATAAAAATAATCAAGCCTTGGTTTCCTCTTCTGTGGAATGAAGACAGTATTAGTATCTGTCTCAGAAGGTGAACTGTGAAAAATACATGATGTAATCTATGCAAAACACACAGCTGTTGGGCACATAGTAAGTATTTAATGAATGACACGTGTTACTAATAGGTACATCTTGTCTGATTTGGACTACACCTCAGAAAGGTTCTGATAGATAAATAGAGATACATTCTTAATTTTTTCATCTCTGTATGAATAAATTCTTTGTAAGTACATAATTTTATGAAATATTTAGTGCAGAATACTACTATAATTGAGCAATAAAAATGCAAAGTTTGTCACCACACTTACTGACTTTATATAATCATTGATTTTGTTATTTAATTGTATGCTGCCTTATATGATCCTGGACAGAAGTTTTTTTAACCAAATATAAAACAACTGGTAGCAGATTCCATACTTTATAGTTCATTGCTGCCATCAGACAGATATAGAGACATGAAAGATGTATTACATATATTCATATATGTGTAAATTCAAGAAATACCCTTTGAATGAATAAATAATATATATATATATAATTTAGATATGTACAAGATATTTCTACAGGTATTTTCAAAAATATTCCTAAGGAGTAAGAAATGGGAGTCAAAATAAATTTTAAGTATTACATTGTACTCTACTGATAGAACATTTTTCATAAGCATGTATTATTTTATGACAATATTAAAAAGTTTTTTTTCCAAAAAAGTTTAAAGGCTGGGAAAGGAAAGAATAAAGCAACATTGCAGGCAACATGAAAATTATAGTTTCAAAGGAATGCCTAGAAGAATTTCCTAAATTCTAAGGCCATATAAAACTATGAAAAAATCACTTCTTATCTACTTACGTGCCCAAGAAAATATCTTTTGCTTCATGATAGTTTTTGCAAACCTCCTTATCTTCAGCAAAGTCATGAGTTAATGCGGGCAGATTTTCAGGTATGGCATCACTTTCTATGTCAGCAATGCAGTGAGATTTTTCCAACAGAGGCTTATCACAACATTCTTTCAGTTTACTGGAGATTGAATCTTGATGTTCACATAGGTACTTGGCAAGATCTGCCTACAAGCAAGTTGACGGAAAGTGTTCAATGTAAAACGACACTACTGTCCTTCCTCGCTTGACTTTTCCTATGCTGGCAGAACACTTTCATTGTGTTCTAAGACCATACATATACCAATGTGCCTTCTATGAACACTTTCAGTCTGTGATGCTAAGCCTAGATATATAGATAGAACTACTAAAACTTGATTGGGGAAAAAAAAAAAAGTCTTAGTTGGGGCTCATCTCATCCATTAACTTTATATTTTTACTTTCAAAACACTTAGGTTTCTAAATTAAAACTCAGTAGTGTTTTTCCAAATATTCACCGAGATTAAGTGCAGGCATCTTGAAACCTAATAACTAAATAAAATGCTAGACAGTTTTGAAAAGTTAGTTAAGGAGTCACAGACCTTACTTCCACATGTGAAATAACTACCTTAAAGTTTTCAGAAAGTGTCATGAGAGGTTAGGATTTTTTTTTTTTCTGTATTCAGTCAGTTTGAGGGGGAAAAAAAGATATCATTCCACATACTTGCATTTTTAGCGTAGAGAGTTTAATTAAGAGAGAACATCAAGGGGAATATTACCTAATTTCTAAAGCTGTCTTCAAGTTCCAGCCCTTCTCCGACTCTTCCCACCTCCTCAAAAAAATCGTCTTAGAAATCTACCTCTGTGACTGTCTTCAAAAAAGTTTTAAGCATTTGATCTCAGAACTTGAGTGAAAGGGATTACAGATTAGTGAGTTTATCAGGTCATTTAGTGAATAGGATATCAGAGAGAAAGACAAAAAGAAAGAAAGGAAGGAAGAAAAGGAAGAAAGAGAAAAAGGGAGGGAGGGTGGCCAGAAGGAAGGAAGACAGGCAGAGAAAGGATTGAATAGACAGAGCAGAGGAAACAATAAATTGATTCTACCAGCCCTTAAGCAACTAAATTACCAAAAAGCAGACTGAGTGTTCTTTACCCTGTCATCTGCACATTCAAGAAGGTCACCATGGCAGCATTCCTTGTAGACTTTTGTGAGATCGTTCACTATCTTTGTCACCTCTGTAAAATCAGCCTTAGGAAATTTCTGGCTCATGCGAGCTACTGCCCTAAAAAGAAAATTTTCCCATCAAAACATTATTTTATGTGAAAGCACTAGGAAAATATTCACATAAGAAGAAAATGTAGACTAAAATAGCATACAGAAATAATTTGAAGATGTATTGGCTCTTATTTTAATGCTAATTCTGAACCAAATGCTAGAGCAAAATGTTTCCTTGGGGAAGAATGTATGGAGGTTTAAAGTCCAGAAATTCATAAAATCTGAAATCCAAGAGGGATTATGAAAAAGACAACATGCTGAGAGGCATCAAATTTGGTGTTGAGGAAAGACTTCGAGATCTGGCTATATACTTAGTAACATGTGGCCCTAGGCCAGTTACTTAGGCTCTATGAGCCTCAGTCTCCCCCAAGTTCACAATGATAAGCTAAGCCAAAGTATTGCTCTGAGGACTAATTCATACAATATATATGAAAGCATTTTATGAATTGAAAAGTATGATACAAATTCCAGTTATCCTTTTGTTTTTAATTAACCAAACCATATTCTTTAAAACTTCTAAAAGTCTCTGAGAAAGGAGATTTTATTACTTCTAAAAAATTTGAGACTTTTGATTCAACCTACTATTACCAAGAAATGGATCGATTATTATAATTTCTAAGCTCATTGATAAGATGTAAAAGGCTAATATCCACAAGTTTCTCAAATCATTTTAGAGTCACTGTAATTAGATCAAAGACACTTCCTCCCTCAAACCAATCATACCCTGTTAAACTATGTATCATTTCATGTTAGGGTTGTTTCATTTACGGCAAGGTAGTTCAAATGACAGTCTCTTGAGAGCTTGCAAAATGTCAGTTTTCAATTTATTTCCTGCTGGTGTTGATTTATAATGGACTAGAAAGTGAGGGGTGGGTGGCGGGGCGGCAGGGGGAGGAGGGGCAGAAGGGAGTTCCTCGATGCAGACATTGGAGGATGCACCTAGGACCAGCGAATAATGTAAAAACTGAGGCCTAGGTGAAAACAAGTGGTTAACAGCAAAACTGGTGCTGTGAGAAAATGAGAAGAAACTTTGATGGCTAAAAATTAATTATCGGAACATAAAAAGATAAACAGGCACCTGCGGGTAATTGGCTGGAGGGATGGAGGGGAGATTACCTTAAATAAAAGACCCTGACTGTAACTCTAAAAGCACAGTGCACTATTATATGAAGATCATAATCATTAAAAATACATTAAATACCAAATACCTGTCCTGGAAGAACAAAAAAGGTGTCCTCTAAATTCTCTATTTAGGAAAATATTATATAAAAAAAAATAACAAATTGTCTTTGATGCTCTGGTCTTCACCTCTGTAAAATTTCTTCCTTTTGTCAATGTCTGTGAATGCACTATATAAAATGACTATGCTGTACCATTTTGTCAACTGAACCATCATTTACATCATTAAAAAGATGTGAACTAAATTTAATATACCATGCTTTTAACGCTCTTTCTCCGAATTTCTGGATACCGGCACACTTGAGTCTCTGTCCAACAGATGAAGTCAGTACTTTCTCTCTCATACTTTCAATCTGCAAAAAGCAATAATTTTGGAAAAAATAGCAAAGAAAATTTCTGTGCAGACCACTCCTTCATAGGCTCAGATGAGACTATACCACATTAAATTTTGAAGAGAAAATTTAAACCTAAATTCCCAAGTATTCATTATTGGCCAATAATTATTTGGTTCTAGAGGAATAGAGTCTGTCTGGTCATAGTGGAGCCTCCAGGTGGTTACGAACCAGCATGGAGGCATTGCCAGAGAAGAGGGAATGGAAAGGAAAAAGTGTAAGAACAGTGGGCACTAATATTCCAGGGAAGAAAGCTTTCCTGACTTCTGGATTTGGCACATAACCTATTTCAATTTCTCCTCCACCAACTCTCCAAACTTTCATGTTAGGGTTGTTTCATTTACGGCAAGGTAGTTCAAATGACAGTCTCTTGAGAGCTTGCAAAATGTCAGTTTTCAATTTATTTCCTGCTGGTGTTGATTTATAATGGACTAGAAAGTGAGGGGTGGGTGGCGGGGGCGGCAGGGGGAGGAGGGGCAGAAGGGAGTTCCTCGATGCAGACATTGGAGGATGCACCTAGGACCAGCGAATAATGTAAAAACTGAGGCCTAGGTGAAAACAAGTGGTTAACAGCAAAACTGGTGCTGTGAGAAAATGAGAAGAAACTTTGATGGCTAAAAATTAATTATCGGAACATAAAAAGATAAACAGGCACCTGCGGGTAATTGGCTGGAGGGATGGAGGGGAGATTACCTTAAATAAAAGACCCTGACTGTAACTCTAAAAGCACAGTGCACTATTATATGAAGATCATAATCATTAAAAATACATTAAATACCAAATACCTGTCCTGGAAGAACAAAAAAGGTGTCCTCTAAATTCTCTATTTAGGAAAATATTATATAAAAAAAAAATAACAAATTGTCTTTGATGCTCTGGTCTTCACCTCTGTAAAATTTCTTCCTTTTTGTCAATGTCTGTGAATGCACTATATAAAATGACTATGCTGTACCATTTTGTCAACTGAACCATCATTTACATCATTAAAAAGATGTGAACTAAATTTAATATACCATGCTTTTAACGCTCTTTCTCCGAATTTCTGGATACCGGCACACTTGAGTCTCTGTCCAACAGATGAAGTCAGTACTTTCTCTCTCATACTTTCAATCTGCAAAAAGCAATAATTTTGGAAAAAATAGCAAAGAAAATTTCTGTGCAGACCACTCCTTCATAGGCTCAGATGAGACTATACCACATTAAATTTTGAAGAGAAAATTTAAACCTAAATTCCCAAGTATTCATTATTGGCCAATAATTATTTGGTTCTAGAGGAATAGAGTCTGTCTGGTCATAGTGGAGCCTCCAGGTGGTTACGAACCAGCATGGAGGCATTGCCAGAGAAGAGGGAATGGAAAGGAAAAAGTGTAAGAACAGTGGGCACTAATATTCCAGGGAAGAAAGCTTTCCTGACTTCTGGATTTGGCACATAACCTATTTCAATTTCTCCTCCACCAACTCTCCAAACATCCATAAACTCCCTAGAAAAGACAATGCAGCGTAAATATTATGGAATGAGTCAATACACCTAGGCTTCTAGAGGCAACTACATTCTCCATCACTGTAAATTTTCTCCCCAATAAAAAAAACCTCAGGGAAAAATAAACAAAACGTATCCCCTCACTGTGCCATTTTAACAATGAGTGTCTGCATCTCACTACAGCAGCTAGCACTGTAGCAAGAGGCAGGGCATTTACACACAGACACAGAGACTACCTCTGCTAGATCCACTTTGGCAAATCTCATTAGACAGAGGAAGGTGGAAGACATCGTCCTTCAAAATATGTGAAAAGATCTTTATTGAGGAGTAAAGAGGCAGTAGGGCTTTTTAAACCATGTAAAGAAGTTCTGTTAAGAGGCTTCCATTTCCTAAATTTAGGCATAAGATGTCCCCAGACTGAGGTTGGGTTGTGTATTGGTTTTTCTATTCTTCTTCTGAATACCTTTGGTAGCAGGCAGGCAGCTTTATCTGCAGCTTCACAGCATTCTGCAAAGACTCCGTTATATTTATGAGCATAGTAAAGGAGTTCCGGTGCATAAAAGTATGGATGTCTCCTGGCAACTTCGTATAGGTATCTAAATTTTTAAACAACAAAAAACACAGTCATTTTTCTATGGCAGGAACATTTGCCGTCTACCTTCTCCCCAGAGCCTTCACAATTCAAAGTCTAACAGATGAAGTCAGTACTTTCTCTCTCATACTTTCAATCTGCAAAAAGCAATAATTTTGGAAAAAATAGCAAAGAAAATTTCTGTGCAGACCACTCCTTCATAGGCTCAGATGAGACTATACCACATTAAATTTTGAAGAGAAAATTTAAACCTAAATTCCCAAGTATTCATTATTGGCCAATAATTATTTGGTTCTAGAGGAATAGAGTCTGTCTGGTCATAGTGGAGCCTCCAGGTGGTTACGAACCAGCATGGAGGCATTGCCAGAGAAGAGGGAATGGAAAGGAAAAAGTGTAAGAACAGTGGGCACTAATATTCCAGGGAAGAAAGCTTTCCTGACTTCTGGATTTGGCACATAACCTATTTCAATTTCTCCTCCACCAACTCTCCAAACATCCATAAACTCCCTAGAAAAGACAATGCAGCGTAAATATTATGGAATGAGTCAATACACCTAGGCTTCTAGAGGCAACTACATTCTCCATCACTGTAAATTTTCTCCCCAATAAAAAAAACCTCAGGGAAAAATAAACAAAACGTATCCCCTCACTGTGCCATTTTAACAATGAGTGTCTGCATCTCACTACAGCAGCTAGCACTGTAGCAAGAGGCAGGGCATTTACACACAGACACAGAGACTACCTCTGCTAGATCCACTTTGGCAAATCTCATTAGACAGAGGAAGGTGGAAGACATCGTCCTTCAAAATATGTGAAAAGATCTTTATTGAGGAGTAAAGAGGCAGTAGGGCTTTTTAAACCATGTAAAGAAGTTCTGTTAAGAGGCTTCCATTTCCTAAATTTAGGCATAAGATGTCCCCAGACTGAGGTTGGGTTGTGTATTGGTTTTTCTATTCTTCTTCTGAATACCTTTGGTAGCAGGCAGGCAGCTTTATCTGCAGCTTCACAGCATTCTGCAAAGACTCCGTTATATTTATGAGCATAGTAAAGGAGTTCCGGTGCATAAAAGTATGGATGTCTCCTGGCAACTTCGTATAGGTATCTAAATTTTTAAACAACAAAAAACACAGTCATTTTTCTATGGCAGGAACATTTGCCGTCTACCTTCTCCCCAGAGCCTTCACAATTCAAAGTCTAATTTACCAATTAAGCTCAATTTGCAAATGAAGGACTTGCCACTGTCATTCTTTAAATCAGTGAAAAGGTTAAACTCATGCATATATATATATATATATATATGCATAAAATAGTTGAATTTGAGTAATATGCTATTGACTAAAATGAAATAAATTCTGAGAATACTAAATACATATCTCTTTATAAAATCTTAATATAAGTCAGACTCAATTATTTTGTACAGATCATATCCTGCTTTTATGAACTAATTGCAAAAGATCTCTGATTGACTTTTTCATGATGTAGAATGTTGTAATACGATACAGTATTTCTTTGAAAACTCTCAGAACAAAAATGTTGGTAATATTTCTCATAATAGTAATTGTTATAACGAATCTTGGCCTATTTCATAATTTTTACTTTTGAAGCTTAAAAAATCTGATTGCTCACTTTCCCCAAAACTTCTTTTCATTTGTCTTGAACTCGGCACACAAAGTATCAGGATCTGGTTTCAACTTAGGCAGGTCTGGGTTGTCGTCTTTGTGGCTCAGGAAGCATTCAATTCTTTCAGGTTCTTGTTTCTTACAGCAGTCGTAGGTGTCACCGCCAGATGCAGTGAGATGACCACACAATTCATCTCCGAAGAGAGTGTGCTGTGTGGAAGAGAGCAGCCCTCAAATTGCTGGACAGCATTTTATTTTCCTTATACCCAAAGAATGTGGTGGTTTAGTCGTTAAGTCGTGTCCAACTCTTGTGACCCCCTGGACTGTAACCTGTCAGGCTACTCTGTCCATGGGATCCTCCAGGCAAGAATACTGGAATTCCTTCTCCAGGGGATCTTCTCAACCCAAAGAATAGTATAAGAAATTAATATCTTGGTAAACTTTGGTCAACAAATCATATAAAAATCCACTTTTCTCTCGGATTTAGTTTCCGTTGTTTTGACCCTCTATGGGTGATTTCCCTTAAGAATTAAGTGATACACTATTACTTATAGAGGATAAAACAGAAGGGGAAAAAAAGAATGCCTTTGAGGAATGAACAGAATTTCTGTTTCCACCTGAGGTTAAAGGCCGGGAGAGAAATCCTTACAATAAAAACTCAAAAATTATCCTCCAAGTAGCAGGTGAATTCACATTAGGGAGGGCAGTGTTCAGATAGTTTCTCATTTCATTTGCTCCTTTTCGAGATGTCTAGCTTTTAAGTAGATACCATTCAAAACTTGGGAGTAACACAATCTACTATATATTGTTATTGCATTAAAATATAGGTTTTTTGTTCTAGAAATATTTGCCTCAATGCATAGTCCATTAAATGAATCCTTTCTGTATTTATTAATTTTTATTAGGAAAGTATTTATAACTTTAGGGAAAATAGGTTGCTCAAGACAGAATCTAATTTAATTAATTTCTTTGAAAAGGCATTTTTAAAAATTAATATTTAAAGCAATATTATTATATATATTTAAGGAACTGATTCTGCCTTGAGGCAAAAGTACATATAGAGAAATGAGAGAAAGAAATCCTTCTGTGATTAAAAAAAAATGCCCATCCCCAGAAAGGTACAAAAGTAAGAGAAACATAAACTATCTTTGTATTAAAAATATATCGAGGGCTTCCCTGGTGGCTCAGTGGTGGGGAATTCCATCCCTGGTCTGGGAGGATCCCACATGCTGTGGAGCAACTAATCCCTTGAGCGTTTCCCGGGGGTCCTTTTTTTGCAAGGTCGAGGTGTCACCGCCAGATGCAGTGAGATGACCACACAATTCATCTCCGAGAGAGTGTGCTGTGTGGAAGAGAGCAGCCCTCAAATTGCTGGACAGCATTTTATTTTCCTTATACCCAAAGAATGTGGTGGTTTAGTCGTTAAGTCGTGTCCAACTCTTGTGACCCCCTGGACTGTAACCTGTCAGGCTACTCTGTCCATGGGATCCTCCAGGCAAGAATACTGGAATTCCTTCTCCAGGGGATCTTCTCAACCCAAAGAATAGTATAAGAAATTAATATCTTGGTAAACTTTGGTCAACAAATCATATAAAAATCCACTTTTCTCTCGGATTTAGTTTCCGTTGTTTTGACCCTCTATGGGTGATTTCCCTTAAGAATTAAGTGATACACTATTACTTATAGAGGATAAAACAGAAGGGGAAAAAAAGAATGCCTTTGAGGAATGAACAGAATTTCTGTTTCCACCTGAGGTTAAAGGCCGGGAGAGAAATCCTTACAATAAAAACTCAAAAATTATCCTCCAAGTAGCAGGTGAATTCACATTAGGGAGGGCAGTGTTCAGATAGTTTCTCATTTCATTTGCTCCTTTTCGAGATGTCTAGCTTTTAAGTAGATACCATTCAAAACTTGGGAGTAACACAATCTACTATATATTGTTATTGCATTAAAATATAGGTTTTTTGTTCTAGAAATATTTGCCTCAATGCATAGTCCATTAAATGAATCCTTTCTGTATTTATTAATTTTTATTAGGAAAGTATTTATAACTTTAGGGAAAATAGGTTGCTCAAGACAGAATCTAATTTAATTAATTTCTTTGAAAAGGCATTTTTAAAAATTAATATTTAAAGCAATATTATTATATATATTTAAGGAACTGATTCTGCCTTGAGGCAAAAGTACATATAGAGAAAAATGAGAGAAAGAAATCCTTCTGTGATTAAAAAAAAAAAAAATGCCCATCCCCAGAAAGGTACAGATTAAGCAGTAAGAGAAACATAAACTATCTTTGTATTAAAAATATATCGAGGGCTTCCCTGGTGGCTCAGTGGTGGGGAATTCCATCCCTGGTCTGGGAGGATCCCACATGCTGTGGAGCAACTAATCCCTTGAGCCACAAGTATTGAGCCTGTGCTCTAGAGCCTCAGAGCTGCAACTATTGAGCCCATGTGCCGTAACACTGAAGCCCGTGTGCCCTAGAGCCCGGTAGAGCCCGGTTTCCACAACAAGAGAAGTCACTGCAACAAGAAGCTTGCTCACCTCAACTAGAGAGTAGCCCCCACTCCCTGCAACTAGAGAAGAGCCTGTGGCAGCAGTGAAGCCCAGCACAGCCAAAAATAAATAATTAATTAATTAAAAATATATATATATATCCAAAAATATCACAAATTTCTGATTTTTACTGTGTGTAAAAAATATGAAGTCCCTAAAACAAGGGATTATTTTGTACCTGACTAAAGAGATAAAAACTCTCCTATCATTATTAGCCTCTATAAAAAAGAAATTTAATTTTAAATTAAAAAGAAACTCCTACAAATGAACTTTCCAAAAACACTATGATTCTTGTGTATGGCTTCCATAAAGAAATGCTTTAAAGCTGTCGATGTACTAGAACATCTCTATCATCAAAGACACACTGTACCCACTTTTGAGGGTTAGTTTACAAAGATAGGCATTTGGTAATAATTGAGAAACCTAAAATGGGATTATTTTTTCTTTATAAACATTCAAGTTTACATTAAAGAAGAAGAAATATTATTTAAAATCAGAATGTACTTACAAGTGACTTGTCACAACCCGTAGCTGACTCATCGGCAACACATTTTTTTGCAAACTCAGTTAGTTCATTCGTTAATTTTACATTATCCTCAAAGGAAGACAGCTGGAGATGCTGAGAAAAGGCAATCAGCACGCTGAAATAAAGGACATAGGAAAAATGTAGCATAATAAAGTCTTAATACACATTAGGTTGCTCTGTTAGAAAACAAAAGTATTTCTGTACATGTTATATATTTTATGCTTCTTTCTTATGATTATCTAGAAAGCCTATTTACAACAGTTGTGCTCTAGGGCTTAACCAGATACATGTGGTTTGGTTTTCTAGCCAAAGATGTATATTTCCACCATGTTTAAATATA
This sequence comes from Tragulus kanchil, assembly GCA_022376925.1. NCBI lineage: Eukaryota > Metazoa > Chordata > Mammalia > Artiodactyla > Tragulidae > Tragulus > Tragulus kanchil. The sequence continues at coordinate 157,009,142 of JAIOJX010000025.1, read as the reverse complement.
TGTGTGTGCATGTCAACAGATGCATGCATATAAAGCGAGCAAGCAAAATTTATTCCAAATAGACAAATTGTTAATCGGGGTGTTACAAAGGTCCTGTAACTATTTAAAACAAAAAACAAAAGCCATACATACATATACAAATATCGTATTTAATGAGGCTGTAAAATCAGACAGACATTGAACAATAAACTATTTTCTTGCCTTTTACTAAATTTTAAAAAATATTAAAATCATCTCAAGAAATTGTGAAAGGAACCATATAGTAAAATCTTTTCCAGCATGTAGTTATAGGAAAGTTTCAGATCTACATTGTCCAAACAGTTGCTATTAGCCATAAGTGACAATACATATTTTTAAAAATTAAAATTAAATACTGTTTAAATTTTTGATCCTCGGTTCCACTTACCATATTTAAAATAATTAATAACCACATGTGGCCAACTGCAACTATACTGGACTCCACTGATACAGAATATTGCCTTCAATGCAGAAAATTATATTGGACAGTACTATTCTAGAATCTTTGATGTCAGGGGACTCTAAGGACTTCAAAATTATAACCGACATTTTATAAACGTTAAATTTGATTCTTCAATAGCTTCACTTACAGGCCTTGGAAATTTTCTTCTCCCAAATCATTAAACCGATGAGCAATCTCACTCTTGTCTGGTGGGAAGAGAGGAGGAAAATAATAAAAAAAAAGATTTCTTTAAGTTCTGAAGAAACAACGGGTTACAATATCATTTTTTAAGTTTCTCTCCATTTGACTTAGGTATTCATTTGCTCCAAGATATTGAGTTCTGACTCCCTACAGAAAATCTTAGAATGATGGTGGATTATTTCTTCTGCATTTAAACAGAAGATTCGTTTAATCGCCAATGATCTTATTTGAAAAATCACTAAATATTTATAGCTTTATATTCAACCCTGGATAAGATTTAATGCTCTTGCGGTATCTATTATCTGAGATGATAATCTGAAATGGAAAATATAAACACATGTTCTATTTATTTATAAGATTAAAACCACAGGTTTTGTTTTATATAAACTAAGGTACAGTGGATAGGCCTTTGGAAACGTGGAATTTTGCATTCTATCTTCAGCTGTATTCTGTGAAATTTAAGTCATTCTGCAGAAACTCATGTGCAATAGGAAATTATAGTTACTAAATAATTCTCACTGTTTTTCCCACCTAGGATGTTAGAAATATATTAGTAAGGTAACTTTCTAAGGTTTCACAAATACAAAATATAGCAGTCTAGAAAAAAATGCTAAAGGAAAACTTACTCTATTAGAGAGTCAAGGTTTACTGAAACCTACTTTTACAGGAAAATAAAAGTTGAACAAGAGAAGAATGGAATTCTTACGTGTATCTCGAGAAACACACGCCTGGAATAAGCAGAGCTGAAGAGAAAGAGAAGGGAAATAAAAGTCACCCACTTCATTGCGCCAAAGCTTAGTAGGGTCGATAGAAAAGATAGTAGGAATACAGGAAAGTTGGCGCTAATATACTTCTTTAGCCAATAATTGTAGATTATTAACTAGACTCATCTTTGAATTTCATTGGCTCACAAGTGGTTACAAAATTCATAGCGTTCTTGCCAAAAAACTGCTTGACTAAATCTCTTACGTATGTTTGCCATCTGGAACTGATTTTTCCACAAGACCTTGTCAATTCATTAGTTGTGTAAAACACCTTATCAAACTTTACATAAGAGGTTAAATGATTTGTATCATTACTGTGTTCTCTATCTGTTTCAAAAACGTTAGTTTTCAACATATGCAAAGTTTTAAACAAACTAATAACTTAGCTTGGAAATAAGATATACTAAAAGAGTTAAGCTCTGAATAATTCAAAGTATACTTTTTTGTGATAAATCATGAAAAATGCACATATACACACTTGAGGGCTTCGCTGTCTTTTCATTCTTCTGAAGCTGTTCTGTCTGAAAAGTTAAGGAAATTCAACAGTCATGACCCTTAATCATTGTTTTTGAGGTAGAGCACATGTGATTCAGGCCCCGGAGCTCTTGCGGTATCTATTATCTGAGATGATAATCTGAAATGGAAAATATAAACACATGTTCTATTTATTTATAAGATTAAAACCACAGGTTTTGTTTTATATAAACTAAGGTACAGTGGATAGGCCTTTGGAAACGTGGAATTTTGCATTCTATCTTCAGCTGTATTCTATGAAATTTAAGTCATTCTGCAGAAACTCATGTGCAATAGGAAATTATAGTTACTAAATAATTCTCACTGTTTTTCCCACCTAGGATGTTAGAAATATATTAGTAAGGTAACTTTCTAAGGTTTCACAAATACAAAATATAGCAGTCTAGAAAAAAATGCTAAAGGAAAACTTACTCTATTAGAGAGTCAAGGTTTACTGAAACCTACTTTTACAGGAAAATAAAAGTTGAACAAGAGAAGAATGGAATTCTTACGTGTATCTCGACGAAACACACGCCTGGAATAAGCAGAGCTGAAGAGAAAGAGAAGGGAAATAAAAGTCACCCACTTCATTGCGCCAAAGCTTAGTAGGGTCGATAGAAAAGATAGTAGGAATACAGGAAAGTTGGCGCTAATATACTTCTTTAGCCAATAATTGTAGATTATTAACTAGACTCATCTTTGAATTTCATTGGCTCACAAGTGGTTACAAAATTCATAGCGTTCTTGCCAAAAAACTGCTTGACTAAATCTCTTACGTATGTTTGCCATCTGGAACTGATTTTTCCACAAGACCTTGTCAATTCATTAGTTGTGTAAAACACCTTATCAAACTTTACATAAGAGGTTAAATGATTTGTATCATTACTGTGTTCTCTATCTGTTTCAAAAACGTTAGTTTTCAACATATGCAAAGTTTTAAACAAACTAATAACTTAGCTTGGAAATAAGATATACTAAAAGAGTTAAGCTCTGAATAATTCAAAGTATACTTTTTTGTGATAAATCATGAAAAATGCACATATACACACTTGAGGGCTTCGCTGTCTTTTCATTCTTCTGAAGCTGTTCTGTCTGAAAAGTTAAGGAAATAACATAGCAACAGTCATGACCCAAATGGATAATCAGATGTCCTACGTTTTCATCTCAGCTCTAGGTAGAGCACATGTGATTCAGGCCCCGGAGCAGAGTACTTACTGGCAATGTGGGTATCTCCCATGAAACTTTCCACTAAATAGACATGGGGAAGAAAATGAATACAATGGCAGGAATGATGATCTTTGCCATCATAATAGACACAAGGTGAATTGAGCCTGATTATGTCTTTAGGTTATAAGAATCCTAAGCCTTCTTTACCAGGTTTCATATCCTTGCCATCCCTAACTGACACTTTTTTTTCCCTTTCTCTCTTTCAATAAAAATCATGTGCTTTACTTCAACATTATTTTAAATTTCAAAATATAATTTTGTGTTGCAAAGTAAAACAGAGATAATTTTTCAAAAATATTTTTTTCAAAATACCTTCCTTCCTCTCCCCACCCAACATGCTGATCTCTACCTCTGAAGGACTATTCCTTCTCTACCCTTTTGATCTAAAGATGATTTAGATTTCCATCCATAGGAAAACTGACTCTCTCTGATGCTACTTTCTCTAGCTTCAATTAGCATCAATACAGATGCTTAACTTAATAACTGAGTCAAAACTGTCAGTCACTAATCTGGGAACATACATATCTGTAAACAACAAAACTCTGTAAAAGTTAAAAGTGAAATAAAAGTTTAAAAAAAAAACAAAACTGTCGGTCATGTTGCCCTATTGCACACATAGGCACAGACACTAGTAAATACTTGAGAGAAGCGTTATTGCTCCTATTTAGTCATATGATGAAAGAAACACACTTTATATGATCTTATTTTATTTTCAAGGTACAAGTTAAATATGCACAGAAGAGGAGATAATAGAAAAACAGGTGATAAATATTTAGATAGATGGCAGAGATGGATAATATACATAGAGATGATCGCTGGCTAGCTGGAGCTGATAAGAATTTTTTTTTTTTAAATGAGTTAAGGGAGTTCTGAAGAATGAAGCCAAACATGTCTTTCTGGCCACAGCTGAACAGAAATAAATGAATATCCACCTAAGGAATTATTTCTATTGGGAAAAACAGTTCTTTTAAGCCTGAAATTATACATGATAAAAGAAAAAAAGAAATGATGCTCATTTTCTAGATAAAAGAATAATTTCTTTTTGGGGCAAATTATGGCAGCTTTTATCTGAAGTCAGTGTCCAACCCTGGCCTTTTCCTTAAAATGAGTCTTCTGGGAAGGCTTGATCAATCCTTATCATTGGACATAATTGTATAACTAATTCACAAAATAAGGCCTTTTTCATTCACATACATACTTTGTGTATATCTTTTATTTAAGTATGTAGTTCCTCCACATACTTTGCATTATAATATTATATTGAAATATAATGGTAAGGTAGAAAACCAAGAAAATCAAATTCATTATGACTCTAGAAACTTAAAATTTATATTCCTCTATGTAATGAAGATCCCATAGTTTTCAAATATAAAACTGTAAACATCTGAATCTTTCCTTATAGTATCAAATAATGCATTTCAGATGTGTGTATCCTTTTTAAAAATTAGCAGATGGGGCTTCCCTGGTGGTCCAGTGGGTCAGGACACCGTCTTGCAGTGCAAGGGCTGCCGATTCGTGCCCTGGCCTGGGAAGATCCCACGTGCCGCGGAGCAGCTGGACTGATGTGTACAATTACTGAGCCAGAGCTCTGGGGTGCATGAGCCCAGAGCTGGTGCTCTGCGACAGAGGCCGCCGTGATGGGAGGTCCACACGGGCCAAAGAACAAAGATGGATGAAAATGGACAAATGAAAGATCAATAGAAGTGGCCCGCCTGCTCCCCTCCCTCCCCACCCCACCTCCACCAAAATAAATAAATAAATCTTAAAAAAAAAAAAAAATTAGCAGATGGTTGAGAAATTTAAGTATTTAATTCTCAACACTATCTGCTTAAAAGTTCTCTTAATTAATAAGCAACAGGTCCCCAAATAAGCAGAGCTATAACTTTCTTCTATTAATTCTACATGAATATTCTAAGCTGAGAAGAATAAAACTACATATTTTTTGGTTATTTCTAAAATTTCTCTTCTTTGAAGCTTTTAAACTCATATTTAGTTAATCATCAAAGGAATCTGGCATGGGAGTAAATACAAATATTTAAACCAAGAGTTATAAATATGGCTGGCAGAATCTAGTTTCTAAGGAAATAGCAAATTAGCTCCAATAATTTTTCAATATTTTCCCATTTTTATGGAAGAAGTTTAAAGAGAGAGTGGTTAAGAAGATTACTTCAGGACTTTCCTAGTGGTGCAGTGGTTAAGAATCCACCTGCCAGTGCAGGGGACATGGGTTTGATCCCTGGTCCAGGAAGATCCCATGTGTGCCCATGGGCCACAACTGCTGATCCCATGCTCTAGAGTCTGTGAGCTGCAACTACTGAGCCTGCAGGCTCTACAATAAAAGAAGCCACCACAATGAGAAACCTCACACACTGCAAGTTGTAGCCCCACTCACACTTGCACTACCTTTCCAAAATGCTCTTAATTTACAGTTGTGAAATATTCAGTATAGTTAACAACAATAATTTTAATTTAATTAATTAAATATAGAGAATTACTATTTCGATTTTAATTTTCATATTTATATTACATATTCATTCATTCATTAAAATTACATAAATTGGCATCTCCGTATTTAAGATCTTGAAGACAAATACTGTTATTGATGAGTTCAAATTTCTCTCTGTTATCACACAGAAAATTGGCAAAAAAATGCACATTGAAAATCATGGTATCTAAAAGCAAACATTGCCCTAGTATCAACAAATCCATTGTTTACTTCAGAACACCAGTGTTCTTGCTGACAGGGCACAATTCTACAAACAATGCTTCAGACTTTCGTTATTTATTATTTTAAGCAGCACCACCTCGTCTTTCATTTGTGCTCAGAAAGTACTGAATGTTCACTAAATGCCAAGCATTTCCTGGGCTAGAAGGATATAAAAGATTAATAAGACACAGTCCCTGAGTTTTGAAGGTCTTAAAGACCTAGATCTTAAAACCCGCCATTTTATAGGGAAAATACATACCTGGAAAGATAAGTACAATGCAATATTATAAAGTACTGTGCATGTGGAACACGAAGTACTCCTGAGGTAACAAAAAACATATCAGAGGAAAAGCTCTAAATCCAACGGCAATCATGTCCAAAAATAAACTGGATGGACTCTAACCTCTTCAGGTAACTATGCAACTGAATAGACTGCAAAGCTTCAAATTTGCATTCTCTCAGTTCATTTTGCTTATGAAGGAAATTTGCCTGAAAAAATGGAATGAGTAGGTAGAGGACTGAGAGAAGGAAGGAGGGTATGAATATGTGTAATTTCTAAATGTTTCATAAAAGACAAAAACACAGAAAGCAAAGAGTTAGGCCTCAGTTTAGAAGACAATGAAATTCCCTGTAGGAGTAAGAAAGAAAACCAGGTCAGCAGTCAGAAAAGCAGGACTTGGATTTATATTTGGTTTACAGCAAAGCTAAGGATGAGATTGGTCAATCTAATATTATAAGCCCCAGAGAAATGTATTGTCCTTGTAGAAAACTACAAAACTTCTGTGGGCTCTTAATTTACAGTTGTGAAATATTCAGTATAGTTAACAACAATAATTTTAATTTAATTAATTAAATATAGAGAATTACTATTTCGATTTTAATTTTCATATTTATATTACATATTCATTCATTCATTAAAATTACATAAATTGGCATCTCCGTATTTAAGATCTTGAAGACAAATACTGTTATTGATGAGTTCAAATTTCTCTCTGTTATCACACAGAAAATTGGCAAAAAAATGCACATTGAAAATCATGGTATCTAAAAGCAAACATTGCCCTAGTATCAACAAATCCATTGTTTACTTCAGAACACCAGTGTTCTTGCTGACAGGGCACAATTCTACAAACAATGCTTCAGACTTTCGTTATTTATTATTTTAAGCAGCACCACCTCGTCTTTCATTTGTGCTCAGAAAGTACTGAATGTTCACTAAATGCCAAGCATTTCCTGGGCTAGAAGGATATAAAAGATTAATAAGACACAGTCCCTGAGTTTTGAAGGTCTTAAAGACCTAGATCTTAAAACCCGCCATTTTATAGGGAAAATACATACCTGGAAAGATAAGTACAATGCAATATTATAAAGTACTGTGCATGTGGAACACGAAGTACTCCTGAGGTAACAAAAAACATATCAGAGGAAAAGCTCTAAATCCAACGGCAATCATGTCCAAAAATAAACTGGATGGACTCTAACCTCTTCAGGTAACTATGCAACTGAATAGACTGCAAAGCTTCAAATTTGCATTCTCTCAGTTCATTTTTGCTTATGAAGGAAATTTGCCTGAAAAAATGGAATGAGTAGGTAGAGGACTGAGAGAAGGAAGGAGGGTATGAATATGTGTAATTTCTAAATGTTTCATAAAAGACAAAAACACAGAAAGCAAAGAGTTAGGCCTCAGTTTAGAAGACAATGAAATTCCCTGTAGGAGTAAGAAAGAAAACCAGGTCAGCAGTCAGAAAAGCAGGACTTGGATTTATATTTGGTTTACAGCAAAGCTAAGGATGAGATTGGTCAATCTAATATTATAAGCCCCAGAGAAATGTATTGTCCTTGTAGAAAACTACAAAACTTCTGTGGGGAAACAGTTCATTAAGATGATTGGCAAAATTAGCAGACCACCCAAATATTTAGTGATAAAACCGTATTCTTGATCCACGTTGTATTTATTTAACAATACCATGTGCCTGGAAGTCTGACAGGGATCTCCCAGGGATGTAACTGTTACACTGAGAACTTTTAAAATGAGAACAATGAAAGAAAATAGCCGCCTAGGCACAGGGGACAGAATGTGCAAATGCTTGAGAAAAGAGTGTGGAAGAAACTGAGAAAGTCCAGATACAGAGTTAAGGGGAAGCATAATGTGAGATAAGATACATGAGTAGATGGTTTGTATGTCATCTTAACTACAGTAGTATTTTTAGTTTTCATTCTAAAAGCAATGAGCAGGGCTTTCCCTGGTAGTCCAGTGGATAAGGATACCGCCTTGCAGTGCAAGGGCCGCCGATTCAATCCCTGGCCTGGGAAGATCCCACGTGCCGCGGAGCAGCTGGACTGATGTGTCCAATCACCGAGCCGGAGCTCTGGAGCGCATGCGCCAAGAGCGGGTGCTCTGCGTGCGACAACAGACGCCACCGCGATGGGAGGCCCACAGGAGCCAAAGAACAAAGACGGCTGAAAATAGAGAAATGAAAGACCAATAGAAGTGGCCCGCTGCTCCCCTCCCTCCCCAACTCGACCCCTGCCCAAAATAAATAAATAAATCTTAAAAAAAAAAAAAAGAAGTGGCCCGCCTGTCCCCCTCCCTCCCTACCCCACCCCCCAAAAAGATAAATAAATAAAATAAATGTTTAAAAGCAATGAGCAGTTTAATGATTTTATTGGCCTAATGATAAAATCTGATTTGTGCTTCAGGAAACTGCTCTGGGTGCAGTGTGAGGAAGAGACTAAGAGAAGGCAAGAGTGTATCTGGGGAGACTAGGTTGGGACTAATGCAATGATCCCAGCACCAGATGGTGAGGTCTTGACCTATATGAGTGACAGAGAAATGGAGAGAAATGAACAGACTGAAGAGATGCTTAGAAGCAAGAGAGCCCCTTCTCTAAGACCCATGCTTTAGCAGTCCTCCTCTGGCTTCTTCCATCTATGTCATGCTCTGCTCACAGAGTCAAGGGTATGCCTTCCTCTTTTTTCCAGATGGTAATCAGGTATCCCAACCCTGGAATTTCCTGGCCAAAAAGCTCTGAACCTCTTTGAGAGCCAGAGAGCACCTAACATAGTCTATTTTCTCAGGGGCAGACCATATCACTGATGTATTTACTCCTAGGCCTGAGAGGTAGCTGTGCGAAGTGGTGTGGACAAAGCTGGGAGATGATAAGGGCCATTTCTACATATACATAAATAATGCCCCTTCCCAGAACAGGATGAACCCAGGAGCCCAATGAAGGGTTGATATAAATAGCTCATACAACTCAGTATTTAAAAAAAAAAAAAATCCAATCAAAAATGGGCAGAAGATCTGAATAAACATTTTTCCAAAGAACACATACAGATGGCCAACAGCCACGTGAACAATATCACCAATCATCAGGGAAATGCAAATCAAAACCACAATGAGATATAACCTCACACTTGTCAGACTGGCTGTCATCAAAAATACCACAAAAAAACAAACATTGGCAACGAGAAAAGGAAATATTTGTACATTGTTGGCCACAATCTTGCTGTGGCCATTGTGGAAACAGTATGTAAGTCTTCAAAAAACTGTAGAATTATGATATAATCCAGCCATTTCATCCTTGGATGTATATCCAAAAAAACCACAAACATGAAAAGATGCATGCAGCCCACTGTTCACAGTAACATTGTTTACAATTGCCAAGATATGGCAGCAACCAAAGTGTCCACCAACAGATGAATGGATAAAGATGTAGTATGTATTATACAATGAAATATAAATGAAATTTTGCCATTTGCAAGAACATGGATGGACCTGGAAGGGATTGTGCTTAGGGAAAAATGTCAGACAGAGAAAAACACTTTATGCTACCACTTATATGTGGAATCTGAAAAATAAAATAAAATAGTGAATATGACAACAACAAAAAAGAAACAGCCTGACAGATATAGAGAACAAACTGGGGGTTACCAGTCAGGGGAGGGATAAGGGATCAAAGGTATAAACTACTATATATAAAATAAATAAGCTATAAGGGTATATTTCATGGCATGGGGATAGTCAATTTTTCTAATAACTATAAATGGGGTATAATTTTTAACTGTGAATCAATATGTTGTATACCCAAAACTTGTGTAATATTTTAAATCAATTGTACTCAATAAACTAAAAATCAAAAGAACACTGAAAAAAAGAGACGTCAAGTGAGATAGTTACAGAGTTTAGAGGTCAGAGGCAAAGCCTGAGCTTGAACTATTATTTATGAGTCATAAAGCAGTGCAGAATTGAGATAGGGAAGAGAGTAATGTGAGACAAGAAGGGGGTCATTACGGAGTGGAAAGAGCAGAGCTCTTTCCAAATAACAAATAACAGCTGGCCAGAGAAGAGGAAACAAGTCAAAGCTCAAGGAAATGTAAGGGAAGACAATGTTCACACTGGAACAGGTACAGAGCTACAAATGTTACTGATGGGGATGGTAGACGAACATTAAAATGCTACCTATTGCAAGGGCGTTACTAATGCCCTTAATAGAGCTGTTTGATGGAATAATGAGACCAAAAATCGAACTGGGGTGGTTGGTAAAGCACATGGGAGGAGAGGAATAAATAACAAAATCATAGATGACTCTTTCTAGAAACTTTGGATGTGAAGGGCAGCAACAGAAGAGGGTTGAGAGTCAAAGAAAATTTTCACTGAGGAGCATTTAGCACCCAATACCAGGGTTCCACTGATTGTGGCTTTTCTCTGGAATGAAGGGCTTGGAATTGAATATCTGAGGAAAATTGAAAAAGTTGAAGCACTCATAAAAAAAAGAGGGCATGCACTGAACAGAGAGACGTATTACCTAAATTGAAAACTAAGAAATGTCTGCTTGTGGCACTCACTTCTTTTCCAGCCCCTCATGAGGGCTCATGGTAAATTCTCTTTCCCATTGCACTGTCCTCCGCACACCAGAAATACATGCCTCGGAGGCACACCAACGTGACTATTCTGTTAAGCTCATCAACCTTCACTGGCCCACCACCTCTACGCCGTGGGCCTCCTCTCTAATGGGCCCCCCATATACAAACTGTCATTTTTGAATTTGTGGGCAAAATCAGGTGGGTGTTAAAGATCAACACTCTTATTAAACTAGCTCTGTAAAATCTGAGTCTCTCTTTGCCTCAACCCCATGGTCACCAAATCTTCAACCTTTTATTTCCTCCACTCAACCCTCCCTGACTTTCTTAGAAACAGAGGCATTCTAGATGACTGCTGCGCTGTCGGTGGATTCCTGAGTGGAGTCTCAGTCAGGTAAGCAAGAGAAGGGCTGAACATGAGGCAATGGTTCCATAGTTCTTCAGTGCTCACCCTGCAGGTTCTACCCAGTAGGACACAGGTTAATTGACCCTTGTAAACAGATTGTAAGACTGAACTTTGGTGCGTGAACTTTGGAATTTCTATTTGGTTATTCAGAAACTTATTTTCCTCTATTTTTTGGATCATTAAGGTTGTTAGATCAATGTTTCCTTACAAGTGAAATGCTGCAATTTTATGTCTTACATGCTCGGTATAACAAGGTCCTTCAAGGCATACTGGACCATGTACTATGTTCACTATACCTAACCAGATTTAATGCATGTCTTGGATAGGGAAGCCATTCAGAATTTTCACTGTCAGTTTAATCTGACTGACTGAAGATCAAGTACACTCATGGGGTAAGAGGCCATGAGCAACCTTATATTCATACTGTATGTCCTCCCACATGTTTTCTTTTTCATGTGAATGCAATCTGGGAATCCGTTTAGTTGGAGGGACAAAATGGAGGCAAACATATTAGCAGAAGACTTCTGTCCTGGCCAACTAAAATAGCTAAAACGTTCTTGCCATTAAGTATGTGAATATGTATTTATCAATACATAGTCCAGTGATACATCCCATTAGTCCAGCAGCCATGTTCATCGCCCAGACATGCTATGTTCTAAGTCACTTCAGTCATGTCCAACTCTTTGCAGCCCTATGGACTGCAGCCAGCCAGGCTCCTCTGTTCATGGGGTTCTTCAGGCAAGAATACTGAAGTGGGTTGCCATGTCCTCTTCCAGGGGATCTTCCTGACCCTGGGATCGAACCTGCATCTCTTACATGTCTTGCAATAGCAGGTGAGTTCTTTACCACTAGCACCACGTGGGAAGCCCTCATTGCCTGGAGTATTGCTCAGTTCTTAGCCTGTTGTTGGATAGCTGACACTTCCTTGCACTCCCCACCCAAATCCAAGCCCCAAGCCACTACTAATTCCCATTCATAATCCTTTGTATGCAGTTTAGAAAAGTGAGGAAACAGAGAGGGTGCTAGAAAAGTTCAAATATGAAAATCTTTCCAGTGACTCAAACACTCTGTGACGCAAGGCGTCTGTAGAGAGATGTGTTCAAGGCCATTTGCTACCCTGGTACTATTGCTGCTTCTTAGCCAAATTAAGCTTATAGCTACAATAACCTAAATCAGTCCATTCAGAAGATGTTCTTTGGTTCATTTTGACTATACCTTGAAATTGTGAGCATACTCTTGGGAAAAAATTTAAAAACTTGGATCATTAAGGTTGTTAGATCAATGTTTCCTTACAAGTGAAATGCTGCAATTTTATGTCTTACATGCTCGGTATAACAAGGTCCTTCAAGGCATACTGGACCATGTACTATGTTCACTATACCTAACCAGATTTAATGCATGTCTTGGATAGGGAAGCCATTCAGAATTTTCACTGTCAGTTTAATCTGACTGACTGAAGATCAAGTACACTCATGGGGTAAGAGGCCATGAGCAACCTTATATTCATACTGTATGTCCTCCCACATGTTTTCTTTTTCATGTGAATGCAATCTGGGAATCCGTTTAGTTGGAGGGACAAAATGGAGGCAAACATATTAGCAGAAGACTTCTGTCCTGGCCAACTAAAATAGCTAAAACGTTCTTGCCATTAAGTATGTGAATATGTATTTATCAATACATAGTCCAGTGATACATCCCATTAGTCCAGCAGCCATGTTCATCGCCCAGACATGCTATGTTCTAAGTCACTTCAGTCATGTCCAACTCTTTGCAGCCCTATGGACTGCAGCCAGCCAGGCTCCTCTGTTCATGGGGTTCTTCAGGCAAGAATACTGAAGTGGGTTGCCATGTCCTCTTCCAGGGGATCTTCCTGACCCTGGGATCGAACCTGCATCTCTTACATGTCTTGCAATAGCAGGTGAGTTCTTTACCACTAGCACCACGTGGGAAGCCCTCATTGCCTGGAGTATTGCTCAGTTCTTAGCCTGTTGTTGGATAGCTGACACTTCCTTGCACTCCCCACCCAAATCCAAGCCCCAAGCCACTACTAATTCCCATTCATAATCCTTTGTATGCAGTTTAGAAAAGTGAGGAAACAGAGAGGGTGCTAGAAAAGTTCAAATATGAAAATCTTTCCAGTGACTCAAACACTCTGTGACGCAAGGCGTCTGTAGAGAGATGTGTTCAAGGCCATTTGCTACCCTGGTACTATTGCTGCTTCTTAGCCAAATTAAGCTTATAGCTACAATAACCTAAATCAGTCCATTCAGAAGATGTTCTTTGGTTCATTTTGACTATACCTTGAAATTGTGAGCATACTCTTGGGAAATATCAAATATGGAATGTGTCTGCAAGGATAAGGACAGAAGGTGGAGGAACATCCTTTACTCCAGAGGAAAAATCTGGTGTAGTCAAACATTAATACAGATATCCTTCTTTTTAAATTAAAGCACATTTTTATAACAAAAGAGTATGATTAGATTGCATGCTATTTCTAATATTCTTTGCTATCCACATTGTGGGGTACATCTAACTAACTTGCATATATGTTGGAGTCTCTCTGTCTATAAACATGATCATCTAGGAAGAATTTCTAAAGCCTGTGAAATTGAAATTATTTCTTAATGACTGATGGCACAGTCAAAATCTAAATTAACTTGCTCCTTATTGCCAAAAATCTTTAAAACCCACCAACTACAATAAGATCCCAATTTTCAACTATCTCTAGAACAGTTTTTCAAACAGGGTCACAAAATAAATTTTGTGTCACGACTGATATCTTTTTAGAAAAATAAAATGAGCAGAATTGATCAGAATGCATTACATATTATAGTAGAAATGTCATTTTCTGGAATGTTTGCTATACATGTCTATATTAGTTTATTATGTAAAATGTATTTCTTGCTACAGTCACTGTCAAAACCCTTGAAGATCTATACTCCCTTTACATAAGGTCAGTATGCAAGTATGTCCAAAATCAATTTGTCATCTTCTCACTACAATCCTCATTCAATTTTTCCAAATTTATCCATTTGACTTATTCTTTAATTCTCCACATCACAAATTTTTATAAGCTCATGGCAATTTTAATGCCTCTTCCTTAACCTCAAGTATCCATTCTGTCCCTACATAGTTTTGATCCATTCTTCAAAATCTCACATTTATCCTTAACCCCTCAAACACCGATACAACTCTGGTTCAGGCTCTCAGCAAATAATGCCTGAGTTATTATAATAAACCCTTAGTTAATGTTCACATCTCATCTTGATATGCATTGATCTATTGTAAAACTTTTCTCTCCTTAAAATCTTTTTTTTTTTTTAATTTTGGCCTCTTTTATTGGTCCTTTATTCATTTTCATCAATCTTTATTCTTTGGCCTGGGTGGGCCTCCCATTGCAGTAGCTCCTTAAAATCTTTTAATGTTTCCCCACTACATTTGAATTAAATTCCAGGCTCCTTACCCTGGTATGCAAATTGTTCAGGAATCGGATATCACTAGTTTATAACATCCTTGAAAGTCCAGGCTTTATCTTTCACCATCCCTGCACCATCCCCAGGAGATAGCCCATGACTGGCTTGTAACAGGTACACCATAGTATTTGTTAAATGGATGAGTAAATGAACAAACAAATAAATGAAGGAGTGATCTCTGTAGTATAATCTCTTATTTATCTTTCACGTGTGTTCCCATTTTAAGTGAGTAACATTCAGTGTAACATTTTTCACAATGCTATAAAGTACTCAACACTGTAATAGGTGAGAAGACTGTGTAAGGTCCTGCAAGGCCATCTTCATCTGATCCAGCACACCAAGTTCATACCCAGACCAAGGTCTCTGCTAATCAGACAGTCTCCCACCATGATGACTTTGCTCTGCTCTCTATTCATATAAATCCTCCTCCTCTTCAGGGCATACCTCAGAACTTTCTCTCCCCTTGTTTTACAGTCTGCTCCCTGTCATACAAATGATACCTTTTACTACATTTATTAGTTCTTAATCATACCTCTTGAATTTTATGGCTTTATTAAATCATCATTTTTATAAAAGTCAAGATATGTCCTACATATTGTGTTTTCCACAAAATCTCAGTCTAGTACTAGACACCTAGTAGAGAGTTGCTAGACCTATTAATTAAATTCAATGATAAAAATGTGCAAAATTTATTATGGGAAAAAAAAACCTAGGGACGGTTATTAAATATCCAAATATGGCAAATTTAAGAGACACACAGGTAATTGGTACATTCTCACATGTAGTATTTATGAGTATTCATTCTCACATCACAAATTTTTATAAGCTCATGGCAATTTTAATGCCTCTTCCTTAACCTCAAGTATCCATTCTGTCCCTACATAGTTTTGATCCATTCTTCAAAATCTCACATTTATCCTTAACCCCTCAAACACCGATACAACTCTGGTTCAGGCTCTCAGCAAATAATGCCTGAGTTATTATAATAAACCCTTAGTTAATGTTCACATCTCATCTTGATATGCATTGATCTATTGTAAAACTTTTCTCTCCTTAAAATCTTTTTTTTTTTTTAATTTTGGCCTCTTTTATTGGTCCTTTATTCATTTTCATCAATCTTTATTCTTTGGCCTGGGTGGGCCTCCCATTGCAGTAGCTCCTTAAAATCTTTTAATGTTTCCCCACTACATTTGAATTAAATTCCAGGCTCCTTACCCTGGTATGCAAATTGTTCAGGAATCGGATATCACTAGTTTATAACATCCTTGAAAGTCCAGGCTTTATCTTTCACCATCCCTGCACCATCCCCAGGAGATAGCCCATGACTGGCTTGTAACAGGTACACCATAGTATTTGTTAAATGGATGAGTAAATGAACAAACAAATAAATGAAGGAGTGATCTCTGTAGTATAATCTCTTATTTATCTTTCACGTGTGTTCCCATTTTAAGTGAGTAACATTCAGTGTAACATTTTTCACAATGCTATAAAGTACTCAACACTGTAATAGGTGAGAAGACTGTGTAAGGTCCTGCAAGGCCATCTTCATCTGATCCAGCACACCAAGTTCATACCCAGACCAAGGTCTCTGCTAATCAGACAGTCTCCCACCATGATGACTTTGCTCTGCTCTCTATTCATATAAATCCTCCTCCTCTTCAGGGCATACCTCAGAACTTTCTCTCCCCTTGTTTTACAGTCTGCTCCCTGTCATACAAATGATACCTTTTACTACATTTATTAGTTCTTAATCATACCTCTTGAATTTTATGGCTTTATTAAATCATCATTTTTATAAAAGTCAAGATATGTCCTACATATTGTGTTTTCCACAAAATCTCAGTCTAGTACTAGACACCTAGTAGAGAGTTGCTAGACCTATTAATTAAATTCAATGATAAAAATGTGCAAAATTTATTATGGGAAAAAAAAACCTAGGGACTGTTATTAAATATCCAAATATGGCAAATTTAAGAGACACACAGGTAATTGCGTACATTCTCACATGTAGTATTTATGAGTATTCATTCACAAATGTTTGTTGGGTGAATGAATAAGTAAAGAGATAAACAGTTTCTAGTCTAGGGTCCATGAACTCTTTGATATCCATAAAAGTATCCATGGGCTTGTTGTCAATCCTGCAGATAACAATAAGAGAAATTTTGTGTTTACTTGTGATGAGACTGCAAATATTAAGATCTCAGATGCCTTTACATTAGATTACAGCTATTTTAACTTTACGGAAGCACCACTGAGTGTGTCAGGAGGAAAATGCAGCTGTTTATTTAATAAATATTTATCAAATGCCTACAATATACCCATCTCTGTTCCTAGCAGAGCTCAGGAACATTTGCTCCTCAGAAGAACCTTACAAGGGCAACACTGTTATTATCTTTATTTTACAACTGAAGAAACTGAGGTAAAGTTACTGAAGTTACATAACTAGGCCAACGTCAACAGTTAGTGAACAACAGAGCAAAGATTATGAACTCACGAAGATCTAATCGATAATGTCATTCAAAAAATAAGGCCAGCCAGTCTCCACTGATAGTCCTTAAAACCTTTCATTATACTTGCAGAGCCATATCCATTGGCATTGGCAGTAGAAATATTTTTCCTTGAGTTTGAACTACAGAAGCTGGCACAAGGATCTATCCTTTGTGTTTTATGCTTTATTTTATGTTCTCCTAAAATAAGGTCTCTGTTATAGAGGCCTGGTTTTTACTTTTCCTGTAGCAATCTCAGTGGCTGCAGCAGCAAGATAGGCAGCTGGGAGCGGTGGCAGTGCAAGATGAGCAGAAAGCAGACACGGGCAACCATGCTGGGAGTTAGACAATAAAGTATCCATAAACATTTCAGATCATCTGGAAATAAGTTAAAGCTGGAATCTACTATTTTATTTTATTTTACTAGTTCAGAAACAGGCAAACAAGTCTTGATCTTCAAAGATTTTAACTCTTATTCTTTTCAGTCATTGCTCTTCCATTTCTAGAAGGCCTACAGAAAGACTACTCTTTCATAATACTGAAAGTCAAAGCCCTTCTAAGCTGCACAAAGTCCTGCTCATCCTAGGAAGATTAGGTTTGAAGTTGTTTTCAGTTTAGTTGCGCTAACAATTGCCTTTCAAGCTCAGTAGGCTAGATAAGACATCAGTGGAATTTGTTTGGAAACAAATGGGTGCTCAGATCCAAAACTGCTAGATCAAGCAGAAGCAGAGTGGACTGGAATGATAAATACAAATGCAAGCCTTGTGAAGGTGACAACCAGAAAAAATAAGGTATTCATGATAATGTGTACCCTCTCAATAATAATTATTGGGAGTTTTCTGGATGAGATAATGCATCCACTGCATAGAACTGCTACTGCACATTGTTCTCTTTTTGTTATTTTTTCATTCAGTTCATTTGAATGAATTTTTAGTGTCTATTTTATTTCCCACATATTTCTAGAGTCTATGCTGGGTACTAAATGGGGAAGTAAGATGTGCTGAGCATAAACTTGGGAACTGACTTCCCAAGTTTAAATGCCAGTCCCACAACTGGCTGTGTGGAATTGGGCAAGTTACTTCTGCTTTCTTTGCCTTGATTTTCTCTCCTCCAAATTTGGGATAATGTTAATTCATGGGATCATTATGAGGATTACATTAGTTAATGTAAGTCAAGGGTAAACAGTACCTGGCACATACGGCACTTAATGAATTTTAGAAAAAGCAGGCTGGGACTCACACAGGCTCTTACTTTGAGCATTTTCAAATGAAATTGAAGCCATAAACACAAGTGCAAGAGCATTTTAACTAAGAAGGCAAAACAGCATAGGGCTAACTTTAGACTGACCCTTAGAGACTGTGAAGTTATCCACACAGGAAATGCCACAGAAGGCAAGGGTGCCTCCATAGGGCAGGATAGTCAGAGGCATGACTTAATCTACATCTTAGAATATGGGTTCCACCTGGACATTTTGCTATCATTATTCAGATCACACAGTTTTAAGACACTCAAGTAAAATCTTAGGACTAGAAAAGTCATTATAGATAATTGGTTGTTTTCAAAAGAGAATATAATGTCCAGTTAACCAGGTGGCACTAGTGATAATGAACCCTCCTGCCAATGCAGGAGACATAAGAGATGCCAGTTCAATCCCTGGGTTTGGACGATTCCTGAGGAGGACATGGCAACACACTCCAGTATGTTACCTAGAAGTCCATGGACAGAGGGGCCTGAGGGCTACAGTCCATAAGTCACAAAGAGCCAGACATGATTGAAGCAGTTTAGCATGCACACACACAGCCAGCTCATTGACAATATTTTCAATGAGATAATGCATCCACTGCAATAGAAACGGGGGACTAAAATACAAATGCAAGCCTTGTGAAGGTGACAACCAGAAAAAATAAGGTATTCATGATAATGTGTACCCTCTCAATAATAATTATTGGGAGTTTTCTGGATGAGATAATGCATCCACTGCATAGAACTGCTACTGCACATTGTTCTCTTTTTGTTATTTTTTCATTCAGTTCATTTGAATGAATTTTTAGTGTCTATTTTATTTCCCACATATTTCTAGAGTCTATGCTGGGTACTAAATGGGGAAGTAAGATGTGCTGAGCATAAACTTGGGAACTGACTTCCCAAGTTTAAATGCCAGTCCCACAACTGGCTGTGTGGAATTGGGCAAGTTACTTCTGCTTTCTTTGCCTTGATTTTCTCTCCTCCAAATTTGGGATAATGTTAATTCATGGGATCATTATGAGGATTACATTAGTTAATGTAAGTCAAGGGTAAACAGTACCTGGCACATACGGCACTTAATGAATTTTAGAAAAAGCAGGCTGGGACTCACACAGGCTCTTACTTTGAGCATTTTCAAATGAAATTGAAGCCATAAACACAAGTGCAAGAGCATTTTAACTAAGAAGGCAAAACAGCATAGGGCTAACTTTAGACTGACCCTTAGAGACTGTGAAGTTATCCACACAGGAAATGCCACAGAAGGCAAGGGTGCCTCCATAGGGCAGGATAGTCAGAGGCATGACTTAATCTACATCTTAGAATATGGGTTCCACCTGGACATTTTGCTATCATTATTCAGATCACACAGTTTTAAGACACTCAAGTAAAATCTTAGGACTAGAAAAGTCATTATAGATAATTGGTTGTTTTTCAAAAAGAGAATATAATGTCCAGTTAACCAGGTGGCACTAGTGATAATGAACCCTCCTGCCAATGCAGGAGACATAAGAGATGCCAGTTCAATCCCTGGGTTTGGAAGATTCCTGGAGGAGGACATGGCAACACACTCCAGTATGTTACCTAGAGAAGTCCATGGACAGAGGGGCCTGGAGGGCTACAGTCCATAAGTCACAAAGAGCCAGACATGATTGAAGCAGTTTAGCATGCACACACACAGCCAGCTCATTGACAATATTTTCAATGACCTACTTATGTGTCAGCCTCCACTCTAGGTGCTAGAGATTTGGCATTAAGCAAAATATACATACATATTCCTTGAGCTTATGGAGGTTACATTCCAGTAGAAAAGACAGCAAATAAACAAGTAAATAGATGAATTTCTTATATACTGATAAGTTGAAGATAAAATCAGGTACTGAGAGTGTGACTAGTGAAGGGCTATGGCTTTACAAAAAAATGTCAGAGAAGACCTATATGCAGCAGTGACATTTAAGCTGACATATGTATGATGGCAAAGAGACAAGTGTGGTGAGACTGGAGTTGGGGCAAGGGGCATTCAAAGTAAAAGATACTGTAAGTGTAAAGGCTCAAAGAGGGCCAAACAGCTAGAGAGAAGTGAACAGGAGGTGATAGGAAGAGAGCAGGTGCAAAGGAGGAAGAAGCTGATTCTCTAGATTTCAGTAGGAAGTTTGAACTTTCTTCTGATGGTCGTGAAGAGCCACTGGTCAACTTTTAAGCAACAGAATGACAAGATCTCAGCTAAGCTTTACCAAGATGGCTGTCTGGATGTAATCAACCACGTTAGGCAAAAGTGGAGACAGGGAAACCAGCAAGGCTGATAGTAGCCCAGCAAGTGATGAACATGGGGTAGATCAGTGGTCAGATTCTGAATATATTTGGGGAGTAGGGCTATCAGCTGTTACTGATAATGCTAGGCATGAGGGGACAAAGACTCAGTGATGACTCTTTTGACCTAAAGAACTGAAGGAATGCTGGAACCATTGGTGGAGATGTGCATGGTGTGAGTAACCTGGACATTCATCAAAAGTTTTAAGACACTCAAGTAAAATCTTAGGACTAGAAAAGTCATTATAGATAATTGGTTGTTTTTCAAAAAGAGAATATAATGTCCAGTTAACCAGGTGGCACTAGTGATAATGAACCCTCCTGCCAATGCAGGAGACATAAGAGATGCCAGTTCAATCCCTGGGTTTGGAAGATTCCGGGAGGAGGACATGGCAACACACTCCAGTATGTTACCTAGAGAAGTCCATGGACAGAGGGGCCTGGAGGGCTACAGTCCATAAGTCACAAAGAGCCAGACATGATTGAAGCAGTTTAGCATGCACACACACAGCCAGCTCATTGACAATATTTTCAATGACCTACTTATGTGTCAGCCTCCACTCTAGGTGCTAGAGATTTGGCATTAAGCAAAATATACATACATATTCCTTGAGCTTATGGAGGTTACATTCCAGTAGAAAAGACAGCAAATAAACAAGTAAATAGATGAATTTCTTATATACTGATAAGTTGAAGATAAAATCAGGTACTGAGAGTGTGACTAGTGAAGGGCTATGGCTTTACAAAAAAATGTCAGAGAAGACCTATATGCAGCAGTGACATTTAAGCTGACATATGTATGATGGCAAAGAGACAAGTGTGGTGAGACTGGAGTTGGGGCAAGGGGCATTCAAAGTAAAAGATACTGTAAGTGTAAAGGCTCAAAGAGGGCCAAACAGCTAGAGAGAAGTGAACAGGAGGTGATAGGAAGAGAGCAGGTGCAAAGGAGGAAGAAGCTGATTCTCTAGATTTCAGTAGGAAGTTTGAACTTTCTTCTGATGGTCGTGAAGAGCCACTGGTCAACTTTTAAGCAACAGAATGACAAGATCTCAGCTAAGCTTTACCAAGATGGCTGTCTGGATGTAATCAACCACGTTAGGCAAAAGTGGAGACAGGGAAACCAGCAAGGCTGATAGTAGCCCAGCAAGTGATGAACATGGGGTAGATCAGTGGTCAGATTCTGAATATATTTGGGGAGTAGGGCTATCAGCTGTTACTGATAATGCTAGGCATGAGGGGACAAAAAGACTCAGTGATGACTCTTTTGACCTAAAGAACTGAAGGAATGCTGGAACCATTGGTGGAGATGTGCATGGTGTGAGTAACAGATTGGGGAGAGGAAGGTAGGAGACAATATACAGGTTTAAGGAAGGTAATTGATAGCTCTGTTTGGTGGTCTTAAGTTTGAGACATCTGTTAGGCACCCTGATAGAAATGTAACCAACAGTACTTAATAAAGCTAAACATATGGTGAAAACTCACTAAGTAATTGTTGATAGATAGATTATACATATATGTGGCTCCCCAGGTGGCTCTGTGCTGCCTGCCAAGGCAGGAGATGCAGGAGATGTGGATTTGATCCCGGAGTTGGGAAGATCCCACAGGGAAGGAAATGGCAATCCATTCTAGCATTCTGGCCTTGAAAATTCCTTGGACAGAGAAGCCTGGCTTGGCAACAGTCCATGGGGTTGCAAAGAATCAGACATGACTGAGCACACACATATACATATATGTAACAATCAAAACAAGGTTTACCTTGATAGAAAAGATAATAAATTTCTGCTTTTACTTACTTGCAGTCACCCTGAGTTGCAAGAGGATATTTCTGTGTAATATCACTTGGTTATCCTCATCGGTTAGTCACCTAGCTTTCTGACTTAATGATACAATACCTCTCTTGGCAACCATACCTATATATATTGACATTAAAAGTGAAAGTCGTTCAGTCGTGTCTGACTCTTTGTGACCCGTGGACAAGCCATGGATTTCTCCAGGCAAGAACACTGGAGTGGGAAAGTCCTTCCTTTCTTCGGGTGATCTTCCCAACCCAGGTCTTCCACATTGTAGGCAGATTCTTTACCAACTGAGCTACAACAGAAGCCTACATCTTGATTTTACACTTTACTCTTGTAAATAATGGGATACACTTATAGTTGTATTTAATTTAGACAGTTAATTCAAAATCTTTCTTGAGAATAGACATTATATTATAATCAATTTGGGGCCTTATAATATGCACAAACATACCAGTATGCAAAGTAATTTTTCCCAAGGATTTTATAAATTAAAAGAGAAAAGTTAAAAAAAATCTATAATACAAGACATTTAGCCATGAGTGCTAAATAAAGATATGAACAAAAAGCACCTCTGTTCATTCATAGTTTAGTTTAGTTTTACATTATAATATACAGAAATATTTGACTCTTTAAACTTCAGAATCACCTCTGGCCATAGTTAATTTCTTTTGCATACAAGAAAGCACCCTGTAGAAATTCTTCAATATATTAAAGAATCACTTTATTTAAAGATTTTTTTTTAAACCATAACATCAGGCCACATTACGTTGAAGGCCAATAACCTGATGTTTATACTTTAATCCTTCACCACATACTTTGCAAAACCCAGGCAAACAGAAAATGCTTTACAACCCTGATCAACAAAGAGTGAACTATGTCCATTGAAAAGTATACTCTGGGCAAATGAATTACAGAAAGTCCACACAAAGAAATGACCTCCAGGGAGTAGCCTAGCCTTGGGAAGAAGAAATGCTGAGTCCAGCATTTGTGTTATCAGTCTGGGAGACCTTACCTGGTAGAGATTTAACAAGCCAGTTCCATCAGTTCTATAATTCTATAATATGGTGCCATCTAACAGCTCGGAAAAGCTCCAATGATAGATATAATAAAAGGAGCACTAACTTAAATATGACAGTGATTTAATTTGGGGAAATATTTTAAACTATTTGTTGTCTCACATGCTCTGCTGAGCACACTTAACACATCAGTGAAGAGGCATTTGTAAGAGACAATCTGGTGAAATAAAACTAGAGATTCGAATATCAGTTCTCTACAATATCTGACATAATTTTACCTCTTCCATTATGAAAAGTCTAAAAAATATGGCAGTGAGTGCCACGCATGCATGTGTGCTCACTCACATCTGACTTTTTTGTGACCCCATGAATTGTAGCCCGCCAGGCTGCTCCGTCTATGGAATTTTCCAGGCCAAAAATATTGGAGTGGGATGCCATTTCCTACTCCAAGGAAGTGGGTGCCATACTGCACACAAATGGGCACAATGATTCCAGGGACGTTAGACTTAATTTGTAGAAGTTCTTCTTTCCTCTGACCTGCTGTCAAAACCTGACGATGTAAAATACAAAGCGAACACACTGGTCTTATACCACACACTCCCATGTTCAGATAGAAGCAGCGCAGCATACAGACTGCCTGGAGGTGATCTTCACTCTGTTATTCACTAATTTTTGCCTTTGGAAAAGTTACTTTTTGATGCCTCAGTTTCCTCAACTATAAATTGGGGATATAAGTTTGTTTTAAAGGATTCAGTGATTTAATACATTTAATGTACCTAGAAAATACCAGGCACATAGCAAGAACTCAATGAGTGCTAAATCACTTCAGTCGTTTTTGACTTTTTGTGACCCTACAGACCTTAACCCTTCAGGTTCCTCTGTCCATGGGATTCTCAGAAACACTGCAGTGAGTTGCCATTCCCTTCTACAGGGGATCTTCCCAACCTTGAGATTGAACCCTTATCTCCTGTGTCTCTTGCACTGGCTTGATGGTTCTTTACCACTAGTACTACCTGGGAAGCCACAAGAACTCAATAAATATTTGCTATTATGACTATATCTTTTATTACTGTCATTATATGTTATAAACACACAAACTGTGGTGCTGAAGAAGACTCCTGAGAATCTCTTGGACAGAAGGAGATCAAATCCATCAATCTTAAGGAATATCGGCACTGAATACTCATTGGAAGGACTGATGCTGAAGATGAAGTTCCAGTATTTTTGTCTCTGATACAAATAGCCGGCTCATTGGAAACATCCCAGATGCTGGGAAAGATTGAGTGCAGAAGGAGAAGAGGGCATCAGAGGATGAAATGGCTGGATGGCATCACTGATGCAATGGATATGAACTTGGGCAAAGTCCAGGAGATGGTGAGGGACAGGGAGGCCTGGCATGTTGCAGTCCATGGAGTCACATGACTGGGTGACTGAACAACAGCAACAAAGCAGGTTCACAACTGAAATAAATTTCACTTAAAAAAATAAATGAGGGCTTCCCTGGTGGTCCAGTGGGTAAGGACACCGCCTTGCAGTGCAAGGGGCGCCGGTTCGATCCCTGGCCTGGGAAGATCCCACGTGCCGCGGAGCGGCTGGACCCATGTGTCCAATTACCGAGCCGGAGCTCTGGAGCACATGCTCCCAGAGCCGGTGCTCTGTGACAACAGAGGCCACCGCGATGCGAGGCCCACAGGAGCCAAAGAACAAAGATGGATGAAAATGGAGAAATGAAAGACCAATAGAAGTGGCCCGCCGCCTCCCCTCCCTCCCCAACCCGACCCCCGCCCAAAATAAAAAAAAAAAAAAAAGGAAAAAAAAAAATAAATGAAGGTTGCATTCTTACTGCTTTATTTACAAATACACACTCATATTTAAGTAAATTAAAACTAATTTTTCTTTGAAAATTGATCTATATCATCCTAATATTGAGTAAATATCGGGGGTATCACAAATGCATGATACATTTAAGAACTACAATAGTACATACAATTATTAATGTCTCTAAAATGCATATTTTTGATATACATTCAAAATATTACATATAACTGCACATATTCAATGTGTGTAAATGTACTTTATTTTTTACCACTAGTACTACCTGGGAAGCCACAAGAACTCAATAAATATTTGCTATTATGACTATATCTTTTATTACTGTCATTATATGTTATAAACACACAAACTGTGGTGCTGAAGAAGACTCCTGAGAATCTCTTGGACAGAAGGAGATCAAATCCATCAATCTTAAGGAATATCGGCACTGAATACTCATTGGAAGGACTGATGCTGAAGATGAAGTTCCAGTATTTTTGTCTCTGATACAAATAGCCGGCTCATTGGAAACATCCCAGATGCTGGGAAAGATTGAGTGCAGAAGGAGAAGAGGGCATCAGAGGATGAAATGGCTGGATGGCATCACTGATGCAATGGATATGAACTTGGGCAAAGTCCAGGAGATGGTGAGGGACAGGGAGGCCTGGCATGTTGCAGTCCATGGAGTCACATGACTGGGTGACTGAACAACAGCAACAAAGCAGGTTCACAACTGAAATAAATTTCACTTAAAAAAATAAATGAGGGCTTCCCCTGGTGGTCCAGTGGGTAAGGACACCGCCTTGCAGTGCAAGGGGCGCCGGTTCGATCCCTGGCCTGGGAAGATCCCACGTGCCGCGGAGCGGCTGGACCCATGTGTCCAATTACCGAGCCGGAGCTCTGGAGCACATGCTCCCAGAGCCGGTGCTCTGTGACAACAGAGGCCACCGCGATGCGAGGCCCACAGGAGCCAAAGAACAAAGATGGATGAAAATGGAGAAATGAAAGACCAATAGAAGTGGCCCGCCGCCTCCCCTCCCTCCCCAACCCGACCCCCGCCCAAAAAAAAAAAAAAAAAAAAAGGAAAAAAAAAAATAAATGAAGGTTGCATTCTTACTGCTTTATTTACAAATACACACTCATATTTAAGTAAATTAAAACTAATTTTTCTTTGAAAATTGATCTATATCATCCTAATATTGAGTAAATATCGGGGGTATCACAAATGCATGATACATTTAAGAACTACAATAGTACATACAATTATTAATGTCTCTAAAATGCATATTTTTGATATACATTCAAAATATTACATATAACTGCACATATTCAATGTGTGTAAATGTACATTTATAATTTTTCAATAGCTTCTACTAGTTATTTTCTTTAAATAATGGCAATCAGATTTCTGATTCAATCTGACAACCTGAATTTGCTACATTTCTTTCTGGTTTTATGTCACTATTAAGTATACTCATAGAATTTAATCATATACCACAGTAAGAATCTTTAGATAACTCTTTAGCTAACTTTGAAATATATTAAGCATTCCCATTGTTTTACTCAATTATTCCACAAACTATTATTGCAGGCCTACAGAGTACCAGGAATTATATAAGGTATAAACAAAATACTCTGCTACCAACACATCACTGTTGAAGAGTCAATAATAAATATTTTCAACATACAGTTTTTAGCACTTTTTCATAAAATTCACTGTATGAGTTGAAATTATAGTGACATGATTACACTACTAGAATTCCGTAGTTTGCAAAAATCTTGGGATATTAGAAACACTAGAGAAATTTCATTAATTTGAAAAATTCTTAGGAATAGTTGCTTAATTTATTTTTCAATTACATGTCTTACATGAAATTGAAATGAAAACTCACCCTGTCATATTCCATTTGATTTACATTATTCATCCATGTTAATATGCAATCAGTTATAGATGCAATTTAACAATTTAGTCGTAAATTTTAAGAGGAGAAGAAAGAAGGAAAAAAGAAAGACACACCTTAAAAAACATATCAGGGGGATTTCCCTGGTGGTTCAGTAGTTAAGACTCTGTGCTCCCAACTCAGGGGGCCCAGGTTCAATCCCTGCTCAGGGAACTAGATCCTACATGCTGCTACTAAAACCTGGGGAAGCCAAATAAATACAATTAAAACCGAATCTCAATGATTCTTCCATGTTATATATCCTTTCAAAGATGGAAATATATGAGAGAGTATATAGTAGGCCTTCAAATTTGTCATATTAACTCTGAATTTGATAATACCACAGTGATGAGTCATTGGACAAAGAAACTAGAAAACTAAAGAGCAATACTGAAATATACAAGGGGCTGGCTAGACATTTTAGGTGACAGACAAGCTATCTTACAAAAAATGTACAGCCAATATTTGATTTATTCAGTGAATGAGAGAGTGAATGACTCACTCAACATCCCAACACCCTCAATTAAAATGTACATATCAGCGCAGTCATCAGCTTCTACATATAAAGGACCTTCAGAGTTGCTTGAAAGTAATTGAAACTGTGAATGTTAAATCAGCAATTTCTAAAGCTCTATCATTACAGATAAGCTATTGAATTTAAGAGTGACAAAACTGAGAACTAAAATGTGACCTGCTGTATCAGTAAACAAAGGATGTTGCAGCCACAAAGTCATTATATGATGGCCTCTGGATGGTGAGCCCTGAGAGAACTGAGGATAGAGATAAAAGGACTGTTCTCTGCCAAGCCAATCTAGCGGCCAGCTGATGCAGCCATCACCAACAATGCACCTGAGGAAGCTCAGGATACTGGCCCAGAAAGTCAAGGTGCACTATCAAAGGAATGACCACAGGAAGCCCTGACTCTTGCATCTTCTTATACATAGAAAAGTCTTTAACTTGAGATGCCAAGGATTCTTTTATGAACTGTCATTTATTGATGTTCCTTCCACCTACCTCGTCTTAGGAATAGTTGCTTAATTTATTTTTCAATTACATGTCTTACATGAAATTGAAATGAAAACTCACCCTGTCATATTCCATTTGATTTACATTATTCATCCATGTTAATATGCAATCAGTTATAGATGCAATTTAACAATTTAGTAAATTTTAAGAGGAGAAGAAAGAAGGAAAAAAGAAAGACACACCTTAAAAAACATATCAGGGGGATTTCCCTGGTGGTTCAGTAGTTAAGACTCTGTGCTCCCAACTCAGGGGGCCCAGGTTCAATCCCTGCTCAGGGAACTAGATCCTACATGCTGCTACTAAAACCTGGGGAAGCCAAATAAATACAATTAAAACCGAATCTCAATGATTCTTCCATGTTATATATCCTTTCAAAGATGGAAATATATGAGAGAGTATATAGTAGGCCTTCAAATTTGTCATATTAACTCTGAATTTGATAATACCACAGTGATGAGTCATTGGACAAAGAAACTAGAAAACTAAAGAGCAATACTGAAATATACAAGGGGCTGGCTAGACATTTTAGGTGACAGACAAGCTATCTTACAAAAAATGTACAGCCAATATTTGATTTATTCAGTGAATGAGAGAGTGAATGACTCACTCAACATCCCAACACCCTCAATTAAAATGTACATATCAGCGCAGTCATCAGCTTCTACATATAAAGGACCTTCAGAGTTGCTTGAAAGTAATTGAAACTGTGAATGTTAAATCAGCAATTTCTAAAGCTCTATCATTACAGATAAGCTATTGAATTTAAGAGTGACAAAACTGAGAACTAAAATGTGACCTGCTGTATCAGTAAACAAAGGATGTTGCAGCCACAAAGTCATTATATGATGGCCTCTGGATGGTGAGCCCTGAGAGAACTGAGGATAGAGATAAAAGGACTGTTCTCTGCCAAGCCAATCTAGCGGCCAGCTGATGCAGCCATCACCAACAATGCACCTGAGGAAGCTCAGGATACTGGCCCAGAAAGTCAAGGTGCACTATCAAAGGAATGACCACAGGAAGCCCTGACTCTTGCATCTTCTTATACATAGAAAAGTCTTTAACTTGAGATGCCAAGGATTCTTTTATGAACTGTCATTTATTGATGTTCCTTCCACCTACCTCGTCTTTGTCGCAAAAACTCCTATATATCCTGGCTCCTTCCCTTCATCTCTTCAGAGCAGTCTCTCAGAGTTATCTGAAATTCTGTGTCTCAGGCTTGAGTTCTCAGACTTGTCCACTGAATAAAACATTATTCTCTATTTTTAGATTGCGCATTATTTTTTAAGTTGACACAACAGTAGACTCATTATTTGTGGGTCAACAAGAGATTTAATTGACTCCAGCTAAGAACCAACATAAGTCAAAATCTCAGGGATAAAAGGATCTCCCTGGTGGCACAGAGGATAAGAATCTGCCTGCCAATGTGGGAGACACAGGTTCGAACCCCAGTCTGGGAGGATTCCACATGCTATGGAGCAACTAAGCTTGTGCACCACAACTACTGAGCCTGCACACTCTAGGGCCCACGAACCACAACTAATAAGCCCACATGTTGCAACTGCTGAAGCTCATGTGCAGTGTGTGCATATCAAAAAATAGATTGTTAAGAAAATCAGGAAAAAAATACTTGTATAGGAATACCCCTTATAAGTAATAGCTCTCCCTTAATACATCTTAATAATAAAGAAGGTTGAGTGCCAAAAAGCTGATACCTTTGAACTGTGGTGTTGGTGAAGACTTTTGAGAGTCCCTTGGACTGCAGGGAGATCAAACCAGTCAATCCTAAAGAAAATCAGCCCTGAATAATCATTGGAAGGACTGATGCTGAAGCTGAAGCTCCAATACTTTGACCACCTGATGCAAAGAGATGACTCACTGAAAAAGACCCTGATGCTAGGAAAAGTAGAAGGCAGAAGGAGAAGGGGATGACAGAGGACAAGATGGTTGGATGGCATCACTGAGTCAATGGACATGAGTTTGGGCAAGTTCTGAGAGATGGTGATGGACTGGGAAGCCTGGCGTGCTGCAGTCCAGGGGGTTGCAGAGTCAGACGTGACTAGTCAACTGAACTGAATTGAACTGAATACATCTGTTACTGCCTGTCTCTTTATGTGTGCTTCCCTCAGTGTGGCACACAAGATTTTGAGTAAATTGAATTTAGTTAATTTACCCACCCAATTATAGAATAAAATTGCAATAAAATTACTTTTTCTAATGTTTCATCCAATATAGCGAAAATACTTTTTTATATACATTGCTATAAACTGAGGCACTGATAGCATGCATTCTTGTTATAAAATGCCATGGACTGCTACATTCTATCCTCAGTATACTCTGTTTTCTATAATCCACCAATATTTTTTTGTCAAAGAGAGTAGAAATATCTGATTTACTTGGATTCATCTTAAGCATCTGTAGCTCCATACTGTTCTCCCTCTTAATAAGAATTCTCATTTGGGGCTCAGACAATCCACACTAAGTACCAGAAAGCAAAAGTCAGAGTATGCCTGGAACAGCATCACAAAACTGGAGGTTGTGAAATCTGGAATTTTGAACCTGCACATTGATAAGGTTTTCCACATACATAAAAATCTAAATGCACCAAAACTAAGCATCTTGAATTAGAGAAAGACAATAAATGCAAATCAGAAGACTCAAACTTTACTTAGGTTTTTTAATTCCCTTTGTAGCCTCGAGTAAACTGAAGCTCTTCAATCTCAGTTCCCCTTGTTGGGTCTTTGTAATCAAAGGGCCTCAAAAAATTGGAATATTTCATGATCATAGCTAGATTATGGTAGACCCATCAGTAACAAAACTATAATGGATTTACTTGTCTAAAAGGAGTTTATTTAAATTAATATTGGACAAGAAATTCAACTTCTTTGAGTCTCAATTTTCTCAATCAGGACAGGGCTGGATGATTCATAAATTTTTCTCCAATTCTGATTCTTCTCAAGCCACTATAAAGTGCAGATATTTTGCTCCATGTCTAAAATCCAAGTCCCTAAGGGTAAGGCTGTGCACGATCAGGCAGGGGAAAATGAGTTTTACCCTCCAAAAATCTTACAGCTTTTATGATGAACCTTGTTCTAACCACTTTACACATAAGCACATTTTTAATCCTCACAAATGAGGGAGGTATTATTATTATTCCCAGTTAACAGATAGGGAGCATGAAGCACCAGGCTAAGTAGCTCAGTTTGTTCCAGGATACACAGCTAGTGAACAGCGGGATCAGGATGCAAACTCATGCAGTTTAGCTTCAGAATCAGCGCTCTTTGCCATTCTCTCTGCTGCATACCTGAGACTCTCAGAGTCCGCAGACTTTATCTGTGTACTTAACGCAGTTCTCTCAGACTCACAGAACTCTTGCAGATCCCTACACATTAACTAAGGTCAAGGGACAGGGCTATCAGTATAAATGCCATGGACTGCTACATTCTATCCTCAGTATACTCTGTTTTCTATAATCCACCAATATTTTTTTGTCAAAGAGAGTAGAAATATCTGATTTACTTGGATTCATCTTAAGCATCTGTAGCTCCATACTGTTCTCCCTCTTAATAAGAATTCTCATTTGGGGCTCAGACAATCCACACTAAGTACCAGAAAGCAAAAGTCAGAGTATGCCTGGAACAGCATCACAAAACTGGAGGTTGTGAAATCTGGAATTTTGAACCTGCACATTGATAAGGTTTTCCACATACATAAAAATCTAAATGCACCAAAACTAAGCATCTTGAATTAGAGAAAGACAATAAATGCAAATCAGAAGACTCAAACTTTACTTAGGTTTTTTAATTCCCTTTGTAGCCTCGAGTAAACTGAAGCTCTTCAATCTCAGTTCCCCTTGTTGGGTCTTTGTAATCAAAGGGCCTCAAAAAATTGGAATATTTCATGATCATAGCTAGATTATGGTAGACCCATCAGTAACAAAACTATAATGGATTTACTTGTCTAAAAGGAGTTTATTTAAATTAATATTGGACAAGAAATTCAACTTCTTTGAGTCTCAATTTTCTCAATCAGGACAGGGCTGGATGATTCATAAATTTTTTTCTCCAATTCTGATTCTTCTCAAGCCACTATAAAGTGCAGATATTTTGCTCCATGTCTAAAATCCAAGTCCCTAAGGGTAAGGCTGTGCAGGATCAGGCAGGGGAAAATGAGTTTTTACCCCCTCCAAAAAATCTTACAGCTTTTATGATGAACCTTGTTCTAACCACTTTACACATAAGCACATTTTTAATCCTCACAAATGAGGGAGGTATTATTATTATTCCCAGTTAACAGATAGGGAGCATGAAGCACCAGGCTAAGTAGCTCAGTTTGTTCCAGGATACACAGCTAGTGAACAGCGGGATCAGGATGCAAACTCATGCAGTTTAGCTTCAGAATCAGCGCTCTTTGCCATTCTCTCTGCTGCATACCTGAGACTCTCAGAGTCCGCAGACTTTATCTGTGTACTTAACGCAGTTCTCTCAGACTCACAGAACTCTTGCAGATCCCCTACACATTAACTAAGGTCAAGGGACAGGGCTAACCTGATGTGTGCTGTAGAAGCTCGGGAAGCAAACATGATGCATAACTGCTGATGCTGCAGATTCAACAGTGGTTAAAGTAACCTACCCTTGAAAAGAAAAGTATCATAGCTCTGACATAATGATAGTTGCTAGTTCCACCCAACATCAAAATGATGTTTGCTATTAATGTCATTCAATGCTATCTTTAGTTAGAAACATAGCTGAATATGATTTAATTTTATATACGTTAAGGCTTGTTATTTAAACTCACAAATAAAAAAGAACTTGTTAGACTAAGCATTTACTTTTTGTTCAAATATGATCCACATAATTTAATTAGACAGGCACTAGTCTTTTATTCCAAGACCTTATAATAGTTGTAATAATGATGTATGTTAATGCAACATAAATTCTCATATAACGTTAATGCAATTACTTCAATAGCTCTGGGAGACAACAAAAATAGTCCAGAGAAGAGAACAAATGTATCTAAGGTTAAAATTCGGGTGCTAGTAGGACATAAAACCTGGTTCATCTAAGCTGGGGTCTAGCAGTTTCCATTATCCTAATCCTCATTTAAAATACCTAAAATAGGGCTTCCCTGGTGGTCAGGAGGGTAAAGAGTCCACCTTGCAGTGCAGGGAGCACCAGTTCGATCCCTGGCCTGGGAAGATCACACGTGCTGTGGAGCAGCTGGACCAGTGTATCCAATTATGAGCCAGTGCTCTGGAGCACGTGCACCCAGAGCTGGTGCTCTGCAAAGAGAGAGGCCACTGCAATGGGAGGCCCACACAGGCCAAAGAACAAAGATGGATGAAAATAAATAAATAAAAAACCAATAAAAGAGGCCAAAATTTAAATAAATATAATAAAATACCTAACATAAACAATCAACAAAAGAATAGAAAGATTTACCAACTACTACCCAAATAGCCAAGGAATATGTATGTCAAATAAAATATTTTCAAAGCAACATTTACCCAAAGAAAACAAAACAAAACAACAACAAAATTCATGCTTTATTTTGTATTTTTGGGCAGGTGCAAGAATGAAATCAAAAAATAACAATAACAACTGTGGCTTGGTTATGCATTGTAAGGTAGAAAGGCAAGTTTGTCCTTTTGGGAACTTTAAAAGAAACCTGAGATTCAATCACAATAAAACTAGGAAAGAAGAACCTGAATGAGCCTTAGGAGGTGTTTACTGAATCAATGTGCTGCATATTCAGCATGTACAAAATGAGTTTTCATGAAATTCAATCCCAACCAATTATGGTTTATGTAGTCTCATTGGAAAAGCAGTCATTGTTAGCAATGCACAAAAGATCTCTTCAATTAAAAATAAGATATCTGATTTACAGTGCTGACTTAAAAAATGTGAGAGTTGCAAGTTGTTTCATTTGGGTAAAATGAGAACTGCAGCCCAGGAGACAGCATTTCAGATAGCTCTGAGAAACTGGTCCAAAGAGGCGGGGGAAGGTCATATACATGTTATTTTGGTGAAAGGGGAATGCATAGAGTCAAGCACATATTCTTCCAGGAGGCTAGTCTGGTGAAGTTTTCTGCCAGCCATGAGGAACAGGCATCACCATGAATGACTTTAGTGATTTCTAGATATGAGGAAGTATAAGAATTGGGCTCAAAAAATCAGCTCCTGAAAATATCTAACTATCTGAAGACCTGTCCTGCCAATCATCCCCCAACCCTGTCAAGGACAGAGTGCCTCATATCTGCTCTTCACCTTTCAGGAGGTGTTGAAGGTCAACAGCTGCAGCAGCACATGATTTATTCCTTGTAGAGGTAGTCGGTGAGTGCCATGGCAAGTGCCAACTTGTAGTTGACAATGGATATTCTTGTTTCAGCAACTAAGAAACTAAACAAGAAAAAGCCTAAACTTGAGTTGAGCAGACCAATGGCAAGCTTAATCCTGTTGTTTACACAGAGACTGTTGAAGACCCCTAACAACTGTGTTAGGCCACTGACGTTCATTAATAAACTGAATTAAATTAAAATTGAACTCCAAAAAAACAATTTAAAATTGTGGGATATGGGGGAAAGCAAACATAACATGTAGTCACCCATCTGTAGAATCAAGTATAGTGAAATATGATTACCTGAATCTTGAGATTCACTAATGATTAAGTTGTAGATAATGGGTGCCAGATTAATAAACTTTCGGTTGCACTGAAAGAGTGTCAAGGTTATCGTTGCTTCTCTCTAAACAAGTTCTAAAGCCCACGCATGGTAACCTTTGAAATCTTAACACAGCATCACCAGGCTTTCACTGATTGCTTCAGTTTACATGCCACTGGTCACAGAACTTTGAACTGACCGTTTTGTTTGAAAAACTTGAAGATACTGTATCTCTTTAAGTTAAACAAACCCTTGGACATACACAGACACTGTTTAATGAGTGTTGTCCACCACAGATGGAAAATTTTCCTGATAAAGAATTCAATGAAATAGTACAAACTAAACTGAAGAGACCCAAGTTGCAAAAATACTCAAATTTTCTTTATCTTATCTATACTTTATATTAAAAAAAACCTCCTTTTCTGTTTTCCTTTTTCAAAAGAATGATCATTTATAACCTAAAGCTATACCTATTTGAACTTAGTATTAAAATATCTTATTCAGAAACCATAGAGATGATAAAATATAATTTTTTGCTTTATAATGTCTTTATTCAAACACAAAGATATTTCTAAAGCAATTCCTGATAGTGCAATTCTACTTTTTCTGCTGAATTTCATGTAAATATCATTGGCACATTTTATAGGAAAAGTAGAGCCCCTTGGTAAGCCAAATCTACATTTAATTCTATAGCAAAAAAGCTTAAATTATTTAATTAAATAAATGAAATTAATTTCCAACAAACATTGACAAAAATGTACATAATACTAATAATTTATTGCTATCTAATTGCTACAATTCAGCTGCAGCAGCACATGATTTTGCAAGTGCCAACTTGTAGTTGACAATGGATATTCTTGTTTCAGCAACTAAGAAACTAAACAAGAAAAAGCATAAACTTGAGTTGAGCAGACCAATGGCAAGCTTAATCCTGTTGTTTACACAGAGACTGTTGAAGACCCCTAACAACTGTGTTAGGCCACTGACGTTCATTAATAAACTGAATTAAATTAAAATTGAACTCCAAAAAAACAATTTAAAATTGTGGGATATGGGGGAAAGCAAACATAACATGTAGTCACCCATCTGTAGAATCAAGTATAGTGAAATATGATTACCTGAATCTTGAGATTCACTAATGATTAAGTTGTAGATAATGGGTGCCAGATTAATAAACTTTCGGTTGCACTGAAAGAGTGTCAAGGTTATCGTTGCTTCTCTCTAAACAAGTTCTAAAGCCCACGCATGGTAACCTTTGAAATCTTAACACAGCATCACCAGGCTTTCACTGATTGCTTCAGTTTACATGCCACTGGTCACAGAACTTTGAACTGACCGTTTTGTTTGAAAAACTTGAAGATACTGTATCTCTTTAAGTTAAACAAACCCTTGGACATACACAGACACTGTTTAATGAGTGTTGTCCACCACAGATGGAAAATTTTCCTGATAAAGAATTCAATGAAATAGTACAAACTAAACTGAAGAGACCCAAGTTGCAAAAATACTCAAATTTTCTTTATCTTATCTATACTTTATATTAAAAAAAACCTCCTTTTCTGTTTTCCTTTTTCAAAAGAATGATCATTTATAACCTAAAGCTATACCTATTTGAACTTAGTATTAAAATATCTTATTCAGAAACCATAGAGATGATAAAATATAATTTTTTGCTTTATAATGTCTTTATTCAAACACAAAGATATTTCTAAAGCAATTCCTGAT
The DNA here is from genome assembly GCA_022376925.1 of Tragulus kanchil. Lineage (NCBI taxonomy): Eukaryota > Metazoa > Chordata > Mammalia > Artiodactyla > Tragulidae > Tragulus > Tragulus kanchil. The sequence goes on along the minus strand of JAIOJX010000025.1, from coordinate 156,972,520 downwards.
AGTGCAATTCTACTTTTTCTGCTGAATTTCATGTAAATATCATTGGCACATTTTTATAGGAAAAAGTAGAGCCCCTTGGTAAGCCAAATCTACATTTAATTCTATAGCAAAAAAGCTTAAATTATTTAATTAAATAAATGAAATTAATTTCCAACAAACATTGACAAAAATGTACATAATACTAATAATTTATTGCTATCTAATTGCTACAATTCAGAATAAAAATATCAAACATAAAGTAAAAACTGTGTTAATTCTGACAGTATTCATTTAATTTTCTTTTATTGAGATTTTAAACATTAGTTTTCGCTTTTTGTCTAGATTTTTCTAGTGCTTCAGACTAGGCTAGAAGTGGGTAGAAGTTAGACTACATTCAAGTACTTGCTAAAAAGCAAAAATTGCCCACTTCAAGCACTACGATGAAAGCTGTTCATAGTGACGATTCAGTGAAGTACTCCTATTGCATTTTTAATTCCCCCCAATTTTTAACTCAATCATGAGCAAAGATACCTTATGAAATCTGAAGTTCAGCATATGCATACTTTTGAAACAGAGCCAGTTGTATGACTATCCCATGTGATAGGAGCAGACTCAATGAGAGACCCTTCTCTCATTCCTCAATTTAATAGAAGTATTCTCAAAACTTGTTTAAATGCCTATAAACTAGAATTGCTTATCCTGCTGCGATGAGTTTTTAAACGCTCCTCAGTTTGCATGTCATTGGGCAGAGCACACTCTATCTAGTTTAATACAGGAAGGTCCCTCCTAATAGTCGTGTGTGTGTGTGTGTGTGTGAGAGAGAGAGAGAGAGAGAGAGAGAGAGAGAGACACTACGGACAGTAGCCCACCATCTGTCCATGGGATTCTCTTGTCAAGAATACTGGATTGGGTTGCCATTTCCTTCTCCACCCAGTACTCTTATTCCCAGCCTCATTCATATGTTTGTGTTCTACCTGCCTGGTCTAGGTCGATGGTTGATTTTCTAACCCTGAAGCTCTATAAGCCTCCCTCCTACTCTGGCGGAATCCTGGGAATCCTGGATGCCTGGAAGGTAGCAGAGGCAGGCCTCCCTATGGCTACAGAAAGATAAAAGAATGGGAAGTCCTGGAGCCTCTCACCCCTGTCCTCTGTGTGCTCAGTCGTGCCCAACTCTTTGTGACCCCCATGGACTATATAGCCCACCAGGTTCTTCTGTCCACAGAATTTTCCAAGAAAAAATACTGGAGTGGATTTCCATTTCCTACTCCAAGGCATCTTCCCAACCCAGGGATTGAATCCACACCTCCTGAGTCTGCATTTGCAGGCAAATTCTTTCCCACTGAGCCACCTGGGAAGCCCAACCCTGTAAGGCACATGAATTAACATGTGGAGCTGATTTAACCCCTTTTTATTTGCAAATTTTCTTGTAAAAGTTCCCACGCACTACGATGAAAGCTGTTCATAGTGACGATTCAGTGAAGTACTCCTATTGCATTTTAATTCCCCAATTTTAACTCAATCATGAGCAAAGATACCTTATGAAATCTGAAGTTCAGCATATGCATACTTTTGAAACAGAGCCAGTTGTATGACTATCCCATGTGATAGGAGCAGACTCAATGAGAGACCCTTCTCTCATTCCTCAATTTAATAGAAGTATTCTCAAAACTTGTTTAAATGCCTATAAACTAGAATTGCTTATCCTGCTGCGATGAGTTTTTAAACGCTCCTCAGTTTGCATGTCATTGGGCAGAGCACACTCTATCTAGTTTAATACAGGAAGGTCCCTCCTAATAGTCGTGTGTGTGTGTGTGTGTGTGAGAGAGAGAGAGAGAGAGAGAGAGAGAGAGAGACACTACGGACAGTAGCCCACCATCTGTCCATGGGATTCTCTTGTCAAGAATACTGGATTGGGTTGCCATTTCCTTCTCCACCCAGTACTCTTATTCCCAGCCTCATTCATATGTTTGTGTTCTACCTGCCTGGTCTAGGTCGATGGTTGATTTTCTAACCCTGAAGCTCTATAAGCCTCCCTCCTACTCTGGCGGAATCCTGGGAATCCTGGATGCCTGGAAGGTAGCAGAGGCAGGCCTCCCTATGGCTACAGAAAGATAAAAGAATGGGAAGTCCTGGAGCCTCTCACCCCTGTCCTCTGTGTGCTCAGTCGTGCCCAACTCTTTGTGACCCCCATGGACTATATAGCCCACCAGGTTCTTCTGTCCACAGAATTTTCCAAGAAAAAATACTGGAGTGGATTTCCATTTCCTACTCCAAGGCATCTTCCCAACCCAGGGATTGAATCCACACCTCCTGAGTCTGCATTTGCAGGCAAATTCTTTCCCACTGAGCCACCTGGGAAGCCCAACCCTGTAAGGCACATGAATTAACATGTGGAGCTGTTTTTAATAGGAATTTTCAGCACATCTTGTAGTGAGATCCAACCTAAAGAAAAGTGTGTCACAGCCATGGTGCAAATACCTGATAATGACACCAAAATGACAATTACTCTTTCCTCTTTGGTTTCTTCCTAATGTTCCTTCCTCCTCTACTGCTCTGAATTGCCTCTCAAGTAAAGTGTTCAACTGTAGTAGGAAAATATGTGCTACATGTTCCATGCATAAGACAGGACCCAGTCGATGGGCATTTGACTGGCCACTTTTACATTGATTCCATAAAATTACATTAGTCTAGTTACTTTACTCATCTTCTTGAGCCAGTTTTTTTCTTCCTTATTTGCTTAAAACACTTTAACATTTAACCAAAAACTTCTTCACCTTCTACTGAGTCAGTCAAAAATCAATCAGTTCTTTCTTCTTTGGGTCTATTTATTCTCCCTCTCCGTTTCATTGCAGTAATGTATTATGGACATACTTCAGACCAAAGTCCATTCTGTCCATTATTCCCATGAATAGTTTCCTAGAATATCATATACAATCATTACTCTGCTTTTGCTCAAAAATTTGCAGTGATTCTCTACTGCCTAAAAAGTTAAATCCAAACTAATCATTACTGGACCCTGTGCTTGGTACACAAAAGAAGGGGGGATAAGAAATGTTACCTTCAGTATCACTACGAAGGTTGTTTTGGCCATTAAGGTATCAGCCAATGCAACCACAACTTCGCCCCTGACCCCGTCTCAAACATGCAGAAATAACACAACTGCATGATGATAGAGTTCTTTAATATGATCTACAACATTGTGCCTTACTAATTTAAAATCATATATTATATGAATGAAGGAGAGGTAGTACACTAAGCTCATGGGTTTGAAGTTGGGGGTAGGAAAACCCTATTGGTAAATTAATCTGCCCAACTCTTTGTGACCCCCATGGACTATATAGCCCACCAGGTTCTTCTGTCCACAGAATTTTCCAAGAAAAAATACTGGAGTGGATTTCCATTTCCTACTCCAAGGCATCTTCCCAACCCAGGGATTGAATCCACACCTCCTGAGTCTGCATTTGCAGGCAAATTCTTTCCCACTGAGCCACCTGGGAAGCCCAACCCTGTAAGGCACATGAATTAACATGTGGAGCTGTTTTTAATAGGAATTTTCAGCACATCTTGTAGTGAGATCCAACCTAAAGAAAAGTGTGTCACAGCCATGGTGCAAATACCTGATAATGACACCAAAATGACAATTACTCTTTCCTCTTTGGTTTCTTCCTAATGTTCCTTCCTCCTCTACTGCTCTGAATTGCCTCTCAAGTAAAGTGTTCAACTGTAGTAGGAAAATATGTGCTACATGTTCCATGCATAAGACAGGACCCAGTCGATGGGCATTTGACTGGCCACTTTTACATTGATTCCATAAAATTACATTAGTCTAGTTACTTTACTCATCTTCTTGAGCCAGTTTTTTTCTTCCTTATTTGCTTAAAACACTTTAACATTTAACCAAAAACTTCTTCACCTTCTACTGAGTCAGTCAAAAATCAATCAGTTCTTTCTTCTTTGGGTCTATTTATTCTCCCTCTCCGTTTCATTGCAGTAATGTATTATGGACATACTTCAGACCAAAGTCCATTCTGTCCATTATTCCCATGAATAGTTTCCTAGAATATCATATACAATCATTACTCTGCTTTTGCTCAAAAATTTGCAGTGATTCTCTACTGCCTAAAAAGTTAAATCCAAACTAATCATTACTGGACCCTGTGCTTGGTACACAAAAGAAGGGGGGATAAGAAATGTTACCTTCAGTATCACTACGAAGGTTGTTTTGGCCATTAAGGTATCAGCCAATGCAACCACAACTTCGCCCCTGACCCCGTCTCAAACATGCAGAAATAACACAACTGCATGATGATAGAGTTCTTTAATATGATCTACAACATTGTGCCTTACTAATTTAAAATCATATATTATATGAATGAAGGAGAGGTAGTACACTAAGCTCATGGGTTTGAAGTTGGGGGTAGGACAACCCTATTGGTAAATTAATCTGCTTTGGATCCAAATGTAGCCAAATATGATACTCACAGAACTTTATCATTGTTATGTGCAGACGATTGAATTTTAGCATTTTCTCCCCTGTGTAGATAGTACGCTGTAGAATCTTACGGAAGAGGAGAGTTAAATGCAGGAATACTGAGAGAGGACTACACAGTACTCCCATGCAGTGAAGTTTAAACACATATATTCAGGAGATTTGGAAAGCTAAATCTTAATCCTTTCTTCAGGTTAGCTCTAAATCAGAAAAGAAATGAAGCACTAAACAGTGATCATCACATTGACCTTCTTGGTCAGTCTTATGATAAGAACATGGTGGTTTGGAAAGGTCTCAGGCAGAGTGCCCCAGGACATCAGTGGGTAACAGTCCCTTTGGCAACAGTTTAATCAGTAAGTTCAATGTTACATGGAAAAGTAATCTAGGACATTCATGACGTGTCTTATCTCAGAGAACTCACTCACACATGTTTGTCTGCTATGTGCTCTACACACAGTATTACCACTCCTCTGAGAGCCCATTGACCTGGCCAAGAAGCACTAAGCATGGGGTTAGAGGTCATGTATTATCAAGCTAGAGCTCACTCCCTCAACAAAAAATAACCTAGGCCAAACCTTCTACAATTCCTCAATATACCATTCTTATTCACAATATTTTCCCAACAAAACATTGTATGTCCAAAACACCTATCACAAATGTATTATGGACATACTTCAGACCAAAGTCCATTCTGTCCATTATTCCCATGAATAGTTTCCTAGAATATCATATACAATCATTACTCTGCTTTTGCTCAAAAATTTGCAGTGATTCTCTACTGCCTAAAAGTTAAATCCAAACTAATCATTACTGGACCCTGTGCTTGGTACACAAAAGAAGGGGGGATAAGAAATGTTACCTTCAGTATCACTACGAAGGTTGTTTTGGCCATTAAGGTATCAGCCAATGCAACCACAACTTCGCCCCTGACCCGTCTCAAACATGCAGAAATAACACAACTGCATGATGATAGAGTTCTTTAATATGATCTACAACATTGTGCCTTACTAATTTAAAATCATATATTATATGAATGAAGGAGAGGTAGTACACTAAGCTCATGGGTTTGAAGTTGGGGGTAGGACAACCCTATTGGTAAATTAATCTGCTTTGGATCCAAATGTAGCCAAATATGATACTCACAGAACTTTATCATTGTTATGTGCAGACGATTGAATTTTAGCATTTTCTCCCCTGTGTAGATAGTACGCTGTAGAATCTTACGGAAGAGGAGAGTTAAATGCAGGAATACTGAGAGAGGACTACACAGTACTCCCATGCAGTGAAGTTTAAACACATATATTCAGGAGATTTGGAAAGCTAAATCTTAATCCTTTCTTCAGGTTAGCTCTAAATCAGAAAAGAAATGAAGCACTAAACAGTGATCATCACATTGACCTTCTTGGTCAGTCTTATGATAAGAACATGGTGGTTTGGAAAGGTCTCAGGCAGAGTGCCCCAGGACATCAGTGGGTAACAGTCCCTTTGGCAACAGTTTAATCAGTAAGTTCAATGTTACATGGAAAAGTAATCTAGGACATTCATGACGTGTCTTATCTCAGAGAACTCACTCACACATGTTTGTCTGCTATGTGCTCTACACACAGTATTACCACTCCTCTGAGAGCCCATTGACCTGGCCAAGAAGCACTAAGCATGGGGTTAGAGGTCATGTATTATCAAGCTAGAGCTCACTCCCTCAACAAAAAATAACCTAGGCCAAACCTTCTACAATTCCTCAATATACCATTCTTATTCACAATATTTTCCCAACAAAACATTGTATGTCCAAAACACCAAACAAACCTTCAGCATTTACTTCCAGAAAAGATAAAAGAGATACTAACTTCCTTTTTTTTTTCTGATATGGGCCTCCTTCTTGCTCGTATGAAGAGAATTTTCTCTCTTCCTGACCCTTTATTTATTTCTAAGTTTGATGTTCAGTGGGATTTTAAAACATCTGGCCTTGCAGGAGAGAATGTAAACAGGAAATAACCAGTATCATTTGCCATTCTAAAGCCACTAGGTGAATGTGAACCTGAGTAACACGTGCGAGATCCCACCATCATTCTAGGGTAGTAGGTCTCAATTGTTCATGTGTTTAAAATCAGCAATGGAGTAGTAGAACATCTCCTACTAAATCGTATTCTTTCAACAACATTCCACACTAAGAATGATTTAATCCCAATTTTCAAATGATCTTTCACAGGTAAAATTGTTATTATATGCAGATGGCATGATGCTATATATAGAAAAAGCTAAAAACTTCATACAAAAACTATTAGAACTAATAAAGGAATGCAGCAAGGTAGTACAATGCAGGATTAACATACAGAAACCAGCCGCATTTCTTTGCACTAACAGTGAAATATCACAAAGGGAACATAAACAACAATCCCCTTTAGAACCACATCAAGAAAAATACTTAGGAATAAATTCACCAAGGAGGTGAAAAACATAATATTTTAGGCAGAGAGCTATAAAACATTAATAAAGAAAATGAAGATGATTCAGAAAATGGAATGATATCCCATATTCTTGAATTTGAAGAATTGATATTGTTAAAATATCCATACTAGCCAAAATTTAGTGTACATATTTAATGTACAATCTACATATTTAATGTAGTATCTATCAAATTACCCATAACATTTTTCACAGAACTTGAACAAATAATCCGAAAATTTAGAAGGAACCATAAAAGACCCAGAACTTCCAAAGCAATCCTGAGGAAAAACAACAGAGCAGGAAGGCTAACCCTTCCAGTTTTGGACAATACTACAAAGCTACAGCAATCAAAACAGCATGATATTGGCATGAAGAAAGACATATGAATCAATGAAACAGGATAGAGAGCCCAGAAATAAACCCACACTCTCATGGTCAATTAATCTTCAACAAAAAGGCCAAGAATATACAATGGGAAAAAGACAGTCTCTTCAGAAAGTGGTTTTGGGAAAATTGGACAGCTCCATGCAAATCAATGACATTAGAAGGCTTCCTCACAGCACACACAAAAATAAACTCAAAATACTTTAAAGACTTTAGTATAAGACATGCTACCATAGAAATCTCACTATTGGTGGAAATGTAAATTGATACAGCCATTATGGAGAACACTTATAGAGGTTCCTTGAAAGTTAAAAATAGAGCTACCATGTGGTTCACCAATCTCACTTCTAGACATGTATCCAGAAAAGATATAATTAAAAAAGATACATCCTCTGTGCTCATAGTAGCACTATTTACAATAGCCAAGATGGTGAGTAATGTTCCACTGTGAGCGAATGAGTGTTAGTCACTCAGTCATGTGCAACTCTTTGCAACCCTATGGACTATAGCCTGCCAAGCTCCTCTGTCCATGGAATTCTCCAAGCAGGAATACTGGAGTGGGTGGCCATTTCCTTCTCCAGGGTATATTCCATAGTATATGTGCATACATTTTCTTTATTCATTTATCCAGTAGAAGACACTTAGGTTCTTTCCATGTTTCGGCTATTGTAAACAATGTTGCAATGAATGTAGAAGTATAAACATCCCTTCAGGATAGTGATTTCCTTTCCTTTGGATATACAGAGAGAAGTAGGATTGCTGGGTCACATGGTAGCTCTATTTTTCATTTCTTGAGGAATTTCCATGTTGTTTTCTATAGTGACTATACTAGTTTCCATTCTCACCAGTAGTGAACCGTGGTAAGAATTGTATCTTTTTTGCCACATCTTCACCAGCATTAACCTTTAGTCCTTTCAACAATAGATATCCCAAGAAGTATGAAGTGATACTCCATTTTTGTTTTATGTTTCCCCAGTGACTAGTGATATTGATCACTTTTCATGTACCTGGTGGTTATTTGTACGTTTTATTGGGAAAATGTGTATTCAGGTCATTTGTTCATTTTTAATTGGGTTTGGAACTTTGCTATGCAGTTGCATGAGTTCCTTGAATATTTTGCCTTGCAAGTATTTTCTCTCATCAATAGGCCATCTTCTCATTTTTCTAATGGGTTATTTTGCTGTGAAAAGACAGAACATGAAACAGGATAGAGAGCCCAGAAATAAACCCACACTCTCATGGTCAATTAATCTTCAACAAAAAGGCCAAGAATATACAATGGGAAAAAGACAGTCTCTTCAGAAAGTGGTTTTGGGAAAATTGGACAGCTCCATGCAAATCAATGACATTAGAAGGCTTCCTCACAGCACACACAAAATAAACTCAGAATACTTTAAAGACTTTAGTATAAGACATGCTACCATAGAAATCTCACTATTGGTGGAAATGTAAATTGATACAGCCATTATGGAGAACACTTATAGAGGTTCCTTGAAAGTTAAAAATAGAGCTACCATGTGGTTCACCAATCTCACTTCTAGACATGTATCCAGAAAAGATATAATTAAAAAAGATACATCCTCTGTGCTCATAGTAGCACTATTTACAATAGCCAAGATGGTGAGTAATGTTCCACTGTGAGCGAATGAGTGTTAGTCACTCAGTCATGTGCAACTCTTTGCAACCCTATGGACTATAGCCTGCCAAGCTCCTCTGTCCATGGAATTCTCCAAGCAGGAATACTGGAGTGGGTGGCCATTTCCTTCTCCAGGGTATATTCCATAGTATATGTGCATACATTTTCTTTATTCATTTATCCAGTAGAAGACACTTAGGTTCTTTCCATGTTTCGTCTATTGTAAACAATGTTGCAATGAATGTAGAAGTATAAACATCCCTTCAGGATAGTGATTTCCTTTCCTTTGGATATACAGAGAGAAGTAGGATTGCTGGGTCACATGGTAGCTCTATTTTTCATTTCTTGAGGAATTTCCATGTTGTTTTCTATAGTGACTATACTAGTTTCCATTCTCACCAGTAGTGAACCGTGGTAAGAATTGTATCTTTTTTTTGCCACATCTTCACCAGCATTAACCTTTAGTCCTTTCAACAATAGATATCCCAAGAAGTATGAAGTGATACTCCATTTTTGTTTTATGTTTCCCCAGTGACTAGTGATATTGATCACTTTTCATGTACCTGGTGGTTATTTGTACGTTTTATTGGGAAAATGTGTATTCAGGTCATTTGTTCATTTTTAATTGGGTTTGGAACTTTGCTATGCAGTTGCATGAGTTCCTTGAATATTTTGCCTTGCAAGTATTTTCTCTCATCAAAAGGTCACCTTCTCATTTTGCTAATGGGTTATTTTGCTGTGCAAAATTGTTTAAATTTTACACAGTCTCACTTGTTTATTTTTGCTTTTAGTGTCAACTCCAAAAAAAAGTTGCCAAGACCAATCTCAAGAGGCTTATTCCATGTTTTTTTTCTAAGAGTTTTATGGTTATAGGTTTTACATTCAAGTCTATAACTCATTTTCAGTTTATTTTTGTGTATGGTATAAGATATGGGTCTAACTTTATTCTTTTGCACATGGATATCCAGTTTTTCCAATATGATTTGCTGAAGAGATTATCATCTCCCCACAGTGTATACTTGGTGTCTTCGTGGTAAATTAATTGACTATATACACATGGCTTTATTTCTAGGCTCTCTATTCTGGTCCATTGATCTATGTGTCTGTTTTTATTCCAATGTAGTTTTGATTACTATAGTTTCGTAATATAGTTTGAAACCATGAACTGTTTGTCTTGCTCAAAATCGCTTTAAATATTTTGTGGATTTTCTGTGGTTCCATGCAAAGTTTAGGATTATTTTTTATATTTCTGTGAAAAATGTCATTGGGATTTCAACAGGAATCTCCCTGTATCTGTAGGTAGATCATTTTAGGAAGCATGGCAATTTTAACAATATTAAGTCTTCTCTTCCATGAACACACCTCTACAGAGAATGCTTGCTCTCCCACTTAATAACTGCTTCTTTGTTTGCTACAATCCTATGGGACTCATGAATGCAAGTCCTATTGGCTCTCAGAACTGGGTGATTTGGAGGCATGTCTCTTAGGTGGTGATGTTAAAAGCTGAGGCACTAGATGTGAAGCTCAAACCTTTTTCTCCTCAGGGAGAAGCTGAGAGTTGGGGGTGCTGTCTTGACTGTTTGCTGGTTGCAGTTTATGCTAAAAATGTATCTTAGCCTTTCCTACTCATCTTGATATGGGTATTTTCTCTCTTAACTTGTAGAAGTCACTCAATTAGCTCCTGCCTATCTCTCAGAGGGAACTTGTCCATGTGTATATCCTGTATATCCATGGGAAAGTTGATCTTGTCATCTTGGTGGATGTCACTCCAGATAGATACCTAGATAGCTAAGTCGCTCAGTCGTGTCCAATTCTTTACAACCATATGGACTGTAGCCCACCAGGCTCCTCTATCCATGGTATTCTCTAGGAAAGAATACCAGAGTGGGTTGCCATTCTTTCCTCCAGGGAATCTTCCTGACTCAGGAATCAAATCCGTGTCTCTTACATCTAACCTGCATTGGCAGGAGGACTCTTACCACTAGCGCCACCTGGGAAACCCCAGATACTTGAAACGACTTTTTCTTCAAACCTTGCAGCTAAAACCCTTCTAGACACAAACCATGGAGGAAGCTAAAAACAGACTGCAACTGCCATCCATGAGTTCTATTGTGCAGGCTTATGTTTGATCAAGACAGCGTTATTGTCCTTGTCTGTTGACTTCCTATTACTAAATATTCTAACTTTTATCTACAAAATTAATCTATATTAAGAGAAAACTGCTTTTCCCTGCTTGTATATTGTGGTTTCAATGATAATAATATTTGATAATGATATTTGTATATTGGTGTTAGAAACATTTGAAAAACAATGGCTTATGTCAATAACCATGATAAAAAAACAGGTTCAGAATAAATTTTAAATTCCCTTTTTATCTAAGTAAGACCATTCTAGTTTCAAGTTTACCAATGATTACAAAATAAAGTTTTCTGTGGTTCCATGCAAAGTTTAGGATTATTTTTATATTTCTGTGAAAATGTCATTGGGATTTCAACAGGAATCTCCCTGTATCTGTAGGTAGATCATTTTAGGAAGCATGGCAATTTTAACAATATTAAGTCTTCTCTTCCATGAACACACCTCTACAGAGAATGCTTGCTCTCCCACTTAATAACTGCTTCTTTGTTTGCTACAATCCTATGGGACTCATGAATGCAAGTCCTATTGGCTCTCAGAACTGGGTGATTTGGAGGCATGTCTCTTAGGTGGTGATGTTAAAAGCTGAGGCACTAGATGTGAAGCTCAAACCTTTTTCTCCTCAGGGAGAAGCTGAGAGTTGGGGGTGCTGTCTTGACTGTTTGCTGGTTGCAGTTTATGCTAAAAATGTATCTTAGCCTTTCCTACTCATCTTGATATGGGTATTTTCTCTCTTAACTTGTAGAAGTCACTCAATTAGCTCCTGCCTATCTCTCAGAGGGAACTTGTCCATGTGTATATCCTGTATATCCATGGGAAAGTTGATCTTGTCATCTTGGTGGATGTCACTCCAGATAGATACCTAGATAGCTAAGTCGCTCAGTCGTGTCCAATTCTTTACAACCATATGGACTGTAGCCCACCAGGCTCCTCTATCCATGGTATTCTCTAGGAAAGAATACCAGAGTGGGTTGCCATTCTTTCCTCCAGGGAATCTTCCTGACTCAGGAATCAAATCCGTGTCTCTTACATCTAACCTGCATTGGCAGGAGGACTCTTTACCACTAGCGCCACCTGGGAAACCCCAGATACTTGAAACGACTTTTTCTTCAAACCTTGCAGCTAAAACCCTTCTAGACACAAACCATGGAGGAAGCTAAAAACAGACTGCAACTGCCATCCATGAGTTCTATTGTGCAGGCTTATGTTTGATCAAGACAGCGTTATTGTCCTTGTCTGTTGACTTCCTATTACTAAATATTCTAACTTTTATCTACAAAATTAATCTATATTAAGAGAAAACTGCTTTTCCCTGCTTGTATATTGTGGTTTCAATGATAATAATATTTGATAATGATATTTGTATATTGGTGTTAGAAACATTTGAAAAACAATGGCTTATGTCAATAACCATGATAAAAAAAAACAGGTTCAGAATAAATTTTAAATTCCCTTTTTATCTAAGTAAGACCATTCTAGCCTTTACAAAATTCACAGAGTTGTGTAGTATGGTTCAAAAACAAAAGCTGAGAAATTTATAGGCTGAAAAGTAGTCTTGCAAATATTGTTACTTCTACCTTGAAGTAAGAAGGTAAGAATTACAAGAGTCCTTGTGAAGAAATTTGATTTCAAGAATCTGATTTTAATAACAACAAAAAGAGCTTCTAAATGAGACAGTCAGAGTAGACCTCACTGAGAGTGGGATGCCTGAGCAAACACTTGTATAAGATAAGATATGTGCCACATATGTATATGGATAAAGAGTGTTCAAAGTAAAGAGAACAAGTAGTGCAAAAGCTCTGAGACAGGAACACCCTTGACATATTGGAGGAATATTAAGACAGTCGGTGTATCTGAAGCAGAGTGATCAAAAGGAGGGAGACCAGAAGTCAGAGAGGTAAAGATAGCAGATCATGTAGCACCCCATTGGCTATTGAAAGGATTTCAACTTTCACCCTGAGTGAAATGAAAAGGCAATGTACAAGCTGCCTATATAAATATGGCAAACTTAGTATTACTCTTGCACAATAAATATTATGTAGTAGTATAAAGAAAAATAATAACTCAGTCATGTCCAACTCTTGTGACACCCATGAACTGTAGTCTACCAGGCTCCTTTCCCCGTGGAATTTTCTAGGCAAGAATACTGGAGTGGGCTGCCATTTCTTCTTCCAGGGGATCTTCCCAACCCAGGGATTGAACCTACGTCTCCTCCATTGTCAGGCAGATTTTTTACCACTGAGTCACCATAAGAGATGTTATAAAAGTCTTCCTCTAAAATCCTACATTCTAGGGACCTTTTATTTAAGACCCTATTATGAAAATTACTGAATAGTCACTATATTCCAGGTGATGTTTATTGATTAATTCAACAAATATTTATTAAGTGCCTTAAACATTTTCAGACCCAGTTTTCTCATCTGTAAAAGAGAGTAATAAAAATATTTCTTACACTATAGGATTTCAGAACAATAGTCTGGTTGTTATATGGAGAGTAGATATTAGGGAGAAAACATAGGACTGAGGGAGAGATATGAGGGGATATTGCAATTAGTTACAGGAGAGTCCAGGGTGGTGGTAGTACAAGTGATGAAAAATCATCAAATTCAGGATATATTTGGAATTTAAACCAACGTGATTTAATGGCTGATGAATTTCATGTGGCATGTAAGGGAAAGAGATGAATCAAGGACAATTGCTATGTTTTGGCCAAAGTTACTGAATAAATGATGGGTCCATTTTATTGAGTTGTTGAAACTGGACATTTTGGAGAAGGAATTAAGTTCTATTTTGGATGCATTACATCTTGGTTACCTGTTAGGCATCCAAGAAGATTTCAAGTAGGCATTTGGATATATAAATTTAAACTCAAAGGAGATGCCAAGGTTGAAGATTTAAATATGAAATATACCAGATGGTAATTATACCATGAGATAAAATTAAGTGCTTAGATAGAGAAAAGGAAGAAAGACCAAGGACAGATCACTATATTACTCTAATAGTCCAAGCTCAGATATAAGCAAGGGGTCAGCAGAGGAAAGAGTAGTCAATGGATTAGGAGGAAAACTAGAAGAGTGGGGTGTCCTATAAAAAAAAAATAAAGAAAAGGAAATAATCAGTTATCTCAAACCCCTGGAAATTTTGAGGAAATAAGGCCTGAGATTTGACCGTTAGTTATAAAAAGGTGGGCGGGGGTGGGGGGGGCATTGCTGACTTGGACAGTAGTTGTTCTGATGGCGTCATGTAGCTATCAGCCTGACTGAAGAGAGAACAAGGGTGGGAGGTAAGAAGTAAAAATGGAATAATAAATAAAGCAAACTCTTTTTATCTGAGTTTTTCTATAAAGGGGAGCAGAGAAAAGAAACTGTACTGGAAGAAATCTTGGGCCAACTGAGACTTTTTCAAAACGGTGGTGATATCTATATTCTGATGGAAATGATCCAAAAGAAAGGCAAAAACTAATGGTGCAAAAGAAAAGGAGAAAATCCTTGAATAGATAGACCAGATGCTAAGGGATCCAGTCCATGAGATGAAGAATAGGCTTTACATAAGGGCTAGGATAGTTCAGGCACTAAAGCTTAAGAACAAAATGGTAATTTGGGGGCTGGAAAGATGAGGTAGCTGTTTTCTGATATTGTGTCTGTATACTGAGTGAAGAAGGGATCACAGTCATAGCTTAGAATCATGGGGAAGAGAGAATGAAAATCATCAAATTCAGGATATATTTGGAATTTAAACCAACGTGATTTAATGGCTGATGAATTTCATGTGGCATGTAAGGAAAGAGATGAATCAAGGACAATTGCTATGTTTTGGCCAAAGTTACTGAATAAATGATGGGTCCATTTTATTGAGTTGTTGAAACTGGACATTTTGGAGAAGGAATTAAGTTCTATTTTGGATGCATTACATCTTGGTTACCTGTTAGGCATCCAAGAAGATTTCAAGTAGGCATTTGGATATATAAATTTAAACTCAAAGGAGATGCCAAGGTTGAAGATTTAAATATGAAATATACCAGATGGTAATTATACCATGAGATAAAATTAAGTGCTTAGATAGAGAAAAGGAAGAAAGACCAAGGACAGATCACTATATTACTCTAATAGTCCAAGCTCAGATATAAGCAAGGGGTCAGCAGAGGAAAGAGTAGTCAATGGATTAGGAGGAAAACTAGAAGAGTGGGGTGTCCTATAAAAAAAAAATAAAGAAAAGGAAATAATCAGTTATCTCAAACCCCTGGAAATTTTGAGGAAATAAGGCCTGAGATTTGACCGTTAGTTATAAAAAGGTGGGCGGGGGTGGGGGGGGCATTGCTGACTTGGACAGTAGTTGTTCTGATGGCGTCATGTAGCTATCAGCCTGACTGAAGAGAGAACAAGGGTGGGAGGTAAGAAGTAAAAATGGAATAATAAATAAAGCAAACTCTTTTTATCTGAGTTTTTCTATAAAGGGGAGCAGAGAAAAGAAACTGTACTGGAAGAAATCTTGGGCCAACTGAGACTTTTTCAAAACGGTGGTGATATCTATATTCTGATGGAAATGATCCAAAAGAAAGGCAAAAACTAATGGTGCAAAAGAAAAGGAGAAAATCCTTGAATAGATAGACCAGATGCTAAGGGATCCAGTCCATGAGATGAAGAATAGGCTTTACATAAGGGCTAGGATAGTTCAGGCACTAAAGCTTAAGAACAAAATGGTAATTTGGGGGCTGGAAAGATGAGGTAGCTGTTTTCTGATATTGTGTCTGTATACTGAGTGAAGAAGGGATCACAGTCATAGCTTAGAATCATGGGGAAGAGAGAAGTATTTGCCCTGATTTCCCAATACTTTTTTCTTCATGGAGTACTTGGCCACATTATATGCATGTGTACAGGGTCCTGGACCCAAAAGGGATCCACTTGTTTAATGCTCTGTTGCTGCAGTCTTGAAGTTCTTAATAATTTTTCTTGCAAGGAGCTCCATATATATTTTGATTTTTCATTGAGCTGCAGAAATTAAATACCTATCCCTGATGGGAACTTTTGAATCTTCATCACAAGTTTCTGGAATTTCATGGAGTATTTTGGTATGAATTTTTTTTTTCGACTATTTCACTGGATCTTAATTTTCTACTTTCAAAACAGTAATTACTGCTGACCCTGGTGGCTCAGACAGTAAAGAATCTGCCAGCAAGGCAGGAGACCTGGGTTCAATCTCTGGGTAGGGAGATCCCTTGAAGAAGGGAAAGGCTACCCATTCCAGTATTTTTGCCTGAAGAATTTTATAGACAGAGGAGACTGGCAGACTACAATCCATGGGATCATGAAGAGTTGGACACAACTGAGAGACTAACACAGACACACAGACATAGACACAGACACAGACACACACAATGATTTCTGGGCTGGTGAAATAGAATCCCAGAAGCTAGGTAAGGGACTAGGTTGCATGTGGGCTAAGTCACTTCAGTCGTGTCTGACTCTTTGCAGCTGTATGGGCCATAGCCCACCAAGTTCTTCTGTCCATGGAGATTTTCCAGGCAAGAATACTGGATTGGTTGTCGTGTCCTCCTCCAGGGGTTCTTCCTGACCCATGAATCGAACTGCATCTCTTACATCTCCTGTATTGGTAGGTGGGTTCTTTACCACTAGTGCCTCCTGGGAAGCCCAGCAGCTAATATACTTGTTTGGTAAACCATTTTACATGATCTGGATTAATAACCAGAGATGCCTGTAATTGTAGTGGTGTTAAAAATTTATTCTAACTACTTTTTCTCATAGTTAGGAGTTCTTTAATTGAACAAAATGGTAATTTGGGGGCTGGAAAGATGAGGTAGCTGTTTTCTGATATTGTGTCTGTATACTGAGTGAAGAAGGGATCACAGTCATAGCTTAGAATCATGGGGAAGAGAGAAGTATTTGCCCTGATTTCCCAATACTTTTTTCTTCATGGAGTACTTGGCCACATTATATGCATGTGTACAGGGTCCTGGACCCAAAAGGGATCCACTTGTTTAATGCTCTGTTGCTGCAGTCTTGAAGTTCTTAATAATTTTTCTTGCAAGGAGCTCCATATATATTTTGATTTTTCATTGAGCTGCAGAAATTAAATACCTATCCCTGATGGGAACTTTTGAATCTTCATCACAAGTTTCTGGAATTTCATGGAGTATTTTGGTATGAATTTTTTTTTTCGACTATTTCACTGGATCTTAATTTTCTACTTTCAAAACAGTAATTACTGCTGACCCTGGTGGCTCAGACAGTAAAGAATCTGCCAGCAAGGCAGGAGACCTGGGTTCAATCTCTGGGTAGGGAGATCCCTTGAAGAAGGGAAAGGCTACCCATTCCAGTATTTTTGCCTGAAGAATTTTATAGACAGAGGAGACTGGCAGACTACAATCCATGGGATCATGAAGAGTTGGACACAACTGAGAGACTAACACAGACACACAGACATAGACACAGACACAGACACACACAATGATTTCTGGGCTGGTGAAATAGAATCCCAGAAGCTAGGTAAGGGACTAGGTTGCATGTGGGCTAAGTCACTTCAGTCGTGTCTGACTCTTTGCAGCTGTATGGGCCATAGCCCACCAAGTTCTTCTGTCCATGGAGATTTTCCAGGCAAGAATACTGGATTGGTTGTCGTGTCCTCCTCCAGGGGTTCTTCCTGACCCATGAATCGAACTGCATCTCTTACATCTCCTGTATTGGTAGGTGGGTTCTTTACCACTAGTGCCTCCTGGGAAGCCCAGCAGCTAATATACTTGTTTGGTAAACCATTTTACATGATCTGGATTAATAACCAGAGATGCCTGTAATTGTAGTGGTGTTAAAAATTTATTCTAACTACACTCAGATGTGTGATTAAAATATAACTTTTTTGTTTTCCATAGTTAGGAGTTCTTTCTCCACTGAGGGGAAAGGGGTAAATATTTAATTTTTGAATTACAGTATCTGGACTCGTGAGGTGGTTCAGTAATTGGGACTCTGCACTTCCACTGCCAGGGTCACGTTTTCAATGATTGGTCAGGGAACTAAGATCCCTCATGAATGCAGCCCCCCCCAAATTAAAATGACCAGGATGAATTAGAGTCTCTTCAGTAGTCAGAGCAGACTGCTATAACAAAATACAATAGATTGGGAGGCTTAAAGAACATAAATCGTTTTCTCACAGTTCTTGAGGCCAGAAGTCCTTTATCAGCATTCCCACGTGGATCTTGTGAGAGCTTTCTTAGTGGCTTGCAGGTGGTCCTCTGCTCTCTGTATTCTCACATAGCAGAGAGAGAGGTGCATCAAGTGTATGCATTCCATTATGAAGACCCCTCCTTCATGACCTCATCTAAACCATACTACCTCCCAAAGTTCCCATTGCAAATGCAAGCACATTGACAGGGCTTAAACAAATGAATTTTGGTGGGAGACACAGTTCATTCCAGAGCAGTATTTTTCTCTCTCCTACTTTAAATAATCTGCTTCATAACTCAGTCTGTTTTGTTACATGATTCTTTCAAGTTGTGCTCACCCCCAGCATTTTCCTTAAATGGCATCAAGTGATATGAATGAAGAGGTTCGTGTGCCCTTATGGCCATGGGGAAAGTAAGAGGTCTGCCTGTGTACTGTTGATGGGCGCTCTTCCTGAGGTATGGTTGGTCAGAACCCATCGCTGGACACTTCACTCTCTGCTCCAGAGTCTACAGCTATGGAGAGCAAGGATTACAGGTGTGAAGCACACCATGTCTTGGCCCGCCCACACTGTTCCACTCATTTGCTCTGTTAGGGCTGCCCTCTGTGGAGCAGGGTCCCCCTGAAGACTGGTGGACACTCAGATGACCAGAGGAATGGAGCAAAAACCCCTGTGCTCTCAACCAGAATAAATGCACCCATGCTCTCAACTGACCTAAGTGTTGGACGTGACTTAACAACTGAACAGCAACGACAATGCCCTCAAATTGCCTAATACAACTGTCTTCTAGGATTTCATTCTAGAGAGGGGGGTCCAGGATATGTGTATCTCATGGCTCTCAATATCTACTTCTCACAGTTTCCTGGGGGAATAAATAGACAGATTCAAGTTTTCCTCCTTCTTCAGATCCCCTTTTCACTGTCGAATAGTTAGCCTTGTGGTATGGCCATCATCCTTAGAAACAGTATCATTTCAAAGCTGGGAAGAAACTCTATAGAACTCCTCAAATCTGGTTCTTGATATTCATGGGGGCTAAGAACTTGAAAAACCTTTTTCTTTCTCAACCAAATCCAGATTTCGAATCTATTCTAAGAATTTTTCTTGGCAGGAACAAGTAGTGACACTTTATTTTTTAACACACTATTTAAAATTTCCAAAATTATACAATATTACAGAGAGAGGTGCATCAAGTGTATGCATTCCATTATGAAGACCCCTCCTTCATGACCTCATCTAAACCATACTACCTCCCAAAGTTCCCATTGCAAATGCAAGCACATTGACAGGGCTTAAACAAATGAATTTTGGTGGGAGACACAGTTCATTCCAGAGCAGTATTTTTCTCTCCTACTTTAAATAATCTGCTTCATAACTCAGTCTGTTTTGTTACATGATTCTTTCAAGTTGTGCTCACCCCCAGCATTTTCCTTAAATGGCATCAAGTGATATGAATGAAGAGGTTCGTGTGCCCTTATGGCCATGGGGAAAGTAAGAGGTCTGCCTGTGTACTGTTGATGGGCGCTCTTCCTGAGGTATGGTTGGTCAGAACCCATCGCTGGACACTTCACTCTCTGCTCCAGAGTCTACAGCTATGGAGAGCAAGGATTACAGGTGTGAAGCACACCATGTCTTGGCCCGCCCACACTGTTCCACTCATTTGCTCTGTTAGGGCTGCCCTCTGTGGAGCAGGGTCCCCCTGAAGACTGGTGGACACTCAGATGACCAGAGGAATGGAGCAAAAACCCCTGTGCTCTCAACCAGAATAAATGCACCCATGCTCTCAACTGACCTAAGTGTTGGACGTGACTTAACAACTGAACAGCAACGACAATGCCCTCAAATTGCCTAATACAACTGTCTTCTAGGATTTCATTCTAGAGAGGGGGGTCCAGGATATGTGTATCTCATGGCTCTCAATATCTACTTCTCACAGTTTCCTGGGGGAATAAATAGACAGATTCAAGTTTTCCTCCTTCTTCAGATCCCCTTTTCACTGTCGAATAGTTAGCCTTGTGGTATGGCCATCATCCTTAGAAACAGTATCATTTCAAAGCTGGGAAGAAACTCTATAGAACTCCTCAAATCTGGTTCTTGATATTCATGGGGGCTAAGAACTTGAAAAACCTTTTTCTTTCTCAACCAAATCCAGATTTCGAATCTATTCTAAGAATTTTTCTTGGCAGGAACAAGTAGTGACACTTTATTTTTTAACACACTATTTAAAATTTCCAAAATTATACAATATTACAGAAAAGAATAAAATGTATGCATCACCCACGTTCAGAAATAATCAACATTTTTGGTGTTGCTTCCCCGGTGGCTCAGTGGTAAAGAATCTGCCTGCAATGCAGGAGACCTGGGTTCAATCCCTGGGTTGGGAAGATCCCTTGGTAAAGGGCATGGCAACCCACCCCAGTACTCTTGTCTGAGAATTCCATGGACAGAGGAACCTAGCAGGCTACAGTCCATAGAGTCACACACAGATACAACTGAAATGACTAAGCAGCAACTGCAGCAGCAGCAATCTATAACTCACCTTTTTCTTCTGAATTATTTTAAGAGGAATTCTATATATCATGTCATTTTTTTCCCTTCCCCTTTACATTCTTTCTATAAGTCCAAATGCTACCAACACAAAAAATAACAGCTAGGTGCCTTAGGCTACCTCAGAAAAAATGTTTGAGCATAGAGATGCACAAGAAAAACCTTTCCTGGCATATTAGAGAATCATCAAATTAAAAGGTATGTGTTTTACACTAAGTGCTTTCCATTAAAGTATGTTTCATTTCACATTTAATAGTAAGCTCTATTTTATAATTATTTTCTCACTTTGGGTTAACAACTCTCACTTAAGAGTCTTTCATGTTCAAAATTCCATCATCTCTTCAGTGACCAATTTATAAATGACACAGTCAAACACAAGTATTTGAAATTTTAAACTTTCCTTTTTATACGTTCTGATTTGAAAGTGTAATATACACTGTGTTATGACATTAAGTCAGAATGGAAATTATATGTGTACCGTGAGTATAATTATGTTTTTTAAGTAGATATGTGGAAGGGAGTATAAACTAGAGAGCAAAATAATGATGTGATTACCTTTCTAGAAATGAACCAGAAATTTTCTCCCATTGAAGTTTTCAGATGTTCCATAATATAGTTACAATCCTTTTATAGAAGAAAATTATTTTTAAAACTCCTCAAATCTGGTTCTTGATATTCATGGGGCTAAGAACTTGAAAAACCTTTTTCTTTCTCAACCAAATCCAGATTTCGAATCTATTCTAAGAATTTTTCTTGGCAGGAACAAGTAGTGACACTTTATTTTTTAACACACTATTTAAAATTTCCAAAATTATACAATATTACAGAAAAGAATAAAATGTATGCATCACCCACGTTCAGAAATAATCAACATTTTTGGTGTTGCTTCCCCGGTGGCTCAGTGGTAAAGAATCTGCCTGCAATGCAGGAGACCTGGGTTCAATCCCTGGGTTGGGAAGATCCCTTGGTAAAGGGCATGGCAACCCACCCCAGTACTCTTGTCTGAGAATTCCATGGACAGAGGAACCTAGCAGGCTACAGTCCATAGAGTCACACACAGATACAACTGAAATGACTAAGCAGCAACTGCAGCAGCAGCAATCTATAACTCACCTTTTTCTTCTGAATTATTTTAAGAGGAATTCTATATATCATGTCATTTTTTTCCCTTCCCCTTTACATTCTTTCTATAAGTCCAAATGCTACCAACACAAAAAATAACAGCTAGGTGCCTTAGGCTACCTCAGAAAAAATGTTTGAGCATAGAGATGCACAAGAAAAACCTTTCCTGGCATATTAGAGAATCATCAAATTAAAAGGTATGTGTTTTACACTAAGTGCTTTCCATTAAAGTATGTTTCATTTCACATTTAATAGTAAGCTCTATTTTATAATTATTTTCTCACTTTGGGTTAACAACTCTCACTTAAGAGTCTTTCATGTTCAAAATTCCATCATCTCTTCAGTGACCAATTTATAAATGACACAGTCAAACACAAGTATTTGAAATTTTAAACTTTCCTTTTTATCGTTCTGATTTGAAAGTGTAATATACACTGTGTTATGACATTAAGTCAGAATGGAAATTATATGTGTACCGTGAGTATAATTATGTTTTTTAAGTAGATATGTGGAAGGGAGTATAAACTAGAGAGCAAAATAATGATGTGATTACCTTTCTAGAAATGAACCAGAAATTTTCTCCCATTGAAGTTTTCAGATGTTCCATAATATAGTTACAATCCTTTTATAGAAGAAAATTATTTTTAAAATAGAAATACATATTCTAAGAAGTTTTCTCTGTAATTTCTCTTGTTTTCCATTTTATCTGGTGTCTTGCCAAATTACAAATTATTTCCAATGTTTACCCAGTTACACAGTGTATACCAAGAGCTCCAGATGGCTTCTTACAACAAAGTGAAAGCAATCTTGTTTCTATTAAACACACTCCATGAAAATTTTCAAGAGATAAATCATGCAAATGTATTTTGACAGGGAAACCAAACACTAGAATACTTCAATCTCTTATTTGCTCTTGGGGTACATGGGCAGACTCTGTAACATTACTCTAATGGTGACAACATTCTGTCGAGTGTTCAAAGGGCATTGAATGGTGAGTTAGGGAGCCTGAGTTCTACTCTCTGGGCTGCTTTAAACAGATCTGCAATTTGATGGTTTTCTGCCCTGTTTGATCCTACTCATCATCTGTAAAACTTGAAGATTACTAGCCTCTCCCACATCACAGTGCTGGTCGGCAGATAAAGTCAGAGAACATTAATGTCACTTTAATTGGTTGTGAATCACAATACAAAGGCAATTGAAATGATAACTGTGGCAAGTGTCTAATGAACAGCAATATTAAACAGGCCTAATTCAATTCCTCATGCTTAATGCAAATCAGAGTTTGGGAGAAAACAACAGGTTTAGCAAGAAAGTGACTCCATGGATACCAGTTTGAGCAAACTCCAGGAAACAGTGAAAGACAGGGAAGCCTGACATGCTGCAGTCTACGGGGTCATAAAGAGTTGTACACGACTTGGTGACTGAATGACAATAATGTTTCATTTCACATTTGGGTTAACACCTCTCACTTAAGAGTCTTTCATGTTCAAAATTCCATCATCTCTTCAGTGACCAATTTATAAATGACACAGTCAAACACAAGTATTTGAAATTTTAAACTTTCCTTTTTATACGTTCTGATTTGAAAGTGTAATATACACTGTGTTATGACATTAAGTCAGAATGGAAATTATATGTGTACCGTGAGTATAATTATGTTTTTTAAGTAGATATGTGGAAGGGGAGTATAAACTAGAGAGCAAAATAATGATGTGATTACCTTTCTAGAAATGAACCAGAAATTTTCTCCCATTGAAGTTTTCAGATGTTCCATAATATAGTTACAATCCTTTTATAGAAGAAAATTATTTTTAAAATAGAAATACATATTCTAAGAAGTTTTCTCTGTAATTTCTCTTGTTTTCCATTTTATCTGGTGTCTTGCCAAATTACAAATTATTTCCAATGTTTACCCAGTTACACAGTGTATACCAAGAGCTCCAGATGGCTTCTTACAACAAAGTGAAAGCAATCTTGTTTCTATTAAACACACTCCATGAAAATTTTCAAGAGATAAATCATGCAAATGTATTTTGACAGGGAAACCAAACACTAGAATACTTCAATCTCTTATTTGCTCTTGGGGTACATGGGCAGACTCTGTAACATTACTCTAATGGTGACAACATTCTGTCGAGTGTTCAAAGGGCATTGAATGGTGAGTTAGGGAGCCTGAGTTCTACTCTCTGGGCTGCTTTAAACAGATCTGCAATTTGATGGTTTTCTGCCCTGTTTGATCCTACTCATCATCTGTAAAACTTGAAGATTACTAGCCTCTCCACATCACAGTGCTGGTCGGCAGATAAAGTCAGAGAACATTAATGTCACTTTAATTGGTTGTGAATCACAATACAAAGGCAATTGAAATGATAACTGTGGCAAGTGTCTAATGAACAGCAATATTAAACAGGCCTAATTCAATTCCTCATGCTTAATGCAAATCAGAGTTTGGGAGAAAACAACAGGTTTAGCAAGAAAGTGACTCCATGGATACCAGTTTGAGCAAACTCCAGGAAACAGTGAAAGACAGGGAAGCCTGACATGCTGCAGTCTACGGGGTCATAAAGAGTTGTACACGACTTGGTGACTGAATGACAATAAGAAAATGAGAAGAGGAAAATAAGTTGGAAAATATCACAGAGTACTCAAAAGAGAGACATGGAATTTTCAGAAACTTTATCTTTCATTAACCATAAAGCTCTACATTAACTACTATTAGCAAATTATGTTTGCCCAGATGTCTGTTCCTTTACTAAACTGATACCCCTTATGGTGGTTTGGGCTTCTCTGGTGGCTCACATGAACAAGAATCCACCTACAATTTGAGAGATTGGGGTTCGATCCCTGGAAAGATCCCCTGGAGGAGGGCGGGGCAACCCACTCCAGTATTCTTGCCTTGAGAATCCCTGTGGACTTAGGAGCCTGGTGGGCTATGGTCCACGGGGTTGCAAAGAGTCTGACATGAATGAGTGACTAAGCACACATCGGTGGTTTAAATTGGTGTGCTCTGCTATCTTTTCCCAGCAATACATGCATATGGTTCGTGGATAACAGTCCTGTTTGCAAATCTCTTTGGCCTATTTCAGGTGCTCAGATCGTGTTTGTGGAACAGAATTAAATTAATTATACAGGTTTTAACTGCCATGTAGAAACTGCAAAGAAAGTTATTCAGTTTCAATAGGAGCCAGGGGTCTAATAGAATTGCTGCTTACAGATAATTGTTTAAACGTTTAGTGCATTTTAAATGGTCCATAAATTATATAAAGCAAGACATTTATAAATTTATTATAAAGCAAGAAAATTACAAGTCATGCATTCATATAAAAGAAAAACTAACACTGTAAAAATACTCCTTGACTTCTAGAAATCAAAAATCTCTCAAAGTGAGTGTAAGTCATACACCCATGACATAAAAACATCTTATTTCCCTAATTGTTATATACCTTAGAAATAACTAAACAGTAAAGATATTACACATCTAATAAAAAAGAGTATTTTGCATTGCCTTTGCACACCATTAAGCAACTTGAAATATTTTGTCAGCCAGCTAATATTTTAACCGCCTGTGGCTTTCTTAGTGTTCATTCAAATATTTGTTTTTTCACGTAATGTTCACCCCATGGCCATGACAGCCTTTAAACATTAAGTTCTTCTACCTTTGGACTTCAGGGCATTAACAAATGATAGCCATTTCTACTGTGTCTTACATGAAAGGAAAAAATACTACGTAGTGTTTTACATGGGGGGAAATTATTCCATAGTCTATAATGGATATGTGTAATTCCAATAAAAAGCTAGCCTTTGTTGAGCAGTTATAATGTGCAAAGCATCGACTTTTACAGGTATTATTTCACTTCACTCTCACAGCAAAACAATAAAAAAAGGAAATGGATCCTTAGAGGAATTAGGTAATTTTACCCAAGGCCATAGACCCAGGTAGTCAGCTAGTCAAAATTCAGACCCAGATCTGACTTAAGCACCTAGCTCCTAACTCACACCATACTGTTAATTCAAGAGTAGTTCACTAAATCTTGCAGCAAACATGGTGTTTCAAGAATATAATGAACAGAGACCACTGCGATGGGAGGCCCACACAGGCCAAAGAACAAAGATGGATGAAAATAGATAAATGAAAGACCAAGAGAAGTGGCCCACCTACCCCCTCCCTTGTCAACCCGTCCTCCCCCCCCAACAACAACAAAAAAAAACACCTCAACATTCAGGGTTTCCCTGCTGGTCCAGTGGGTAGGGATACCGCCTTGCAGTGCAGGGGGTGCCGGTTCGATCCCTGGCGTGGGAGGATCTCGTGTGCCGTGGAGCAGCTGGGCCGATGTGTCCAACTACCAAGCTGGATCTCTGGAGTGTGTGTGCCCAGAGCTGGTGCTCTGCAGCAGGAGAGGCCACTGCAATGGGAGGCCCACACAGGCCAAAGAACAAAGATGGATGGAAATAAATAAATGAAAGATAAATAGAAATGGTTATTTATAAACAAACAAAACGCAAAAATCTCAACAGTCAAAAAACTAAGGGCTTCCCTGGTGGTCCAGTGGGTAAGGACACTGCCTTACAGTGCAAGGGGCGCTGGTTCGACCCCTGGCTTGGGAAGATCCCACGTGCTGCAGAGCGGCTGGATCCATGTGTCCAATTACTGAGCCAGAGCTCTGGAGCGCATGCGCCCAGAGCCAGTGCTCTGCGACAACAGAGGCCACCATGATGGGAGGCCCACATGGGCCAAAGAACAAAGATGGATGAAAAACGGACAAATGAAAGGCCAATAGAAGTGGCCTGCCTGCTCCCCTCCCTCCTTACCCCACCCCCACCAAAATAAATAAATAAATAAATCTTTAAAAAAAAAAAAGAATATAATGTATACTATGAAAGACTTAAATACTATAACTTTTCCAACTGGAAAAGTAATATAATCGTTATTTTACCTATGCCTAGAGCTATAACACAGAAAGAAAGAGGAGAGGAGAAAAGTGAAGGGGGAATAATATTTTTTATGTTTCTCCACTGGAAAATAAAAAAATTCCCAAAATATATTTGGATCACATTAGTTGATTCTTAAATGATTACCTCTTAACTCCAAACCCAATCATCTTTTCTGTATTTCGTAAAGCTGGGAGTGAGACTCTGAAAATTGCATTTCTCTTTTGTCAGCTAATTCCTGTTAATACCCATCACAGGGAGTATCAGAAGGAAATTTGGAAGCTGAAGGAGGTCTGGAAATTGCCAGAATAGGAAAGATGCAACAGAGAAATTCAATAAACACAAAATATGGTTCTTTAACAATTTTAACAAAATTTCCAAACCTCTGACATAATTATCAGAAAAAAGAGAAAGTGAATATCAAATCTTATGTAGCAAACCTTTAACTAACATAATGATGCATGACAATTATATTTCAATTAAAGAGAGTGAGAGCAAAAAAATATGAACTGAAAAAAAAAAACAACCAAAAAAAGATAATAATAACCAAAGTTAAAACAGATTAAAATGATAACAACAGAGATTTCTGCCTCAAGGAATGACAGATCAGGTGATTTAGTTCTTAATCAACAAAGCTAAAGTCAGTGGAAAATGGACAAAGGGAAAATGTGTCATCATCAGAATGTATGATAGAAAACTTTAAAACTGATTGATACTAGGGCCCTCTAATCATTTGGGGGGGGGGTTTTAAATCCAATGATACAATAATAAATATCAAGAGAATTTTTTAAGAGGATTTTTTTGAGGCAGTGTTAATTAGCAGAGTTTTACTCTGGGTAATGGTTAACACATCAGGGAATTACTAATATAAAGCACAGTTAGAAAATAGCAAAAAACAACCTATCAGTCATAAGCCAGGAAAACCGTCATTATTGGCAGGATACTGTAAGAATGCAATGACACAACGAACAGCAAGCTGCTAAGAAAGGAGTTTATTTTGGGAAGTGTTCCCGGGCGAGCTTCACAGGTCCAAGAGGTGGGCCAGTGAAGTCGCACCCAGGGGATGAACTGAAGGTTTTTTATAGGGTAAAGTAAACAAGGGTAGGGGGCAAGTCAAGGGGAACATGAAGTGGTTCATCAGGTTCCTCTGGACGTCGTGGAAAAAACTTGTGACTAGGCTGATTTTCTTCTTTCTGGTATGGTTCCTTATCGCCAGTTGCAACACCTTTGACACCAGTAAATGGGCCAGTGGTTTTATGGCTTCTTTGTTCCTCTGGGGCCTATTTTTCAGATGACTCTTGGTCAGTCCATTTATTTTTACCTTGTGGGCTGGAGGCTCTGGTTCCCAGGCAACCTAACAGATACCATTATAGCAATGATACTATGTAATCTTCAAATTTTGAAGAATAATTAAATAGTAAAAATCACTATACAACAAGTTCTCCGTTATGCTATCCATTGTTGTACCCTTTATACTCTCAGCGCTTAGAACAGCACCTTGTACATCAGAAATGAGAAAGCGTTTACTGGATGAATTAATCAGGAAGAACACTGAAAACAAAACAGGAAATGTCACCTTACATAGTCTTCCCTCATAGCTTGGTCGGTAAAGAATCCACCTGCAACGCAGGAGACCCGGATTCAATTCCTAGGTCTGGAAGATACCCTGGAGAGGAAATGGCAACCCACTCCAGTATTCTTGCCTGGAGAATCCCATGGACCGAGGAGCCTGGTGGGCTAGAGTCCATGGATTGTAAGAGTCAGACATGACTTACTGGCTAAACCACCACCACCCTTATATAAAGGGGAAAACTCTACACTGGTAATGCTGAGGCATTCTGATAATTATTTAACAATAACAGACCTGAAAAATGGACCCTGAAACTAGTAAATACACTTGAACTCATAAAAATGATTGACTGGACTTGACAACAGATACCATTTGCTAGATATCTATACCTTGTTGGCTACTTCATGTATGCTAGCTTCAGTCTTCATGCTCCTGTCCAGTAGAGGTGGCCAAGAAAGCCTTCTGGAAGCCAACATCTCTGCTAACTCAGAAAGGGAAGCAGAAATCATCCATGAAGATGAAAGGACAAAGAATGTTCTAGGTAGAACGCTATCATGCACAAAGTCATAGAAGAAAAGACAGAAGAATGCATTTCAGGAACTTCATATATTTCAGTAATGAAGAATTAGTGAAGATTGAAGACAAAGTGGGATTTCACCCGTCATCAGGTTCTTGGAGCTGAAGCAGGTTCCTCTGGACGTTGTGACTAGGCTGATTTTCTTCTTTCTGGTATGGTTCCTTATCGCCAGTTGCAACACCTTTGACACCAGTAAATGGGCCAGTGGTTTTATGGCTTCTTTGTTCCTCTGGGGCCTATTTTTCAGATGACTCTTGGTCAGTCCATTTATTTTTACCTTGTGGGCTGGAGGCTCTGGTTCCCAGGCAACCTAACAGATACCATTATAGCAATGATACTATGTAATCTTCAAATTTTGAAGAATAATTAAATAGTAAAAATCACTATACAACAAGTTCTCCGTTATGCTATCCATTGTTGTACCCTTTATACTCTCAGCGCTTAGAACAGCACCTTGTACATCAGAAATGAGAAAGCGTTTACTGGATGAATTAATCAGGAAGAACACTGAAAACAAAACAGGAAATGTCACCTTACATAGTCTTCCCTCATAGCTTGGTCGGTAAAGAATCCACCTGCAACGCAGGAGACCCGGATTCAATTCCTAGGTCTGGAAGATACCCTGGAGAGGAAATGGCAACCCACTCCAGTATTCTTGCCTGGAGAATCCCATGGACCGAGGAGCCTGGTGGGCTAGAGTCCATGGATTGTAAGAGTCAGACATGACTTACTGGCTAAACCACCACCACCCTTATATAAAGGGGAAAACTCTACACTGGTAATGCTGAGGCATTCTGATAATTATTTAACAATAACAGACCTGAAAAATGGACCCTGAAACTAGTAAATACACTTGAACTCATAAAAATGATTGACTGGACTTGACAACAGATACCATTTGCTAGATATCTATACCTTGTTGGCTACTTCATGTATGCTAGCTTCAGTCTTCATGCTCCTGTCCAGTAGAGGTGGCCAAGAAAGCCTTCTGGAAGCCAACATCTCTGCTAACTCAGAAAGGGAAGCAGAAATCATCCATGAAGATGAAAGGACAAAGAATGTTCTAGGTAGAACGCTATCATGCACAAAGTCATAGAAGAAAAGACAGAAGAATGCATTTCAGGAACTTCATATATTTCAGTAATGAAGAATTAGTGAAGATTGAAGACAAAGTGGGATTTCACCCTGGCAGCATGAGGAACCATTATTTCTATTAATATATAGAAATGTCATTATATAACATTTGTTTTAGGCTTGTGTATGGAATAGCAGAGAAAGGATGATATAAAGATTAAATAAATTCTTGTTTATTAGGTACTAAAACTCTTTGTGATCCCATAGACTGCAGCCCACCAAGGGGATGGGATTCTCCAGGCCAGAATACTGGAGTGGGTAGCCATTCCTTTTTCCAGGGGATCTTCCCGACCCAGGGATTGAACTCTGGTCTCCCGCATTGCAGGCAAATTCTTTACCATTAGATCCACCAGGGAAGCCCCAAATAAATAAAAGAGGTAACTAATCAGCATACTCTTAAAGTACTGTCCAGACACTAGTTATTTTTCTCAGGTTGTTGCTATGCTGCTTGCTTCCCTCTGCCCTACTGTACCCGTGAACTTTCTCAATCCCACCAATGGCTTTGTGCCTTGTTACCCGTTCATTCTGTCAGGTAGTATTGCAATGGTGGGACCTACCAGTCTCCTAAAGCTGCATATCCTTTATCAGTTGGGCTGGTCTACTGCATTTACTGGGATGAGGGCGCCACCTCGTGCTGCATCGCTGACTGTTCATAACCCCTGACATTTCTTTTCACTTGAACTACTTGCAGAGGACCCTGAAGTTTTCTCCCAGAAGTAATTTGGAAAAGAGAGTTGCTAATAATTATTTTCCCTAAAATAACAGAGAAAGAACCCATATGAAGAACCCAAAAAAAGAACTATATTTTCAATATAGTAATGGTGCTAATGCCTGAACTTAGTAGACAGGTCCCTGTATACCAGTCCCCATATGCTTAACCTATGTCCTTTGAAGATTTGTTATGTGTTTTTAAAAGATTTATAGATGTTTTTAAAATTATGCTTTTAAACTGATGTATAGCAAAAAAACATCGCAACATTGCAGACTTATTATCCTCTTATTAAAACAAATTAATTTGTAAAAAAATTTTTTAACTTAACAAAATACAACTGAAATTATGATCTGAGAGTTGAAATACGTTAAGTAAAAACTTACTCTGCTCTCTCTCTCTCTCTCTCTCACGCTCAGTAATAAGTTCTGAGAAGAGAGTCCAAGAGGCTGTTTGAAAGTACATTCCTTGATGTCTGCAAAAGAGGCTACAAGCCTTTGCAGGCAGACCAACTATTTAAACTATTTTAAAAGAATTATTAGAGAAAAATTTTTTCTTAAATTCCTGGAGAATGACTATGCCTAAATGCTTATTGCCTCTTCCTACCCCTCATTTCTCCACAGGCAGTTTTGCTTTACCTTTTCTCCTCTTTTGAAGAAAATTGAGCTCCCATTTTCTCCTCAAATTTATTGAAAAATGAGCTCCCGATACCTGGGTGCTTGTTGACGTTTTGTTAATTAAAGTACAAGCCAGTATACTCTCACTGTGTCCATAACCACTATAGTTTATTGACTCTAAATATAAAATGTAAAGAAAGAATCTGCCTGCAATGCAGGAGAGAGAGACGTGGGTTCAATCCCTGGGTCAGGAAGATCCCCTGGAAGAGGAAATGGCAATCCACTCCAGTATTCTTGCCTGGAGAATTCCATAAACAGAGGAGCCTGGCGGGCTGCAGTCCATGGGGTCACACAGAGTTGGACACGACTGAAGGGACTAAACAGCAGCAGTGCCCATACCTCTTAAGTACACCCCAAGAGAAACAAATTATGTGTCAGTGTCCAAATAAATAGAAAATTAGAAGTAAGATGATCATTCAAAGTTTACCATTAAACTTCAGTAGCAGGACAATGTAGTATTGGCATAGGGTAAGCATATTAAATTAATGTAGTAAAATCGCGAGTCCAAAAACAAACTCATATATCCTTGATCAACTGATTTTAGTGCCAAGATCACTAATAGGGAAAGAATGATCTTATAAACAAATAGTACCGTGATAAATGATAACCACAAACGAACAATGAGGTTGGACCCTTACTACACATTCAGAACAAAAACTAACTCAAAACATATCAAAGACCTAAATGTGAGAGCAAAACGTGTTAAGTTTTTAGAAGAAAATACACACAATCCTTATAACCTTGGATTAGGCAGTGATTTCTTCAATATAACACTAAAAGCACAAGTGATAAAAGAAAGAATAAACTGGACTTTATCAAAGTAAAATTTTTGTTGTCCAGTGGACATCCTCAAGGAAAAAAAAAGCCAACCCATAGAAAGAGATAAAAGCTTTGTAAATCCTATATCTGACTTTCACTAGTATATAAAAGGAACTGCTACAACTTAATAGTAAAAAAGATAAATAACCCAATTCTAAAATAACCAAAGGATCTGAATTGATGGTTCTCCAACAAAAGGTATACAAATGATGAATAAGCATTTGAAAAGCTGCTCAAAATTGTTAGCCATCAGAGAAATGCGTATCAAAAAAAAAAATAATAAGATACTATTTACACCAACTAGGATGATTATAATAAAAAAGAAAGACAATAATAGGTGTTATCAAGAATGTGGAGAAATTAGAACCCTTATACCTTGCTGGTAGGGCTGTAAAATGGTGTCATTACTAACAGTCTGGAAGTTTCTTTAATGGTTAAACATGGAGTTACTATATGATTCTGTCATTCTATTACTAAGTATATACCCATGGGAAATTTATACACAAAAATGTGCACATAAATGTTGACAGCAACAATACACGTAATAGCCAAAAAGTGGAAACCCAATGTCCATCAGTGGATGAATGTACAAATAAAATGTGGTACATACAAATTACCCAGTAATAAAAAGGAATGAAGTAGGGTTTCCCCAGTAGTCCAGTGGGTGAAGAGTCTCCCTTGTAGTTCAGGGGGCACTGGTTTGATCCCTGGCACGGGAAGATACTGTGTGCTGCGGAGCGGCTGGGCTGGTGTGTACAATTGTGAGCTGGCGCTCTGAAGCGCATGTGCCCAGAGCTGGTGATCTGCAGCGTGAGAGGCCACTGCAGTGGGAGGCCTACACAAACCAAAGAATAACGATGGATGAAGGGGCTTCCCTGGTGGTCCAGTGGGTAAGGACACCGCCTTGCACTGCAAGGGGCGCCAGTTCAATCCCTGGCCTGGGAAGATCCCACGTGCCGCGGGGCGTTTAAACCGATGTGTCCAACTACCGTGCAGGAGCTCTGGAGCGCATGCGCCCAGAGCCAGTGCTCTGTGACAACAGAGGCCACCGCATGGGAGGCCCACACGGGCCAAAGAACAAAGATGGATGCAAATAGATAAATGAAAGACTAATAGAAGAGGCCTGCCTGCCCCTCTCCCTCCCAACCAGCAACCCCCAACCAAATAAATAAATATTCTTTTTAAAAAAATGGATGAAAAATAAATAATAATTTTAAAAAAACAATAAAAGAGGTCAAAAATTTTTTTAAAAAAGGAATGAAGTAGTAATACATGCTATGACATGGGTGAACCTTGAACACATTATGCTAAGTGGTAAAACAGGCACAAAATACCATATATTGTATGACTCCATCCATATGAATGACAGGCACGGACAAACTGAAAGAGACAGAAGGTAGATTGATAGGGCTGGGAAAGCTGAGACCGAGGGTGACACCTAGGGGACATGGGGGTTTTGCCAGGTAGGGAAATCTAAAAACTGATTGTAGTGATGAATGCATAAGGAATGATACATGAAAAGCTCTTAAATTGTACACTTTTTTTTTTTTTTTTGGCCATGTTGTACTGGCCTGGGCAGTGACAGTGCTAAGTTCTAACCACTGGATGGTGAGGGAATTCCCAAATTGTACACTTTAAAGAGGTGAATTGTATAGCATGTGAATTATATCTCAATAAGACCATAAAAATATTAGTTGTACCTGATGGTTATTCAGGAATATTTTGCTTTGAATACAGACACAAAGAATCATGTGCTGATTCTGAGAGAATGCCATTAGTCAGATGTGAATGTGAAAAACTGCAAGCCTTTAAACTTCCTGTGGGCTTCCCAGGTGACTCAGTGATGAAGAATCTGCCTGCCAATGCAGGAGACATGGATTTGGTCCCTGATTCAGGAAGATCCCCTGGAGGAAGAAACAGCAACCCACTCCAGTACTCTTGTCTGAAACATTGCTTGGTGAGAGGAGCCTGACAGGCTAAAGTTCAAGGGTCGCAAGCATTGGACAGGACTGAGCAACTGAGCATGCACAAAGACTCATGTATCTGCCCTTCAGAAATGTATTAAACATATTACTGGCTCCAAAAACAAGAGGGTTAATGAACAAGGAAAAAGTCTTAAAGTAGTGACATTGCTGTGAAGCTTACCTTGACGGTGCTAAAGATACCAGGTCATATTGGTAAGTCATTGCCATAGACCTTCAGAGCTATTTTCATGTTTCCTTTGCTATAGAAGAAAACAGGAAAATTAGTCAATATTCTTGTACAACAAATAACATATTG
Source organism: Tragulus kanchil (assembly GCA_022376925.1). NCBI lineage: Eukaryota > Metazoa > Chordata > Mammalia > Artiodactyla > Tragulidae > Tragulus > Tragulus kanchil. The sequence continues at coordinate 156,937,914 of JAIOJX010000025.1, read as the reverse complement.
GTAAGCTTAGAGATTACTCAACTTCTTTAATGAAACTTCAAATGAAAGCAAATTGTATTATCAATGCTTTAGAAGTTCTGTTCTTGAACCAATATTTATAAATTATGAATTGCTATGGAAGATGGCTTTTTGGAGTAAGCATGTTTCCTTGGTAATTCAGTCACTAAAGAATCTGCCTGGCAATGCAGGAGACACAAGTGACATGGGTTTGAACCCTGGGTTGGGAAGATCTCCTGGAGAAGGAAATGGCAACCCGCTTCAGTTTTGAAAATTGCACGGACAGGAGAGCTTCGCAGGCCGTGGGATCACAAGGAGTCAGACACAACTGAGCACACATGCACGCGCGCGCACACGCACACACACACATCTTATAATAATGAAGAACTGCTTTTAAAAACTTCATTTTTACCTGGAAAAGCCATTCAAGAATTTAAGGCAGAAAATTCAAGGAATATTCTAAGTAGAAATACAGGTCAATTTCTTCTATGTCAATTTTATACTTACACTATTTTTAAATTGTTTTCTATTTATCACATAGATATAATAAAATATACATATATCTATGCATGTGTCATGAAAAGAAGAAATTATGAAGGAAAGCAGGGCTGATGAAAGGAAGAGTGGAGCTGAGGAAGTGAGTCTGAGTGATGACTTGGGGATGAATATATATGCATATTAAGATATGTATACTTAAATACATATTACCGTTATGATTTTTAAATTGTTTTTTTAACTGTTTTAAGTGGAGGGTACTGCTTTCAAATTCTGGGCACAATCTGATATTCAATTATTGATGAACTTATAAACTAATCATCTTTTGCTAGATGATGCTGCATTAACAAAAATCTTAGTGTCTCAGGGACATATACCAACAAAGATATTCTTGAACTTGTCAGCTGGGGGTTAGCTGTTTACTCCACATTCTCTTCCCGTCTCCATCCAGGTAAAGAAGCAACCTCTATGTGGACCTTTGTCATAGTTGGTAGATGGAAAAGAGAGGGAGCAGAACCTAGGATGACTCAGAACTTCCGATCAGAGAGGGCATACATAGCTTCTGCTTATTTTCCATTGGCTAATTTGTGTTGCCTGGTAATGCCTGATATCACTGAGCTGGGAAGTGTAATCTTCCCACAGGGAAGAGCACTGCTGGTTAAATGACATAAGCCTGAGGTCTTGTAATCAGTCTAGCAAAAATTTTTGAAAGCGATTATCAATGCTTTAGAAGTTCTGTTCTTGAACCAATATTTATAAATTATGAATTGCTATGGAAGATGGCTTTGGAGTAAGCATGTTTCCTTGGTAATTCAGTCACTAAAGAATCTGCCTGGCAATGCAGGAGACACAAGTGACATGGGTTTGAACCCTGGGTTGGGAAGATCTCCTGGAGAAGGAAATGGCAACCCGCTTCAGTTTTGAAAATTGCACGGACAGGAGAGCTTCGCAGGCCGTGGGATCACAAGGAGTCAGACACAACTGAGCACACATGCACGCGCGCGCACACGCACACACACATCTTATAATAATGAAGAACTGCTTTTAAAAACTTCATTTTTACCTGGAAAAGCCATTCAAGAATTTAAGGCAGAAAATTCAAGGAATATTCTAAGTAGAAATACAGGTCAATTTCTTCTATGTCAATTTTATACTTACACTATTTTTAAATTGTTTTCTATTTATCACATAGATATAATAAAATATACATATATCTATGCATGTGTCATGAAAAGAAGAAATTATGAAGGAAAGCAGGGCTGATGAAAGGAAGAGTGGAGCTGAGGAAGTGAGTCTGAGTGATGACTTGGGGATGAATATATATGCATATTAAGATATGTATACTTAAATACATATTACCGTTATGATTTTTAAATTGTTTTTTTAACTGTTTTAAGTGGAGGGTACTGCTTTCAAATTCTGGGCACAATCTGATATTCAATTATTGATGAACTTATAAACTAATCATCTTTTGCTAGATGATGCTGCATTAACAAAAATCTTAGTGTCTCAGGGACATATACCAACAAAGATATTCTTGAACTTGTCAGCTGGGGGTTAGCTGTTTACTCCACATTCTCTTCCCGTCTCCATCCAGGTAAAGAAGCAACCTCTATGTGGACCTTTGTCATAGTTGGTAGATGGAAAAGAGAGGGAGCAGAACCTAGGATGACTCAGAACTTCCGATCAGAGAGGGCATACATAGCTTCTGCTTATTTTCCATTGGCTAATTTGTGTTGCCTGGTAATGCCTGATATCACTGAGCTGGGAAGTGTAATCTTCCCACAGGGAAGAGCACTGCTGGTTAAATGACATAAGCCTGAGGTTACAGTACAGTACCATGTTGGGAGTAGAACAAAAAAATTAGAGAAATTCTTTCAGTATTTGAAAATTTTATCTGATTTGGTTAAAAAAAAAGTCACACAGAAACTATAATACAAGGCAATAAGTAGCCAAAAAAGAGTAAGAAAGGTAGTGATGAAGCAATGTTCTAGTGCCCTTTTATCAGAAACTATAAATCTAGAATTATAAATTATGTTTACACACATTCTGAGAAATTAGAAAAGTTTTATTACAAAGTAAAAATTAAAATTAGTGCTTATCACAGTGTTTTGTGCATAGTAAATGATCAACATATGTCTCAAATTGTACTATAAGTGAATGTGCCAGAAAAAAACTCTGTAGAAGGAAAAAAATTGGCAGGACTGAGTTTAAGAGGCCCATTGCTGATTAGGCAGAAAGGTAGCAAGGGACATAGAAGGAAGTTAATATTCTAACAGGCACACCTGTGGTGAGACAGATGGCTGGAACCAACTCATTCAAAGAGCATAAGTATTTGGCATCTTCAGTAGTTCTAAGAACTGAATTCTACCTTGAATAGTATCCTCAAAAGGAACAGGGTTGAAGGGAGACAGCATAGATAAAACAATATATCTGATATTTCATTTTGAGCTACCTAAAAGAAAAAACTTCAGACTTCATCTCAGGGCTTTCAAGGTTCATCTTTATGAAATTTCAAGGATCCCACTGACTCATTACATATAGTCTCGTATCTTGCAAATACATGTAAAACCCACAAATAGAGAATAGGAATTAAATGCAGAGAGACGGAAATTCAAATTTGTTTAAGATTAAGAGTTATCAGATTAACAAAAATCTTAGTGTCTCAGGGACATATACCAACAAAGATATTCTTGAACTTGTCAGCTGGGGGTTAGCTGTTTACTCCACATTCTCTTCCCGTCTCCATCCAGGTAAAGAAGCAACCTCTATGTGGACCTTTGTCATAGTTGGTAGATGGAAAAGAGAGGGAGCAGAACCTAGGATGACTCAGAACTTCCGATCAGAGAGGGCATACATAGCTTCTGCTTATTTTCCATTGGCTAATTTGTGTTGCCTGGTAATGCCTGATATCACTGAGCTGGGAAGTGTAATCTTCCCACAGGGAAGAGCACTGCTGGTTAAATGACATAAGCCTGAGGTTACAGTACAGTACCATGTTGGGAGTAGAACAAAAAAATTAGAGAAATTCTTTCAGTATTTGAAAATTTTATCTGATTTGGTTAAAAAAAAAGTCACACAGAAACTATAATACAAGGCAATAAGTAGCCAAAAAAGAGTAAGAAAGGTAGTGATGAAGCAATGTTCTAGTGCCCTTTTATCAGAAACTATAAATCTAGAATTATAAATTATGTTTACACACATTCTGAGAAATTAGAAAAGTTTTATTACAAAGTAAAAATTAAAATTAGTGCTTATCACAGTGTTTTGTGCATAGTAAATGATCAACATATGTCTCAAATTGTACTATAAGTGAATGTGCCAGAAAAAAACTCTGTAGAAGGAAAAAAATTGGCAGGACTGAGTTTAAGAGGCCCATTGCTGATTAGGCAGAAAGGTAGCAAGGGACATAGAAGGAAGTTAATATTCTAACAGGCACACCTGTGGTGAGACAGATGGCTGGAACCAACTCATTCAAAGAGCATAAGTATTTGGCATCTTCAGTAGTTCTAAGAACTGAATTCTACCTTGAATAGTATCCTCAAAAGGAACAGGGTTGAAGGGAGACAGCATAGATAAAACAATATATCTGATATTTCATTTTGAGCTACCTAAAAGAAAAAACTTCAGACTTCATCTCAGGGCTTTCAAGGTTCATCTTTATGAAATTTCAAGGATCCCACTGACTCATTACATATAGTCTCGTATCTTGCAAATACATGTAAAACCCACAAATAGAGAATAGGAATTAAATGCAGAGAGACTGAAATTCAAATTTGTTTAAGATTAAGTGTTATCAGATAAACAAATAAGTGTCAATGATAGATTCTCTCATATTTCTTGGCTTTGATGGGATGAATAAAGAGAAGAAGGCAAGTAGATAAATCTAAAGAAGGGGAAAAACTGCAAAAAAGGAAAAATCTAGGAACAAGACAAAACTCTGAACCTTGACATCTTGGATCTCAGAAGCAAAAATTGAGAACTAAGATATTTCATGATATACCTGCAACTGTAGGTTAGGCTTCATAAAGGTGTTTTTGCCTTTTAATCATTTTTCAGTGAGAAACCTCACTGGGAATGTCTGACGTGTCAAAATGAATGTGTTGATTTCATCTCCGCAATTTCCTTATCAGAGGGATGTATCCATTGTTTTATTTCGTTATACGGTACAGAGAAATCAGATGCCATTATCTCCAGAGTCTATAGCACTGAAAAGATCAACTTGAATAAACAGAATTTTTCAACCTGGTAAAATGAACGATAAACATGGCCTTGACAGTTTAAAAATCAGAAAAGTAAAATACTGTAGATAAAATGGGTAGGATGCACCCAGAGTGCATCTAGAGGGAAATTTAAAGTCTTAACTGCATTTATGGGGGATGTGGGAGAGGAAGGGAGGGGGAGCCTAACAAAAGTAGCTCCAGAAAGGAAATAATAAAGCTACACCCAGCAACTGAAGAAATGGCAAGGAAATTAAAAAAAAAAAAAAAAAAAAGAATAGAAAATCTCAAAGGTAGTTATTTGAAAAAGCTGATAAAATAAGCAAGTTTTTAGCAATCAAGGGGAGAAGCCTCAAACCATATTGGAAATGAATAAAGAGGAAATCCTTAAAATTATAACAAAAAGGGACAGATGGCTGGAACCAACTCATTCAAAGAGCATAAGTATTTGGCATCTTCAGTAGTTCTAAGAACTGAATTCTACCTTGAATAGTATCCTCAAAAGGAACAGGGTTGAAGGGAGACAGCATAGATAAAACAATATATCTGATATTTCATTTTGAGCTACCTAAAAGAAAAAACTTCAGACTTCATCTCAGGGCTTTCAAGGTTCATCTTTATGAAATTTCAAGGATCCCACTGACTCATTACATATAGTCTCGTATCTTGCAAATACATGTAAAACCCACAAATAGAGAATAGGAATTAAATGCAGAGAGACTGAAATTCAAATTTGTTTAAGATTAAGTGTTATCAGATAAACAAATAAGTGTCAATGATAGATTCTCTCATATTTCTTGGCTTTGATGGGATGAATAAAGAGAAGAAGGCAAGTAGATAAATCTAAAGAAGGGGAAAAACTGCAAAAAAGGAAAAATCTAGGAACAAGACAAAACTCTGAACCTTGACATCTTGGATCTCAGAAGCAAAAATTGAGAACTAAGATATTTCATGATATACCTGCAACTGTAGGTTAGGCTTCATAAAGGTGTTTTTGCCTTTTAATCATTTTTCAGTGAGAAACCTCACTGGGAATGTCTGACGTGTCAAAATGAATGTGTTGATTTCATCTCCGCAATTTCCTTATCAGAGGGATGTATCCATTGTTTTATTTCGTTATACGGTACAGAGAAATCAGATGCCATTATCTCCAGAGTCTATAGCACTGAAAAGATCAACTTGAATAAACAGAATTTTTCAACCTGGTAAAATGAACGATAAACATGGCCTTGACAGTTTAAAAATCAGAAAAGTAAAATACTGTAGATAAAATGGGTAGGATGCACCCAGAGTGCATCTAGAGGGAAATTTAAAGTCTTAACTGCATTTATGGGGGATGTGGGAGAGGAAGGGAGGGGGAGCCTAACAAAAGTAGCTCCAGAAAGGAAATAATAAAGCTACACCCAGCAACTGAAGAAATGGCAAGGAAATTAAAAAAAAAAAAAAAAAAAGAATAGAAAATCTCAAAGGTAGTTATTTGAAAAAGCTGATAAAATAAGCAAGTTTTTAGCAATCAAGGGGAGAAGCCTCAAACCATATTGGAAATGAATAAAGAGGAAATCCTTAAAATTATAACATAATAATGTAAGTTTTGCCAGAGATTTTTGGCCTATTTTGTATTTCAGTAGACAGTACATGCACATGGTTCTAAACTCAAAATACTCCACATCTATATGATAAAAATTCTCCCCCACCATATTCTCCAGCTACCACCCACTATCTCTCCCAAAAGTACCCTAAGATTTGTAATTTACTTATAAAAGCTTTCAGACACTTTATCCATTTAAAATCAATATAAATATGACTTCTTTACCCATATGTTCACACATAAAATAGATTTAACTGGTAGATTTGAAAGTTTCTTCCTGACAAAAATGTGCAGGGATATTTCAGAAAACCTTCAAGAAGTATATCATGCCTGTCTTACACAAGTTATTTTAGATAATGGAAAATGAGGAAGATTATACACAGACACCAGTGTGGTCTGGCTCATTCAAAACCATTTCACCTCCTTAGAGGAGGCAGAAGTCATATAAAACACAGCATCTCCCAGAATTTCCTTTGATCAGATTCCAGATGTAATTCAGGCCCTGCTATGCGATTTTAATAATATCAAATGGTAATTTGCAGTGAGCGAAGTGAGAAAGGAGGCAGACAGCAAGGCATCCACGACGCTATGGTGAACTGTGGCACTCATTTTGGTTCCTGAGTCAGTAACAAGCAGTGGTGTCCTGACTGTAGGCGACTTCAGATTACTAGAGGTGGGGTCATTTTTGGAACGTAATGCTTGTAATTTTTCAAAAATTTTATTACTAATTTATTCCTTACAATTTTTAAAATACTATGTTAGTTATAGAAAGTAAAGAGAAAGGTAGGATGCACCCAGAGTGCATCTAGAGGGAAATTTAAAGTCTTAACTGCATTTATGGGGGATGTGGGAGAGGAAGGGAGGGGGAGCCTAACAAAAGTAGCTCCAGAAAGGAAATAATAAAGCTACACCCAGCAACTGAAGAAATGGCAAGGAAATTAAAAAAAAAAAAAAAAAAAGAATAGAAAATCTCAAAGGTAGTTATTTGAAAAAGCTGATAAAATAAGCAAGTTTTTAGCAATCAAGGGGAGAAGCCTCAAACCATATTGGAAATGAATAAAGAGAAATCCTTAAAATTATAACATAATAATGTAAGTTTTGCCAGAGTTTTTTGGCCTATTTTGTATTTCAGTAGACAGTACATGCACATGGTTCTAAACTCAAAATACTCCACATCTATATGATAAAAATTCTCCCCCACCATATTCTCCAGCTACCACCCACTATCTCTCCCAAAAGTACCCTAAGATTTGTAATTTACTTATAAAAGCTTTCAGACACTTTATCCATTTAAAATCAATATAAATATGACTTCTTTACCCATATGTTCACACATAAAATAGATTTAACTGGTAGATTTGAAAGTTTCTTCCTGACAAAAATGTGCAGGGATATTTCAGAAAACCTTCAAGAAGTATATCATGCCTGTCTTACACAAGTTATTTTAGATAATGGAAAATGAGGAAGATTATACACAGACACCAGTGTGGTCTGGCTCATTCAAAACCATTTCACCTCCTTAGAGGAGGCAGAAGTCATATAAAACACAGCATCTCCCAGAATTTCCTTTGATCAGATTCCAGATGTAATTCAGGCCCTGCTATGCGATTTTACTCATGTGAAATGGTAATTTGCAGTGAGTCAAGTGAGAAAGGAGGCAGACAGCAAGGCATCCACGACGCTATGGTGAACTGTGGCACTCATTTTGGTTCCTGAGTCAGTAACAAGCAGTGGTGTCCTGACTGTAGGCGACTTCCAGATTACTAGAGGTGGGGTCATTTTGGAACTGGCAATACAGACGCTTCTGTCAACTGATTGGCAGGCAACTTTCTGATTAAATGGCTTTCTGATTATAGCAGAGATAATAGCTTTGTAATTTTTCAAAAAATTTTATTACTAATTTATTCCCTTACATCATTCTTCTGGGTTGGGAAGATCCCCTAGAGAAGGGAATGCCTATCCCTCCAGTATTCTTGCCTGGAAGATTCCATGGCTCTTTCATAGAGTCACAAAAAGTCGAAGACTATTGAGCAACTTTCACACATACATACAGAGCTGATTCACAATGCTATATCGGTTTCAGGAGTTAAACATAGTGATTTAATATATTTATAGATTATACTTCATCTGAAGTTATTGCAAAACATTGGTCAAGTTCCCTGGGTTGCACATTACAACTTTGTAGTTGATTTAATTTATACCTAGTATTTTGTACCTCTTAATCCCTTTTCCTATTTTGTCCCTCTTCCATCCCTGTAACCACTTATGACCACTAGTTTGTTCTCTGTATCTATGAGTCTGTTTCTATTTATTCATTTGTTGCTGTGTTTTTAAAATTTTATATATATAAGTGAAAACATACACAATGAAGCACCACCTCACACTTGTTAAACTGGCTTATCATCAAAAAATCAAGGGATAGAAAGCATTGGCAATAGTATGGAGAAAAGAGAACCTTTATACACTATTTCTGGGAATGTAAATTGGTACAGCCCCAATGGAAAACAGTATATAAGTTCCTTAAAAGATTAAGAAATAGGGGCTTCCCTGGTGGTCCAGTGGGTAAGCACACCACCTTGCAGTGCAAGGGGCACTTGTTCAATCCCTGGTCTGGGAGGATCCCACGTACTGTGGAGCTGCTGGACCGATGTGTCCAACTACCCAGATGGAGCTCTGGAGTGCATGTGCCCAGAGTTGGTACTCTGCATCAACAGAGGCCACTGCGATGGGAAGCTCACACAGGCCAAAGAACAAAGATGTGAAATGGTAATTTGCAGTGAGTCAAGTGAGAAAGGAGGCAGACAGCAAGGCATCCACGACGCTATGGTGAACTGTGGCACTCATTTTGGTTCCTGAGTCAGTAACAAGCAGTGGTGTCCTGACTGTAGGCGACTTCAGATTACTAGAGGTGGGGTCATTTTGGAACTGGCAATACAGACGCTTCTGTCAACTGATTGGCAGGCAACTTTCTGATTAAATGGCTTTCTGATTATAGCAGAGATAATAGCTTTGTAATTTTTCAAAAAATTTTATTACTAATTTATTCCCTTACATCATTCTTCTGGGTTGGGAAGATCCCCTAGAGAAGGGAATGCCTATCCCTCCAGTATTCTTGCCTGGAAGATTCCATGGCTCTTTCATAGAGTCACAAAAGTCGAAGACTATTGAGCAACTTTCACACATACATACAGAGCTGATTCACAATGCTATATCGGTTTCAGGAGTTAAACATAGTGATTTAATATATTTATAGATTATACTTCATCTGAAGTTATTGCAAAACATTGGTCAAGTTCCCTGGGTTGCACATTACAACTTTGTAGTTGATTTAATTTATACCTAGTATTTTGTACCTCTTAATCCCTTTTCCTATTTTGTCCCTCTTCCATCCCTGTAACCACTTATGACCACTAGTTTGTTCTCTGTATCTATGAGTCTGTTTCTATTTATTCATTTGTTGCTGTGTTTTTAAAATTTTATATATATAAGTGAAAACATACACAATGAAGCACCACCTCACACTTGTTAAACTGGCTTATCATCAAAAAATCAAGGGATAGAAAGCATTGGCAATAGTATGGAGAAAAGAGAACCTTTATACACTATTTCTGGGAATGTAAATTGGTACAGCCCCAATGGAAAACAGTATATAAGTTCCTTAAAAGATTAAGAAATAGGGGCTTCCCTGGTGGTCCAGTGGGTAAGCACACCACCTTGCAGTGCAAGGGGCACTTGTTCAATCCCTGGTCTGGGAGGATCCCACGTACTGTGGAGCTGCTGGACCGATGTGTCCAACTACCCAGATGGAGCTCTGGAGTGCATGTGCCCAGAGTTGGTACTCTGCATCAACAGAGGCCACTGCGATGGGAAGCTCACACAGGCCAAAGAACAAAGATGGATGAAGATAAATAAATGAAAGACCAATAGAAGTAGCTCCCCCCCACCAAAATAGATTAAAAAATAGGCTATCATATGAGCCAACAATCTTACTGTGAAGTATATATCTAAAAGAAATGAAAACAGAGTACTGAAGTGAGGCCCACACTCCTGTGTTCATTTTAGCATTACTTGCAATAGCCAACATATGGAAGCAACCTAAGTGTCTATCAGTGAAAAATGGATAAATAAAATGAAACATATAGAGAATATATGCATATAAATGTATATAGCAATGGAATACTATTTGACCATGAGAAAGGAAATCCTGCTACTTGTAATAACAGATAGAACTTAAAGGCGTTATGCTAAGCAAAACAGGTTAAACAAAGACAACTGCATGGCATCACTCATATGTGGAATCTATTGCGGAAAAAAAGAAAAGTCAAATTCATGAAAACAAACGGTAGAAAAGTGGCTGCGGGGTCGGGGTGGTGTGAGGCAAACGGAGTGGTTGGTAAAGGGTACAGAGTTTCACCTGGGGCTTCCTAGGTGGCGCTACTCATAAAGAATCTGCCTCCCAATGCAGGAGACACAAGGAGGGCGGGATTGATCTTTAGGTCAGGAAGAACCTCTGGAGGAGGGCAGTATTCTTGCCCAAAGAATCCCATGGGGCTTACCTGGTGGTCCAGTGGGTAAAGAGTCTGCTTTGCAGTGCAAGGGGCACCAGTTTGATCCCTGGCATGGGAAGATCCCACATGCCCTGGAGCTGGAGGACCGGTGTGTCCAATTACGAGCCAGCGCTCTGGCGCGCATGCGCCCAGAGCTGCTGCTCTGCAACAAGAGAGACCACTGCGATGGGAGGCCCACACAGGCCGAAGAATTGAGATGGATGAAAGTAAATAAATGAAGGACCAATAAAAGGCCAAAATTAAAAAAAAAAAAAAAAAAAAAAAGAATCCCATAGACAGTGGAGCCTGATAGGCTACGATCCCTAGGACATGACTGAAGTGACATCGCCCGCACATATAAGGTGTGTAAAGCCTGAGAATCTAATATAGGACATTGTGATTATATAGCTGATGACACTGAATTATATAATTGAAATTTGCTGAAGTAGTAGAACTGAAATGTTCTCAAAAAATTAAAAATAATTATGTGTGGTAAGGGCTAGGTTAATTAACTAAAAGGCAGGTTAATTCACAATGTATATCAAATCATCACGACAATTTAGGTATCTTACAATTTTATTTGTCAGCTTTATTTCAATAAAGCTGACTCTTCTTTAGTGATAATGAAGTTGAAATACTTTTCCACCTTAAGCAATCAATGAAAACTTTTGAAAATGTTGCCATCTAGTGGTTTCAAACTTAAAAGAAATGATTAATAACTAGTAAATCATTCAACCACATTTCCTAGGAAAAGTTTCATAGGCAGTTTTCAAATCAACAAATGCAACACTTGTGCCTCTATTTTCAGAGGAAATACTCTGGACTTAGGCTACTGGACTTTAAAATGTGGCTTCATCATTTACTAGCTGAATGATAAATGCCACAGGTAAGATGCTTAGTGTTTCTGTAAAATGGACATAATAGTCCTACCTACTTCCCAGAGGTGCTGAGAAAAAATAAGAAGAAAATTCACAGTAATTTGTTTAGCATTGCATTTAGCTCACTGAGGAGGCTAAGAGGCTTCAGTCCACGGGGTTGCACAAAGTCAGACATGACTGAAGTGACTCAGCACACACATGCACCCAATAGCTAGTAATGATTATGCTACTTGAGGGGTAAAGAGTTGCAAACTATTTTAGCTGTCAGTGAGAATGAAGTTGGAATGATAGAGCACTTAAAACTATGGCACTTTACATGGTCACTTCTGGTTGGAGTATTGTACTTCTTTCCTGAAGCAGTAGAAACATTGGTATGTGGTTGCTATCTAGATGGCAGGTATTAATGGCTGATATTCACTAACTGCAAAAGGTCACGGAATCAAAATGTAATTGTGACTTCCTGCCAAAAGGTTTATAAAGTGAAATTTATCCCTGATTTGATCTGTTGGCCATTTTATTTTAAAAATGTAAATCTTTCTATGAGAGCTCAAATGGAAGTGGAGGAAAGGAAGTTTCATTAGGTGGTTAAAAAAAAAACCCTGAGGTTCCTATAAGATGCAGGCATCTCTAAAAATGCCTGTCCTAAAGGCAAGGCTGATTGAACTTGTCCTCCCCTTGATTGCAGTATCAATTACTTTTTTTAAAAATTAAAAATAATTATGTGTGGTAAGGGCTAGGTTAATTAACTAAAAGGCAGGTTAATTCACAATGTATATCAAATCATCACGACAATTTAGGTATCTTACAATTTTATTTGTCAGCTTTATTTCAATAAAGCTGACTCTTCTTTAGTGATAATGAAGTTGAAATACTTTTCCACCTTAAGCAATCAATGAAAACTTTTGAAAATGTTGCCATCTAGTGGTTTCAAACTTAAAAGAAATGATTAATAACTAGTAAATCATTCAACCACATTTCCTAGGAAAAGTTTCATAGGCAGTTTTCAAATCAACAAATGCAACACTTGTGCCTCTATTTTCAGAGGAAATACTCTGGACTTAGGCTACTGGACTTTAAAATGTGGCTTCATCATTTACTAGCTGAATGATAAATGCCACAGGTAAGATGCTTAGTGTTTCTGTAAAATGGACATAATAGTCCTACCTACTTCCCAGAGGTGCTGAGAAAAAATAAGAAGAAAATTCACAGTAATTTGTTTAGCATTGCATTTAGCTCACTGAGGAGGCTAAGAGGCTTCAGTCCACGGGGTTGCACAAAGTCAGACATGACTGAAGTGACTCAGCACACACATGCACCCAATAGCTAGTAATGATTATGCTACTTGAGGGGTAAAGAGTTGCAAACTATTTTAGCTGTCAGTGAGAATGAAGTTGGAATGATAGAGCACTTAAAACTATGGCACTTTACATGGTCACTTCTGGTTGGAGTATTGTACTTCTTTCCTGAAGCAGTAGAAACATTGGTATGTGGTTGCTATCTAGATGGCAGGTATTAATGGCTGATATTCACTAACTGCAAAAGGTCACGGAATCAAAATGTAATTGTGACTTCCTGCCAAAAGGTTTATAAAGTGAAATTTATCCCTGATTTGATCTGTTGGCCATTTTATTTTAAAAATGTAAATCTTTCTATGAGAGCTCAAATGGAAGTGGAGGAAAGGAAGTTTCATTAGGTGGTTAAAAAAAAAAACCCTGAGGTTCATATAAGATGCAGTCATCTCTAAAAATGCCTGTCCTAAAGGCAAGGCTGATGGAACTTGTCCTCTCCTTGTGATACCCTTTGAGCTGTAGTATTGCAATGAGTTACTTTATTCTTCAAAACAGCGTTGGCAGTTTAACTTGATTTCACCTATCCAATGATGTATAAACAGTGCGATTTTAAAATATATTTAACTAAAACGTCCCCTGAGATCTCCAAGAATATGATGACAAAATGTTAGGTCCCACCACTATTGAGAATTTATAGGTATGCCACCAGCAATGTTCATAGTATTAGTGGACTGGAGTCAATCTGAAAGGGAAAATTGATGCCACAAGACTCTGTCATGAACAGTTCTTTTATTTTCCTCAGAAACTTCATGAATAAAGCATGCTTTGTTCAAGTTGCACAAAATTCTGGGTGGATGGATGTGGCAGACAGCCTCTAAGATGACCTTAATCATTCCTGCCTCCTGGTATTCACACCTTGGTGTGATCCCCTCCCCTTGTGAGTGAACTGTTCCTAATGACTCACTTGTAATGAATATAATACAGCACAAGTGATGGGAGGCACCTCGGAAATTGGGTAACAAAGAGACTCTGGGCTCCATTTTGCATGCTTTTTTCTTCCTTTCTCTTGTTAAGCAACTGTGATGGATTCCAGCTGCCAATGGAGAGGCCTCCCTGACTAGGAACTCAGGGAAACCTCTGGCCAACAGCCCTGAGGAACTGGATTCCATCAGCAACCACACAAGTGAGCTCAAAAACAGACCCTCTCTTAGTTGAGGTTTCACTTGAGACTGCACCCCAGACACCTTCATTATAGCGTGATAAGGGACTTCCAGGAAGAGGCAACCACATAAACCATGCCTTGAATTCTTGACCCACAGAAACTTTGAGATAATATTTTCCCATATTTTAAGTCTCTAAATTGTGGGAATAATTTGTTATACAACAATAGATAATTAATTGAGCTAATCAGGGGTCAGCAAACTATAGCCTGAAGGCCAAATCTGGTCTAAGGGCTGCCATTGTATGGCCCTTGAACTAAAAATGATCTTTACATTTAAAAGAGTTTGTTTGCTTGTTAATGAAAGAAGAATTATACGTAACAATGGCTAAAATAGTTTACTAGTTTTTTCAGGAAAAAGCTTGCCAGCAGTAAATAATATAACCAATAGCAGAGTCAAGATTCAAAATGATTACCTTTACTCACTAAAAGAAAGAGGTGAAGGAAATAAGATAAAATTTCGCAGTCATTAATAAAAAGTTCTGCCCTGAAGTTCAAAAGTCAACCTCAGAAATACAGGATTAAAAAAAAAGAAAGAAAGAAATATAAGATAATGGTCATATGAATAGAATTATTTAGTGGATCCCAGTCTTACAAAAAGCTAAAATATAGAGTGGTTGCTTTAAGATAATATAATCCAAGATTGTATTAACATAAACATAAATCTAGTTCACAGAGATAGACCTCAAGACTGCTCAACTCAGAACATGTGGTATATTTTAACATGGATCATTTTAAAATTGGTTAGAGATAAATGGAGGAGGCATTCGTATATATTTCAGTGGAAAAGGCTTTTAAATTTACCTTTTAAACTAATCAGAGGATAGTTTTTTTTAGTCAACGTGATAGGTGGAACTACCAGCATCCACATTTTTACACATTTTATCTATGTTAATCTTTCTCCATAATTTTTATACTTGAATCTTCCTTTGATGCCTATTTGTATTTTACAACATGTTTATATTTTTCATGGGTGTCCTTCCTTCCCCTGGTCAACCAAAAATCTATGCACAACCTAAAAGTTCAGAGTTATGTTTTATTTGGTGGGAATATTAGGACTTCAAAGCTGGAAGGCAGCATCTCAAGTAACCCTGAGAGGACATCTCTGAGGAGAGGGCAGAGACAGTTTCTCATAGTCAGATTAAAGTTTAAAAGAAACTAGTGTTTTATGAAAACATTCATTGTTAAGATGTTTAACATACTGATTTCCATCGACATCCTTACCAGTTAAAGATTTTTATAGAGTATCATGGTCTATAGCTGAAATACTAAGTGAATTTTATTGTGGAAGGTTACCCGTAATGGACTGGCAGAACAAAAGAGTCAAATGTGAGCATGACCCAAATATAGGCTTGAGATTTAAATTTTAACCTTAAATATTTAAGTAATTTCATTCAAATACTAATTCAGTATAAGCAGAAGCGATACCACTCCAGTTCTCTCCTCTGTGTTTTCTTTCTTTGAATGTTTTCATCATCGAGTCAGCTTAGTGAAAGTCTGCACCTCCCTCTAGAATTTGAAAATAGCAGTCACTTTTCACTCATTCTTGGGGAGAAAAAGTCTTCTCAAGGGGAACTCTGTTAGTACCTCCACATTCTGTTTTTCAGAGTTCAGCATCAAAGGCTCTTTTTATCCCCAGTCTCCCGTCACTGTACTACACCTTGCTGGTGTCAAAGCTGAAGAAGGCACCGGATCGGAGTCAGTGACTGCTCACCACATTCAGAGCAATTTCTCATGAATAATAGGAACAAGAAATTGTAGACCATGATCTTAAAATAAGCTTCATCAGTTAAAAAAAAAAATAGGAGAGAGCAGACTTTACTGTGAAAGAGGAAGGAGTAGAGCTAATTGTGCCTCTGGGTGCGTCATATATCTAGAATTTTGAGTTCAAAATGCTTTCAATTCAAATAAATTGAATCAAAAAAAATTTTGGCCTCTTTTATTGTTTTTTTATTTGTTTATTTTCATCCATCTTTATTCTTTGGCCTGTGTGGGCCTCCCATTGCAGTGGCCTCGTTGCAGAGCATCGGCTCTGGGCATATGGTGTCCTTTCACATTTTATCATTTCCTTTTTGAAACTTCCTTTGATGCCTATTTGTATTTTACAACATGTTTATATTTTTCATGGGTGTCCTTCCTTCCCCTGGTCAACCAAAAATCTATGCACAACCTAAAAGTTCAGAGTTATGTTTTATTTGGTGGGAATATTAGGACTTCAAAGCTGGAAGGCAGCATCTCAAGTAACCCTGAGAGGACATCTCTGAGGAGAGGGCAGAGACAGTTTCTCATAGTCAGATTAAAGTTTAAAAGAAACTAGTGTTTTATGAAAACATTCATTGTTAAGATGTTTAACATACTGATTTCCATCGACATCCTTACCAGTTAAAGATTTTTATAGAGTATCATGGTCTATAGCTGAAATACTAAGTGAATTTTATTGTGGAAGGTTACCCGTAATGGACTGGCAGAACAAAAGAGTCAAATGTGAGCATGACCCAAATATAGGCTTGAGATTTAAATTTTAACCTTAAATATTTAAGTAATTTCATTCAAATACTAATTCAGTATAAGCAGAAGCGATACCACTCCAGTTCTCTCCTCTGTGTTTTCTTTCTTTGAATGTTTTCATCATCGAGTCAGCTTAGTGAAAGTCTGCACCTCCCTCTAGAATTTGAAAATAGCAGTCACTTTTCACTCATTCTTGGGGAGAAAAAGTCTTCTCAAGGGGAACTCTGTTAGTACCTCCACATTCTGTTTTTCAGAGTTCAGCATCAAAGGCTCTTTTTATCCCCAGTCTCCCGTCACTGTACTACACCTTGCTGGTGTCAAAGCTGAAGAAGGCACCGGATCGGAGTCAGTGACTGCTCACCACATTCAGAGCAATTTCTCATGAATAATAGGAACAAGAAATTGTAGACCATGATCTTAAAATAAGCTTCATCAGTTAAAAAAAAAAATAGGAGAGAGCAGACTTTACTGTGAAAAAAAGGAATGAGTAGAGCTAATTGTGCCTCTGGGTGCGTCATATATCTAGAATTTTGAGTTCAAAATGCTTTCAATTCAAATAAATTGAATCAAAAAAAATTTTGGCCTCTTTTATTGTTTTTTTATTTGTTTATTTTCATCCATCTTTATTCTTTGGCCTGTGTGGGCCTCCCATTGCAGTGGCCTCTCGTTGCAGAGCATCGGCTCTGGGCGCATGGGCTCCAGACCACTGGCTCGTAATTGGACACACCGGTCCAGCCGGGCACGTGGGATCTTCCCTGGCCAGGGATCGAACTGGTGCCGCCTGCACTTCAAGGCAGACTCTTTACCGACTGGATCACTAGGGAAACCCTAAACTGAAACATTTTTGGTTAGTCTTTATGCTTCTTATTCACAATAAGCATAAATGTGAATTTAGAGTTAGTTTAAAATGAATGATCTGCTTGCATTTCATTCTGCAGTAACTCTTACCTCACAGCTCCAGAACACAATTCTGGTCACAGACCAACATGGAAACATGATAGAAAGAGAGAGACCAATTTCAAGAGGTTATAGAAGATACATAGGACATAATACATACATAGGACTTTTAAATACAACAATCATCTCCCAACTCCATAGTCAAATGGAGTCATTCCAGTACTCCAGTACATACTCCAGTAGTCATGTACAGATGTGAGAGCTGGACAATAAAGAAGGCTGAGCACCAAAGAACTGATGTCTTCAAGCTGTGGTGCTGGACAAGACTCTTGAGAGTTCCTCAGACAGCAAGGAGATCAAACCAGTCAATTCTAAAGGAAATCAGCCCTGAACACTCATTGGAAGGACTGATGCTGAAGTTGAAGCTCCAATACTTTGGTCACCTGATGCAAAGAGATGACTCACTGGACAAGACCTTGATACTGGGAAAGACTGAAGGCAAGAGGAGAAGGGACAACAGAGGATCAGATGATTGGAGGGCATCGCTGAGTCAATGGACATGAGCTTGAGCAAGCTCCAGGAGATGGTGAGGGACAGGGAATCTTGGCATGCTGCAGTCCATGGTGTCTCAAAGAATTGGACACACCTGAGTGACTGAACAATAAAATGAGAACCTAGGAGATGCAAAAAAATTATTTTAAGTTCCTTTAATGACTTGGGAAAAAGAAAGAGAGACTAAGACCAAGAAGCAAACCAGCAAAATGACTTCCTTGCTGAAAAGGAAACTACAAGCCTATATAACCAGACTTTATATTCGTAGTTACCAAGTAATTTGTAATTACCAAGTAATTTACCAGAGATTACTCAAGATCTTTAATACGGTTTAGAAGGTGAGTCTTAATGTTCAGTATGCTTTTGCTTGTCTGAAAAGTGGAAAGTCACTTGTCCAGAAAATACTCTTTTTGATATGAGATATATATATATATATATATATATACACACACATATATATATAAAGATAAATATATATACAGTTATATGGCTATTACATCTTTATTTTGAATTTTAGTTTTTCTCTGTAACAGATCCATGGGTCAGTTAGGAATGAATATACCTCTCATGGCTTCCCTGGTGGTCCAGTGGGTAAAGAGTCTGCCTTGCAGTGCAAGGGGAGCCGATTCAATCCCTGACCTGGGAAGATCCCATGTGCCACAGACCAGTTGGACCAGTGTGTCCAATTACAAGCCAGTGCTCTGGAGTGCATGCACCCAGAGCTGGTGCTTTGCAATGAGAGAGGCCACTGCAATGGGAGGCCCACACAGGCCAAAAGAATACAGATGAATGAAAATAAATAAATCAACCAATAAAAGAGGCCAAAAAAAAAAAAAGAAAATACCTCTCAAATTAGAGTTGCTTAATATACATTTTATCATTTAATTGTTATTAAATGTTATTATTTATATTACTAATATCACTATTATTATTATAACATTTTATACTTATATAATATAGAATTTCATTTTTCTCCTGATTTTTATTAAGTAAATAAACAAAATGGCAGTAGGAAAAATATATGTTATTGGCATATCCCCCTAACATACTGTTTCTTTTCCTGTTCCCTTATTATTGTGCCCATATTCATCTATATTTTAAATTATTGCTTTTGTCATAGACAAAATGTTATGCTTTAACTTTTATTTAGAATTATAGCAAAACTTTTCCTGCTTGCTTCATGGATTTAGAATGAATATATTAATGTGCTAATGTCCAAAGACTTTGTAAAATGAAATTGGATGTCCCCTGTGGAAGGCCAGGGGTTAGTCATGTCCACAAGGTGCCACTTACCTTGGTAAATTCTTCACTGTCCATCATTTTAGAGACTTGGACACCCAATTTGTTTGCTGAAGTCGGGCCAAAGGTAATTACCAAGTATTCCAGAGATTACTCAAGATCTTTAATACGGTTTAGAAGGTGAGTCTTAATGTTCAGTATGCTTTTGCTTGTCTGAAAAGTGGAAAGTCACTTGTCCAGAAAATACTCTTTTTGATATGAGATATATATATATATATATATATACACACACATATATATATAAAGATAAATATATATACAGTTATATGGCTATTACATCTTTATTTTGAATTTTAGTTTTTCTCTGTAACAGATCCATGGGTCAGTTAGGAATGAATATACCTCTCATGGCTTCCCTGGTGGTCCAGTGGGTAAAGAGTCTGCCTTGCAGTGCAAGGGGAGCCGATTCAATCCCTGACCTGGGAAGATCCCATGTGCCACAGACCAGTTGGACCAGTGTGTCCAATTACAAGCCAGTGCTCTGGAGTGCATGCACCCAGAGCTGGTGCTTTGCAATGAGAGAGGCCACTGCAATGGGAGGCCCACACAGGCCAAAAGAATACAGATGAATGAAAATAAATAAATCAACCAATAAAAGAGGCCAAAAAAAAAAAAAGAAAATACCTCTCAAATTAGAGTTGCTTAATATACATTTTATCATTTAATTGTTATTAAATGTTATTATTTATATTACTAATATCACTATTATTATTATAACATTTTATACTTATATAATATAGAATTTCATTTTTCTCCTGATTTTTATTAAGTAAATAAACAAAATGGCAGTAGGAAAAATATATGTTATTGGCATATCCCTCTAACATACTGTTTCTTTTTCCTGTTCCCTTATTATTGTGCCCATATTCATCTATATTTTAAATTATTGCTTTTGTCATAGACAAAATGTTATGCTTTAACTTTTTATTTAGAATTATAGCAAAACTTTTCCTGCTTGCTTCATGGATTTATAATGAATATATTAATGTGCTAATGTCCAAAGACTTTGTAAAATGAAATTGGATGTCCCCTGTGGAAGGCCAGGGGTTAGTCATGTCCACAAGGTGCCACTTACCTTGGTAAATTCTTCACTGTCCATCATTTTAGAGACTTGGACACCCAATTTGTTTGCTGTCCCAGAAATGATTAAGTACAGGGTCTCATTTATTCGAAGAAACCTTAAAGAGACTGACGTAAGATGAAACTAGAATAGCAAGTTATTAATTTATCATGAGAAATGAAGCAGTAAAGGTACAAGTGTACCTTCCTGAGTTTGCTTTGACCTGCCTATTATATTCTATCCCTCTAGGCAAACTCCATGAGACATCTAATGGTAAAGGAGGTAGCCTCACTAGAATGGCTGATAAAAAAGAAATTCTTGGGACTTCCATGGTGGTCCAGTGGGTAAGACTCTGAGCTCCCAATGCAGAGGACCTGGGTTTGATTCCTAGAGGGGGATCTATATCCCACAACCCCCTTAGCTGCAACTAAGAAGTTTGCAGGCCGCAGTGAAGATCCCAAGAGCCACAACTAAAACCCCTCACAGCCAAAATAAGTAAATAAAATATTTTAAAAAAAGAATCCCTAAGTAATTGGAATGCCTGTCCTCATAATTCCTTTAAGCCCTTCTAAGAAAGATAATAATGTCCTAATCAGGGCTGAAGGGGCACACAAGAGTTTTGTCTTACGATCTCTACTTTTTGTTGTTGTTTCCGTTGCCAAATGACTCTATTCTCAGTTGGTGCATCTTTCATTAAATCTGCCAATGAGTTCATTCAGGTTACAATTATATTATACGTGAATACTTTGGACTTGAAAGTCATTCTTCTTCTCCTGCCCTCGTCCTTTATGCTTTGATTTTATACTGCCTTGCTCTTGCAAAACAAAAATTTTTTCTTAAATACTAGTTATAGAGAAATACCCATTGTCCCCATATACCTCAAATATCTCTTAAAAGTGGCAATACAGTATTCTAGTGAATTCCTGCACCATAATTTATTCAAGCAATTTTCTATCAATGGCCATTTGCACTGTTGCGTTTCCCATGCTATAAAATCATAATGCATGTCCTTTTTTCTTCTGTGGCATTTTTCACAAGAACAAAGTCTATGAGAATTAGAGATTCAAAGGGAGAATACATGCATACCTTTTTATATTTATTGCCTAATAACTTCACAGCATGTCCACAAGGTGCCACTTACCTTGGTAAATTCTTCACTGTCCATCATTTTAGAGACTTGGACACCCAATTTGTTTGCTGTCCCAGAAATGATTAAGTACAGGGTCTCATTTATTCGAAGAAACCTTAAAGAGACTGACGTAAGATGAAACTAGAATAGCAAGTTATTAATTTATCATGAGAAATGAAGCAGTAAAGGTACAAGTGTACCTTCCTGAGTTTGCTTTGACCTGCCTATTATATTCTATCCCTCTAGGCAAACTCCATGAGACATCTAATGGTAAAGGAGGTAGCCTCACTAGAATGGCTGATAAAAAAGAAATTCTTGGGACTTCCATGGTGGTCCAGTGGGTAAGACTCTGAGCTCCCAATGCAGAGGACCTGGGTTTGATTCCTAGAGGGGGATCTATATCCCACAACCCCCTTAGCTGCAACTAAGAAGTTTGCAGGCCGCAGTGAAGATCCCAAGAGCCACAACTAAAACCCCTCACAGCCAAAATAAGTAAATAAAATATTTTAAAAAGAATCCTAAGTAATTGGAATGCCTGTCCTCATAATTCCTTTAAGCCCTTCTAAGAAAGATAATAATGTCCTAATCAGGGCTGAAGGGGCACACAAGAGTTTTGTCTTACGATCTCTACTTTTGTTGTTGTTTCCGTTGCCAAATGACTCTATTCTCAGTTGGTGCATCTTTCATTAAATCTGCCAATGAGTTCATTCAGGTTACAATTATATTATACGTGAATACTTTGGACTTGAAAGTCATTCTTCTTCTCCTGCCCTCGTCCTTTATGCTTTGATTTTATACTGCCTTGCTCTTGCAAAACAAAAATTTTTTCTTAAATACTAGTTATAGAGAAATACCCATTGTCCCCATATACCTCAAATATCTCTTAAAAGTGGCAATACAGTATTCTAGTGAATTCCTGCACCATAATTTATTCAAGCAATTTTCTATCAATGGCCATTTGCACTGTTGCGTTTCCCATGCTATAAAATCATAATGCATGTCCTTTTTTCTTCTGTGGCATTTTTCACAAGAACAAAGTCTATGAGAATTAGAGATTCAAAGGGAGAATACATGCATACCTTTTTTATATTTATTGCCTAATAACTTCACAGACGGTTTGAGTAATTTATACTGATACCAGAAAAATATAACAACTTCAAAACAATCTCACCATTTTTACTTCTCTGAAATTTTTAGTATCTTAACAAGAATAAACTTATAGTATGTTGTTATTTCAAATCACATGTCAATTACAATTAGAACTGGTCACTTTTCATGTCTCATTATTAAGTTTTTCTTGTTAACTGAGTCAAATTATATTCTTCATTTTTCTGAGAATTTGGTATTTAGGTTATCACTTTGTAAAAACTGTTTATATGGCATATTGTTTCTCTCAATAGAAAGCCTAATATTTTCCCAATTATTATTTTAATTTAAGATGTTCAGATATGCTCTTCTGTGTTTTATAAATCTCTTCAAATTATGTTCAGGCCATTTAATGTATTTTGATATTCAGTTTTTTTTATAAAATCTTCTTCATTCATTTCCCCATTGTCTCAAAATCGTTCAGTTGTCACATGTTAAAATAAATTAATATATATATAACTAGCTTTTCTTTTCAACAAGACAAGATTTATCAGCCATCTTGAATAATGAATAAATCCCTGCCATCTCACATATCACCATACACCTTAAAGAGTTCTTAAAAGAAACAGCTCAATCACAAATCAATGCCAAAAATCAAAACTCAAAAATGCAAAAAATCAAAAGGAAGCTTTGTGAATTTTAAAAAATGATTAATTTATTTTAATTGGAGGATAATTACTTTACAATATTGGTGGGTCTTGCCATACATCAACATGAATTGGACACAGGTATACATGTGCCCCCCCATCCTGCAACCCCTCCCCGTCCTTGCCCCCATCCTAGCCCTCAGAGTTGTTCCAGAGCACCAGCTTTGGGTGCCCTGCTTCATGCATCAAACTTCCACTGGTTATCTCTTTTACATATGGCAATGTACATGTTTAATGATATTCTCTTAAATCATCCCACCCTTGCCTTCTTCCAGCAAGTCCAGAAGTCTGTTCTTTATGTCTGTATCTCCTTTTCTGCCCTGCATGTAGGATCATTGGTACCATCTTTCTAAATTCCATATATATATGCATTAATAGACAGTATTTGTCTCTTTCTGACTTGCTTCTCTCTGTATAACAGGCTCCAGGTTCATCCACTTCATTAGAACTGACTCAAATGCATTCCTCTTATAGTTGAGTAATATTCCATTATGTATATGTACCACAACTTCCTTATCCATTTGTCTAGTGATGGACATCTAGGTTGCTTCTATACCCTGGCCATTGTAAATAGTGCTTCAGTGAACACTGAGGTATGTGTCTCTTTAAATTCTGTTTTCCTCGGGCTATATGCCCATCTGTGGGAATGCTGGGTTATACGGCAGTTCTATTCCCATTTTTAAAGAAATCTCCAATCTTGGTCTCCTGAGACCAAGCTCCACCCAAGAGACAGCAAGCCCCATGCTAATCTTCCACCAAAATGGAACACAACCTTGGACTGGCTCCTCAATGCCATACCAAACCCAGAGGCATCCCCAAACTCATTACAGGACACTGCATGCTCTCCAGAGAGACGAGATCCAGCTCTATCCATCAGAACTTAGACGCAAGTTCACCTAGGAAACCTTCAAAAGCCACTGGTCCTACCCCACCCACAAGGAACAGACTCCACAGATAAGAGGAATTATGACCCTCCAGCCTGAAGAAGGGAGACTCAAACACAGCAAGCTAAACAAAGTGAAAAGTCAGGGCAACATCCAGCAGGTGAAGGAACATGATAAAAACCCACCAAACCAAACCAAAGAGGAGGAGATAGGGAGTCTACCTGAAAAACAGTACAAAATAGTGATAGGAAAGATGATCCAAAATCTTGAAAACAAAATGGAGACACAGATTAATAGACTAGAGACACGGATGAAGAAGATGCAAGAAATGTTTAACAAAGACCTAGAAGAAATAAAGAATACTCAATCAGTAATGAACAATGCAATAACTGAGATTAAAAACACTCTGGAGGGAACCAACAGTAGGGTAACTGAGGCAGAAGAAAGTGAGCTAGAAGACAGAATAGTGGAAATAAATGAAGCAGAAGAGAACAGAATGAAAAATGAGGATACCCTCAGAAATCTCTGGGACAATGTTAAATGTCCCAACATTCAAATCATATTCATCCCAGAAGAAGAAGACAAAACAAAAAATTCCCCAAAACAGGGGAAGAAATAGCCACAAAAGTCCAAGAAGCCCAGAGAGTTCCATACAGGATAAACCCAAGGAGAAACATGTGGAGACATATATTAATCAAACTAACAGAAAATTAAACACAAAGAACAAATATTAAAAGCAGCAAGGGGGGCTTCCATGGGTAGCTAGATGGTAAAGAGTTTCCCTGCCAATGCAGGAGACACGGGTTTGATCCCTGATCCAGCAAGATCCCGCATGCTGTGGAGCAACTAAGCCTATGAGCCACATTTGTTGAGCCTGTGCTCTAGAGCCTCGGAGCTGCAACTATAGAGCCCATGTGCTGCAACTACTGAAGCCTGTGTGCCCTAGGGCCCAATTTCCACAACCAGATAAGTCACCACAACAAGAAGCCTGCTCACTTCAACCCTCAACTAGAGAGTGGCCCCCACTCCCTGCAACTAGAGAAGAGCCTGTGGTAGCAGCAAAAATCCAGAATATACAAAAAAAAAAAAAAGCAGCAAGGGAAAAACAACAAATAGCATACAAGGGTATCCTTATAAGAATAGCAGTTGATTTTTCAACAGAAACTCTTAAGCCAGAGGGAATGGCAAGATATACTTAAAAGTGATGAAAGGGAAAAACCTATAACCAACATAACTCTACCCAGCAAGGATCTCCTTCAGATTCGAAGGAGAATTCAAAGTCTTTACAGACAAGCAAAAGCTGAGAGAATTCAGCACCACCAAACCAGCTTTTCAACAAATGCTAAAGGATATTCTCTAGCTAGGAAACACAGAAAAGGGGTATAAAAATGAACCGAAAACAATAAAGTAAATGGTAACAGGATCATACTTATCAATAATTACCTTAAACAATAACAACAACAAAATAATAATTATCTTAAGCATAAATGGGTTAAATGCGCCACCCAAAAGACGAAGACTGGCTGAATGAATACAGAAACAAGCCTGCTATATATGCTGTCCACAAGAAACCCACCTCAAACCTAGGGACACATAAAGACTGAAAGTGAGGGGCTAGAAAAAGATACTTCATGTAAATGGAGACCAAAACAAAGCAGGAATAGCAATACTCATATCAGACAAAATAGATTTTAAAATAAAGACTGTTATAAGTGACAAAGAAGGACACTGCATAAAGATCAAGGGATCAATCCAAGAAGAAGACATAACAATTATAAATATATATGCAACCAACATAGGAGTACCTCAGTACCTAAGGCAAATGCCAGCAGTTATGACAGGGAAGCTATGAAAGGGGACAGAGGATGAGAGGGATGGATGGCATCACTGACTCAGTGGTCATGAGTTTGAGCAAACTCTGGGAGATGGTGAAAGACAGGAAGCCTGGCGTGATGCAGTCCATGGGGTCCAAAGAGTGGGACATGACCGAGCAACTGAACTGATGAAACAGGAAACTGACAGTAACACAGTAATAGAGGAGCACTTTCATACCCAACTCACACCAACGGACAGATCATCCAGACAGAAAATTAACATGGAAACACAAGTTTTAAATGATACATTGGATTAGTTAGAGCTAATTGATTTCTACAGGGCATTTCACACAGAAACAATGGATTTCACCTTTTTCTCAAGTACAATTGGAACATTCTTCAGGACAGATCACATTCTGGGCCACAAATCTACCTTTGATAAATTTTTAAAAACTGAAATCATTTCAAACACCTTTTCTGATTATGATGCTATAAGATTAGATGTCACTTACAGGAAATAGCTTTAAAAAACACAAACATATGCAGGGTTAACAACACACTTCTGAATAACCAACAGAACACTGAAGAAATCAAAATGGAAATCAAAATATATACAGAAACAAATGATAATGAAAACATGGCAAGCCAAAGACTATGGGATTCAGTCAACACACTAAAACATGCAATACAACCCTACCTCAAGAAAAAGAAATATATTATCATATTACCTTAAACAATAACAACAACAAAATAATAATTATCTTAAGCATAAATGGGTTAAATCGCCACCCAAAAGACGAAGACTGGCTGAATGAATACAGAAACAAGCCTGCTATATATGCTGTCCACAAGAAACCCACCTCAAACCTAGGGACACATAAAGACTGAAAGTGAGGGGCTAGAAAAAGATACTTCATGTAAATGGAGACCAAAACAAAGCAGGAATAGCAATACTCATATCAGACAAAATAGATTTTAAAATAAAGACTGTTATAAGTGACAAAGAAGGACACTGCATAAAGATCAAGGGATCAATCCAAGAAGAAGACATAACAATTATAAATATATATGCAACCAACATAGGAGTACCTCAGTACCTAAGGCAAATGCCAGCAGTTATGACAGGGGAAGCTATGAAAGGGGACAGAGGATGAGAGGGATGGATGGCATCACTGACTCAGTGGTCATGAGTTTGAGCAAACTCTGGGAGATGGTGAAAGACAGGAAGCCTGGCGTGATGCAGTCCATGGGGTCCAAAGAGTGGGACATGACCGAGCAACTGAACTGATGAAACAGGAAACTGACAGTAACACAGTAATAGAGGAGCACTTTCATACCCAACTCACACCAACGGACAGATCATCCAGACAGAAAATTAACATGGAAACACAAGTTTTAAATGATACATTGGATTAGTTAGAGCTAATTGATTTCTACAGGGCATTTCACACAGAAACAATGGATTTCACCTTTTTCTCAAGTACAATTGGAACATTCTTCAGGACAGATCACATTCTGGGCCACAAATCTACCTTTGATAAATTTTTAAAAACTGAAATCATTTCAAACACCTTTTCTGATTATGATGCTATAAGATTAGATGTCACTTACAGGAAATAGCTTTAAAAAACACAAACATATGCAGGGTTAACAACACACTTCTGAATAACCAACAGAACACTGAAGAAATCAAAATGGAAATCAAAATATATACAGAAACAAATGATAATGAAAACATGGCAAGCCAAAGACTATGGGATTCAGTCAACACAGTGCTGAGAGGGAAGCTCATAGCAATACAACCCTACCTCAAGAAAAAAAGAGAAATATCAAATGAATAACTTAAACTTACACCAAAAGCAACTAGAAAAAAGAACAAAGAAAAAAATCCCAAAGTTAGTAGAAGGAAACCTTTGTGAATTTTGATTGAGGCTCATATTCAAAATTCCTGTCCATTTTCTTCATTCATTATGTTTTAATATTTATGACTTGTCTCTCACAATTTAAGTAGTACAGGTCTCGATTTCAGATGTTCTCTGAAATCTGAGATTTCAGATTCAGAGAGATTCCTCTCTGAGGTGCTCTCCACAAGATTTCCATAGTGATTTACATAGATTGGGTCCTCCTGGGCTTCCTTTTCTAAGTCCATATCCTATCATAATATATTTATTGTATCGAGCATGTGCATGCTAAGTCACTTCAGTCATGTCTGACTTTTTGCAAACCTATGTAGCCTCCAGTTTCCTCTGTCCAGGGTATTCTCCAGGCAAGAATTATGGAATGGGTATCCATGTCCTTCTCCAGGGGATCTTCCCAACCTAGGGCTCGAACCCACGTCTCCTGTGGCTCCTGCATTCCAGGCAGATTCTTTACCACTGAGCCACTGGGAAGCCCACTTATGATATCACATTATAGTATATATTACATGACATTTCCAGTCACTTCAGTGCTTTTGATTTTTAACTCTGTAGCCTAAGTGTGCTCATGCTCATTCGCTCGGCTGTGTCTGACTCTTTGCGACCCCGTGGACAGTAGCCTGCCAGGCTCATGTTCATGGGATTTTCAAGGCAAGAATACTAGAGTCAGTTGGCATTTTCTCCTCCTGAGGATCTTCCCAATCCAGGAACTGAACCCATGTCACCTGTGTCTTCTGCAGGCAGAGTCTTTACCTCTGAGCCACCCAGGGAAACTCAGTTTAAAGGTACCCTGGAACTAATAATTACACATGTGGAATATGTTAAAGATAGTATTCTTCAAAGTATGGTAAATTTTCTGTTACTTACATCAGCTATCAAACTCTATAGAGAAAAAATGGAGGGAAGAAGGGAAAAAGAGAGGGAACAAAAGAGAACGATTCTTTATTCCTTTTTTACTACTTGTAAATAACTGCAGTTTTTACTTCCAAAAAACAAGGTTCTCTACCAATCTTGAAAATAAATACTATGCTAGGTTCTGATCACACTTAGACATTCTGTGATGTAGGGTATGACTGCACACCTTCCAACTTTTGTATTCCCAAATTCTAAAAATAGGAATGTATAGATTTAGATATACACTGCCGAAGGCAAAAAAAGAGAGCCTTTCAACTATGCAAGACAAGTCTTTTCCTGTTAGTCAAGGCATGACTGTTTCACTAAAACCCCTGTGTGTATCTCTAGACTGTCAGAACATACATTGGTAATACAGTACGTGTATGGGGAGACAACAAATGAAAAAAAGAAAACATTTACAACAGAAGACCAGGTTAACAGCTTTGAAATCATTAAGGCATTTTTGAGTGAAAACAACTAGAATTATAAGAGGGAAATATCATTACAAGTTCTCACTCTGTAATATGAGTAAAGATGAGGGTGAGGTAAAGGGGATGGGGAGAAGAAAGAAGTGAAATGCTACGATGCTTACATTATTCCTGGGAAAGCCCCATGACCATGTTTAAATGAACCCTGGTATTCATCCAATGTAGTCACATCACTTTGGAGGACAATGATTTTTAAGTCTTACCACCCTCAACAAACATACTTGAGGGTGAAATTTCACACTTAGAGATTAATAGCAAAGTTTTCTAGTTAAGATGCTTGACCAAACAGATGGCTTTGTTTGCAACAAAAAGCACTATTTGCCTTGTGAGCATGGACTCAACAGAAAGTATAGATTGTCACTGTTGATTTTAATATTTTGGGTTTAACATGAAACCTAAAATCCTAATTGAAAAATAAAAAGTTTCTTTTTAAAAAAGGTATCTGTGAACAAGTATATAAATATATATACATATATATATATGTATGTATATAATGAGGTTTGGTAAAGATACATAGCTTAGGGCCCCAGCAGAAGAGCAGCTGAGGCAGTAGGGGCTGATAAAGAAAATGATACACAACTTAAATTCTGGAAGAGATATGATTTTTCCCTAACCATCCTATAGAAAGTAATTGATTTTTTTTTATAAGTATGAGGGGTTAGAGTGTTTTAAAAAAAAATTTGGCCTCTTTTATTGGATTTTTTATTTATTTATTTTCATCCATCTTTATTCTTTGGCCTGTGTGGGTCTCCATTTCAGTGGCCTCTCTCGTTGCAGAGCACCGGCTCTGGGTGCACGCACTCCAGAGCGCTGGCTCATAATTGGACACACTGTTCCAGCAGCTCCATGGCATGTGGGATCTTCCAGGGCCAGGGATTGAACCGGTGTCCCTTGCACTGCAAGGTGGACTCTTTACCCACTGAACCACCAGTGAAGCCCAAAAGTATATGATTTAAAAAAAAATCTATTCATGATTTTTAAAATATAAAATCCTATTAGGTATGCCATTAAATTATCCAAAAAAGTAACTTTAGAGTATATGATCTTCAGTTAAAGAAAACAAAATTTATCCTTTAGATCTTATGTACTATCAAATTTTTCCATTAATGTTTATCATACCCATTTTGGTCTTCCTGGTGTCTCAGACAGTAAAGAATCTGCCTGCAATGCAGGAAACCAAGGCTCGATCCTTGGGTCAGGAAGATTCCCTGGAGCAGGGAAATATTGCCTGGAGAATTCCAAAGTACCCACTCCATGCTTACATTATTCTGGGAAAGCCCCATGACCATGTTTAAATGAACCCTGGTATTCATCCAATGTAGTCACATCACTTTGGAGGACAATGATTTTTAAGTCTTACCACCCTCAACAAACATACTTGAGGGTGAAATTTCACACTTAGAGATTAATAGCAAAGTTTTCTAGTTAAGATGCTTGACCAAACAGATGGCTTTGTTTGCAACAAAAAGCACTATTTGCCTTGTGAGCATGGACTCAACAGAAAGTATAGATTGTCACTGTTGATTTTAATATTTTGGGTTTAACATGAAACCTAAAATCCTAATTGAAAAATAAAAAGTTTCTTTTTAAAAAAGGTATCTGTGAACAAGTATATAAATATATATACATATATATATATGTATGTATATAATGAGGTTTGGTAAAGATACATAGCTTAGGGCCCCAGCAGAAGAGCAGCTGAGGCAGTAGGGGCTGATAAAGAAAATGATACACAACTTAAATTCTGGAAGAGATATGATTTTTCCCTAACCATCCTATAGAAAGTAATTGATTTTTTTTTATAAGTATGAGGGGTTAGAGTGTTTTAAAAAAAAATTTGGCCTCTTTTATTGGATTTTTTATTTATTTATTTTCATCCATCTTTATTCTTTGGCCTGTGTGGGTCTCCATTTCAGTGGCCTCTCTCGTTGCAGAGCACCGGCTCTGGGTGCACGCACTCCAGAGCGCTGGCTCATAATTGGACACACTGTTCCAGCAGCTCCATGGCATGTGGGATCTTCCAGGGCCAGGGATTGAACCGGTGTCCCTTGCACTGCAAGGTGGACTCTTTACCCACTGAACCACCAGTGAAGCCCAAAAGTATATGATTTAAAAAATCTATTCATGATTTTTAAAATATAAAATCCTATTAGGTATGCCATTAAATTAACCAAAAAAGTAACTTTAGAGTATATGATCTTCAGTTAAAGAAAACAAAATTTATCCTTTAGATCTTATGTACTATCAAATTTTTCCATTAATGTTTATCATACCCATTTTGGTCTTCCTGGTGTCTCAGACAGTAAAGAATCTGCCTGCAATGCAGGAAACCAAGGCTCGAGCCTTGGGTCCGGACGCTTCCCTGGAGCAGGGACTGGCTACCCACTCCAGTATTGCCTGGAGAATTCCAAAGACAGTGGAGCCCAATGGGCTAGAGTCCATGGCTAGAGTTGGACACGACTGAGAACTAATACTGCATCATTCACTGCATACTCCTATATACATGTTCTAAGTTCAAGCTGAAGTCTGAAGTAAAAGGTACAGAGCAAAAGTTGCACAAAGTATTGCCAACCTAATCTCCTTTTTTAAAATGATTTCAACAGTATACTCTTATTCCCAACCACTTAATATCTAAACTATTTCTCAGGGCCCTAGAATTTTCATAATCTGGACCTAACCTTCCTACTTCATTCCTAATATTCCTGAGTGTTCTCCTTTTCTGGTTGGGCCTATTAAACTCATTCATTCAACAAATATTTATTTAGTGTTTACCATGTAGCAGTGGCTTTCCCATTGGCTCAGGGCTAAAGAATCTGCCTGCAATGCAGGAGTCACAAGAGATTCAGGTTTGATCACTGGGTTGGGAAGATCCCCTGGAGGAGGAAATAGCAACCTACTCCAGTACTCTTGCCTGGAGAATTCCATAGACAGAGGAAAACAGGTGACCTACAGTCCCTGGAATTGCAAAGAGTCTGATATGACTAAAGCGACTTAGCACACATGCACGCACCACGTAGCAGACACCAGACCACAATGTAGTGGTGGTACAGGCTCTAGAACTAGACAGACTAAGTTAAAATACAGGTTAAAATACCACTTACTGTGAGGTTCCATAGTGTGAGTTTCCTTTACCTCCTCTTGCCTGCTTCCTTATCTGTCAAAAAAGGGGTTATACAGTATCATATTTTTATTGTGAAGATTAAAAGAAATAATACGTAGCAAGTTCACAGAACAGTTCCTAATACATAGTAAGCCCTCAACACACATTATGGTAGTGTACTGTGTATAAGTCAGATAAAACTAAAACAGAATTTGGTAAGTACTTATTCAGTTAAAGAAAACAAAATTTATCCTTTAGATCTTATGTACTATCAAATTTTTCCATTAATGTTTATCATACCCATTTTGGTCTTCCTGGTGTCTCAGACAGTAAAGAATCTGCCTGCAATGCAGGAAACCAAGGCTCGATCCTTGGGTCAGGAAGATTCCCTGGAGCAGGGAATGGCTACCCACTCCAGTATTGCCTGGAGAATTCCAAAGACAGTGGAGCCCAATGGGCTAGAGTCCATGGCTAGAGTTGGACACGACTGAGAACTAATACTGCATCATTCACTGCATACTCCTATATACATGTTCTAAGTTCAAGCTGAAGTCTGAAGTAAAAGGTACAGAGCAAAAGTTGCACAAAGTATTGCCAACCTAATCTCCTTTTTAAAGTGATTTCAACAGTATACTCTTATTCCCAACCACTTAATATCTAAACTATTTCTCAGGGCCCTAGAATTTTCATAATCTGGACCTAACCTTCCTACTTCATTCCTAATATTCCTGAGTGTTCTCCTTTTCTGGTTGGGCCTATTAAACTCATTCATTCAACAAATATTTATTTAGTGTTTACCATGTAGCAGTGGCTTTCCCATTGGCTCAGGGCTAAAGAATCTGCCTGCAATGCAGGAGTCACAAGAGATTCAGGTTTGATCACTGGGTTGGGAAGATCCCCTGGAGGAGGAAATAGCAACCTACTCCAGTACTCTTGCCTGGAGAATTCCATAGACAGAGGAAAACAGGTGACCTACAGTCCCTGGAATTGCAAAGAGTCTGATATGACTAAAGCGACTTAGCACACATGCACGCACCACGTAGCAGACACCAGACCACAATGTAGTGGTGGTACAGGCTCTAGAACTAGACAGACTAAGTTAAAATACAGGTTAAAATACCACTTACTGTGAGGTTCCATAGTGTGAGTTTCCTTTACCTCCTCTTGCCTGCTTCCTTATCTGTCAAAAAAGGGGTTATACAGTATCATATTTTTATTGTGAAGATTAAAAGAAATAATACATATCAAGTTCACAGAACAGTTCCTAATACATAGTAAGCCCTCAACACACATTATGGTAGTGTACAGTGTATAAGTCAGATAAAAACTAAAACAGAATTTGGTAAGTACTTATTCAGGAGAAGCACGGGGTGTTATGGATTCCCTTGTATCTTAGCTGGTTAAGAATCTGCCTGCAATGCAGGAGACCCTGGTTTGTTTTCTGGGTTGGGAAGATCTCCTGGAGAAGGTAGAGGCTGCCCACTCCAGTATTCTTGGGGTTCCCTTGGGGCTCAGATGGTAAAGACTCCACCTGAATGTAGGAGACCTGGATTCAATCCCTGGATTGGGAAGGTCCTCTGAAGAAGGGAAAGGCTATCCACTTCAGTGTTCTTGCCTGAATTCCAAGAATTCCATGGCTCCTGCAGGGGTCACAAAGAGTCCAACACACAACTGAGCGACTTCACTTTTTTCCAAAGGGTGTTATGGCAGAGCCAAAAAAGGCAGCTACATTTACAGGAAAGGTTTCCCAGGGAAGTGACATTGAGGCTGAGTCCTGATAAGTTGGAGTCAGCTTAGTGATGAAGAACGGAACAGTGTGAGCAAGAAGAACTATATATGAAAGGGACCAGGGATGTGTTAACATGGAACTTTAGTGAAATTAAATGAAATTCAGCAAGCTGAGGAATGGGAGATGAGAGTAGAGAAGTGAGGCAAGATCCAGGTCAGATTCTTCCAGTTTCAAGTCCATACATACCAAGAGCAATCAGAAGGAATTTGGGGATTTTAGGAAGAAAGGCAATCTGACTCTTACAGCTGCAAAGTGGAGAATGAATTAGAGAGAAAAAGAACAGGGTTATCTCTTGTCTCACAGAGATGACAGGCTGTCCCACTTCCAGAGACCATACACACATCGTAGTTTGGGGAAAGCCTTTCTTCACTTGAACTTTCATTGACGACTTTCCTTCTAAACTTCCTCCCTTCTCTTATTTTGTTTTACTCTGACAATGCGCCTTTAACTCACAATCTCACTACAAGGTTATTATCTGAGAGGAGGAAGGCAGAGAGGAGAATTACTCATTTGTCTTTTCAAGCATGGCTCCAAGGAAGACTCACCAGCTATGCACGTCTTGCAGGTTGGATTTCTAGAAAGCAGACTCAAAGACTGAGTTTAGTGTACAGGGAAGACTCATGGGACTAAGGCATACCCCAATTGGGAAAAAAAAATTTGAAAAACCCTTTGGGGGGAAGGGAGGAAAGAAAAGGCAGGAGTGGGAAGGGAGAGTGAAGAAAGCTATCTATGAAGCTTGAGCTGTGAGGAAGATCTCCTGGAGAAGGTAGAGGCTGCCCACTCCAGTATTCTTGGGGTTCCCTTGGGGCTCAGATGGTAAAGACTCCACCTGAATGTAGGAGACCTGGATTCAATCCCTGGATTGGGAAGGTCCTCTGAAGAA
This sequence comes from Tragulus kanchil, assembly GCA_022376925.1. Taxonomy (NCBI): domain Eukaryota; kingdom Metazoa; phylum Chordata; class Mammalia; order Artiodactyla; family Tragulidae; genus Tragulus; species Tragulus kanchil. The sequence goes on along the minus strand of JAIOJX010000025.1, from coordinate 156,902,675 downwards.
GGGAAAGGCTATCCACTTCAGTGTTCTTGCCTGAATTCCAAGAATTCCATGGCTCCTGCAGGGGTCACAAAGAGTCCAACACACAACTGAGCGACTTCACTTTTTTCCAAAGGGTGTTATGGCAGAGCCAAAAAAGGCAGCTACATTTACAGGAAAGGTTTCCCAGGGAAGTGACATTGAGGCTGAGTCCTGATAAGTTGGAGTCAGCTTAGTGATGAAGAACGGAACAGTGTGAGCAAGAAGAACTATATATGAAAGGGACCAGGGATGTGTTAACATGGAACTTTAGTGAAATTAAATGAAATTCAGCAAGCTGAGGAATGGGAGATGAGAGTAGAGAAGTGAGGCAAGATCCAGGTCAGATTCTTCCAGTTTCAAGTCCATACATACCAAGAGCAATCAGAAGGAATTTGGGGATTTTAGGAAGAAAGGCAATCTGACTCTTACAGCTGCAAAGTGGAGAATGAATTAGAGAGAAAAAGAACAGGGTTATCTCTTGTCTCACAGAGATGACAGGCTGTCCCACTTCCAGAGACCATACACACATCGTAGTTTGGGAAAGCCTTTCTTCACTTGAACTTTCATTGACGACTTTCCTTCTAAACTTCCTCCCTTCTCTTATTTTGTTTTACTCTGACAATGCGCCTTTAACTCACAATCTCACTACAAGGTTATTATCTGAGAGGAGGAAGGCAGAGAGGAGAATTACTCATTTGTCTTTTCAAGCATGGCTCCAAGGAAGACTCACCAGCTATGCACGTCTTGCAGGTTGGATTTCTAGAAAGCAGACTCAAAGACTGAGTTTAGTGTACAGGGAAGACTCATGGGACTAAGGCATACCCATGGGACTGATACCTGTGGAAGGGAGGAAAGAAAGCAGGAGTGGGAAGAGGGAGATGTGAGTAAAGCTCCAATCAACTCATTGGAAGCTTTGGAGCTGGAATGGCCTTTCAGATGGCAAGGCTTTGCACTGAATCCACTATTGGATACAGGACTTCCCACAGGGGTCTCTGGAACGGAGGCAGTCTCTGAAGGTGATGAAAGCTGACTATAGAAAGCTATCTATAGAAAGCGCCTTCAGTAGCTGGGGATGAGGTCTTCTTTAAGGAATCCAGGTGGTGTATCATAGTGTCACTGCACTAGGATAAGTGTCAGGACTGCTTATCCAAGAAACTTAACCAAAAATATTCATCAGACTTCCATACTTAGCTGCCTAATTATACCTCCTAGTAGCTACTTCTTTCCCAGAAGAAGGATAAGTTTTCAGTGTAGACAGACAAATGGAGAGCAGGACTGTGGAAGAAAAGAAAAACACAAAGCTGAGTCTCAAAGTGCACTAGAACATTATGGGGAGCATGTCCAGGCACATACGTTAGGTAGGTATTTGCTGATAGAGGGCTACTGTCATCAGCTAACTAGAGATATACAAGGTTGTGAATTCCTGGAGCACTTAGACACTGAACTTCACTTGAATCTAGCATTCCCACAGGGCTCTGAAAAATTTTACTGCTGCTTTCATTCTTGGAGATTAAACTTGGCCTATTAAATGGCGTGCTTGAAACAGGGAGCAGATAAGTGTAGATTTACCATTGACTGCATGACCTTTTTTGCATCTGTGGCTCAAATTCAAAAGACAAAAGAACGGACTTCACTCTTAGAAGATTTCTGTCCTTTAGAATCCTATAGACAAAATATCTATGGCAATATGTCAAACCTCTTTACTCCTTTGCTGGGGCCCTTCTACTCTTTAAGTGAAGAATGAGAAATCCCAGTTCTGCCAGGATCTATGTAGCTGCAGAGCTGTGTTGGTATGAGACTGTCCACTCCAAGGCTTTAGACCAACTCAGAGGGAGCATGTAACCTTAATCCACATCCAAGGGAGCATTCTTAGGAAGATGATCTTCTGTACACACTTGGAGGAATTTAATTATGCACGTCTTGCAGGTTGGATTTCTAGAAAGCAGACTCAAAGACTGAGTTTAGTGTACAGGGAAGACTCATGGGACTAAGGCATACCCATGGGACTGATACCTGTGGAAGGGAGGAAAGAAAGCAGGAGTGGGAAGAGGGAGATGTGAGTAAAGCTCCAATCAACTCATTGGAAGCTTTGGAGCTGGAATGGCCTTTCAGATGGCAAGGCTTTGCACTGAATCCACTATTGGATACAGGACTTCCCACAGGGGTCTCTGGAACGGAGGCAGTCTCTGAAGGTGATGAAAGCTGACTATAGAAAGCTATCTATAGAAAGCGCCTTCAGTAGCTGGGGATGAGGTCTTCTTTAAGGAATCCAGGTGGTGTATCATAGTGTCACTGCACTAGGATAAGTGTCAGGACTGCTTATCCAAGAAATTTAAACCCAAAAAATATTCATCAGACTTCCATACTTAGCTGCCTAATTATACCTCCTAGTAGCTACTTCTTTCCCAGAAGAAGGATAAGTTTTCAGTGTAGACAGACAAATGGAGAGCAGGACTGTGGAAGAAAAGAAAAACACAAAGCTGAGTCTCAAAGTGCACTAGAACATTATGGGGAGCATGTCCAGGCACATACGTTAGGTAGGTATTTGCTGATAGAGGGCTACTGTCATCAGCTAACTAGAGATATACAAGGTTGTGAATTCCTGGAGCACTTAGACACTGAACTTCACTTGAATCTAGCATTCCCACAGGGCTCTGAAAAATTTTACTGCTGCTTTCATTCTTGGAGATTAAACTTGGCCTATTAAATGGCGTGCTTGAAACAGGGAGCAGATAAGTGTAGATTTACCATTGACTGCATGACCTTTTTTGCATCTGTGGCTCAAATTCAAAAGACAAAAGGGAACGGACTTCACTCTTAGAAGATTTCTGTCCTTTAGAATCCTATAGACAAAATATCTATGGCAATATGTCAAACCTCTTTACTCCTTTGCTGGGGCCCTTCTACTCTTTAAGTGAAGAATGAGAAATCCCAGTTCTGCCAGGATCTATGTAGCTGCAGAGCTGTGTTGGTATGAGACTGTCCACTCCAAGGCTTTAGACCAACTCAGAGGGAGCATGTAACCTTAATCCACATCCAAGGGAGCATTCTTAGGAAGATGATCTTCTGTACACACTTGGAGGAATTTAATTATTTGGTGGCACTCATTAGCCATTAGAACACTCAGGTTTTTGTTTATTTTGACTCTCCATGATCTAGATATATCAAAAGTATGGCCTTATATGATTGTCTGGGTTTTGTGGCCCTAGGGCCACTATAGTATTTTCATCTTCAAAGAAACTCCAGTACATGTATCTCTGAGACCTTTGGGTCTGAAGGTCAATACTGGATTGTGTGACTTTATCCCAATGCTGAAAACTACATTTTTCAAAATTCTTTTTCCTCAATGTTACTAGGTTAGAGTAACAAAAGACTGCATGAAGTTTAAAAAGTAAAAGTGAAGCAGAGCCCATCACTGTCAGAAAGTCATCATGGTCAGACATGATGACAAACAGACAGAGAATATTAGCATGTCCCATCTTATCCTCCCTCATATTTGGATCATCATCAGCTGCTGGCCCTTGCTGGCCAACAGTGACCCCAGGCTCTCCACTAAGTCCTAGACTGTATATATCAGGTATATATAAAGATATATATATAAAGATACATATATATATATGTATATATATACATATATATTTGAACTTATTGATAGACAGGTTATTCACATCTGGGGTCTCTGCTTGAAGGCCACCATGGCCCTACAACCACAGCCAAAAAAGAACTTTATCAGAGGACAGCAAGAGGCAGACATTTGGGCCAAACAGAATCCAAGGAATTCCAGAATTGCTGGAAGCAGCCTTGAGGAATCAAGGTGTCATTTTCACCAAAGTGCATCAAAGACAAATGTTGACCTAACTGGATGCTGGGAGCCATTCAAGACCCTGGACATGACCCATAAAGATATATGCATGCATGCTCAGTCTCTTCAGTTATATCTGACTCTTTGAGACCCTACAGACTGTAGCCTACTAGGCTCCTCTGTCCATGGGATTCTCCAGTAAGAATACCGGAGTGGGTTGCCATGTCTTTCTCCAACAGTAACCATTTTTTCTGACAAAACATTCTGATGCATATCACTACTTAAAAGACTTGTATCAAAGTGGTCTCAAGATATCCTAGGAAATATTATAGCCTTATTCTCAGAGCTTATTAAAAAAAAAACTGTTACTATAGTTTGTCATAACCCTTTGCCTTCATACAGATTTAGTATAATTCTTAGCACTTCCACCAAGATGGAGCACAAAGTATCCTTTACATTACATTCTGCTTCAGTGATTTCTCCCACTTAGCTGGTAAGCTTAATAACATTAAGAACTAGGTCTGTTTTTGTGCTCACTATTGTATCTTCAAGTTCTAGTCCAATGCTTAATATATGGTAGGTGCTCAATGAGCATCTGTTAAATAAAAGCTTACGTTGGCAGTCTCCAATACTACATAAGGCAATACAGAGAAAAAACTTTGTGACTCTTCTTATAATAGATGCATATCACCTATTATTTCTACTACTACTTTCTAACCTACACAAGAGAAAGATTTTTGACCCACAAAGTGGGGCCTTTCCCTTTCAGGTTTTCCAACCCTGCATCCCAAATTCATTTTCACTAATGCCTGTGCACATGTCCCTAGTCTCACCCTGAACTCAACTCCTTTGCAACTTAGTCCAACTGCCAGAGACAAGGAGCCAAAATACACAGTAAAGAATGATCTGGACTTTGCCATTATTATAGCTAATCTTGGTACTTCATCTGGTACATAGTAGAGGAAAACACATATACACAGCCACTATTATGAATTTCCTATGGAAGGTCCAGTGGTTTGGGTTGAGGTAGTACTCAGTGATCAGAAAAGTGGGTTATGGTTCCTACAGAAATGGGGGCTGAGTCCTTACAGAATAATGAAAGTGAAGGAGTTTGAAGTGGAAATGATTATTAGAACACTCTCCTGAGAGCAGGCCAAGAATCAAAGAGAAGAAACCAAACACCAAAGTCTAGTTCAAAGGACAGGAGCAGAACTGTAAATTGGGAATGGAGCCACAGTCAAAAGCCAGATGAACTATGGAATGAATGAGTGCAGATCAGAAACCTGAGAGATGTCTACACAATAATTACAGTGAACAGATCAGAGTGGGCAAATGCCTGGGGCCGTAAGGTACAAAGGTGGAATAAACCTCCTGCTCAAGAAAACTGATTCCTTCAAAGGTAATCCCTGAGAAAGTCTTCCCTTCCTTGAAAGGGCAAGGCTGGGTGCTGTGTAGTAGTCAGAAGGAAAATGATCACGAAATTAACTTCCTTCAATTCAGGCCCTCTCACATTTTCAGCATGTGACCCATATCCAATAACAATTAAACTTCAGTAATAGGTAAGCTTCTTTGGTAATTTACAGGAACCTGTAGGTAATCCAGCCCTTCTTATGCTGAGAATACCAAATCCGTTAGCTTCATTGCCATTTATATGCCTTTCTCCCACTATTTTCTTGTGTTAACAAAATCATGACCTCTGATTTGTCTTCTGGCTTTTAGCCAAACATTTATTCCTTGCATCTGACAACACATTCAATTTCAGTAACTTATTCTCCAGGTTTTTTTTTTTTTTTAACCTAGGCAATGCCTTATACTTTTTTTCTTTTATTATCATTTGCATCTATCTTTACTTTTGGACCTGTGTGGCCTCCACTGCAGTAGCCTCTCTTGTCGCAGAGAACCAGCTCTAGGTGCATGTGCTCCAGAGCAGTGACTTGTAATTGGACACACCAGCCCAGCTGCTCTGTGGCACAGGGGGTCTTCCTGGGCCAGGGATCGAACTGGTGCCCCTTACACTGCAAGGTAGACTCTTTACCCACTGGATCACCAGGGAAGCCCTATACTTATGTTTTTAATCTTCTGTTTATTCTAGCTACTCTAGATAATTAACTAACCTACTTGATATTGTCTCTGGAGTCCTTTAGCTTAAAATTTAACAACTGATGTCTCTATCCAACAGAAACAGTAAGGAGATGGCACAAGATGAGCTGGAAGCAGCCAGATTTTGTAGACCTTGCTAAGGATTATGGACTTTATCCTATGAACAGTGAGAAGTTATTGACAGATTTTGCAAGGAGCATAATATGCTCTGTGCTTTAAAAAGTCACTTTGGACTTTTGCTTCTTGTCAAGACAAGTAACCAGGATTAGATTTACCCTTCTGCCTGAAGTAAATATAGAAATAGATAAAATTTACAAAACTATGGCTTTCATAATTACTGGATATCAGGCAATGAAGGACACTTGTTCCCTGTCAAATCAACTTCTTTCACCTGGAAGAAATTTCCCAGCTGCAATGCAGGGAGAAATGAACTGAAAAGGTGCTGAGAGTCTGGGGAAGTCAAGGAAGCTAGAGGTGGCAACACTGAACTGGAGAGGAGAAAACTACTCAGAGATAGAACACTAGAGATTTGTCACAGTTGCTCTTGAGTAATAAGCTTGTACTGATTAGAGCTCATGTGTGAGGAAACTCGTTGAAGCTGGGAAAAGAACCATCCACAAAGATTGGAGGAAAAAGTATTAATAGCTTACATATGGACTGAGATAGTGCCTGTTCCCAAAAGCAACAGTAGAGAACTTCATATTTTAGAAGATACCAGATAAGACACTAAGAAGAGTTTTGCCTTAGTGGTAGGTAAGATTTAATGCTAAACTAAATGTTCTGGTATTGTCTAACACAGCTTAATAGTAAAACTTCTTAGAACCAGTTACAATGAGTGAATCTTAAAGGCAGTCAGATTCTTAAAGGGAATCAAATATAAAGATGAGAGTAAATTTCTCATCAGAAGCAATGCAAGCTGGAAGATAGTGAAGCAACATCCTGAAGGTACTAACAGAAAAAAAAAAAAACAAACCAAAAAACCCTCATCAAACTACCATTCTTTTTCCTGTGAAAATACCCTTGAAAAATAAAGATGAGATAAGGACTTCTTGAAACATATAAGAGAACTGAAAATTTAATCATCAGCAGAACTTCACTATAATCTATAGTATGGGAAGCTCTTTTAGCAAAAGGAAAATAATATCAAATGGGAACCTAAATCTACATAAAGGAATGAAAATCACCAGAAATGTTAACTACTTTGGTAATTATACTTTTTCTCGTCTTGGAGTGATGTTAGCAAGATTGTGGAGTAGAAGACATCAGCCTTCATTTACAGAAAACAATTAGATAGCTATCTGGGAATAAAACAGTGAGAAGTTATTGACAGATTTTGCAAGGAGCATAATATGCTCTGTGCTTTAAAAAGTCACTTTGGACTTTTGCTTCTTGTCAAGACAAGTAACCAGGATTAGATTTACCCTTCTGCCTGAAGTAAATATAGAAATAGATAAAATTTACAAAACTATGGCTTTCATAATTACTGGATATCAGGCAATGAAGGACACTTGTTCCCTGTCAAATCAACTTCTTTCACCTGGAAGAAATTTCCCAGCTGCAATGCAGGGAGAAAGGAACTGAAAAGGTGCTGAGAGTCTGGGGAAGTCAAGGAAGCTAGAGGTGGCAACACTGAACTGGAGGAGAAAACTACTCAGAGATAGAACACTAGAGATTTGTCACAGTTGCTCTTGAGTAATAAGCTTGTACTGATTAGAGCTCATGTGTGAGGAAACTCGTTGAAGCTGGGAAAAGAACCATCCACAAAGATTGGAGGAAAAAGTATTAATAGCTTACATATGGACTGAGATAGTGCCTGTTCCCAAAAGCAACAGTAGAGAACTTCATATTTTAGAAGATACCAGATAAGACACTAAGAAGAGTTTTGCCTTAGTGGTAGGTAAGATTTAATGCTAAACTAAATGTTCTGGTATTGTCTAACACAGCTTAATAGTAAAACTTCTTAGAACCAGTTACAATGAGTGAATCTTAAAGGCAGTCAGATTCTTAAAGGGAATCAAATATAAAGATGAGAGTAAATTTCTCATCAGAAGCAATGCAAGCTGGAAGATAGTGAAGCAACATCCTGAAGGTACTAACAGAAAAAAAAAAAAACAAACCAAAAAACCCTCATCAAACTACCATTCTTTTTCCTGTGAAAATACCCTTGAAAAATAAAGATGAGATAAGGACTTCTTGAAACATATAAGAGAACTGAAAATTTAATCATCAGCAGAACTTCACTATAATCTATAGTATGGGAAGCTCTTTTAGCAAAAGGAAAATAATATCAAATGGGAACCTAAATCTACATAAAGGAATGAAAATCACCAGAAATGTTAACTACTTTGGTAATTATACTTTTTCTCGTCTTGGAGAGTGATGTTAGCAAGATTGTGGAGTAGAAGACATCAGCCTTCATTTACAGAAAACAATTAGATAGCTATCTGGGAATGAAAAGAGCCCTGGGAAAGCTCAGAGTCAAATTTAAAAACTTCAGGAATATTATAGAGCAAAACAAACAAAAAGTAGAAAAACTGCACACAAAGGATTCTTTGGGAAATTGGCATAGCTGAGACAGCTAGAGACAGCTATATGTCCCTGATTAATAGATACAAAAATTTTCAACAAAATGCTGGAAAATGAAATCACCAAAATAACAGAAGTATAATACACCATGATCAAGTGGGATTTATCCCTGGAATTGAGAATGTAACTGTTATTCCACAACATCTAAATTTAACACTCAAAGAAAGAATCACAAATAGAGATCAATTTGATGAGCTTTGTCTTAAGATACAATGAATGGAAACAAAAAAGACAACAACTGAGAACATTTGGATTGAAATATTTACATATTCAATAAAACAAATTTCAACTTGAGAAGATATGCCATTGGTATAATTCACTGAGTTTGTCAGATACATTAACCTATATAAAGAATATGTTCCCAAATAAAAATGCTGAGGTCTAGAGAAAAGTCAACTGAGGGCATCAACAATTTAAAATTTATTAAGTGTAAAACACAAAGAAGTTTAGAGATATTCTTATTAAAATTACAAACATAATACCATGTTAAGTGATTAAATATTAAATACATTCTTCACTATGGCTGGGTGCCAAGGGAAATGGACAGATATAATTTCTTGGGATCTAAGATACTGTATGATGACTAATAATTAACAATAGTGTATTATATACACTACTGTATTATATACTTGAAAGTTGCTAAAGAGAGCAGATTTAAATACTAGCACTACAAAGGAGAAGGTAATTATGTGAGGTGATGTGTGTTCATTAACTTTATTGTGGCAATTATTTCATAGTATACATGTGTATCAAATCACATGGTACACCTTAAATTTACACAACACTGTATGTCAATTATGTCTCAATGAATCTGGGAAATACACTTTTCAGAAGTGAAAAATGACCCATTCCATGAAGAAAAATTGATGCCACATATATAGAGAGAAAGTCTAGAAGAATCAACCTGCCACCAGGTGGCTGACTAGTCCCCCTGGTGTATGATGTATCAAGTGCTCAGTGTTGGCTTTCTGCTGCTGGAAGATTGGGACTCTCAACTATAGCTGTAGATAGATCAGCCCTGCAGAACAGAAATCTATGCTTTTCTGAAATCATAAATAACTTCCATCTCTGTCATCGCACTTTGGTCAGGCAACCATTGACCAAGCACTGGCTAGCTGGAGAGAGGCTAACTAGTTAGAAGTCATATTGGCTTCCTAATCAATGATAAGCTTCCCCTACACAGGTGATCTCTTCTGGATGCTGCTGCTGCTGTCAGCACATTCATGAAATATAAATATGTTCACATTCTGTTAACATTACAGGAGGTCCATCTACATATCACTTCCCAAAATGTACTTATCCCTCAATCCTTCCATCTTATTTTCCCCATGCCCCTGTACGTCTAGTCAGACCATTAACTACTACCCATAAATAGGCAAAGAACACTACTCTTCCAAATTGAAGGTAATACTGATTAAAGCTCTTCCCCTTGTAGTTACCTCTGAGTAAGAGTGTAATGCTATGGCAATCAGTTTCTGACAGGGGTCATCTCATTTCCCAGAAGCATTTTCAAATCAGGTTTTGCAAACTGAATTTTTTCTTCCAGGGCCAACTGGTCAGAGGATTCTGTATGCCATCACAAGTGTGGGTTGATAGAATAGTGGCAATAGACACAGAGTTGGCACCTGACAATGTCAGCCACTTACTTGGTCATTTACCAGCGGCTTCAGTGACTCCAACCTTCTATGTATCACTCCCAGTTTATGCTGGAGTGTTTCTGATTACATACAGCTGTATGGTTTGTCAGGTTAGATAAAACCCAATTTGCGTTGGTCATCTAAGACTTCATATTCTTCTTATATTCTCATGGAAGGATGTTCAGTCTCTAAGGCTCATAAGACAAGCCCACGAATTTTCCAAAAGGAGAATAGTTGATTATATGGCATTGATTCACAGCCTAGGTTATACCATGATTCTCCTAACACAAACAGCATTTTGATTTGTTATAGACTCTAAATCTGTTGTTGTTCAGTTGCTAAGTTGTGTCCAACTCTGTACATTGTATCAGCTGCTTATCTGAAGTTGTTGATATATCTCCCAGCAGTCTTGATTCCAGCTTGTGGTATGTCCAATGATAGTTTTTAAATTTTATTTTGGGTGTTTTGTTGTGTTTTTAAGCATCCTGGATCTGTAGTTTAGTGTCTGACATTAACTTAGGGGAAGTTCTCAGCCATTATTACTTCAAATATTGTTTCTGCTTCTTGCTCTTTTTTCTTTTGGTATTTCCATGAACTAATATTGTACTTTAGTAGTTCTCCCATGGTTCTTGGATAGTTTTTTCTCCCCCACTCCCCAAGCCTTTTTTCCTTTTAGTTTTGGAAATTTCTGTTGTTACAGCCTCAGGTTCAGAGATTCCTCACCTATGATCAGTCTACTATTGATTCCAACAAAGGCATTCTTTTTTTGTGCTACAGTTTCTGATCTCTTGTATTTCTTTGATTCTCAGAACTCTCATATTTCTGCTTATATTATCCATCTGTTCTTGCATGTTGTCTACGTTGTCCATGAAAGCCTTTAGCATATTCATCACAGACTTTTAAAATTCCTATTCTAATTCCAACTTTCCTGCAAGAATTTTAGTTCTGATAACTATTCAGTCTTTTAAAACTATGTTTTTTTCCCTCTTAATATGCCTTGTTAATTTGTCATTAAATGGTGGATATGATGTACCAGGTAAAAGGAAAACTACTTTCTTAGGAAAGCCCTACAGCCCCCCAAAACAAAACTCCTTAGGTCAGGCTTCATTTGTAGTAGTTACTTTATTTGTATATCTCTCACACCAGACTATATGCTTCAAGGTATAAGGTATCACGTTTGTGTTACTCATTATATTCTTGCCTAACATAGTGCCTGGTGCATAGTGGTGGGCAACAAATACCTAGTGAATGAATGAAAATCCATCCTTATTCTGGATAAATTTCATCTTTAACCCCAATTTTAAAAAATCCACAGAAAAACAACAGTAACAATAATATAAAAAACAGGTAGGGAACAAAAATAAGGGGCATAAGGGAATAAAAATTTGTGGAAACTGTGAGGAATTGAAGACAGCATATCTTGTGTAAAGGCATTCAATATTCAAATAATTTTGAAATGCTGTGATGACAAAATAAAGGATGTCTATATACCAGTTTTAGTCATTGGCCGCCAGTTTGCAACACTTGCATTAAATTGATACATCCGTTATATACTCAGTACAGACGATGTGTAATTCCATGAGAATATGCTCACATATATTAAGTAAAACAAAACAAAACAATGCAGAAAGAGCAGCAGATGCTCCCTGATCCCTTGCCTGTACATCAAAAGGTTTTGTAAGTAAGCACCAATAGGTATTTGTTTGTAAGATCTGGTAATTTTTGCCTATACAAGTCTCTTAAAATCTTAGTTGGTTGCTAGTCACTTTGTTTTTCAGTAACTCTGTGGTTCAGGAACCAAAAAGAGATGGTAGGTTAATCTGTTTTCTGTTCCTTGGCAATGTGTTTCAAGGCTGGAATACAATGCTTATCTTCCAGTCAACTAAATAACTGTGCATTCCCATTTGGGCCTTTGCAACCAACATTATAAACTGAGGAGAGGGTTTAGGAATAACACAGCTAGGATTCACCTCTGTTCACTTGCCCCATGATGCATCTCAGGGATTGGTCTCCTCACAATGCGACTAATTTGTCAACCACTTTCAGACAGGATATAAACAGCAAAAGATGCATGAGGTGATCAAGAATCAGGCTTTTTTTCAAGGTTTCAATTGTATCATTTATTGAGTTTTGAACTCTTTACCTCTGTAATAACTTCAGTTCAGGACAGAGAATACAGGTTTTCTAAACCTGTAAGATACAGGTTGACTTGATTCTCAGTCACATGGATTTCTGGTGCAATCAGAAAAGGGACGTCTAAGAAATAGTCATTTTTCACCCTCAAAGGGGACTGGTTCGAGGATCTGCCATCGGCACTAAAATCTGCGGATGCTTGGCTCTAGTAGTCAGCCCTCCAGATCTGCAGCTGCAGATTTAATTACATATGTGGGATTTGTCAATACTGAGGGCCAACTGTTATTAACTAAAAGGGTCAACTGTTGGGACTTCCCTGGTGGTCCAATGGCTAAGAATCTGCCTTCTAATGCAGGGGATGTGGGCTCAGTCCTTGGTTGGGGAACTGAGATCCCACAAGCCTAGTGGTAACCAAGCCCATACACCACAACTACTGAGTCCATGTGTCTAGAGCCACTGCTCTGTAATGAGAAGCCACCAGAATGAGAGGTCCCTGCCCACACTGCAGCGAAAAGTACCCCTTCCCACCCTGAATAGAGGAAGGCTGCATGCATGAAGCAGTGAAGATACAGGGTAGCCAAAAATAATAAATAAGTAAATAGAAAAGAAAAGGTTCTTTTTTCTGCATTTGTAATGTTAACTTGAACTGAAATACAGCCGTTTATTGTAGAACATTGTTAACAGACACACTCCAAAATCCTGACATTTTCCTACCAACTCCCTTAAAACATTAACCTTCATATACACATTATCTAAGATCTAAAATTTAACAATTGCTTGCTGGCTACAACACAGTAAATATCAACAAACCTCCTACCCAGGGCCAAGGAACCAAGAGTGCAACCCACCCAGACTCACCAGTTTTACATTTCAGGTTATGTCAGTTGTTGACATTGGTATTATTTTATGTACTAGTCAGGAATAAAAACCTAAACTGTGCCATTTTGAAAGTTCTTACTCTTTTTCAGTTTAACAGTCCATGAAATTTCACATCGATTTTGGATGTAAGTTCAGAGAATTCATTATTAGTCATTTCTCCCAACATTTTATCTGGTTGCTGGAGGTAGCTCTTTTATCACGGCATTGTCAAAGGGCATCTGGTCAGCCTCCTGTCTAAATTTGTTACTATAACATTATCACAGATACAATTTGCAATCTATTCTCTCAAAATAATGCATGTTTTTCTCTGCCTTTATTTTAGAATTCTCAGTCACATGGATTTCTGGTGCAATCAGAAAGGGACGTCAAAATTTTCACCCTCAAAGGGGACTGGTTCGAGGATCTGCCATCGGCACTAAAATCTGCGGATGCTTGGCTCTAGTAGTCAGCCCTCCAGATCTGCAGCTGCAGATTTAATTACATATGTGGGATTTGTCAATACTGAGGGCCAACTGTTATTAACTAAAAGGGTCAACTGTTGGGACTTCCCTGGTGGTCCAATGGCTAAGAATCTGCCTTCTAATGCAGGGGATGTGGGCTCAGTCCTTGGTTGGGGAACTGAGATCCCACAAGCCTAGTGGTAACCAAGCCCATACACCACAACTACTGAGTCCATGTGTCTAGAGCCACTGCTCTGTAATGAGAAGCCACCAGAATGAGAGGTCCCTGCCCACACTGCAGCGAAAAGTACCCCTTCCCACCCTGAATAGAGGAAGGCTGCATGCATGAAGCAGTGAAGATACAGGGTAGCCAAAAATAATAAATAAGTAAATAGAAAAGAAAAGGTTCTTTTTTCTGCATTTGTAATGTTAACTTGAACTGAAATACAGCCGTTTATTGTAGAACATTGTTAACAGACACACTCCAAAATCCTGACATTTTCCTACCAACTCCCTTAAAACATTAACCTTCATATACACATTATCTAAGATCTAAAATTTAACAATTGCTTGCTGGCTACAACACAGTAAATATCAACAAACCTCCTACCCAGGGCCAAGGAACCAAGAGTGCAACCCACCCAGACTCACCAGTTTTACATTTCAGGTTATGTCAGTTGTTGACATTGGTATTATTTTATGTACTAGTCAGGAATAAAAACCTAAACTGTGCCATTTTGAAAGTTCTTACTCTTTTTCAGTTTAACAGTCCATGAAATTTCACATCGATTTTGGATGTAAGTTCAGAGAATTCATTATTAGTCATTTCTCCCAACATTTTATCTGGTTGCTGGAGGTAGCTCTTTTATCACGGCATTGTCAAAGGGGCATCTGGTCAGCCTCCTGTCTAAATTTGTTACTATAACATTATCACAGATACAATTTGCAATCTATTCTCTCAAAATAATGCATGTTTTTTTCTCTGCCTTTATTTTAGAATTTATGGGTGTGTCTTTTCAACAGGATCTTTCTTTCTTTTTTTTTTTTTATTTTGGTCAGGTCGGGGAGGGAGGGGAGCGGGCGGGCCACTTCTATTGGTCTTTCATTTGTTCATTTTCATCCGTCTTTGTTCTGTGGCTCCTGACGGCCTCCCATCGCGGTGGTGTCTGTTGTTGCAGAGCACCAGCTCTGGGCGCACGCGCTCCAGAGCTCCAGCTCGGCGATTGGACACATCGGTCCAGCCGCTCCGCGGCACGTGGGATCTTCCCAGGCCAGGGATCGAACCGGCGCCTCCTGCACTGCAAGGCGGTGTCCTTATCCACTGGACCACCAGGGGAAGCCCTCAACAGGATCTTCTATGTGATCTATGAACCCAGAGCATCTGACTGAGTTTCCATCACCCTGTACTGGAGCACCTGTGTAAAACAACTGGACTCTGTGAATCCAATTTACGTATCTCTTAAGGAATTCTGTATCTTCTTTCAGTTCACTGTAGTCAAGTAACATGCAAAAATGGGAGTGGTTATCAATACTGCCTGGCTCTCTGCTTAAGCATATATGCTGCCATTTCTACTTGATTGTAGTTGCCTGTGTTGGGTGAAGCTCCAAGTGGGAAGCAGAGTCCAAGACACAAATTCCCTGATTTTGAATTTTGAAGCCTTCCTGGCAGCATCTTCCTTACCCCTTGGGGTTTCAACTCTGAGGAGAGTGCCAAGAAATAATGTGTCTCAATTCATGAGCACATTCGCCCTCCTGCAATACCATTGAGACTGTCTCTCGTGATTTCTTTCTCAGAAACGTTCATGCCACTTGGGGACCCAATGTCACATATAATTTAAATTTTTGTTTAACTTCAGCCAGAATGAGGTGCGTTTCGCCTAATAATGCTAACCAAAATGGTGAGGTTGTCTCTGATCATCTTCTTTCTGTTAACCTGCCCATTCCTAAACCAATCTCTAAGAGATTAGGGTACTCTAGTTGACTTGATTCGTGGGCCCACCACTCTGGTATGGGAATTAAGACTAAGACATGGATAGCTGCACATGGGCTAAGAAGAGTAGGTCTATCTCAGTTAGGACAAACTCTCAAGTCTCAGTGGGTCACTCAAAATAAGGCATATGAACTGAAGAAGGAATATGAAGAAGTCATATGAACATGGTAATAGGCAGGCAGCTACACTCTAGCTGAAGATTTGGGAAACCACAGTCCTTCCACCTTGTGGCTTTGCCATCTTTAACACATGGCTTCCAATACAAATGCCTTAAGTTGCTGTGGAATAGGGAGATGCTGGAGGACTTCGTACAATGTGATTTATGTACCAGAATGCAATAGGCACATGCCACTTATACTTACATGCCACTAAACCCAACTGGCACATCTAATGGTAAGCCTAATTGCAAAGGAGGCTAGGAAATTTAAACTTACTCTGTGCTCAGAAACAGTAATCTAGAGTCTGCAAGAGTTGACTATTCTGATCACTAAGTATCTATTATATTTTGCCTCTCTTCCCACACATGTACAGTTTTGAGTTCAGTTGCTGAGCCATGTTTGGCCCTGTGGACTGCAGAATGCAGGGCTTCCCTGTCCTTTACTGTCTCCAAGAGTTTGCACAAACTCACCTCTATTTAGTCAGTGATGACATCCAAACATCTCATTTTCTCTTGCCCTCTTCTCTTCTTGCCCTCAATCTTTCCCAATTTCTCAATCTTTCTCTTTGCATCAGGTGGCCAAAGTACTAAACCTTCAGCTTCAGCATCCTTCCAATATTCAGGACTGATTTCCTCTAGCATTGATTGGTTTGATATCCTTGTTGTTGATGGGATTCTCAGGAGTTTTCTCCAGCACAATTCAAAAGCATTAATTCTTCGGCACTCAGGCTTCTTTGTGGTCCAACTCTCACATCCATACACTCACTACTGCAAAAACCCTAGCTTTGAGCAGACAGACCTTTGTCAGAAAAGTGATGGCTCTTTTTTTAAATACACTGTCTAGGTATGTCATAGCTTTTCTTCCATGGAGCAAGTGTCTTTAAATTTCATGGCTGCAATCGCCATCCTCAGTGATTTTGGAGTCCAAGAAAATAAAATCTGCCATTATTTCCCCATCTATTTGCCATGAAGTGATGGGACTGGATGCCACGATCTTAGTTTTTTGAATGTTGAGTTTTAAGCCAGCTTTTTCACTCTCCTATCTTCATCAAGAGGCTGTTTAGTTCCTCTTCATTTTCTGCCATTAAAGTAGTATCATCTGCATATCTGAGGTTGTTGATATTTCTCCTGGCAATCCTGATTCCAGCTTGTGATTCATCTAGTCCAGCATTTCACATGACGTACTCTGCACGGAAGTTAAATAAGCAGGGTAACAAAACACAGCCTTGACATACTCCTTTCCCAATTCTGAATCAGTCCATTGTTTCCTGTCCAGTTCTAACTGCTGCTTCTTGACCTGAATACTGGCTTCTCAGGAGGCAGGTAATGTGGTCTGCTCTTCTCACCTATTAATTTTCCAGTTTGCTGTGATCTACACAGTTGTTTGACCAGAACAAACTGTGGATCAGAATGTACAGTGATAGATCAGAAACAGCTAGCTACAACATGGTTTCATTGGGAAAACAGAGAACTGTGAGACATGAGGCAATACAGATACATGAAAATGATGAAATACTGAGCATGCATTTTGTGATCCAACACCCTTGAGAATGGAGAAAGTTTTGATAAGATCCCAACATAGTTTTGTAGAGAAACTTGGGTGCCCTCTGTCTTCTAGATGGCCTGATACTGACCTCTGAAAAGTTCTTTGTCCATTATTCTCCATGGTCACATCCTATGTGAGTGCTGGTGAACTGTAAAGCATTTATGTTCTATTTTCTACTTATGCAAATTTGGGGTTGAACAGTTGCCTTGTGGTTTGAACACCTGAATAATATCTGAATTAGATTCATGATTAGTAATAAAATTCCTTCCAAAATGGAGGCCTATGACCTATTTGTTTTAAGCAATTGTGCCCAAAGTTCCTGCTTACTGATTCTTAAACCTGATTTACTTCTTCATGTCCTTGCCACCATGTCAGTTTCTCAAGAACATCACCCCAGCCAGCCTTAGGCCATCTAACATAAGAATCTTAGATGCAAAGGCCAAAGCCTTGATCTGATTTTTGTTCCAGGACTAAATTTTGACAGGACTGTATTCAAGGCTTCTTCTAGTTTCATTTTTTACTGTTCAAGGTCTAGAAAAAGTCAGCTTTTCTAATCTTTTCAAATATGTCTATGCACTTTCATTTCTGCAGTTGTTTCCTGAGCTTATTTTTTTAGTAACATTTCGCTAAAAGTAAATGCTAAAATTCAAAATACAGTATTACTTTTACTCTTCTGAACTATTTCTTATTATTACACTGTACTGAGCTACAATCCCATTAAGTAGGCAATATGCTTTTCAATTATCACAGGTAATGGTTTTACCACCTTTCTCCACTGCCAAACATGGGTCTCCTTCCAGCCTCTGATGCCATATCTCTTAACACCTGCTGCATAATCATTAAGGCAACACAACATATTTTAGGTTAGTGTCTTAGCAAGTACTCCATGTCCAGTAACAATCTCTGGGTTAGTCATGGTCATTTGAGATCTGTAACATACAAATTCTCAAATCTCAACTTTATTTCTTACAGGAAGCCCAAAAAGATATGTTTCTAATCTGGAGGCATCTGTCTTCCAAGTAGTAATTTAGCCACCCATGGCTCTTTCTCTGGCTCTGGCACCTTCAACATATAGCTTTTAAGATCACCATACTCACTAGTTTCAAGCTGATGGAGAGTGAGGATGGAAGGACTTCATTAAGCCTGGAAATGAGCACATCACTTCCACATACATTTCACTGGCTAAAAGTCAATTACATGATCACAAATAACTAAAAGGAAGTTAGGATATTTAATCTTGCTTTATGTCCAAGAAGAATAAATTAGTTTCTTGAATGATTAGTCAAGTTTCTGCTACAAGGTTCTAAAAGGAAAAAAAAAAAAAAAGCTAGATAAAAATAACAGAAAGTCACACCAGGGGCTTTTTCCTATAAGTTCGACCTTATTCTACTAGTGCCAATAAAATAATAATTTCCCAAAGAGTAAGAATTCATTTCCTTTTAAATAATGGGATTGTTTTAGAGAGTTTGTTTGATAGTGTGATAGGTACAGAAGTTGGACTGCAGAGGGCTAATAAGTGAAATTCAGATTTAAAAAATAAACGAGACACCAAATGTAGAATACTCTTTAACTTTTGGTTGTGGAGGAAAGGAGACAGAGTGGAATGACTATGGTCAGAGGATTGACGACAGAAAAGACAGCAGGAGAGAACAGGTGGTTGGAATGAGAGTACAGATGGATAATTCATCTTATGTAAGAGAAAAGAGTGTCTCATTCCTCTGATATTGGAGGAGAGGAAAGCCTCAGAAGCATCTAAGTTTCTGGCCTTTGGAAAACTGAAGGAATTTGTGGCTAACAGCATCAGTCTTCCTGTAAAGTTTGAGGTCAAGTCACATAATGATACGTGGCTGGGATTTAAAGACTGCAATAGTATTCTAGTTGGGAGGGACAAAGAGGTGCTTCAGAATATGCAAGTAGGAGGGAGGGTTCTAACTGAGGTTATGACCTTAGGGTTTTGCACAGGAATTTAGCAACCACTGTAAGAGAGGAACAGGCTAAAAAGGCTAAAGGTGGTTAGCACTTTGTATTTACTGCAACACGTACTTCACCTGCAAAGCCCCTGGAAGCAGAGACTTAAGATTTTATAAACTAAGCACACAGTAGGCACATGAGGAATTTTTTCTTGAATGAACTGATTCAATCATTGCCAATTCTGCCATAGTACTCTGCAGAGTACTGGCAACTGCCCACATTTCATATGGTATGCCAGTGCTAAAAAGAAAAAAAAAAGGCTAAAAAAATATTCAGGCACATTCAGCTAAACTTAGCAGTCTTAAAACGGCAAGTATGTCAGCTGAGACATACTTTTTATCTTGTGCCAGTACATCTGCCTTTGACGTTTCCTTCATTTTCCTTATGCTTCTGTGTTCTCACTGATAATTGAGGGATAATTGAGTTCAGTAAGCTACGCTGTTACTTTAAAAGTCCTACAAGTTCTTCAGACACCTACAAATGAGCTCACAAGCCCTCTCACAATATTTCTTCCAAGAGGCTCACAAACAAGGATGATCACTTATGATGCTTACTTCACAGAGAAAAGCCGAGAAGGTGATGGGGTGGAAGGGCTAAATCGGGTCGTTCACCGACTCGTCTGCCGTGTGGCACAGATCCTGCTTCCTTCTCCTATCTTCGCCCCTTTGGAAACTTTACAGGTGGAGCGATCTCAGACCTCGACCAATCGCACTTGCACTTGTTAAAAATAAACGAGACACCAAATGTAGAATACTCTTTAACTTTTGGTTGTGGAGGAAAGGAGACAGAGTGGAATGACTATGGTCAGAGGATTGACGACAGAAAAGACAGCAGGAGAGAACAGGTGGTTGGAATGAGAGTACAGATGGATAATTCATCTTATGTAAGAGAAAAGAGTGTCTCATTCCTCTGATATTGGAGGAGAGGAAAGCCTCAGAAGCATCTAAGTTTCTGGCCTTTGGAAAACTGAAGGAATTTGTGGCTAACAGCATCAGTCTTCCTGTAAAGTTTGAGGTCAAGTCACATAATGATACGTGGCTGGGATTTAAAGACTGCAATAGTATTCTAGTTGGGAGGGACAAAGAGGTGCTTCAGAATATGCAAGTAGGAGGGAGGGTTCTAACTGAGGTTATGACCTTAGGGTTTTGCACAGGAATTTAGCAACCACTGTAAGAGAGGAACAGGCTAAAAAGGCTAAAGGTGGTTAGCACTTTGTATTTACTGCAACACGTACTTCACCTGCAAAGCCCCTGGAAGCAGAGACTTAAGATTTTATAAACTAAGCACACAGTAGGCACATGAGGAATTTTTTCTTGAATGAACTGATTCAATCATTGCCAATTCTGCCATAGTACTCTGCAGAGTACTGGCAACTGCCCACATTTCATATGGTATGCCAGTGCTAAAAAGAAAAAAAAAAAGGCTAAAAAAATATTCAGGCACATTCAGCTAAACTTAGCAGTCTTAAAACGGCAAGTATGTCAGCTGAGACATACTTTTTATCTTGTGCCAGTACATCTGCCTTTGACGTTTCCTTCATTTTCCTTATGCTTCTGTGTTCTCACTGATAATTGAGGGATAATTGAGTTCAGTAAGCTACGCTGTTACTTTAAAAGTCCTACAAGTTCTTCAGACACCTACAAATGAGCTCACAAGCCCTCTCACAATATTTCTTCCAAGAGGCTCACAAACAAGGATGATCACTTATGATGCTTACTTCACAGAGAAAAGCCGAGAAGGTGATGGGGTGGAAGGGCTAAATCGGGTCGTTCACCGACTCGTCTGCCGTGTGGCACAGATCCTGCTTCCTTCTCCTATCTTCGCCCCTTTGGAAACTTTACAGGTGGAGCGATCTCAGACCTCGACCAATCGCACTTGCACTTGTTAACGTTGAGTGTAAACTCGGGTTCAGGAAGTCTACGATCCAAGAGTCAAACTCAGGCAAAGGCGGCTCTTTGCTTTACACGACGCCATCTCTCAAGATCCAAAGCCCTAACTCACCAGTCGGCGGTGGGGAAAAAAATGGCCAGGAACGAAACTACGTAGAGCAGTCCAGAACCAGGCCCCACCTCCCGGATCCGGCGGTCCGGGCCTCCCGCCAACAAAGCGTCTGGACGGCGCTCCGGGACCGGCTGCCCACCCGGCCCGGCCGCTCGGCTCCCCGCCTGCCCGCCCCACGCACCGCAGCACCCCGCGGCCGCCGGGCCCGGGCCAGGCCCGCTCCAGTCTCACTTTCGTCTTTCGGCCAAACGCGCGCCACCGCTCGGGCGACGGCTGATGGCGTCACGCGCACTTCCGCCTGCGGCTGCGTTCTGGCCACCAGCGAGAAAGGAAGAAGGGAGGTCTGAAGGGCTGTGTGTGGGGGAAATAGCGAGGAAAGAGAAGAAGTCCGGGTGCTCGCGGGCGCTCCGGCAGGCACCGCGGCGCTCCTCTGTCCCCGCCGTCCCCGCGTTGGAAGTCGCCCTAGGCACACTTCCCCCGACGCCGGGTCGTCTCCCCGGCGCAGGAGCTCCTGACACCCGAGTCTCCCTCTGCGCTTCTGGCTTTCCCCCCGCCCCCCGCCTGGCTCCCTCCCTCTCCCTCCCTCCCACCGTCAGGCTCCCCGCCCTTAGTATCGCGAGACGAGGTGAGAGCTGGCGGAGCGGCGGCGGCGGCAGTAGAGGTGACCGAGGCGGTGGCGGCGGAGGCGGCACCGAGCGCTGTGTCGGCCCCGGTGCGGCCGAAGTCGCGGTAGAGCGTAGCCTCCACGCCCCTCCTCCGTCCGCACCCTCCCTCTTTCCCCGGAGATGGAGAAGGCGACGGTTCCGGTGGCGGCGGCGGCGGCGGCGGCGGAGGGAGAAGGGAGCCCCCCGGCGGCGGCGGCGGCGGCGGCGGCGGGCCCCCCCGCGGCGGCGGCGGTGGCGGCAGCAGCAGCGATCGCGGAGGCCGGCGGCGGTGGCGGCGGCAGCAGCGGGGCTCGCTCGGCCTCGTCTCCTCGTGGGATGGTGCGAGTCTGCGACCTGCTCCTGAAGAAGAAGCCGCCGCCGCCGCCGCCGCAGCCGCAGCACCACAAGGCCAAGCGCAACCGGACTTGCCGACCCCCCAGCAGCAGCGAAAGCAGCAGCGACAGCGACAACAGCGGCGGCGGGGGAGGCGGCGGCGGTGGCGGCGGCGGCGGCACCAGCAGCAACAACAGCGAGGAAGAAGAGGACGACGACGACGAGGAAGAGGAGGTTTCGGAGGCAAGGGCCTGCTTTCAAAGGAAGGAGGGAGGCAGGGAGTGGAGAGGGTCGGGGCCCGAGGTGGGAGGGGACTCGCGAGGGGACAGATTGCTGGGGCTGGACCTGGCTTCGGGGCCAGGCGTTCCGCGGCGCTCTTTCTTTCCCGGGGCCGAAGTCGTGAGGTGTGGACTTGTGGGGGAGGGTAGCTGACACGTGGGGGCGGGCGGACCGCAGAGTCCACGGAGTTGGTGAGCAGCAGGTTACCCGGGGCTGGCTCGCACGGTTGCGGATGGAAGGAAGGGGTTCGATCCACTCTTGGCAAGCCCGGCGGGGTCGGCCGCAGCCCCGCAGGGCCGTGGTACTCCCGGGGCGGGGGCGGGACCAAAGCGGGAGGGGTAAGATAATAGGGGAGCGAGTCTCTCGGGGAGCGATTAGGAGGTTGATCGATTTCTCCCACTAGTGAGGTGGAGGGGAGCAGCTGGGGAGGGAGGCAAGCTTGCAGTGGACTCAGAGCTAAGTACTTGTGTGTGAGAGCGACACGTGAGAAGCTGTACTTTTCCATACTGTTCCGCTGCAGGGCTTCCCCCCCACCCCCATAATTGTGACTGCTGAAGTCACCTTCACTTCCTCGATCTTTAAAGGAATTTGGATGAACTGATCTTATATCCGTATATATTGATATGCGACTCAGTGGATGAGAAATATATTTGATCCTAACAGGTACATGCTCATACCTTTTCAAATGCTTCCTTGGTGAGGAAGGGTTAAGCTCGACCGTGTTGCTGTCCCCTTGATGTGGGACAGCCTTAAGAGCTGCTGGGGAGCACAGGCTTGGTTGTGGTGAGTTGGAGTCGGAAGGCCTCTTGGTCTGTCCTAGTGATCTGGTTTCATAATAACTGTTTATAATTTTTCCTGGGTCCACAGACAGGCGGCGCTGCAGGCCCTCATTCTTCAGAAGGCATTTAACCAAAAGCTCTAAAACATATCCTACTGAGAACAAACTGAGTTACTAGTTACTAGAACAAGCTTACTAGTTAGCAGGTCTTTTTGTAACTCCCCTCTCTTTCTTGAAATGGAAGCTAGAAAATCTCGGTTTGAAGAAAGAAGTTGTAGCTTAAGGCAGCAGAAGGAAAACCGCTTTAAAGGCTGATTATAAATTTAGTTATAAGAGAGAACTACTGAATTATCTAAAAGTACCACTTGCCATTTATTCTTTTCCACAAACAGCTTGTTTTGGTACAAGGCTGGGTTTTTTGAAAACTGCATTATTGGAACTTGCGTTCCCTAATTTCAGATAACGAAACACCTTTTGAAGAATTTGAGACTTGTGTATTGGTAGAAGACTAGAGTCTCCTTAAAACTGGATGAAATTGTATCCGTAGAGATGTAACAGGTCAAATATGTTACCAGAACAATGGACATTCCCTACCATTTCATTTAGCCTAATGAATTCTACAGGTAGGTTTGTATTGATAGACTTTGTATTGACCTAGTAGAATGTTTCAGGATAGTATGTTGCTCAGCCTGCATATGAAAGAGCGAAGAGAAGGATGGGACAGGATCCTTATTTCCAGTGATGTCTATTATGGTAGTTAGAACCATTCAATTGCATTATTTTTACAGAGAGGAGAGACGTTTTAGAAATAATCTCATTCAACCTTTTTATTTTAAAAATGAGGATAACAAGGTCTTTTTTTTATAGAGGAAACCTTTTGTGGTGGCAGCATGAAAAGTGGAAATCAGACTTTCGTAATGATTTATACCACTATACTTTTCATGGACAGTTTAGTACATGCTCATACCTTTTCAAATGCTTCCTTGGTGAGGAAGGGTTAAGCTCGACCGTGTTGCTGTCCCCTTGATGTGGGACAGCCTTAAGAGCTGCTGGGGAGCACAGGCTTGGTTGTGGTGAGTTGGAGTCGGAAGGCCTCTTGGTCTGTCCTAGTGATCTGGTTTCATAATAACTGTTTATAATTTTTCCTGGGTCCACAGACAGGCGGCGCTGCAGGCCCTCATTCTTCAGAAGGCATTTAACCAAAAGCTCTAAAACATATCCTACTGAGAACAAACTGAGTTACTAGTTACTAGAACAAGCTTACTAGTTAGCAGGTCTTTTTGTAACTCCCCTCTCTTTCTTGAAATGGAAGCTAGAAAAATCTCGGTTTGAAGAAAGAAGTTGTAGCTTAAGGCAGCAGAAGGAAAACCGCTTTAAAGGCTGATTATAAATTTAGTTATAAGAGAGAACTACTGAATTATCTAAAAGTACCACTTGCCATTTATTCTTTTCCACAAACAGCTTGTTTTGGTACAAGGCTGGGTTTTTTGAAAACTGCATTATTGGAACTTGCGTTCCCTAATTTCAGATAACGAAACACCTTTTGAAGAATTTGAGACTTGTGTATTGGTAGAAGACTAGAGTCTCCTTAAAACTGGATGAAATTGTATCCGTAGAGATGTAACAGGTCAAATATGTTACCAGAACAATGGACATTCCCTACCATTTCATTTAGCCTAATGAATTCTACAGGTAGGTTTGTATTGATAGACTTTGTATTGACCTAGTAGAATGTTTCAGGATAGTATGTTGCTCAGCCTGCATATGAAAGAGCGAAGAGAAGGATGGGACAGGATCCTTATTTCCAGTGATGTCTATTATGGTAGTTAGAACCATTCAATTGCATTATTTTTACAGAGAGGAGAGACGTTTTAGAAATAATCTCATTCAACCTTTTTATTTTAAAAATGAGGATAACAAGGTCTTTTTTTTATAGAGGAAACCTTTTGTGGTGGCAGCATGAAAAGTGGAAATCAGACTTTCGTAATGATTTATACCACTATACTTTTCATGGACAGTTTAGTCCCTGTTTCTCCCTCCTGACCTCTTTCAAAAACTAGGCAGTCATTTGCAAGCTAACACAATCAAAACAGCTATGGGCAAAAATACTAGTATTTTATTAAGATTTTAAATTCGCTAACAAAATACCAAGCTCTGGTTTGGAACTTCATACAAAGTTAACTGCAGTACTTACTGAAATACCGAAATAGTCCTGTCCATTGGAGTTTGGCCTAATAAGCAATACTTTTAGTAATTCATTAAATCATGTAGAATAGGCTTAGGTGTAGAATAGGCTTAAGTCTGAGGTGTGTTAGTTTTGTGAACTGGGTTTGTTTTTCTTTAGAAGATAGGAATGGGGTATGTTGACTTATCAACTAGAGGAGGGTTTTCTTTCTTTTTAGTATGCTTTATTCTTCTGCCCAGTGGTGTAGACAGTGGGTTTGTCCTTTGTTGTGAATATGAGTCAGGAGAAATACGTGAAAGAAAGCACAGCCATTAGAAATAAATCTATACAGGTACATAATGTGGGATAAGCAGACAGGAGTACAGTATGTTTCTGCTCCTGTCTCCATCCTTGACCAAGATAAATAAATAAACCTAATTATCACTGCACACTATAAGCTAAATAGCTGAGTTGTGCAGTGTTTTTTTTTTTTTATTATTACCATTTTATTGTCATGTCAGCAGAAGTGTAACTTTCCAGAGGTAGGAAATCTTTGGGCTAATACTTGGTTGTACTTAAGTCCTACCTCTAATTTATCCTATTATTAGCTACACAATGAAAAATATGAATAACAGCTTTGAGATTATCCTACAAATAAAAATAATCAAAAGGTTATAATTTTGGAGTTATTTAACCTGAAAAAATGGAGGATAATTTAACAAATATTTATGTTTACTTTGATGAAATGCTAGCTGAATACTTTGTATATTTGCTGAAAGAGGGACCATTAGAAGGAAAGGAGATTCAATTTAAATAAAAGCTTTGTTTGAATGTTCAAGAACAAGAATCTACATTTTTCTGAACATTAGTGTAGGTTATTAAGAATTGGATTTTCTCTTCAGTATCTCAGAATAGGATAATCATGTTTTAGGTAATTTGTGTAACTTTAGATATTCCTTTACCCACCTCCCCAGTCTGATGTGAAACCTTAGATCAAAATTGAAAATTGCAGTACTTTTCTCAGCTTTCAGTGGGTGACTGATCAATGTGGAAAATAGACGGAAATGTATTTCCTAGCATAAAAGCTCACATGCAGCTCTTTTCTGATTAGTGGGTTAAATTAATTAAATAGCTTACTCGAATATTATAAGAAAAAAATGTTGGAATTGCAAGAGTTGATACTCTATTTCAGAAATAGCATTGCATTTATCGAATCTATTATTTAATGTAATTGAATGGCATCCGTGTTTGTTAAAGCAGAATTCAAAGGGGAAAAAGCTTTCTGTTGAAGGTGGAACTCATGTTCAAAAGTAAAATTTTTGTTAAAGAATGCATAAAATATAATACAGTAGGAGTTGATAAGAATTCCATTTGTACTTGTAGTTTGAGGCTTTAAGTTTAAGTAACAAACCTAGTGAAGACATTTCAGACAAGGGGAGCCCAGTAAATAAGTTAGTACTCACATTCATTCTCTCTTGAAAGTATTTGCAAGGCCAGGGAGCATCTGTTTATAGACAGACATGAAAGAGGTAGGGTTATTTCAGTTATTTCAGAAGTAGATTGTATTTCCTCAGGTTTGCTTCCAAATCTTTTTTTGTTAGTTTTTTCATAGAAAAAATGCCAAGTTCCTCTGTTACGATTGTAGAATCCCTGATTAGCTCAGAGAACCTTATTTGTTGCCCAGTTTCATCTCTTAATTGACCAAGCAGTATTTGTAAATAAGTTGTTAATGATTTTTGAAGCAATAATTCTGTCATAATTATCTTGTCTCCTATTCTGCTTGAACATAATACCTAATAAAAATATTTTCAGTGAATAGCTAATAAGGGTCCAGAATTCATTTAGGAAGCTAAGAGAAAGAATGGTTTCTTCTTCCTTTTTGGATCCATGGCCAGCGAATAACTGCAGTTTAGATTTTAACATCTTTCAATTATTGACTCTCTTAGTGGTGGTGATCTTAGGGGTTTTGAGAGAAAGCCATTTAAAGCAGGACATTGGTTGTTGATTGTCTGATAAGTACCTTAAGATAGACTTATATTTCTCACGTACCTTAGATATAATTACATTTTAAAAACATACAAACTGTTACTCAGTACCTAAGGTGTGTCAAGTCTAACATAATGATTAAGAGCAGGAATGGAGCTTGAATGTATACCCTTGATTCATCACTCGCTACATTTGTAATTTTAGGCAAGTTACCTAATGTCTCTCCAGTTTCCTCTATGTAAATAGTGGTAATAGTAGATTCTTTCTTACAGCATTGTTTCAAGAATTAAATGAGTGAATACAGTTTTCATGTATTCCCATTTTCACTGTAATGCTATGGTGTTGTCATGTTTGTGTTGTTTTTCATAAATGTTTGTAGTTTCTATTATATAGTAGGAATTCTGCTGTACTGCATTAAGCAACTATGAGCAAAACTATTTAAGACACACTGATTTGAAAATGTACCAATGATTAAGTATAAGTTTGAGAAGAATGAGAGTGAAAACAAATGCTTAAATGTGTATCCTGAATAAAGTGTGAGAAATATACACATGTTGGGAAGGAATATTCATATTCATTTTAAATGCAAATATGCTGGGTTAGAAGGGCTTTAGGTAACTTCATCAGGGTCATGTAGCTGATACATGGCAAAGTAAGACTTAACTTTTGTTTGAGTCAAAGCCTGCCTATTCAATCACTCATTCACGTGTTCTGTTACACTGTGTGATGTTGAGTACAGTGTCTCCAGCAGATAAAGTTAAAACAAATTCATAGGAGAAGATACTTTTTGGCAGTAGGGTGGTCACTGAAGATAAATTAGCTACCCTCAGCTTTTCTTTTCTTGTTCTTGAAATCTTTTTTGAGGGTAGGAGGAGAAATACAGAGTACAGATAGATATTAGCAGTTAACAAAATGAAACTTCATAGTGAAAACCACCTTCTCTACTGGCAATCCTTTGCTCCTCCCTGCTTTTTAAGACTTAAACATTTTAGAGTTATTTTTATTAAGGTAAGAAAAAAAAATCCTTTTAAATAGGAGATGTTAACTTGGGGTTTGGATAAGCTGAGAATACTCGAGTTAAACTGAACATTTTATTGAGGTTGCTTTATAAAATTTTTTTTTCTTCTCTCTCCTTTTTACACACGTACTATGGTAAGTGTGTAAAATTTTCATTAGATACCATATTCACAGAAATATTTGACCTCCTCCCTCCCTCTTACCTTTTTATTTTGAAACAGTCTCACTGCAGTGGTTGTAGGAAATCAGACAAGCATTTATATGGATTGTTTAGAATTGGGAAACTTGCTTCTGAGGTAATGTGGCAATGAAAAAGGCATATTTGCATTGTGAAGTAAGGGATCCAAGATTTATTTGTTCTTTCTGGTAAGTCAGCCCTATGCCAGCTCTCCTTAAATCCTCATATTTTGCCTTTTAAGTGATGAAGCGTTTTCATCTGGTCCACTGTGTTCTATCAGTTCTAAAGACAGAAACCCTGAATACAGTTTTCATGTATTCCCATTTT
The DNA here is from genome assembly GCA_022376925.1 of Tragulus kanchil. NCBI lineage: Eukaryota > Metazoa > Chordata > Mammalia > Artiodactyla > Tragulidae > Tragulus > Tragulus kanchil. Next base: position 156,873,709 of record JAIOJX010000025.1, on the reverse strand, counting down.
CACTGTAATGCTATGGTGTTGTCATGTTTGTGTTGTTTTTCATAAATGTTTGTAGTTTCTATTATATAGTAGGAATTCTGCTGTACTGCATTAAGCAACTATGAGCAAAACTATTTAAGACACACTGATTTGAAAATGTACCAATGATTAAGTATAAGTTTGAGAAGAATGAGAGTGAAAACAAATGCTTAAATGTGTATCCTGAATAAAGTGTGAGAAATATACACATGTTGGGAAGGAATATTCATATTCATTTTAAATGCAAATATGCTGGGTTAGAAGGGCTTTAGGTAACTTCATCAGGGTCATGTAGCTGATACATGGCAAAGTAAGACTTAACTTTTGTTTGAGTCAAAGCCTGCCTATTCAATCACTCATTCACGTGTTCTGTTACACTGTGTGATGTTGAGTACAGTGTCTCTCGCAGCAGATAAAGTTAAAACAAATTCATAGGAGAAGATACTTTTTGGCAGTAGGGTGGTCACTGAAGATAAATTAGCTACCCTCAGCTTTTCTTTTCTTGTTCTTGAAATCTTTTTTGAGGGTAGGAGGAGAAATACAGAGTACAGATAGATATTAGCAGTTAACAAAATGAAACTTCATAGTGAAAACCACCTTCTCTACTGGCAATCCTTTGCTCCTCCCTGCTTTTTAAGACTTAAACATTTTAGAGTTATTTTTATTAAGGTAAGAAAAAAAAATCCTTTTAAATAGGAGATGTTAACTTGGGGTTTGGATAAGCTGAGAATACTCGAGTTAAACTGAACATTTTATTGAGGTTGCTTTATAAAATTTTTTTTTCTTCTCTCTCCTTTTTACACACGTACTATGGTAAGTGTGTAAAATTTTCATTAGATACCATATTCACAGAAATATTTGACCTCCTCCCTCCCTCTTACCTTTTTATTTTGAAACAGTCTCACTGCAGTGGTTGTAGGAAATCAGACAAGCATTTATATGGATTGTTTAGAATTGGGAAACTTGCTTCTGAGGTAATGTGGCAATGAAAAAGGCATATTTGCATTGTGAAGTAAGGGATCCAAGATTTATTTGTTCTTTCTGGTAAGTCAGCCCTATGCCAGCTCTCCTTAAATCCTCATATTTTGCCTTTTAAGTGATGAAGCGTTTTCATCTGGTCCACTGTGTTCTATCAGTTCTAAAGACAGAAACCCTTGTCTTACACCTCCTCCTACTGCACCATACCAGGTCTGTTACATTACATCCTAGCATCTTTTGTCAGGTTTTGGTGAAGTCAGGTCTCTGAAAAGAAAGTTGTCTTCTTTAGACACTTAGTCTGAAAATACTTGGGACCTCAAGTCTTAGTCTTAAAGTAATAAAACTTGGTTATGGCTATTTATTAGATTCTCATTATTCTATTTAGCCTAGTCATTAACTTCACCTGCCTAATTTGAGTTAGTGTTATAAAAGTTTTCATTGTGGAGTAATCATCAAAGCAGTACATTTTGACTTCTAGAGATTCGCTAGACTATTTGCTAGATTGCTTCTACTAACACCCAAATTAAACTATTAGTTGACTAGGAGGTTGATTTATAGGTACTTGAGACAGTGTGTTTACACTGTGACCATAGTTTATTCTAGATTTTTGTAAGGATGTTAGTGGGTTAGGAAAGGTGGATGCAAGGAGCTTACTTATCATTTTTCCATTCTTGACCATAGATAAGAAGCAGTTTTCACTTCATAATGGTATGTGAATTAGTGCCTGCAGATACCACTTATATTTTTGTTAGGACCGATAGGGGGCACCAACATCCATGGTAACCTATGCGACATCTGACTTCTTCAGCTTTTACCTTTTAAAAAACAAGTCATTAGGGAATAGGAGATGGGTAAATATGAATACTCCTTCTAGTCCTTGGAACCTTACCTTTAAGGTAGTTATACCTATCCACTTGCCACTTGGAAACAAAATACCCTTCCTGACTTAGGATGTTTCTAGTTCTTAACTTTTTTTTCTTTCATCTTTAGAAACTTTTTACCCAGCCATGAGTGGGAGTGAAATTGTGGAGCGTTATAGGTATATTTTATCATGATTTGTAATTTGGGGCTTTAATTGTTGAAAAGGGAACATGCTGGAAATTTTATCTTCCCCTAGAATGCTGTGAAAAAAAAATCAGTATAGACTTGATTATTGAAAGCATAGCTTATGTTGACTTCTGTCATCCTATGAAACTCATCAACATTATCTGATCTTTCTACAGACTTGACTTTTTAAGTTTACCTCATCGTGAAATGAGATAAAAGAGGATCAGGTAGAAAAATAATGTAAAGGTCACAGTACTTTAATTTCTTTTTGAATCAGTATTATTCATGTTTTTATAAATAATTTTGACATTCAGTAAAATCTCAAAGTATGCAGGTAATGTTGAATTGTGCTGATGGGAATGGACAACAAGATTATTAAATGGTCTGAAACAAAGCATATTGTTTCAGTAAAAGTGCAGCATAATGTTGAAGAAGATTAAATAAGGTATTGGATATGACCAAAATCATAATTTTTATTTTAAGCAATGATAAGGTACATCTGCACAAAATAGATTATATACGTATCTGCCTGCACATGGTGAATAGTTCGTAGCTGTGCATCTCCAGCAGGTCATATCCCCCTCCTGAGCTGTCATTTGGTGCCATTTAATCTTTCATTTTTTTAAATCCTCCCTGCTCCCAATAAAAAAGAACAAAACAGAAAAGGAAAAAGAAAAGTGAGGAAATAAGACCTATCCTAAAATTAATTCTTGGTCTGATTTTTCCTTGTGAATTGTTTTCTAACTAGAGAATCTTTGAATGAAAAATATTTCAGAGAGATCTGTAGAAAAATTGGTTTTGTCAGTTTTTAATTTGGAGTAAAAAACATTAACATGGAGTTGTATTTTCCTTTTCTTCTTTCCTGTTGTGTTGAATCTGAAACCTGGGAAGTAAAGGAAGTCTTGCTGTTCGTGCTGTACCACCTTCATTTCCAACTCAGTCTTTCACCCCAATATTTTCTTTTTTCCTTCTCTGTGCCACGTTTCCCTCTTGTTTTATATGAAATTAATAGCAAAAGTAGTTCTATTGCAAATCCTCTAGTTTGTTTAATGTGAGGTTCAGTATGGGAGTTAATTCTTCTACTTAACATTTATTGTGTGTCTACTATGTATGGCTGTTTTTAGTATATAATAATCTCAACCATATTCTTATCAATGAATATGAAAGAGCTATACATAAAATCATGACTGTATGTGTTATGAACATAGGTAGTAAAACTTGTAAACTTGCAAGCATGATAACTTAGCACAATGATGAAATTCTGTTTTTTATGATTTTTAGAAGATAAACATCACTAGTATGTTTTTCTAAGTTTTTTTAAGAACCATTGTTGAGACCTAGCATAATCACGTAGGAATTATGAGGGTTTTGAAAACACAGACATTATTCCCAGCTTCATGAAATTTAAATCTCGTTGAGACAAAATTAATATGGGAATGATTTTAATCCTGTATAATTACTTGTAAGTCTAACATTTTTCAGTGTATCTGTTTGCCTTTAGAATTGGCCTCATTATAAAGATTGTTGTGTTTTTTGCATACTGATAGGGTAGACTTTACATCTTTTATGAATGTCTCTTAGAATACTCACTAATTCTTGGTATTATGCTTTTTTTTTTATGATGAGGTCTTTATGTGACTTTTTAGAGTGTCCTAGACTACTAAGTTACACCAAAGAATCATCCATTCTAATTTGACCCTGAAGATTTTGGAGTAAGATAAGAGGTAGGAAGCAATACTAGTATCCTTACCGTTGCTGTAGAAAAGATGTGTAAAAATATGAAAAAATATGAAAAATTGAATTACAGGACAATGTAGAGTGTTAAATACCTTTTAAATTAGATTTTAAATACAGTGTTTCTGTAATAGTTGTCATTCATTTGCAAAGTTGTGTCCAACTCTTTATGACCCCAGGGACTACAGCATGCCAGGCTCCTCTGGCCCCCACTGTCTCCTGGAGTTTACTCAAATTCATGTCCATTGAGTCAGTAATCCTTTGAAATCATCTTTGCAATTCTTTTTCCTTCATGTATATTAATCAAATTGTCTATCGTACAAAGCAGAGCTGTCACTAAGAATTTTGTCTTCTAGGAGTTTCATTTGTGATTATTCTTGGAATATATCAATTAAGGAGATGTCTTAACATAATGATTACATATTTATTTAACTATAAGAACTAATGATACATTCATACTTTAAAAAAAAAGAGTTTTCTAATATATAAACGTTTTATCCAGTGCTTAAGAGTAAATACTGCTTGATATATGTCAAATGATTTAGTTTCTTTCCTGCTAAGAGTAAATGAATGAAAGAGAAGGTGTGGGTGTGGGTGTGGGTGTGTTGGGGGGCGGTGTCTGAGAGTATATTAAGATTTGACTCTTCTCATTTGCTTATGAATGTTTCATAGTATGATGTTCATAATTTATTTGATCTTTTATATTGGTAGACATTTAGTCTGTTTTCAGTAGATTGCTATACATATACATTGCTTAAGTGAACCTCCTTTAACCGTTATTTTTGAGTACAAAAGTATTTCTTTGGAGTGGATTCCTGGAAATGGAATTTGAGGGCCAGAAGTTACTCACAGGTTAATTTTAATAAATTCTCCTAAGTTTTACTTCCTTCAGCAATGTGTAAGAATACTGTTGGATTTGATCATTTTAGTTTTTAAAATCTGTTACGTAGTGTTTTGTCTTTTCATTTTCCTTATTAACTGTTGACATTGAGTAAATGTTCATGTTTATTTTTTATTTGAATTTACTTTGAAAACTTCCAGTTTTATTCTTATTCTACTAGAGTTTTTTTTTTTTTCCTAAGTGCTATGTGTTGGTATTTATATTTATGGGTATTATAATCCTTCATGGTGAAATACTAGACTCAGGTGACATATCTGTCACAGTTTAACCAGAGAGGGGAAACAAGTAGGAGCTTTATATATGGCAGATAGGTAGGTAGGTAGGTAGGTAGGTGTTAGTGTTAAGAGATCTATTACAAGGGATTGCTTGCACAATTTTGAGGGCTGGCTAACAAATCTGAAATTTGTAAGGTAAGCAGTTGGTAAGACTCACCCAGGCTGGAACCCGTGGGCGTATGCTGAGGTTGTTCTTCATAGGCAATTAGAAAAGGAAGAGCCAGAGAAGGGATGGCAGTTCTCGACTTAGTATTTGGAGTCACACTTGTCTGCAAGAACCCCATCTATTAAAAGCTTACCTGACTCTTAGTCACTGAAGATGCTCAGGCTCACTAAAGATGATCACTCTGGCTTAAAGAAATTGACTAATTGGGGACTTTAATTATATGTTCAAATTTACCCTCTCCAGTACCTTGACTAGTGTTTGAATAACTGAGAGAAAGTATTTACACAATGACTGTTGCCTTTGTTTCCTCTTAGTTTATCCTAACCAACTTGTCACATCAAAAATCATCCTGGGTAGGAAAGCAACACTCTTCACTGATCTTTGCTGATATCTGACAAAGAGTCTTTGAGCTCACAAAGTTACCTACTGATATTTGGAATGCCAGAACACCTGCCTTTCCCAAACCTAAGAGACCCTCAAATTTCTGGACTCTTAATAGGGTAAGGTTTGCTACTGAGAGATCTCAGTGGCACTGTGTTCGTATCTATCTGCTTACAGACGGCCTTATTCTGAGTTGATCTTTCTAGTGGAAAATTTCCTGGAAATGGAATTTGAGGGCCAGAAGTTACTCACAGGTTAATTTTAATAAATTCTCCTAAGTTTTACTTCCTTCAGCAATGTGTAAGAATACTGTTGGATTTGATCATTTTAGTTTTTAAAATCTGTTACGTAGTGTTTTGTCTTTTCATTTTCCTTATTAACTGTTGACATTGAGTAAATGTTCATGTTTATTTTTTATTTGAATTTACTTTGAAAACTTCCAGTTTTATTCTTATTCTACTAGAGTTTTTTTTTTTTTTCCTAAGTGCTATGTGTTGGTATTTATATTTATGGGTATTATAATCCTTCATGGTGAAATACTAGACTCAGGTGACATATCTGTCACAGTTTAACCAGAGAGGGGAAACAAGTAGGAGCTTTATATATGGCAGATAGGTAGGTAGGTAGGTAGGTGTTAGTGTTAAGAGATCTATTACAAGGGATTGCTTGCACAATTTTGAGGGCTGGCTAACAAATCTGAAATTTGTAAGGTAAGCAGTTGGTAAGACTCACCCAGGCTGGAACCCGTGGGCGTATGCTGAGGTTGTTCTTCATAGGCAATTAGAAAAGGAAGAGCCAGAGAAGGGATGGCAGTTCTCGACTTAGTATTTGGAGTCACACTTGTCTGCAAGAACCCCATCTATTAAAAGCTTACCTGACTCTTAGTCACTGAAGATGCTCAGGCTCACTAAAGATGATCACTCTGGCTTAAAGAAATTGACTAATTGGGGACTTTAATTATATGTTCAAATTTACCCTCTCCAGTACCTTGACTAGTGTTTGAATAACTGAGAGAAAGTATTTACACAATGACTGTTGCCTTTGTTTCCTCTTAGTTTATCCTAACCAACTTGTCACATCAAAAATCATCCTGGGTAGGAAAGCAACACTCTTCACTGATCTTTGCTGATATCTGACAAAGAGTCTTTGAGCTCACAAAGTTACCTACTGATATTTGGAATGCCAGAACACCTGCCTTTCCCAAACCTAAGAGACCCTCAAATTTCTGGACTCTTAATAGGGTAAGGTTTGCTACTGAGAGATCTCAGTGGCACTGTGTTCGTATCTATCTCTGCTTACAGACGGCCTTATTCTGAGTTGATCTTTCTAGTCATCCTTTAAACATGCATGACACATCAGCATCTTTGGTTTTTCTAACTGCTTTCCTTAGAGCCTCATACCTAGTAGTCATGTCATATACCCTACTCATTATTTCAGACAGAAGGTTTACAAAATGGTTTGCTCCTGCATAGCAGGTTGTTAGGTTCCCAGCCTGAGAAGTGTTTCCTTACGACCTGTTTTCTAAACCTTACCAGAGTTTCTAGGAATTTATTATCACAGCATTCCACTTCTAACTTTCTGTATTAGTTAAGGTATAGGATGGGTTATTTGAATAAGGAGACTCCAAAATACATGAAATTCAAACATGTGATAATCTGGGGGTAGTTCTTCAGGTCATTTTGTAGATCTAAGTTTCTGCTGTTTTATTACACCATTCCTTAATCTGTACTATGTTATGGTAGTGACTAGCTGCTTATGGCTCCTGAGCACTTGAAATGTGGCTACTACAACTGAGGGTCTGGATTTTTAATTTTAACTAATTTAAATGATCATATGTAGCTTGTGGCTACCATATTGGAGGATAATAACATAGAACATTTTCATCATCACAGAAAGTTTTATTGACGAACTCTGCCTTAGTGTTGTGTTCATCTATGAGGTCTGATCATTGAAACAACATTATGTTCATGTTCATGGTTCACCTTATGAGCTGAATTATGTTTCCTCAAAATTCATGCTGAAAGCTCTTACCCCCAGTATCTCAGGATGTGATTATATGTAAAGATAGGACTTTAAAAAGGTAATTGAAGTTACATCAGATCATGTGGGTGTGCTTTAATCCAGTCTGACAGGTATCCTTACAAGAAGAAATTTGGACATAAAAAGACAGCAGGTATGTGTACATGCAGAGAAAAGGCCATGTGAGGACACAGTGAGAGGGCCATGTGTGAGCTATGTTATGTAGAGAGGCCTTAGAAGAAACCACATCTACTGTCACCTTGATCTTGACTTTCTAGTCTTAATAACTGAGAAAATAAATGGCTGTTGATTAAGCCACGCAGTCTGTTTATTTTGTAAGGCAGCCCTAGGAAACTAATATACAGCCCATGAGAAATAAGAAATAGGAAACTGAGCATTGATAACTTCCTTTTAAGAAATTGATGATGAAATTGCAAACATGACTTCATGTTATATTCTGTTGGCCAGAACTTAGTTATGTGTCTATACATAAGAGCTAACGCTTGCTCTGTGGCCTTAATACCGAGCTATAACTTGTGAAAGAAGTATTTTACTAAAAGGAAAAAGGGGAATGTGATTATTGAGCATAATTAAAGTCATATACCAATATAATTCTAGGATTATTTTATAACTTATGGCTAGCAGTATAAGGGAAAAAGTCACTCTTGGTTCCTGAAAGAATCTTTTTGGTCTGGCTTGGCTCATATGTTGTTTCCTGAACCAGCAATTTGTACCATGGAAGAAGACTTCTTTGTTCAGACCTAGATTTGTCTTTTCCACTCTATCTAGGAGGCAGACTAGGAGAGGTTGTTCCCACTTGAGCCCCATGAAATGGTTTCCCAAAGAACTGAGTGTTTCTGTTGCCAAAAAAGTGAAGTAGGAGAGAGGGAAGGGAAAGGGTACTGGACTTGAGGCCTCCAAATTATACCTTGAAACTTCCTTCCTCTCTCCATTCTTGCTGCCATTACCCCAGCGCTGGCTGTTATCTATTTTAGACTTCATAGCAGCCTCCTAATTTGATCTCTTACTTCTCTCCTCTTGACTCACCATACTCCATTTATTTTTCATGCAACTTCTAGGCTAATCTTTTTGAAATGTAAATTACTATTTGACTTCTCATTGCACTTATAATGCCCAAACTTCTAACATGGCTGGAAGAATTTGTGTACCTAATCCTTATTGTTCTAGCCTCATTGTATACCACCTTCAGTTCATTCTAATCACACTGACCTTTTTCTTAAAACATGTAGACTTTTCTCACTGGGGTCTATTTACTTTCTTTCTAGGATGTTCTTCATTGGACCCTTCATTTCTTCTTACCTAGGTTTCCTTTTAGATGTCCTCTGTAAGGATTATTGGCAGAGACTTCTCTCCCCAACTTTTCTCCACCTTCCCTTTCATTTTTCAGCTTGTACCTGGGTATATTTAACTGGGATGAAAAGTAGAACGCACAGTTGCTCTTTGACACAGCTTTATTAGTATTAAATACTTTAGTAGACTCTTACCTGTTTCTTACCACTTAAGAATTTGCGGGTGTTAGAAGTGGGGGAGTTTGAGTGAATTTATGAATTTCCCAAATTCACAACGACTATTTATTCATGTGTCCATATCAGTTTTACCTATTAGATTGTACCTTTGAAATTATTTTTTCTGCATCAAAAGTCATCAAAAATCTGATTACATACGGTTTCAACCTAATGTACATACATAAACATATCCACTCTTTATGTGGCCCCATGGTGTCTCATGTGGTAAAGAGTCTTCCTGCAATACGGGAGATGTGAATTTGATCTTAGGATTGAGAAGATCCCCTGGTTTCGAAGGAAAGGCTTCTTGCCTGGAGAATTCCATGGACACTCAAGTATTCTTGCCTGGAGAATTCCATGGACACTCAAGTATTCTTGCCTGGAGAATTCCATGGACAGAGAATCTTGGTGAGCTACAGTCCATGGTGTTGCAGAGAGTTGGATAAGACAGCAACTAACACACTCACTTTATCAATTTAGTGTATCTTTTTCTCTTGTGCTACTATTCTAGTATCAGAAAGGTGTGCTGAATTTTATCAAGTGCTTTTCTGGGATCTGTTGAAAAGACAATTTCTTCTCTCTTTCCTCCTTGAAATCTATTCATATAGTGAATTATAATAGTAAATTTATTAATATTAAGCTATTTGAAATACTTATGATGTGGTTTTAATATTTCTATTGGAGTTGATTTTATTAACATTTTAATTTTATATGTATATTATTCATATTACATTTTCAAACTTATTGAGAGAAACTAGATTATTTTCTTCTTATATCACTTTACAAAATTTGTGCTTTATGGTATTTACTTTCTTTCTAGGATGTTCTTCATTGGACCCTTCATTTCTTCTTACCTAGGTTTCCTTTTAGATGTCCTCTGTAAGGATTATTGGCAGAGACTTCTCTCCCCAACTTTTCTCCACCTTCCCTTTCATTTTTCAGCTTGTACCTGGGTATATTTAACTGGGATGAAAAGTAGAACGCACAGTTGCTCTTTGACACAGCTTTATTAGTATTAAATACTTTAGTAGACTCTTACCTGTTTCTTACCACTTAAGAATTTGCGGGTGTTAGAAGTGGGGGAGTTTGAGTGAATTTATGAATTTCCCAAATTCACAACGACTATTTATTCATGTGTCCATATCAGTTTTACCTATTAGATTGTACCTTTGAAATTATTTTTTCTGCATCAAAAGTCATCAAAAATCTGATTACATACGGTTTCAACCTAATGTACATACATAAACATATCCACTCTTTATGTGGCTCCATGGTGTCTCATGTGGTAAAGAGTCTTCCTGCAACGGAGATGTGAATTTGATCTTAGGATTGAGAAGCTCCCCTGGTTTCGAAGGAAAGGCTTCTTGCCTGGAGAATTCCATGGACACTCAAGTATTCTTGCCTGGAGAATTCCATGGACACTCAAGTATTCTTGCCTGGAGAATTCCATGGACAGAGAATCTTGGTGAGCTACAGTCCATGGTGTTGCAGAGAGTTGGATAAGACAGCAACTAACACACTCACTTTATCAATTTAGTGTATCTTTTTCTCTTGTGCTACTATTCTAGTATCAGAAAGGTGTGCTGAATTTTATCAAGTGCTTTTCTGGGATCTGTTGAAAAGACAATTTCTTCTCTCTTTCCTCCTTGAAATCTATTCATATAGTGAATTATAATAGTAAATTTATTAATATTAAGCTATTTGAAATACTTATGATGTGGTTTTAATATTTCTATTGGAGTTGATTTTATTAACATTTTAATTTTATATGTATATTATTCATATTACATTTTCAAACTTATTGAGAGAAACTAGATTATTTTCTTCTTATATCACTTTACAAAATTTGTGCTTTATGGATTTAATTAACATTCATCTTTTTCCTTTTAACTTTATATGTTGTATTTTTGACTGTTTTTGCCAATGAGTTACTAGTAGTTTGATCAAGTGCTTTATTGGATCTCTATAGTTAAGTAATTTTTTAAGTGGCTTAACTTATTTAGTGTATACTTTTTAATTCTTTATAATTAAAATTTAATTGTGACTAACAATACAACAGAAAATTTATTATTTGAACCATTTATGCATACAGTATGGCAATGTTAAATGGGTTCACATTGTTGTGTAGTAGAACTACAAAACTTTTCATCTCAGAAAACTGAAATCCTATACTCATTGGACATCAACTTTCCACTTCCATTTCTTCCGACTCCTGGCAGCCAACATTCTACTTTGTGTTTCTGTGATTTTGACTTCTTTAGATACTTCATGTTAAGTAGCATCATCTGACTGGCTTATTTCATTTAGTGTGATACTCTTAAGATTTATTCGTGCTGTTATCATGCGACAGGATTTCCTTCCCTTCTAGGACTGAATGTTGCATTGTATGTATATACCACATTTTGTTTTATCCATTCAACAATGGATGGACATTTGGATTGCTTCCACCTCTTGGCTGTTGTGCCTCTTAATTTTATACTCAATTCATGTATTAGAATTTATGTTGGCTTTGGAGGAAGATTTTGGGCTTCGCTGGTGGCTCAGATGGTAAAGAATATGCCTGTGCTGCATGAGTCCTGGTTTCGATGCTTGGGTTGGGAAGAGAAGGAAATGGCAACCCACTCTAGTATTCTTGCCTGGGAGATCCAATGGACAGAGGGACCTGGGCGGCTATAATCCATGGGGCTGCAAAAGAGTCAGATATGACTAAGCAACTAACATTTGACCTTTTACAAAGTAACACATATAAAAATGTACATAGTGAGCAGATATAATCCAGTCTGATTTTCAAATGTCTAAATACATGATAATAAAGGTAAGGAAAGGATAGATGATGAAATAGCTAAATCAAGTGATGAAATGTTTGGAAATGTAAGACCAAGTTCCCATCTTCCTCCACGTGAAAGTCACTCAGTCGTGTCAGACTCTTTGTGACCCCATGACTGTAGCTCGCTAGACTGCTCTTTATGGAGTTCTCCAGGCAAGAATCCTGCAGTGGGTGGCCATTTCCTTCTCCAGAGGATCTTCCTAACTCAGAGATCAAGCCCAGGTCTCCCACACTGCAGTCGAATTCTTTACTATCTGAGCCACCGCGGAAGCCCAAAATCTTCCTTAAAATTAATTTTAAGGACAAAAAAACGTCCTTAAAATTAGTTGCTAGTACTAAGCAGTTTCCTGTGTTTTTTTTTTTTTTTTTTTTAATAAATAGCTAATATCTGTAGGGCTCTGTAGTTAGGAAAGTAATTTTCCATATTTTTTATTTTGCTTAGTGGTCTATTGAAATTTGTGTGTGTGTGTGTGTGTGTGTTTTTCTCTTCCTCTAACCCTGTAGGTGAGCTTGGCTTCTTTCTTTTCTTCCCTTGCTCTCTTCCAAACTTCTTTTTTGTTGTTATTAAATATTAAGCCCGATTTATTTTATACCTATGAACCTATATTAATCTGCTTTGTTGATGATGTTTTCTTCGCTAAATCATATCTGACTCTTTTGTGACCCCATTGACTGTAGCCCGCTAGGCTCCTCTATCCATGGAATTCTCCAGGTAAGAATATTGAAGTGGGTTGTCATTACCTTCTCCATCTTCCAAACTTCTGTTAAAGAAGTAAAGATCCTTTCAGCACCAGCTACTTGGTTGTTACTTAGTTGCTAAGTCATGTCTGACTGTTTGGGGCCCCATGGACTATAGCCCACCAGGTTGTTCTGTCCATGGAATTCTCCAGGCAAGAATACTAGAGTGGGTTGCCGTTTCCTCCTCCAAGGGATCTTCCTGACCCAGGGATCAAGCCCACATCTCCTGCATTAGCAAATGAGTTCCTTACTGCCAAGCTACCTGGGAAGCTGCTAGCATGTATACCGTGTTCTTACTGATTTTTGATGTTGCTAGTCTTAACTAAGCTGCCTTTGGACTTGAACGCCTCCATACACTTTTAGGGCAGGATCTACAAACTGAAGGTGTATTAGTTCTCTTGCATTATCATTCTATTGTTCTTTAGTTTTGTTTCAATATTTTAAAAATATATTTCAAGTAAATCAGGAATATCTTAATACTTATGCAGTTGCTATTCAGGAAATGCCAAAATAAAATAGCTGCTATATTATCTGAGATAGATAAGTCTTAATTGTACGGGAGGGATGATGGATCCTTTAAAACTTTTTTTGAAGTATGCAGCAAAGTTACTAAACTGTGACAGATGGTGGTTTTTTGTTTGTTTGTTTGTTTGATTATTCAGTGCTGGTGGAGTCTTAAAGGAAGATTGCATTATCTTTGTTTTTCATTTTTTCTTTTTAATTGAAGTATAATTGCTTTAAACTGCTTGTCAGTTACTACTGTAGAGCAGAGTAAATCAGCCATACATGTACATACGCCCCTTCTTTTTTTTAATGTAAATCCATTAACTTTTTTTTTTTTTTAATTTTCCTCATTTATTTATTGGCTGTACTGCAAAGCATGTGGGATCTTAGTTCCCTGACCAGGGATCAAACCCATGCGCCCTGCACTGGAAGCTTGGAGTCTTAACCACTGGACCACTAGGGAAGTCCCCTGCTTTTTTTTCTTCCCTTCCCCATCCACTCTTTTTTGAATTTCCTTCCCATGTCGGTCACTACAGAGCACTGAGTATGCGTTATCTTTTTATTTTTAGTAAATTCTATAGTGAATATAAATTGTAAAAATTTAAACAGTAGTGGAAAATAAAGTGTAAGAGTCAGTTTCTCTTCTTTTATATCCCAAGGTGCAAATTTTAGTCTCTAAGTCATGTCTGACTCTTTTGTACCCCATGGACTGTAGCGCACCAGGCTTCTCTGTCTGTGAAATTTCCCAGGCAAGAATGCTAGAGTCAGTTGTCATTTCCTTCTCTTGGGAATCTTTCCGATCAGGGATCAAACTTGTGTTTCCTGCTTTGTCAAGCGGATTCTTTACCACTGAGCCACAAGGAAAGCCCCCAAAGTATAAATTTTAAGTGTATAGAGTTTCATGACTTTCTTTGCATTTGCACATGTTTATGTACACATGTGTAAAATTTTGTGTAAAAAAATTTTTTTTGAATGTTTATAGCCAGTGGTTAGGTTGTGTCCAGTGTTTTGCCATTACAAATAATACTGCAGTGGACTCTTTGATAAGTTTCTTTGTGCTAATACTGCGGTGGACTCTGATACATATCTTCATGTGTATATGTCTATATTTTGGTAGAATGTATTTCAGAGCTGAAAGTGCTAGACCAAAGGTACATGGATCTTAAACCACAGTGATTTTTTAGTGGTTCAGTATGTTTTAGGATATACTGTGTCAAATACAGGTTTAAAGCCCCATTGATAGCTATTTTCTGTGGATGTCACTCTCTTGTTAACTGCTTTATCCGTTAAGAGCCAGATAAAATATCCCCTCTTCCCTGAAAGTGTTCTTAACTTTTTTAGCATATTGGGTGATTATAACCTCAATAACTTTTTTGGTGTTTTTAATTTTCCTCATTTATTTATTGGCTGTACTGCAAAGCATGTGGGATCTTAGTTCCCTGACCAGGGATCAAACCCATGCGCCCTGCACTGGAAGCTTGGAGTCTTAACCACTGGACCACTAGGGAAGTCCCCTGCTTTTTTTTCTTCCCTTCCCCATCCACTCTTTTTTGAATTTCCTTCCCATGTCGGTCACTACAGAGCACTGAGTATGCGTTATCTTTTTATTTTTAGTAAATTCTATAGTGAATATAAATTGTAAAAATTTAAACAGTAGTGGAAAATAAAGTGTAAGAGTCAGTTTCTCTTCTTTTATATCCCAAGGTGCAAATTTTAGTCTCTAAGTCATGTCTGACTCTTTTGTACCCCATGGACTGTAGCGCACCAGGCTTCTCTGTCTGTGAAATTTCCCAGGCAAGAATGCTAGAGTCAGTTGTCATTTCCTTCTCTTGGGAATCTTTCCGATCAGGGATCAAACTTGTGTTTCCTGCTTTGTCAAGCGGATTCTTTACCACTGAGCCACAAGGAAAGCCCCCAAAGTATAAATTTTAAGTGTATAGAGTTTCATGACTTTCTTTGCATTTGCACATGTTTATGTACACATGTGTAAAATTTTGTGTAAAAAATTTTTATTGAATGTTTATAGCCAGTGGTTAGGTTGTGTCCAGTGTTTTGCCATTACAAATAATACTGCAGTGGACTCTTTGATAAGTTTCTTTGTGCTAATACTGCGGTGGACTCTGATACATATCTTCATGTGTATATGTCTATATTTTGGTAGGATGTATTTCAGAGCTGAAAGTGCTAGACCAAAGGTACATGGATCTTAAACCACAGTGATTTTTTAGTGGTTCAGTATGTTTTAGGATATACTGTGTCAAATACAGGTTTAAAGCCCCATTGATAGCTATTTTCTGTGGATGTCACTCTCTTGTTAACTGCTTTATCCGTTAAGAGCCAGATAAAATATCCCCTCTTCCCTGAAAGTGTTCTTAACTTTTTTAGCATATTGGGTGATTATAACCTCAATAACTGATATTTTAATGAGTGTTTTCTATATGCCATACTTATGCATAGTATCTCATTTAATCCTCAGAACTGTAATAGGTAGATAATTCTATTGTTCATAGTTTGTAGTTGAGAAAAAAATCAAGGGAAAAAATAGCATGGGCTTCCCTGGTGGTCCTATGGGTAGAGTCCACCTTGCAGTGCAAGGGGCACCAGTTCCACTCCTGGCCCAGAAGATCCCACATGCTGGGGAGCAACTGGACCAGTGTGTCCAGTTATGAGCCAGTGCTCTGGAGCGCATGTGCCCAGAGTCAGTGTTCTGCAATGAGAGAGACCACTGGAATGGGAGGCCCACACAGGCTAAAGAATAAAGATGGATGCAAATAAATAAATTAAAAACAAAACAATCACAGAGGCCAAAATTAAAAAATATAAGTGAATAACTTGCTCAAGGTCGCAGTAAATGATGGATATAGAATATAAACATGTACAGTCTCACATCAAAGTCTGTTTTTTTTGATTGGTACAGTTCGCTATTTCCCTTCTATTTCATGGTCTCCCAAATAATTACTCAAGAGATGTCTTGTATAAGTTGTAGAACTCACTAGTTCATTTTATCTTGCATTTAGGTCTTATTTATAGATCTGTGTGAATGACATATTTTCCTTATTTATGATGTAACTTTGGATGATATATAAGTAGTAACAGTCCTGGTATGTTTAAGAGTTGGTCAGAACACCAGATTATAGAACTTTTCTCCACCTCCTTAAAAAACAAAAAGACTGGGCTTCCCCGGTAGTCCAGTGGGTGAAGAGTCTGCCTTGTACTCCAAGGGGCGCCGGTTCAATCCCTGGCACGGGAAGATCCCACTTGCCACCGAGTGTTTGGACCAGTGTGTCCAATTACGAGCCAACGCTCTGGAGCGCATGTACCCAGAGCTGGTGCTCTGCAACGAGAGAGACCACTGCAATATGAGGCCCACACAGGCCAAAGAACAAAGATGGATGAAAATAAATAAATGAAAGACCAATAAAAAACTGGCCAAAAATTTTAAAAAAGAAGAAGAAATAGAGGACAATGAAATTAGCTCCAGTAAATGGGAAGTTGCACAGAATATATGAATATCTTTATGGATGCAGAACTATTCCTATGCTCTTGATTTTGATAGTTGATTCTGGACTCCTTTCCATGAGTCTTCTCTTTTTTAATGTTTGTTGTTAAAAATTTGGATGTATAGGAAAATTCTGAGTCCTTCCCACCAGTGCCTCTAAATCAGATGGTATTTTCTCTGACCTGTTGTCCATTAGAAGGAAGTCATGTGATCAGGGAGAACTACAGCTACTGAGGACAGATTGTATCTTCTGGAAGAACTAGAAGCATTGGAAGATAGGAACAGAAATGGCTCTTATCCTCCTACAGATAGGGTTTATATTAAGCCTCTAGCTGGATAATACTTGCTAAGTAAAGGAATTAATTTTATTTTGATGCCAATTCAACTTAAAGATAGTTTGGCATCCTGATTTTACTCTGTATAGGTAAAATGGTTTTTGAAAGCCTAATATGTATTTTTCATAATTTTAAAAATCATAAAAGCTTATGTTCTTATATGTCTTTAAGTATTGAAAGTGTAAACTACAAAAGACCCAAAGACCTATGTACATTATAATGATTCTTCTTAAATATACACATAGTTTTCTAAGCAAGCTGGAGTGCTGAAAGAAAAAAAATCAAGTTATGCAAATATATACTCTTAAAATAGCTGAGGAGAAATACTTTAAAGACAAAGCATTTTACTAGAAATTGTGAACTTTGTGTAAGAGAGATGGTTTACTTGAGCATACAAAAATGAATATTAAGTACAAAAAATACATCCGGTGGTTCAGTTATACCTTTAAACACTTTGTAAGCTATAGTTTTTCATTGGTTACCATTTAAACAATATTAATTACTTTCACTGAGAGGTGTTGGCATATATGTTTTTCAAGAGGATGGAAATTGTCAGGTAATTCTAAATATAGTTAACTCTGTTAAGAAATTGATGGGACCTATCGAAAGATCGGAATGTGAGTTAAATTTGGTTTCATAAAACATGGTAATTTTATAAAACATGTTGGTGCTCGTTACACACATACAAGTTGGTAAATATTAGCTTCTGTTTACTTGTGTTAGTTTTTCTTGGCAATTTGGCAGTAGAACTGAATATCTGAAATTTGTGGGGGAAATTGAAAGTCATGGTAACATTGTTTCTAACATAGCTATGTTGTAATGTATCTTCATGATGACCAGAGAGTCATAGTTATATTGATTGAAATAATTTTTCTTTACATATATATGTGTGTGTGTGTGTGTGTGTGTGTGTGTGTGTGTATCTGTCTATCTATCTATATGTATGTATGAGGATGGTTGTACTGGATCCTGTTTGTATATCCACCCTGGAAACTTCAGAATGTTGCAGTTATACTGTGAGATTTTCCTTTATGAAGATCCCTAAAGATTTTCTGTCTCTCGTCAATATCAGGTTAGTGGAAAAGGGACCTCACTTTGCAATTTTGAGGCTACTGTTTTGAGAATATAGACATTTTAATGTGATACTTTTCTTAGGAAATGGATTCTGAATCTGAAAGAGTACTGGCTTACAGGCAAACCTCTAATATTTGTTATGAGTAGATAAGGCTAGAAACAGTAGAGTGGTAGCAGGCCTCATGATAAACCAGACTGACTGAAGCTTGTTGCCAGGAACTCAAGAAGTTTTTATACAAAATTTCTACAAAAGACCCAAAGACCTATGTACATTATAATGATTCTTCTTAAATATACACATAGTTTTCTAAGCAAGCTGGAGTGCTGAAAGAAAAAAAATCAAGTTATGCAAATATATACTCTTAAAATAGCTGAGGAGAAATACTTTAAAGACAAAGCATTTTACTAGAAATTGTGAACTTTGTGTAAGAGAGATGGTTTACTTGAGCATACAAAAATGAATATTAAGTACAAAAAATACATCCGGTGGTTCAGTTATACCTTTAAACACTTTGTAAGCTATAGTTTTTCATTGGTTACCATTTAAACAATATTAATTACTTTCACTGAGAGGTGTTGGCATATATGTTTTTCAAGAGGATGGAAATTGTCAGGTAATTCTAAATATAGTTAACTCTGTTAAGAAATTGATGGGACCTATCGAAAGATCGGAATGTGAGTTAAATTTGGTTTCATAAAACATGGTAATTTTATAAAACATGTTGGTGCTCGTTACACACATACAAGTTGGTAAATATTAGCTTCTGTTTACTTGTGTTAGTTTTTCTTGGCAATTTGGCAGTAGAACTGAATATCTGAAATTTGTGGGGGAAATTGAAAGTCATGGTAACATTGTTTCTAACATAGCTATGTTGTAATGTATCTTCATGATGACCAGAGAGTCATAGTTATATTGATTGAAATAATTTTTCTTTACATATATATGTGTGTGTGTGTGTGTGTGTGTGTGTGTGTGTATCTGTCTATCTATCTATATGTATGTATGAGGATGGTTGTACTGGATCCTGTTTGTATATCCACCCTGGAAACTTCAGAATGTTGCAGTTATACTGTGAGATTTTCCTTTATGAAGATCCCTAAAGATTTTCTGTCTCTCGTCAATATCAGGTTAGTGGAAAAGGGACCTCACTTTGCAATTTTGAGGCTACTGTTTTGAGAATATAGACATTTTAATGTGATACTTTTCTTAGGAAATGGATTCTGAATCTGAAAGAGTACTGGCTTACAGGCAAACCTCTAATATTTGTTATGAGTAGATAAGGCTAGAAACAGTAGAGTGGTAGCAGGCCTCATGATAAACCAGACTGACTGAAGCTTGTTGCCAGGAACTCAAGACTGTCAAGAAACCAGTGAGAGAGTTGAGGCTGTGAGGTGGTGGTATGGAGGTTGTGTGTATGTGTGTGTGTGTTTGGTATACTTATTTTGATGGTAGACATTTGTTGCTTTGGATTACAGGATATGTAATATGTTGCTTGCCAAATTGAGAATGCTGTACTATCAGTAGATTTAGCCCATTTGAAAAAAAAACCCAAAACATGGAACCTCTTATTTATGTACTTTTTTTTTTTTTTGAAATATTGTAAGACAAATTTGGGAGGTGAATGTTCTCTAAAAACAACGAATATCTTAACAATAAATACCTCATCAATTTTATATGAAAGTGAACGTGTTAATCACTAGACCCTGTTGTGAAATAATTCTATGAAAAGAATGAATTTGTGGTGTGACCCATCATGGGTGAGACAAGAAATGCAAGTGTCCAGCAGGCACCACTGTAGTTGGAGATGTGAAAAGAGGGAAAGCTGCTTTGCTTTTTACTTTGCTTAGTATATTATATTTAGGCAAGATTGTGCTTGTATTCAGTTCTGTTCATGGGACGCATGTGAATGGAATGTTTGTTTTAATATAGTAATAATTATTGTACTGTTCTGAGTGAGGTTTTGAGTTTTATTTATTAAAGAAAAATGAAAAGGAACTATATATCAGAGAAGATGAAAAAAAATCGTTGAAGGTTTTGATTTTAAACTTTGTGGATAATCAGGATCATGTTTTTCTAAGTTATAGACTCTTGAAGCTTCAGGAACTTTGTCATTCTTTCCACAGTGTAGTATAAAGCCTGTCACCTTGTAAGCACTCAGTAAATATTTGTTACCTGCTGTGGACTCTTTGGAAAAGTTCCTGATGCTGGGAAAGATTGAGGGCAGTGGGAGAAGAGGGCATCTGGGTGAGATGGCTGGATCGTTCAGTTATCTGTGTTTTATGAGATAAAGTTTTTTAAGGGGGCCTCACTTTGCAATTTTGAGGCTACTTTTTGAAAAAGTTTGGTAGGGTTCTGAATCTGAAAGAGTACTGGCTTACAGGCAAACCTCTAATATTTGTTATGAGTAGATAAGGCTAGAAACAGTAGAGTGGTAGCAGGCCTCATGATAAACCAGACTGACTGAAGCTTGTTGCCAGGAACTCAAGACTGTCAAGAAACCAGTGAGAGAGTTGAGGCTGTGAGGTGGTGGTATGGAGGTTGTGTGTATGTGTGTGTGTGTTTGGTATACTTATTTTGATGGTAGACATTTGTTGCTTTGGATTACAGGATATGTAATATGTTGCTTGCCAAATTGAGAATGCTGTACTATCAGTAGATTTAGCCCATTTGAAAAAAAAACCCAAAACATGGAACCTCTTATTTATGTACTTTTTTTTTTTTTTTGAAATATTGTAAGACAAATTTGGGAGGTGAATGTTCTCTAAAAACAACGAATATCTTAACAATAAATACCTCATCAATTTTATATGAAAGTGAACGTGTTAATCACTAGACCCTGTTGTGAAATAATTCTATGAAAAGAATGAATTTGTGGTGTGACCCATCATGGGTGAGACAAGAAATGCAAGTGTCCAGCAGGCACCACTGTAGTTGGAGATGTGAAAAGAGGGAAAGCTGCTTTGCTTTTTACTTTGCTTAGTATATTATATTTAGGCAAGATTGTGCTTGTATTCAGTTCTGTTCATGGGACGCATGTGAATGGAATGTTTGTTTTAATATAGTAATAATTATTGTACTGTTCTGAGTGAGGTTTTGAGTTTTATTTATTAAAGAAAAATGAAAAGGAACTATATATCAGAGAAGATGAAAAAAAATCGTTGAAGGTTTTGATTTTAAACTTTGTGGATAATCAGGATCATGTTTTTCTAAGTTATAGACTCTTGAAGCTTCAGGAACTTTGTCATTCTTTCCACAGTGTAGTATAAAGCCTGTCACCTTGTAAGCACTCAGTAAATATTTGTTACCTGCTGTGGACTCTTTGGAAAAGTTCCTGATGCTGGGAAAGATTGAGGGCAGTGGGAGAAGAGGGCATCTGGGTGAGATGGCTGGATGGCATCAACAATGCAGTGAACATGAACTTGGGCAAACCTCGAAGGTGGTGAGGGACAGGGAGGCCTGGCCATGCTACAGTCTATGGGTCTCAAAGAGTCACACACAACTGGGCGACTGAACAACAACTAATATTTGTATATATGAACGATCATAGTTACAATTCATAGTCAAGATGTTTCAAAAAAAGTTTCCTGGGCCCTTTTTATAGTGTTAGCCTTGAGA
Organism: Tragulus kanchil; assembly: GCA_022376925.1. Lineage (NCBI taxonomy): Eukaryota > Metazoa > Chordata > Mammalia > Artiodactyla > Tragulidae > Tragulus > Tragulus kanchil. The sequence goes on along the minus strand of JAIOJX010000025.1, from coordinate 156,852,071 downwards.
AAAATTTTACTAAAGAAATACTTTTCCTTACGAATACACTACTGAATAGGTCTTTTTATGATTTTATGTACGGGGTTATAGTTTTATATATCCTTACTTAATCCTTTGTTACCTAAACATTTTAGCTGTTCCTCACATATTTAAAAGCCTGTCTTGACTGTTAACATTTATTTTGGAGATTCTGGTGAAGTTTTAATCATTCTTATTTTAAAGTACTATTATCAAAATTAGTCTTGGGATACATGTCAATAAACTGTGATAGAAGCTATTTAGGGCTCTTTGTGTTAATAAAAACCCATCTTCTTAGTCTGCATTCAGTTTTTTTTTTTTCCCCCACTGATGATGGAAGCATTACTTTAGAATTTATGCTTTAAAAATGAATAGTTTGAGATAAATGTGGAAGAGAACCTAATAAATATCCAACAGCATTTTATTAATTTAGTTTTATAAGAACATACCCAAGAACTTATGTATCTATAATAATAAATTCTGGCAGAAACTTTGCAACTTACTCAGTTAGAGTCTATTAACCCTAGATGCGATTTGTATTTAACAGGAGTAGATTCTTTTTAAAGGGCATATCAGTTTTTTAAGTTAGTTTTATATACGTACGTGTGTGTGTGTGTGTGTGTGTGTGTGTGTGTATTAAATTTTATTTTATTTTTGACTGCACTGGGTCTTTGTTGCAGAGCCCAGACTCTTCATTGCTGTGCGTGGGATTTCCGTTGTTGCAGCAAGTTGGGGCTACTCCCTAGTTGCAGTGTGCAGGCTTCTCGTTGAGGTGACTTCTGTTGGGCAGGTGACCCTTCTTTCCACAGTGTAGTATAAAGCCTGTCACCTTGTAAGCACTCAGTAAATATTTGTTACCTGCTGTGGACTCTTTGGAAAAGTTCCTGATGCTGGGAAAGATTGAGGGCAGTGGGAGAAGAGGGCATCTGGGTGAGATGGCTGGATGGCATCAACAATGCAGTGAACATGAACTTGGGCAAACCTCGAAGGTGGTGAGGGACAGGGAGGCCTGGCCATGCTACAGTCTATGGGTCTCAAAGAGTCACACACAACTGGGCGACTGAACAACAACTAATATTTGTATATATGAACGATCATAGTTACAATTCATAGTCAAGATGTTTCAAAAAAAGTTTCCTGGGCCCTTTTTATAGTGTTAGCCTTGAGAAAAATTTTACTAAAGAAATACTTTTCCTTACGAATACACTACTGAATAGGTCTTTTTATGATTTTATGTACGGGGTTATAGTTTTATATATCCTTACTTAATCCTTTGTTACCTAAACATTTTAGCTGTTCCTCACATATTTAAAAGCCTGTCTTGACTGTTAACATTTATTTTGGAGATTCTGGTGAAGTTTTAATCATTCTTATTTTAAAGTACTATTATCAAAATTAGTCTTGGGATACATGTCAATAAACTGTGATAGAAGCTATTTAGGGCTCTTTGTGTTAATAAAAACCCATCTTCTTAGTCTGCATTCAGTTTTTTTTTTTCCCCCACTGATGATGGAAGCATTACTTTAGAATTTATGCTTTAAAAATGAATAGTTTGAGATAAATGTGGAAGAGAACCTAATAAATATCCAACAGCATTTTATTAATTTAGTTTTATAAGAACATACCCAAGAACTTATGTATCTATAATAATAAATTCTGGCAGAAACTTTGCAACTTACTCAGTTAGAGTCTATTAACCCTAGATGCGATTTGTATTTAACAGGAGTAGATTCTTTTTAAAGGGCATATCAGTTTTTTAAGTTAGTTTTATATACGTACGTGTGTGTGTGTGTGTGTGTGTGTGTGTGTGTGTATTAAATTTTATTTTATTTTTGACTGCACTGGGTCTTTGTTGCAGAGCCCAGACTCTTCATTGCTGTGCATGGGATTTCCGTTGTTGCAGCAAGTTGGGGCTACTCCCTAGTTGCAGTGTGCAGGCTTCTCGTTGAGGTGACTTCTGTTGCAGCGCACAGGCTCTGGAGCACAGGCCCAGTTGCTCCACAGCATGTGGGATCATAGTTCCTGGATCAGGAACTGAACCCGTGTACCCTTCATTGACAGGGTAGGAATTCTGAACCACTGGCCACCGACATAAAGTTTTGTTTTTTTAATGAAGGATAATTGCTATACAATGTTGTATTGGTTTTCTGCCATAAATGAGTCAGCCATTGGGTATACATGTGTCTGCTCCCTCAGGAACCTCCCTCCCTAACGCATCCCACTAGGTTGTCACGAAGCACCATATTGAGGTCCCTGCATCATACAGCAGATTCCCACTAGCTATCTGTTTTACACATGGTAATGTATACATTTCAATGCTACTCTCTGAATTTGCCCCAAACTCTCCTTCCCCTGCTGTGTCGTAAGTCTGTTCTCTATGTCTGTGACTCTAAGATTACATATTATATGTGTTAATGTATGATTATTTGTTTTCCTCTTTCTGACTTCACTCTGTATAACAGGCTCTAGATCTATCCACCTCAGACATGACTCAGAACTGACTCAGACATGTTCATTTTTATGGCTGAGTAATATTCCATTATATATGTACCACAACTTCTTTATTCATTCATCTGTAGGTGGACATTTGGTTGCTTCCATGTCCTGGTATTGTAGATAGTGCTGCAGTGAACACTGAGGTACATGTGTCTTTTAGAATTGTGTCTTTCTCAGGGTATATACCCAGTAGTGGGATTGCAGGGTCATAACGGCAGTTTTATTCCTAGTTGTTTTTCTTTAAGAAATGTCCATACTGTTCTCCATAGTGGCTATATCAGTTTACATTCCCACCAGTAGAACAAGAGATTCCCTTTTCTTCACATCCTTTCTCTTCATTCCCTTTTGTTTACATTGTTTGTAGATCTTTTGATGGTAGCCATTCTAACAAGTGTGAGGTGATACCTCATTGTAGTTTCAATTTGCATTTCTCTGAAAATGAGCGATGCTGAACGTCTTTTCATGTGTTTTTTATCTGCGTGTCTTCTTTGGAGAGTTATCTGTTTAGGTCTTCTGCTCATTTTTCGACTGGGTGTTTCTGATATTGAACTGCTTGTACATTTTGTAGGTTAGTCCTTTTTTCATTTGTTTCATTTGCAATTTATTTTCTCTCATTCTAAGGGTTGTTTTTTTCATCTTGTTTATGGTTCCTTTGCTGTGCAAAAGCTTTTAAGTTTAATTAGTCCCTATTTGTTTATTTTTTATTTTATTTCCACTACTCTAGGAGGTGGGTCATAGAGGATCTTGCTGTGATTTATGTCAGAGTCCAACATAAAGGCTTTTTTTTTTTTTTTAAAGATTTATTTATTTATTTATTTTGGGCGGGGGTCGGGTTGGGGAAGGAGGGGAGCGGGCGGGCCACTTCCATTGGTCTTTCATTTCTCCATTTTCATCCGTCTTTGTTCTTTGGCTCCTGCGGGCCTCCCATCACAGTGGCATCTGTTGTCGCAGAGCGCAGGCTCTGTGCGCACGCGCTCCAGAGCTCTGGCTCAGTGATTGGACACATCAGTCCAGCCGCTCCGCAGCACACGGGATCTTCCCAGGCCAGGGCTCTATGTCTGTGACTCTAAGATTACATATTATATGTGTTAATGTATGATTATTTGTTTTCCTCTTTCTGACTTCACTCTGTATAACAGGCTCTAGATCTATCCACCTCAGACATGACTCAGAACTGACTCAGACATGTTCATTTTTATGGCTGAGTAATATTCCATTATATATGTACCACAACTTCTTTATTCATTCATCTGTAGGTGGACATTTGGTTGCTTCCATGTCCTGGTATTGTAGATAGTGCTGCAGTGAACACTGAGGTACATGTGTCTTTTAGAATTGTGTCTTTCTCAGGGTATATACCCAGTAGTGGGATTGCAGGGTCATAACGGCAGTTTTATTCCTAGTTGTTTTTCTTTAAGAAATGTCCATACTGTTCTCCATAGTGGCTATATCAGTTTACATTCCCACCAGTAGAACAAGAGATTCCCTTTTCTTCACATCCTTTCTCTTCATTCCCTTTTGTTTACATTGTTTGTAGATCTTTTGATGGTAGCCATTCTAACAAGTGTGAGGTGATACCTCATTGTAGTTTCAATTTGCATTTCTCTGAAAATGAGCGATGCTGAACGTCTTTTCATGTGTTTTTTATCTGCGTGTCTTCTTTGGAGAGTTATCTGTTTAGGTCTTCTGCTCATTTTTCGACTGGGTGTTTCTGATATTGAACTGCTTGTACATTTTGTAGGTTAGTCCTTTTTTCATTTGTTTCATTTGCAATTTATTTTCTCTCATTCTAAGGGTTGTTTTTTTCATCTTGTTTATGGTTCCTTTGCTGTGCAAAAGCTTTTAAGTTTAATTAGTCCCTATTTGTTTATTTTTTATTTTATTTCCACTACTCTAGGAGGTGGGTCATAGAGGATCTTGCTGTGATTTATGTCAGAGTCCAACATAAAGGCTTTTTTTTTTTTTTTAAAGATTTATTTATTTATTTATTTTGGGCGGGGGTCGGGTTGGGGAAGGAGGGGAGCGGGCGGGCCACTTCCATTGGTCTTTCATTTCTCCATTTTCATCCGTCTTTGTTCTTTGGCTCCTGCGGGCCTCCCATCACAGTGGCATCTGTTGTCGCAGAGCGCAGGCTCTGTGCGCACGCGCTCCAGAGCTCTGGCTCAGTGATTGGACACATCAGTCCAGCCGCTCCGCAGCACACGGGATCTTCCCAGGCCAGGGCTCGAACCGGCGCCCCTTGCACTGCAAGGCGGTGTCCTTACCCACTGGACCACCAGGGGAAGCCCAAGGCTTTTTTTTAAGCTAGAGATTTATCGTGATTTTGTGATTATTTGTTAGATTGGTTATTATACTAGCTCACATTGTATACCATCATGTGCTACTACAAGAGTTTTTAAACTATTTGGAGACATAAGGCAGAGAGAGCAGAGACACATGAATATAGTCCTGAACAGTTTCCTCTTAGTCATGCCTCCATCTTAACTTTTGTACGTATTTTCCTCCAGGGGAGAGGGTTAAAACAGGGTGCAAAATGGTGGGGAACCCGCTTCTTGACCTTTCTTAATAGCAAGCAACTTAAAAAGTAATAGAATTCAACTTGTGATTCTCTTGATTTTTCTAGTCTGAACTCATTTTAGGTTATTTCAACATTTTAATTTCCTATTACTGTACATGAGAGAATGTTATGTCATAAGAGAATACTGAACCAGAGTCAGCCCAATATATTACTGACCCCAAAGTTGCCTGCAACGCAGGAGACCTGATTCTATCCGTAGATAGGGAAGATCCCCTGAGAAGGGACTGTCTGCCCACTCCAGTATTCTTGCCTGGAGAATTCCATGGGCAGAGGGTCCTGGCAGGCCACAGTCCTTGGGATTGCAAAGAGTCACACGACTGAGCGACTAACACAAAGGAATGTATCACCCCAGTGGTTTGAGAGTTGGGCATCCACGTAAAGTTTAAATTCATGTTTCCATCAAGAAACTTACTATATAGCTATTTTCAGGTATGTGCAAACTATGTCCCTTTTGTTGGGCATGTTCATTGCAGTATTATAAAATGTTGGAGCAACACCGTGGGGTAACTGATTAAATTATAGTTCAGTTTTTATGGTGGAATTTGAATAACTTAACAAAACCAAAGAGCCTTACACTAAGATATGCTTCATATATGTAGGTCAATTCTGGAAGAATACACTAATTGTGCTTTTAGGGGTTGATGAGAGATAGGTTTACTGTTCCCTATATTCTATTCTCTTTTATTCAGGAATGTTTTCCATGTATATACATTGCTTTGTAGATAAAAACCATAGATTAAAAGCAAAGAGAAACTAATCTATGTATTCCCTGTTAGAAGCCCCTGTCGTGTTATAGCGTGATTGGTTTAGGAGACATATAAATTTATATAGGTAGTATTGTTTTAATTATGTATGTAAGCTATCAGAAATTTGACCAGATTTTGTTAGCTTTTTTTTTTTTTAGAGATTTATTTATTTATTTATTTTGGGCGGGGGTTGGGTTGGGGGGGGGGGGGAGCGGGTGGGCCAGTTCTGTTGGTCTTTCATTTCTCTATTTTCATCCGTCTTTGTTCTTTGGCTCCTGTGGGCCTCCTGTCGCGGTGGCCTCTGTTGTCGCAGAGCACCGGCTCTGGGCGCATGCGCTCCAGAGCTCTGGCTCGGTAATTGGACGCATTGGTCTGCGCCCGCTGCAAGTGGGATCTTCCCAGAACAGGGATCGAACTGCTCCCCTTGCACTGCAGGGCGGTGTCCTTACCCACTGGACCACCAGGGGAAGCCCTTCCCTACGTTTTAATGTGAGGATTTTCTCTTTACTTTGGACTTGTGAACCTGTATTAAATATTTCCCTTTATGATTTGAATTACATTTATTAGTTTGTGTTTGTTTGTATAACTGCTAGTGGGAAAATTTTACCTAATTGTTTTGTTGCTGAATCCATGGGCAGAGGGTTCCTGGGCCAGGCCCCCCATTTCCTTCGGGATTGGCAAGGGGATTGCAAAGAGTCACACGACTGAGCGACTAACACAAAGGAATGTATCACCCCAGTGGTTTGAGAGTTGGGCATCCACGTAAAGTTTAAATTCATGTTTCCATCAAGAAACTTACTATATAGCTATTTTCAGGTATGTGCAAACTATGTCCCTTTTGTTGGGCATGTTCATTGCAGTATTATAAAATGTTGGAGCAACACCGTGGGGTAACTGATTAAATTATAGTTCAGTTTTTATGGTGGAATTTGAATAACTTAACAAAACCAAAGAGCCTTACACTAAGATATGCTTCATATATGTAGGTCAATTCTGGAAGAATACACTAATTGTGCTTTTAGGGGTTGATGAGAGATAGGTTTACTGTTCCTATATTCTATTCTCTTTTATTCAGGAATGTTTTCCATGTATATACATTGCTTTGTAGATAAAAACCATAGATTAAAAGCAAAGAGAAACTAATCTATGTATTCCCTGTTAGAAGCCCCTGTCGTGTTATAGCGTGATTGGTTTAGGAGACATATAAATTTATATAGGTAGTATTGTTTTAATTATGTATGTAAGCTATCAGAAATTTGACCAGATTTTGTTAGCTTTTTTTTTTTTTAGAGATTTATTTATTTATTTATTTTGGGCGGGGGTTGGGTTGGGGAGGGAGGGGAGCGGGTGGGCCAGTTCTGTTGGTCTTTCATTTCTCTATTTTCATCCGTCTTTGTTCTTTGGCTCCTGTGGGCCTCCTGTCGCGGTGGCCTCTGTTGTCGCAGAGCACCGGCTCTGGGCGCATGCGCTCCAGAGCTCTGGCTCGGTAATTGGACGCATTGGTCTAGCCGCTCCGCGGCAAGTGGGATCTTCCCAGAACAGGGATCGAACCGGCTCCCCTTGCACTGCAGGGCGGTGTCCTTACCCACTGGACCACCAGGGGAAGCCCTTCCCTACGTTTTAATGTGAGGATTTTCTCTTTACTTTGGACTTGTGAACCTGTATTAAATATTTCCCTTTATGATTTGAATTACATTTATTAGTTTGTGTTTGTTTGTATAACTGCTAGTGGGATAACTATTATTTATGCTTTAATGTTTTTGCCCTAGGTGAAAATTAAAGATTTTGAAATCCATTTTAGGCATTTGGGGAAACAGGTTATTTTTGCCTGCAAATTGAGATTGAACTTGAAGGAAATTGGCTTAGTATTAGGATATAGGGTTTTACAGCAGATGTATACAAATCTCCTTTCACACACCCTTTTGCCCAAAGTAGTCTGTGCTGTGGCATAGATCCTCACATTAACAAAAGAACCAGAAAATAAAATTAAAAAGAAATTACTACTTTGCTGTATAACAAAGAAATACAGAAATTGTCAAATGTAGATTATGTGTAAATTCAGTGTTTCTAATATCTTTTTTCAGTGACTAAAGATAATAACCACTAAATTAAAGTTCTTGTTATCAGAAATAATTCTTAGTGGTAGCAATAATTTAAAAGTGATTAGGAGAGCTTCCCTAGTGGTCCAGTGGTAAAGAATTCACCTGCCAATGCAGGGGACACAGATTGGATCCATAGTCTGGACAGATTCCACATGCCCCTGGATGTGCCACAACTACCTAGCCTGCCCTAGAGACCATGCTCTGCAGCAAGAGAAGCCATTGCAATGAGAGCCCTGTGCACCTCGGAAAAGAATAGCCCCCGCTGACTGCAAGTAGAGAAATCCCAGGCAAAGCAAAAAAGACCCACCACAGCCAAAACATAAATGAATGAATAAAATAAGAGGAAATAGGATGCATAAGTGGGTATCAGATGATTCCTTTATTCACACATTTGTTAATTTAATGAACAATACTTAAGTCCTTGCTCTATGCCGGAGGCTGCTGGCCCTAGGTGTACATTGGCAAACAAAGCACTGCCTGCTTTCGTTTAGCTTGTGATCTGTCAGGAGAGACATGATACATGATATGTAAGCATCTATAATTCTGTAAGAAAGCTGTAATCACTTCTTTTTATTAGTGAAAACTTAGGAGTAAATGTCAGAAAAGTTTAAGAGAAGCACCGTATAATTCCTAGATTGGAGGGGGGCGGCAGAAGATCGTGAATGGTTTGATTGACTTAAACTTTAAGGGGCCTGAATATTTGTCAAAGTTAGAAAGCCTATTCTTATGGGAAATAAGAGCGTTTGTACATGAGTTCCTTGAATTCAAATCTCATTACTTGGAAAAAGGTTTGAGAAAGAGAGACTTTGTTGATGACTTCTCTTGGTCTAAGGATGAGACAGTTTATTTGAGGTAGGGTAAGGATTGAACTGAAAGGAGGCAAATACTGAGAGCCAGTTTTTTAGATCTTCATAAACTGTGTCTTAACAACAGACATTATTTTGTTTGAGAAGCCTCTGTATAGAAATGTAAGCATTATATATGACCTTGGGAGATAGTTTTGATATCATTTGTTTTCCATTAATTTCAAACGTCCTTTGGAATCAGACAATTCTGGGTTTGAATTTCAGCCCTGCTTTATAATTGTGTACTGTGTGCAACTTGATTTTCTTCTCTTTAAAATGAGAATCGTATCATCTGGAGGAAGTACAGTAGATGTTTCTGAGGACAAAGTCTGGTGCCATGGACCTGGGTTCAAATATTAGCTTGTTAACTAAGCAGTAGAGTAGTTGGAATTGATTCCCAGTGGTAAAGAATTCACCTGCCAATGAACAATACATAGTCTGGACAGATTCCACATGCCCCTGGATGTGCCACAACTACCTAGCCTGCCCTAGAGACCATGCTCTGCAGCAAGAGAAGCCATTGCAATGAGAGCCCTGTGCACCTCGGAAAAGAATAGCCCCCGCTGACTGCAAGTAGAGAAATCCCAGGCAAAGCAAAAAAGACCCACCACAGCCAAAACATAAATGAATGAATAAAATAAGAGGAAATAGGATGCATAAGTGGGTATCAGATGATTCCTTTATTCACACATTTGTTAATTTAATGAACAATACTTAAGTCCTTGCTCTATGCCGGAGGCTGCTGGCCCTAGGTGTACATTGGCAAACAAAGCACTGCCTGCTTTCGTTTAGCTTGTGATCTGTCAGGGAGAGACATGATACATGATATGTAAGCATCTATAATTCTGTAAGAAAGCTGTAATCACTTCTTTTTATTAGTGAAAACTTAGGAGTAAATGTCAGAAAAGTTTAAGAGAAGCACCGTATAATTCCTAGAATGGAGGGTGGGGGTAGAAGATAGTGAATGGTTTGATTGACTTAAACTTTAAGGGGCCTGAATATTTGTCAAAGTTAGAAAGCCTATTCTTATGGGAAATAAGAGCGTTTGTACATGAGTTCCTTGAATTCAAATCTCATTACTTGGAAAAAGGTTTGAGAAAGAGAGACTTTGTTGATGACTTCTCTTGGTCTAAGGATGAGACAGTTTATTTGAGGTAGGGTAAGGATTGAACTGAAAGGAGGCAAATACTGAGAGCCAGTTTTTTAGATCTTCATAAACTGTGTCTTAACAACAGACATTATTTTGTTTGAGAAGCCTCTGTATAGAAATGTAAGCATTATATATGACCTTGGGAGATAGTTTTGATATCATTTGTTTTCCATTAATTTCAAACGTCCTTTGGAATCAGACAATTCTGGGTTTGAATTTCAGCCCTGCTTTATAATTGTGTACTGTGTGCAACTTGATTTTCTTCTCTTTAAAATGAGAATCGTATCATCTGGAGGAAGTACAGTAGATGTTTCTGAGGACAAAGTCTGGTGCCATGGACCTGGGTTCAAATATTAGCTTGTTAACTAAGCTAAGATTGAGAGTAAGTTGGGAAAGTTGCTTAACTTCTCTTTACCTCAGTTTCCTGAATGGAGATAATAATAGTTCCTGCCTTTTATTACAGTTTAATGAGTTAATATATACAGAGCACTTAAAATACTTTATCACATATAGTTAAGCACAAATAATTATTAATGACATTAGTTTCAATTATTATCACTGAGAGTATTGTGAAGGTTAAATAACATGTTAATTTAAAAAACAATGACCTTTATATTGCCTGACACAGTGAAGATGTCTCCTAAATAATCAGAAACTCAATAGTAATTTATCTCATTTAATCTTCGTATATATACCTGTTTAGAAGAAATTTTATCTGTCTATTTGACTGTACCTAGGATAGTTTCTGATAGTAAACAATCCATTGTTGTTTTTTATTTGTCTGTTTTAACGATTTGTTTATTTTATTTTTGGCTGTGTGGTCTTTCCTGTAGTTGCTGCCAGTGAGGGCTACTCTCTAGTTGTGTGCACTGGCTTCTTGTTGAGGAGTACAGGCTCTAGGGTGCACAGGCTTCAGTAGTTATGGCTCTTGGGCTCTAAGAGCACAAGCTCACTAGTTGTGACACAGGCTTAGACTCTGCAGCATGTGGGATCCTCCTGGACCAGGGATCAAACCCCACATCTCCTGCATTGACAGGTGGGCTTTTTACCACTGAATTATCAGGGAAGCCTGGCATTATTGCGTGGATAATATTCCTTTTTACAAATAAGTAACCAAAGTCCAGGAAACTTAAAAAATCTTTCTACTAAAACTTGGCATCACTCTAAGGAGATTATTACTGGGAAGGCCATTCATATCATCACTTGGATTTGACATTATGTGTTAAAGAAAAATTCCTGGGTTTGAATATTTACATTTGTTTTCCATTAATTTCAAACGTCCTTTGGAATCAGACAATTCTGGGTTTGAATTTCAGCCCTGCTTTATAATTGTGTACTGTGTGCAACTTGATTTTCTTCTCTTTAAAATGAGAATCGTATCATCTGGAGGAAGTACAGTAGATGTTTCTGAGGACAAAGTCTGGTGCCATGGACCTGGGTTCAAATATTAGCTTGTTAACTAAGCTAAGATTGAGAGTAAGTTGGGAAAGTTGCTTAACTTCTCTTTACCTCAGTTTCCTGAATGGAGATAATAATAGTTCCTGCCTTTTATTACAGTTTAATGAGTTAATATATACAGAGCACTTAAAATACTTTATCACATATAGTTAAGCACAAATAATTATTAATGACATTAGTTTCAATTATTATCACTGAGAGTATTGTGAAGGTTAAATAACATGTTAATTTAAAAAACAATGACCTTTATATTGCCTGACACAGTGAAGATGTCTCCTAAATAATCAGAAACTCAATAGTAATTTATCTCATTTAATCTTCGTATATATACCTGTTTAGAAGAAATTTTATCTGTCTATTTGACTGTACCTAGGATAGTTTCTGATAGTAAACAATCCATTGTTGTTTTTTATTTGTCTGTTTTAACGATTTGTTTATTTTATTTTTGGCTGTGTGGTCTTTCCTGTAGTTGCTGCCAGTGAGGGCTACTCTCTAGTTGTGTGCACTGGCTTCTTGTTGAGGAGTACAGGCTCTAGGGTGCACAGGCTTCAGTAGTTATGGCTCTTGGGCTCTAAGAGCACAAGCTCACTAGTTGTGACACAGGCTTAGACTCTGCAGCATGTGGGATCCTCCTGGACCAGGGATCAAACCCCACATCTCCTGCATTGACAGGTGGGCTTTTTACCACTGAATTATCAGGGAAGCCTGGCATTATTGCGTGGATAATATTCCTTTTTACAAATAAGTAACCAAAGTCCAGGAAACTTAAAAAATCTTTCTACTAAAACTTGGCATCACTCTAAGGAGATTATTACTGGGAAGGCCATTCATATCATCACTTGGATTTGACATTATGTGTTAATAATAACTCCCTCTAACTTTCCTTTTTCCTTCCCTTTAAAAAATTCTCTTTCTCTAGTTAGGTTAGGAAAATTGAGACTAGAAGAACTGTTCAGCTTAGTTATAATTAGAGTTGTTAATCTAATTAAGTGGTCACTTTCAGTTCAGTTTATAGGGCACTCTTAAAGTGCAGGCTTATTTTGTTAATACTACAGAGTGAAACAGAGTTCCTTTCCCATTGTGTTTCCTATGTTTTAGACTATGTAAGGAAGAAATTTGACAAAGTTCATTTGAGCTTTTCTGTAATATGTTATGGAATACCTCTCAACAAACTTGCTGGTCAACTCAGTAATTTTACTCAACTTGAGGCTCAATTGGAGTGATAAATATAAAATCAGTTCTACAGTGAGTTACCCACTGTATTTACTATGTAATGATCCAGAAACAATGTTTCTAAATTTCATGCATCAGAAATATTTTAATCTCTTGTAGTATTTATTATAAAGGGGCAGGGAGGCTATTTCTTTGGCTAAGTAAATAAAGTAAAAGTATTTCTAGAAAAGGCATATAACCTTGATATGTTGCTTCAGTGATCGTAAATCTGTTGAATGTTAATTTCATTTCTCTTAGGTATTTCCAAATGATTAGTTTATAGAATATCAGTTTACCATTAAAAAAAAAAAACTGCATTAAAATTCTTTTTGACATCTTAAACTCCTATAATATATATCTTATATAATGTGTATGCCTTTTGTAACAATTCCTAATTTGATATTACCTTGCCTCCTTCTTTGTGTATTTACTACAGCTATTAATCTCACTACAAGGCTTTACTAAGGATAAATTGCTACGTAACCCACTTCGACCTCTTTTGTTCAACAAGGAAGCCAGACGTGTTTAATAGCTTTTTAAAAAATACATTATTATTTATTTTTGAAACTTAAGAATTTTAAAATTTGAAATGGTAAAATAAGAGGCTGTATCTATTTTGTCTCTTGAAATTACTTGTCAGAAGTTTGCTTTGGAATAGAGCTTCTGTATCTTTAAAAAATACACAGTGAGTCACCCCCTGCTCTTTTGGTAGATGCCTGGCTAGTGAACAGCTAAGCTGCTTTAGGCATGTAATAGAACATTCCATTTCCTGTTCCCTTGCTGACACAGAGGAGTGTTCCTGCTGGCAATGATCTAATCATAGTGCAGTAAGAAACATGGCAGTTTGATAAAACATGGTGGAGACAGCGGCTGAAATGGAAGCATATGTTCTAGAAGACATTCTTGAGGTAGGGCTAGGTTTGTAAATGTAATGAAAGTTGAAATCTGAACAAAGAAATCTTATCTGCCGGAATTATTTTACAGATGAATAGATTAGAGGAGACGAGCAAAGAGAGGCAGAGCATAAAAGCAGGATACGGTCAGACCTTATTCCGTGTGAGAATGTGGCAGTCTAGTTCACATGGTTGCTAAATAATCCTAAAATTATTTTGTTTAAACTTGATGTTTTGTAAATTGTAGATATATGTTTGATAGGGGGGATAAAAAAGAAAGAAAGGGCCTCGGACTTAATAAAAAGCCTTGTGCTGGTGGTGACCTTTAGATTAACTCATTAGAAGGTGGGGTCTGCAAAGCAGCTTTCAGTAGGTTTAGTATCATATGTCTTAGAATTCATTTACATATCTAAGCCCACAGCTCTTGCTTGCAGTTTACTATTAAAAACAGCTGTTTATTTTAGTTTCTAGGGTAAAACTAAGCATATATATCTATCTAATTGCTTAATTTAGCTGGTACATTCTGGTTCTAGGTTTTTCATGTGACTTTAATTGTTATAAAATTAATTATTAAATTAAAAATTGAAAGGCTAAAATTTAAGGCACTAAATGCTTGGGAGTTCACAAAAATCTGCATTTTGAGTCATGAGAATTTTGGATTGTATTTTCTCTTTTTTTCTTGCTCATGTCAGTGTTATAGAACCTATTTGCGTATAAATCAGTTGAAGGAAATACATGTCAAAGTGAAACTGTAATTGGAGTTGGCCTTGGATATAGCATACCATCAAATATTTGTATTTATAGATATAAATATTTCTCTCTCATTTTCTTATTTTGGAGGCTGGTAGGGTTTTTCACTCATTAACTTTCAGGATGATGAGAGCTATTCCTAATACTTAGACTGTTACGATAATTTATTAAATATTTTGCTATCTTCAGGAAGAGGATTTGTTGGGGGAGAGGGCTTAGGAGAATAAATTGCAAAGGGAAGCTAGGCGGGGTTAACAGGAGAAAAAAGCCTATGCGCATTATAAAGTGCTGCATGATCAATGAGCATTTTCTGGAGTCCCTCAGTGTGTGCTTGGAGCTGACATTGCAGCAAGTCTCATGGTTGTTCTGCAGAATGAAAACTGACTCTATTGTATTATCTAGCTCCTTGCAGACACCTGCCAGCATACTCTTTCCCCTTCGCCTTAGAGCTTATTGTTTTGAGTTGAATTCTCTGGCTAATTTCCATTCTTTACCTCCTTTCTTCATTCTGATACTATTAGTGAGTTTCCTTAGAAATGGTATGGTAAATTATCGACTGAGAAATAGTGATACATATTTTTATTAAGGAACTTCAGTGATTAGCAGTTATCACATGACTATTAGTGGTTCAGATTAAACAAGTCTGTTTATAAAGTTCTAGTAGGACATTTTTATTTGCTTAAAAAAGTTTTTGCTTTGGATTTTCAAAGAAGTAAGTGTATCTTAGAGATTTCAGTAAATGTATCGGTCATTTTCTTTGATCATTTAAAATTTCAGCATATAACAGATTTTAGAAGTGTGTTTTCTGGGGGAACCTACTTGGGCATAGCTTTATGCCTTAAATATGGATCTTTCTAATGTTGCCTTAAAAAAATTCAGTTTTCATTATTTCCATTAAAACACTTAAGTGTTTAATATCATGTTAAGATTTTGTATTACCTAATTTGTTCATAGTTACTAGTTAGTTACAGAGGTTATTTTACCTCTGTAATATTAACTGTCCTCATTTTTTATCTCTTAATTTGTTTTGATTCCTGTATACCTGTCTCATTAAACCATACTAAGTAGTTTTGTCTGTATTTCATATTACCTTATTTAAATAAGTGTTTGTCAATTATTGGCAGACTAGAAGTGAAAAATTTCCAGCTGGTAATATAATATTCTTCTTTTCCAAAATTAAAAGTGCTCATACTGACTTAATGCTAATATTAAAAGTTTTAAAAGAATAAACTTTCTAGCTCTGAAACTAGATGTATCATTTTCTGAAATAACTCATATTGCATATGAACAGATATATGTTATACAGTGAGCTTTCTAGAAAACAATTTTAATGAGTTAACTCCTTGTGTAATAATGAATGTGTGTCTAATAATGAATAATGAAGTTCATCTATATACCACAATGACAGTTTTATTATTGTGTCTAATATTAAGCCATTTGAAGTTTGTCTTCATAATTTTATTTCATGATTTTCATCTTTATGACTACTGAGCATCTGGAATTTTATATAGGTTTCTTGTTATTTACAGTGAACATTGAATTCCTTTATTTTATTTTTTTCTGTCTTTGAATGTAACTTAGTCTTTTAAAGCATACATTTTTGAAAGGTGCTTTTATTTGAATTTTAATAAAGGAAAAACTTAAAATCAGTATCATTAGTAAATTAATGCAGATTAATCCTCATAACGCTGTGGTTTGCCTTTTAAACTGTGATTGTTTATTATATATATCCACATGTATTTAACCTACATTTTTAGATAATCATTTAAATCTTGAGTAAAATGCTGTAAGTTTCTAAAACATTATAGTAAAACTGAAAAAGATTGATTTCCACTTACATCATTGCTTCTCAGCTCTCTAATGTACTTAATAGAATAACTTGGTTATTTAAATTATCCAAAAATTCTGGTCAGTAATTTTTTTCTCTAGACCAAAGTAGTCAGTGCTTCTGTTCCTTTTGCTCACCTTAGCTAATACTCAGGAAAATAACTAAATACAGATGATAGAAAAGGGCTCAGAGGCTACATAAATATCTCTTTTCTTGTATAACTTAACGCTGTTTTTGCTGAGGCATGATTGTAATTTTAGAATTTTGATGTTCTTCCTTTAAGTCATATGTAATAATGGATCTTAGTACTTAGAAAGATCAATAAGAAGAAAAAGTCCTCCAAACTTTTTCATTTTTAATAGGGGGAATGTTTTCTAAATTTGTGCATCCAAGTGCTCTGCATATAAACCACAGGTTTTATATAAACTTCTAAAATACGAAAGCATAAAACATATGAGAGGTCATATAATTGATTACTATATATTCTAGTTTTATTCTATTTGAGCCATGTTTAGTAGTTTTCTGTAAGAATTGCTATAGGGATGAAAAAATTTTATAAATACTTCTTTTAAGTTTTAATCAAATTCAAAATACTTTGTTCAGGGTTTAGCATTTGATATATTTTTTGCTTTTAAAAAGCAGTTTTTTGAAAGTAAAAATATTTACATTGTTAAAAATAGTAGAGTTTCTTGCGTCATCTGTACTTGATTTCACAGGTTGTAATATATAAGCTAAAAGCCCTGCATCTCTGTGAATGTTCCTTAGATACTCAGTGGGTTGAGGATTTGGCTGAACCTTTTAGGGTATAACTAAATTAAAGGTTAGATTAAATATATTCAGTAGGCTGACTCTGGAAACATTTTTCATCTTTGTATTTATCTTGAGATTGGAGGGTTTTTAATAAAATAAGCTTAGTAGAGTGACAAGAACATTATTGTTTCTTTTGTTTCTTTTTGATTTGTCACCATTATGGGCTAGTGGTAAATAGTGCATTTTCGTCTAAATGGGGGAAGTCCACTTGCTGTTTATTATTAAAATTATTTTTAGCAGTGATATAAAAGCTCTGTGAAATACTTTTTTGACAGTTGCTTGCTATATTTCTTTTTATTCTATAAAATGCCTGGATTTATGTAATGCACATCCTTCATATGTTTTATCAGTAAGTCTTTCATGAATTTCTAAATTCTGTGTCTATATAGTTAGTATAATTCTGGTGACATTTTTCAGTAGGAAGAGTTGGAGTTATTCTTAGGACATAAATATAATTTGATCTAGAGACAGAAAAATTTAGCTAAATATGGAAATTATTTGAATTAATGTAAGTAACATTTTCTGTTCATTAAGAGGTTTTGGAGACATTACACATATACGGTATACTGAAGCATAATTTCACTCCATTATTTAATTGAATGTCTTCAGTTTGCTAGGTACTTGACATTCAGTGACATTAGTCCAGTTAACTTCATAAAAGTAAAACTTAAGGAGACAAAATATCTGTCCTTAGTATTTAAACATTCTTGAATTTAGGATCTATAGAAATGTGTGTTTGAATACTAATACTTCATTTATTTATCTGAATAGTTTTAGTGTTCTGATCTTTTAGTAAGTAAATATTTTTCTTTACCTAAGCACTTCTACATTATCTTTTTGTGCTTATTTAATTGTTACGCATATTTATGTATGTCAGGCTGTCTAGTTTCCTAGTTCTCATTGTCATCTTTTTATTTGTAAAGATTTTTCTGTTTCCAATTATATCAGGGTGTTGTTATACATATGTTCATACAACACACTCACATACACTTGCATATACTCTATGAACACATTTGTGTTCCTGCTATATTATTCTTGAGTTTATCTTGAATGTTTGTCTTAAAAGTTTATCTTGAAAGTTGAGTTTATCTTGAATGGAAGGGCAGAAATTCTAGCATTGCTTTCACACACCAACTTTGGGAGAATGCATGTTAGAGTAGTAGAAGATGACTAAAAGATAGACTTACATTACTTAATAATCCCTGTAAAGAAGACTAATATTTTAGTGGAGTGTGAAGGCTTCACACAGCTTGCAAAAGATAGTGTAGCTACAGATACGTAAAGTAATCTGTTACTCTCCAGTAAGTAATGGCAGGATTGTCAAGACACCACTGGTCCCCCGTTAATCCAGCATAAGCAGGTAATTAATATGTAACATGTTGTGATGCATGCATTTGGAAAGGTCTACATCATATGTTACTTGCATATGCATGTTGCAACATTGGCACTTCGCTGGTTCTAAATTCTCAGGGACCCTGTTCTGATTCTTGACTGGATAACTCATTCTGATATTGAAGTGACTTGATCACTGAGGGCTTGCTGAATATCAGTCCTGCTTAATCACTGGTTTTAGTATATAGGTTCCAGAGTTGCCAAGACAAAGGTCTTTCAGGAGGTGTTTATAAATGTCTTGAGGTAACTTTTGGTTTAATGAGTGATTTGATTAATGTTGGCCATTAATATTGGCCTTCTATAGAACCACGCTTCTAACTAATTGGCTATATATGGACAAATAGATAAATGTTGTACATAGGATGAAAGTGAAGTGTTAGTTGATCAGTTGTGTCTCATTCTTTGTGACCCCATAGACTGTAGCCCACCAGTCTCCTCTGTTTATGGAATTCTCCAGCTAAGAATCTTGGAGTGGGTTGCACTTCCCGTCTCCAGGAAATCTTCCCAACGCAGGGGTCGAACCTGTGTCTCCTGCTTTGCAGGCAGATTCTTTACCATCTGAGCTACCAGAGAAATCCCTCACATAGAATGCCCACATAATTTTATAGTGGCAATAGAAGTTGACCACGTTAATTACAATTTATTGAAAATTTAAGTTATATAGAGGGATTGTGCTGTCACATGTTTTATAAAAAATAACTGTTTTCCAAAAGAAAAACTTCTGAGAAGAAGTGTTGTTTTACATTTTTCCAAATATCTTTGTAGTCTAACTTAACAGAAGACAACTGGACTTACATATCTGCTTTTGTATTTAGTCTGTGGCATTACTTTATATTGGAGGAAATCTAAGAGGAAAATGTGGTTTTATATTTAGAAAAATTTAATAATGCTTTTGATAAGTGTAGATATTCTCCTTTGATACTACTCGTAAAACTACTCAAGTGGTGGTTTCTTAGAGGTTATAGTGTGGAATCTGAAATGTTATCAGTGAATTTTCTGATCAACCAAAACCCACTGGTTTTTTCATGCATTCTGAGGAGATTATTTGGTGCATGATTTTGTAGCATCACACACTGGTCAGTCAGAAAATACTGATTTACTGACTTCCAAATATTGCTGCCTTTTATTTCACAATATAAAAAAGAAATGAACATTCACTAATGCCATCACTGTTCTTCTTAGAAAAGTAAAAAACTGGAAAACTGTCACATTCAGTGACAGAAATTTTCCAGAATTCTAATGTATATTTGAAAGTTTGAATTTATCACTGATAACAAAGAAAATGATTTTTTGTGGAAATGGTATCAGTGTTCCATGAAAAAAAAGTGTTGGTTTAAATCACATTTACACAAGCGTTTTCTTAAGACAACTGTAGTTCCTAGGAATGCAGCAGGTATTTTTCCAATATTGGCCTTCTATAGAACCACGCTTCTAACTAATTGGCTATATATGGACAAATAGATAAATGTTGTACATAGGATGAAAGTGAAGTGTTAGTTGATCAGTTGTGTCTCATTCTTTGTGACCCCATAGACTGTAGCCCACCAGTCTCCTCTGTTTATGGAATTCTCCAGCTAAGAATCTTGGAGTGGGTTGCACTTCCCGTCTCCAGGAAATCTTCCCAACGCAGGGGTCGAACCTGTGTCTCCTGCTTTGCAGGCAGATTCTTTACCATCTGAGCTACCAGAGAAATCCCTCACATAGAATGCCCACATAATTTTATAGTGGCAATAGAAGTTGACCACGTTAATTACAATTTATTGAAAATTTAAGTTATATAGAGGGATTGTGCTGTCACATGTTTTATAAAAAATAACTGTTTTCCAAAAGAAAAACTTCTGAGAAGAAGTGTTGTTTTACATTTTTCCAAATATCTTTGTAGTCTAACTTAACAGAAGACAACTGGACTTACATATCTGCTTTTGTATTTAGTCTGTGGCATTACTTTATATTGGAGGAAATCTAAGAGGAAAATGTGGTTTTATATTTAGAAAAATTTAATAATGCTTTTGATAAGTGTAGATATTCTCCTTTGATACTACTCGTAAAACTACTCAAGTGGTGGTTTCTTAGAGGTTATAGTGTGGAATCTGAAATGTTATCAGTGAATTTTCTGATCAACCAAAACCCACTGGTTTTTTCATGCATTCTGAGGAGATTATTTGGTGCATGATTTTGTAGCATCACACACTGGTCAGTCAGAAAATACTGATTTACTGACTTCCAAATATTGCTGCCTTTTATTTCACAATATAAAAAAGAAATGAACATTCACTAATGCCATCACTGTTCTTCTTAGAAAAGTAAAAAACTGGAAAACTGTCACATTCAGTGACAGAAATTTTCCAGAATTCTAATGTATATTTGAAAGTTTGAATTTATCACTGATAACAAAGAAAATGATTTTTTGTGGAAATGGTATCAGTGTTCCATGAAAAAAAAGTGTTGGTTTAAATCACATTTACACAAGCGTTTTTCTTAAGACAACTGTAGTTCCTAGGAATGCAGCAGGTATTTTTTCCATTTTGTTACACTGAACGTAAAAAGTAATATACTTAGGGCTAAAAACTTAAAAATTAGTAGTTTTTCCTGTTTCCTAATGGAAACTCACATTCCCCTGCCCCCTTTTTTATTTAATTATGAGTGGATAGCAGAGAAGAATATGATGATTTCGTAGTATGGCCATGATTTGTGTTAAGGGACTAGCAGTTTTACCTACCTTTTTTTTTTTTTAATCGTCAGTACAAATGTCAACACAGTAAAGCAGGCAAATAACATTTTAGTACTGTGTTATAAAATTATAAAAATAACAGCCAGCTAGAAAGAGTCTTTAGGATACCCATGGATCTTGTGGACCCTACTTGAATAACCACTGATCTGGTATATTGTCCAAATTTACATTCAGTGATGAAATTAAGATTTAGATTTGTTTATTCAATTAAAGTGTTTTCTGTTACAATTTTATCAAATTTCTTACTTGTCACATAGTCCCGGCTTCTCTAATCTCTTTTTCACTCTAGGTTTGCCTTTCCTTCAACTACAATATAGCAGATTTAAAACATGGGAAAAACTTTGTGGCAAAAAATTTTAAGTATTGTTTTATAATTATAAGCCCTAGATTAGTCATTTGAAATTTATAAAAAAGGATTTTGAGGATTCTTGAGTGTAATAGTAGGTGAAAGAAACTAGATATAGGTAGGTGATTTTGCTTGCAGAATAACCTTATGTAATGCTTTTTATTTTGATGAAGATAATTAAAAACTTAAATGGGTTATAAATTTCATCAAATGTCTTATTACAATTCTGAATGGTTAGGAACGGAATTTATAGATTATAACTATATGAATTACTCATATTTTAGCAAGTAGAAACATATGCAAAAGTATGTGTCAAACTTGAATATTTTTGTTTTTGAAGATTTTAGGCTTCTTTCAATTTATTTAGATGCATTGGGTCTTAGCTGCTCACAAAATCTTCTCTATGGCACAGGGTTTTAGGTTCTTTCTATTTTGCATGGGTCTTAGCTGGACAGTGTTGGTTTAAATCACATTTACACAAGCGTTTTTCTTAAGACAACTGTAGTTCCTAGGAATGCAGCAGGTATTTTTTCCATTTTGTTACACTGAACGTAAAAAGTAATATACTTAGGGCTAAAAACTTAAAAATTAGTAGTTTTTCCTGTTTCCTAATGGAAACTCACATTCCCCTGCCCCCTTTTTTATTTAATTATGAGTGGATAGCAGAGAAGAATATGATGATTTCGTAGTATGGCCATGATTTGTGTTAAGGGACTAGCAGTTTTACCTACCTTTTTTTTTTTTTAATCGTCAGTACAAATGTCAACACAGTAAAGCAGGCAAATAACATTTTAGTACTGTGTTATAAAATTATAAAAATAACAGCCAGCTAGAAAGAGTCTTTAGGATACCCATGGATCTTGTGGACCCTACTTGAATAACCACTGATCTGGTATATTGTCCAAATTTACATTCAGTGATGAAATTAAGATTTAGATTTGTTTATTCAATTAAAGTGTTTTCTGTTACAATTTTATCAAATTTCTTACTTGTCACATAGTCCCGGCTTCTCTAATCTCTTTTTCACTCTAGGTTTGCCTTTCCTTCAACTACAATATAGCAGATTTAAAACATGGGAAAAACTTTGTGGCAAAAAATTTTAAGTATTGTTTTATAATTATAAGCCCTAGATTAGTCATTTGAAATTTATAAAAAAGGATTTTGAGGATTCTTGAGTGTAATAGTAGGTGAAAGAAACTAGATATAGGTAGGTGATTTTGCTTGCAGAATAACCTTATGTAATGCTTTTTATTTTGATGAAGATAATTAAAAACTTAAATGGGTTATAAATTTCATCAAATGTCTTATTACAATTCTGAATGGTTAGGAACGGAATTTATAGATTATAACTATATGAATTACTCATATTTTAGCAAGTAGAAACATATGCAAAAGTATGTGTCAAACTTGAATATTATTGTTTTTGAAGATTTTAGGCTTCTTTCAATTTATTTAGATGCATTGGGTCTTAGCTGCGGCTCACAAAATCTTCTCTATGGCACGCAGGATCTTCGTTTCAGCATGTAGGTTCTTTCTCATCGTGTTGCACAGGCTCTCTGGTTGTGGTGGGTGAGCTCTATAGAGTTTGAGGCTCAGTAGTTGTTGTTCACAGGCTTAGTTACCCCATAACACGTGGGATCTTATCTTAGTTCCCTGACCAGGGATTGAACTCTCATCCAAAAGACCAAGTCCTTAACTAAGCTTTAGTTGTCCAGACACTAAGCCATTTCAACTTCCTTTGCACAGTAGCAAATTAAGTTTTTAAAAATACTTTATACTTTCCTCTTGTATTTGTATGTGCTATGTTTTTGCCACAAATTAATTTTGAAATTGGCGGTGAAATCATGTGGTCTCATAGGAACAGAGGGGCTGTAAAACCCGCACATCTCTGTCTTTACACTTAAATGCTACAGCTCTGCTCCCTGCATCCCAAATTCCACAGAACTGTTGAGATGAGAAGCAGTGTTGAGCCTGTGTTACATTGCTTGTTGGTGTTTTCTGCTATCTGAATTCCTTCTTTAATCTCAAGCCTTTTGTCATTTAGGCATTTTTTCTCTTGAGTTTTAATACTTGCTGTTCACTTTATTTTGATTTGTTATTCCTGCTACAGATTATCTAGATTCTGCTCCTCTATTTGATGTTTGGCTATTATGAACAGCCTAACTCCTTCTTGTTTGTTGACCTTCTCATTTTTCTAACTAGTGTGTATCCTTAACTGGTTCTAACCTTGAATTTGTCCTGTTGCTGTTTCCCCAGTGTTTGTCACATGTTCTACATTTATAATTTATGCCCTCATCATAAAAAGATCAACATATATTTGTATGAACTGTTTAAGCAAGTTTGAGAAATAGTTGCTAAATTCTTATATTCAATAGAAGGTACTGGTTAAGATTTTCCAAAAACTTGTGCTGGTGCTGCAGTGTGCATAAATATTGGGAAATTTTCTTTTTTATTACTTTTGCCACATTGGTTATCTTCTCTAAATATCTTTCTCAGTGTATTTTTTCTAATTTTTTAATTTTGTTGTGAAATAAAGTAAATGGAGTTAATATTGGATAGAAAGTTGTTTTCTTCTATAAAATTGTATTTAACAAACCAAAATATTAAGAATAGGCCCTTTTATATGCCACATGAAAAAAATCTCAGGTGGGTCATTTCTTAAATATTATATGAATTACAAAGAATATATCTTTTATAAAGTGCGATAAGTGAGAATACTAAATTACATTGACATTGATTTTTAAGTATTTCTAGATTATATTTAATAGGCTTCTTTTTTCATTGTCTTGAGTTTATAGTGTTGTATGATTTTCTGTGAATAGTTTTTTTCTTCTTTATGTTCTCAGTGACTTAGCATTGTTTCTTGAACACAGTAAATGCTTGTTTTTCATTTCAGTTTGGGTTACACATGTACAATGAAAGAATTACTCTCATCTTTTTTCTTTGGAAAGTTCTCTGAATTCTTAGCCTTGGTTAGGTATATACATGGAATGAGGAAGAAGAGCTAGAAGTTAATCACATTACTCAAATCAACCCAGCTTATCAGTAGGTTGAAGTTCTAAGAACAGTTTTTGAGTTTTCATGTGTTATTTCAAATAAGTACGTTTTTTATTCTTGCACTTTTTAATCTCTAAAGTTAAATTGTTCTGTGTAGTTTCTCTAACTTATTTATTTATTTTAAATTTTGCCCTCTTTTATTGGTCCTTCATTTATTTATTTTCATCCATCTTACTTCTTTGACCTGTGTGGGCCACACATTGCAGTGGTCTCTCTCTTTTCAGAGCACCTGCTCTGGGCACATGTGCTCCAGAGTGCCGACTGGTAATTGGACACACCAGTTCAGCCGCTCCACAGCATGTGGGATCTTCCCGGGTTTGGGACCGGTGCCCCTTGCACTTCATGGTGGACTCACTACCCGCTCGACCACCAGGGAAGCCCTCTAATTTATTTTTTAATTGAAGATCCCTTTTATATATAAAGTCTTAACTACAACGCTTAAGATAGTAGCTTCCATAACTTCTAAACAAATAGTTTAACATGGTGGTGTGTTTCATAAGCTTTATAACCTTTTTCATTTTGTTATTTCACATTTAAGAACCAAATACAAGTACAGTTTTGCATCTGAACTATTACTTGACATCCTGTACCCACCCGACTTTATCTTTAGCATATTTAATCTGAATTGTTTGCTTTTGCATCGTATTATGATATTCTGTTACTGTTTATAGTGTTTACCAGCTACCCTCTTCAATACCTATTCATTATCCAAAAATCGTATTTCCCTAGGGCTTTCTTTCTGAAAAAATGAAATGAAAGTAGCTCAGTCATGTCTGACTCATTATGACCGCATGAATGAGCCATGGAATTCTTTAGGCAAGAATACTGGAGTGGGTGGCCTTTCCCTTCTCCAGGGGGTCTTCCCAACCCAGGGATCAAATCCAGATCCTCCCACATTGCAGGCTGATTCTTTAGGAGCTGAACTAAGGGAAGAGTTTCAAGTTCCTTTCAAGTTCATTATTCTCTATCCTTTTCTACTCTTAAAAGTAATGTTAGACTGGGTAGTGTCTTTAATGTCATGTCCTTGATAAGCGTTGAATTCTTTAATATGGATGCCTTGAGTCTCTTTAAATGAAAAAAATTACTTATGTATTTATGTAGAAGACATTTCATTCTACAAAAGAATCTGAAGTACCCATCATTCTAAAAGTAAACAACCTTTATATTGTTTCTACGAAATGTAAACCAAGGTTTACTGAGAAAATTCCATTGGGTTAAAAAAAAATAGTACTGTAGGGGCTTCCCTGATACCTCCATGGTGAAGAGTTTGCCTGCCAGTGCAGGAGACACGGGTTCAATCCCTGACCGGGGAAGATCCCACATGCTGTGGAACAACTAAGCCCGTGAGCCACAACTATGGAGCCCGTGCTCTAGAGCCTTGGAGCCACAACTACTGAAGCCAGTGAGCCCTAGAGCCCGAGTTCCATGACAAGAGAAGTCACTGCAATAAGAAGCCGGCTCACCTCAACTAGAGTAGCCCCCACTCCCTACAACTAGAGACTAGCCTTCAGCAGCAGTGAAAATCCAGAAGAGCCAAAACAAAAACAGAACTGTAGCCAGAATACTTAGTTTTCTGGTAGTCTGGTTTGTTTCAAGGATAAAATTTAGAACACTCAGAGCAGAGATTGCAAATTCATGATTTCTTAGCTCCATCATTCTTTGGAATGTATTTTGT
Organism: Tragulus kanchil; assembly: GCA_022376925.1. NCBI lineage: Eukaryota > Metazoa > Chordata > Mammalia > Artiodactyla > Tragulidae > Tragulus > Tragulus kanchil. The sequence goes on along the minus strand of JAIOJX010000025.1, from coordinate 156,825,993 downwards.
ATAGCTGACATAATGTTTGTCTACGTGATAGCCATTTATTTTCCTTTTTAATAATTTATCTCAGAAGCTTTGTGTAGTTTTCACCATTAGGGCCTTGCAAATGTTCTATTAAATTTGTCCTAGTGAGGGAGGAAAAAGCTCCTCTACCCTCTTAGGGTCAGTAATTGAGACCTGCAAATTAAACTGATAACAGATTAGCAGGAGAGAAGATTTATTACACATGCACATCAGGGCCTCACAGAGAAGAAGTCAAAACCCAAAGAAGCAGTTAGGCTTGAGAGCTTGTATGCTCTCTCTCTCTTTTTTTGGTTGCATCAGGTCTTAGTTTTGGTGTGTGGGCTTAGACGCCCATGGCATATGGGATCTTAGTTCCCCAACCAAGGTTTGAACCAGCATCCATCTCCTGCACTGGAGGGCTGATTCTTTACCACTGGACCACCTGGGAAGTCCTGTTAGTATGCCACCTTAAGAAAGGGTGAACAATTGTGTCCTGACTAGCCAAAGGAAAAGGATGGAAAACCGTGGGAGGCAACTGTATGAGGAAACAGGTTGATAGAGAAGGGTTATCTGTTGAAGTTTCTTCTGCAGAGCTAAGTTTGAGCTGTCACCTGTAAAGAGAGATATCTCTAAGGACAGTGGTTAAGAGTCCTTCTCCTCTTCCTGATTTGAGAGAGGACAGGAAGAAATACTTAAATTATTGTAAAGGATAATTCTTTATATTTTATTTCGCAGTTGTTTGTTGCTTATATATAGGAATACAATGGACATTTGTGTTTTGATCTTGTATCCTATTGGCTTGCATAATTCACTTAATCAACCAAGGTTGTTCTTTGTTTGATGGTAGGATTTTCTACATGCAGCCATCTCTGCAAGTGGTCAGTTTTTGTCATATGTTCTAAGTGTTTCTATTGAAATGATCCTATAATTTCCCTCCTTGATTCTGTCATTGTGTGAATTATATTAATTGACTCTTGGATTTTGAGCTAACTTTGTATTCTTAGGATAAACTTCATTTCGTCATGATGTATGACCCCTTTTGGATATGGCTGAATTTGGTTTACTAGTATGTTGTTAAGGATTATTGTTCTTCAAAAGCGGTTAGTTGTTCCATCATTCTTTGGAATGTATTTTGTATAGCTGACATAATGTTTGTCTACGTGATAGCCATTTATTTTCCTTTTTAATAATTTATCTCAGAAGCTTTGTGTAGTTTTCACCATTAGGGCCTTGCAAATGTTCTATTAAATTTGTCCTAGTGAGGGAGGAAAAAGCTCCTCTACCCTCTTAGGGTCAGTAATTGAGACCTGCAAATTAAACTGATAACAGATTAGCAGGAGAGAAGATTTATTACACATGCACATCAGGGCCTCACAGAGAAGAAGTCAAAACCCAAAGAAGCAGTTAGGCTTGAGAGCTTGTATGCTCTCTCTCTCTTTTTTTGGTTGCATCAGGTCTTAGTTTTGGTGTGTGGGCTTAGACGCCCATGGCATATGGGATCTTAGTTCCCCAACCAAGGTTTGAACCAGCATCCATCTCCTGCACTGGAGGGCTGATTCTTTACCACTGGACCACCTGGGAAGTCCTGTTAGTATGCCACCTTAAGAAAGGGTGAACAATTGTGTCCTGACTAGCCAAAGGAAAAGGATGGAAAACCGTAGGGAGGCAACTGTATGAGGAAACAGGTTGATAGAGAAGGGTTATCTGTTGAAGTTTCTTCTGCAGAGCTAAGTTTGAGCTGTCACCTGTAAAGAGAGATATCTCTAAGGACAGTGGTTAAGAGTCCTTCTCCTCTTCCTGATTTGAGAGAGGACAGGAAGAAATACTTAAATTATTGTAAAGGATAATTCTTTATATTTTATTTCGCAGTTGTTTGTTGCTTATATATAGGAATACAATGGACATTTGTGTTTTGATCTTGTATCCTATTGGCTTGCATAATTCACTTAATCAACCAAGGTTGTTCTTTGTTTGATGGTAGGATTTTCTACATGCAGCCATCTCTGCAAGTGGTCAGTTTTTGTCATATGTTCTAAGTGTTTCTATTGAAATGATCCTATAATTTCCCTCCTTGATTCTGTCATTGTGTGAATTATATTAATTGACTCTTGGATTTTGAGCTAACTTTGTATTCTTAGGATAAACTTCATTTCGTCATGATGTATGACCCCTTTTGGATATGGCTGAATTTGGTTTACTAGTATGTTGTTAAGGATTATTGTTCTTCAAAAAGCGTGTTGGTCTTTAGTTTTGTTAAAAAAAAAAAAAAAAAAAAACCTATGACCATTTGTTTCACTATAAAAGTGATTGGAAGCATATCTTTCTTTTCAGTTTTCTGAAAATTTGAATGATTGAGAAGCCATCTATACCTTGTGTTTTATTTGTGGGAAAATTATTAATAAAAAATTCAGTTACTTTGGCAGATATTTGGCTGTTTAGCATTTCTTTGTCAGTTTTGCTAGTTTTAAGTTTTATAGTAATTTGTCTTAAATTAAGCAGTTTGTCTTTAAGTCTTAATTTGTGTATTTCAGCCTAATTTGTTGAATTAATTGACAAAGAGTTGTTCATAGTAGTCTTATATTCTTTTAAATAATGGTAATCTGTAATAATCTTCCCTCTTTCAGTTCTAATAGTGATAATTTGCATTTTCTCTTTTGTTCCTGAATAATCTTTACCAATTTTCTTTTTATTTCTGATTTTATTTTTTATAAACTTTGATTTTCATTTCATGCCATTGATTTTTATGTATTTTCTTCATTTTCTGTTTCATTGACCTGTGCTCTTATATTTTCCTCTGTAGATCTGATTTGCTCTTCTTATTCTTGTTATTTTAAATGGAAATTTCGATTATTGTTTTCAATGTTTCTTATTTTCTACTATGAGTATTAAAAGCTATAAAGATCCTTTATATTATCAGTGCTTTAGGTTAAGACCTTTTATGTGTTTTGTTTTCATTATTACTTAGTTCTAAATGTTTTATAATTTTCTTTGTGATTCCCTCAGCTCATTTTGACTTTCTAAACTGGAGTTTCATTGGAGAATTATACTTTGATGCTTTTTTTTTTTAATTAATTAATTTATTTTTGTACATGTATGTTCCCAGATCAATCAGATGCATATCCCTTGCTTTTTGTTGTTATTCAGTTGCCCAGTTGTGTCGGGCCTCCCTGTGCCTCACCCTCCCCTGAAGTTATCCCAAGTTCATGTCCATTGCATCTGTGATGCCATTCAGCCATCTCATCATCTGACAATCCTTTGACTACTTGTATTCTTAGGATAAACTTCATTTCGTCATGATGTATGACCCCTTTTGGATATGGCTGAATTTGGTTTACTAGTATGTTGTTAAGGATTATTGTTCTTCAAAAAGCGTGTTGGTCTTTAGTTTTGTTAAAAAAAAAAAAAAAAAAAAACCTATGACCATTTGTTTCACTATAAAAGTGATTGGAAGCATATCTTTCTTTTCAGTTTTCTGAAAATTTGAATGATTGAGAAGCCATCTATACCTTGTGTTTTATTTGTGGGAAAATTATTAATAAAAAATTCAGTTACTTTGGCAGATATTTGGCTGTTTAGCATTTCTTTGTCAGTTTTGCTAGTTTTAAGTTTTATAGTAATTTGTCTTAAATTAAGCAGTTTGTCTTTAAGTCTTAATTTGTGTATTTCAGCCTAATTTGTTGAATTAATTGACAAAGAGTTGTTCATAGTAGTCTTATATTCTTTTAAATAATGGTAATCTGTAATAATCTTCCCTCTTTCAGTTCTAATAGTGATAATTTGCATTTTCTCTTTTGTTCCTGAATAATCTTTACCAATTTTCTTTTTATTTCTGATTTTATTTTTTATAAACTTTGATTTTCATTTCATGCCATTGATTTTTATGTATTTTCTTCATTTTCTGTTTCATTGACCTGTGCTCTTATATTTTCCTCTGTAGATCTGATTTGCTCTTCTTATTCTTGTTATTTTAAATGGAAATTTCGATTATTGTTTTCAATGTTTCTTATTTTCTACTATGAGTATTAAAAGCTATAAAGATCCTTTATATTATCAGTGCTTTAGGTTAAGACCTTTTATGTGTTTTGTTTTCATTATTACTTAGTTCTAAATGTTTTATAATTTTCTTTGTGATTCCCTCAGCTCATTTTGACTTTCTAAACTGGAGTTTCATTGGAGAATTATACTTTGATGCTTTTTTTTTTTAATTAATTAATTAATTAATTTATTTTTGTACATGTATGTTCCCAGATCAATCAGATGCATATCCCTTGCTTTTTGTTGTTATTCAGTTGCCCAGTTGTGTCGGGCCTCCCTGTGCCTCACCCTCCCCTGAAGTTATCCCAAGTTCATGTCCATTGCATCTGTGATGCCATTCAGCCATCTCATCCTCTGACAACCTCTTCTCCTTTTGCACTCAGTCTTTCCCAGCATCAGGGTCTTTTCCAGTGAGTCAGCTATTTGCATCAGGTGACCGAAATACTAGAGCTTCAGCTTCACCATCAGTCCTTCTAATGAGTATTCAGGGTCAGATTCCCTTAAGATTGACTGATTTAATCTCCTTGCTGTCCATGGGACTTTCAGGAGTCTTCTCCAGCCCCACACTTCAAAGGCATCAATGCTCTGCCTTCTTTATAGTCCAGCTCTCGCAATCGTGTGTGATCACTGGATAGACTGTAGCATTGATTATATGGACCTTTGTTGGCAGAGTAAGATCTCTGATTTTCGATAAACTGTTTAGGTTTTTCATAGCTTTCCTGCCAAAAAGCAATTGTCTTCTGATTTCATGACTGCAGTCACCATCCACAGTGGTTTTAGAGCCCAAGAAGAGGAAATCTGTTACTGCTTGCACTTTCAATTTGCCATGAAGTAATAAGGCTGGATGCCTTGGTCTTAGATTTTTAATATTTAGTTTTAAGCCAGCTCTTTCACTCTCCTCCTTCACACTCATCAGCAGGCTCTTTGTTTTCTGCCAGTAAAGTGGTATCATCATCGTATCTGAGGTTTGTTGATATTTCTCTTGCCTGTCTTAATTCCATCTTATAACTCAGCCAGCCTGGCACGTCTCGTGATGTGCTCGAACTATAGGTTAAATAAACAGCGTGGCAGCAGACAGCTCTGTTTTACTCCTTTCCTAATTCTGAACCAAACACTTTAAATGCTTAAGACATTTCTTTTTTCCTGTGCATGTATAATCAGACTGCTTTTGTAGCGTCCTTGGGAGAATTGAGAAAATAGTCCCTCAAGTAATTTTTGATCACCTGTCATACAAATGAGGAACTGTTTTAGAGAAATGTTCTATGGGTTATTTAAAAGTATTATGTGTGGTCAGAGAATATACTATACAGTGATTTCAATGTATTGAAACTTGCTTTATGGTCCAAAATATGGTTCATTTTGGTAGAAGTTCCATGCATAGGTAAAAGGAATATATTTTCTGCAGTTGTAGGGTGAGTGTTCCATAAATGTCAATTAAATTATGTTAATTAATAACGTTCAAGTCTTTTACGTCCTGACTGATTTTCTGTCTACTTTTCTAGCAAAGACTGAGAGAGATGAAATTTTACTAAATTTAACTATTTTTTGATCTCTTTTCCAGTGAGTCAGCTATTTGCATCAGGTGACCGAAATACTAGAGCTTCAGCTTCACCATCAGTCCTTCTAATGAGTATTCAGGGTCAGATTCCTTAAGATTGACTGATTTAATCTCCTTGCTGTCCATGGGACTTTCAGGAGTCTTCTCCAGCCCCACACTTCAAAGGCATCAATGCTCTGCCTTCTTTATAGTCCAGCTCTGCAATCGTGTGTGATCACTGGATAGACTGTAGCATTGATTATATGGACCTTTGTTGGCAGAGTAAGATCTCTGATTTTCGATAAACTGTTTAGGTTTTTCATAGCTTTCCTGCCAAAAAGCAATTGTCTTCTGATTTCATGACTGCAGTCACCATCCACAGTGGTTTTAGAGCCCAAGAAGAGGAAATCTGTTACTGCTTGCACTTTCAATTTGCCATGAAGTAATAAGGCTGGATGCCTTGGTCTTAGATTTTTAATATTTAGTTTTAAGCCAGCTCTTTCACTCTCCTCCTTCACACTCATCAGCAGGCTCTTTGTTTTCTGCCAGTAAAGTGGTATCATCATCGTATCTGAGGTTTGTTGATATTTCTCTTGCCTGTCTTAATTCCATCTTATAACTCAGCCAGCCTGGCACGTCTCGTGATGTGCTCGAACTATAGGTTAAATAAACAGCGTGGCAGCAGACAGCTCTGTTTTACTCCTTTCCTAATTCTGAACCAAACACTTTAAATGCTTAAGACATTTCTTTTTTCCTGTGCATGTATAATCAGACTGCTTTTGTAGCGTCCTTGGGAGAATTGAGAAAATAGTCCCTCAAGTAATTTTGATCACCTGTCATACAAATGAGGAACTGTTTTAGAGAAATGTTCTATGGGTTATTTAAAAGTATTATGTGTGGTCAGAGAATATACTATACAGTGATTTCAATGTATTGAAACTTGCTTTATGGTCCAAAATATGGTTCATTTTGGTAGAAGTTCCATGCATAGGTAAAAGGAATATATTTTCTGCAGTTGTAGGGTGAGTGTTCCATAAATGTCAATTAAATTATGTTAATTAATAACGTTCAAGTCTTTTACGTCCTGACTGATTTTCTGTCTACTTTTCTAGCAAAGACTAGGAGATGAGTTATGAAATTTTCAACTAATAATTATGAAGAGTCTCATTTTTTTTCTTCTGATCTCTTTTTGCTCCATTATATTTTGGAGCTCTGTTATGAGGTATATAAACATTTAGCATTATTATATATTCTTGCTGAATTGATCCTTTTATGTAATTAAATGTCCCTCTATTATCTTTGTTAGCATTCCTTGTTTTGTCTTCGTTCTGCTTTGTCTTTTGTTATTAATAGCTCTACCAGCTTTGCTGACACTAATGTTTTCAGGGTGTATGTTTCTTCTGTTCTGACCTCTGTCTTTATACTTAAAGTATGTTTCTTCTAAACGTCATATGGTTAGCTCTTCTCTTTTTATGCAGACTGTCAGTCTCTGCTTTTTAATTAGTGTATTTGATCCATTTTCACTTAATGTACTTATCAATATTTATGTTTGAGTCTGTCATCTTGCTAATTGTTTTGTGTTTGTCCTGTTCTGTTATTGCCCCTTTTCCCATTATTCTTGGATTTCAATAGATTGAGTATTTTTAATATTCCATTTTATTACCTCTGTTGGGGCTTCACAGACGTTGCAGTGGTAAAGGGATCCACCTGCCAGTGCAGGAGACACAGGCTCAATCACTGGGTCGGGAAGATCCCTTTGAGTAGGAAGTGGCGCAACCCACCCCAGTATTCTGTCTTAGAAAATTCCAAAGACAGAAGACGCCGGCAGGCTGCAGTCCATGGAGTTCCAAAGAGTCAGACACATGTAACTGAGCAAGAATGCACAGTATCCTGCTAAAAGTGACATTGCCTCTGTACACTGTTTCAGTCTTTTTTCTTTTCAAACTTTACTTCAGGTAGTAGTTATTGCTCTCTCTCAGGTTCATTGGTCCTTCTGCATTGTCATCCAATTCATTTTTAATAAGTACTTGTATTTTTCAGCTATGGAGCTTCTGTTTGGTCTTTTCAGTTTTATAGAATTTTATTTCTTGCTGTAATATGTTCACGTTTCTCTTTGTATCCTTGAACATATTTTAAAGAGTTTAAAAGTCTTGTCTACTCATTCCATGCCTGTTATGTCAAGATCTGTTTATATTTATGTCTCTTCCCCAGTTACAGCACATACTTTCTTTTTTGCAAGTCTATTTAAATTTTTATTTGATGCTATATAGTGTGACCGTTGGTCTTCCTTGATGGTGCTAGTGATAAAGATTCCACCTGCCAGTGCAGGAGAAAGCAAGAGACATGGGTTTGAGACATGGTCAAGAAGGAAATTGCAACCCACTCCAGTACTCTCATCTGAAAAGAGTCGAAAAGAGTTGGACACAACTGAACACAACATAACACTTAGTGTAATTATTGTATTGTCTTATGTCTAAATGTTATTGTCCTTTAGGAAGTATTGAATTTAATTTTGGCAGGCAGGTTGCTTGCAAATAAACTTCTTTCTTTTGAGACTTGTTTTGAAGCATTTCTTATGGCATCTTTCTAGTATTTATATGCTAAAGTTAGAGAAGCCTTACTCATTCATCTGTGTGACCTTTCTGGATTCTCAGGTGTTCAGTGAAATCCTTTCCCTCTCTGTTGAATCTCTTCTATCCCAACCCTGTAGGGGCCCCTGTAGTTGTTAGGTCATAATTCTGTAATAATTCTGTTCCTGGTTCTTCTCTCCAGTTTTCTGCCTCACAAATTTTAGCTTTCTCAGCTTCTGCCACCTTTGGTGTTTGTCTCTTGAACTATTAAATAGGACTTAAGGTATCTGCTTTGTTTTCCTCGAATAATGCTGGAAGTGCTAGGAAAATGTAGAAGTAGTAGGACTCACTTCTTTCTTTGCAATTATCATACCCCTGTTTTGTCTGTGGTCCATTGTATGAAGAAATGGAAAGCTTGGTCAAGTAGCAGTTACTTTTTGTAACTGTACACCATATAGTCACCTAGTTATTGTGCTGTGGTCTTGAGAGAATGAGTTTATCATTGGTCCTTCTGCATTGTCATCCAATTCATTTTTAATAAGTACTTGTATTTTTCAGCTATGGAGCTTCTGTTTGGTCTTTTCAGTTTTATAGAATTTTATTTCTTGCTGTAATATGTTCACGTTTCTCTTTGTATCCTTGAACATATTTTAAAGAGTTTAAAAGTCTTGTCTACTCATTCCATGCCTGTTATGTCAAGATCTGTTTATATTTATGTCTCTTCCCCAGTTACAGCACATACTTTCTTTTTTGCAAGTCTATTTAAATTTTTATTTGATGCTATATAGTGTGACCGTTGGTCTTCCTTGATGGTGCTAGTGATAAAGATTCCACCTGCCAGTGCAGGAGAAAGCAAGAGACATGGGTTTGAGACATGGTCAAGAAGGAAATTGCAACCCACTCCAGTACTCTCATCTGAAAAGAGTCGAAAAGAGTTGGACACAACTGAACACAACATAACACTTAGTGTAATTATTGTATTGTCTTATGTCTAAATGTTATTGTCCTTTAGGAAGTATTGAATTTAATTTTGGCAGGCAGGTTGCTTGCAAATAAACTTCTTTCTTTTGAGACTTGTTTTGAAGCATTTCTTATGGCATCTTTCTAGTATTTATATGCTAAAGTTAGAGAAGCCTTACTCATTCATCTGTGTGACCTTTCTGGATTCTCAGGTGTTCAGTGAAATCCTTTCCCTCTCTGTTGAATCTCTTCTATCCCAACCCTGTAGGGGCCCCTGTAGTTGTTAGGTCATAATTCTGTAATAATTCTGTTCCTGGTTCTTCTCTCCAGTTTTCTGCCTCACAAATTTTAGCTTTCTCAGCTTCTGCCACCTTTGGTGTTTGTCTCTTGAACTATTAAATAGGACTTAAGGTATCTGCTTTGTTTTCCTCGAATAATGCTGGAAGTGCTAGGAAAATGTAGAAGTAGTAGGACTCACTTCTTTCTTTGCAATTATCATACCCCTGTTTTGTCTGTGGTCCATTGTATGAAGAAATGGAAAGCTTGGTCAAGTAGCAGTTACTTTTTGTAACTGTACACCATATAGTCACTATATGTGCTGGGTTTTGAAGAGAGTTATACTGAAATAGACTGTGTGTGTGTTAGTCGTTTAGTCTTGTTCTAAGTTGTGGCAAACTCGCAATGAAGTATCTGTGGTGGCTAATGGAGTGTCATACCTTATAGTCTTACCTGTTCACTTGTAAACATATCTTGTACATGAAGTATTTACATAATAGAGTGTTGAGCAGTTTCATTGCAAATGCTTCTGACACAGTTGATTCCCAGTATTAGCTGTTCATAGCATACTGTGTTCTTATGGCAGCATTTAATATATTTAATGTTTCATAGTATGTTTTAAAGAGGTCTAAACATAGTGAGTGAAAAATTCTAAAAATTGCTCTCAGCTGCCTATGATTAGAAAAGTAAATACATTTTGAAGCAGTTTAAAATAAACTGTTTAAGGTTATTATTAATGGCAAACACTCTATTCTCAGGTTTTTAGGAATGAGAGGAAAACTTCATTAATTATAAAATTTCATAGAAAACTTAGAAATTATGAAAATGGTCCAAAGAAGGTTAACTGAGCAATACTATATATCTTTTTTCCCCTCACATTTTTTAAATTTATTTTTTAAAAGGCGTAATATTGCTTTATGATGTTGTATTGGTTTCTGCCATACAACAATGTAGATCAGGCATAAGTATACATATATCCCCTCTCTCTTGAGCTTCCCACCCCTTTAGGTCATCAGAGAGCACCAGTCTGGGCTCCCTGCTTAATATAGCAGCTTTTCACGAGCTGTGTATTTTCTACATAATAGTATATATTTGACCATGCTACTTTCTCCATTCATCCCATCTCTTGTCCTGGTTCTTCTCTCCAGTTTTCTGCCTCACAAATTTTAGCTTTCTCAGCTTCTGCCACCTTTGGTGTTTGTCTCTTGAACTATTAAATAGGACTTAAGGTATCTGCTTTGTTTTCCTCGAATAATGCTGGAAGTGCTAGGAAAATGTAGAAGTAGTAGGACTCACTTCTTTCTTTGCAATTATCATACCCCTGTTTTGTCTGTGGTCCATTGTATGAAGAAATGGAAAGCTTGGTCAAGTAGCAGTTACTTTTTGTAACTGTACACCATATAGTCACTATATGTGCTGGGTTTTGAAGAGAGTTATACTGAAATAGACTGTGTGTGTGTTAGTCGTTTAGTCTTGTTCTAAGTTGTGGCAAACTCGCAATGAAGTATCTGTGGTGGCTAATGGAGTGTCATACCTTATAGTCTTACCTGTTCACTTGTAAACATATCTTGTACATGAAGTATTTACATAATAGAGTGTTGAGCAGTTTCATTGCAAATGCTTCTGACACAGTTGATTCCCAGTATTAGCTGTTCATAGCATACTGTGTTCTTATGGCAGCATTTAATATATTTAATGTTTCATAGTATGTTTTAAAGAGGTCTAAACATAGTGAGTGAAAAATTCTAAAAATTGCTCTCAGCTGCCTATGATTAGAAAAGTAAATACATTTTGAAGCAGTTTAAAATAAACTGTTTAAGGTTATTATTAATGGCAAACACTCTATTCTCAGGTTTTTAGGAATGAGAGGAAAACTTCATTAATTATAAAATTTCATAGAAAACTTAGAAATTATGAAAATGGTCCAAAGAAGGTTAAATGAGCAATGCTATATATATTTTTTCCCCTCACATTTTTTAAATTTATTTTTTAAAAGGAGTAATATTGCTTTATGATGTTGTATTGGTTTCTGCCATACAACAATGTAGATCAGGCATAAGTATACATATATCCCCTCTCTCTTGAGCTTCCCACCCCTTTAGGTCATCAGAGAGCACCAGTCTGGGCTCCCTGCTTAATATAGCAGCTTTTCACGAGCTGTGTATTTTCTACATAATAGTATATATTTGACCATGCTACTTTCTCCATTCATCCCACTCTCTCCTTCCCCCACATCTATGTCTCCATTCCTTCCCTGAAAAAGGGTTCATCAATACTGTTTTTCAAGATTTCATATATTAATGTGTATTAATATACAGTATTTGTTTTTCTTTTTCTGATTTACTTCACTCTGTATAACAGGCTCTAGGTTCATCCAACTCACTAGAACTGACTCAGATTTGTTCTTTTTATGGCTGAGTAATATTCCACTGCATATATGTACCACATCTTCTTTATCCGTCCATCTATATATGGACTTCTAGATTGCTTCCATGTCCTGGCTGTTGTAAATAGTGCTGCAGTGAAAATTGGGGTCTGTGTGTCTTTTAGAATTGTGGCTTTCTCAGGGTATATGCCCAGTAGTGGAATTGGTGGGTCATATAGTAGATTTATTTCTAGTTTGTTTTTTATGGAATCTCCATCCTATTTTCTTTTTTTTTTAAATTTAAATTTTTATTTTTTGGCTATTCTGGGTTTTCACTGCTGCCACAGGCTCTTCTCTAGTTGCAGGGAGAGAGGGCTGCTCTCTGGACGAGGTGAGCAGGCTTTTTGTTGCGGTGAATTTTCTTATTGTGGAACACGGGCTCTAGGGCTCATGGGCTTCAAATAGGTGTGGCACATGGACTTGATAGTTGCGGCTCCTAGATTCTAGAGCACAGGCTCAATAACTGTGACTCAAAGGCTTAGTTGCTCTTCAGCGTGGGAACTTCCCAGATCAGGGTCAAACTGCTCCTAGCATTCTAGAGCGACCAGTGCTCAAAGTGTAAACTTCATTAATTAATGGCAAACACTCTATTCTCAGGTTTTTAGGAATGAGAGGAAAACTTCATTAATTATAAAATTTCATAGAAAACTTAGAAATTATGAAAATGGTCCAAAGAAGGTTAAATGAGCAATGCTATATATATTTTTTCCCCTCACATTTTTTAAATTTATTTTTTAAAAGGAGTAATATTGCTTTATGATGTTGTATTGGTTTCTGCCATACAACAATGTAGATCAGTCCTAAGTATACATATATCCCTCTCTTGAGCTTCCCACCCCTTTAGGTCATCAGAGAGCACCAGTCTGGGCTCCCTGCTTAATATAGCAGCTTTTCACGAGCTGTGTATTTTCTACATAATAGTATATATTTGACCATGCTACTTTCTCCATTCATCCCACTCTCTCCTTCCCCCACATCTATGTCTCCATTCCTTCCCTGAAAAAGGGTTCATCAATACTGTTTTTCAAGATTTCATATATTAATGTGTATTAATATACAGTATTTGTTTTTCTTTTTCTGATTTACTTCACTCTGTATAACAGGCTCTAGGTTCATCCAACTCACTAGAACTGACTCAGATTTGTTCTTTTATGGCTGAGTAATATTCCACTGCATATATGTACCACATCTTCTTTATCCGTCCATCTATATATGGACTTCTAGATTGCTTCCATGTCCTGGCTGTTGTAAATAGTGCTGCAGTGAAAATTGGGGTCTGTGTGTCTTTTAGAATTGTGGCTTTCTCAGGGTATATGCCCAGTAGTGGAATTGGTGGGTCATATAGTAGATTTATTTCTAGTTTGTTTTTTATGGAATCTCCATCCTATTTTCTTTTTTTTTTAAATTTAAATTTTTATTTTTTGGCTATTCTGGGTTTTCACTGCTGCCACAGGCTCTTCTCTAGTTGCAGGGAGAGAGGGCTGCTCTCTGGACGAGGTGAGCAGGCTTTTTGTTGCGGTGAATTTTCTTATTGTGGAACACGGGCTCTAGGGCTCATGGGCTTCAAATAGGTGTGGCACATGGACTTGATAGTTGCGGCTCCTAGATTCTAGAGCACAGGCTCAATAACTGTGACTCAAAGGCTTAGTTGCTCTTCAGCGTGTGGGAACTTCCCAGATCAGGGGTCAAACTTGCATCTCCTGCATTGGCAGGTGAACTCTTCACCATTGAGCTACTAGGGAAGTCTCTGTTTTCTGTAATGACATATTACTTTGCATTCTCACCAACAGTGTAAGAAAGTTCCCTTTTTTCCACATCCTCTCTAGCATTTATTGTTCTTAGATATTTTGATGATGGCCATTCTGACTAGTGTGAGGTGATACTCTCATTGTATTTTTTTTTTTTTTTTTAATTTGTTCTCCTGGGCTTCCCTGGTGGTCCAGTGAGTAAGGACACCGCCTTGCAGTGCAAGGAGCGCTGGTTCGATCCCTGGCCTGGGAAGATCCCACGTGCCACGGAGTGCCTGGACCAATGTGTCCAGCTAAGTTGGAACTCTGGAGTACATGTGCCCAGAGCCAGTGCTCTGACAGGAGAGGCCACTGCGATAGGAGGCCCACACAGGCCAAAGAACAAAGGCAAATGAATGAAAGATCAATAGAAGTGGCCCCCCAAAAAACACAATTGTCCTCTTTTTTTGTTGTTTTAATTTATTTTCATCCATCTTTATTCTTTGGTCTGTGTGGGCCTCCCATTGCAATGGCCTCTCTCTTTGCTCTGGATGCATGCACTCCAGTGTGCTGGCTTGTAATTGGACATACTAGTCCAGCTGCTCTGCAGCATGTGGTGGGATATTCCCTGGCCAGGGATGAAACCGGTGCCCCCTGCACTGCAAGGCGGACTCTTTACCCACTAGACCACCAGGGAAACCTAAATTAATTAATTTATTTTTGGCTGTGTTGGGCCTTTGTTTCTGCATGGGCTTTTCTATAGTTGTGGAGAGCTGGGACTTCTCTCTAGTTGTGGTTTGTGCAGTTTCTTCTCATGCTGTAGTTCACAGGCTCTAGGGTGTGCAGGCTTCAGTAGTTGTGGCTCCTTGACTCTAGAGCACAGGCTGTAGTTATGGTGCACGGGCTTAGTTGCTCCATGGGATGATTGAACTTGTGTCTCCTCCACTGATCCACCAGGGAAACCCTTGTCTTTGATTTCTTTCATCATTATCTTATAGTTTTCTGCCAGTTATTTTGTCTCTTTAGGTATTATTCTTTGGTGTTTTATTCTTGTTTTTCACTATGGAGAATAATGTTTGCTGTGGATTTGTCATACATGGCTCTTATGTTGAGGTATGTGCCTTCTGTGCCTACTTTCTGGAGAGTTTTTAAATGGGTGTTGAATTTTGTCAAAAGCTTTCCCTACATCTTTTACCATGATCATACGTTTTTTATTTTTTAATTTGTTAATATGGTGTGTCACATTGAATGATTGGCATATACTGAAGAATCCTTAATGTCCCTGGCATAAAAGCCCACTTGATTGTGAGGTGTGAGCCTTTTATTGTGTTACTGGATTCTATTTGCTAGAATTCATCCAAAAATGGTAGGTTGCACTTTTTTCTCAAGTGTACATGGAATATTCTCCAGGATGGATGGATCACATCTTCTGTAATTTTCAGTAGTTTTATGGTCTTCCAGTAGTCATATACAGATGTGAGAAATGGATCTTAAGGGAGGCAGGGCACCGGACAGCTGATGCTTTCAAACTGTGATGCTGGAGAAGGCTCTTGAGAGTTCCTTGGATGGTAAGGAGATAAAGCCAGTCCATCTTAAAGGATATCCATCCTCAATCCTTACTGGAAGAACTGTTGCTGAAGCTGAAGCTCCAGTATTTTGGCCACCTGATGTGAAGAGCTGACTCATTGGAAAAAAACCCTGATGCTGGGAAAACTGAAGGCAGAAAAAGGAAGGCAATCAGAGGATGCTATGGTTGGATGTCATCGCTGATGCAACGGACATGAACTTGGTCAAATGCCAGGAGATGGGAAAGGACAAGGAAGCTGGTGTGCCGTAGTCCATTGGGTTGCAAAGAGTTGGACATGACTGAGTGACTGAAAAACAGCAACAACAATCACTGATGAAGATAGATGCAAAAATCTCCTCATACATTATTTATATTTTGCTGTGTCCTTAGATATTTTCTGGAAGTATCAATTTAAATGTCAGTCTTTTTATTTTGCTATTATTAATAATACTACGGTGAGTGTTTTCCTTTGTATTTCAAAACTTCTAACAGATTTCTAGATCAGAGGATAGAATTTTGAAATTTTGTTAATAATATTAATATATATTAGTATAAAGGTTTTGAAGCATAAATATTTAACATTTGAATCTCAATCTTTTGTTAACATCTGATACATTTTTTTTTTTTTTAAGATTTATTTATTTACTTTTGGCGGGAGTCGGATTGGGGAGGGAGGGGAGTGGGCGGGCCACTTCTATTGGTCTTTCATTTCTCTGTCTTCATTCATCTTCGTTCTTTGGCTCCTGTGGGCCTCCCATCGCGGTGGCGTCTGTCGTTGCAGGGCACCGGCTCTGGGCGCATGCGCTCCAGAGCTCCGGCTTGGTGATTGGACACATCAGTCCAGCCGCTCCGCCGCACGTGGGATCTTCCCAGGCCAGGGCTTGAACGGGCGCCCCTTGCACTGTAAGGCAGTGTCCTTACCCACTGGACCACCAGGGGAAGCCCCATCTGATACATTTTTAATAGACTCTAGCATTTTACGCCCTAATTTTTAATATATATTCCTTGAGCTTTTTTCTATTCTTTTACACTTTTTTTTGAAAATAATTCTTCTGGTATTGCATAGTATTCTAGCTGAAGAATGTAACTTAATGTACATTTATATTGTTGGATATCTGGGTTACTTTTAGGTTTTCTAAAAAACATTTTTAAAATCTCAGTTGGCCGTTTTCTGAGGAAATGTGACTTTATTTTTTTTAGAGAATCTTTATGTATTGCTGTGAATCTTTGTCAAATGTGATAAATTTTTTCTGAGTTACTTACATTTTATATAAGGGTATCTTTTTATTTGCTAAACTTTTATATGTATATTTTTTTCTTTGTGAACAGTGTTTCTTTTATATTTAGAAAACCTTTCCTTTTCTGGAGATCAGATAATACTTATTCTACATGTTTTTTGATACAGCCCTACTAGAGTTTATTTTATATTGTGATACGTGATGTTCACAAAAAGTTAAGAATTTTAACTTTTTTTTCGCAGCACTAAGGTCATTTTGTATTCTAGGATATCTGTTCTTTATAGAATCAATTTCTTTTTTACTAGGATTGACTAACTCCTATGAATAATCCTTGAATAAAAACAGTTTGTAGTTAAACTTGAACACTAGTCCCTGAAAAGAATACATTGTTATATGGTGGACTGATACAGTCCAACCCCTGATGGAAAGCAGAGTGTGATCCTGGTGTTGGTCGAGGTGGGGACATCTGAGATGCAGAGGTGGATGCTTGATTACAAGAGTACAATGATCCAGCTTTATTCCTCAGTGCCTAGCATACTGCCTGAGCACTTTATAAGTATTTTGATGTGTTTGTTTAATAACAGAGAGAGCATGAGAAAGACTGATGCCCTTTATGTGATTTAGAAAATGTTTGAATGTTTTTGCCATTAACTTTAGTAAACAAAATCTAATGGCATTTAGAGCCTTTCAATTAAGAGAGGTTGTTTTTGTCTTCATATATAAGCTACGTTCATGATGGAATTATTAACCTTTATCTTTTGAGCAGTGGTTTAACTTGCGTCTTGCATTTGTATTACCGAGGGAGCTTTTAGAAATTCTTATGCCCAAGGCGAACTCCTGTGTGATTAAATCAAATATCTGCGGATATGACTGAGGCATTAGTACTTTTTCTGTTAATTCTAGTGGTGAGAACTACTGTTCTAAGACTGTGGATAAAGAATATAAAGCAATATGCCCCCTAACTCTAAATGTGTTAGTCAATTTGGGCTTCTATAACAAAGTACCATAGATTGAGTGATTATCTTTGTCAAAATTTAAAGGGGGAAATGAAAATCTTTATGTATTGCTGTGAATCTTTGTCAAATGTGATAAATTTTTCTGAGTTACTTACATTTTATATAAGGGTATCTTTTTATTTGCTAAACTTTTATATGTATATTTTTTTCTTTGTGAACAGTGTTTCTTTTATATTTAGAAAACCTTTCCTTTTCTGGAGATCAGATAATACTTATTCTACATGTTTTTTGATACAGCCCTACTAGAGTTTATTTTATATTGTGATACGTGATGTTCACAAAAAGTTAAGAATTTTAACTTTTTTTTCGCAGCACTAAGGTCATTTTGTATTCTAGGATATCTGTTCTTTATAGAATCAATTTCTTTTTTACTAGGATTGACTAACTCCTATGAATAATCCTTGAATAAAAACAGTTTGTAGTTAAACTTGAACACTAGTCCCTGAAAAGAATACATTGTTATATGGTGGACTGATACAGTCCAACCCCTGATGGAAAGCAGAGTGTGATCCTGGTGTTGGTCGAGGTGGGGACATCTGAGATGCAGAGGTGGATGCTTGATTACAAGAGTACAATGATCCAGCTTTATTCCTCAGTGCCTAGCATACTGCCTGAGCACTTTATAAGTATTTTGATGTGTTTGTTTAATAACAGAGAGAGCATGAGAAAGACTGATGCCCTTTATGTGATTTAGAAAATGTTTGAATGTTTTTGCCATTAACTTTAGTAAACAAAATCTAATGGCATTTAGAGCCTTTCAATTAAGAGAGGTTGTTTTTGTCTTCATATATAAGCTACGTTCATGATGGAATTATTAACCTTTATCTTTTGAGCAGTGGTTTAACTTGCGTCTTGCATTTGTATTACCGAGGGAGCTTTTAGAAATTCTTATGCCCAAGGCGAACTCCTGTGTGATTAAATCAAATATCTGCGGATATGACTGAGGCATTAGTACTTTTTCTGTTAATTCTAGTGGTGAGAACTACTGTTCTAAGACTGTGGATAAAGAATATAAAGCAATATGCCCCCTAACTCTAAATGTGTTAGTCAATTTGGGCTTCTATAACAAAGTACCATAGATTGAGTGGTTTGTAAAGAGAAATTCGCATTTCATAGTTTTGGAGGCTGAACGATCTCCAGGTGCCAGCATGGTGTCAGGTTCTACTGGGGACCCTCTTCCAGGTTGCAGACAGCCAACTTTTTGTATTCTCATGTAGTGAAGCACAAAAAGAGGAAGCAGGCTCTCTTCTGACTCTTATAAGGTCACAAATCCTATGAATGAGGGCTCCATCCTCATGAAATCTAATCTTATCAGTTCTCAAAGGCTTCGCCTCTAATATCATTACATTGTGAGGTAGACTTCAACATATGAGTTTAGAGGAGATGCAAAGATTTTAGCCCGTAGCACCAAGGATTAAATGCTGAATAGAAACAGCCCTTCAAATTTGTTGACACTTTCTAAAAAAATTCAGAAGAGGAGATTCTGTAGTCTCTTATGATAAGACTTTTCAATGCTTAAATAATCTGGACAAAAGTGTTCTTTCTGTCTTTATAATACAAACCTATTTTGTTCTGTAATCAGTGCAGACAGATACAAAAGCTCTCTTGTGTTTCTTTTCTAAGATTGTGAGATTCTTAATGGGTTAAAAATATGTCAGTCTCTCTTAGCATAAGAACAGTTTTAGTGGTTGATGTTTTTCTTGCTTCAAAAGTATATATACCATACTGAATGAATCTTCATTAAAATAGTATTCCTCTAGATGAAAAAGATAATGGATATAATCTGTTGTCAGAAATATTTTTAAGGTGATAAAAAAAATATGGAAAGCATGTAAATGTATTTCAAGGTCTCAAAATAAAGGACTTGTTGAAGTTGATGGACTTGATATAATTTAATGACATAATTCAACTAGTATTTATTGACTGCCTCCTTGGAGTACCTCCCTTGGTTTAGAATACAGCTGTGAAAAAGATATATAAAGTTAAATAATGCAAGCTAATATCATTAATTCTATTAAAAACTGAAGTCAAGGTGATGTAGATGGACCATGACAAATACGAGGAGGAGGGCTTATAGGGTCAAAAAATCCTACTCGAAGGAATGACAAATGTGTTAGTCAATTTGGGCTTCTATAACAAAGTACCATAGATTGAGTGGTTTGTAAAGAGAAATTCGCATTTCATAGTTTTGGAGGCTGAACGATCTCCAGGTGCCAGCATGGTGTCAGGTTCTACTGGGGACCCTCTTCCAGGTTGCAGACAGCCAACTTTTTGTATTCTCATGTAGTGAAGCACAAAAAGAGGAAGCAGGCTCTCTTCTGACTCTTATAAGGTCACAAATCCTATGAATGAGGGCTCCATCCTCATGAAATCTAATCTTATCAGTTCTCAAAGGCTTCGCCTCTAATATCATTACATTGTGAGGTAGACTTCAACATATGAGTTTAGAGGAGATGCAAAGATTTTAGCCCGTAGCACCAAGGATTAAATGCTGAATAGAAACAGCCCTTCAAATTTGTTGACACTTTCTAAAAAAATTCAGAAGAGGAGATTCTGTAGTCTCTTATGATAAGACTTTTTCAATGCTTAAATAATCTGGACAAAAGTGTTCTTTCTGTCTTTATAATACAAACCTATTTTGTTCTGTAATCAGTGCAGACAGATACAAAAGCTCTCTTGTGTTTCTTTTCTAAGATTGTGAGATTCTTAATGGGTTAAAAATATGTCAGTCTCTCTTAGCATAAGAACAGTTTTAGTGGTTGATGTTTTTCTTGCTTCAAAAGTATATATACCATACTGAATGAATCTTCATTAAAATAGTATTCCTCTAGATGCAAAAGATAATGGATATAATCTGTTGTCAGAAATTTTTTTAAGGTGATAAAAAAAATATGGAAAGCATGTAAATGTATTTCAAGGTCTCAAAATAAAGGACTTGTTGAAGTTGATGGACTTGATATAATTTAATGACATAATTCAACTAGTATTTATTGACTGCCTCCTTGGAGTACCTCCCTTGGTTTAGAATACAGCTGTGAAAAAGATATATAAAGTTAAATAATGCAAGCTAATATCATTAATTCTATTAAAAACTGAAGTCAAGGTGATGTAGATGGACCATGACAAATACGAGGAGGAGGGCTTATAGGGTCAAAAAATCCTACTCGAAGGAATGACAAATTTAAATAGAAACCTGAATGTTCAGAAGAATCTTAATGAGTTGTAGACAGAGAGGGCACTGTAATTGTACATTTCTAGGGTATGCCTCTACAGTTAATTTTTTAAAAAAATTTTTATTGAGTTTTATCTTTACTTTTTTTTTATCTTTACATTTTTGACTATGCTGGGTCTTGATTGCTGCGTACAGGCCTTCTCTAGTTGGGGAGAGCAGGGGGTACTCTCTTGCAGTGCACGGGCTTCTCACTGTGGTGGCTTGTTTTGTTGAGCACAGGCTCTGGGGTGTGCAGCCTGCAGTAGTTGCGGCATGTGGGCTCTGGAACACAAGCTCAGGAGTTGTCACGCACTGGCTTAGTTGCCCTGCGGCATGTGGAACCTTCCTGGACCAGGGATTGAACTCATGTCCCCATCATTGGCAGGCAGGATTTTTAACCACTGAACCACCTGGGAAATTGTACAGTTAATGTTATGAAGGGAACTAGAAGAGGTTGAATTTATGATGCTCTTTTATATAAAATAATTGAAAATTGAGAAAATATAAACAGATGACTTCATGCTGGAAGGTGTCTGGTGTCCTATTGCTTTATCCTGCCGAATTTTTCTTTTCTTTTCTTTTTTTTCCTTCTTTTAAATTTTTTTTTCTTTTGTTTCTTTTTATGCCAGATTCCTCCCCCCCCACCCACCATTTTTTCCCCTCTCACTTTGCTTGTCTCCTATTTTCACCCACCTCTGTTATCATAATGAGGCAGATGGAGCTGCAAATAGAATGTGTTGGGAAAAGAATGATTAATTTTTAGAATACACTAAAGCTACTTTATCTTGGTTTGGCTCACAGGAAGGAAGAGTTGTTAAGATCTTTGATATCAAACTCTTCAAATTCTTATGTATCCTTTTTATTGTGTGCTCAGTTGCTCAGTCCTGTCTTAACTCTTATGATTGCCTTGTTAATTTTCCAAATATGGAATGGTGCCATCCCTACTGAATACAGCTGTGAAAAAGATATATAAAGTTAAATAATGCAAGCTAATATCATTAATTCTATTAAAAACTGAAGTCAAGGTGATGTAGATGGACCATGACAAATACGAGGAGGAGGGCTTATAGGGTCAAAAAATCCTACTCGAAGGAATGACAAATTTAAATAGAAACCTGAATGTTCAGAAGAATCTTAATGAGTTGTAGACAGAGAGGGCACTGTAATTGTACATTTCTAGGGTATGCCTCTACAGTTAATTTTTTAAAAAAATTTTTATTGAGTTTTATCTTTACTTTTTTTTTATCTTTACATTTTTGACTATGCTGGGTCTTGATTGCTGCGTACAGGCCTTCTCTAGTTGGGGAGAGCAGGGGGTACTCTCTTGCAGTGCACGGGCTTCTCACTGTGGTGGCTTGTTTTGTTGAGCACAGGCTCTGGGGTGTGCAGCCTGCAGTAGTTGCGGCATGTGGGCTCTGGAACACAAGCTCAGGAGTTGTCACGCACTGGCTTAGTTGCCCTGCGGCATGTGGAACCTTCCTGGACCAGGGATTGAACTCATGTCCCCATCATTGGCAGGCAGGATTTTTAACCACTGAACCACCTGGGAAATTGTACAGTTAATGTTATGAAGGGAACTAGAAGAGGTTGAATTTATGATGCTCTTTTATATAAAATAATTGAAAATTGAGAAAATATAAACAGATGACTTCATGCTGGAAGGTGTCTGGTGTCCTATTGCTTTATCCTGCCGAATTTTTCTTTTCTTTTCTTTTTTTTCCTTTTTAAAAATTTTTTTTTCTTTTTGTTTCTTTTTATGCCAGATTCCTCCCCCCCCACCCACCATTTTTTCCCCTCTCACTTTGCTTGTCTCCTATTTTCACCCACCTCTGTTATCATAATGAGGCAGATGGAGCTGCAAATAGAATGTGTTGGGAAAAGAATGATTAATTTTTAGAATACACTAAAGCTACTTTATCTTGGTTTGGCTCACAGGAAGGAAGAGTTGTTAAGATCTTTGATATCAAACTCTTCAAATTCTTATGTATCCTTTTTATTGTGTGCTCAGTTGCTCAGTCCTGTCTTAACTCTTTGCGATCCCATGGACCATTGCCTGTTGTCCATGAAATTTTCCAGGCAAGAATAGTGGAATGGGTTGCCATCCCTACTCCAGGGAATCTTCTGACCCAGATATAATTAATTATTTGTGTGGCTGCACTGAGTCTTAATGACTGCACCTGTGCCGTCTCTAGTTGCAGTGAGTGGAGGCTGCTCTCTAGTTTTGGTGTGCTGACTTCTCTTGTTATGGAGCGCTAGCTCTAGTTGTAGCAGTTGGCCTCAGTAGTTGCTGCTCTAGGACTCTAGACCATGGGCTCTGTAGTTGTGGCTCATGTGCCCTAGTGCACAGACTTAGTAATTGTGGCTAGTTGTTCTGCAGCACATGGAATTTTCCCAGGCCAGGGACTGAACCTGTGTTCCCTGCATTGGTGGGCAGATTCTTTACCTCTGGATCACCAGAGAAGTCCAAGACATTCTTTATCTGTGGTGTTCTAATTAGAGTCGCTTTAATCCATTTGAGTGGAGTGTTCTCAGTCCTATTTTTTCCCCCAAGTAGTATTATCTTTAATGTGCTATTTTGCAGAATGTGACATTTGTCAGGATGCATTTAGTGTGTTTAAAGCACAATTGTCTATGCTGTAAACATTACATAAACCTTAATTCCCATAATGTAAATAGTATTCACTATATGATTATAGGAATATAAGACTTCAGTGATATTTGCATAGTGACCACTGTCCCACTTTCTACCACAAGAACTCTTCTTATTGTGGGTGGGATATATTGGCAACACAAAATCGAACAGCTGTTGCTGCTCAGTTTAGGGTAATTGGTTAGGAGTTGGAGGCTAAAAGGGTCCTATTCAGAATATATCTTGAGTTCTTAATAACCAGCAGACAAATAGAAACTTCTAGTTAGAGAATACTTAAAAAATTTTCTGAAAATTGAATGTATTAATTTTTTTCAGACATTTTAAATGTAGTAAGCAAAATATGCTGTATCTGTGACATTTGATATGTGAAGTGCTATGGTGGAAACAATTAGTAAAGGCATACACCCTACCAGCCAGGAGTTTCTGATCTCATCATTAGGATTCATACAGATTAATTAGCTAAAGAATATCTGAGTTGAATTGGTCATGAAGATTCTTTTAATACTTTAGATGATAATTTTAATCTTTGTAATTTAAGATACTTAAATTTCATATTTGCTTAACTCACTGCAAAATAGTACTATTCCTAGGATGAAGACTTTTGTGGAAACACTGTGTGACTCAAACTGAATTATTGCTACTTCTTGTCTGCCAGCAGACAATAAAATCATTAAGAAAGATTTCATTGGGGAAATCAAGATAGGACAAGTAAAATCCTAACAAAGTATTAGCAATATATAAACAAGGTTATACATCATGAGCATATGGTGTGTATTCTAGAAATGCAAAGATGCTTTAACATTTACTAATCAATCAGTGTAATTCACTACATTTGCATACTTGAGAACAAAAATTGTTTTACAGTCTCAGTATATGTACAAAAAGAATTTGGCAAAATTCAGCATGCATTGTTGATGAAAATTCAGCAGGCTAGGAACATAAGAGAATTCTTATGTTTCTTGAGAATTTTTTTAATTTGATAAAGTATATTTTTGAAAAACCTATAATTAATGTCATACTTCATGATGAGAATGAATGTTTTCCCTTAAGATTGAGAACAAAGCAGAGTTGTCCATTCTCATCAATCCTACTTATTATAGTACTGGAGATCCTAGTCAGGTAAGCTGAAAAGAAAAAAGGCCAGAAATTGGAAAGAAACAAATACTGTAAAACATCTTTCTTCATAAATGACATGGTTGTCTATGTACAAAATCTGATGGAATCTATAAAAAAGAATACTAGAACTAATCAATGAACTTAAGGTCTCATATTTTATAAGGAATGAACATTTGGAAAATGAAACATTTTTAAAGTGTCAAACATAAAATAATTAAGGATAAGTAAAGTGTGTATATATGTGTGTGTATATATGTATCTATATATATATATAGCTTATGTACTGGAAACTATAAAACATTTGTAAGAGAAATCAGTGATCTAAGTAAGTGAAAATGTGTATCCTTGATTCATAATTCAGAAGACTCAATCCTATTAAGATGTCATTCCCCTCCCTTTCATCCCTCAAGAATGGCCTGTGGCATAATCCCAATCAAAATTCTACCAGGCCTTTCTCTTTTTTTTGCTGATAGAAATCAACAAACTGTTTATACTGTCTATAGAAAAGACTCTAGAATAGCCAGAGCGGTTTTGAAAAACAAGAACAAAGTTGTATTTTAAAACTTTTTATTATAAAGCTATATTAATTAAGACACTGTAGTTTTGATGAATGTATAGCCGTGTAGATTTATAGCATATAGTTTAGAGGAAGTGCATATCTGATGAATTTATTTTTCACAAAGGTGCCAAGGAACCTTATCTCAATAGGAAAAAAAAATAGTTTTCTCAGTAAATAGTGCTGGAACATTTGGACATACATTTACAAAGGGAACTTCAACTCTTGCTTGTACTTGATGCAAAAACAAAAATTGACTTTGATTATAAATCTAGATATAAAAGATAAAACAGTGCAATTTCTAGAAGAGAACAGAAAATCTTTGTGACCTTGGATTAGTCAGAAATAAAGCACAAAAAATGCAAAAATGGTAATTTGAACTTAGCAAACTTAGAAAACTTCTGTTCTTCTAAAGCTATTGAAAAGAAAAAAAGGCATCAGTTTGTAGAAAAACTGCAAACCACATATCTGATAAATGGTTGAATCCTGGCTACATTAAGGATTCTCACAACTCAATAATGAGGACACAAACAGCTAAATAAAAATTGAAGAAAATGTATTTTAACAGATACTTTATGAAATAAAATACATTGATGGCAGTTAAGCAGAGGGAAAGATGCTCAGCATCATTCACTATCCACTAAGGAATTTCAGGAGTAAAATAAAATGTTATTTTATCCTAGTATCAATAGCTAGAGAGGAGGAATAAAAGAAAGGAAAAACTATACCAAATACTACTGAGAATCCAAAGCATCCAGACCTCTTATATATTGCAGCTGGGAAAGCAAAATGGTACTGTAATTTTGAAAAGTCTTGATTTTTTTTTTTAGTAAATTTAAAAACACACTAATATTTTTCTCTTGTATTTATCCAAAGGAAGTGAAAACATGGCCACATAAATCCTTGTACGCAAATGCTCATTAGTTAATGAACAGTTAAACAAAGTTATACCTATATGATATATAGGTATATCTATATGATGGAGTTATACCTATATGATGTTATACCTATATGATGGAATGGTACTCAGCAATAAAAGGGAATGAAGTGCTGATACATGCTATGAGTAGATGGATCTTAAAGCCATTGTGCATTTGTGAAAGAGACTGCTAAAACCTCTGAATAACTTCATTTCCTTCTGGAGAAGAGAAAATGAAAGTAACAGAAAACATGATTAGTAGGGTAGTGGTAAGGGACTGCCTGCCTATAAAGCAACAGGAGAAATGTTTGAATATAAAAATATTGTGAATATAAAAATATTGTCTATTTTGATTGTGGTGATATTTATACAACTATATGTTTTCCAGTATCTGTAGATTTATACAACTAAAAATGGGTGGATTTTATTCTAAATTAGACTTTGATAAACCTGACTTTCAAAAAATTAAATTGGACACAAAAGCCAAAGAATGGAGGGAAATGTAAGTGTTCTCCTGATTTTACCTCTCTTGGGAAAACAAGCAGTTGCTTTAACCAAATCTTAAAATGACTTAATATTGGTACCAAGGCTTTTTTCATGTATTTAAAAAATAATTAGGTTACAGGTGCACTTCAGACTGAATTACATATAATAGCAATTTAATCCTGTATACTTCAGAATAATACAAATTGTTTTGATACTTCTTTTGTAATTATTGTTAGAAATATAGATACAAGTTATACTTGGTATTTTTGAGGATCTAAAATTTAAGTTATTAAATTTTCTTTGGAGATGTAAATTAATAAATTATTTGCCAAGATTGCACAGTAAGAAACTATGTGGTCCTTTTATTGTTTCTAAAGGTAAGGAATAGAGTATAGAAGAGTACAGACAAGTAAACACATAACAGTTCTCTCATTGATTTCACTTCTTGATTACCACTGTTAATCACTTGGGTTTATATATCTGGACATTTTTTGTTCTTGAATATACATATATTTTGTTTTTAATCAACTTAAGCAGACGATTCCATGCCTGCTGTTACGAGGTTACATTTTTCACCTAATGAAATGTAATATTGATATCTTTCCGCATCAGTATTTATGTATTCATTCAGCAAATACTTTTAAGTTTAAAGTTAATGTTTTTAAGGCACTGTTCTTTTGACAAAGGACAAAGCAAGGAGCAAGGTGTGGTCCTTGCGTAAGTGAGTTTATATTCAAATAAGATAATAAACAAGTTGGGAAATCTCACTGTATTGTTAAGCTTCATAAAGATCATGAAGTCTAAAGAGATGAAAAGTAAAGGGACTGGATAAGTACATTGTGATAGTCATGATGTAAGTCTATATATAGATCTACTTTATTCTTCAGATGGTTGCTCATTGTTTTGTAGTATAACTTATTTACCTATTCTCTTGGTGGGTATATGGATTGCTTAGATTTTTTCTGTTATAATCTGTACTGTAGTAATGTCTCTCTATCTCTGTGTATACACACACACACAAACACACACACACACACACACATATCTTACATGTACAAGTATTTCTACAGACTAAAATCTTATAAGGAAAATTGCATTTTTAAATGTTGACTATAGAGTCAACCAGATTAGTCCCCAAAATAGACATTCTCTATCAATGGATAAAAAATAATACCTCATTTTAATTTGTATTTACCTGATTACCAGTGAAGTCAAGTGTATTTGCTGGTCATTTGTTCTGTCTTGTGTTAATTACCTACTCATATGATTTTGCCTATTGTGAGGTTTGCCTATAGTATAACCATCATATTTTATAATACTTTCTGCTAACCTGTCGATTGTCTCACTTTATGGAATCTTTGGATTTTTCATTTTTATACTGTCAAAATCTCAGTCTTTTCCTTCCTAGCTTCTAGGTTTTGTGTCTTTCCAAAAAAGTCTTCTTATAGTAATTTAGTCTCTTTTGTTTTCTTCTATTATTCAGTTTTATTTATGTTTCTAGTAGATTTTAATTCATCTGGAATTTTTAAAATATATGTTCTATAGCTGAGACCTAACAAAATTTTTCAGTTTTGTAACCATTCTCCCAAAGTAGTTTATTGAACAATATGTCTTTTTTTCCCCCACTGATTACCATCTCTATCATATTTTAAAAGTCCAAAAAATATTTGTTCTGGATTTAATACTCCCATTGTTTTGATGATTGTCATTTTATATTTGACATCTGGTAGGGCACCCCTCCCCATTGTCTTTTTCAAAATTTTTTTGGCAATTTCTGTGTATTTTCTCTTCCAGATGAACTTTAGAATCAACATGTCAAGTTCCATTAAAAATCCTTTGGGGTTTTGATTGGAAGTGCATTGAATTTACAGATTAATTTGGGGAGAATTGACATCTTTACACTATTGAATCTTCCCATCCAGGAACATGGTATGCCTCTCCATTTCTTCAGGTGTTCAGTAGAGAAAGTTTGAAAAGTAAAGGGACTGGATAAGTACATTGTGATAGTCATGATGTAAGTCTATATATAGATCTACTTTATTCTTCAGATGGTTGCTCATTGTTTTGTAGTATAACTTATTTACCTATTCTCTTGGTGGGTATATGGATTGCTTAGATTTTTTCTGTTATAATCTGTACTGTAGTAATGTCTCTCTATCTCTGTGTATACACACACACACAAACACACACACACACACACATATCTTACATGTACAAGTATTTCTACAGACTAAAATCTTATAAGGAAAATTGCATTTTTAAATGTTGACTATAGAGTCAACCAGATTAGTCCCCAAAATAGACATTCTCTATCAATGGATAAAAAATAATACCTCATTTTAATTTGTATTTACCTGATTACCAGTGAAGTCAAGTGTATTTGCTGGTCATTTGTTCTGTCTTGTGTTAATTACCTACTCATATGATTTTGCCTATTGTGAGGTTTGCCTATAGTATAACCATCATATTTTATAATACTTTCTGCTAACCTGTCGATTGTCTCACTTTATGGAATCTTTGGATTTTTCATTTTTATACTGTCAAAATCTCAGTCTTTTCCTTCCTAGCTTCTAGGTTTTGTGTCTTTCCAAAAAAGTCTTCTTATAGTAATTTAGTCTCTTTTGTTTTCTTCTATTATTCAGTTTTATTTATGTTTCTAGTAGATTTTAATTCATCTGGAATTTTTAAAATATATGTTCTATAGCTGAGACCTAACAAAATTTTTCAGTTTTGTAACCATTCTCCCAAAGTAGTTTATTGAACAATATGTCTTTTTTTCCCCCACTGATTACCATCTCTATCATATTTTAAAAGTCCAAAAAATATTTGTTCTGGATTTAATACTCCCATTGTTTTGATGATTGTCATTTTATATTTGACATCTGGTAGGGCACCCCTCCCCATTGTCTTTTTCAAAATTTTTTTGGCAATTTCTGTGTATTTTCTCTTCCAGATGAACTTTAGAATCAACATGTCAAGTTCCATTAAAAATCCCTTTGGGATTTTGATTGGAAGTGCATTGAATTTACAGATTAATTTGGGGAGAATTGACATCTTTACACTATTGAATCTTCCCATCCAGGAACATGGTATGCCTCTCCATTTCTTCAGGTGTTCTTTTATGTCCTTTAGTAAATTTTATTGGTTTTTTTTTTTTTCATGTAGGTCTTACATTTTTCTTGTTAGGTTTATTCCTGGGTATTATTTTTGTTTTCATTGTGAATTACATCTTTTCTTCTATTTTGCACTTTCTTTTTCAATTAGTTGTTGCTAGTATATAGGAAACTTGTTGATTTTTATATG
This sequence comes from Tragulus kanchil, assembly GCA_022376925.1. NCBI lineage: Eukaryota > Metazoa > Chordata > Mammalia > Artiodactyla > Tragulidae > Tragulus > Tragulus kanchil. The sequence continues at coordinate 156,796,404 of JAIOJX010000025.1, read as the reverse complement.
TTAATCTTACCATTTACTTAATTTTCAATGGAGTCTCTTGAAATTTCAAGGAAGATGATTACATTTTCTGCAAATGATGGCATTTTGTTGTTTCCATTTTTCAGTATTTTTACTTCTTTATTTTTTGTTTTGTTTTCTGGTCTTATTGAATTGGGTAGGTTTCCAGATGTGTTCTCTACTAGTTCTGATTTGAGCATCTTTTCTGATTTAAATGGAATGCTTCTAATATTTACACTTTTACCTTTATATATGCCTTAGATTTCTGATAAAATACATTATCAGGAACAGATGTGTCCTTAGCTGAACAAGTATTTTCATGGTAAAATACACTGTTTTATTGTGTGTTTTTGTTGTGATGATACACATTCTTTTCACCTCTAGCATTTTAATGTAGTGAATTACATTAATATATTTGCCTAATATTGGTAATGGTGTTTCTGCTTTTAGCATTTTTTGGCAAGTATTTGGATCTGGAATTTTTAAAATATATGTTCTATAGCTGAGACCTAACAAAATTTTTCAGTTTTGTAACCATTCTCCCAAAGTAGTTTATTGAACAATATGTCTTTTTCCCCACTGATTACCATCTCTATCATATTTTAAAAGTCCAAAAAATATTTGTTCTGGATTTAATACTCCCATTGTTTTGATGATTGTCATTTTATATTTGACATCTGGTAGGGCACCCCTCCCCATTGTCTTTTTCAAAATTTTTTTGGCAATTTCTGTGTATTTTCTCTTCCAGATGAACTTTAGAATCAACATGTCAAGTTCCATTAAAAATCCCTTTGGGATTTTGATTGGAAGTGCATTGAATTTACAGATTAATTTGGGGAGAATTGACATCTTTACACTATTGAATCTTCCCATCCAGGAACATGGTATGCCTCTCCATTTCTTCAGGTGTTCTTTTATGTCCTTTAGTAAATTTTATTGGTTTTTTTTTTTTTCATGTAGGTCTTACATTTTTCTTGTTAGGTTTATTCCTGGGTATTATTTTTGTTTTCATTGTGAATTACATCTTTTCTTCTATTTTGCACTTTCTTTTTCAATTAGTTGTTGCTAGTATATAGGAAACTTGTTGATTTTTATATGTTAATCTTACCATTTACTTAATTTTCAATGGAGTCTCTTGAAATTTCAAGGAAGATGATTACATTTTCTGCAAATGATGGCATTTTGTTGTTTCCATTTTTCAGTATTTTTACTTCTTTATTTTTTGTTTTGTTTTCTGGTCTTATTGAATTGGGTAGGTTTCCAGATGTGTTCTCTACTAGTTCTGATTTGAGCATCTTTTCTGATTTAAATGGAATGCTTCTAATATTTACACTTTTACCTTTATATATGCCTTAGATTTCTGATAAAATACATTATCAGGAACAGATGTGTCCTTAGCTGAACAAGTATTTTCATGGTAAAATACACTGTTTTATTGTGTGTTTTTGTTGTGATGATACACATTCTTTTCACCTCTAGCATTTTAATGTAGTGAATTACATTAATATATTTGCCTAATATTGGTAATGGTGTTTCTGCTTTTTAGCATTTTTTTGGCAAGTATTTGGATACTTGCAGTATTGGATATTGAATTGTGCCAGGAATTTTGCCACAAACTGGTGATAGCGCTAAGTCTTCATGGTTCCTCTCTTTTTTAAATGGAGAAGAGAGGTGATAAGCAAGTACTCAAGAACAAAGATAATTTTAGATAGTGGTAGTACTGTGAAGGAAATAAAGATGATGGTGTGGTAGAGAGATAAGGAGAGTACCTCCTTTGATATTATCATCTGAGAAGGTAAAATATAAACTAGGACCTGAAGAATGGTGGAGGCATTGGGAAAAGCATTCCAGGTATGGGAAGATCATATATTAATTGTATTTCTTAATGTTTTCTTGATCCCCTTGCATGTATGTGTTGTGCACTACACTTTTTACACAACTGCTGGATTAACTTAATAAATAATAATGTTATTTTCCTTCTGAAAGGTAGACATATAGCTACCCTTAAGATTTCTTCTGTGGGTGTATTCTGTTAGATATCTACCTTTCCTTGAGATAATTTTGATGATTTCTTAGAAAATCATCAATTTTGTTTAGGTTTCCACATTTACTGATATATCAGTTATGCTCAGTTCTTTAATTTTAATGATTCCTTATATCTTTTATTCTCTGATTTTCCATAATCAGACTTATCAAATGTTTGTCTCTTTCTGTTAAACTTACCCAAGAAACAGTTTTTGGTTTTATTTATTACTTTTGTGTTTCTTGAATTTCTTCATTCTCTATCACTATAAATTATAGTGATATGTTTTTATTGTATTTAATTTTTGAAGCTTTTTATGTATTTGAAACCCTTTTTATGTTCTACTGAATATATTTAAAGATGTAAATTTTTCTTGTAAGGATTGCTATGACCAAATTTCATTTGAAAGGATATGCTCTCGATTTTAATTTTTACTTCCTTTGTATTTTAGAGTTCATTAGGAAACTGTTTGGTATCATTTTATTGATAATTTTTAGTTTCTTTTAGCTTTATGGACCAAGGATGTAACCTGTATTGGTTTTTTAAAAAGTCCTGATGAGATTTTCCTTTTCTTTAAGATATTCTATTTCACTATGAAATAGAAGTATAGTTCATTAATCTCTCTTTAAATTGTCCATATCTGCATAAATTTCTAATATTTGTGCTTTGTATGCTTCTGTGTTTCATTGTTAAAGTACATAGAAGTTGAGCTATCACACACTTATGTTATATCCATTATTATTACTATAAATTTTTTTTTTATTTTTTGATGTATTTTCCTGTTATCCCACAGTCTACCCCTTGTGTTTAACTGAATTTGAGTTTTTAAAATTCTGTTTCTTTCCCAGTTTAAAAAAATACACTTTCTTCATGTTCTTCAGAAGGCAATTGATTGAAGTAAACACTGTAACTAGTTGCTTCCTTTCCCTTAACATAGGTTTTAGCTATTATGTCATTCAAACTTGATTTCCTATATTTTAAATTGGGAAAAGCATTCCAGGTATGGGAAGATCATATATTAATTGTATTTCTTAATGTTTTCTTGATCCCCTTGCATGTATGTGTTGTGCACTACACTTTTTACACAACTGCTGGATTAACTTAATAAATAATAATGTTATTTTCCTTCTGAAAGGTAGACATATAGCTACCCTTAAGATTTCTTCTGTGGGTGTATTCTGTTAGATATCTACCTTTCCTTGAGATAATTTTGATGATTTCTTAGAAAATCATCAATTTTGTTTAGGTTTCCACATTTACTGATATATCAGTTATGCTCAGTTCTTTAATTTTAATGATTCCTTATATCTTTTATTCTCTGATTTTCCATAATCAGACTTATCAAATGTTTGTCTCTTTCTGTTAAACTTACCCAAGAAACAGTTTTTGGTTTTATTTATTACTTTTGTGTTTCTTGGAATTTCTTCATTTCTCTATCACTATAAATTATAGTGATATGTTTTTATTTGTATTTAATTTTTGAAGCTTTTTATGTATTTGAAACCCTTTTTATGTTCTACTGAATATATTTAAAGATGTAAATTTTTCTTGTAAGGATTGCTATGACCAAATTTCATTTGAAAGGATATGCTCTCGATTTTAATTTTTACTTCCTTTGTATTTTAGAGTTCATTAGGAAACTGTTTGGTATCATTTTATTGATAATTTTTAGTTTCTTTTAGCTTTATGGACCAAGGATGTAACCTGTATTGGTTTTTTAAAAAGTCCTGATGAGATTTTCCTTTTCTTTAAGATATTCTATTTCACTATGAAATAGAAGTATAGTTCATTAATCTCTCTTTAAATTGTCCATATCTGCATAAATTTCTAATATTTGTGCTTTGTATGCTTCTGTGTTTCATTGTTAAAGTACATAGAAGTTGAGCTATCACACACTTATGTTATATCCATTATTATTACTATAAATTTTTTTTTTATTTTTTGATGTATTTTCCTGTTATCCCACAGTCTACCCCTTGTGTTTAACTGAATTTGAGTTTTTAAAATTCTGTTTCTTTCCCAGTTTAAAAAAATACACTTTCTTCATGTTCTTCAGAAGGCAATTGATTGAAGTAAACACTGTAACTAGTTGCTTCCTTTCCCTTAACATAGGTTTTAGCTATTATGTCATTCAAACTTGATTTCCCTATATTTTAAATAATTTGAAGTTTATTAACGACTATCTGAAATGTTAATTATAGACTATATTCTGCTAATTTCTAAATGATTTTGAGGCTGTCCTTTACTTGGATTAATTTTTGTTGTTGAAAGCGTACATTCTCTAAATTCAGAAATGTTTGTGGTTTTAAAATTTTTGACGTACTTACATATCTGAAAATTACTTTGCTTTGCAGTTTAGAATTTGTTAAAAAGTAATTGTGCTTTAACTTCTTTTCAGATTGTCTTCTGGCAGCTAGTTTTTGTATTTGAGAAGTAAATTTTGTAAGTTATGACTCTGTATTTTTTATGTGCATTTTAATGCCATCTTTACAAGAAATTATTTCATTTTGAAGCTATTTTTATGATGATTGATTAATAATGACATATACTAGAAGTAGGCTAAATTTATAATTAAATTGCCGTGTACTATTGATACTGAATTTAAGGAAATCCTTGAAATAATCTGTAACTTTAATTCTGTTAGCAAAAAATCCACTTACAAACTCTACATTTGAAAATTCTATGTAATTTTTACTTATTTGAAATATTAATAATTTATCAACTTTAAAAAGTTTATAATTAATGTTTAAGTTTTCATATTGAATTCTTGTAATTTCATAGTGAGATAAGTACTCTGAAGGGTAAGAAAAGAAGTCATGATTTGCATTATTTAGCTCTATGAGCACAGTGCTTTGTTTTCCATTATACCACTGATTCTTAGCATATTCCCAGATGTTAACTAAAATATATTAGAAGGATAGAGAGTATGAATGAAGGAATGCAGGTATAAATCAATTATATATCAGTGAATAGACTTTCAAAAGCTGAATTTATTTTAGTTAGGTTTTCTTTAGCTTTATTTACTTTAATCTTAAGGTGCCAGTACCGTAATGTCGGGCTATTCATTGATATTTTTGCAGAGACTTTAAGTGGGTTCTTACTTATTTTCTTATTTTATTTTAATGTTTATATAAATCATTGTTCAGTGACTCTACTAGTACATAAAAAGTATATCCCAAACATACTGTTTCAGGATCATGTGCGGAAGAAAATAATTATGATGCCCCTATATATTTCTTAATTTACGTGTAACAAATCTGTTTATAATCAAAGAACGAGGAAGAGCACATACCATATTGTTCTTGGCTTGTTTGAGAGCTGTAACGTAAACTATTATTATCTTGAAATTCAGCTCATCAGTTTGACAGTGGAAGATAGTTTTCAGAACAACAAAAATAGTAATGAATTGGTGGATAGTGATGGGATAGGAGGGTCGGAGCATTAAAGTTCAAGAGATCCAAATTCTGTGGTTGCTAACCATTCTCATCTTTTAAATTATGTTCACTCTTGAAAACTGACCCTTTTTCCCATCCCCACTTTGCATAATCTTTCATTTGATGTATTGATCAAACAGTTGATAATTCCTAGTTGATTTCTTTGGTGTCTGTTGTCCTGTCTCTTTAAAACCATCTTTCCCATGGCCTCTATCATCTGAGTATTTTAATTCTTAAACACTTCAGAAGCTACCTTATAAACTGTGGACTTCTCCACACAATACTGAAAGGCTCCATCTTCCTTAAGCATTATTCCTTTTACCATTTGCATTCAGAATTACTCTTTCCTTCCTCTGTACAGTCACTGTATTAGTATCTATTAGTACTGTTTTCCAATCTGGTTTGATACAGTCATCTATTTGTCCATAGAGCTGCCTTTTTTATATTATATTTGTAGAAGGCATTGATTATTTAAAAAAAATCATTTTGTATTACCATTCTCTCTTAGTTATCCTACTACTTTGAGCATAGTATGTAATCGTTATGGACTGTTTGTTAAATTGAATGAAATTTTATATAATGTCTATAATCAGAATATACTATATCCTTATTCTTTGGCTTTCCTGGTTGCTCAGTTGTTAAGCAATCTTCCTGCAATGCAGGAGACCCAGGTTCAGTCCCTGGGTTTGGAAGGATTCCCTGGAGAAGGGAATGGCTACCCACTCCAGTATTCTTGCCTGGAGAATTGCCTGGGCAGAGGAGTATGGTGGACTCCAGTCCATGGGGTCGCATAGGGTCGGACACGACTAAGCCAACTAACACCTCCACTTTATTCTTTGGAGTGAATACCTGTTTATTACACTGTAAGAAGGACCTCTTTTCTCTAATATAGCAGTGATAAAATATTTGTTAAGAGGAATCTGAAGTGTTATGCTAATGTTCACAATTGGTCCAAATGACCCTATATTTCTGTATTTTCATGTGACTTTGAGTATTCAAGGATTAGGAATACCATTAATAGCATAAACATTCATTCAGCTCTGACTATTGTTAAAAAGACCATGGCTTTTATTGTTAAGCACTCGTGTTAAGTTTATTTTGAGGAGAAAGTAAAAAACACTTAAACTTTTAATTCGAGTAAATTTTTAAACAAAAGCAACCTCTAGTAATTACTGTCGAGTAAAACTGACCCTTTTCCCATCCCCACTTTGCATAATCTTTCATTTGATGTATTGATCAAACAGTTGATAATTCCTAGTTGATTTCTTTGGTGTCTGTTGTCCTGTCTCTTTAAAACCATCTTTCCCATGGCCTCTATCATCTGAGTATTTTAATTCTTAAACACTTCAGAAGCTACCTTATAAACTGTGGACTTCTCCACACAATACTGAAAGGCTCCATCTTCCTTAAGCATTATTCCTTTTACCATTTGCATTCAGAATTACTCTTTCCTTCCTCTGTACAGTCACTGTATTAGTATCTATTAGTACTGTTTTCCAATCTGGTTTGATACAGTCATCTATTTGTCCATAGAGCTGCCTTTTTTATATTATATTTGTAGAAGGCATTGATTATTTAAGAAAAATCATTTTGTATTACCATTCTCTCTTAGTTATCCTACTACTTTGAGCATAGTATGTAATCGTTATGGACTGTTTGTTAAATTGAATGAAATTTTATATAATGTCTATAATCAGAATATACTATATCCTTATTCTTTGGCTTTCCTGGTTGCTCAGTTGTTAAGCAATCTTCCTGCAATGCAGGAGACCCAGGTTCAGTCCCTGGGTTTGGAAGGATTCCCTGGAGAAGGGAATGGCTACCCACTCCAGTATTCTTGCCTGGAGAATTGCCTGGGCAGAGGAGTATGGTGGACTCCAGTCCATGGGGTCGCATAGGGTCGGACACGACTAAGCCAACTAACACCTCCACTTTATTCTTTGGAGTGAATACCTGTTTATTACACTGTAAGAAGGACCTCTTTTCTCTAATATAGCAGTGATAAAATATTTGTTAAGAGGAATCTGAAGTGTTATGCTAATGTTCACAATTGGTCCAAATGACCCTATATTTCTGTATTTTCATGTGACTTTGAGTATTCAAGGATTAGGAATACCATTAATAGCATAAACATTCATTCAGCTCTGACTATTGTTAAAAAGACCATGGCTTTTATTGTTAAGCACTCGTGTTAAGTTTATTTTGAGGAGAAAGTAAAAAACACTTAAACTTAATTGGATAGTATTACTGTCGAGTAAATTTTTTAAACAAAAGCAACCTCTCTAGTAAAACATCACCTTTAAACTTTAAAAGCTAAAAGGACTTAATGTTTACAGAAGTATAGAGACTAGTAAAATCAAGCCTCTATAAATCTCTTTATCAGATTCAGGATTATCTTATCAAGAATTTGCTACACAACTTTTATTTTCCTAAACTATTTTACGACAAATTCCTGACAGTATTTCTGTATATTGCAACATGCATCTCTAAAAGTTGGGGCAGTTTTTTACCTAACCAGAGTAATTCCTTTATGCTGTTTAATTATTGTTTTTGTTGGTGGTGTTCAGTTGTGTCAGACTGCCTGCAGCCCTGTGAACTACAGCACACCAAGTTCCTCTGTCGTCCACTATCTCCTGGAGTTTTCTCAAAGTCGTGTCCATTGAGCCAGTGATGCTATCCAACTGTCTCATCCTCCGTCACCCCCTTCTCCTGCCTTCAGTATTTCCCAGCTTATATTCAGATCTCTTCATTTACCTTGAAAATTTCAAATAAGGTCTATATTATTTTGCTGGTTATCTAGATATCTTTAACTTAGAACAGTCCTTCTCTTTCAGTGTCTTTCTTTCTCTTTTAAAACATATTCTCCACTTTAGTTTTGTCAGTTTGCCTCTGTTTAACTTGGTCGTTCTCAACTTCCCACCCAGGGGTTTGTTTTGTCCACCAAGGACGGTGTCTGGACACCAGGCAGTTTCTGGAGGCAGCCTGCGATGGGGTTGCCACTGGCACCTAGTGGGTAGAGGCCAGGCATACCACTAGACATCCTGAAGCGTGTGGGGCAGCTCCCAACAAAAAGAATTATCTGGCTCAGAATGTCAGTGGTGCCAAGACTTAGAAGCCCTGATTGAATTTGTACCAAATACTTTCCTTTATAATTCTTATAAACTAAAAGTTATTTTAGGGAAGTAGGAATACTTCAGTGGAGGTACCAAGTATTTTATGATGCATAAATCAGGGGCTTATAATGTTTTATCCCTTATATATAGAATTTAAAGTTAGCTTTTCTAGAGGAGAGTGGAACAACAGCCACTTTTTGGAAGAAAGAATATTGAACTTGTTAATTGTATAACTGATCTCTTGGTGTTGGATATTTGGAAACTTGCTGTTTAAATAAGGATCTTGTGCTTCTGTTTTCTCGTCTGTAGCAATGAATTGAACCTGGTGATTTCTAAGACTCTTGTATTTTGATTGTTCTTTACATTAGACAATTTTCGATGCTCAAACACCATTTTATAAAACAGCCAGGTGTTCAAAACAGTACATCCAAAATAATTTAGATATGACTTAAATTGTTATGCTTCAAATATTGATGACTTTGACGGATTATTTCCCTTAGGGAAGAAAAAATTTAATAAGGACCTTCATTTCCTTCTGTCTCTCCCCTCTTAATGAAAGTTATTTATACGTTTCATTTAAGGAGTTTCAGAACATTTATATGAATATATTATTCGAGCCGTTCTTAATGTTCCAGAAGTTGGCTGTGATTCAAAATGAATTTTTTTCTATAGAAAAAACCTAATTGTATTTTAATTTTTAATCTGTGTTTCCTTAGCTAAGGACATGTTAAAGGGGCATATCCCCGTAAGTTAGGTGACAGTTGAATAAAGAGTTACTTTTTTTTTCTCCTTCTCTCTTTTATCTTATACACTTTCTACCTTGTATTATTGTTATTGTATACTTTCACTCTCACGTTAGAGAAATAAGTTCCTTGGTAAAAGGCTGATAGTAGTAAACAGTATCTCTTTTCTTCCTTTAATTAATTTATTTTTTAAATGAAGGATAATTGCCTTATAGAATTTTCTTGTTTTCCACTAAACATCAGCATGAATCAGCCACAGGTTGCACAGAGGCTGCTTGTAATAAGAGTATGAAAGAGTGTGGGCAGCTCCCAACAAAGAATTCCTCAGAATGTCAGTGGTGCCAAGACTTAGAAGCCCTGATTGAATTTGTACCAAATACTTTCCTTTATAATTCTTATAAACTAAAAGTTATTTTAGGGAAGTAGGAATACTTCAGTGGAGGTACCAAGTATTTTATGATGCATAAATCAGGGGCTTATAATGTTTTATCCCTTATATATAGAATTTAAAGTTAGCTTTTCTAGAGGAGAGTGGAACAACAGCCACTTTTTGGAAGAAAGAATATTGAACTTGTTAATTGTATAACTGATCTCTTGGTGTTGGATATTTGGAAACTTGCTGTTTAAATAAGGATCTTGTGCTTCTGTTTTCTCGTCTGTAGCAATGAATTGAACCTGGTGATTTCTAAGACTCTTGTATTTTGATTGTTCTTTACATTAGACAATTTTCGATGCTCAAACACCATTTTATAAAACAGCCAGGTGTTCAAAACAGTACATCCAAAATAATTTAGATATGACTTAAATTGTTATGCTTCAAATATTGATGACTTTGACGGATTATTTCCTTAGGGAAGAAAAAATTTAATAAGGACCTTCATTTCCTTCTGTCTCTCCCCTCTTAATGAAAGTTATTTATACGTTTCATTTAAGGAGTTTCAGAACATTTATATGAATATATTATTCGAGCCGTTCTTAATGTTCCAGAAGTTGGCTGTGATTCAAAATGAATTTTTTTCTATAGAAAAAACCTAATTGTATTTTAATTTTTAATCTGTGTTTCCTTAGCTAAGGACATGTTAAAGGGGCATATCCCCGTAAGTTAGGTGACAGTTGAATAAAGAGTTACTTTTTTTTTCTCCTTCTCTCTTTTATCTTATACACTTTCTACCTTGTATTATTGTTATTGTATACTTTCACTCTCACGTTAGAGAAATAAGTTCCTTGGTAAAAGGCTGATAGTAGTAAACAGTATCTCTTTTCTTCCTTTAATTAATTTATTTTTTAAATGAAGGATAATTGCCTTATAGAATTTTCTTGTTTTCCACTAAACATCAGCATGAATCAGCCACAGGTTGCACAGAGGCTGCTTGTAATAAGAGTATGAAAGAGTATGATTAATATATCAATGAATATAGCATTTTGTCCTACTTGCTATTCAGTACTTGATTTTCCTATGTCTATAAAATACACTTTGAAAATTTATTTTTTGTAACTACCTTTCCCTTCTCCAAATACACTATAACCTTTTAGAATTTGAAAAGGAAGGAACCCCAAACCATCTTTTGTTAATTCAAGAATTATTTGAGTCCTGACAGTGAGATAGGCTGAGTTCTAGTGGATCTGTATCAGTGCTCCAAAGTCCTTATCTCCATGGAGTTTAGAAAGATAATAAATATATATGTAAGTCATATGAAAAATTCATGAAAAAAATATGCAGAATAAGCATCTAGAGATGGATGAGATACTTGCTTAGGTCTCATAGGTAGCAAATGAAACAGTGATAGTATCCAGGTCTTTGGATATTGACAATGCCCTTGAAGTTAGTTTCTTCTTTTATTGATCTTTATTTTATTTTACTTTATTTATTTATTTATATTGGCTACTCTGGGTTTTCACTGCTGCTGTAAGCTCTTCTCTAGTTGTAGGGAGTGGGGGCCACTCTGCAGCTGAGGTGAGCAGGCCTCTTCCTACAGTGATCTCTCTTGTTGTGGAACTCCGGCACCAGGGCACACGGGCTTCAGCATTTGTGGCACATGGGCTCAACAGTTGCGACTCCGAGGCTTCAGAGCACAGGCCTAACAGTTGCGGCTTATGGGTCCAGCTGCTCTGCAGCATGTGGGATCCTCCTGGACCAGGGATCGAAGCCATGTCTCCTGCACTGGCAGGCGAGCTAATTGTATTTTAATTTTTAATCTGTGTTTCCTTAGCTAAGGACATGTTAAAGGGGCATATCCCCGTAAGTTAGGTGACAGTTGAATAAAGAGTTACTTTTTTTTTCTCCTTCTCTCTTTTATCTTATACACTTTCTACCTTGTATTATTGTTATTGTATACTTTCACTCTCACGTTAGAGAAATAAGTTCCTTGGTAAAAGGCTGATAGTAGTAAACAGTATCTCTTTTCTTCCTTTAATTAATTTATTTTTTAAATGAAGGATAATTGCCTTATAGAATTTTCTTGTTTTCCACTAAACATCAGCATGAATCAGCCACAGGTTGCACAGAGGCTGCTTGTAATAAGAGTATGAAAGAGTATGATTAATATATCAATGAATATAGCATTTTGTCCTACTTGCTATTCAGTACTTGATTTTCCTATGTCTATAAAATACACTTTGAAAATTTATTTTTTGTAACTACCTTTCCCTTCTCCAAATACACTATAACCTTTTAGAATTTGAAAAGGAAGGAACCCCAAACCATCTTTTGTTAATTCAAGAATTATTTGAGTCCTGACAGTGAGATAGGCTGAGTTCTAGTGGATCTGTATCAGTGCTCCAAAGTCCTTATCTCCATGGAGTTTAGAAAGATAATAAATATATATGTAAGTCATATGAAAAATTCATGAAAAAAATATGCAGAATAAGCATCTAGAGATGGATGAGATACTTGCTTAGGTCTCATAGGTAGCAAATGAAACAGTGATAGTATCCAGGTCTTTGGATATTGACAATGCCCTTGAAGTTAGTTTCTTCTTTTATTGATCTTTATTTTATTTTACTTTATTTATTTATTTATATTGGCTACTCTGGGTTTTCACTGCTGCTGTAAGCTCTTCTCTAGTTGTAGGGAGTGGGGGCCACTCTGCAGCTGAGGTGAGCAGGCCTCTTCCTACAGTGATCTCTCTTGTTGTGGAACTCCGGCACCAGGGCACACGGGCTTCAGCATTTGTGGCACATGGGCTCAACAGTTGCGACTCCGAGGCTTCAGAGCACAGGCCTAACAGTTGCGGCTTATGGGTCCAGCTGCTCTGCAGCATGTGGGATCCTCCTGGACCAGGGATCGAAGCCATGTCTCCTGCACTGGCAGGCGAGCTCCCTACCACTGAGCTACCAGGGAAGCCCCCTTCTTTCATTAATATATGTAGAATTTCATAGGCATTTGAATCTACTCTTCTTTAAAGTATCGGGTTTTTCACATAGCAAAGACAGTTGGAAGCATCCCAAGTAGCTCAGTCATAAACAGTCTGCCTGCCAGGCGGGAGTTGAAGCTCGATCTCTGGGTCAGGAAGATACCCTGAAGAATTTGGAAATGGCAACCCAGTCCAGTGTTCTTGCTTTAGAAATCCCATTGACAGGCTCTATAATGGAGCCTGGCAAGCTACAGTTCCGAGGGACACAAAAGAGTAGGGCACGACTTAGTGACTAAACAACAACAACAAAAAGTAGTGGACTTTAGATTTCTTTATTCATATTTATTTAGTTCTGGCCATGCTGGGTCTTCACAGGCTTTCTCTCATTGCAGCAAGCAGGGGCTGCTCTTCCTTTTGGTGCTCAGGCTCCTCATTAGGGTGGCTTCTCTTGTTGTGGAGCACAGGCTCTAGGCATGTGGACTCAGTAGTTGTGGCACACAGTTTTCTTTGCTATGAGGCATATGGAATCTTCCCAGAGCAGGGAACAAGCCTGTGTCCCTTGCATTCACAGGCAGTCTTTACCACTGAGCCACCAGGCAATCCCAGTGGTGGGCTTTAAAAATCTGTGTAAGAAAAAGAGTAAAAAAAAACAAAACAACAAAAAAAATCTGTGTAAGAACTTTCAAAAGCACTTATTTATTTATTTGCCTATGTGGGATTTTATTTGTGGCGTGTGACCTCTTCATTGTGGTACACGGGCTCCTCTAGGCATATGAGCGCCTCTCTAGTTGGGGCATGCGGGCTCAGCAGTTGCACTTAGTTACTCCCCTTTCTTCAGTATGTGGGATTTTAGTTCCCCAACCAAAGATCAAGTCCCCTGTATTGGAAAGTGTGTTCTTAACCACTGGATCACCAGGAAAGTCCCTGTAATAGCTTTTATGGACGTACATTCTCTTGGGGTCCAGTGGTTAGTATTCCTAACTCCCCCTGCTCTATGTGCAGGTTCAGTCTCTGGTCAGGGAAATTAAGATCCTGCAGGTTGCACAACCAAAAAAAAGCTTTCACAGGGAAGTTTTAATAAGAAGACATATTTCTTCACTTAGTATCCTTCATGAAAAGACTGAAGTGTATTTTTCTTAACACATTTTCATCAAACTTAGTTGAAATACGGTGTGGTATAAGGGGACCTTTTATCAAGAAATCACTTTTGATTGGAATTTAGTAACTTACGTGATCTAACTTGTAACTTTCTGGTTTTTCCTAAAGTAAATCCTATTTTCTAGCATGTAGAAATTTTATGCTTGTCTACTAGTGCTATATTCCTTTTCTTTTTTTTTCTTGTACTAGTTAGTTATTTTTATGAAAATTCCTTCATATTTTTTTTGCAAGCATCATCTTTGAAGTTTTATCAGCAAACTGAAAAGAATTATGTCTTTATATCTATTTCAAGCAGCACTGTGATGGGCGATGTCAAAATGTTTTCATTAAGAGTTGGCTGTTTTCTAATTCTTCACGTTTCTTTTCATTGAGTCTATTATATGCTAATGCACTGTTTCAGTGATTCTCGTATGTATGGTCTGCATCCCCTCTAAAGTTCCCAGAAATCATTTTGGGTTGTTCAAAAGGTCAAAAGTATTTTCAATTCAACAGTAATATGTTACTTGCCTTTTTTCATTGGGTTGATATTTACACAATGATACCAAAGCAATGGAAGGTAAAATTGTTGGCTTCTTAAGTTCATGGCACCAAATTGTACTTTGTTGTTGTTGTTCAGTCACTCAGCTGAGTCTAGCTCTTTGTGACCCCATGAACTGTAGCACATCAGGCTTCCCTGTCCTTCACCTTCTCCTGGAGCTTGCTCAAACTCATGTCCATTGAATTGGTGATACCATCCAACCGTATCTTCCTCTGTCATCCCTTTCTCCTTTTGCCTTCTGTTTTCCCCAGCATCAGGGTCTTTTCCAGTGAGTCATCTCTTTGCATCAGGTAGCCACAGTATTGGAGTTTCAGTTTCAGCATCATTTCTTCCAGTGAATATTCAGGTGTTGATTCCTTTAGGAATTGACTGGTTTGATCTCCTTTCAGTCCATGAGACTCTTAAGATTCTTCTCCAACACCACAGTTTGAAAACGTCGGTTCTTCGGTGCTCAGGCTTCTTTGTGGTCCAGCTCTTACATCCATACATGACCACTGGAAGAACCATACCTTTCATCATATGGGTCTTTGTTGGCAAAGTGATGTCTCAGCTTTTTAATATGCTGTCGAGGTTTATTATAGCTTTTCTTCCAGGGAGCAAGCGTCTTTTAATTTCATAACTGCAGTCACTGTCCTCGGTGATCATTGTATTTATCACTGCTGTATACTCACAATTTAAAAATTAAAATAAAAAACCAGTTTCACCTGAAGAATAGTCTTCATAGAGCAATAAATATTAATTTTTTTAAATCTCCATATTTGAGCACATATCCTTTTAATGTTATTATGTGATAAAATGGGAAGTGCATATAAAGCATTTCTGTGTATGAGAGCATGGTGGTGTTTCAGGGAGAAGCATTTGGGCTTTTTTGAGACATGAGGTGAATAAGCCACTTTTTTTTTCATGAAATATCATTGTTGTTGGGAAAATATAACTGACAGACACACTATGCATGTCAGACTTGGGCATTTTGCAAATGTTCTCAAAAATGATCGAAGTGAGTCTGTCACTTTAAGGGAGGCATTTGGTATTTGGCACTTGTGATCAAATTAATCTTTCAAGCACAAGTTAGAATTTTGGAAAGTTTATTTGCCTGGGCTTCACAGCTTTCCAGTACTTAAAACTTGGTTAATGAAACCAGTAGTGATATTAATGATGGGATTTTTGATCATGTAATTTGATTTTGAATATGGTAAAATTAATAAATGAAACCCTCGAGTAAAGTCTTTAGGATCAGCACAGTACTTTACAGGTGTGTATGGGACTCCTGAGAACATAAGATTTGAGAATGGCTGATTTAGGTCCTCTACCAGTGTCAGAGGTTTTGTGTCTAAGTATTAACCTCATAACCTCCCTCATCCATTCTCCTTCCCCCATGAAACTAATTCAGAGACGAATACGGGTCTTTTCCAGTGAGTCATCTCTTTGCATCAGGTAGCCACAGTATTGGAGTTTCAGTTTCAGCATCATTTCTTCCAGTGAATATTCAGGTGTTGATTCCTTTAGGAATTGACTGGTTTGATCTCCTTTCAGTCCATGAGACTCTTAAGATTCTTCTCCAACACCACAGTTTGAAAACGTCGGTTCTTCGGTGCTCAGGCTTCTTTGTGGTCCAGCTCTTACATCCATACATGACCACTGGAAGAACCATACCTTTCATCATATGGGTCTTTGTTGGCAAAGTGATGTCTCAGCTTTTTAATATGCTGTCGAGGTTTATTATAGCTTTTCTTCCAGGGAGCAAGCGTCTTTTAATTTCATAACTGCAGTCACTGTCCTCGGTGATCATTGTATTTATCACTGCTGTATACTCACAATTTAAAAATTAAAATAAAAAACCAGTTTCACCTGAAGAATAGTCTTCATAGAGCAATAAATATTAATTTTTTTAAATCTCCATATTTGAGCACATATCCTTTTAATGTTATTATGTGATAAAATGGGAAGTGCATATAAAGCATTTCTGTGTATGAGAGCATGGTGGTGTTTCAGGGAGAAGCATTTGGGCTTTTTTGAGACATGAGGTGAATAAGCCACTTTTTTTTTCATGAAATATCATTGTTGTTGGGAAAATATAACTGACAGACACACTATGCATGTCAGACTTGGGCATTTTGCAAATGTTCTCAAAAATGATCGAAGTGAGTCTGTCACTTTAAGGGAGGCATTTGGTATTTGGCACTTGTGATCAAATTAATCTTTCAAGCACAAGTTAGAATTTTGGAAAGTTTATTTGCCTGGGCTTCACAGCTTTCCAGTACTTAAAACTTGGTTAATGAAACCAGTAGTGATATTAATGATGGGATTTTTGATCATGTAATTTGATTTTGAATATGGTAAAATTAATAAATGAAACCCTCGAGTAAAGTCTTTAGGATCAGCACAGTACTTTACAGGTGTGTATGGGACTCCTGAGAACATAAGATTTGAGAATGGCTGATTTAGGTCCTCTACCAGTGTCAGAGGTTTTGTGTCTAAGTATTAACCTCATAACCTCCCTCATCCATTCTCCTTCCCCCATGAAACTAATTCAGAGACGAATACTTAATGATTTCATTAAGGAATACAAATAGGCTTCCTATGATATGAATAATACATACTCAAAATATTTTCTAAACTTAATTAATTGTGGGCTTATATATTCCAGTGAAATTATTTAGGGTTGCATTGTATCTATCATTGATACTGAGGTTAAAATATTTTTCTTTTCTCTTCCTTTGTCTTCTGTTCCTCTTCCCATTTTCCTTTTCTCCTTTCATTTCTTCCTTCCTTCCTTTTTTGGTGTTTGTTTTCTAGGTGGAGTCTTTCATTTTGGATCAGGATGATTTGGAAAATCCAATGCTGGAAACGGCTTCCAAGTTACTCTTGTCAGGTACTGCTGATGGTGCAGACCTCAGGACAGTAGATCCAGAAACGCAAGCTAGACTGGAGGCTTTACTAGAAGCTGCAGGTAAGTCTGCAAGATCTACAGACATAATAAGCCTATCCAATTTTCCAGAGTTACATGTAACTCTTAAAAATTCCAGTTATTATAAATGTTTGGTCTTAGATATTTAGTACAAGACGATTCATAAAAGTTAATGGATTACTTTCTAGAGAATCGCATGCTTTAATTTATTAAAGCATATTTTTATTACCAGAATATAATTGACATGTTATTGTGAACCATTCATTCATTTGAAACTGAATTCCATTTTTGCAAATTCACCTACTTTATAAAATTCATTTATAACCCAAATTGCTACACACAGTACTTTCTTTCATAGAAATGCACAAAACAGTGAAAAATTTGAGTTGTCCTACACACATTTTCTGCTGAGGTGATGCTCTCTGCCTTCTTGTTTCACCTCTCATATTATAATCGTGTCCTTTCCACAGTCTACTTAGTGCCACATTTTCCACATTTTTGTGCCTTTTGTTGGTAATCACTGTTTAAAATGGCTCCCAAGTATAATGCTGAAGTGCTTTCTAGTGTTCTTAAGTGTGACCAGGCTATGATGTGCCTTGCGGAGAAAATACATTTATTAGGTAAGGCTCTTCAGCTCCAGTTACAGTGCTGTTAGCTGTGAGTTCAGTGGTAATGAGTGAAGTATAATATACTAAGTAGAATTGTATTTAAATAAAAACATACATAAAAGAAACTTACGTATTGACTAGATATGCAAATGCTGTGGCCAGACAGGCACCTACCCCTGTATTTACTCTTGGAGTATAGTCAGTGTTCATTGACATAGTATTCCTAGTGACTTTACAGATCATAACTACCATAAGTAGTAAGAATTGACTGTATGTAATTCCTTTCATTTTTTTCACTGTCTTAAAACCTTATAAAGTGAATCATCACTATATTTTTGTCAAGTGGATCTTCATTAATTTGTGCTTATAGGAAATATTTTAATTAGAATTTATATACATAATCAAAGACTTAGCACCATAGTATGTAATATGCCTTAAATATGAGGGAATAGTAACTCTAAATCTCTTGTATCATTTAGAATAACAGTACTTTGTTAACTTTTCTAAAGTAGACATAAATATATGGTAAACATTAATTTTTCATCGGTTTAGCACCCTGAGCCAATGCTAACTTTTGTATATGCAGTGTATATACAAGATCTACAGACATAATAAGCCTATCCAATTTTCCAGAGTTACATGTAACTCTTAAAAATTCCAGTTATTATAAATGTTTGGTCTTAGATATTTAGTACAAGACGATTCATAAAAGTTAATGGATTACTTTCTAGAGAATCGCATGCTTTAATTTATTAAAGCATATTTTTATTACCAGAATATAATTGACATGTTATTGTGAACCATTCATTCATTTGAAACTGAATTCCATTTTTGCAAATTCACCTACTTTATAAAATTCATTTATAACCCAAATTGCTACACACAGTACTTTCTTTCATAGAAATGCACAAAACAGTGAAAAATTTGAGTTGTCCTACACACATTTTCTGCTGAGGTGATGCTCTCTGCCTTCTTGTTTCACCTCTCATATTATAATCGTGTCCTTTCCACAGTCTACTTAGTGCCACATGTTCCACATTTTTGTGCCTTTTGTTGGTAATCACTGTTTAAAATGGCTCCCAAGTATAATGCTGAAGTGCTTTCTAGTGTTCTTAAGTGTGACCAGGCTATGATGTGCCTTGCGGAGAAAATACATTTATTAGGTAAGGCTCTTCAGCTCCAGTTACAGTGCTGTTAGCTGTGAGTTCAGTGGTAATGAGTGAAGTATAATATACTAAGTAGAATTGTATTTAAATAAAACATACATAAAAGAAACTTACGTATTGACTAGATATGCAAATGCTGTGGCCAGACAGGCACCTACCCCTGTATTTACTCTTGGAGTATAGTCAGTGTTCATTGACATAGTATTCCTAGTGACTTTACAGATCATAACTACCATAAGTAGTAAGAATTGACTGTATGTAATTCCTTTCATTTTTTTCACTGTCTTAAAACCTTATAAAGTGAATCATCACTATATTTTTGTCAAGTGGATCTTCATTAATTTGTGCTTATAGGAAATATTTTAATTAGAATTTATATACATAATCAAAGACTTAGCACCATAGTATGTAATATGCCTTAAATATGAGGGAATAGTAACTCTAAATCTCTTGTATCATTTAGAATAACAGTACTTTGTTAACTTTTCTAAAGTAGACATAAATATATGGTAAACATTAATTTTTCATCGGTTTAGCACCCTGAGCCAATGCTAACTTTTGTATATGCAGTGTATATAGACCGATATTTTATTATAGCATAAAGCTGATCTACTGCTCTTTGGTAATCTTTCAATAAATATAACAAGCATCTAAATGTGTGAAGGAAAAGGTTAAGTTTGACATCTCAGGTAAAATTCTAGAATGGATTTTTAAGGTAGACTTGACTAAATACAAATGAAAGCGTAGTAGGGGCACATGGCACTGTTCTGTCCTTAACTATGAAAAACTGAACAGAATAGTAATGATATAATTTAGCAACTGCCTGAAATTTGATGTTGCTTTAGGAATTTATATAAGGGAAATAAAAATTGTGAAATTACTTAAAAATATGTGAGAAGAGTAACAGGAAATGTTTCTCCTGAAGATGAGAAGACTCAAGTTAAATACAAGAGGAATATTGATATCTCTTGTTTGAAGAGGTAGAGCTAGGTTTAAAGATGCTATGCTAAAGTAGATTTCAGCTGAAAGGAGCTGTGTTTAGAGGTGGAATTCCTTTTTGTAGGATGCCAGTAATTGCTTTGTTTTTCTCATTTCTGTATTTATTCCTATTTTTTTCCTGTTTTCTTCATAGTAGCTAAGCTGATTTCTCATCTGTAATCTGTATAAGAAAATCCACTTCCAAGTTTATTATGTTGGTAGCAGAATTCAGTTCCTTAGAATTGTGGAACTGAGATCCTGATATCCGTACAGACTGTCAGCTGGGACTGCTTTCACTCTTTGAGATTGTCCAAGTTTCCCCTATCTTCACATCAGCATAGCCAATGGAATCCTTGTGCTTTGAACCTCTGACTCCTCTTGCTCTTTCTGAGGTCATGTGATAAGGTCAGGCCCACCCAGGTAACCATCTTATCTTCAGATCAGCTCTTCCATATAGCATAACCTAATCATGTCTATCAAATTCACAGTCCCAAATATGATATAGTGTGTACGCCAGAGCTGGATAATCTTGGGAATATTTTAGTATTCCTAGTATACCAGTGACTGGACAGAAACCCTTCAATTTCTTTGAGAACCCCCAGATGTCAGTATCTTTAAGTCTTTTCTCTGTGGTTGTTTAATTTCTTGCCTGTTTCTGTCTAGTGAATTAGAAGTGCTGGATGCCAGCGTTTTGAGCGCGAGAATAGAAAGGGGGTAAGAATCTCACTGTTCATCATGCATGTGCTCATCTAATCTTCATTTTCAGTTTGGTATCCTCTCTTCCTCGCCTATACTTGATGTGTCCTAGCCCAGGGTTTTTCTGGTTTAGTTTCTTGAGAGAACAGTCATCTGGCTGTGCGGTTTGGGGGTGGAGCCTTGACTGTCCAAATGCTCCTTTCACAGGTGTTCAGCCAGGATCTCTGTTTTCCAACTCAAGCCTCACCCCTGAACCTGAAGCCTATATATAGCTCCTGAGTTCTATTGGGCTGATCACTTTGTTTCTCTTTGATGTCTATGATTCTAATTATTTTATTCTGCTAAGTCAGTTACATCTCCTCTTTACTATATCTGCATGAATATTAGCTTTGATTTATAAACTTCTGATTTTGTCAGAGATGAAGTTCCTATTATATATTAGTTCTCCTTAGAGTGAGTTCTTAGAAGAAAAAGGGGAGAAATAATTGTCTTAAAATCATCAAAATAAGAAATCTAAACAGTCTTGTAATGCACCTTTCTCTGAGGTTATAGGGTTCTGTTCAATTGATTAACTGTCATCATGTATCTTTTACTTGATCTTAACTGATTAATATCTAAGAATTTCCTGAATCTGTTTCCAAGTTTATTATGTTGGTAGCAGAATTCAGTTCCTTAGAATTGTGGAACTGAGATCCTGATATCCGTACAGACTGTCAGCTGGGACTGCTTTCACTCTTTGAGATTGTCCAAGTTTCCCCTATCTTCACATCAGCATAGCCAATGGAATCCTTGTGCTTTGAACCTCTGACTCCTCTTGCTCTTTCTGAGGTCATGTGATAAGGTCAGGCCCACCCAGGTAACCATCTTATCTTCAGATCAGCTCTTCCATATAGCATAACCTAATCATGTCTATCAAATTCACAGTCCCAAATATGATATAGTGTGTACGCCAGAGCTGGATAATCTTGGGAATATTTTAGTATTCCTAGTATACCAGTGACTGGACAGAAACCCTTCAATTTCTTTGAGAACCCCCAGATGTCAGTATCTTTAAGTCTTTTCTCTGTGGTTGTTTAATTTCTTGCCTGTTTCTGTCTAGTGAATTAGAAGTGCTGGATGCCAGCGTTTTGAGCGCGAGAATAGAAAGGGGGTAAGAATCTCACTGTTCATCATGCATGTGCTCATCTAATCTTCATTTTCAGTTTGGTATCCTCTCTTCCTCGCCTATACTTGATGTGTCCTAGCCCAGGGTTTTTCTGGTTTAGTTTCTTGAGAGAACAGTCATCTGGCTGTGCGGTTTGGGGGTGGAGCCTTGACTGTCCAAATGCTCCTTTCACAGGTGTTCAGCCAGGATCTCTGTTTTCCAACTCAAGCCTCACCCCTGAACCTGAAGCCTATATATAGCTCCTGAGTTCTATTGGGCTGATCACTTTGTTTCTCTTTGATGTCTATGATTCTAATTATTTTATTCTGCTAAGTCAGTTACATCTCCTCTTTACTATATCTGCATGAATATTAGCTTTGATTTATAAACTTCTGATTTTGTCAGAGATGAAGTTCCTATTATATATTAGTTCTCCTTAGAGTGAGTTCTTAGAAGAAAAAGGGGAGAAATAATTGTCTTAAAATCATCAAAATAAGAAATCTAAACAGTCTTGTAATGCACCTTTCTCTGAGGTTATAGGGTTCTGTTCAATTGATTAACTGTCATAACTTTGGAAAAATAATCTAGTCATCATGTATCTTTTACTTGATCTTAACTGATTAATATCTAATAATTGAGTAAGACTGATGAAAAAGGATCACAATAATCCAGAGTAGTGAGATTTCACTTTCAGTCACTAATTATTTTAAAGATTACTATGTATTTCTTAGGTTACTTCCTAGTTATTTTTATTAAAATAGTTATCTTTACTTATGAAGATATGAAAAGTTCAGAAAAATTTAACGTGGCATATTTTGTTTTCAATGTTACTTCTTTTTAAAACAGGGATTACTTTCTGCTGATCCAGATGTATTCCCTTGTCTAACAGTTCTCTTGATAACATTGACAGTTGTTAAATAACCAATCTCCAATTTTTTACTTGCCTAAAATATTGGAGCTCATTCTGTTGTGTGAGAATGTATACTGAATTCTTGGTTTCAATAATGTTAGGATATTTAACTAACCGTAGATACCTTATTGAATAAACAGTACTAAGCAGGTTTAGACTACAGTTCACTTTTACTGTTAGTGTCAGGAATTATACAGTAGTAGATATCAGTCTTTTCAAACCAAGACTATTTTTGTACTTTGTACCTCTTGATTGTAGCAGGCACTAAATTTGCCAGCTCTGAATATTTATTTATCTTAAATCAGGCTTCTTACCAGATTTATTTTTGCCAAATTTATTCCATAAGAATTGTAATGTTATATCTTGGATTTTTCAAAAAGAAAAGCAAATGCATATAAATTTCTGTTTTCATAAACTTCAAACACAAACTTATATATGATATTATTGAGCCCCTCCACTATTAAAAGAAATCTGTACAAGTATGATTTTGTCATCATTTGGGAGATCTTTTTGGTCTTTGTCTTAATTAACTAGTTTGTTTTAAAACTTGTAATTGTATTTGAATCACTTGGGGGTCTTTTTTAAAAATGTAGGTTATCGGTCAGTGATTTTGGTACCCACGATTCTGCATTTCTAAGAAGCCCCAAATGACAGTAATGCTTTTGGTTCATGAACCACATGCTGAGTAATGGAGTTCCTTAATATCTATCATAGTATTAAATATTTTGTCTTCAAGTTAGAACAAAGATTTTTTAATCCTGGCTGTTCATCAGCTTAAGAGTTTTTAAAATAGGTAGATCCCTAGACCTCACTTTTGCCTGAATTATACCTTTAGATATAGGAAACCTCAGCATCTGTACTGTTGAAAGTCTTCACCGATGGATAGCCTGGATTAAGCATCATTGAGTTAGAATAATAAAGGTTAGAGATCATTTTGCTTTGTAGTTATATCTAGAAAAGCAGCAAGTTATGTCTCATGTACATAATAACCATTTCTGTTTTTGAAATTTTTAAAAAATTTTGCTATTCTGAATTTTTTTTTATATATATATGATGCCTTTGGATGTGATTTTTGGGTGTGTGTAATAAGTTGTAATTGTAATATGAAGCAAATAGATAGTCACAGGTTATCTTTATATTAGCCTGTAATTTCTTTTCAGGCAATTTTCTGGTCACAAGTGGCAGTAGTCCATCTAAACATTCTGACGCTAATGTGGCCATATACCAAAAGTGTGGGGTTTGTGCTGCCTTCTAGCACTACTAGAGTCAGTGCTTCAAAACAGCTTTATCAGTAATGTCTCCTTTCTCTGCTCTCCTCTGTGTTGCCTTACTTTGGGAAGTCTTTTTCTCTTTGTGCTGATAAAAATGGCAAAACAGCTCACAACTCTCAGCTTGGCAATTTAGCAACCTTTGAACATAGGTTCTTCCTGCAAATGTATAGCAAAAGTCTGAGTAAGGACACTCAACTATCCCAGCATAGACCAGCAACCCGTTTCTAAAACTGGAGAGTCACGGAGTTGAGCACGTATGGACCACGTGGAAGGAAGAAGACCATTAGACAGTTGGAGCACAGTGATTGCCCCAAAGATTCTGGCCAGCAGTATATATGTCCAGTATATCATTTGGAGGTTAACATAAATTGAGTTAAGTAACTTGAATTTTGCTTTGTTTCTCCTTTTGGGTATATGCAAATTGGTGTGAAAATAATGTAATAGGAATAGGCAAATTATCCACGGCTGATGGTAAAGCCTTTGCAGATCCTGAAGTGCTTCGGAGGTTGACGTCATCTGTTAGTTGTGCGTTGGATGAAGCTGCTGCTGCACTAACTCGTATGAGAGCTGAAAGCACAGCGAATGCAGGGCAGTCGGACAAGTAAGTATATTTCTGCTGTGAGCAGTATAAAAATGTTTTCTTAAAGATGATAGTAAGAACTAACATAACTGAGCACGTATTTTGTGCCTGGCACTATGCTAACCACTGTATATGTGATACCTTGTTTATACTCAAAAAGGCCTTAGGCATGGACTTTGTTTTTGTTCCCATTTTACTCATGAAAAGCTGAAGAGATTAAGTAAATCAAGATCAAATAGGTAACAAGCAGCAGAGCTAGAACACCAGTGTCTGTCTGACTGCAAGGCTGACTTCTTAAATATAAGACTTTTTCCTGGTGGTCCAGTGGGTAGAGAGTCTGCCTTGCAGTGCAAGGGGCACCAGTTCAATCCCTGGCCCCAGAAGATCCCATGTGCAGTGGAGTGGCTGGACCAATGTGTCCAATTACGAGCTGGTGCTCTGCAAGGAGAGATGCCGCTGCGATGGGAAGCCCACACAGGCCGAAGAGTAAAGATGGATGACAATAAGTGAATAGAAGACCAATAACAGAGGCCAAAATTTAAAAAAAAAAAAAAAAAGACCTTTTGCTGATTTAGTTTTCTTTGTAATGTTTTGGTGACAAAGAAGTCAGTGATTTCTAATTAGTCATTCCTTTTTCTACTTCATGTGCATAGTTCTGACCAATTTTAAGGGGTGTGTTTTCTTTATTTTATGAATGTTCAAAAAATGTCATAGGTCTAGTTTCCATAACAAGTGTGTTCCAGGCGTGTTAGTTTTGTATGTCCTATAGTTCCTTTTATTTAAATCGTCGCATTTAATAAGAACTCAGTAAATATATTGTGACTTGTCCTTCTAAGTTTTCCTGATGATGTTATGTAATAAAAGAAAACACACCATCTTTTATATAAAACAATTATGAGTAGTATAATTAAGGATATAATGCAAGGAAGCAGCTGGAAAAGAACCATTAACAGCATGTTACTGTCTTCACTCCTCAAAGACTTCTTTTTTCCCTTTAACTAAAAAGAAGCCATTGAGCCATTTTATTTACAATTGACCCTTGAACAGCACAGGTGTAACTGCACAGGTCCATTTATACACAGATTTTTTTTTTTCTTTCTTTCTGTTTTTGACTTTGTGGGATCTCAATTCCCTGACTAGGGATCGAGCCCAGGCCCCAGCACTGAAAGCTGAATCCTAACCTTTAGACCACTAGGGAACTCCCAACTCGGGTTTTTTGCAATAGAAAATACTACACTGCTGCACAATCTATGGTTGGTTGAATTCATGGATACAGAAACATGGATACAGAGGAACGATTGATACAGAGGAACTGCATATATGGAGGACTGATGAATAAGTTACTTGAATTTCCAACTTGAGTGCAGTGTGGTGGTCTCTCACCCCTGTGTTGTTCAGGGGTCAATTGTATTTTAGCAGTTGCCTTTAAACAGTTGAGGAAATGGTAATATTATCTTATATATTACTTTAGAGAATAAAAATATAGCATTTAAGAAGAATTGTCTTTTGTATAATAGTGTTTTTAAGACTGAATAAAGGATTAAATAATATTAGCAAGAGTGTCAATTTGCTGTTTCTTTTAACTCTGTATTTGTCTTCATCTGAGCTTTATGTTTTCATTAATTCATTTTACCATCCTTCTCATTGATTACCTCTCCTTCTTAATTAACTTCAGCTTCCGTTTCTTAGTTAACATTCAGTTTTACTAGCCCACAATATTTTTTATATTCTCTAGATATTTTTTAATATGGTGCCTTCAGAGACGGGCAAGAAAGGAAATTATAAACACCTTGAAGATTGTAGTTCAAGCAGGAAATTGA
The DNA here is from genome assembly GCA_022376925.1 of Tragulus kanchil. Taxonomy (NCBI): domain Eukaryota; kingdom Metazoa; phylum Chordata; class Mammalia; order Artiodactyla; family Tragulidae; genus Tragulus; species Tragulus kanchil. The sequence continues at coordinate 156,769,964 of JAIOJX010000025.1, read as the reverse complement.
AAAAATAAAGGGTCATAGATTCTTTAACATTGACAGTACTAGAAGTGATCAGCAAAACAGTTGAGCATGTTTGTGACAGTCTTATTTGTTCAGCAAAGCTTGAGAAACAACGGAGTGCAGTGATGCTGTGTGCTGGAGTTTATATTAGTTATGTGGGGTGCCATGTCCCAGACTTAGCATACCTTTCGCTTGGGAGTTCTGAAGTTCAGCTGTTGCTAGAGTAGTTCCTGAAAGTCTGTTTTAAAGCTAACACATCTAAGGAAATTGAGTAACAGTTGAAATGGGAAAATAGAGGAGGATGTGTGCCTGAGAGGGAGAGAGTGAGAGGTCATCTGATAGGAAGAAGTGTGTTTTTATACAGGAAGTGTCTTGTGGGAGGGATTCATCCTGAACTTGCTTAAAGGTGATAGAGAACACTGAGTCTAGAGATTCTCAGTGCCTAGAACATGCAAAGTTAAGAGACAAACCTATTAAGTGCTATTTGAGACTTTCACTTTGCCAGGGGACGGTTCAGTTAACAAGGGATTATGAGCAGGAAAAAATTGAAGCAGAAATGCTAAGACAGTATTTGGGGTTGGACATCATATTGATTTTAAACAGAGTAATCAGGGAAAACCTCTCATAGAAGGTGACTTTTTAGCAAAGAATTGTCAGTGAGCTGTGCCTGAGAGAGTTCTTCTGTCAGAGGGATACCAGGTAATATAAATCTTGGACTCACCACTTAATTTACATTTTTGATGTAAAACAGGAAAGCCAGCCTGGCTTAAAATGGAAAGAGTGAGAATAGTAGGTGATGAAACCAGAGAAGTAAAAGGAAAGAGTATGAGGTCCTACTACTGGACAGGGTAAGAATTTTGACTTTCACTCTGAGTAAGGTTAGAGGCCAGTGGAGGATTCTGAGCAGAGGAGGGACGTGATCTACTCCTTTTAAACAAGATCCCTCTGGCTCCATCTTTGAAAGAAGACCGCTTAGGAGACTCTAGGATAGTCACAGTCAAGGATGGTCTTGAAGCTGAGTGTAGTGATTCCAGGGGTATGGAAAGGGGTTATCTGTGGATGCCTTTAGTACCTAAGGTGACAGGGCCATGTTTTAATAGGTGGCTGTAAAAACTGAAGTATATTTGCAATAAAGAGAATTAAGAGGCTTGGATTTAGCGTTTTGCTAATAAACAATTTTATCTCTAAGTGAAAGAATCTTTAGAAATGTCCTAGTCAGAATTCTTATTGGGAGATTTACAGGCGAACACTTGGCTCTCAGTCTAATTTTCTGGAGTTTATATTAGTTATGTGGGTGCCATGTCCCAGACTTAGCATACCTTCGCTTGGGAGTTCTGAAGTTCAGCTGTTGCTAGAGTAGTTCCTGAAAGTCTGTTTTAAAGCTAACACATCTAAGGAAATTGAGTAACAGTTGAAATGGGAAAATAGAGGAGGATGTGTGCCTGAGAGGGAGAGAGTGAGAGGTCATCTGATAGGAAGAAGTGTGTTTTTATACAGGAAGTGTCTTGTGGGAGGGATTCATCCTGAACTTGCTTAAAGGTGATAGAGAACACTGAGTCTAGAGATTCTCAGTGCCTAGAACATGCAAAGTTAAGAGACAAACCTATTAAGTGCTATTTGAGACTTTCACTTTGCCAGGGGACGGTTCAGTTAACAAGGGATTATGAGCAGGAAAAAATTGAAGCAGAAATGCTAAGACAGTATTTGGGGTTGGACATCATATTGATTTTTAACAGAGTAATCAGGGAAATCCTCTCATAGAAGGTGACTTTTTAGCAAAGAATTGTCAGTGAGCTGTGCCTGAGAGAGTTCTTCTGTCAGAGGGATACCAGGTAATATAAATCTTGGACTCACCACTTAATTTACATTTTTGATGTAAAACAGGAAAGCCAGCCTGGCTTAAAATGGAAAGAGTGAGAATAGTAGGTGATGAAACCAGAGAAGTAAAAGGAAAGAGTATGAGGTCCTACTACTGGACAGGGTAAGAATTTTGACTTTCACTCTGAGTAAGGTTAGAGGCCAGTGGAGGATTCTGAGCAGAGGAGGGACGTGATCTACTCCTTTTAAACAAGATCCCTCTGGCTCCATCTTTGAAAGAAGACCGCTTAGGAGACTCTAGGATAGTCACAGTCAAGGATGGTCTTGAAGCTGAGTGTAGTGATTCCAGGGGTATGGAAAGGGGTTATCTGTGGATGCCTTTAGTACCTAAGGTGACAGGGCCATGTTTTAATAGGTGGCTGTAAAAACTGAAGTATATTTGCAATAAAGAGAATTAAGAGGCTTGGATTTAGCGTTTTGCTAATAAACAATTTTATCTCTAAGTGAAAGAATCTTTAGAAATGTCCCTAGTCAGAATTCTTATTGGGAGATTTACAGGGCGAACACTTGGCTCTCAGTCTAATTTTCTGTTTTTCTACCACTTCTTCCACTCTCCTTTTGCTTGAAGTAAGCCTTTTGACTTACCTGCATGTTTTTCATACTTCCCTAAAACATAATGGCATAAGTAAATACTTCAAAGAATCTCCTTATCAGTTATTTATAGATTAGTCCAAATTACATGCTCATAACTTTCCTGATTTCCCTTTACTTGACTGAAGAACCCAGATTGGCCTTTATAATTAGTAAAAGTTTTGTCTGTTTCATTAAATTTTATAAAATTTTTCTAGGAGCCGAGCAAACACAGTATAATTGTAACTCAGTTTTTCTTCATATGATTTTTCTGTACAATTTTATGCTTTGAAAATTTGGTTTTTCTCTCTACTTATAGTCTGTTGGACTCTATTTTTCCATTACATGACTGAAACAACTTGTAATGCTGATTATTTTAATTGAGTGACTTTTTATATATTGATTTTAAGAACTCAGTGAACTGAATCATTTTTTCTTTTTGTTATAAGTCATATTGAAACTTACTTGGTTTAGTGCTACCGTCCAGATTAACTTCAAAAATTGATACTGACGCTGGGCAATTTTTTATGTGCTTGTATCCTGATGCCACAATATTCTTCCCCTAATAGCCGCAGTTTGGCAGAAGCCTGTTCAGAAGGAGATGTAAATGCTGTGCGAAAGTTACTCATTGAAGGGCGAAGCGTAAATGAGCATACTGAGGAAGGGGAGAGCCTCCTTTGTTTAGCCTGTTCCGCTGGATATTATGAGCTTGCACAGGTTTGTATTATCAAAATACAGCTCACAGTTTTTTATTTGTTTTGTTTTGTTGTAATTTGGCCTCTGTATTAAGGAAATAATAAAATGAAATTAACCATCAGGCTCATTTCAGGAAATAGTTTTTGTTAGATATATTTTTTGTTTATTGGCTCTTTTTCTGTAATATGACTAGATACTGTTAATGTAAATGTATGTTCAAGAAATTTTGATGAAAATATCTTCTAATATCCTTTAAACTTTTTCTTTTGTAAGGTTTTGTTGGCAATGCATGCAAATGTGGAAGACAGGGGAATCAAAGGTGACATTACACCCTTAATGGCTGCTGCTAACGGAGGCCACGTCAAAATTGTGAAGTTGCTGCTGGCTCATAAAGCTGATGTCAATGCCCAGTCGTCAACAGGTCATGCGAACTTCTTCTTCAGTGTTTAATATCAACACCCTCTGTTAGTAATTAATTCACAGGAAAGTGATCATTAGTGATGTTTTTGCAGTTATCAATACTACAGGTTTGTGTATATCTGTGCATCAGGTATAAATAAAAAGTATATGGGATGAAATTTCTCCTATTTTGTGTCTGAGGGCTGTAATTTGGTCTAGATTCTTTTACATTAAACACTGGCTAGGTTAGAAGGACTGTTTTCTTGGAAATAAAGAGGTATGGGCTGTACCTCCCAAACCCAGGCTTCCTGTTTGTCAGGAGAACGGAAGAGAAGATCTCTACTTATAGTCTGTTGGACTCTATTTTTCCATTACATGACTGAAACAACTTGTAATGCTGATTATTTTAATTGAGTGACTTTTTATATATTGATTTTAAGAACTCAGTGAACTGAATCATTTTTTCTTTTTGTTATAAGTCATATTGAAACTTACTTGGTTTAGTGCTACCGTCCAGATTAACTTCAAAAATTGATACTGACGCTGGGCAATTTTTTATGTGCTTGTATCCTGATGCCACAATATTCTTCCCCTAATAGCCGCAGTTTGGCAGAAGCCTGTTCAGAAGGAGATGTAAATGCTGTGCGAAAGTTACTCATTGAAGGGCGAAGCGTAAATGAGCATACTGAGGAAGGGGAGAGCCTCCTTTGTTTAGCCTGTTCCGCTGGATATTATGAGCTTGCACAGGTTTGTATTATCAAAATACAGCTCACAGTTTTTTATTTGTTTTGTTTTGTTGTAATTTGGCCTCTGTATTAAGGAAATAATAAAATGAAATTAACCATCAGGCTCATTTCAGGAAATAGTTTTTGTTAGATATATTTTTTGTTTATTGGCTCTTTTTCTGTAATATGACTAGATACTGTTAATGTAAATGTATGTTCAAGAAATTTTGATGAAAATATCTTCTAATATCCTTTAAACTTTTTCTTTTGTAAGGTTTTGTTGGCAATGCATGCAAATGTGGAAGACAGGGGAATCAAAGGTGACATTACACCCTTAATGGCTGCTGCTAACGGAGGCCACGTCAAAATTGTGAAGTTGCTGCTGGCTCATAAAGCTGATGTCAATGCCCAGTCGTCAACAGGTCATGCGAACTTCTTCTTCAGTGTTTAATATCAACACCCTCTGTTAGTAATTAATTCACAGGAAAGTGATCATTAGTGATGTTTTTGCAGTTATCAATACTACAGGTTTGTGTATATCTGTGCATCAGGTATAAATAAAAAGTATATGGGATGAAATTTCTCCTATTTTGTGTCTGAGGGCTGTAATTTGGTCTAGATTCTTTTACATTAAACACTGGCTAGGTTAGAAGGACTGTTTTCTTGGAAATAAAGAGGTATGGGCTGTACCTCCCAAACCCAGGCTTCCTGTTTGTCAGGGGAGAACGGAAGAGAAGATAGGGAGAATAAGAAGGATATGGAACAGAAGGTAGGTCTTTTGTTGTCTAGTGTAATTAAATTCTGGCCTAGAGTGGAAAAAGAAACACACACATACTGTGTTCCACAAAAAGACAGAATGTTAATCTAAACTGTTTTTTTCTCTCAGCCTTGGGCATGGATGGATTTATAGCAAAGCTCTAAAATATATGAAAATATATTTTGTTTTATGCAAGATTTTCAACTTTATTAAATGTTTTTAGTAATTTTAAACATCTGTAGGGTCTGGTGCTCTGATTTGAGGAGGTTTTAGAAATCCTATTTTACCCAGATTCTAATCTCCCCACCACTAACATAGGAGATGAGATTTTTATCAAAAGCATTGAGAGAGAATGTTTTTGAAATTATTTTAACTTCGACCACCAGTTAATTGATGTTTAAAGTCACAGTGAAGACAATATATGATTAAACGGAACAATATGAGGTATATCTACATATGATGAATAATTATAGTCTAAAAAAATAAAGCTCAAGGAACATTAAAGTTAGACTGAATGTAACTTTTTTCTCATGTGGAAAGTTAGTTTCAGACTTGCTTAGTTATTTTATAATTGTACAATTGTGGTAAGTATATCTGATTTTCCTCATATGTTTGACCCTGGTTTTTAAATGGCAAGAATAGGGAGTTGATTTTAGTAAGATAAAATGTCATGAAGAAAAGAATTATGTGTATAAGTGTAATTAACTAAATTTATTAAAGTTTTATAGTCTCCTATGTCAGTTTTCTCTTTGATACTAAGTAAACTTGCTTTATTTTGGTATTTTATGTTAATGTCTTTATTTTTCTTCATTAAAATAGGCAATACAGCACTTACGTATGCTTGTGCTGGAGGGTATGTAGATGTTGTAAAGGTGCTCTTGGAATCCGGTGCTAGTATTGAGGACCATAATGAAAATGGTCATACTCCTCTTATGGAAGCTGGAAGTGCTGGACATGTGGAAGTCGCCAGACTGCTGCTAGAAAATGGGGCTGGCATTAATACGCATTCCAATGAATTTAAAGAGAGTGCCCTTACGTTAGCTTGTTACAAAGGTATAGTAAAGAACTTTAAAAAACAATTTTTTTTTTTAAACTTATGAAATGACCAGCTACTTCATATAGTACGGTTATTCACTTAAAAAATAAAATGTGGTAATAATATGTAGTATGTTATAAATAAAAGTGTATCAAGTTTCATAGGTTAAAAGTTTAATATGTAAAATTTGTATATTAAATTTTTTAAATAATATTATAAATGCTGTCAATGAAAAATGATAGTGGATCCAGTTGTTTTATCGGAAACATACAATTTTAACATCTATTGTACTTTTTAATGGTTTTGCTTGTCAGTAGTATTTTACCTGGTTCACACAAAAGAATCCACTGAATTAAGGAGTATTTACTCTGTAGATTTAAAGTAAATGCAATAAAAGCTAGAATGATTTATTAACAAGAAGGGTGCTTAAGCTGTTTCTCTTGATACCAAGAAGAAAGGACAAAAATTGAAGAGAAAGAAGGATATATGAAAAGATAAATGAAAAGTGGTGTGGAGGGAGTTTGTATTCAAAAGAAAAATTTTTTAGAGTATCATCAACACGTTTAATAAAGATAGAAGGAAGAGCTGGTTGAAATTGAGTATACCTGTCCATAGGTAGCTGTCTGTACAAAGGGACTAGTTACGTAGTCTTCTAAATGATTTCAGTCAGCCTGAAAATACTGATAATAGAGTAAAATATCTTTTGGGAAGATGGGATAATTGTCTGAAAAGGTAGTTGGTCTTCAGCTAGTTAATGATCTAAATTCTAAAAAGATAGCTGCAGATGTTTTTCAGACTCAATCTTTATGACAAATAAATGGCTATAAACTAAGAAATTTTTCAAAAATAATATTTCATTTAATTTCGTATGTTCATGGCCATTCATTCAGTTCCGTGTTTCCTACCATTGGCAGTTGTGTCATGTTTCTGTCATAAAATAAGTGATATATTTGCCCCAGAGTCATCAAGAAAAAACTCTTTAAAGACGAGGTACAAAATTTAAGGAAGCACTCACTCTCAATGGCCGAAGCTTGATGTCCATTAGCTTGTGAGTGAATGTCTCCTTAGGTTTTGCACCCACACCTTTGATTTCCTCACCTTTATATTGACCCTGGTGTAGTTTTGTTTCATTCTGTTTCAGAATGGTCATGACTTTATTACGTCTTCTGGATTAATTTCACTTAAAAACATTGCTAAAAATCCTCATACAACTGAATGACAAAAATTTAAGTTACATGTGAAAATATGCTCCAAAGAACTTTTGATTATTTAGTGTTACAGATAATTCAGATTAAGGGTGCTTAAGAAGGCCAGCTGAGGTCTCTTAGTTCTCCAGTTCTGTTTAGTAGTAGTTAGGCAGAGTTTGATCGTCATTGAGAGGAGAAGAATTAAGCCTTGGCGCAGCCTCTCCCGAGCAGGCTGATTGGGTGGCTTTCACACACCTTTTTCACAAATGCTGAAACTGGCTCCATTTAATTACTAAAGCCCAGCTGGTCAGGAGCATTGAGATGGAGCTATATATAGAACTCCTCTTCCCCCTTTCCCTTGTTTATAGCCCCATCCTACAGAGGTTTGGGGCTTGCAGGGTCTCAGTAAAGAAACCGGATATAGAACTGAACTGGTGGAGAACATTTCTATCACTGCAGGGATCCGTGACCACTCTTAACTTTACTCTATTCCTGGTGAGGTATCCTAGGATATAAATTGACAAGGAGGAAATGGGTGAAGGGTAGAATTCAGGCAGAGATGAAACATTGAAGTGTGAATCTTTGGGAAGGGAGAATGGCAGAGAGGAAGATGTAGTTTGTTAGGAAAACAAGGTATGGCAGATGCAACACTTAACTCACCAAAGTTAATGTAGTTCTGTTTATGATTCCGCTAACCACTCCTTCCCTCCATTCCCAGTTGATTGAGGGGAAAAAAGTAGTTTTTATTGTTTCTTACACAGTCTCTGAAATCCTTTTTAAAATATAATTGATATTCTTTGCAAGTACTTATAAGCTAATCTTTATTTGAACTGAAGCATATGATTTATTTGAAACTACATAAAAATGCGTGTGTGTATATGTTGATATCTAAATAAATGAATAAATATAAATGGTGGTGTTTCAAGAATATTTTTATATATACAGTTCCCAATTTACACGTAGGTTTTTCCTGTGAGTTAATTGAACTTAAAGCTCATTTCCTCATAGAATAACTTTAATGGTGATTTTCATTCCAGACTTCTAGTTCAAAAAGCCTAATTTAGTTTATAGTATAAATAAAATAACTCTGACATGCCTAGACTCTAACAGGGTTGTAGAGGGATGCTCCAGGTGCTGCATTTTGGTGCCAACATCATCCACCTACAGCAAGGATTCTAGTAACAGCATTTTCTGGAGCAACAGGGTAAGGAGTAAAACAGCACAGATAACTCATAAATTTTTTGTTGAGCAGTCAAGAGTAGCTTGTAGCAGACTTTAGTATTTTATTGATATATTTATTGATGTCAGTTAAACATAACTTTTCAAAATATTATAATTTTTATTTTTTTGAGTAACAAAGTATTTTTAAGTAATCTTATAAATTTTGGGTTTAGGACATCTAGAGATGGTGCGATTTCTTTTGGAAGCAGGCGCAGATCAAGAGCATAAAACAGATGAAATGCACACTGCGTTAATGGAGGCTTGCATGGTAAGATTAGTTAAATACATACTCGAAATATATTTATATATTAGGTAGAGACAGAGCCAGTGTATAGTCAGTGCCTTTTCCCTGGGTTCAAAGTTTCTGTTTATCATGATTTATCATGGCTCAGAGTATCTGAGTTATCAGTAGTTTTCAAAGCCAATTGAACAATATTAACGTTTACCAGGAGGCTTTCTGAAGCTTTGTAGCACCACCTTTATTTCCTTGGCCTCACGTTACTATACTGGTTTTATATAATAGGCGCAAAAATGACTTTCTGAAAGATGGATCAAGGATGTTAGGAGAATATAATCCACAAAAGTATGTACATAATACAAAGTATAACATGTTCGTCTAACCCATAGTTTAAAATTTATGAAAACTTCGAAATTAGAATATTCTTTGTATTACATAATTCTTCTTCTATCATGGTATTTTCTCATCCCTGAATTCTCTTTTTTAAGGACATTTTTTTAGTTTGTACTTGAGAACATGTAATAATAATAGTCTTAAAATTTTGTATCTCAGACTATAACTTGTGGCACAGAAATGAATCAGAATAATGTTATAGACAGATTTATGAGAAAAACATACCAAAGATGAACATGACTCCAACTTAATTTGAAGTTTCTTCTCTCAATTTCCTTCAGAGAATGATTATTGAAAGGATGTTAAATTTTGATTAGTAATTTAAAAAAATGCTAGGCAGCCACATGCATCCATGTAGAGGGATGCTCCAGGTGCTGCATTTTGGTGCCAACATCATCCACCTACAGCAAGGATTCTAGTAACAGCATTTTCTGGAGCAACAGGGTAAGGAGTAAAACAGCACAGATAACTCATAAATTTTTTGTTGAGCAGTCAAGAGTAGCTTGTAGCAGACTTTAGTATTTTATTGATATATTTATTGATGTCAGTTAAACATAACTTTTCAAAATATTATAATTTTTATTTTTTTGAGTAACAAAGTATTTTTAAGTAATCTTATAAATTTTGGGTTTAGGACATCTAGAGATGGTGCGATTTCTTTTGGAAGCAGGCGCAGATCAAGAGCATAAAACAGATGAAATGCACACTGCGTTAATGGAGGCTTGCATGGTAAGATTAGTTAAATACATACTCGAAATATATTTATATATTAGGTAGAGACAGAGCCAGTGTATAGTCAGTGCCTTTTCCATGGGTTCAAAGTTTCTGTTTATCATGATTTATCATGGCTCAGAGTATCTGAGTTATCAGTAGTTTTCAAAGCCAATTGAACAATATTAACGTTTACCAGGAGGCTTTCTGAAGCTTTGTAGCACCACCTTTATTTCCTTGGCCTCACGTTACTATACTGGTTTTATATAATAGGCGCAAAAATGACTTTCTGAAAGATGGATCAAGGATGTTAGGAGAATATAATCCACAAAAGTATGTACATAATACAAAGTATAACATGTTCGTCTAACCCATAGTTTAAAATTTATGAAAACTTCGAAATTAGAATATTCTTTGTATTACATAATTCTTCTTCTATCATGGTATTTTCTCATCCCTGAATTCTCTTTTTTAAGGACATTTTTTTAGTTTGTACTTGAGAACATGTAATAATAATAGTCTTAAAATTTTGTATCTCAGACTATAACTTGTGGCACAGAAATGAATCAGAATAATGTTATAGACAGATTTATGAGAAAAACATACCAAAGATGAACATGACTCCAACTTAATTTGAAGTTTCTTCTCTCAATTTCCCTTCAGAGAATGATTATTGAAAGGATGTTAAATTTTGATTAGTAATTTAAAAAAAATGCTAGGCAGCCATTTATTTTTGTTTTTCTTATTGTCATACCAGTGTTTGCTTTAATAAATAACTCGTTTGCACAGACAAGTTTTCTTGGATGGTTATGAGTTCCCCACCTGTTGAAATGATGGCAATAGCCATGTCTAGGGTTGTTGAGAGCATTACATGACAAAATGTGTGTAAAATGCATCTGTAATATCCCCATGATAAGGAACTTAAAATATCCTTGCCACCCTCACTAGAGAAACCTGTACGTAGGTTAAGGGATTAAAATGGAATATTCTGTGGACCTACTCTGCATGCACTGGAATTAAATGTTATAAGTAGATGAAAGATACTTGTAGGAGCTATAGGTTTAGAGACTTGCCAAGAGGTTGAGGTTTTAAGTTGGACTTCAAAGGAAATGTAGGAATTGACTGATTAGGAGAAAGAAAATTCCTAGCTAAAGAACAGCAAGGTAACAGTGAGTAAGTAAAATAGTGATAAAACTATTAACATTGTGTAATATTGCAAGTACCAATATTCAAAAGAAGATCAGATGTCTATGAAGTAACACAGAAGGAAAAAGTGTATCAAAAGAAGAATGGAAACGTGAGCCGTGGAGTTGCTGGTAGTTAGGAAAGCTGTGGGAAAGACCAGTAAAGGAGACAGAAGATACTAAGAGAGAACTTTTTCTTAATTGTCACCGGCATTTAACTACAAACAACAAAGGCAAAACCGTGTACATTTTGTGTTCCCCTTTCACTAATACATCATGCTGAATTCCCCCCAGTCCTCTAAAGTGGTTGCATTTTTCTTTTTCCGCCTAATCAAAAATTTTCTTGTCCTTAAGGTTCTATGAAAATCCTACTTTCCCTTTCTAGACTTCATCGTTTTAGCATTTAAGCCTATATATACTATGCAGTGCTGATGTTATCTCACAGTAATTTCTTTTGTTTACTTACTGTGTTTTTTTTCCTGATGGGTCAAGAAGTTTTTTGATTAAAGGTATTTTCTACGTATTTTATATCCTAAATCTCTATTTACTACTACAATAAGTACTAAAGAAATACAAATAGGTCTTAATAGATGCTTGCTGCTCAACTCTTAAATGTAGATTTATTAATTCTTATTTGAATTGAGATCCGTAAACTTAATTTAGTAGTTGAGAAGTATTTTTAATGATTTTTTTTAATGGTGCTGTTTTTACTTTTTTTAATTGCATTGTAATCAGGATGGCCATGTTGAAGTAGCTAGGTTGCTTCTTGACAGTGGTGCCCAAGTGAACATGCCTGCTGATTCATTTGAATCACCATTGACTTTGGCTGCATGTGGTGGGCACGTGGAACTTGCAGCTTTGCTTATTGAAAGAGGAGCTAGCCTGGAAGAAGTCAATGATGAAGGCTATACACCCTTGATGGAAGCCGCTCGTGAAGGACATGAAGAAATGGTGGCTTTACTTTTAGGCCAAGGTAACCAGTACCAATCAAGACACTAATGCATAAATGTGTAAAATGTAAGATGATAATTTTATAAAATTGAATTTCAGTATTTCGTCTTTCTCCTGGATTCATAATGAGGTGCTATAGTATTTGCTTTGAAAATAGCTCCCATAGTGTGCTAAATAAAATCAAACATATTTCTTTAATATTTAAGGGCTTTCAGAGCCTTTGTGTACTGTGTGAATAAAAATAGAACTTAAAAAAAAGAAAAAAAAAGAGAACTGGGTATGGGGAAAAGTTGTAAGTTAGATAGAGGCATATATGAGATTCAGCAGTTCTGCAGCTAATACACTGAGAGACTGCCTTTTAGGGCAGAATCCTTGTTAATAAGTAGTTGATGTTTCCCGTGTTCTGTAAAGTACAGTATGGAAAATCTTGTCCTAAGGACTAACTTGATGAAGAATGGATGTGTAAGAAGCTGTCAAGGAGTTCAGTACACAGTGGGCTTCCCTTTTGGGAAAAGTTAAATTGTTACTTTACTGTTCACATTTGTGGCCTAGTTTTATTTATCTTTTTTTTTTTTTTTTGGTCGGGGGTCGGGTTGGGGAGGGAGGGGGGCGGGCGGGCCACTTCTATTGGTCTTTCATTTATCTATTTTCATCCATCTTTGTTCTTTGGCTCCTCCTGTGGGCCTCCCATCGCGGTGGCGTCTGTCGTTGCAGAGCGCCGGCTCTGGGCGCATGCGCTCCAGAGTCCGGCTCGGTGATTGGACACATCGGTCCAGCCGCTCCGCGGCACGTGGGATCTTCCCAGACCAGGGATGAAACCGGCGCCACTTGCACTGCAAGGCGGTGTCCTTACCCACCGGACCACCAGGGGAAGCCCTGTTTATCTTTTTTAACAGTGAAGATTTTGTTTGAACAAATTTAAGAGGAATGGTACATTTTTTTTAAAAAAACCTTTTTTCTGAGCGGTAATAATTGACTTGAATTTTAAAAGCATAGTTTCCGGAACAGCTTACTAGGTTTGTACCGTAAATCCATTGCTCGTTAATTTTGAAACCTTAAGCAAGTCTCTAACTTTCTGTGCCTTAAGATTGTCATCTGTAGTGTTACTACAAACAGTGAGAGTTTATAGATGTGTGCAAAGCTTTTCGACCATTTTTATCACATAATACCTGTTAAGTGTTAGCTGTGGTGATGGTGGTCGTATTGGTAGTGTTGTGACCTTGGGCAAGTTAATTAATCTCCATTTTCTTAGCTGTAAAAATGAAACTAATAAAAATATGCATAATGTGTTAAGTGTTACCTGACAAATAATAGGATATTAAATATTACATATTTTCATCAGTATGTTTACCATCATTATTTTGAATCTTAATAATGAGGGAATATAGTTTCTTTTTTCTAAGTCCTTAAGTCACATGACTTGTGTCAACACCTGTGTCCTTGGAAGTTAATTGTTACTTTACTGGTTTCAGAATCCTTGTTAATAAGTAGTTGATGTTTCCGTGTTCTGTAAAGTACAGTATGGAAAATCTTGTCCTAAGGACTAACTTGATGAAGAATGGATGTGTAAGAAGCTGTCAAGGAGTTCAGTACACAGTGGGCTTCCCTTTTGGGAAAAGTTAAATTGTTACTTTACTGTTCACATTTGTGGCCTAGTTTTATTTATCTTTTTTTTTTTTTTTTGGTCGGGGGGCGGGTTGGGGGGGGAGGGGAGCGGGCGGGCCACTTCTATTGGTCTTTCATTTATCTATTTTCATCCATCTTTGTTCTTTGGCTCCTCCTGTGGGCCTCCCATCGCGGTGGCGTCTGTCGTTGCAGAGCGCCGGCTCTGGGCGCATGCGCTCCAGAGTCCGGCTCGGTGATTGGACACATCGGTCCAGCCGCTCCGCGGCACGTGGGATCTTCCCAGACCAGGGATGAAACCGGCGTCACTTGCACTGCAAGGCGGTGTCCTTACCCACCGGACCACCAGGGGAAGCCCTGTTTATCTTTTTTAACAGTGAAGATTTTGTTTGAACAAATTTAAGAGGAATGGTACATTTTTTTTAAAAAAACCTTTTTTCTGAGCGGTAATAATTGACTTGAATTTTAAAAGCATAGTTTCCGGAACAGCTTACTAGGTTTGTACCGTAAATCCATTGCTCGTTAATTTTGAAACCTTAAGCAAGTCTCTAACTTTCTGTGCCTTAAGATTGTCATCTGTAGTGTTACTACAAACAGTGAGAGTTTATAGATGTGTGCAAAGCTTTTCGACCATTTTTATCACATAATACCTGTTAAGTGTTAGCTGTGGTGATGGTGGTCGTATTGGTAGTGTTGTGACCTTGGGCAAGTTAATTAATCTCCATTTTCTTAGCTGTAAAAATGAAACTAATAAAAATATGCATAATGTGTTAAGTGTTACCTGACAAATAATAGGATATTAAATATTACATATTTTCATCAGTATGTTTACCATCATTATTTTGAATCTTAATAATGAGGGAATATAGTTTCTTTTTTCTAAGTCCTTAAGTCACATGACTTGTGTCAACACCTGAGTCTTACTTATTCCAGCAGTGTGTATCAAATATGGACTAATGGATGTGGCTTTGATAGTTTTTTTTATTTTTAACTGCCTCTTGCAATAGGGGAGAGATACTTATATCATTTAGTAAAGTAATATAAATGTTCCTTTTTGAAGCATAGATTGTTAGGATATAATCATGTTTTGCCTATCTCTGGAATAAGTTAATGCCTTTCTTTAAATAATTAGAATCTTTATTTTAGGAGCAAATATCAATGCACAGACAGAAGAAACTCAAGAAACTGCTTTGACTTTGGCTTGCTGTGGAGGCTTTCTGGAAGTAGCAGACTTTCTGATTAAGGCTGGAGCTGATATAGAACTAGGGTGTTCTACCCCTTTAATGGAAGCTGCTCAGGAAGGCCATTTGGAGTTAGTTAAATACTTACTAGCTGCAGGTAGGCATTTTTGCATTTAGGAGGGTTTTATTTTTTTTCATGCTTTATATAAGTAAAGATATTACACTGCAAATAACTTTTTTCTGACGTATGATACACTGTATAGAGAAATAATGAGATTAATTTTTTGTGTGTATTTTGAATAAAGAATTTACCTTATTGCTGTTTTACATTATTGCAATTTTAATTCTAAGCAGTAATCTGTTTCTAGTTTTTTTTTCTTTTTTGCTTTTAACAATGCTGACAGTAGTCTCTTTCTAGAAGTGGATAAGGCTGTTTTGTATAATTTGAGGAGCTATGGCTTATCCAAAAGAAATTTCAGTATCCACATTTGTGTCTTGTGATTCTTTTATTGAGGCTGTGTATCGAACACCACTGCTGGAGCTAATGTTCATGCAACAACAGCAACAGGGGACACAGCACTAACATATGCCTGTGAAAATGGTCATACTGATGTAGCAGATGTCTTGCTTCAGGCAGGAGCAGATCTGGTAAGCCATGTCACTTTCTATGTCTGAATATTTAAAGCTGAGACAAGAAATTAATTTAAACTCCTGTGGAGACTAGACAAAAGGTATTTCTTTACTTCTAGTTTTATGTTCGCCTTTTTACCATTCTTTATTTCATTTGGCCATTTTCTTCCCTGTGCTGTTTCGTATCCATTCTTAATCTTCTTGGTAGCAGCACTATCCAATCTACTACCCCTTTTCCCTTACAAAAAAGGGAAAATTTTTGTGTTTCTTAAGTTGATAAATAATAGGAATTTTTAAGATTTATTTATTTATTTAATATTTTGGCTCTGCTGGGTCTTCAGTGCTGTGTGGGCTTTTTCTAGTTACAGTAAGTGGGGCTACTCTCTAGATGCAGTGTGCGGGCTTCTCTCGTTGTGGAGCACAGGCTCTGAGGTGCACAGGCTTCAGTAGTTGGGGCTTCCTGGGCTCTAGAGCAGGAACTGAGGAGTTGTGCTGCTGCAGGGGTTTAGTTGTTCTGCTGCATGTGGGATCTTCCCAGATGAGGTGTCAAACCCTGGTCTCCTGTATTGGCAGGTAGATTTTTTACACTGAGCCACTCAGGAAGTCCCCTCAGATAACTTTTACTTTAGTAAGAAGGGTGAAATAATGGAAGTCATTATAAGGTAGAGTATAATGAGAGGTCATAGGGAAAGGACAGACACAAAGCTCAGAAGAGGTGCAGATGTCATCTGTGATGTTATGCTTGGGGCTGGATAAGGTTTAGAAAAGTAGATACCATGATGTTGTGCCTCCAGTTGGAAAACAGTATGAGGACAGGCCGAAAGGTAGGGAAGATTGAAGCAATTGCATGTGGGGAATATAGTCATTCTTCCAGTTCCGCCTGTGTGGGAGTAAGAAAGGTAAGAGTTAAAACATGAGCACCTGTGTTCTAGGGCTAAGATTAATAAGCAAATGTGTTTTCATGTAGATGTTCATAGTTTATGACAAATTCACATGCAGGCAGAAACAGGCTCCTCAGTTAGCTGGTTTCTTAAACTTATTTATTTATTTAACTTCTCTTTCCTCATTTATGGAAAAAAAACGTTAAATTAGATTACCCTTGTGGCCTTTTTCAACTCTGTGTTGGTACCTGCAACTCTTGACAAACTTAGGAGACACATTATATTCTGGCTAGTTATCTTCTTGTGTCTCTTAGGTTTTGAGCTTCTTCAGTTTATGTTCGCCTTTTATTTATTTTCATTTGGCCATTTTCTTCCCTGTGCTGTTTCGTATCCATTCTTAATCTTCTTGGTAGCAGCACTATCCAATCTACTACCCCTTTTCCCTTACAAAAAAGGGAAAATTTTTGTGTTTCTTAAGTTGATAAATAATAGGAATTTTTAAGATTTATTTATTTATTTAATATTTTGGCTCTGCTGGGTCTTCAGTGCTGTGTGGGCTTTTTCTAGTTACAGTAAGTGGGGCTACTCTCTAGATGCAGTGTGCGGGCTTCTCTCGTTGTGGAGCACAGGCTCTGAGGTGCACAGGCTTCAGTAGTTGGGGCTTCCTGGGCTCTAGAGCAGGAACTGAGGAGTTGTGCTGCTGCAGGGGTTTAGTTGTTCTGCTGCATGTGGGATCTTCCCAGATGAGGTGTCAAACCCTGGTCTCCTGTATTGGCAGGTAGATTTTTTACACTGAGCCACTCAGGAAGTCCCCTCAGATAACTTTTACTTTAGTAAGAAGGGTGAAATAATGGAAGTCATTATAAGGTAGAGTATAATGAGAGGTCATAGGGAAAGGACAGACACAAAGCTCAGAAGAGGTGCAGATGTCATCTGTGATGTTATGCTTGGGGCTGGATAAGGTTTAGAAAAGTAGATACCATGATGTTGTGCCTCCAGTTGGAAAACAGTATGAGGACAGGCCGAAAGGTAGGGAAGATTGAAGCAATTGCATGTGGGGAATATAGTCATTCTTCCAGTTCCGCCTGTGTGGGAGTAAGAAAGGTAAGAGTTAAAACATGAGCACCTGTGTTCTAGGGCTAAGATTAATAAGCAAATGTGTTTTCATGTAGATGTTCATAGTTTATGACAAATTCACATGCAGGCAGAAACAGGCTCCTCAGTTAGCTGGTTTCTTAAACTTATTTATTTATTTAACTTCTCTTTCCTCATTTATGGAAAAAAAACGTTAAATTAGATTACCCTTGTGGCCTTTTTCAACTCTGTGTTGGTACCTGCAACTCTTGACAAACTTAGGAGACACATTATATTCTGGCTAGTTATCTTCTTGTTTCTCTTAGGTTTTGAGCTTCTTCAGTTTAGGAGCTTTATTTCCAGTTTTTACCATGGTGACTATGAAACATGCAGCAGTGTAATCTTGCTTAGTCAATTGCAGTTAAAACAACTTAGTGTAAGACTTAAGAGAAAAATCATCAGAGTAAGTGTAAAAAATATTGACATATAGTGCGCTGGCCTCACCCTGCTGTCTGTCGTGTTCCCCTGGCCCCCGCGTCCTGCCCTGCCATGCCCTTCTCCCAAGAGACACAGGTCGTCTCTCCCAGCACGCGGGCCGGGACTGAGGAGGAACGCGACATGCGACTCGGCTTTGCTCGGCTCTCAGAGCAGGCCACTGCCCCACCCGGGAGTCCGCGTGCACCGTGGACTATGACCTGTAAAGTGCCTATGATTACACCGTACCACCAATGGAGAAAGCCTTTGTGGAAACCAACATTCAGATAGCTCTTTCCTCTGGGTGCTATGGGAGAACAGCTCCTCGCTCTGGCTTGGCTATAAAACACTTCATAGATGTGAGAGCTGGTGTCATAGATGAAGATTATAAAGGAAATGTTAGTGTTGTACTGTTTAATTTTGGCAAAGAGAAATTTGAAGTCAAAAAAGGGTGATTGAATTGCACAGCTCATTTGTGAACAGATATTTTACCCAGAAATAGAAAAAGTTCAAGTCTTAGAGGACACTGAGAGGGGTGCAGGAGGTTTTGGTTCCACTGGAAATAATTAAAATGTATGCCACGAACGGGAAATGAGAAAATGTATTTTTTTCTGAAAATAAAGACTTTGCATAAAAAAATATATTGACATATAAAATGATTTTTATACCTGTAAGGTGTTTTTTTCCTCAAACCTTTATACTATAAGGTCTGAAAATTTTTCCTATTTTGATACTCTGAATTGCAAGAATACGGTTGGCTCTCCATCCTTTGAAACCCAGAAATCTCTAGTAATATCTTATCTTTGGTGGTATTAAAAAGATATTTAAATTATCACTTGCCTGGTTATTTTTATGTAAGGTAAAATAGAAACATAGAAAGTCTTTCTTATAGAGTGGTGTACTTCAGAAAATCATAGGATACAAACTTATGGAAAGAAAATTACCTGTAGTGGATGAAGATAATGTTGGTTGGAGAGGGCTGTGCTAGAGTGCCATTCACTGGGCAAGTTCCACAGTCCTTTTTGTAGAGGGAGAAGGAAAAATTAGCCAGATGGATTCAGATGAGGGCATAGCAGTCACACTTCAGTTCTTAATTTATTTCCATAGAACATGCTTCTAACTTGAGATTGTTTAAAGAGTGTATACCTTGATTTCCCTCAGAGCATGTTATTTAATATGTTTAGGTTCCAAAATTAGTCCAATTCTTTTTTTTTTTTTTAAGTCCAATGCTTTTCCTTTTGATGTACATAAAAAAGAATAATCATTCATTAGAAATTAAATACCAAGTAAGTCTGTATTTTTTAAACAGGAGCATGAATCTGAAGGTGGAAGAACTCCTTTAATGAAAGCTGCGAGAGCTGGTCATGTTTGTACTGTTCAGTTCCTCATTAGTAAAGGTAGGTTTGTGTAAGGTAGTGATTTTTTTCCCAGAGGTGTCCATCCCCTGCCCTAGGGTATTAAGAGACTTAGAGGTAAAGGACATTCTTGGGAGGTTTCCTGTGATGGGGGAACGCTACTGAGGTTTTTGTGAGTGGGTAGTTGATAAACACCCTGTACCACATAGAACCATCCCCTGAAGAGTTGTCATACTAGGTTACCATCCTTGTTGATAACATTCCAGTAAAAAAATTTTCTCTGTGTAAATGCAGGTTTAGATTGCTTAAAGTCTGTTTTGTTCATGGAATAATGTATTTTTGTGCCATTTTCTGCTGCTGATTAACTTGAGGGCAAGACACTTTTCTATTTTATATTTCCTTGGATCTAAGTTTCCTTCTTTGTGAAATATAGAGAAATAATCATAAATATAGTACATCCTGCACACAGAAAAAGTAGAAATTGAAATGGAAAAAATATGCCCCAAATGCATTTTCATTTGTGATCATTTATTCTACCTTGAATACCAAAATCCTTAATAACAAAAGTGGCATATTATTCCTTTAAATTATTTCTTAGGTATTTACTGTATAAGTTCAAGTTGAAACCTTTTCATGAACTTAAGTATAAGAGGTTAGAGATTTCATTATATGCTTAATTATAGGAGATTAAAGATTTTGCTTTTGATTCAGCATTGATAAAAGCGTATAGACCATATACAATTAAAAAGGCAGTATATGCCAAAGCTTTCTTACCAAAAGATACTGAAGTTTGTAGATAAATCTGAAATAACTTACTTGTCAAATTATTTTAGGCAGTTTGAACACTTTTTTGTTACATGTTTATGAATAGCACATGGTATTCTCACGAATGAAATTATTTTCAGTTGTTATCTCCTCTCTTCATTGGTTAATGTTAATAAATGCGATTCCAATTTCTTTTTATTTCCATTTCCCACATGCCTCACACAGTGCTCCAAATCAGGGGTAAAGATTATACTGCTAGTACTTCTGATTTTTTGTTATTCCTTCCATGTTTGGCCCATAGAGGGCAGTGTGGCTATTTTGTTTATTTTTCTACTTTTAGTCATCTTTCCCACTGAAGATACTAAAATTTAGATAAAATTTTATATTCTACTTTTATAAAACAGTGATATATATTAAGAGTTATATATTCTTTTATCCTTATATTGTCATGGCATATACTGAAACATTTATGGATGAAATTACATGCTTTGGGCTTGTTCTAGAATAATTCAAGGCAGGAGAGGAGAATGAATGTGGGAATATGTAAGATGAGATTGGCCATGTTACATAATCATGGAAGTTGGGTTATGGATCTGTGGGGCTTCATTATACTGTTCTCTCTACTCTTTAATTTTGAAGAATTTAAAAATTTAAGAAACAGTTTATTAACATTATTTTTTATGCATTATCTATTTTAGGAGCGAATGTGAATAGAACCACAGCTAATAATGACCACACTGTACTGTCCCTGGCTTGTGCAGGGGGTCATCTGGCAGTGGTGGAACTACTGTTGGCTCATGGGGCAGATCCGACTCACCGTTTAAAAGTATGTAGCTCAAATGTTTCAGGTAGCATTGTGAATTCATCTTCATTATATGAAAAAATTAATCGTGGCATATTATTCCTTTAAATTATTTCTTAGGTATTTACTGTATAAGTTCAAGTTGAAACCTTTTCATGAACTTAAGTATAAGAGGTTAGAGATTTCATTATATGCTTAATTATAGGAGATTAAAGATTTTGCTTTTGATTCAGCATTGATAAAAGCGTATAGACCATATACAATTAAAAAGGCAGTATATGCCAAAGCTTTCTTACCAAAAGATACTGAAGTTTGTAGATAAATCTGAAATAACTTACTTGTCAAATTATTTTAGGCAGTTTGAACACTTTTTTGTTACATGTTTATGAATAGCACATGGTATTCTCACGAATGAAATTATTTTCAGTTGTTATCTCCTCTCTTCATTGGTTAATGTTAATAAATGCGATTCCAATTTCTTTTTATTTCCATTTCCCACATGCCTCACACAGTGCTCCAAATCAGGGGTAAAGATTATACTGCTAGTACTTCTGATTTTTTGTTATTCCTTCCATGTTTGGCCCATAGAGGGCAGTGTGGCTATTTTGTTTATTTTTCTACTTTTCGTCATCTTTCCCAC
This sequence comes from Tragulus kanchil, assembly GCA_022376925.1. Classification (NCBI taxonomy): domain Eukaryota; kingdom Metazoa; phylum Chordata; class Mammalia; order Artiodactyla; family Tragulidae; genus Tragulus; species Tragulus kanchil. The sequence continues at coordinate 156,748,596 of JAIOJX010000025.1, read as the reverse complement.
TGAAGATACTAAAATTTAGATAAAATTTTATATTCTACTTTTATAAAACAGTGATATATATTAAGAGTTATATATTCTTTTATCCTTATATTGTCATGGCATATACTGAAACATTTATGGATGAAATTACATGCTTTGGGCTTGTTCTAGAATAATTCAAGGCAGGAGAGGAGAATGAATGTGGGAATATGTAAGATGAGATTGGCCATGTTACATAATCATGGAAGTTGGGTTATGGATCTGTGGGGCTTCATTATACTGTTCTCTCTACTCTTTAATTTTGAAGAATTTAAAAATTTAAGAAACAGTTTATTAACATTATTTTTTATGCATTATCTATTTTAGGAGCGAATGTGAATAGAACCACAGCTAATAATGACCACACTGTACTGTCCCTGGCTTGTGCAGGGGGTCATCTGGCAGTGGTGGAACTACTGTTGGCTCATGGGGCAGATCCGACTCACCGTTTAAAAGTATGTAGCTCAAATGTTTCAGGTAGCATTGTGAATTCATCTTCACTCTTGAGCATAGCGCATGTGATCTACGCGTTGTATTGACATTCTGAATGTGTTCATTTTCTTCTGTTTTTAGAGGAGAGTGTTCTTTACTAAACTTGACAGTGTAATGTATCTGTGGCCGATTGGCTTTATCTTTCTTAATAGTACTTTAAATAAACTTAAACATTTTCTCCCCTCTTATATTCATTTTTTTAGGATGGCTCGACCATGTTGATAGAAGCAGCGAAAGGTGGTCACACAAGCGTTGTGTGCTATCTTTTGGACTATCCTAATAATTTGCTTTCAGCCCCTCCACCAGATGTCACTCAGTTAACCCCCCCATCCCACGATTTAAATCGGGTAAGATTCTAAACTATTTTATTTTTTTATCATCTTTATCTCTTTTGTGGTCATAGTTCCAAATTAAACTAGAATGATTGTTTTTTGTTATAATGTGTAGTTCTCTTTATGATGTATGTAGTATGGTTAATGGACATCCACATAATATTCAGATTACAGATATCATTTTCTTTTGCTTTCTGATTATGGCCAGAATAACCTTTTGATTTCAAATCCTGTTTTAAAAAAATGTCACAGAGGGAATTCCTTGGTGTTGTAGTGGATGAGACTTAACACAGTGTGGCGCCCCAAAAAAGCCATGGAAGTGATTTGATACCAACAAATTTTAAGTAAATATGTTGTTCCCTGAGATTATATGTTAAAAAATATTTTGAATGGATCTTCATAACTTATTCTTCATTTAAAGCATATTATTGAATGGAAGGTGTAGGAGAGGCAGATATGTAATCAGTTTCATCTGTCCTAGGCTCCTCGAGTGCCAGTTCAAGCACTGCCCATGGTCGTACCACCTCAGGAGCCTGACAAACCACCTGCCAATGTTGCCACTACTCTTCCCATCAGGAATAAAGGTCAGTTAATACTTCTAAAGCCTTCAAGCTGTCCAGATATAAACGATTAGTTCCAAAAAGAAACTAGCCATTTTTGAAGTATTTTTCCACAAAAAACTGAATTTTACTAGGTTGGCATAATTAAAGTTTTTTTTTTAACAATCAAATAAGCATGCTATTTAGAAAGAACATAGTCGAGAGCACTAATTTGTGCTGCAATGAGAACTATTAGCAGTAGAAATTCAGATGCTCATCTTTGATGCAGTTCTGATTATCTGTGATTTTCTCTAATAACTAGTCATTTCTATTCGTGCTAAAATATTAGACTGGGTATGATTGGGTGACAGTTTTGTAAATTACTGAGATTTTTGTAGTGATACAAGGTAAAATAGCTAGGTCAAAATTAGATTTTATTTTAGAATAACTGGTTTATAATAGACTTTATATCTGGAATACCTTTTCTCCAACCAAGAATTCAAAGTTACCTCAGATATGATTTCTTGTTTCTCTAAAACTCTCAGGTCTATATTTGACTTGTGGATGTTACATCATGCATGATTCATAAGTTATGTCCCAAAAGATTACAGCTTCTAGTTTGAATCAGTTTTTCTTTTTAGAAAGTTTTACCTGAAGAAGGTTTTTAACTTTTTGGTTTTTAGCTGCCTATATTATTTTACCAATAATAATAATACCAAGTATTTCCACCAGTTCTTTCCATTCACCACTACCAGTCTAGAGCCTTGGCATCTTTTTCAATTCGTCTAGCGAGCAAATGATTGCTATGCCGATAGCCAGATAAGTGTATTCACCTGGCTGTCAGAAGATAAAATGAATGTTATAGTTCAGCATCTTCTTCCAGGGAAACTGAGTTCCAGTTCTCTACAGGCCAGGTAGCTTTATGAATATGTGAATGTCTATCTTACCTTTATTAGTCTTGAAGATGGTAGGCCCCAACAGAGACATATATTTTAGCTGGATTTTAATTTTCTGGTACTTCTCAGTGGTTTGAGTACTCTCTGTGTGTATGTGTGTGTGTTTAAAAGGCACAGACTATTAAATGTAGAAAAACCTTGACCTAGAGGTTTAAGTTTCCCTACATCATAATAATTTAGCATTGTTTTTCTGTTCTTATGATAAGTTTTTACATGTTTATGATCAGGTGAGGTGTCTATCTACACAGAGCCTTAGGTTTTCCAAAAGAAACTAGCCATTTTTGAAGTATTTTTCCACAAAAACTGAATTTTACTAGGTTGGCATAATTAAAGTTTTTTAACAATCAAATAAGCATGCTATTTAGAAAGAACATAGTCGAGAGCACTAATTTGTGCTGCAATGAGAACTATTAGCAGTAGAAATTCAGATGCTCATCTTTGATGCAGTTCTGATTATCTGTGATTTTCTCTAATAACTAGTCATTTCTATTCGTAAAAATATTAGACTGGGTATGATTGGGTGACAGTTTTGTAAATTACTGAGATTTTTGTAGTGATACAAGGTAAAATAGCTAGGTCAAAATTAGATTTTATTTTAGAATAACTGGTTTATAATAGACTTTATATCTGGAATACCTTTTCTCCAACCAAGAATTCAAAGTTACCTCAGATATGATTTCTTGTTTCTCTAAAACTCTCAGGTCTATATTTGACTTGTGGATGTTACATCATGCATGATTCATAAGTTATGTCCCAAAAGATTACAGCTTCTAGTTTGAATCAGTTTTTCTTTTTAGAAAGTTTTACCTGAAGAAGGTTTTTAACTTTTTGGTTTTTAGCTGCCTATATTATTTTACCAATAATAATAATACCAAGTATTTCCACCAGTTCTTTCCATTCACCACTACCAGTCTAGAGCCTTGGCATCTTTTTCAATTCGTCTAGCGAGCAAATGATTGCTATGCCGATAGCCAGATAAGTGTATTCACCTGGCTGTCAGAAGATAAAATGAATGTTATAGTTCAGCATCTTCTTCCAGGGAAACTGAGTTCCAGTTCTCTACAGGCCAGGTAGCTTTATGAATATGTGAATGTCTATCTTACCTTTATTAGTCTTGAAGATGGTAGGCCCCAACAGAGACATATATTTTAGCTGGATTTTAATTTTCTGGTACTTCTCAGTGGTTTGAGTACTCTCTGTGTGTATGTGTGTGTGTTTAAAAGGCACAGACTATTAAATGTAGAAAAACCTTGACCTAGAGGTTTAAGTTTCCCTACATCATAATAATTTAGCATTGTTTTTCTGTTCTTATGATAAGTTTTTACATGTTTATGATCAGGTGAGGTGTCTATCTACACAGAGCCTTAGGTTTTACTAAAATTGCACCACTTTGATATCAGAAACCTGCAACCCTCTGTTGTCTGATTTTAACCATGTGATATTTTTAGAATTCTGAAATTGATTTCCCAAAGATTATTCTATGCACATAAAATACATACATTTTATATTTATGATAAAGAAGGTGGATTTGTTTTTAACTCCTTAACAGTGCATTTTCACCTTCTGTGGATATAGTAACTTGGTGCAGAACTGTTGGCACTAAACCTCCCAACAGTAACTCTGTAATGAGGATGCCATTCATGTGCACTTCTGAGGGGGTTTCTTTTCACACAGCTGCTTCTAAACAAAAGTCCAGCAGCCATTTGCCAGCAAACAGCCAGGATGTACAGGGTTACATCACCAATCAGTCTCCAGAGAGCATTGTAGAAGAGGCTCAGGGAAAGTTAACAGAACTGGAACAGAGGATAAAAGAAGCCATAGAGAAGAATGCACAGCTGCAGTCCTTGGAACTGGCCCACGCTGACCAACTTACCAAGGAGAAGATTGAGGAGCTGAACAAAACAAGGGAGGAACAAATTCAGAAGAAGCAAAAGATTTTGGAGGAACTACAGAAAGTAGAACGCGAGTTACAACTGAAAACTCAGCAGCAGCTAAAAAAGCAGTATCTAGAGGTTAAAGCTCAAAGAATTCAACTTCAGCAGCAGCAGCAACAGTCTTGCCAACATCTGGGACTGCTAACTCCGGTTGGGGTTGGAGAGCAACTTTCTGAGGGAGACTATGCACGGTTACAACAAGTGGATCCCGTTTTGCTTAAAGATGAACCCCAGCAAACTGCCGCTCAAATGGGTTTTGCACCAATCCAGCCTCTGGCCATGCCTCAAGCTTTGCCTCTGGCGGCAGGTCCCTTGCCTCCAGGGTCCATCGCAAATCTTACAGAACTGCAAGGAGTGATAGTTGGACAGCCAGTACTGGGCCAAGCACAGTTGGCAGGGCTGGGGCAAGGAATTCTGACAGAAACACAACAAGGGTTAATTTAGCATTGTTTTTCTGTTCTTATGATAAGTTTTTACATGTTTATGATCAGGTGAGGTGTCTATCTACACAGAGCCTTAGGTTTTACTAAAATTGCACCACTTTGATATCAGAAACCTGCAACCCTCTGTTGTCTGATTTTAACCATGTGATATTTTTAGAATTCTGAAATTGATTTCCCAAAGATTATTCTATGCACATAAAATACATACATTTTATATTTATGATAAAGAAGGTGGATTTGTTTTTAACTCCTTAACAGTGCATTTTCACCTTCTGTGGATATAGTAACTTGGTGCAGAACTGTTGGCACTAAACCTCCCAACAGTAACTCTGTAATGAGGATGCCATTCATGTGCACTTCTGAGGGGGTTTCTTTTTCACACAGCTGCTTCTAAACAAAAGTCCAGCAGCCATTTGCCAGCAAACAGCCAGGATGTACAGGGTTACATCACCAATCAGTCTCCAGAGAGCATTGTAGAAGAGGCTCAGGGAAAGTTAACAGAACTGGAACAGAGGATAAAAGAAGCCATAGAGAAGAATGCACAGCTGCAGTCCTTGGAACTGGCCCACGCTGACCAACTTACCAAGGAGAAGATTGAGGAGCTGAACAAAACAAGGGAGGAACAAATTCAGAAGAAGCAAAAGATTTTGGAGGAACTACAGAAAGTAGAACGCGAGTTACAACTGAAAACTCAGCAGCAGCTAAAAAAGCAGTATCTAGAGGTTAAAGCTCAAAGAATTCAACTTCAGCAGCAGCAGCAACAGTCTTGCCAACATCTGGGACTGCTAACTCCGGTTGGGGTTGGAGAGCAACTTTCTGAGGGAGACTATGCACGGTTACAACAAGTGGATCCCGTTTTGCTTAAAGATGAACCCCAGCAAACTGCCGCTCAAATGGGTTTTGCACCAATCCAGCCTCTGGCCATGCCTCAAGCTTTGCCTCTGGCGGCAGGTCCCTTGCCTCCAGGGTCCATCGCAAATCTTACAGAACTGCAAGGAGTGATAGTTGGACAGCCAGTACTGGGCCAAGCACAGTTGGCAGGGCTGGGGCAAGGAATTCTGACAGAAACACAACAAGGGTTAATGGTAGCCAGCCCTGCTCAGACCCTCAATGACACGCTGGATGACATCATGGCAGGTGGGTTTATATTGTTATGAGCAGGTATCAAATATGATTTGCTTAAGGCGAGTAAGAGTGTGCCAGAATTTTTTGCCATTACCCAACTTGAGAACTATTTCTGGACTCTTGACCCATGTATATCTTTAGAAATATTATTTCAATCTCAGAAGTTCTCAGATGGATACAGGTCAAATTAAAGATTAGGTCATTCAGTGCAAGTGGCTGAAACTTTCTGGCGTAGGTGGTAGACTGGGGATCTAGTGTTTTTGATAGTTGGGTTGATGTTTAATTTTTTGTTTGTTTGTTCCTTCTCTTTAAGTTAAGAATACTGATAGGATTTTGGCTTTTTTGTTTTCTGTATTCACACCAGTTAACCGGGAAATTGATAGAAGTTGAACTGCAAAACTAGATACATCAGAAAGCTTATTTGTGAACAGAAATACTTTATATCCGTATGGATCAGACTTAAAACCTGATGGATATTTTTTTAAAAAGTGTAAACACTTTTATAACAGTTAAAAAAAAAGTACTAAATAAGGTTTAATGATACGGTATGTCAGTGATTTATCCCATGTGAATGTTAATGTGTAGTTTCTTTCTAATTGTTTTCTGGAAAGATGTAGTCCCCTGACAGTATTCAATGATATATGTTTAACTGGGTAGCCAGATAATTTTCTTTCCACTTTAATTAGTTTCATTGGCAAAAAGAAATATTTTAGAAAGTTGTTTCAGTGATTCTAGTTCTGTTTACTTATTGAATAGTTTTTACGAGTTTTATAACAAACTAGGAGAATGAGATTTCACAGGATTATAAACCATAAAAATACTATACTGAAAAGGATAACTTTTTGTCCATTTAAAAAAAAAGAAAAAATAACTGGAAAAGAAAGAGGGGAAAACAAAGGGAGTAAATAGGTGAATTTTGATAATTTTCATCTGTTCTCTTCTCCCTTTTCAATTCTTTGGTTTATATTTGAAAGATGATTGAATTTTTCTTATTTTGAAACTATGTTTAAGTAGCATTATATATTACAAAGAGGTTATACTTAATTTTTGTTTTTAAAAGGTTCAGAGTAAACTAAATTGTATGGTGTTGAGATATTTAGGTGGGCCTTTCCCCGGGGGCTCAGCAGTAAAGAATCCGCCTGCAGTGCGGAGACACGAGGAGACATGAGTTTGGTACCTGAAAGAGGGAAGATCCCCAGGAGGAGGGCATGGCAACCCACTCCAGTATTCTTGCCTGGAGAATCCCATGGACAGAGGAGCCTGGTGGGCTACAGTCCATAGAATCTCAAGGAGTTGGGCATGACTGAAGTGAAGAGCACGCATGCATTAGATATTTAGTAGCTAATCTTCAGAAACTAAGAAACCAGCTAACGAGACAGGTTTTGTACTTAGAAATTGCTCAAAAGTTTCCCAGTTCTTTTCTATTATCACCTCAATAGTAATATATGGAATGCAAGTTTCTACTAATCTTAGGGGGTCCAGTAAGTGCATCATAACTAATGCTATTAATCGTTAGTAAGAACTATGAGGATTCTTACGTTAAGTATATACTTTTTTTCTATAAATTTGAAAATTAATCCTAATCACCGTTAGCTGTTTATAATAATTGGGAATGTAATTTCATTTAGATATGTTCTGAAAATTGAAGCATACAAGAAGCTCCAAATCCCAAATTTGATATTTCATTCATGACCATTAATTTAGATTATAGTGGTTTTCTTTCTGTTAAGAATCATTTTTTTCAGTTAAGAATGGACTTCCCCAGTGAATATTTTAGAAATTTTGATACGCTATCAAAATTTACCTGATGTTCTTGGCCATAGTTGTCATTAATGATTTGCCAGTTGTGTCATTTTATGCTGATCAGAATGACTGGAGTTTTGTAAAGTAGTTTTTCTGTTGTTTTGTAACCATTTAAAAAAGAAAAATAACTGGAAAAGAAAGAGGGGAAAACAAAGGGAGTAAATAGGTGAATTTTGATAATTTTCATCTGTTCTCTTCTCCCTTTTCAATTCTTTGGTTTATATTTGAAAGATGATTGAATTTTTCTTATTTTGAAACTATGTTTAAGTAGCATTATATATTACAAAGAGGTTATACTTAATTTTTGTTTTTAAAAGGTTAAGAGTAAACTAAATTGTATGGTGTTGAGATATTTAGGTGGGCCTTTCCCGGTGGCTCAGCAGTAAAGAATCCGCCTGCAGTGCGGAGACACGAGGAGACATGAGTTTGGTACCTGAAAGAGGGAAGATCCCCAGGAGGAGGGCATGGCAACCCACTCCAGTATTCTTGCCTGGAGAATCCCATGGACAGAGGAGCCTGGTGGGCTACAGTCCATAGAATCTCAAGGAGTTGGGCATGACTGAAGTGAAGAGCACGCATGCATTAGATATTTAGTAGCTAATCTTCAGAAACTAAGAAACCAGCTAACGAGACAGGTTTTGTACTTAGAAATTGCTCAAAAGTTTCCCAGTTCTTTTCTATTATCACCTCAATAGTAATATATGGAATGCAAGTTTCTACTAATCTTAGGGGGTCCAGTAAGTGCATCATAACTAATGCTATTAATCGTTAGTAAGAACTATGAGGATTCTTACGTTAAGTATATACTTTTTTTCTATAAATTTGAAAATTAATCCTAATCACCGTTAGCTGTTTATAATAATTGGGAATGTAATTTCATTTAGATATGTTCTGAAAATTGAAGCATACAAGAAGCTCCAAATCCCAAATTTGATATTTCATTCATGACCATTAATTTAGATTATAGTGGTTTTCTTTCTGTTAAGAATCATTTTTTTCAGTTAAGAATGGACTTCCCCAGTGAATATTTTAGAAATTTTGATACGCTATCAAAATTTACCTGATGTTCTTGGCCATAGTTGTCATTAATGATTTGCCAGTTGTGTCATTTTTATGCTGATCAGAATGACTGGAGTTTTGTAAAGTAGTTTTTCTGTTGTTTTGTTTGTTACCAAACAAAAACAATTAAATTCTCCCTATGTGTTACAGCTGTTTTCATACAAAAGCTTTTTTTAAAGCATATAACTTTTTAGAAAATATGACAGATATTTGTCATATTATAGAAATACTTTGCCTGTTTATTGTTCTTTATATGGGGCAAGCAGAGATGGCCAGAAAAAAGAGCAGGATTAGAAACAACCAGCCACCTCCCTGCAGCCATCCCTGCATCCCGCATGTGTATGTGCACAAACACACACTTACACACTCACTTCCCCAGCATTTCTTTAGACTTTTTCTGTGGTAGTACTTAATATTTCAGTTAACTAATGACCATTTCCATTTCTTTCTTTAGATTTTTTAATATCTTACAATTTAGTTAGGATTAGTCTTGCTTTTCTCCTTCAGCATAATCTCTGTTCTTTATTTATTAGTCCCCATTTATTAGATTCTCTGAGAAGGTTCAGTCACTTTTTCTCTAGTTCTTGGCTGGCCAGGGTCTTCTCTCTTCCCTGGTTTCTATACCAGCCTAAACAAGATCCGTTCCCTGTTTAAAATTTACACCTTGCCTTTGCTGTGCTCTCAAGTTCCCTCTTTCCTTACCTGATGTTAAAACTTCTCTGAGTATCTGGTTTTCCCTCTCTGACACCTAACACTAATGAAGTTCCCCATATAAAGATCTGGTCTATATCATAATTCCTTAAGGTACCTATATATTTATAATTTATTAATTTTAATTGTAGAGAATGAATGCGTGATGGGCACTTACTTAGTTTTAGTAAGCCAATTTTACAGGTACCTGAAAGGAAGTGAAATGAAGTGAAATTTTTCCTTTCTCTTAGATGAAGTGTTAAGAACAACTACTTTGACCAAAACTAAGAAAACCACTTTAATATGTTCTTTAGAAGAACTTACTCTAATTGAAATGTAAATTATAATTTAGTCATTTAACAATAAATCTTAGACTTTTTTTTCTTTAATACCATGAAATAAAAATCAGTTTTTTGGACAGGTTGGTGTTCATACTATTTAAGCTAGTTTTGTGTTTAGGTTAGCATTTTCATTTGTGAAAATCTAATCAAAGGAGAACATGGAACATATTTTAAGAACCATAGACTTTATATGGTTTGAAATTTATATCTATAATGTGTATATTTGAATTGTCTTGATCTTTTTCTTAACATACAAAAACTATCAACGTGAAGTAATAATATCAAGGTCATTAGATGATTAATAAATTAGTACATGCCCTTTTCTACTGATCTGGATCCCTAGGGATTCAAATAGTGTGTTTTGTTTGTTTTGTTTTGTTTCCTCCTTTGTTTTTTCTTTGGCTTTTAAGTGGACTTAAAAATGTATAATTATAGAATGTGTGTTGCTATAATGTATAGTGTATGTTTGTGCCTGAACTGAGGATTTCATGTAAAATAGATTTTTTTACCTGACAATCATGTTTATAATTGTTATAATAAGGTCAATTTCAGTTTTGTTCTTGGTAGGATCATAAATAATCTTTTTTGCTGGTTTCAGATCCAGTTGTGAATCATGATTGTTTTCTGTCTGATGTAGTTGATAACTACGTTGGTAACATGCATCCACAGTGCTGTTGATTATTCAAAATTAGCATTTTTAATAAGGGGGGAAAGGATTGATATTCACATGTCAATTCTAGAAGTGAGTTGATGAGGGAATTAAGTACCCTCAACTGCTACCACCTTTGGAATTCTCCCCCACTTAAGTACTGACCTAATTATCCCCTTCTTAATTTGCTCATTTTGGTGAAAATAATATGGCAAAGTTATATTTGGAAGAACTAACAATAATCTATATTTGAAGGATGGTTGCATGCATGCACTTATTTCTGCCCTAATCTGTTAATTTCGTCCTAAGTCAGTGTGATTGCTGGGTTGATTGCTGGCATTTTACCCTTCAGAATAACTTCTGTGTGTGAGAAACTGTTTCTATGTGAAGATCAACTTTATATATATATATACATACTGTCATGCTGAGGGCCCCCCACTCTTTACTGCTAATAAAAGGATAGGAAGTCTTTTAAATATTCCATAGCGAATGTCCCCAAACAGTGATACTACTTGATTAGTTCTAGACTCTAAAGTGTGAAATTGGCAAGTAAAAGTCACATTTTCTCCTTCTGAACTTGACTAGTTTAACTTTTACTCCTTTTCTGACTAAAAAGACATAATGGATAACCATTTGCATATATATAGATTAATTTTCATTCATAAAAATATTTTTGTTTTCACGGTTATTTTGAAGTAAAGTTTTATAATTACTTACCTTAAGAGGGAAGTTTATTTTCCATGTGTATTCTTGTTTAGCAAATGTGTTACTTTTGATACATATTTAAATTTTGGTCTGCTGTCCAGTGTCAGAAATAACCAGGAAAATGAGTTACTAGTGCTATGGCAGTCTACCTGTAGACATTTTAACTATTAAGATATTTAACTGTAAGATATTTAACTATCTTTAACTATTTTTTAATAGTTATGTCTTGCTATCACCTAACAGTGTTTCATCCTTATTAAGTGCAGTTATTTTGTTCAACAGCAGTCAGTGGAAGAGCATCTGCAATGTCAAACACTCCTACCCACAGTATCGCTGCTTCCATTTCCCAACCTCAGACTCCAACTCCAAGTCCTATCATCTCTCCTTCAGCCATGCTTCCTATCTACCCTGCCATTGATATTGATGCACAGGTAAGCTCCAAATTCAGCAGTGAGCATTTTTAGCTGGAATTATATCAGCATCAATTCAGTGATTTAAATCATCTTAGACTGCTTTGTCTCTGGGCAAAGACCTCAGTCACAAATGTAAATTACAAAATCCACATTTAATGAAGCGAAATAACAGGCACAGATAATTGATAATTATTGTGAAGATCTGGTTTCGAAGGTCATCAAGTAGAAGAAGAGGTAAAAAGGCAGAATTTAAGATTATATGTTTTATTCTAAAATTAGAAGGTGTATTTTAAAATTCACATGGGATTCCATTTAATATCATATATACTAAGTTGCATTTATATTGAATTTGAAAATTCTGATCTTGCTGATGAAATACACAGTAAGTATATATGTCTCTGTCTGTAATACCTGTACAGTTTTCTTTTATTTAAGAAAGCTTGCCATGGAACCTCAGAGCAAAGTGAGGTTGGAAGGACAACAAAAAAAAAGTGATGTTAGGAAGAGAGGTTAACTTGTGTTTTGTTTTGAAGAAATGTCAAGAGACCTAGCTTAGAAAATTGCTGAAGGAGGTAAGGTTATGTGGCTTTCTGTTTGCAGGTTATTTCATTTTGTGTTTTCATTAGTAAGTACATAATGGAGGAACTGGCATGAGAGTGGTGGTATACATTATGAAACTTGTCGTTTTGTAAATGATTAGTTCTTTATAAGTATTAACTTTAGGGAAGGGGACAGGGAGAGAAAATTGCACCATTAAGGGGCTTTATTATTAAGCTACTGAAAATAAAACCTCCTTTTCATTAAAATGTTTCTTGGTAGTACTGTGGGAAAGGAATTTAATCTCTGTTTTTACTTGCTTCCCTTATTATGTGAGTTTAATTTTTTTTTTTTTTTGAGCACTTAAAAATATTAGGGGCTACTTTTAAGGAATAGCCTTATTTATTTAATCTTCAAACTACAGACATGAGTGACTACTCTTAAAAACCCATTTTCCTGATGAAAACAATCAAGGTTAAGAGAGAGATTAAGAATTTGGCTTACAATCACTTCACTTAACTAAGAAGTGTTGGGCCTGGTAGTCAAACTTAGGTTGGTTTAACTTCAAAGGTACCCTTCCAAATGCCATACTGTACAGCCTCATTTTTAGTCCCATTAAAAAAAAAAAAAAAAAAAGACATTCATTTGATGAACCACAATGGTTTACGTTTCATAATGATTGCATTATAGAAGTGGATTAAACTTTCTATTAAATTTGCTTATTTTCTGCTACTGTGTTTTGTTCTGAGTCTCAATGTTTTAACCAAAAGTATATTTTCTAGTTTTTATGGGATCAAGAATTGACCCATAAGCAAAAGTAAAACTTCACCAAAATGTATTACCTTTCTAATGCTTTAAAATAAAGCAGCCACAGAAAAGATTCCATCAAGTATGATCATGATTTTATTGAATTTGAGGTTATTATGAAATGATAACAAAATTTTTTTGGTGGGGGGGGGGGCCGGGTTGGGGAGGGAGAGGGGCGGGCGGGCCACTTCTATTGGTCTTTCTCTTCTCTATTTTCATCCATCTTTGTTCTTTGGCCCGTGTGGGTCCCATCACGGTGGCCTCTGTTATCGCAGAGCACCGGCTCTGGGCGCATGCGCTCCGAAGCTCTGGCTCGGTAATTGGACACATCGGTCCAACCGCTCCGTGGCACCTGGGATCTTCCCAGGCCAGGGATGGAACTGGCGCCCCTTGCACTGCAAGGCAGTGTCCTTACCCACTGGACCACCAGGGAAGCCCTGATAACAAAATTTAATCTGACTTCACCAGTAAGCCAAAACACATTAATTTCTGAGAAGTTAGTTACTTATAAATATTTTTTAGGTGTTAATTTAAAAAGCAACATACATTTTAAATGTAGTGTACATGTTAGGTAAAAAGATTTGAATACGGCTCTTTAAAAATTTACTTCTTTATCTAGTCTTTTTTTTTTAAAGATTTATTTATTTATTTATTTTGGTGGGGGTGGGGTGGGGAGGGAGGGGAGCAGGCAGGCCACTTCTATTGATCTTTTATATGTCTGTTTTCATCCGTCTTTGTTCTTTGACCCGTGTGGACCTCCCATCGCAGTGGCCTCTGTTGTCGCAGAGCACCGGCTCTGGGCACATGCGCTCCAGAGCTCTGGCTCGGTAATTGGACACATGGGTCCAGCCGCTCCGCGGCATGTGGGATCTTCCCAGGCCAGGGATCAAACCGGCACCCCTTGCACTGCAAGGCAGTGTCCTTACCCACTGGGCCACCAGGGAAGCCCTTTATCTAGTCTTTACATTGAGGTTTTTCAGTTGTGTTAGCCTAATATACATGGCATTACTTTTCTTGAAGTTTACCGTACTTGCATAGTTAAAAACTAGAAATTTCCTACATTATGTGTTTTACAGAATAAATATTCAGAAATAAGTGTTTACCATTTTTTCTTTAACTTTCAGTGCTGGGTTTTAACGTTTACTAATTTTATTTTGAAACCAAGAAGTTACTTAAAGTGGCATATGTAAGATTCTTTAGTGCTTAATCCATCTGAAGGTTTTTGTAGATTCTCAAATACAAATGCCATGAGAGTTTACATAATGGAAGCTTGGTTTTTGTGTGACAATACTGTGCTATTATAGACAGGTGATAATGATTAAAAGTTAATGCCAAGATTCTTCCTCTATTTTGAAAGATCAAAAATCCTCTAATAATTGGATCTTTCATTTGACAAAACTTAAAATGTGTGTTCTTAACACTTTACAGATACTTACTTATTTAACTTAATTTCTATAATAATACAATGAAGTAGCTGCTGTTACTGTTCCCATTTTACAGGTGAGAAGAGAGGTCTTACCTAAAAGCCTAAAGTTTTTAGTGGAGACAGCTTTAAAAAAAAAAAACTCTGGGTCTAGAATTTAAAAAATGGATCTACCGAGGTAGCAGAGTGTTCGTGTTTAATCTTTGCATCTTATTAACATATTTCCTTGTTCACACCACATGTTTACACAACTCTCAATTTAAAGAAGAACAAAAGAAGTTTAATTTTTAATGCTTAAGTGTATCTCTTGGGGTGCTTCCCTGCTGGTTCATATGTTAAGAGTCTGCCTGCAGTACAAGAGACCTGGGGTCCATCCCTTGGTCTGGAAGATCCCCTGGAGAAGGGAATGGCTACCCACTCCAGTATTCTTGCCTGGAGAATTCCATGGGCAATAAGTCTGTCACAAAGTGTGACTAACACACACACACACACACACACACACACACACGTATGTATGTCTCCTTTTGAAATGCTAATGATTCTTGAGAAATGAACCTTTAGTTGATCATTATAGCCAGGAACTAATATCTAATTTTATTTATTCATTTATTTATTTAGTATTTAATTGTATTTATGCATTTATTAATTTATTTTTGGTTGTGCTGGGTCTTCATTGCTGTACTCAGGCTTTCTCTGTTTGCGGTTTGCAGGGACTATTCCTGGCAGTGTGTGGGCTTCTCATCAGGTTGGCTTCCCTTGTTATAGAGCAGTCTCTAGGCACACAGGCTTAGTTGGGGCTGTTTCACTATGTGTTCTCATAACATAGTTCTACTATTTTTATTTTGCTTACGTGGTAAAATAAAATGTATACCTGAATGTTCTGTATATAGAAACATGTAGTTAGGAATCATGTAGTGATTTTTAAGAACTGTAGTTTTATATGAGAAAAAAAAATCTGGTTGATGGTTAGAGTTGAATCCCCTGAATTAAATGTTTTCTCTTATTATTTTGTGTGAAATTTTTATTAAGTATTTTACATGAATTGTTTACTGATCTGTCTCACTCACTGAATGCTCTAAAGTGTTAATGCATTTTAATCTTACATATGATTCCTGGCATGTTGGAGAATGAGATGTTTGAGATTATGGAGGTCTAAAAATGCATTCAGCTCTTTAAATTCTGATAGTTTTCAAAGTAATTTAATTATTTTACAGGTAAAAAGGTCTTACCTAAAAGCCTAAAGTTTTTAGTGGAGACAGCTTTAAAAAAACTCTGGGTCTAGAATTTAAAAAATGGATCTACCGAGGTAGCAGAGTGTTCGTGTTTAATCTTTGCATCTTATTAACATATTTCCTTGTTCACACCACATGTTTACACAACTCTCAATTTAAAGAAGAACAAAAGAAGTTTAATTTTTAATGCTTAAGTGTATCTCTTGGGGTGCTTCCCTGCTGGTTCATATGTTAAGAGTCTGCCTGCAGTACAAGAGACCTGGGGTCCATCCCTTGGTCTGGAAGATCCCCTGGAGAAGGGAATGGCTACCCACTCCAGTATTCTTGCCTGGAGAATTCCATGGGCAATAAGTCTGTCACAAAGTGTGACTAACACACACACACACACACACACACACACACACACGTATGTATGTCTCCTTTTGAAATGCTAATGATTCTTGAGAAATGAACCTTTAGTTGATCATTATAGCCAGGAACTAATATCTAATTTTATTTATTCATTTATTTATTTAGTATTTAATTGTATTTATGCATTTATTAATTTATTTTTGGTTGTGCTGGGTCTTCATTGCTGTACTCAGGCTTTCTCTGTTTGCGGTTTGCAGGGACTATTCCTGGCAGTGTGTGGGCTTCTCATCAGGTTGGCTTCCCTTGTTATAGAGCAGTCTCTAGGCACACAGGCTTAGTTGGGGCTGTTTCACTATGTGTTCTCATAACATAGTTCTACTATTTTTATTTTGCTTACGTGGTAAAATAAAATGTATACCTGAATGTTCTGTATATAGAAACATGTAGTTAGGAATCATGTAGTGATTTTTAAGAACTGTAGTTTTATATGAGAAAAAAAAATCTGGTTGATGGTTAGAGTTGAATCCCCTGAATTAAATGTTTTCTCTTATTATTTTGTGTGAAATTTTTATTAAGTATTTTACATGAATTGTTTACTGATCTGTCTCACTCACTGAATGCTCTAAAGTGTTAATGCATTTTAATCTTACATATGATTCCTGGCATGTTGGAGAATGAGATGTTTGAGATTATGGAGGTCTAAAAATGCATTCAGCTCTTTAAATTCTGATAGTTTTCAAAGTAATTTAATTATTTTATTTTCTTTTTTTAATTTCAGATATATTTTTTCACTTAGATTCCAACTCATTAAAAGTTGTTTTTTCCTTTAACGTTGGCATTTGTCTTATGGTTCTTTCTTGTTTTTTTCCTCTTATAAAACTGAGTAATCATTTCTGATAACTTACAGAATGTTTTTACATTGAGTATAACTTTACCATCTTTAAAAAGCCTGAATCATCATAACAGCACATTATGATAAGGGATGGTATGATTTATGGTATTGTAAGCTAAGTGGAAATTTTCTTTAAAATATAAACCTGGAAAGCTCTTAACAAAGCTCTGGGCATCTTTCTTCTTTCCAGTTTTCTCCTAGATATATGACCAAGAATGTAGTTTAGTAACCAGTATAATATAGCTTTAGTGATACTTTGCCTTCTAGAAGGTTATCAGCTCTGTTTCATTTCCTAGATTTGAAGTATTCCAAACACCCATTTTTTTCTGTATTTTATCAGTAGTTAATTTTAACCCAAATTCCTACTTTAGTTAAATTATTTCTTGATATGTTGCAGATCAGGATATTTCTTACTATTTTGGGAATGTATAGGTGTATATTTGGTAGTAGAGGGTGAAAGTGTAACTTCAGGATCTTTAAATTCTTCATTATTATTTCAGATTGCATTAAAGTGTTAGATGCTTTTATGTCCCCTTAAATGCAGAAATATAGTGAAGTTACCTACTTTTAAGTTCCTCAAGGAACTTTAAATATTTAAAGAAGCCCTGGTTTTTCAGCTTTGAATATTTTTTCCTCCATCACTTATATATTATTCACATTACTCTAGTAGGCTTTTTCTTACTTCTTGAATCTATTTTTGCCTTTTGTCTCTTGTTACTCAGTTTTTATAGAGTTATTGAACTTGTTTGAGATTATGCCTTTCCACATTTATTGTATAACATAATAAGTATATATCTCATATATGTAGTCTTGTTTTAATTAGCAATAGTCTTTGAATCTGTTACCCTTATAGCTACTGTCATTTGTTCAACTTAATTCTCATTTATTGATTCCTGAGCACGACATCACTAAGGTAAAGAATGCAAACATAAATAAGACGTATTCATTACCTCCCAGTAATTTTTTCTCCCTCGAGGGTGATAGACACAGAAGTAATATCAGTAAGGAAGACTGGTAATAAATGCTGTAATAGAGGTACTTTTGTAAAAGCCACATTAAAAAAAAAAAAGGCAAAAGGAAATAGAAATTGTAAGACTGTATGTTTAACATAATATATCCGTAAGATTGTTTAAATGTGTAATCAATACTAAAAAGTTACTGAGTTATTTTACATTTTTACTTCATACTAAAGTCTTAGAATTTAGTGCTTTATGTTACACTTATAGGTTAGAGTGGTCAAATCATAAGCCATAAACTTTCCTGACGTTAGCGCCAAAAGTCTCTCATCCTAGAAACAACTTCCATCCTGAGCAAATCCAGATGGCTTGTCATCGTTTTTAAATATATGTATCAATTTAAACTTTATTGGAAATACTTGATTTGCATTTAGATTTGATTAAATATATGGCTAATAAAGTAGGTGTCATTACTCAAGTTGCCCCAGACATACAGAAAAGTTTCTAATGAAACAAAATTATCAGTTTTTTTGCCCCTTAATTATACTATAGCCATACTTGATTTGCATTTAGATTTGATTAAATATATGGCTATGTTTTTTTGGGTGTATAGTGTTTTTGGTAGTAGAGGGTGAAAGTGTAACTTCAGGATCTTTAAATTCTTCATTATTATTTCAGATTGCATTAAAGTGTTAGATGCTTTTATGTCCCCTTAAATGCAGAAATATAGTGAAGTTACCTACTTTTAAGTTCCTCAAGGAACTTTAAATATTTAAAGAAGCCCTGGTTTTTCAGCTTTGAATATTTTTTCC
Source organism: Tragulus kanchil (assembly GCA_022376925.1). Lineage (NCBI taxonomy): Eukaryota > Metazoa > Chordata > Mammalia > Artiodactyla > Tragulidae > Tragulus > Tragulus kanchil. The sequence continues at coordinate 156,730,087 of JAIOJX010000025.1, read as the reverse complement.
TCCATCACTTATATATTATTCACATTACTCTAGTAGGCTTTTTCTTACTTCTTGAATCTATTTTTGCCTTTTGTCTCTTGTTACTCAGTTTTTATAGAGTTATTGAACTTGTTTGAGATTATGCCTTTCCACATTTATTGTATAACATAATAAGTATATATCTCATATATGTAGTCTTGTTTTAATTAGCAATAGTCTTTGAATCTGTTACCCTTATAGCTACTGTCATTTGTTCAACTTAATTCTCATTTATTGATTCCTGAGCACGACATCACTAAGGTAAAGAATGCAAACATAAATAAGACGTATTCATTACCTCCCAGTAATTTTTTCTCCCTCGAGGGTGATAGACACAGAAGTAATATCAGTAAGGAAGACTGGTAATAAATGCTGTAATAGAGGTACTTTTGTAAAAGCCACATTAAAAAAAAAAGTAAAAGGAAATAGAAATTGTAAGACTGTATGTTTAACATAATATATCCGTAAGATTGTTTAAATGTGTAATCAATACTAAAAAGTTACTGAGTTATTTTACATTTTTACTTCATACTAAAGTCTTAGAATTTAGTGCTTTATGTTACACTTATAGGTTAGAGTGGTCAAATCATAAGCCATAAACTTTCCTGACGTTAGCGCCAAAAGTCTCTCATCCTAGAAACAACTTCCATCCTGAGCAAATCCAGATGGCTTGTCATCGTTTTTAAATATATGTATCAATTTAAACTTTATTGGAAATACTTGATTTGCATTTAGATTTGATTAAATATATGGCTAATAAAGTAGGTGTCATTACTCAAGTTGCCCCAGACATACAGAAAAAGTTTCTAATGAAACAAAATTATCAGTTTTAAAATTAAATAAAATTTAAAATTCAGCCCCTTAATTATACTATAGCCATATTTCAAGTAGTAGTAGCCACTTGTAGCTAGTAGTTGACGCTTATTGTTTAGCAACAGTTAAGAGTAATAAAAATGTGAAGACTTAGTTCACTAAATAAGTATTTAAACCATGATAGAGTGTGACCACTGGTAAATCCGATATTGGCCCCTATCATTGGTAGAAGTCAGAAGCAAACTGTATATGAACAGTGTCATCATGTCTCAATTACAGGTTTTTGTCTTTCAAAATATATGTCATGTATATTTTTTGTTCCTTTAAATTTTTATGGGCTTTATTCCTTGAATGTAGTTAAGTTACTCGGAAATAGTGTTTTCATTTCAAGACTTGTTTTTCAGCTTTCTTGGATGAGTCCAGAATAGCTAATTTGCCCCAGTGGCTGAGGATTTTTCTTGATATTCTATTTGTTTTGGGAGTCTTTCTACTCTGCTATGGAATCAAACCATTCCCAGTCCTGTTGAAGCTCTCGGTGGTGTTCTTTCCCTTCTAGTGCCACAGTTTTCCCTGTGCACTTGTGCCAGTCAGATTTTAGCTAGGGGAACCGTCTGCAGATGTCTGGAGAACTCTAAATGTAGCACTTTTCTCTCCAGTAATCTGTGCCATGAATTCTAGCCACCTTCACTTCTCCAAACTCTTCTCAGTTCCAGGGAGACTGCCAGACTTTGGGTAGCCCCTCCCTTCACTTTAGCCTGGAAACTCTTCAGGCAATACAATAAGTTAATCATCTCTGTCCTCAGTGATCAGTGTCACGCATTGCCTGTCTCACCGATGTCATTTCAAATAATCTTTCTTTTTTTTTGTTTGGGATAGGAAGATAAATCTTGGCTATGCTGCTGCATTTTTGGGTATAAGGGAAAGTGAGTCCACAGTAGTGTTTCTTAAAACATGTAGCTGAAAATAGCATATGGTTGAAAAATCATGCTTACTTCTTATTTGCTTTAAGAATTGCCCATGAAAAAAAAAGTTTCAAGAACAAAATTATCAGTTTTAAAATTAAATAAAATTTAAAATTCAGCACCTTAATTATACTATAGCCATATTTCAAGTAGTAGTAGCCACTTGTAGCTAGTAGTTGACGCTTATTGTTTAGCAACAGTTAAGAGTAATAAAAATGTGAAGACTTAGTTCACTAAATAAGTATTTAAACCATGATAGAGTGTGACCACTGGTAAATCCGATATTGGCCCCTATCATTGGTAGAAGTCAGAAGCAAACTGTATATGAACAGTGTCATCATGTCTCAATTACAGGTTTTTGTCTTTCAAAATATATGTCATGTATATTTTTTGTTCCTTTAAATTTTTATGGGCTTTATTCCTTGAATGTAGTTAAGTTACTCGGAAATAGTGTTTTCATTTCAAGACTTGTTTTTCAGCTTTCTTGGATGAGTCCAGAATAGCTAATTTGCCCCAGTGGCTGAGGATTTTTCTTGATATTCTATTTGTTTTGGGAGTCTTTCTACTCTGCTATGGAATCAAACCATTCCCAGTCCTGTTGAAGCTCTCGGTGGTGTTCTTTCCCTTCTAGTGCCACAGTTTTCCCTGTGCACTTGTGCCAGTCAGATTTTAGCTAGGGGAACCGTCTGCAGATGTCTGGAGAACTCTAAATGTAGCACTTTTCTCTCCAGTAATCTGTGCCATGAATTCTAGCCACCTTCACTTCTCCAAACTCTTCTCAGTTCCAGGGAGACTGCCAGACTTTGGGTAGCCCCTCCCTTCACTTTAGCCTGGAAACTCTTCAGGCAATACAATAAGTTAATCATCTCTGTCCTCAGTGATCAGTGTCACGCATTGCCTGTCTCACCGATGTCATTTCAAATAATCTTTCTTTTTTTTTGTTTGGGATAGGAAGATAAATCTTGGCTATGCTGCTGCATTTTTGGGTATAAGGGAAAGTGAGTCCACAGTAGTGTTTCTTAAAACATGTAGCTGAAAATAGCATATGGTTGAAAAATCATGCTTACTTCTTATTTGCTTTAAGAATTGCCCATGAAGTTCAAATATTAAAAAAAAATTTACAAGTTGACCACTGTTGGAGAAAAAAAAAGAAAAGACTTACTATCCAAATATTTGGTATAGTAGAATGGTGTATATGTGTGTGTGTGTTTGGTATATGCACATACTATGTAATTGTTGTTAACATTTTTAATTGTCTAATGAACTAATCAATAATTATATTTACAGACTGAGAGTAATCATGACACAGCACTAACGCTCGCCTGTGCTGGTGGTCACGAGGAATTGGTACAAACCCTGCTAGAAAGAGGAGCTAGTATTGAGCACCGAGACAAAAAAGGTAGATAAGAAAGTTTTATCAGAATTATTTGTGTTCTGTGAAGAAATACTACTTGTAGTCCTCTGTTGATGCCTAAATGTAACAGGAAACAGCACAGTTTTCTTTGCTTAGCTGACAGCTTTATTTTACTTCAGGTTTTACTCCCCTCATTCTGGCTGCTACGGCTGGTCATGTTGGTGTTGTGGAAATACTGCTGGACAACGGTGCAGACATTGAAGCCCAGTCAGAAAGAACGAAGGACACACCACTATCTTTGGCTTGCTCTGGGGGAAGACAGGAGGTATTGTTGTCCCCAAGTGTAATTTCCTTCCCTCCCTCCATTTAACAGATGTACGCTTTAATTTATATGATTTTGTAGGAGCAGTGGAGGTATTAAGATTTACCTCAGTAGCTGAGATTAATAACAAAGAATAAGAATGTTAGCATAAGCTGTCTTGCCAGAAGAAGTGTATGTTGTTTATTATCTAAAAATTCTGACTGCCATGGGAATCCCTGTATACTACATTTAGCTGATAGAATGATTAAGACACCGCAAATCAAATCAGCAAACTCCCCATAAGCAGGGCCTGTATTCGCTCTTCTTTTCCTCTCCCAGAGTATGTAGTGTGCAGAGTAACTTAAGTTCAGCCCCTGTTGCTCTCTACGTAATAAGATCAGTAGGGAATTAAGAGTGTTCAATTTTTAGCCATTCTGAGTACTTTTATCTTTTCATTGTTCCCCAGACCCTTCTCAACTCTGAAGGTTGTTGGGTAATATTATATGATTTTTAGCTTTTTTAGGTAGAACAGCTTGTGTACTTAGATGAAGACCCACGATAGTTTTATTCCCATCCCATCTTTTTTGGGCATTTAATAATTAGTTGGATAACCTCATCTTAAATCCATTTTTTAAATCCAATTCTATTCACCAGTTGTGCTCTTTGGCTTGGTAACTTCTCAATTAGGGAGTTGTTGAATCTTATATTCAGGAAGCACTCTAGGTCATTCTAGATGAGTTTCCTTCTCTCATCTTAGAAGTCTTCTTTTTTATTTCACCATTCTAATTATCTTACATACTCCATCGTGGAGGTGATTCTTCCAGTCAGAAATGTTCTGTTTTTGAAACATAATAAAGATAAAATGTTGACTTAATTGAAATTTGCAGTCACTGTGTGATTTGAACATCCTCCCAGGTGGCTCAGTGGTAAAGAATCTGCCTGTCAATGCAGGAGACATATGCTCAGTCCCTGGGTTGGGGAAGATCCCCTGGAGGAGGAAATGGCAACCCACTCCAGTATTCTTGCCTTAAAAAATTCCACGTGCAGAGTGGCCTGGCAGGCCACAGTCTAGGGTTGTCACAAAATTTCATACCTGAGTGAGCACACACACTTTAATTGCTTGAAGTATTCCTTATAAAATAAAATAGCCTAATGCCAATTTGTGCATTTATTTTTATAATCTTGTTACATAAGCCACTTATTCTCACTGACTCTAAAAGCAGAAATTTGGTAGGAAATCACAGCTTCAGAGAAAGACAGAAATTGTATGCTATTGCTTATATGTGAAACAAAAGAAATGATACAAATGAATTTAAATATAAAACAGAAGTAGAACCACAAATATAGAAAACAAATTTATGGTTATCAAAGGGGAAAGGATTCAGGGGATAGATAAATTAGGAGCTTAGGATTAACATATACACCCTGTGTATGACCAACAGGGACCTACCATGTAACACAGGGAACTATACTCAAAATTTTATAATACCCTATAAGGGAAAGAATTTGAAAAAGAAAAAAAAAGGTATATGTATATATAACTGGATCACCTAAAACTAACACATTGTAAATCAACTATACTTTAATAAAAAAATAAAATTTTAAAAAGGTTAGGAATGTGAACTTAAAAAACAAAAAGACAAAAAAAGGGCATAATAGAGTAAAAACCCATGAATGGCACTTAATATGCTAATATTCTCAGCTATCAGGGAATGCAAACTAAGACCCCAGTGACATGTCACTACATATACTAGAATGGCCAAAATTAAAGATTGATAGTATCAATTTTTGCTGAGGTTATGAAGCAGCCAGAACACCTTGTTGATGAGTATGAATAAATAGTACAACCACTTTAGAAACAGGTCTGGAAATACCTTTTAAACTAAACATATACCCAGAAATTCTACTACTACTAGATAGAACCCATGAGCAATTAAGATATATTTCTACAAGAAATGTTCATAGCAACTTTATTCAGATTTGCCAAAACTAGAAACAGTAGTGATGTTCACCAATAGAGTTAGATAAACTAGCATGTTCACATAAAAGAATGTTATACAATAGAAAGAAATCACTTTCAAACACCCATTTATATGAAGATCTGTGATGAATGAAATTAACCTGTGAGTAGGATTGACTGGGAAGGAACATAAGTAAATAACAGATAAAATTAGGTTTATGCATTTGTCAGTAGTTGGTGAGTATACGCTTAAGTTTTATGCATTTATGAAAAGTTATAGATTTCACCTATAAGAAAAATCTAAAAAACCCTAAAAGCAAATAAGAGTTTAGTTAATGGTATACATGTTGATGTATTTAAAGGAAATTGCAGGTGCCTACAACTTACCTAGAAATGAAATGAATCAAAAAATGATGGACAAAAGATACACGCGTGCACACACACACACACACACACACACACACACACACGGACAGACAAGTAAGTGTGATAAAAGTATGTCAGTTGCTCAGTCTTGTCCAACTCTTTGCAACCCTGTGGACTGCAGCCTGCCAGGCTTCTCTGTCCGTGGGATTCTCCAGATAAGAATACTGGAGTGGATAGCCATTTCCTTCTCCAGAAGCAAGTATAGTAGACTATTAATGGTAAAATCTATGTGAATGACTATATCTAATATTTTTCAACTTTTCTTTGCTTAAGAATTTTTATAACTGGATCACCTAAAACTAACACATTGTAAATCAACTATACTTTAATAAAAAAATAAAATTTTAAAAAGGTTAGGAATGTGAACTTAAAAAACAAAAAGACAAAAAAAGGGCATAATAGAGTAAAAACCCATGAATGGCACTTAATATGCTAATATTCTCAGCTATCAGGGAATGCAAACTAAGACCCCAGTGACATGTCACTACATATACTAGAATGGCCAAAATTAAAGATTGATAGTATCAATTTTTGCTGAGGTTATGAAGCAGCCAGAACACCTTGTTGATGAGTATGAATAAATAGTACAACCACTTTAGAAACAGGTCTGGAAATACCTTTTAAACTAAACATATACCCAGAAATTCTACTACTACTAGATAGAACCCATGAGCAATTAAGATATATTTCTACAAGAAATGTTCATAGCAACTTTATTCAGATTTGCCAAAACTAGAAACAGTAGTGATGTTCACCAATAGAGTTAGATAAACTAGCATGTTCACATAAAAGAATGTTATACAATAGAAAGAAATCACTTTCAAACACCCATTTATATGAAGATCTGTGATGAATGAAATTAACCTGTGAGTAGGATTGACTGGGAAGGAACATAAGTAAATAACAGATAAAATTAGGTTTATGCATTTGTCAGTAGTTGGTGAGTATACGCTTAAGTTTTATGCATTTATGAAAAGTTATAGATTTCACCTATAAGAAAAATCTAAAAAACCCTAAAAGCAAATAAGAGTTTAGTTAATGGTATACATGTTGATGTATTTAAAGGAAATTGCAGGTGCCTACAACTTACCTAGAAATGAAATGAATCAAAAAATGATGGACAAAAGATACACGCGTGCACACACACACACACACACACACACACACACACACGGACAGACAAGTAAGTGTGATAAAAGTATGTCAGTTGCTCAGTCTTGTCCAACTCTTTGCAACCCTGTGGACTGCAGCCTGCCAGGCTTCTCTGTCCGTGGGATTCTCCAGATAAGAATACTGGAGTGGATAGCCATTTCCTTCTCCAGAAGCAAGTATAGTAGACTATTAATGGTAAAATCTATGTGAATGACTATATCTAATATTTTTCAACTTTTCTTTGCTTAAGAATTTTTATAGTAAAATGTTGGGAAAAAATAAGTGTTGGGCTTCCCCTGGTGGTCCATTGGGTAAGGACACTGCCTTGCAGTGCAAGGGACGCCGGTTCCATCCCTGGCCTGGGAAGATCCCACGTGCCGTGGAGCGGCTGGACCGATGTGTCCAATTACCAAGCCGCAGCTTTGGAGCGCATGCGCCCAGAGCCGGTGCTCTGTGACAACAGAGGCCACCGCGATGGGAGGCCCACAGGAGCCAAAGAACAAAGATGGATGAAAATAGAGAAATGAAAGACCAATAGAAGTGGCCTGCCCGCTCCTCTCCCTCCCCAACCCGACCCCCCGCCCAAAAATAAAATAAATAAAATAAAAGATGGCATTTAAAAAATATATATATATATTTATATATATATGTATGTAAAAAATAAGTGTTGGCTTTACTCTAAAAATGTTCTTTTACATTTAGAGTTTGATTTTAAGTTAAAAAAATATTTTAAACACATTTACATGTATAAATGAAAAAATCTTACTCTGTAGCACACATGAGGTCTAATTCAGTGAAAACACTGCCATTTCAGTGGATTCCAAAATGGATTTTACTTGATAATCTATCCTTTGTTAGCTTCTAAGACCTTTTGCTTTCATTCAGACTTTGTGCAAAGGATGAAAGGCGTTTCCCTTTCTTTTACATTGGTATTTATAGACAAATGTATCAGAAAAAAAGAGAAATCAAAAATATACACCTTATAAATTATGTCACCATAAGAAGAAAACCATTTTCTCCTTTTCTTTTTCCAGGTGGTGGAGCTGTTGTTAGCTCGAGGAGCAAATAAAGAGCACAGGAATGTTTCTGATTATACACCTCTAAGCCTGGCTGCTTCTGGTGGCTATGTGAACATTATCAAAATATTACTAAATGCAGGAGCTGAGATTAATTCTAGGCAAGTTTCATTCTCTCTCTCTCCAAGTCCCCTAAGAGTGTTATATTGAAGATATTTGTAGTACAACACTTTTTTAATGCCATATTTAGGAATGCCTTCATTACAAATTTTGAATTCAAATTTTAAGTATTTAAAATTTTTGACAGAAAATTTGAAAAAATTATCAATTATTAAATATGTATTCAAGATAAAGAATCTTAAATCATGAGATGGAATTCTGTATTATGATCCACTTTTTCCAAGACATTAAAAAATGTGTATTTTTCCTTTTGTTCTTCCCGATTTCCACCCCCAGAACTGGTAGCAAATTGGGCATTTCTCCTCTGATGTTAGCAGCTATGAATGGGCACACAGCTGCCGTTAAGCTCCTGTTAGACATGGGCTCTGACATAAATGCTCAAATAGAAACCAATCGGAACACTGCCCTTACCTTAGCCTGCTTCCAAGGAAGAACTGAAGTGGTTAGTCTTCTGCTTGATAGAAAAGCAAATGTGGAACACAGAGCTAAGGTAAGAAAGGGTCTGAGATTTACCCATGGATTTATTGCTTTGGCATTTAAGGTATACATTAGCAATATGCTTCCTATAAATCTAGTACTTTTTAGTGATATTCATCTCTTACATAAATATTTATATATTGAAACACAAACCATTCTGTATGACTCAGCTAACTGTTAACTATGTAAGATACCTCAGCAATCCTTTTTTTAAATCCTTGAAAGAGACTGCCATTTCAGTGGATTCCAAAATGGATTTTACTTGATAATCTATCCTTTGTTAGCTTCTAAGACCTTTTGCTTTCATTCAGACTTTGTGCAAAGGATGAAAGGCGTTTCCCTTTCTTTTACATTGGTATTTATAGACAAATGTATCAGAAAAAAAGAGAAATCAAAAATATACACCTTATAAATTATGTCACCATAAGAAGAAAACCATTTTCTCCTTTTCTTTTTCCAGGTGGTGGAGCTGTTGTTAGCTCGAGGAGCAAATAAAGAGCACAGGAATGTTTCTGATTATACACCTCTAAGCCTGGCTGCTTCTGGTGGCTATGTGAACATTATCAAAATATTACTAAATGCAGGAGCTGAGATTAATTCTAGGCAAGTTTCATTCTCTCTCTCTCCAAGTCCCCTAAGAGTGTTATATTGAAGATATTTGTAGTACAACACTTTTTTAATGCCATATTTAGGAATGCCTTCATTACAAATTTTGAATTCAAATTTTAAGTATTTAAAATTTTTGACAGAAAATTTGAAAAAATTATCAATTATTAAATATGTATTCAAGATAAAGAATCTTAAATCATGAGATGGAATTCTGTATTATGATCCACTTTTTCCAAGACATTAAAAAATGTGTATTTTTCCTTTTGTTCTTCCCGTACTTCCACCCCCAGAACTGGTAGCAAATTGGGCATTTCTCCTCTGATGTTAGCAGCTATGAATGGGCACACAGCTGCCGTTAAGCTCCTGTTAGACATGGGCTCTGACATAAATGCTCAAATAGAAACCAATCGGAACACTGCCCTTACCTTAGCCTGCTTCCAAGGAAGAACTGAAGTGGTTAGTCTTCTGCTTGATAGAAAAGCAAATGTGGAACACAGAGCTAAGGTAAGAAAGGGTCTGAGATTTACCCATGGATTTATTGCTTTGGCATTTAAGGTATACATTAGCAATATGCTTCCTATAAATCTAGTACTTTTTAGTGATATTCATCTCTTACATAAATATTTATATATTGAAACACAAACCATTCTGTATGACTCAGCTAACTGTTAACTATGTAAGATACCTCAGCAATCCTTTTTTTAAATCCTTGAAAGAGATAGGGCTTTCTTTCTTTCTTTTTTTTAATTTTTAAAACTTTATTTATTTAGGAGTGGGTCAGGTCTTAACTACGGCATACAGAATCTTCTTTGTGGGCTTACAGGGATCTTAGTGTGGGCTTCTCTCTAGTCCTGCTGTATGTGAGATCTTAGTTCCCTAACCAGGGATTGAACCTGCCTTCCCTGCATGGGAAGGTGGATTCTTAACCACTGGACTACCAGGGAAGTCTCAACAATAGATTTCTACAGGAAATAGTGACATTAGGTTTGTCAGTTGAAAACTGTACTATCATGAAAGGGAAGAGAGGGTACGTTTATTAAATGCCAATTACATGTCAAGTACTTGAATCTTAAATTTTTTTCCCAACAAATCCTCACTGTAACAGAGAGAGGTTAGTAGTGTCAGAACTAAAATTTAGACATGAAGTTTTGCAACAGCTGTACTATATTGCTCCTCTAGATTATTGTTCTTTTAACATCTTGGTACTTTCTAGTCTCTTACCGGTTCTTATTTTTGTTAAACCTAGACTGGCCTCACACCGCTAATGGAAGCTGCCTCTGGTGGATATGCAGAGGTGGGCCGAGTTCTTTTGGATAAAGGTGCTGATGTTAACGCCCCTCCAGTGCCCTCCTCAAGAGATACAGCTTTAACCATAGCAGCAGATAAAGGGCATTATAAATTCTGTGAACTTCTCATTAGCAGGTATGATGTTACCGTACTCTTCACACATGAATATGGTGTTACTAGTGATTACTGTTCTCTGGGTAAATTGTACTATTAAACAATCAGATGTGATTACTTCTGTTAAATACAGTGTATTTTTTGTTGTTTTAAACCTACATGTCTTATTTTCTGCCTATCCAGAGCTGTTTCATTGTTTATTTCAGTGCAAGCTAGAAATACTTCCTTTTTTGTTGTGTGGACAGTTTTGATGTATTGTAATAAGCTGTTGTCATCCGTATTCTCATTTCCCACACAATTTTGCAGAAATGTCACCCAAAATCTTGTAAGTCTGGCAGTAATCTATAGACTTCGCTGTTGATTGCCTTGTTCTTTATTGTAATCAAGGCTTCCGAGTGAGTTATGGAATTGTTTGAGATATATAGAATCCAGAGTATTTTTTAATTTCAGTCATTTAAAAGTTACCTGTGAGTCTTTCAACATTGCTTGTCTGTTAAATTGAATTTCCTACTCTAAAGACTTTGCATTGTGTACTAATAGCAGGACTTAGTAATAGTTACTGTCAAGTACTGTTACTTGCCGTGAGTCTCTTTCACTATGAGGCCCTCTGAGTGCTAAACCTTCATGTTATTTTAAGATTCATTCTTTTCTAAAACCACATAATATAAATACATGAGTATAATTTGATATTAACTGTCATTTCATTTAAAAGTGATAATTTGTGTCATTCATTTAGGGGAGCTCATATTGATGTACGTAACAAGAAGGGGAACACTCCATTGTGGCTGGCCGCAAATGGTGGACACCTTGATGTGGTTCAGTTACTGGTACAAGCAGGTGCAGATGTGGATGCAGCTGACAACCGCAAGATAACTCCTCTTATGGCAGCGTTTAGAAAGGTAGAGGTCTTACATCCTCATCTGCTTGGATGTTTTTCACTTGGGGCTAGGAAGCTCATAATTTAATTATCACTAAAGATCCTCATTTTAGGATATTACAGCAAAGATGAAAGTGGTAAGATAACAAGCAAATAATTACCCTGATAGCAACATTGAAAGGTAGATATAGGTACCTCCAGAAGAGCCATTAATAGTATCCATACTGGATGTCAAAGCTAAGTAAACTTTCAAAAATTTTTTCTATGTAGTATTTTCAAAATCTAGTTACAGTCTTATTCTTTCACAAAATATAACTCCAACTAAGAGTAATTAATTACACATTTATGAATGTTTTCTTATAGTAGTACAACAGAAAAATTTCACTTAAAATTCATTTTAGTTTTACTTATTCACATTAATTTCTAGGAAAAAAGACAAATGAAAATTCAGCTGCCATTATTTTGGGCAAAAATTCTTTTTGTCCATTGTAGAATGTTTTCACCTCATTTCCCACACAATTTTGCAGAAATGTCACCCAAAATCTTGTAAGTCTGGCAGTAATCTATAGACTTCGCTGTTGATTGCCTTGTTCTTTATTGTAATCAAGGCTTCCGAGTGAGTTATGGAATTGTTTGAGATATATAGAATCCAGAGTATTTTTTAATTTCAGTCATTTAAAAGTTACCTGTGAGTCTTTCAACATTGCTTGTCTGTTAAATTGAATTTCCTACTCTAAAGACTTTGCATTGTGTACTAATAGCAGGACTTAGTAATAGTTACTGTCAAGTACTGTTACTTGCCGTGAGTCTCTTTCACTATGAGGCCCTCTGAGTGCTAAACCTTCATGTTATTTTAAGATTCATTCTTTTCTAAAACCACATAATATAAATACATGAGTATAATTTGATATTAACTGTCATTTCATTTAAAAGTGATAATTTGTGTCATTCATTTAGGGGAGCTCATATTGATGTACGTAACAAGAAGGGGAACACTCCATTGTGGCTGGCCGCAAATGGTGGACACCTTGATGTGGTTCAGTTACTGGTACAAGCAGGTGCAGATGTGGATGCAGCTGACAACCGCAAGATAACTCCTCTTATGGCAGCGTTTAGAAAGGTAGAGGTCTTACATCCTCATCTGCTTGGATGTTTTTCACTTGGGGCTAGGAAGCTCATAATTTAATTATCACTAAAGATCCTCATTTTAGGATATTACAGCAAAGATGAAAGTGGTAAGATAACAAGCAAATAATTACCCTGATAGCAACATTGAAAGGTAGATATAGGTACCTCCAGAAGAGCCATTAATAGTATCCATACTGGATGTCAAAGCTAAGTAAACTTTCAAAAATTTTTTCTATGTAGTATTTTCAAAATCTAGTTACAGTCTTATTCTTTCACAAAATATAACTCCAACTAAGAGTAATTAATTACACATTTATGAATGTTTTCTTATAGTAGTACAACAGAAAAATTTCACTTAAAATTCATTTTAGTTTTACTTATTCACATTAATTTCTAGGAAAAAAGAAAAATGAAAATTCAGCTGCCATTATTTGAAACCTTGAGAAGCAGAAACAAATTTTGTGAAATTGAAACTTTATTGTGCACATAGCAGAGAACTGTATATAAGCAATTTTATTTAATGATTTGGTTGATCTGTGTGCAAGCCTGATTTGTTATTGGGAGAGCCAGTTTATTATTCCAGGGACTATAGTTTTGAGTTTTGTCATTCTGTAGGTATAACATAAAGTTTTGTCATTCATGTAGGTAAAATCTCATAGATTGTAAATTATTTGTAGTAGCGAAAAATTTTAATATATGAATCATAAGAAAATCATCTTTTTCTTATTATTCTCTCTTGCTCTCTATACAGCCACTTCCCTGAGTATTCTAGACTACCTTCCACTCGCTAATTGTACTTAACTTTCAGTGGGCCATCTACCTCTTCTCCAAGCAAGCTAGCCTATCAAGTTTATCTTCCTAATCTTTTCAGTATGTTAATATCCTCTTCAAGAAACTTTTCCTGACTGACCAGTCTCTGTAATCCTCTGAAATCCAGTGTTTGTTATTCAAAGACCAGTCTAGTGCCCTTACTGCCCAGTCTTATTCCCCATCAGGTTCTTATTAATGTGATCTTCTACTTGGTCTTTTCTTTGTCACTGTCTCTAGTATCACCTTTGTTCTCACCTCAGGAATGCCCATGCCCTTCCTCTTTTTTTCAGAAGTATTCATTCCTTGGGTACAGTGTCAATCTTCTTTTCTACAAACACTCTTTAACATTCCATTTAAACTCACATAAAGATAGCTAATCTCTTAAAGATTATAAAATTCTACAGTTTGTTATTATCCTTATCATTTAAAGGTGGAAAGAAAAAAACAAGCAAATAATTACCCTGATAGCAACATTGAAAGGTAGATATAGGTACCTCCAGAAGAGCCATTAATAGTATCCATACTGGATGTCAAAGCTAAGTAAACTTTCAAAAATTTTTTCTATGTAGTATTTTCAAAATCTAGTTACAGTCTTATTCTTTCACAAAATATAACTCCAACTAAGAGTAATTAATTACACATTTATGAATGTTTTCTTATAGTAGTACAACAGAAAAATTTCACTTAAAATTCATTTTAGTTTTACTTATTCACATTAATTTCTAGGAAAAAAGAAAAATGAAAATTCAGCTGCCATTATTTGAAACCTTGAGAAGCAGAAACAAATTTTGTGAAATTGAAACTTTATTGTGCACATAGCAGAGAACTGTATATAAGCAATTTTATTTAATGATTTGGTTGATCTGTGTGCAAGCCTGATTTGTTATTGGGAGAGCCAGTTTATTATTCCAGGGACTATAGTTTTGAGTTTTGTCATTCTGTAGGTATAACATAAAGTTTTGTCATTCATGTAGGTAAAATCTCATAGATTGTAAATTATTTGTAGTAGCGAAAAATTTTAATATATGAATCATAAGAAAATCATCTTTTTCTTATTATTCTCTCTTGCTCTCTATACAGCCACTTCCCTGAGTATTCTAGACTACCTTCCACTCGCTAATTGTACTTAACTTTCAGTGGGCCATCTACCTCTTCTCCAAGCAAGCTAGCCTATCAAGTTTATCTTCCTAATCTTTTCAGTATGTTAATATCCTCTTCAAGAAACTTTTCCTGACTGACCAGTCTCTGTAATCCTCTGAAATCCAGTGTTTGTTATTCAAAGACCAGTCTAGTGCCCTTACTGCCCAGTCTTATTCCCCATCAGGTTCTTATTAATGTGATCTTCTACTTGGTCTTTTCTTTGTCACTGTCTCTAGTATCACCTTTGTTCTCACCTCAGGAATGCCCATGCCCTTCCTCTTTTTTTCAGAAGTATTCATTCCTTGGGTACAGTGTCAATCTTCTTTTCTACAAACACTCTTTAACATTCCATTTAAACTCACATAAAGATAGCTAATCTCTTAAAGATTATAAAATTCTACAGTTTGTTATTATCCTTATCATTTATTTTGACAAATACATACATATTGTTACTATTTTAACACCTAACATATATATATATATATATATATATATATGTATATATATATATCTCACTTTTCCAAGTAAAGAATTTTTTCTACCTAAGAAGGGCACTTATCTTTTCTACTCGTGTTATTTCGTTTCATTGTTTATTTTCTTATTACCTACCATGTACAACTGTACAGATTTCAGCTGTTGCATTTTGTATAAAGTGTAATAATCAGGGATCCACACACAGAGTCAGGTAACTGAGTTGTTCCAAGTAAATATTTTTGCATACTATAGAAGTGTTACATCAAGCACAGGTGCAAAGTGGCATTAAAGGTATTGATTAAAAGATGGGGCTAGTTTTAAAAGACGCAGGTGAGAAGGAAGAAAAATAGCCTCTTGAATGGAGTCTAAAGATTTTTAACTTAGTGAACTATGTTAAAGTAGATAATATAACCATAGATCAAGCTTCAGGAAAGTGTACCTTATTTCCTTTGTACTACCTAGTACAGTACTATGCATTCGGATTTTTTATCTGAAAAAAAAGAACAAAATTGTTATTTCTTATTCTTTAATGCTTAAAATTGAAACAGGATGGAATTGGCTAGGGAAAAAAAAAAAGATGAGGTTTTTCTTTCACATATATGTCGTGTATTTCTTCATACTGGCTTTTGATTATCGTTTTTTAAATTCAGAATGGTTTAGAATTTTAGGTCAAATTTTTCTGTATTTTTTCGGAAGGTGGGATGAAACTGAACAGAGTAGATTTATCTAATTCATTGGAACCAATGCCTGTCTCTTTTTTTATTTGTGTGCCCAACCCTTTGTGATCCCATGGGCCATAGCCTGCTAGGCTCCTTGGTCCATGGAACTTTCTAGGCAAGAATACCAGAGTGGGTTGCCATTTCCTGTTCTACTTTTTTATTTGAAGTGACAATAGTACCCAGCTTAACTCTTTATTTTGTGTCACTGAAGGCAGTGGAATTATTGTTAAGACAGACTAGATTTACTGAATTTACTGAATTCCGATAGTTTGTTTTCAATCTGATATTGATACCTGTTTTTTAGGGTCACGTGAAAGTGGTGCGCTACTTAGTCAAAGAAGTCAATCAGTTTCCATCAGACTCTGAATGTATGAGATACATAGCAACGATCACTGATAAGGTAATAACACGAAATTCATCCCCACTATGAGCTTGGGGTCCCATTTGACTTTTATATATATGTATATTCCACTTATCTAGTATTTTGGAATGAAGTATGCTATTCAAGAAGCTCTTCAGATTATTTACTTACCTAGTGAAGTAATAAAACATTTTCAGTGATAGAATTGCTATCTTTTTAGGTCGTACTTAAACTAGTTTAATTTTAATGTAGATACTAAACAATCTAAACCCAATTATTGTTAGTATTCATTAGTGCTATGATGTATCTAGACTGATATCTCTGCTGAGAGAAAAAAGTCAGTGAATTTCTTTTATACTTAAAACAAAAATTAACATAGTACTTTTTCTTATAGTTAAGAAAACCCTAAAATGTTCAATGTAAAATAAAAATTGGACACTAATTGTCAGGTTAAGAATGAATTTGCTAGGATTTTTGCAGGAAAAGTAAAGAACACAAAATAAATCCCTTTAGATTTCTAATTGAAGTCAAAATATTTGAATGAAATCCTAAGACATGCCTCTGAAAATGTAAAGATATCTTTTATATTCTCTGCAGTTGTTGCATGATAGTGAACAACTTTTTTCCTATAAATTTTTTATTTAATATGGCTAATCCACTATCTTGTCTGCCTCTAGATTTTTTTTTTATGACAGTTAGTATTTCTAGATATCTCTGGTTTTTATGGAAGAGGTACAGATAAAAACTGTTCTGACAATGAGATCACTGAGAAAAGTCTGTAAATACCTGTTTTTTTATGACTGATTATATCACAGGAAATTATAGCAACAAACCTAAATATTTGAGAACACTTCTTGCCAAAGAAGGCTTTAAAATTTTTAAACCCATCTTCTTTTGTTGACATTGACCTTTTTCTTTAACCCATTAGCCATCTGACAAATTATTATAGCTCTTTTTGCAGTATGATTTCTCATATTTAAAATTATTGGAGTAAATAATTTTGGTACCAGACAAATGGATATTTTGAAGATATACGGATTTTTAAAAATATACCACTTAAGTTATCTTTTTATTTGCCCTACTATTGATCTTTATTGCTTATGTTCATTCAAGTACCTTATTTAATATTTTAATGTTTTCAGTTAATCTACCTAAACATTAATTTTTTGAGGCTAGAAACATCTTAATTTTTTGTTTCAGGAGATGCTGAAGAAGTGTCACCTTTGTATGGAATCAATAGTACAAGCCAAAGATAGACAGGCTGCCGAAGCAAACAAAAACGCCAGCATTTTATTAGAGGAGTTAGACTTGGAAAAGGTAATGATAACTGCTACATATGAAACATACCAACTTTTTTTCTTTCTGCTTTTCTTATAGAATGTATTTTTGGGACTTGATTATTCTCTTTGTTAGTATTCATTAGTGCTATGAGAAAAAGTCAGTGAATTTCTTTTATACTTAAAACAAAAATTAACATAGTACTTTTTCTTATAGTTAAGAAAACCCTAAAATGTTCAATGTAAAATAAAAATTGGACACTAATTGTCAGGTTAAGAATGAATTTGCTAGGATTTTTGCAGGAAAAGTAAAGAACACAAAATAAATCCCTTTAGATTTCTAATTGAAGTCAAAATATTTGAATGAAATCCTAAGACATGCCTCTGAAAATGTAAAGATATCTTTTATATTCTCTGCAGTTGTTGCATGATAGTGAACAACTTTTTTCCTATAAATTTTTTATTTAATATGGCTAATCCACTATCTTGTCTGCCTCTAGATTTTTTTTTTATGACAGTTAGTATTTCTAGATATCTCTGGTTTTTATGGAAGAGGTACAGATAAAAACTGTTCTGACAATGAGATCACTGAGAAAAGTCTGTAAATACCTGTTTTTTTATGACTGATTATATCACAGGAAATTATAGCAACAAACCTAAATATTTGAGAACACTTCTTGCCAAAGAAGGCTTTAAAATTTTTAAACCCATCTTCTTTTGTTGACATTGACCTTTTTCTTTAACCCATTAGCCATCTGACAAATTATTATAGCTCTTTTTGCAGTATGATTTCTCATATTTAAAATTATTGGAGTAAATAATTTTGGTACCAGACAAATGGATATTTTGAAGATATACGGATTTTTAAAAATATACCACTTAAGTTATCTTTTTATTTGCCCTACTATTGATCTTTATTGCTTATGTTCATTCAAGTACCTTATTTAATATTTTAATGTTTTCAGTTAATCTCTCTAAACATTAATTTTTTGAGGCTAGAAACATCTTAATTTTTTGTTTCAGGAGATGCTGAAGAAGTGTCACCTTTGTATGGAATCAATAGTACAAGCCAAAGATAGACAGGCTGCCGAAGCAAACAAAAACGCCAGCATTTTATTAGAGGAGTTAGACTTGGAAAAGGTAATGATAACTGCTACATATGAAACATACCAACTTTTTTTCTTTCTGCTTTTCTTCCTCCTAGTTTATATACTGTTGTTTTTTTTGGTTTGTTTTGCCTTTAATTATGTATATGATTTTTTCCCCCAAGTTTGGCTCATTGGTGGAGGGAATTAGGAGTATTTCAAAGTACATCATTAAGATAGTTTTCTTTATAATTAACATAATGTTGTTGTAGGAATTGCATTAACCTGAAGAGGTCAGCAAGCCTAGCCTGTAGTGTTCAGTTATCCCAACTAGTGTTCTCTTAATCCCCATCCAATCTGCTCTTCACTGATCCTGGACCTTGTAACTTGTCATCAGATTTAATCAGAAGTCCCAAATGCACTAGAAAGGCATACACTCCCAAGGCATAACCAGCTAGTGAAATGTGACCAGTTTCATCTAGTGTCTATGTAATGTTTACTAAAGTGCCAGGCAATATATAGGCCCAAATTGTATGACAGAATATAAATTATTTGAGTCATCTCTGTAAAAATGTTATTACCCTCATATTACAGATAGAAAAAGTGAACATATGGGAAATTAAGAAACCTACCTAATCTAGGATAGGATTTAAATCTACTTTTTTTATTCTAAATTCCTTGGGTTCCTTGCTCCCCTTAATTGAAGTCCATGTGCCTTTTAGTGCCTCCTCTTTACAGTATTATATTATGCTATTTTTGCATTATTCACTCATTTTTAAAGTTATAATCTTTAAGTATTAGTTATTTCATGATATTTCTTTTTGCACTGTCATAATGGCAACCCATTCCAGTATTCTTGCCTGGAAAATCCCATGGACAAAGGAGCCTAGAAGGACAGAGGAGCCTAGAAGGCTATAGTTCATGGGGTCGCAAAGGAGTCAGACACAACTTAGTGATTAAACAAAAACAAAGTCTTAGAAAGCATCCTTTTTTCAGCTGAGACATAGATATCTGTTTTTAAATAAAATCTTTGTTTCACACCTTTGTTGTTTATACATTACATGAAGTGCATTTAGTACTTGACTGTAAAACTAGATTACAAAGTCAAGAAACAGCTTTTAAGTATATGTCCAATTGTGGATGTCTATTCTTAATCAATAGATGTATCAGTTAATGATTTTATCTTTCTTTTTTTTTTTTAATTTTTTTTTTGGCAGGAGCGGGCGGGCAGGCCACTTCTATTGGTCTTTCATTTCTCTGTTTTCATCCATCTTTGCTCTTTGGCCCGTGTGGGCCTCCCATCGCAGTGGCTTCTGTCGTCGTCGCAGAGCACCGGCTCTGGGCGCATGCGCCCAGAGCTCCGGCTCGGTAATCAGACACATCAGTCCAGCCGCTCCGCACTGGGATCTTCCCAGGCCAGGGATGGAACTGGCCCAGCATAAGGCATCTAGTGAATGTGACCAGTTTCATACTATTTTGTCATCAGATTTAATCAGAAGTCCCAAATGCACTAGAAAGGCATACACTCCCAAGGCATAACCAGCTAGTGAAATGTGACCAGTTTCATCTAGTGTCTATGTAATGTTTACTAAAGTGCCAGGCAATATATAGGCCCAAATTGTATGACAGAATATAAATTATTTGAGTCATCTCTGTAAAAATGTTATTACCCTCATATTACAGATAGAAAAAGTGAACATATGGGAAATTAAGAAACCTACCTAATCTAGGATAGGATTTAAATCTACTTTTTTTATTCTAAATTCCTTGGGTTCCTTGCTCCCCTTAATTGAAGTCCATGTGCCTTTTAGTGCCTCCTCTTTACAGTATTATATTATGCTATTTTTGCATTATTCACTCATTTTTAAAGTTATAATCTTTAAGTATTAGTTATTTCATGATATTTCTTTTTGCACTGTCATAATGGCAACCCATTCCAGTATTCTTGCCTGGAAAATCCCATGGACAAAGGAGCCTAGAAGGACAGAGGAGCCTAGAAGGCTATAGTTCATGGGGTCGCAAAGGAGTCAGACACAACTTAGTGATTAAACAAAACAAAGTCTTAGAAAGCATCCTTTTTTCAGCTGAGACATAGATATCTGTTTTTAAATAAAATCTTTGTTTCACACCTTTGTTGTTTATACATTACATGAAGTGCATTTAGTACTTGACTGTAAAACTAGATTACAAAGTCAAGAAACAGCTTTTAAGTATATGTCCAATTGTGGATGTCTATTCTTAATCAATAGATGTATCAGTTAATGATTTTATCTTTCTTTTTTTTTTTTAATTTTTTTTTTGGCAGGAGGGGGGGATTGGAGAGGGAGGGGGGCGGGCAGGCCACTTCTATTGGTCTTTCATTTCTCTGTTTTCATCCATCTTTGTTCTTTGGCCCGTGTGGGCCTCCCATCGCAGTGGCTTCTGTCGTCGTCGCAGAGCACCGGCTCTGGGCGCATGCGCTCCAGAGCTCCGGCTCGGTAATCAGACACATCAGTCCAGCCGCTCCGCGGCACCTGGGATCTTCCCAGGCCAGGGATGGAACTGGCGCCTCTTGCACTGCAAGGTGGTGTCCTTACCCACTGGACCACCAGGGAAGTCCTGGTTTTTTCTTTATTGCAATATGTGCAGTTTAAACTGTGAACTATGCAGAGTTGTCTCATATTTTAGTCTCCCTTTCACATCTTTCTACTCTTCTTCCCTTCTTTATTTTCACTTCCTAATATCCTAAATACTGCATTTTACTTAGTGAGTTTGTCTCTCTCTAGAGTATGTGAGCCACAAATGGACGTGATATGTTAGTAAATAAGTGTTAAACAAATACCTGTGTATATGAAGACAATATACGCAAAAAAAAAAAAGTCATGTGAACATACTACTCTAATACTTGCTTTTCCCTCTCTCAATCACTGAAAATATTATCTGTTGATAGTGATTTATAACTTTATAATATACTCCATTGTAAGTCTGTTCCCAGTTTTGTCATTACCAATAATGTTGCAATAAACATCATTATACATTTTTCTTTATATTTTGGTGCTTTAGTTTTTATGGAGTAAGCGTCTTGCTTCACTTGGGTCAGTTTATTTTAAATGATACTTTCTAGAATATTTTCCTACTACCATCAGCAATACATAGGTGTTGTTTCATTGAATTCTTGCCAGCCTTTCTTTTTTCTTTTTTTTTGAAAGACGATAGACGTTTATTTCTGACATAACAACCATTTAGTCTACACTGCCAAGACAGCACTAGCCTGCAAGGTCATTCAGAATCAACACTTCTTCTGCCACTGCTTAGGACTGCGGTTCTCAAAAGAGCCTCAAAGAGTTGTTCCAAAGAGCCTCAGTGACTCATAGGGTGTGTCAACACTTTGGGGAAAACACTAATGATTTTATCTTTCTTTTTTTTAATTTTTTTGGCAGGAGGGGATTGGAGAGGAGGGGCGGGCAGGCCACTTCTATTGGTCTTTCATTTCTCTGTTTTCATCCATCTTTGCTCTTTGGCCCGTGTGGGCCTCCCATCGCAGTGGCTTCTGTCGTCGTCGCAGAGCACCGGCTCTGGGCGCATGCGCTCCAGAGCTCCGGCTCGGTAATCAGACACATCAGTCCAGCCGCTCCGCGGCACCTGGGATCTTCCCAGGCCAGGGATGGAACTGGCGCCTCTTGCACTGCAAGGTGGTGTCCTTACCCACTGGACCACCAGGGAAGTCCTGGTTTTTTCTTTATTGCAATATGTGCAGTTTAAACTGTGAACTATGCAGAGTTGTCTCATATTTTAGTCTCCCTTTCACATCTTTCTACTCTTCTTCCCTTCTTTATTTTCACTTCCTAATATCCTAAATACTGCATTTTACTTAGTGAGTTTGTCTCTCTCTAGAGTATGTGAGCCACAAATGGACGTGATATGTTAGTAAATAAGTGTTAAACAAATACCTGTGTATATGAAGACAATATACGCAAAAAAAAAAAGTCATGTGAACATACTACTCTAATACTTGCTTTTCCCTCTCTCAATCACTGAAAATATTATCTGTTGATAGTGATTTATAACTTTATAATATACTCCATTGTAAGTCTGTTCCCAGTTTTGTCATTACCAATAATGTTGCAATAAACATCATTATACATTTTTCTTTATATTTTGGTGCTTTAGTTTTTATGGAGTAAGCGTCTTGCTTCACTTGGGTCAGTTTATTTTAAATGATACTTTCTAGAATATTTTCCTACTACCATCAGCAATACATAGGTGTTGTTTCATTGAATTCTTGCCAGCCTTTCTTTTTTCTTTTTTTTTGAAAGACGATAGACGTTTATTTCTGACATAACAACCATTTAGTCTACACTGCCAAGACAGCACTAGCCTGCAAGGTCATTCAGAATCAACACTTCTTCTGCCACTGCTTAGGACTGCGGTTCTCAAAAGAGCCTCAAAGAGTTGTTCCAAAGAGCCTCAGTGACTCATAGGGTGTGTCAACACTTTGGGGAAAACACAGTGACCCTCAGCATCTGATATACACCATATAAGCCACTAGTTTGAGGTTCCCAATGTAAACATCAGAGAGCACTGCTTCCTTTTGATGACATGAGATGTCTCTGAATCTAGGTTTTTGTTGGTTGTCATGATAAAAAGGAAAGAACTTGGAGAAAATAAATATTCAACGGGAATGGGGTGGTGCTGTCCAATCTGATTCCAAAGTTTGAGGAGTTGTGCAGTGCTCTGTGATGACAGGCTGATACACAGGTTCTCCAACAGGGAAGGAGAGGCATACTTATTCCTATATAAGGTAGGCTATCCACTTCAACACTAGTCTTGCACACAGTGTTTCTACATGGTGAATACTTAGGTGATGGTGATGGTAAAGGACAGGGAAGCCTGGAGTGCTGCAGTCCATGGGGTTGCAAAGAGTCAGACGTAACTGAGAGACTCAACAGCAACAACTGTTGTATCCTAGTACCTGTCCTCCTCTTGCCAGCCTGCTAACCCAGATAACACTGGTGGGTTGAGAAGAAGTCTCCACATATGGTCTACATTCTCCTGTATAGGCATATTTAGAATTGTTTTTGGCAAACACACAGACCATATTACCATTTTCTCTTGAACAATCAGAACAATCAAAAAAACCAAACAGCCACAGAACCACGCTGCGTCAGACAAAAGCATCTCCGCCTCTTGCGTTTCCAGAATACTCTGCATCTTGCCAGCCTTTCAATGTCATTGCATGTTTCTCTTCAATATTAATTCTTAATCAAAAACTAATTAGATGTAAATTCTTCTGTGTGCACTGATACTGTATAAATAGTTTTGAATGAGGATGGTATATAGACAGAATTCTACATTATGGAGGAGACTCTTCTTTCCTGAACTGCAGCCTCTTTATGTATGTATTTGATAAATTAATAGATTGAGATGTGTTAGGATTTGGTTGACTAATTTTTATTTACGATTTACATCTGGATATATACTGCTTTTTGTCTTTTGAGACTCAGTACATTCTGGCTCCACCATTTCTGAATGAGAAACGTCATTGAAGTTGACCTTACCTAGTTTAACTTGGATGTTCCAAATAGATAATTTATTGCTTGTATTGCATGGATCACTTATTGCTTTGATCAACCTTTGTAATTTTAAAATGTTGGTTATTGCTGCTGGATACCACACATAATATTAAGTTCCCTTATCCTTATGCTGCGACCATTTAATTTACTGAGTATTTCCTATGTGAAAGAGTTCATGGCTCTGGAGCAATTCCTCCGCTCTAATGGTGGAATACTTGGCATTTAAAAAAGTACAAAAAAAAAGATAACCCACTTAGAGCCAGGCATCCTGAAGTATGAAGTCAGTGGGTCTTAGGAAGCATTACTACAAATAAAACTAGTGGAAGTGATGGGTTTCCAGCTGAGCTATTTCAAATCCTAAAAGATGATGCTGTTAAAAGTGCTGTGCTCAATATGCCCGCAAATTTTGGAAACACCAGCAGTGGCTACAGGACTGGAAAAGGTCAGTTTTCATTCCAGTCCCAAAGAAGGGCAGTGCACACAATTTCACTTATTTCGTATGCTACCAAGGTAATGCTCAAAATCCTTCAAGCTAGGCTTCAACAGTACGTGAACCGAGAACTTCCAGATGTACGAGCTGGATTTAGAAAAGGCAGAGGAACCAGAGATCAAATTGCCAGTATCCATTGGATCATAGAAAAAGCAAGTGAATTCCAGAAAAACATCTACTTCTTCATTTCTACACTAAAGCTTTTGACTGTGAAACAACAAACTAGAAAATTCTGAAAGAGGTGAGACTACTAGCCCTACAGACTGTTAATCTCGCTCCTGAGAAACCTGTATGGAGGTCAAGAAGCAACAGTTAGAACCGGATATGGACTGGTTCCAAGTTGGGAAGGGGAGTACGTCAAAACTGTATTTTGTCATCCTGCTTATTTAACTTATATGCAGAGTTCATCAGGCGAAATGCCAGCCTGGATGAAGCAGAAACTGGAATCAAGATTGCCGGGAGAAATATCAGTCACCTCAGATATGCAGATGACACTATTCTTTGTAGCAGAAAGTGAAGAGGAACTAAAGAACCTCTTGATAAAAGTGAAAGAGGAGAGCTGGCTTAAAACTCAACATTGAAAAAATGAGGATCATGGCATCCATTCCTATCACTTCATGGCAAATAGGTGGGCAAACAGTGGAAACAGTGACAGAGTTTATTTTCTTGGGGCTCCAGAATCACTATTTATAGTGACTGCAGCCATGAAATTAAAAGACGCTCACTGGAAGGAAGGGTACTACAAAGCTAGACAGAGTATTAAAAAGCAGAGACATTACTTTGCCAGCAAAGGTCTGTGTAGTCAGAGCTATGGTTTCACCAGTAATCGTATGTGGATGTGAGAGTTGGACCATAAAGAAGGCTGAACACCTAAGAATTGATGCCTTGGAACTGTCATACTGGAGAAGACTCCTGAGTGTCCCTTGGACAGCAAGATCAAACCAGTCAATTCAAAAGGAAATCGAGCTTAAATATTCATTGGAAGGACTGATGCTAAAGCTGAAACTCCAATACTTGGGACCATCTGATGGAAGACATTGCACAGCAGTGGCTACAGGACTGGGAAAAGGTCAGTTTTCATTCCAGTCCCAAAGAAGGGCAGTGCACACAATTTCACTTATTTCGTATGCTACCAAGGTAATGCTCAAAATCCTTCAAGCTAGGCTTCAACAGTACGTGAACCGAGAACTTCCAGATGTACGAGCTGGATTTAGAAAAGGCATAGGAACCAGAGATCAAATTGCCAGTATCCGTTGGATCATAGAAAAAGCAAGTGAATTCCAGAAAAACATCTACTTCTTCATTTCTACACTAAAGCTTTTGACTGTGAAACAACAAACTAGAAAATTCTGAAAGAGGTGAGACTACTAGCCCTACAGACTGTTAATCTCGCTCCTGAGAAACCTGTATGGAGGTCAAGAAGCAACAGTTAGAACCGGATATGGACTGGTTCCAAGTTGGGAAGGGGAGTACGTCAAAACTGTATTTTGTCATCCTGCTTATTTAACTTATATGCAGAGTTCATCAGGCGAAATGCCAGCCTGGATGAAGCAGAAACTGGAATCAAGATTGCCGGGAGAAATATCAGTCACCTCAGATATGCAGATGACACTATTCTTTGTAGCAGAAAGTGAAGAGGAACTAAAGAACCTCTTGATAAAAGTGAAAGAGGAGAGCTGGCTTAAAACTCAACATTGAAAAAATGAGGATCATGGCATCCATTCCTATCACTTCATGGCAAATAGGTGGGCAAACAGTGGAAACAGTGACAGAGTTTATTTTCTTGGGGCTCCAGAATCACTATTTATAGTGACTGCAGCCATGAAATTAAAAGACGCTCACTGGAAGGAAGGGTACTACAAAGCTAGACAGAGTATTAAAAAGCAGAGACATTACTTTGCCAGCAAAGGTCTGTGTAGTCAGAGCTATGGTTTCACCAGTAATCGTATGTGGATGTGAGAGTTGGACCATAAAGAAGGCTGAACACCTAAGAATTGATGCCTTGGAACTGTCATACTGGAGAAGACTCCTGAGTGTCCCTTGGACAGCAAGATCAAACCAGTCAATTCAAAAGGAAATCGAGCTTAAATATTCATTGGAAGGACTGATGCTAAAGCTGAAACTCCAATACTTGGGACCATCTGATGGAAGAGATGACTCATTGGAAAAGACCCTGATGTTGTGAAAGCTTGAGGGCAGATGAGATGGTTGGATGGCATCACTGCCTCAATGGACATGAGTTTCAGATAGTGAAGTACAGGAAGCGTGGTGTCCTGCAGTCCATGGCGTGCTGCAGTCCACGGCCTCCCTAAGAATTGACAACTGAACAGCAAGAACAACTATGAGCCACTTCCCTCAGAGTAAAAGATAGAAGTCTTTAAAATACCATGTGGCACCTAAGGTGATCAAGTTCCCTAATTTGCTTTCTGTAAGTGACTTTCTACTCTTCCAATCAAAATGGCCTACTTAAACATTCCAGGCCTGCTTGAACATACAGCTTATGTACTGACTGTTATCTTTGCCTAATCTTTTAGATGGATCTTTTAGATGTTTACTTAAACTTCACCTGAATGTTTACCTATGTGTCCCTATATACACACTTCTCTTCCTTCACTCTAGTATTCTTTTACATTGTGTTTAGCACCTTTAAAACACTTTGTAACTTATTCTGTGCCTACCCCATCAACTAAATTTAAACTTCATAAGCTTCATGAGGGCAGGGCTGTTTTGTCTGCTGCTGAGTCCTAAGAGACTAGTTGGACTAGTGCCCTTTCCTTTTCCATGATGAACTTATTTATTCTACAGTTTGACTCTTTTCTTCAAGCCTCCAGCCTCCCCCACATATGTTTATAAGCAGCCCACCTGTAAGTGAAATGAGATCTGGGCATGTACCATTTGAGAAAATACAGGATGTAGGCTTAGGGGCTCCAGAATCACTATTTATAGTGACTGCAGCCATGAAATTAAAAGACGCTCACTGGAAGGAAGGGTACTACAAAGCTAGACAGAGTATTAAAAAGCAGAGACATTACTTTGCCAGCAAAGGTCTGTGTAGTCAGAGCTATGGTTTCACCAGTAATCGTATGTGGATGTGAGAGTTGGACCATAAAGAAGGCTGAACACCTAAGAATTGATGCCTTGGAACTGTCATACTGGAGAAGACTCCTGAGTGTCCCTTGGACAGCAAGATCAAACCAGTCAATTCAAAAGGAAATCGAGCTTAAATATTCATTGGAAGGACTGATGCTAAAGCTGAAACTCCAATACTTGGGACCATCTGATGGAAGAGATGACTCATTGGAAAAGACCCTGATGTTGTGAAAGCTTGAGGGCAGATGAGATGGTTGGATGGCATCACTGACTCAATGGACATGAGTTTCAGATAGTGAAGTACAGGGAAGCGTGGTGTCCTGCAGTCCATGGCGTGCTGCAGTCCACGGCCTCCCTAAGAATTGACAACTGAACAGCAAGAACAACTATGAGCCACTTCCCTCAGAGTAAAAGATAGAAGTCTTTAAAATACCATGTGGCACCTAAGGTGATCAAGTTCCCTAATTTGCTTTCTGTAAGTGACTTTCTACTCTTCCAATCAAAATGGCCTACTTAAACATTCCAGGCCTGCTTGAACATACAGCTTATGTACTGACTGTTATCTTTGCCTAATCTTTTAGATGGATCTTTTAGATGTTTACTTAAACTTCACCTGAATGTTTACCTATGTGTCCCTATATACACACTTCTCTTCCTTCACTCTAGTATTCTTTTACATTGTGTTTAGCACCTTTAAAACACTTTGTAACTTATTCTGTGCCTACCCCATCAACTAAATTTAAACTTCATAAGCTTCATGAGGGCAGGGCTGTTTTGTCTGCTGCTGAGTCCTAAGAGACTAGTTGGACTAGTGCCCTTTCCTTTTCCATGATGAACTTATTTATTCTACAGTTTGACTCTTTTCTTCAAGCCTCCAGCCTCCCCCACATATGTTTATAAGCAGCCCACCTGTAAGTGAAATGAGATCTGGGCATGTACCATTTGAGAAAATACAGGATGTAGGCTTAATTCCTAATTTTCCTTTCCTGTACCTTGAGTCTCATGGTTTAGTTGGGTCTTCCCCAGTGGCCCAATGGGAAAGAATCTGCCTGTAGTACAGGAGATATGAGTTTGATCCCTGGTTCTAGAAGATCCACTGAAGGAAATGGCAACCCACTCTGGTAGTCTTGACTGGAGAATCCCACGGATAGAAGAGCCTAACGGCCTACAGTTCATAGACTCACAAAGAATCAGACGTGACTGGGCGACTGAACATACATACATGTGTGATGTGGTAAATTCTGATTTTATCATTTTCTCTTTCTGATCTTGTATCAGTTTTTACCACCGCTCCCCTACTCCTTTATCTTCAGTGCCTATTTCATGAATTCCAAACCTCTTTCTACAGCTGCTTCAAGGTAACTATCGTGCCTCAAATTTAGTATTTTGTTTCCTTATCCAAATATTTTAAAGGACTAATCTTTGTCTTGTTGACTCTTCTTTTTAATTCTCAGTTCAGGACCATTTACTTATTTCTCTACTAATTCAGTGAACTAACTGTGGCAGAAGTCAACAATGGCATCTTATTGCCAAATCCAGAATAAGGTTGGACATCTTGTTGTTTAGTCACGAAGTCATGTTTCACTCTTTTGTGACTCCGTGGACTGTGGCCCCCAAGACTCCTCTGCCCATAGGATTTTCCAGACAGGAATACTAATGTGGGTTTACATTTGCTTGTCCGGGGGATCTTCCTAACCCAGGAAGTGAACCTGTATCTCCTATATTGCAGGCAGATTCTTTACCACTAAGCCACCTGGGAAGCCTGATAACTTTGTGATAGGTAACCAGTGTGGACTTTCAGAACCAGTGTTCCTTCTTTCATGGAACTCTTCTGCTTTCTCCTGATTGTCTTCTGCCTCATACATATGCCTGTCTAAAGTTTCATTTGGTCTTGTTTTTCATATCATATGCTTCCTTCCCCTCTACTTTTTCCCCTTTTCATTATGGACAGAGACACACACATACCCATACATTGTTACAGCTTTTTCCTTGTGGGAAAACGGAAGTTAATTGCATTAGTTTCAGCTACCACCTACAAACTACTGATGGCTCTTAAGTTTGTTTGTATGTTATCAAATTCTTGGTTTTAGGGAGCTGCATACCTTGTGACTTCTCTGATGACTCAGACGGTAAAGAGTCTGCCTGCAATGCAGATCCGTAGGTTAGGAAAATCCCCTGAAGGAGGAAATGGCAACCCACTCCAGTATTCTTGCTGGAAAAATCCCATGAACAGAGGACAGAAGAGCTGGCAGGTTACAGTTGAAGTGGTTGCAAATAAAAATACCTTGTAGGTCCTTTTGCAGCCATAGTCAGAGATCTATCCCCTAAAAAATTATTTCTCTAGGACCTCTGAATATGTCTCATTTTTTTACTGAATATATGTCTTACTTTTCACTAAAAGGTTAGTAAGATCTATGAGATTATTAACATACCAACCTTATAGTTTCAGAATTAAGAAACTAGAATAAATACCCTTACTGAGCTCTATAATTTGCTAATTCAGACTGTTGCCAGGGAGGGGCCAGCCTCTATTGACTGACCTCTCTAAGCTCTGAGGCACTGGCATACCTAAGGACCCAGGCACACGCATGCACTAAGATCTGTTCCAGCCTGTCACCCCTCTCCCTCCCTGAGGCCAGATGGGTTTAGAGGAAAGCCAGCTCTGTGACTTTTCTGTTTTTAAGTAATTCCCCCTTGACTACCGATCACAATTACTTCCTACCACTGGACAAAATTTAAAGACAAAGAAAAATAAATAACTTACCTGGGTGAGCCAAAAGTCTTAAACCTCACTTGTTATTTTTATCCCCACAAAGCTATTTCCTGTACCTTCCTCAAGGCTTTTCTCTTCATACAGACACATGATCCGGCGCTTCAGTCCTGTCTGAATCTCTGCAACCCTATGGACTACCCAACTGGGCTCCTGTTATGGAATTCTCCAGGCAAGAGTACTGGAGTGGGTTGCCATGCTCTCCTCCAAGGGATCTTCCTTACCCGGGAATTGAACTCTTACATCTCTTATGTCTCCTGCATTGGCGGCAGTTTGTTTACCACAAGCCTCGTATTAAACTGTTTTACTTTATTATTCCTAATACTAAATTGAGAGGCTTAGTATCTATCTGTATTCACAGTTGCTTTGAAATTTTTTCTAACACACTTTTCACTCCTACTTCCACTCCTGTTCCCTTTACACTTACCTATGTATTTGTTTATCAATCTTGGTTTTAGGGAGCTGCATACCTTGGCCCGGAAATGTCTGCCTGCAATGCAGATCCGTAGGTTAGGAAAATCCCCTGAAGGAGGAAATGGCAACCCACTCCAGTATTCTTGCTGGAAAAATCCCATGAACAGAGGACAGAAGAGCTGGCAGGTTACAGTTGAAGTGGTTGCAAATAAAAATACCTTGTAGGTCCTTTTGCAGCCATAGTCAGAGATCTATCCCCTAAAAAATTATTTCTCTAGGACCTCTGAATATGTCTCATTTTTTTACTGAATATATGTCTTACTTTTCACTAAAAGGTTAGTAAGATCTATGAGATTATTAACATACCAACCTTATAGTTTCAGAATTGAGAAACTAGAATAAATACCCTTACTGAGCTCTATAATTTGCTAATTCAGACTGTTGCCAGGGAGGGGCCAGCCTCTATTGACTGACCTCTCTAAGCTCTGAGGCACTGGCATACCTAAGGACCCAGGCACACGCATGCACTAAGATCTGTTCCAGCCTGTCACCCCTCTCCCTCCCTGAGGCCAGATGGGTTTAGAGGAAAGCCAGCTCTGTGACTTTTCTGTTTTTAAGTAATTCCCCCTTGACTACCGATCACAATTACTTCCTACCACTGGACAAAATTTAAAGACAAAGAAAAATAAATAACTTACCTGGGTGAGCCAAAAGTCTTAAACCTCACTTGTTATTTTTATCCCCACAAAGCTATTTCCTGTACCTTCCTCAAGGCTTTTCTCTTCATACAGACACATGATCCGGCGCTTCAGTCCTGTCTGAATCTCTGCAACCCTATGGACTACCCAACTGGGCTCCTGTTATGGAATTCTCCAGGCAAGAGTACTGGAGTGGGTTGCCATGCTCTCCTCCAAGGGATCTTCCTTACCCGGGAATTGAACTCTTACATCTCTTATGTCTCCTGCATTGGCCGGCAGTTTGTTTACCACAAGCCTCGTATTAAACTGTTTTACTTTATTATTCCTAATACTAAATTGGAGAGGCTTAGTATCTATCTGTATTCACAGTTGCTTTGAAATTTTTTTCTAACACACTTTTCACTCCTACTTCCACTCCTGTTCCCTTTACACTTACCTATGTATTTCTTCAAAACAGAATTGCCCCACGTTTCCCTCACTGGAGCTCAGGTGAAGAGGTAGAAAGTGTAGTCCTAAGCACAGGCAGCTAGCTAGTTGTGATAAAGCAAGACTAAATGAGCTGACTCACATATGCTCAGTTCATTCTTTCAAGGTCACCAGTCAGATAGTAGTTATCCTCCTCTGCAGTGGACTAAGGTTTGAAGGTCACCAATTACTCTTTTCTTCCAGTCCTATGGAAAGGTCAAAAGCTCCTCCTTTACTGGTCTTCACAGGAAACTTGGTTACTTCTGGAAGACCAGCAAATAATTTCTGGGGGGTAAATGGTATGCAAACAGTTTTTCTTTCTCCAATTTCCATTTGTATTCTTTCCTGAAAACCATCTGCTTGAGAAAGTATCTGGTGTTCTATAGATTCTCCTTAATTATTTACCTTTTCAGAAAAAAGTTTTCTCTCTTACCCAAGAGAATGTAATTATGGTGCATTGCTTCAGGATGTGAAAACTTTCCAAGGTGGGCAAAACCTTTCAGGCACCCAACAGGGATTATTTCAAAAGGGAGGAGTATCTAACAAAAGCTGGAGACTTAAAAAATGAAGTCAGACTTTTCTCAAGAAAAGTAAGTCTGATTTGGCTTATCAGCTTGTCTTTAAGGAATCGTTTCATTAGTTAGACTATTGTGACATTTTCTTTATACTGTGTGTCATTATTTCCACACATATAAAAGTACACATAAAATATAGAGACAGCTTCCCAGGCAGCACTACCTTCCTCAAGGCTTTTCTCTTCATACAGACACATGATCCGGCGCTTCAGTCCTGTCTGAATCTCTGCAACCCTATGGACTACCCAACTGGGCTCCTGTTATGGAATTCTCCAGGCAAGAGTACTGGAGTGGGTTGCCATGCTCTCCTCCAAGGGATCTTCCTTACCCGGGAATTGAACTCTTACATCTCTTATGTCTCCTGCATTGGCCGGCAGTTTGTTTACCACAAGCCTCGTATTAAACTGTTTTACTTTATTATTCCTAATACTAAATTGGAGAGGCTTAGTATCTATCTGTATTCACAGTTGCTTTGAAATTTTTTTCTAACACACTTTTCACTCCTACTTCCACTCCTGTTCCCTTTACACTTACCTATGTATTTCTTCAAAACAGAATTGCCCCACGTTTCCCTCACTGGAGCTCAGGTGAAGAGGTAGAAAGTGTAGTCCTAAGCACAGGCAGCTAGCTAGTTGTGATAAAGCAAGACTAAATGAGCTGACTCACATATGCTCAGTTCATTCTTTCAAGGTCACCAGTCAGATAGTAGTTATCCTCCTCTGCAGTGGACTAAGGTTTGAAGGTCACCAATTACTCTTTTCTTCCAGTCCTATGGAAAGGTCAAAAGCTCCTCCTTTACTGGTCTTCACAGGAAACTTGGTTACTTCTGGAAGACCAGCAGATAATTTCTGGGGGGTAAATGGTATGCAAACAGTTTTTCTTTCTCCAATTTCCATTTGTATTCTTTCCTGAAAACCATCTGCTTGAGAAAGTATCTGGTGTTCTATAGATTCTCCTTAATTATTTACCTTTTCAGAAAAAAGTTTTCTCTCTTACCCAAGAGAATGTAATTATGGTGCATTGCTTCAGGATGTGAAAACTTTCCAAGGTGGGCAAAACCTTTCAGGCACCCAACAGGGATTATTTCAAAAGGGAGGAGTATCTAACAAAAGCTGGAGACTTAAAAAATGAAGTCAGACTTTTTCTCAAGAAAAGTAAGTCTGATTTGGCTTATCAGCTTGTCTTTAAGGAATCGTTTCATTAGTTAGACTATTGTGACATTTTCTTTATACTGTGTGTCATTATTTCCACACATATAAAAGTACACATAAAATATAGAGACAGCTTCCCAGGCAGCACTAGTGGTAAAAAATTTGCCTGCCAGTGCAGGAGATGCAAGAGGCAGGTTCAATCCCTGGGTGAGGAAGATCTCTGGAGGAGGGAACAGGAACCCACTCTGGTATTCTTGCCTGGAAAATTCTATGGGCAGAGAAGCCTAGTGGGCAATGGTCCTTGGGGTTGCAAAGAGTGCAACAGCACTGAGCATCTGACCATGGCTCAGTATCCTGTAAATGTATCCTGTTGTTGATTTATCCCCACCCTGGATCCCACCACATGAATTTTCCTTGTTTCCTTTTACTACCATTGCAATCAATTTGGGGATAGAAAGTATTAAATTTATGTTTTTCTACTAGAGGTAGTCATTTTATATAATAAACTCTTCAGATAAGCAGTTTATGATTTTCATAGAAGGCTTTCAAATTACCTTTCCAAACGTTAATATTTATACCTATGGCAGTGTAAGAAAGAGTTCATTCTAACATTTGCTATCTGATAGCTACTTAAATTCATATTTCCTTAGTGAATATGAAATTATGTATATCATTCATCTATTTTCAGATTAGGTTGTCATTTATCATTAATTTAATCTTGACATGTAAAAATAGTATCTTCTCTTTACAGTGATTTGAGTATGATTTTGATCAGACAGTGAATTGGCTTAAGATGCCTTTGAATTTTCTGGTATCCAGTACCTTTTATGATAAATGACATTATGTGACAACTTTTTTCCAAGGTAAATTCCAGTGTTATAATTCTGTTTTATTGGTTCTTTTAACAGTTAAGGGAAGAAAGCCGAAGGCTGGCTTTGGCTGCCAAAAGAGAAAAGAGAAAGGAAAAGAGACGAAAGAAAAAGGAAGAGCAGAGAAGAAAACTAGAAGAAATTGAAGCCAAAAATAAAGAAAACTTTGAACTCCAAGCTGCTCAAGAAAAAGAAAAGCATAAAGTTGAAGGTATTTTCTAAAGTATTTATATGTTATTTTAATTTATTGACTTCTTTTCAACTTTTTATTATAAAGAATTTCAAACTTATAAGATGAAAGAATAGTAAACACCTGAATACGCTTTACCTAATTAAAAAAAAATCCTTTTACTATATTTGCTTTATCTTCATCTCTAGATATATATACGTATTTTTCCCCTACGCCATCCGAAAATAAATTGCAGACATCTGACATTGCACCTGTAAAACTTCAGCACATATCTAAAGAATAATACCTGCTTACATAATTACAATACCATTTATCATATCTAAAAAATTAACGGGGGCTTCCTTGGTGGTCTAGTGGTTAAGAATCTGCTTGCCAATGCAGGGGACACAGTTTTGATCCCTGATCCAGGAAGATTCCACATACCTCAGGGCAGCTAAGCCCATGGGTCATGACTACCAAGCTCTCAGGCTCTGGAGCCCATGCTTTGCTGCGAGAAACCCTTACATCACAAGTAGAGAGCAGCCCCTGCTCACTGGAACTAAAGAACACCGACAGCAGCGACGAAAACCCAGCAGAGCCCAAAATAAATTGACATCACATACAGAAAATCCTTTAAAAAAATTAACAGTAATTCTATAATTTCATCTGCAGTCAAAGCCGTATTCAGATTTTTCTTACATGAGGTAATTACTTTTAATAAGTTTCTAACTAAAAACATTCTGAGGTAAGGATATTGTTAGAACTAATATTAAGCCTCAAATATGTTTGGTGTGTGTGTTTATTTCCCTCACACACCTACAGTGATTTGAGTATGATTTTGATCAGACAGTGAATTGGCTTAAGATGCCTTTGAATTTTCTGGTATCCAGTACCTTTTATGATAAATGACATTATGTGACAACTTTTTTCCAAGGTAAATTCCAGTGTTATAATTCTGTTTTATTGGTTCTTTTAACAGTTAAGGGAAGAAAGCCGAAGGCTGGCTTTGGCTGCCAAAAGAGAAAAGAGAAAGGAAAAGAGACGAAAGAAAAAGGAAGAGCAGAGAAGAAAACTAGAAGAAATTGAAGCCAAAAATAAAGAAAACTTTGAACTCCAAGCTGCTCAAGAAAAAGAAAAGCATAAAGTTGAAGGTATTTTCTAAAGTATTTATATGTTATTTTAATTTATTGACTTCTTTTCAACTTTTTATTATAAAGAATTTCAAACTTATAAGATGAAAGAATAGTAAACACCTGAATACGCTTTACCTAATTAAAAAAAAATCCTTTTACTATATTTGCTTTATCTTCATCTCTAGATATATATACGTATTTTTCCCCTACGCCATCCGAAAATAAATTGCAGACATCTGACATTGCACCTGTAAAACTTCAGCACATATCTAAAGAATAATACCTGCTTACATAATTACAATACCATTTATCATATCTAAAAAATTAACGGGGGCTTCCTTGGTGGTCTAGTGGTTAAGAATCTGCTTGCCAATGCAGGGGACACAGTTTTGATCCCTGATCCAGGAAGATTCCACATACCTCAGGGCAGCTAAGCCCATGGGTCATGACTACCAAGCTCTCAGGCTCTGGAGCCCATGCTTTGCTGCGAGAAACCCTTACATCACAAGTAGAGAGCAGCCCCTGCTCACTGGAACTAAAGAACACCGACAGCAGCGACGAAAACCCAGCAGAGCCCAAAATAAATTGACATCACATACAGAAAATCCTTTAAAAAAATTAACAGTAATTCTATAATTTCATCTGCAGTCAAAGCCGTATTCAGATTTTTCTTACATGAGGTAATTACTTTTAATAAGTTTCTAACTAAAAACATTCTGAGGTAAGGATATTGTTAGAACTAATATTAAGCCTCCAAATATGTTTGGTGTGTGTGTTTATTTCCCTCACACACCTCCAGACTAATTTTGAAAAACAAAATAGAGCTTCACAAGCGACAGAACAGTTTAAGGATTAGTATGATGAATACCTGCAAGTCACCTAGATTCTTATAATATTGTTGCATGATTATCTTTTTCCTCTCTTTTTTGGAATAGTCTGATATATGTTGTACACACCATACAAAATTACCCCTTAATACTTTAGTAGTATTTCCCAGGAAAAGAATATTATTTTACATAACCACAGAACATTAAACTTGAGAAATTTGATAATTATGAATAATATGTAATATATAGTACATCTTGTATTTTATTTATTAGTTTATTTAGATTTTGCAGCATGCAGAATCTTTTTTTATTTGCAGAATTCGATGTCTTTAATTCCAATATGTGAGATCTTAGTTGTGGGATGAGGGATCTGGTTCCCTGACCAGAAATTAAACCCGGCCCCTCTGCACCCAGGAGTGTGGAGTCGTACCTGTGAACCACCAGGGAAGTCCTCCGAAATATTTTTTATAACTTCCTACTATGTGTTGTTTAGAACTTAGGGACAGAAAGAATAGGTAAATCGTATCTGTCTCAATACTAGTGAATGTTGAAATGATTGATGACTTTATATCTAATAGTTATAGTAGTGTAATTTTGAGGCTTATGTTTCTCAATCGCTTAAAGCTAAATATATGCCAAGAACACTGGAACTTGCTAATTCAGTATTACTACTTCTGCAGATGAGCCTGAAGTCTTGACAGAGCCTCCAAGTGCCACAACCACTACTACCATAGGTATATCTGCAACCTGGACCACTCTGGCAGGTTCCCATGGTAAAAGAAATAATACCATAACTACAACCAGTTCAAAGAGGAAAAACAGGAAAAATAAAATTACTCCAGAAAACGTTCAAATTATATTTGATGATCCACTACCCATCTCATACAGTCAGCCAGAGAAGGTGAATGGAGAGTCCAAGAGCAGCAGTACCAGCGAGAGTGGAGACAGTGATAACATGAGGATTTCCAGTTGCAGTGATGAAAGCAGTAACAGCAACAGCAGCCGAAAGAGCGACAATCACTCGCCCGCGGTGGTCACTACCCCCGTGACCAGCAAGAAGCAGCCGTCAGTTCTCGTTACCTTTCCAAAGGAGGAGAGAAAATCTGTTTCTGGCAAGACTTCAATAAAGTTAGTTCCAATTTTAATTTTCACAGTTCATAGTATTATTATGAAACACTGTTGTTGCATTTTTTAGTAAAGCAGGCAAATGAACAGCTGATAAAGGACTTGTCTTTAAAGAAGGCACAGTTCTTTAAAGAATTACTATGTAATTTCTTCATTTGGTTTGTTGACCTGTGAAAAGTATCAGTTATGATACTTTAACAATAAGGGATTGTTATGGTATTTCAGTTCTGCTAAATTTGACCTCTAGATAATATCTTATTAAAATTGGCCCTTCATATATATATAATGCTCTATATTAGAGAGTGAAAAATAAGTTTCTCATTTATTCTTCATAGTTATTCAAAGAATAAAGTCATGTAATAGGTTACCGTTATCCTTAAAAGTTCTTCATCTGTTCTATATTTAATGTGTATTTTCTTCCCTGTTAAAGATTGTCAGAGACTATCAATGAAGTGACCAGTAATTCTCTCTCCACTTGCACAAAATCTGGTCCATCTCCCCTTTCCTCTCCAAATGGAAAATTAACAGTAGCAAGTCCCAAGCGTGGACAAAAGAGGGAAGAAGGATGGAAAGAAGTTGTGAGAAGGTAATTATTATTTCTTTGATTGTTTTTCTCATTCTTCTTATATGTGCTCTGTTTCACAGAGAGGTATAGTTTACTGTGGAGGAGGAAATGGCAGCCCACTCCTGTATTCTTGCCTGGGAAATCCCATGGACAGAGGAGCCTGATGGGCTATAGTCCATGGGGGCTGCCAGAGTCAGACATGACTTAGTCACTAAACCACCGCCAAAGTTTCTCTTACAGTTAAATTCCCCTAACTATTCCAAATGTTGCAAACAAACTGGCGGCCCAGGGCTACCAACAGAAACAACCTATACTATATTTTAGATGGAAAGAAGCATATGTTAGTACTTTCAAAATTTGGAGATTTTACATAAAAACTTAGATCATCGTTGTGTCTGCTTGACCTGCATAGATACTGGCTTTTGATAGTGAACTAATTTGTTTAAGGTGATAGATTGTCTTATTCTTCTTTGTAACTTCAGAGGCCAGTAAGTAGTGTCTGCCACATACTTGTAAATGTTTGGGCAGTTAATAAGTATTGGTTTTAAACTATTCTTGTCTTCAGATTGTAGGATACTTTTACTTTAAGAGTTTTAGAAATTAAATATTTTACTGTATTTTGCTTGGAATCTTTAAAATAATGTGTGTTAAAAAGTAAAACAGTATCCCAGAAACTGAAGGTGGTAATTTACCACACACTCATAAAGGGTATGATCCATTATAAATCTTTGATAACCTGTTTTAAAGAATTCTCCAGAAACTCCATCAGAAATTTAAACTTAGGATTGTTTGAAATGAGAGCTGTAATAAACCAAATTTATTACTCTAATCTCAAAATATAACATACATTTTTTGTCCTATTTTCAGCCAGGACATTCCCTCAACCCCCGTCTCTGCCTTCATCTCTGTCTCTTTCTCTCACACACAAAATTATTGAACTAATTAAAATGGTAATACCAGAATATTCTCATATAAAAGTAAAGTAATTCAGTTTTTCTGCATGCAGTTTTATTTATTTAATTTTGGCGGCACTGGGTTCTCATTGCTTGTGGCACACAAACCCCTCATGTTGGTATACAGGCCTTGGGGCACACAGACTCAGCACACAGGCTCTCTAGTGATGCCTGGGCTTAGTTCCCCAGGGCATGTGGGCTCTTAGTACCCTGACCAAGGATTGAGTTCTCACCTCTGCTTTGGAAGGCAGATTCCCAACTACTAGACCACTAGGGAAGTCCTTGCATGCATTTTACATTATAGTCTACAAACAAATTCTTAATTAATTTAAAATAATGATCACTGAGTTATTATGTTCTTTAGGGAAGAAGGAATTATCAGGTAACTTAGTTGCAAACAAACTGGCCCAGGGCTACCAACAGAAACAACCTATACTATATTTTAGATGGAAAGAAGCATATGTTAGTACTTTCAAAATTTGGAGATTTTACATAAAAACTTAGATCATCGTTGTGTCTGCTTGACCTGCATAGATACTGGCTTTTGATAGTGAACTAATTTGTTTAAGGTGATAGATTGTCTTATTCTTCTTTGTAACTTCAGAGGCCAGTAAGTAGTGTCTGCCACATACTTGTAAATGTTTGGGCAGTTAATAAGTATTGGTTTTAAACTATTCTTGTCTTCAGATTGTAGGATACTTTTACTTTAAGAGTTTTAGAAATTAAATATTTTACTGTATTTTGCTTGGAATCTTTAAAATAATGTGTGTTAAAAAGTAAAACAGTATCCCAGAAACTGAAGGTGGTAATTTACCACACACTCATAAAGGGTATGATCCATTATAAATCTTTGATAACCTGTTTTAAAGAATTCTCCAGAAATTCCATCAGAAATTTAAACTTAGGATTGTTTGAAATGAGAGCTGTAATAAACCAAATTTATTACTCTAATCTCAAAATATAACATACATTTTTTGTCCTATTTTCAGCCAGGACATTCCCTCAACCCCCGTCTCTGCCTTCATCTCTGTCTCTTTCTCTCACACACAAAATTATTGAACTAATTAAAATGGTAATACCAGAATATTCTCATATAAAAGTAAAGTAATTCAGTTTTTCTGCATGCAGTTTTATTTATTTAATTTTGGCGGCACTGGGTTCTCATTGCTTGTGGCACACAAACCCCTCATGTTGGTATACAGGCCTTGGGGCACACAGACTCAGCACACAGGCTCTCTAGTGATGCCTGGGCTTAGTTCCCCAGGGCATGTGGGCTCTTAGTACCCTGACCAAGGATTGAGTTCTCACCTCTGCTTTGGAAGGCAGATTCCCAACTACT
Source organism: Tragulus kanchil (assembly GCA_022376925.1). Classification (NCBI taxonomy): domain Eukaryota; kingdom Metazoa; phylum Chordata; class Mammalia; order Artiodactyla; family Tragulidae; genus Tragulus; species Tragulus kanchil. Next base: position 156,689,362 of record JAIOJX010000025.1, on the reverse strand, counting down.
AGACCACTAGGGAAGTCCTTGCATGCATTTTACATTATAGTCTACAAACAAATTCTTAATTAATTTAAAATAATGATCACTGAGTTATTATGTTCTTTAGGGAAGAAGGAATTATCAGGTAACTTAGTTGTGTATATAAAAGGACAGAAAGGCAAGATTTCCTGTTTAATCTATTGTGAATATTTACTTTTTCATTGATGCATAATTGGCTCATTGTTTTTACTGGGAGTTATGTTGTTTTACTTTTTGAAGTATTTTTTAATTTATATTTGTAAGAGATTTATATCTATGTTTTCTGAATCTCAGTAATTTTTTGTTAGATGGATTTTGCTTTTTGGAATTCCAACAGGCTTTTCTTTTTCCTCACACAACTAAACATCCCTTAGCAAGTTTCCATATTTCTGGATAATCATTTTAAGGCCTCTAGAAGAATGCAGGGAAACAGTAAATTTTTTAATATCGTCTTTTCAGTTGTATTTTGGGGAATAAAAACAAGAATGAGAATTAGACACTGAAAGGCACCTACAAGAAGTCTGTCTTGACTCCTTGGGCTAGATTAGATGTCCCAACCAATGTGTCTTTGTAGTAACTGTTAGAGCACTTATGACCTTGTGTTGTAGTTTTCTTTCTTGGTTTCTACATAGTCAACATATGTGGGCAGTAACCCCTGTCTTATTTGCCATTAGTCTTCGCCTTTACACAGTGTATGTATGTCTACGTGCATGTGCTTTACAGATATTAATGAAGGATGAAAGTCAAAAAAGCAATCAGTTTCTGGTAATAAGATGAGAAGTTCAGTCTGTTTTTTCCCTTGGCTCTTAGTTGCCTTATATCATTTATGGTGAGACTAGGTAGAATATGCTTATTCAGCACTCTCCTGCATTTCATAGAAGCATATTATAGTAGTAACATATTTTAATAGCAACACTGATATTGATGATTTATCTTAATTTTTTTCAACTGTTGAACAGGTCAAAGAAAGTATCTGTTCCATCAACTGTGATATCCAGAGTGATTGGAAGAGGAGGCTGTAATATTAATGCTATTCGGGAGTTCACTGGTGCACACATAGATATTGATAAGCAGAAAGACAAGACGGGAGACCGGATAATAACTATAAGGTAAAATTTTGTCTATTTTGTCCCCTTTATATTTATTGCACTAAAGATCACTGAGTTATTATGTTCTTTAGGGAAGAAGGAATTATCAGGTAACTTAGTTGTGTATATAAAAGGACAGAAAGGCAAGATTTCCTGTTTAATCTATTGTGAATATTTACTTTTCATTGATGCATAATTGGCTCATTGTTTTTACTGGGAGTTATGTTGTTTTACTTTTTGAAGTATTTTTTAATTTATATTTGTAAGAGATTTATATCTATGTTTTCTGAATCTCAGTAATTTTTTGTTAGATGGATTTTGCTTTTTGGAATTCCAACAGGCTTTTCTTTTTCCTCACACAACTAAACATCCCTTAGCAAGTTTCCATATTTCTGGATAATCATTTTAAGGCCTCTAGAAGAATGCAGGGAAACAGTAAATTTTTAATATCGTCTTTTCAGTTGTATTTTGGGGAATAAAAACAAGAATGAGAATTAGACACTGAAAGGCACCTACAAGAAGTCTGTCTTGACTCCTTGGGCTAGATTAGATGTCCCAACCAATGTGTCTTTGTAGTAACTGTTAGAGCACTTATGACCTTGTGTTGTAGTTTTCTTTCTTGGTTTCTACATAGTCAACATATGTGGGCAGTAACCCCTGTCTTATTTGCCATTAGTCTTCGCCTTTACACAGTGTATGTATTTTCACGTGCATGTGCTTTACAGATATTAATGAAGGATGAAAGTCAAAAAAGCAATCAGTTTCTGGTAATAAGATGAGAAGTTCAGTCTGTTTTTTCCCTTGGCTCTTAGTTGCCTTATATCATTTATGGTGAGACTAGGTAGAATATGCTTATTCAGCACTCTCCTGCATTTCATAGAAGCATATTATAGTAGTAACATATTTTAATAGCAACACTGATATTGATGATTTATCTTAATTTATTTTTGCAACTGTTGAACAGGTCAAAGAAAGTATCTGTTCCATCAACTGTGATATCCAGAGTGATTGGAAGAGGAGGCTGTAATATTAATGCTATTCGGGAGTTCACTGGTGCACACATAGATATTGATAAGCAGAAAGACAAGACGGGAGACCGGATAATAACTATAAGGTAAAATTTTGTCTATTTTTTCCCCTTTATATTTATTGCACTAAAGCTTAATTATATATAAGCATTTGAGTTTTCAATGGAACTTTGTATTTAATAGCACACTTTTTTAAAATGGGAGTTTGTTTCATGTTGGAGGAAGTAACAATTACAATTTGTTTTTCTAATTGATATGCTCTTAAGTATTTCCAAAGGTTTTAAAGGAATTTTGTGTGTGTGTGTGTGTGTGTGTGTGTGTGTGTGTATGACAAAGATTTGAATAATCTTTTCCTTATATAATCATTTTAATGAGACATTCTTAAAAACTTACTCTGAGAATTTTTAAGAAGGAATGAACTTCTAACACATTTTAGTAGTTTGCCATCTTTCTATTGAATTAACATTTGAGATTTATTATTCTCAGGTTGTATACTTAGAATGTGATCTCAGTAATAGGTTTAAATCTGAAGTGGTTATTTGTTTTGAATATTTAAATATTTCTGTTCCTGAATATTCTTAGAATAAAGATGATATTGTAAGAAATAAAAAATTGAGTTGTGACAGACAGATGCCCTTCATGGTAGTAGAGGGGCTCATAGTGGAATAGCCTGGCCCAATAGAGGAAGGCAGTTAACTCACTCTTTTACACTCTTCCTCCTCCTCTGTCTTGTCTATCCCTCTCCTGGGGTAGGTGTGGTCACAACTTGCCTCATCCATAGAAGAGGGGAGGCAGAAACCTTTTATGAGTAATTTCCCTTGGAGTTTCCATAAGGTTTTCCTGTCAGCCAAATATTTTCCTAAACATTGGAGATGGGTTGTGACTTTGTGACCACTGTTGGCATTATCAGGACCTTTCTTATATCATTTATGGTGAGACTAGGTAGAATATGCTTATTCAGCACTCTCCTGCATTTCATAGAAGCATATTATAGTAGTAACATATTTTAATAGCAACACTGATATTGATGATTTATCTTAATTTATTTTGCAACTGTTGAACAGGTCAAAGAAAGTATCTGTTCCATCAACTGTGATATCCAGAGTGATTGGAAGAGGAGGCTGTAATATTAATGCTATTCGGGAGTTCACTGGTGCAAAATAGATATTGATAAGCAGAAAGACAAGACGGGAGACCGGATAATAACTATAAGGTAAAATTTTGTCTATTTTGTCCCCTTTATATTTATTGCACTAAAGCTTAATTATATATAAGCATTTGAATTTTCAATGGAACTTTGTATTTAATAGCACACTTTTTTAAAATGGGAGTTTGTTTCATGTTGGAGGAAGTAACAATTACAATTTGTTTTTCTAATTGATATGCTCTTAAGTATTTCCAAAGGTTTTAAAGGAATTTTGTGTGTGTGTGTGTGTGTGTGTGTGTGTGTGTATGACAAAGATTTGAATAATCTTTTCCTTATATAATCATTTTAATGAGACATTCTTAAAAACTTACTCTGAGAATTTTTAAGAAGGAATGAACTTCTAACACATTTTAGTAGTTTGCCATCTTTCTATTGAATTAACATTTGAGATTTATTATTCTCAGGTTGTATACTTAGAATGTGATCTCAGTAATAGGTTTAAATCTGAAGTGGTTATTTGTTTTGAATATTTAAATATTTCTGTTCCTGAATATTCTTAGAATAAAGATGATATTGTAAGAAATAAAAAATTGAGTTGTGACAGACAGATGCCCTTCATGGTAGTAGAGGGGCTCATAGTGGAATAGCCTGGCCCAATAGAGGAAGGCAGTTAACTCACTCTTTTACACTCTTCCTCCTCCTCTGTCTTGTCTATCCCTCTCCTGGGGTAGGTGTGGTCACAACTTGCCTCATCCATAGAAGAGGGGAAGCAGAAACCTTTTATGAGTAATTTCCCCCTTGGAGTTTCCATAAGGTTTTCCTGTCAGCCAAATATTTTCCTAAACATTGGAGATGGGTTGTGACTTTGTGACCACTGTTGGCATTATCAGGATTCTTCTCTCATTTTGAGACCTCTGTATAAAAGAGTTACAAATAATCACTCTACTAATAAAGAAATCAGTAGTAAATATGCTATAAATAGAGTCATCTTACATACCAGGATTTAAAATGTTTGTTTTCTTACTCAGTGATACTATTTTTCTTGTTTAATTGTACCGCCTTTATTTTTCTTTTTCTTTTTCAATTGCGTGTATTTTCTTTTTTGTTGTTGTTGTTTTTTGTTTGGCGACTTCTATTGGTCTTTGTTTTATTTATTTTCATTCATCTTTATTCTTTGGCCTGTGTGGGTCTCCCATCACAGTGGCCTCTCTAGTTGCAGAGTACCCGCTCTGGGCGCTTGCGCTCCAGAGCTCTGGCTCAGTAGTTGGACACATTGGTCCAGCAGCTCTGTGGCAGGTGGGATCTTCCCAGGCCAGGGATCGAATAAGTGCCCCTTGCACTGCAAGGCGGTGTCCTTACCCACTGGACCACCAGGGAAGCCCCTGTACCACTTTTAATATTGATCAATTGTTTAACTTCATGGTAATAATATGGATTATATAGGAATTTTTTTTTTTTTTTGGCCACTTCTATTGGTCTTTCATTTATTTTCGTCTTTGTTCTTTGGCCTGTGTCAGCCTCCCACCGCAGTGGCCCCTCTCATCGCAGAGCACTGGCTCTGGGCAGGTGCGCTCTAGAGCTCTGGCTCAGTAATTGGGCACATGGGTCCAGCCCCTCCGCGGCACGTGGGATCTTCCCAGGCCAGGGTTCGAACCGGCGCCCCTTGCACTGCAAGGCGGTGTCCTTACCCACTGGACCACCAGGGAAGCCCCCATATATAGGATTTTAAGTGCAGTGTTTTTTTTTTTTTAATCTAGAATGTATTTCACAGTAGGAAAATGATTGCTCAGTCTAAGGAAACAAGAGCGAGGTTAAGTTTTTGGAAAAGAAGTGATTTGCTTCTCCTTTGAAAAATATAGTGGTATGTTATTGCTTTGTTTGCAAAATACCTTAAAAATAGAAAATTACTACTTAACTTTTCCTCTGTTCTCTGTATGTATGTACATGCATATGCACACATAAATGAATTGAGTCTGTATGTATCTTAAAAGGAGAGAATTGGATGTAATTTTTTTGTTGTTTAACTTATAGGGGTGGCACTGAATCAACAAGACAGGCAACTCAGTTGATCAATGCTCTGATCAAGGATCCAGACAAAGAAATTGATGAACTTATTCCAAAGAATCGTTTGAAAAGCTCCTCAGCAAATTCCAAAATAGGGTCATCTGCACCTACCACCACTGCTGCTAACAGCTCCTTAATGGGAATTAAAATGACGACTGTAGCTCTGTCCTCAACATCTCAAACTGCCACAGCGCTCACTGTGCCTGCAATTTCTTCTGCATCTACTCACAAAACGATTAAGAACCCAGTGAATAACGTGAGGCCTGGCTTTCCAGTTTCTCTTCCACTTGCATATCCTCCTCCACAGTTTGCACATGCTTTGCTTGCTGCTCAGACTTTCCAGCAGATCCGCCCACCAAGGTTGCCCATGACCCACTTTGGAGGTACTTTTCCACCAGCTCAATCCACTTGGGGTCCTTTTCCTGTCAGGCCTTTGAGCCCTGCCAGAGCTACTAACTCGCCTAAGCCTCACATGGTGCCTCGCCATAGCAATCAGAATAGCAGTGGTTCTCAGGTGAATTCAGCAGGTTCTTTAGCTTCAAGTCCAACAACTACGACCAGTTCATCAGCTTCAACGGTGCCTGGTACATCTACGAATGGCAGTCCAAGTTCACCTTCCGTTAGAAGGCAGCTGTTTGTCACAGTTGTGAAGACATCCAATGCCACCACCACAACAGTCACAACCACAGCAAGCAACAACAGCACTGCACCCACAAATGCCACATATCCTATGCCTACTGCCAAAGAACACTACCCAGTATCATCCCCATCTTCCCCATCACCACCAGCCCAACCAGGAGGAGTGTCTAGAAACAGCCCTTTGGACTGCGGAACAGCATCTCCAAATAAAGGGGCAGCTTCCTCTGAACCGGAAGCAGGTAGTCCACCAGTAGTAGAAACAACAAACAGTAGACCTCCAAACAGCAGCAGTTCTTCTGGGAGTTCATCAGTTCATTCTACTCAGCAGCAGCCTCCGGGATCTGTTTCTCAGGAGCCAAGACCACCTCTTCAGCAGTCTCAGGTTCCTCCCCCGGAAGTTAGAATGACTGTTCCTCCTCTAGCAACAACAAGTTCTGCGCCAGTGGCGGTGCCTTCTACTGCCCCAGTGACTTACCCTATGCCTCAGACACAGATGGGATGCTCCCAGAATCGTTTGAAAAGCTCCTCAGCAAATTCCAAAATAGGGTCATCTGCACCTACCACCACTGCTGCTAACAGCTCCTTAATGGGAATTAAAATGACGACTGTAGCTCTGTCCTCAACATCTCAAACTGCCACAGCGCTCACTGTGCCTGCAATTTCTTCTGCATCTACTCACAAAACGATTAAGAACCCAGTGAATAACGTGAGGCCTGGCTTTCCAGTTTCTCTTCCACTTGCATATCCTCCTCCACAGTTTGCACATGCTTTGCTTGCTGCTCAGACTTTCCAGCAGATCCGTCCACCAAGGTTGCCCATGACCCACTTTGGAGGTACTTTTCCACCAGCTCAATCCACTTGGGGTCCTTTTCCTGTCAGGCCTTTGAGCCCTGCCAGAGCTACTAACTCGCCTAAGCCTCACATGGTGCCTCGCCATAGCAATCAGAATAGCAGTGGTTCTCAGGTGAATTCAGCAGGTTCTTTAGCTTCAAGTCCAACAACTACGACCAGTTCATCAGCTTCAACGGTGCCTGGTACATCTACGAATGGCAGTCCAAGTTCACCTTCCGTTAGAAGGCAGCTGTTTGTCACAGTTGTGAAGACATCCAATGCCACCACCACAACAGTCACAACCACAGCAAGCAACAACAGCACTGCACCCACAAATGCCACATATCCTATGCCTACTGCCAAAGAACACTACCCAGTATCATCCCCATCTTCCCCATCACCACCAGCCCAACCAGGAGGAGTGTCTAGAAACAGCCCTTTGGACTGCGGAACAGCATCTCCAAATAAAGGGGCAGCTTCCTCTGAACCGGAAGCAGGTAGTCCACCAGTAGTAGAAACAACAAACAGTAGACCTCCAAACAGCAGCAGTTCTTCTGGGAGTTCATCAGTTCATTCTACTCAGCAGCAGCCTCCGGGATCTGTTTCTCAGGAGCCAAGACCACCTCTTCAGCAGTCTCAGGTTCCTCCCCCGGAAGTTAGAATGACTGTTCCTCCTCTAGCAACAACAAGTTCTGCGCCAGTGGCGGTGCCTTCTACTGCCCCAGTGACTTACCCTATGCCTCAGACACAGATGGGATGCTCCCAGCCTCCTCCTAAAATGGAACCCCCTGCTATTAGACCTCCCTCTCACGGCACAACTGCCCCTCACAAGAATCCAGCTCCAGTGCAAAATTCATCTGTTGCAGTCCTCAGTGTCAATCACATTAAAAGACCTCACAGTGTTCCCTCCTCTGTCCAGCTACCTTCGACCTTAAGTACACAAAGTGCTTGTCAAAATTCAGTACATCCAGCAAATAAGCCTATTGCTCCCAATTTCAGTGCCCCTTTACCATTTGGGCCCTTTAGCACATTGTTTGAAAATAACCCAACTTCTGCTCATGCCTTCTGGGGAGGATCTGTTGTTTCATCTCAGTCAACACCAGAATCTATGCTATCAGGAAAATCCTCATATTTGCCAAATTCAGATCCTTTACATCAGTCTGATACTTCTAAAGCTCCAGGTTTCAGACCACCATTACAGAGGCCTGCTCCAAGTCCCTCAGGTAAGTTGTATTTTCTGGCATCCTATACCTGCTCTTTAACACAGATGATGTGAAAACTCTTGGTTATTTTCTAGTATTTTTATTCTGACTGGGCCACACAGACAAACTGTTGTACTAACTCAGATGCTGCTGTGAGTATTGAGTGTATTTAGTATGGCTGTTAGTATGGCATTGTTACTGTTTTTAAAAATCTTTTTAGAAGCTGTGATGGATTTTATTTTAGATTTACCACAGATTTACTCATCAGGTATATTTCTCTCTCTCTCTCAAAAAAAGTCTCTTATATTTTAATTGAATAATGTAATGCCATCAAAAGTTTGCATTTATTTCAAATAGAAAATACCAAAGAATTTTAAAATTTGATTTTACTTCTGATTGTGTTTTGTGTTTTAAAAATAAAGACAAAAGATACAGAGCTATCTAGTTGAATAGCGTAGGCACTGACTATATGTACTGCTTAAATTTAAGGAATTAATAAAATCAAAAATTCATCTCAGTTTACCTGGCTGTTTAAACTGTTTTTTCCCAGTTTTATTGAGATATAGTTGACATACATCACTGTATGAGTTTAAGGTATACAGCATAATGGTTTGACTTACGTTGTGAGATGATTATGGCAGTTAACTTAGCATGCATAATTTCCTATAGATAACATTTTTAGAAAGAAAAAAAAAATTTTTTTCCTTGTGATGAGCTCTTAAGGATTTAATCTTTCTTAACGTGGACAAAGGAGCCTGGCAGTATACAGTCCATGGGATTGCAAAGAGTCAGACACAACTGAGTGAATGAACAGCGGCAAATTTCCTGTATATCATGTAGCAGTGTTATCTACAGTTATTACGTTGTACAGTACATCCCTAATATTTATCTTACAACTGGAAGTTTGTACCTTTTGACCACTTTTTTCCTGTCCTCCCCCACTCTGACCTCTGATAATCCACAAATCTGATCTCTTTCAATGAGTTTGTTTGTTTTAGATTCTACATATAAATGAGATCATGCACTTCTTTTCTTTCTCTGACTTGTTTTGCTTAGCATGATGCCCTCATGACCCATCCATTTTGTCAGAAATGGCAGGATTTCCTCCATATACACATGTGTATGGCTGAGTAATATCCCACTTGTGTGTGGGGGGCACACACACACACACACATATGTGCTAAAGATTTTTAAAATTGGATTTGACTTCTGATTGTCTTGTTTGGTTTTAAAAATAATGAGAAAAATATAGAGCTAAATAGTGAAATAGGATAGACACTAACTATATGTAGTTTAAATTTACACATGTATCACGTGTCACAAACACAGTGGGATATTATTTAACCTTTTTTTTTTCTTAAAAAAAAGATGTATGTGTGTGCATGCCACATCTTTTTTTTCTTTTCCATTCATCTGTGAATGGATACTTAGGTTGTTTTCATGTCTTAGCTAGTGCTATTATGAACATGGGAGTGTAGGTATATTTTCAAGTTAGTGTTTTTGTTTTGTTTGGGTATATTTTCAGAAGTAGAATTGCAAGATGATGTGGCAGTTCTGTTTTCAGGTTTTATGAGGCTCCTCCATCCTATTTTCCATAGTGGCTATAGGCTGGTCATGTTTCAGTGCTTTCTTAATAAGCACATATGGCTGGTAGCTGCCATATTAGACAGCACAGATGTTGACCACATCTGTTAACATGCAAAGTTCTTTTAGACAATAGAAGATCTTGTTTTGAGTGATTTTTCTTTTTAACTTTTTACTTTGAAGTGTTTTTTTTAATAGTTGAGTTCTATAATTACCCCAACTTCCCTAATCAACAAAGGAGCCTGGCAGTATACAGTCCATGGGATTGCAAAGAGTCAGACACAACTGAGTGAATGAACAGCGGCAAATTTCCTGTATATCATGTAGCAGTGTTATCTACAGTTATTACGTTGTACAGTACATCCCTAATATTTATCTTACAACTGGAAGTTTGTACCTTTTGACCACTTTTTTCCTGTCCTCCCCCACTCTGACCTCTGATAATCCACAAATCTGATCTCTTTCAATGAGTTTGTTTGTTTTAGATTCTACATATAAATGAGATCATGCACTTCTTTTCTTTCTCTGACTTGTTTTGCTTAGCATGATGCCCTCATGACCCATCCATTTTGTCAGAAATGGCAGGATTTCCTCCATATACACATGTGTATGGCTGAGTAATATCCCACTTGTGTGTGGGGGGCACACACACACACACATATGTGCTAAAGATTTTTAAAATTGGATTTGACTTCTGATTGTCTTGTTTGGTTTTAAAAATAATGAGAAAAATATAGAGCTAAATAGTGAAATAGGATAGACACTAACTATATGTAGTTTAAATTTACACATGTATCACGTGTCACAAACACAGTGGGATATTATTTAACCTTTTTTTTTTCTTAAAAAAAAGATGTATGTGTGTGCATGCCACATCTTTTTTTTCTTTTCCATTCATCTGTGAATGGATACTTAGGTTGTTTTCATGTCTTAGCTAGTGCTATTATGAACATGGGAGTGTAGGTATATTTTCAAGTTAGTGTTTTTGTTTTGTTTGGGTATATTTTCAGAAGTAGAATTGCAAGATGATGTGGCAGTTCTGTTTTCAGGTTTTATGAGGCTCCTCCATCCTATTTTCCATAGTGGCTATAGGCTGGTCATGTTTCAGTGCTTTCTTAATAAGCACATATGGCTGGTAGCTGCCATATTAGACAGCACAGATGTTGACCACATCTGTTAACATGCAAAGTTCTTTTAGACAATAGAAGATCTTGTTTTGAGTGATTTTTCTTTTTAACTTTTTACTTTGAAGTGTTTTTTTTAATAGTTGAGTTCTATAATTACCCCAACTTCCCCTAATCTAAACATCTTACATGAACATGGTATATTCATTAAAACTGAGAAATTAATATTAGTACAGTATAATTAACTATACTAGTGACTTTATTCATGCTTCACAGTTTTTCCAGTAATGTTCTTTTTCTGTTTCCATGCTCCACTGATAGTCTAAAAATATTTACCTCTTTACAGAAAGGTTGCCAACTTGATATGTATTATCGATGATAAGACATTGCTGTGCTGAAAATTTCTAAATTTAATGGCACCTGATTGTTATGTTTACCTGTTTCTGTAAAACATAAATGTGTAATGAACATGATTGTTAATATTTATTTGCTGGGAGTTGGTTGAAATATTCTTTGTGTACTTTCAAAAACAATTTTTCTTGAGTACTGAAACAATAGAATCTATAATTTGATTGCAAAAGCCTCATATGATAATACTCTGGCAAAGCTGGTTTTTAATTTTTTTAAAAAATATTATTGGAGTTGATTACAATATTGTGTTAGTTTCAGGTATACAACAAAGTGAACCACTTATATGTGTATATATATCCACTCTTTTTTAGGTTATTTTCCCATATAGACCATTGCATAGTATTGAGTAGAGTTCCCTGTGCTATACAGTAGCCTCTTATCAGTTATTTGTTTTATATATAGTGGTGTATATATGTCAGTCTTAATCTCCCAATTTGTCCCTCTCCACCTTACCCCCTGGTACCCACAAATTTGTTTTCTACATCTGTAACTCTGTCTGTTTCGAAGATAAATTTTATTTATACTCTTTTTTGGCTTCCATATATAAGCTATATCATATATTTATTTTTCTCTGACTTACTTCACTCAGTATGACAATTCTAGGTCCATCCGTGTTACTACAAATGGCATTATTTTATTCTTTTTTATGGCTGAATACTATTCCATTGTATGTATGCACCGCATCTTCTTTGTTTTGTACCACATCTTCTTTATCCATTCCTCGGTTGATGGACATTTTGGTTGTTCACTTTTCCCGGCTGTTTATAGATAGTGCTGCAGTGAACATTGGGATGAATGTGTCTTTTTGAATTACGATTTTCTCCAGGGATATGCCCAGGAGTGGCATTGGTGGGCCATATGGTAACTCTATCTTTAGTTTTCTAAGAAACTTCCATACTATTCTCCATAGTGGCCATACCATTTTACATTCTCACCACCAGTGTAAGAGGGTTCCCTTTTCTTCATAGTCTGTCCAGTATTTTGTTTGTAGATTTTTTGATGATGGCCGTCCTGATCAGTATGAGGTGATACCTTGTGTAGTTTTGATTTGCATTTCTCTAATAATCAGTGATGTTGAGCATCTTTTCATATTTTCATGTGCTTTTTAGCCATCTGTATGTCGTCTATGGAGAAATGTCTATTTAGATCTTTTACCCATTATATATATATATATATATATATATATATGTATATATATATATATATATATATTATATATTGAGCTGCATGAGGTATTTGTATATTTTGGAGATTAATAAGAAATGCTTTATAATTTCATTTTTGTAAAGTTGGAATTTAGTGAAGTACTTCACTTTTCAAAAAAATGTGAAATCTAGGTAATTATGTTCAGACTTAAATTTGGAGAAGGAAATGGCAGCCCATTCCAGTATTCTTGCCTGGGAAATCCCATGGACGGAGGAACTAGGTGGGCTAAATCCATGGGGTCTCAAGTCAGACTGACTTAGCGGCTAAATCACCCAGCAGCATAAAGTGAATATGTGCCTAAAGATAACATGTGAAAGGATACTTGTCATATGCTAGCTAGGTTTTTGGTAGTAGAGGGGGATCAAAAAGGACTTGGGATTATTTTCCCATCAACTTCCATTGTATACATATTTATAATGAGCATTATTTTTATGAATACTATAAAGCTATGAAAAATGAAATTACTAGAAGTTAAAAGACTAAAATTAAGATTTAGACAAAAAGGAAATACTTTTTTGTGGAAAAGTATAGAAAAAGAATACACTCCATAGGGAGGTGAAGTTTTAGCGATGTACAGTGATTAGAACCAAAATTAGCACAATGAAGTTCAACTTGGAAGTAGATCAGAAGGAAGTATTAGATTCAGGCCAACATAGACATATTTGCTTTCACAGGTCTGCCACTAATTCTACATTCTAGAAAATGAACATTAATTCAGTAATAGTATCCAATATGTAGAACCACCGTACCAGACATATCCTTTATGTCTATATGTCCTTTTTTCTTTCCTTTTGAGGCGACCAATCAAGGTTCACACGTTGTTTTTGGCTGTTATGTCTCTTTGATCTCTGCCAGTCCAAAACATCTCACCACCTTATTTTGTTCTTCTTTTAAAAAAAATAAACACAGTGGTTTATTCAGTAGTTAAAATGTTTACACCTTCAATATTAATTCCACTTAATTTTAGAGGACAGAAGTGCACAAAACAAGGAACTGTTGGGAACATCTTTAATGTGGGAACCACAGCAAATGGAACTGTGGTGCTAGACACCCACCCCAACATACATGGTGGTGCTGGTTTAGTCACTCAGTCATGTTTGTCTCTCGAGGCCCCATGGACTGTGACCTGCCAGGCTCCTCTGTCCATAGGATTCTCCAAGGCAAGAATACTGGAGTGGGTTGCCATTCCCTTCTCCAGGGATCTTTTGTTCTTCTTAACATTCAATCCTTTGAAGAATGTTCTACATTTCAGATTCACCTGTTTTCTCAACCCATGGTTAAATTCTGGTTAAGCTTTTCTAGCAGGAGTGTTTGAATTTCACACTGACTACATTATAATAGGAGGTACTCAGAGACAGACTTTCCCTCAATTAACTACAGAAAGCATGGTCACTTTAGTTAAGCTGCTGATCATCAGATCTCTCTGTTATAAGAGTATATCTAGTCTTTTTTTTTCTTCTCTATAGTTTCTTTTGTCATATCAGCAGTTGATCAAAAGGACTTGGGATTATTTTCCCATCAACTTCCATTGTATACATATTTATAATGAGCATTATTTTTATGAATACTATAAAGCTATGAAAAATGAAATTACTAGAAGTTAAAAGACTAAAATTAAGATTTAGACAAAAAGGAAATACTTTTTTGTGGAAAAGTATAGAAAAAGAATACACTCCATAGGGAGGTGAAGTTTTAGCGATGTACAGTGATTAGAACCAAAATTAGCACAATGAAGTTCAACTTGGAAGTAGATCAGAAGGAAGTATTAGATTCAGGCCAACATAGACATATTTGCTTTCACAGGTCTGCCACTAATTCTACATTCTAGAAAATGAACATTAATTCAGTAATAGTATCCAATATGTAGAACCACCGTACCAGACATATCCTTTATGTCTATATGTCCTTTTTTCTTTCCTTTTGAGGCGACCAATCAAGGTTCACACGTTGTTTTTGGCTGTTATGTCTCTTTGATCTCTGCCAGTCCAAAACATCTCACCACCTTATTTTGTTCTTTTTTTAAAAAAATAAACACAGTGGTTTATTCAGTAGTTAAAATGTTTACACCTTCAATATTAATTCCACTTAATTTTAGAGGACAGAAGTGCACAAAACAAGGAACTGTTGGGAACATCTTTAATGTGGGAACCACAGCAAATGGAACTGTGGTGCTAGACACCCACCCCAACATACATGGTGGTGCTGGTTTAGTCACTCAGTCATGTTTGTCTCTCGAGGCCCCATGGACTGTGACCTGCCAGGCTCCTCTGTCCATAGGATTCTCCAAGGCAAGAATACTGGAGTGGGTTGCCATTCCCTTCTCCAGGGATCTTTTGTTCTTCTTAACATTCAATCCTTTGAAGAATGTTCTACATTTCAGATTCACCTGTTTTCTCAACCCATGGTTAAATTCTGGTTAAGCTTTTCTAGCAGGAGTGTTTGAATTTCACACTGACTACATTATAATAGGAGGTACTCAGAGACAGACTTTCCCTCAATTAACTACAGAAAGCATGGTCACTTTAGTTAAGCTGCTGATCATCAGATCTCTCTGTTATAAGAGTATATCTAGTCTTTTTTTTTCTTCTCTATAGTTTCTTTTGTTTTCGTTGTTGTTGTTTTGAGGATTTTGGGGGTGTTTTTAGTAGCACTCTTAAGTTCATTGCAAAATAGAGAGAAAAGTACAGATTTCCCATATACTGCCTGCCTCCGTACAGACATAGGATCTTTTCTTACCAACATCCCGCTTGTGAGTGGTACTTTTGTTACAGAGTAAAATTTTGTACAGAGTAAAATTTTGTACAGCTCCTTGGCCTTCAATCCTATGTAAATTCTAGTGTTACTATTAAATCTGTCATGTATTCTATAATAAATAATTATCTGTCAAAATAAAAATTAAATGTTTTTCATGGTAATTTCCTTTTTAATAGCTACCTTTCTGAAAGAAAGGGGTTGGTAATGAGTCAATTTTCTGATTGGAATGGACTAGAAGTAAGCAAGGGGAAATTTTTTTAATTATCTGAAATATATTTGGATATATTAGGGACTTCTTGGAATTTTAGGTTTTTCTAATTATGTATCTTAAGGGTAACTATTATAAATTATAATTTATCTTCTACATTATAGGTATTGTCAATATGGACTCGCCATATGGTTCTGTAACACCTTCTTCTACACATTTGGGAAACTTTGCCTCAAACCTTTCAGGAGGTCAAATGTATGGACCTGGGGCACCCCTTGGAGGAGCACCCACAGCTGCTAACTTTAACAGACAGCATTTTTCCCCACTTAGTTTGTTGACTCCATGTTCATCAGCATCAAATGGTAAGTAATATACACTGTAATTCTAGAGAAAGAGTTTGCCTATATGTTCCCTTAAAAAAAGAAAGGTTTTAAGTTTTTCAAAGTTTGGAATTTTTAATTTTTGAATCTCTTAATCATTTAAATACTATACCTGGAGAAAGGAATGGCAGCCTACTCCAGTATTCTTGCATGGAGAATCCCATGGACAGAGGAGCCTCTTGGGCGGCAGTTCATGGGGTTGCAAAGCCATAACAGGGTACACACACACACACACACACACAGAGTTGTTCTAAAGCATTTTTTATGGATCTTTTTCTGCTTTTGAACCATGAAGCACTTAAGGTAAGCATGTTGTTTTTCTCTTTTAAAGTCAACATTTTGCATTTGATTGTGCCTCTAGGATCCTTTAAGAATAGCACAAAGGATCCTTGTATATCTCTCCCCCCATTCACTACTTGTTAACATGGGAACTTGTTAACTTGTTGCTACAGTCCTCCCTTTCCCTACTGTGTATCCCTTTGTGTGCCTGTGAGTGTGGGTGAGTGTTGTTTGTAGAGTATGTGTAGGGATTGCAGGGTTTTCTTCATGTACCATTTTAGGGTTAGTTGCATATATCAAACTAATTTCCCCTAAATACACTAGAGTATAATATTTTAGAAGAATAGGAATGTTCTCTTCCAAAACTATAGTGCAGTTATCAGTTTCTGCAAATTTTACATTATTAATATCTAATATATAGTCCATATTTCACCATTGTCCCATTAATGCCTTTATTTCCTTTTGTTCAAGATTCAAAACAGTATCACAGAGTATATTTAAGTTCCATGTCTTTTTTAATTTTGGCCTCTTATATTGTTTTTTCATTAATTTATTTTTATCCATCTTTATTCTCTGGCCTGTGTGGGCCTCTCTCGCTACAAAGCACTGGCTCTGGGCGCATGCACTCCAGAGCGCTGGCCTGCAATTGGACATACCAATCCAGCTGTCCGCAATCCTGGAACATGCAAGGCGGATTTTCTTACCACCCACAGCTGCTAACTTTAACAGACAGCATTTTTCCCCACTTAGTTTGTTGACTCCATGTTCATCAGCATCAAATGGTAAGTAATATACACTGTAATTCTAGAGAAAGAGTTTGCCTATATGTTCCCTTAAAAAAAGAAAGGTTTTAAGTTTTTCAAAGTTTGGAATTTTTAATTTTTGAATCTCTTAATCATTTAAATACTATACCTGGAGAAAGGAATGGCAGCCTACTCCAGTATTCTTGCATGGAGAATCCCATGGACAGAGGAGCCTCTTGGGCGGCAGTTCATGGGGTTGCAAAGCCATAACAGGGTACACACACACACACACACACACAGAGTTGTTCTAAAGCATTTTTTATGGATCTTTTTCTGCTTTTGAACCATGAAGCACTTAAGGTAAGCATGTTGTTTTTCTCTTTTAAAGTCAACATTTTGCATTTGATTGTGCCTCTAGGATCCTTTAAGAATAGCACAAAGGATCCTTGTATATCTCTCCCCCCATTCACTACTTGTTAACATGGGAACTTGTTAACTTGTTGCTACAGTCCTCCCTTTCCCTACTGTGTATCCCTTTGTGTGCCTGTGAGTGTGGGTGAGTGTTGTTTGTAGAGTATGTGTAGGGATTGCAGGGTTTTCTTCATGTACCATTTTAGGGTTAGTTGCATATATCAAACTAATTTCCCCTAAATACACTAGAGTATAATATTTTAGAAGAATAGGAATGTTCTCTTCCAAAACTATAGTGCAGTTATCAGTTTCTGCAAATTTTACATTATTAATATCTGATATATAGTCCATATTTCACCATTGTCCCATTAATGCCTTTATTTCCTTTTGTTCAAGATTCAAAACAGTATCACAGAGTATATTTAAGTTCCATGTCTTTTTTTTTTTGGCCTCTTTTATTGGTTTTTTACTTATTTATTTTCACCCATCTTTATTCTCTGGCCTGTGTGGGCCTCTCTCGCTACAAAGCACTGGCTCTGGGCGCATGCACTCCAGAGCGCTGGCCTGCAATTGGACATACCAATCCAGCTGCTCCGTAGCACGTGGGATCCTCCCGGGCCAGAGATCAAACCGGCGCCCCCTGCACTGCAAGGCGGATTTTCTTACCCACTGGACCACCAGGGAAGCCCAATTCCCATGCCTTTTTAGTCTCAAACAATCTGGAACTGTTTCCTTACACTTCCTGAATCTTTCAAAGGAAGCCTCTTTTTTTTTCTTTTTAAGATTACTGGTCAGTTGTTTGGTAAAATGCCTCAATTTGTTTTTCTGATACTTCTTCATAATAATGTTTAAGTTATACATTTTCAACAGAAACATTACTATTAGTGTTTTAGCCATCTCAGCGTATTACTAGAAAACATGCTAGAAAATAAAAATTACTAGAAAATATAAAATGTTAGTTTGCACTATGATTGGTGCTGTTAACTGTAATCACTTGGTTTCATACGTTTTTGCACTGTCAAATTGTCACTTTTCCTAACCACGTTAATATTTATAAATTTAAATCAAAATCAACCTTGATGAAGGAAAAGACACTAAAATTAAATATAAATTGAAATAAGGGCTTCCCAGGTGGGGTTAGGGGTACAGAATCCACCTGCCATTACAGGAAATGAGAGTTCAGTTTCTAGGTCTGGAGGATCCCCTGGAGAGAAGGGTGTGGCAACCAACTCCAGTATTCTTGACTGGGAAATGCCATGGACAGAGCAGCCTGGGCCATTACAGTCATAGGGTCACATAGAGTCAGACACAACTGAAGGAACACACATGCACAGAAACATGTAAGCCTGTCAGTATTTTAAAGCTGTTTTTAGCCTATCAACCTATAAGACATGACTGAAGGGACACACATGCACAGAAACATGTAAGCCTATCAGTATTTTAAAGCTATTTTTTTAGCCTATCAGCCTATAAGTATAACATATACCTACTAAAAGAGAAAGAAAAATATCCAAAAAACTATTTTAAGACAGTAGTATTTTTAAACCTTAAAGTCAAGCAGACTACAGGCAAATCTTCACTTCTACTTAGGACATTTGTTGTTTATGGTTAAGCAATTTTAAACCTATTTGAGGTATATTATAGAGCTGAGAAAGTGCAAAAGTAAGAATTTTGATGATGATGTAATCAAGGGCTTCACTGTAAGAAGAGATAAGTGCAGAGTAAGGCAGGGAAGAATGGTATGAAATGGTATTGAAATTAGAGGATCAGTGTGAACTCATGATTTTAAAATGACATTATGTATTATTGGATTGGGTCACATATAGTTGCCATTTTACCTCCAGAACTATCTACTAAAAGGGCCTAGAAGCAATGGATTTTCAGTAACTGTCCAGCTCTGTCAGTGAAATGTCTTAATCCACTAAAAGAAACCAGGGCTTGTTGGGGAAATAACTGATTTGAGAGCTGGGGCAGGAAAAGTATTAGACACTGCAGAAGTCTTACATTGTCAGAAAGTAACTTCTCAGATGATTGGGATATGTCAGAAGAGCACAAGATGAGCCTGAAGGGACTTGCTCCCACTAGCCGAATTCGGACAGTTTTTTTTGTTTTTCAGGATTTTCTTTTTTAATTCAAAAAAGTAGAGGATAGGTAGCATGATCAACTGTTTTTTAAGATTAATTAATTTTTTAAATGGGAAGATAATTGCTTTATAGAATTTGTTAGTTTCTGCCGAACATCATCATGCAAATTAAATATAAATTGAAATAAGGGCTTCCCAGGTGGGGTTAGGGTACAGAATCCGTCTGCCATTACAGGAGATGAGAGTTCAGTTTCTAGGTCTGGAGGATCCCCTGGAGAGAAGGGTGTGGCAACCAACTCCAGTATTCTTGACTGGGAAATGCCATGGACAGAGCAGCCTGGGCCATTACAGTCATAGGGTCACATAGAGTCAGACACAACTGAAGGAACACACATGCACAGAAACATGTAAGCCTGTCAGTATTTTAAAGCTGTTTTTAGCCTATCAACCTATAAGACATGACTGAAGGGACACACATGCACAGAAACATGTAAGCCTATCAGTATTTTAAAGCTATTTTTTTAGCCTATCAGCCTATAAGTATAACATATACCTACTAAAAGAGAAAGAAAAATATCCAAAAAACTATTTTAAGACAGTAGTATTTTTAAACCTTAAAGTCAAGCAGACTACAGGCAAATCTTCACTTCTACTTAGGACATTTGTTGTTTATGGTTAAGCAATTTTAAACCTATTTGAGGTATATTATAGAGCTGAGAAAGTGCAAAAGTAAGAATTTTGATGATGATGTAATCAAGGGCTTCACTGTAAGAAGAGAGAAGTGCAGAGTAAGGCAGGGAAGAATGGTATGAAATGGTATTGAAATTAGAGGATCAGTGTGAACTCATGATTTTAAAATGACATTATGTATTATTGGATTGGGTCACATATAGTTGCCATTTTACCTCCAGAACTATCTACTAAAAGGGCCTAGAAGCAATGGATTTTCAGTAACTGTCCAGCTCTGTCAGTGAAATGTCTTAATCCACTAAAAGAAACCAGGGCTTGTTGGGGAAATAACTGATTTGAGAGCTGGGGCAGGAAAAGTATTAGACACTGCAGAAGTCTTACATTGTCAGAAAGTAACTTCTCAGATGATTGGGATATGTCAGAAGAGCACAAGATGAGCCTGAAGGGACTTGCTCCCACTAGCCGAATTCGGACAGTTTTTTTTGTTTTTCAGGATTTTCTTTTTTAATTCAAAAAAGTAGAGGATAGGTAGCATGATCAACTGTTTTTTAAGATTAATTAATTTTTTAAATGGGAAGATAATTGCTTTATAGAATTTGTTAGTTTCTGCCGAACATCATCATGAATCAATCATAGGTGTACATATGTCCCCTCCCTCCCATCTCTCTCCTGATCCTACCCCTCCAGGTAGTTACAGAGCCCCTGTGTGAATTCTCTGAGTCATACAGCAAATGCCCATTGGCTATCGATATGGTAATGTAAGATAGATGGTTAGTGGGAATTAGCTGATGACTAAGGGAACTCAAACAGGGGCTCTGTAATTCAGGACAATGTAACCATCAAAAGGAATAATGTCAGCTCACTGGATAAAACAAGAATCCATGGAGTACATAAAGATTATAAATAAAATTTTAAAATGCAAAAGAGGGAATTATAATGTCATTACAGTGCAATGACAACTTATAAATGTAAAAAGAATTACAGTTTGAGTCATCATTTTGCAACTATTACAGTGGTTGATTCAGGCAAGACTCTCAGACTTTCATCTTTAATACTGAATTTTTAACTAGTTTGCATTTTCCTTAACTACCCAGGTTCAATCCCTGGGTCAGGAAGATCCCCTGGAGAAGGGCATGGCCGCCCACTCCAGTACTCTTGCAGTACTCTCCAGTACTCTTGGAGAATTCCAGGGAATGAGGAGCCTATCTGGCTACAGTCCATGCGGTCACAAAGAGTCAGACACAACTGAGAAATTAACACTATTACTAATGATTGTGTAAATCTTAATACTTTTTTAAAAATTATTAAAAAAATTTTTTTTTCTCTCATTGTGCCTCTTTTTGTTTTAATTTTTATTTATTTTCATCCATCTTTAATTCTTTGGCTTGTGTGGGCCTTCCATTGCAGTGGCCTCTCCTGTTGCAGAGCACCAACTCTGGGTGCGTTCACTCCAGAGTGCTGGCTCGTAATTGGACACACTGGTCCAGCCGCTCCACGGCACATGGGATCTTCCTGGGCCATGGATCGAACCGGTGCTCCTTGCACTGCAAGGTGAACTCTCTACCTACTGGACCACCAGGGAAGCCTAATCTTAACACTTTTTAATGAGCATTTAGTTTGTTTCACCTGACTTATGGTTCTTCTTCAGGTCAGCTGTTCACAGAAATGTAATTTCATATTTTTGTTTATATATGGTACTCTTTTAAAAATTTTGTTTTAGTATTTATATTTTTTGTAAAAATTGCCATTCTGGGTGCTGTTGTAAAACTAATCATAGAAGCATGACTTGTTTTTGGGAAGATAATTGCAAAATTGTGCCGAACATCATCATGAATCAATCATAGGTGTACATATGTCCCTCCTCCCATCTCTCTCCTGATCCTACCCCTCCAGGTAGTTACAGAGCCCCTGTGTGAATTCTCTGAGTCATACAGCAAATGCCCATTGGCTATCGATATGGTAATGTAAGATAGATGGTTAGTGGGAATTAGCTGATGACTAAGGGAACTCAAACAGGGGCTCTGTAATTCAGGACAATGTAACCATCAAAAGGAATAATGTCAGCTCACTGGATAAAACAAGAATCCATGGAGTACATAAAGATTATAAATAAAATTTTAAAATGCAAAAGAGGGAATTATAATGTCATTACAGTGCAATGACAACTTATAAATGTAAAAAGAATTACAGTTTGAGTCATCATTTTGCAACTATTACAGTGGTTGATTCAGGCAAGACTCTCAGACTTTCATCTTTAATACTGAATTTTTAACTAGTTTGCATTTTCCTTAACTACCCAGGTTCAATCCCTGGGTCAGGAAGATCCCCTGGAGAAGGGCATGGCCGCCCACTCCAGTACTCTTGCAGTACTCTCCAGTACTCTTGGAGAATTCCAGGGAATGAGGAGCCTATCTGGCTACAGTCCATGCGGTCACAAAGAGTCAGACACAACTGAGAAATTAACACTATTACTAATGATTGTGTAAATCTTAATACTTTTTTAAAAATTATTAAAAAAATTTTTTTTTCTCTCATTGTGCCTCTTTTTGTTTTAATTTTTATTTATTTTCATCCATCTTTAATTCTTTGGCTTGTGTGGGCCTTCCATTGCAGTGGCCTCTCCTGTTGCAGAGCACCAACTCTGGGTGCGTTCACTCCAGAGTGCTGGCTCGTAATTGGACACACTGGTCCAGCCGCTCCACGGCACATGGGATCTTCCTGGGCCATGGATCGAACCGGTGCTCCTTGCACTGCAAGGTGAACTCTCTACCTACTGGACCACCAGGGAAGCCTAATCTTAACACTTTTTAATGAGCATTTAGTTTGTTTCACCTGACTTATGGTTCTTCTTCAGGTCAGCTGTTCACAGAAATGTAATTTCATATTTTTGTTTATATATGGTACTCTTTTAAAAATTTTGTTTTAGTATTTATATTTTTTGTAAAAATTGCCATTCTGGGTGCTGTTGTAAAACTAATCATAGAAGCATGACTTGTTTTTCACAGTGTATTTATCTGGTTTTAGGTACTTGAACAGGTTTTATCAACGTTTCTGCATGCATTCCACTTCTCTTTTTCCCTCTTCCTCTTTAGGATGTCAGGACATGATATTAGGAGTCTGGCAATTAAGCTGGAATGTGGGGGACATGGGTCCCTTCCTTCAAAAAAAATAAAAAGAAAAAAGAAAGCAGAGAACCTTCCTTGAGGCCCCAAAACAACAGATTGGTGATGCCCAAGATCCTTCTGCATACAGGCTGCATACAGGCTCAAGATCACTTGAGCCCTTATACCACTCAAACTGCTAAGATCTATGATACCAGCATTCAACCAGTCCATGCTTTGAGTACTGATCACTGGCTCTCGTCTGTGAGTTTCAGGCTTTGGCAAATGTAGTCAGTGGGTCATTTTGACATTTCAATCTTATAAGACAGTTTTGGGGTCAAAAGCAGTTAAAAACAATACAGGTTTTTTTTTTTTTTTTTTGTAAAGGCAAAAGCTAATTGTACATCATGACTCAGTACACATGTACCTGTGTGTGATCAAAATATTTTCACGAACAATACTTGCCCTTACAGTGTATGTTTCATGCTGGTATTTTCTATTGTGTTTTCTTTAATTTTCGAAAAAATTTTTTGTTACTCATAACCAACCACAGTCATCTCATGATCTACTATGGTTCAGTTAACACTGAACTGGGTGTGGCCGTGCAGTGTAATTTTCCCGCAGGAGCACGTTTTCCATTCGTAAGTCTCATTGCTTTTCCGATTTGGATTCAGAACTGAAGTGGATTTACTGAAGCTTAAGTTTCAGGATATCTCATTTTCAAGGGGCCCTGCCAAGGTCCTATACCTAATTTTGTACTTGTAATTTTGTTTTTTGTTTTTTTTATCTAAAATAGATTGCCAAGATTGTGTTCTAAAAAAACCTCTAAGATCTGATTTTTCTCTATAACTTGGCATTTTTATTTTATTTATTTTTTTAAACATTTATTTATTGATTTATTTGGGGTGGGGGAAGGGAGGGGGGCCGGGTGGGCCACTTCTATTGGTCTTTCATCTGTCTATTCTTCATCCATCTTTGTTCTTTGGCCCGTGTGGGCCTCCCATCGCGGTGGCCTCTGTTGTCGCAGAGCACTGGGCTCTGGGCGCAAGCGCTCCAGAACTCCAACCCGGTAATTGGACACATCAGTCCAGCCGCTCCGCAGCACCTGGGATCTTCCCAGGCCAGGGATCCAACTGGTGCCCCTTGCACCTCAAGGCAGTGTCCTTACCCACTGGACCACCAGGGAAGCCCTATAACTTGGCATATTTAATAACATAACTCTGAATTAGATTTTGCTTGTTTACTTTAATGGGAGAAATTATTATAATTAGAGATAAGAGAAATTATAATTAGGCTCTTTACATAGCAAGAAATACAGATCTGGGAACCTCAAGGAAAGGGGTGTTTACTTTAAGGCTATGCAAGGTGGTCTCTGGACCCATCCAGGATTTGAGACAGCTATTCTCTCTCTCTTTACAGGATTTATGGTCTCTAACTCATAGTGTTTCTTGTCTTTCCTTTTACTCTCTTTACATCTAGGCTTCTTCGTAATTTCATTTTGTATATGGTCCTCAAAGATTCAGCTCATAGTTAATTAAATCAGTTTTTTGTATCTATGCAGATAACTGTTTTGACTTTGAAGCTTCAAGTTCCTATACAGTTTAGACTCTATTTAAATTTAAATATGCTTTATATTTAGGCTTTTCATAAGAAATACAACTTTGGTTGTTTTTGGTTCTCTTTGGCATCATGATGGTTCAGTTAACACTGAACTGGGTGTGGCTGCAGTGTAATTTTCCCGCAGGAGCACGTTTTCCATTCGTAAGTCTCATTGCTTTTCCGATTTGGATTCAGAACTGAAGTGGATTTACTGAAGCTTAAGTTTCAGGATATCTCATTTTCAAGGGGCCCTGCCAAGGTCCTATACCTAATTTTGTACTTGTAATTTTGTTTTTTGTTTTTTTTATCTAAAATAGATTGCCAAGATTGTGTTCTAAAAAAACCTCTAAGATCTGATTTTTCTCTATAACTTGGCATTTTTATTTTATTTATTTTTTTAAACATTTATTTATTGATTTATTTGGGGTGGGGAAGGGAGGGGCCGGGTGGGCCACTTCTACTGGTCTTTCATCTGTCTATTCTTCATCCATCTTTGTTCTTTGGCCCGTGTGGGCCTCCCATCGCGGTGGCCTCTGTTGTCGCAGAGCACTGGGCTCTGGGCGCAAGCGCTCCAGAACTCCAACCCGGTAATTGGACACATCAGTCCAGCCGCTCCGCAGCACCTGGGATCTTCCCAGGCCAGGGATCCAACTGGTGCCCCTTGCACCTCAAGGCAGTGTCCTTACCCACTGGACCACCAGGGAAGCCCTATAACTTGGCATATTTAATAACATAACTCTGAATTAGATTTTGCTTGTTTACTTTAATGGGAGAAATTATTATAATTAGAGATAAGAGAAATTATAATTAGGCTCTTTACATAGCAAGAAATACAGATCTGGGAACCTCAAGGAAAGGGGTGTTTACTTTAAGGCTATGCAAGGTGGTCTCTGGACCCATCCAGGATTTGAGACAGCTATTCTCTCTCTCTTTACAGGATTTATGGTCTCTAACTCATAGTGTTTCTTGTCTTTCCTTTTACTCTCTTTACATCTAGGCTTCTTCGTAATTTCATTTTGTATATGGTCCTCAAAGATTCAGCTCATAGTTAATTAAATCAGTTTTTTGTATCTATGCAGATAACTGTTTTGACTTTGAAGCTTCAAGTTCCTATACAGTTTAGACTCTATTTAAATTTAAATATGCTTTATATTTAGGCTTTTCATAAGAAATACAACTTTGGTTGTTTTTGGTTCTCTTTCTTCACTGTAGTGTACAAAGAGATTAAATCACTAATGAATACTCCTAAATTATATGTGTGAAGAACTAGTCTTGTAAAGCCTAAATTACCATTTCTAAGAGTGTGTTCTGTGGAATATCCACAAGATACAGTGAAACAATTGGTTATGAAGCATCCTTCTGTTGGTATTTTATCAGCATATTAAAGTTCTGTGAAGTCCTGATTCAAAGAAATTTACATTTTTCTAAGATGGATTTTCCAGATTTGTTAGATACCTGAATATCTTTGGCTTTTTCCATCATGACATATAACCAAGGGACAAATATTCCCAAGGAAAATAGTTTGGAAACTGGCAAAACAGGTAGTGATTTTTCCCACCTCCATTTTGTTGTTGTCGATTGTTTGTTTTTTTTTCCCCTTTCACTTTAAGCACTGTCTTCTCATTGCTCTGGTGTTATGTTTTCTCATGGTCAAGGGTAAATTGATTTAAATATCAATTAGGGTATAGGTGGCATTCACTTTTCACACTGTACTATTGTGAAACTGAAAGGGAAAATTGTGAGCCAAGTGAAGAAATCACTATGAAGTCACAGAACTTTAACCAAATTTTAATATACATAATTTATTATGTAAGCATTATACTCATATTTCTAAAATTTTATTTATAACATTATAGGCTCATGACATAAATATTATTTCAAAATATCTCTTGTCTAGATTCTCCTGCACAGTCGGTATCCTCTGGAGTTCGTGCACCTTCTCCTGCCCCATCATCAGTCCCTTTAGGGTCAGAAAAGCCCAGCAACGTCTCTCAGGATAGAAAAGTTCCAGTTCCTATTGGGACGGAACGTTCTGCACGTATCAGGCAAACTGGAACTTCAGCTCCATCTGTTATTGGGAGTAATCTTTCCACATCAGTAGGACACAGTGGCATCTGGTCCTTTGAAGGAATTGGTGGCAGTCAAGGTACGGTATGCTGTTCTACTTACTGGAAATTAAGATTATGCATTTAAATTAAATATTGTAAGTAATATGTAATTATCGTATGCATTCTTTTTAAAAAAAATCTGTGTTCATCTCTCTTCATTTTGACTAATCAATTTAAGAGTTTGAAACACTGTTTTGTTCACATGTGATATCTCACTGAGTTTATCATTGCTTTCTGAGCATAATTTAATGCAAGTGTATTATTTTCTTCATTTCATCATATTAAGGAGATACTAATATTTCCTTTGGGGCTCTTCAGCTTTTATCTTATCTTAGCTTTTTTTGTTTAGTCATACAAAGTACTTAGGTTACTTTATTAGGCTATTGTATCACTACCTACAAACATGGAAATATTGTGGTAAATATAAGAGTAGGTCGTTCTGAAGGAATTCACAATTCAACGTGGAAAATATTACAAATACATAAAGTTTTCTGCTGTTTTCTGATTTTAAACATCACCACTTATTTTTTTCTGCTTCTTCATTTTCCCTTAGACAAAGTAGACTGGTGTAACTCTGGGATGGGAAATCCTATGATTCACAGGCCAATGTCTGATCCAGGAGTGTTTTCACAGCATCAAGCAATGGAGCGAGAGAGTACAGGAATTGTAACTCCTTCTGGTACATTCCATCAGCATGTTCCTGCAGGATACATGGACTTTCCTAAAGTTGGGGTAATGGTGATTTAAAAGCATCCTTATCATTTCTAAATGATTTTTGATTATTAGCCTTATTTTACTTCCCCATGTGTAAGCATTTGTGAAATGGTTCTGGAGCTTTAGCTTAGAATTTCAGTTGACAATCTAGCTAATATACATAATTTATTATGTAAGCATTATACTCCTATTTCTAAAATTTTATTTATAACATTATAGGCTCATGACATAAATATTATTTCAAAATATCTCTTGTCTAGATTCTCCTGCACAGTCGGTATCCTCTGGAGTTCGTGCACCTTCTCCTGCCCCATCATCAGTCCCTTTAGGGTCAGAAAAGCCCAGCAACGTCTCTCAGGATAGAAAAGTTCCAGTTCCTATTGGGACGGAACGTTCTGCACGTATCAGGCAAACTGGAACTTCAGCTCCATCTGTTATTGGGAGTAATCTTTCCACATCAGTAGGACACAGTGGCATCTGGTCCTTTGAAGGAATTGGTGGCAGTCAAGGTACGGTATGCTGTTCTACTTACTGGAAATTAAGATTATGCATTTAAATTAAATATTGTAAGTAATATGTAATTATCGTATGCATTCTTTTTAAAAAATCTGTGTTCATCTCTCTTCATTTTGACTAATCAATTTAAGAGTTTGAAACACTGTTTTGTTCACATGTGATATCTCACTGAGTTTATCATTGCTTTCTGAGCATAATTTAATGCAAGTGTATTATTTTCTTCATTTCATCATATTAAGGAGATACTAATATTTCCTTTGGGGCTCTTCAGCTTTTATCTTATCTTAGCTTTTTTTGTTTAGTCATACAAAGTACTTAGGTTACTTTATTAGGCTATTGTATCACTACCTACAAACATGGAAATATTGTGGTAAATATAAGAGTAGGTCGTTCTGAAGGAATTCACAATTCAACGTGGAAAATATTACAAATACATAAAGTTTTCTGCTGTTTTCTGATTTTAAACATCACCACTTATTTTTTTCTGCTTCTTCATTTTCCCTTAGACAAAGTAGACTGGTGTAACTCTGGGATGGGAAATCCTATGATTCACAGGCCAATGTCTGATCCAGGAGTGTTTTCACAGCATCAAGCAATGGAGCGAGAGAGTACAGGAATTGTAACTCCTTCTGGTACATTCCATCAGCATGTTCCTGCAGGATACATGGACTTTCCTAAAGTTGGGGTAATGGTGATTTAAAAGCATCCTTATCATTTCTAAATGATTTTTGATTATTAGCCTTATTTTACTTCCCCATGTGTAAGCATTTGTGAAATGGTTCTGGAGCTTTAGCTTAGAATTTCAGGTGAAAATCTAGCTAAAATATAGGTATTTATAAATCCTGGTTTTGTCCCAGTTGTTTGGAGAATTTTTTTTTTTAATTTTTATTTTACTTTTCACTTTTACAGAGTTTTGTTGTTTACAAATATGTATGATCCCATATTAGTCATATGTATATCTCCCCATCCCACTCCTCCAGGCTGTCGAAGAATGCCCCTGCTGGATAGAGAAATGTTTTTTAAAAATATGTTATATACTAGGCATATCGTGTCTTCTTCCTAATGCCGGAAGAAATTATATATTTGAAAATAATTTTTACATCACCTAAATGAGTTGCATTTTCCAAAATGACTTGAATGTTCAAATACCAGTTTTAAGATCCTGATTATAACCAGGAAACGTAATCAGTGACTTGAATGTGCATGGTCTCTGTTTTCTTTTTAAGGGTATGCCTTTCTCTGTATATGGGAATGCAATGATTCCTCCAGTGGCACCACTTCCGGATGGTGCTGGGGGACCCATATTCAATGGCCCTCATGCTGCGGACCCCTCTTGGAATTCCCTGATAAAGATGGTTTCAAGCTCCACAGAGAATAATGGCCCTCAAACGGTAAGGCTGATCATCCCGTGAACATTTATTTAGTGTTTATGAGCTGCCAAAACAGATGGGGTAGAGATAAATCATGGTTGGGAGAGACTGGTGAATAACAGGCAATTGGGGAAATTGAAGGAAATTTAATGTAGCTAAAATAAAGCAGGGGAATATGGAAAATGGAACTCAAAGGTAGTAGTTTGGGGCTAAAATTAGGAAAGGCCTAATGGAACATATTACACTGAGTAGTAAGTGGTAGGTAAAAGAATTTTGGTAGCAAAGTGTTGTAACATAATTTTATGCATTAAAATTTACTAGTAGTATGAAAAGGGCCATCTAGAGGTTTACTTATTAAAAGTATTATAAAGGTGAAAATAGTATATAACTGAAAATGCATAGAAGTGGTTATATATTTTAGTTTGTTGTGGTATATATTTAATACCTGATTTTCATTCCACAGTGTCAACCTATATGAACTCAGATAATGATTTTTAACAAATGATGATAATTCAGACAGATCCTGTTCAAGGGATAAGAGGAAAGGCAGGAATATAACAGATAATGGTGGTTTATCACTGCTTTTCTTTTTTGTTTTCTAGTATGTTGCAAATTGATTGAGACTTAGCTATTTTAGTTCATAAATATTAGGAACATTTCCTTAGTGTTGAGTTTTGTTTTAATCAAGTAAATGTTGGATATATATTTAATAAAATGTGTACTTTATATTCAAAGGTGTGGACTGGACCATGGGCACCTCACATGAACAGTGTGCATATGAACCAGCTTGGCTGATGAGAATCAGCTTGTTAGCCTGCAGATTCCTTTTCATTCAGAGGAAATCACAAGTGGCCGGAAAAAAAAAAAAAAAATTATGCTCCCAAATCATTCTACTGATGTGCTTGACTGAAGTGTGTAGGCTTTTTGCGGAAGAACTTACTAACTGACCTATTTTCTGTGAACATTTGTGACTGCCCATTCCCCATCATCATCCGTTTTACCTTAGTTAGCATTTTTCTTATCATTTTTCTTTTTTTCTTTCCCTCTTCCCCTTTGGACATAACTTTCTGTTGAAGCTGTTCTTTGGCTGGTTGGTTTTAGTACTGTAAACTGCTTCTGAGCAAACACGGAAATTTAGCAAAATTATGTAAACTTGATCCTGAAGTTTTAGAATGGCAAATAAATGTACAATTGTTTACATAACAGAAAAGGCTAAGCAGAAAGTAAATTTCAATATGTCAGTATAGAGGCTCTACTTTACGTAGACTTAAATTAATGTGAGATATGTACCTTCATATTCAGAAATCTGGATGTTTCCTTCATACATTAAACTATTAATAAGTATAACTTTTCTGCTTGTGTAATTTAAGTATAAAGTAAGACAGTGGGCATTATCAGTGAATGTTTCCTGATAAATTGGCTTTTTAAAATACCCATGCTGCTTGGTTTGCAGCAAGGCACACAGAGAATAAGAAATTTTTACACTTTTTCATGTCTCTTTATTACCTTGTCACACTTTTAAAACTAATACACACTTCTCTCTTCACTCTTTTTTCTCTCCTCACCCTTACCACTAATACCAATGAAATTTTCTTGCTGATCGTGGAATAATTCTGTACAGATTTTTACTCTAATGGCTGCTATAGAAAGATAGAAAATCTTCCTCATCACCTGTGGTTTCTTCCAACCATCAAACATTCACTCTTTCTGAGAATTTTAAAAGCCACCACTGCTTCCCAGTCAGCAAATGCAAGCTCTTAATATACTGTTTATTATTAAACAATTCAGTGTACTATTTTATATTGGACAATATTGATTCTTAACATTTTGGGGCTTTATAAAGGTTTCTTTGCACCTCACATGAACAGTGTGCATATGAACCAGCTTGGCTGATGAGGATCAGCTTGTTAGCCTGCAGATTCCTTTTCATTCAGAGGAAATCACAAGTGGCCGGAAAAAAAAAAAAAAAAATAATGCTCCCAAATAATTCTACTGATGTGCTGCACTGAAGTGTGTGGGCTTTTTTGGGAAGAACTTACTAACTGACCTATTTTCTGTGAACATTTGTGACTGCCCATTCCCCATCATCATCCGTTTTACCTTAGTTAGCATTTTTCTTATCATTTTTCTTTTTTTCTTTCCCTCTTCCCCTTTGGACATAACTTTCTGTTGAAGCTGTTCTTTGGCTGGTTGGTTTTAGTACTGTAAACTGCTTCTGAGCAAACACGGAAATTTAGCAAAATTATGTAAACTTGATCCTGAAGTTTTAGAATGGCAAATAAATGTACAATTGTTTACATAACAGAAAAGGCTAAGCAGAAAGTAAATTTCAATATGTCAGTATAGAGGCTCTACTTTACGTAGACTTAAATTAATGTGAGATATGTACCTTCATATTCAGAAATCTGGATGTTTCCTTCATACATTAAACTATTAATAAGTATAACTTTTCTGCTTGTGTAATTTAAGTATAAAGTAAGACAGTGGGCATTATCAGTGAATGTTTCCTGATAAATTGGCTTTTTAAAATACCCATGCTGCTTGGTTTGCAGCAAGGCACACAGAGAATAAGAAATTTTTACACTTTTTCATGTCTCTTTATTACCTTGTCACACTTTTAAAACTAATACACACTTCTCTCTTCACTCTTTTTTCTCTCCTCACCCTTACCACTAATACCAATGAAATTTTCTTGCTGATCGTGGAATAATTCTGTACAGATTTTTACTCTAATGGCTGCTATAGAAAGATAGAAAATCTTCCTCATCACCTGTGGTTTCTTCCAACCATCAAACATTCACTCTTTCTGAGAATTTTAAAAGCCACCACTGCTTCCCAGTCAGCAAATGCAAGCTCTTAATATACTGTTTATTATTAAACAATTCAGTGTACTATTTTATATTGGACAATATTGATTCTTAACATTGGCTTTTAAGGCATCAGGAGTCAACATACAAATTCCAGTTTTCAGTAATTTAGTGAAAGGTTTCTTTTTTCCCCCCGAATGTTAAAGCCTTCTTAATTTCTACACTTGTTTGTATATTATCAATGAAAGGGATCAGTAGCTAACTTGGGGCAGGTAATCAAATACATTTTACATTTGTCATTAAGACAATTTATGGTAGACGTGAATGCACAGGTTACAGAATAAAGCCTCCATTTAGCCTGTTTATATAAAACACAGGGC
Source organism: Tragulus kanchil (assembly GCA_022376925.1). Lineage (NCBI taxonomy): Eukaryota > Metazoa > Chordata > Mammalia > Artiodactyla > Tragulidae > Tragulus > Tragulus kanchil. The sequence continues at coordinate 156,656,883 of JAIOJX010000025.1, read as the reverse complement.
CACACTAAACTACTCAGTGGGATTTATCTATTCAGTTCACTTGAAAAAAATAAACAGTAACATAATTCAAGGAGAATGCGTGTCTTACCCTGTCTCATGTGGGAAAATAAATGATATGGTTGAAATGTAAAAGAAAGTAAGCATAAAAGTGAAGTAATGTATATATCAGTCTGTCTTAAAAAAAAAATTAGACATGAATTCCTCATTGTTGAAACATAAACATTAACTAAAATTCAGATAGATCACCCAGAGTTGAAAATATTAATATGGTTCCTTGGCTGTTCAAGTAAATGAAATGATTTCTTTACTCTCGTAGCCTGAGTAAAGAGTAAAAAAATTAATCAGACATATCCAGAAATTTGTAAACAATGCATTTGTATCTTTCAATTTAGGAGGTCTTAAAATATATAAATCTGTTTTCCTACCTGTTTGTGATTGATATGACCAAATTTAAAGGAAAAGCTAAATGATAGCCTACAAATAAATATAGCTATGACATAAAGTTACTGCACTTTACTAAGAAAGGGGTATAATGCTATTTAACAGAGTATTTTATGTATGCCTTTTGCCACTATCCTATAACTTTTTGCTTAGTTTCTTTCCTGTGTTTACTAGGGTTGTTTTCTAATTAAAATAATCCTGCTAGATAACAAATGCTACCCGGTATTTATCACAACACATGAGTTGTCTTAACTCACATAAGTGAATTTCTTAAGACAGTGTGTCACTAAAAATGTGGAGGAAAAAACACCCTATTTTTCTTTTTACTTGATAGCTATGGGACAGGGGACTTAATCCTATTTAACTTTACAAAAGCCACCACTGCTTCCCAGTCAGCAAATGCAAGCTCTTAATATACTGTTTATTATTAAACAATTCAGTGTACTATTTTATATTGGACAATATTGATTCTTAACATTGGCTTTTAAGGCATCAGGAGTCAACATACAAATTCCAGTTTTCAGTAATTTAGTGAAAGGTTTCTTTTTTCCCCCCGAATGTTAAAGCCTTCTTAATTTCTACACTTGTTTGTATATTATCAATGAAAGGGATCAGTAGCTAACTTGGGGCAGGTAATCAAATACATTTTACATTTGTCATTAAGACAATTTATGGTAGACGTGAATGCACAGGTTACAGAATAAAGCCTCCATTTAGCCTGTTTATATAAAACACAGGGCCACACTAAACTACTCAGTGGGATTTATCTATTCAGTTCACTTGAAAAAAATAAACAGTAACATAATTCAAGGAGAATGCGTGTCTTACCCTGTCTCATGTGGGAAAATAAATGATATGGTTGAAATGTAAAAGAAAGTAAGCATAAAAGTGAAGTAATGTATATATCAGTCTGTCTTAAAAAAAAAATTAGACATGAATTCCTCATTGTTGAAACATAAACATTAACTAAAATTCAGATAGATCACCCAGAGTTGAAAATATTAATATGGTTCCTTGGCTGTTCAAGTAAATGAAATGATTTCTTTACTCTCGTAGCCTGAGTAAAGAGTAAAAAAATTAATCAGACATATCCAGAAATTTGTAAACAATGCATTTGTATCTTTCAATTTAGGAGGTCTTAAAATATATAAATCTGTTTTCCTACCTGTTTGTGATTGATATGACCAAATTTAAAGGAAAAGCTAAATGATAGCCTACAAATAAATATAGCTATGACATAAAGTTACTGCACTTTACTAAGAAAGGGGTATAATGCTATTTAACAGAGTATTTTATGTATGCCTTTTGCCACTATCCTATAACTTTTTGCTTAGTTTCTTTCCTGTGTTTACTAGGGTTGTTTTCTAATTAAAATAATCCTGCTAGATAACAAATGCTACCCGGTATTTATCACAACACATGAGTTGTCTTAACTCACATAAGTGAATTTCTTAAGACAGTGTGTCACTAAAAATGTGGAGGGGAAAAAAAACACCCTATTTTTCTTTTTTACTTGATAGCTATGGGACAGGGGACTATTGATGAGAATGCTCCTTAGTTTTGGGGATCAGGCTTGTTAAATACAATACCATGGTTTTAGAAGTCTGTACTGGGAACATTTTTCAGATACATTTTTTATATTTCAGATGTAATGCAGTGCATTTTTATTTGAACAATAAAAAACCGTAATCTTTTGAGACCACGTAGGTCTTTTTTTCCCCCTTTTTGAAAGTATGTGGTATGTATAATTGCAGGCTACATAAGGTATTTCTTTTCTCATATTCTTTTAAGAAACAGCTTAACTCTTAGACATAACAGGTTAGTTTTCTGTTAAAATCCCCAAATAATTATATCCCAATTATTGTGTAATCTGTTTATACCAACCATTCCATTTTGGAGATGATTTTGTTTTCTGGTACCTAGAGAATTCCCACTACATGCCTTTTCAACATATATTTAAACATATACTAGTATATTCCAAAAAAGTAATTTTAGTATTTATGTGAAAGATAAGTTCCCTTCTGTTTCCTGTTGTTAGAAAGTTAAATCATTTTATTAGTAATTTAAAACTAATTTTTTTGGTAATTACTATACTTACCTTACAGTCATTTTTCTTCTCAGGAAAAAGAAGGAGGTAAATAATTTACTAACTGTTCCTGGTTTGTTTTTCATGAAAATATTATTCCACTTTTCCCTTGATTAAAATGACCTAATTATACATTTCATTAACAATTTTGTACATTCACTTTATTAAAAAAAATACAAAGTGTTAAACACGTAAATCTGACATAACGTTTAAAGAATGACAAAACCGTCAGTTTCAAACAAATTCTTAACTCAAGATTATTTCAGAATGATTCCAAATATCAAAGGAAAACCATTTCACTGTTTTTTGTTAATATGGAGATTCAGTATTCCTGTAGTCAGTGTATTTTTACTTTAGATAAATGCATCTATTCAAAAATGGGTATTTTTTTACTTTGAAATTCTGAAAGGGTTGTTTTCTAATTAAAATAATCCTGCTAGATAACAAATGCTACCGGTATTTATCACAACACATGAGTTGTCTTAACTCACATAAGTGAATTTCTTAAGACAGTGTGTCACTAAAAATGTGGAGGAAAAACACCCTATTTTTCTTTTTTACTTGATAGCTATGGGACAGGGGACTATTGATGAGAATGCTCCTTAGTTTTGGGGATCAGGCTTGTTAAATACAATACCATGGTTTTAGAAGTCTGTACTGGGAACATTTTTCAGATACATTTTTTATATTTCAGATGTAATGCAGTGCATTTTTATTTGAACAATAAAAAACCGTAATCTTTTGAGACCACGTAGGTCTTTTTTTCCCCCTTTTTGAAAGTATGTGGTATGTATAATTGCAGGCTACATAAGGTATTTCTTTTCTCATATTCTTTTAAGAAACAGCTTAACTCTTAGACATAACAGGTTAGTTTTCTGTTAAAATCCCCAAATAATTATATCCCAATTATTGTGTAATCTGTTTATACCAACCATTCCATTTTGGAGATGATTTTGTTTTCTGGTACCTAGAGAATTCCCACTACATGCCTTTTCAACATATATTTAAACATATACTAGTATATTCCAAAAAAGTAATTTTAGTATTTATGTGAAAGATATTTTCCCCTTCTGTTTCCTGTTGTTAGAAAGTTAAATCATTTTATTAGTAATTTAAAACTAATTTTTTTGGTAATTACTATACTTACCTTACAGTCATTTTTCTTCTCAGGAAAAAGAAGGAGGTAAATAATTTACTAACTGTTCCTGGTTTGTTTTTCATGAAAATATTATTCCACTTTTCCCTTGATTAAAATGACCTAATTATACATTTCATTAACAATTTTGCACATTCACTTTATTAAAAAAAATACAAAGTGTTAAACACGTAAATCTGACATAACGTTTAAAGAATGACAAAACCGTCAGTTTCAAACAAATTCTTAACTCAAGATTATTTCAGAATGATTCCAAATATCAAAGGAAAACCATTTCACTGTTTTTTGTTAATATGGAGATTCAGTATTCCTGTAGTCAGTGTATTTTTACTTTAGATAAATGCATCTATTCAGATGTATTTTAATATTAATGCTTGGGATACTTATATTTTATACTTTGTAAATTCTGAAAGGTCCTGAATCTCCTTGGAAATATATATAGTCCCATGATTAAGCAAGTCACAACACTCAGTTAACTGGTGCTATTGTGAATTAACTGGTGTTAATTCCAATTGATTGGAATTTAGGGTGAGAGCATCATTAGTGCTTTAATAATGTTACACACCTTGATTGCCAAAATACCATCACTTACTATTTTAGGTGATTGAATATAGAGAAAAATGTGTTACTGTGGCTTTGACATAAATAAGAATTTCTTTATTTAACAGAATATAGGGCTAACAGATGTGTTATAAGGGGTTTCATATTAGACTTCCGCCTTGAAATCAGTTTACACATTTGAAAAGTAAAAGCCAATATTGCATACTCAGTACTTAAAAATCAATTCAAGAGACTTTTTTTTTTTTCACTAATTCTACATTAGGTAACTTTGGCTTAAAAAAAAATGCATTAAAAAAATAGGAAAAGAGGGCTTCCCTGGTGGTCCAGTGGGTAAGGACACCACCTTGCACTGCAATGGGCACCGGTTCGATCCCTGGCCTGGGAAGACCCCACATGCCGCGGAGTGGCTGAACCGATATGTCCAACATAGCTGGAGCTCTGCAGCATGTGCGCCCAGAGCTAATGCTCTGTAGCGACAGAGGCCACTGTGATGGGAGGCCTACACAGGCCAGAGAACAAAGACGGATGAAAATAGATAAATGAAAGACCAACAGAAGTGTCCAAAAAAACCCAAAACAATAGGTTTTTTAAAAAAAGAAGAGAAATGTGATTCCAAGGGGTCACTTAACAATTGCTCGTGAAAATATCATTTAGAGTTTCTTTTGTTAAACACTTCAGAAGGTGTATTTGGGAATAGACAAATTTAAATGATTTTTACATATAGACAGTCTATATGTATATAATAGCCTATATTCACACTTTGACCAACATTCTTATGTTCAGTACAGTGATGGATAAAAATTTCAGAAACTTGTGAAAGTAAATAAAATATATAGTCTTTAAGGAGCTTTAAATAAAATGAACAAAGTTAGCCATGTGATGTAATAAGAATTAAAAGACAAGAATAAGCCAATAATAAGTGTTGAACTTAAAAATGTTTTGTTAAATCCTGAATCTCCTTGAAATATATATAGTCCCATGATTAAGCAAGTCACAACACTCAGTTAACTGGTGCTATTGTGAATTAACTGGTGTTAATTCCAATTGATTGGAATTTAGGGTGAGAGCATCATTAGTGCTTTAATAATGTTACACACCTTGATTGCCAAAATACCATCACTTACTATTTTAGGTGATTGAATATAGAGAAAAATGTGTTACTGTGGCTTTGACATAAATAAGAATTTCTTTATTTAACAGAATATAGGGCTAACAGATGTGTTATAAGGGGTTTCATATTAGACTTCCGCCTTGAAATCAGTTTACACATTTGAAAAGTAAAAGCCAATATTGCATACTCAGTACTTAAAAATCAATTCAAGAGACTTTTTTTTTTTTCACTAATTCTACATTAGGTAACTTTGGCTTAAAAAAAAATGCATTAAAAAAATAGGAAAAGAGGGCTTCCCTGGTGGTCCAGTGGGTAAGGACACCACCTTGCACTGCAATGGGCACCGGTTCGATCCCTGGCCTGGGAAGACCCCACATGCCGCGGAGTGGCTGAACCGATATGTCCAACATAGCTGGAGCTCTGCAGCATGTGCGCCCAGAGCTAATGCTCTGTAGCGACAGAGGCCACTGTGATGGGAGGCCTACACAGGCCAGAGAACAAAGACGGATGAAAATAGATAAATGAAAGACCAACAGAAGTGTCCAAAAAAACCCAAAACAATAGGTTTTTTAAAAAAAGAAGAGAAATGTGATTCCAAGGGGTCACTTAACAATTGCTCGTGAAAATATCATTTAGAGTTTCTTTTGTTAAACACTTCAGAAGGTGTATTTGGGAATAGACAAATTTAAATGATTTTTACATATAGACAGTCTATATGTATATAATAGCCTATATTCACACTTTGACCAACATTCTTATGTTCAGTACAGTGATGGATAAAAATTTCAGAAACTTGTGAAAGTAAATAAAATATATAGTCTTTAAGGAGCTTTAAATAAAATGAACAAAGTTAGCCATGTGATGTAATAAGAATTAAAAGACAAGAATAAGCCAATAATAAGTGTTGAACTTAAAAATGTTTAGTAATTGCATTTGCAAAGTATTAGGGTTGACATTTCAGTTGGTTGGTTTGCCTAGTATTTACATGGTCACTTTGTAGTATACTTTGCAACTCAAAGTATCATAATGTTTGTTATCAGTACATATATATATATATATATATACTTTGCATTTGTAGCTCAGCTGGTAAAGAATCTGCCTGCAATGCAGGAGATCCAGTTTTGATCCCTGAATCAGGAAGATCCTCTAGCGATGGAATAGGCTAGCCACTCCAGAATTCTTGGGTATCTCTGGTTGCTCAGATGGTAAAGAATCGGCCTGCAATGTAAGAGACCTGAGATCAATCCCTGAGTTGGGAAAATCCCCTGGAGAAGGGAAAGGTAGTATTCTTCCCTGGAGAATTCCATGGCTCATCCATGGGTTGCAGAGAGACAGGACTGAGTGACTTAACTTTTAACTTCTGCAATTGACTAATATTTCTCCTAACATTCTACCAAGTAGATAGCCAGTCCTGATCACCCCCTTTATGTAAATTGTAATATGAAATAGGTTAAATATTCATAGATTTTATGTAGATCACAATATTCAAGCTTAAAACCATGGGACATTATTAAATGAGAAAATAATCTGTGACTCCAAAATGTAGTAGAAAAGGTGGACCTACACCCGTTGAAGAGGTTCCAGTCCCGGATCCTAATACAACTCCATAAGAATGAAGTCTTAGGAGCTTGAGGGAATAGCTTGAAAAATTCTTTGATTTAAATTATATGAAGAATGAATGCATAAATGGATTTTTCATTTTAGGATCTTTTTCCTTTAATCTTTTTCTCCTACATATCAAGAGGTCAGAGCCCCTACGCTTAATCTGTAGCGCCAACTCCTAAGATTACCAAAAGAGTGCAGCAGCATAGAAGTTGCTCCTTTTGCACCCTCAATCTTTAGGCCAAGATAGTTCCATATACAGTTCTCCATTTTAAATCACTAGTCAGTAGCAGTAAGTTGCTTAACTTGACAAACGGATAGGGAAATTGGTGTTACTTTTGGAAAAGAAATTCTATATAATTCTATATGTAACATGTTGGATGTGTATGTTAACATTTAAAAATTTATGTATGGATTCATCATACAGTTTGAAGGAAGTTCATGACCTGAATCCAGAGAAAATATTTCTGGTACCCTCAAGTAGGTGCACAATGAAGCAAGAACAATACCCCTGCAGGTTGACAATACCCCAGTATTGCCTGGCACCTTCCTTTTAATCAATGATTTATTCCTCAGCATAATTTGACCGCTAGGTCTAGGGGTGACTATTATTTTAGGAAACTTCACGTCACCAGAGTGTGTTTGCTTTTGCCAGGAGCACAAAGCTAAAAACTAGTCCATGTACATTTAGCGTATTCCTTTTAGCCAAAAGAAACCTGGTGTTGCCGCTGAGGCGCCTGAAAGCTTATACAGATGTTAAGGCCCAATAAAGAATGTACCATGCCGCCAGTGGTAATTCCCCTTAACGCAGCAGATTGTTCTTTGCTCTTAATAAAAGGATTTTTATTGCTCTTGAAAGACAAAACAGTAAAGTTGGTTTTGAAAATGCCTATTAGGACAGATGAGCCAATTAAATATTTACACCACAGACGAAAGTATGCCTAGCGCATAAAGGCTGTTGATTTTAGCAACTCAAAAACACATGCCTCTCCAAACCATTTCAGCAACGCGTTCACTACTGGGTAGGATAATCTATCTCAATTCCTAGTGGAAGCAATCGGGGCGCACATAAAGACGCGAGGACTACCTTCTGTTCACAAAAAGCACCCACAAAGCTTAAACCATGACACGATCAGAACAGAAAGAAACAGACACAGGCCTTTCAAGACAGCACTTCCTAGAGAACGGCTCCCAGCCCCAAGCCCCACCCCCAACACTGCAATTCCGGTCGGGCCTCTGAGGCGCTCCACCGCCGCAGCGCGAAAGTTTCGTGTGTGCGTAGTAAGCTTGCTCAGCGCCGCGTGGGAAAGGTGGGCCTTGTCTGCGTTCTACGTCATCTCTCGTGCGACGCAGTACGTCACCGGCTTGACCGGGAAGGTCAATTGTGGCTACCGGCGGGGTCACGTCCACTTGACGCCGGGGACGCCGGCGCATGCGCATAACGGCCTTAGTGGAGCGGCGAGCATCGTTAGTCCGTTGGCCTGGCGTTTCGGACCCAGCCTTGGGGTAGAGATGCTGTACCGGCTCAGCGTTAGGTGGCTGCGGCCCCGGCCTGCCTTGCAACTCCAGGTCCTGGGCTCACCGCTCGTACCGGCCCCCGCGGGCCGCGCCGGGCGCTTGGCTCTGCCAGTGTGGGCGGTGGCCTCCGTGTCTGCAGTTGGCCCGAGCGGCCCGGGAGGCTGGTATGAGGCCCTGGCTACGTCGGCGCCGGTGCAGGGCGCCGAGGACCTGCTGCTCTTCGCGCACAGCGCCTCGGGACTGCCCTGGTGGGGCAACATTCTTCTCACCACCGTGGCCCTGCGCGGGGCCATCACGCTCCCCCTGGCCGCCTACCAGCACTACATCCTGGCCAAGGTGAGGGGCGCCGCGCCGCCCATGGACCTCACGTACCCGCTTGCGTGGTGAGAAAGATCAACGTTTCCCCCGGGCTTTAGGTCCGCAGATATTTCCGGAGTGCTGAGTGTTAATCATCAGCACCTTTAACGCAGTAAGCTACGTTTAAAAAGGGATTAAGACGGGCAGAAGTAAATGCACGTTTCTTATGACTGTGAGTGTCATAGCATATTCAGGACTCTATTTTAATAAACTTCTGTGTCCTCAGTTTACATTACTAGGAAACCTAGGGTTTGAAACATTAAAAGTATGGAGTGTAGGCCTTACTTAATCCTTACAACCTTCCGAAGTAGGTGCTGTTGCACATCTTATATATGAGGGAATAAGACTTTAGAGGTTAAATGATTTGCCAAACATCGCACTGGTTAAGTCTATAAGCTGAAACCTGAATTTGATTGCAACTGAGGATATCTTAATATTTTACGAGCAGACTTAGGGTTTCTTGACACGACCAGTAAACCACATTTTTAAATGAGGAAATAGAGAGTAAAATTATGAATGGTCATGAATAAATACGTTTAATGTGCTCATAACAAAGTCTCCTTTTTCTTTAGATAGGCGGAAAATTTGCAGCCAGAAATAAAAACCATTGCACGACAGCTTAACCAAGAAGTTGCAGTTCGTGCAAATCAGTTGGGGTGGTCCAAAAGAGTTGCAAGGTAAGCTCCTTCTGTGCGTATAAGACCATGAAAAAAAAAGCATGTGTTACAGATTTCAGTATTCTGTAGTTTTAGCGTCAAAGTAGTTCTTTTTACTCTTTAATATTTTGAAAAGTTTGTATGGTATGATAGTTTTATATACTGGACTGAAAGCAAATCAAAAAAAAGAGAGAAATGTGAGTTCCTTGTTCTTAAAGGACTCTAGGCCATTGAAAAAGACATGGATTCAAATGATGACTGGACTAAGTAACTGTAAACAACACTATGTACAAGGAGTTGGGTCATCGTGGAAAGTCAGGGACGGCTTTACAGGATGCAGATACTATGCCAGTTGGTTGGGATTTTAGTCAACAAATGTTACATATTATTTACAAACTTGACTTTTTTGACAGCACAGAACAGGTAGCTGCCCAAAGGAATGAGGAGACATAAAATATGAATGCTATGATAAAAATCAACAGGGTAGGTCAGGAGTTGTTGTTATTCTGCTGTGGTTATCTTGTGTTGTTGTCTCCCTGGGCCCTTTGAAAGCCCTCGCCCGAGGGTGCTTGACCATACTGTAGTTCTACCTGGGCAGCTCTCCACTAAGAACTTCTGAGTCTTCCTCCTTCTCTCAGCCTCAGCTAGTTCTGCTTAGTCAGTTTCTCACATTCTGATCCTTACTAGACAGTGACAAACAGATCCACAGCTCACAGGAGTGAGAAAAGTAAGGGTTTTAGTATGAATATGTAATGTGTTTATGTACTTCTGTATGTGTGTGTTAGTCGCACACTCACGTCCTACTCTTTGGGGCCCCATGGACTCTAGACAGCCAGGCTCCTCTGCCCATGGGATCCTCCAGGTAAGAGTATTGGAGTGGGTTTTCAGTTCCGTTTCCAGGGAATCCTTCTGACCCAGGGGTTGAACTGGGTCTCCCACATTGTAGGCAGATTCTTTACCATCTGAGTCACCAGGGAAGCCCATAGTTATGCATACATTTGTATATATGTATGTATGTAGGTGTGTCTATGTATATACACACACACATATATATATGTAGGTTTAAATTTGCCAACAGTATGAAATTGTGTCACTTATATATAGTGTTTAAAAAACCTGCCATTTAAAAAAAAAATCATTCTTACAGCTAAATGTCTTTACTTGATAAAATAAAAAATTGGTAAACCTATATAGTTTTGGCATTTTACTGATCAGGGAAGTGTGAGGGCCACAGCTCCAGAGCAGCACAGATCAGTAGCTGCTCACCTGGCTTATAAATGTAGCCTAGGACTTCCCCTGGTGGTGCAGTGGGTAAGAACACCACCTTGCAGTACAAGGGGCGCCGGTTCGATCCCTGGCCTGGGAAGATCCCACGTGCCGTGGAGCGGCTGGACCGATGTGTCCGATTACCAAGCCAGAGTGCTGGAGCTCTGGAGCGCATGCACCCAGAGCCGGCGCTCTGCAACGACAGACGCCACCGCGATGGGAGGCCCACAGGAGCCGAAGAACAAAGACGGATGAAAATAGAGAAATGAAAGACCAATAGAAGTGGCCCGCCCACTCCGCTCCCTCCCCAACAGGACCCCCGCCCAAAATAAATAAATAAATAAATAAATAAACGTAGTCTAGACAAGACTGTGGCCCCTTGCTATAAAACACTGGCAGGATGATGATCCAGACACATCCTTACACAGATGAGTGACTTTCTAGGAAGAGGGTATCTGAGGGTTTCCTGCATTTTCAAGGGAGCTGGGTTTTGAAAGCTGAAAGGGAATTTGTCAGGTGAACAACCAGGAAAGTGAAGATGATGTACAAGCTTTCAGAGCATGCTGGTGAGGAAGTCTGATTTGTTGGTTGACCCATATCATTCAAAGGACCAGAAAAAGAGTAACAGGAAATCAGGTTGAGAGAGTAGGCTGTGGCTGAATTATAAGAAGCCCATGGGATCCTCCAGGTAAGAGTATTGGAGTGGGTTTTCAGTTCCGTTTCCAGGGAATCCTTCTGACCCAGGGGTTGAACTGGGTCTCCCACATTGTAGGCAGATTCTTTACCATCTGAGTCACCAGGGAAGCCCATAGTTATGCATACATTTGTATATATGTATGTATGTAGGTGTGTCTATGTATATACACACACACATATATATATGTAGGTTTAAATTTGCCAACAGTATGAAATTGTGTCACTTATATATAGTGTTTAAAAAACCTGCCATTTAAAAAAAATCATTCTTACAGCTAAATGTCTTTACTTGATAAAATAAAAAATTGGTAAACCTATATAGTTTTGACATTTTACTGATCAGGGAAGTGTGAGGGCCACAGCTCCAGAGCAGAACAGATCAGTAGCTGCTCACCTGGCTTATAAATGTAGCCTAGGACTTCCCCTGGTGGTGCAGTGGGTAAGGACACCACCTTGCAGTACAAGGGGCGCCGGTTCGATCCCTGGCCTGGGAAGATCCCACGTGCCGTGGAGCGGCTGGACCGATGTGTCCGATTACCGAGCCAGAGTGCTGGAGCTCTGGAGTGCATGCACCCAGAGCCGGCGCTCTGCAACGACAGACGCCACCGCGATGGGAGGCCCACAGGAGCCGAAGAACAAAGACGGATGAAAATAGAGAAATGAAAGACCAATAGAAGTGGCCCGCCCCCTCCCCTCCCTCCCCAACAGGACCCCCGCCCAAAATAAATAAATAAATAAATAAATAAACGTAGTCTAGACAAGACTGTGGCCCCTTGCTATAAAACACTGGCAGGATGATGATCCAGACACATCCTTACACAGATGAGTGACTTTCTAGGAAGAGGGTATCTGAGGGTTTCCTGCATTTTCAAGGGAGCTGGGTTTTGAAAGCTGAAAGGGAATTTGTCAGGTGAACAACCAGGAAAGTGAAGATGATGTACAAGCTTTCAGAGCATGCTGGTGAGGAAGTCTGATTTGTTGGTTGACCCATATCATTCAAAGGACCAGAAAAAGAGTAACAGGAAATCAGGTTGAGAGAGTAGGCTGTGGCTGAATTATAAGAAACCTGGAATGTCCCTGTGTACTCTCTGAATTCAGTACATTATAATTTGGTTACATTCAGCAAACCTTTTGAGAACCTACCTTATACAAAGGATGCTACAAAAGATTTAAACATGAAGACCAAATACTGTAGAAAGGAGGACTTAAGAACAGGAGTGAAAAAAAGAAAGAGTAACTAATATGGTTAACAGAAAAACAGTAAAAAATATCTTTAGGAAAGAGTTGATTGAAGAATGGAGATCATTTTTACAGGTCAAGAGCATACATAATCCAGAACCACATTGCCATGGAAGGTGTATTTAGGGATCAATTGATTGAGTTGGGCTGCAGCAGAGATTTGAGCAAAATGTGCTTTACCTCAAGTATTTCTGATTTAAATTTGGTCACACCATGTTAGTGGGGAAATTTCCCTTGTTAAAGCCTAGTTTGCCTAACCACCAGAAATGAAGTCTATAGTCTTGACAGGGTCACATTTCTGAAATTATTAAGTAATTTGCTTACATTGTGAAAGAACTTTGAGTAAAAGGCTTTATTTGCCCTTTGTTTAGGCAGCCCCTGGATGTAGGGTATGACTGCCAAACATTCTGCATAAATCCTTTATCCAGTAACCACATTGTGGGTGTGTGTATATTGTGGGGATGAAGCGCTACTAGTAGTCAAGTGACATTTTCTCCTTTCCCTCTTTCCTCAAACTAGGCTCACATACCTGAAGACTATGCGGAGGCTTGTTTCAGAGCTGTACATTCGGGATAACTGCCACCCCTTCAAAGCGACTGTGTTGGTCTGGATTCAGCTTCCAATGTGGATCTTCATGTCTGTTGCTCTCCGAAATTTTAGCACAGGGGCAGCACATTCAGAAGGTAGTTATTATTGAAATCTGTTTTAGCCAAACACGTTGCCTAACACTGACCTGTATTCTAAAGAAAAAGCAGAAAAAAAAAAGGACAAAAATAAGAAACATCCATATTTTCATAACTGGAATACACTTTTATCATCTCCTTTACAAGGGTATAGAATTTAAAATACTAAATGTACAAGCTTTCAGAGCATGCTGGTGAGGAAGTCTGATTTGTTGGTTGACCCATATCATTCAAAGGACCAGAAAAAGAGTAACAGGAAATCAGGTTGAGAGAGTAGGCTGTGGCTGAATTATAAGAAACCTGGAATGTCCCTGTGTACTCTCTGAATTCAGTACATTATAATTTGGTTACATTCAGCAAACCTTTTGAGAACCTACCTTATACAAAGGATGCTACAAAAGATTTAAACATGAAGACCAAATACTGTAGAAAGGAGGACTTAAGAACAGGAGTGAAAAAAAGAAAGAGTAACTAATATGGTTAACAGAAAAACAGTAAAAAATATCTTTAGGAAAGAGTTGATTGAAGAATGGAGATCATTTTTACAGGTCAAGAGCATACATAATCCAGAACCACATTGCCATGGAAGGTGTATTTAGGGATCAATTGATTGAGTTGGGCTGCAGCAGAGATTTGAGCAAAATGTGCTTTACCTCAAGTATTTCTGATTTAAATTTGGTCACACCATGTTAGTGGGGAAATTTCCCTTGTTAAAGCCTAGTTTGCCTAACCACCAGAAATGAAGTCTATAGTCTTGACAGGGTCACATTTCTGAAATTATTAAGTAATTTGCTTACATTGTGAAAGAACTTTGAGTAAAAGGCTTTATTTGCCCTTTGTTTAGGCAGCCCCTGGATGTAGGGTATGACTGCCAAACATTCTGCATAAATCCTTTATCCAGTAACCACATTGTGGGTGTGTGTATATTGTGGGGATGAAGCGCTACTAGTAGTCAAGTGACATTTTCTCCTTTCCCTCTTTCCTCAAACTAGGCTCACATACCTGAAGACTATGCGGAGGCTTGTTTCAGAGCTGTACATTCGGGATAACTGCCACCCCTTCAAAGCGACTGTGTTGGTCTGGATTCAGCTTCCAATGTGGATCTTCATGTCTGTTGCTCTCCGAAATTTTAGCACAGGGGCAGCACATTCAGAAGGTAGTTATTATTGAAATCTGTTTTAGCCAAACACGTTGCCTAACACTGACCTGTATTCTAAAGAAAAAGCAGAAAAAAAAAAGGACAAAAATAAGAAACATCCATATTTTCATAACTGGAATACACTTTTATCATCTCCTTTACAAGGGTATAGAATTTAAAATACTAAATGTAACCAAACTAGCTGTGCTGAGAAAACCAATCAGTTGAGGAAGGATGTCACTGGTACTGCTTCTTGGGAGTCATAGTAAAATCAGTATTATAATTCCTTAATAACATTTCATGGCCAGAAATTTTTTCAATTTGTTTAATAAACCAGAAAAAAATTCCACTGTTGTAAGTATAGCTGTTAATATGATAGGTTATGAACTAAGGAGTTTTTTCTTTCATTTAAAGAAATTTCTAACCAGAAAGTAATCTAAATTGACTTGAAAGAAATCAGCAATGGACAAATCAATTTTTTAATTTAAGTATTCTGGAAAGGTCACTGCTATGTATCTTTTTGTCTCTGCACCTGTTTGCTACAGAGACTTCTTGCCTCTTTCTCAGTACAGGAAGAAGTACTTTAGGTTGTGGAGTGAAAATAACATGATTAAAAAGCACAAGTCTTTAGTGGGGGAACACCTTTTTGGAATTGCTCCCTTCTGGTATTTTTAGAAATTCTTTTGTTTTATTTATAAAAATGTTTCAGCAGGTTTTTCTGTTCAGGAGCAGTTAGCTACTGGTGGAGTCCTGTGGTTTCATGACCTTACAGCCCTGGATTCTACTTGGATTCTGCCTGTCTCTGTTGGTGTCATCAATTTGTTAATAGTGGAGGTCAGTGGTTTTATTTTTATTTTTTTATATTTTTAAATGCTTGTGTTTATTTGGCTACACTGGGTCTTAGTTGTGGCGTGTGGAATCTAGTTTCCTGACCAAGGATCGACCTCGAGCCCACTGCATTGGGAGCACAGAGTCTTAGCCTCTGGATCACCAGGGAAGACCCCACGTCATAAGTAAGATTTGCTTGCCATTTAAATCATTGAGGTTTCTGTTGTTGCTATTGCACCATCAAATATAAATGTACTTAAGTTACTGGTGATAGCTCTGAGCTAACATTGAGACCCCTTTAGTTTTTTCCTTTTTTATATAATATATATATATATATATATATATTTCTCTGTTTATTTGGCTGCCCTGGGTCTTAGCTGTGGCACTTGGAAACTTTTGAGTTGTGGCGTGTGGGATCCTGTTCCCTGACCAGGGATCAATACTGGGCCCTGTGCTTTGGGGCACAGAGTCTTAGCTTCTGGACCACCAGGGAAATCCTGAGAACCCTTGGTTTTGGTCACAGATCAGCTGTTGATTAATCTTCTTGGGCCAGTTTTAGCCTCTCTGGGGACTGGGTCACAATGCTAATAATTTAAAATAAGAGAGCTGAATTGGAACACTTATAAAATCTCTTTCAGCTTTGAAGTGATACTATTCACTATCGTTTTCAACATAACACATTTGTGATTCACTTTTTGGTAAAGACAGTGGTTAAAATGTCAGTGTCGTCTTATTCCCATAGTATATCAATATTTTGAGTATATGTTTTATATGTGAATGAAAGGTATCTGACTGCCATTTTTTAGTTATACGACCTTAGGAAAGACATAGAACTTCTATATAAGATGGAATGGAAGAATATTCATATAAAATATGACCTCAGCCATGTCCTATTGATTAGCTCATGCTACTTTACTCAGCAGTTTAGCGAACCTTGTCTTTAATTCCGTAAAAAATTGTTTTTAGACTCTGAATAGAACATTGACCCTTTAACCAGAAGAAATCCTAGGAAAGATCTAACTCAGTTGAGATTTCAGAAGACCTCATATCCCCTGATCTCTGTTTGGAAAATCTATTACCCTCATTTTTTCCAATGAGGAAAATGAAGATTCTCTGAGATCCTAGGTGAAGGTTTCCTGAGACTCTGTGTAGTTTTTGTGTTAGCCTAAGAGCGAATGGCACAGTTGAGTGACAGTGGTTAGTAATTAGTGAATATTTCTCAAAAAAAAAGAAAGTGATGACCCAGGGCCACCGTGAATTAATGTCATTCCGCTTGTCTTCCCTTTATCCCATCTAACGACCCAGCATGCGTATATTTAGTAAAAGCCTGTTCTTAATATTCGCTATGTGCCAGTCACTACTGTAAGCAATTTACATGATTTAACTCATTTAGTTCTTAACAGTAATCCTGTGGTGTAGGTGGGGAAAGTGAGGCACAGAAAGGTTAAGTAACTTGCATGCGGTCACATAGCCACTAAATACAGGACTGTCCTGTAAATGTCGGTAGTTTGAGTGTGGAATCTGGGCTCATAATCATTAAGTTCTGCTGCCTCTTAGGTAATTCATCAACCATAACTCCTCTTCCTAGACTTGATTTTTCTCCATAGTCCATGTCACCAGAACACAGACCATTCAGATGCCTCTTAAGTTCTTTATTTAGATCAGGTCTTATATTTAGGTGCTAAAAAAACAAGTGTAGTGATTCATACATAATACCTATCTTGAAGGGACTTCAGATTTGCAATCTTTAAAAAAACATTGACCTATGAAAAGTATGCTTTGATTGTATTTACTATAGGTGACTCTTTTTATTGTTGTTGCTTAATAAAGTTCCATTTAAGAATTTTACATAATTGTTAAGGTAAAAGGTAGTTGATCAACCAATAAATCAGTGTTTGTTTTTAAATTTCTATTGCTTTTGTTAAAATGTAGGTAGAGGGCACTTAATGTTTGTACTTTAAAGCTTGTCTTATTTAGTGCATTTGAATAATCAGCGTATGTGTGTATATATTCTGCCCCTTCAGATTTTTGCTCTACAAAAACTTGGAAAGTCTCGTTTTCAGACGTATATTACATATTTTGTTCGTGCAGTATCGGTGCTGATGATTCCAATTGCGGCAACAGTACCTTCAGTGAGTAAGCCCAGCATTGTGTGATGCATGAACTAATTATAAATTCCCTCTGTCTTTAGCATAGACAGACTGGCATTGTGCCCCGTCTATTGAGCTTTCTCTGACTACTCAATCCCTTACTGGTTTCTTGTTTCTATAATAATGAATCTACTGTATCTATCACCAAATGACATCTGAATATTTCTTTGGATTAATTAATCTTTTACATGGATGTGCCTTAACTCCTCCTACTCTCTCAGACTCCTTTTTCTTCTTTTTATTTTTTTTCATCTTGCAAAATATCTTGAACAGTACTATGAATGTAACATTTGCTCTCTGAGTAGTTGATACGTTGAATTCTTTTTGTCTTCACAGAGGGGTGCAAGTAATTTAGCATTTAAAAAAACTTTATGCTGCAGCCATGTAAGGGTGAAGTGAGGCACAGAAAGGTTAAGTAACTTGCATGCGGTCACATAGCCACTAAATACAGGACTGTCCTGTAAATGTCGGTAGTTTGAGTGTGGAATCTGGGCTCATAATCATTAAGTTCTGCTGCCTCTTAGGTAATTCATCAACCATAACTCCTCTTCCTAGACTTGATTTTTCTCCATAGTCCATGTCACCAGAACACAGACCATTCAGATGCCTCTTAAGTTCTTTATTTAGATCAGGTCTTATATTTAGGTGCTAAAAAAACAAGTGTAGTGATTCATACATAATACCTATCTTGAAGGGACTTCAGATTTGCAATCTTTAAAAAAACATTGACCTATGAAAAGTATGCTTTGATTGTATTTACTATAGGTGACTCTTTTTATTGTTGTTGCTTAATAAAGTTCCATTTAAGAATTTTACATAATTGTTAAGGTAAAAGGTAGTTGATCAACCAATAAATCAGTGTTTGTTTTAAATTTCTATTGCTTTTGTTAAAATGTAGGTAGAGGGCACTTAATGTTTGTACTTTAAAGCTTGTCTTATTTAGTGCATTTGAATAATCAGCGTATGTGTGTATATATTCTGCCCCTTCAGATTTTTGCTCTACAAAAACTTGGAAAGTCTCGTTTTCAGACGTATATTACATATTTTGTTCGTGCAGTATCGGTGCTGATGATTCCAATTGCGGCAACAGTACCTTCAGTGAGTAAGCCCAGCATTGTGTGATGCATGAACTAATTATAAATTCCCTCTGTCTTTAGCATAGACAGACTGGCATTGTGCCCCGTCTATTGAGCTTTCTCTGACTACTCAATCCCTTACTGGTTTCTTGTTTCTATAATAATGAATCTACTGTATCTATCACCAAATGACATCTGAATATTTCTTTGGATTAATTAATCTTTTACATGGATGTGCCTTAACTCCTCCTACTCTCTCAGACTCCTTTTTCTTCTTTTTATTTTTTTTCATCTTGCAAAATATCTTGAACAGTTCTATGAATGTAACATTTGCTCTCTGAGTAGTTGATACGTTGAATTCTTTTTGTCTTCACAGAGGGGTGCAAGTAATTTAGCATTTAAAAAAACTTTATGCTGCAGTCCATATGGGTTCATGAGCAGTTGCTCAGTTATGTCCAACTCTTTGTGATTCCATGGGCTGCAGCCCATCAGGCTCCTCGATCCATGGAAATTCTCCAGCCAAGAATACTAGAGTGGATTGCCATGCCCTCCTCCAGGGGATCTTCCCAACTCAGGAATCGAACCCAGGTCTTTGGCATTGCAGGCGGATTCTTTACCATCTGAGCCACTAGGGAGGCCTGATAAATGGGTTCATGTGGAATGTTATTTAATCACATAGAAATTTTAAGAGATAAGCATACTTGTCCCTATATATAATTTAACTTTTATAGAAATAGAGAAAGTGATGTTTGCAATAATTTCATATTTTTAGCCTTAGCATCTTTCATGTATACTTTAGCACTGAAATGGGTAAAGCTGGGTCTGTATATCTCTGTCTTTGCTCAGAATCAAGTCACAGACAATAAAGTAGTGGTTGTTTGTTGCTGGTAGTTAGCGTTCTGTCACTTGTATAAAAGTACTTTGCCACAGCAATCAGCCGGGTGCATAGAGAACAGTGGTGTGATGAGACATTAAGAAGTACACACACAGAGACAGACAGGATGGGAGTGGGGGCTCAAGACCTCTTGGGTCATGGCCCTGAACACATTCAGCAGTCCGCTTTTAGTGAGAGTTTAAGCCTCCAGGTGTTTGCAGGGAATGATATTAACACAGGCTGGGACCCACTCACAGCCCTGATCAATAATTACTCTCATGACTCTAAGAATGGAAAGGGCGTGCTGTAGCTGGGGGACAACTAGACCAGCAAGAAGTTAGGGAGTTGGTCCTGTGTGGGCACGCAGCGTTCTGACGTGCGCTGATCTGGGTTCCAAAGGCCACAGCAGATCTCCCACCTGTTGCTGATCAGTCTGACCCTAGCTAACGAGCCCATGTGAATCCAATCAACTTGGTTTTGTCTTGGTTCTTTCATTTCCAAATGTTTTCTCCTGTCGAACAGTACTAATTGAATGTAACATTTGCTCTCTGAGTAGTTGATACGTTGAATTCTTTTTGTCTTCACAGAGGGGTGCAAGTAATTTAGCATTTAAAAAAACTTTATGCTGCAGTCCATATGGGTTCATGAGCAGTTGCTCAGTTATGTCCAACTCTTTGTGATTCCATGGGCTGCAGCCCATCAGGCTCCTCGATCCATGGAAATTCTCCAGCCAAGAATACTAGAGTGGATTGCCATGCCCTCCTCCAGGGGATCTTCCCAACTCAGGAATTGAACCCAGGTCTTTGGCATTGCAGGCGGATTCTTTACCATCTGAGCCACTAGGGAGGCCTGATAAATGGGTTCATGTGGAATGTTATTTAATCACATAGAAATTTTAAGAGATAAGCATACTTGTCCCTATATATAATTTAACTTTTATAGAAATAGAGAAAGTGATGTTTGCAATAATTTCATATTTTTAGCCTTAGCATCTTTCATGTATACTTTAGCACTGAAATGGGTAAAGCTGGGTCTGTATATCTCTGTCTTTGCTCAGAATCAAGTCACAGACAATAAAGTAGTGGTTGTTTGTTGCTGGTAGTTAGCGTTCTGTCACTTGTATAAAAGTACTTTGCCACAGCAATCAGCCGGGTGCATAGAGAACAGTGGTGTGATGAGACATTAAGAAGTACACACACAGAGACAGACAGGATGGGAGTGGGGGCTCAAGACCTCTTGGGTCATGGCCCTGAACACATTCAGCAGTCCGCTTTTAGTGAGAGTTTAAGCCTCCAGGTGTTTGCAGGGAATGATATTAACACAGGCTGGGACCCACTCACAGCCCTGATCAATAATTACTCTCATGACTCTAAGAATGGAAAGGGCGTGCTGTAGCTGGGGGACAACTAGACCAGCAAGAAGTTAGGGAGTTGGTCCTGTGTGGGCACGCAGCGTTCTGACGTGCGCTGATCTGGGTTCCAAAGGCCACAGCAGATCTCCCACCTGTTGCTGATCAGTCTGACCCTAGCTAACGAGCCCATGTGAATCCAATCAACTTGGTTTTGTCTTGGTTCTTTCATTTCCAAGATGTTTTTCTCCTGTCCCGACCAAAGCTGCAAAAGCCTTCTACTAGTTTGTTTCCCCGCAATACTTCATAGTATTTCTCTGACATAGTATGCTTTCATTATTAAAAATGTCAGTTAAATGTTAAATATTTTTCATCTGTCACTTAGATTATAGTACTAGCATTAATCCTGGATGAAATAAGTGTTTCCTCATTTCTAAAATAGAGACCATAATGTCTGTGGAAATTAATGAAATAAGAAGTGCCTATTATAGAACTTTTCATGTAGTAATAATACTGAAAACTTGGTAAAACAAACAATGCAAATTCACTACATTTCTAAGGAGAAATAATGCAAATTATAACTGAGGAAACCCCCAGATCAAGTGAAATAGCAGTAAAGTTACAGTGGCAGGTTGGGTTCTCAGTGGGTAGCAAAGATCTAAAAAAAACCGATGTCTTAATAAATAAACAGAAAACAATGTGTTAGATACCCGAAAGTGCATTCATTCATATATAGAAAAGTCAGAATTAGGCAGTTTAGTGTAGAGCTGATAACAGCAGCTCTGTGAAGACAAGAGAATGACAGTCTACTTTTTTCTCAATACTGCATCATCCGCAGCCTGTCATTCCTGTCTTGAAGGCCACAGGATAGTCGTGATGGCCACTGAAGCTTGTTATCTTGCAAGAATAGTAAAAAGTGCTTCAAGTGCAGTGAGCCACTTTAAGGACCCCAGATGTTCTACCAAACACTTGTCCTGACATCTTTAATGTGTTGCCATACCCAACTGCCAAAGAAACTGGGAGGTATAGTCTTTTTTCTAGATGGCTGTGTACCCTGCTGAAAGTTAGGATTTTATGAATAAGGAAGACAAATAATGCTTAGTAGGTAGTTTGTAGTCTAGAGTAGTTGGGCTCAGGGAACTGTTTGCCTTGTGGATAAGTTTGATGATGATGCTAAGCTAATATTTATTTATTCAACATGAACTCTACCAGGTCCTGTTTTAAGTCGCACACACATACACACTTCTCTGCACTGTAGTAGGTGCTGGATAAGTTTGGGGTGATGATGGCAGTCTTAACACATAGCAGTATTTCCAATCAACTTGGTTTTGTCTTGGTTCTTTCATTTCCAAGATGTTTTCTCCGCCCAAAAGCCTTCTACTAGTTTGTTTCCCCGCAATACTTCATAGTATTTCTCTGACATAGTATGCTTTCATTATTAAAAATGTCAGTTAAATGTTAAATATTTTTCATCTGTCACTTAGATTATAGTACTAGCATTAATCCTGGATGAAATAAGTGTTTCCTCATTTCTAAAATAGAGACCATAATGTCTGTGGAAATTAATGAAATAAGAAGTGCCTATTATAGAACTTTTCATGTAGTAATAATACTGAAAACTTGGTAAAACAAACAATGCAAATTCACTACATTTCTAAGGAGAAATAATGCAAATTATAACTGAGGAAACCCCCAGATCAAGTGAAATAGCAGTAAAGTTACAGTGGCAGGTTGGGTTCTCAGTGGGTAGCAAAGATCTAAAAAAAACCGATGTCTTAATAAATAAACAGAAAACAATGTGTTAGATACCCGAAAGTGCATTCATTCATATATAGAAAAGTCAGAATTAGGCAGTTTAGTGTAGAGCTGATAACAGCAGCTCTGTGAAGACAAGAGAATGACAGTCTACTTTTTTCTCAATACTGCATCATCCGCAGCCTGTCATTCCTGTCTTGAAGGCCACAGGATAGTCGTGATGGCCACTGAAGCTTGTTATCTTGCAAGAATAGTAAAAAGTGCTTCAAGTGCAGTGAGCCACTTTAAGGACCCCAGATGTTCTACCAAACACTTGTCCTGACATCTTTAATGTGTTGCCATACCCAACTGCCAAAGAAACTGGGAGGTATAGTCTTTTTTCTAGATGGCTGTGTACCCTGCTGAAAGTTAGGATTTTATGAATAAGGAAGACAAATAATGCTTAGTAGGTAGTTTGTAGTCTAGAGTAGTTGGGCTCAGGGAACTGTTTGCCTTGTGGATAAGTTTGATGATGATGCTAAGCTAATATTTATTTATTCAACATGAACTCTACCAGGTCCTGTTTTAAGTCGCACACACATACACACTTCTCTGCACTGTAGTAGGTGCTGGTATAACACTGAGGTTGAACACTGAGGCACAGAGGTTAGGTAACTCGTGGTCACTCATGGCAGTCTTAACACATGATCCAGGCAGTATTGTGTCTTGCTCTTAACTACTGTGCTTATCTGCTGTAAGATTGCATTACTTGCATTACTTCCCTTAAAAATGTGTTCTGGGACAAATAAGTGCTTCATATGAGGCATTTACTGTGCTCACCACTCTACATGAATTTTCTCGTTTATTCTTCACAGCAGCCCTTTGAAGTAGATATAGTCTGTCCCCCATTTTATAGAAGAGAAAACTGAAACAAGAAAAACTTTGCCCTAAGTTAAATAAATAGATTTCAGACTCAGGCAGTTTGACTTCAGGACCTGATTCAGCCACCACACGATCTTGCCTCTGAGACCAGATTACCTTCTGATGACAAAGAAAAATTTAGGAAACGTGTGTGGGGTTGGGGTGGGGGATGTTTTAAGAGGCTGCAGAACTTAGTCTTTGACATAAGTAACTCCGTCTCAATGGTACTAAAAAGGAAACTGGAGAGTAATGCCAAGACTCTGTCTCAAAGAAAAGGCAAAGATAATCCATTACTAACAACACTTAGAAACTAGTTAGTGAGAAAATTTGGGAGCTAGGTGACTACATATAGCTCTGAGTAAGTGGTAGTCGCTTGGTCATGTCTGACTCTTTGCCACCCTGTGGACTGTAGCCTGGCAGGCTCCTCTGTCCATGGGATTCTCCAGCAGAAAAATTGCAGTGGTTTGCCATGGGCTCCCCCAGGGCATCTTCCTGATCCAGGGATCAAGCCCAAGTCTCCTGCACTGTGGGCGGATTCTTTATCTTATCATCTGAACCACCTCACTCAATGCTGTATATAGGTCTAGGGAGACTTAAGTTTGCTGTCACAAATGGCTGTGCCCCCAGTATCCTGCCTGCAGTGTAGCAGCTTGTCAAGACTCTTGGTGGGGAACGGCATGCTGTAGAAGGAGGTGAGATTCTCTTGGACCCTGGCCTGGGAGATTTTCTCTGCCATGTACTTTCTGCCACAAATATCTCTCCTTTTGGTTTCTTTTCACCTTGAGATCTTCTTTTCAGCTTTCTTACATGTTAGATCTGACCCTGTGTCTGTTAAGCACTGAAGGTGTTGTCCAGTCCTGACTGAGGACTGAATACTCAAGAGAGATTGTAATCTTTTTTATTGCCTGCCTGTCTCTAGACCTCGGGGAATGGAGGGATGCTAACATTTATGCCCTTTTCTTCTCTTTGCAGTCACTTGTCCTCTACTGGTTATGCTCCAGCTTCATGGGCCTTTCACAGAACTTGTTGCTGCGTTCTCCTAGATTTCGCCAACTTTGCAGGATACCGTTGACCAAGTTAGATTCAGACACTCCTTACAAGGACCTCTTGGCTGCCTTTCATGCCAAGTTCATTTCAAGAAAATAATATGCTTTCTAGTAATTTTGAAACAGTTGCTGGTTTCATGAATGTATTTAGAAGATTTAGAACTTCAGATATGATTTAATTTGCCTTTGTTTAATATTATGAGCTCTGAAGTACTGTGGATTAAGACATAATGCAGATATATTTGACAATACATAAAATATTTTAAGTGCTAAAACTAGTAAGTTTAATTGTATAGTAAGACTATAAAATTGGAATCAGAATGTTGGACCCTGTTTATAAAATTGCAACTTGCTGCAGGTTCTGGAACTTTGGAGAAATGGACTAGAGAAGTTTCATAAAATGAGAGAATCTGATGAGGTGACTCTTAAAATTTAGGGGATGTGGAGGATCATAGACATGTTTGATCATTTAATAAAGCCATGGTTTTCTCTTCAGAAAAGTCCTTGAAATGACAACATGGAGGCCTTTGTTGAGCCTCTTCCCCACCCCTGAAGGCCTTTGGGTAGTTCCTGGTTAGTAAATAATAGTCTAATGGAACGAGTTAATGTGTGATTTTAAAATGAAAAGGACTTGAAGATACATGCTGTGGAGTAGTCCACACATGTAAGAAAGTACCTAGCATGGTAGGTGTTGGTGCTTCTCAGCCATGCCCTGTGAGAATATAGCAAAATTTTTTGGTGAAGAAAGTACCTGGGAGATTTTCTCTGCCATGTACTTTCTGCCACAAATATCTCTCCTTTTGGTTTCTTTTCACCTTGAGATCTTCTTTTCAGCTTTCTTACATGTTAGATCTGACCCTGTGTCTGTTAAGCACTGAAGGTGTTGTCCAGTCCTGACTGAGGACTGAATACTCAAGAGAGATTGTAATCTTTTTTATTGCCTGCCTGTCTCTAGACCTCGGGGAATGGAGGGATGCTAACATTTATGCCCTTTTCTTCTCTTTGCAGTCACTTGTCCTCTACTGGTTATGCTCCAGCTTCATGGGCCTTTCACAGAACTTGTTGCTGCGTTCTCCTAGATTTCGCCAACTTTGCAGGATACCGTTGACCAAGTTAGATTCAGACACTCCTTACAAGGACCTCTTGGCTGCCTTTCATGCCAAGTTCATTTCAAGAAAATAATATGCTTTCTAGTAATTTTGAAACAGTTGCTGGTTTCATGAATGTATTTAGAAGATTTAGAACTTCAGATATGATTTAATTTGCCTTTGTTTAATATTATGAGCTCTGAAGTACTGTGGATTAAGACATAATGCAGATATATTTGACAATACATAAAATATTTTAAGTGCTAAAACTAGTAAGTTTAATTGTATAGTAAGACTATAAAATTGGAATCAGAATGTTGGACCCTGTTTGTAAAATTGCAACTTGCTGCAGGTTCTGGAACTTTGGAGAAATGGACTAGAGAAGTTTCATAAAATGAGAGAATCTGATGAGGTGACTCTTAAAATTTAGGGGATGTGGAGGATCATAGACATGTTTGATCATTGAATAAAGCCAGGGTTTTTCTCTTCAGAAAAGTCCTTGAAATGACAACATGGAGGCCTTTGTTGAGCCTCTTCCCCACCCCTGAAGGCCTTTGGGTAGTTCCTGGTTAGTAAATAATAGTCTAATGGAACGAGTTAATGTGTGATTTTAAAATGAAAAGGACTTGAAGATACATGCTGTGGAGTAGTCCACACATGTAAGAAAGTACCTAGCATGGTAGGTGTTGGTGCTTCTCAGCCATGCCCTGTGAGAATATAGCAAGTGTACATTCCTTTTTCTGTCTTTAGGAAGTCTGCAACACAGAGTATAGCACTAAGTCCTGCTGGAGTGTAGAGTAGAAAATCTAAACTAATCGTGTAGAATATGATGGAACCCAGGATCTCTAATAATCTGTTAAAAAAGTGAACAGTTTTTATTAGGGTCAAGATAATGCTAGTTGTGAGACTTCTTTAGACCTGTATTCCTTGGTGTGGTAATACATAACATTAAGTTGGTCTGAGAATCTTAGGTATTACCAAATTTATAATTTCATAGCTTAGAAAAAAGGAGCCAGATTTTAAAAGCTCAAATGGTCAGATAGTGTTCAGCAAGTTTTAATAGTAATTATTGGATACATGAAAATACATTGTGCTAAGTTGCCTTAGTCGTATCCAACTTTTTGTGACCCCATGGACTGTAGCCCATTAGGCTCCTCTGTCTGTAGGATTCTCCAGTCAAGGATACTGGAGTGGGTTGCCATTTCCATTTCCAGGGAATCTTCCTGACACAGGAATTAAACCCACATCTCTTGGGGGTTCCTGCATTGGAAGATAGGTTCTTTACCACTAGGACCATTTGGGAAACCCAAAAATACATTAATTTCAGTTTTACTAGAAATTAAACAGTAGGTGAAGAATCAGTTTACTCAGGCGGAAAGCATGCATCTGAATATCGTGTCTTCAGTCATTAGAAATTGTAATCGTAGGTCATGTAATTTGTGAAATAGAATTGTGCAGAATTCTGGAGACAGATACTTGAATCTTTATCTTGAAGTACAGTAGACCCTTCTCTGTTCTAGCCCTAAAGCCGCAGCCATTAAGAGCTTTGGACTGTCAGCAGCTGGAATCCCAAGAAACAGTTGAATCAAACTTCATTGGCTAAGGACTTGCAGAGCCCTAGGGAGGAAATGATTCTGTGACTCTTGTACATATTAACTGGACTGCAGTCATGTGTGGAATACAGTCATAATCGACTGTTAAACTTTGGACTTTATTTGGTAATTGTATTGCTGTTGTTAGTACCGTGTTGCTGTTTTGGAACTCTTACTATCAGTTTTTAGTGCTGTTTACTGGTTATTCATTTTCTGTGGATGCTGTTAACAAAATCTCTGTGTGGCTTATGCACTAAGAGGAAGATGCTATTGAATATATTGGATATTATAAAACATATTTTTCAAATTTTCCTTTTAAGGGATAGGTTTAGGGATTGTCCCTGAGGAAGAAATTGGTCTTAAAAAGTGAACAGGTTTTATTAGGGTCAAGATAATGCTAGTTGTGAGACTTCTTTAGACCTGTATTCCTTGGTGTGGTAATACATAACATTAAGTTGGTCTGAGAATCTTAGGTATTACCAAATTTATAATTTCATAGCTTAGAAAAAAGGAGCCAGATTTTAAAAGCTCAAATGGTCAGATAGTGTTCAGCAAGTTTTAATAGTAATTATTGGATACATGAAAATACATTGTGCTAAGTTGCCTTAGTCGTATCCAACTTTTTGTGACCCCATGGACTGTAGCCCATTAGGCTCCTCTGTCTGTAGGATTCTCCAGTCAAGGATACTGGAGTGGGTTCCTATTTCCAGTTCAGGAATCTTCCTGACACAGGAATTAAACCCACATCTCTTGGGGGTTCCTGCATTGGAAGATAGGTTCTTTACCACTAGGACCATTTGGGAAACCCAAAAATACATTAGTTTCAGTTTTACTAGAAATTAAACAGTAGGTAAAGAATCAGTTTACTCAGGCGGAAAGCATGCATCTGAATATCGTGTCTTCAGTCATTAGAAATTGTAATCGTAGGTCATGTAATTTGTGAAATAGAATTGTGCAGAATTCTGGAGACAGATACTTGAATCTTTATCTTGAAGTACAGTAGACCCTTCTCTGTTCTAGCCCTAAAGCCGCAGCCATTAAGAGCTTTGGACTGTCAGCAGCTGGAATCCCAAGAAACAGTTGAATCAAACTTCATTGGCTAAGGACTTGCAGAGCCCTAGGGAGGAAATGATTCTGTGACTCTTGTACATATTAACTGGACTGCAGTCATGTGTGGAATACAGTCATAATCGACTGTTAAACTTTGGACTTTATTTGGTAATTGTATTGCTGTTGTTAGTACCGTGTTGCTGTTTTGGAACTCTTACTATCAGTTTTTAGTGCTGTTTACTGGTTATTCATTTTCTGTGGATGCTGTTAACAAAATCTCTGTGTGGCTTATGCACTAAGAGGAAGATGCTATTGAATATATTGGATATTATAAAACATATTTTTCAAATTTTCCTTTTAAGGGATAGGTTTAGGGATTGTCCCTGAGGAAGAAATTGGTCTTAAGAAAGACGGGGTCTTCCTCACAGTTCTCCACTCCTATGCTCAGGAAGCCTAGGCTTCATATCCATTTCACCTAAGACTATCCACAGTCTCAGTTAAGAACTGGTAACATTCATATTTTATGACAAGATAAGAAAAGCTTAACAGAGTTTTTCTTTACCCCTTGGGTTTCTTCCCTTCCCTTGAGCTTTGAGCCTCCTGTTGTGCATCTGCATTAACCAGAGCTGCTTAGATGAAGACATTCCTTGATCTCATCAAGGGACATGAGATAACCTAAAAGGTTGTCTCTTTTAGGAGATAACTTTTATGTTTTTATTTTTTTGCTTTTGTGCATTAAAAGTTTTATTGAGTATTTTAGGGGGCTTCCCTGGTGGTCCAGTGGGCAAGGACACCACCTTGCAGTGCAAGAGGCACCAGTTCGATCCCTGGCCCGGGAAGATCCCACGTGCTGCGGAGCGGCTGGACCGATGTGTCCAGTTACCGAGCCAGAGCTCTGGAGCGCATGTGCCCAGAGCCGGTGCTCTGCAACAACAGAGGCCACCCCGATGGGAGGCCCACATGGGCCGGAGAACAAGGATGGATGAAAATAGAGAAATAAAAGACCAATAGAAGTGGCCCACCCACCCCCCTCCCCAACCCCTCCTCCCCCACCAAAAAGTATTTTAGTCAGAAAGCCCATACCACAAACATACCCCCCCCACTCCTTGTTGGGGACCATGATGACCCACTGCTCCTGTGGGTCTGGATTGTGTACGCTGTCAATAACATAAATGTCATTATCGTAACTGTCATCTGACCTAAACCCAAAAGGCTTCCCAGGTGGCTCAGTAGTGAAGAGCCCACCTGCTAATGCTTGTTAATTCTGAGTAATGTTTTGCTTTGCTGTAACTCGAGCACATGCTGTGTGTCTGTCGTGTCTGACTCTGCGACCGTATGGACTGTCGCCCACCAGGCTTCGCTGTCCATAGGATTCTCCAGGCCAGAAGGTAGCCATTCCCTTCTCCAAAGGATCTTTCTGACCCAGGAATAGAACCTGTGTCCCCTGTGTCTCTTACAGTGGCAGGTGGGTTCTTACCCCAGCACCACCTGGGAAGCCCAACTTGAGCGTGAGGGAGGTAATGATAGCTGTCTCTGTACAACAGATCGCTCTTCCTTTGTGCTCTGCCACTGTCTCTTGACTGCCTGGTTTTTATGTACGTTTTGTAAGATCCTCTTACCTTTTTGCCTAGGTTTGTACTGCTGATGTTGTTCTGTAAATGAGGACTTCTGGGTGTTAGAGAACAAAAACACTGATGGAAAGACCTCAGGAAAGCAGCTAGTCTTACTGAGTTGTTCTAAGGCTACAATGAAAATTTCTACCCTTGAAATTCCTGCTAGACTCAAAGAGGGCCCGCAATTAACATAACAAAGAAACCTGTATGGAAAATGCCCAGTTTCTGTCTTTTCCATTTTGAAAAAACTTTAAAGGGCATGCTTCTCTTCCTTTTTATCCCTGATAAGGCAATTATATTTTGTCTTTCCTTAGGTAAGAAAGCAGCATTATATTTAATTTAGCTTTGACTTTTGTCTTCTGGCTAAGTTGTAGCTCTCCAGGAAAACTTAAAACTGAAATATAAAATATACCTAACTATATCCCTTCCATTGCAGCTGCATTTCTTCATGTTCCAACAGTCATGTAATTAATTTGAGAAATTTCTTCTAATTATAGCCTCAGACTTCCTGGATTTTTTCAGAGTGATGGCTGCCTCTGAGGGTAAGGAGTAGTAAAAATTGATGGGTCTATGTAAGAACAGCGTCTTATTTCATGCTATTCAAAATGTAGCCCATGTGTTGATAGCAGGTAGGTCTTTATTTCAGTTAGGACTGTCATCTGACCTAAACCCAAAGGCTTCCCAGGTGGCTCAGTAGTGAAGAGCCCACCTGCTAATGCTTGTTAATTCTGAGTTTGATTTGCTTTGCTGTAACTCGAGCACATGCTGTGTGTCTGTCGTGTCTGACTCTGCGACCGTATGGACTGTCGCCCACCAGGCTTCGCTGTCCATAGGATTCTCCAGGCCAGAAGGTAGCCATTCCCTTCTCCAAAGGATCTTTCTGACCCAGGAATAGAACCTGTGTCCCCTGTGTCTCTTACAGTGGCAGGTGGGTTCTTACCCCAGCACCACCTGGGAAGCCCAACTTGAGCGTGAGGGAGGTAATGATAGCTGTCTCTGTACAACAGATCGCTCTTCCTTTGTGCTCTGCCACTGTCTCTTGACTGCCTGGTTTTTATGTACGTTTTGTAAGATCCTCTTACCTTTTTGCCTAGGTTTGTACTGCTGATGTTGTTCTGTAAATGAGGACTTCTGGGTGTTAGAGAACAAAAACACTGATGGAAAGACCTCAGGAAAGCAGCTAGTCTTACTGAGTTGTTCTAAGGCTACAATGAAAATTTCTACCCTTGAAATTCCTGCTAGACTCAAAGAGGGCCACGAATTAACATAACAAAGAAACCTGTATGGAAAATGCCCAGTTTCTGTCTTTTCCATTTTGAAAAAACTTTAAAGGGCATGCTTCTCTTCCTTTTTATCCCTGATAAGGCAATTATATTTTGTCTTTCCTTAGGTAAGAAAGCAGCATTATATTTAATTTAGCTTTGACTTTTGTCTTCTGGCTAAGTTGTAGCTCTCCAGGAAAACTTAAAACTGAAATATAAAATATACCTAACTATATCCCTTCCATTGCAGCTGCATTTCTTCATGTTCCAACAGTCATGTAATTAATTTGAGAAATTTCTTCTAATTATAGCCTCAGACTTCCTGGATTTTTTCAGAGTGATGGCTGCCTCTGAGGGTAAGGAGTAGTAAAAATTGATGGGTCTATGTAAGAACAGCGTCTTATTTCATGCTATTCAAAATGTAGCCCATGTGTTGATAGCAGGTAGGAAACTCTCCTGTGAAGTTTCATATAGGAGTGTCAGTTAGGCCTGTATGAATTTTCAAATACAGATGTTCCATTTTGGGATCCAAAAAAACCCAGAATTTCACGTGTAAAATTATAGTCAGAGATTAAAAGTTCAGATGTGGCCCAATGATATAATTTGTATGCTTTGTTTAAGTGTCAAGTGCTGTCCTAGTAAAAGGTAGTGCTTCTTACAAAAAGAAAAAAAAAAGACAGTCACAAGAGTTCCCTGATTGACAAATGAGGACATTAAGGCTTGGGTTTTTTTTTTTGTTTTGTTTTTTAATTAAAAAAAAATATTTATTTATTTACTCATTTTTGGCTATTCTGGTGCCACAGGCTCTTTTCTAGTTGCAGGGAGTGGGGGCTACTCTCTAGTTGAGGTGAGCAGGCCTCTTGTTGCAGTGACTTCTCTTGTTGTGGAACTTGGGCTCTCGGACACATGGACTTCAGTAGTTGTGGCTCTGAGTCTCTATAGAGTACAGGCTCCATAGTTGCGGCTCACAGGCTTAGTTGCTCCACAGTATATAGGATCTTCATGGATTATTTTACAGTAACTTAAACCAAAGCATCTGATACAGGCTGAATGTTTGTGTCTCCTCCACAAATTTATAAGTTGGAACCTAACCCCCAAGGCTAATGTTATTTAGAGACAGGGGTCTTTGGAGGTGATTTGACATGAATTGAAGCTCCTGTAAACGAGACTAGTACCCTTAAAAAAAGAACCTAGAGAACTATGAGAAATAAATGTTTGTTGTTTAAGCCACCCAGTCTCTGTATTCTAGGGTAGCATCCCAAATGGACTAAGAGTATCTGAGTTGGTAAAAGTCAATATTAGAAAATGGTCACTCCAAGGTGTCCTCATGTACCCAGGAATCTACTTAAAACAGGCTGTCTGAAACAAAGACATCTGAACAGTGAAACACTTGTAATTGTTGCCTTAAAAAAAAAAAAAAAAAAAAAAAAACCTTATGTTCAGATATAAAAAAATTGTATAGACACTGCTGCGTTTAAAATGGGTGAGTGTGCAATTCCATAGCACATGGAACTCTGCTGAATGTGAGAATGGGAGTGGAATGGGAGGGTGCTTTTTGGGAGGAGGGATACATGTGTATGTATAATTGAGTCCCTTTGCTGTTCACTTGAAGCTATCACAATTGTTAATCAGCTATATCCCAATACAAAATAAAACGTTCAAAAGAAAAAAAAAACATGTACAGAGATTTATCAGTAAGAATATTCATTTCAGTGTTATGAAATTAGAAACTGCCTTAAGTTTCCAAAAAGGCAACTAACTTTGTTTTTTTCTATGGTCATGATGTGATACTGTGAAGACATTAACAAAGATGATGGAAAAGGTAATTAATGACATGGATATTCATGACATAATATGTTGTCATGAATAGCTCCCAACAAACAAAAGTCTAGGACCAGATGGCTTCACAGGTAAATTCTACCACACATTCAGAGAAAAGTTAACACATATTCTTCTCAAGCTCTTCCAGAAAGTTCCAGAGGAAAGAATGCTTCCAGACTGATTCTATGAAGCCAGTATATCTCTCTGATACAAAAGCAGACAAAAATATCCAAAAAGAAAAACTATAGGGCAATATCACTGGTGAACATAGACACAAAAATCCTCAACATAGTGTTAGCAAGCCAGATCCAGTAATACATTAAAAGGATCATATGCCATGGTCAAATGGGGCTTATCCCAGAATGGTTCAGTATCTGCAGTCAATGTACAGGTTGAAGAATCAAATCATATGATCATTTCAGTAGCTGCAGAAAAAGCTTTTGATGAAACTCAGCATTCATATATGATAAAAAATCTTCCAGAAAGTAGATGTAGAGGGAACACACCAACAAGTCCACAGTTAAAATCGTGCTCAACAGTGAAAAACTGAAAGCATTCCCTGTAAGATCAGGAACAAAACCAGGCAGCCTCCTCTTGCTACTTTTTTTCAATATAGTGTTGGAAGTCCTAGCCTCAGACATCAGAGAAGAAAAAAGGAGCCCAAAATGAAAAGTAAGAAGTGAAACTTACAGTCTGCAGATGTCATGATACAATACGTAGAAAATCCTAAAGACACTACCAGAACATAATTAGAGCTCACTGATGAATTCAGTCAAGTTGTAAGAAACAAAATTGATACTTAAAACTGTTGTGTTTCTATGTGCTATCAGCAGACTATCAGAAATTAAGGAAACAATCCTATTTACGATCACATCAAAAAGAATAAAATATCTAGGAATAAACCTACATAAGGAGGTAAAAGACCTGTACTTGGAAAATTACGACGATGAAAAAAATTGAAGATTACACAAACATGGAAAGACACACCATGTTCTAGGATCTGAAGAATTAATATTGTTAATACTATCCAAGGCAATCTCCAGATTCAGTGCAATCACTATAAGATAACAATGACATCTTTCCCAGGACTAGAGCAAATAAAATAGAGCTGGAGGATTTGTGCTCCCTGAGTCCAACCTATACTACAAAGCTACAGTAATCAAAACAGTATAGCACTGACCCCAAAACAGAAACATAGATCAATGGAACAGAAGGCCTGAAGAGACATTGTCCAAAGAAGACATGCAGATGGGCAACAGGTACATGAAGAAATGCTTAATGTGGCTAATCATCAGAAAAATGTACATCAAAATCACAAGGAGAGAAAAAAAAATCTCAAGGAGATACCACCTCACACCTGTCAGAATGGCTGTCATCAGAAAGACCACAGTTAACAAATGCTGGTGAGACTGTAGACATGAAGGGAGCCTGGTGCACTGTTGCAGCCATTTTGGAAAACTAATGAAGATTCCTCAAAAAACTTAGAACCACCATACAATCCAGCAGTTCCACTCCTGGGCTAAATATCCTAAGAAAGTGAAAATACAAATCCGAAAAAATGCATGCACCCCAATGTTTGTATTAATAGCAGCACTATTTACAATAGCCAAGATATGGAAGCAACTTACGTGTTCATCAACAGATGAGAATGATATATATACTATATGTGTGTGTGTATATATCTATATATATACACACACAGTAGCTACTCAGCCATTAAAAAAATTTAGCCACTTGCAAAAACATGAATGGACTTGGAAGGTATTGTGCTTAGTGAAATAAGTTGGACAGAGAAAATATTGTCATGTTACCACATATATGTGAAATTTAAAAGTAAGACAAGCTAGTGAGTATTAAAAAGGCCACTAGGGAAAAAGCTCACTGATGAATTCAGTCAAGTTGTAAGAAACAAAATTGATACTTAAAACTGTTGTGTTTCTATGTGCTATCAGCAGACTATCAGAAATTAAGGAAACAATCCTATTTACGATCACATCAAAAAGAATAAAATATCTAGGAATAAACCTACATAAGGAGGTAAAAGACCTGTACTTGGAAAATTACGACGATGAAAAAAATTGAAGATTACACAAACATGGAAAGACACACCATGTTCTAGGATCTGAAGAATTAATATTGTTAATACTATCCAAGGCAATCTCCAGATTCAGTGCAATCACTATAAGATAACAATGACATCTTTCCCAGGACTAGAGCAAATAAAATAGAGCTGGAGGATTTGTGCTCCCTGAGTCCAACCTATACTACAAAGCTACAGTAATCAAAACAGTATAGCACTGACCCCAAAACAGAAACATAGATCAATGGAACAGAAGGCCTGAAGAGACATTGTCCAAAGAAGACATGCAGATGGGCAACAGGTACATGAAG
This sequence comes from Tragulus kanchil, assembly GCA_022376925.1. NCBI lineage: Eukaryota > Metazoa > Chordata > Mammalia > Artiodactyla > Tragulidae > Tragulus > Tragulus kanchil. The sequence goes on along the minus strand of JAIOJX010000025.1, from coordinate 156,621,579 downwards.
AAATGCTTAATGTGGCTAATCATCAGAAAAATGTACATCAAAATCACAAGGAGAGAAAAAAAAATCTCAAGGAGATACCACCTCACACCTGTCAGAATGGCTGTCATCAGAAAGACCACAGTTAACAAATGCTGGTGAGACTGTAGACATGAAGGGAGCCTGGTGCACTGTTGCAGCCATTTTGGAAAACTAATGAAGATTCCTCAAAAAACTTAGAACCACCATACAATCCAGCAGTTCCACTCCTGGGCTAAATATCCTAAGAAAGTGAAAATACAAATCCGAAAAAATGCATGCACCCCAATGTTTGTATTAATAGCAGCACTATTTACAATAGCCAAGATATGGAAGCAACTTACGTGTTCATCAACAGATGAGAATGATATATATACTATATGTGTGTGTATATATATCTATATATATACACACACAGTAGCTACTCAGCCATTAAAAAAATTTAGCCACTTGCAAAAACATGAATGGACTTGGAAGGTATTGTGCTTAGTGAAATAAGTTGGACAGAGAAAAATATTGTCATGTTACCACATATATGTGAAATTTAAAAAGTAAGACAAGCTAGTGAGTATTACAACACAGAAACAGATTTTGTTCTCACTACTAGGGAACAAACTAGTATTGATTACCAGCAGGAAGAGGGAGGGGCAACATAGGTATAGGTAATTGTGGTGGTTTAGTAACTAAGTGGTGTCCGACTCTTGAGACCCCATAGACTGTAGCCTGCCAGGCTATACTCTCCATGGGGATTCTCCAGGCAAGAGTGGAAACATAATTGTATAAATCACATAAAATGTATATGATTGTGTTATTAATAAGATCTTGTCTCTTTTTTTGAAATATTATAATTTTAATGAGTTAATATGATAAAGGAAGTGATTGAAAGTGAAAGTTTTAGTCGCTCAGTCGTGCCTGACTCTTTGCAACACCATAGACTGTAGCCCACTGGGCTCCTCTGTCCACGGGATTCTCCAGGCAAGGATACTGGAGTGGGTTGCCCTACCCTTCTCCAGGGGATCTTCCTGACTTAAGTATTGAACTCAGGTCTCCTGCATTGCGGGCAGATTCTTTTCTGTCTGAGGCCCCAGGGAAGCGACTGAAGTTTAACTTTAAATTAAAGCTTTAACTAAAAACATCAGAGTGGAGCCTAATAATTATAGTGAAAATAAAATGAAAGCTAATGCTGACAGAGCCTTTCATTCTTTAAAACTTCTCTTGGTCTGTGTGGTTTGTGGGTTTTATAGCACGGGTGAAATACTAATGTTAGAGGAAGGAGCAGGTGGGTTGCTCACAGTTCTGAGAAAATTTACAGAGGCTGTTCAGTGCTAGAGGAATCTCTGCGCACCTTGCAGAGTGTATCTTAACCAGATGGCCCAACACTTCCCCCTAGTGGTTCGTAGAAAGAATCAGCGGTCTAAAGGGTAAATGTTTGAATATACTTTATTACACGTAGGACTTACAAATTATAATAAAATACTTTTATGCCTGTGGAACTTTATAATTCCTAAGAAACAGCCTCTTTATTGTACAGATGAGAAAACTGAAAGGTTAAATGAATAGCCCTAGATTCCATAACTAGATAGTGATACAGATGCTAGAATGTGAGACTACAGTATCTTTAGCCAACATTATTTCTGCCAGGGTGAGCTCTTAAAAGTTTGAGGGAAAAAATAAAAGGTTGGGGTATTTGTAAAACTCTGTCCTGAGCTGTGGACTCAATTATGCACAGAAAGCACACGTGTGTGCATGCTAAGTCGCATCAGCCATGTCTGACTTTGTGACTCTGTGGACTTCAGCACGCCAGGCTCCTCTGTCCATGGGGTTCTCCAGGCAAGATTACTGGCTTGGTTTCCATACCTTCCTCGAGGGGATCTTTCGACCCAGGGATCGAATCCTAGTCTCTTAGGTCTCTTGCAGTGCAGGTGGGTTCTTTACCACTAGAGCCGCCTAGGAAACCCAGAAAGCCCATAGTTCCTTATTTAAACTGTCCCTTAACTTTGCCTGGTGGTTTATGATAGCTTGGGTGTAGATTTGTGTTTGAATCTTGGGGACTTTGTTTATGTATTCCAGTTAGATAAGATCTGTAGATAATGGATTTAAAACAGTACCCAGATTAGATAACAGTACCCAGATTAGATAACAAGGTAATAACAGTACCTTGTTATTACTGATTAGATAAAGCTGGCACATGAAAGGTTAACTTTCTGGAAATGGAGTCCTTGTCCCTAATAGAAGTGGTAACTGGAAGATCTGTTAATCATATCATTTTTTGCAGATACATTTTCATTGTTAAAAGGTCATGCTGTTTCTTGAGTTAAGGCTTGTTGCAATTATGGGGCTTAGAGTTTCGTTCTCTGCCGATGCCACCAAAGGTAGAATTGTGGCCTTTGTGCTGTACATCTTTCTTGTGGAATAGGCAGCAAGTGAAACCACAAACAGGTTAACGACTGAGATGGAGACAGATAAGCCAATGATTGACAGGGTGTGTCTGTTGACACATCTCTTCTGACAACAGGTAGGATGGGAACACTTCACCTGATTAACTTTCAAGCCTGGACTAGAGGGAGGACTGACCTAGATTTTGAACTGACCTGAATCAATTCAATAGAAATGAGAGATTTAGGATTCATGCCTCTAGGTGGTGCTTCTGACCTACATTTGAATTTGACAGCTTTGTCAGCAGCAGAGGAAAACACTGGGGGCGGCAGTGGGGAGGGAGGTGGGGAAGAGGGGCTTTTGCGGGGGTGAGTGTGTTTTCTACTTTCCAAGCTCTGTGAGGAGGCAATCTGAAAGACCAAAAGGAGTTTGGGTACCCTGTATAGTTACTGTGTTCTCATTTTCCCAGTTCCCTTTATTTTCTAACTTTTTTGAACCAGAGTTCACAAAATTGATACAAATAAGAGTATGAAATTCAAGAAAATCTGGTATTTTAAAATCTCACAATTAACAGTTTATGTTTCTAGGAATGATGAAATGACACTTCCCTGTGTACATTAGCGTGTAATAGTTGTGTAACAAGCATATACAGAAGGCTTTGTGTTAGAATTCTAATCTTTCTCTGTGATGTGTACGTGCAGCCTGTCTTTTCCCCTTCCTTTGCTTTTCATCCCTGCAGTGCATAAAACACCCGTTGTTTTCGACTCATGAAGATTACTGATACCACTTAAGTGTATTTTTCCAGTTGATGTCCATGTATTAGTTTAGAAAGCAAAACTGGAAGCACCTTTAGAGATCAGCAAAGAACAGGTTTTCAGATCTTTGGTTTTTAAGATCAATAACCCTTTCAAACAGGGAGAGTCTGATCACATCTTGGTCACATAATTTTGGTCACATAATCTGTAATTAATACATTCTGGGGCTTCCCTGGTGGCTCAGCTGTAAAGAGTCTGCCTACAATGCAGGAGATGCAGGTTCAGTCCCTGGGTGGGGAAGATCCCCTGGAGAAGGAAATGGCAACCCACTCCAGTATTCTTGCTGGGAGAATTCCATGGACAGAGGAGCCTGGCGGGCTGCAGAAACACAACTTACTCACTGAGCATGCTCGCATGCATGGGTGAAAACCTGGGTCTGCCAGCATCTGGATTGAACTATCTTTTTGCCATACACAATTTTTGAAAAAAAAAAATTTCTTTTAGTAGATTTCAATGATTTCATAGATCCTTTAATTTGGGTTTGTATTTGAACTGACCTGAATCAATTCAATAGAAATGAGAGATTTAGGATTCATGCCTCTAGGTGGTGCTTCTGACCTACATTTGAATTTGACAGCTTTGTCAGCAGCAGAGGAAAACACTGGGGGCGGCAGTGGGGAGGAGGTGGGGAAGAGGGCTTTTGCGGGGGTGAGTGTGTTTTCTACTTTCCAAGCTCTGTGAGGAGGCAATCTGAAAGACCAAAAGGAGTTTGGGTACCCTGTATAGTTACTGTGTTCTCATTTTCCCAGTTCCCTTTATTTTCTAACTTTTTTGAACCAGAGTTCACAAAATTGATACAAATAAGAGTATGAAATTCAAGAAAATCTGGTATTTTAAAATCTCACAATTAACAGTTTATGTTTCTAGGAATGATGAAATGACACTTCCCTGTGTACATTAGCGTGTAATAGTTGTGTAACAAGCATATACAGAAGGCTTTGTGTTAGAATTCTAATCTTTCTCTGTGATGTGTACGTGCAGCCTGTCTTTTCCCCTTCCTTTGCTTTTCATCCCTGCAGTGCATAAAACACCCGTTGTTTTCGACTCATGAAGATTACTGATACCACTTAAGTGTATTTTTCCAGTTGATGTCCATGTATTAGTTTAGAAAGCAAAACTGGAAGCACCTTTAGAGATCAGCAAAGAACAGGTTTTCAGATCTTTGGTTTTTAAGATCAATAACCCTTTCAAACAGGGAGAGTCTGATCACATCTTGGTCACATAATTTTGGTCACATAATCTGTAATTAATACATTCTGGGGCTTCCCTGGTGGCTCAGCTGTAAAGAGTCTGCCTACAATGCAGGAGATGCAGGTTCAGTCCCTGGGGGGGGAAGATCCCTGGAGAAGGAAATGGCAACCCACTCCAGTATTCTTGCTGGGAGAATTCCATGGACAGAGGAGCCTGGCGGGCTGCAGAAACACAACTTACTCACTGAGCATGCTCGCATGCATGGGTGAAAACCTGGGTCTGCCAGCATCTGGATTGAACTATCTTTTTGCCATACACAATTTTTGAAAAAAAAAAATTTCTTTTAGTAGATTTCCAATGATTTCATAGATCCTAATTTGAGATTAGTTTGGGGGTTGTGATACTTTGCTTAATTATGACATTTAAGCCACCCCTAATATCAGGCCACCACTACTTCATAGAAGGAGGAATATTTTAACACCAAATGAGTAAGAGGATTTGATTTCAGAACCAATGGCAATCTTTTAGTAATTTAATTTCATGTAGGAAACTTACTTTCTCACATGATTTCTACATTGTTCATGTCACCTAGGACAAATTAGCTCCTCTTTGTTGGTGGTCTAAGAGGTGCAGTAGAGAATCACTGATCTATGATAATCTCTTCCTTGTTTTGAATGGAGAGACTGAGGCCTAAATCAATTAAGTGGTATGTTCGAGGTCGTATCCAGTGAGTAGCGGAGCACTGAGTTTCCCTTTTTAGTTTCAGTAGTTAGGAACATGAATAGTTTTTTCTCACTCTTTTCAGCTGTTGCTAAATGAAGGACAGACATGAAAGCAAAGAAGCAGCAGTAAATGGCCGGCAGGTAATAGATCCCATAATGAAGTTTTCAGTCCTGTAGCATTGTGGCACTTGAATTTTCTGTCAAGCCCCATTTTGTTTCCTTTTTTCTTTTTATTTTTTTTCTGCTTTGTTTTTGTTTTTCCCCAGCTTTATAGTTAAAACATAAAATTGCATATACTTAAGGTAAACAGCCTAATGATTTGATATATATACAGACAATGCAAAATGATTGGCACAATCACGATAATTAACATATCCATCAATTCCTATAGATACCATTAGTGTGGTTGGGGGAGAGTGGTCCATTTTGTTTCTGAACCCTATTTAGGTATCTGTCACTAGTTATTCAGGAGAAAGAAACAATGTTTACTGAGTATTTGCCCCATAACAGGCACTTTGCTAAGTGTTTTGCATACTTGTGTAAGTTTTGCTTGTCTCACAGCAAAGAGTGAAATCTATATAAATACCTTAAAAATGCCAATGTTTTCCACACCACTGATTTTTATAGTGTTTGATAATTTCTTTAGAAGTACAGAAAAATATCTTCTTGCCAATGGAATTAAATGTATTATTGCCTATATGTGTATACAAATTCTCTCTAGTAGATTTCAATGATTTCATAGATCCTAATTTGAGATTATTGGGTTGTGATACTTTGCTTAATTATGACATTTAAGCCACCCCTAATATCAGGCCACCACTACTTCATAGAAGGAGGAATATTTTAACACCAAATGAGTAAGAGGATTTGATTTCAGAACCAATGGCAATCTTTTAGTAATTTAATTTCATGTAGGAAACTTACTTTCTCACATGATTTCTACATTGTTCATGTCACCTAGGACAAATTAGCTCCTCTTTGTTGGTGGTCTAAGAGGTGCAGTAGAGAATCACTGATCTATGATAATCTCTTCCTTGTTTTGAATGGAGAGACTGAGGCCTAAATCAATTAAGTGGTATGTTCGAGGTCGTATCCAGTGAGTAGCGGAGCACTGAGTTTCCCTTTTTAGTTTCAGTAGTTAGGAACATGAATAGTTTTTTCTCACTCTTTTCAGCTGTTGCTAAATGAAGGACAGACATGAAAGCAAAGAAGCAGCGGTAAATGGCCGGCAGGTAATAGATCCCATAATGAAGTTTTCAGTCCTGTAGCATTGTGGCACTTGAATTTTCTGTCAAGCCCCATTTTGTTTCCTTTTTTCTTTTTATTTTTTTTCTGCTTTGTTTTTGTTTTTCCCCAGCTTTATAGTTAAAACATAAAATTGCATATACTTAAGGTAAACAGCCTAATGATTTGATATATATACAGACAATGCAAAATGATTGGCACAATCACGATAATTAACATATCCATCAATTCCTATAGATACCATTAGTGTGGTTGGGGGAGAGTGGTCCATTTTGTTTCTGAACCCTATTTAGGTATCTGTCACTAGTTATTCAGGAGAAAGAAACAATGTTTACTGAGTATTTGCCCCATAACAGGCACTTTGCTAAGTGTTTTGCATACTTGTGTAAGTTTTGCTTGTCTCACAGCAAAGAGTGAAATCTATATAAATACCTTAAAAATGCCAATGTTTTCCACACCACTGATTTTTATAGTGTTTGATAATTTCTTTAGAAGTACAGAAAAATATCTTCTTGCCAATGGAATTAAATGTATTATTGCCTATATGTGTATACAAATTCTCTCTAGTTGTTTATTTTTACTATACCTGTAGTTGAAGGAGGTTGTTGGGTTTTTTTGTGTTTTTTTTTTTTTTAAAGGAGGGAGTTTTTAGAAGCACCAAGCAATAGAATTGGGGGAGGTAAATAAATTGCAGTGGGCTGCATTTGTATGCAGATTCGTGAAGGGGGAAGGGTAGAAGAGTCTTCGTTGTCATTTCATCTTTTGGAACTATTTCCAATTTAGAAAAAAATGGATGAAAATCCCTTGAGGAACCTGTCTTCACCATATGACCACTAGGGGGCGTTTGACACTGTCAGATTGCAGTGGTTCCATCTCCAGTAAAATTATAGCATCACAGGCTTAGTCGCTTTAGTTGTGTTCAACTCTTTGCCACCCCATGGACTATAGCCCGCCAGGCTCCTCTGTCCCTGAGATTTACCAGGCAAGAATACTGGAGTGGGTTGCCATCTCCTTCTCCACAGCATCATAGGTTTCCTGTAATTATGTCCTTTCACTCTGTCCATCCTTAATTCTTCAGGATAAGTTTACTAGGCAGATATTTTGTTCTTTAATGTGTCTTGACTTCTGACGTGCCAATAAGATTCCATGTAAAATAAATAGTCCTTTTATGTGGTTAGATTATATGTTATATATGAAGTGTTGAACTTTAGTTACCTTGAGAGTGCTTCCTAGGACACTTTCTAGAACCTTCCATCAAGACGATGGTGCAGATTGTTCAAGTTACTGGAATGCCCTTCGGCCTTCCATCTCCAGTTTTCTTGTTCAGTGCCAGCCTGCACTCTACAGCCAAGACCTAAATTCCCCTTTCTCTTTGATGAAATATTTTCTGTCCCCTTGGTTCTCAGAGAACTTTCTTCTAAACTCTTAAAGTATTCTGGTATCAGACTCAGATTCTCTGCTTAGTCTTGTCTTGTTCAACGCCATTCGCTGCTAAAGTGGGGCTTTCTTTCCTCCACCAGGTTGAGAACTCCTGGAGGATAAGCAATTGGAAACTTTCTCCCCAGGCCACGGTGGTACGAGGATGAAACTGCAGTGTCCATAACTCTCCATTTTGTGAGACTTCCAGCTCCACCAGATTCTCTCAAACAAATTCTGCCTAGCATCTGCTCAGGTTTCCTTCCATGCGTTTCTCCATCAGTCAGCGTGGCTGTCAGGAGTCCATGCTCTTTCCTCCCTCCTGCAGTAACGTTGTTGGCCTTGGAGTCTCTGCTGATTTTGTGGCTTATGCCTGCTCTGCCACACTACCATGGCTGCCCCCGGAACAGGCCTTCTGTCTGACTTCCTCAGCAGATGTGGTCCCATTGGCCTCCCTGCCTAGGCCTCTGTGCTACAGAGGTGATCTGAAGGGGGAGGGTTGTTGTAATCCTCCCTTGTGCTATGTTATGTAGCCTGAAACTCAGTACAGTATAGCGCTACATCATCACACCTTACAGAGGTCCTAAAACAATAGGTATTTCAGTGCTTAGTACCCTTTGTTATACCCATAGCCTTAATGAAAAGCCATCTTTTAAATTTGTATCCAATTTACACAATGTGCTCTTACTTTATTTTTACTTTTCAAATTCACATAAGTGAAATTTACATATTTTGTATTTTAGGCCGTTCTGGTTCACCTGCCATTTTAATTATGCTAACTGATAAAATGGGCTGAATTGTCTGTCAATAAAAACGTCTAGTCCTAAAATCTTTTTTTTTATCTAAAATCTTTTATCAGAAGTAATTAGCTGCTAATATCCACTTCCTTCCAACTTTATGGATCTTATTATGTTTGATATTTTTCTTCAGTTAGTTTTTATTATATATGTACATTTCTTCTCAACCTTTTATTTTGTTGAGATTTTGGAATTTATCAGCACAGACTTGTAGATAATAATTATTTAATTTCAGAAAAATCCCCATCTCTCTTTTCATGATGAGGCTGTTCTGGTCTGGGGGACTTAAGCATGAGACTACAGGGGCAGGGGCTGGAAGAGCGTCTCAGACACGACTGACATTGAGCTCTACTCATTTTCTGTTCACCCATCACCTGTAAACACATACATGATGTGAGATTGGTTATTTTATTTGTCAAAAATTAAGTTATTGTAGAAAAGAAGTGGTTTGCTTATTCTCCTATATCCATAGACTGTGGCTTCCTGGAGGATAAGCAATTGGAACCTTTCTCCCCAGGCCACGGTGGTACGAGGATGAAACTGCAGTGTCCATAACTCTCCATTTTGTGAGACTTCCAGCTCCACCAGATTCTCTCAAATTCTGCCTAGCATCTGCTCAGGTTTCCTTCCATGCGTTTCTCCATCAGTCAGCGTGGCTGTCAGGAGTCCATGCTCTTTCCTCCCTCCTGCAGTAACGTTGTTGGCCTTGGAGTCTCTGCTGATTTTGTGGCTTATGCCTGCTCTGCCACACTACCATGGCTGCCCCCGGAACAGGCCTTCTGTCTGACTTCCTCAGCAGATGTGGTCCCATTGGCCTCCCTGCCTAGGCCTCTGTGCTACAGAGGTGATCTGAAGGGGGAGGGTTGTTGTAATCCTCCCTTGTGCTATGTTATGTAGCCTGAAACTCAGTACAGTATAGCGCTACATCATCACACCTTACAGAGGTCCTAAAACAATAGGTATTTCAGTGCTTAGTACCCTTTGTTATACCCATAGCCTTAATGAAAAGCCATCTTTTAAATTTGTATCCAATTTACACAATGTGCTCTTACTTTATTTTTACTTTTCAAATTCACATAAGTGAAATTTACATATTTTGTATTTTAGGCCGTTCTGGTTCACCTGCCATTTTAATTATGCTAACTGATAAAATGGGCTGAATTGTCTGTCAATAAAAACGTCTAGTCCTAAAATCTTTTTTTTTTTTTATCTAAAATCTTTTATCAGAAGTAATTAGCTGCTAATATCCACTTCCTTCCAACTTTATGGATCTTATTATGTTTGATATTTTTCTTCAGTTAGTTTTTATTATATATGTACATTTCTTCTCAACCTTTTATTTTGTTGAGATTTTGGAATTTATCAGCACAGACTTGTAGATAATAATTATTTAATTTCAGAAAAATCCCCATCTCTCTTTTCATGATGAGGCTGTTCTGGTCTGGGGGACTTAAGCATGAGACTACAGGGGCAGGGGCTGGAAGAGCGTCTCAGACACGACTGACATTGAGCTCTACTCATTTTCTGTTCACCCATCACCTGTAAACACATACATGATGTGAGATTGGTTATTTTATTTGTCAAAAATTAAGTTATTGTAGAAAAGAAGTGGTTTGCTTATTCTCCTATATCCATAGACTGTGGCTTCTGTCTGCTACTCTCTCACAGGTTTTTATTAGAGTAGATGACTTCTTTTCCAGGAAGCTCTCCCATTCCCCTACAAATTATACCCTAGACTGAATTCAGGTTCCCTCTCTTAAGATCCCAGGTATGTAAGAGTCCTAGAATGTGACCTTTCAAGATGACGTCTATATCACATATATTGGAGCTCCTCAGTATGACTCCCAGGTTGAGTTATCAGTAGGCAGAAGCTATAGGAAGTTGGATTTGGAATCAGTGTAAAGAAGAATTTTGAATAAATTATGTCCCAACCTAGGATAGGCTTCTTTGAACCCTTATATTCTTATCATTGGAGGCATCTGAAAAGTGACTGAATATTCATTCAGTGAATGTTTCGAAAGGGAGTCAGGTTATCAAGGGAAGTAATTCAACTGGATAGAAGTCTCATCCTGTCCTGAGAGTCTATGGTTATACTCCTTGGAATCTCCCACAGTGAACAGTTAGGTGCCTTATTACAAGTGAGCAGGAAGGCAAAATTAATAACCTGAAAGTAATCAGCAGCAAAACTTCATTGTTATAGGAAGCACAGAAATAAACAAGCATGATGGAATCTGGCCCAGACTGTTTCTTGGGGATAGAGAGCTCATGGAAACTGTAAACGAATGCTACTGCTGATGTTGATAATGTTCAAAAAGCAAAATTCAGCTGAGTAGTTTAAAGATCAAATGGCTTTTATTCAGGAATTCATGCGTTGGGTAGAATTTCCCCTAAGAGAGAAAAGGAACTCCCAGGAACTGTACAAAAATGAAAGATTTTAAAGGCAGAAGGGGGACAACCCAGAGGAACAGGGTGGGGAGGGAGTGGGGAAGGATCCAGGATCGGGGGGTGTACACATGTGTACCCGTGATAGACTCATGTTGATTATGGCACAAACCATCGCAATATTGTAAAAATAATTGTCATCCAATTAAAATAAATAAAATTTAATAATTCAAAAAAGACAGAAAGGGGATGGGACAAGAAAGTCATTGAGCTCTACTCATTTTCTGTTCACCCATCACCTGTAAACACATACATGATGTGAGATTGGTTATTTTATTTGTCAAAAATTAAGTTATTGTAGAAAAGAAGTGGTTTGCTTATTCTCCTATATCCATAGACTGTGGCTTCTGTCTGCTACTCTCTCACAGGTTTTTATTAGAGTAGATGACTTCTTTTCCAGGAAGCTCTCCCATTCCCCTACAAATTATACCCTAGACTGAATTCAGGTTCCCTCTCTTAAGATCCCAGGTATGTAAGAGTCCTAGAATGTGACCTTTCAAGATGACGTCTATATCACATATATTGGAGCTCCTCAGTATGACTCCCAGGTTGAGTTATCAGTAGGCAGAAGCTATAGGAAGTTGGATTTGGAATCAGTGTAAAGAAGAATTTTGAATAAATTATGTCCCAACCTAGGATAGGCTTCTTTGAACCCTTATATTCTTATCATTGGAGGCATCTGAAAAGTGACTGAATATTCATTCAGTGAATGTTTCGAAAGGGAGTCAGGTTATCAAGGGAAGTAATTCAACTGGATAGAAGTCTCATCCTGTCCTGAGAGTCTATGGTTATACTCCTTGGAATCTCCCACAGTGAACAGTTAGGTGCCTTATTACAAGTGAGCAGGAAGGCAAAATTAATAACCTGAAAGTAATCAGCAGCAAAACTTCATTGTTATAGGAAGCACAGAAATAAACAAGCATGATGGAATCTGGCCCAGACTGTTTCTTGGGGATAGAGAGCTCATGGAAACTGTAAACGAATGCTACTGCTGATGTTGATAATGTTCAAAAAGCAAAATTCAGCTGAGTAGTTTAAAGATCAAATGGCTTTTATTCAGGAATTCATGCGTTGGGTAGAATTTCCCCTAAGAGAGAGAAAGGAACTCCCAGGAACTGTACAAAAATGAAAGATTTTAAAGGCAGAAGGGGGACAACCCAGAGGAACAGGGTGGGGAGGGAGTGGGGAAGGATCCAGGATCGGGGGGTGTACACATGTGTACCCGTGATAGACTCATGTTGATTATGGCACAAACCATCGCAATATTGTAAAAATAATTGTCATCCAATTAAAATAAATAAAATTTAATAATTCAAAAAAGACAGAAAGGGGATGGGACAAGAAAGTCATAAAGAAAAGAAAGAATTTTTCTTTCCCTGGCAAAATCACCTTCCTTTGGGGAACCAGTGAGGTCTCTCATGCAGATTACCTCACGGGTGCTAATCAGACAATTCCAGGTGGACTGGCTAAAGGTCACATTCCTGAGAGAGGCTGAAACTGAGCCTTGGTTTGCTCACACGGGGCTCAGCACAAGTGACTCCATTTGGGGCTTGTTATTTTTTTTTTTGAACAATACTAGTCATAGTAACCATGATGATAACTACCCCTACATACTGACAGTCTATAGCGAGCATTTTGTCCATGATGTTTTATTTATAGTTCACAAGCAGTCTGTGAAATAGACATCATTTGCCCTTTTTATGAACTGGTGTCCCATTGTTAAAAAAACTGGGTAAATTAGAGCTTTTCAAGGATCGTGTCTACAAATCAGTTGTAGGAATGCCCACATGTGATCCTCTTTGCCCTGGAGGTGGGTAGGAAGAGCATGAAACACCTGGATTTCCAGGCCTTTCACCTTTGACTAAGTCCTACTTCACCACACTGTTCTGGAGAAATATAATTCTCTGTGCCTGTCAAGATGTGAACATTGGGAAGGGCATCTAGTTGCCTAGCCAAGGTAAAAAGATTCGACAGGGCCAAATTAGAGAGCCAAACCAAGGCCTGTATGATGCCAAAGCTCATTTTCTTTCCACTGTACCTCACTGTCTTTAAAGATCTGAGAAGTGATGTTTCAGAGATGTCAAGTCCTTCAGATGGAAGCATAAGAAGGTATTAAGGTGGCTAATTATGTAATATGTGTTTCAGATAGAGGATATAGATCAGAATGCTTCAGCACCTCAGGAGCTGGATGTGAGGTACACTAGTGTGAGGCTGAGACGGAGAGCTCTGCGGTCAGCTTGCCTGGGTTTAAAACCAGAGTCCATCACTCACCAACTGACTTACTTGGGGAAATTACCCTGCTTCTCTGTGCCTCAGGCTTTTCATTTGCCAAATAAAGATTAATGGACTGAATGTCAACAAATATTTGCTGAGAGATTTCTGTGTGTTAGGCACTGCTTTAGGATCTGAAAATGCATCAGTGAGTACACTGCTTGATTTTGAGTTTATCTTACTAGGATTTCTTGAGCTTCTTGGATGAATAGATCACTTTTTCCCTCAACTTTATTGAGATGTAATTGAATATCACATTATATAATTTTAAGGTATACAATGTTGATTTGATAAGTTTATCTATTACAATGTGATTATCATGGTAACATTAGCTAACACATGCATCACATCACATAATTACTATTTCTCTTTTATGGTGACAACATTTAAGATCTATTCTCTTAGCAACTTTCAGTTACTAAGTATAGTACAGTATTATATTTTACAGTGTTATATTGTACTTATGCTACAATATATATGTGATATCCATATGTAAGTGACATCATACAGTATTTGCCTTTCTCTCTCTGACATTTCACTTAGTTAATGTCCTCAGGGACCATCAGTGTAGCTGCAAATGCCAGAATTGTTCTTTCTTGTGGCTGAATAATATTTTATTGCATATATATTTACCACTTTTTTTAACCATTTATCCATTAACGGTTTACTTCCATAGCTTGCCTATTACAAATAATGTTGAAATGAACATGAAGGCTCATATATGTCTGAGATCCTGTTTTACTTCCTTTGGGATATAAAAATTTTTCTGTAGTTTTAAAAAGTTTTATCTGCCTAGGCAAAGGTATAAGGTGTAATTATGTAATCAATTTTTCTTTCCACTGTACCTCACTGTCTTTAAAGATCTGAGAAGTGATGTTTCAGAGATGTCAAGTCCTTCAGATGGAAGCATAAGAAGGTATTAAGGTGGCTAATTATGTAATATGTGTTTCAGATAGAGGATATAGATCAGAATGCTTCAGCACCTCAGGAGCTGGATGTGAGGTACACTAGTGTGAGGCTGAGACGGAGAGCTCTGCGGTCAGCTTGCCTGGGTTTAAAACCAGAGTCCATCACTCACCAACTGACTTACTTGGGGAAATTACCCTGCTTCTCTGTGCCTCAGGCTTTTCATTTGCCAAATAAAGATTAATGGACTGAATGTCAACAAATATTTGCTGAGAGATTTCTGTGTGTTAGGCACTGCTTTAGGATCTGAAAATGCATCAGTGAGTACACTGCTTGATTTTGAGTTTATCTTACTAGGATTTCTTGAGCTTCTTGGATGAATAGATCACTTTTTCCCTCAACTTTATTGAGATGTAATTGAATATCACATTATATAATTTTAAGGTATACAATGTTGATTTGATAAGTTTATCTATTACAATGTGATTATCATGGTAACATTAGCTAACACATGCATCACATCACATAATTACTATTTCTCTTTTATGGTGACAACATTTAAGATCTATTCTCTTAGCAACTTTCAGTTACTAAGTATAGTACAGTATTATATTTTACAGTGTTATATTGTACTTATGCTACAATATATATGTGATATCCATATGTAAGTGACATCATACAGTATTTGCCTTTCTCTCTCTGACATTTCACTTAGTTAATGTCCTCAGGGACCATCAGTGTAGCTGCAAATGCCAGAATTGTTCTTTCTTGTGGCTGAATAATATTTTATTGCATATATATTTACCACTTTTTTTAACCATTTATCCATTAACGGTTTACTTCCATAGCTTGCCTATTACAAATAATGTTGAAATGAACATGAAGGCTCATATATGTCTGAGATCCTGTTTTTACTTCCTTTGGGTATAGTTCAAAGAAGGATTGCTGGATCATATGGTAGTTTTTAAAAAATTTTTATGGAACCTCCATACTGTTTTCCATAGTGTCTGTATCAATTTACATTCCTGTCAACAGTGTATGAGTGTTCTCTTTTCTCCACATCCCAACAACACTTGGTATCTCTTGTCTTTTTGATGATATCCATTCTAACAGGTGTGAGGGGATATTTTACTGTGGTTTTAATTTACATTTCCTTGATGATTACTGATAGCGCCTTTGCCTAAGTTCATGTCCATTGTATTGGTGATGCCATTTTTTGGTCTAAATAATCTTTATTGCCTGTTTTCTGATTCTTTCTGCTGCCAGTTCTGCTATGAGGAAGCTGCAGAGAGTAATGTTGGGGTGGGTATTACTTATCTAGAATCGATATGGAAGGCCTCTGTGAAGGTGACATTTGACTTGAGACTTGACCATGGTTAGATAAATGCTTCCTAAAGAGGGTGGGCTGTTCTCAGACTGAATTGTAGATTCTTATTCCATAGATTGGATTGATCCTTCCCTGAGGATCTCCATAAGCAAATGCATTTGATGGAAATTTCTGTGCCCCTACTTGAGCACTCCAGATATGCAGTACAAATAAATGTTCTAGTTCTGACGGTTTTATTTTTGTTTTTAAATAGCTTATTGCTGATTGTTTTAAAATTCCTTGCATTTGCAAAGGAACCTTTATTATTTAGGCAGACTTGATTTTTTTTTTTTTTTTTTTATGGATAAGTGGGAGGACTTAATTACAGTTTCAACACACATTGGCATGCCTGGAATAATTCAGAAGGAAGTCAAAGAATTTTGAGAATTTAAGCCAAGATACTTATTCCATCTTAATAATGTTATCACTTGATGTTTATTTTACCACTAAATATTCCCATATGTATCAGGTAATTGGGCTTTATTCTATGGCCTGGAAGCCAAAATTCCTGCACTTGGTGAAACCAGTTGAAAAAAAAATGAATTCCAAAGATGGAATCTCTCCATGGAAAATGTGTTGCTTCCAGCCCTTGGTATTCACACCTAAGGCCTGTTGGCAGCTGTTCTTTGGCCAGCTGAAACAAACATGCTGCTACATAATGGTAGTTTCTATGGAAACCTGAACCCAAATGATACTGGGGTTTTGATGATCAAAGGCAAAACCCTGAATTGTTTGGAGAGCCCAATGATGGTTTCAGAACTTTATTGTTCTCCATAGAAAACACTATAGCCAAGACTTTGAAATGTTTTCTTCTCCGGGTACATTAGAGCCATGTTCACATGATATAAGTCTGCAGTTTGCTTGTGAATTTATCTGTTCTAATTATTTAACCAGCTACTTTACACAATGTATTTCTGCCATAAAGAAAATTTATCTTCCATTTTTCCCTTTCTCACCTTTATTTTAATAAATATGTGAACCCATAAGGCACACAGAATATGCTGAACTTGTATATTTGGTAGCAGATAATATTCATCCTTCTCATAAATCATGAATAATTTATTCAGTGTATCATTTTTTTCACAGACTTTAAAAATATATATGCAAATGACCACATTGCCAGATGCACACACAGCTGAATTGCATTTGTGCCCACAGATCTTTGACCTACAATAAAGTCTCCTTACGCAGTGTAGTCTTTAAACTGATTCCTTGTTTAGTGTTTATGACTCAGACCTGGTTATCGCAACCTTAGCAGAAATTAAAGAACAAGAAAATATTTTCCCATGAATGTATCTTCCCAAGAGTAAGTTTTGTGTTTCTTTTGTGGATCTTATGTTTCTTCTAACAAGTCTCTATTTTATCAAACTCTGATGAATGACAATGGGACATATTCTTCCTTGTTGATAGATATTGTCAAGATAAAGTATCTGAATCTATGTGCTTATCTGTGGGCATTTGTACTCTTGGTTTCAGGGCTGTTGTAGAGTTGGCTGGATATATGATATATGGTTAGTTACAGTATTTAAATGCATCACATTCAACATGAAGTAATGAAATGAAGACTAGGTGTGTAACACCAAGATTTATAGTTAATCTATGTGCATGAAATACAGAGAACAGGAATGGTACAATTTAACTTTCATGCCTTCTCAGAAATAGGTAGTAGTAAAGCTACCCAGACTTTATTTACTGGAGTCTAGTTTTTGCAGCATTCCTGTAGGAAGAAGTTACTTTTTTCCACCTTACAGAAGCACACCTCTTCTCCTTCTCTTTGGGGCAGTCTCATTTTGTCTCAGCTCCATTTCCAGAGGTGGGGGTTCTACATATTCCCTTTACTTCTCACTCTTGCTTTTATCCCTCATCTGTAGAGAATCAGGTGTTCATTTGCCAGAATCTTCTCTCATTATAAGTCTACTTTCTCCTTCCCCTACCACAAAGAAAGGACATTTGATTCAGGATTGTGATATACCTTAATCTGGAGTTTTAACTTTCGGAATTTCTGAAAAGGTGTTAGCATTTGCCATTTAATATACAGAAAAATCATGGACCAGCTACTTTACACGATGTATTTCTGCCATAAAGAAAATTTATCTTCCATTTTTCCCTTTCTCACCTTTATTTTAATAAATATGTGAACCCATAAGGCACACAGAATATGCTGAACTTGTATATTTGGTAGCAGATAATATTCATCCTTCTCATAAATCATGAATAATTTATTCAGTGTATCATTTTTTTCACAGACTTTAAAAATATATATGCAAATGACCACATTGCCAGATGCACACACAGCTGAATTGCATTTGTGCCCACAGATCTTTGACCTACAATAAAGTCTCCTTACGCAGTGTAGTCTTTAAACTGATTCCTTGTTTAGTGTTTATGACTCAGACCTGGTTATCGCAACCTTAGCAGAAATTAAAGAACAAGAAAATATTTTCCCATGAATGTATCTTCCCAAGAGTAAGTTTTGTGTTTCTTTTGTGGATCTTATGTTTCTTCTAACAAGTCTCTATTTTATCAAACTCTGATGAATGACAATGGGACATATTCTTCCTTGTTGATAGATATTGTCAAGATAAAGTATCTGAATCTATGTGCTTATCTGTGGGCATTTGTACTCTTGGTTTCAGGGCTGTTGTAGAGTTGGCTGGATATATGATATATGGTTAGTTACAGTATTTAAATGCATCACATTCAACATGAAGTAATGAAATGAAGACTAGGTGTGTAACACCAAGATTTATAGTTAATCTATGTGCATGAAATACAGAGAACAGGAATGGTACAATTTAACTTTCATGCCTTCTCAGAAATAGGTAGTAGTAAAGCTACCCAGACTTTATTTACTGGAGTCTAGTTTTTGCAGCATTCCTGTAGGAAGAAGTTACTTTTTTCCACCTTACAGAAGCACACCTCTTCTCCTTCTCTTTGGGGCAGTCTCATTTTGTCTCAGCTCCATTTCCAGAGGTGGGGGTTCTACATATTCCCTTTACTTCTCACTCTTGCTTTTATCCCTCATCTGTAGAGAATCAGGTGTTCATTTGCCAGAATCTTCTCTCATTATAAGTCTACTTTCTCCTTCCCCTACCACAAAGAAAGGACATTTGATTCAGGATTGTGATATACCTTAATCTGGAGTTTTAACTTCTTTCTGTGTGTTAGATTTCAATAGTGATTTATAACTGGGGTTAAAGTCAAACTGACAAATAGCCTATTTGCCATTTAATATACAGAATCATAGGATGCAGGTATAGGAGGACTGTTTGGGGAGTGTTTATCAGTATTTTACCATCATTTTCCACTAAGGGATTTCTAACAGAAGAAAAAGAACCTATTTACTAGATGTCCGGGCAAATAGAGGTAATTCCACTCATAATAAGTGTAATAGGTCCTTCAAGCCTGCAATTTCATCTTTGAAAAATTCTGGAACTTCAAAATTAACTTCAAGTTATATCTTTTTCTTTTAACTTTTTATTTTGTATTGGGGTATTGCCGATTAACAATGTTGTGATAGTTTCAGGTGAGCTGTGAAGTGACTCGACCATGCATATACATGTATCCATTCTCCCCCAAACTCCCCTCCAGGTTAGGCTGTCACAAAATATTGAGCAGAGTTCCATGTGCTACCTGTTGGTTATCCCTTTTAAGTATAACAGTGTGTACAGGCAGCCATAAGTTTGTTCTCTGATCTGTTGAGTCCCTTCCCATTTTGTAAGTTTATTTGCGTAATTTCTCTTTACATTCCACATATAAGGGATATCCTATAATATTTCTCATTATCTGCCTGACTCACTTCATTCAATATGACAGTCTTTAGGTCCATCCCCAAATTATGTCTTTACTGAAAATCTGATGGGCAGAGGAGTCTGGCAGGCTACAGTCCATGGGCTGCAAAGAGTCGGACACAGCTGAGCGTCTGAGTGAGCGTATTTAAATTATCAACAAGTACAGTGGTCCCTGTCCTTCTTCTTTATGTGGCATTTAGCACATGTTCAATAGAAAAAAAATAAACCAGACAATTATATCCTGTAGTAAATGAATGAACTGACAGCAGGAAATGCAAGGAGATTTGCTTAAAATCACCATGATAGAATCGGCTGAGAGTTGAGGGCCAGTGACTTCCAGCTCAGTGACTTTCCCATCAAACTCTGACATATGTTTCAGCCTGACATCTTTTCTACACAGGTTTTTGGAAACTGAGGTTTCTGGAGGTCAGGAAAATCTGGAACATGACTGACACCATTTAACCTGTAAGTAAATACAAGCAAACCTAGAAAATTGCTGTGAGAGTAATGCATGTCTGCATATGCATCTGACAGCAGCCTAGCTCAGAAGGGGAGCTGTGGGGACGTGTGTGTGTGTGTGTGTGTGTGTGTGTGTGAGACGGTGGATAAATGAGGACTGAGTGGTCATAGTGGCAGTAGTGGTGTGTAGCTTTCAACAGTACATCATCATATTTTCCCCTTTTCGGAAACCACAGCTCTTTCCTGAAGCCCATTGGTCTGGTTCAGGCTGCTGGAGGGAAGCATCATTTAGTGAATGCTGTAGAAGCTGATTCTTGTGGAACCTATGAGAGTTAAATCTTTTTTCTTTTTTTTGCCATTTTTTTTTATTTTGCTTTTTTTGCTTTTACAGAGTTTTATTGTTTACAGATATGTATAATCCCAGATTAGTCATACGTATATTCCATTCCCCCCATCCCACCCCTCCAGGCCATCACAAAGCCCCTATGTAAGATCCTTTAACCCACAGCACATTGACAATAGTTATCTCTTTTACATATGATAGTATAGGGCTCCATGTTCCTCTTTCCCTATCACTCACCCACTCTTCCCTCTCCCCAGTGCCCATAAGTCTGTTCTCTATGTTTTTTCCATCAATGCTCTGCATGTGTATTTATCAGTATGATCTTAGTAGATTCCATATATATGTGTTAGTGTGCTGTACTTGTCCTCCTCTTTTCAACTTGCTTCGCTTTGTATAATAGGTTCTAGATTCATACATCTCATTAGGATTGAATCTTCTGCATTTCTTTTTGCGACTGAGAAGTACTCCTTCGATATATGTACAAGAGCTTCTTTATCCATTCATTCGTTGAAGGATATCTAGGTTGCTTCCATGATCTAGGTATTGTAAAGAGTGCTACAGTGAACATTGGGGTCCAGGTGTCTCTTTCAATTTTGATTTCATCAGGGCTTTTTTCAGTTTTTTTTCATTTCCCATCAAACTCTGACATATGTTTCAGCCTGACATCTTTTCTACACAGGTTTTTGGAAACTGAGGTTTCTGGAGGTCAGGAAAATCTGGAACATGACTGACACCATTTAACCTGTAAGTAAATACAAGCAAACCTAGAAAATTGCTGTGAGAGTAATGCATGTCTGCATATGCATCTGACAGCAGCCTAGCTCAGAAGGGGAGCTGTGGGGACGTGTGTGTGTGTGTGTGTGTGTGTGTGTGTGAGACGGTGGATAAATGAGGACTGAGTGGTCATAGTGGCAGTAGTGGTGTGTAGCTTTCAACAGTACATCATCATATTTTCCCCTTTTCGGAAACCACAGCTCTTTCCTGAAGCCCATTGGTCTGGTTCAGGCTGCTGGAGGGAAGCATCATTTAGTGAATGCTGTAGAAGCTGATTCTTGTGGAACCTATGAGAGTTAAATCTTTTTTCTTTTTTTTGCCATTTTTTTTTTATTTTGCTTTTTTTGCTTTTACAGAGTTTTATTGTTTACAGATATGTATAATCCCAGATTAGTCATACGTATATTCCATTCCCCCCATCCCACCCCTCCAGGCCATCACAAAGCCCCTATGTAAGATCCTTTAACCCACAGCACATTGACAATAGTTATCTCTTTTACATATGATAGTATAGGGCTCCATGTTCCTCTTTCCCTATCACTCACCCACTCTTCCCTCTCCCCAGTGCCCATAAGTCTGTTCTCTATGTTTTTTCCATCAATGCTCTGCATGTGTATTTATCAGTATGATCTTAGTAGATTCCATATATATGTGTTAGTGTGCTGTACTTGTCCTCCTCTTTTCAACTTGCTTCGCTTTGTATAATAGGTTCTAGATTCATACATCTCATTAGGATTGAATCTTCTGCATTTCTTTTTGCGACTGAGAAGTACTCCTTCGTATATATGTACAAGAGCTTCTTTATCCATTCATTCGTTGAAGGATATCTAGGTTGCTTCCATGATCTAGGTATTGTAAAGAGTGCTACAGTGAACATTGGGGTCCAGGTGTCTCTTTCAATTTTGATTTCATCAGGGTATAAACCTATTTGTGTGATTGCTAGATCTTCTATTCTTACTTTTTTGAGGAATCCCTATACTGTCTTCCACAGTGGTTGTATCAATTTACATTCCCACCAACAATGCAAGAGTGCTCCCTTTTCTCTGCACCCTCTGCAGAAATTATTATCTGCAGATTTTTTGATGATGGCCATTCTGACTAGTGCGAGATGATATCTCATTGTAGTTTTGATTTGCATTTCTCTAAAAAGAAGTAACATTGAGTATCTTCTCATGTGATTTTTGGTGATCTGTATGTCTTCTTTGGAGAGGTATCTGTTTAGGTCTTTTTCCCATTTTTTGATTGGTTTGTTTGTTATTTCAGTGTTGAGTTGTCTGAGCTACTTGTATATTTTGGAAATTAATTCTTTGTTGATTATTTTATTTGCTATTATTTTCTCCCATTCTGTGGGTTGTCTGTTCACCTTGTTTGTAGTTTTTTGGCTGTGCAAAAGCTTTTAAGTTTCATTAGGTCTCACATATTTATTTTTGTTTTTATTGCCGTTATTCTAGAGGGCAGATTATAGAAGATCTTGCTTTGATGTATGTCATTGAGTGTTTTGCCTGTATTCTCCTCTAAGAGTTTCATGGTTTCTGGTTTTACATTTAGGTCTTTAATCCATTTTGAGTTTATTTTTGTGTATGGTGTCAGAGAATGTTCCAGCTTCACTTTTTCACACGTAGGTATCCAATTTTCCCAGCACCATTTGTTGAAGAGGCTCTCTTTGTCCCATTTTGTATTTTTGCCTCCTTAGTCTGTTCTCTATGTTTTTTCCATCAATGCTCTGCATGTGTATTTATCAGTATGATCTTAGTAGATTCCATATATATGTGTTAGTGTGCTGTACTTGTCCTCCTCTTTTCAACTTGCTTCGCTTTGTATAAT
Source organism: Tragulus kanchil (assembly GCA_022376925.1). NCBI lineage: Eukaryota > Metazoa > Chordata > Mammalia > Artiodactyla > Tragulidae > Tragulus > Tragulus kanchil. The sequence continues at coordinate 156,598,826 of JAIOJX010000025.1, read as the reverse complement.
AGGTTCTAGATTCATACATCTCATTAGGATTGAATCTTCTGCATTTCTTTTTGCGACTGAGAAGTACTCCTTCGTATATATGTACAAGAGCTTCTTTATCCATTCATTCGTTGAAGGATATCTAGGTTGCTTCCATGATCTAGGTATTGTAAAGAGTGCTACAGTGAACATTGGGGTCCAGGTGTCTCTTTCAATTTTGATTTCATCAGGGTATAAACCTATTTGTGTGATTGCTAGATCTTCTATTCTTACTTTTTTGAGGAATCCCTATACTGTCTTCCACAGTGGTTGTATCAATTTACATTCCCACCAACAATGCAAGAGTGCTCCCTTTTCTCTGCACCCTCTGCAGAAATTATTATCTGCAGATTTTTTGATGATGGCCATTCTGACTAGTGCGAGATGATATCTCATTGTAGTTTTGATTTGCATTTCTCTAAAAAGAAGTAACATTGAGTATCTTCTCATGTGATTTTTGGTGATCTGTATGTCTTCTTTGGAGAGGTATCTGTTTAGGTCTTTTTCCCATTTTTTGATTGGTTTGTTTGTTATTTCAGTGTTGAGTTGTCTGAGCTACTTGTATATTTTGGAAATTAATTCTTTGTTGATTATTTTATTTGCTATTATTTTCTCCCATTCTGTGGGTTGTCTGTTCACCTTGTTTGTAGTTTTTTGGCTGTGCAAAAGCTTTTAAGTTTCATTAGGTCTCACATATTTATTTTTGTTTTTATTGCCGTTATTCTAGAGGGCAGATTATAGAAGATCTTGCTTTGATGTATGTCATTGAGTGTTTTGCCTGTATTCTCCTCTAAGAGTTTCATGGTTTCTGGTTTTACATTTAGGTCTTTAATCCATTTTGAGTTTATTTTTGTGTATGGTGTCAGAGAATGTTCCAGCTTCACTTTTTCACACGTAGGTATCCAATTTTCCCAGCACCATTTGTTGAAGAGGCTCTCTTTGTCCCATTTTGTATTTTTGCCTCCTTAGTCAAAAATAACGTGCCCATAGCTGCGTGGGTTTATCTCTGGATTCTCTCTCCTGTTCCATTGGTCTATATTTCTGTTTTTGTGCCAGTACTATACTGTCTTGATGACTGTTGCTTTGTAGTATAGTCTGAAGGTAGGAAGGCTGATCCCTCCAGCTCCACATTCTTCTTTCTCAGGATTGCTTTGGGTATTCAGGGTCTTTAGTGTTTCCATATGAACTGTGTTATTTTTTTGGTCTAGTTCTGTGAAGAATGTCATTAGTAATTTTCAGATTGAGTCTTTACATGATATTTGGTAGTATGGTCATATTCACGATGTTGATTCTTCAGATATAGGAACATGGAATATCTCTCCATATGTTATGTCATCTTTGATTTCCTTTATTAGTGTCTTATAATTTTCTGTGTACAGTTCTTTTGTCTCTCTAGGAAGGTTTATTCCTAGATATTTTATTCTTTTGGTTGCAGTGGTGAATGGGATTGTATCCTTGATTTATCTTTCTGATTTTTCAATGTTTGTATATAGAAATGTGAATGATTTCGGTGTATTGATTTTGTATCCCACAACTTTGATGAATTCATTGGTTAGCTCTAGTAGTTTTCTAATAGTGTCTTTGAGGTTTTCTATGTATCGTATCATGTCATCTGCAAATAGAGTTTTACTTCTTTTCCAATCTGATTCCTTTCATATCTTTTTATTATCTTATTGTTGTTACTAGAACTTCCAGGACTATGTTGAATAATAGTGGTGAAAGTGGTCACCCCTGTCTTGTTCCTGATCTTAGAGGGAATGCTTTCAGTTTTTCACCATCGAGAATAATGTTCACTGTGGGCTTCTCATACATGGCTGTCACTATGTTGAGGTAGATTCCTTCAATGCCCATTTTTTGAAGAGTTTTTTTTTTTTTTGTCATAAATTGGTATTGAATTTTGTCAAAGGTTGTGTGTTTCATCTATTGAGATTTTTATGTAATTTTTGTCTTTTAGTTTGTTGATATGCTGATCACATAATTGGTATTGAATTTGTGGAAAAGTTTTTTTCACACGTAGGTATCCAATTTTCCCAGCACCATTTGTTGAAGAGGCTCTCTTTGTCCCATTTTGTATTTTTGCCTCCTTAGTCAAAATAACGTGCCCATAGCTGCGTGGGTTTATCTCTGGATTCTCTCTCCTGTTCCATTGGTCTATATTTCTGTTTTTGTGCCAGTACTATACTGTCTTGATGACTGTTGCTTTGTAGTATAGTCTGAAGGTAGGAAGACTGATCCCTCCAGCTCCACATTCTTCTTTCTCAGGATTGCTTTGGGTATTCAGGGTCTTTAGTGTTTCCATATGAACTGTGTTATTTTTTTGGTCTAGTTCTGTGAAGAATGTCATTAGTAATTTTCAGATTGAGTCTTTACATGATATTTGGTAGTATGGTCATATTCACGATGTTGATTCTTCAGATATAGGAACATGGAATATCTCTCCATATGTTATGTCATCTTTGATTTCCTTTATTAGTGTCTTATAATTTTCTGTGTACAGTTCTTTTGTCTCTCTAGGAAGGTTTATTCCTAGATATTTTATTCTTTTGGTTGCAGTGGTGAATGGGATTGTATCCTTGATTTATCTTTCTGATTTTTCAATGTTTGTATATAGAAATGTGAATGATTTCGGTGTATTGATTTTGTATCCCACAACTTTGATGAATTCATTGGTTAGCTCTAGTAGTTTTCTAATAGTGTCTTTGAGGTTTTCTATGTATCGTATCATGTCATCTGCAAATAGAGTTTTACTTCTTTTCCAATCTGATTCCTTTCATATCTTTTTATTATCTTATTGTTGTTACTAGAACTTCCAGGACTATGTTGAATAATAGTGGTGAAAGTGGTCACCCCTGTCTTGTTCCTGATCTTAGAGGGAATGCTTTCAGTTTTTCACCATCGAGAATAATGTTCACTGTGGGCTTCTCATACATGGCTGTCACTATGTTGAGGTAGATTCCTTCAATGCCCATTTTTTGAAGAGTTTTTTTTTTTTTTGTCATAAATTGGTATTGAATTTTGTCAAAGGTTTTTTTCTGCATCTATTGAGATTATCATGTAATTTTTGTCTTTCAGTTTGTTGATATGCTGATCACATTGATTGATTTGTGGATATTGAGGAATCTTTGCATGCTTGGGATAAACCCAATTTGATCATGATGTATGAGTTTTTTGATGTGTTGCTGAATTTTGTTGAGGATTTTTGTGTCTAAATTCATCAGCAATATTGGCCTATAATTTTTTGTGTTGTCTTTACCTGGTTTTAGTATCAGCATGATGGTGACCTCATGGTGGCCTCATAGAATTTGTTTGCAAGTGTTCCTTCTTGTGCGATTTTTTGAAAGAGTTTTAGAAGGATAGGCATTAGCTCTTCTTTAAATGTTTGGTAAAATTCACCTGTAAAGGCATCTGGCCCTGGGCTTTTATTTTTGGGTAGATTTTAAATTCGATTTCTGTGCTTGTAATTGGGTTGTTCATAATTTCTGTTTTCTTCCTTGTTCAGTCTTGGAGGATTGAACTTCCCTAAGAATCTGTCCATTTCTTCCAGGTTGTTCAGTTTTTTTGCCATATAGTTTTGTTCATAATAGTCTCATATAATCCTTTGTATTTCTGTATTGTCTAGTATAACCTCTCCTTCTTCATTTCTGATTTTGTTGATCTGGTTCTGCTCTCTTTTTTTCTTGATGAGTCTGGCCAGTGGTTTGTCAATTTTGTTTATCTTTTCAAAGAACCAGTTTTTTAAATTTATTTTTACTGTTGTTTCTTTCATTTATATTTCATTTATTTCTGCTCTGATCTGTATTATTTCTCTTCTTCTGCTAACTTTGGGGGTTTTTGTTCTTCTTTTTCCAGTTGTTTTAAGTGTAGAGTTAGGTTGTCTTTTTGTTGTTTTTCTTGTTTATTGAGGTAGGTGTGTTTTGCTATAAACTTCCCTCTTAGAACTGCTTTTGCAGTGTCCCATAGGTTTTGCGCTGTTGTGTTTGCATTGTCATTTTCTTCTAGGAATTTTTTGTTTCTCTTTTGATTTGTTCAGTGATCTCTGTTTTTAAGGTACGTGTTGTTTAATCTCCATGTGTTTTTGTTTTTAGCGTTTTTTTCTTATAATTGATATCTAGTCTCATAGCATTGTGGTCAGAAAAGATGGCTGATATAGTTTCAGTTTTCTTAAATATACTGAGGTTTGACTTGTGGCCCAAAATATGGTTTACCCTGGAGAATGTTCCATGTGTGCTTGAGAAGAAAGTGTATTCTTCTGCTTTTGGGTGGAACGTACTAAAGATATCAATGAGATCCATCTCTTTGAATGTGTTATTTAAGGCTTCTATTTCCTTATTGATCTTCTATTTTGATGATCTGTCCATTGGTATAAGGGAGATATTAAAGTCTCCTACTATTATTGTGTTACTGTCAATTTCTACTTTTGTGTCTCAAAGTATTTGCCTTATGTATTAGGGTGCTCCTGTGTTGGTTGCATAGATATTAATGATTTTTATGTCTTCCTCTTGGATTGATCCCTTGATCATTAGCTAGTGTCCTGCCTTGTCTCTTGTAATATTCTTTATTTAAGGTCTATTTTGTCTGATATGAGGGCTACTACTCCAGCTTTCTTTTGATTTCCATTTGCATGGAATATACTTTTCCATCCTCTCGCTTTCAGTCTATGAGTGTCCCTAGGTCTGAAGTGAGTTTCTTGTAGGCAGCATATATATGGGTATTGCTTTTGTATCCATTCAGCCACTCTGTGTCTTTTGGTTGGGGCATTTAGTCTGTTTACATTCAAAGTAATTATTGATACAAATGATCCTATTGTCATATTCTTAAATATTATGATGGGTTTGTTTTGTAGATCTTCTTCTTCTCTTATACTTGTTGTCTATATAAGTCTCTTTAACACTTGTTGTAAGGCTGGTTTGGTGTTACTAAATTCTCTGAATTTTTACTTGTCTGTAAAGCTTTTGATTTCCCATCAGTTTTGAATGGGATCCTTGAAGGGTAGAGTATTCTTGGTTGCAGATTATTCTGTTTCAGCACTTTAAATGTGTCTTGCCATTCCCCTCTGGCCTGCAGAGTTTCTGTTGAAAGATCTACTGCTCGACGTATGTGGTTTCCCTTGTATGGTCTTGGTCTCAGTGATCTCTGTTTTTAAGGTACGTGTTGTTTAATCTCCATGTGTTTTTGTTTTTAGCGTTTTTTTCTTATAATTGATATCTAGTCTCATAGCATTGTGGTCAGAAAAGATGGCTGATATAGTTTCAGTTTTCTTAAATATACTGAGGTTTGACTTGTGGCCCAAAATATGGTTTACCCTGGAGAATGTTCCATGTGTGCTTGAGAAGAAAGTGTATTCTTCTGCTTTTGGGTGGAACGTACTAAAGATATCAATGAGATCCATCTCTTTGAATGTGTTATTTAAGGCTTCTATTTCCTTATTGATCTTCTATTTTGATGATCTGTCCATTGGTATAAGGGAGATATTAAAGTCTCCTACTATTATTGTGTTACTGTCAATTTCTACTTTTGTGTCTCAAAGTATTTGCCTTATGTATTAGGGTGCTCCTGTGTTGGTTGCATAGATATTAATGATTTTTATGTCTTCCTCTTGGATTGATCCCTTGATCATTAGCTAGTGTCCTGCCTTGTCTCTTGTAATATTCTTTATTTAAGGTCTATTTTGTCTGATATGAGGGCTACTACTCCAGCTTTCTTTTGATTTCCATTTGCATGGAATATACTTTTCCATCCTCTCGCTTTCAGTCTATGAGTGTCCCTAGGTCTGAAGTGAGTTTCTTGTAGGCAGCATATATATGGGTATTGCTTTTGTATCCATTCAGCCACTCTGTGTCTTTTGGTTGGGGCATTTAGTCTGTTTACATTCAAAGTAATTATTGATACAAATGATCCTATTGTCATATTCTTAAATATTATGATGGGTTTGTTTTGTAGATCTTCTTCTTCTCTTATACTTGTTGTCTATATAAGTCTCTTTAACACTTGTTGTAAGGCTGGTTTGGTGTTACTAAATTCTCTGAATTTTTACTTGTCTGTAAAGCTTTTGATTTCCCCATCAGTTTTGAATGGGATCCTTGAAGGGTAGAGTATTCTTGGTTGCAGATTATTCTGTTTCAGCACTTTAAATGTGTCTTGCCATTCCCCTCTGGCCTGCAGAGTTTCTGTTGAAAGATCAACTGCTCAAGGTATGGGGTTTCCCCTTGTATGTCTCTAGTTGCTTTTCCCTTGCTGCTTTTAGTATTCTGTCCTTATGTTTAATTTGTGTTAGCTTAATTAATATGTGTCTTGGTGTGTTTCTTCTCAGGTTTATCCTGTATGGTACTCTTTGAGCTTCTTGGACTTGACTATTTCTCTTCCCATGTTGGGGAAATTTTCAACTATTATCTCTTCAAAAATTTTCTCATACCCTCTCTTTTTCCTTCTTATTCTAGAACCCCTATAATTCCAATATTGGTGCATTTGATATTATCCCAGAGGTCTCTGAGACTATCCTCAGCTCTTTTCATTCTTTGAGTTTGATTCTGTGCTTCAGCAGTTACTTCCACCATTCTGTCTTCCTGCTCACTTATCCAGTCTTTTGCCTTAGCTCCTCTGCTCTTGATTCCTTCTAGAGTATTTTTTAGCTCAGTGATCGAGTTGCTTGTCTCTGCTTGATGTTTTTTAAGTTCTTGTATTTCTTTGTTCAGTGTGTTAGTTGATTCTTGCATATTCTTAAATATTATGATGGGTTTGTTTTGTAGATCTTCTTCTTCTCTTATACTTGTTGTCTATATAAGTCTCTTTAACACTTGTTGTAAGGCTGGTTTGGTGTTACTAAATTCTCTGAATTTTTACTTGTCTGTAAAGCTTTTGATTTCCCCATCAGTTTTGAATGGGATCCTTGAAGGGTAGAGTATTCTTGGTTGCAGATTATTCTGTTTCAGCACTTTAAATGTGTCTTGCCATTCCCCTCTGGCCTGCAGAGTTTCTGTTGAAAGATCAACTGCTCAAGGTATGGGGTTTCCCCTTGTATGTCTCTAGTTGCTTTTCCCTTGCTGCTTTTAGTATTCTGTCCTTATGTTTAATTTGTGTTAGCTTAATTAATATGTGTCTTGGTGTGTTTCTTCTCAGGTTTATCCTGTATGGTACTCTTTGAGCTTCTTGGACTTGACTATTTCTCTTCCCATGTTGGGGAAATTTTCAACTATTATCTCTTCAAAAATTTTCTCATACCCTCTCTTTTTCCTTCTTATTCTAGAACCCCTATAATTCCAATATTGGTGCATTTGATATTATCCCAGAGGTCTCTGAGACTATCCTCAGCTCTTTTCATTCTTTGAGTTTGATTCTGTGCTTCAGCAGTTACTTCCACCATTCTGTCTTCCTGCTCACTTATCCAGTCTTTTGCCTTAGCTCCTCTGCTCTTGATTCCTTCTAGAGTATTTTTTAGCTCAGTGATCGAGTTGCTTGTCTCTGCTTGATGTTTTTTAAGTTCTTGTATTTCTTTGTTCAGTGTGTTAGTTGATTCTTGCATTTTCTTTAATATTCTATTTTCGACGTTTTGGATCATCATTTCTATCATTCGTCTGAATTCTGTTTTGGATAGTTTGTCTAATTCCTCTTCGTTTATTTGGACTTGTGTGTTTGTAGATTGATCCTTCATTTGTGCAGTATCTCTCTGCCTTTTTTATTATTATTAATTTCTTAACTGGCTACGTTTGAGGTCTCCTTTTCCCAGACTTTGAGTTGGATGCGGCATCTTATTTAGGGTAATGCTGGTGGTTGGGTGATGCCAGGACTTGAATACAAGTGCTTGCCTTTGTTGGAGTTCTCACTGTTGAATGCTCTCTAGTGTTAGGCGTTCTCCAGTACTGTAGGGTCTTGGAGTCATTGCACCCTCTCCAAAGCCCCTGGGCTTGTTGCCTGACCAGGGAGTGAAGATTTCATGGTTGGTTTTTGTGGTTACATTAAATGGTATTAAAACATATATACACAAATGAGAAACAGAAGGTGTACCTTTGGCAAATGGCAATTAAAATATTATGCACATACTATCTAGCACACTGGATTATACATCAAACATATACAGCCATAACATAACAAAAACAGTCTAAAATAACACAGTGCCATATGTTAACATGGCAAATAGAGAAAACCAAGAATGGTATCTACCAGTTAAGAACCAAACTAACTAAAGTACAAATGGAGAACACTGCTAGAGAAGAGTCCCAGCTGGGGATAAGGCAATCAAAACAAAACAGACTAGCAAATATTATGGGGAAAAGGAAAAAAGAGACAGAAAGAATAGAAGAGAAATATAGAATAGTAATGCAAGACTAAATATAGGGAGATAAAGATTTCTATGTATTAGAGTTTAGTGCTATAGGAAAAGAACATCAGAGAAAGCTAAGAAATAGTTGTAGAAAAAATAATAATACATATAAAAATTTAAAAATTAAAACAAAGAGAAATAAAAATATAGAAAAACAAAACAAAAATAATGAAAACAAGCAAAACTCCCACAGCCCCACAAAAGGCCAATATAGAATCAGAAATATATGACCAAAATAAAATGTGTGGTTTAAAAGAAAAAAAAATGTGTAAACTGGAAATATTCAGTCTTATTGATAAGATTGGTAGCTGTAACAGGAGAGTGCAATGGAGGAAAGACGAGGGGGAAAAAAAAGGTAGGGGGAGGAAGAAAACAGAAAGAAACAATCCAGAGGTAAATCCAGCTCCAGTCAAAATGTAAAAATAGTGAATGTTTTGGGGACTTTTCTGTCCTTTGCTGACTATTCAGAAATTATCTGAATTATTAAAAGACTATTCAGTCTTTTTCTTGCCTCTGGCAGTGGTCACGTCTGAAGGCATCTTTTACTGTTTTTGTGGAGTTCTGCCTGTTACAGGACTAAAAGGTCTGTCCTGACTGGTCCTGGCAGTTTCTTAATCATTAATCCAGTTACCTTTGTTGCTAGATGGAGCTAAGTTCCCTCCCTGTAGTTTGACCTGCAGCCAAACTATGGTAGGGGTAATGGCATCTCTCTTTAAAAGGAACTATTCCCACATGCTCTATCAGAAGCATTGCCACAGTGTCCCTGCCCCTGCTTCAGGCCACTGTTGACCCCTGCCACCGCCAGAGATTTCAGAATACTCGGAGGTGAGTCTGGCTCAGTCTCATGTGGGGTCACTGTTCCCCTCTCCTGGATCTCAGTGTGCACAGTCTACAGTCCTACTTGGTGGCTCTATAATCGGTTAATGATATCCTCCTTTAAGAGGAATTAAGTGCGATGCTGTCTTCCCAAGGACTGCTCAAGGGCACTTCTTTTTTTTTTAAACATTTATTTATTTATTTTGGCGGGAGTGGGGAGGGAGGGGGGTGGGTGGGCCACTTCCACTGGTCTTTCGTTTGTCTAGTTTCATCCATCTTTGTTCTTTGGCTCGTGTGGGCCTTCCATCGCGGTGGCCTCTGTTGTCACAGAGCACCGGCTCTGGGCGCATGCGCTCCAGGGCTCCGGCTTGGCAATTGGACACATCGGTCCAGCCACTCTGCGGCACGTGGGATCTTCCCAGGCCAGGGATGAAACTGGCGCCCCTTGCACTACAAGGCGGTGTCCTTACCCACTGGACCACCAGGGAAGCCCTCAAGGGCACTTCTAACCCAAGGAGGCACTTGGACCCTCTAACGCAGTTCTGGCTCAGTCCCTTGTCGGGGTCACTGCTCCTTTCCCGGGTCTTGGTGTGTAACAGGCTTTGTGTACTTGGTCCACCCAATCTCTCTGGCAGGTTTGATGTTTGATTTTTAAATCGTGAATGCACCCCTCCTACCATCTTGTGGCTTCTCCTTCGCTCTTGGATATGGGCTATCTTTTTTGTGATCAGATCCATCCTCCTCTTGTTAATGGTTTTTCAGCAGCTAGTTGTGATTCTGGCATTTTCGCAGGAGCAGATGAGTGTATGTCCTTCTACACCGCCATCTTAGCTCCACCCCCCGAGAGTTAAATCTTGGCAATGTGAAAACTTTCACAGAATTTTGAATTTTCAGACACATTTGTATTCTGCTCATGAGCTTGAAATAAACAGTTTTGTTCTCTGTCTCTCAGATAAAATCTGTGAATAAAAAGAACTTTAGTTCCCTATGGATGGTTTTTCAAAAAAATGCAGCCAACTATGTGGTAATGCCCAAACTATTAAGCTCTATCAGAAGCATTGCCACAGTGTCCCTGCCCCTGCTTCAGGCCACTGTTGACCCCTGCCACCGCCAGAGATTTCAGAATACTCGGAGGTGAGTCTGGCTCAGTCTCATGTGGGGTCACTGTTCCCCTCTCCTGGATCTCAGTGTGCACAGTCTACAGTCCTACTTGGTGGCTCTATAATCGGGTTAATGATATCCTCCTTTAAGAGGAATTAAGTGCGATGCTGTCTTCCCAAGGACTGCTCAAGGGCACTTCTTTTTTTTTTAAACATTTATTTATTTATTTTGGCGGGAGTGGGGAGGGAGGAGGGTGGGTGGGCCACTTCCACTGGTCTTTCGTTTGTCTAGTTTCATCCATCTTTGTTCTTTGGCTCGTGTGGGCCTTCCATCGCGGTGGCCTCTGTTGTCACAGAGCACCGGCTCTGGGCGCATGCGCTCCAGGGCTCCGGCTTGGCAATTGGACACATCGGTCCAGCCACTCTGCGGCACGTGGGATCTTCCCAGGCCAGGGATGAAACTGGCGCCCCTTGCACTACAAGGCGGTGTCCTTACCCACTGGACCACCAGGGAAGCCCTCAAGGGCACTTCTAACCCAAGGAGGCACTTGGACCCTCTAACGCAGTTCTGGCTCAGTCCCTTGTCGGGGTCACTGCTCCTTTCCCGGGTCTTGGTGTGTAACAGGCTTTGTGTACTTGGTCCACCCAATCTCTCTGGCAGGTTTGATGTTTGATTTTTAAATCGTGAATGCACCCCTCCTACCATCTTGTGGCTTCTCCTTCGCTCTTGGATATGGGCTATCTTTTTTGTGATCAGATCCATCCTCCTCTTGTTAATGGTTTTTCAGCAGCTAGTTGTGATTCTGGCATTTTCGCAGGAGCAGATGAGTGTATGTCCTTCTACACCGCCATCTTAGCTCCACCCCCCGAGAGTTAAATCTTGGCAATGTGAAAACTTTCACAGAATTTTGAATTTTCAGACACATTTGTATTCTGCTCATGAGCTTGAAATAAACAGTTTTGTTCTCTGTCTCTCAGATAAAATCTGTGAATAAAAAGAACTTTAGTTCCCTATGGATGGTTCAAAATATATTTGAGTGACTGAATGGATAAATCTTTATGAATGACCATTACTCAAATTTGCATTGTCATTTTCATGAAAAGGGCAGGTGGGGTTGCTGTTTTAACTAAACTGAAGAGTAGAGATAGGTAATACCGTGTCCACTGAAAGTCTAATAGAAGGAAAATGTATATACTCTAATCATGGGATTCCCTTGTAGCTCAGCTGGTAAAGAATCCACCTGCAATGCAGGAGACCTGGGTTCAATCCTTGGGTTGGGAAGATCCCCTGGAGAAGGGAAAGGCTACCCACTCCAGTATTCTTGCCTGGAGAATTTCATGGCTCGTCCACGGGTCACAGAGCCGAACATGACTGAGCGACTTCACTTTCACTAATCAAACAGAAATAGAAAACCTTTGTTGCTTCAACTTATTGATGAGATTGGAGAATTATGGCTCCTCTCTTGTCAGGTGAACTACTCATGGGGATTTATTAAGTAAATCCGTTCACCAAACAACCTTGGATTTCACAGGACACCTTCTCAGTGCCAGCCACTCAGGTGAAAGTTGGGAATACAAAGATGACAAAGGTCCTTTGAGCCCCAAGTTTCCTATAATCCAGTGGAAAGGCAACTGCATGAATAATTAACCAGAGTATAATACAATTAACAGGATTTTTTTTGCTAGCGATATAAACCGTGAGAGGGATTTAATTTTATTGATATTATTTTGGGATGTTAAGGAGAGTTTCACTAAGATAAGTTGAAATGGAAGGATGTGTGAACATGTTTTCCAGGCAGAAAAGGGGAAAAGGCACTGTGGAAGGAGGAGAGCAAAGCAAAGTCAATGGATGATGTGGGAAAGTGCTACACATGATCTCTCGAGGAGATGAAATGAGACAGGGTTAATGCAGGGTTAATGTGGACATGGGAGCCAACCAGACTTTCAACCAAGAAATCACTGATTGAACATGAATGGGCTCTTTAAAATGGTATCTCTAAAGAAAAAATCATAATAAAATTATATCTCTGACAGGGCCTTGTAGAATTAATTGGGTGGTGGGAGGTAGGAAAAGATTAGAGGAAAGGGGAGGCAATGTTATCTAAATCTGTAACTGCTTTTCTCATACAGATTCAAAGAAATGTGGCTAAAAATATAGACAGGTTTTAGAAAAGCTGATTTCATCTCTAATTGGTGACCTAGGCAACACTACGTATAGATAAAAATAAGTTGCATGGAATGAGAAAGAGAGGGGTAGGTCCAGGAATTGTGTAAGGAAAGAATAAAAAGACCTTTAATTTTAGTTTATTTTTATTGTTGGCTGCACTGACTTTTCGTTGTTGTGTGCGGGCTTTCTACTGGAGTGAGCGGGTCCTCTCTCCAATTGTGCCCGCGGGCTTCTCTTTGTGGTGGCTTCTCTTTTTGTGGAGCATGGGCTGCAGGGCACTCAGGCTGCAGTTGCTGTGGCCCCCAGGCTTAGTTGCTCCAAGGCATGTGGAGCTTTCCTGGACCAGGGATGGGCCCTGTGTCTCCTGCACTAGCAGGCAGATTCTTAACCACTGGACCACTGGGAAGTCCTCAAAAATTCTTTAAAAGGAGAAACTCAGAAAGTGATTTGTCTGATATTGTGGATATGTTAGGAAAAGTTACAATAGTATCCTTTAGCCAAGTAGAGAGGAATGAGTGAGCACAGGGAAGGTATATCCAAATTATGCATTTATTTATCCCACATGATTTACTATTAAAGTAAAAAATATCTAGGTAAGAAACCTAAAAAAAAAACCGAACATGCCTTCCTACCCCTACATACACACTCCTCAGCTACCAACATCCTGTACCAGAGTGATATGTTGAACTGACGAACCTACATTCAGGGATTGTTATTACCCAGAGTGTATGCTTCATGTTAGGGTTCAGTCTCGGTGTTGTATCTTTTGTGGCTTTGGACAGACATGTAATGTTGTATATCCACCATTGCTGTGCCTTACAGAATAGTTTCACTGCCCTAAAACTCCTCTGCACTTTGTAAAAAATTTTAATAGTCAATTATGTTTTTAAAGAAACATGTGATATACATATGATACATGCATGTAAAAGCTTAAAACTAAATTCAGTCGCATGTTTTGGGTAGTTTGTTATTGTTGTTGTTGTTTCTCTGCACATGAAGAATCTTAGTTCCCCAACCAGGGTTCAAACCGGTGCCCCCTGCAGTGTCAGTGCAGTGTCTTAACCTCTAGACCACTCAGGACATCCCCAGCGGCATGTTTTAAGAGTCCTGATGCTGGCTTATAGAATCAGATTTCCTTCTTACTCACAGGACATACTACCATCCGTTCCTGTCATCTGGCCTTTGACTCAATTACTCCACACCCACTGGGCATGTTTCACCATGAGACCTAAATGATGGTGAAATTTGTGTCAGGAGGCAGTTCCCTTTTTTTCGTGAAAATTTACAATAAAATATGTGGGGAAACTTACTTCCATGCAAGAGCAGTGAACTAAACATGCTAGGGACGTCTAAATAATTCCAGCATATCCATCTTCCTGATGGAAGAGAGCAGCCATGTAGAGCCCAGGTGCTCATGTCCCTGTCGTTGCAGACCCTGCAGTGGCAGAATGAACGAGCCCAGGAGTCCCAGCACAGTCCACTGCAGCAAAGCAGCTGCAGAAGGTGGTGCATGGGTTGAGTTATGAAGGGGAAAAGCAGTTTTCATAGCATTCTTTAAGTAGGAGTTCTGGTTCTGTCTGAAGATAGGTGGACAGTTGTAGGTTTATAGATAAGATAGAAATACCAAGGTCATGGACAGTTTTAGATATGAAAGGCTGATATTTTAATAAAATCCAAAATTGAAATATTTTAAAAGAGAAAATGCCTGGTGGTGTTTTATGGGATGAAAGAATAATCCTCAGAATGCTTTTTATTTTGTCCATTATTACCATTTCCTTGTGAATTAAATGTTACCCGGTTGTTTTCGTAAGAACACCTGGGTTGCCACCATTTGAAATAGTTTCCATTATTTATTTATTTATTTGGCTGTGCTGAGTCTTAGTTGCAGCATATGGAATCTAGTTTTTTGACCAGGGATTGAACCCACGCTCCCTGCATTGGGAGCAGAGGCTTAGCCACTGGATCACCAGGGAAGTCCCTGAAATACTTTCCATTTTTTAAAAAATGGCATTTAAATAAGAACATGTTTCAGATATGCCTGAGAAGGCAGCAAAGATCTGGTTATATGGAAATTTATATCCAGTATCCTTACCTATTGCTTTTTGAAGCCAGTGGTGAGAGAGCATGTGTTGAGTCTGTAGCTAGAGCCATGAAAGGTAGGAATTGGAAATCTCAGAGCTTAATATTCAAACACAACTAGGATTCTTACCTATACACTTGATTGGCCCTATAACTTTCTCCTCTTCACCCTAACCCTCCGCCTTATGAGTGACCTCGAGAAACAGGAGCATATTCCTTTTTTTTTTTTTTTTTGATAAAGCTAATTTATTTATTTTTAATCTTTTTGCCCCCCTTTTTAAATTGTTTTTTTATTTATTTGCTCTCATCCATCTTTTATTCTTTGACCTGTGTGGGCCTCCCATTGCAGTGGCCTCTGTTGTAGCAGAGCACTGGCTCTGGGCGTGTGCACTCTAGAGTGCTGGCTCGTAATTGGACACACCAATCCAGCCACTCCATGGCACATTGGATCTTCTCAGGCCAGGGATTGAACTGGTGCCCCTTGCACTGCAAGGCAGACTCTTTACCCTCTGGACCACCAGGGAAGCGCAGGAGTATATTCTAATTGCCATTTTAATTGTCATGATATCTTGATTATTTCTTAAACTGGACTGATTTCAGGAAATAAGGTTTATATTTTAAAATAGCTTGAGTGTGGAGGATGGACTTTATTTAAAATATGTATGTGTGCATGCCTAATCCATGTACAGTGGAGCCTGGCAGGCTATAGTTCTGAAAACATTCGGACACAGTTTAGCAACTAAAGAACAACAACAATATTTAATCCTATCTTGTGGCAATACTCAATTCACACATAGATAATAAGCACCTCATTTATTTAGGGCATTGTGCTAAGTGTCAAATAGAGTACCTGGAAATTGAGACACAATTTCAGGTCTCAAGAAGTTTAGCTGGTGAACTGATAAACTTTTAATCTGTTTGCAGGTTTCTAGCTCTAGGAATGAGTGGTGGCTTGTGTAATGAATTATTCAAGATAGACTAACTGCTGTAAAAATGAAACAGTTCCCGAACTGAACAGCATACATGTCATAGTTTGTTGCATGTCACTGAGGGGGTGAAGGGTCTAGTCCACATAGTGATTCACAGCCCTACGTTCCTTCTATTCTAGGTCTCTATATTGTGCAAGGTCTTGGGAGTCTTTCTTTGGATTCTCTGCATCTGGGCTTCAGTTAGGGGCCAGGCCTGGAAGATTTTTTTCAGTCAGTAGGTCTGGAAGTGATGAATGCTCACATGACTCACTGACTAAAAGAAGATCTAATTATTGCAGACTTTCTGTGTTCACAGAGGAAAACAAAGTGGAGCCTCAGTGATACCCCGCGTAGTCTCTAGCATTGGAAGGAATCTCTCAGGATGATCTTTTACAATTTCTGGGAGCTTCAGTTGAATTTGATTATCAGTCATTAAATTTCCTACCATTTAGTAGGAAATGGATGAATGGAAGACAACAAACACTTATCAGTTGCCTACTGTATACGTGTGTGTGTGTGTGTGTGTGTGCTAAGTCACTTCAGTCGTGTCTGACTGTTTGTGACCCTATGAATTGTAGCCCGCTATGCTCCTCTGTCCATGGCATTCTCCAGGCAAGAATACTAGAGTGCGTTGCCATTTCATCCTCCAGGGAATCTTCCCAACCCAAGGATCAAACCCATGTCTCCTGCATTGGTAGGGTTCTTTACCACTAGCACCACTTGGGAAGCCCATTATCATCTCAATTAGCCATCAAACAAGCTACTTCAATCAGTATTATTCTAGATTACATATGTAGTTGCTGAGACTTGGAGAGGTTAGGCAGCTTGCTTGAGGACAGTTAAATATTGATGGTATAAATATAGGTCCACATGTCTGTTTCCAAGGTGTTTGCTGTTTCATTATCTCTGAAATGTGAAGTTTGGGTAAGGAGGAACCAATATTTGTTGAATGAAAGAAAAGATGAAATAATTAAGTTATACAGAAAAATATAAAATAAGCAGTTCAGAAAAAATTCAAAAAAATTTATGGAACTAAATAATGAAAAAAAAAAAGTAAAATATGTGTGGTTACAATGGTAAGAAATAAGTGCTCAGCACTTGACACCCTAAACCTAGGCAGCAATGATTGATTCTTTTGTTTTTAAACCATTCATTCATTGAACAACCATTTAATGAAAGCCAACCATGCATTTGGGTTTCCTTGGTGGCTCAGACAATAAAGAATTCAACTGCAATGCAAGAAACCCAGGTTTGATCCCTGGATCAGGAAGTTCCTTGGAGAAGGGGATGGCTGCCCACTCCAGTTTTCTTGTCTGGAGAATTCCATGGAAGGAGGAGCCTGGTGATCTATAGTCCCTGGGTTTGCAAAGAGTTGGACACGACTGAACAACTTTCACTTCTTTTCTCTACCTGCTGTAGTTGAACCTGCTGAATTATGTGGTTTGTGTTTTTAGGGTGGGCCTCCATGAGAAGGTAACCTTAAAACAAAGACATGAAGGAGATGATGGAGTAACCCTGTGTAATACTTGATGAAAGAGGCCAAGGGTGCTCATTGCCGAGGCCCTGAGGCAGGAGCATGCTCGGAATATTTGAGGAGCAGTGAGGTGAGTGCCTAGAGCAGAGAGGGAGGGAAAATGAGCTCAGAGTGGTAAAGTGGGCCAACTGGAAGGGGAGGTGTAGGCCATTGTGAAGAACTTGGCTTTTATTCCAAAGGAAATAAGGAATTTGGAATTTCTCTCCATCTGTTTTCCTTTGTTCTAATACTCCTTTGCTGTTGGACATTTTTGTAATATTTATAATAGTGGTATTAGTAGTCTCGAAACATTCATCTCAATTAGCCATCAAACAAGCTACTTCAATCAGTATTATTCTAGATTACATATGTAGTTGCTGAGACTTGGAGAGGTTAGGCAGCTTGCTTGAGGATAGTTAAATATTGATGGTATAAATATAGGTCCACATGTCTGTTTCCAAGGTGTTTGCTGTTTCATTATCTCTGAAATGTGAAGTTTGGGTAAGGAGGAACCAATATTTGTTGAATGAAAGAAAAGATGAAATAATTAAGTTATACAGAAAAATATAAAATAAGCAGTTCAGAAAAAATTCAAAAAAATTTATGGAACTAAATAATGAAAAAAAAAAAGTAAAATATGTGTGGTTACAATGGTAAGAAATAAGTGCTCAGCACTTGACACCCTAAACCTAGGCAGCAATGATTGATTCTTTTGTTTTTAAACCATTCATTCATTGAACAACCATTTAATGAAAGCCAACCATGCATTTGGGTTTCCTTGGTGGCTCAGACAATAAAGAATTCAACTGCAATGCAAGAAACCCAGGTTTGATCCCTGGATCAGGAAGTTCCTTGGAGAAGGGGATGGCTGCCCACTCCAGTTTTCTTGTCTGGAGAATTCCATGGAAGGAGGAGCCTGGTGATCTATAGTCCCTGGGTTTGCAAAGAGTTGGACACGACTGAACAACTTTCACTTCTTTTCTCTACCTGCTGTAGTTGAACCTGCTGAATTATGTGGTTTGTGTTTTTAGGGTGGGCCTCCATGAGAAGGTAACCTTAAAACAAAGACATGAAGGAGATGATGGAGTAACCCTGTGTAATACTTGATGAAAGAGGCCAAGGGTGCTCATTGCCGAGGCCCTGAGGCAGGAGCATGCTCGGAATATTTGAGGAGCAGTGAGGTGAGTGCCTAGAGCAGAGAGGGAGGGAAAATGAGCTCAGAGTGGTAAAGTGGGCCAACTGGAAGGGGAGGTGTAGGCCATTGTGAAGAACTTGGCTTTTATTCCAAAGGAAATAAGGAATTTGGAATTTCTCTCCATCTGTTTTCCTTTGTTCTAATACTCCTTTGCTGTTGGACATTTTTGTAATATTTATAATAGTGGTATTAGTAGTCTCGAATCATGAATAAATTCAAAATTTTATCTAGTATCTTTTGTTGCCTACAGGATGCAAAATCAGATACTGATACTGCTTAGTTATATAAATGGATAATTCTCTCTTTGTGGGATTCCAGGTGGTCAGGAGACTTCTGCATTCTGATTGACTGCTTGTGACCCAGTCAGTCTAAATATCAACCTGGGTGTACATTTGCAGAGTGCAGAATTTAGTAAGCCATCTTACCATGTAGTAATATTTGCATATTTTATAACTTACCTGAACATTTACATTTTAATAAATTTCCCTGAATGAAAGCTTTCTCTGCATATACAATGACTTCCTTACATGTTTGGAAAATATGAAAAAGCTTATGTTTTCCAGTTTACACCCACTGCCCTTCTATGATGGAAGTGTGGGGCACTTCACAGGCTATGACAGAGTCTTCTGTATTTTCCAGTTAGGTTCCAAGGGTGTTTTTAGATATTACCTCAGACCCATGGTCTGGAGTGGTTGCCCAATTCACTTCAGAGTAATGGCCAAGTAGTAATGTGTGTGAACTCATGGAGTGATGGGCTTCTGATTTCAGGTACTGTGTCATCTGAGGAGAAAAGTTGTGGTTCTAGAAGAGTCTTCACAGAGATTTTCAAGCTTAATATAGTTTCACATAGATACCTCAAGAACTGAATAAGATTTACCGGAGTTTGATCGTAATTGTATGTAAGAAGTTTAAGCAATGTATAAGCTAGAAGATAACATAAGAAAATAAGTTTATGATTCCTTTTTTTTCCCATAATACATTTTCATCTTCAGCACTCAGGCTTTTTTCCTTTGTGTCAGCTCTTAGAAAACAACCAATAATTTTTGGAGTTAGTAATTTAAGTTGAATACTCTTCTCAAACCAATTTATGTCATCATTAAATTGCTTCCTTCAGCCCAAGAAAAAGATTGATTTAGTACACAACTATTTTAAGATTCCAAACAATTTTTTTGAAATGTGAAATATTATTAGCAAGTGAAAGGCAGCATAGCTGTAATTATTAATACTACTTTAATTAGCTATTATTTATATTTGCTTTTTGATACTATATTGAAGAATGATAGTTATTTCATGATCATTCTTCATTTTCATTCAAGGTTTGAATATTGAAGTAATTATTCAAATGCCTTTTTAATTTCTTTGCCAATTCATACACATCATATTTTAAAATGATGATATACTCATATTTAAAATTCATTGCTTGTTTATGAAAATGATTGATATCAGAAACTTTCCAAACCAGTAAAGTACCATGTAGTAATATTTGCATATTTTATAACTTACCTGAACATTTACATTTTAATAAATTTCCCTGAATGAAAGCTTTCTCTGCATATACAATGACTTCCTTACATGTTTGGAAAATATGAAAAAGCTTATGTTTTCCAGTTTACACCCACTGCCCTTCTATGATGGAAGTGTGGGGCACTTCACAGGCTATGACAGAGTCTTCTGTATTTTCCAGTTAGGTTCCAAGGGTGTTTTTAGATATTACCTCAGACCCATGGTCTGGAGTGGTTGCCCAATTCACTTCAGAGTAATGGCCAAGTAGTAATGTGTGTGAACTCATGGAGTGATGGGCTTCTGATTTCAGGTACTGTGTCATCTGAGGAGAAAAGTTGTGGTTCTAGAAGAGTCTTCACAGAGATTTTCAAGCTTAATATAGTTTCACATAGATACCTCAAGAACTGAATAAGATTTACCGGAGTTTGATCGTAATTGTATGTAAGAAGTTTAAGCAATGTATAAGCTAGAAGATAACATAAGAAAATAAGTTTATGATTCCTTTTTTTTCCCATAATACATTTTCATCTTCAGCACTCAGGCTTTTTTCCTTTGTGTCAGCTCTTAGAAAACAACCAATAATTTTTGGAGTTAGTAATTTAAGTTGAATACTCTTCTCAAACCAATTTATGTCATCATTAAATTGCTTCCTTCAGCCCAAGAAAAAGATTGATTTAGTACACAACTATTTTAAGATTCCAAACAATTTTTTTGAAATGTGAAATATTATTAGCAAGTGAAAGGCAGCATAGCTGTAATTATTAATACTACTTTAATTAGCTATTATTTATATTTGCTTTTTGATACTATATTGAAGAATGATAGTTATTTCATGATCATTCTTCATTTTCATTCAAGGTTTGAATATTGAAGTAATTATTCAAATGCCTTTTTAATTTCTTTGCCAATTCATACACATCATATTTTAAAATGATGATATACTCATATTTAAAAATTCATTGCTTGTTTATGAAATTTAGATTCCACTGAGATTGTTTACCTATCAGAAACTTTCCAAACCAGTAAAGTACCATGCTCAGTCATAATTTGACGCTCTTCTCATTTTTCCTTTAAGAAGTTTATGATCTTGAAGTAGGGAAAGATTTTTTAAACAACACACACACACTTTGAAGAATTTAATAAGCACACTAAATCTTCTCCAGCTTCCTAAATTTTATTTACAATATAAGAGAGTTTATGGACCTTAAAAACCATTGAAGTAGGTGTCTCAGAATGAGGAGACACTAGACAGGAGACTCCCTCTATATATCAGTCAGGATAGGTTTAGAGTATGTCTCAGTAACAATCAAAGCTGAAAATTTCAATCACCTAAGACTACAAAGTTTATTTTTTATTCATGTTCCATTTTCACTGTAAGTCAGCTTGAAATTTCTGATTCAAATCACCCTCCTTCTGGGTCAAAACTGAAACAGCAGCTAGAATGGGGAAGGTTGCTAGTTGCTCTTGTGGGTCTCGGCAATAATTCAGCTTTCTTCCTGTAAGTGACATACACCACTTCTGCACACAGCTCTTGTTCTTCAATTAGAACTAGTTGTTTGGTCCACCCAAGCAGAATGGGTCTGGGAAGTACCATCATACCACACAGCAGGAAGGGGAAGGACCAGAAGCATTTCAAGAACAGCACTGCTGACCATCATGTGGATCACTCCTATCTCAGCTATTAAGCGACGTTGTACTTTCTGATATCCCATTTCTCCTTCCTACATACCATGTCTTTAACATCCTTTTCTGCCTTCTAATTTTTGAAATGAAAAATTGATTTAGTACACAACTATTTTAAGATTCCAAACAATTTTGAAAGGCGGGGCATAGCTGTAATTATTAATACTACTTTAATTAGCTATTATTTATATTTGCTTTTTGATACTATATTGAAGAATGATAGTTATTTCATGATCATTCTTCATTTTCATTCAAGGTTTGAATATTGAAGTAATTATTCAAATGCCTTTTTAATTTCTTTGCCAATTCATACACATCATATTTTAAAATGATGATATACTCATATTTAAAAATTCATTGCTTGTTTATGAAATTTAGATTCCACTGAGATTGTTTACCTATCAGAAACTTTCCAAACCAGTAAAGTACCATGCTCAGTCATAATTTGACGCTCTTCTCATTTTTCCTTTAAGAAGTTTATGATCTTGAAGTAGGGAAAGATTTTTTAAACAACACACACACACTTTGAAGAATTTAATAAGCACACTAAATCTTCTCCAGCTTCCTAAATTTTATTTACAATATAAGAGAGTTTATGGACCTTAACAACAACTGAAGTAGGTGTCTCAGAATGAGGAGACACTAGACAGGAGACTCCCTCTATATATCAGTCAGGATAGGTTTAGAGTATGTCTCAGTAACAATCAAAGCTGAAAATTTCAATCACCTAAGACTACAAAGTTTATTTTTTATTCATGTTCCATTTTCACTGTAAGTCAGCTTGAAATTTCTGATTCAAATCACCCTCCTTCTGGGTCAAAACTGAAACAGCAGCTAGAATGGGGAAGGTTGCTAGTTGCTCTTGTGGGTCTCGGCAATAATTCAGCTTTCTTCCTGTAAGTGACATACACCACTTCTGCACACAGCTCTTGTTCTTCAATTAGAACTAGTTGTTTGGTCCACCCAAGCAGAATGGGTCTGGGAAGTACCATCATACCACACAGCAGGAAGGGGAAGGACCAGAAGCATTTCAAGAACAGCACTGCTGACCATCATGTGGATCACTCCTATCTCAGCTATTAAGCGACGTTGTACTTTCTGATATCCCATTTCTCCTTCCTACATACCATGTCTTTAACATCCTTTTCTGCCTTCTAACACAGTGTCTTTCTTCCTAGGAAGGGAGTATCTGAAATAATTTTTAAAAATCATCATAACTATGAATTGACATGAAAGGCACACGTGA
The DNA here is from genome assembly GCA_022376925.1 of Tragulus kanchil. Taxonomy (NCBI): domain Eukaryota; kingdom Metazoa; phylum Chordata; class Mammalia; order Artiodactyla; family Tragulidae; genus Tragulus; species Tragulus kanchil. Next base: position 156,576,221 of record JAIOJX010000025.1, on the reverse strand, counting down.
ATTTCACATCAAAATCTAATTCTCATTTGGTTGTATAAGGTGATAGACAATCAGGACATGCAAGTATGCAGTAACTGGTCAGGGGAGAAGTCTATTTGAGAGCAGAAGGAAAGGTATCAAGGTCAGCTATAGACTGGACCAGTTGGTGGCTAGTATGCTCTGGTTCACTTCCTGTTTGCAGCTAGTATACATTCTGATTTAGTGAATACAACCATTCTGATGAATTTTTTTATGTCGTGTCTGTTTTGAATACTTTGAGTATTATGTCTAGTTAGTAGAAATAAATTAATTAAATTACTGAATTCAGGAGAAAAGGTAGGTCATCAGGAGTTTATGAAGATATAAATAAAACATGTCAGAGGAATTATGAAATGTTTTACCTTCTTATGTCTATAAAATTGAGATGAGTCAAGAGCATAGTTGGAATTTGATCATTTAGGAGATCCAACTGAGGCTGACCATTTGCCCTCCAGGTTTCCCTGGCAACTGGGCCCCCTTACCATGCTAGCAATATTATGGGGTGAATGAGGTAAGAATTGGCAATAGAGAAATATGTGTTTGTGTCAACTCCTACTTCTGAGAAAGTTAGGGGAGTAGTATACTAAAGACAAAGGATGAGGTCATGAAAAGGAAAGAATTCCAATTAAAAACTAAAAAAAAAAAAAAAAAAATTAAGTATGCCCTAAGCTTTAAAACTCCTGGGCGTAGCAGACCACATAGTAACATTTTTTTCCTGACTTTTGTTGAAGGCTGGGTAGATAGTAAATCATGTGTTGCATATCTACATTGTATCTCCCATCATAGCCCAGAAAAGGCACTGGACTTAGAAACTGTGACCTGTGTAAATTGTCTTGGATTGGAGCCATCTGCTATGAGGATTGCTCTGCCTGTTCTTAATGTTCCCCCAGAAGTTCTCATTTGCCTGAAAGGGTCAAGAGGGAGTCAGAACAGGCTTGTTGATATCTGTAAATTTACTGTATTTGTTTTGAATTTTTATTTATTTTTATTTTTGACTGCACTGGGTCTTCATTGCTTTGCATGGGTTTTCTCTGGTTGCAGTGAGCAGGTCTACTCTTAATTGCAGTGCACAGGCTTCTCATCAATGGGGCTTCTCTTGTTACAGAGCACAGACTCTTGGCATGTGGGCTTAGTAGTTGTGGCACACAGGTTTAGTTGCCCCATTGGCTATTTGAGAGCAGAAGGAAAGGTATCAAGGTCAGCTATAGACTGGACCAGTTGGTGGCTAGTATGCTCTGGTTCACTTCCTGTTTGCAGCTAGTATACATTCTGATTTAGTGAATACAACCATTCTGATGAATTTTTTTATGTCGTGTCTGTTTTGAATACTTTGAGTATTATGTCTAGTTAGTAGAAATAAATTAATTAAATTACTGAATTCAGGAGAAAAGGTAGGTCATCAGGAGTTTATGAAGATATAAATAAAACATGTCAGAGGAATTATGAAATGTTTTACCTTCTTATGTCTATAAAATTGAGATGAGTCAAGAGCATAGTTGGAATTTGATCATTTAGGAGATCCAACTGAGGCTGACCATTTGCCCTCCAGGTTTCCCTGGCAACTGGGCCCCCTTACCATGCTAGCAATATTATGGGGTGAATGAGGTAAGAATTGGCAATAGAGAAATATGTGTTTGTGTCAACTCCTACTTCTGAGAAAGTTAGGGGAGTAGTATACTAAAGACAAAGGATGAGGTCATGAAAAGGAAAGAATTCCAATTAAAAACTAAAAAAAAAAAAAAAAAAATTAAGTATGCCCTAAGCTTTAAAACTCCTGGGCGTAGCAGACCACATAGTAACATTTTTTTCCTGACTTTTGTTGAAGGCTGGGTAGATAGTAAATCATGTGTTGCATATCTACATTGTATCTCCCATCATAGCCCAGAAAAGGCACTGGACTTAGAAACTGTGACCTGTGTAAATTGTCTTGGATTGGAGCCATCTGCTATGAGGATTGCTCTGCCTGTTCTTAATGTTCCCCCAGAAGTTCTCATTTGCCTGAAAGGGTCAAGAGGGAGTCAGAACAGGCTTGTTGATATCTGTAAATTTACTGTATTTGTTTTGAATTTTTATTTATTTTTATTTTTGACTGCACTGGGTCTTCATTGCTTTGCATGGGTTTTCTCTGGTTGCAGTGAGCAGGTCTACTCTTAATTGCAGTGCACAGGCTTCTCATCAATGGGGCTTCTCTTGTTACAGAGCACAGACTCTTGGCATGTGGGCTTAGTAGTTGTGGCACACAGGTTTAGTTGCCCCATTGGCATGTGGCATCTCCCGGGACTAGGAATAAAGTCATATCTCCTGCATTGGCAGGAGGATTCTTATCCACTGTGCCCTCAGGGAAGTCCTAGTTTACTTTGTTTTTAACGTTGTCCTTAATGTTAGTCTCTCAGTCGTGTCCTACTCTTTGTGATTCCAGGGACTGTAGCCCGTCAGGTTCCTCTGTCCGTGGGATTCTCCAGGCAAGAATACTGGAATGGGTTTTCATGCTCTCTCCAGGTTATCTCCCCCATCCAAGGGTTGAAGCCACTTCTCTTGTGTCTCCTGCATTGATAGGCAGATTCTTTACCATTAGCACCACCTGGGAAGCCCACCTCGGTTTAGGGATAATACAGCTTGTTTGTGGTACCATTCAACAAAAGGGAGGGAAAAGGAAGAGAATTGAAATAAAAATCACAGTGAAGATCTTTGCAAATTAACACTGAATTCAGTCTGTTCATATCTGAGTGCCCAAATTGGCCTCTACTATGACCACATTCATGGTCGCACCATGCTGTACAGATAGCACCATGCCGTACTTCTCTTCTTGTCTTCCTCCTCTTCCTTTTACCCTATAACCATACAGTGTTTTGCTCCAACTTTCACTCCTTTCTAGAAGAAACAGAAATGCCAGTCTCATGGTAGGGCTGTTTCAGCAGGAGACACAGGCAGAACCAGGAGCTCTGGCAGCACCTTGCTCTGGTGTTGGATGAAAACCCTAGACAAGAATGTGCTTCAGTTTATTTGGGCATCACTTGACTTTTGAATTGGCTAAGGAACACTACTGCCTTAGAAATTTTCAGAGAAAAGCAGATTGTTACTAAATTTTCACCATTCAGCCTCTGAAGCTGCCAAACTTGCCTCAGTCTGGACTAGAGGTGATTCCATCTCAGGTTAAATTTAGGGAAAAGAATCCTGGAGTGGTCTGTGGCTGGTAGAAGTTCAAGGTGCAAGTCCTATCAAAGGTTTTCTCTGAAGATGCTGCTCTCCTCTGAAAAAGATTATTGTTTCTTTTTGATTTTTCTTTTTTCTCTCTTTCCCCTTTCTCCTCCTCCTCCTTCTTTAACATGCCCTCTCTATCTCCTCTAGTTGTAAGTCTTGCAATTCACAGATGTTAGCCTGGCAAGTATGATTAAGACAGTCAGAAAAATGAAACAGCAGAGTGTTCAGTTTGCCAGGTACTGGAGCATGAGCTTTAAGGGAGACTGTGCTTTCCCAGTGCTTGGTGAACAGTGAAAATGCTTTACTCTCAATCTTTCTTTTGGAGAGGGGTTGTTAGAAAAGGGTTGGGTGGGAAAGTTGGGTTAGAATGGGAAAAGAGAAGAAGAACCGCAGAAGCATTTTCCTGTAGAACAGCTGAGGTCCTTGTACTATATCTTGTGTTTGGTTTAGTTTTCGTGAGCCTGTGGTTTAAATATATAAAAGCTAGATGCCAAAAGGATTGAAAAATCATTTGGAATAATGATGGGAGCTGTACATGACCTCATGGGAAGAATGTTCCTCAGTGGAGACAAGTGGGAAACTTGCATAGATGTGGGGGATTGACGCGTTGTTTGCTTTCCAGGGGAGGTTTGGGTGGTGGTGGAGAAGTGGTCCAAATGCTGGTAAAATGTTCTGAAGGCAAACCTTGCACGGTCTGAGCAGTGGGAATTTTGGGTTGGTTTCTTTCTATTGCCTCATTTTCCAAGCCCTTCTTGGGGATAGGAAAGCTCTCTTCAATTTTCTTATAGGTCATTAATTCCTTAATATGTAGGCCTTGGTGTCATTGACTCAGTTCCAAGCCATAGGTGTGCAAATGAGAATTTTATAGTCTCACAGTTCTGTGGAAATTGAAGTTATGCTGCCACACGCGAAGGAGCTAGCAGAAGTCGGGGAGAGGCCTGGGAAAGATCCTTCTCGAACACCTTTGGAGTTAGTGTGGCCCTGCTGACACCTTGATCTCCAACTTCTAGCCTTCAGAACTGTGGGACAATACATCTGTTTTTTAAGCCATTCATTTTTGTGGTTCTTTGTTATGACATCCCTGGGAAACTAATGCACACTATCTAAAACTCTTTAACAAAGTGAATGCCAGTGTCTGTGCATCAAGAGCTGTCTTTCTTTGTTTCTCTGTCTATATACGTATATTGTTAAATTTTTTTAATGTATTTATTTTGATTGCACTTGGCTCATCATTGCAGCACTCAGGCTTCTCTAGTTGCACCACAGAGGCTTAGTTGTCATATGTGGGATCTTCATTCCATGATTAGAAAACGAACCTGGGCCCTCTGCCTTGGGAACAGCAAGTCTTATCCACTGGACCACCAGGGAAGGCCCCCTCTTTCTCTATTTTAGATATTTATTTACTTAATCTGTTTGGCAGCATTGGGTCTTAGTCATGGCATGTGGAATCCTTCTTTAGCACATGGATTCTGGAATTGTGGCACTGGGTTGGCACAGAGCACATTGGCTTCAGTAAGCGTGGCTGCAGGCTTAGTTGCTCCACAGCATGTAGATTTCAGTTCCCTAACCAGGATTGAACCTACATCCCCTGTACTGCAAGGCAGATTCTTAACCACTAAACCACTGAGAGAATTCCCTCTTTGTCTCTTTCACAAATATATTTTCTGTGTAAAGAAAGTGTTAGTCCCTCAGTCATGTCTGACTCTTGGCAACCCCATGGATTGTAGTCCATCAGGCTCCTCTGTCCATGGTATTCTCTAGGCAAGAATACTGGAATGGGTTGCCATTTCCTTCTTCAGGGGATTTTTATCACCAAGAGATTGAATCTGCATCTCCTGTAACCCAGGTCTCCCACACTGCAGGCAGATTCTTTACCATCTGAACCACCAGGGAAGCCCATTTTTTCTATAGCAGGAAGATACTAATAGCTAGCTCACAGATGGAGTCTTTGCAGTATCATTACTAGTAGTTATGATTCTGTGCCATTTCTGCACATGTGGTTGAGGTGAGCATTGTTGAATTATGTGAATCTAATTGCTCCAGAATAGGCAATATGAGCTCTGGATAAATATGCCCTTTATTTTTGATAGTTTTTAAAAATATTTGAAAAAATACTTTTTTTAAGATAGATTTCGAGGGCATTTAAATATTTTCTGCATGTACATAACTGTTAAAATAAGTGAAATTGGACAACCTTAGCTAAGTCATTTACCTCTCTAAGTCATACCTGTGTTTTTAAAAACAGTGGTAAAACAGTTTCCTATTTATATCAAAGTGTTGCTGTAAACAAACAAGTTAAACAGTGCCAAAGATCTTTATGGACTGTAAAGTACTATTCACTCTTATTGACATTAAGCAATTATATGCTTTTTGCTTTATTTGTAATTTTCTCTGCATTCTTAGACAACTTACCATGAAATACACAAACTCTAAGATGATTAAAATAGAAAATAAAACTATCTAGGAGGAAGAGAATACAGATGTACCCAAATTCTAACTGAGCAAAGTATGGTGGAGATTGGTTTAAGCGTGGCTGCAGGCTTAGTTGCTCCACAGCATGTAGATTTCAGTTCCCTAACCAGGATTGAACCTACATCCCCTGTACTGCAAGGCAGATTCTTAACCACTAAACCACAGATTCGTTTAGTTCCCTCCGTTCCTAAGGCAGATTCTAAACCAAAAATTTTTTTTTAAATTTTTTCTGTGTAAAGAAAGTGTTAGTCCCTCAGTCATGTCTGACTCTTGGCAACCCCATGGATTGTAGTCCATCAGGCTCCTCTGTCCATGGTATTCTCTAGGCAAGAATACTGGAATGGGTTGCCATTTCCTTCTTCAGGGGATTTTTATCACCAAGAGATTGAATCTGCATCTCCTGTAACCCAGGTCTCCCACACTGCAGGCAGATTCTTTACCATCTGAACCACCAGGGAAGCCCATTTTTTCTATAGCAGGAAGATACTAATAGCTAGCTCACAGATGGAGTCTTTGCAGTATCATTACTAGTAGTTATGATTCTGTGCCATTTCTGCACATGTGGTTGAGGTGAGCATTGTTGAATTATGTGAATCTAATTGCTCCAGAATAGGCAATATGAGCTCTGGATAAATATGCCCTTTATTTTTGATAGTTTTTAAAAATATTTGAAAAAATACTTTTTTTAAGATAGATTTCGAGGGCATTTAAATATTTTCTGCATGTACATAACTGTTAAAATAAGTGAAATTGGACAACCTTAGCTAAGTCATTTACCTCTCTAAGTCATACCTGTGTTTTTAAAACAGTGGTAAAACAGTTTCCTATTTATATCAAAGTGTTGCTGTAAACAAACAAGTTAAACAGTGCCAAAGATCTTTATGGACTGTAAAGTACTATTCACTCTTATTGACATTAAGCAATTATATGCTTTTTGCTTTATTTGTAATTTTCTCTGCATTCTTAGACAACTTACCATGAAATACACAAACTCTAAGATGATTAAAATAGAAAATAAAACTATCTAGGAGGAAGAGAATACAGATGTACCCAAATTCTAACTGAGCAAAGTATGGTGGAGATTGCTTTAGCAAATAGCTGGACTACTATTCCCAGCCTTCTTTGCAATTAGAGTGGCCATGTGACTTGGTTCTAACCAATGAGTCCCACCAAATGGAAGTGATCTGGTCCAGTTGCAGACCTGACTCATAAAGCTTCTCCCTATAGGGCGCTTCTCATGCCATAACCCATTCACAGAAAATGAGATGGTGATGTAAAGACCCGAGTGAGCTTAGAAGCTGTACTCTGAACTTGGCAGAGGTTTGTTAGTCTAGAATACAGTTAGGAACTTATCCTTTCTTTCTTCCACAAGGTAATCAAGAGCACCTGCCCTCAATTCTTATCTGAACATGTAATGAGCCTCTGCTATTTGTACATTTTGGGTCTCTTGTCATATAAATTATGCTAATATTGGTTTGGCCTAAAAAGTCATTCAGTCTGTAAGATATTACAGGAAAACTCCAACAAACTTTTGACCAACCCAACACATATAGTTACTGTTTACCATTATAAATTTTGACAGTTTCAGAGGCCTTGCCTCATGGTTCAGTGGTTAAGACTCCATGCTTTCATGGCACAAGGTACAGATTTGACCTCTGATCAGGGAACTATGACCCTGCATGCCCCTCTCCCACCATGTCCCCCCAAAATTGTTACAGTTTAAGGTCCTGTGGAAGTATTGAATCCCATAAATAATAACCTTAGCATTTGAGGCCCTTTTTTGGTGGGTTTTTTAAAAAAAGGCACTTTTGAAGGATTAGCACTATTAAGATCTCATTTACCTCTCTAAGTCATACCTGTGTTTTTAAAACAGTGGTAAAACAGTTTCCTATTTATATCAAAGTGTTGCTGTAAACAAACAAGTTAAACAGTGCCAAAGATCTTTATGGACTGTAAAGTACTATTCACTCTTATTGACATTAAGCAATTATATGCTTTTTGCTTTATTTGTAATTTTCTCTGCATTCTTAGACAACTTACCATGAAATACACAAACTCTAAGATGATTAAAATAGAAAATAAAACTATCTAGGAGGAAGAGAATACAGATGTACCCAAATTCTAACTGAGCAAAGTATGGTGGAGATTGCTTTAGCAAATAGCTGGACTACTATTCCCAGCCTTCTTTGCAATTAGAGTGGCCATGTGACTTGGTTCTAACCAATGAGTCCCACCAAATGGAAGTGATCTGGTCCAGTTGCAGACCTGACTCATAAAGCTTCTCCCTATAGGGCGCTTCTCATGCCATAACCCATTCACAGAAAATGAGATGGTGATGTAAAGACCCGAGTGAGCTTAGAAGCTGTACTCTGAACTTGGCAGAGGTTTGTTAGTCTAGAATACAGTTAGGAACTTATCCTTTCTTTCTTCCACAAGGTAATCAAGAGCACCTGCCCTCAATTCTTATCTGAACATGTAATGAGCCTCTGCTATTTGTACATTTTGGGTCTCTTGTCATATAAATTATGCTAATATTGGTTTGGCCTAAAAAGTCATTCAGTCTGTAAGATATTACAGGAAAACTCCAACAAACTTTTGACCAACCCAACACATATAGTTACTGTTTACCATTATAAATTTTGACAGTTTCAGAGGCCTTGCCTCATGGTTCAGTGGTTAAGACTCCATGCTTTCATGGCACAAGGTACAGATTTGACCTCTGATCAGGGAACTATGACCCTGCATGCCCCTCTCCCACCATGTCCCCCCAAAATTGTTACAGTTTAAGGTCCTGTGGAAGTATTGAATCCCATAAATAATAACCTTAGCATTTGAGGCCCTTTTTGTGGGTGAGGCACTGAAGGATTAGCACATTAAGATCTCATTGAATCCTCATGAAAATCCTATCAATTATAGAACTGCCATTGCAAGGAAATGAATTTATAATTAGGGACTACAGACCAAATTCAGAATTAGAACCATCCATATAATAGTATAGTCAAGCGGATTGGGAATTGGTCTTTCAGATATGCCTCAGAGTAGCTCTGATTGGACACCCAGAGTTGTCTGGGAATTGACCTTTGTAGGTCAATCCCCAAACGAATTAAACAATGGAGTGCTTTTTAGGTCTGGTGAAACTTCTCTCTACATGACTAATATCATTGGTGTCTATGTATCCCTGTGATTCCTAGGGAGGCATGGGAAAGTAACTCCACCTGAAAATCTACTGCATGCCTTCTTCTCCCTCTTTCTTTCTTTCTTTCCCTTTTCTACCATTTCCTGCTTCTACACAATTGTCCCCATTTTTCTGATGAGAAAGTTGTGACTTAGAGGAATGATGTTATAGGTATAATAAGATAATCTAGAGAGGTGATGTGATTTGTCTAAATTCAGTTAGGAAAAAATAAAGAAAGCTCTGTTTTCATATATATGGAAACAGATAACTTATAGAGATAAGAAAAAATGGTTTATAATTTCAGTTATCTAAAAAAAAAAAGGGAGCATTCCAGTTTTTAGGTTAAGCACTTTTGGCTTTTAATTACAGAAGGGATTGTTTATAGTTTTACTGTTCAGTCCTTCATTCATTCACTTAGTCACACATGAGAGTGAAAATGTTCTATAGAGCATTGTCCTTACTCTGGAGGAAAATGAAGTAGATACACAAGCAAACACAGAAAGGAGCTGTCATTTGATCTGGTCCCTTTGTGTGAATGCTAAGTCACATCAGTCGTGTCCAACTCTTTGCACTCCTACGGACGGGAGCCTGCCAAGCTCCTCAGTTCATGGGATTCTCCAGGCCAGAATACTAGAGTGGGATTCTATGCCCTCCTCCAGGGGAATCTTCCCCAGCCAGGGACGGAGCCTGCATCTCTTATGTCTCCTCCTTTGTCGGGTGAGTTCCCTATGACTAATGCCATCTGGGAAGCACCCTTACCCCTATTCTCTTTAGTCTGCGTGAAAATTTATGTTGCTGAGAGAAGAGAGAAGACGTATACTAGGTAGAAAGTCAGAGTTCAAATGAACTTTGGAAATATTGCTGGGCATGCAGGGAAAGAGCAGAGAGTTGAGCCTATTTGTCATAGAGGTGCTGGGAGAGGGGTGGTGGTGAGAGTGGCTGGGGGCTGGACTGTGGAGGTCTTCATAGATATGACGAGAGACTGAGAAATCTCTTATATAAGATAGTAAAATGTGAGGTTAGTGAAGATATTTGGGACAGAAAAAAGACATAATGAGGTTAGTGTTTTCAAATGGTAGAGGTGAAGGTAGGAGAATGGGATTGCTTCAAGGAGCATGTTTTCAAGATAAACTTAGAGGACAGAATCTGTGGAGCCTAATGGCAAAAGTAATTTAGGTGAGAGGAAGGACTAGAGTTGTGCTTTCCAACAGGGCAGCCACACATGCCCAGCATCATGCCCAGTGACTCCAGCATCACTGCTGAGGGTGATTGCAGTCAGGAAATCAAAAGATGCTTTCTTCTTGGAAGAAAAGCTATGACAAACCTAGACAGTGTATTTAAAAAGCAGAGACATTGCTTTGCCAACAAAGGTCCATATAGTCAAAGCTACAATTTTTCCAGTAGTCATGTACAAATGTGAGAGATGAACCATAAGGAAAGCTCAGCACCAAAGAACCGATGCTTTCGAATTGTGGTGCTGGAGAAGACTTGAGAGTCCTTTGGATTGTGAGGAGGTCAAACTAGTCAATCCTAAAGGAAATCAACCCTGAATATTCATTGAAAGAACTGATGCTGAAACTGAAGTTGCAATACTTTTGCTACCTGATGAAATGAGCTGACTCATTGGAAAAGACCTTGATGTTGGAAAAGATCAAAGGGAAAGGGAGAAGGGGATGGCAGAGGATGAGATGGTTAGATAGCATTACAGACTCAATTCTGAGCAAATTCTGGGAGATAGTGAAGGACAGGGAAGCCTGGCATGCTGTAGTCCATGGGGTTATTAAGAGTCAGACACGACTTAGTGAGTGAACAACATGGCTATTTAAATTTAAAATAACAGTAAATGCAGTAGAAATTTATTTCTTCAGTCCTACTAGACACATTTCAAGTGCTCTGTAGCCGCAAGTGGTTAGTACTGCCATCTTAGACAGCATAGACAAAGGAGATTTCTAGCATCACGGAAAGGTCTCTTGGGCAGCACTGGAGTAGAGAAATACTCTGTTTTAAATCTGAACAGTGAATGATGATCGCATTTATATAGGGCATAAGAGAAAGGGAAAGTTTGAAAGGAAAAGAGGAGGACTGGTATTTTGGACATGATGAACTCGAGATGCTGTCAGGCAGTCAGATGAAGATGTCGATCGTGGCTATTGGAAATTAGGTCTGGCAGTCAGGTTAGAGGTAAGAGTTAAAGAGAGAGACTTTAGACCCTTCACTTTGTAAATACTAACATAAGACATGGAAATATGAATAAAATAAATATCTGACAGTTTTCCTTCACTTAAAGGGGATCAGAGGAATAGTGCAAAAAGCACTCCAGGGAGGAATGATCTGAAAAGCCAGAGAGGAATCCTGAGAGAGTGATAATCCTGAAGTCAATAAAGAGAAGTGAGGCAAAGATGTCCAAAGACTTAGAGCATCCAAATAGGACTGGTCGTGGAAACACTCCTTTGGCTTTAGAAGTCAGGCAGGCATCAGTAGTTTTGCCTGGAGAGACTTCAGTGAGTGGTTCTAGAAGGAGCTTAATTGCAGCAGAGCCAAGATGAAACTGATGTGTATGGGTAAGTGGGATGGGGGCTGTGTAAGAGAGTTCTCCCTCCTTTTGAGAAGTTTGGCAGGGTGAGGATGACAAAGAGAAGTTATTAGCTTGAGAGACAGAAAAAAATAAGGAAGGTTTTTATTTTTATTTTTAGAAAATATGAAACTTGAATTTTCTTTACCTGCAAAGTGGGTGGAGTGGAAAAGACTTAAATGAACTTGGAGTGAAGATACGACTTACTGAGCCAAGTGTCAGAGATAGTGGAAGAAAAGGTGGGTGAACCTTGGAAAGAGAAAAGGATTCTTCTGTTTCTAAGATCCAGGATGGAAGGAAAGAATGATTAATATCTGAGGGTTGAGGCAGAGAAGTTTGGAACTGTTAGCATCTTAATTTGGTAATATATTGTTTAAACTGTGATTTATGGACAATATAAAAACATTTTACGTATGGGTAATGCTGGACCTCGATAAAATCCAAAATCAGGTGTCCCGCATGTAACTTAATTCATAAGATTTTGTAGTGTGGAAAGCTAATGAGGTCTAAATGAACAGTGGTCCAGACTGAATCAACTTAGTAGTACACTCATTAGGCTAGCTCTTCGTATGTCAGTGTTTTAGTTGGACTACTATAGAGTCAATTATTAATCAGCTCAGCTTAAATTTTGTGGTTTAGTGAGATCCAAGGAAGACTAAATAAACAATAAATCTACACTTGGACACATTATGATTAAACTGAATAACACTCAAGACAGAGCATAAAAGAAAGCCTGAAAAGCTAATAGGACAGAGAAAGCATTATCAGCAAAGGTAGATAATCAGGTAAGATTGGCAACAAACTTCTCAGTGGCAATAATCAAGGACAGAAGAAAAAAGAAAAATATTTTTAATGAAAACTGAGTTGACAATCTAGTACACCCAACTAAATTATGGTTTAGGCACAAGGTAAAATGGAGACAATTAACAGTAATCTTGAAATAATTTGCTATTAATTCTCACTGAAAATTACTTGAGGAAACACTTTAGTAAATGTTCCAAAGACTTAGAGCATCCAAATAGGACTGGTCGTGGAAACACTCCTTTGGCTTTAGAAGTCAGGCAGGCATCAGTAGTTTTGCCTGGAGAGACTTCAGTGAGTGGTTCTAGAAGGAGCTTAATTGCAGCAGAGCCAAGATGAAACTGATGTGTATGGGTAAGTGGGATGGGGCTGTGTAAGAGAGTTCTCCCTCCTTTTGAGAAGTTTGGCAGGGTGAGGATGACAAAGAGAAGTTATTAGCTTGAGAGACAGAAAAAAATAAGGAAGGTTTTTATTTTTATTTTTAGAAAATATGAAACTTGAATTTTCTTTACCTGCAAAGTGGGTGGAGTGGAAAAGACTTAAATGAACTTGGAGTGAAGATACGACTTACTGAGCCAAGTGTCAGAGATAGTGGAAGAAAAGGTGGGTGAACCTTGGAAAGAGAAAAGGATTCTTCTGTTTCTAAGATCCAGGATGGAAGGAAAGAATGATTAATATCTGAGGGTTGAGGCAGAGAAGTTTGGAACTGTTAGCATCTTAATTTGGTAATATATTGTTTAAACTGTGATTTATGGACAATATAAAAACATTTTACGTATGGGTAATGCTGGACCTCGATAAAATCCAAAATCAGGTGTCCCGCATGTAACTTAATTCATAAGATTTTGTAGTGTGGAAAGCTAATGAGGTCTAAATGAACAGTGGTCCAGACTGAATCAACTTAGTAGTACACTCATTAGGCTAGCTCTTCGTATGTCAGTGTTTTAGTTGGACTACTATAGAGTCAATTATTAATCAGCTCAGCTTAAATTTTGTGGTTTAGTGAGATCCAAGGAAGACTAAATAAACAATAAATCTACACTTGGACACATTATGATTAAACTGAATAACACTCAAGACAGAGCATAAAAGAAAGCCTGAAAAGCTAATAGGACAGAGAAAGCATTATCAGCAAAGGTAGATAATCAGGTAAGATTGGCAACAAACTTCTCAGTGGCAATAATCAAGGACAGAAGAAAAAAGAAAAATATTTTTAATGAAAACTGAGTTGACAATCTAGTACACCCAACTAAATTATGGTTTAGGCACAAGGTAAAATGGAGACAATTAACAGTAATCTTGAAATAATTTGCTATTAATTCTCACTGAAAAAATTACTTGAGGAAACACTTTAAAGGAGTTAAACACTGAAAGTAGAAGAAAGGAATGAGAAGGAAGAAGCAATGTGACAGTACACAGAGTACAATAATAAAAGTAACAACGATTACTTTGCAGGTAAAACATAAGTAGAAATAAAATACTAGACAATATTGTATAAAATAAAATGTTATTAGAATGAAAAATTCTCAAGACCTTTTATTATTAAGGAAGAAGAGGGATAAATTGTTCAGATTTTAAGTCAGACTATGCATGTGGAAATTACAAGGGTAAACCCTAAAGTTATAGAAGTCATGTCTGCCTCCTTGTGACTCATGGACTGTATGTAGCCTGCCAGGCTCATCTGTCCATGAAATTCTCCAGTTGAGAATACTGAAGTGGATAGCCATTCCCTTTTCCAGGGGATCTTCGAGACCCAGGGGTCAAACCCAGGTCTCCTGCATTGTAGGTAGAGTTTTTATAGTCTGAACCACCCTGGAAGCCCACAATAGAGTAAATAAATTCAAATAACTCAAAATTTGAAAACAAAAGAAATGAAAGAAAATGGAGGCCAAGTTACAGAGCAGGAACAGAATTGTAGAGAATTTTTTACCTTGTGGCAACTGGTTCTTTTTATTTCAATTAAAATTCTCACTATCAGTTATGAGTGACCTAGAGTATACAGGCTGAGGGAAAGGAGAGAATATGCAGTGGTGGTCTATCCCTGCAGAGGGCCGGGCAACCTAGTGTTAAACGTTCGTGTTATAGAGTGTCAGTTTGGTAGTGAAATGATCATATGTGTAGAAATTCCAACAGAGTTAACAGAAACTGTTAGAACTTTAAAGAGACTTTAGGAGAGTTTTGGGTATAAGACCAAATGTTCTTCCTACACCACCAACAATCAACTAGAAAATATAATTGATGTTTACTGCCACACATCAGTCTGAATCTGCCATAAGTATATATATATGTTCCCACACCTCCCAAACCTCCTTCCCCATCACCCTCCCCACCCCATCCCTCCAGGCCACCACAGAGCCCCTGTTTGAGAACCCCTAGTCTCACAGCATATTCCACAAAACTCTGTAAAAAATTGAAATAAAAAAAAAATAAAATAAATCACACAAAAAATAAAAGGTAATTGAAATAAGATGCTACTTATAATACACTCAAAATGAATAAAATTCTGGGAATCAACCTAAAAATGAAAGCCAATATCTTTGTGGAAAAATGTTTAAAACTCTATTAAAGACATATGAGAAGTTTTGAATGATGGGTAAGCCAGTTTAATGTAATAAAGATGATTTTACTAGACTCTAAGACCTTTTATTATTAAGGAAGAAGAGGGATAAATTGTTCAGATTTTAAGTCAGACTATGCATGTGGAAATTACAAGGGTAAACCCTAAAGTTATAGAAGTCATGTCTGCCTCCTTGTGACTCATGGACTGTATGTAGCCTGCCAGGCTCATCTGTCCATGAAATTCTCCAGTTGAGAATACTGAAGTGGATAGCCATTCCCTTTTCCAGGGGATCTTGAGACCCAGGGTCAAACCCAGGTCTCCTGCATTGTAGGTAGAGTTTTTATAGTCTGAACCACCCTGGAAGCCCACAATAGAGTAAATAAATTCAAATAACTCAAAATTTGAAAACAAAAGAAATGAAAGAAAATGGAGGCCAAGTTACAGAGCAGGAACAGAATTGTAGAGAATTTTTTACCTTGTGGCAACTGGTTCTTTTTATTTCAATTAAAATTCTCACTATCAGTTATGAGTGACCTAGAGTATACAGGCTGAGGGAAAGGAGAGAATATGCAGTGGTGGTCTATCCCTGCAGAGGGCCGGGCAACCTAGTGTTAAACGTTCGTGTTATAGAGTGTCAGTTTGGTAGTGAAATGATCATATGTGTAGAAATTCCAACAGAGTTAACAGAAACTGTTAGAACTTTAAAGAGACTTTAGGAGAGTTTTGGGTATAAGACCAAATGTTCTTCCTACACCACCAACAATCAACTAGAAAATATAATTGATGTTTACTGCCACACATCAGTCTGAATCTGCCATAAGTATATATATATGTTCCCACACCTCCCAAACCTCCTTCCCCATCACCCTCCCCACCCCATCCCTCCAGGCCACCACAGAGCCCCTGTTTGAGAACCCCTAGTCTCACAGCATATTCCACAAAACTCTGTAAAAAATTGAAATAATAAAAAAAAAATAAAATAAATCACACAAAAAATAAAAGGTAATTGAAATAAGATGCTACTTATAATACACTCAAAATGAATAAAATTCTGGGAATCAACCTAAAAATGAAAGCCAATATCTTTGTGGAAAAATGTTTAAAACTCTATTAAAGACATATGAGAAGTTTTGAATGATGGGTAAGCCAGTTTAATGTAATAAAGATGTTAATTTTCCTCTAATGAATCTATGAACACAGTACAATTCTGGTCAAAATTTCATCTGTATCTTCTGAAGAATTTGAAAAATTGTTTAAAATTTGTTTGAGAAAATGACAGTCCATGATTAGCTAAGTCACAAATGAGAAAATAGAGAAAAGGTCAAGTTTACTATATCAGATATTAAGGCAATTGATAAATTCATGGTTTAAAAGGAAATAATTGAAAACATAAAAGAATAAAAAACAGACAAACAGACCAGTGGAACAGAATAAAGACTCAGAAATTAAAATGTATATATAGGGAATTTAACAGCTGTCAAGATAAAGTGACAAGTGAATTAAACAGCAGATTATTTTAGTGACACTGGGAAATTTTTCACTCATGAATTTACACTGTATAGAGAGGCATTTCAGTGTGAATTAAAGACATCATTGTGAAAGTTAAACCTTGTGTATCTAATAGACAAAAATATTCATAGAAATTCAACAATAATATATTTAACAATAATATTCAACAATATTAACAAAAAAACAATAAGAAACTGAGGGAAGATATAGGTTGAGACTATGTAAAGGCAATGTAGAGAGAGCAATCTGAATGGCTGACAAGTTCATGGAGTTCTCAAATACTATAATCAGAGAAATCAAATTAAAGCAACATTGAGAAGCCATGTTAATGGTATCCGAACACAAACATTAGAAATATGCTGGCAAAATGTTGGTCAGGATATGTAGTGATAAATATCATTATGTTCTCCTGTGGACCTGTCAAGTGGCATGTTCATTGTCGTTATGACCTAACATATTCTCATATGCTTACCCCAGAGAATTTCTTGCGTGAACCTATGAAGATACACAGGAATAATGTTAAAATGTGAAATCATATGTGTGTTAGAACTGATCAAACTATGAAGTATTTGAAGAGAAGAGAAAATAGGATAAGTTGGTCAGATGCCAGTAAACTTATCCTTTCTTTGGGGTTTCAGTCTTATGAGAAGCCGATAAAGCCATCAGGATAGGTATGATGGAATCTTGAAGTGTCTGGATTATTTGTGCAGATCTTTATGCAAAGCTTTGCCTGTGGCTTGAACCACATCTGACATGGTGAGTGAAGGAAAGAAACACAGGTGGGGAATGGTGTCGAGAGACATAAACCAGAGGACTGTGCCTGGTTCCACAGTGCAGAAGGAAGTAAAAGGAATGGAGACTGGGCTCAGAAAAAAAGAGGCAGCAGCATGTGAGGATGTCGTGAGGACAAACCAACGGCTGTGTCCACTAGCTTCAGCAGTGGTTGTCTGCATGATGTTCCATGGGGCTAGGAGTGACTGGCCACATTTCAGTAGATGTCATCATAAAATACCTATGGGCCAAAATATGTCCAGTTACATCACAAACCCAGGTACCAAGAAGAGTCATAAAGACCTACAAGTGAGGAATGTAAGCTCTCTTTCCTGGGATAGTTAAAAATCCCATGATTTCCTTTCTACTTTCAGATATTGGAGGGGAAATGGGGAAGAGGAGACATTCTAAAAGGCAGAAAACTTATCCAAAAGAGAGATCACCTGAAAGTAAACAGGAAGAGATGGAGATGCCTTTAATTGGCATGGAAGATTAGAATAAAACAAAGCTGCATTTCCCCTCTATATACCTGGATGTAAAGCCTGTGGCACGTCTTTGCTGCATTGCCATGTGCATTCTCTCTGCACCAAAGTAAATATATGATTCAGGCAATTCTTTTTCACACTTGACCTAAACAGATGGAAACCCTGTGGAGTAAATTACAGGATGATTCAGCGCAGGAAACACACTTTCACAAGGAAACAAGAATCATGAGGCCATGGTGTTTGTGTGTAATGGGTTCACCCACAACCTATTAAACAGAAGTCCTTCTGGAATAAAAGCAGCTTCCATAAATCCTAATAGTTTTGACAAGCTGAGAAACTTGAGTCAGCCTTACTCAAATGAGTTCAGGGTTCTAGAAGTATTCCCCTTGTCCCCACTTTAAAAAAGATATCCTGACAGATGTTATGCTTTGCTTTTTTAATCCTAAATTAAAGCCTTTATTTTCTATTGAAATGCATGCAACTCAGCTTAATCTTGACTGAAAGCAATTTTCTCCAACAGATAGAGTTTATTATAATATACCTGTTTCTTAGTCTTAACTAATAATATGGGAAACTTTGAGGCTTTCTAGGTGGCTCTAGCAGTTAAGAACCTATCTGTCAATGCCTGAGTGGGGAATGGGAAGATTCCCTGGTGAAGGGAATGGTGTCGAGAGACATAAACCAGAGGACTGTGCCTGGTTCCACAGTGCAGAAGGAAGTAAAAGGAATGGAGACTGGGCTCAGAAAAAAAGAGGCAGCAGCATGTGAGGATGTCGTGAGGACAAACCAACGGCTGTGTCCACTAGCTTCAGCAGTGGTTGTCTGCATGATGTTCCATGGGGCTAGGAGTGACTGGCCACATTTCAGTAGATGTCATCATAAAATACCTATGGGCCAAAATATGTCCAGTTACATCACAAACCCAGGTACCAAGAAGAGTCATAAAGACCTACAAGTGAGGAATGTAAGCTCTCTTTCCTGGGATAGTTAAAAATCCCATGATTTCCTTTCTACTTTCAGATATTGGAGGGGAAATGGGGAAGAGGAGACATTCTAAAAAGGCAGAAAACTTATCCAAAAGAGAGATCACCTGAAAGTAAACAGGAAGAGATGGAGATGCCTTTAATTGGCATGGAAGATTAGAATAAAACAAAGCTGCATTTCCCCTCTATATACCTGGATGTAAAGCCTGTGGCACGTCTTTGCTGCATTGCCATGTGCATTCTCTCTGCACCAAAGTAAATATATGATTCAGGCAATTCTTTTTCACACTTGACCTAAACAGATGGAAACCCTGTGGAGTAAATTACAGGATGATTCAGCGCAGGAAACACACTTTCACAAGGAAACAAGAATCATGAGGCCATGGTGTTTGTGTGTAATGGGTTCACCCACAACCTATTAAACAGAAGTCCTTCTGGAATAAAAGCAGCTTCCATAAATCCTAATAGTTTTGACAAGCTGAGAAACTTGAGTCAGCCTTACTCAAATGAGTTCAGGGTTCTAGAAGTATTCCCCTTGTCCCCACTTTAAAAAAGATATCCTGACAGATGTTATGCTTTGCTTTTTTAATCCTAAATTAAAGCCTTTATTTTCTATTGAAATGCATGCAACTCAGCTTAATCTTGACTGAAAGCAATTTTCTCCAACAGATAGAGTTTATTATAATATACCTGTTTCTTAGTCTTAACTAATAATATGGGAAACTTTGAGGCTTTCTAGGTGGCTCTAGCAGTTAAGAACCTATCTGTCAATGCCTGAGTGGGGAATGGGGAAGATTCCCTGGTGAAGGGCATGGCAACCTACTCCAGTATTCTTGTCTGGAGCATCCCAGGGACAAAGGAGCCTGGTGGACTATAGTCCATAGCATTGCAAAGAGTCAGACAGAACTGAAGCAAATTAGTACCCATGCATGAACAGTTTAAATTAGAACTTCTGGTCAGCATCTTGAGCTAGCTCTTATCACTTCAGGGCATTGGTATTTTCTAGGCTGAAATTACACCCAGCATACACATGTATCACTTCCAAGGCCTCTAAAATAGAGACAGTGAACTAAGAAGCTAGTAGTGTGCACTTAAGGGGAAAGGACGTGATCCGTTATTGAATCAGGTCACATCCTAGCTTGGGACAGGGAGGCCTGGCATGCTGCTGTCCATGGGATCACAAAGAATCAGACTCGACTGGGTGACTGAATAATAATAAGATCTTAGGGCTTCCCTGGTGGTCCAGTGGGTAAGGACAGTGCCTTGCAGTGCAAGGGGCGCCGGTTCGATCCCTGGCCTGGGAAGATACCATGTGCTACAGAGCAGCTGGACCAATGTGTCCAACTACTGAGCAGGAGCTCTGGAGTGCATGCACCCACAGACGCTTCTTTGCAGTGAGAGAGCCCACTGCGATGGGAGGCCCACACAGGGCAAAGAACAAAGATGGAAATAAATGAAAGATCGATAAAAGTGGCCAATAATGATAATAATAATAATAATAATAATAATAATAATAATAATATCTTAAACTGAGTCTCAATCATGTGAAGGCGATAATAGAACTCCCTGTACTGTCATGGGAAATTTACTTGGTTCAATATGTGAAAAGTTCCTTGTATTTAATACAGTTTGTCATAGTCATTCTAATTTTAGGAGCTTTTATAAGAAAGATATCTAATATATGGAAACATTTATGCACATTTACCAAATAGGCACAGCATTATTTATGTGTAAGTACAGCATTTCAGTTTTGCTCTAGTTTTATCTAACTTTATTGCTGTAAACAAGTCACTTGGTCATGTCCAGCTGTTTGTGGCCCCATAGACTGTAGGCCACCAGGCTCCTGTGTCCATGAAATTTGCCAGGCAAGACTACTGGAGTGGGTTGCCATTTTCTCCTCCAGGGGAATCTCTTCCTGACCCAGGGATCGAACCCATGTCCCCTGCATTGCAGGCAGATTATTCACTGTCTGAGCTGACAGGGAAGCCCCACTATAAACTAGAAGACTCTAAGTAAGAGTAAAAGGTAAAGTTAGTAGTTATTTGAGAACTCTTGGTGAATTCTTTGTTGAAATTTCTCCCAGAAATTGAGACAGTGACTGACTCTAAAGTGGGTAACAATGTTTTTCACAGTGAGGTACTTTCCAATGCTTTGTTTAACTAATCAGTTGATACATCATTAAACAAATTTTGATTACAGAACGCTATATTAGTTTCCTGGGTCTGCTGTAATAAAGTACTACAAACTGAGTAGTTGAAAACAACAAACAGAGATTGTCTTACAGTTCTAGAGACTAGAAGTCTGGTGTCAAGGTATGAGAGGGGCCAGATTCTGTCTCAGATCTATCATGGAGAATCCTTCTTAGCTGTTTCTAGCTTCTGTTTGCCAGCGGTAACTGGTATTCCTTGATGTGGAGAGGCATCACCCCAATCTGTTGTCAGACTGCTATCTTCTTCTCATGTGTCTTTACCCTACCTTCTATCTGTGAGTGTTTCTGTCTCTATTTCTCCTTTTCATAAGAGCACCAGTCCTATTGGATTTAGAGGCCCACCTGCTCCAGCATGACCTCATCTTAACCTAAGTATGCCTGCAACAACTCTATTTCCAAATAAGGTCATATCTTAATATATTGGGAATTAGAATTTCAACATACAAATTTGGGGTTAGGGGCAGCAAGGGGGCACCATTAAACCCATAACAAGGAGTTCTAGAGGAAATTCTAGAATTTTGAATTCTAGTGGAAAGAAACTGCTAACTCATAGGCAGACGGCTGATCAAGAACTGTGATAATACTGTATGTTTTCTTTCTTTCTTTCTTTTTTTTTAGGCTCTGAGACAATAAAATCTGGGAGTTCAGCTGAGTCCCAGGCTGGAGAACTGTTTGGAGGCTGGGTGGGTCCATCAGAAGCCTGATTCTATTCCAAGGTGGCTTGGCATATGGAGCCCCTGCCCCTCCCCCAGCATAGTTAAAGGTAGTGGTAATGTGTGGGTGAACCAGCAGGAGAGGTGGATTAGTCCAGACACAAGTTGAAAAGGACCTTTCTACTTGGAATTCACTTCCTAGCACATCATAGGAAGCAATTCCTACCAGACTCAGGGTAAGCAACTAGCCTGTCCATAGAATGGTGACCCTCTCATTCCAGAGTCATAGATTTATGAGTTTTCCTGTTGATTTCTTTATTTTAATCTCCCTAGTTGCTTAGAGGAAAGTCAGATTAATTTTGAAAGTAGAGCTTTCAATCTAAGGCCTTTTATTGCTCCTGAGTTTGTGGTTTGGGTATTACTCACAGATTTACATCTACAGAGTAAGTCTGAGTTGTTGAAATGTGCTCATTGTATGAAAACAACAAACAGAGATTGTCTTACAGTTCTAGAGACTAGAAGTCTGGTGTCAAGGTATGAGAGGGGCCAGATTCTGTCTCAGATCTATCATGGAGAATCCTTCTTAGCTGTTTCTAGCTTCTGTTTGCCAGCGGTAACTGGTATTCCTTGATGTGGAGAGGCATCACCCCAATCTGTTGTCAGACTGCTATCTTCTTCTCATGTGTCTTTACCCTACCTTCTATCTGTGAGTGTTTCTGTCTCTATTTCTCCTTTTCATAAGAGCACCAGTCCTATTGGATTTAGAGGCCCACCTGCTCCAGCATGACCTCATCTTAACCTAAGTATGCCTGCAACAACTCTATTTCCAAATAAGGTCATATCTTAATATATTGGGAATTAGAATTTCAACATACAAATTTGGGGTTAGGGGCAGCAAGGGGGCACCATTAAACCCATAACAAGGAGTTCTAGAGGAAATTCTAGAATTTTGAATTCTAGTGGAAAGAAACTGCTAACTCATAGGCAGACGGCTGATCAAGAACTGTGATAATACTGTATGTTTTCTTTCTTTCTTTCTTTCTTTTTTAGGCTCTGAGACAATAAAATCTGGGAGTTCAGCTGAGTCCCAGGCTGGAGAACTGTTTGGAGGCTGGGTGGGTCCATCAGAAGCCTGATTCTATTCCAAGGTGGCTTGGCATATGGAGCCCCTGCCCCTCCCCCAGCATAGTTAAAGGTAGTGGTAATGTGTGGGTGAACCAGCAGGAGAGGTGGATTAGTCCAGACACAAGTTGAAAAGGACCTTTCTACTTGGAATTCACTTCCTAGCACATCATAGGAAGCAATTCCTACCAGACTCAGGGTAAGCAACTAGCCTGTCCATAGAATGGTGACCCTCTCATTCCAGAGTCATAGATTTATGAGTTTTCCTGTTGATTTCTTTATTTTAATCTCCCTAGTTGCTTAGAGGAAAGTCAGATTAATTTTGAAAGTAGAGCTTTCAATCTAAGGCCTTTTATTGCTCCTGAGTTTGTGGTTTGGGTATTACTCACAGATTTACATCTACAGAGTAAGTCTGAGTTGTTGAAATGTGCTCATTAATTAATCAGTTAATCTAAGTAAAACCTTCCCTGTCAGGCATTTCTTATATCATCTTTCCAGTGAATTTGAAACCAGGTTTCCAATAGTTTCTGATCATGAAGGATCCTCTGGCTTAGTACTCATGGTAGGGGAAGTTCATGGAAAGCCTAGGGTGTGAGCTTCTTTCCCAGCTGTATTCCAGCTGGTTTGAAATCCCTTTGCTTGCTTTGGCTTTCCCACATTACCTCTTTATGTGGGTGTTATAGGAACCTTCCTCTCGGTGTCCAACAAAACTCACCCCTTCCCTCTCAATCTTGCTGCAAAAGGTTGGAAAAAACCTGATGGTAATCTTACCTTAAACTGAAGGCCAAGGGACAGACAGAGGCAACTAAAAGGGTGAAGTTAGGAGTGACTGTAATTTTTCACACTAAGCTGTTTGCAAGCAACAGTCAGGAAAGGGTCCCACAGAGAAGATGGCCTTTTATGTAATGAGTTCTTTGGAGAAAATATGAGTCTCATCAGAACTACAGTTTTGCCTAGAGATTTAAGAAAGGATTAGCAATTCATATGTGCTACAGTCAAGGGCAAAGAGAAGTTGTCCTTGTGTTGTGGATGGTCAAACATCTTCAGAGCTATGGGATTGTCCTACTGAAATAAATAGCCATGGGGGAAAAATAAAGAAGGGATTTCTTCTAAGTAGATAACTAGACTTTTAAATTATCCAAGAACTGAGCACTGAGCACTAAGGGAGATGTTCAAATGTGGTAAGCACCATACACTCGCAGGAACCCCAGGGACTGGGCTCTTGTCTCTGTTCTGTCAATAAGTAGCTGGAGGATTGAGTACAATCTTTTCATGTCTTTAAATCTCACTTTCTGAACTTAACACTCTTTACCGTTGGCTCTGGTTCAGAGAAGTTTTCCATGAGTCTCTCCCTTAACTTGAAAGCTCTTTTGACCTAAATTTTGTTTAAATACACATATATGCATTTGGGAGGAATACTATTAATATTAGTGTTTTTATTAGTACTGCTGTTGGTATTGGACCATGAGGGCAATTCTGTGGCAATTTGAGTGATTGATGCCTGTTACTTTCTTTAATCCTAGTGGTGATCCTAAGAAGAGGTATGATCATCCTTTACAGTGGGGAATTGAACCTCACTAAATGGTTAGTTAAAAAGTGCCCAACCAGTCAACAGGGCCAATGGAAATGGAACTTGGATAGGCTGATGAGATTTTAAAGGTGGGAAAGCCCTGTGTTGGGGGTGGAGGTGCCATAGGGGTCCATTGTTCAAGAAAGGAGCCAAGGGAGGCATTTGGAGGACAGAGAAGGCTGCTGAGCATCTAAATGAAAAGCCAAAAAAAAAAAGAGAGAGAAAACAGGGAAAAGTACAGAAAAGGAAGGTGCTAGAATTTTTAAATTTCATTAAAAATTATTCCCCCTCTTTATAATTATGAAAATAGCATGTGCACATTGAAGAATAATAAGATGATACAGAAAAAAATTAGGAACCAAAGAAAAATATACTATAGACCTTCTTCTACAGTTATTTTCATTATTGCATATTACCTTTTAATTTTTGCCTAATATTCTCATTTTCCTCATGTTGCAATCTGTTTAATATTAAATCATAAATATTTTCCTATGTCGTTATATAGTCATTTTTATAAATATCATTTTACATGGCAACATACTAGGTCATCTTATATAAAAAATCATTTCTCCATGGTTGGATATTGGGAGCTATGTGAATTTTTTATGAGTAACTTGAAATAGAAATATGTGGTACTTCGATTCATTACATTCGAATGAATCTGGTTTCTATGAACCCTCTTGGGTTCAATCGGCTGAGGCACTCAATTGTACCATACACTCGCAGGAACCCCAGGGACTGGGCTCTTGTCTCTGTTCTGTCAATAAGTAGCTGGAGGATTGAGTACAATCTTTTCATGTCTTTAAATCTCACTTTCTGAACTTAACACTCTTTACCGTTGGCTCTGGTTCAGAGAAGTTTTCCATGAGTCTCTCCCTTAACTTGAAAGCTCTTTTGACCTAAATTTTGTTTAAATACACATATATGCATTTGGGAGGAATACTATTAATATTAGTGTTTTTATTAGTACTGCTGTTGGTATTGGACCATGAGGGCAATTCTGTGGCAATTTGAGTGATTGATGCCTGTTACTTTCTTTAATCCTAGTGGTGATCCTAAGAAGAGGTATGATCATCCTTTACAGTGGGGAATTGAACCTCACTAAATGGTTAGTTAAAAAGTGCCCAACCAGTCAACAGGGCCAATGGAAATGGAACTTGGATAGGCTGATGAGATTTTAAAGGTGGGAAAGCCCTGTGTTGGGGGTGGAGGTGCCATAGGGGTCCATTGTTCAAGAAAGGAGCCAAGGGAGGCATTTGGAGGACAGAGAAGGCTGCTGAGCATCTAAATGAAAAGCCAAAAAAAAAAAGAGAGAGAAAACAGGGAAAAGTACAGAAAAGGAAGGTGCTAGAATTTTTAAATTTCATTAAAAATTATTCCCCCTCTTTATAATTATGAAAATAGCATGTGCACATTGAAGAATAATAAGATGATACAGAAAAAAATTAGGAACCAAAGAAAAATATACTATAGACCTTCTTCTACAGTTATTTTCATTATTGCATATTACCTTTTAATTTTTGCCTAATATTCTCATTTTCCTCATGTTGCAATCTGTTTAATATTAAATCATAAATATTTTCCTATGTCGTTATATAGTCATTTTTATAAATATCATTTTACATGGCAACATACTAGGTCATCTTATATAAAAAATCATTTCTCCATGGTTGGATATTGGGAGCTATGTGAATTTTTTATGAGTAACTTGAAATAGAAATAGGTGGTACTTCGATTCATTACATTCGAATGAATCTGGTTTCTATGAACCCTCTTGGGTTCAATGGACCTATGGATTTTTAAAAAATGAGAGTTGCCCAATATCTATTCCACCAGCTGTTTGTAGAAAATAAATATAAGAAAGTTGATAACATGGAATTAGTCATCTAAAAAAGGTTAAAGAAGAATAAAGGAGTAGAAAGTGCTCTTGGGGTGTTAAGGAGAATCAAGGAGAAATTTAAGACATCAATAGAGAGATTAGTGACTATAATAACTTCTGTGTTCTGTGTAAGAAGGCATTCGGCAGAGTCTGTGCAAAATGAAGCCAGGATTCCAAGCACAAATGGAATAACTTTAAGAAAACTTTTCTTGGCACTGTAAGCTCATACATGTACTTTTATATGCTACAAAGTTGAAAAAAAAAAGGTTAAAAATTCTGAAGTATTGAGGCCATAGCTATAAAAAAATTAAGGTTTTAAACTAGATTTCTGAGAGTAAGAAAATATGTGTCCTGGTATGCTGCTGTTCTGCACAGTACTTTTTCATGCTGGCAAATGTTCTACTTCTGCCAAGGTGAACAATTATTTTTGCTGGCAAAAGCAGTTTGAGTAAAAATAGAAGCAAGCCACCACTTCTCAACATAGTAAAATTGAAAATTTTAAACATTTAATGGAAATTATTTATACATTTATTTCATTGCTAGTCAAAGGAAGTCGTAGGAATTCCATGAAAGTTTGTGTTATGACAAAAGTATATTGCTAGTGTAAAGGTATTTGGAGGCTAGGAGAATGAGAAATAGGAGATGATTCAGAAAGAAACAAGTGTTATAATTATGAAAATAGCATGTGCACATTGAAGAATAATAAGATGATACAGAAAAAAATTAGGAACCAAAGAAAAATATACTATAGACCTTCTTCTACAGTTATTTTCATTATTGCATATTACCTTTTAATTTTTGCCTAATATTCTCATTTTCCTCATGTTGCAATCTGTTTAATATTAAATCATAAATATTTTCCTATGTCGTTATATAGTCATTTTTATAAATATCATTTTACATGGCAACATACTAGGTCATCTTATATAAAAAATCATTTCTCCATGGTTGGATATTGGGAGCTATGTGAATTTTTTATGAGTAACTTGAAATAGAAATAGGTGGTACTTCGATTCATTACATTCGAATGAATCTGGTTTCTATGAACCCTCTTGGGTTCAATGGACCTATGGATTTTTAAAAAATGAGAGTTGCCCAATATCTATTCCACCAGCTGTTTGTAGAAAATAAATATAAGAAAGTTGATAACATGGAATTAGTCATCTAAAAAAGGTTAAAGAAGAATAAAGGAGTAGAAAGTGCTCTTGGGGTGTTAAGGAGAATCAAGGAGAAATTTAAGACATCAATAGAGAGATTAGTGACTATAATAACTTCTGTGTTCTGTGTAAGAAGGCATTCGGCAGAGTCTGTGCAAAATGAAGCCAGGATTCCAAGCACAAATGGAATAACTTTAAGAAAACTTTTCTTGGCACTGTAAGCTCATACATGTACTTTTATATGCTACAAAGTTGAAAAAAAAAAGGTTAAAAATTCTGAAGTATTGAGGCCATAGCTATAAAAAAATTAAGGTTTTAAACTAGATTTCTGAGAGTAAGAAAATATGTGTCCTGGTATGCTGCTGTTCTGCACAGTACTTTTTCATGCTGGCAAATGTTCTACTTCTGCCAAGGTGAACAATTATTTTTGCTGGCAAAAGCAGTTTGAGTAAAAATAGAAGCAAGCCACCACTTCTCAACATAGTAAAATTGAAAATTTTAAACATTTAATGGAAATTATTTATACATTTATTTCATTGCTAGTCAAAGGAAGTCGTAGGAATTCCATGAAAGTTTGTGTTATGACAAAAGTATATTGCTAGTGTAAAGGTATTTGGAGGCTAGGAGAATGAGAAATAGGAGATGATTCAGAAAGAAACAAGTGTATCTATTTTTAAAATCCTTATTATGAGTTTCAACCTCCTCTGACTTGACAAGACAGTCTGGAAAAGACAGAGCAAGCAGACTACCAAATCTTCATTCATTTCTTCTTTGTGTTTAATGAAACCATATTTTGCTCAGTGTGTCCGTGCCAGGTAAAATACTTTCCCAGACTTGCCCGCAGTCAGGGGTGACTGCATGACATTTTCAGCTGATGAAATAATGTGCTAGGTTTTGCCCCTTTGCTCTTTCTTCCTTCTCGTTCTTGCCTGGAAAGCAGGTAGTGAGGTTAAAGGTAATAGCCAACCTGAAACCATCTCAGAGCAAGCGTGAGGAATTAAGCTACACAAAGAGAATGTGTGTTCAGCTGCTTATTTGTGTCTGACTCTTTGCAGTCCTATGGACTGTAGCCCACCAGGCTCCCCTGCCTATGGAATTTTCGAAACAAGAGTGCTGGAGTGGACTGCCTGAGGGATTTTCCCAACCCATGGATAGAACCCTCATCTCCTGTGTCTCCTGAACTGAATGGGGGAGTGAAAAAAAAGTAGATCCTGCAGCAATAGCACCATGCGACCACTAGGCCACTCTTTTCCACACTAGGTTTATGTGAGGCTAATTATGGGAGCTATTTGGCTAAGTCATGGCGTTAGATTTCTATTGCATCCAGTGCACACAAATCCTAAATGATGCAAGAGCCCTTGATGTCATCTCTTTTAGTAGCCTGTACTTTTGTTTATAAACTATCCATTATGATAATGATATGTTTAAGGATTTTTGTTCTCACAATTATGTTAACAAGTTAACATTTATAAAGTATTGTCTCTTCCTTATAATTGTATTTAAGGCCAAAAGTGTCTCACACATTGTGTGCACTTATTTGCAGGCAATTTTGAAAATTTTTAAAGCAGTTTGAGTAAAAATAGAAGCAAGCCACCACTTCTCAACATAGTAAAATTGAAAATTTTAAACATTTAATGGAAATTATTTATACATTTATTTCATTGCTAGTCAAAGGAAGTCGTAGGAATTCCATGAAAGTTTGTGTTATGACAAAAGTATATTGCTAGTGTAAAGGTATTTGGAGGCTAGGAGAATGAGAAATAGGAGATGATTCAGAAAGAAACAAGTGTATCTGTTTTTAAAATCCTTATTATGAGTTTCAACCTCCTCTGACTTGACAAGACAGTCTGGAAAAGACAGAGCAAGCAGACTACCAAATCTTCATTCATTTCTTCTTTGTGTTTAATGAAACCATATTTTGCTCAGTGTGTCCGTGCCAGGTAAAATACTTTCCCAGACTTGCCCGCAGTCAGGGGTGACTGCATGACATTTTCAGCTGATGAAATAATGTGCTAGGTTTTGCCCCTTTGCTCTTTCTTCCTTCTCGTTCTTGCCTGGAAAGCAGGTAGTGAGGTTAAAGGTAATAGCCAACCTGAAACCATCTCAGAGCAAGCGTGAGGAATTAAGCTACACAAAGAGAATGTGTGTTCAGCTGCTTATTTGTGTCTGACTCTTTGCAGTCCTATGGACTGTAGCCCACCAGGCTCCCCTGCCTATGGAATTTTCGAAACAAGAGTGCTGGAGTGGACTGCCTGAGGGATTTTCCCAACCCATGGATAGAACCCTCATCTCCTGTGTCTCCTGAACTGAATGGGGGAGTGAAAAAAAAGTAGATCCTGCAGCAATAGCACCATGCGACCACTAGGCCACTCTTTTCCACACTAGGTTTATGTGAGGCTAATTATGGGAGCTATTTGGCTAAGTCATGGCGTTAGATTTCTATTGCATCCAGTGCACACAAATCCTAAATGATGCAAGAGCCCTTGATGTCATCTCTTTTAGTAGCCTGTACTTTTGTTTATAAACTATCCATTATGATAATGATATGTTTAAGGATTTTTGTTCTCAAGCAATTATGTTAACAAGTTAACATTTATAAAGTATTGTCTCTTCCTTATAATTGTATTTAAGGCCAAAAAGTGTCTCACACATTGTGTGCACTTATTTGCAGGCAATTTGGAAAGTTGTTTTGACTCCAAAGTGTGTGTGGAGTCATACACATTCATACACATATTTTTACATATTTTTACACAAATGTATAAATGAGAAAACATTATATATATTACATTTATAAATTATGTGTATAAAATGCTTATCTGGTTTTAAAATACTCAGATCTTAAAGAATTGCTCTATGAGAGTAATTGATATTAATTATTTATTTTCCAGTTAGGATTTCTATATGACTGTACTAATTGACACTTAAGTGTTTCAGTAAACTCTAAGGTCTTAGAGACACACAAGAAAACTGACGTGTCTGAAAAGGAGATAAAGAAACAGTGACTTTAGATTCCCTCCAGTGGCATTTGTCAGACCACCTGAATAGTTTTTCTGTACAAACAATACAAAACGAAACAGTGTTTTAAATTCAAGTAACTTTTGGAAATACAGCATATTATTACCATTTTTACCCCCATGATTCAAGGTCCATTGAAGTTGCCTACAATAGAGAAATCTGTTCAACTTTGTTTAATCCAGCATTTCCTAATCTTTTGTATTATTATGAAACCTTTCTTTCAAGTTATGTCAATTAATGTTGGGCTAATTGGATATTATACAGGAATTATCCTTAATTATAGATAAATCAATTTAAAAATTCCCATTAGGGACTTCCTTGTTGGTCCAGTGGATGAAGAGTCTGCCTTGCAGTGCAAGGGGTACCAGTTTGATCCCTGGCCTGGGAAGATCCCACATGCGGCAGAACAGCTAGGCCAGTGTGTCCAATTAGGAGCCAGCGCTCTGGAGCATGTGCGCCCAGAGCTGGTGCTCTGCAACAAGAGAGCCCACTGCAATGGGAGGCCCACATAGGCAAAAGAATAAAGATGGATGAAAATAAATACATTAAAGAAACAATAAAAGAGGCCCCCCCAAAAAAATACCCATTGGGAATACTGTTATGTGACATATACTCTGGGAAACCCTGTGATACAGGGACCAGAAGCATTCACAGAGTAGTAATACTGACCTAGAATATCTAGTGCAGTTAAATAATAATCAGAAATAAGACATGGGGGCTTCCCTGGTGGCTCAATGGTAAAGACTTTGCTTGCTAATACAGGGGACGTGGGTTTGATCCCTGGTCTGGGAAGATTCCACATGGTGCAGTCAACTAAACCCCTGCACTGCAGCTACTGAGCTCCACCCTCTACAGCTCTCAAGCTTCAACTAATGAGCATTCTGTGCTGCATTTTCTGAAGCCCCCGTGCCCTAGAGCCTGTGATCCTCAACAAAAGAAGCCACCACAGTGAGAAACCTGTACACTGCAATGAAGGACAGCCGTAATCACCACAACTAGAGAAAAACCCACACGCATGGGTGAATAAACTAAAAAAAAGAAAGAAGACGTGAATTTCGGAAAAGAGAAAAAATTAAGGTTTTTTGCAGAAGACAGAAATTCCTGTTTTATCACAAGGGTGAGACATTTATTTTGTTCCCCTCTGTCTTTGCTGTAACACATCAGTGCTCGACAATACTTCGTAGAAGGAAGGCTTCAAGAAGAGAGGAAATCTCTTGAGAAACCAATACTACCAGAGAAACGTGGTGGTTAAGTTGCCCAAGAGCCATGAGTTAATGAACTTTCTGGAGATTTGAACATGCCACATATACTGCTTTTTTTTTTAACCCAAATTCTCGCTATGTGTAATTTTTATATTTTTAAACATCCACTGATAGAAAATATAATGGCTATTAATCAGAATCTTTCTCAATATAGTATTCCAGGCACCTGCTAGCAATTGATTAGAGTAGACAAAGATCTTATTGCTATTTGTAAGACTTAATATTCTTTTTTCTGAGTCAAATAACTTACAATTATTTTATAATTGCCAGGGACTTCTCTGATGGCTCAGTGGGTACAGAGTCCACCTGCAGTCGAGGAGGCACAGCAGACCCAGGTTAGATCCCTGGGTTGGGAAGATCCCTTGTCAGAGGAAATGGCAACCCACTCACTATTCTTTCTTTCTTTTTTTTTTTGGCCACTTCTGTTGGTCTTTCATTTATTTCCATCTTTGTTCTTTGGCCTGTGTGGGCCTCCCATCGCAGTGTCCTGTCTCATCACAGAGCACTGGCTCTGGGCGCATGCGCGCCAGAGCTTCGGCTGGGTAATAGTTGGACCCACTGATCCAGCAGCTCCACAGCATGTGAGATCTTCCTAGGCGAGGGATCGAACTGGCTCCTGCACTGCAAGGTGGGTTTGATCCCTGGTCTGGGAAGATTCCACATGGTGCAGTCAACTAAACCCCTGCACTGCAGCTACTGAGCTCCACCCTCTACAGCTCTCAAGCTTCAACTAATGAGCATTCTGTGCTGCATTTTCTGAAGCCCCCGTGCCCTAGAGCCTGTGATCCTCAACAAAAGAAGCCACCACAGTGAGAAACCTGTACACTGCAATGAAGGACAGCCGTAATCACCACAACTAGAGAAAAACCCACACGCATGGGTGAATAAACTAAAAAAAAGAAAGAAGACGTGAATTTCGGAAAAGAGAAAAAATTAAGGTTTTTTGCAGAAGACAGAAATTCCTGTTTTATCACAAGGGTGAGACATTTATTTTGTTCCCCTCTGTCTTTGCTGTAACACATCAGTGCTCGACAATACTTGAGAAGGAAGGCTTCAAGAAGAGAGGAAATCTCTTGAGAAACCAATACTACCAGAGAAACGTGGTGGTTAAGTTGCCCAAGAGCCATGAGTTAATGAACTTTCTGGAGATTTGAACATGCCACATATACTGCTTTTTTTTTTAACCCAAATTCTCGCTATGTGTAATTTTTATATTTTTAAACATCCACTGATAGAAAATATAATGGCTATTAATCAGAATCTTTCTCAATATAGTATTCCAGGCACCTGCTAGCAATTGATTAGAGTAGACAAAGATCTTATTGCTATTTGTAAGACTTAATATTCTTTTTTCTGAGTCAAATAACTTACAATTATTTTATAATTGCCAGGGACTTCTCTGATGGCTCAGTGGGTACAGAGTCCACCTGCAGTCGAGGAGGCACAGCAGACCCAGGTTAGATCCCTGGGTTGGGAAGATCCCTTGTCAGAGGAAATGGCAACCCACTCACTATTCTTTCTTTCTTTTTTTTTTTGGCCACTTCTGTTGGTCTTTCATTTATTTCCATCTTTGTTCTTTGGCCTGTGTGGGCCTCCCATCGCAGTGTCCTGTCTCATCACAGAGCACTGGCTCTGGGCGCATGCGCGCCAGAGCTTCGGCTGGGTAATAGTTGGACCCACTGATCCAGCAGCTCCACAGCATGTGAGATCTTCCTAGGCGAGGGATCGAACTGGCTCCTCTTGCACTGCAAGGTGGTGTCCTTACCCACTGGGCCACCAGGGAAGCCCCCCAACTCAGTATTCTTGCCTGAAAAATTCTATGAACAGAGGATCCTGGCGGGTACAGTCCACAGGGTCTCAGAGTTATATCAGACTGAGTGACAACACAATATAATCACCAGACCTATTTCCATAGCATTATCTGAAGACAGATGATTTTCTTTTCTCCTCAATACTGCTGTGGTAGTTTTAAAATAATTACAAATTCTTTGATATTCTTCCCTTGGATGGAGGAGAGGAAAATTCCTCTTCCATTGAGTATGAGCTGCAGTGGACTTAGTGAATCTCTCTCTCTCTTTTTAAAGTTCTTTCATTTAAAAAAAAAAAAAGATTTTCTTTCCAAAAAAGTTATTTATTTATTTATTTATTTGGCTGCACCAGGGTGATGATAAAGCTAGATTCTTAAGAAATAAAGAGATAAAACTGATTCATAACCACTTTAAGAAACCATTCTCTACTCTTAATTTCACTACCTTGGTATATTGTTCAGTTAGCTACTTATTCGTCAATACTTGCTTTTTTCTTTCTTCTACAGCAGAATGAGAAAGCCTTTTTTATTTGGGGCCAGAGAGTAAGTAGTTTAGGCCTCGTTGGCCATGTGGTCTCTGTCACAGCTAGTCAGCTCTGCCTCTGTGGCATGAGCTCAGCTGTAGACAATATTTAAACAAATGAATGTGGCTGTGTTCTAATAAAAGTGCATTTATGGGTACTGAAATTTGAATTTCACATAATTTTCACATCACAGAATATTATTTTTCTTTTGCTTTTTGTCCAACCACTCAAAAATGTAAAGCCATTTTTAGCTTGTAGGTCACATAAAACCAGGCCATGGACTAGGGGGTGTAGTATGCTGATTCCTGTACTAAAGTCATGGAATCCTTGATATTTAGCTGACATGCGGATACCCAAATAAAGACATCATTTTTTTTTTGTTTTTTCAGACAGTTGCCATGTAACCACACTATGGTTAAAGGGAAGTAGGTGTGCATAATATGTGCAAAGTCTGAGTCATGCACTTAAAAAGAAGTAGTGGCTTCTCTCCTTTTATTCCCCTCTTTTCACTTACTGACTAGAATGAAGATCACCTTGGACCATGCAGATGGCAGAAATACACTTAGTATAGTAGAACAAAGAGAACGAGCTGGAATTCCTGCCTCTGGATGGTGTACAGTCATACTGCTAGGAGAATGAAAAACAAGACTACAATCGTTTTGTAAAGGGACCTCTGTTTTAGAGCCTTTTCACACTTTGTCAAGTCTATGTGCTAACAAATTCAGTTGGTTAGACTTTGGCTAACATCTCAAAATGTAATGACAGTTTAAAGCATTTTACTTTCAAGAAACACCCAGACAATGATTAACAGCTCTGTGTGGAGTCGAAAATCCATTCTTGGTTTCTTATCAAGTCAGGATAGTCTGGATATAGGACAGCTTTAACTTTTTCTTTAAAACCAGAATTTCTAAATTGCAAGTGTTTGCCTTCTCTTCTGATTGTTGATTTCTTGCAATTTGGAATTGAACTAATGTATCTTTGTCTCTCTTTTCTCACACCTCCATCATATTAATGGCCAAGGAAGGAATTTAATTCATTAGGAGAAACATAAACTATTTACTCCTTATAATTTATGATGAATTAGTAATTTACCTGGTCTTTTGTGGAGCTTATTTATATAAATGAACAGATTTAAAATCCACTCTCCCTCGTGGTCTCTGTCACAGCTAGTCAGCTCTGCCTCTGTGGCATGCCCCAAATATTTAAACAAATGAATGTGGCTGTGTTCTAATAAAAGTGCATTTATGGGTACTGAAATTTGAATTTCACATAATTTTCACATCACAGAATATTATTTTTCTTTTGCTTTTTGTCCAACCACTCAAAAATGTAAAGCCATTTTTAGCTTGTAGGTCACATAAAACCAGGCCATGGACTAGGGGGTGTAGTATGCCGATTCCTGTACTAAAGTCATGGAATCCTTGATATTTAGCTGACATGCGGATACCCAAATAAAGACATCATTTTTTTTTTGTTTTTTCAGACAGTTGCCATGTAACCACACTATGGTTAAAGGGAAGTAGGTGTGCATAATATGTGCAAAGTCTGAGTCATGCACTTAAAAAGAAGTAGTGGCTTCTCTCCTTTTATTCCCCTCTTTTCACTTACTGACTAGAATGAAGATCACCTTGGACCATGCAGATGGCAGAAATACACTTAGTATAGTAGAACAAAGAGAACGAGCTGGAATTCCTGCCTCTGGATGGTGTACAGTCATACTGCTAGGAGAATGAAAAACAAGACTACAATCGTTTTGTAAAGGGACCTCTGTTTTAGAGCCTTTTCACACTTTGTCAAGTCTATGTGCTAACAAATTCAGTTGGTTAGACTTTGGCTAACATCTCAAAATGTAATGACAGTTTAAAGCATTTTACTTTCAAGAAACACCCAGACAATGATTAACAGCTCTGTGTGGAGTCGAAAATCCATTCTTGGTTTCTTATCAAGTCAGGATAGTCTGGATATAGGACAGCTTTAACTTTTTCTTTAAAACCAGAATTTCTAAATTGCAAGTGTTTGCCTTCTCTTCTGATTGTTGATTTCTTGCAATTTGGAATTGAACTAATGTATCTTTGTCTCTCTTTTCTCACACCTCCATCATATTAATGGCCAAGGAAGGAATTTAATTCATTAGGAGAAACATAAACTATTTACTCCTTATAATTTATGATGAATTAGTAATTTACCTGGTCTTTTGTGGAGCTTATTTATATAAATGAACAGATTTAAAATCCACTCTCCCTCCCACCATCTGGAAGTATCCCATAATCCTATGGATTTTCTCATTTATATGATCATTGAAAGAAATTGTAGTTGTAAGAGACATACTTATCTTGTGGACATATTTTATTTTCCACAGCAGAACTTGGGGGGTCCCAGACTGTAAACAACTGTGGAAAAATGATCCCACAGCCTCAAAATCTGGAAACCACTCTGAGAATCATCAACCATCACTAGGCAGCATCAGAGCATGAGGCATTGTCCAAATACAATTGTTGGAGTTCTTGTGCTGCAGTATTTGCCATTCATCTCTCTTCCGCTTTTCTCTCCTTTTTCTTTTTTTCTCTCACCGCCAAAAACCAAACTAGCTTTAAGTAGGCACAGTCTTCCAAGTTCTGGCTGCTGGTGTCCCTGAGAGATTTCAGGGAGAAGCAGTCTTGGCTGAGCCTTAGAGCCCGAGGCCAGGCCAGGAGGGGAACAATGTCTGGGTTTTGAGAACAGCTGGAGGTTCAGAGGGGAAAGCAGCTTGGCGAATGAGGAAAGAATGTGCTTGTCACTTCAAGAGGCAAGAAACTTCCATTTCCCCCCAACGGCCTCTGCCAGCCAGTGTTTATTGGAAAAGACAGAGTGGTGATGATGGCAGGTGACTTTGGTTTGGATTTTATGGAATTTTTCATGTTTATTTTACCTTTTCAAAGAGCAGATAAAGATACAAATCCCACAGTTGACTATTCTGAATTCTGCTTGTGTTTTCTTTGGAAAACTGAATGTTGTTCCTCAGAGTTATTTTTAAGAATACCACCCCTGGCCCATTTTGAAACGCTGCTTGCTTTCCTTGCATGTAAGCTAATATTTGTTACAGGGATTTTGGAGAAAAGTAGCAGAGGGTATTTAAATGGAAAGTGAAAGGCCCAAGGGAGAAAAGATCCTGCTCTGAGAATACAAGAGGATTTACACTTGGGGGAATCAGATGGGTTCGTTTAGACAAAATAGGAAAGTTTTAGCTGAAACCAAAGGTGAACTTATAAAAAGTTTGACATGGTAATGGGGGGAGTTTTTAAAAGATGTCGTGCAGTTTGGTCATGATTTCTTTCTGATTTTCTTGGATTCTTATGGAAATGGATAGAACAACAGAGACTATTTTCCCATTTGGAATTCCATTTGTTAGACTTGGAAAGTGCGACCTGATTTTGAATATCACTTTTAATATGAACAAAAAGACAATCCAAAAAAAACTTTTGGGATATTTTATTTTCCACAGCAGAACTTGGGGGGTCCCAGACTGTAAACAACTGTGGAAAAATGATCCCACAGCCTCAAAATCTGGAAACCACTCTGAGAATCATCAACCATCACTAGGCAGCATCAGAGCATGAGGCATTGTCCAAATACAATTGTTGGAGTTCTTGTGCTGCAGTATTTGCCATTCATCTCTCTTCCGCTTTTCTCTCCTTTTTCTTTTTTTCTCTCACCGCCAAAAACCAAACTAGCTTTAAGTAGGCACAGTCTTCCAAGTTCTGGCTGCTGGTGTCCCTGAGAGATTTCAGGGAGAAGCAGTCTTGGCTGAGCCTTAGAGCCCGAGGCCAGGCCAGGAGGGGAACAATGTCTGGGTTTTGAGAACAGCTGGAGGTTCAGAGGGGAAAGCAGCTTGGCGAATGAGGAAAGAATGTGCTTGTCACTTCAAGAGGCAAGAAACTTCCATTTCCCCCCAACGGCCTCTGCCAGCCAGTGTTTATTGGAAAAGACAGAGTGGTGATGATGGCAGGTGACTTTGGTTTGGATTTTATGGAATTTTTCATGTTTATTTTACCTTTTCAAAGAGCAGATAAAGATACAAATCCCACAGTTGACTATTCTGAATTCTGCTTGTGTTTTCTTTGGAAAACTGAATGTTGTTCCTCAGAGTTATTTTTAAGAATACCACCCCTGGCCCATTTTGAAACGCTGCTTGCTTTCCTTGCATGTAAGCTAATATTTGTTACAGGGATTTTGGAGAAAAGTAGCAGAGGGTATTTAAATGGAAAGTGAAAGGCCCAAGGGAGAAAAGATCCTGCTCTGAGAATACAAGAGGATTTACACTTGGGGGAATCAGATGGGTTCGTTTAGACAAAATAGGAAAGTTTTAGCTGAAACCAAAGGTGAACTTATAAAAAGTTTGACATGGTAATGGGGGGAGTTTTTAAAAGATGTCGTGCAGTTTGGTCATGATTTCTTTCTGATTTTCTTGGATTCTTATGGAAATGGATAGAACAACAGAGACTATTTTCCCATTTGGAATTCCATTTGTTAGACTTGGAAAGTGCGACCTGATTTTGAATATCACTTTTAATATGAACAAAAAGACAATCCAATATTAATATATGAAAAATAATGGTACCATTTTAAAATCTCTTTACTCCCTTTCTCAACTCTCAACATTTTTGCCCGCTTTCAGAATTCTCCCTTTAGTTGTACCTAACTGCCATCTAGTTTATAAGATTGGTGGTGGGAATGTTAGATGGATCTTGGGACATAAATACATCTAAAAGGAATAAGTGGGGGTATTGGGAAGGGAAAAACTATTTCTTGAGTTCTGCCCATATGAAGATCCCTTTACTAGGTCCTTTCTGTATTAGAATCTGTGAAGTAGAATTATGATGACCATTTGGGGATGTTGTGGTTGGGGCTGCACCTTGAGGTTTGAAGGATTTTAGTTCCCCGACCAGGGATCAAACCCTGGCCTTCAGCATTGGAAGTGCAGAGTCCTAACCACCGGACTTCCCTGCCAGGGAATTCCCTATTGTGACTTTTTTTTTTTTGGATAATTCATTTACAGAATTTTGTTGTTTTCTGTCAAATATCAACATGAATCAACCTTAAGGATACATATGTCCTCTCCCTCTTGAACCTCCATTTTAAAGAAGGGAGACTGAGGTTCAGAAAGGGCCTTTATAACTTGTCTAAAGTTACCTGGTATTCTACTAATAGTAAAGTCAAGTTATCTGGATTTAATTATAGTTCTTTCTATTGCTCTGATTTTGTCCACATAATAATATCTGGATGGATTATGTTTAAATTGATTGTTATTGTTGTTGTTGTTTAGTCACTAAGTCGTGTCCAACTCTTTGCGACCCCATAGACTGTAACCCACCAGGCTCCTCTGTCTATGGGATTTTCCAGATAAGAATATTGGAGTGGGTTGCCATTTCCTTCTCCAGGGAATCATCCCTACCAAGAGATCAAACCCATGTCTCCTGCATTCACAGGTAATCATTAAAAATCGACTGACCAGGAACTCCCCTGGGTGGTCCAATAATTAAGACTCAAGCTCCCAAAGAAGGGGCCATAGGTTTGATCCCTTGTCAGGGAACTAGATCCCACATGCCACAACTAAGACCCAGCACAGCCAATAAATGATAAAAAGAAAAAAATTTTGATTGATTAGAAGTAACCTGTATATATTATTTAGTACTCTCCTTTTGCTAGTGTGCTGTGATTTTAGGTAATGAGGTTTTGTTACAGGGGTTCAAGGGACCGTATAGTCTTCAACTACATAGTTACTTTGCATC
Organism: Tragulus kanchil; assembly: GCA_022376925.1. Classification (NCBI taxonomy): domain Eukaryota; kingdom Metazoa; phylum Chordata; class Mammalia; order Artiodactyla; family Tragulidae; genus Tragulus; species Tragulus kanchil. The sequence goes on along the minus strand of JAIOJX010000025.1, from coordinate 156,536,708 downwards.
TCCAAATTTCCAAGATTAGAATTAGTACTATTCAAGAAAAAAAAAAATAAAATGTGGCCTCTTGCCGTTACCCACGATGAAGTTCCTGGCCTGTCAAGGTTCACCAAACCACTTCTTATTTGGAGATCTCCTCCATGTCCTAACTGTGATAACTTACCTTGAACTTGGGCACTCTTCCTTGAGGCCAGAGTAGAAGTTTCACAGGGCATGTCTGGTGAGGATCATTGCAACTGTTTTGTAGAAAGTGTCTCTTAGGGCTTCTGTTCTTAGGAGATTGTGAGCAAAGCAGGAACTTGGAATTTCATACTTTTTCCCAGCGTAAGTATAAAGAAACAAACTGGATGTAAAGAAGTCAGTGAACCTCAGAGAACCTCAGGAAAGCAACATCTACTGCAATCTTCTTTATTCACCATCATCAAGAGCATCTCTAATGGGCTGACACATTTTTTTTTGAGTGTCTGCTTTGTGCTGATTGTGGCAAGACTATTAACAATACTTTTAATTATAGTTCTTTCTATTGCTCTGATTTTGTCCACATAATAATATCTGGATGGATTATGTTTAAATTGATTGTTATTGTTGTTGTTGTTTAGTCACTAAGTCGTGTCCAACTCTTTGCGACCCCATAGACTGTAACCCACCAGGCTCCTCTGTCTATGGGATTTTCCAGATAAGAATATTGGAGTGGGTTGCCATTTCCTTCTCCAGGGAATCATCCCTACCAAGAGATCAAACCCATGTCTCCTGCATTCACAGGTAATCATTAAAAATCGACTGACCAGGAACTCCCCTGGGTGGTCCAATAATTAAGACTCCAAGCTCCCAAAGAAGGGGCCATAGGTTTGATCCCTTGTCAGGGAACTAGATCCCACATGCCACAACTAAGACCCAGCACAGCCAATAAATGATAAAAAGAAAAAAATTTTGATTGATTAGAAGTAACCTGTATATATTATTTAGTACTCTCCTTTTGCTAGTGTGCTGTGATTTTAGGTAATGAGGTTTTGTTACAGGGGTTCAAGGGACCGTATAGTCTTCAACTACATAGTTACTTTGCATCTCCAAATTTCCAAGATTAGAATTAGTACTATTCAAGAAAAAAAAAAATAAAATGTGGCCTCTTGCCGTTACCCACGATGAAGTTCCTGGCCTGTCAAGGTTCACCAAACCACTTCTTATTTGGAGATCTCCTCCATGTCCTAACTGTGATAACTTACCTTGAACTTGGGCACTCTTCCTTGAGGCCAGAGTAGAAGTTTCACAGGGCATGTCTGGTGAGGATCATTGCAACTGTTTTGTAGAAAGTGTCTCTTAGGGCTTCTGTTCTTAGGAGATTGTGAGCAAAGCAGGAACTTGGAATTTCATACTTTTTCCCAGCGTAAGTATAAAGAAACAAACTGGATGTAAAGAAGTCAGTGAACCTCAGAGAACCTCAGGAAAGCAACATCTACTGCAATCTTCTTTATTCACCATCATCAAGAGCATCTCTAATGGGCTGACACATTTTTTTTTGAGTGTCTGCTTTGTGCTGATTGTGGCAAGACTATTAACAATACTTTTAATTGCTAGCAGAGTTTTTAACTCAGAGATCATTGCTTTGCTGTGTTTGCAAATACAATAAATTCAACACAAACATGGCTTAAGGAGTGTCTCAACCTCCTTGGAAATGTAAAAGTATTTCTTACAATCCAGAATATTTAATGAATCATAATTTCTAGTTTCCAAGCATCCTGAGGAATTAGTATTTTCCTTGTGAGTATCAGGTGAAGAATCACTTGCTCAGTGACACATCTGGATGGTTTAATGTGGTTTCTTCTGAGTCTCTCTTTAGTATGATGTGAGGTGTACATGGAAAACATGCATTTAAATAGCCACAGCAATAATTGTAATGAATTCCAAGTGGGACTGCATGCTCTGATTCCCATGAATTGAGGGGTAATATTTTTATGTTACTGTTTTCTATAATAAATCCTAAAATCAGCTGTATATGTCTGGCAATTTAAAAGTTTCAGTAAACTAATGCTTGGTAATAATACTGACCTATTTCTCCTAAAGGATTAAATAACTGGAGTTTTTATTTTTCAACTATTAATACTTTTTTAAAATAGTGAGTTATCATGTAGAACCAATGCTATGGGCATAACAGAGCTTTGCTATTATAAAATATGTTAAAAGTTTTTTCTCTTAGCCCATTACAGAGTTTTTCTCTTAACTCTCTATTATAGGGCAAAGTGGATCAGAATAGTTGTCAGGATGATGTGACTTCACAGGTTTCACATTGCTGTTGTCTTTATTGTACATTGAATATATTTTAATAGGCATACTTTTTTTTTTTTTGACATACTTTTGTTGGTGGTTTAGTTGCTAAGTTACATCTGACTATTGTGACCCTATGGGCTGTAACCTGCCAGGCTCCTCTGTCCACGGGATTCTCCGGGCAAAAATACTGGATTGGGTTGCCATTCCCTTCTCCAGGGGATCTTCCTAATCAGGCGACTGAGCCCATATCTCCTGCATTGCAGGCAGGATCTTTACTGTCTGACCTACAGCGAAACCCTTAGTAATTTAGTCAAGAGGTTAATTACATAGATTGTTGGAGAGAGACTGCTTGGTGAAACCCTGGTTTTGTTTCTTACTCCGTTGTCACATTGATCACTTTTTCTGATCTCTGTTAGTCTCAGTGCTATCGTCTGAAAAATTAGGAAAATAACCGTACCTCATCTGTTACTATGAAGGATGAATGAAATGTTGCTTTTCAGGCACTTAGCCCACCTCCTGGCAATACTAAATATTCACTACATGTTAGATGTTTTGATTGTTGTTGATGATATTACTCTTGTGGTTCTTCAACCTTTGATTACTGCCAGGAGTATTTTTATTATATAAACCAGAAAGTTAATATATAAATTTATACTAAAGCATGGGATTGTGTCTGGAATGCTTGTGTGACATCTCTTCATGTCTTGGGTTAGAGATAATTTAGGCGTAGTTAGGAAGCGACCTGGTTAATAAGGAAAAAATATCAGTTTATAGACGAATTTATACATCTTTCTTTTCACTTTTAGCTGGTATGAACTTATCTTACCTTAGAAATTTCTGCTTAACTCTGCTGATAGAATGCTGATTGATCAGCATATTTATTTTTGATTGATTCATTTTATTGAGGAGGGATTCACATAACATCCATTTTAAAGTATACAATTCCTTTGCACTTACTACATTCACAGTGTTGTAGAAACACTCCCTGTATGTAGTTACAAAATATTTTCATCACTCCAAACAAAGCCTCGTAAATCAGTCACTTATCATTTCCCACTTGTCCTAGTTCCTGGCAATTACCAATTTTCATTCTTTCTTCATGGATTTACCTGTTTGGGGCACTTTATATACATGAAATTATAAAATATGTGACCTTTTATGTCTAGTTTCTCTCACATAACCTAATATTTTCAAGGCTCATCTTCATTGTAGTATAGATCAGCATATCATTTCTTTTTATGGTTGAATAATATTCCATTGTGTGTGTGTGTGTGTGTGTGTGTGTGTGTGTGTGTGTGTGTGTATTCTGTTTATCTACTCATATGCTGACAGTTTTGATTAAGTTTTACAATGAAAAATTACTTAATAAATACAGCCCAGTAAAAACATTTTCAACATGGGATTCAAGAGGGAAAATACTAGGATTATGAAATATAAAATAACCATTTATATAGAAACCACTGGATCTCCAATGATTAGTGTGTTTTGTGACACATAATAGGTACTCAGATATATTTACTGCATGAGTGAATGAATAAGCCACTGTAATATGGTGGTAAAACCTGGCGTATATAGAATCAATGCTCTCTCTTATACTAACCCATCTGAAGCTCCATGACAACATCCACCCAAGTCAAACAGAAGGGCACAGAGGAGAACTGAGAAGGGTGGATCTGGAGCTGTGAACTGAGAAAGCCAGCAAATGCACCAAGAGTCACTCAAGCCATATGTGGGCAAGTTGCTGCATCTCTTATCTTACTCAGGTCCATAAAAGAATTGGTGGTAAATATGCTGGCTTAGTGGGTAAAGAATCTGCCTTTAGTATTGCAAAAGTCACAGGAGACACAGGTTCGATCCCTGGGTCAGAAAGATCCTCTGGAGGAGGGCATGGCAATCCACTCCAATATTCTTGCCTGGAGAATCCCATGGAGAGAGGAGCTGGGTGGACTACAGTCCACAGGGTTGCAAAGAGTTGGACACAACTGAAGCTAGTTAGCTCGCTCACACATGCATGATTCTGAGTGATATTCAGTTACATTTTTGGAAACTGGGGAAATTTAAGACTCAGAGAGTGACAGTAATGTGAAACTTTAAGAAAAATGGAAATTACCCTAAAATGGACTTCATATGCCCTGGATCTGATTGCAAACAAGCAAAATGAAATTTATAGAAATGTTGCCAATTTAAGGAAAAGATCTTGTGCTGAAAAAAGCTCACTACACTTTTGCTAACATAAATCAACTTTTAAAATATATATATTTATTTATTTTCCTGCATTTAGTCTTAGTTGTGCCATGCAGACTCTCTAGTTGCCTCACAGAATGTGGGATCTTAGGTCCTTGACCAGGAATTGAACCCATGTCCTCTGCTTTGGGGTTTTACCTTGTGACTCAGACAGTAAAAGGTTCTCCCTGCAATGAGGAGACCCAGATTCGATCCCTGCATCAGGAAGATCCTCTGCAGAAGGGAATAGCTATCCAATCCAGTATTCTTGCCCATATAATTTTTAAAAAATAGCTATGATTTATGACTTTCCAGGAATTAGATGTGGTCTGTCTACAGAGCAATTTGACATATTCATTGAGGAATAGAAATATAAAATAACCATTTATATAGAAACCACTGGATCTCCAATGATTAGTGTGTTTTGTGACACATAATAGGTACTCAGATATATTTACTGCATGAGTGAATGAATAAGCCACTGTAATATGGTGGTAAAACCTGGCGTATATAGAATCAATGCTCTCTCTTATACTAACCCATCTGAAGCTCCATGACAACATCCACCCAAGTCAAACAGAAGGGCACAGAGGAGAACTGAGAAGGGTGGATCTGGAGCTGTGAACTGAGAAAGCCAGCAAATGCACCAAGAGTCACTCAAGCCATATGTGGGCAAGTTGCTGCATCTCTTATCTTACTCAGGTCCATAAAAGAATTGGTGGTAAATATGCTGGCTTAGTGGGTAAAGAATCTGCCTTTAGTATTGCAAAAGTCACAGGAGACACAGGTTCGATCCCTGGGTCAGAAAGATCCTCTGGAGGAGGGCATGGCAATCCACTCCAATATTCTTGCCTGGAGAATCCCATGGAGAGAGGAGCTGGGTGGACTACAGTCCACAGGGTTGCAAAGAGTTGGACACAACTGAAGCTAGTTAGCTCGCTCACACATGCATGATTCTGAGTGATATTCAGTTACATTTTTGGAAACTGGGGAAATTTAAGACTCAGAGAGTGACAGTAATGTGAAACTTTAAGAAAATGGAAATTACCCTAAAATGGACTTCATATGCCCTGGATCTGATTGCAAACAAGCAAAATGAAATTTATAGAAATGTTGCCAATTTAAGGAAAAGATCTTGTGCTGAAAAAAGCTCACTACACTTTTGCTAACATAAATCAACTTTTAAAATATATATATTTATTTATTTTCCTGCATTTAGTCTTAGTTGTGCCATGCAGACTCTCTAGTTGCCTCACAGAATGTGGGATCTTAGGTCCTTGACCAGGAATTGAACCCATGTCCTCTGCTTTGGGGTTTTACCTTGTGACTCAGACAGTAAAAGGTTCTCCCTGCAATGAGGAGACCCAGATTCGATCCCTGCATCAGGAAGATCCTCTGCAGAAGGGAATAGCTATCCAATCCAGTATTCTTGCCCATATAATTTTTAAAAAATAGCTATGATTTATGACTTTCCAGGAATTAGATGTGGTCTGTCTACAGAGCAATTTGACATATTCATTGAGGGATAGAAATTGAAGAGGTTGGGAGAGAGAAATATATATAAGGAAAAGGCAGGAAAGTAATACATGGGAAATGGCTAAAGAAATGGATATAATTTAACTTAAAGACTATTTGAAGAAGAATTAACATGGAAAATTCTAACTAACTAGATCTTTGTCTTTATTAAGGACTGACGATAATGAACTTAACATAATTAAGGATATGAATATTGGATTCAAAGAGACTTGGATTAGAGTCCTATCTCCAAACACATGCTAGCAGATTATAGCTTTGGATTTAGTATAATTTATTCTTTATTGTGGTAACGTATTCCTTAACTTATCTGACCTTCAGTTGTCCCATAAGAAAAATACAGAGAATAACAGTAATTTACTGTATCAGGTTGTTGGGAGGATTAAATGAGCTCAAATCTGCATCCTGACATCAGCGCAGTAAATATCCAATACATGTAAGCTGCTTTTATTGTTCAGGGTCAAGGGCAATTTAAATATTGGAGCAGATCAACAAAGGGGTAAATCCTTCCCTTGAGAGCAGTTGAGAATGAGAGGGTCGTCTCTGTCTGCAAAGGACTTTCTTCTCCAGGTGACCCATTTATGTATTTTTCTAGTCCACAGTCCTAGAAGTAAATTTTAAATAAGGAGCAACTGCTGTAAAAATGCTTTTTATACTCTTTCAGTGTTGGCTGGCGATCTCTGGGAAGGAAAAATCTGCTACTGAAATTTCACGTTTGTCATTCTGAAAGTGGGTTGGAATCTGAACCTGACTGCTGACAGGACTGTACCAAAGCTTCCAGCTGGTAGTCAGTATCTGAGGCATAGGCTGCTATTTGTGCCGCATTTTCATTTCTCAGGAAAGCCTCAATATTTCAGTAAGAACCGTCATATCTGCCCAATCTTGCTTGCAAAACCAAGGATGTCTACTTTGCCTGGGCATGTGGTAGGTGGAAGGGCCAGGGGAGTAACACTCCCAGAGCAGCCCTCACTAATGCCTGTTGGAATTGGTGGATGAATTCTTCTTTCTGGGTGAGAAAATATTCATTTACACTTTTCCCCATGGGAACCCATCCCAGTCACTCACATGGGTCTGGCTTGATCACTCTCTTTTATTGGCTGCCTCATCTTCCTTAGCTCCTTTCCCCACGTCTCCCTCCAGTGTTTGAGGTTATCCCTCAAGTAAATTGCTTGCATAAAGGTCATTGCTTCAATGGAATGTTACTCAGCCATAAAAAGAAATGCACTTAAGTCAGTTCTAATGAGGTTTAAGCTATCTGGAAAATTCTAACTAACTAGATCTTTGTCTTTATTAAGGACTGACGATAATGAACTTAACATAATTAAGGATATGAATATTGGATTCAAAGAGACTTGGATTAGAGTCCTATCTCCAAACACATGCTAGCAGATTATAGCTTTGGATTTAGTATAATTTATTCTTTATTGTGGTAACGTATTCCTTAACTTATCTGACCTTCAGTTGTCCCATAAGAAAAATACAGAGAATAACAGTAATTTACTGTATCAGGTTGTTGGGAGGATTAAATGAGCTCAAATCTGCATCCTGACATCAGCGCAGTAAATATCCAATACATGTAAGCTGCTTTTATTGTTCAGGGTCAAGGGCAATTTAAATATTGGAGCAGATCAACAAAGGGGTAAATCCTTCCCTTGAGAGCAGTTGAGAATGAGAGGGTCGTCTCTGTCTGCAAAGGACTTTCTTCTCCAGGTGACCCATTTATGTATTTTTCTAGTCCACAGTCCTAGAAGTAAATTTTAAATAAGGAGCAACTGCTGTAAAAATGCTTTTTATACTCTTTCAGTGTTGGCTGGCGATCTCTGGGAAGGAAAAATCTGCTACTGAAATTTCACGTTTGTCATTCTGAAAGTGGGTTGGAATCTGAACCTGACTGCTGACAGGACTGTACCAAAGCTTCCAGCTGGTAGTCAGTATCTGAGGCATAGGCTGCTATTTGTGCCGCATTTTCATTTCTCAGGAAAGCCTCAATATTTCAGTAAGAACCGTCATATCTGCCCAATCTTGCTTGCAAAACCAAGGATGTCTACTTTGCCTGGGCATGTGGTAGGTGGAAGGGCCAGGGGAGTAACACTCCCAGAGCAGCCCTCACTAATGCCTGTTGGAATTGGTGGATGAATTCTTCTTTCTGGGTGAGAAAATATTCATTTACACTTTTCCCCATGGGAACCCATCCCAGTCACTCACATGGGTCTGGCTTGATCACTCTCTTTTATTGGCTGCCTCATCTTCCTTAGCTCCTTTCCCCACGTCTCCCTCCAGTGTTTGAGGTTATCCCTCAAGTAAATTGCTTGCATAAAGGTCATTGCTTCAATGGAATGTTACTCAGCCATAAAAAGAAATGCACTTAAGTCAGTTCTAATGAGGTGGATGAATCTAGAACCTATTATACAGAGTGAAGTATGTCAGAAAAAGGAAGATACATACTGTATACTGACACATATATATGGAATCTAGAATGATGGTGCTGATAAATGAATACGCAGAGCAGCAATGGAGAGGTGAACATGGAGAACAATCTTATGGACATTGGGGTGAGGGAGGGGAATATGCTGTGGAACCAGGGGATCGCCAACAGGGGCTCTGTAGTGACCGGGAGGGGTGGGGTGGGGAGGGAGATGGGGGGAAGTTTCAGGATCGAGGGGAACATATATATACCTATGGAGGATTCAGGTTGATGTACAACAGTTAACAACAAAGCTCTGTAAAAAGTTAGACTAAATTAAAAAATAAAAGTCCTTGTCCTTGATTCAGAGTCTGATTTTGAGGGACCCAAATGGAGGTAAAGTGTCAGTGACTTTTGTAATCTATGTATTAATTTTTCTAGCTTCATATGTAATTGATATATAATCCTGTAAGTTTAAGGTATAAAACGTATTGATGTGATACACATACATAGCACATCTTTCATGTTTTCATGACAATACAGATTATAAGAGATTTGGTGGAAATGGGAAAGAATGGAATGTGTGAGGAATGGGAAAGATGAATGTCTATTGATTTTAATTACAACCATCTTATTTAATGCAGGCATACCTTGGAGATATCTCAGGTTTGGTCCCAGACCAACCACAATAAAGTGAGTCACACAATTTTTTCCCCCAATGCATATAAAATTTATGTTGCATTAGAATATAGTCTATTCAATGTGCAGTTGCATTAAGTCTAAAAACTAATGTATGTACCTTAATTTAAAAATGCTTTGTTGCTAAAAATGCCAACCATCATCTGAACCCTCGGTGAGTTCTCATCTTTTTGCTGGAGGAGGGTCTTGCCTTGACGGTGGCTGCTGGGCGATCAGTGGGGTGGTTGCTGAAGACTGGGGTAAGCTGTGGCAATTTCAGCAGTGAAGACAACAGTGAAGTTTGCTGCCTGGATTGACTCTTCCTTTCACAAACAATTTCTCTATAGCACGTTTGACAGAATTTCTATATTCTGTTTGACAGAATTTTACCCACAGTAGGACTTCTTTCAAAACTGGGGTCGATCCTTTCAAACCTTGCCTCTTCTTTATCAACTAAGTTTATATAATATTCTCAATCTTTTGCTGTCATGTCAGTAATCTTCACAGCATCTTAATTAGGCATAGATTTTATCTCAAGAAACCGCTTTCTTTGTTCATGCTCATCCGTTAAAATTTTGTCATGTGATTGCAACAATTCAGCCACATCTTCAGGCTCCATATCTAATTCTAGTTCTATTGCTATTTCTATCATATTTGCAGTTACTTCCTTCTGCAGGAAGAGGTTCAAGACTTAAAAGGTTGGAATCAACTTCTTCCAAACTCTTGTTAATATTGATAGATTGACATCTTCCCAGGAATCACACATTTTCCTAGTGGCATCCAAAATGATGAATCCTTATTGGAAGGTTTTCAGCTGATTTTGCCACTGTCTATGGCAACTTAGCCTTATGTATATCTTAAATAGTAAGACTTGAAATTATTTGTTGACCCATGAGATGCAGAGTGGATTTTTATTTGTTAATAGACAGGAAAGCAAGACTAAATCTGTTGTTTCACCTCCATCAGAGCTCTTGGGTGATCAGGTGCATTGTCAACGAGCAGTAGTATTTCAAAAGAAATCTTTTTTTCTAAGAGATAGATCTCAACAGTGGGCTTAAAATATTCAGTAAATTATATTGTCAACAGACACGCTGTCCTCTAGGCAGTGTTATTCCACTTATAGAGTGAAGACAGAGTAGATTTAGGACATTAAATTCTTAAGGGCACTAAGGTTTTCAGAATGGTAAATGAACATGAGCTTATACTTAAAGTCACCTGCTGCATTAGCCCCTAGTAAGAGAATCAGCCTGTTCTTCGAAGCAGTGAGTTCTCTTTGGGTGTGGAAGTCCCAGATGGTATCTTATTTCAATATGAGACTGTTTTGTTTACATTGAAAATCTAGTGTTTAGTGCAGCTACCTTCATTAATGATCTTAGCTAGATCTCCTTGATAACTGGCTGCTTCACGTTGCACTTTCAGGTCCAAAAGATGGCTTCTTCCCATAAACCTCCTGAACCTACCTCTGCTGGATAATTCAAAGCTTTCCTCTGCAGCTTCCTCACCTGTCTTAGCCTTCATAGAATTGAAGAGAGTTAGGGCTTTGCCCTGGATAGGCTTTGGCTTGAAGAAATGTTCATGACCCCCTCCCCCAAACAATTACAGTAGTAAAATCAAAGTCACTGATCACAGATGACTGTAACAAATACAGTAATAATGAAAAAGTTTGAAATATTTCGAGAATTACCAAAATGTGACACAAATGTGAAGTGAGAAGATGCTGTTAAAATAATGGCACTGATCAACTTGCTCGATGCATAGGAGTCACAGACCTTTGATTTGTTAAAACCAAGGCACAATAAAGTGAAGCTCAGTGAAATGAGTCCTGTTTTACCAAGAACCAGACACTGGACTAAACCCTGGTGGCATAAAAGGTAAGTCCTTTCCTGGAGAGACATGAATTCTACTATGAAAGACAGACACAGCAGCTTGTTAAACTCCAAGGTGATCCATGACTTATAAGACTGGGTTCAAAGTGCTAAGAGAGTACAGATGGGAGAGAAGCTCAGAAGGCTGATGGAGGTATGCTTCAATTTCAGTGATACTCATACTAAAGGATTAGTAGGATTTTGGTAGAGTAAGGTTGAGAAGAGTCTTCTAAGCAGGGAAAAAACATCTTACATAGAGTTTGAAGATGCACACAATATTTGGGTGGACAGCTGGAGAAAAGTTCATTGTGACGTAGAAAAGTGTCAGGGGGTAAGGCTGAGAGAGTGGAAAAGCCTGAACGTGAAAAGTCTCGTCAAATTGTACAAGACATGATAGGATGGGCAAGGACTTGATGTAGCAGAAAAAGCAAGTTCAAGCATGCTTGTCCTAACACTTCCTTTTCTGTATGTCTCCAGGGCAAGGAGAAAAGGAAGAGGAGAAGAAACTCAGAAGAGAGGTTGTATATTTTCAGCTACCATTCATGAATGATGACCATTTGCCAGGTCTTTCCCAAACCTTATCCCATTTCATCCTCATGATAAACCTGTGAGATAGGAATATTAACCTCGTTAACTGGTGAAGACATTGAGGTTCAGAAGAGAAATAATTTTCTTTTTTCTTTTTTAGAGTTCACAATTGCCTGATTCCAAAGCTATTGACCACTGCATTATACTATTTCTCTTTGGGAAGCAGCAAATGTGAGGTGGATCAGAGGTTGCTGTGACTGTTCTTGTCTGGACTGGTGCAACAGCTAGGTGGAGGCCACTGAAGGGAGAAGCCCAAGTGCTGAATGTTGCTTACCTGGGCCATCTAAAATCAGAAGAAACCAGAGGGGAGGCCATCATATCAAAAGTCATTTATTTCTATTACTTACTTTGGTGAAGTCTCCAAAAAGTATTTTTGACTTGCTCCATTTCCAGCCTGGGCTGGTTCACCCCTCCTTAGGCAACCTGGTGATCTGCTGCCCCGGGAGCTCACCATATTGATGCCAAACTGAGTGCAGACCCAATCAGCATAGCGCACTATGAAGCTCAGTGAAATGAGTCCTGTTTTACCAAGAACCAGACACTGGACTAAACCCTGGTGGCATAAAAGGTAAGTCCTTTCCTGGAGAGACATGAATTCTACTATGAAAGACAGACACAGCAGCTTGTTAAACTCCAAGGTGATCCATGACTTATAAGACTGGGTTCAAAGTGCTAAGAGAGTACAGATGGGAGAGAAGCTCAGAAGGCTGATGGAGGTATGCTTCAATTTCAGTGATACTCATACTAAAGGATTAGTAGGATTTTGGTAGAGTAAGGTTGAGAAGAGTCTTCTAAGCAGGGAAAAAACATCTTACATAGAGTTTGAAGATGCACACAATATTTGGGTGGACAGCTGGAGAAAAGTTCATTGTGACGTAGAAAAGTGTCAGGGGGTAAGGCTGAGAGAGTGGAAAAGCCTGAACGTGAAAAGTCTCGTCAAATTGTACAAGACATGATAGGATGGGCAAGGACTTGATGTAGCAGAAAAAGCAAGTTCAAGCATGCTTGTCCTAACACTTCCTTTTCTGTATGTCTCCAGGGCAAGGAGAAAAGGAAGAGGAGAAGAAACTCAGAAGAGAGGTTGTATATTTTCAGCTACCATTCATGAATGATGACCATTTGCCAGGTCTTTCCCAAACCTTATCCCATTTCATCCTCATGATAAACCTGTGAGATAGGAATATTAACCTCGTTAACTGGTGAAGACATTGAGGTTCAGAAGAGAAATAATTTTCTTTTTTCTTTTTTAGAGTTCACAATTGCCTGATTCCAAAGCTATTGACCACTGCATTATACTATTTCTCTTTGGGAAGCAGCAAATGTGAGGTGGATCAGAGGTTGCTGTGACTGTTCTTGTCTGGACTGGTGCAACAGCTAGGTGGAGGCCACTGAAGGGAGAAGCCCAAGTGCTGAATGTTGCTTACCTGGGCCATCTAAAATCAGAAGAAACCAGAGGGGAGGCCATCATATCAAAAGTCATTTATTTCTATTACTTACTTTGGTGAAGTCTCCAAAAAGTATTTTTGACTTGCTCCATTTCCAGCCTGGGCTGGTTCACCCCTCCTTAGGCAACCTGGTGATCTGCTGCTCCCGGGAGCTCACCATATTGATGCCAAACTGAGTGCAGACCCCCAATCAGCATAGCGCACTATAGCAGAGAACCCCTGGACTCAAGCGATCCTCCAGTCTCAGCCTCCCAAGTGGCTGGGATTACAGGTGCACACCACAGCACCCAGCCAAAAAATATTTTTGGATTTGGAGTATTTTTTTTCAATAAATTCATCCTTGGCAGCTGTTAAGAACATCCAACAGGACAAGAAAGAATAAAAAATTAACAATGCCAATGCCAGTGCTATAGACTAGGTGTCTTGGCCTGTGGCTAATCATTTCCTCTAAGAGCCCTCATATGACACCACCATAATTTGCCAACACTTCCAGTTTTATCTTTTTTAAAAAATAAAAGCCTGAAATAAACAAAACCACAGCTTTTCTGCTATGTTCCTAGCACTTTGAACTGTTTGGGTTTTTTGAACTGTTTAATTTTTTTGAAGTCTAATATTTGTCTTCATAACCTAGTTACTTGAGTGACAATGTTTGCCACTGAATTGTCAGTTAGCAGTTGGGAAGAAAGTTGGCCTAACTGGCATGACTTTTAAACTTTCTGTTTCTATGAACACCATTTTAAATCTAGGTAAGTGAAAAAATAAAATGGATCATGTGTGTGTGTGTGTTAGTCTCTCAGTCATGTCTGACTCTTTTTGACCCCATGGACTGTAGCCCACCTGACTCCTCTGTTCCTGGAATTCTCCAGGCAGGAGTGGGTTGCCATTCCCTTCTCTGGGGATCTTCCTTTCCTAGGGAGAGGGCTCCTGTATTGCATTCTTTACCATCTGAGCCACCAGGGAAGCCCAAAATGGACCATGGATTTTCATTGTTGATTTATGAAAAGATATGAAAATGGGTCATATCTTTTCATAAATTAACAATGAAAAGTCATATATTTAAATATTTTTGAAAATGTTCAGTACCATGCATTCTCAAGCTACACCAGAATAGAGCAGGTAAGGAGTACACAGACACGCTAGGGAGTGGGAAGTGTGGCTGTGTGTGCTCAGTAGCTCAGTCATGTCCAGCTCTTTGCAGTCCCATGGACTGTAGTCAGCCAGGCTCCTTTGTCCATTGGATTTCCCAGGTAAGAATACTGGAGCTGGTCGTCATGCCCTCCTCCAGGGGATCTTCTCGACCCAGGGATTGTTTGTGTTTCCTGCACTGGCAGGCAGATTCTTTACCAGTGTGCCATCTGGGAAGCCCAGGAAATTGGATGGCCCTTTTTAAACATGTGACCGAAGCATTAATGGAAAATGTCTCTGTAATTGATCCTTAATCTTCTTCTTCTAGGCTAATAGTTTCATTTATGCCAAAAATGTACTATAGTCAGTACAATGTTAAACATTTAAAAAAAATAAAACATCCTTTAAAACATTCCAGGGCTTCCCTGGTGGTCCAGTGGGTAAGGAGTCCGCCTCACAGTGCAAGGGGCACCGGTTCAATACCTAGCCCGGGATCCCTGCTCACCCTTTTGTTGTCTTTTGGAAGCAGAGAGAGAGGAGTCCAGGGGGTCCATTGCCCCAGGTTGTTTCTCTGTTGTTTGGGGCTTAAGGGGCTCTCTTTACTGGAGTGTGATGTACCTGAAACTTCAGGGCAGAATGGGCAGTTGGGATCAACAAGTGAGGTCAGTACCCCTCAGGAGAGAGCTAATCTTGCAGGCTGTTGGTTTTCCAGGTTTTTAATTTCACCCAGTCTCCTCCTGGCCAAAAGAGGAAGCCGCACAATGGCTGGACTGGTGTGTCCAATTACCAGCCAGCACTCTGGAGCGCATGCTCCCAGAGCTGGCGCTCTGCCACAAGAGAGGCCACTGTGATGGGAGGCCCACACAGGCCAAAGAATAAAGATGGATGAAAATAAATAAAAAACCAATAAAGGAGGCCAAAATTAAAAAGAAACTCCATTTCTTTATTATTTTATACTTTAATTGAATGAGTATAGCTTTATAGAGTTGTGTTGTTTACTGCCAAACATCACCATGAATCTGCCACAGGTATACATATGCTCTTTCCCTCCTGAACTTCCCTCCCATTTCTGTTATATATTTTAAAATACCCACATCATCAGGGGCCCTAAAAATACCAGAGTTAAAAGAAGATCATAGAATGTGGTAACTGGATGTTTTGAGCAGTGATTGTTTCAGATAGCATTTGTATAATCAGCTTTAAGACATTTTCCCATCAGCCACTTGAAACCCCGTCTCCATTTTAGAACTGGAACAATGTTCATTCTATACTGCAGACTCCCAAAGGCCTTAAACAACTTGCAAATGTTGACGTGCCGCTCCTGATGATGGCTGATGGTAATTCCTCTTTAGGCTGAAGAGGAAAAAGTCTGATGCATTCATCTAAAAACTTTATTTGCTATGGGAATTGCTTTGGCTAATGCAACTTTTAAGACCTGTTGGTTCACTCAAAGGTCAAGGAACGTTTATATAAGGAATCTTCAATAACATTCTTTCAGCTTGGCAAGCAGTGAATGCCCTGATGCCAGGTTTTCCCTCTTTTGAGAATTAAATTTGTGTACGCCTTCGCCTTCATTTGAATTTTCACCAGATAGTGAAATTGTTTTCAAAATATGCAGATAATGCCATGTAAAGCTACAAACATTTGTTCTACCTTTATGTCTTTTGTTGTTGCTCGTTGTTCAGTCACTCAATCGTGTGCGACTCTTTGCGACCCCGTGAACTGCAGCATGTCAGGCTTCCCTGTTCTCCACTATCTCCCAGAGTTTTCTCAAATTCATACCCATTGAGTTGGTGATGCCATCCACCCATCTCATCCTCCGCTGCCCTCTTCTCCTCCTGCTTTCAATCTAACTCTCCTGAACAGTCGCCAGTAAGGCTCCTTCTGCCTGGTGTCAGTGTCCTTTGAGTTAACAGACTGAGAATGCACTCTGTTCAGAAGCAGAGACATCTATCTGTCTTCTTTGATCAAAGGATGGAGCTGTCTGAATTCACTCTCTGGAGCATAGCTCTCTGTCTCCCTCACTGTCGGGGCAGGTTGTGGATGAAGCTGCTCTCTATGGATCTCGCTAGAGTCAGCAGAACAAAAGTTCTCGCGGGGTCTGCCTGCACGAGAGCTGTATTGCTCCAAACGGCAGTGCTGGGCACCGCCTCTCTGCACATGGCCCACCCACTGCAGCTGCTTTGAGTTGCTGCATCATGCACGGGGCTTTTGCACATGGCCCACCAAGCTACAGTGTCGGGCACAACAGTTTCGGACTGTGAACTGTCGTCTGAACAACCAGGGGCAAGGCCTGTGCCCATGGCCCCTCTAGGAGCATGTGAACCTAGACGAAGCACAAAGGAAAAGAAAAGAAAAAGGTTAGACTATATTTTATTACCCAGATTCTATTTTGATTCCCTGGGAATTTTTAATGGGCTTTGGCGGGTGACAAATCCCCTTACTGTCCTTTGTCTTGCTATTATTCTTGAAGTGCACGGGTTGTTCCATATAGCACATTCCTGATGGTTTGGAGGTGTTGGCAATCATAACCCCAGGGAGAGGAACAAAGTTTCTTTCTAGCAGTCATTAGACATTTGTTCCCAGACTTCAGCCCTGACTATTTGCATCCCTGAGCTTTTGGAAACAGAAAATGATTTAAAATATTATGGCCCCAATATTAACAAGAGAATAATGGTGATGTGACAAATTATTCTAAAAATACAGGTATCTAAGTCTTTTGCTCGTAGGCATAAGTGTACCCTAATGTGAGGCTCACTGCTATGGCCTAAAGATCCCTGCTCACCCTTTTGTTGTCTTTTGGAAGCAGAGAGAGAGGAGTCCAGGGAGTCCATTGCCCCAGGTTGTTTCTCTGTTGTTTGGGGCTTAAGGGGCTCTCTTTACTGGAGTGTGATGTACCTGAAACTTCAGGGCAGAATGGGCAGTTGGGATCAACAAGTGAGGTCAGTACCCCTCAGGAGAGAGCTAATCTTGCAGGCTGTTGGTTTTCCAGGTTTTTAATTTCACCCAGTCTCCTCCTGGCCAAAAGGGGTGGGGGTGGGGCCAGGTCAGTGGCTGCAGGCAGCACCTGGTTACCATATTTTGTGAAGGCGTTCATGGTTTCTCCTACCTGGACAGCACATTTGAGTTGTTCCATTTTGAGGGTCTTTTCTCTTGGGCTTGGGAATGGGTGCACCGTATACAAATTCAAACACACTTAATTTTATTTTAAAAATATTTCTGTTTATTTATTTGACTGTGCTGGGTCTTAGTTTATGGCACCTGGGATCTGTTAGTTGTGGCATGCGAATCTTAGTTGTGACAGGTGAGATCTAGTTCCCTGACCAGGGATTAAACTTGGGGCCCCTCCCTTGGGAGCACAGAATCTTGGCCACTGAACAACCAGGGATGCCCCTCAGCATGCTTAACGTTAATTTATCCCTTGGGCCAACTGTGTGCAGAGCAGGACAGTTAGAAACAATTGAATCCAGTTTTCTGGAATCCCCTGAAATAGCTTGGCTAAGGCCTGTTTCAAGGTCTGATTCATTGTCTCTACTTTCCCCAGTGATTGGGGTCTTCAGACTGAGTGCATGGTCCACACTGCTTTTAAGAACTTCAGTAAACACCTGTTTATTCTCTGCAGTAAGCATACCTCTTTCCTTCCAAATAGCCCCATGTACATGTGGGATGTATATACATACAAAGAATCTGTAAAAACATTTATGATCATCCCTGCCCTAAGCTCTAAGTTTTGATAAAAGGCCATTAGCTCCACCTTTTGGGCAGAAGTCCCTGGGAGTAAGCTATTTTTCCTTTTATCACTTGGGTACTGTTAATGTGAATCCCGCCAGCCTTTTCCCCTCTTTCACAAAACTCTTTTTGTCTCTGATCCATTTCTCTTGAGAATCTGGGAGAGGCTGCCTTCCTAGGCTGGGGTGACTGGTGTAGGTCATGTCTGTGCTTTCTATGGGCTTCCCAGGTGAAAATGGGAAGTGCTAAAGAATCTGCCTGCTGATGCAAGAGATGCGGGTTCAGTCCCTTTGTCTGAAAGATCCCCTGGAGAGGAGATGGCAACCCACTCCAGTATTATTGCCTGGAAAATCCCATGGACAGAGGTCGGGGTTGGGATCAACAAGTGAGGTCAGTACCCCTCAGGAGAGAGCTAATCTTGCAGGCTGTTGGTTTTCCAGGTTTTTAATTTCACCCAGTCTCCTCCTGGCCAAAAGGGGTGGGGGTGGGGCCAGGTCAGTGGCTGCAGGCAGCACCTGGTTACCATATTTTGTGAAGGCGTTCATGGTTTCTCCTACCTGGACAGCACATTTGAGTTGTTCCATTTTGAGGGTCTTTTCTCTTGGGCTTGGGAATGGGTGCACCGTATACAAATTCAAACACACTTAATTTTATTTTAAAAATATTTCTGTTTATTTATTTGACTGTGCTGGGTCTTAGTTTATGGCACCTGGGATCTGTTAGTTGTGGCATGCGAATCTTAGTTGTGACAGGTGAGATCTAGTTCCCTGACCAGGGATTAAACTTGGGGCCCCTCCTTGGGAGCACAGAATCTTGGCCACTGAACAACCAGGGATGCCCCTCAGCATGCTTAACGTTAATTTATCCCTTGGGCCAACTGTGTGCAGAGCAGGACAGTTAGAAACAATTGAATCCAGTTTTCTGGAATCCCCTGAAATAGCTTGGCTAAGGCCTGTTTCAAGGTCTGATTCATTGTCTCTACTTTCCCCAGTGATTGGGGTCTTCAGACTGAGTGCATGGTCCACACTGCTTTTAAGAACTTCAGTAAACACCTGTTTATTCTCTGCAGTAAGCATACCTCTTTCCTTCCAAATAGCCCCATGTACATGTGGGATGTATATACATACAAAGAATCTGTAAAAACATTTATGATCATCCCTGCCCTAAGCTCTAAGTTTTGATAAAAGGCCATTAGCTCCACCTTTTGGGCAGAAGTCCCTGGGAGTAAGCTATTTTTCCTTTTATCACTTGGGTACTGTTAATGTGAATCCCGCCAGCCTTTTCCCCTCTTTCACAAAACTCTTTTTGTCTCTGATCCATTTCTCTTGAGAATCTGGGAGAGGCTGCCTTCCTAGGCTGGGGTGACTGGTGTAGGTCATGTCTGTGCTTTCTATGGGCTTCCCAGGTGAAAATGGGAAGTGCTAAAGAATCTGCCTGCTGATGCAAGAGATGCGGGTTCAGTCCCTTTGTCTGAAAGATCCCCTGGAGAAGGAAATGGCAACCCACTCCAGTATTATTGCCTGGAAAATCCCATGGACAGAGGAGCCTGGCGGGCTCCAATCCATAGGGTTGCAAAGAGTTGAACTTGACTTAGAGACTAAACAGCAACAGTCTAGAGGAGAGCCGTTCTGTTGCCTTTGAACTTATTATAGCCTAAACCTGTGTGGAGTCCATAAAACGACTGGCTGACCAAGCGTAAATTTTCAGCCTCCTTCAGCAGGGTTCTCATAGCAGCTGTTGCCCGTTGGCAAGGAGGGGTCCCTTAGCAGTTTCATCTGTTTATTGAAATAGCCACCACCTGAGTAAGAGGCTCCAGTTTTTGAGCTAATACCCTAAGGGAAATTCCCCTTCTCTCAGAAATGTAAAGGTCAAAGAATTTAGTTAAATCTCAGAGGGCCAGGATGGGGTCTTGAAATAATTGCTTTTTGTTTGTTTTTAAAATTATTTATTTTATTAATTTATTTTTATTTTACTTTTACAGAGTTTTGTTGTTTACTCCTATACCCCAAATCAGTCATGGGTATTGAAAGGCCTCTTTGCATTCTGAGGACTTCCCTTGTAGTTCAGCTGGTAAAGAATCCTCCTGCAATGCAGGAGAGCCCAGTTCAATTCCTGGGTGGGGAAAGTCCCCTGGAGAAGGGATAGACCGCCCACTCCAGTATTCTTGGGCTTCCCTGGTGCTCAGATAAAGAATCTGCCTGCAGTGGGGGAGACCTGGGCTGGATCCCTAGGTTGGGAAGATCCCCTGCGGGAGGGCATGGCAGCCCACTCCGTGGAAAATTCCACGGGCAGAGGAGCCTGGCAGGCTAGTCTATGGGGTCACAAAGAATTGGACACTAGTGAACACAAGCACACAGACACATTAACATTATCATCTTGTGCCCCTTATCTAAGGAGATATCCATCTCCAATTTGTCTCCCATTAGTTGGATAATAGTCCCTAATTTATATAAACTGTCCCTTCCTGTGGGGGTATAGAGCATTCAGGAACTTATAGGAAGGAATGGGTGAGAGTGTGTTCATCCAATTTGCATTCTAATGGCTCTAGGAATGCCCATTCTTGAACCTTTCCTGATACCCTCATAATTTTACAACCCTTGATCGCTGTGACTGATTGCCTCATCTGGTGTTCAGAGCCAAGTAAATGACACCAGGGTCAAGTAAGAATTTGACAGGCTTTCTTCCAGTGTCCAGTACCAGCTGGATCTCCTTGAGGGTCAGTTGAAGTACCATCTTAGGAGCCCTCTGATCCTATCATTCTCCATCTATTTGGATTATCTGCCGTCAGTGGTAGAGGTCTGTATGTGCCATTTACATCCTCCTTTGCAGGCAGTTAGTACATTCTCTATTCCAGTGTCCCTCTTGTTTACATGGGGTGCACTGATTGTGTCCTAGTTTCCTTGGCTTACTATCCCTTCAAGGGGGCTGGGGGTCACTCACCAGAGTTGAGAGTTTCCATGGGCAGTTAGTCCCCATTCCTGTGCCAAGAGTTGACATTGGAGGGCATCAGCCAGTAGGTGGGTTTGCCACTGGGCCTTTTTATCTTCTGCCTTTTCTCCCTCTATATCAATTATTAAACACCTGGTAGGCAACCTCAACCACATAAGAGGTAGGTAGGGGTCTCTGGGTCTATTTTCATTTCCAGAAGTTTATGCCTAATGTTGGGGGCACTTTGGGAAATGAAATATGACCTCAGGATTGTATTCCCTTCCAGTGATTCAGGGTCAGTGATAGATCAACTTAGTCTGTTAGGGAATGGCCCAGCTATCTAAGGCACGGTCTTCTTTCCTCCTTTTGCACAAGGAGGAGGAGTTTCCGGTCTTCTTGCCAGGTGAGAGCTAAAAGCATGAGAGATTCCCACCAGGTACTCACTGGATTGCTGGGCAGATAGTATTCTGTGCTAATAGCCAGAGGAGAACCCATGGAACTGTGGTTGGTAAAGAATCACCCAAGGTTCACCTCACAAGCAGAGAGGGGAAGAGAGGTCAGGAGGTGGGTGTTTCCTGTTCTTTTCACCATCTCCAATTTGTCTCCCATTAGTTGGATAATAGTCCCTAATTTATATAAACTGTCCCTTCCTGTGGGGGTATAGAGCATTCAGGAACTTATAGGAAGGAATGGGTGAGAGTGTGTTCATCCAATTTGCATTCTAATGGCTCTAGGAATGCCCATTCTTGAACCTTTCCTGATACCCTCATAATTTTACAACCCTTGATCGCTGTGACTGATTGCCTCATCTGGTGTTCAGAGCCAAGTAAATGACACCAGGGTCAAGTAAGAATTTGACAGGCTTTCTTCCAGTGTCCAGTACCAGCTGGATCTCCTTGAGGGTCAGTTGAAGTACCATCTTAGGAGCCCTCTGATCCTATCATTCTCCATCTATTTGGATTATCTGCCGTCAGTGGTAGAGGTCTGTATGTGCCATTTACATCCTCCTTTGCAGGCAGTTAGTACATTCTCTATTCCAGTGTCCCTCTTGTTTACATGGGGTGCACTGATTGTGTCCTAGTTTCCTTGGCTTACTATCCCTTCAAGGGGGCTGGGGGTCACTCACCAGAGTTGAGAGTTTCCATGGGCAGTTAGTCCCCATTCCTGTGCCAAGAGTTGACATTGGAGGGCATCAGCCAGTAGGTGGGTTTGCCACTGGGCCTTTTTATCTTCTGCCTTTTCTCCCTCTATATCAATTATTAAACACCTGGTAGGCAACCTCAACCACATAAGAGGTAGGTAGGGGTCTCTGGGTCTATTTTCATTTCCAGAAGTTTATGCCTAATGTTGGGGGCACTTTGGGAAATGAAATATGACCTCAGGATTGTATTCCCTTCCAGTGATTCAGGGTCAGTGATAGATCAACTTAGTCTGTTAGGGAATGGCCCAGCTATCTAAGGCACGGTCTTCTTTCCTCCTTTTGCACAAGGAGGAGGAGTTTCCGGTCTTCTTGCCAGGTGAGAGCTAAAAGCATGAGAGATTCCCACCAGGTACTCACTGGATTGCTGGGCAGATAGTATTCTGTGCTAATAGCCAGAGGAGAACCCATGGAACTGTGGTTGGTAAAGAATCACCCAAGGTTCACCTCACAAGCAGAGAGGGGAAGAGAGGTCAGGAGGTGGGTGTTTCCTGTTCTTTTCACCATCTCATGGGGCTTCCTGATAGGGGGTTCATTGGCTTGTTAGTGGTTCACAGGACTTCTCAGTTCATTTCAGAGAAACCAGTGTTGACTGGAAGAGGTCAAATCACCACCTTAGAACACTTTCCCACTCAGGTGTCCTAGGTACCTTTTCCTGAACTCAGAT
This sequence comes from Tragulus kanchil, assembly GCA_022376925.1. NCBI lineage: Eukaryota > Metazoa > Chordata > Mammalia > Artiodactyla > Tragulidae > Tragulus > Tragulus kanchil. The sequence continues at coordinate 156,514,066 of JAIOJX010000025.1, read as the reverse complement.
CCTGCATCCTCATTCATTCATTTTGTCATTATCTGGGCCTTTTGCCAGTTTTGACTCTTGCCTCAGAAGGCTGGTCACTCTTCTTTACCAAACAGGAAGTGACTATGGAGAATGGTACTGTTGCCCCTGGAAGTCAGAGAGGAGAGCAAAAAGCCCTGGTGTGCCTGCTACTGCCTCACACAGGGGTCAAGAGGATGGTAGTACTGGTCCCCAGCAGGCCAAACCACTGAGACTCCCTCTTGTCCATAGGTCCCCACATCCCTGAACGCCTGGCACTGTGAGAGGGCCAGCAAGAGGCAGCAGCAGACATGTACAAGTTTTAGTTTTTGATCCCCAGTGATGCCACATTGTGATTTTCTTAACAGGGTGTGGTCCGGTTTGCTCCGGGGCCTATGCTGTGTGTGTGCCACACCCAGGTATTGGGCTTCTGGGTTGAATTTGGTTGAAGGCTGTTTCCGTTCTGCCACATCAGGGTGTCCTCAGAGAACAGACTCAATACTCACTCAGACCTCCTAGAGCCTCTGCTGTCCTTCTGCCAGGGCAGGGCCTGGTCCAGACCTCAAATAAGAGTAGGGGTTTCTGGGTCTATTTTCATTTCCAGAAGTTTATGCCTAATGTTGGGGCACTTTGGGAAATGAAATATGACCTCAGGATTGTATTCCTTCCAGTGATTCAGGGTCAGTGATAGATCAACTTAGTCTGTTAGGGAATGGCCCAGCTATCTAAGGCACGGTCTTCTTTCCTCCTTTTGCACAAGGAGGAGGAGTTTCCGGTCTTCTTGCCAGGTGAGAGCTAAAAGCATGAGAGATTCCCACCAGGTACTCACTGGATTGCTGGGCAGATAGTATTCTGTGCTAATAGCCAGAGGAGAACCCATGGAACTGTGGTTGGTAAAGAATCACCCAAGGTTCACCTCACAAGCAGAGAGGGGAAGAGAGGTCAGGAGGTGGGTGTTTCCTGTTCTTTTCACCATCTCATGGGGCTTCCTGATAGGGGGTTCATTGGCTTGTTAGTGGTTCACAGGACTTCTCAGTTCATTTCAGAGAAACCAGTGTTGACTGGAAGAGGTCAAATCACCACCTTAGAACACTTTCCCACTCAGGTGTCCTAGGTACCTTTTCCTGAACTCAGATCCTGCATCCTCATTCATTCATTTTGTCATTATCTGGGCCTTTTGCCAGTTTTGACTCTTGCCTCAGAAGGCTGGTCACTCTTCTTTACCAAACAGGAAGTGACTATGGAGAATGGTACTGTTGCCCCTGGAAGTCAGAGAGGAGAGCAAAAAGCCCTGGTGTGCCTGCTACTGCCTCACACAGGGGTCAAGAGGATGGTAGTACTGGTCCCCAGCAGGCCAAACCACTGAGACTCCCTCTTGTCCATAGGTCCCCACATCCCTGAACGTCTGGCACTGTGAGAGGGCCAGCAAGAGGCAGCAGCAGACATGTACAAGTTTTAGTTTTTGATCCCCAGTGATGCCACATTGTGATTTTCTTAACAGGGTGTGGTCCGGTTTGCTCCGGGGCCTATGCTGTGTGTGTGCCACACCCAGGTATTGGGCTTCTGGGTTGAATTTGGTTGAAGGCTGTTTCCGTTCTGCCACATCAGGGTGTCCTCAGAGAACAGACTCAATACTCACTCAGACCTCCTAGAGCCTCTGCTGTCCTTCTGCCAGGGCAGGGCCTGGTCCAGACCTCAGTGGATAGGTGCTGGGGAAAAAGGCCACAGTCCATCCCACCTGGGTTGCCAAAATATGGTACCAGCCTGTTTGAGTTGGGCCCCCCAAAGGGTCCTCCTGCCTGGTGATGTTCCAGGCTATAAGAGAAGACTTGGAGTTACGTTCAGAAGCAGAGGAAGTCTTTTTTCTTAGATCAAAGAATAGAGACATGTGAGTTCGTGCTCTAGAGCATACACTCTCCCTGGAAGGCCATCAGCAGAGCCGCTTTATAGGGTTCTTGTCAGCAGGGAGGGGAAAGGGCAGAGTTCTTGCAAGTCGGGTGCAGCTATGTTGCTCACAGCATGGGACTCCGGATTACAGTGCCAGTGCGACATCGTGGCACAGTCCCACCAAGCTGACGTATTAGGCACAGTCATTTCACATGAGAAACTCTGGTCTGAAGTGCCAGGTACAAGGCCTCTGGACACAGCACCTTATGAGCAAGTAAAGTTAGACTAAGCACAAAGGGAAAAAGATAGACTTTATTACCCAGATTCTATTTTTATTTCTTGGGAATTGTTAATGGGCTTTACTGGCGACGCTTTTTATTGATTTTCTTTCTTGATCAAAATCACTTGCTTTTGAACATTGATCACAAGCAAAGCCTACATTATAAACCATTATTTTGGCAAACAAGTCAGTTTGCATTAAAAATGCTTCTTAAGGGGGTGCTTGCCTCAGCAGTCAGCCAGGTCAGCATAGGGAACAGCGGGTGCAATGAGACATTAAGAGAGACAGAGAAAGGATGGAAACGAGGGGCTTAAGTCCTCTTTAACTGAAAAACCCCCAGGTGTTTTGGCACTAGACAAAAAGTACAAGTTTTAGTTTTTGATCCCCAGTGATGCCACATTGTGATTTTCTTAACAGGGTGTGGTCCGGTTTGCTCCGGGGCCTATGCTGTGTGTGTGCCACACCCAGGTATTGGGCTTCTGGGTTGAATTTGGTTGAAGGCTGTTTCCGTTCTGCCACATCAGGGTGTCCTCAGAGAACAGACTCAATACTCACTCAGACCTCCTAGAGCCTCTGCTGTCCTTCTGCCAGGGCAGGGCCTGGTCCAGACCTCAGTGGATAGGTGCTGGGGAAAAAGGCCACAGTCCATCCCACCTGGGTTGCCAAAATATGGTACCAGCCTGTTTGAGTTGGGCCCCCCAAAGGGTCCTCCTGCCTGGTGATGTTCCAGGCTATAAGAGAAGACTTGGAGTTACGTTCAGAAGCAGAGGAAGTCTTTTTTCTTAGATCAAAGAATAGAGACATGTGAGTTCGTGCTCTAGAGCATACACTCTCCCTGGAAGGCCATCAGCAGAGCCGCTTTATAGGGTTCTTGTCAGCAGGGAGGGGAAAGGGCAGAGTTCTTGCAAGTCGGGTGCAGCTATGTTGCTCACAGCATGGGACTCCGGATTACAGTGCCAGTGCGACATCGTGGCACAGTCCCACCAAGCTGACGTATTAGGCACAGTCATTTCACATGAGAAACTCTGGTCTGAAGTGCCAGGTACAAGGCCTCTGGACACAGCACCTTATGAGCAAGTAAAGTTAGACTAAGCACAAAGGGAAAAAGATAGACTTTATTACCCAGATTCTATTTTTATTTCTTGGGAATTGTTAATGGGCTTTACTGGCGACGCTTTTTATTGATTTTCTTTCTTGATCAAAATCACTTGCTTTTGAACATTGATCACAAGCAAAGCCTACATTATAAACCATTATTTTGGCAAACAAGTCAGTTTGCATTAAAAATGCTTCTTAAGGGGGTGCTTGCCTCAGCAGTCAGCCAGGTCAGCATAGGGAACAGCGGGTGCAATGAGACATTAAGAGAGACAGAGAGAAAGGATGGAAACGAGGGGCTTAAGTCCTCTTGGGTAAGGATCCTGAACACATTCACCAGTCCACTTTTATTGAGAGTTTAAGCATCCAGGTGTTTTCAGGGAATGATATTAACATGAGCTGGAGCCCTCTCACAGCCCTGATCAATAATTACTCTCAAGAGCCTAAGAATGGAAAGAGCATGCTGTAGCTGGGGGGCAACTAGACGGGCAAGAAGTTAAGGAGTCTGTCCTGTGTGTGCACGCAGCATTCTAACGTGCACTGATCTGGTGTTCCAAAGGTCACAGCAGATCTCCCACCTGTTGCTGATCAGTATGACCCCAGCTAATAAGCCCATGTGAACCGAATAACTTGTTTTTGTCTTCGTCCTTTCTAGTATGTTTCTCATTCCCAATTTGCTTTTCTTCTGGTTCAGCCAAAGCTGTAAAAATCTTCAATGGTTTGTTTCCCACGGGTACTAGTTGCCTATCATAAAATATGTTCTGCAAATCTTTAATTCTGAGCATTGGTTTTTAGGATAGGAATAGGTTTGTTGTTGTTGTTTTTTTTTTTTGGTCACTTCTATTGGTCTTTCATTTATTCATTTTCATCCATCTTTGTTCTTTGGCCTGTGTGGGCCTCCCATCTCAGTGGCCTCTCTGGTGGCAGAGCACTGACTCTGGGCGCATGCATTCCAGAGCACTGGCTCGGTAGTTGAACACACCCATCCAGCCACTCTGCGGCACGTGGCACGTGGGATCTTCTCAGGCCAGGGATCGAACTGGCGCCCCTTGCACTGCAAGGCGGTGTCCTTACCCACTGGACCATCAGGAAAGCCCCAGCATAGTTGTTTTTTTCTTTTTTTTCTTTTTTTTTTTAGATTTATTTATTTATTTATTTTAGGCGGGGGTCGGGTTGGGGAGGGAAGGGAGCGGGCGGGCCACTTCTATTGGTCTTTCATTTCTCTCTATTTTCATTCATCTTTGTTCTTTGGCTGATGTGGGCCTCCCATCGCGGTGGCGTCTCTCGTTGCAGAGCACCGGCTCTGGGCGCATGCGCTCCAGAGCGCTGGTTCGGTAATTGGACACATCGGTCCGGCCGCTCCGCGGCACGTGGGATCTTCCCAGGCCAGGGATCGAACTGGCGCCCCTTGCACTGCAAGGCGGTGTCCTTACCCACTGGACCACCAGGGAAGCCCCATAGTTGTTTTTTAATTAAGATCTTCTATGATTAAATAACTTGGAGTGATTGTAGGAATATAGAATTCCTTTCTCCTGCTTCCAATTTAAAGCTACTTAGCTCTCCTGAGCCAGGTGTCTGTTGAGTGTGGGCCCTGGGGTGTGGGTGGGTCTTTTAAGCATTCTTGGGTGCTTTTGGTGAAAACTGGTTCAGGATTTGCTTGGATTATAGAGGTCTCTTTAAGCGCTTTGACTGAAAGTCAGGGCATTCAACCTTGGAAAATCTTGGAGGAAGAGCTATGTTAATTTCAGGTGAATCTGCTAAGTCTCCCCTCCCTAAGTGTCCACAGAACAAGAGCTGAAAAGCTGCTCTGCATCTGACCTGCCCCTCAGGGCAGGAGGTCGCAGGGACATTCTGCACGGCTGGTACCCTGCGTTTTCATTACAGGTCCTTGGTCTTGAGAACATTTTGCCTGTCACTGCCCATGAATCTCACCCATGCTCGTGCTATCTCAACAATAACATCTAAATCCCAAAGAAGCTACAAAGAAAAATAGTGGCCCAGTCAAGTGGGGCCATCCAAAAGGGAAGGAACAAGTTGAGCCATCAGAGCACTTGCCATGGAAATATAGAAATAGAAATGCTGGGAGGAGATTTCAGTTAAAGATGGTGATATAGGAAGATCCTATGCTCTGTTCCTCCTGAGTGGATACAGGAAATCTGTAGCTACATATGAAATAGCACTCTTAAGCAACTGAGCAACTCCTATGCATATAGTGAGTGAAGGAGGGCCCACATCAAAGCAGGGAGGAGAGGCTGGGACACAGTATTGCCATAAGCCCCATAGCCAGGACAGCAACCCACAAGTAGGGAGGAACTCAGAATTGGAGCTTTTCCCTGAGGAGTGAAGGCTTTGAACCTCACTTCAGGCACCCCAAATTTAAGACCTAAACCTGAGAGATGAGTCCCCCAAAAATCTAGCTTTAAAACCACCAGGGTTCATGTCCACAAGACTCACACGGCAATAAGGGTCGGTGAAACAGCTGTTGAAGGACTGGCATGCTTGGCTTCACCTGCCCCAGCAGTCAGTGCAGAGGCAACCCTTTGAGGGGCCCTCACTGTGTGAATGAGGCTCACTTCAGAATTTTGAAGTGTTGGTCTGAGGGGCAGGCATCTAACTTAGTACACATATAGGGGCCTGCTGGCTGGTGGGCACCCCTCTGCCTCATTCCCGCTGGTAGGAATTTTTCCCTTTTTCTTGTAATTACTTTTTTTTTTTAATGAGCAAAGTCATTATAAAAACAACAAAACTGGTTCAGGATTTGCTTGGATTATAGAGGTCTCTTTAAGCGCTTTGACTGAAAGTCAGGGCATTCAACCTTGGAAAATCTTGGAGGAAGAGCTATGTTAATTTCAGGTGAATCTGCTAAGTCTCCCCTCCCTAAGTGTCCACAGAACAAGAGCTGAAAAGCTGCTCTGCATCTGACCTGCCCCTCAGGGCAGGAGGTCGCAGGGACATTCTGCACGGCTGGTACCCTGCGTTTTCATTACAGGTCCTTGGTCTTGAGAACATTTTGCCTGTCACTGCCCATGAATCTCACCCATGCTCGTGCTATCTCAACAATAACATCTAAATCCCAAAGAAGCTACAAAGAAAAATAGTGGCCCAGTCAAGTGGGGCCATCCAAAAGGGAAGGAACAAGTTGAGCCATCAGAGCACTTGCCATGGAAATATAGAAATAGAAATGCTGGGGAGGAGATTTCAGTTAAAGATGGTGATATAGGAAGATCCTATGCTCTGTTCCTCCTGAGTGGATACAGGAAATCTGTAGCTACATATGAAATAGCACTCTTAAGCAACTGAGCAACTCCTATGCATATAGTGAGTGAAGGAGGGCCCACATCAAAGCAGGGAGGAGAGGCTGGGACACAGTATTGCCATAAGCCCCATAGCCAGGACAGCAACCCACAAGTAGGGAGGAACTCAGAATTGGAGCTTTTCCCTGAGGAGTGAAGGCTTTGAACCTCACTTCAGGCACCCCAAATTTAAGACCTAAACCTGAGAGATGAGTCCCCCAAAAATCTAGCTTTAAAACCACCAGGGTTCATGTCCACAAGACTCACACGGCAATAAGGGTCGGTGAAACAGCTGTTGAAGGACTGGCATGCTTGGCTTCACCTGCCCCAGCAGTCAGTGCAGAGGCAACCCTTTGAGGGGCCCTCACTGTGTGAATGAGGCTCACTTCAGAATTTTGAAGTGTTGGTCTGAGGGGCAGGCATCTAACTTAGTACACATATAGGGGCCTGCTGGCTGGTGGGCACCCCTCTGCCTCATTCCCGCTGGTAGGAATTTTTTCCTTTTTCTTGTAATTACGTCTTTTTTTTTTTTTTTTTTTTAATGAGCAAAGTCATTATAAAAAACAACAATACAACAGCAAAAACCTTAAAGTTGGAACTGCAGTAAGTCAAACTGCTGCTGGAGTTCACAGATGTACCTGAGGCACATGCTTCCTCATGATAAGACAGGAAGGACCTAGGTACACGACTGTGCACTGAGGTATACATGTAACCAGGAAGAGTCAGAGAGATGGAAACCACTGGAGAACAGAAAACATCAAACGCTTTTCATCAGGCAATCCCAAAGTGCTCGGCTTTTTTCCTCTTCTTTGCCTCTTTACGCGCTCCATCTGGAGCTCTCCCATTCCCAAGAGTGCCAGCATTTCTCAGAGAGGAGTTTTATATGCCTCTGGTGTCCTGGCTCTTGTGGCTGCCACTCAGGGGACACTGACTGCCTGTCTTTGAAGGCCAGGGGTATCGGGATCCCGGGTCCCACCGGCCTGTAACCACCGGAGCGCGAGCTCTCGGCAGCCTCCCACCCCCAGGGCATAGCACAGATTGTAGACTGACGGGCACTTCAGTCTTTCTGTAAAAGAGGCCTATTTGCTTGTCCAGGATCTTGGGTCTGAGGGGCAGGCTTCTGGTTTGGTACACATGAAGGGACTTACAGAAGTACCCTCAGAGAATGGAGGCTGGAGGACATTTTTTTGGCACTCTTCCTCTTTTGTGCAAAAACTCACTGCTGTCTCCAGAAAGGAGCTTATACATTCATCTGTAGCCTCTGTTTTTGCCACTGTGAACCAGGAAACACCTTCAGATTACCTGGGTTTGGTAGCCAGTCCCGTTTTTCACAAGCTAAACGAGATGAGTCCCCAAAAATCTGGCTTTAAAACCACCAGGGTTCATGTCCACAAGACTCACACGGCAATAAGGGTCGGTGAAACAGCTGTTGAAGGACTGGCATGCTTGGCTTCACCTGCCCCAGCAGTCAGTGCAGAGGCAACCCTTTGAGGGGCCCTCACTGTGTGAATGAGGCTCACTTCAGAATTTTGAAGTGTTGGTCTGAGGGGCAGGCATCTAACTTAGTACACATATAGGGGCCTGCTGGCTGGTGGGCACCCCTCTGCCTCATTCCCGCTGGTAGGAATTTTTTCCTTTTTCTTGTAATTACGTCTTTTTTTTTTTTTTTTTTTAATGAGCAAAGTCATTATAAAAAACAACAATACAACAGCAAAAACCTTAAAGTTGGAACTGCAGTAAGTCAAACTGCTGCTGGAGTTCACAGATGTACCTGAGGCACATGCTTCCTCATGATAAGACAGGAAGGACCTAGGTACACGACTGTGCACTGAGGTATACATGTAACCAGGAAGAGTCAGAGAGATGGAAACCACTGGAGAACAGAAAACATCAAACGCTTTTCATCAGGCAATCCCAAAGTGCTCGGCTTTTTTCCTCTTCTTTGCCTCTTTACGCGCTCCATCTGGAGCTCTCCCATTCCCAAGAGTGCCAGCATTTCTCAGAGAGGAGTTTTATATGCCTCTGGTGTCCTGGCTCTTGTGGCTGCCACTCAGGGGACACTGACTGCCTGTCTTTGAAGGCCAGGGGTATTGGGATCCTGGGTCCCACAGGACTGTAACAATTGGAGAGAGAGTTCTTGGCAGGCTCCCACCCCCAGGGCATAGCACAGATTGTAGACTGACGGGCACTTCAGTCTTTCTGTAAAAGAGGCCTATTTGCTTGTCCAGGATCTTGGGTCTGAGGGGCAGGCTTCTGGTTTGGTACACATGAAGGGACTTACAGAAGTACCCTCAGAGAATGGAGGCTGGAGGACATTTTTTTGGCACTCTTCCTCTTTTGTGCAAAAACTCACTGCTGTCTCCAGAAAGGAGCTTATACATTCATCTGTAGCCTCTGTTTTTGCCACTGTGAACCAGGAAACATCTTCAGATTACCTGGGTTTGGTAGCCAGCAGTTCCACAGGACTAAATATATTTCCCATACTTAAAGTTCCTGCCTGAGAGTCTGGTTTCCAATCAGTAATAACCTGGGTGTTGACTGAGATCCACCTTTTTGGGACATTTAATACATCTTGGCCTCTCTCAACTACTGGGACCTATTAAAAAATAAATTAGGGTGGTTGGAAAATCACAAAGGTTTGAGAGACAACCAAGACAAGGGTAGAGTTGAGTGATAAGGTACATCTGCTCCACAAGGCCAACCCTTCAAGACTGGACAAGCTGGATGTTTTTGCTAATACATAGAAACCAACACAAAGGATCAAACAAAATGAAGACACAGAGGAATATGTTCCAAAGGAAAGAGCAAGATAAAACCCCAAGGGAAAAAACCTTAATGAAAGTTAGATAAGAAATTAGCCTGACAAAAAGTTCAAAGTAATAGTCTAAAGATGAACACAGTGTGAATATCAACAAAGAGACAGAAAATATTAAAGAAAGTAACAAGTAGAAGTTACATTTATGAAGAATACAATAAGTGAATAGAAAAATACACTGAGTGGGTTCATTAGGAGATACTAAAGCAGGGGAAAGGATCAGTGAACTCAAGGACAGGGCATCAGCTTTCAAGTGAAACCTGTTTTTTCAACCAAAAAACTATCTGCATGGTCCTTAGAGGCCCATGAACTCAATTTCCCAGTCTTACTCTCTGCTACTTTCTGAATCTGTGCTTTTCAGATCTGCTTACTGTTTCCCTTAGTTATTCCTCTTGTTTTGTTCATTTGTTGCTACTGTCTTCAGTGGTTTTTGAGTATATCATAAGCATTTTGCAAGAAATAAATAAGCATGATCTTAGTAGATTACACTATAAATAATATATCTTTTTTTTACATTTATTCATTTGGTAGTTGTCCTTAATGTAAAACAAGTATCATTAAATCGAGGGCATAGCACAGATTGTAGACTGACGGGCACTTCAGTCTTTCTGTAAAGAGGCCTATTTGCTTGTCCAGGATCTTGGGTCTGAGGGGCAGGCTTCTGGTTTGGTACACATGAAGGGACTTACAGAAGTACCCTCAGAGAATGGAGGCTGGAGGACATTTTTGGCACTCTTCCTCTTTTGTGCAAAAACTCACTGCTGTCTCCAGAAAGGAGCTTATACATTCATCTGTAGCCTCTGTTTTTGCCACTGTGAACCAGGAAACATCTTCAGATTACCTGGGTTTGGTAGCCAGCAGTTCCACAGGACTAAATATATTTCCCATACTTAAAGTTCCTGCCTGAGAGTCTGGTTTCCAATCAGTAATAACCTGGGTGTTGACTGAGATCCACCTTTTTGGGACATTTAATACATCTTGGCCTCTCTCAACTACTGGGACCTATTAAAAAATAAATTAGGGTGGTTGGAAAATCACAAAGGTTTGAGAGACAACCAAGACAAGGGTAGAGTTGAGTGATAAGGTACATCTGCTCCACAAGGCCAACCCTTCAAGACTGGACAAGCTGGATGTTTTTGCTAATACATAGAAACCAACACAAAGGATCAAACAAAATGAAGACACAGAGGAATATGTTCCAAAGGAAAGAGCAAGATAAAACCCCAAGGGAAAAAACCTTAATGAAAGTTAGATAAGAAATTAGCCTGACAAAAAGTTCAAAGTAATAGTCTAAAGATGAACACAGTGTGAATATCAACAAAGAGACAGAAAATATTAAAGAAAGTAACAAGTAGAAGTTACATTTATGAAGAATACAATAAGTGAATAGAAAAATACACTGAGTGGGTTCATTAGGAGATACTAAAGCAGGGGAAAGGATCAGTGAACTCAAGGACAGGGCATCAGCTTTCAAGTGAAACCTGTTTTTTCAACCAAAAAACTATCTGCATGGTCCTTAGAGGCCCATGAACTCAATTTCCCAGTCTTACTCTCTGCTACTTTCTGAATCTGTGCTTTTCAGATCTGCTTACTGTTTCCCTTAGTTATTCCTCTTGTTTTTGTTCATTTGTTGCTACTGTCTTCAGTGGTTTTTGAGTATATCATAAGCATTTTGCAAGAAATAAATAAGCATGATCTTAGTAGATTACACTATAAATAATATATCTTTTTTTTACATTTATTCATTTGGTAGTTGTCCTTAATGTAACAGGAAAGGGCAAGGTACATTCATTTTGCAGAACAATGGAGAAATGACAAGTTGCTTAAATTTATTGATAAACATGATGAATTATGAAGGTTCTCTTTTCTCTGAGGTCCAAATGAAATTTACATAGTTTAGTAATGTGTATCATAGAATAAAAATAGTTTGGTTTAGTGCTATAGCTTCTCTTGAAATAGATTTCCCCCCAATAGTATATTTTATTGCTTATTTAGTTTATTATCTGTATCTTAAGAATTCTAGAGCTATCCAGATGTTAATATGCCTTTAAAAAAAGAAGCATTTCATCATGAAATGACATTATGATACATTTGCTTATAATCACACTATACTGCCAAATCCCCAAAGCAGCAACAACAAAGTTTTTCAATCCCTTTTAACAACTCATTTGTATTCTTTCAACATGATTCCTTGATTATGCTCTACTTCCTTGTGTTGGGCCAAGGTTATAACTGATTTATAGCTGATTTTGCAGCCTCAGGAAGAAACTCGTATTTTATCTCTTAGAAAAAAGATGATGAATTAGAGTTTCAGTATTTTTTGAGATGGAAAAGATCTGACATAAAACTTTGAAATAGAGGGTAAAGATTTTTCATGCTCCCAAAGTAACTAAATTCAAGGAAAGAGCAATTGGTTAGAAGAAGCAGTGAAGATGATAATCTGATGGGCAAAAGTGCCTCTCCATCTTTCAGGAAGTGGTCAAGAGTTGCTCAAAATATCATCAACTTTTTGGGAAAACATCCCCTGCTAACCAGCACGATTTGAGTCACTTTAGAAATGAGAATAGTGGCTCAGAGTTGCCTTTGAGATTGTTCTAGAAAAAACATTTACTTATTGCCAGAGGTTAAAGGAGAAAGGAACAGATCTTAAAAACATGAATATATAGTGTTTTATAGTTGAGTTAGTAGTTCTTTCTCCACAGGAACATTTTCTTCCCTCCTGCTTCTCAGATTTATGAAGACAAGGACTGTGTTTATTTATTGTTGTGTATCTGGAACCTCACATTAGTCTTGGGGTAGGATTGGATGCAAAATAAACATTTATTAAGTTAAGCAGGCTAATTTCTTACTATCTGTATGCTTTTTTTTTTCTGGATTTGCTTATTCTGCTGTATTGAGGAATCATAGAATTGCTATGAATTTTATACTTTGAAGATTCAGAAGCAACTACACATCAGTGGCATATGTAGTAACATCATCTCTTACGATTTATGAACCAACATACAGAAGTAGATTTAGAGGCCAATTTCAGGTTTAAATATAGACTGTCCATTTCCAGTGAGTTCGTCCAGTACTTCCTTAGAACCTCTTTGCTACTTTCTCTTAGAGTCAACCAGTGAATAGCTATGCCTCTTCACACTTACGCCTTAGTGTCTTACTTTATCACCTGCATTTGGTTACTTCTAACACTGACTTTGTGAGTGGTTAGAACTAGAATCAGAAGTTGCAAACTGATGGTCTACACTGAGATATGGCTCTCATAGTCGGTTTTGTTTGATATTTAAAAAATTAATATTTGTATTTGGAGGGGTTCCTAAAATCACTCTCAGGGTCTGAGTGATTTACTAGGACTATAGAACCAAGAAAAACTGTTATACTCATGGTTACATTTTATTATCTCAAAAGGATTAAAGATTAGAAACAGCAAAAAAAAACGAAAGAGGGGGCATAGGGCAAAGTTCAGGAGACACAAGGTACAAGCTTCCAGTTATCCTTTCTCGGTAGTCATGGGGCAACTGTTCAATTCTTCCAGCAACAATGTATGACAGCTTGGTTGGAGTACTGCTAGCCAGGTTATCTGAACCTCGATATCTAGTGTTTTTCTTGGTCATGTAGGTATGACTGTTTGCCTCTGTGGCTGGCCCTATTTTCCATTCTCTCCAGAAGTCAAGCTCATATCACATGACCCTAGGTCCCTATCATAAATCATTTCATTAGCATAGACTTGTCAGATGTGATACAAGGCCCCTAGATAAACAAAGCAGTCTTATCAGGCAGGATATTCCAGTGACTTAGAGGTTGCTTTCCAGAAGCCAAGAAACAGCCCAAACCTTCTTTGGAACGTAAACAGTTCAGTCAACCCAGACCCGTTGAGTGAATACTCTACTGCACAGTGTTAATTGTAAACCTAGGAGCTTTAGGACATTTCATGTTAGATATGAATTTTTGTACTGTCTTGGAAAACTGGATGAGCTGGCCCATATGTTAACCTGGCTGCCACTGATAGGAGCTGAGCCGCTTTTTGTTTGTTTGTCTTTGTTAACTTTGGAAAAGTCATGTGTTTTCTAAATTTCCGGAGTCCTACAGTGTTACCCAGTTTGTTTCATATAACTGAAAGTGGAGTCCGACTGTTCAGCACTCAAAAGCCAATAAAGAGGCAAGGTTGGTGGAGAAGAACATTCACTTTATTTTGGATGGCAGCAACCAGGGAGGGAGGGCAGGCTCCTATCCAAAGTACTCCTCCTCCTCCTGACAATCACTGGGCAAGGGCTTCCATAGACACAGGAGGGGGCTACACACAGAAACAGCACAGTCAGTTCTGACAGTCATCTTGAAGTTGGTCATTGGTGGTCTGACCAGCATCACCTGATTGTTTTAAGGTCCTCTAATCTTCAGTTGCATGGTAGGTATATTCCCTTTTCCCTGAGGCCAGTTCTCAGAATTGTGGCAGCTCCTATCATGGCTACTGTCTGGTCATCATGTAGTTAACTTCTTCCACATGATGGAGGTTTCAGTATCTGTCCAGAATATGGATCAGAGTATTATCATTGCCCTTGAGAAGATTTATAAAAGGTTATGCACTGGTTTGCCTTCTTGGTAGTCATGGGGCAACTGTTCAATTCTTCCAGCAACAATGTATGACAGCTTGGTTGGAGTACTGCTAGCCAGGTTATCTGAACCTCGATATCTAGTGTTTTTCTTGGTCATGTAGGTATGACTGTTTGCCTCTGTGGCTGGCCCTATTTTCCATTCTCTCCAGAAGTCAAGCTCATATCACATGACCCTAGGTCCCTATCATAAATCATTTCATTAGCATAGACTTGTCAGATGTGATACAAGGCCCCTAGATAAACAAAGCAGTCTTATCAGGCAGGATATTCCAGTGACTTAGAGGTTGCTTTCCAGAAGCCAAGAAACAGCCCAAACCTTCTTTGGAACGTAAACAGTTCAGTCAACCCAGACCCGTTGAGTGAATACTCTACTGCACAGTGTTAATTGTAAACCTAGGAGCTTTAGGACATTTCATGTTAGATATGAATTTTTTTGTACTGTCTTGGAAAACTGGATGAGCTGGCCCATATGTTAACCTGGCTGCCACTGATAGGAGCTGAGCCGCTTTTTGTTTGTTTGTCTTTGTTAACTTTGGAAAAGTCATGTGTTTTCTAAATTTCCGGAGTCCTACAGTGTTACCCAGTTTGTTTCATATAACTGAAAGTGGAGTCCGACTGTTCAGCACTCAAAAGCCAATAAAGAGGCAAGGTTGGTGGAGAAGAACATTCACTTTATTTTGGATGGCAGCAACCAGGGAGGGAGGGCAGGCTCCTATCCAAAGTACTCCTCCTCCTCCTGACAATCACTGGGCAAGGGCTTCCATAGACACAGGAGGGGGCTACACACAGAAACAGCACAGTCAGTTCTGACAGTCATCTTGAAGTTGGTCATTGGTGGTCTGACCAGCATCACCTGATTGTTTTAAGGTCCTCTAATCTTCAGTTGCATGGTAGGTATATTCCCTTTTCCCTGAGGCCAGTTCTCAGAATTGTGGCAGCTCCTATCATGGCTACTGTCTGGTCATCATGTAGTTAACTTCTTCCACATGATGGAGGTTTCAGTATCTGTCCAGAATATGGATCAGAGTATTATCATTGCCCTTGAGAAGGTACTGAAAGTCCTTGACTATGCTTAATTATTACACTATTATAATTTAGTCTTGCTGAACTGTTTTCCTTTGTTTCTGCATTTTCTCACTTCTCTGATTAAATTTATTCTTTGGCAAAAGTTTTTCCACAGACTAGGCAGGCAGAGGACAAGTGGGGAAGGAACAGAGGGTCCTGCTCCATTTCAACATGACTTGCTTATCTCTTAATAAGTATTGGACTTTAGATGGTCTGGAAACTAAGAGATTTGTTGAAGATTGAGAATCAAATTTAAAAACATCATCTTTTTACTTCCTGGATTTGTCATGCGTCTCTTCATGTTGTTCTATGCTACTCTGTTCATCATTTTTATTTTTTTTGCTTAACACATGGGATAAATTGTTATCCTGAGAATATTATCATCATCCAAATAAAAAGAGTACTAGAGTAATAGTTAAGAATTTTTTTTAAATCCGAGGACTAAAAATCATTTTTTTGCAGTTGTCTACTTTTTCTAAACTCATTAATTCCATTCTCTTTCTCAACTACTCTCACCAGGACTAAAATTGATATTGTTCTGTCTTTTAGTCAATATCACATAGAAGTTTTAGCCTGGGAACCAGGACATCAACTTTTAGATTGCATAGGATCACTTGTGACACTTTTTGGGGGGGACCGGTCCTAGGTTACTCTCCTACAGCCTGGCTAACAGGTTATCATGAAAGCAGTTCACAGAACAAAGATATCACGCATTCAAGTATTTGTTAAATAGGCATTCTTTATAAAAGATACGAAACGATTGATTGCTTGGTAAGCTGGACGAGTCCCAGCTCTGTGTTCTTTCAGATTTTTTGACCACCTTACCACCTTTCACCTTCCTCATGGCACACATCCATCAGTGCAGAGGCAGGAATAAGGCCACTGAGTTCCTTCTAATCCAAGGAATCCAAGCAGGACCTTTAGGGACCAAGCCTGAGCATTACTCCTAAAGTACAGGCCAAACACGTCCAAGATTCTCAGTCTCTGTTAAAGTGTGTTTGAAGGCTCATGAAATATTTCAGCTAGGACACGTGTCTTGAATACCTTGAGTATATTTCTAATGTTTGTTTCACTCATTAACAAACCAGTAATTGCTCCAATCAAAACCATTTCTCTCTTTTTCTTTTTTTTAAATTATTTTTAATGTATTTATTTACTTTTGGCTGTGTTGGGTCTCTGTTGTTGCACAGTCTTTTCTCTAGTTGCAGCACTCAGGCTTCTCACTGTGGTGGCTTCTCTTGCAGTTGAGCAAGGGCTCTAGATTATGGACATTTTTTAATAGTTGTGGCGCAGGGGCTTGGTTGCTGTGCAGCCTGTGGGATCTTCCCGGGTCAGGGATCAAACCTGCGTCTCCTGCATTGGCAGGCAAATTCTTTACCACTGAGCCACCGGGTAAGCTCTCCAATCAAAACCCTTTCCAATGCTTACTTCACTAGTTAACAAAGCCTCAGTGGCTGACTGAGATGTGGCTAACCAAATTGCCTGCAGTGGTGACCTTGGAGTGTGGCCTTTCTGAAAGAACACCAGGTGACTCTCCTTGTAGTCTGAGTTTTATTGAGTGATTGTAGAGTTGAAGCTTAAACTGACTGGTGCATTAATAAGACCATACCATCTCTGCTGACTTATTTTTTAATTAAATTACAACTATCTTCACACTTTATCTAGATTTCTACTGATAATGATTTCTAGAAGGAATGATTTATAGATTACTTCTTGAGAAAGAGAGTACATATCATATGATCGGCCCCTACTCCAATACAGGAGTTGCACTTAAAATATTCACAATTATAGGGGCTTCCTTAGTGGTTCAGTGGGTAAACAGTTCTCCTTGCAGTGCAAGGGGCACCGGTTTGATCCCTGGCCTGGGAAGATCCCACATGCAGAGGAGCGGCTGGGTCGGTGTGCCCAATTATGAGCCAGCGCTCTGGAGCACATGCACCCAGAGCCAGTGCTCTGCAACGAGAGAGG
Organism: Tragulus kanchil; assembly: GCA_022376925.1. Taxonomy (NCBI): domain Eukaryota; kingdom Metazoa; phylum Chordata; class Mammalia; order Artiodactyla; family Tragulidae; genus Tragulus; species Tragulus kanchil. The sequence continues at coordinate 156,497,056 of JAIOJX010000025.1, read as the reverse complement.
CCACTGCGATGAGGCCACAGCCCAAAGAAAAAAGATGAATGAAAATAAATAAATAAAAAACTAATAAAAGAGGCCAAAATTTATTTTAAAAAATATTTACAACTATAGATATCTGTCATATTCGTAAATTCTGGGATCCTTGTGACGAAAGGAGAGACTTTGTTAGTGAGTTGATGATTTTTATACTTTAGTTCTTTTGCTGATACTAATTTTAATTAAAAAATGCAAATGTTTTAATCTAAAAAGTAATAATTAATAAAGGAATATGACATTTTACAGGGAGCAGAAGCTATAAAGTAATAAGTCATAATGAAAAACTAGCACTGAAAATGTAGGAGCAAAAAATATATATATACTTCTTGGTTTGCTGCAACTTATTTAACTGGTTTTGACATTTGTTCATGACAATGGGCAAAACAGTTATAAAAATCTAAGAAATACTGTGTTAATCTTAGTGCAATAATGTAAAAGCAAGGTCTTCTCTTGAGTTAGTAATTATCAAGAAGTAAAAGTTCCCTTTATAGTTATGTCCTTAGAGCCATTAAAAAGTCAGCTTTATTACTGAAAGTCCTGCAGGAAAGTTAAATTTATTATTAAGACTCTGGAATTCTCTAGCTCTCAATCTCTTTTTCCCTCCACTAAAACCATTGTTTTTACAGAGTGGTTTTGAATAACTGTTTCTTAGGAACATAAGGATCACATTATAACAGAATAGATGGTATTTAATGCAACACTAATTGTATATATGGGACTAGAAAGAGACAGTAGGAGGATTTCTGAATATTTGAGTCATTTCCTTTAAACCTTGTAATTTTTGTCTTATGAGCAGACTTTTGGCTTATTAATGGTTCACTCTTTTGATATTTAAAAACAGAATAATGATCTTTCTTTAAAATTTGTATCAAACAATGGGTATTTGAGCTTCCTCTTTGCTATCAGCACAAAATTAAATACTCCATTCTGTATTTTTATACACTCAGTTGTGTATAATACACCTATATGCTTGCATGTACCTGGTTGTGAATCTAATTTTCTTCTCCAAGAGTTCTTCCTTCACATGTTCAAATTCTCTCCATTTCAGGGTTTCTTCTCTTTGCCCACTCGCTCAATAACACTCAGATAAAAGTGATTGGAACATATATAAAATACAGTGGATAAAGGAGCAGCAAAAAAAAGAGGGAAAGAAATTCTGTGTCAGGAAAAGGGATGTTTTATGTGCAGGAAATCCAGAAGGCAATAAGATGTTGGGTAGTATTTCTCCAACCTTTGAAGGAATGTCATAAAATGTGTTAATCATTAAGAGAACCAAACCCTTTTGGATCCCTCATTCATGTGCTATCTTTCAGTAAATCTGAAGCTGGTGCTTGTTCTGCTAGTGATTTCCTGTCTACAATGGGGAAAAGAGGTACTATTTTTAATTATATTATAGTGAAACCCTTGTTGGTAGGGCACATTGCCTCCATTTGAGAACCACTTTGGTGTTTTGATTTCAGGGATGTTAACAGCATATTTTATCAGTTTTGAAAGATTTCCAGTTAAAGATTTAATGAGGCTGAGGGGTGAAAGGGACAATAAAGAGTATGTTCCAAAAGTCTCTTTTCAATGCTAGCTAGAAAGTGCTCTGTACTTTGAATTCTCCCTTTAGGAAAAAAATATCAGAGGAACTGTGATACATAATTATTTTTTAAAAACATTCATTAACTGATAGGAAAAAAATCACTGAATGGCAGGGTTTTTTTTTTTTTTTTTTAATATAAGCTGTAAAGTCCCAGTACTTAGAAAAAACTCCCAGTTCATCTTTAGATTAAGTCTAATGAGTATATCCATTGTTTATATATTAAATTTTACTATTCTTTCAAGTGCATTCCTTTACATAACCAGATACATTTCCTGAAAATTTCTGGCACATACATATAACTGGTTTCCCTTTGTAATCAGCTTCCCTGGTGGCACAGACAGTAAAGAATCTGCCTACAATGCAGGAGACCTGGGTTTGATCCCTGGGTGGGTGGGGAAGCTCCCCTGGAGAAGGAAATGGCAACCCACTCCAGTATTCTTGTCTGGAGAATCCTATGGACAGAGGAGCCTGGCGGGCTCCAGTCTATGGGGTCCCCAAAAGTGGGACATGACTGAGAAATGAACACTTTTACTTTCATTTGTAGGATGATGATGATTATCTGAAATTTTTTTTTTTAGGTGATCCACTGAGAGTGTATATTTCAGGGTTAGCCCATCGCTCAATAACACTCAGATAAAAGTGATTGGAACATATATAAAATACAGTGGATAAAGGAGCAGCAAAAAGAGGAAAGAAATTCTGTGTCAGGAAAAGGGATGTTTTATGTGCAGGAAATCCAGAAGGCAATAAGATGTTGGGTAGTATTTCTCCAACCTTTGAAGGAATGTCATAAAATGTGTTAATCATTAAGAGAACCAAACCCTTTTGGATCCCTCATTCATGTGCTATCTTTCAGTAAATCTGAAGCTGGTGCTTGTTCTGCTAGTGATTTCCTGTCTACAATGGGGAAAAGAGGTACTATTTTTAATTATATTATAGTGAAACCCTTGTTGGTAGGGCACATTGCCTCCATTTGAGAACCACTTTGGTGTTTTGATTTCAGGGATGTTAACAGCATATTTTATCAGTTTTGAAAGATTTCCAGTTAAAGATTTAATGAGGCTGAGGGGTGAAAGGGACAATAAAGAGTATGTTCCAAAAGTCTCTTTTCAATGCTAGCTAGAAAGTGCTCTGTACTTTGAATTCTCCCTTTAGGAAAAAAATATCAGAGGAACTGTGATACATAATTATTTTTTAAAAACATTCATTAACTGATAGGAAAAAAATCACTGAATGGCAGGGTTTTTTTTTTTTTTTTTTAATATAAGCTGTAAAGTCCCAGTACTTAGAAAAAACTCCCAGTTCATCTTTAGATTAAGTCTAATGAGTATATCCATTGTTTATATATTAAATTTTACTATTCTTTCAAGTGCATTCCTTTACATAACCAGATACATTTCCTGAAAATTTCTGGCACATACATATAACTGGTTTCCCTTTGTAATCAGCTTCCCTGGTGGCACAGACAGTAAAGAATCTGCCTACAATGCAGGAGACCTGGGTTTGATCCCTGGGTGGGTGGGGAAGCTCCCCTGGAGAAGGAAATGGCAACCCACTCCAGTATTCTTGTCTGGAGAATCCTATGGACAGAGGAGCCTGGCGGGCTCCAGTCTATGGGGTCCCCAAAAGTGGGACATGACTGAGAAATGAACACTTTTACTTTCATTTGTAGGATGATGATGATTATCTGAAATTTTTTTTTTTAGGTGATCCACTGTAGAGTCTGGAGGTTGTTAAGCTACTGATCAGTTTCATAAAGGTTGTGGAGAAGAGAACAAAACTGTGAGCTCAGAGAGCTGCTTTATCTTCATCTCTGTATTAGGAAGGTACCTGGTATGGTGCCTGGGGTTTATACAGGAGGACTTTAATAAAGGTTTTAGCTTGAGTAGCTGGGAAAGAGGAATGGGTAAGCTGTGATTGACACACTGCATTGTCTCATTTAATGCTCAGATCTCAAGTAGGTACCATTTTTGTGTCTGTTTTATTAATGAGGAAACCTTGCCTGGTGAGTTTCTGTAGCTTGTGCAGTGTCATATAACATCATAAATGGTAGAGCTAAAATTTAACGACAAGTTCTTTAACCTCCTGTTACTGTAACTTGCTTTTGCCACAGTGTTCTGAATACTTAAAATTTTTTAGAAGGAAAGGAAAAGTTCAAAGTTGGGAGTGCTTTTGAGACCTACTGGTTTTGCTATCGCAGCACACTGATTGGTGCAAAAAGATTTTAAATGGATGTTTGAAGGCAGGAGTGTTTTTTTTTTTTAATGCAAACATTTCCAAATGGGAAAGGCAGAAAAAAAAGCCTCAAGAAACCTTTATTCTTTCTTGAAGTCTTTTGAGTACACAGGAAGAAAAATTCCAGTGCTGTGAGGCTGGGCTCCGATGCAAATACCAGCAACTGTTGTTAAAGCTCATTACAGCATTTATGCTAATAATGACACCAACTTACTGTCTTTCAATTTTCTACTCAACTTTTTAAATTTTATAACCAGATACATTTCCTGAAAATTTCTGGCACATACATATAACTGGTTTCCCTTTGTAATCAGCTTCCCTGGTGGCACAGACAGTAAAGAATCTGCCTACAATGCAGGAGACCTGGGTTTGATCCCTGGGTGGGTGGGGAAGCTCCCCTGGAGAAGGAAATGGCAACCCACTCCAGTATTCTTGTCTGGAGAATCCTATGGACAGAGGAGCCTGGCGGGCTCCAGTCTATGGGGTCCCCAAAAGTGGGACATGACTGAGAAATGAACACTTTTACTTTCATTTGTAGGATGATGATGATTATCTGAAATTTTTTTTTTTAGGTGATCCACTGTAGAGTCTGGAGGTTGTTAAGCTACTGATCAGTTTCATAAAGGTTGTGGAGAAGAGAACAAAACTGTGAGCTCAGAGAGCTGCTTTATCTTCATCTCTGTATTAGGAAGGTACCTGGTATGGTGCCTGGGGTTTATACAGGAGGACTTTAATAAAGGTTTTAGCTTGAGTAGCTGGGAAAGAGGAATGGGTAAGCTGTGATTGACACACTGCATTGTCTCATTTAATGCTCAGATCTCAAGTAGGTACCATTTTTGTGTCTGTTTTATTAATGAGGAAACCTTGCCTGGTGAGTTTCTGTAGCTTGTGCAGTGTCATATAACATCATAAATGGTAGAGCTAAAATTTAACGACAAGTTCTTTAACCTCCTGTTACTGTAACTTGCTTTTGCCACAGTGTTCTGAATACTTAAAATTTTTTAGAAGGAAAGGAAAAGTTCAAAGTTGGGAGTGCTTTTGAGACCTACTGGTTTTGCTATCGCAGCACACTGATTGGTGCAAAAAGATTTTAAATGGATGTTTGAAGGCAGGAGTGTTTTTTTTTTTTAATGCAAACATTTCCAAATGGGAAAGGCAGAAAAAAAAAAAAAGCCTCAAGAAACCTTTATTCTTTCTTGAAGTCTTTTGAGTACACAGGAAGAAAAATTCCAGTGCTGTGAGGCTGGGCTCCGATGCAAATACCAGCAACTGTTGTTAAAGCTCATTACAGCATTTATGCTAATAATGACACCAACTTACTGTCTTTCAATTTTCTACTCAACTTTCAGTTTAGATTTTTGTAACACTAAACTGTTTCTGAAGCAGTTTCTAAGCAAACCTCCCAGGCGAGGCACTTCAGTTAATAATTAGAAAGTCATGATTTGTAAATTCAAGGGAAGAGGCTGTGTGCCTAGAGGAACAGACGGGAAGGGGCAGTTTCAGAGGTCTCAGCTAGAGTGGCGTCTATATTTGATTCCTTCTCCTACAGCCTCCCTGGGAAACACATTTTCCAAGGTCTCCACGGATGTTTAAGGTCACAGCATAAGAACAGTCTTTCAGTTATCAAAATTTGTGTGCCATGTTTAACCCCCAGACATCTTGGAGCCTCACCTCATCCCTGATCTCTGTCTCTTTCTGCCCTTCTCACCCACACTGCACATGCGTGATTTCAGCAGTGGGGGTGAGGAAGCTGTGAGGGTGTGCTTGGATATTTTCCAAGTACACGCACTCTGGGATTCTTTTATCTGTTAGATTTCACTGAAATGTGTGCAGCCCCCTTCCTTTAACCTCGCATCATATGTCCGTTGGGGATGCAAAACGATTCCTAATATTTTGGACAAAATATAATTTTTTGTTACCAGGGAAGGGGTTGGAGATATGATTTCCCTGACCACTTCTGTTCCTCCCTCTGCCTCTCTGAAGTCTCTCTGCTCTGCATTTTGCTTCTCTCCACTTTGCTCTTTGCGGACTGCCCCCAGTTCAAAAAAATTCATCCTATTCTGTCATTCACAGCAATTCAATTTTCTACAGTCATGACTGCAAGTGTAATTCCAGACCTGGTTTTGCATATTAAAAAGAAAATGAACAAAAGCTGGCTCAGCATCACTGTTTCAGATAGGGAGACTCCTTCCAGGGCTCTTGTCCAACACTTGGAAATGAGTGGTCCAAGGGGGTCTGTGAGCTCACAAAACAAGCGATTTTATTTGGAAAGGGGTGCCTGGGCAGAGAGCAGTAGGGTAACAGCTCTGCCACGTGGCTCTCCATCTTGGGTTTTATGGTGATAGAGTTGTCTTTGGCTAATCGCTCTCACTCAGAATCTTCCTGGTGGCACATACATGGCTCAGCCAAGATGGATGCCAGAGAGGATTCTGGGAGGTGGTCAGACATGTGGTGTCTCCTTTGGACCCTTCCCAGACTCTTCCGGTTAGTGGTGGCTTATTAGTTCCGTGTTCCTTACCAGACCTCCTGTGGTAAAAGAACTCACGTGGATGGTTACTATGGGGCCTGGCCAGGGTGGGCGGTGTCAGTCAGTGTGCTAACATCACTTCTGTGCTGTCAGCAGCATGGTGCACCCTCAGCAGCTTTGAAAGGACAGTTTTTTCCTTTATCTTGGGCCAGCTCAAGTTCTTTCTCCTCCTTAGGAACGCAAAAGGCCACAGTCCTTATGGTTTATTTTGTTAATAGAAAATACTTATTTTTCAGGTTTCTTGTTTCTAGGCCGAGAAACATTCAGTACTGCAGGGGAGGCAAATTCTTTCCTGTAGCCTTCTTTGTGCAGTGTAATGCTCAAGTTAACAGAACAGTTTGGTCAGATTAACAGGACCAAACCAAATTGAATTACATTATGTATGGGGCCTCATAAGAACATGAGACCCTCACACAGTCAGACAATTGAGGCTGATATGCCATCCTGAGTTAAGGAAAAGTGAGTAAGGGTCTGGAACATCAAAATGGAAGAAGACAATTCACAGGAAGATGGGAAGAACAAATGCATGGTAAACAAATGTTTACCGTGCCACGCAGAGTCGATGGAGCACAGGGAGGAATTTGTTCTCGGGACCAAGCCAGATCCCCACCAGTTTACTGCACGTCACCCATATTCTTTGAGTATAGTTGTCTCTGGTGGTAGTGATTTCCCTGGACCAGGCCTTCTATCTCAGTGATTCTAGACAGTTAAAACAGAGGTAAAGTTTCTCTCAAATCTGCTGGATCTTCATTGCCTTCAGCTCAAAATAGTCTACATGCCTAAGTGACACATTTTGGGGAGACTTGTTCCAATCCCCTTTGTTATGCTGACATTTAACCTCTCTTTGACCCATTTATTCCGTTCTTTGGTGGATCTGGGACAAGGATGTGTGGCCCACATCCTTCCTCTGAGTCTTGGTGTTTGCCTGCCTAGAAGGAGTGTACATTCTATACTTGTCCTCACCAATGTCATGTTCCATTATTACCGATATGCTAAAACCCTGATGCCTGTTTCTCCCACCCTTTAGTCCCAGAAGACAAACTAATCTCCTATTTCAAAGGGAACATCAAGCCAGCTGTGTCTTCCTTGGCCTTAAGTGATGAAGGTCCTTCCCCTCTTTCCTCTAGCCTTAAAGAAGGAGCTACTCCACTCTTGGGGTAGCCACTTTACTTTGTTTTTAATCTCATGCCCTCTATTAGCACCTTTCTTGAGGAAATGCCAGTTTCTCTATTGCTATCTCCTTTTTCTGCCTATAAATACGCTTAGGCGTCCTTCATCTTAGAATTCTTTCCTAGTAGCCTGTCTCCTTTTTATTTATTTGGTTGCACCAGGTCTGAGTTGTGGCACACTGGATCTTTTAGTTGCAGCATGTGGGATCCCTGACCAGGAATGGAACCTGGGCCCCCTGCATGTAGAACCTGGTGTTTTAGCACCTGGGGCACCAGGGAAGCCCCTATCTTATCTCCTCTTCATGCCATTATGTGTTTCTTTCCTTCATAAGTACCCAGGTAGTGTTAGTGGTAAAGAACCCACCTGACAGTGCAGGAGACATAGAGATGTGGGTTTGATTCCTCAGTCAGGAAGATTCCCTGAAGGAGGGCATGGCAACCCACTCCAGTATTCTTCCCTGGAGAATGTCATGAACCGAGGAACCTGGTGGACTATAGTCCATAGGGTCATAAAGAGTGAGACACAACTGAGGGACTTAGTCCATACTTTTAGAGAGTAGTCTCTCATCACTGATTACTTCACTATGCCCACTTTAGTTCTAGTTAATAACTCATTAAAGTCAGGCTTAAATCCCACCAGTCTAATGCGTTTATTCTGATAAAAGATTCCACTGAATTCATAATTACAAAGTCCAATGTATCTTTTTCATTTATCATTCAACTTTCCTCTCTGTATCAACTCATTTACCAACTCTTTCTTGAAATCCCTTCATGGGTTTCATGGCACTGTTCCATTGTGCAGTCTCTTGAATCTACTAGACTGAGGTTAACATTCTGCCTCTACCAAATTGCTGTGATGTCTAGCCTTTCAAAAGCTCAGTTTCACCATTTGTAAAATAGCTGTCATAATAGTATCCTCCTAATAATTTGTAAAATAGTGATAATGACAATGTCCTCCTAAGAGAGTGCATGCTAAGTCACTTCAGTCATGTTCTACTCTGTGCAGTCCCATGGACTGTAGACCACCAGGCTCCCCTGTCTATGGGATTCTCCAGGCAAGAATACTGGAGTGGCTTGCAATGCCCTTGGGATTCCTTCTAGCACCTTTACTTGGGTAGGTTTTTAATCTCATGCCCTCTATTAGCACCTTTCTTGAGGAAATGCCAGTTTCTCTATTGCTATCTCCTTTTTCTGCCTATAAATACGCTTAGGCGTCCTTCATCTTAGAATTCTTTCCTAGTAGCCTGTCTCCTTTTTATTTATTTGGTTGCACCAGGTCTGAGTTGTGGCACACTGGATCTTTTAGTTGCAGCATGTGGGATCCCTGACCAGGAATGGAACCTGGGCCCCCTGCATGTAGAACCTGGTGTTTTAGCACCTGGGGCACCAGGGAAGCCCCTATCTTATCTCCTCTTCATGCCATTATGTGTTTCTTTCCTTCATAAGTACCCAGGTAGTGTTAGTGGTAAAGAACCCACCTGACAGTGCAGGAGACATAGAGATGTGGGTTTGATTCCTCAGTCAGGAAGATTCCCTGAAGGAGGGCATGGCAACCCACTCCAGTATTCTTCCCTGGAGAATGTCATGAACCGAGGAACCTGGTGGACTATAGTCCATAGGGTCATAAAGAGTGAGACACAACTGAGGGACTTAGTCCATACTTTTAGAGAGTAGTCTCTCATCACTGATTACTTCACTATGCCCACTTTAGTTCTAGTTAATAACTCATTAAAGTCAGGCTTAAATCCCACCAGTCTAATGCGTTTATTCTGATAAAAGATTCCACTGAATTCATAATTACAAAGTCCAATGTATCTTTTTCATTTATCATTCAACTTTCCTCTCTGTATCAACTCATTTACCAACTCTTTCTTGAAATCCCTTCATGGGTTTCATGGCACTGTTCCATTGTGCAGTCTCTTGAATCTACTAGACTGAGGTTAACATTCTGCCTCTACCAAATTGCTGTGATGTCTAGCCTTTCAAAAGCTCAGTTTCACCATTTGTAAAATAGCTGTCATAATAGTATCCTCCTAATAATTTGTAAAATAGTGATAATGACAATGTCCTCCTAAGAGAGTGCATGCTAAGTCACTTCAGTCATGTTCTACTCTGTGCAGTCCCATGGACTGTAGACCACCAGGCTCCCCTGTCTATGGGATTCTCCAGGCAAGAATACTGGAGTGGCTTGCAATGCCCTCCTCCAGGGGGTATTCCTGATCTGGATAAAACCTGGGTCTCCTGCGTCTCCTGCTTGGTAGACAGATTCCATGCTACTGAGCCACCTGGGAAACCCCAAGAAAGTCCCTAAGAGCTTCTTAAAACCCTCTTGTCTTCTCATCCTCTATTCTTCACCCAGGTGATTTCAACCATATTCATAAATTCAGTTTTCATCTGTCTACTGATGGCTCTTTAGTTTTCTCACTAGACTTGTCCTCTGAGCTGCAGTTTTGTATCTGTCCATTGACTCCTATATATCGCAGGGTGTCCATAAACTCTCTGTGTCTCAAACAAAACTAAAGTTGTTCTTTTCCCTCATCAAACCCTGACTTAGCCAGAGTTTTCCAATGTCATCTTTTTTTCCCCCAGATATCTTTCCCACACTTACTAGACGGGGTCAAGCCCCCTATTTCAGTGTTCATAGCATCTTCTATTTCTCTATCATAGTGTCATCACAGTTTTAATTGCATAAAGAGTCATTTCCTATCTTCTTTTCCAGACAGTACAAGCTGCATGACAGCTAATGTGTCCTTTTTGTTAACAACTAAATAAACATCATGCAGGATTTTACCTTATATAAATATTTAATAAAGAGGTAAAATAATAATATTTGAAAAGAAATGTACTGTTCTCTGGCATAGAGCTATCACTAGAAAATGTTAGCTGTTACGATTTTAGCCCCCATTTTTTTAGCCTCCAGTTTTTAACTCCTCTATCCCTTTATCCCTTTAAATGATGGTATTTTCCAAAGTTTTTCTCTCACTTATTTCATATTTTATATATCCTTTCTAAGCCATATAATCTACTCTGTGGTTTTATCTGTCCCCATTGTGCTGACTTTATAATGAGACACTTGATTTATATTGAAAGACCAGGGAAGGGATCTCTGAAGAGTGACAGTTAAGTGCTGGCCCCTATAGGATGAGGAACGGCCCAACCCCTACAGGATAGAGGACGTACAACCACTATCAGGAGTTAGCTCTGCAAAAACCTGCTTTGACTAAGTCAGAGGTATCTGAAACCCAGCATTCCAAACAAGTCCCCCACTGACTACTGCTGTTTGTTTTTGTGTTAAATTCCCATTCTCTCAGATTGCTGAAGCAGTGTCATGGGGCTGGATGCTAGCTTCGTCTTCTATTGCCTTTCTTGCAGGTCGTTCACTAAACTACCATAATTCTTCAAGATGTTGAGAGAAGGAAGGCGTCTCACCCATGCTCAGTGCTTTAAACCATTAAGATGGGACACAGCCATATGGTTCTGGGCTCCCACTGTTAAATCTCTTGTATTGACAGTCATACAGCCATTTAAAAAAAAATTATATATTTATTTTTGGCTATTCTGGGTTTTCACTGCTGCTGCAGGCTCGTCTCGAGTTGCAGGGAGTGGGGGCTACTCTCTAGTTGAGGTGAGCAGGCTTTTTGCTGTGGTGACTTCTCTCATTGTGGAACTCGGGCTCTAGGGCACACGGGCTTCAGCAGTTGCGGCACATGGGCTCAATAGTTGCGGCTCCAAGGCTCTAGAGCACAGGCTCCATAGTTGTGGCTCACAGGCTTAGCTGTTCTGCAGCATGTGGGATCTTCCTGGATCAGGAATTGAACCTTTGCCTCTTGTAATGGCAGGTGAACTCTTTACCACTGAGCTACCAGGGAAGTGCCATACAACCATTTTTAAAACATTTATTTATTTGGCTGTATCAGGTCTTCATTGTGTCATGTGGGATTTTTCACTGCAGCACGTAGATTTCTCCTCTTGTGGTGCTGGAGTTAGTTGCTCTGTGAAACGTGGGATAGGTTTCCCACCTGGGATTGAACCTGCCTCCCGTGGATTGCAAGGTGACATCTCAACCACTGTACCACTATGGAAGTCTCATACATATTTAACAAAGCCAAATTTATTAATAGTATTCTCTTTCAGTCTCAAAAATGTGTAGATTTGAAAGATACATTCTATGGCCACCCTCCTTAAGGTCCACCTATCCTAGAGTATCTGGGTGATTGGAGAGAAGGGTAATTCTAGCCACCTAACATGCCCAACCCTAGCCTCCCTCATACCACCAAGGTCCTGGCATTGAGCCCAGGTCATCCATCTTTGCCTGTCTCATTTGTAAACTTGAATGCTTTTCTCAGAACTCTGAGTAAACTATATAGATGGTTGGCCGTAGCTGAGACCTCATCCATGCTGTGGTACTGTTTATATTGAATCCTAAAAGATGGGGAATATGTGTCAATCTCTTTCATACTTGGGAGCTCTGGTATCCTAATGTGAATTCAAGCCACCCTTTTCCCAGTATCCTTGAATTCTACCTACCTGGAAGCCTAGAAGTTCTAGTTTTACCTTCTACTTATAAAACATGATTTAAAAAGTCCACTGATAAGATTCAACTAAGAGTGAAGGTCTGTCAACAGTTACAGATTATCATTACTGAGAGACTTAGAGGCAGCTTACAACTTTTTTTTTTCTATTTTGCTACTGGGTTCACGGCTCATAGTTTGTGGGCTTTCGTGGTGACTTCTCTCATTGTGGAACTCGGGCTCTAGGGCACACGGGCTTCAGCAGTTGCGCACATGGGCTCAATAGTTGCGGCTCCAAGGCTCTAGAGCACAGGCTCCATAGTTGTGGCTCACAGGCTTAGCTGTTCTGCAGCATGTGGGATCTTCCTGGATCAGGAATTGAACCTTTGCCTCTTGTAATGGCAGGTGAACTCTTTACCACTGAGCTACCAGGGAAGTGCCATACAACCATTTTTAAAACATTTATTTATTTGGCTGTATCAGGTCTTCATTGTGTCATGTGGGATTTTTCACTGCAGCACGTAGATTTCTCCTCTTGTGGTGCTGGAGTTAGTTGCTCTGTGAAACGTGGGATAGGTTTCCCACCTGGGATTGAACCTGCCTCCCGTGGATTGCAAGGTGACATCTCAACCACTGTACCACTATGGAAGTCTCATACATATTTAACAAAGCCAAATTTATTAATAGTATTCTCTTTCAGTCTCAAAAATGTGTAGATTTGAAAGATACATTCTATGGCCACCCTCCTTAAGGTCCACCTATCCTAGAGTATCTGGGTGATTGGAGAGAAGGGGTAATTCTAGCCACCTAACATGCCCAACCCTAGCCTCCCTCATACCACCAAGGTCCTGGCATTGAGCCCAGGTCATCCATCTTTGCCTGTCTCATTTGTAAACTTGAATGCTTTTCTCAGAACTCTGAGTAAACTATATAGATGGTTGGCCGTAGCTGAGACCTCATCCATGCTGTGGTACTGTTTATATTGAATCCTAAAAGATGGGGAATATGTGTCAATCTCTTTCATACTTGGGAGCTCTGGTATCCTAATGTGAATTCAAGCCACCCTTTTCCCAGTATCCTTGAATTCTACCTACCTGGAAGCCTAGAAGTTCTAGTTTTACCTTCTACTTATAAAACATGATTTAAAAAGTCCACTGATAAGATTCAACTAAGAGTGAAGGTCTGTCAACAGTTACAGATTATCATTACTGAGAGACTTAGAGGCAGCTTACAACTTTTTTTTTTCTATTTTGCTTTTATAGAGTTTTGTTGTTTACAGCTATACATAATCCCAAATCCATCATAGGTAGCTCACAGCTTTTCAATATCTGTTTTTTGAGGTTTCATTTATACACATGTATACACATCATAATGTACTCATGTATATAAGCATAGAAAGAAGTCTAAAGGTCATTCATGAACTGGTAAATTGGAAAAGCGGTTTTCAAGTCAAACTAAAGAAGAAAGGCACACATAGAAATCATCTTAGTTACATTTTCATCAGCAAACATTTTTTTGAGTACGAAGTATAAGCTTGTTAGGCATTGTGTGAAGAATTGTCTTTTAAAATAATATTATTAATAAAATGATGTAATTTGGAGAAAAGTTTATCTTTTTTTTGTAGTTTATATGTGGATGCGTGCATAGTTGTGTCTGAATCTTTGTGACCCTATGGACTGTAGCCTGCCAGGCTTCTCTGTCCATGGGATTCTCCAGACAAGAACACTCTCTGACCAAATGAATATTACCATTTATTCTTCTCCCACTGAACATCATACTCTCAGGATAGCATACATCTCAGTGCATTACAGCTCTTGTTTCCATTTTTGTCGCCTCTGTCTACCTAATCTTCTTAAGTAGAAACTCTCTTTCTTCATCTTTATAATGCCAACCACTGGTCAAGTTCCTGGATTGTAATAGGTGCTGTTTTTTCTCTTGATGCTAGGTTCTTGACTTTTCCTCATATAAATCAACTTCGAGCTAAAATAATTGAGTGGAGTTGAAATCTGTGTGGAATAGCTTTAGCAGCAGACTAAGAAAATAGATACTTACAGAAATAAGTTACTGAGTTAACTGAATTGAAAATAAATGTCCAGATCTTGATAAAATTAGGTTGGAGGACAATGTGAAAGTTTCAGAATGATGATAGGTTTCAACAGATTTATTAAAGTTGGCATATGATGAATTTTAAGCTTATTTTGAATCAGAACCATGTTTTATCATATCTGTCTAGTTCATCTAGATAACACGTTAAGACAGATACTACCTAAATACTCATAAAATAAACGGCCTACATTAAGAAATTTTACAACGTTTTTAATGACAATTGGGAAAAAGGCAGCTTACATTTTTTTTTTTAGAGTTTTGTTGTTTACAGCTATACATAATCCCAAATCCATCATAGGTAGCTCACAGCTTTTCAATATCTGTTTTGAGGTTTCATTTATACACATGTATACACATCATAATGTACTCATGTATATAAGCATAGAAAGAAGTCTAAAGGTCATTCATGAACTGGTAAATTGGAAAAGCGGTTTTCAAGTCAAACTAAAGAAGAAAGGCACACATAGAAATCATCTTAGTTACATTTTCATCAGCAAACATTTTTTTGAGTACGAAGTATAAGCTTGTTAGGCATTGTGTGAAGAATTGTCTTTTAAAATAATATTATTAATAAAATGATGTAATTTGGAGAAAAGTTTATCTTTTTTTTGTAGTTTATATGTGGATGCGTGCATAGTTGTGTCTGAATCTTTGTGACCCTATGGACTGTAGCCTGCCAGGCTTCTCTGTCCATGGGATTCTCCAGACAAGAACACTCTCTGACCAAATGAATATTACCATTTATTCTTCTCCCACTGAACATCATACTCTCAGGATAGCATACATCTCAGTGCATTACAGCTCTTGTTTCCATTTTTGTCGCCTCTGTCTACCTAATCTTCTTAAGTAGAAACTCTCTTTCTTCATCTTTATAATGCCAACCACTGGTCAAGTTCCTGGATTGTAATAGGTGCTGTTTTTTCTCTTGATGCTAGGTTCTTGACTTTTCCTCATATAAATCAACTTCGAGCTAAAATAATTGAGTGGAGTTGAAATCTGTGTGGAATAGCTTTAGCAGCAGACTAAGAAAATAGATACTTACAGAAATAAGTTACTGAGTTAACTGAATTGAAAATAAATGTCCAGATCTTGATAAAATTAGGTTGGAGGACAATGTGAAAGTTTCAGAATGATGATAGGTTTCAACAGATTTATTAAAGTTGGCATATGATGAATTTTAAGCTTATTTTGAATCAGAACCATGTTTTATCATATCTGTCTAGTTCATCTAGATAACACGTTAAGACAGATACTACCTAAATACTCATAAAATAAACGGCCTACATGTATAGAATTTGCATTAAATGTTCTACTACAAGTAGCATTTGATGTTTAATACTTACCTAAATGACAATTGGGAAAATACCCAATTTTGCTAGACCAGTCACAAAGAAGAGCACTGTGGTCACTTGATTTTGTTATTTGGTTGAGCACTCAATAATTGCCTTGCTCATAAGGAAATATTAACTTCTAATCATTTGCTTTATTTATAATCAGCATTAGCTTTCCTTATTATTAGATAAGTATTAAACATCAAGGCAAATGCTTCTCACATGTAAAATAGGGATGAAAATACTACTTATCTTGTAGAATTGTTCTGAATGTACATGAGTTAATAGAGTTAAAGAGGCTGAAAGAGCTGTTGATGCACAGAAGCATGCTATGAGGGCTAGGAACAGCCTTGAGCCTAAGAGAAGAATGGAGTTCTGCACCACGGAGGAGCTGACTGTGGGCTTTCCCTCTTCTATGCAATTTCAGCATTTTTTGATATATTGCAATTCAGATGCATTTAAGTTATTTTCTTTCTCAAAATGAGCGTTTCTTGGCTCTCAGCCATTTGTTATTCACATCCTATTTATTTGAGACATTTAAAGGCTCTTTATGCAAGAAACTGACCAGAAAAGTGCTATTTGACTAATTGTATCAGGCATTGGCACTATGACAGAAACTTTAAATTGGGATCAAATTGAAGAGCAGAGGTTATCTTTGTCTTAAAAAATAAAAACAGACCCCAAAGGTAGAATATGTGTCCGTAATTGTTATAATTCTTAGGAGACCCAGTTGGATCGTTCAGATTGTTCAATCTGGTGGGAATGGAGCCAGTGAACGAGAGAAACTTTCTCAGATGGCTAAGAATAGCAAAGACTAAGAAAATAGATACTTACAGAAATAAGTTACTGAGTTAACTGAATTGAAAATAAATGTCCAGATCTTGATAAAATTAGGTTGGAGGACAATGTGAAAGTTTCAGAATGATGATAGGTTTCAACAGATTTATTAAAGTTGGCATATGATGAATTTTAAGCTTATTTTGAATCAGAACCATGTTTTATCATATCTGTCTAGTTCATCTAGATAACACGTTAAGACAGATACTACCTAAATACTCATAAAATAAACGGCCTACATGTATAGAATTTGCATTAAATGTTCTACTACAAGTAGCATTTGATGTTTAATACTTACCTAAATGACAATTGGGAAAATACCCAATTTTGCTAGACCAGTCACAAAGAAGAGCACTGTGGTCACTTGATTTTGTTATTTGGTTGAGCACTCAATAATTGCCTTGCTCATAAGGAAATATTAACTTCTAATCATTTGCTTTATTTATAATCAGCATTAGCTTTCCTTATTATTAGATAAGTATTAAACATCAAGGCAAATGCTTCTCACATGTAAAATAGGGATGAAAATACTACTTATCTTGTAGAATTGTTCTGAATGTACATGAGTTAATAGAGTTAAAGAGGCTGAAAGAGCTGTTGATGCACAGAAGCATGCTATGAGGGCTAGGAACAGCCTTGAGCCTAAGAGAAGAATGGAGTTCTGCACCACGGAGGAGCTGACTGTGGGCTTTCCCTCTTCTATGCAATTTCAGCATTTTTTGATATATTGCAATTCAGATGCATTTAAGTTATTTTCTTTCTCAAAATGAGCGTTTCTTGGCTCTCAGCCATTTGTTATTCACATCCTATTTATTTGAGACATTTAAAGGCTCTTTATGCAAGAAACTGACCAGAAAAGTGCTATTTGACTAATTGTATCAGGCATTGGCACTATGACAGAAACTTTAAATTGGGATCAAATTGAAGAGCAGAGGTTATCTTTGTCTTAAAAAATAAAAACAGACCCCAAAGGTAGAATATGTGTCCGTAATTGTTATAATTCTTAGGAGACCCAGTTGGATCGTTCAGATTGTTCAATCTGGTGGGAATGGAGCCAGTGAACGAGAGAAACTTTCTCAGAGGATGGCTAAGATCAAATCAAGGAACTGATCGTATAATGGCTTGGGTTAAAAGATCGATTCCTCCTGGATCTCAGGCCTACCAGCTTTCAGCCTGGAACTCTCACCAGACTCCTTTTGAGTCTACAGCAGGCTGCAGATCCTGGGAATTCTTAACCTTATAATCATGTGAGTCAATGCCTTACAGTAAATCTCTTATGTAATAAAAATACAAGTTGAAAAAAGCCTATTGGTTTTGTTTCTCTGGAAAATCCTGACTCATACAAATTTCAATAGTATTAGGAATGATTACTCTCATTCTAATACTATTAAAATGAATAAAAATGGTTCACATACTGGCAATATACACTTAATATACACTTAAAAATTGAATTCAGTGGAGGAAAGAAATGCAAATCAAGCTTAAGCAAAATTTATGTGTATATAAAAAGTAAATGACTGCTTTTTTAAATAAGACAACCTACTCTTCAGAATCATCCCTTATATTTCTGATGCTATGAAGTTGAACATTCAAAATAACATTTTCAAGAATTTTAAATTTGTCTTTGTCTTATAATCTTGTATTTATTTGGATTTCACCTTTCACTTAACAATATGGCACTGCGATTTGGCAGTGCAGGAAATAAACACATGTAGCATGACTTTTTATTATTATTCCCTAGGCAGCCATGAAACCAAATAAAGAAAAGATGAAACCCAGTGTTTTGAATTTCACTTCTTTTCCTATGTGAAAACTAGTCTCAAATTTAGTAAGAAAATGTTCCCTTAAAACCTTAGAAAATGTTTACTTGGATCAAACCTCAAGAAAAGTTAGGCTTGGAAAGAGGAGAACAATGCATTTAAATTTTCTGAATTTAAAAAAAAGCCCAGGTATGATAAGTCCTCAAGTGGGACATGGTGCATGATTTTCACCCTGAGTCCTGTTACCTTGGCCTTGAAATAAACTGGGTAGGTGCCTTCATAAGCAGGGGGACAGTGGCGTTAGTGAAATTGGTTAAATGGCACTGAACCTGAATCCAACTTCACCAGTATGTATTTGCTGAGGCTTTTCCACCCACATCAGGTATGCTTATAATAGCTGGAGATTCTGGGATTGATTTCCCTAGGCTTCAAAGAGCCAAAAGTCAAACACTATTCATATTTCGTTCCTAGTTTCACCACAAGTCCAAGCTCTGGCCAAATATCCCAGTACCTGGATCCAGAATATATTCCTTACACACTTTTTCTCATAAAGTGCTATTTATGCGACTGTCTTGGGATTGGATAACATGACTTTTGACTTAACCAAAAGGCAATAACAACACACTGGATGCTGATTATGAGACAGTGTCTGTATGAGAACAGTGGTCTTTTGAGGAAGAATTAGACGTGCATGCATGGGGTAGCCTGCCAATTTCTAACAATAAAATCAGACTTCTTGGCAAAAAGAGTTCTGGGTAGTATGTAGCTCTTACAGACTGGAGAGGTCCAGCTCTTGTGTGCTAAGGAAAATAAATCCAGGAAGGTGGAGTGTGGGGGAGATTGTTGCTATTTTCCCCAGATAAGCAATTTTCAGCACCAGTGGGAATGCACAGTTCTGAGAACCGCTTTGGTTTCTTGGTGGGGACTAGGAGAGGAAGGCTAGATAATACATTTTATGTCAAAGACTGAAGTTTAAGGAAGTTAGACTAAATTTATGGGAAAGGGGAACTGAGGGATTTCAGTTTCGTATGTTAGAGAATTCAGCCCTGTCTTTAAAAGCATGAGAATTTCATGAAGCCAGAAACAATAAAGTCATGGGTAAAACAGTGTCTTGATCACATACTTTTCCTATTCTTCTTTAGTCTTCTTTTGCCAAGCTCTTCTCTCCTTTCCTGTAACCCAGAGTCTTTATCCTTCATTGCAGTTACTCTTCCTGTGTTATTTCCTGAGGCTCTTTCAGACTTTAATGATAAAATTGAAAATTCTATTTTGGTGATAATTCCAGGGACCAATTATTGTTAAGCATGTTATCTTTCCTAGGTAACATTTGTCATTTAAACAATAATTTTCTGCATCTCTTTCCAAAGGAGTGACCCATCATAAGCAGTTTAGGCTCCTTCTTATTGTTATTCTAAGTGCCACTTTTTGACTCAAAAGGCAGATAGATTAAAAAGTTATTGTAAGTCTTAGAATTAATTAATACATATTAAATAAATGTCTACTACTCGTCAGGAACTGTTCCAGACATAGGAGAACAAAGATAATAAAATACAACCCTTGTTTTCAGTGAACCACTATTAGTGGAAGGCAAGTATTAAAATCCCCAGGTGAGAAGAGATTTTTCACAGTGAGGTGTGATGCACCTAAGTTAGGGGTAAGAATTGGGAGATTCCGAGTGCTTTTCTCATAAAGTGCTATTTATGCGACTGTCTTGGGATTGGATAACATGACTTTTGACTTAACCAAAAGGCAATAACAACACACTGGATGCTGATTATGAGACAGTGTCTGTATGAGAACAGTGGTCTTTTGAGGAAGAATTAGACGTGCATGCATGGGGTAGCCTGCCAATTTCTAACAATAAAATCAGACTTCTTGGCAAAAAGAGTTCTGGGTAGTATGTAGCTCTTACAGACTGGAGAGGTCCAGCTCTTGTGTGCTAAGGAAAATAAATCCAGGAAGGTGGAGTGTGGGGGAGATTGTTGCTATTTTCCCCAGATAAGCAATTTTCAGCACCAGTGGGAATGCACAGTTCTGAGAACCGCTTTGGTTTCTTGGTGGGGACTAGGAGAGGAAGGCTAGATAATACATTTTATGTCAAAGACTGAAGTTTAAGGAAGTTAGACTAAATTTATGGGAAAGGGGAACTGAGGGATTTCAGTTTCGTATGTTAGAGAATTCAGCCCTGTCTTTAAAAGCATGAGAATTTCATGAAGCCAGAAACAATAAAGTCATGGGTAAAACAGTGTCTTGATCACATACTTTTCCTATTCTTCTTTAGTCTTCTTTTGCCAAGCTCTTCTCTCCTTTCCTGTAACCCAGAGTCTTTATCCTTCATTGCAGTTACTCTTCCTGTGTTATTTCCTGAGGCTCTTTCAGACTTTAATGATAAAATTGAAAATTCTATTTTGGTGATAATTCCAGGGACCAATTATTGTTAAGCATGTTATCTTTCCTAGGTAACATTTGTCATTTAAACAATAATTTTCTGCATCTCTTTCCAAAGGAGTGACCCATCATAAGCAGTTTAGGCTCCTTCTTATTGTTATTCTAAGTGCCACTTTTTGACTCAAAAGGCAGATAGATTAAAAAGTTATTGTAAGTCTTAGAATTAATTAATACATATTAAATAAATGTCTACTACTCGTCAGGAACTGTTCCAGACATAGGAGAACAAAGATAATAAAATACAACCCTTGTTTTCAGTGAACCACTATTAGTGGAAGGCAAGTATTAAAATCCCCAGGTGAGAAGAGATTTTTCACAGTGAGGGTGTGATGCACCTAAGTTAGGGGTAAGAATTGGGAGATTCCGAGTGCCTTGGACAGCAAGGTGATCATATCAGTCATTCCCAAAGGAAATCAACACTAAATATTTATGGAAAGGACTGATGCTGAAGCTGAAGCTCCAGGACATTGGCCACCTGACAGGAAATGCTAACTCTTTGGAAAAGCCCATGATGCTGGGGCAAGATTGAAGGCAGGAGGAGAAGGGGTGACAGAGGATGAGATGGTTGGATGACATCACTGACTCAATGGACATGAGTTTGAGCAAAGTCAGGCAGATGGTGAAGGACAGGAAAGTCTGGCGTACTGCAGTCCTTAGGGTTGCAAAGAGTTGGACATGACTGAGCGATTGAACAGTAACAAAAGTGATACACTCATCACTCCTCTGTTTCCTACTGTACCTACCCACGCCTTGTTTTCCTGTGGGGTCCTTGCTCAGGAAACAAGTCTATCAGTGCTTGCAGTCAGGAAGCAGTCTCACAATTCAGATTTTGCTTTTATAACCTATTGACTGTGACGTAAAGCACGTTCATTTACCTCCTGAAGGCTTAATTTCCTTGTCTGTGAAAATGAAGGAATGATAATCCCTAGATTGCTTATTTGTGGGAGGCTTTTATTGGATAATTCATGCAAGTCATGAATAACTATGTGCAATTCCTGGCACATAGTTAGCCTTCAAAAAAATGTTGCCAAATGTAACATAAATAAAAATTGATATATCACATAACTCACCCTTTACAGTGAATTAAATCAAAGGGAATGGAAATTCAATTCAAGAAGCTGTGATGACTAATGTAAGGCTTTGGTGTCATTTTCTTAAAGAAGGTGGCCCAGAGATTTTATAGCATTTAATAGATTAAAAAAAAACCAAAAGAAACAAAAAAAACAAACTTCCAAGAAATACACTAGAGTTTATCTGATCATTTGTTCCATTGTTGGCCCAGATTTCATGGCATTCATGGCAGCCCCTAAACCTCTCTCACTTTTTTAGGTAAATTTGTCTTCCCATTAATGTCCCCCTCCTGAGGAGCCGGCTCACCATCCAAGCTCATGCTCATACTTCCCATGAATGTCCCCATCCCAAAGTATGACCGGCTCCACTATGCATGTGCATGTGTGCTCAGTAGCTTCATAGAATCCAATTCTTTGCGACCCTCCAGGCAAGAATACTGGGGTGGGTAGCCATTTCCTTCTCCAGGGAATATTCTGGACCCAGGGATTGAACCTGTGTCTCTTGTCTCCTGCATTGGTAGTCAGGTTCTTTACTGCTAGTGCCACCTGGGAGGTTTTCTCTTATATGCATTTGTTTTCTCACAAGCATTAGTCCTCCTGAAACTGTGGTGAATCAGTTGCTCTACCTTGTTGTATACTACTAATGACATTATTAGAAAATGAATAACCAACTCATGTCTGCCTTTGTAGCCAGAAAAGAGTCACAGTTAATATAGAAATGGATGGGGTATGGCTGTGTCCAAATAGAAAAGACATTTTTAAAAAACAAAACCAGGTGGATGATAGTTTGATGACACCTGACATGGAGACTTGTCAGCCACTGTGAGGACTTTGGCTTGTACTCTGTGAACAAAAGATAGTGCTAGAGGGTTCAGGGCAGAAGGATGGCATAACCTTATCTTGAAAAGGGTCCTCTGGGTGTGTGTTGAGAGTCAGCAATAAGGAAATCTTTCTATAGGTGGTGGGATGATTACTACAGAGAATGATGGCATGAAAATGAGAAGCTACGAGATTCTGGGAATATTTTGAAGATAAATATTACAGAATTTGCTGATGAATTGCATGTGGGGTGGTGGTTTAGTTACTCAGATGTGTCTGACTCTTACAACCCCATGGACAGTACCCCACTAGACTTCTTTGTCCTTGGGGTTGTTCAGGCAAGAATACTAGAGTTGGTTGCCTTTTCCTTCTCCGGGAGAGCTTCTCTACCCAGCAATCAAACCTGGCACTCCAGTATGGTAGGTGGATTCTTTACTGACTGAGCCACCTTAGAAGTCTAGTGGGATGGTTGGTTAGAAAACAGTTCAGGAGTGAAAATAAGGCATGATGCTGGCCTGAACTGAGGCAATGGCTTATTGATTTTGTGCAAAAAGCTGGCGTGGTATAGTTGTGCAAGGGGTGTGGGTGGGTCGGGAGGTACTCACAGATAGACTTTTCACATGGGAAAACTATTGATCTGCCTCATTTCATGCCAATGCGCTTCTTCTCAGTTGCTAAAGCAACGTAAGTAACTCAAGAGAAAATGGGAGAGGTTGCTGATCACCTCCCTCCCAGCTCTGTGACTGAGTGGTGAGTATTCTCTCAGCCTCGAGGCGGGGAAGGAACTGCATGCCTAATGCAAAGGAAGCAGGTTAACACGTGACTTGGTTTCTTGTCTTTATTCTACAATTTAGTATGTGAGAATTTGAACCTTTATTGTAGTCCTAAAAAGTTATTCACATGTATTATCAAATTTATAATCTTCTGATGATTTAAAACATCTTAATTTTCTATTTTATATAATACTTTTGTTTTTCTATCTTTCTTTTGCCATACACCATAAGAGAAAAAAACTTACTGCCATTTGAAACACCATGCTTCTCTTCCCCTCAGTTGTGAGATGCATCCAGATTTTAGAGCAGTCAGTATGTTTAAAATATGCATCTTAAAAATCAGTGTAAAACAATAATGTAAGCTGAAAACCACATGAGTTACTATTTTGTACTTTTGTGATTTTGTCCTAGGTGCCCACAATGCATCAGAACACTCTTTGCAAATTCAAATTTATTGTTACTACAGAGAATGATGGCATGAAAATGAGAAGCTACGAGATTCTGGGAATATTTTGAAGATAAATATTACAGAATTTGCTGATGAATTGCATGTGGGGTGGTGGTTTAGTTACTCAGATGTGTCTGACTCTTACAACCCCATGGACAGTACCCCACTAGACTTCTTTGTCCTTGGGGTTGTTCAGGCAAGAATACTAGAGTTGGTTGCCTTTTCCTTCTCCGGGAGAGCTTCTCTACCCAGCAATCAAACCTGGCACTCCAGTATGGTAGGTGGATTCTTTACTGACTGAGCCACCTTAGAAGTCTAGTGGGATGGTTGGTTAGAAAACAGTTCAGGAGTGAAAATAAGGCATGATGCTGGCCTGAACTGAGGCAATGGCTTATTGATTTTGTGCAAAAAGCTGGCGTGGTATAGTTGTGCAAGGGGTGTGGGTGGGTCGGGAGGTACTCACAGATAGACTTTTCACATGGGAAAACTATTGATCTGCCTCATTTCATGCCAATGCGCTTCTTCTCAGTTGCTAAAGCAACGTAAGTAACTCAAGAGAAAATGGGAGAGGTTGCTGATCACCTCCCTCCCAGCTCTGTGACTGAGTGGTGAGTATTCTCTCAGCCTCGAGGCGGGGAAGGAACTGCATGCCTAATGCAAAGGAAGCAGGTTAACACGTGACTTGGTTTCTTGTCTTTATTCTACAATTTAGTATGTGAGAATTTGAACCTTTATTGTAGTCCTAAAAAGTTATTCACATGTATTATCAAATTTATAATCTTCTGATGATTTAAAACATCTTAATTTTCTATTTTATATAATACTTTTGTTTTTCTATCTTTCTTTTGCCATACACCATAAGAGAAAAAAACTTACTGCCATTTGAAACACCATGCTTCTCTTCCCCTCAGTTGTGAGATGCATCCAGATTTTAGAGCAGTCAGTATGTTTAAAATATGCATCTTAAAAATCAGTGTAAAACAATAATGTAAGCTGAAAACCACATGAGTTACTATTTTGTACTTTTGTGATTTTGTCCTAGGTGCCCACAATGCATCAGAACACTCTTTGGAAATTCTAGTATTAACCATATCTGAATTTCCAAATAACTAGTATAACTTATAAAGCCTACTTAAATTATATTTTAGTGGATATTTTAAAAACTACTCATTTTAAGAGACATCATTTTGCTGACAAAGGTCTGTATAGTCAAAGTTATAGGTTTTCCAGTAGTCATGTACAAAGGTGAGAGCTATACCACAAAGAAGGCTGAGTGTTGTAGAACTGAGACTTTCAAACTGTCGTGCTAGAGAAGACTCTTGAGAGTCCCATGGCCAGCAAGGAGATCAAACCAGTCAATCCTAAAGGAAATCAGCGCTTAATATTCATCAGAAGGACTGGTCCTGAAGCTGAAGCTCCAATACTTTAGCCATCTGATGGGAAGAGCTGACTCACTGGAAAAGACCCTGATGCTGGGAAAGATTGAAAGCAGAGGAGGGGGAGGCAAAGGATGAGATGATTAGATAGCATCACTGACACAATAGACATGAATTTGAGCAAACTCTGGGAGATAAGGGATTACAGAGGAGCCTGATGGACTGCAGTCCATGGGGTTGCAAAGAGTAAGACAGGATTTAGCAACTGAACAACAACAACAAAGTCATTATTATTAACTGACGTTTGTGTCTCAGATCTTTTTTGTTTGTTTTACTCCTGCTCTAGTGGCTTCTGTCTCCTTCCAGTTCTTTCTTGTTTTCCTAGGTCCTATACTTTCAGGTGCCCTGGGATTCAATCCTTGTATATCATCTTCTCTTTGCATACTTGGTCCTCAGATGAGCTCTCAAATTTTCTAGTTTTAAACACTTTAAATATCACCATCAGCACCTTTTTCTGAGCTTTCCTATAACTGAATTATCCATTTGTCTCTTCCACTTGGATGCTTACCAAGTACCTCAGACCCGACATCTCCAAATGAACCCCTGATTTTCCTTCTAAAAGTTCTTCTTCTGGACTTCCCTGGTGGTCCAGTGGTTGGGAATCCACCTGCCAATGCAGGAGACACGGGTTTTATCCCTGGTCCGGGAGGATTCCACATGATCAACTAAGCCCATGTGCCACAACTATTGAGTCAGTGCTCAAGAGCCCACACACCACAGCTAATGAAGCCCGAGCACCCCAGAGCCTCTGCTCCACAACAAGAGAAGCCACCTCAATGAGAAGCCTGTGCACCATACCTAGAGAGTAGCCCCCACTTGCCGCAACTAGGGAAAGCCTGCATACAGCAAGGAAGACCCACTATAGCCCATAATAAAAAATAATAAAGAAAAGTTCTTCCTCCTGCAGTCATTTTTACTTCAGTAAGTGCCTCTTCCATTTTTCCATTTGCTTAGGTAAAAAAGTTTGGTGTCCTCTTTACTTCTCTGTTTCTCTCATCCCAGTCATTCAACCCATCAGAGAGCTCTTCTCACTCCACCTTCAGAATATATTCAGAAACCAGTGTGTCTCCACCTCTTTGTGGGAACCCACCCTCATTTGGAGTTCAATAGCCTCTCTCTGTTTCACCCCTGCCTCCTTAGCACCCGTCCTCTGTGAGTGATCAGGCCTTTAATAATGTGACCAGACTATGTCACTTCTCTGGTCAAACCCCTCCAATGACTTTGCACCTTCTTCACAGTAAAATGCAAAGTCCTCAACCTGCTCTACAACGTCCCACACAGCCCTGGCCCCTGCCTCCTCTCTGATTTCATCTTCCATCTCTCTTGTCTGGATCCACATTGCTCGGTCACTGGCTTCCTCTGTGTGCTTCTACTTCAGTCTCAAAGCTACTGGCATGTGCTCTGCTATAGAGGGGGGTTGATCTGTACATTCTAGGGTGTTTGGTAGCATTGCTGGGCTCTCCGCAGTAGATGAAAGTAACATTTCCACATTGTGATGATAAAGAAACATCCCCAGACCTTGCAGAGTCCCCTGCAGGTGGCAGAGAAAGCCAAGCCTGGTCAAAACCCATTGCTCTAACATATCATGCATGCTTCTTCCTTAAGACCTTTGTTTCTGTTCTCTCTGCCTTCTCCCAGATACCGCATGGCTGGATCCTTCACTTGGTCAAGTCTGTTTCAAACACCATCTTAACATAAACTAGTCCCTCCTACTCTCATTCCCTATCCACCTCACTCTGCTTTATTTTCCTCTGTTCCATTTGCTGTTGCTTTGTTTTTTTTTTTTTTTTTTTAACATTTATTTTATTTATTTATCTTTTGGGGGGTGGGGTTGGGAATGAAGGGAATGGGCGGGCCACTTCTATTGGTCTTTCATTTATCTATTTTTCATCCATCTTTGTTCCTTGGCTCCTGTGGGCCTCCCATCGCGGTGGCCTCTGTCGTCGCAGAGCGCCAGCTCTGGGCGCATGCGCTCCAGAGCTCCGGCTCGGTCATTGGACACATTTGTCCAGCCGCTCCGCAGCACGTGGGATCTTCCCAGGCCAGGGATCCAACCGGAGCCCCTTGCACTGCAAGGCAGTGTCCTTACCCACTGGACCACCAGGGAAGCCCGCTGTTGCTTTGTTTTAGCCACATACTCTATCCAGGGGTTTCCTTCACTGTGGAGGAAGCACAATTAGGGTAAGGGTCTTGGTCTTTTGGTTCACTCCACCCCAGAAACAGGGATTGACTTGTCTGATTGGCATATTTGGCAAGAACAAACCAGGTGCTTTGGACTCAATGCTCATTTTCCCCTCCTTGGAGGTTTGTTTCCCTCCAGGGCAGATCTGCTCCACTTTATACTGACTGTGACCACAGGGGTAAGGGTTATCTGAGGTTTAGTGACATTTGATGTTTTTACATAGACTCTTCTATTTAGACTTTATCAGTAACAAAGGTGCTGTTTTGTGCTCTTTACGCTGCATGTCATCTGACATCTCAATTAGTTCAGAACCTAGGGAAGGGGAGCAATATTTGCAGATTCCTTGAGGCTCTAATGAGAAAGAAAGGTCTGGGAGCTGGGGAAGTACAATAATTTGTGAACAGTTGAGGATTGTGTGTGGTGAGGGTATGTAGTTTTTTGTTTGGGATTTATTGTGTGGGTAGGATTTATTGATTTTAGCTATTTGTAGAGGATTATACTTGGACAGTTTTTAATTACTGTGGCCTGGGCAGGAGGCTTTAAGCCTTTGACCATGCAGTATTTCACCCTTGGTGATGACTTCATTGTGTCCAGATGTTTCCACAGTCTGCTCTGTTTCTACAGGGTCAAGCCTGTGGGTTCTGGGCCTCAGACAGTCAGGGCTTCTTGGCTTCTTTGGGTAGCAAAAGTAAAGAGGTCTCTTTTTTGTTTATTTGCTTCTTTAGTTGCTAAATCTTGCCTAACTCTTGTGACCCCAGGGACTGCAGCCCACCAGGCCTCTCTGTCCATGAAATTCTCCAGGCAAGTATACTGGAGGGGCATTTCCTTCTCCAGGGCTTTGCCTTCCCAGGGATTGAATCTGCATCTTTTTGGATTTCTGGGCGATGCGCAGGCTCGGTCATTGGACACATTTGTCCAGCCGCTCCGCAGCACGTGGGATCTTCCCAGGCCAGGGATCCAACCGGCGCCCCTTGCACTGCAAGGCAGTGTCCTTACCCACTGGACCACCAGGGAAGCCCGCTGTTGCTTTGTTTTAGCCACATACTCTATCCAGGGGTTTCCTTCACTGTGGAGGAAGCACAATTAGGGTAAGGGTCTTGGTCTTTTGGTTCACTCCACCCCAGAAACAGGGATTGACTTGTCTGATTGGCATATTTGGCAAGAACAAACCAGGTGCTTTGGACTCAATGCTCATTTTCCCCTCCTTGGAGGTTTGTTTCCCTCCAGGGCAGATCTGCTCCACTTTATACTGACTGTGACCACAGGGGTAAGGGTTATCTGAGGTTTAGTGACATTTGATGTTTTTACATAGACTCTTCTATTTAGACTTTATCAGTAACAAAGGTGCTGTTTTGTGCTCTTTACGCTGCATGTCATCTGACATCTCAATTAGTTCAGAACCTAGGGAAGGGGAGCAATATTTGCAGATTCCTTGAGGCTCTAATGAGAAAGAAAGGTCTGGGAGCTGGGGAAGTACAATAATTTGTGAACAGTTGAGGATTGTGTGTGGTGAGGGTATGTAGTTTTTTGTTTGGGATTTATTGTGTGGGTAGGATTTATTGATTTTAGCTATTTGTAGAGGATTATACTTGGACAGTTTTTAATTACTGTGGCCTGGGCAGGAGGCTTTAAGCCTTTGACCATGCAGTATTTCACCCTTGGTGATGACTTCATTGTGTCCAGATGTTTCCACAGTCTGCTCTGTTTCTACAGGGTCAAGCCTGTGGGTTCTGGGCCTCAGACAGTCAGGGCTTCTTGGCTTCTTTGGGTAGCAAAAGTAAAGAGGTCTCTTTTTTGTTTATTTGCTTCTTTAGTTGCTAAATCTTGCCTAACTCTTGTGACCCCAGGGACTGCAGCCCACCAGGCCTCTCTGTCCATGAAATTCTCCAGGCAAGTATACTGGAGTGGGTGGCCATTTCCTTCTCCAGGGCTTTTTGCCTTCCCAGGGATTGAATCTGCATCTCCTGTGTTGGCAGGCAGATTCTTTACTATGGAGAAACCACAGGGGGCGTCTTGGGCCTTGGCAAATGCTGACTGTGTGGGCAGCCCTCACAACAGCATGAAGGAGGGGCAAAGGATGTATAGGCCTTGGCAAGTGTAAGGCCCTCCAGATGGGAGGAGGCAGTTTTGCCCTGGGTATCGCTGAGGTGAAGGTTTGGCAATAGGCTGAAGGGACTTCCATATACAGCCCTTTATGATACCAGGGGAGGGGAGCATGGTCACTACCGTTAAATAGCAAGGCAACCAAGTCTTACGTAAACTACAGGGATCCAGCTTTAATTGTTAGTGCCAGGCCTGGTAGGCAGAACTACATTCATGGCCCAAAATTCTGTTTAGAATTCCTGAGGAAGAAACTGTGGAGAGTTAAGTTTATTTATTTATTTATTTTTACAGAGTTTTGTTGTTTACTGTCAAACATCAACATGAATCAGCCGTAGGTATACATGTTTCCTCCCTCTTGAACTTCCCTCCCGTCTCCCTCCCCATCCCACCCCTCTAAGTTGTTACAGAGCCCCTGTTTGAGTCCCCCTTAGTCTTACAGCAAATTCCCATTGGCTGTCTATTTTACATAGGGTAACGTATGTTTCCACATTACTCTTTCCATACTTATCACCCATTCTTCCCTCCAACACTGTCCTTAAGTCTGTTCTCAATGTTTGTTTCTCCATTGCTGCCCTGTATATACTTTCATCAGTACCATCTAAAATTGTGGAATGCTTTACAAATTTGCTTGTCATCCTTGTGCAGGGGCCATGCTAATCTTCTCTGTATCATTTCAATTTTTAATATATGTGCTGCCAAAGCAAGCATAAGAGTTAAGTTTAAATTTATGTACTTTTTGTGCAGGCTCAAGGGTTCTTTTTCTGTTTTCTCAAGTTGGTTCTTGATTGGTTAATTTTGTATGAGGGAGAAATTGACGGAAAGTAGGTCTAAACAACCTCCTTTTTATTTTTTTTAAAAAACCAACCTCTTGATGAGTAGAAGAAACAGTCATTGTAGTCTCAAACTAAGAAAAATCTGATTCCAAGGGACTGTGATCCTGGATAGAACCCACACTCCTTTTACAAATGGGGTACCATAATTAGTAGCTCAATAGGGAAATAGATATGAGATAAAGATAAGAGCCCTTGACAAACAACTGGTGATCGGTACTCTCTTATAAGACTGTACAATTTTAATCTTGTAAGAAGACAGCAACTTCTTAATGCTGCATATTGAAGGGAGAGACAGGAGGGAGGTGGATTTCTCCCTCTTCTGCCTATTAAATGCTTAGTTAAAGTTGAAAGACTGGAAAGCCTGGCATGCCACAGTCCATGGGGCTGCAAAGACTTTGACATAACTGAAGCACTGAACTGAAGTGAACTGAAAATTAACTTCTTACTGGAATAATTCTTCCAATATGATAAGTCCCCAGGCTTCCCAGATGGATCAGTCAGTAAAGAATCTACCTACAGTGCAGGAGATATAGGAGATTTCAGTTCAATCCCTGGGTTAGGAAGATCCCTTGGATGATAAAATGGCAACCCACTCCAGTATTCTTGCATGAAAAAATCTCATGGACAGAACAGCCTGGTGGGCTACAGGCAATGGGGTTTTAAAGGATCAGACATGACTGAGGACAGAATGGCAGCAAGATAAGTCCCCAGGTCTTGGGCTTTGGGCATCAGGTTTACACTGACTTTCTGGAAAAACTATCTATTCTTTTTTTCTTTTTTAAAGATAACATTGAGTCTCTGCAACACTAAATATTTGGTTTAAGAAACATAGTCTTTCCTGAGATAATAGTTTTGGAGGGCTTTGTTTATCTTCTAATTTAGTGGGTGCTGGCTGGTTCTGTGACATACTTATGTGTCCAATTAACTTTTTGGACTCTATATCAAGGGAACTGCATCAAAGACTTGGCAGTGCACTTAAGTAGCCCCTAGGCAGCCACTCTCTTCTTGTAAGAGACAGCTGCACACTGCAGCAGATGAAAGGACCCCCAACTTCACCCTGACAACAAGAACTGCTTTACAACAGAGTAACAGACTTTGGTGAAAAAATTTGCATCTGAATTTTGCTGGCCTTTGACTTACATGGACAATAGTATTTAATTCCATTGAATTTCAGTCCTTTTGGACATTAAATTGTAGGAATCTAATCTTTTTTTTTTTTTTTCCTAAAGATTTATTTATTTATTTATTTATTTTGGGCGGGGGTCGGGCTGGGGAGGGAGGGGAGTGGGTGGGCCACCTCTATTGGTCTTTCATTTCTCCATTTTCATCCGTCTTTGTTCCTTGGCTCCTGTGGGCCTCCCATCACGGTGGCGTCTGGCAGAGCGCGGGCTCTGAGCGCATACGCTCCAGAGCTCCAGCTCGGTGATTGGACACATAGGTCCAGCCGCTTTGCGGCACGTGGGATCTTCCCAGGCCAGGGTTCGAACCAGCGCCCCTTGCACTGCAAGGCGGTGTCCTTACTCACTGGACCACCAAGGGAAGCCCGGAATCTAATCTTTTAACTTTTAATTTTTTTCTGAAATTACGTGACAGAACGGAGTTTATATCTAATTGTTGATCATCTTTTTGTAGGCATGTTATTATAGAGTGTCTTAAATTGTTTGCTTTTACTAAAGAATCTCTGATACTCTCTTTTGGACAATGTTTACAAAACTTGAGAGGAGAAACAGGCTAGCAAGCAACTTTGGTACAGAGTGACCTTGGAGTTGATTTAATTGTCTTAGGGCGCCAGTACTACTTCCTGGTGGTATTCTTTTTTTGTAAGTATTTTATTTTATATTGGAGTATAGTTGATTAACAATTTAAGGGACTATATTTATGGGCAAAATATCTTTACCCAAAATATCTACC
The DNA here is from genome assembly GCA_022376925.1 of Tragulus kanchil. Taxonomy (NCBI): domain Eukaryota; kingdom Metazoa; phylum Chordata; class Mammalia; order Artiodactyla; family Tragulidae; genus Tragulus; species Tragulus kanchil. The sequence continues at coordinate 156,464,939 of JAIOJX010000025.1, read as the reverse complement.
TATCCATAGTCTTCGGCACCCAAGGACTTACTGGACTAATCTAAGGAAATACAAAATCAATTTTAACTACAAAACATATTTTAGGGCTTTTGGGGAGTGAATTCTAAACCTCCCAAGAACATACCCTGCAAAGAAATTTCTGGCATTGGAGGAGTTGCCTCAAGACGACAACAGCAGGATTATTCTAATAAATCACTTTCCTCTATTCTGAGAGGGAGAGCAAACCCCATGGTCAATCATAGACTTAATGGTTAAGCCCAATGGATTAAAAGGTCAAAAAGCTGGTGAATGTTGAAGAAGAGGGTAAATGTAGTTCTTCAAAGCTGCTGTCTTCTTCCATGTGAAGGAAGCTAAATAGGTGTAGTACCAATGATATTTCTTTGCTCAGAGCACACCTAAGGAGGAGAAACTGATTTATCTAATTCAAACATTTGGGAAGAATAAATTGTGCACACTGCTGTTCAGAGCTTCCATTTCTTTCCTGAGTGGTCTCTCTTCTGGTTCTACATGTCAGAAATCTTAGCTCAGGCAGTTCCCCACAAGAGGAGGTCCTCCTTGTGGAGGCTTGCCTGTGATGAGCTGGGAAGGCCTGTCCAAGTCATGGGTTCAGAACTTGGTTAACTTACTTGTGAGGCACATGCCCCCACTAAACCTTTGTCAGTAGCAAAAGTGATACTTGATCTACTCATCACTCTTTCACTTTCATCTTATTTTTCAATTTGCTTGGAACCAGAACAGAGAGATGTTATTTATTGTACTCCTTTGTAAATATCCAGAGTTATCACTTCCTGTTACATAAACTTTCTTCTTTTTTGTGTGTCTCTCCCTGGTAGAATGAATCCAAGTCTGAGGGTAGAAGTGCGTTTCAGTCTCTGCCATATCCACAGTGCCCAGGACTGTGGATAGGTCCTTAGTAAATCTATATTTATGAGGACATCAACTCTTATGCCATAACGAACTAGGGTGCTGACCTCAGGGATGGCTAAGGTATTTTGTATTAAATTTCTCATGTGGATTGGGGGTTGGGAACCTACTATCTCTGTTCTTTAATTTGAAAGTACATTCTTGCTTCCTATCATCTTATTCTTTTCTAAATTTCTAGGCCCTTAGAATAAATAACTTTAAAATATGAGTGTAAGGGTCTTAGTAAAGTGTATGGACCTTGTGTATTAGCTGAGGCTATTCTGTAGCCTCATCTCTTTTCAACGTTTAGCTGAGTTTTCATGATTTCAGTTTGCTAGATGAATGGCATCTGGTTAAGTTGAGTTATTACATTTCCTTGTTTTGAAATTGAGAACAGTGCATACATGGTTTGAAGTTGACAAGAAGAAGATTCTGTTTTGTCTCTGTCAAGGCCAACAAGCAGTTCTATTATCACATTTACATATTTGGCTTTAATTCACATTGGACTTTGTCTTTCAGATGTTCTCTTAAAACTCTTTATTCATAGGACTAATTTCTTCCTTTGCTTTCTAGATTTAGGCATGTATAAATTTGGGCACTCTCATGTTTATTCTCAGGCACTTTCATCTCTTTAGTTCCCTCTCTTCCTTTGTGACCAGCCCTTAGTAATGTTAGAGTTTTGAATTAGGGATGATTATGAGCCAAACCACAAGCTTAAACTTAATTTCGTGTAAGCGTATATAGGGGTTTCAGTTCAAGTTCAGTTAAGAAAAAAGGTTTGCATTGCCTTTGTGTTGTTGTTATTGTCTGTCATGCATAAAATTCCATTTGGAACCTCAGGAAAGGGGGAGCTCTGTTAGAATTCTGGTTTTCTTGTGTTTCAGGGGTCATAATGCTAACTTAATACCATCAAAACTACATGGCAAACTCAGAACTCTTTCCGTTAAAGGCAACAGAAACTAATCTGTGATAGGTAGCCATCGAATGGTTCCACTGACCCTACCTCCTGGCAATTATACCCTTTTGTGGTCCCTTCCTCTCAGGTGCAGGCTCAACAGGAGGGCAAAAGTAATGTGAATCTCTTCTGAGATTAGGTTATAAGAGACTGACTTCCACCTACCCCTTTCCGCCCCTGTCCCGGTAGATGAATCCAAGTCTGAGGGTAGAAGTGCGTTTCAGTCTCTGCCATATCCACAGTGCCCAGGACTGTGGATAGGTCCTTAGTAAATCTATATTTATGAGGACATCAACTCTTATGCCATAACGAACTAGGGTGCTGACCTCAGGGATGGCTAAGGTATTTTGTATTAAATTTCTCATGTGGATTGGGGGTTGGGAACCTACTATCTCTGTTCTTTAATTTGAAAGTACATTCTTGCTTCCTATCATCTTATTCTTTTCTAAATTTCTAGGCCCTTAGAATAAATAACTTTAAAATATGAGTGTAAGGGTCTTAGTAAAGTGTATGGACCTTGTGTATTAGCTGAGGCTATTCTGTAGCCTCATCTCTTTTCAACGTTTAGCTGAGTTTTCATGATTTCAGTTTGCTAGATGAATGGCATCTGGTTAAGTTGAGTTATTACATTTCCTTGTTTTGAAATTGAGAACAGTGCATACATGGTTTGAAGTTGACAAGAAGAAGATTCTGTTTTGTCTCTGTCAAGGCCAACAAGCAGTTCTATTATCACATTTACATATTTGGCTTTAATTCACATTGGACTTTGTCTTTCAGATGTTCTCTTAAAACTCTTTATTCATAGGACTAATTTCTTCCTTTGCTTTCTAGATTTAGGCATGTATAAATTTGGGCACTCTCATGTTTATTCTCAGGCACTTTCATCTCTTTAGTTCCCTCTCTTCCTTTGTGACCAGCCCTTAGTAATGTTAGAGTTTTGAATTAGGGATGATTATGAGCCAAACCACAAGCTTAAACTTAATTTCGTGTAAGCGTATATAGGGGTTTCAGTTCAAGTTCAGTTAAGAAAAAAGGTTTGCATTGCCTTTGTGTTGTTGTTATTGTCTGTCATGCATAAAATTCCATTTGGAACCTCAGGAAAGGGGGAGCTCTGTTAGAATTCTGGTTTTCTTGTGTTTCAGGGGTCATAATGCTAACTTAATACCATCAAAACTACATGGCAAACTCAGAACTCTTTCCGTTAAAGGCAACAGAAACTAATCTGTGATAGGTAGCCATCGAATGGTTCCACTGACCCTACCTCCTGGCAATTATACCCTTTTGTGGTCCCTTCCTCTCAGGTGCAGGCTCAACAGGAGGGCAAAAGTAATGTGAATCTCTTCTGAGATTAGGTTATAAGAGACTGACTTCCACCTACCGCTTTCCGACTCTGTCCCGTGCTCACTCTGATGAAGCCAGATGCCATGTAGGAGCTGACTGGTGGGTAGGCTCACCTATCAAGGAACTGAAGCAGCTTCTGGCCAACAGCCAGTGATGAAGAATGACCTTAAGTCCAAGAGCCTGGGGGAAATGAAATCTTGCAAATAACCACTAATTGAGCGTGAGAGTGGATTCTCCCCCAAGTTGAATTTTGAAATGGCATTGGCACTGCTGATACCTTCATTGAAGCCTCTTGACATAGGTGCTGCACTTGGAGGACCTAACTAAGCTATACTTGGACTCCTGAGCCATAGAAACCATGAGCTAAAACCTGTGTGCTGTCTTAAGCTACCAAGTTTTGAGGAAATCTATCATTCAGCAATAGGTAACATATATATATATCATGGAAATTTATATTTAATAATTTATTAACTTACATCTTCTTTGATGTTAGTTAAATGTAAAGAGAAGAAAATCATTTGACTTGTAAAAGCATTTGTTACTCAATCATTAGAACAGTTTACTTTCTCGCTTTCTGGGAATCGTACCCACAATGGCTTTGCCAAGACTTAAGAGATAATTACAGGTAATATGAGCTGCTTTTTAACTTAGAAGCTCCTTTTTTAATTCAGTATACTAAAGCACTGGGAAATTTGGAATGGTAATTTTTTATTTTGTTTTGTTTGGAATGGTAATTTTTTAATCTTTGCCAACTTAACATTTTTATATATTTTCAATCCTTTAACATTGCCTTAAATATTTTTCTCCTAAAATATTAAAGTTGCACATTTAGTTCATTCAGCTTATAGAACATATTTACCAAAGATCTAATTTCCAAAGTCATTTTCAGTGTTCAGATTAATTGAAAAAATTGGATTTATGTTGTTAGAAAGAGCCTGAATTTATTTTAAAATTTTGAACATGGTAATACACATTTTAAGAATGTTATATAAACCGCTAAGAAATAAATTACGGTGCCCATCTTGTAAGATCCTCTTCAAGAACCAACTAAAGAGGGTTGGGTTTATTTTTGCCTTGCACAGAGGAAAGGCAGCCTCTGATGGAAGAAGGAGAAGAAAGTGTGTGCTTATCAGGTATTTACTTTGGAAAATGAGCTCTAGGCAGAGTTTCTCAATTAAATAATAGAAAATATTAATTTTCATTGCTTATCACCAGTGCCACAATATATTACTTTCATAGTGAAGCTCAAATCTCATTTCAGTCTTTAGGGAAAATAAAATTGTTGTGTGAAAAATAACACTGTTAATCATAAAGATAAATTATTAGAGCTATTCTATGGACAAAAATATCCTTCATAGAATAGAAAGGCATCCTCCAAAGAACATACATAGTAACATTTTTTTCAATTAGGCTGTAGGAATTAGGATGCTCAATGTGAAGATACATCATGTAAATCTTAATACTTTGTAGATACCAGTTTTGTTTCATTTTGCTTTTTTAAATGCACTGATTTAAGGCCATTAGTCTGTGTTTTGCAAGCAAAGACAATAGCAGAAAGTGGCTAGACTATCTAGAAATCAAGACTTTTGGCAAAACTTAGTAGTTATTGAGGATATTTCAACCTTCATAGTACATATAGATATATGTTTATGTTTATATATATATACACACACACGACATACATGCACACAGTGAAAAAATCTGTCTGCAATGCAGGAGACCTGGTTTCAGTCCCTGGGTCAGGAAGATGCCCTGGAGAAGGAAATGGCAACCCACTCCAGTATTCTTGCTTGGAAAATCCCATGGACAGAGAAGCCTGGTAGGTTCCAGCTCATGGGGTTGCAAATGAATCGGACACGACTGAGTGACTTACACTTGGAATAAACATAAACATATGTGTAAACGTGTAAATATATTATCTGTCTATCATATCAGAAGCCTAGAATTCCTATTCTAGAAAGAAAAAAATTCTCACCCTTGACAACATGGGAGGGAAAGCTGGCTGACCCTAGGAACTGCTTAACTTTGGAATGGGCTCCTAAATGGGATTGTGAAATTCCTTCCTGTGGCTGCCTACAGAAGTAGTATTTTCTCATCTGTCTGGTATGTTAAGACAGAGATGGGATAGGCTTGCAGGAAAATGGAGATGACCTCTTAAGGTCCAGTCAGGCCTAAAAGTGACTAGTTTTTTTTCAAAGGAATGCATAGTGTTGGGTAATAGGGAAATAAAAACATCTATCTAAAAAGCATGTTACAAATTAGAATTTGTAATTCTTGGAATTTTCTCAGGGACCGATTAGTAAAATATTTTTTGTAATCTTAATTTAAAATGAGCTCTAGGCAGTTCTAATTCTTATGGACAAAAATATCCTTCATAGAAAAAAAGGGAAAAAAGGATAAATTATTAGAGCTATTCTATGGACAAAAATATCCTTCATAGAATAGAAAGGCATCCTCCAAAGAACATACATAGTAACATTTTTTTCAATTAGGCTGTAGGAATTAGGATGCTCAATGTGAAGATACATCATGTAAATCTTAATACTTTGTAGATACCAGTTTTGTTTCATTTTGCTTTTTTAAATGCACTGATTTAAGGCCATTAGTCTGTGTTTTGCAAGCAAAGACAATAGCAGAAAGTGGCTAGACTATCTAGAAATCAAGACTTTTGGCAAAACTTAGTAGTTATTGAGGATATTTCAACCTTCATAGTACATATAGATATATGTTTATGTTTATATATATATATACACACACACGTACATACATGCACACAGTGAAAAAATCTGTCTGCAATGCAGGAGACCTGGTTTCAGTCCCTGGGTCAGGAAGATGCCCTGGAGAAGGAAATGGCAACCCACTCCAGTATTCTTGCTTGGAAAATCCCATGGACAGAGAAGCCTGGTAGGTTCCAGCTCATGGGGTTGCAAATGAATCGGACACGACTGAGTGACTTACACTTGGAATAAACATAAACATATGTGTAAACGTGTAAATATATTATCTGTCTATCATATCAGAAGCCTAGAATTCCTATTCTAGAAAGAAAAAAATTCTCACCCTTGACAACATGGGAGGGAAAGCTGGCTGACCCTAGGAACTGCTTAACTTTGGAATGGGCTCCTAAATGGGATTGTGAAATTCCTTCCTGTGGCTGCCTACAGAAGTAGTATTTTCTCATCTGTCTGGTATGTTAAGACAGAGATGGGATAGGCTTGCAGGAAAATGGAGATGACCTCTTAAGGTCCAGTCAGGCCTAAAAGTGACTAGTTTTTTTTCAAAGGAATGCATAGTGTTGGGTAATAGGGAAATAAAAACATCTATCTAAAAAGCATGTTACAAATTAGAATTTGTAATTCTTGGAATTTTCTCAGGGACCGATTAGTAAAATATTTTTTGTAATCTTAATTTAAAATGATGGTGGGACTTTCCTGGGGGTCCAGTAGTTATGACTTAGCCTTCTTTGATGCCTTGTTGGAGGGCTAAGATCTCACGTGCCTCTCTGCCAGCCAAAATAAAATTTAAAAAAAGAACAAAAATAGCAGAATCAATATTGTAACAAATTCAATAAACACTTCAAAAATTTTTCTTTAAAAAACAAAATGATGGTGCCTACCTTTTCACTTTGGAGCTTCCAAGGTGGTGCTAGTGGCAAAGAACCTGCCTGTCAATGCAGGAGACAAAAGAGATAGGTGTTCAAGAAGATCCCTTGGAGGGAGGGTATGGCAACCCACTCCAGTGTTCTTGCCTGGAGAATCTGATGGACAGAGGAGCCTGGAGGGCTACAGTCCATGGGGTGACAAAGAGTCGACACAACTGAAGTGAATGAGCACACACACACCTTTACACTTTGCACGTTTTATATTTATATATGATTAGTATAATGCTTTCCTTTGTAAGTAGTATATACACAGATTCCTTTTTTCTACTAGCTTGTGTGCTCTTCTAGGTAGACATTATGTCTGCTTTATCTTCATGTAGGTAGAACCTGGTAGGGACCTTCATGTGCTAGACCCTGGTATAATGCTGGGACTAGTAGGCGCTGAATGAATTTTTGATGGACCAAATGACCTGGACAGACCTATCCTGAGTCTACCTCTATAACACTTTGTACCTTTCCTTGTAGCATTTGTTTTATTTATGTTGGGGCATTGCCATTTCTGTTATTTTACCTTCAACACTAAGTTTTGCTCTTCTTTTGTCTAAGAGAAATAGTGTAGTTTAGTGGCAAAGGCATGCAGAGGAAAGCTGGCTGACCCTAGGAACTGCTTAACTTTGGAATGGGCTCCTAAATGGGATTGTGAAATTCCTTCCTGTGGCTGCCTACAGAAGTAGTATTTTCTCATCTGTCTGGTATGTTAAGACAGAGATGGGATAGGCTTGCAGGAAAATGGAGATGACCTCTTAAGGTCCAGTCAGGCCTAAAAGTGACTAGTTTTTTTTCAAAGGAATGCATAGTGTTGGGTAATAGGGAAATAAAAACATCTATCTAAAAAGCATGTTACAAATTAGAATTTGTAATTCTTGGAATTTTCTCAGGGACCGATTAGTAAAATATTTTTTGTAATCTTAATTTAAAATGATGGTGGGACTTTCCTGGGGGTCCAGTAGTTATGACTTAGCCTTCTTTGATGCCTTGTTGGAGGGCTAAGATCTCACGTGCCTCTCTGCCAGCCAAAATAAAATTTAAAAAAAGAACAAAAATAGCAGAATCAATATTGTAACAAATTCAATAAACACTTCAAAAATTTTTCTTTAAAAAACAAAATGATGGTGCCTACCTTTTCACTTTGGAGCTTCCAAGGTGGTGCTAGTAGCAAAGAACCTGCCTGTCAATGCAGGAGACAAAAGAGATAGGTGTTCAAGAAGATCCCTTGGAGGGAGGGTATGGCAACCCACTCCAGTGTTCTTGCCTGGAGAATCTGATGGACAGAGGAGCCTGGAGGGCTACAGTCCATGGGGTGACAAAGAGTCGACACAACTGAAGTGAATGAGCACACACACACCTTTACACTTTGCACGTTTTATATTTATATATGATTAGTATAATGCTTTCCTTTGTAAGTAGTATATACACAGATTCCTTTTTTCTACTAGCTTGTGTGCTCTTCTAGGTAGACATTATGTCTGCTTTATCTTCATGTAGGTAGAACCTGGTAGGGACCTTCATGTGCTAGACCCTGGTATAATGCTGGGACTAGTAGGCGCTGAATGAATTTTTGATGGACCAAATGACCTGGACAGACCTATCCTGAGTCTACCTCTATAACACTTTGTACCTTTCCTTGTAGCATTTGTTTTATTTATGTTGGGGCATTGCCATTTCTGTTATTTTACCTTCAACACTAAGTTTTGCTCTTCTTTTGTCTAAGAGAAATAGTGTAGTTTAGTGGCAAAGGCACATACGCTGCCAGACTAAACATCTGCTTGGGTAATGTGCTGTGTAGCCTGGTGAAAATTCCTTAATCTCTCTGTGCCTCAGTGTCCTGCTCTGTAAAACGAGGATGTTGACAATAGCTGTGCCATAGGGTTTCATTTTCTTCTTCTATCTTTATTCTAGCACTGTATAAGTGCTACTGTATAAGTTTAAGGTGTACATTAAAACAATTTGACTTATGCACATCATGAAATGATTCCCACAATGAGTTTAGTAAACATCAATCATCTCATATCAATATAACACTAAAGAAATAGGAAAAAGTCTTTCCTTGTAATGAGAACTCAGAATTTACTCCTTTAACCATTTTTATGGTTAAAGCAGTGTTAATTGTATGTATTATGTTGTTCATTGTATCCCCAGTATTTATCTTATGATTGGAAGTTTGTGCCTTTTGACTACCTTCATACCATTCCCTCCCTTAACCTGCACCTGTGATAACCGCAAACTTGATCTCTCTTTCTGTGAATTTTTGTTTGTTTTATAATCACTGAGTTCCTGGTATATGATGTAGTGATTTGATATTTCTGTACATTTCAAAATGATCATCATGATGCTTCTAGTCATCATCTATCACCTAAAAAGATGATGACATTATTCTTGAGTATATTTCCACACGGTACGGTTTGTGCCCATGACATTTATTTTGTAACTGGATCATAAAGCTTTGTGGAGGACTAAGTGTGATGCTTCCTGAGTGGCAATAGAGGTAAAGACTCTGCCTGCTGATGTAGGAGACACAAAAGGTGACTGTTCAATCTCCGTCTCGGGAAAATCTCTTGGAGTTGGAAATGGCAACCCACTCAGTATTCTTGCCTGGAAAATTCCCTGAAGAGCGAAGCCTGGGGGACTAAGTTCATGGTGCTGCAGAGAGTCAGACACAACATGACTGAGCACCTGACTGTGATGTAGTAATGCATTTAGCACAATACTTGCACATGCTAAGTGCTCAAAAAATGGTACTTAATTTTACCTTACTGTGTAGTCTCACAAGGATCTATTTCTCTGTGAATGAGAGACATGCGATCTAAGTTGAATTAAAGTAAGTCAGGATCTGGGAGAGGAATAGCTAATGGCTGCGGTGGGTGGAGATTTGTAAGAGATGACTACTAAGTTAACATTTGACTTAGTATTCAATATATTTTAATTACATATATCTTAATTATTATCATAATAATTACTATTTTAAAAAAAGTTTTCTTTTTTACAAGTTATGTTCAACCTCATTTAATACTATGTGTTTCCATGTGAGTTTTATGAAGTTAGTACCTTATGCACTCATAGTTTCTCACAGGCTATCATGGGTTGCAAGGATTTCATTTCAAAGAAGTGTAATTGCCATAACATGTGGGATACATTTATGATGGTATATAAATAAAAAGTACTAGTGCATATGTTCTCATGGCTGCACTCTGGGAGCACCTTTAAAACATTTTTTGTTTCTATGTTAGGAATAGTTCATAGAGAAGGACTGCTACTACTCATTCATTTATCTTCAAATGTTAATACAGCTCTGCATGCCTCATTGCATTTTATTGTCCCCAAAAGCATTAAAAACAAAAAAACTACGATGGTAAGTGAGGTGATTTATACCATGAAACTATTATCAGTAATGAGCTACTCAGAGTGGCTTATTTGCTCTCAGATCCATTTCCCAACTCCCCTCCATCCACCCTATTCTTTTGGACTGTCTTAAAAATGCTTTCTGGCTAGGTTTAGCCAATGAAAGATCTTGGTGGGAGGCCAGCAGCCAAGATTTGCTTGAATTGGGAAGAGTCCTGTCTGACCCTGGCTGTGTCTCATCATGGTTTTATCATCGTGGTTTTAGGTTCTGCGGGACTGGCCCTCCATCACTGTTCAGCTGGTAGCCCAGCTCTTGCTGCACAACTTAGGTGTTGGGGTTATTTTCTTCATCTCCTTGAGTTCTTTCAGACAATTCAAACCTAGATGTGATTAAAGCTTCGGTTACTCATTACTGGATTGCCTCAAGGACATACCTTTAGTTTTTCAGCTCTTTAAACAGTTTTCAAACCTTTCTGTTGGATTATCTGATGTGGACCTTGATGTTCACAGTAGGCTATTTAGGGATTTTAGTAATTTGGATAGATAAACAGAGACCTTTGAGTTTATATAACAGATACATAGTACACGTCTTAGTCCATTTGGACTGCTATAGCAAACTGCCACAGATTGGATGGTTTATAAACAACAGAACATGTATTTTTCACAGTTTTGAAATCTGGGAAGTCTGAGACTCAAGTCCTACATAGTCACGTTTTAACGAGAGCCTTCTTGGTTCATAAGCTAAGATCTTCTCATCATGTCCTCTCATGGTGGAAGGGCTACGGAGCTTGTGGTGTCTCTTTTATGCTCAAACACTCAGTTGTATCTGACTCTTTGTGATCCTATGGATTGTAACCCACCAGGCTCCTTGGTTCGTGGGATTCTCCAGGGAAGAATACTGGAGTGGGTTGCCATGCACTTCTCTAGGAGTTTTTCCCAACCCAGGGATAAAATCTGGGTCTCCTGTATTACCGGCAGATTCTTTACCATCTAAGCCACCAGGAAAGCCCTTCTAGAAGGATAATACATTCTTATTGACTGTGTTCATCACATTGTGCATTTCATCTCTGCAAGTCATCTGTTTTGTAACTGCAAGTTGTAACTCTTAATCTCCCTCACCTATCCACTTATTCCCCTATCCTCTACCCACACTTCCTTTGGCAACCACATGTTTACTCTCTGTATCTATGATTCTGTTTCTATTTTGCTTCATCAGTTCATTCCAGGATCTAGTTTTGATTGCTTCTAATTCCTATGAAAGAGCACAAAGTCAGATATCCAGGCAATGATGATTTCAACCAAAAGAGAATTCATTCCTTTCATTTAAAAGCATTATTTCTAATAGAATGTGATGCTGTTTGAAGATAAAAGGCCCAAGAGACAGCATTTATTAATTCCCAAGATGTTTGAAACTTATAACCCAGCACATAATTTCTTATGGTAAACACAAACTCAAAACAATAACTACAACAACAAAAACCTTGTTTCAATGAGAGGCTAACCCTGCCAGCAACTTCATGACCCTCACATAAATTTATGGTTAGAGATAATATTTTTGAAGGGAAAAATAAATTGGCAGTAAATTATGGCATTTGCTCCATGTTTTTTGGATACTCTCTGTCAACATTCTTATAAAAGTTATTTGGAAAAGTTCTTCACAACTTTATATATGTATTTTTTTTTTTTTTTTTTTTTTACTAGTTTCATTGCCAAAATAAGTAAGTTCAGGGTCAATAACTGTCTTTCAGTCTGGTTTTGTTTTTAAGCATTTGAAAGTTTTTCTCTGGGGAAGTCATCCAGAAGACTAATGATTTTTGTACTGTATTAAAGGCTTAGAAACTAAAGTTCAGCTCAGTGAACATGTTTGTTATCTACTTCATACAATGAGTAAGGCAAGTCATGAGGACAGTAGGTTCTCGAATTTTATCAGAATCACCTGAAGATCTAGCTTAATCTTGCCCCTCCCACCACAAAGTTTGTGATTCAGCAGCTCTGAGGTGGGAACCCAACATTGAAACAGTCCCCAAATGGTCCAATACTGTTGGATTGTGGATCACATAAAAATGTCTGCTTAAAATGTGACTTATATGCTACAAAGATACACAAAGTGGTATCAGTTAGAGAATAATTAAATCCACTGTAAGAGGGAGGTGAAAGTGAAAGTTTGTCAGTAAGTCGTGTCTGACTTTTTGTGAACTCATTGAAGCCTGCCGGGCTTCTTGGTCTATGGGATTTCCATTGGTGTGTCATCTCCTTCTCCAGGGGATTTTCCCAACCCAGGAATCAAACTTGAATCTCTTGCTCTGAAAGTCCTAGTGACCAGGAAAAACTTCAGTTAAAGACAGCAGTTAAGCAGGATTTGATAGCCTGAATGAGAATTCAAAGAGGGGCTACAGTGGGAATTTCTGTTATGTACCAATACCAACACATTGAAATCTACAGAGTTGTGTCAGAACATACATTAGTCATTCATTCATTTAGTACCTCCATTACATCTTGAAAATGAAATGTTGGAAAATAGCATTTACAGAAATGCTCATTGGTGTATCACTTGGCTGGAGCATGAGTACCAGCGTGCCATGACAGGAGACGGACCTGGAGAAAAGAGTGGACCATGACTGTTAGGGATTCGTGAATAGCTCATGCCATGCTCAGGAGCTTGGATTTCAGCCTCTAGACAGTAGGAGTACTGGGAGAAAGATTGCTCTGGCAGCAGTGTAGGGAATATATTGAAGGGAAACGGAACAAGGTTGGCATAAGAGATCAGTTAGAAGGTTATTGGAATGATCTGGGAAAGAGATTATTTAAAAAAAAAAAAGCAAAGCTTTATTTCAATTATAAATCATATGACATTTAAGTATAGTTTTTGTCCATTTCTCCATTGATAAGCCCACCACCAATCACCCTCTTCCATTAGAATGTTAATTGTTTAAAGCCTAGGTGATTAACTTTTTATCAAATGTTCTATACGTATGGGCTCAATCAGTATGCAGAAAAGTTTATTCTTGCATAACCCCCTAAACAAGGAACAGGGAGTAATTCAGACAATTGGGAAAATACAATTGGGCATTTTTCTTAATATCATAAAAACCATCTTTAAATAAGTTATTTCCTGTTACATTCTTGTCTCTAAGTTTAGCCAGTGGCTCTATTCTGTTCCAAATTTTAAGCTGTCTTCAGATATTTTGAAATAGCTTGGAGCATTGGTAAAATTCTATGTAGAGTATAGAATACAGAGCTTGTTTTTCCTTCTGCTGACTTCAAGGAATATCCAATGAAGATGATAGGAATCATACAGGAGATCTTCCTCAAATTCACATTCTTCTAGGCCAATTCATGTCTTTCATTATATATTCAATTTTTGTCATGCCAAAATGACCCACTCTATGAGAACATGACTTCAGTATGTGTGCTTGGTAGAATTTCTAAAATGACCTTCAAAGATGTCCTTCCCTCATCTCTGGAACCTCTGAGTATAGTTGTCACTCCTACAATTATGTTATATTATACAGCACAGTTGACCTTAGGATAGGCAAATTTTCTTTCTGAACCTAATCTAATCACATGAGCCTTTAAAAGCAGAGCATTTTCTCCAGCTGATAGCAGAAGGAAAAGTTAGGGAGATTCAAGGTATAAGTATTTAAGGACCTGAAGCTGGTTTGAAGACTAAGGAAGTCAGGTGAAAATGAACAAAGGTAGCTTATAGAGTCATAAGTATATTGACAGTCATAAGTATATTGATAAGTCTCCTATTGACAGTCATTTAAAAAAGAAAATGAGGGCTTCAAACCTACAACTGCAAAGAACTGAATTCTATCAGCAACCTGATTAAGCTTTGTGATAGGCTGATTAGTGTCCCATAAAATTATATACTGAACTCCTAACCCCCAGGGCCTGTATTTAGAGATAGGGTCTTCAAAGACGTGACTTAATTAGAATGAGGTCATTGCGTGGATGCTCAGTTGCTTCAGTCATGTCCTATTCTTTGTGACCCTATGGGCTGTAGCCTGGCCAGGATCCTCTGTTCATGCAGTTCTCCAGGCAAGAGTGCAGGAGTGGGTCATCATGCCATCCTACAGGGGACCTCCCTGACCCAGGGATCGAACCTGTATTTCTTATATCTCCTTCACTGGCAGTCGGGATCTTTATCACCAGTGTTACTTGGGAAACCTCCAAAGAAACCACCCCTCCTGAGAGCGAATCTTGAACTTCTGGCTTTCAGAACTTTGAGAAAATTAATTTCTGTTGTTTAAAGACACTTAGTCTGTGTATCTTTGTTATTTCATCCCTAATAAGCTTGGAAAGGGATTTTTTTTCCTTAACTCAGCTGACACCACAATTTTGGTCTTGGGATGCAATAAGCAGAGATCCTAGGGGAGACCTTTTGGCTTCTGACCTATGGGAATTGTGACATAAACATGGATATTTTAAACTACTGGATCTACTATAAACTGTTACACAGCCATAGAAAATGAATACAATATCCTGAATTATTAGTTTAAATATTTTGATATTTTTAAGTCTTAAAAATGTCAATAAAAGTATAATTCACTTCAAGTGGAAATTTCAGTGGTTTGAGATTAATGGCCTTTATCAAATTCAAAAATATGTTGATATTTTTCTCTTTGGTAAGAACAACATACGTCTTTTGCTGTGTGTGTGTTCAGCTGCCAAGTCATGTTCAACTCTTTGCGACCCCTGAGGACTCTGGCATGTCAGGCCTCCTTGTCTCTCACCCCTTCCCTTAGTTTGCCCAGGTTCATGTCCACTGAATTGGTGATGCCATCCAATCACAGTATCCTCTGTTGCCCTCTTCTCTGGGAAAGAGTGAAGACTCTTTCCCAACATCAAGGTCTTTACCAGTGAGTTGGCTCTTAGCATCAGGTGGCCAAAGTATTGGAGCTTCAGCTTCAGCATCAGTCCTTCCAATGAGTATTCAGGGTTGATTTCCTTTAGGATTGACTAGTTTGATTCTGCTGTCCAAGGGACTCTCAAGAGTCTTCTCCAGCACCACAGTTCAAAGGCATCAATTCTTTGGTGCTCAGCCTTCTTTATGGTCCAGCTCTCACATCCATATGTGATTAAGGGAAAGAATAGTTTTGATGATACAGACCTTTGCCAGCAAAGTGATGTCTTTGCTCTTTGATACACTGCCTAAGTTTGCCATAGTTTTCCTGTCAAGAAACAATTGTCTTCTAAGATCATGACTGTAGTCACCATCTGCAGTGATTTTAGAGCCCAAGAAGAGGAAATTTGTCACTACCTACACCTTTTCCTCTTCTGTTTGCCATGAAGTAATGGGACTGGATCTCATGATCTTAGATTTTTTAATATTGAGTTTTAAGCTAGTTTTTTCACTCTCCTCTTTCACCCTCATCAAGAGGCTCTCTAGTTCCTCTTCACCTTCTGCCATTAGAGTGGTTAACCTTTGTTACTATATACCAAGTTTGCTCAGGATTCTTACTGAAGGTGGTGATAATAACCATGATTCAAGGTTGAATTGAAATGAGTCAGGATTTGAGGGATAAAGAGACAATGGTTGCATCTGGTAGAGATTTATACCACAAGATTGTTAAACTAATATTTAACACCTGTTAATTCAACATATTTTAATTACTCTCATCATCTAATTACTACTTTTAAAAGATGAAACTCAGAAAAATCATAAACCAATGGATAAATTAAAAGTATGTAATTGATACCCTGGAGTGAACATCTTTCCCAGGGTCAATGAACTCAGGAGTAGCTCAGTGAAGTCATACAATAAAGTGTATCACCAACGGCCTATAACTTTCTGAGAATTCCCTTCCATGATGTATCACAGTGAGTGGCTCTTAGTTGCCCTCTTCTCTGGGAAAGAGTGAAGACTCTTTCCCAACATCAAGGTCTTTACCAGTGAGTTGGCTCTTAGCATCAGGTGGCCAAAGTATTGGAGCTTCAGCTTCAGCATCAGTCCTTCCAATGAGTATTCAGGGTTGATTTCCTTTAGGATTGACTAGTTTGATTCTGCTGTCCAAGGGACTCTCAAGAGTCTTCTCCAGCACCACAGTTCAAAGGCATCAATTCTTTGGTGCTCAGCCTTCTTTATGGTCCAGCTCTCACATCCATATGTGATTAAGGGAAAGAATAGTTTTGATGATACAGACCTTTGCCAGCAAAGTGATGTCTTTGCTCTTTGATACACTGCCTAAGTTTGCCATAGTTTTCCTGTCAAGAAACAATTGTCTTCTAAGATCATGACTGTAGTCACCATCTGCAGTGATTTTAGAGCCCAAGAAGAGGAAATTTGTCACTACCTACACCTTTTCCTCTTCTGTTTGCCATGAAGTAATGGGACTGGATCTCATGATCTTAGATTTTTTAATATTGAGTTTTAAGCTAGTTTTTTCACTCTCCTCTTTCACCCTCATCAAGAGGCTCTCTAGTTCCTCTTCACCTTCTGCCATTAGAGTGGTTAACCTTTGTTACTATATACCAAGTTTGCTCAGGATTCTTACTGAAGGTGGTGATAATAACCATGATTCAAGGTTGAATTGAAATGAGTCAGGATTTGAGGGATAAAGAGACAATGGTTGCATCTGGTAGAGATTTATACCACAAGATTGTTAAACTAATATTTAACACCTGTTAATTCAACATATTTTAATTACTCTCATCATCTAATTACTACTTTTAAAAGATGAAACTCAGAAAAATCATAAACCAATGGATAAATTAAAAGTATGTAATTGATACCCTGGAGTGAACATCTTTCCCAGGGTCAATGAACTCAGGAGTAGCTCAGTGAAGTCATACAATAAAGTGTATCACCAACGGCCTATAACTTTCTGAGAATTCCCTTCCATGATGTATCACAGTCATGAGGTCTAAACTGGTCCCTCTGAAGTAGTCGAGTGACCACACCAAGCTAAAGATAAATATGTAGTTTTAGAAATGAAAACCAACAAGCAAAGCATAGTTTTATTTCTAGCATAAATCACCACTGCAGAGATGATAAATGGGGTCAAGTACAGAGTTTGTAGGACTGTGGGGAGTATTTGAGTGTTTGTCACATACTACAATTTCCTCTGAATAATTTTGGAGTCTGAGTAAGCAAGACATAAATTAAAATAGCATGTCTGTCTTATTTTTTTTCCCTAGAAAATGACTTATTTCATGACTTATATTTGGAAATAACTAATTTTTTCCCTTCCTGACTATTGTTCACTTGCTCATTAGGTTGATACATTTCATGTAACTATTCCCACATGTTTATCTGCTTTGTAGATTATTATGCATAATTGCTCATTTCTCATTCTCTGCCTTTTGAGTACTTTCTTGATTATGCAATTTTCTTACTAGATTTCAGGCACGAGAAAAATAATGAGAGTGAAAAATACACTTGGCTATTCTGAGGATTAATGACAACCCTAGAGGAAGTTTGAGACGATACCAGAACAATATTACTGACTTATCTTTGGTCACTGATGTATTATTGTCACCTAAAATAGCACACAGAAGGCACATGGTATTTTTTGCACAAATGAATAGGAATTCTAGATTACTTGTGGGCTTTTATTCATTAGTGAGTGAGCTTTAATAGTTTCTCATACATATATTGGCTCATACTTTTTCTTTCATGAATTTTTTATTCATATCCTTTCTCATCATACTGATTGATGTTTTTATTATTAACCTGTAAAACATTTTATGTATGTTAAATAGTACCATTGTGCCATAAATGCTGCAAATGTTTCTTTTAGCTTATTATTTATATGATTATTATTTAAATTATAAAGCCCTCTCATTCATGCAAAACTTTTTTACTTAAAATGCCAAAGAACAGTCTATTCAAAGATAGATACTCATTTACATTTTCTTCATTTTAGGTATATTATTTCTTATGAGTTAATCCACTCATCCATTTGGCATTTTGGTGTATACTTTGACATTAGGATCTAAGTTAATTCTTTTTTA
This sequence comes from Tragulus kanchil, assembly GCA_022376925.1. Taxonomy (NCBI): domain Eukaryota; kingdom Metazoa; phylum Chordata; class Mammalia; order Artiodactyla; family Tragulidae; genus Tragulus; species Tragulus kanchil. The sequence goes on along the minus strand of JAIOJX010000025.1, from coordinate 156,446,784 downwards.
GTAAATAGCTAATGTTTTTAGTTAGCAAGAAATTCACTGTGGCTCTTTGAGCAGAAAAGGACCTTATTAAATGGATATTGGCTAAATGAAAGCAATAGAATGGGAAAGACTAGAGATCTCAAGAAAACTGGAGATATCAAAGGAACCTTTCCTGCATGGATGGTAAAGGACCAAAACAGCAATGACTTAACAGAGACAGAACAGGTGGCAAGAATACACAGACGAACTGACAAAAAAGTAGTCGATGACCCAGTTAACCATGAGGGTATGGCCACTCAGCTAGGGTCAGATATTCTGGAGTGTGAAGTCAAGTGAGCCTTAGGAAGTATTACTACCAGTAAAGCTAGTGGAAGTGATGAAATTCCAGCTGAGTTATTTAAAACACTAAAAGGTGATCATGTTAAAGTGCTGCACTCAAGATGTCAGCAAATATGGAAAGCCCAGTAGTGGTCACAGGACTGGGAAAGGTCAGTGTTCATCCCAATTGCAAAGAAGGGCAGTGCCAAAGAATGCTCAAACTACTGGACAATTGCCCTCACTCCCCATGCTCAAAATTATTCGTTAGGCCGAACAATATTACTGACTTATCTTTGGTCACTGATGTATTATTGTCACCTAAAATAGCACACAGAAGGCACATGGTATTTTTTGCACAAATGAATAGGAATTCTAGATTACTTGTGGGCTTTTATTCATTAGTGAGTGAGCTTTAATAGTTTCTCATACATATATTGGCTCATACTTTTTCTTTCATGAATTTTTTATTCATATCCTTTCTCATCATACTGATTGATGTTTTTATTATTAACCTGTAAAACATTTTATGTATGTTAAATAGTACCATTGTGCCATAAATGCTGCAAATGTTTCTTTTAGCTTATTATTTATATGATTATTATTTAAATTATAAAGCCCTCTCATTCATGCAAAACTTTTTTACTTAAAATGCCAAAGAACAGTCTATTCAAAGATAGATACTCATTTACATTTTCTTCATTTTAGGTATATTATTTCTTATGAGTTAATCCACTCATCCATTTGGCATTTTGGTGTATACTTTGACATTAGGATCTAAGTTAATTCTTTTTTAGTAAATAGCTAATGTTTTTAGTTAGCAAGAAATTCACTGTGGCTCTTTGAGCAGAAAAGGACCTTATTAAATGGATATTGGCTAAATGAAAGCAATAGAATGGGAAAGACTAGAGATCTCAAGAAAACTGGAGATATCAAAGGAACCTTTCCTGCATGGATGGTAAAGGACCAAAACAGCAATGACTTAACAGAGACAGAACAGGTGGCAAGAATACACAGACGAACTGACAAAAAAGTAGTCGATGACCCAGTTAACCATGAGGGTATGGCCACTCAGCTAGGGTCAGATATTCTGGAGTGTGAAGTCAAGTGAGCCTTAGGAAGTATTACTACCAGTAAAGCTAGTGGAAGTGATGAAATTCCAGCTGAGTTATTTAAAACACTAAAAGGTGATCATGTTAAAGTGCTGCACTCAAGATGTCAGCAAATATGGAAAGCCCAGTAGTGGTCACAGGACTGGGAAAGGTCAGTGTTCATCCCAATTGCAAAGAAGGGCAGTGCCAAAGAATGCTCAAACTACTGGACAATTGCCCTCACTCCCCATGCTCAAAATTATTCGTTAGGCTTTAGCAGTACTTGAATTGAGAATTTCCAGATGTACAAGCTGGGTTTAGAAGAGGCAGAGGAACCAGAGATCAAATTGCCAATATTTGTTAGATCATAGAGAAATCAAGGCAATTCCAAAAAAGCATCTACTTCTGTTTCATTGATTACACAAAAAAACCTTTAACTGTGTGTATCACAATAAACTGTGGGAAATTCTTTAAGAGTTAGAAATACCAGAACATCTTACCTGTCTCCTGAGAAATCTGTATGTGAGTCAGGAAGGAACAGTTAGAACCTTACACAGAACAACTGACTGGTTCCAAATTGGAAAAATGAATAGACAAGGTTGTATATGGCCACCCTATTTATTTAACTTATATACAGAATACATCATGCAAAATGCTGGGCTGGATGAGTTATAAGCTGGAATCAAGATTGTCAGGAGAAATATCAGCAACCTCAAGTATGCAGATGATAGCACTCTATTGGCAGAAAGCAAAGAGGAACTAAAAAGCCTCTTGATGAGGGTAAAGGAGGAGAGTGAAAAAGCTGCCTTAAAATTTAAGCATCAAGAAACTAAGATCATGGCATCCGGTCCCATTACTTCATGGCAAATAGAAAGGGAAAAAGTGGAAGCAGTGATAAATTTTCTCTTCTTGGGCTCCAGAATCACTGTGTGTGGTGACTTGAAGCCATGAAATTAGAAGAGGCTTCTTGGAAAGAAGGTTATGACAAGCCTAGACAGGATATTAAAAAGCAGAGACATCACTCTGCCGACAAACATCCATATAGTCAAAGCTATGGTTTCTCTAGTAATTATGTACAAATGTGAGAGTTGGACCAGAGAAGACTGGATGACACTTTCAAACTGTGGTGCTGGGGGAAACCCCTTGACTACAAAGAGAAAACAATTAGAATCCGAAAGCTGAGTTATTTAAAACACTAAAAGGTGATCATGTTAAAGTGCTGCACTCAAGATGTCAGCAAATATGGAAAGCCCAGTAGTGGTCACAGGACTGGGAAAGGTCAGTGTTCATCCCAATTGCAAAGAAGGGCAGTGCCAAAGAATGCTCAAACTACTGGACAATTGCCCTCACTCCCCATGCTCAAAATTATTCGTTAGGCTTTAGCAGTACTTGAATTGAGAATTTCCAGATGTACAAGCTGGGTTTAGAAGAGGCAGAGGAACCAGAGATCAAATTGCCAATATTTGTTAGATCATAGAGAAATCAAGGCAATTCCAAAAAAGCATCTACTTCTGTTTCATTGATTACACAAAAAAACCTTTAACTGTGTGTATCACAATAAACTGTGGGAAATTCTTTAAGAGTTAGAAATACCAGAACATCTTACCTGTCTCCTGAGAAATCTGTATGTGAGTCAGGAAGGAACAGTTAGAACCTTACACAGAACAACTGACTGGTTCCAAATTGGAAAAATGAATAGACAAGGTTGTATATGGCCACCCTATTTATTTAACTTATATACAGAATACATCATGCAAAATGCTGGGCTGGATGAGTTATAAGCTGGAATCAAGATTGTCAGGAGAAATATCAGCAACCTCAAGTATGCAGATGATAGCACTCTATTGGCAGAAAGCAAAGAGGAACTAAAAAGCCTCTTGATGAGGGTAAAGGAGGAGAGTGAAAAAGCTGCCTTAAAATTTAAGCATCAAGAAACTAAGATCATGGCATCCGGTCCCATTACTTCATGGCAAATAGAAAGGGAAAAAGTGGAAGCAGTGATAAATTTTCTCTTCTTGGGCTCCAGAATCACTGTGTGTGGTGACTTGAAGCCATGAAATTAGAAGAGGCTTCTTGGAAAGAAGGTTATGACAAGCCTAGACAGGATATTAAAAAGCAGAGACATCACTCTGCCGACAAACATCCATATAGTCAAAGCTATGGTTTCTCTAGTAATTATGTACAAATGTGAGAGTTGGACCGCAGAGAAGACTGAGCACCAAAGAATTGACACTTTCAAACTGTGGTGCTGGAGAGGAGTCTTGAGACTCCCTTTGACTACAAAGAGACCAAACCAGTCAATCCTAAGGGAAATCAACCCTGAATATGCTTTGGAAGGACGGATGCTGAGCTCAAGCCCCAGCTCAAGCCCTGGCTACCTGATGCAAATATCTAACTCATTGGAAAAGACTCTGATGCTGAGAAATATTGAGGGCAAAAAGAGAAGGGGATGACAGAGAATGAGATGGTTGGATGGCATCATGGACTCAATGGACGTGAGTTTGAGGAAACTCCGGGAGATAGTGAATGACAGGGAAGTCTGACGTGCTGCAGTCCCTGGGGTCACAAAGTATCTAACACAACTTAGTGACTGAACAACAACAAAATCTCAGAATCACCAAGAGGTTTGGGACACTAGTGTGGACACTGGGCAGACAGCAAAGCTGATATCAGGTTTCATATTTGTTCTTGAGGACCCACTGCTGCTGCCGCTGAGCACTGAAACCTGCCCTTTACACAGCTGAAACCAATGGCTTTGAACATTGGACATTCCAGGCACATTCAGCCCAGGACAGTCAATCTTGCTGCAAGACCACTGCCATCAGGAAGAATTTTCCATGTTCCCTACTTCTTTAGTCTGAAAAGTGAAAGTGGCTCAGTTGTGTCCAACTCTTTGAGATCCCATGTGCTGTAGTCTACCAGGCTCCTCTCTCCAGAGAATTCTCCAGAAAAGAATACTAGAGTGGACAGTCATTCTCTTTTCCAGGGATCTTTCCCACCAAGGGATCCCACCCAAGTCTCTTGCATTGCAGGCAGATTATTTACTGTCTGAGCCACCAGGGAAGCCTGGGCCTCAATTCAGAGTCTGGGGCAAGAGTGTTGTCTACTAGAGTGTAGGGCACAGCTCCTGACCTAACTCAAGAAAAACTGAGGGAGTAAACACTGCATTTTAATCACAGCCGTGGATGGCAGGGTTTTTTTTTCCCTTCCTCCCAGCTTGTTAGAGCGATTCATATGCTGGATTGTATAGTTTTCTTTCTTTCTATGGAATAGCATAGGAAATTCCCTCAATATTCTGTAACAATTTAGTTGGAAAATGAATTTGAAAAAGAATAGATACATGTATATGTACAACTGAATTGCTATGTAGCAGGCTCCTCTGTCCGTGGAATTTTCCAGGTAAGAACACTGGAGTGGGTTGCCATTTTCTGCTCCAGAGGATCTTCCTGACTCAGAGATTGTACTTGAGTTTCCTGTGTCTCCTGCATTGGCAGGTGGATTATTTACCGATGTTCCACCATTCAGTATGTTGTGGTGATTATAATTGAAATGAGGTGAAGTACGTAACACAGTGCCCGGTACACAATATGCACATAATGTTATCATTATTTGTAACAGTCATTATGGGTTTATTTCCACTGCAGTTGGGCTATTATCTCTGATCATCTACTTGGCCCCTTAAATTTCAGGGAAAATGCGTTTCTTATTGTGAGAGACTTGTGCCAACTCCATTAAATATATTAAAAGCACACCCCTCTCATAATGGTTTAGGGTCTGCATAGTCTCCTTTTACCCACCAAGGAACCGTGTTTTGGGGATTTAAGATATATAGGAATGTAAGATAACATCCCAATTCTGTATGATGGTTAATTTCAGTTATAAAATGTTAAAATATACACAAAATTAGAAAAAAACAGATCATTGACTCCCTCTATACTCTTTACCCAGATTTAGTAACCATAATAATTTTACTTCATTTGCTTCATCCAAGTTAAGTGAATGTATTACTTTTGGAAGTTAGCTCTGGAAGTTTTAACAGATGCATGTTTAACTTTTTTGTTAAAAGTATTTCAAAGGTAGAGCTGAGTGCTTCATATTATATCACAATAGGAAGCACAACATCTGGTTGTCCCACTTTTACAATGCTAAGATTGATCATTGAGTTCCGGTGGTGACAGGCTTATGCCTTCACCATAAAATTCCTCATGAACCCTTTCATCTAATGCTTTCATCCACTAATGATGTTTTCCTGACTCTATATTATATTATGAGTTACTGAGGGAGTAAACACTGCATTTTAATCACAGCCGTGGATGGCAGGGTTTTTTCCTTCCTCCCAGCTTGTTAGAGCGATTCATATGCTGGATTGTATAGTTTTCTTTCTTTCTATGGAATAGCATAGGAAATTCCCTCAATATTCTGTAACAATTTAGTTGGAAAATGAATTTGAAAAAGAATAGATACATGTATATGTACAACTGAATTGCTATGTAGCAGGCTCCTCTGTCCGTGGAATTTTCCAGGTAAGAACACTGGAGTGGGTTGCCATTTTCTGCTCCAGAGGATCTTCCTGACTCAGAGATTGTACTTGAGTTTCCTGTGTCTCCTGCATTGGCAGGTGGATTATTTACCGATGTTCCACCATTCAGTATGTTGTGGTGATTATAATTGAAATGAGGTGAAGTACGTAACACAGTGCCCGGTACACAATATGCACATAATGTTATCATTATTTGTAACAGTCATTATGGGTTTATTTCCACTGCAGTTGGGCTATTATCTCTGATCATCTACTTGGCCCCTTAAATTTCAGGGAAAATGCGTTTCTTATTGTGAGAGACTTGTGCCAACTCCATTAAATATATTAAAAGCACACCCCTCTCATAATGGTTTAGGGTCTGCATAGTCTCCTTTTACCCACCAAGGAACCGTGTTTTGGGGATTTAAGATATATAGGAATGTAAGATAACATCCCAATTCTGTATGATGGTTAATTTCAGTTATAAAATGTTAAAATATACACAAAATTAGAAAAAAACAGATCATTGACTCCCTCTATACTCTTTACCCAGATTTAGTAACCATAATAATTTTACTTCATTTGCTTCATCCAAGTTAAGTGAATGTATTACTTTTGGAAGTTAGCTCTGGAAGTTTTAACAGATGCATGTTTAACTTTTTTGTTAAAAGTATTTCAAAGGTAGAGCTGAGTGCTTCATATTATATCACAATAGGAAGCACAACATCTGGTTGTCCCACTTTTACAATGCTAAGATTGATCATTGAGTTCCGGTGGTGACAGGCTTATGCCTTCACCATAAAATTCCTCATGAACCCTTTCATCTAATGCTTTCATCCACTAATGATGTTTTCCTGACTCTATATTATATTATGAGTTACAAAATGATAATTCTTCTAATGCTATGATTTCTTGCACATTTAATACTCAGTTTTGATATCAGTTAGGGTAATTGGGCTACTCATATATATAGGAAAGCTAGGAAAAAGGCAAAATAAATATTCAGTATTTTATTTTATTAGCTAATATTCAGAATAAGGAATTGGCATCCTGGTCACTTTTGTTTTTAAATTAAAAATCATCTTTTATTGATAAACATTTCAAACAAATTTCTTTGCCACTAAAATTCTCCCTTTTAACTTATTTTTTTTATTTTTTAAATTTATTTTTTCATTGAAGGATAATTGCTTTACAGAATTGTGTTGGCTTCTGCCAAACATCAGTATGAATCAGTCATTGGTATGCATAGGTCCTCTCTCTTTTGAACCTCCTTCCCGTCTTCCTCCCTACCCCTCTCCTCTGGGTTGTTTCATAAGAGATTACTTTGTAAGTGTATAAACTCAAGTTATAAGCAGTTCAGTAGCTCTGTGGGAGTGTATGTTCATATGCAGTTTGAGTTCCCTTGGTCATATAGCAAATTCCCATTGGCATCTATTTCCTTTTTCCATTTCTTGTTGCATCCAGGCCCTCAGTGGATGGGTAATGCCCATTCACATTGGGAATAGCAATCTGTTTTACTTAGTTTATCATTTCAAATGATGACCTTATTTAGAAGCACCTTCAAACCCAAAATAATGTTTAACCATATATTTGAGTATTCTATGACCCAGTCAGGTTGACACATAAATTAATCATTACAATTAGGTTTAATTAAGTTAAAGATAGTAACATATGTGTGTTCATCTAGGATACTTTCTATGTCTAGGCTCTCCTGAGGATTTTTAAGCTCTTGGGTATTTGCTAATAAATTTGGACACTGTAACATGTTCTAAGCATTCAGAACTTCTTTGCTCTCTGTGTATCTTTGCAAACATGGCGTTCTAGCAAAATCCAGTGATTCATCAACTTTGATGCAAGTTGAGTTCTCAAATTACCAGTCCATATAGTGTTAATTTGTATATGTGTGTCAGAAATAATGGATTAAGGCAATTTATGTATTTAATCTTCATGAAACTTCTATCACTTTGGTTCTCAACTTTCTTTTGCATTCTAGACACATAGACTTTAGGAAGACAGTTTTTTTATAGGGATTACTTTGTAAGTGTATAAACTCAAGTTATAAGCAGTTCAGTAGCTCTGTGGGAGTGTATGTTCATATGCAGTTTGAGTTCCCTTGGTCATATAGCAAATTCCCATTGGCATCTATTTCCTTTTTCCATTTCTTGTTGCATCCAGGCCCTCAGTGGATGGGTAATGCCCATTCACATTGGGAATAGCAATCTGTTTTACTTAGTTTATCATTTCAAATGATGACCTTATTTAGAAGCACCTTCAAACCCAAAATAATGTTTAACCATATATTTGAGTATTCTATGACCCAGTCAGGTTGACACATAAATTAATCATTACAATTAGGTTTAATTAAGTTAAAGATAGTAACATATGTGTGTTCATCTAGGATACTTTCTATGTCTAGGCTCTCCTGAGGATTTTTAAGCTCTTGGGTATTTGCTAATAAATTTGGACACTGTAACATGTTCTAAGCATTCAGAACTTCTTTGCTCTCTGTGTATCTTTGCAAACATGGCGTTCTAGCAAAATCCAGTGATTCATCAACTTTGATGCAAGTTGAGTTCTCAAATTACCAGTCCATATAGTGTTAATTTGTATATGTGTGTCAGAAATAATGGATTAAGGCAATTTATGTATTTAATCTTCATGAAACTTCTATCACTTTGGTTCTCAACTTTCTTTTGCATTCTAGACACATAGACTTTAGGAAGACATTTTTTTTATAGGGATTATTTTGTAAGTGTATAAACTCAAGTTATAAGCCGTTCAGTAGCTCTGTGGGAGTGTATGTTCATATGCATTATTCAGGCAATAGTGGAACATTATCCGAAGTCTATGATTTTCCTTGGAAAAGCATGGAATTAAATTGAAAGTTTATAAATAAAGCCAAAATAAATGTTCATTCTTAGTAGTACATTTCCAAAATGAGGCTGATACTATATGGCTCAGTAGAATGAACTTCAACATAGCAGCTTCTACATCATCTTTGACCTTGAATTAATTATGAATACTTGTGTGTTTTTAAAGTGAACATTTCTGAAAATCCCGACTCTCAGTTGTGTATAAAAGCAAACTTAATCCAATCAGCTTCTAAATTTTGCTCTGCTCAGGTAAAGTGAACTGGTCTTGGAGCATGCAAACTGAATAAGGCAGTTCACGATGAATTTGAGTCACTTCATTTTCTTAGTTTTCGGGGCAATAGAGTCATCTTTGATAAAATTTGCACTAATGCCATGTCAGCAAAGGATGGGTTTCCAATGCCTATTTTGTTAATAATTTCCAAGTAGCTGAAGAAACCCTTAGAAAAGGTCTGCAGGATTTTCAACTCCTCCAGCTGAGAAATCAACAATGATTGTCCCAACCTCATCCTGTGAAGCATCTTGGTAAAAACTTACTTACAGTTTTTCAGCAGCAGGGACTTAGATCAGATTTACCTTTTGCACATGATCAAAAAATACTTGACAGGTAAGCCAAGCAATGAATGAATATCTTCCTTTCAAATTGTTCTGAGTGGGCTTTTATTATTTTTTTTCTCCGAAGTTTAAGTGTGTGCATCGACTTGCCCCTTGGAATGCCTATGAGTGTCCATACAGTAGAAAAAAACAATCTTATTCCACTTTTTGATCAAGTGTCTTAAAAACGTATAATTCAAGGGGCTGGCTCTGGTGAAGCTGACAACTTTCACAGAAACAGAAAAGAATTCTTTCATTGTTATTGGCCAATCTTTGATACCAGCACAAGTCCATCTGTACAGCAATGCGTTCCAGTGCCACCGGCTGCTTCTCCCTTCACCAGAACAATAATACTAGATGTATGTTCAAGCATCACAGGTGCTCTATTTTGCACAAAATACCAGAATTTTCTTTCAGTTAAAGTGTTTCTTGGCAAAGAAATGATGTTCACAGACCCTAGAATTTCTAAAAGGGCCTTACAAAATTCTTACAAGAGCTCATACAGATGTAGGTGGTTTTATCTGACTGCATGCTGAAGGAAAATGATTCTTTTCTACAATGACTGGATTCAGAACATTAGAAGAAATGTCAGTGCTTTTGTATTGGATGATAAAATTTTACAATGACACACTTTTGATATTAATTCCACAGATCAGCTCAACAATTTTATGGTACCTGTGTCAAAAATTTTTTGAGTACTTGCTCAGTTACTTGTGTGTTTTTAAAGTGAACATTTCTGAAAATCCCGACTCTCAGTTGTGTATAAAAGCAAACTTAATCCAATCAGCTTCTAAATTTTGCTCTGCTCAGGTAAAGTGAACTGGTCTTGGAGCATGCAAACTGAATAAGGCAGTTCACGATGAATTTGAGTCACTTCATTTTCTTAGTTTTCGGGGCAATAGAGTCATCTTTGATAAAATTTGCACTAATGCCATGTCAGCAAAGGATGGGTTTCCAATGCCTATTTTGTTAATAATTTCCAAGTAGCTGAAGAAACCCTTAGAAAAGGTCTGCAGGATTTTCAACTCCTCCAGCTGAGAAATCAACAATGATTGTCCCAACCTCATCCTGTGAAGCATCTTGGTAAAAACTTACTTACAGTTTTTCAGCAGCAGGGACTTAGATCAGATTTACCTTTTGCACATGATCAAAAAATACTTGACAGGTAAGCCAAGCAATGAATGAATATCTTCCTTTCAAATTGTTCTGAGTGGGCTTTTATTATTTTTTTTCTCCGAAGTTTAAGTGTGTGCATCGACTTGCCCCTTGGAATGCCTATGAGTGTCCATACAGTAGAAAAAAACAATCTTATTCCACTTTTTGATCAAGTGTCTTAAAAACGTATAATTCAAGGGGCTGGCTCTGGTGAAGCTGACAACTTTCACAGAAACAGAAAAGAATTCTTTCATTGTTATTGGCCAATCTTTGATACCAGCACAAGTCCATCTGTACAGCAATGCGTTCCAGTGCCACCGGCTGCTTCTCCCTTCACCAGAACAATAATACTAGATGTATGTTCAAGCATCACAGGTGCTCTATTTTGCACAAAATACCAGAATTTTCTTTCAGTTAAAGTGTTTCTTGGCAAAGAAATGATGTTCACAGACCCTAGAATTTCTAAAAGGGCCTTACAAAATTCTTACAAGAGCTCATACAGATGTAGGTGGTTTTATCTGACTGCATGCTGAAGGAAAATGATTCTTTTCTACAATGACTGGATTCAGAACATTAGAAGAAATGTCAGTGCTTTTGTATTGGATGATAAAATTTTACAATGACACACTTTTGATATTAATTCCACAGATCAGCTCAACAATTTTTATGGTACCTGTGTCAGTATAGCCTTTCTAATCATGAGTGAGTACTTGCTCAGTTACTTAGTAGTGTCCAGTTCTTTCTGACCTCATAGGCTGTAACCCACCAGCATCCTCTCTTCATGGAATCTTTTAGATGAGCATATTGGAATAAGTTGCCATTTCCTCCTATAAGGGCTCTTATTGACCCAGGGATCTGGATTCTTTACTACTGAGCCACCTGGGAAGCCCCTCCCTAATCATGATTCTGTTTCTATGCATGAGCTCACTTGTGTCTGACTCTTTGTGACCCCGTGAACTGTGTAGCCCATCAGGCTCCTCTGTCTGTGGAATTCTCCAGGCAAGAATACTGGAGTGCATTGCCATTTCCACTTTTGGAGGGATCTTTCCAATGCAGGGATCAAATCTGAGGTTCCTGCATTGGCAGGCAGATTCTTTACCGCTGCACCATCTCTGATCATATTGTGCTGTTATTGCCTGTCAGTGTGATCAGTAGCCTTTACCTTTTCTTCAAGAAGAGCCTTGGAGAAAAATGGAGTGGGTATTTTGGTAAATGAGTATCTTTTTCAAATTGATCCTTCTTTTTATGATGAAAATCTAATCAATCCTATACATTTTTAGGATGGAAGTCATGGAGGATCATTTCAGCTTCTTTGACTAAGTATCACTATTGTGAAGAACCCTGGCATATAAGACCACTGAAGTTTTATGTTTCATTAAGTTAGGTGCTAAAACTAAACCAATGGATATATAAACATCACTTTCTTTCCTTCTTTTTCTCCTCCACTCCCTTCACATTTGCTTTCGCCTTTCTTTCCTTCCTTCCTATTTTTAATTAGGTCTAATCATTGTCATCATAATTATAATAATGGTAACTAATATTTTTTGTGTTGTTAATGTCAGGTTTAATTCTTTTGGTTAGGTACTGTTATCATTACTATTTTACAGATGAGGGAAATAAAGTATAGAGATTAAATAACTTGTTAAAATTACACAATGACTGATAGAAATTTGTCAGTGCTTTTGTATTGGATGATAAAATTTTACAATGACACACTTTTGATATTAATTCCACAGATCAGCTCAACAATTTTATGGTACCTGTGTCAGTATAGCCTTTCTAATCATGAGTGAGTACTTGCTCAGTTACTTAGTAGTGTCCAGTTCTTTCTGACCTCATAGGCTGTAACCCACCAGCATCCTCTCTTCATGGAATCTTTTAGATGAGCATATTGGAATAAGTTGCCATTTCCTCCTATAAGGGCTCTTATTGACCCAGGGATCTGGATTCTTTACTACTGAGCCACCTGGGAAGCCCCTCCCTAATCATGATTCTGTTTCTATGCATGAGCTCACTTGTGTCTGACTCTTTGTGACCCCGTGAACTGTGTAGCCCATCAGGCTCCTCTGTCTGTGGAATTCTCCAGGCAAGAATACTGGAGTGCATTGCCATTTCCACTTTTGGAGGGATCTTTCCAATGCAGGGATCAAATCTGAGGTTCCTGCATTGGCAGGCAGATTCTTTACCGCTGCACCATCTCTGATCATATTGTGCTGTTATTGCCTGTCAGTGTGATCAGTAGCCTTTACCTTTTCTTCAAGAAGAGCCTTGGAGAAAAATGGAGTGGGTATTTTGGTAAATGAGTATCTTTTTCAAATTGATCCTTCTTTTTATGATGAAAATCTAATCAATCCTATACATTTTTAGGATGGAAGTCATGGAGGATCATTTCAGCTTCTTTGACTAAGTATCACTATTGTGAAGAACCCTGGCATATAAGACCACTGAAGTTTTATGTTTCATTAAGTTAGGTGCTAAAACTAAACCAATGGATATATAAACATCACTTTCTTTCCTTCTTTTTCTCCTCCACTCCCTTCACATTTGCTTTCGCCTTTCTTTCCTTCCTTCCTATTTTTAATTAGGTCTAATCATTGTCATCATAATTATAATAATGGTAACTAATATTTTTTGTGTTGTTAATGTCAGGTTTAATTCTTTTGGTTAGGTACTGTTATCATTACTATTTTACAGATGAGGGAAATAAAGTATAGAGATTAAATAACTTGTTAAAATTACACAGTTAGTGAGTGATCAGCCCAGTATTCCATCCAGATAGTCTGGCTCCTAAACTGAACCGCTAATATTTCTGAAAAATCATTATTTTCTTGTCATGTATAGCAGCGTCCTCAGCTACCCTCCCTATATTTGGAATAAACATTATTTTAGTAGTGCAATTTACTTCAAAAGATTTTTTTCCTAACAAAACGATTTTTAAAGTAACAGGTGTGAAAAACATTTTTCTTTGTTTGTGGGAATCTCTGTGGATTGCAGATTAAAATTTTAATGTCATAGAATTCAGAACAGTCTCTCTTGTTAATTAGCCAATGCTGATGTGCTAGAACCATGCAACATTTTGAGATATGACTGTGAACTTCCAAAGATCATGGTTAATTACCAATACATTCCCTGTTTGTAATAGATACTTTGTGATATTGCCTTTCTGATATTCTGTGATTCTCTTTCAAATGTTTTCATTAAAAAAAAGGCAGAACTAAGGAATTCCCTAGCATTCCAGTGGTTAGGTTCTGTGCTTTCATTGCCAAGGGCACGGGTTCAGACCCTGGTCTGGGAAACTAAGATCCTGTGAGCCACACAACCAAAACAAAACAAAACAGTCCTAGAATTCCTAGAGAGAATCCAGATGTGTCTCCATCCTAGAGGGAGCCAGAGTATGAGGCTGTCTCATAAGCATTAGTGTATACAGCTTTCTCTGCTTCTATCTGTCCAGTAGAAATATCCTCCCAACCTTTTTGCATTTTTGTCATATTTCCCACAGCTGATATGACACAATCTGGAATAGAACCCTATAAATAAATAGTGTTCCACGGGAATGCTTTTGTTTTATTGTAACAATGACAACATGCATTTGTTCTGGAGTCATTTTAATAAATTAAATAAGTCCTCATAAATAAATTACTTCTACATTTTTAAAGAGTCCCAAGTATCTCCTGCCTCTTCTAACTTTCTTAAATTAAGCAATACCAAAGTTGATAATGGTCTTTCATGAGTTTCATCCAGAACTCTATTTTTATTTTTTTCTCAGAAAACCACAGTGTAGCTTTATGTATGTTTTACTTTTTAAAAAGCTTATTTTTATTAATTTGTTTTTTTTTAATTTTACTTTTATAGAATTTTGTTGTTTGCCATACGTAAACCCAAATCAACCAAAGGTATACACATGTCCCCTCCCACTTGAACTTGCCTCCCATCTCCTTCCCCATCCCACCCCTCAGGGTTGTTACATAGCTCCTGTGTAAGTTCCCTTAGTCTTACAAGCAGACAGAACTCTATTTAAAATAATTTTTTTCCTTTTCCCCATCATACGTTTTTTTATTTGTATTTGTTTTCATCCATCTTTTTTATTCTTTGGCCTGTGTGGGCCTCCCATTGCAGTGGCCTGTCTCACTGCAGAGCACCAGCTCTGGGTGCACACGCTCCAGAGTGCTGGCTTATAATTGGACACACCCGTCAGCTGCTCTGCAGCACGTGGGATCTTCCCAGGTCAGGGATCGAACTGGTGCCCCTTGCACTGCAAGGTGGACTCTTTACCCACTGGATCACCAGGGAAGCCCCAGAACTCTATTTTTAGACAATATTTTGTCATTTCTTTACTGGGGTTTATTCATTCAGCAACTACATTTTCATAGTTTTTGGCCTTTAAACCAGAAGAAATAAAATGTCCAAAACTGAAGTGCTCATTCTCCCTGTTGTCTTGCCCATCTCAGTTGATGGCAGCTGAATCTTGTCTCTCACAATTTCCATCTAGCTCATTAGCTAATTCTGCTGCCTCCAAGCTTCAAGCTTTATCCAGAATTTGACCACTTCTGTCTTTTCCACTGCTACCTTGAACTATGTCAACCAACATACCTTGCTTGATTTAAGTTAGTAAACTCTTTTTTTTTTTTTTTTAAGATTTATTTATTTATTTACTTTGGGCGGGGGTCGGGTTGGGAAGGGAGGGGAGTGGGCGGGCCACTTCTATTGGTCTTTCATTTCTCCATTTTCATTCGTCTTCGTTCTTTGGCTCCTGTGGGCCTCCCATCGCGGTGGCGTCTGTCGCTGCAGAGCACCGGCTCTGGGCGCATGCGCTCTGGCTCGGTGATTGGACACATCAGTCCAGCCGCTCCACTGGCACGTAGGATCTTCCCAGGCCAGGGCTCGAACTGGCGCCCCTTGCACTGCAAGGCGGTGTCCATACCCACTGGACCACCAGGGGAAGCCCAGTTAGTAAACTCTTAAATGGTGTTCCTACTTCTACTGTTCTCACCTTAGTCTCTTCTCTACCCACCAACAGAATTATATGTTTATAACATAAACCATAGCATGTCATTCTTTTGATCAAAACCTCCAGTGGATTCAGGCACAATTTAGTATAAAATCCATCATTCTTGGCAAGGAGTCATATATAGGCTTGGCCCTGGTTATGTTTTTAGTCAAGCTTCCATTTTGGTATTACTGCATAACAAACAGCTTCCAAAATCTCTGTAGCTCAATAATTGCTGTTGGTTTTTCTCCTTCCCAGATCTTCACAGAGGCAGTTCTTTTGCAGGCTGTAGGGTAGATTTGGCTCTAAGGGTCCCTCACTCAGAGACCAGTGGCTCTCCAGGGCCTGAACATTTTATGCAAGATGTAAGGAGCACTGGAGGCCACAGCAAACCTTAAACCTTTCAAAGTCCCAGCTTAAGGCTTGCTGGCTAACATTTCTTTATCTTTTTAGTTGTTCTCATTAGCTGTTTCAATTAACATACCTGTACAGTCAATCTTAAAATCAAATAGTGTGAGTCTTCCTCCATTGTTCATTTTCAGAATGTTTGAGCCATTCTAGTTCTTTTGCCTTTTTTAATATGCATTTGTATGATTTTTTTGATAGAAATTACATTGAGTTCATGGAACAGTTAGGAGAGAAATGACATCTTTATTTTGTACTAAAGTGTTATGTACTAAAATATCAACTCCATGACAAAGATCTCCAGTTTCTTTCTTTTAGGTTTTGTTATTTTCGGCTTACAGATTCTATTTTCATTTGGTTAGATTTATATATCAGTGTTTTGCTTTCTTGGGAGTGATTGTAAATGTTAGTTTCTAGTTTTCAACTATTTAGGAGATTATTTCTTAAAATTTTGCTGTACGCTTTAGGATTTAAATATGTATACATATATTTAGTGATCACTAAATATGTACATAGAAATACACATGTACATGTATGTGAATATGTATGTATATACACATATATATGTGTATATGTATATGCACATGTATATGGTGATCACACAATAAGGCCATTTATTTTTTCTTTTAAATTTAGTCAAATAGCATTTCTGATCAAGAACCCACTGGACCACCAGGGGAAGCCCAGTTAGTAAACTCTTAAATGGTGTTCCTACTTCTACTGTTCTCACCTTAGTCTCTTCTCTACCCACCAACAGAATTATATGTTTATAACATAAACCATAGCATGTCATTCTTTTGATCAAAACCTCCAGTGGATTCAGGCACAATTTAGTATAAAATCCATCATTCTTGGCAAGGAGTCATATATAGGCTTGGCCCTGGTTATGTTTTTAGTCAAGCTTCCATTTTGGTATTACTGCATAACAAACAGCTTCCAAAATCTCTGTAGCTCAATAATTGCTGTTGGTTTTTCTCCTTCCCAGATCTTCACAGAGGCAGTTCTTTTGCAGGCTGTAGGGTAGATTTGGCTCTAAGGGTCCCTCACTCAGAGACCAGTGGCTCTCCAGGGCCTGAACATTTTATGCAAGATGTAAGGAGCACTGGAGGCCACAGCAAACCTTAAACCTTTCAAAGTCCCAGCTTAAGGCTTGCTGGCTAACATTTCTTTATCTTTTTAGTTGTTCTCATTAGCTGTTTCAATTAACATACCTGTACAGTCAATCTTAAAATCAAATAGTGTGAGTCTTCCTCCATTGTTCATTTTCAGAATGTTTGAGCCATTCTAGTTCTTTTGCCTTTTTTAATATGCATTTGTATGATTTTTTTGATAGAAATTACATTGAGTTCATGGAACAGTTAGGAGAGAAATGACATCTTTATTTTGTACTAAAGTGTTATGTACTAAAATATCAACTCCATGACAAAGATCTCCAGTTTCTTTCTTTTAGGTTTTGTTATTTTCGGCTTACAGATTCTATTTTCATTTGGTTAGATTTATATATCAGTGTTTTGCTTTCTTGGGAGTGATTGTAAATGTTAGTTTCTAGTTTTCAACTATTTAGGAGATTATTTCTTAAAATTTTGCTGTACGCTTTAGGATTTAAATATGTATACATATATTTAGTGATCACTAAATATGTACATAGAAATACACATGTACATGTATGTGAATATGTATGTATATACACATATATATGTGTATATGTATATGCACATGTATATGGTGATCACACAATAAGGCCATTTATTTTTTCTTTTAAATTTAGTCAAATAGCATTTCTGATCAAGAACCTGTAGCTATATTTGTTCTTTGGACATTTTCAAAGAAGGTATAATTCTGCCTATAGGTTATAAAATTGAACCTGATCATTTTTGACTCTGACATGATCACTTATATTAGAAAATCCATTGTAGTCTTTAAATGGTCTTATTTTTTCTAAACAACTATAAAACAGTGAAAGTGATAGTTTCAAATACCTAATTAAAATTAGTTTTGTTTTGTATATCAATTTATTTTGTGCAGCATTGCTTTGCTTCCTACCAGACTTCTTTTTCATGCAATCATAATACCTGTAGTTCAACCAGTGAGTATCATTTGGTTTGCACATGTTTCTTTCAGCACTTGTATTTGAAATTTGTCTTCACTTTTCTCTCAAAGTCTCTTTCATTTACCTAGGAGTTCATGGTATTATATTTATTATAAAAATTTGCACTTTAAATATTTTTCTCTTTGCATTTAATGCTTTTTCTCTTGCCTTTCTGATTGCTAAGTTTTCCTGTCTTTTTATGTAGAGGCAACCATTTGCTTCTTTATTTTTGAAAATTTATTTTAAAAATAAATTTTTATTTAAAAAATGTATACTCACAGTTCTGTCTGTGGTCACTCACAAAAATATAACTGATTTTACATTCTTCTGAATCTACATGTGAAGACATTCCTACAACACATTTATTCAACCATCTTTTTCTTTTTCTACTATCATTTTTTCTCTGTCTCTTGGTCATAGTTAACTTAATCTGTAAATATGAATATATATTATTATTACCAACCTAATATTTTACCTTACACATATTATCTTTTAAAATAATTATTTTAGGGCTTCCCTGGTGGTCCAGTGGGTAAGGACACCGCCTTGCAGTGCAAGGGGCACCGGTTTGATCCCTGGCCTGGGAAGATCCCACATGCCGCGGAGCGGCTGGACCGATGCGTCCAATTGCCGAGCGGGAGCTCTGGAGCGCACGCGGCCAGAGCCGGTGCTCTGCGACAACAGAGGCCACGGCAATGGGAGGCCCACACGGGCCAAAGAACAAAGATTGATGAAAATAAATAAATGAAAGACCAATAGAAGCGGCCCGCTTGCCCCCCCCCCCCCAAAAAAAAGAAAAAATAAATAATTTTTACATTTTCATTTATTGTGTAACCATTTTAACTATAGTAACCCAACTATTTCAAATAACTTCATGACTAAGACATTATTATTCACCATCAACCCTTTGTAAAATGAATTTCTAACTATTCAATCCTTTATTTTGATTCATCCCTTAATAGATAGAAGTACATGTTTGATGTAATTTATTTTAAAAATGTACATATCTGGTGTGTTTATAAAGTTAAGTGGCTTTTTTTTCCTATTTGCTTCACACAATTAATCTCTCACTGAATATATCTTCTTTATAGCTTTATAGACAACAACTTTATTACCTTCTAAAGCATTATAAAAGGAGACATTTACGACGTCTAGAGTGAGATTAACCTAGTTGGCTTTTCTGTCTGGCTATCTTTTGTGTGTGTGTGTGTGTGTGTGTGTGTGTGTGTGTCTAGCATATGTGTTTGAAATAGCCTTGTTTACTGCTAAGGAACTGAAGCAAGAAAATAAAAAGCCTTCATTCTTTTTAATTCTTGTAAATATTTACAAAAATTTTGCTAGAATTTGTCTTATAATAGGTTATTTCCTGTCATCAGTTTTGCCTGGTTAGTGGAGAGCATTTCTCATCTGGCCTTTCCTTTTCTTCCTAAGAAAGTTTTATTGTTGTTGTTTATAATAGCTTATAATAACTTCAATCACTGTATTTTATTAACATTAGGGGTCTTCCCTCAGACTCAGTAATACCTCACAGGTTGGTACTTGGCTCTCCTTTTTTCATATCTCTCATCTTCTCTCCGTGTAATTCTCTCCTTTCACCCTTGTCTTCTCTGTCCTAGGAGGACTTTATAAACTTTACGTTCACATTATATTTGATTCTTCACATAGTTTCTAGGTTTTGGTTCCTCTCATGAAGACTTTAATAATTGAGTGTACTTTTATTTGCTTGTGGAAATTCTTTATGACACCCATCTCTTTTTTCCCATCTCTATTTCAGTCCTTTTATCTAGCCAGGAATGGGAGGCCCACACGGGCCAAAGAACAAAGATTGATGAAAATAAATAAATGAAAGACCAATAGAAGCGCCCGCTTGCCCCAAAAAAGAAAAATAAATAATTTTTACATTTTCATTTATTGTGTAACCATTTTAACTATAGTAACCCAACTATTTCAAATAACTTCATGACTAAGACATTATTATTCACCATCAACCCTTTGTAAAATGAATTTCTAACTATTCAATCCTTTATTTTGATTCATCCCTTAATAGATAGAAGTACATGTTTGATGTAATTTATTTTAAAAATGTACATATCTGGTGTGTTTATAAAGTTAAGTGGCTTTTTTTTCCTATTTGCTTCACACAATTAATCTCTCACTGAATATATCTTCTTTATAGCTTTATAGACAACAACTTTATTACCTTCTAAAGCATTATAAAAGGAGACATTTACGACGTCTAGAGTGAGATTAACCTAGTTGGCTTTTCTGTCTGGCTATCTTTTGTGTGTGTGTGTGTGTGTGTGTGTGTGTGTGTCTAGCATATGTGTTTGAAATAGCCTTGTTTACTGCTAAGGAACTGAAGCAAGAAAATAAAAAGCCTTCATTCTTTTTAATTCTTGTAAATATTTACAAAAATTTTGCTAGAATTTGTCTTATAATAGGTTATTTCCTGTCATCAGTTTTGCCTGGTTAGTGGAGAGCATTTCTCATCTGGCCTTTCCTTTTCTTCCTAAGAAAGTTTTATTGTTGTTGTTTATAATAGCTTATAATAACTTCAATCACTGTATTTTATTAACATTAGGGGTCTTCCCTCAGACTCAGTAATACCTCACAGGTTGGTACTTGGCTCTCCTTTTTTCATATCTCTCATCTTCTCTCCGTGTAATTCTCTC
Source organism: Tragulus kanchil (assembly GCA_022376925.1). Lineage (NCBI taxonomy): Eukaryota > Metazoa > Chordata > Mammalia > Artiodactyla > Tragulidae > Tragulus > Tragulus kanchil. The sequence continues at coordinate 156,426,108 of JAIOJX010000025.1, read as the reverse complement.
CTTTCACCCTTGTCTTCTCTGTCCTAGGAGGACTTTATAAACTTTACGTTCACATTATATTTGATTCTTCACATAGTTTCTAGGTTTTGGTTCCTCTCATGAAGACTTTAATAATTGAGTGTACTTTTATTTGCTTGTGGAAATTCTTTATGACACCCATCTCTTTTTTCCCATCTCTATTTCAGTCCTTTGTATCTGAGCCAGTGATCTCTTCTTTACTCTGTATTTTTCTGTATAAACATTTTCTCTTATTTTGGAAGGCATGCTTTCCTTTCCCTTAAATTTAAAAACAAAAACTATTTCTCTGGGCTTTATAACAATTTTCAAGAGTAATCTTGTTGGTCTGAACCCTTACCTTATTTTCAGTCCTTGGTAGATTGTTTTTTTTGCACACTCATTCGTCTTCTTTTAAAAAATAGATTCTCTCCCAATTTAAAGTTATGATAAAACAGTGACTACATTTCTCTATGCTGTACAATATATTCTTGTTGTTTATTTTATACATAGTAATTGGTGCCTCTTAATATCATCCCATATCTTTTTTCTCACAGTATTTTATATAATGATTTAGTTATATATTTGGTTGTGCTGGGTCTTTGTTGTTGCACATGCGCTTTCTCTAGTTGCAGCCAGGTGTGCAGGCTTCTCATTGCAGTGGCTTCTCTTGTTGTGGTGCACAGGTTCTAGACACACAGGCTTCAGTAGTTGGAGCACAGGAGCTTATTAGTCAAGACTCGACGGACCTGGAGTGTGGAGGCTCCAATAGTTGTGTGTGGGCTCAGCAGTTGCAGCTCATGGACTTTAGTTGTCTGCTACATGTGAAATAACCCCAGAGCAGGGATTGAACCTGCGTCCCCTGCATAGGCAGTTAGATTCTACTCCACTGTACCACTAGGGAAGTCCCATTCATTTTATTTTTTTAGATTTCATATATAAGTGATCACATGTAGTATTTGTCTTTTTCTGCGTATACGCCTTCTTAATTGTCTATGAATGAGGAAAGATTTATACAGACTTGGTGTTTGTCACAACTGAGGGTTTGTAGCTATTTCAAGATAGCCTGCTGCCTAGGTGAAGGTGCATAATCTTCTCTCCGTGTAATTCTCTCCTTTCACCCTTGTCTTCTCTGTCCTAGGAGGACTTTATAAACTTTACGTTCACATTATATTTGATTCTTCACATAGTTTCTAGGTTTTGGTTCCTCTCATGAAGACTTTAATAATTGAGTGTACTTTTATTTGCTTGTGGAAATTCTTTATGACACCCATCTCTTTTTTCCCATCTCTATTTCAGTCCTTTGTATCTGAGCCAGTGATCTCTTCTTTACTCTGTATTTTTCTGTATAAACATTTTCTCTTATTTTGGAAGGCATGCTTTCCTTTCCCTTAATTAAATACAAAAAACTATTTCTCTGGGCTTTATAACAATTTTCAAGAGTAATCTTGTTGGTCTGAACCCTTACCTTATTTTCAGTCCTTGGTAGATTGTTTTTTTTGCACACTCATTCGTCTTCTTTTAAAAAATAGATTCTCTCCCAATTTAAAGTTATGATAAAACAGTGACTACATTTCTCTATGCTGTACAATATATTCTTGTTGTTTATTTTATACATAGTAATTGGTGCCTCTTAATATCATCCCATATCTTTTTTCTCACAGTATTTTATATAATGATTTAGTTATATATTTGGTTGTGCTGGGTCTTTGTTGTTGCACATGCGCTTTCTCTAGTTGCAGCCAGGTGTGCAGGCTTCTCATTGCAGTGGCTTCTCTTGTTGTGGTGCACAGGTTCTAGACACACAGGCTTCAGTAGTTGGAGCACAGGAGCTTATTAGTCAAGACTCGACGGACCTGGAGTGTGGAGGCTCCAATAGTTGTGTGTGGGCTCAGCAGTTGCAGCTCATGGACTTTAGTTGTCTGCTACATGTGAAATAACCCCAGAGCAGGGATTGAACCTGCGTCCCCTGCATAGGCAGTTAGATTCTACTCCACTGTACCACTAGGGAAGTCCCATTCATTTTATTTTTTTAGATTTCATATATAAGTGATCACATGTAGTATTTGTCTTTTTCTGCGTATACGCCTTCTTAATTGTCTATGAATGAGGAAAGATTTATACAGACTTGGTGTTTGTCACAACTGAGGGTTTGTAGCTATTTCAAGATAGCCTGCTGCCTAGGTGAAGGTGCATAACTTCTAGGCTGATTTCTTTTGCCCATCAATGATTCAGCATTTGCAGATTTCCAGTACTGAGATATACAACCTTCCTAATTCCCACTGTATAATTCTCTGAACTTGTGAGAAAGTGAAGTGTGCTATATCCCTCGGCCTGCAGCACGCACTGCTCTAAATCCTCCCCAGCCTCTCCCCTGGACTTCTGTGCTCTCCATTTGGGCACTACAACTTTCAGATTGGTGCCACCTCTTGCTTTCCCCCACCTCTGGCCAATAATGCCGGGAATGCAGTCCCTGATTGTGTGTAAAAGAGACAGTGAAGAAACATGGAAAGGAAGAGAGATATGACATGGAATGTCCCACTAGTATAATTTTGATATTATCAAGTAATGACTTTTTGTTTTCTAGTTTGGAACAGAGACCCAGTATCTGAGTTGTGATTAGATGGTAGTTGGAGAGTGATGATGGGGTTTTGGGTAGAAGACATGAACTGGTCATAGCTTCCTTCAGCCTAACTTCAGGAGAGACTGTCTCCAGTTCTCTTGATCCTGTAAAACATGCTTAGACTGTTTATTGTGTTTCTCAATCTTGGTACACTAACCTTGTAACAGAAATTTATCCCAACCTCTGGATTAGTATCTTCTTTTCTTACATTTCATTGATGTAATGAATATTCTTCATTATGCTTTCTTATGTATTTTACTGGAAGTTTGGTATGTAGCACTTAAGGAAATGCAATTTTTGTTCGGATATCTACAAAAGTTTCAAACAATTTTTCTATTTCTAAACTGAGACTTTATTTTCTAAGAGCTTCTAGGTTCAGTTCATCTGCCTGGCAGAGATTAATATCATTTTCTCTTTAAGAAGTTCACACACACAGAAATAGTTCACGCTTGATTTATAGCATGAATTTACATCTGCCAGTCCTGGGTTTACCTATACATCCGATACTTAGTTTCTGCTTGCCCTTTCTCAAGGGCAAAGGGGCTGACTCCACACTGACTTTGCCAAATTTGATCTTAGAGTTAGCTCCCACTGGAAGCTTGGCACTAGCTAATTCAATCATGTCTTACATCCCGCTTCACTTGCTTGTTGCCCCAAATGTAATCTCCTCTGTTATCTCTTTTATTTGTCTCTCGTATTACATGATGCTCTGATGCTTTATCTTTCCATGTGACTATCCAACCTTCCTAATTCCCACTGTATAATTCTCTGAACTTGTGAGAAAGTGAAGTGTGCTATATCCCTCGGCCTGCAGCACGCACTGCTCTAAATCCTCCCCAGCCTCTCCCCTGGACTTCTGTGCTCTCCATTTGGGCACTACAACTTTCAGATTGGTGCCACCTCTTGCTTTCCCCCACCTCTGGCCAATAATGCCGGGAATGCAGTCCCTGATTGTGTGTAAAAGAGACAGTGAAGAAACATGGAAAGGAAGAGAGATATGACATGGAATGTCCCACTAGTATAATTTTGATATTATCAAGTAATGACTTTTTGTTTTCTAGTTTGGAACAGAGACCCAGTATCTGAGTTGTGATTAGATGGTAGTTGGAGAGTGATGATGGGGTTTTGGGTAGAAGACATGAACTGGTCATAGCTTCCTTCAGCCTAACTTCAGGAGAGACTGTCTCCAGTTCTCTTGATCCTGTAAAACATGCTTAGACTGTTTATTGTGTTTCTCAATCTTGGTACACTAACCTTGTAACAGAAATTTATCCCAACCTCTGGATTAGTATCTTCTTTTCTTACATTTCATTGATGTAATGAATATTCTTCATTATGCTTTCTTATGTATTTTACTGGAAGTTTGGTATGTAGCACTTAAGGAAATGCAATTTTTGTTCGGATATCTACAAAAGTTTCAAACAATTTTTCTATTTCTAAACTGAGACTTTATTTTCTAAGAGCTTCTAGGTTCAGTTCATCTGCCTGGCAGAGATTAATATCATTTTCTCTTTAAGAAGTTCACACACACAGAAATAGTTCACGCTTGATTTATAGCATGAATTTACATCTGCCAGTCCTGGGTTTACCTATACATCCGATACTTAGTTTCTGCTTGCCCTTTCTCAAGGGCAAAGGGGCTGACTCCACACTGACTTTGCCAAATTTGATCTTAGAGTTAGCTCCCACTGGAAGCTTGGCACTAGCTAATTCAATCATGTCTTACATCCCCGCTTCACTTGCTTGTTGCCCCAAATGTAATCTCCTCTGTTATCTCTTTTATTTGTCTCTCTTCGTATTACATGATGCTCTGATGCTTTATCTTTCCATGTGACTATTCCCCTAATTGCTACACAGCTGTAGTTTCTAGAAGCATTGATTCTTATCAGAACATTCTCTTCTTTGTGCAACTACTTCACTGAGTGGTATGCGTTCTTAAACACACACACACTTGTGAGAGTTGCAGGAGACAGCACCCTAGATAGCTTTGAGAGACTTCCCCAAAGAAGCAGGGGCAAAGGTCAGCATATATGAGATTATTGGTGAAGAGGGAATATATGCAATCAATCTCATATTTTTCCAGAAGCTTTCTACTAGTCTCATAAAGCTTTTGCTAGTCGTGTGGAACTATCCTCACCATGAAGGATTTTAGTGCTTTTCCAAGTATGAGAAGATACAAGGATTAGGTTCATAAAATCAGCTCCTGAAAATATCTGCCTATAGGAAGACCTGTCCTGCCAGCTTTCCCCTGAGCACAGAGTGCCTCATTTTTGCTGTCCAACCTGGACTTCTTTCAGGGGGCATTGAAAATCAGCAGCTGTAGCAGCACAGGGTTTAATCCTTATAGGGGTAGACGGCAAATGTCAACTCGTAGTTGACACATAGAAAGATCCATCCACCTTAGCAGTTTCCATAATGAGGTATGAGCTTCGATAATCAGAGAAATGGGCCTGTTTCTCAGCATAAAGAGATGTTCAAGAAATATACAACAAAACTAAAACAGACCATATGATTCCTTCATACTCTTTTGTTCTGAATGTGTGTGTGTGTGTGTGTGCACGCTCAGTTCTGTCTGACTCTTTGCGATCCCACAGACTGCCAGACCCCTCTGTCCATGGAATTTTCAAGGTAATAATACTATAATGGATTTCCATTTTCTTCTCCAGGGGATCGTCCCAATCCAAGGTTTGAACTTGATTCTCTTGTGTCTCCTGTATTGGCAGGCAAATTCTGTCACTGAGGTACCCGGGAAGCATTCTGTTTTGGATGCTACGTTCTTATCTATTTCAGTCTCTTCTTGTTACACTAGTCAGTGTGCATTGTGGCATTGGCAACAGCCCTAAATTTCTCTGCTGTTTTTAAGCCCTGCTAAGGGCCCAAGTCTACCATTATTTGTGTGTTAACAGTTACAACAATAGTTAATTGGGCTGACTAAGGGAGTAGACTGACACTCCTACTTCCCCAACTTTGATTATAATTGGCACCTATTTTTTTTTAGTTGAAGTATAGTTGATTTATTAATAATATGTTAGTTTCAATATACTATTAGTGATTCGATACTCCATTTAAATTTATTACAAAATAATGGCCATATTTCTCCTGCTCTACAATATTTACTTGTTGCTTAGTTACTTTAAACACAATCAGTTATGTCTCTTAATGCTATACCCTGTCTTGTTACTCCCTCCTTCCCTCTTTGCACTGGTAACCACTAGTTTCTTCTCTATACCTGTAAGTCTGTTTCTGTCTTATTATATACATTCATTTGATTTTGCTTCTTATGTCACCTTACTCTAAAGCATCTGTTTGACACTGTAATTTATAATACATACATATTAGAGTTTTTCAGTCATTTCTAGCACAAAAGTCCTAAAACCCTTGGAATTTTTCAAACGAAGATAACAATAACTATATCTTTTGTTATGTTACTTAATAAGGTAAAATTTGGGAAAATACCTAAAAATAGGGGCTGGTTGATAGTGGAGCCAGTCAGATCATTAGAAGGCTCACAGCCTCTGGGAGGCAGGGGAGAGGGTCTGGAGGTTGAATCAATTATCAATGGACAGTCATTTAATCAAATCTTATCTGTGTATTGAAGCCCTCATAAAAGCCAAAAGGAAGAGTTTCAGTGAGCTTCCACTTGTTAGACACATGCAAGAGTGGGCCAAGTGGTGCCCTGCAAGGTGTGTGGAAGCTCAGTGCCTCATCTCCATGTGTTGCTCTGTGCATCTCTTCAACCTAGCTGTTCCTGAATTTTCTCCTTTTATGGTTAACTGGTGATCTAGTCAGTATAATGTTTCTTTGGACCATAGAGTTCTGTGAACTATTCTAGCAAGCTAATTGAAAGGGGGATCATGGAAATCTGATTTATAGCTAATTTGTCAGAAATATAGGTGACAACCTGGACATGTGACTGGTGTCTGAAATTCAAGGAAGAAGCTCATTGGACCTGCAGTCTATAGCTTGTCAGTCAGATACAGTGATAATCTGGGCTTTTGATTGGTGCTTGAAGAGGGGGAGGTTTTATAGGACTAAACCATTAATCAATGAGATTTGGTGCTGTCTCCAGGCGGATAGTATCAGAATTGAGTTAAATTGTAGGACGTCCAGATGATATCAGAGCATTGCTTGCTTGTTGGTTTGGTGGAAAAACCCCCACCTTTACACACTTGAGTTGGTGACCAGAACCTTTTTAACTAGGCTTTGCATTCTCCATCTTATTTGGAATCTAATGGCTGAATGCTGATTATCTGGCACTTAGTAAGGACAAATATTGATCTGACTTCCTACACCTCACTTGGACATTTTCATCCTGGCTGAAATGGATTTCTCCATTAATTTGATAGTTAATCACCCCCTCCTTCTTGAAACTTGATTTTCTAGCTTCTGTGACACTGCATTCTCATGGTATACCACTGCCAGTAGGAGTGTTTTTTCCATGTCTCTTTCCTTAAACATTGGTGGTTCTTAGGGTTTGGGGAATGATAATCATGTCTCTTGCCAATATGGCTTCTAAACCAAAGGAGAAATAGACACAAGATGCAGATAGAGGTCAGCATACTAGTTTTATTACAATAATGCTGAATTGAAGAATTCAGTCTGAGACCACAATTGGATGACTCAGACTTTTGACAGAATTGGATGGTCTTTTTCACCCAGTTGCAGGCAGTGAGGCAGAAAACCTTTAGACATCCCCTCTCAGGGAAGAGCCTGCTTTGGTAGATTCCTGGCATAGAAATAAGAATAGGAGCCCATGTGATAGGCCATCTAGTCTGTAATTGAAGAAGATAGGACCCTGGGTCACACTTGTGTAAAAACATGTTTCTGTTTTACAAATCTAAGAAATCACTCTTCTTTCCTTAAAGACCTGAGTGTTTGAGAAATATATTTTTTACTTAGTAGGCTGTCCAGCCTGATATGCAGATGTTCTCCCAATATCCACTAACTCCTCTTCTTGTTCCACTAAGAATAAGTCATCGATTCTTCATATGTTGTTAATAATGATGGTGGCCCCAACCCTAACTTCTCATGTCTACCTAAGCCTTTATTACTGCTCCTTTAGTTGTTTGATGCTTATTTAGTTCCCATTCTAGACTTTAAAAAAGAGTGATTACAAATATTCATTCTATAGGAATTCTTTTAGGCTTAGAAAACAGATACCTTTTGAGAATATTTCCTGAACTTAGGAGGCATTCTCTAAAGTTATACTTTATACTCCTCCTTTGTTTCTGCATTTCTTCACTTCCCTATTTATCACTCTATCACTCTGCCCTTTGGAAATCAGGAAAGGTCTAGGAGACAGATGAAACCTCTTTCCTACACAAGACACCAAGAAACAGGGTTCATGGAAAGAATCTATATCGAGGCATCCCCACAGAGTCATGCTTGGTTTCATCTGTTTTTTGGCCAAGAAATCCACTAGAATATTGACATACATGCTGAACCATTTACTGATTTCTTCACTATTTATTCAACAGTACTTATTGAGAATCATCTGTGTCTGAGAACCAGGTTTTCAAAATGAGTAATACTGTTTACTTGACTTTGAGACACCAAATGTCTAGTGAATAAAAGTAGAAACAGAAGTGACAGAATGAATGATTTAATGTGTGAATTATCACTGTTACCAAACTCAGGTTTGACTGCTCACTGCTCAAAAGCCAATAATTGATGGAGAAATGTCAGTACAAAGGAAAGATGCTTTAATCAGAAAAGTTAGCAATCTAGGGAAAAGGTAGACTCATATGCCAAGATTACCTCTGAAGATTCATACAGCCGTGATTGTTTTTAAGGGGTAAAAAGAGGGAAGAATCTCAGTGAACTGCGGCAGGAGGTTTGTTTCTGCATCATTCTCCATTGCCTGAAGACTGCCTGATGTTGTCTTGCCCAAGTGATCGGCCTACAGGATTGCTCAGGAGGGTGTTGAGGGTGGAGAGTTAGTCATTTTTAAACTACTTAATCCTTCATTCTTTTATTTAGGAAGAGTCAAGAGGTTAGGCAAGACATGGTATGTGTTCAGGAGAGCATAAGTCAGGAGTTAAATTGCCTAGAAATCTCCTATAATTAGTTTTTTTTCAAGGTTAGAGAAGGACAGAAATGAGCAAACAGATAATGGGCAAAAGAACTGCTTTCAGCTCCGTACAAAGCTGGAGGAGGCAGTTGTCTTGGAATGAGAAGGAGAAAGTGAGACATTTTACCTTTGTCTTAGATCACCAATGGGGAGTTCTCCGGGTAGAGGGGGAGCCTAGAGAGAAGGATATGTGCTCAAGAACTGCAGTTATTTAGCCTGTCAGAGCATTGTTTATTTGTGGGTAGATAAACAATAGGATTTAATATAGAAATTGATAAACACTGAATGACTGGGTTTTTTTTTTTTTTTTTTTTCCAAGTAGAATGAGGTTCCTGGAGCAAAAGAGAGGATAATTGTTCTTATACAGAGAAACACTGCAAAATCAAGTGGGCTCAAGAGTTTGGTATTCATGCATTTGGATACTTGCTGTTCACATTATTTGTTTATAAAATTCTAATTTAAATCTACTTCAAGACCCAGATATTCCTTTGGTTGTGCATGTATTATTAAACTGGGACATCTTGACTTGAAGAATAATCTTGATTTGACCATATCTTTATTTGATTTTTCTCTCCTTCTTCAAGGATTTTATACTGATTGTGAGCAGCCAGACCCAAACCTCTGTGGCCAAGAACAAGGACTGGGTGAGTCAAGAGTGAAGGGACAAGAAATGTTAGATGATTCTATGGTCAAGCCAACAGCATGTTTGGCCTCACTGCCATGAAAGATTGCTGAATTCTTTAGAGTAGGGAAACTTGGGTGAATGAGTGCTCTTGTACTCAACTTTCCACACTGGAGATTTGTGTGGCCACTAGCCCTCACCTTTATAGATTGAGCACCCAGGAGCAGTGATTAAAACCTCTGAAGATTCATACAGCCGTGATTGTTTTAAGGGGTAAAAGAGGAAGAATCTCAGTGAACTGCGGCAGGAGGTTTGTTTCTGCATCATTCTCCATTGCCTGAAGACTGCCTGATGTTGTCTTGCCCAAGTGATCGCCTACAGGATTGCTCAGGAGGGTGTTGAGGGTGGAGAGTTAGTCATTTTTAAACTACTTAATCCTTCATTCTTTTATTTAGGAAGAGTCAAGAGGTTAGGCAAGACATGGTATGTGTTCAGGAGAGCATAAGTCAGGAGTTAAATTGCCTAGAAATCTCCTATAATTAGTTTTTTTTCAAGGTTAGAGAAGGACAGAAATGAGCAAACAGATAATGGGCAAAAGAACTGCTTTCAGCTCCGTACAAAGCTGGAGGAGGCAGTTGTCTTGGAATGAGAAGGAGAAAGTGAGACATTTTACCTTTGTCTTAGATCACCAATGGGGAGTTCTCCGGGTAGAGGGGGAGCCTAGAGAGAAGGATATGTGCTCAAGAACTGCAGTTATTTAGCCTGTCAGAGCATTGTTTATTTGTGGGTAGATAAACAATAGGATTTAATATAGAAATTGATAAACACTGAATGACTGGGTTTTTTTTTTTTTTTTTTTTTTCCAAGTAGAATGAGGTTCCTGGAGCAAAAGAGAGGATAATTGTTCTTATACAGAGAAACACTGCAAAATCAAGTGGGCTCAAGAGTTTGGTATTCATGCATTTGGATACTTGCTGTTCACATTATTTGTTTATAAAATTCTAATTTAAATCTACTTCAAGACCCAGATATTCCTTTGGTTGTGCATGTATTATTAAACTGGGACATCTTGACTTGAAGAATAATCTTGATTTGACCATATCTTTATTTGATTTTTCTCTCCTTCTTCAAGGATTTTATACTGATTGTGAGCAGCCAGACCCAAACCTCTGTGGCCAAGAACAAGGACTGGGTGAGTCAAGAGTGAAGGGACAAGAAATGTTAGATGATTCTATGGTCAAGCCAACAGCATGTTTGGCCTCACTGCCATGAAAGATTGCTGAATTCTTTAGAGTAGGGAAACTTGGGTGAATGAGTGCTCTTGTACTCAACTTTCCACACTGGAGATTTGTGTGGCCACTAGCCCTCACCCTGTTTTGGATAGATTGAGCACCCCAGGGAGCAGAGAAAGTTAGAACTTAGTGCTGTTTTGACTTTTTTTTGCAGGGTGAATTTGTTGTTGTTTAAATTTGTTTTTAAATATCTTTCTGTTCCTGAGATTCTTCTTCATTTTCCTATTCAGATGGAAATTCTCCACATATATATGTAGGTCTTAGGATGCTGATGAGGGAAAAAGAATGGAGAACTTACTTTTAAATGCTTTTTATTATAATTATTATAAAATATATGTAGTTAATATTTCTGGTAGTGAACGACTCACTAACACACATATGAACATTTTGCTCTTACAGTTGAGATAGGAATCTAATACGCCAGAGTATTCATGAGTTGCTTTTACCCTGGAAAATGTGCTGGTGCACTGCCTTGGTAATGTGAAAGCCAAACATTTCTATGTAAGGTATTTTCTAGTCCTTCCAACTCTAAGCACATTTTCATTTACCCTGTAAGATTGTAATGACACTTCATAATCCCCCTTTGTATCCATCAGCCACAGGTAAAAATCACTGTCAATAATCCATTGTAGCTTTCATTTAATAAATCACATAGTCTGGACCCTTTTACTCTTCCTTTTATTCAAGCAGTCATTATGTCTACCCACTAAGAAAAACTGATATAGAGAATGAGAAAGAAGGATCAAGGCACCAGAGTGCTTTATATGACATAGATTTTGGATATATACTTTTTAGGAAGTAGGATCCTGAAATATTTGTTGGAAGAATTATACATTTGCTAGTTCAATTTGTCTAGCAACCATAATCCTCAATTTATAACTGTCAGTTTTAATAAACTGAAGATAAACAGAGATAACTGAAGCCTAAAGGTTTTAACTTGCCCAAAACTCAATTGAATCGCTAGAGCCTGAATCCAGGTACTGTGGGTTCTCAATGGACATGCTACAAATAACTTATGAGTTTAATGGGGAAAAAAAATCAATTTTCTTGATTGACTTTGATTGGTAGAGGATAATTACCTAATGAAATCTACTTTTATTTTAATTCTCCTGACTCATTTAAGTGTACTTATGAGTACTATACTTAGTTCCAAAGATATGAAATCAGGTGGCTGTACTTCTGCTTTGTTCATACTAGTGTGGATTTTGCTTAAAGTACAAGGAAAATATGCATGAAGCTTTTCAGAGGAAGATTGTATTTGGAGGGGTATTTTGTCTTCAGATTTTTTTTTTAAATTTTTGACCCCATCATGCCTCTTATAGTTTTTTAATATTTATTTTCATCTATCTTTGTTCTTTGGCATGTGCAGGCCTCCCATTGCAGTGGCCTCTCTCACTGCAGAGCACTGGCTCTGGGCGCACGCGCTCCAGAGCGCTGACTTGTAATTGGACACACTGGTCCAGCTGCTCCACGGCACGTGGGATCTTCCCGGGCCAGGGATTGAACCAGTGCCCCTTGCACTGCAAGGTGGACTCTCTACCCACTGGACCACCAGGGAAGCCCTGTCTTCAGATTATTTAAATTGGACTTTGTTAAGTAGTTAGAACAAATGAAAACTTCCATATGCTATGCAAATTAGAAATCATGTAAAATGATACAGTAAGAGTGATTATTGCAACTCCCATAAAAAGAGAATATTGAAGAATAAAATAACAAAAGATGCTATGATTGGAAGCTTAGGTTCAAAGACCACTGATGATTCCTAGCTATGTGATATTGAAGTCATTTAAGCTCCCTCAGACTTAGTTTCCTCATGTGTAAATTGAGGACAACAATGAAAACAATATCATATACTTATTGTGAGTATTAAATCAGGTAATATAAAAAAAAGGCAATGTAGAAACGATAGGATCAAGGCACCAGAGTGCTTTATATGACTATTTGTTCGGAAGAATTAAAAAACATTTGCTAGTTCAATTTGTCTAGCAACCATAATCCTCAATTTATAACTGTCAGTTTTAATAAACTGAAGATAAACAGAGATAACTGAAGCCTAAAGGTTTTAACTTGCCCAAAACTCAATTGAATCGCTAGAGCCTGAATCCAGGTACTGTGGGTTCTCAATGGACATGCTACAAATAACTTTTGAGTTTAATGGGGAAAAAAAATCAATTTTCTTGATTGACTTTGATTGGTAGAGGATAATTACCTAATGAAATCTACTTTTATTTTAATTCTCCTGACTCATTTAAGTGTACTTATGAGTACTATACTTAGTTCCAAAGATATGAAATCAGGTGGCTGTACTTCTGCTTTGTTCATACTAGTGTGGATTTTGCTTAAAGTACAAGGAAAATATGCATGAAGCTTTTCAGAGGAAGATTGTATTTGGAGGGGTATTTTGTCTTCAGATTTTTTTTTTAAATTTTTGACCCCATCATGCCTCTTATAGTTTTTTAATATTTATTTTCATCCATCTTTATTCTTTGGCCTATGTGGGCCTCCCACTACAGTGGCCTCTCTCATTGCAGAGCACTAGCTCTGGACGCAAGTACTCCAGAGCACTGACTTGTAATTGGACACACTGGTCCAGCTGCTCCACGGCACGTGGGATCTTCCCTGGCCAGGGATTGAACTGGTACCCCTTGCACTGCAAGGCGGACTCTTTACCCACTGGACCACCAGGGAAGCCCTGTCTTCAGATTATTTAAATTGGACTTTGTTAAGTAGTTAGAACAAATGAAAACTTCCATATGCTATGCAAATTAGAAATCATGTAAAATGATACAGTAAGAGTGATTATTGCAACTCCCATAAAAAGAGAATATTGAAGAATAAAATAACAAAAGATGCTATGATTGGAAGCTTAGGTTCAAAGACCACTGATGATTCCTAGCTATGTGATATTGAAGTCATTTAAGCTCCCTCAGACTTAGTTTCCTCATGTGTAAATTGAGGACAACAATGAAAACAATATCATATACTTATTGTGAGTATTAAATCAGGTAATATATAAAAAGCATATAGAGAGTGCCTGACACAGAGTAAGCCCTCAATGTTAGGAATTATTGCATTCTTGAGAATGTGTATATGGATTGCTATTTGCCTTAACTGGACCATGAGTGACTTCAACCAATAAGAACTTATTAATGAGCCATTTGTTTATACCAGTAATGCTCAATCAATTAAACTGAGGTGATAGTTTATATTGTATAAGTACATTTATAGGCTGAATTACCATGGTGGGTAGCTTATGATACATTAAAAAATATATATAAAGTTCTATGAATGGATGAGTCTATGACAAGGCCAGAAAAAATTGAATTGATATGTGCATAATGGGAAATTAGAATGACTTTGAGAAAATGCAGTTTATCTCATGTCAAACTTTTGCCAGGTTCAGGCTATTTCTTCAGCTTTAACAATTTTGCTCTATGTTTCCTCTGGACAGGTAGGCATTCTGATTATAATGCCTACTTTTGGCTTAGATAATGATGATAATTTACAGGCCTAAAATCTTCTCTGAACTTTCTCTCTAAAATATGCTCCCAGTACTTCTGATACTGGCAGTTTATCAACAATCTATAAAAAATATAATAGATTGGTTTGGGTGTTAAATTCCTTAATTTAAAATGAATTAGAGATGACTGTATCAAAGAAGACCACAGTGCTCCATATTTTGTGAATTGGTGATCAGCTCACTTTAAAACGTCAGATTTATTTTTAAATTCTCCATATACTATCTGCTATTCATTAGTATTTACAAATGGTTACTAAATAAATTTTTAAATGCATGAAAAAACCCAAAAGACTTCATATGCCACAAGTGTATTCTGGAAAAGCTGGCCAATTTTTCTGAAAACTCAGGCGACTAATAGAAAGTATTAAAAATAATAAACTTTTATAGAATTCTTGCTTTACTATATGTCTATGACTTTTCACTGGAATGCTTGTCACATGTAACTTACTAGAATCTTTGGATTTTCACGATTTCTTGTTAACCCTTAATTTTTATACAGACATATTGGAAAAAAAAAGCTATAGGTTCAAAGACCACTGATGATTCCTAGCTATGTGATATTGAAGTCATTTAAGCTCCCTCAGACTTAGTTTCCTCATGTGTAAATTGAGGACAACAATGAAAACAATATCATATACTTATTGTGAGTATTAAATCAGGTAATATATAAAAGCATATGAGAGTGCCTGACACAGAGTAAGCCCTCAATGTTAGGAATTATTGCATTCTTGAGAATGTGTATATGGATTGCTATTTGCCTTAACTGGACCATGAGTGACTTCAACCAATAAGAACTTATTAATGAGCCATTTGTTTATACCAGTAATGCTCAATCAATTAAACTGAGGTGATAGTTTATATTGTATAAGTACATTTATAGGCTGAATTACCATGGTGGGTAGCTTATGATACATTAAAAAATATATATAAAGTTCTATGAATGGATGAGTCTATGACAAGGCCAGAAAAAATTGAATTGATATGTGCATAATGGGAAATTAGAATGACTTTGAGAAAATGCAGTTTATCTCATGTCAAACTTTTGCCAGGTTCAGGCTATTTCTTCAGCTTTAACAATTTTGCTCTATGTTTCCTCTGGACAGGTAGGCATTCTGATTATAATGCCTACTTTTGGCTTAGATAATGATGATAATTTACAGGCCTAAAATCTTCTCTGAACTTTCTCTCTAAAATATGCTCCCAGTACTTCTGATACTGGCAGTTTATCAACAATCTATAAAAAATATAATAGATTGGTTTGGGTGTTAAATTCCTTAATTTAAAATGAATTAGAGATGACTGTATCAAAGAAGACCACAGTGCTCCATATTTTGTGAATTGGTGATCAGCTCACTTTAAAACGTCAGATTTATTTTTAAATTCTCCATATACTATCTGCTATTCATTAGTATTTACAAATGGTTACTAAATAAATTTTTAAATGCATGAAAAAACCCAAAAGACTTCATATGCCACAAGTGTATTCTGGAAAAGCTGGCCAATTTTTCTGAAAACTCAGGCGACTAATAGAAAGTATTAAAAATAATAAACTTTTATAGAATTCTTGCTTTACTATATGTCTATGACTTTTCACTGGAATGCTTGTCACATGTAACTTACTAGAATCTTTGGATTTTAGTCAGCATTCTGATTTTTCTCTTGTATTAGGAAGCTACCCTAACACTCAGATTTGTATGACTCCTGTTTACTTGAATGTCCTAGAATTAAGTTTATATAAACTGTGAATTTATAGCTCCTGGCCAGATTATTGGAAAGTGTCTGGAATGCAAAAATGAAGTGATCGCTGTGATAAAACTGAGATATCTATAGGAGTGAGAGTGGACTGGTCATTTGTAGGGCACCCTGGACATGGAATGTATATCATATGTCCTTTCGGTGTGAGCTTGAACACGTCTTTTCCAGGCCTCAATATTGTTGTGTCTGTGCATGTTTTAACTATTGTCATCTTATGGGTAGGGTGGGAATATGTTAATCTGGGAACTAGAGAAACTAAGAAACTATTTACACCATCTAAGCTAATGGTCCATAAACATTATTCTTGAAAGAAGACATGAAGATTAAGTTGTACCAAATGAAACTTGTAATGGAAAAAGCACCCTACTGAGTCAATTGTTTCTGTGTTCTTCAGAGACAGAACAGAAAAATGAAGACTTTTTCTTCTGTAAACTGTTTAATTGCATTCATAAAAGTTGTGTGAAATATTGACAACCTCAGTTTAAACAAACTGATCTACAAAAGAGATAGAAGCCTAAAGTATGAATGGAGAAACTTATTAAGGACTGTTACCTACTCTTAGGAAGTAGCAGGAATATTGTCTAGGTTTCTTTGGTAAATTTGTATGCATTTAAAGAGAAAAAGTACCTTTTTGCAGTTATATCTTTCCTGATGGCTCAGACAGTAAAGAACCTGCCTGCAATGCAGATGACTGAGGTTCAGTCCCTGCATTGGGAAGATCCCTTGGAGAAGGAAAGGGCAACCCACTCCAGCATTCTTGCCTAGAGAACCCCATGGACAGAGGAGCCATGGCAGATGGACAAAAAGAGGTTAGCCTTGCATTTTTTTTTTTGGAAGATCCCTTTTTTGGAAAAATAGAAAGTATTTTTAATAAAAAAAAACTTTTATAGAATTCTTGCTTTACTATATGTCTATGACTTTTCACTGGAATGCTTGTCACATGTAACTTACTAGAATCTTTGGATTTTAGTCAGCATTCTGATTTTTCTCTTGTATTAGGAAGCTACCCTAACACTCAGATTTGTATGACTCCTGTTTACTTGAATGTCCTAGAATTAAGTTTATATAAACTGTGAATTTATAGCTCCTGGCCAGATTATTGGAAAGTGTCTGGAATGCAAAAATGAAGTGATCGCTGTGATAAAACTGAGATATCTATAGGGAGTGAGAGTGGACTGGTCATTTGTAGGGCACCCTGGACATGGAATGTATATCATATGTCCTTTCGGTGTGAGCTTGAACACGTCTTTTCCAGGCCTCAATATTGTTGTGTCTGTGCATGTTTTAACTATTGTCATCTTATGGGTAGGGTGGGAATATGTTAATCTGGGAACTAGAGAAACTAAGAAACTATTTACACCATCTAAGCTAATGGTCCATAAACATTATTCTTGAAAGAAGACATGAAGATTAAGTTGTACCAAATGAAACTTGTAATGGAAAAAGCACCCTACTGAGTCAATTGTTTCTGTGTTCTTCAGAGACAGAACAGAAAAATGAAGACTTTTTCTTCTGTAAACTGTTTAATTGCATTCATAAAAGTTGTGTGAAATATTGACAACCTCAGTTTAAACAAACTGATCTACAAAAGAGATAGAAGCCTAAAGTATGAATGGAGAAACTTATTAAGGACTGTTACCTACTCTTAGGAAGTAGCAGGAATATTGTCTAGGTTTCTTTGGTAAATTTGTATGCATTTAAAGAGAAAAAGTACCTTTTTGCAGTTATATCTTTCCTGATGGCTCAGACAGTAAAGAACCTGCCTGCAATGCAGATGACTGAGGTTCAGTCCCTGCATTGGGAAGATCCCTTGGAGAAGGAAAGGGCAACCCACTCCAGCATTCTTGCCTAGAGAACCCCATGGACAGAGGAGCCAGGTGGGCTACAGTCCATGGGGTCACAAAGAGTCAGACACGACTGAGCAACTAACTACAAATGCCTTTCCAAGCAGTGCTTTAGATACACGCCATAAATTTGGTTTGTTGTGTCTTAATTTTTATTCATCTCAAAGTGTTTTCTAAATTCACTTGTGATTTCTTCTTTGACTTAATGTATTGGTTATTTATGTATATGCTACTTAATTTTCACTTATTTATAAATTTCCTTCATTTCTCTTTATTACTGATTCCTAGTTTCATTTCATGTCACTTTGAAAACATAATTGGAATTATTTCAATCTTTTAAAGTTTACTGAGACTTGTTTTATTGTCTAGCATATAGTTTATGGTAAAGAATGTTTCATGGTCACTTAAGGGGAATATGGATTCTGATGTCATAGGGTGGAGTGTTCCAACAATGTTTGTTAGATCAAGTTGGTTTATACTGTTGTTCATATCTTTTATTTCCTTGTTGATCTTGTCTTGTTTTATCCATTATTGAAAGTGTGATATTTATGTTTTCAACTATTAATGTTGTTATATTTTCCCCTTAAATTCTATCAGTTTTCACTTCATGAAGTTGGGGACTCTGGCATTAGGTAGCATGTATACTTATAATGATTACATCTTCTTGATGGTTTAACCGTGCTATCATTATAAAATATCCTTTTGATTTCTAAAGGACACTTTTGTTTTATTTTTTCTGATAGTAATACAATCACTTTCAATTATTGCCTGGGATTGCTTACTTGCAGCCTAAAGAACTTTATTTAGTATTTATTATATTAATAACTGAATCTGTAAGCGATTCAGTTTGTTTTGGTAATGTATTTATGCTATTTTTTGAAAGAGTTTTGCATGGTACAAATTCTTAGTTTCTTGGTTCACAGTTTTTTATTCCCTCCTATGAACACTTTGAAAATACCATGCCACTAACTTCTAGCCTTCATTGTTTCTGATGACGTCAGATTTTCATTTTGTGGTGGTTTCTTTGTTTTGTTTTTTCTCTTGGTGCTTTCAAATTTTCCTCTTGTGTCCTTAGCTTTCAGTATTTTTACTATGTTATGTGTGGGTGTGGATCACTTCATGTTTATTCTACTTGGAATTCACTAAGTTCCTAGTTTTTTTTTTAAATCATATTTGAATAGTTTTAAGTTATTATTGCTTCAAAACTGTTTGTCTGCTTTCCCTCTTTTCTGCTTCTGGCACTCTCCTCACATTTGCTGGTTTGTCTAATGTCATTTCACATTTCTCTGAGGCTCTGTTTATTTTCTTTATTCACTTTTCTGTTTGTGCTTCAGATTGCATCATCTCTATTGATCCATGTTCAAGTCTAGTGATTTTACTATTGAGTTTCTCTAATGCGTATATCATTTTCAAGTTGTTGTACTTTGCAATCCCAGAATTTCAATTTGGTGCTTTCATTTATTATTTATATTGAAGTATAGTTGATGCATAATATTTTATAAGTTACAGGTGTACAAGTTAATGACTTATAATATTTAAAGATTATATTCCATTCATAGTTATTATAAAATACTGGCTATATCACCTATGTTGTACAGTATATTCTTGAAGCTTATTCATATACCATAATTTTTGGCCTCTCAATTGATAATCTTTATTTAATGACACATTGTTATCATACATTCAATTACTTCTTTATTTCATGATAGTTGTTTCAACATCTGTTTTTGGCTACATTGACATCTGGGCCTTTTTCAAGGCAATTGCAGTTGCAATTGCTTGTCTTTTAAAATTTTTTCCTGTGTATGCATCATACTTTCCTGTTTCTTATAAATCTCATGTTTTTTGCTGTTGAAAATCAAACATTTTAGATAGTAATCTAATTGTTTATTACCTCTGCATAGAGATACCTCCTCCTTCTCCACCTCCTCCTCCCTACTGGATGGAGCTTGGTGCTGTTGCTTGCTTTTTTATTCAGTGACATTGTTGGGATACTTTAATAAAGTCATTTTCTTTCCACAGGGCATGATTTGACTATGTGTTTCCATTATCTTTCTGTTATCCTGAATTCCTATGTTGGTATCACATCTACTGATAGGCTCCACTGATTGCTCTCTTGTTTTTAACAATGCCCTGGGGCATAAATTGTTCCATCCTGTGATCCAATTAAATTTGAGTGCCTTTGAAGTGGAAATTTTTGAGGTTGGTCTTCACAGTTTGTTTTGACACCAGGAAAGTTCTTCCTAGCCTATCTTTCCCTAGTTCCTTCTGGTAAACTGCTAACTAGTCTACGGTTTAGTTGTTGCTCTATGAGTCTGCCTGCCTACTCATAATTGCTCACCACTAGAATCCCTTAGGTTCAGCATCCTTAGGCCTGAACTTCCCAGTATCTATTCCTTTTCCTTTTTGGCATTTATCGTTGTTTTGCTGTTTGATTGACTCTTCTGAGATGTCCTCATCCCAGCCTCCCTACGTGTTCTCTGTCTTCAGTTCTTGATTTTTTTTCTTGTTTCACGTTTTGGTAGTTCCATTTCATCAGTTGATCAGTCCTTTTAGGTGCATTCCCATTGTAAGTTCATTATAAAGTGTGCTCACTTGACTTCTCCCAAGATAGTCTATTTACCTATAAATTGATATATAGAAGATTTTAGAAGATTTTCGTAAAGATTGAGAATGTAGCTTCATGAAGTAAGAATATATAAACATATAATAATCATAAAATCTCATATGTTCATTTCCTTTTGAATGATCTGATGTTATTGAGAGCTATTTTAATTTAATTAATTTTTTATTAAAGATAGAGCTGAGTAAGGACAAACCAGATTATTCTGTGCCATGCGTTTTTTAAAGAGTTCTTTAGAGAGTAGAAGAGTTCTTAAAACCTAAAATGAAATTGCAACTCCTACTCTAAGAATATATTTCTTGGGACTTCTCTGGTGGTCCAGTGGTTAGGACTCCACGCTCACAGTGCAGGGGACCTGGGTTCGATCCCTGGTCAGGGAACTAGATCCCGCAACTAAGACTTAGCATAGCCAAATAAAAAAATATATATAAATAAAATATATTTAAAAAAATAACATATTTCTTACATTATTAATGTACTCCTGTGGATCATGAGCCTACAAAATGATCAGGAGAAACATTCAAATAGAAAGAAGAAATGACTGAAAAGAGTGCTGGAGGAAATATCAGGTGTTGCTGAGTAACGAACCATCCCAAAGCCCAGTGGCTTAAAACAATTATTTATTATATTTCATGACTTTGTAAGTCAGCTTATCTAGGCTAAGCTCGGGTGGACAATTTTTCCAGTCTTGGATGAGTTCACTGCAGTTGGCTGGCCATGTGGCTCTGCTCAATGTAGCTCTCATCGTCCTCTTCCTACAAGCAGCATATAGCCCCAAGATGTTCTTCTTACGATGAGGGAAGAGATGTAAGAGAGTAGTGGGAACATGCCAGGCCTTCTGAGGCCTAGTGTTGGAACTCGGCACCACAGCTTCTACTTCATTCTTTTAGCCCAAACAAGTCATACTGGGTATGGAAATATACTTACTTCAATGGGAGAAACTCCAAACTCACATAAATAAAGAATTAGGGTCAACCAGTCTACCACAAGGAATTAGGGAGGAAACAAAGAGAGTTTTCTCAGCTTAGTTATTTCTGTCAAACGTAAGCTGAGTTTCATTTTTTGTTAGACTAGAAAAGAAAAGAACAATCTTTTGTAAAATATGCTAATTCTGTCTTGTTGAGAGGGTGTGTACAGCATAAAGAACTAGAAAACCTAGGATGGAGCTCACCAGTCATTGTGTAAGTTAGCAGAATGGTCCTTACAATATGTGCCCTTCATAATGTGTATGTGTGTGTGTGTATTAATTGCTCACTAGTGTCCAACTCCTTGTGATCCTGTGGACTGTAGCCCATCAGGCTCCCCTGTCCATGGAATTCTCCAGGTAAAAGTACTAGAGTGAGTAGCCATTCCTTTCTCCAGGGAATCTTCCTGATCCAGGGATTGAACCTGGGTCGCCCACGTTGCAGGCAGATTCTTTACTATCCAAGTCACCAGGGAAGTCCCACCCTTTCGTGATAGTAGTGCTTATTCTTTGCTTTTTAATTTGCCTGTCTTTTGTATGGGTATAGAGAATATTTTTCTGGAAAGTAGATAACTAGCATTTCTAATTTGGGGGAGGTTTAATCTTTACTTTTCTCAGGAATGTAAAGCATTAACAGGTTTCTTTGTCTTTAAAATGAAGAGGATTCTAGTGAAGCAGACTTGTTACTCCACAGATATCTTAAAGTGTGGAACTTTCCCTCTGGAATTATTATATGTGAATGGATTCCTACATTTTACAATGGAAAAGCATGAAATCATAGCCGGCTTGGCTACTGCTATTATTCATTTAGCAGCTTTTATTCTTTTCAACAGTTAAACTTCCATTATGTTTTACTATTTGTTACATACCATTTTTATGTGTTTTATGCATTTTGCAGTTAACTATTTGAAAGAACATTTAGTCCTTGAAAGTAAGAGTGATTTACCACTCATGCTTTTGTCTTTACTAATGCCATGAGTATTTTTAAAGATAATAATAAGTTCTGCTATTAAAAAGTCTAATAACACACTTACCTGTTCTTACTACCTATAGGAAGTCCTAATGTTTCAAGTGTTGGAGTGTGAGCTTGGGAATGTATCATGTACAACATATACACCTACCAATGTTAGGTCCTACATCAAACACACAAATAAGCACAGGCGAAGAGGAATAGAGAGCTCTGGTAATCATTACACAGTTTTTTGCAACACACACACATATGTATAAGCAATAGGCTTAGCTGAAAATTGTATTATAGAATTCTAAGTTTTGCAGAAAATATTTGTGATTTTGAAAGAATTTTTTTTTTATTTATCAGAAGTGTTACTCCATTATTCATAGTGAATAACAGACAATTTTAAAACCAGATTAATTCTGATCTTAGAAGGAGTTTATGTACTTGGAGAATAAGTTTCTATGCATTTGTAACAATAATTTGCAAATCTATAAGAAAATGAAATGCTATTTTCTTCTATTAGATTTATTTATATATATTTATATATGTGCATATATATTATAAAGTATGACTTTAAGATGATGAGAATATTGTACATTGAAAGAAAACAACTTAAAATGTATGGAATACATACTTCAAAATATTTATTCATCAGGTCATCAAAAGAAGAAGTCACATCTTTCTAAAAATTTGTTTTAGTTGCTCCATGAAGAATTAGCCTGGGTTTTATAAGAAAATCACTCTAGGGGCTTCCCTGGTGGTCCAGTAGGTAAGGACACCACCTTGCAGTGCAAGGGGCACCGATTCGATCCCTGGCCTGGGAGGATCCCACGTGCCATGGAGCGCCTGGGCCGATGTGTCCAACTACCGAGCCAGAGCTCTGGAGCGCATGCGCCCAGCGCCAGTGCTCTGCGACAACAGAGGCCACTGCGATGGGAGGCCCACACGGGCCAAAGAACAAAGATGGAAATAAATGAAAGACCAATAGAAGTGCCCCCCCCCCCCCAAAAAAAATAAAATCACTCTAATTTCCTTATTTTCAGTGTCAACCACAAATATTATTCAGGTTGGTTTTTGTCTTCAGACTTGTAAAAAAATCTGTTTCGCTAATAGTGAATACATTCACATGATTCTCTGACTCAAAAGCTACCGAAGTTTCATTTTGTGACTATCCTTTCAGTCATATTTTAAGAAAATACAACTACATAAATGTGTTCATTTCTCTTGTATTTTTCAACAAAGATAGTAAAATGCTCACAAACAATTGCTTACTTTTGTTATTTTTTTACTTTTACAGGGTTTTGTTGTTTACTACCACACATTGACCTGAGTCCACCATAGGTATACGTATGTTCCCCCTGCCGAACCTACCCCCCCATTTCCCTCTCCATCCCACCCCTCCAGGTTGTCACAGAGCTTATATTTGAGATCCTCTGGTTCCACAGCATATTCCCCTCCCTCACACCAACGTCTGCAAGACTGTTCTCCATGTCCGCCTCTCCAATGCTGCTCTACATATTCATTTATCAGCACCATCTTTCTAGATTCCATACACATGTGTCAATATACAGTATTTATCTTTATCTCTCTGACCTACCTCACTCTGTATAATGGGTTCAATTCATACAACACATTAGAACTGGTTCAAATGTATAACTATTTATGGCTGAGTAATATTCCATTGTATACGTATCACAGCTTCTTTATCCATTCATCTGTTGATGGATATCTAGGTTTCTTCCGTGTTCTAGCTATTGTAAATAGTGCTGCAGTGAACAATGGGATACATGTGTCTCTTTCAGTTTTGATTTCTCAAGGTATATGCCTAGTAGTGGGATTGCTGGGTCATACGGTGGCTCTATTCTTAGTGTTTTGAAGAATTTCCACAGTGCCTTTCATAGTGGCTGTATCAGTTCACATTCCCACCAACAGTGCAAAAGGGTTCCCTTTTCTGCACACCTTCTCCAGCATTTATTGTTTGTAGACTTTTTAATGATGGCCTTTCTGACTGATGTGAGGTAATATCTCATTATAGTTTTGATTTGTATTTCTTACTTTTGTCTTATTATGGAGTCACTTGATCTCTCTGTGCCTGAGAGAATTTTCCCTCTGCAAAAGCAGGAAAACAGCCCTGCACCTCAGTTTGTACAGCATCATTATAATAGAGAAAAGAGATGATAACAAGGGAATCCCATCTCTGCCACCCACTAAAGTGCTATAAACATTATCATTACAGTCTGATCTGTGGGACTTCTGCATTTGAACATCCAGAAAACCTCTGTACATTCACATGATTCTCTGACTCAAAAGCTACCGAAGTTTCATTTTGTGACTATCCTTTCAGTCATATTTTAAGAAAATACAACTACATAAATGTGTTCATTTCTCTTGTATTTTTCAACAAAGATAGTAAAATGCTCACAAACAATTGCTTACTTTTGTTATTTTTTTACTTTTACAGGGTTTTGTTGTTTACTACCACACATTGACCTGAGTCCACCATAGGTATACGTATGTTCCCCCTGCCGAACCTACCCCCCCATTTCCCTCTCCATCCCACCCCTCCAGGTTGTCACAGAGCTTATATTTGAGATCCTCTGGTTCCACAGCATATTCCCCTCCCTCACACCAACGTCTGCAAGACTGTTCTCCATGTCCGCCTCTCCAATGCTGCTCTACATATTCATTTATCAGCACCATCTTTCTAGATTCCATACACATGTGTCAATATACAGTATTTATCTTTATCTCTCTGACCTACCTCACTCTGTATAATGGGTTCAATTCATACAACACATTAGAACTGGTTCAAATGTATAACTATTTATGGCTGAGTAATATTCCATTGTATACGTATCACAGCTTCTTTATCCATTCATCTGTTGATGGATATCTAGGTTTCTTCCGTGTTCTAGCTATTGTAAATAGTGCTGCAGTGAACAATGGGATACATGTGTCTCTTTCAGTTTTGATTTCTCAAGGTATATGCCTAGTAGTGGGATTGCTGGGTCATACGGTGGCTCTATTCTTAGTGTTTTGAAGAATTTCCACAGTGCCTTTCATAGTGGCTGTATCAGTTCACATTCCCACCAACAGTGCAAAAGGGTTCCCTTTTCTGCACACCTTCTCCAGCATTTATTGTTTGTAGACTTTTTAATGATGGCCTTTCTGACTGATGTGAGGTAATATCTCATTATAGTTTTGATTTGTATTTCTTACTTTTGTCTTATTATGGAGTCACTTGATCTCTCTGTGCCTGAGAGAATTTTCCCTCTGCAAAAGCAGGAAAACAGCCCTGCACCTCAGTTTGTACAGCATCATTATAATAGAGAAAAGAGATGATAACAAGGGAATCCCATCTCTGCCACCCACTAAAGTGCTATAAACATTATCATTACAGTCTGATCTGTGGGACTTCTGCATTTGAACATCCAGAAACCTCTATTTATACCTCTGTAGCAATACTTATCTTTGTATTAAAGTAGTATTTCGATTTATATTAGGGCTATTTGTATCCTTGCCTTATTTTTTCCACTAGATTTTAATGAAGTTCCTGAGGGCATGAATTATTTCATTTGGTTTTGTTTCTCTAAATACTTAAGCCTGCTTCACAGTAGCTGCTTGAAAGTGTTTATTCAATGGAGCCTAAAAGTCAAAAATATATGTATCACATATAATAAAATTAATTTCTGTATTTGGTGTGTGAAATTCCAAAGTCATTACATGCTTCTTGATGCTGTCATGGAAGGAGACTGGAGTTTGGAATTAGACAGCCATGAGTTCAGTTCTCATTCTCCCACTGACTTTGCATGAGTGACTTTACTTTCTTTAACCTCAGTAATAAAACCCAGGAAGCAGCAAATACTTTGCAGAGCTGTTGTGAGGGTTGGAGATAATATATTTAAAACTTCTAGCATGGTAGGCACAATACAGGGGTAGGTAATATTATTTTTGGCTGTATAAACTCTGGAGTTTATTTTGTATTAGAATAGCCTATTTACACATAAAATAGAAAAAAATTCTACTGATAGAATCCAAATACATGCTTTCAATGAAAAGTAAATCTCAAAAACCATCCAGTCAGTCAAAGCAAAAACTTCAAAGGAAATGAAACAAAATGGCAGCCAGGAGATGATTCCTTCTGTTTATCTGAGAGAGCTTATATCCTGAAGCCAGTCTGAAGGCTGTCTCTATTCAAAACATTTGGCTTTAATGGACTGAACTCTATGGTTCAAAAATAATCACGATCTCTAGGGGATGGGAGGCAGGGTGAGGCTGTAGGGTGGTGGTGATAGAGAGGACAAATGGATATTTTCTAGTATGAACTAATATGAAGAAGTAATATCTCATTATAGTTTTGATTTGTATTTCTTACTTTTGTCTTATTATGGAGTCACTTGATCTCTCTGTGCCTGAGAGAATTTTCCCTCTGCAAAAGCAGGAAAACAGCCCTGCACCTCAGTTTGTACAGCATCATTATAATAGAGAAAAGAGATGATAACAAGGGAATCCCATCTCTGCCACCCACTAAAGTGCTATAAACATTATCATTACAGTCTGATCTGTGGGACTTCTGCATTTGAACATCCAGAAACCTCTATTTATACCTCTGTAGCAATACTTATCTTTGTATTAAAGTAGTATTTCGATTTATATTAGGGCTATTTGTATCCTTGCCTTATTTTTTCCACTAGATTTTAATGAAGTTCCTGAGGGCATGAATTATTTCATTTGGTTTTGTTTCTCTAAATACTTAAGCCTGCTTCACAGTAGCTGCTTGAAAGTGTTTATTCAATGGAGCCTAAAAGTCAAAAATATATGTATCACATATAATAAAATTAATTTCTGTATTTGGTGTGTGAAATTCCAAAGTCATTACATGCTTCTTGATGCTGTCATGGAAGGAGACTGGAGTTTGGAATTAGACAGCCATGAGTTCAGTTCTCATTCTCCCACTGACTTTGCATGAGTGACTTTACTTTCTTTAACCTCAGTAATAAAACCCAGGAAGCAGCAAATACTTTGCAGAGCTGTTGTGAGGGTTGGAGATAATATATTTAAAACTTCTAGCATGGTAGGCACAATACAGGGGTAGGTAATATTATTTTTGGCTGTATAAACTCTGGAGTTTATTTTGTATTAGAATAGCCTATTTACACATAAAATAGAAAAAAATTCTACTGATAGAATCCAAATACATGCTTTCAATGAAAAGTAAATCTCAAAAACCATCCAGTCAGTCAAAGCAAAAACTTCAAAGGAAATGAAACAAAATGGCAGCCAGGAGATGATTCCTTCTGTTTATCTGAGAGAGCTTATATCCTGAAGCCAGTCTGAAGGCTGTCTCTATTCAAAACATTTGGCTTTAATGGACTGAACTCTATGGTTCAAAAATAATCACGATCTCTAGGGGATGGGAGGCAGGGTGAGGCTGTAGGGTGGTGGTGATAGAGAGGACAAATGGATATTTTCTAGTATGAACTAATATGAAGAAGTAATCTCTCAGACTTCCCCGGTAATTCAGTATCAAAGAGTTCACCTGCCAATGCAAAGGCACGGGTTTGAATCTTGATGTGGGAAGATCCCGTATGCTGCAGAGCAACTAAGCCTGTGAGTCACACCTATTGAGCCCATGTGCCACAACTACTGAAGCCCGTGTGCACTAAAAATCGAGCTTCACAACAGGAAAAGTCACTGCAACAAGAAGCCTGCTCACCTGAACTAGAGAGAAGCCACCACTTCCTGCAAGTAGAGAAGAGCCTGCAGCAGCAGTGAAAACCCAGAATAGCCAAAAATAAATAAATAAAATGTAAAAATAAAAAAGCAAGTAATCTCTGCATTAGGTGACTGTACTATCCTTTTAGACTAGAACAGCAACAGGGCATGCAGTGAAATACAGAATCAGCAGCAATCAGAAAGAACCCCCACTACCAAGGATGCTTTACAGAAGGGTGAGGTGATGCCTGGGGAGATCACCAGCATCCAGTGACAAGTGGAAGACGGCCATCTCAAAGCCTGTGTCATTTTCCCCCAGCAGTGTTCAGCTTCTCCACAGAGGAAGCTGATTTAAGGACATTATAGCAAAATGGAAAAGAATGTGAGGAAATCAAAACAGGATGCGCGGAGTTGAGAAGAGCAAAGAGATACAGCGTAGATATTAGTTGGGGAAGCTCATCACCTCATGATTCTCCTGACACTTGTAAGAGCCCTTAAAGTCATATCTGTGCTGTTAAAGTTGAAGCAGACACACACAGTGTTTTTCAGTGTTCAGTGTCTTCAATGTTTTGAAAACAACCCAACAGCAGCAAATTATAATGATTCAATCTGCTACATATGGCTCTGTCTTCCCATCTACCAAGCAAATCTGACTTTCTCTCTTAGGAATTTGAGGCTCGAGTGAAGAAATGTTCAGCCCTGAGCCATCTTACTGAAAGTGTGGCAGAGAGGGTTTGTCAGGTCCTACTGCCCAGAGCCCTCAATTCCTGCTGTGCTCAAAGTCTACCTGTGCAGCATTTCACTCAAGACTGCAAGCTCCCCATGAATCCTTTCAATAACTCATCTTAACAAATAGTTTATTTTGATGAGATTAGACTTCAAGTTTCTGTTCTGGCAACCTAGGAAATCTTAACAGATACCAACTGTGAGCTTTGATGGTTTCACTGATAGAGAGGACAAATGGATATTTTCTAGTATGAACTAATATGAAGAAGTAATCTCTCAGACTTCCCCGGTAATTCAGTATCAAAGAGTTCACCTGCCAATGCAAAGGCACGGGTTTGAATCTTGATGTGGGAAGATCCCGTATGCTGCAGAGCAACTAAGCCTGTGAGTCACACCTATTGAGCCCATGTGCCACAACTACTGAAGCCCGTGTGCACTAAAAATCGAGCTTCACAACAGGAAAAGTCACTGCAACAAGAAGCCTGCTCACCTGAACTAGAGAGAAGCCACCACTTCCTGCAAGTAGAGAAGAGCCTGCAGCAGCAGTGAAAACCCAGAATAGCCAAAAATAAATAAATAAAATGTAAAAATAAAAAAGCAAGTAATCTCTGCATTAGGTGACTGTACTATCCTTTTAGACTAGAACAGCAACAGGGCATGCAGTGAAATACAGAATCAGCAGCAATCAGAAAGAACCCCCACTACCAAGGATGCTTTACAGAAGGGTGAGGTGATGCCTGGGGAGATCACCAGCATCCAGTGACAAGTGGAAGACGGCCATCTCAAAGCCTGTGTCATTTTCCCCCAGCAGTGTTCAGCTTCTCCACAGAGGAAGCTGATTTAAGGACATTATAGCAAAATGGAAAAGAATGTGAGGAAATCAAAACAGGATGCGCGGAGTTGAGAAGAGCAAAGAGATACAGCGTAGATATTAGTTGGGGAAGCTCATCACCTCATGATTCTCCTGACACTTGTAAGAGCCCTTAAAGTCATATCTGTGCTGTTAAAGTTGAAGCAGACACACACAGTGTTTTTCAGTGTTCAGTGTCTTCAATGTTTTGAAAACAACCCAACAGCAGCAAATTATAATGATTCAATCTGCTACATATGGCTCTGTCTTCCCATCTACCAAGCAAATCTGACTTTCTCTCTTAGGAATTTGAGGCTCGAGTGAAGAAATGTTCAGCCCTGAGCCATCTTACTGAAAGTGTGGCAGAGAGGGTTTGTCAGGTCCTACTGCCCAGAGCCCTCAATTCCTGCTGTGCTCAAAGTCTACCTGTGCAGCATTTCACTCAAGACTGCAAGCTCCCCATGAATCCTTTCAATAACTCATCTTAACAAATAGTTTATTTTGATGAGATTAGACTTCAAGTTTCTGTTCTGGCAACCTAGGAAATCTTAACAGATACCAACTGTGAGCTTTGATGGTTTCAGCTGACCTTGAGTCACCAGTCCTAGACTCAATTTTTGTTTGTATTTCTGTTGGGATAGTTATTTTTGTAGTTGTTTTGGTAACTCTCTTGGTCATCTATGACATTTGAGAGGCAAATCCTGGCTTCTTGGGATGTTGGTAAGACAATTGTTTCAAAGATTCTCTGTGACTCCTCACACCCAATGCCCTCACTTCACCCCTTTGGCAGCAGCAGGCTCTGCTTCCAAGGAGTTCTGTCTAAAATGGTCTAAATGACATCTTTCCTTGGAAGGAGGGATGGAAAGATGGCTGGTGTTCCTCTCTGGGACCAGGGGTCTAACAAAACAGAGGAGGTGCAAGGAGCAGTTATGGGTTGATTTGCTCTGATGGCAATCTTCTGTGGTGTGCTCCTTTGGCACAGCTTCTGATTTGAAAGCAGATGGAGTAGACAGACATAACAGCAGCAGAGAGGGGAGCTCTGGATTCACAGTGCTAACTGGGATAAAAGGGAGATCCAGAACTCCAGGGTTGGGCGGTAGAGTGCTAACAGGTTCAGCTCTTCCAAACCACTTCACTTGCAGTTCCACGAGCAGATTGTGTGATTTCAAACTTCCAAGCTGTATACATGCTTCTCTCACTGCCTAGAACTCATTCCCTTGTCCTTGACGCCCTGGTCAATGTCTCCATCATTTTTCAAGGTTCAACTGATGGCGTATCTTCTCTACTATGCTTCAGTAGAATGGGCTGTCTTACTTTGGGGTTCCCTTTAAACTAAGCGTGTCTGACTCTTTGCGACCCCATGGATTGCAGCCAGCCAAGTTTCTCTGTCCATGGATTTCCAGGCAAGAATACTGGAGTGGGGCCGGAGCCCGCCCGCCGCGAGGAGCCGCCGGAACCCGCCCGCCGCGAGGAGCCGCCGGAACCCGCCCGCCGCGAGGGGCCGCGGACGCCGCGAGGGGCGGATGCTAGTGTGTGAACTAGTATCACAGAACACCATAGCAAACCAGACATAGAGCCTACACTCCCTGACCAATCATCAAACCAAGGATCCTCGAAGCGGAAGCCCGGATTCCAAGACCCCACACTGATTATCAAAGAACATACAACACTACAGATTATTCACCTGTAAACAAGGTCTATCACCACCCAAGACACAAGCCACTGAACCCTTCTACAAGGACAAAAACCCAAAGGAAGGGAGAATTCAACCAAGAAGCCTGGTGGGAATAAGAACTCCATACACACAGACACACACAAAGAAACAAAAATTAACCTAATAATGAAACGTCAGAGAAACACGGTACAAATGAAGGACCAAGCTAGAGAAACACCACTTCAAATGACAGAGGAGGAGATAGACAAGCTATCTGAAAGAGAATTCAGAAAAACTATACTAATGAGGATGCAAAACACCGAAAACAGAATATTAGAGGAAATTAGTGCATTGAGAAAAGACATGCAGGAAATGAAAAATAAGCAAATAGAGACCACCAACTCAATTGCTGAACTCAAAAATACTATAGAAGGTCTCAACAGTAGAGTATCAGAGGCTGAAGAACGGATAAGTGAGCTGGAAGACAGAATGGTGGAAATAAGTGCTGAAGAACAGAACAAAGCCCAAAGAATTAAAAGAACTGAGGATAGCCTCAGAGACCTATGGGACAATATTAAACGCACCAACATTAGAATTATAGGAGTTCCAGAAGAAGAAGAAGAGAAGAAAGACTATGAAAAAATTTTTGAAGAGGTTATAGTTGAAAACTTCCCCAGCATGGGAAAGGAGATAGTCAGCCAAGTCCAGGAAGCACAAAGAGTTCCATACAGGAGAAACCCCAGAAGAAACACACCAAGGCACATACTAATCAAACTAACGCAGACTAAATATAAAGACAGATTACTAAAAGCAGCTAGGAGCAA
This sequence comes from Tragulus kanchil, assembly GCA_022376925.1. Taxonomy (NCBI): domain Eukaryota; kingdom Metazoa; phylum Chordata; class Mammalia; order Artiodactyla; family Tragulidae; genus Tragulus; species Tragulus kanchil. The sequence goes on along the minus strand of JAIOJX010000025.1, from coordinate 156,394,077 downwards.
ACAACAAATAACATATAAAGGAAACCCCATACGTTTAACTGCGGATCTCTCAACAGAAACCCTACAGGCCAGAAGAGAATGGCAAGATACATTTAAACGGCTAAAAGAGAATAATCTGCAACCACGAATTCTCTACCCAGCAAGAATCTCATTCAAAATCGATGGTGAAGTCAAAAGCTTCACAGACAAGCAAAAACTAAAAGAATTCTGTACCACAAAACCAGCCCTACAACAAGTGTTAAAGGACCTGATATAGCCAAAAAATACAAGAGTAGGAGAAGCCTTACAAATCAAACCCCAAATTTCTAAGAACATACAACACTACAGATTATTCACCTGTAAACAAGGTCTATCACCACCCAAGACACAAGCCACTGAACCCTTCTACAAGGACAAAAACCCAAAGGAAGGGAGAATTCAACCAAGAAGCCTGGTGGGAATAAGAACTCCATACACACAGACACACACAAAGAAACAAAAATTAACCTAATAATGAAACGTCAGAGAAACACGGTACAAATGAAGGACCAAGCTAGAGAAACACCACTTCAAATGACAGAGGAGGAGATAGACAAGCTATCTGAAAGAGAATTCAGAAAAACTATACTAATGAGGATGCAAAACACCGAAAACAGAATATTAGAGGAAATTAGTGCATTGAGAAAAGACATGCAGGAAATGAAAAATAAGCAAATAGAGACCACCAACTCAATTGCTGAACTCAAAAATACTATAGAAGGTCTCAACAGTAGAGTATCAGAGGCTGAAGAACGGATAAGTGAGCTGGAAGACAGAATGGTGGAAATAAGTGCTGAAGAACAGAACAAAGCCCAAAGAATTAAAAGAACTGAGGATAGCCTCAGAGACCTATGGGACAATATTAAACGCACCAACATTAGAATTATAGGAGTTCCAGAAGAAGAAGAAGAGAAGAAAGACTATGAAAAAATTCTTGAAGAGGTTATAGTTGAAAACTTCCCCAGCATGGGAAAGGAGATAGTCAGCCAAGTCCAGGAAGCACAAAGAGTTCCATACAGGAGAAACCCCAGAAGAAACACACCAAGGCACATACTAATCAAACTAACGCAGACTAAATATAAAGACAGATTACTAAAAGCAGCTAGGAGCAAACAACAAATAACATATAAAGGAAACCCCATACGTTTAACTGCGGATCTCTCAACAGAAACCCTACAGGCCAGAAGAGAATGGCAAGATACATTTAAACGGCTAAAAGAGAATAATCTGCAACCACGAATTCTCTACCCAGCAAGAATCTCATTCAAAATCGATGGTGAAGTCAAAAGCTTCACAGACAAGCAAAAACTAAAAGAATTCTGTACCACAAAACCAGCCCTACAACAAGTGTTAAAGGACCTGATATAGCCAAAAAATACAAGAGTAGGAGAAGCCTTACAAATCAAACCCCAAATTTCTAAGAAGATGACAATAGGAACATTCGTATCAATAATTACTTTGAATGTAAATGGACTAAATGCTCCAACCAAACGACACAGGCTGGCTGAATGGATCCAGAAGCAAGACCCATATATATGTTGTTTACAAGAGACCCACTTCAGACCTAGAGACACTCATAGACTGAAAGTGAAAGGCTGGAAAAAGATATTTCATGCAAATGGAAATCAAAAGAAAGCTGGAGTAGCAATCCTTATATCAGACAAAATAGACTTTAAAGTAAAGAAGATTCTAAGAGACAAGGCAGGTCACTACATCATGATTAAGGGATCTATCCAAGAGGAAGACATAACAGTCATGAATATCTACGCACCCAACACAGGGGCACCTCAATACATAAGACAGGTACTTTCAGACATAAAAGAAGAAATCAGTCATAACATAATAATAGTAGGAGACTTTAACACTCCTCTCACACCAATGGACAGATCAACAAAACAGAAAATTAATAAAGAAACACAAGCCTTAAATGCCACACTGGAAAAGATGGACCTCATCGATTCTTTAGGACGTTCCATCCAAAAGCAGAAGAATACACTTTCTTCTCAAGCGCTCACGGAACATTCTCCAGGATAGACCACATCTTGGGCCACAAATCTAACCTCAGTCAGTTCAAGAAAACTGAAATTATATCAACCATCTTCTCGGACCACAATGCAATGAGACTGGAGATCAACTACCAGAAAAAAAAACCCTAAAAACAGAAACACATGGAGATTAAACAATGCATACCTAAAAAAATGGGATACAGCAAAAGCAGTTCTAAGAGGGAAATTTATAGCAATACAATCCCACCTCAAGAAACTAGGAAAATATGAAGCAGATGACCTAACCCTCCGCTTAAAACAGTTGGAGAAAGAAGAACAAAAACACACCAAGGCACATACTAATCAAACTAACGCAGACTAAATATAAAGACAGATTACTAAAAGCAGCTAGGAGCAAACAACAAATAACATATAAAGGAAACCCCATACGTTTAACTGCGGATCTCTCAACAGAAACCCTACAGGCCAGAAGAGAATGGCAAGATACATTTAAACGGCTAAAAGAGAATAATCTGCAACCACGAATTCTCTACCCAGCAAGAATCTCATTCAAAATCGATGGTGAAGTCAAAAGCTTCACAGACAAGCAAAAACTAAAAGAATTCTGTACCACAAAACCAGCCCTACAACAAGTGTTAAAGGACCTGATATAGCCAAAAAATACAAGAGTAGGAGAAGCCTTACAAATCAAACCCCAAATTTCTAAGAAGATGACAATAGGAACATTCGTATCAATAATTACTTTGAATGTAAATGGACTAAATGCTCCAACCAAACGACACAGGCTGGCTGAATGGATCCAGAAGCAAGACCCATATATATGTTGTTTACAAGAGACCCACTTCAGACCTAGAGACACTCATAGACTGAAAGTGAAAGGCTGGAAAAAGATATTTCATGCAAATGGAAATCAAAAGAAAGCTGGAGTAGCAATCCTTATATCAGACAAAATAGACTTTAAAGTAAAGAAGATTCTAAGAGACAAGGCAGGTCACTACATCATGATTAAGGGATCTATCCAAGAGGAAGACATAACAGTCATGAATATCTACGCACCCAACACAGGGGCACCTCAATACATAAGACAGGTACTTTCAGACATAAAAGAAGAAATCAGTCATAACATAATAATAGTAGGAGACTTTAACACTCCTCTCACACCAATGGACAGATCAACAAAACAGAAAATTAATAAAGAAACACAAGCCTTAAATGCCACACTGGAAAAGATGGACCTCATCGATTCTTTAGGACGTTCCATCCAAAAGCAGAAGAATACACTTTCTTCTCAAGCGCTCACGGAACATTCTCCAGGATAGACCACATCTTGGGCCACAAATCTAACCTCAGTCAGTTCAAGAAAACTGAAATTATATCAACCATCTTCTCGGACCACAATGCAATGAGACTGGAGATCAACTACCAGAAAAAAAAACCCTAAAAACAGAAACACATGGAGATTAAACAATGCATACCTAAAAAAATGGGATACAGCAAAAGCAGTTCTAAGAGGGAAATTTATAGCAATACAATCCCACCTCAAGAAACTAGGAAAATATGAAGCAGATGACCTAACCCTCCGCTTAAAACAGTTGGAGAAAGAAGAACAAAAACATCCCAGAGCCAGCAGAAGAAGAGAAATCATAAAGATCAGAGCAGAAATAAATGAGAAAGAAACAAAAGAAACAATAGTAAAGATAAATAAAACAAAAAGCTGGTTCTTTGAAAAGGTAAACAAAATTGACAAGCCACTGGCCAGACTCATTAAGAAAAAGAGAGAGAAGAACCAGATCAACAAAATCAAAAACGAAAAAGGAGAGATTACAACAGATAATGCAGAAATCCAAAGGATTCTAAGAGACTATTATGAGCAACTCTATGGCAACAAACTGGACAACTTGGAAGAAATGGACAGTTTCTTGGACAGGATTAATCTCCCAAGACTGAGCCAGGAAGAAACAGAAACTTTGAACAACCCAATCACAAGCTCAGAAATCAACTTTGTGATTAAAAATCTACCCAAAAATAAAAGCCCAGGACCAGATGGCTTCACAGCCGAATTCTACCAAACATTTAAAGAAGAGCTAATGCCTGTCCTTCTAAAACTCTTTCAGAAAATTGCACAGGAAGGAAAACTCCCAAACACATTCTACGGGGCCACCATCACCCTGATACCCAAACCAGGCAAAGACAACACAAAAAAGGAAAACTATAGGCCAATTTCACTGATGAACTTAAATGCCAAGATCCTCAACAAAATCCTAGCAAACAGAATTCAACGACATGTCAAAAAACTCATACATCACGATCAAGTTGGGTTCATCCCAGGCATGCAAGGCTTCTTCAACATCCGCAAATCAATCAACGTTATACACCATATCAACAAGTTGAAAGACAAAAATCACATGATCATCTCAATAGATGCAGAAAAAGCCTTCGACAAAGTACAACATCCATTTATGATCAAAACTCTTCAGAAAATGGGCATAGAAGGAACCTATCTCAACATAATAAAAGCCATCTATGAGAAACCTACAGCGAACATTATTGTTAATGGTGAAAAACTGAAAGCATTCCCTCTAAGATCAGGAACAAGACAGGGGTGCCCACTTTCACCACTGCTATTCAACATAGTCCTGGAAGTCCTAGCAACAGCAATAAGACAAGAGAAAGAAATCAAAGGAATCCAGATTGGAAAGGAAGAAGTCAAGCTCTCTCTTTTTGCAGACGACATGATATTATACATAGAAAATCCCAAAGACACGGTTACAAAGCTACTAGAACTAATCAATGAATTCAGCAAAGTTGCAGGATATAAAGCCAACACACAGAAGTCACTGGCATTCCTATACACAAACAATGAAAAATCAGAAAATGAAATCAAAGAGGCAATCCCCTTCACCATTGCAACCAAAAGAATCAAATATCTAGGAATAAACCTACCCAAAGAAACAAAAGAATTGTACACAGAAAATTACAAGACACTCATGAGAGACATTAAAGAAGACTTAAACGGATGGAGAGATATTCCATGTTCCTGGATTGGAAGAATCAATATTGTGAAAATGACCATACTTCCAAATATCATCTACAGATTCAATGCAATACCTATTCAACTACCACTGACATTTTTCACAGAACTAGACCAAATAATAACACAGTTCATATGGAAACACAGAAGACCTCGAATAGCCAAAGCAATCCTGAGGAAGAAAAATGGAGTTGGAGGGATCAGCCTCCCTAACTTCAGACTCTACTACAAAGCAACAGCTATCAAGACAGTATGGTACTGGCACAAAAACAGAACTATAGATCAATGGAACAAGATTGAGAACCCAGAGATCAACCCACGCACCTATGGGTACCTTATTTTTGATAAAGGAGGCGAAAGTATAAAATGGGACAAAGACAGTCTCTTTAACAAGTGGTGCTGGGAGAATTGGACAGCTACATGCAAAAAAATGAAATTGGAACATTCCCTGACGCCATACACTAAGATCAACTCAAAATGGATTAAAGACCTCAATGTAAGACCAGAAACCATCAAACTCTTAGAGGAGAATATAGGCAAAACCCTCAAGGACATCAATCAAAGCAAGATCTTCTCTGACCCACCAACTAAAATAGCAGAACTGAAAAGAAAAATGAACATAATAAAAGCCATCTATGAGAAACCTACAGCGAACATTATTGTTAATGGTGAAAAACTGAAAGCATTCCCTCTAAGATCAGGAACAAGACAGGGGTGCCCACTTTCACCACTGCTATTCAACATAGTCCTGGAAGTCCTAGCAACAGCAATAAGACAAGAGAAAGAAATCAAAGGAATCCAGATTGGAAAGGAAGAAGTCAAGCTCTCTCTTTTTGCAGACGACATGATATTATACATAGAAAATCCCAAAGACACGGTTACAAAGCTACTAGAACTAATCAATGAATTCAGCAAAGTTGCAGGATATAAAGCCAACACACAGAAGTCACTGGCATTCCTATACACAAACAATGAAAAATCAGAAAATGAAATCAAAGAGGCAATCCCCTTCACCATTGCAACCAAAAGAATCAAATATCTAGGAATAAACCTACCCAAAGAAACAAAAGAATTGTACACAGAAAATTACAAGACACTCATGAGAGACATTAAAGAAGACTTAAACGGATGGAGAGATATTCCATGTTCCTGGATTGGAAGAATCAATATTGTGAAAATGACCATACTTCCAAATATCATCTACAGATTCAATGCAATACCTATTCAACTACCACTGACATTTTTCACAGAACTAGACCAAATAATAACACAGTTCATATGGAAACACAGAAGACCTCGAATAGCCAAAGCAATCCTGAGGAAGAAAAATGGAGTTGGAGGGATCAGCCTCCCTAACTTCAGACTCTACTACAAAGCAACAGCTATCAAGACAGTATGGTACTGGCACAAAAACAGAACTATAGATCAATGGAACAAGATTGAGAACCCAGAGATCAACCCACGCACCTATGGGTACCTTATTTTTGATAAAGGAGGCGAAAGTATAAAATGGGACAAAGACAGTCTCTTTAACAAGTGGTGCTGGGAGAATTGGACAGCTACATGCAAAAAAATGAAATTGGAACATTCCCTGACGCCATACACTAAGATCAACTCAAAATGGATTAAAGACCTCAATGTAAGACCAGAAACCATCAAACTCTTAGAGGAGAATATAGGCAAAACCCTCAAGGACATCAATCAAAGCAAGATCTTCTCTGACCCACCAACTAAAATAGCAGAACTGAAAAGAAAAATGAACATATGGGACCTCATGAAACTTAAAAGCTTTTGTACAGCAAAAGAAATTACAAAAAAGTTCAACAGACACCCCACAGAGTGGGAGAAAATCATAGCAAGTGAAACAACAGACAAAGAATTAATCTCCAAAATCTACAAGCAACTCAGACAACTCAGCACAGGGAAAATGAGCAGCCCAATCAAAAAATGGGAAAAAGATCTAAAGAGACGCCTCCAAAGAGGACATACAAATGGTCCAAAAGCACATGAAACAATGCTCAACCTCGCTTATTATTAGAGAAATGCAAATTAAAACCACAATGAGATACCACCTCACACCTGTCAGAATGGCCATCATCAACAAATCGACAGACAACAAATGCTGGAGAGGGTGTGGAGAAAAGGGAACCCTCTTGCATTGCTGGTGGGAATGTAAATTAATACAACCTCTATGGAAGACAATATGGAGATTCCTTAAAAAACTAAAAATAGAAGCACCCTATGACCCAGCAATCCCACTATTAGGCCTATATCCTGATGAAATCAAAATTGAAAGAGGCACCTGTACCCCAATGTTCATTGCAGCTCTCTATACAATAGCCAGAACATGGAAGCAACCTAGATGTCCATCGACAAATGAATGGATACAGAAGCTCTGGTACATATATACAATGGAATACTACTCAGCTGTTAAAAGAAATGCAGAAGACTCAGTCCTAATGAGGTGGCTGGCTTTAGAACCTATCATAAAAAGTGAAGTAAGTCAAAAAGAGAAAGACAAGTATAGTATACTAACTCATATATATGGGATCTAGTAGGATGGTCATGATAACACACACAGTGAACTCATGAAAAACAGAGAATAGACATAAAGACATTGTGGAGACCGAACAATGGGAGGGAGTAAAGGGCCCCTCTCTTTAACAAGTGGTGCTGGGAGAATTGGACAGCTACATGCAAAAAAATGAAATTGGAACATTCCCTGACGCCATACACTAAGATCAACTCAAAATGGATTAAAGACCTCAATGTAAGACCAGAAACCATCAAACTCTTAGAGGAGAATATAGGCAAAACCCTCAAGGACATCAATCAAAGCAAGATCTTCTCTGACCCACCAACTAAAATAGCAGAACTGAAAAGAAAAATGAACATATGGGACCTCATGAAACTTAAAAGCTTTTGTACAGCAAAAGAAATTACAAAAAAGTTCAACAGACACCCCACAGAGTGGGAGAAAATCATAGCAAGTGAAACAACAGACAAAGAATTAATCTCCAAAATCTACAAGCAACTCAGACAACTCAGCACAGGGAAAATGAGCAGCCCAATCAAAAAATGGGAAATAGATCTAAAGAGACGCCTCTCCAAAGAGGACATACAAATGGTCCAAAAGCACATGAAACAATGCTCAACCTCGCTTATTATTAGAGAAATGCAAATTAAAACCACAATGAGATACCACCTCACACCTGTCAGAATGGCCATCATCAACAAATCGACAGACAACAAATGCTGGAGAGGGTGTGGAGAAAAGGGAACCCTCTTGCATTGCTGGTGGGAATGTAAATTAATACAACCTCTATGGAAGACAATATGGAGATTCCTTAAAAAACTAAAAATAGAAGCACCCTATGACCCAGCAATCCCACTATTAGGCTTATACCCTGATGAAATCAAAATGAAAGAGGCACCTGTACCCCAATGTTCATTGCAGCTCTCTATACAATAGCCAGAACATGGAAGCAACCTAGATGTCCATCGACAAATGAATGGATACAGAAGCTCTGGTACATATATACAATGGAATACTACTCAGCTGTTAAAAGAAATGCAGAAGACTCAGTCCTAATGAGGTGGCTGGCTTTAGAACCTATCATAAAAAGTGAAGTAAGTCAAAAGAGAAAGACAAGTATAGTATACTAACTCATATATATGGGATCTAGTAAGATGGTCATGATAACACACACAGTGAACTCATGAAAAAACAGAGAATAGACATAAAGACATTGTGGAGACCGAACAATGGGAGGGAGTAACATGGGAACCTATACTGTCATGTGTAGAAAAGATAGCTATTGTCATTGTGCTAGGGGAATAGGAGTACCTACAACCACTTGGAGCAATGGTCTGGAGGGATGGGGGGGGAGAACCTGGGTGGGGGGAGGGCCAAGGGATATGCATCTGATTGATCTGGGAACATACATGTACAAAAATAAATAGATAAATAAATAAATAAATAAAAAAATAAAAAAAAGAATACTGGAGTGGGTTGCCATGCCCATCTCCAGGGAATCTTCCTGACTTACGGATTGAACCCAGTCTCCTGCACTGTGGGCAGATATTTTGCCATCTGAGTCACCAGAGGATTATTTGTTATTTATATAACAACTATTTTATGAGAACATAAAGTTTAGCAGGAAAAGAAAACACATTTCAAAGTTGAGGTTATTCATATAGTAGGAATTTGAGATGAACCAGTATAAGTAATTGTAGACCTTAAAAAATTAAAAGAAATTTTTTTTAGCTGTTTGGTTCAATTTACTTTCATTCTCTGTTGTTTTATATAAATTATAGAATTTGTGGAACTACCACTCAGTTTAGGATAGTTTTTAAAAAAACTTTCAAAATATATGAATTAACCTTTGGAATTTATAAGGAAAGTAATAAATTCAATAAATATTTCATATGTACTTATTTTATAAAAATTGGCATTCTAGATGTGAAAGGAATGCACAATCTTCACTGAACTCCAAAAGAAGGATAAGATACATTCATAAATTAAGGTAACTTAAGGCACAATACCAGAAGCAGAAAAAGCCATGTGCAAGGAGACTGTGTAGGGATCTTACAAGTCACACATTTATATTTGAGAGAAAGACACTGAAGTTGTATCAGGTTTGGGATGAGAAAGTCAAAATTAAACTTACTCAGAATTAGTAGAGGAATTAGGCCTTCTCTTTAATTGTATATACTTGTTGGCTCTTGAGACATAAGGTACATTTGTTCTCTAACTTGACGGTGGAGCAGGAAGTAAGGGGTGTGGAGTCACAGTTTTGCCTTTCCTGCTGTTCATAGAGCAGCTGGTTCATTGGTCTCACGAAAGCCACACAGCCGGCAGTCTTGCGACATCAGCTTACCTTCAGAAGTAGCGTGTCTAAAAAAATACAGGCAAAATGTTGACAGTTCTGGAAACCAGGTGGCGGTTCATGAGGGTTCTCTATATATTACCATTTTCTACTTCTGGATATGTTTGAACATTTCCATTAAAAAATAAAAAAGCAACCACAGGGAACTGGGGTGTTTGCTGGGAAATTTTTTTCCTACTAACTAATATACCAGGCTTGAATACTGGAGTGGGTTGCCATGCCCATCTCCAGGGAATCTTCCTGACTTACGGATTGAACCCAGTCTCCTGCACTGTGGGCAGATATTTTGCCATCTGAGTCACCAGAGGATTATTTGTTATTTATATAACAACTATTTTATGAGAACATAAAGTTTAGCAGGAAAAGAAAACACATTTCAAAGTTGAGGTTATTCATATAGTAGGAATTTGAGATGAACCAGTATAAGTAATTGTAGACCTTAAAAAATTAAAAGAAATTTTTTTTAGCTGTTTGGTTCAATTTACTTTCATTCTCTGTTGTTTTATATAAATTATAGAATTTGTGGAACTACCACTCAGTTTAGGATAGTTTTTAAAAAAACTTTCAAAATATATGAATTAACCTTTGGAATTTATAAGGAAAGTAATAAATTCAATAAATATTTCATATGTACTTATTTTATAAAAATTGGCATTCTAGATGTGAAAGGAATGCACAATCTTCACTGAACTCCAAAAGAAGGATAAGATACATTCATAAATTAAGGTAACTTAAGGCACAATACCAGAAGCAGAAAAAGCCATGTGCAAGGAGACTGTGTAGGGATCTTACAAGTCACACATTTATATTTGAGAGAAAGACACTGAAGTTGTATCAGGTTTGGGATGAGAAAGTCAAAATTAAACTTACTCAGAATTAGTAGAGGAATTAGGCCTTCTCTTTAATTGTATATACTTGTTGGCTCTTGAGACATAAGGTACATTTGTTCTCTAACTTGACGGTGGAGCAGGAAGTAAGGGGTGTGGAGTCACAGTTTTGCCTTTCCTGCTGTTCATAGAGCAGCTGGTTCATTGGTCTCACGAAAGCCACACAGCCGGCAGTCTTGCGACATCAGCTTACCTTCAGAAGTAGCGTGTCTAAAAAAATACAGGCAAAATGTTGACAGTTCTGGAAACCAGGTGGCGGTTCATGAGGGTTCTCTATATATTACCATTTTCTACTTCTGGATATGTTTGAACATTTCCATTAAAAAATAAAAAAGCAACCACAGGGAACTGGGGTGTTTGCTGGGAAATTTTTTTCCTACTAACTAATATACCAGGCTTGAAGGTCTTGAGCCCCTGACAGGGAGAGAACAGCATTTGCTTGCTTTCTCCACATAAAGTCCCAGCAGATGAAAGAGCGGTCCTTTGAAAGCTGACTGCAGCCCTCTCTTGCCCTGAATTAGGGGACTGACTGATTGATGCTTTATTATCAGAGTTTACATTTTATCTGTGGAGTCAGTGTGGTACAACATATAAAATATTAGATTGGAACCTGGAAGACTTGACTTTCATTCACTTGCTGGCAAAATTTTGAAGGGTAAGAAATGCAGTTCATTGAGTCCTCCTTCCATCCTCTAGATGTTGGTCTTATGTTACCTCATATATATAGTATCTGTGGATTAGTGATCACCTCTACCTATATCAGTGAGTTGTTTTGTGACAAGATAATACATGTAAGTAATTTGAAAATGTATAGATCTCATGGCTTGTAAGTATTTGACATTATAAAGATTAGTGCTAGCTTACATTGCTTATTATAAATTGAATGTTAACAAGGAGCTTATTAATAGAAATTTTCCAATAAATAGTTCTTCAAATTAGCTGACATCACATCCTTAGGTTTCCATGTGGGCTGTTGAAAGGACTTTCTTTTCAAGTCATAAACCAGTGAGTATTAATAATGATTGATTAAACCATTATATATTCTAATGAAAGCATCATCACTATTGCATATGTGGTTCATAAAAAGGCTTAATGAAGAGTTTTCTAAGAATTTATTTCACAAAATTATAACACATGCTTGATTTGCATGTAATACTTAATTCTCATCCCAAAACCCTTGGCAGAAGCTTTACTCATACATTGGTGTTACTCAGTAATTTTCCTTTAGTAGAAAGGAAGAGGAGGAAGCCAGCTGCAGCATTGACACTTATAACTGCATACCATGTAATAGCAATACTTATGTAGGGGCTATTTAATTTGAAAGTAACATCAGCCATGCTAATTTCACATCAATTAAAAATGAAGGGAGGGCTTCCCTGGTGGTCCAGTAAGTAAGGACACCACCTGGCAGTGCAAGGGGCACTGGTTCGATCCCTGGCCTGGGAAGATCCCACGTGCCGCGGAGCGGCTGGACTGATGTGTCCAATTACGAGCCGGAGCTCTGACGTGCGTGCGCCCAGAGCCGGTGCTCTGCGACAACAGAGGCCACCGCGATGGGAGGCCCACACGAGCCGAAGAACAAAGATAGATGAAAAATAAATAAAAAAATGAAAGACCAGTATTATCAGAGTTTACATTTTATCTGTGGAGTCAGTGTGGTACAACATATAAAATATTAGATTGGAACCTGGAAGACTTGACTTTCATTCACTTGCTGGCAAATTTTGAAGGGTAAGAAATGCAGTTCATTGAGTCCTCCTTCCATCCTCTAGATGTTGGTCTTATGTTACCTCATATATATAGTATCTGTGGATTAGTGATCACCTCTACCTATATCAGTGAGTTGTTTTGTGACAAGATAATACATGTAAGTAATTTGAAAATGTATAGATCTCATGGCTTGTAAGTATTTGACATTATAAAGATTAGTGCTAGCTTACATTGCTTATTATAAATTGAATGTTAACAAGGAGCTTATTAATAGAAATTTTCCAATAAATAGTTCTTCAAATTAGCTGACATCACATCCTTAGGTTTCCATGTGGGCTGTTGAAAGGACTTTCTTTTCAAGTCATAAACCAGTGAGTATTAATAATGATTGATTAAACCATTATATATTCTAATGAAAGCATCATCACTATTGCATATGTGGTTCATAAAAAGGCTTAATGAAGAGTTTTCTAAGAATTTATTTCACAAAATTATAACACATGCTTGATTTGCATGTAATACTTAATTCTCATCCCAAAACCCTTGGCAGAAGCTTTACTCATACATTGGTGTTACTCAGTAATTTTCCTTTAGTAGAAAGGAAGAGGAGGAAGCCAGCTGCAGCATTGACACTTATAACTGCATACCATGTAATAGCAATACTTATGTAGGGGCTATTTAATTTGAAAGTAACATCAGCCATGCTAATTTCACATCAATTAAAAATGAAGGGAGGGCTTCCCTGGTGGTCCAGTAGGTAAGGACACCACCTGGCAGTGCAAGGGGCACTGGTTCGATCCCTGGCCTGGGAAGATCCCACGTGCCGCGGAGCGGCTGGACTGATGTGTCCAATTACGAGCCGGAGCTCTGACGTGCGTGCGCCCAGAGCCGGTGCTCTGCGACAACAGAGGCCACCGCGATGGGAGGCCCACACGAGCCGAAGAACAAAGATAGATGAAAAATAAATAAAAAAATGAAAGACCAGTAGAAGTGGCCCGCCTGCTTCCCTCCCTCCCCAAGCCACCCCCACCAAAATAAATAAATAAATAAATCTTTAAAAAAAAAATGAAGGGAGAAAAATGTCTGTCAAATGGAAAAGGGTTAAATTACTAGAACGAAGGGAAGGAAATTATTTCTAATATTCTGTGAAAGTACAGCTAGGAAATAAGTCAAAAAAATTAAAAAGTGTAATGTTAAAATGATACTTAAGTACTAAATTGGGCTCATTTTCATTTAACAATTCAGAAAAATCTGGTAACACTCTGGTTGGTATGTGCAGTCACTCTCTGAAAAATTTAATCCCTGTTTGGAAAAACACCAGTTGTAATGATATATCACCTTAACCTAAACTGGCCGTGGGCTATAAGGTTCTGAGGTTGGCTCAGCCTACCACTGATGTGAGAGCAATTATTGGAGATATTCTTCTGTGTTCTGGGGATTGGAGAGTGGTGGTAGTTTGTATCTGTGATTCAAATTTATACATATTGGTATGCAGTCTTTTGTTTCCTTGCTTAGAAAGATAACCATATTCTTAAAATTTTGTAAGTGCATTTAGTTGGGATAAAATTATTACAAGTGTCTGTAACATAAAAGAAATATTGTTAATTTTAGATGAAATCAAATAATAATACTAACAATGAAATCTGAGCGCTAATGTGCAGAAAAAACAAACTTAGTGCAAGTACACAGCTCATTCAAGGTCACTGAGATCCTCAACATGAATGCTTGGTCTTAAAACTAGAAGACTTGGTTTCTGCCTCCTGGGCTTTTCTTTTTTTCTTTGCTACACGAACATCGAAGTCCTTTCTAGCTTCAAATATCACTGCTTTTATTTTAAAGGTGTCTTCTTATTTCTTCAAAATTTTATTTTGAAGGGCAACTGATTTGAAAGAAATTTTTCTTAGGCTGTATTTACTATAAAAAATAATTTATTTTTTTATAACCTAGGAAATAGATGGAAAGACTGGTTATTAATTTTGAAACAGAATGTGCAACAAACTGGTGTCTTCTGTATTTAGAATACTATAGCTAGTCAGATAATTCAGCATAAACAAGGAAATTACTTTATTGGTGCTACCAGTATCTAGGTGATGTTAAACTAAAGAAAACACTAAATAATTTATCTTAGAAGCACAGTGGTTTAGAAATATTTATTCTGATTTTGCAAACAAAGATTTTGTTTCTTTTGAAAAGCATTTAAACTCTAAGGGGTGTAGATTCTTCATTTTTAAAACGGAGTCTCAAATTACTTGACTTTAATGTCAAATGAAAGAAAATCCCCTCAAAACAAAAACAAGCAATGGGCTTAAGTTCATCAGGATTTATTAGCAGGATTTTTGTTTCTGGGATGATGGAGACTTACTTTCTCCTATTCCTTCTACTAAGTTCAACTAAAATCCTTGCATATTATAAATAAAATGAACTCCTGTACATTACAAATAAAACAAACCAAAGAAGACTCTGATAGATGGAAAGAAGTCAGACCATCTTAGACATCAAGACCTAAGAAATGACAGAACTTTTCTTTTTGTCTCATCTCAGATTCGAACAGAAGAAGCCAGCAATCCAATAATGCAATGACTGCAGACAAAAATAGTTTTAATAAACATCTATTTTCTAGTCAAATATTGGGATGCAGTCTTTGTTTCCTTGCTTAGAAAGATAACCATATTCTTAAAATTTTGTAAGTGCATTTAGTTGGGATAAAATTATTACAAGTGTCTGTAACATAAAAGAAATATTGTTAATTTTAGATGAAATCAAATAATAATACTAACAATGAAATCTGAGCGCTAATGTGCAGAAAAAACAAACTTAGTGCAAGTACACAGCTCATTCAAGGTCACTGAGATCCTCAACATGAATGCTTGGTCTTAAAACTAGAAGACTTGGTTTCTGCCTCCTGGGCTTTTCTTTTTTTCTTTGCTACACGAACATCGAAGTCCTTTCTAGCTTCAAATATCACTGCTTTTATTTTAAAGGTGTCTTCTTATTTCTTCAAAATTTTATTTTGAAGGGCAACTGATTTGAAAGAAATTTTTCTTAGGCTGTATTTACTATAAAAAATAATTTATTTTTTTATAACCTAGGAAATAGATGGAAAGACTGGTTATTAATTTTGAAACAGAATGTGCAACAAACTGGTGTCTTCTGTATTTAGAATACTATAGCTAGTCAGATAATTCAGCATAAACAAGGAAATTACTTTATTGGTGCTACCAGTATCTAGGTGATGTTAAACTAAAGAAAACACTAAATAATTTATCTTAGAAGCACAGTGGTTTAGAAATATTTATTCTGATTTTGCAAACAAAGATTTTGTTTCTTTTGAAAAGCATTTAAACTCTAAGGGGTGTAGATTCTTCATTTTTAAAACGGAGTCTCAAATTACTTGACTTTAATGTCAAATGAAAGAAAATCCCCTCAAAACAAAAACAAGCAATGGGCTTAAGTTCATCAGGATTTATTAGCAGGATTTTTGTTTCTGGGATGATGGAGACTTACTTTCTCCTATTCCTTCTACTAAGTTCAACTAAAATCCTTGCATATTATAAATAAAATGAACTCCTGTACATTACAAATAAAACAAACCAAAGAAGACTCTGATAGATGGAAAGAAGTCAGACCATCTTAGACATCAAGACCTAAGAAATGACAGAACTTTTCTTTTTGTCTCATCTCAGATTCGGAACAGAAGAAGCCAGCAATCCAATAATGCAATGACTGCAGACAAAAATAGTTTTAATAAACATCTATTTTCTAGTCAAAGAAACAGGAAAGGGGCAATCAAGAGCAAAGCTTTTAGACAACACTCTTCCCTTCTGGTCATGCACCACAAAAAGCCTCTGGTTCTACCTCACACTTAAGCCAGCAGGGCTGAATGTGGAATCTAGTCTTCTAGCCTAATGAAGCCAGAATGAAGCATTCTGACACCAGACCAAGAATCAGAAAAGGCCAAGTTAAGGACCTGAGCCTTTCATCTTTGCTGGCTGATAATGGGTCTACTCACTGTCCTGACAGTGGGTACCATGTGGTGAACCTGCCTGTATCTCCACCCAGCGGTAACCCCTCACCCTCTTCCTGGGGTGGGGGCAGGGGAGACCTAGTAGAGACTCAGAAGTTCTGTAGTTACTTATTCAGCACTACCTAAGAGTCAAGTGGAGACCATGGGGAACCTAGCAGTAAGGAAGAACACTATCATTGCTGGGTATCAACAGAGGCCAAGTGGGGAATTTGAGCTTCTTTGTCCATCTGGTTGTGATGAAGTGGAACCACCCTTATATGCTAGAGCACTATCAAAAAATGTCATTTAAAACCATTAATTTTTTTTCAATTTTTTTTTACAGAGAAAAAGTTAAGAGGAAAAATAAAAATATTGGTTTTGTTTTTAAAAATAAAAATTTGCCCCCCAAAGCCACCTCCAGGCTCAAATATTTTGACTCTAAAATTCTATCAATCATTTAATATAATAGCACTAGAGTCATAGATCTGGAAGGAACTCCTAATAGTTATAATGACTCTTTCCAGAAGTAATGACTTTTAATTATTTTGACTATTTTCATTATAAATTTTTTTGTAAGTAATTTTTCAAAAACTTTTTATTTCGTATTGGGTCATTGCTGATTAACAATGTTGTGAGTTTCGGGTAAATAGTGAAGGAACTTAGTCATACATTCACATGTATCCATTCTCAAACAAAGAATCTCAAACAAAGAAAAGAGCAAGTAGGCTTTGGGTTGTCACTGTAACTCATCTTGGAACCAGGAAAAAGTGCTTGGGTCTTTTGTCTTCATTTTCTTCAACTATAAAGTGAACAAGTTGAGTTAATAGCTGTCTAAGATTATTCCCAGCTGCTAACTTCTTATGTTTTCTTTTCTTCGGGCCATCATAATGTTACTGAAGTGATGTATTCATCATATTTTTCACTTTTTCTTTTCTTTCGCATGATTTTTCAGGAATCTATTGTTTGTTTTATTATTATTTTTAAATGTTCTGGCAAGATTGCTTTGTGTATAAAAAATATGGAGGGTACATTCTTCAACTGCCATATGAAAACTTTTCTTCATTAGTTCTGGGTGGGTGGGGGAGTCCATTAACTCCTGAATTTTTTAATACACTGTGTATAGACTAACTTACAGTATACAGAGTATGTACTAGCTCTTTCTTTTTATAGCTATTTAATCTGTCTGGGTTTTAGTTTCCTTAACTGTAAAACAGAGAAAATTATCTACCTCACAGTTTTCCCTGAGAAATATTCAATATATAAAATAATGAACCAGGATGTCCTCAGTGAAATGAACAGAAGTCAGTCCTTTGTTGAAGTTTGTCCATAAACAACAAAACTCTGTCAAAAAAATAATAGTTAAAAATTTAAAAAAAGAATTTTATAAAAAAGTCAGCCCTAGAACACCATTTGAATCCTAGACTAGAAGGATGTCTCACCACTAGATGGCAGAGGGAAGTACTGAGTTTGTCCACCCTACATTTAAGTCAGTTGACCTTAGCTATCCCAGCCTCTTATACCAAGCATCTATTTCTTTGTAATTTTCACTCTTCTATACTCTGATTCTACCCCTTACCTACCGAGACCTCCAGACTGATATTTTGAAGTTCTTCTCCTCTTAAGCTGTCAAGAGAAGGATTTTTTTGCCACGTGTTTTCAGTTGTCTACTTCCACTTCCTAGTTACTTGCTGGCTCACTAGCCTTGACTACTCAGGAGTGAAGCTAAGCGTCTTAAGCCAGAGAGTTTGGTTGTTATCTTGCCAAGTTAAGAGTGGATAGCATAAAACTTTCTTGCTATGTTCATATAGCTCATTATCTTTTGGAGGTCTGTCATCGAGGACACTCCTGAGGGATTGATTGTCAAGGTAAAGAACACTGTGCCCAGCACTTGGGAAGTCAATTCACATACACCCTGACCTCCCTGGAGTATGGACAATTTAGTACTTTTTAAATGGACAAAAAATCCCATCAAGACAGCTACAGATACAGTTTCCCACTTTTTTTTTTTTAAACATAAATAACATTGGAAATCCATACATAAATAAATACAGTTGTTTTCTCTTCTGCTATGGTTAGAAAACATGAGGTGGTGACTCTAAGTCTTGGAGTAGGATTGAACACAGACATGATTGCTCCAAACCAAGGGTTTTCCTTACAAACAGAGTAGATTGTACTTCAAAGATGTTATCTACAAAACAAGTGTTAATAATTTCCTTTCTAAAAATAACTTCCTCAGAGTCTAGCTGGGATGCTCAAATTTCCCTTGTTTGGGTTTAAGGCATTATTAATCTTTGTGTGTCCCATAAAAATGCATGTCCCATCAGGTTAAAATTCTGTATGAATTTGTTTTTAGATTTACGATGTTAGCATGAGGAACTGGATCCCATGGATAAAGTAAGCTAAGTAAACTAAACTAAGTAAAAGCTGAGGTCAAGTTAAGGTTTCTTAAACATAGTTAAAGACGGTGTTTTGTTGGAGTCAGAACACAGGATATCTTACAGGAAGAAGGGAGATCAGAGCAGAAGGTGGTGTCCAAAAAGATTGAGTTTCCGCAAGAAGGAAGAGTAGTATAGGCTTAAGGGTTAGCAGAAGGTTAAATGAGATGCTGTGTATGAATTCTTTAGCCCAGAGCTTGACTCAAGGTATATCCACAACAGTACATAGAAGTACTTTTAAAAAAAGAACTTATCATGCTTTTTAAAAAGAATGATAAAATCAAGAGAAATTGAGAAAAAAAAGGGTACAGTTAGTACAATATGCCTTGCAGATTAATGCTGACGGCACACCAGAAAACAGTATAGGCTTGGTTTTTGCCCTGAGGGGGCTACACCTGGATGAATGGGCAACTCATGAAAAACTATAACAGAATGGATGGTAAATACTGTGCTGGAGGAAAGTCAGAGCAGGCTGTTTGAGGAAAATTCAGAGGTTTCTGGAAGCAGTGATTTTCTATTCTGTGATCTGAATGAGGTGGTGTGGGGAAAGGCAGAGAGTGTTAAACACAAGAAGCACATACATGAAAATCCAGAACTGAGACCGGGCAGGACAGGGGCTAAGAGCTGAAAGGAACAGTGTTGTTGGAGGGTAGAGTACTAGTGGGTCACTGTTTTAAAATGAGGCTGAAGAGGCTGCCAACAGAAGGGAGAGTGGACAGTGGCGGCCATGAAAGACATAGCTAGAGTTTGAAGCTGGAATTACTTCCTTCAAAGTGAGAAAAACCTTAGTCACTAGTGCGAATCTGCTAATTGCTTTTGGAACATTGAGGCTATAACCAACTCCTGTTCAATATGGGAAAAAACAGAACAGTCGTATGACCACTTTCATGCTCTGAATCAAATGCTGCAGTTGGAAGGCTGTTGCTTCTTTCCTTACACTCTTTCCTTCAGAAGGGTCAGGGTAGTACAAAGGCCATTTGCATTTCCTAATGTCTACTATTGTGTGGCACCACAAAGAACAAGCAAGGGCCACTGAGTATAGAAGAGGACACAGCTGAATAAACAAGGAGTTTAAAATTAAAAAAAGAAGTAAGTGTACAGGACAAGTAAATAATACAGTTCATGTCACATCCACTCCCACCCTCTGCCCAGGTAACCAATGTTAACAGACTGGCATATGTCCTTGTTTATCTTTCATCAAGAAGAAATGCAAATAAAGCTATACACACATAGAAAACTCTTCTCTTGTTTTTAAAAGGGGCTTTACTCACATATTACTTTGAAACTTGCATTCTTATTTAATACTAGATCATGGACAACTTTCCAGTTTTAGAAATGTAAACAATCCAGTTTTTTTAATGCTGCTACCACTCTGTAGTATATTGTGCTGTGATTTGACCAACTGCTCCACACTTGAGGGACCTTCAGATTGTCCTTAGGTCACACTATAAACATGCTATAATAAAAAATGTGTATTTATAAATTCTTACAGAGGTTTTCTACAGGATATCATAGTGGATGCCAAAAAGTGGGTTGAATGAATCTGCATGCATATAGGAACTCTGCATTTTTTCTTTTGAAGATGCCAAATGGTTATCTTTTTTTCTGAATCCTTGAAAGCAACCGATTCTCAAGTATTGGACAGAGAAAGTGGTGACTCTTAGCTTTACTTCTCTTCAGTCTGATCGAGGCATTGTATATAAGCCATCAGTATTCAAACTTGTTGATCTCAGAAAACTTACACTACCCAAAATGACTGAGAACCCCAGAGAGCTTTGTAGGCAATAGAAATAATATCTATCAATATTTACCATACAAGAAAAAAACTGAGAACTTTAAAAAATATTTGTGATTTCCTTTAAAAATAGCAATAATAAATGCATGCATATTAATATATATAATACATTTTATGAAAAGCATTTATTATCTCCAAAATAAAAAATTAATGGGAAGAATGGTACTGGTTTTGTTTTTGCCCATTTCTTTGATATCCAGTTTAGCAGAAGACAACTGGATTCTGGTATCTGCTTCTGCACTCTGGTAAATTGTTTTGGTTGAATGATATATAGAAGATTGGGGCTTACACAAATATGTAGCTAGCAAAGAGGAGTATTTTAATAGAATTTTCAGATAATTGTGGATTTTCTTCTTTGATACCATATCAAACTTGACAAGAGGTAGTTTCATAAAGATTATATGCAGTTTAAAATCTAAAACCATATCAATAAATGTATATTCTTATTACATTAAAGTTCATTGTATTATATTGTTTCTTGAATAAACCTTTTCTTCATATACTGATCATTTAAAAAAAATTGGTTCTGTGAGCTATATAGGGCTTTCAAATGCAGTTGTTAACTTCACCAGTAATCTAATCCAAAAAGTCTTTCAGTAGTAGGAGAATGGGAGGATCTTAGTGGTAAATACTAGTTTTCTGAAATCCTAATTTCCACTTTAAATCTCAAAGGTTATCATTGGAAACATATATCGTTAATTATTTTCCTTCAAGTGACAGACTAACTTCAGTCATTTTGAATATAGTATTTGCCAAATGTCTAAGTTATAAATAACCATAGTTTGTCTATTATTAGCCTCTCATGAAAAAGAGTTAGTTTAGCTTATAACTCAACCTGCAGGTGTTTTTCTTAGCTTATATATACTCATAGTGGATGCCAAAAAGTGGGTTGAATGAATCTGCATGCATATAGGAACTCTGCATTTTTTCTTTTGAAGATGCCAAATGGTTATCTTTTTTTCTGAATCCTTGAAAGCAACCGATTCTCAAGTATTGGACAGAGAAAGTGGTGACTCTTAGCTTTACTTCTCTTCAGTCTGATCGAGGCATTGTATATAAGCCATCAGTATTCAAACTTGTTGATCTCAGAAAACTTACACTACCCAAAATGACTGAGAACCCCAGAGAGCTTTGTAGGCAATAGAAATAATATCTATCAATATTTACCATACAAGAAAAAAACTGAGAACTTTAAAAAATATTTGTGATTTCCTTTAAAAATAGCAATAATAAATGCATGCATATTAATATATATAATACATTTTATGAAAAGCATTTATTATCTCCAAAATAAAAAATTAATGGGAAGAATGGTACTGGTTTTGTTTTTGCCCATTTCTTTGATATCCAGTTTAGCAGAAGACAACTGGATTCTGGTATCTGCTTCTGCACTCTGGTAAATTGTTTTGGTTGAATGATATATAGAAGATTGGGGCTTACACAAATATGTAGCTAGCAAAGAGGAGTATTTTAATAGAATTTTCAGATAATTGTGGATTTTCTTCTTTGATACCATATCAAACTTGACAAGAGGTAGTTTCATAAAGATTATATGCAGTTTAAAATCTAAAACCATATCAATAAATGTATATTCTTATTACATTAAAGTTCATTGTATTATATTGTTTCTTGAATAAACCTTTTCTTCATATACTGATCATTTAAAAAATATTGGTTCTGTGAGCTATATAGGGCTTTCAAATGCAGTTGTTAACTTCACCAGTAATCTAATCCAAAAAGTCTTTCAGTAGTAGGAGAATGGGAGGATCTTAGTGGTAAATACTAGTTTTCTGAAATCCTAATTTCCACTTTAAATCTCAAAGGTTATCATTGGAAACATATATCGTTAATTATTTTCCTTCAAGTGACAGACTAACTTCAGTCATTTTGAATATAGTATTTGCCAAATGTCTAAGTTATAAATAACCATAGTTTGTCTATTATTAGCCTCTCATGAAAAAGAGTTAGTTTAGCTTATAACTCAACCTGCAGGTGTTTTTCTTGAGTCAATACTTTATATATACCTCTAGTTTATTTGTTCTCAAAGGATATTAAAAAGATGTGCATTCAGTGGTCAGGATTTAAAAAATTCAGTATGTTTTCCTGCATCATCAAAAACATTCTTAAATGTAACTGGACTTTTTCTTGCAAGTGTATGACAGTGAAGAAATTAATGATGACTTCTACACTTTGGTTCTAGTGCCTTGATTCATACTAAGGCCCACAAAGTTTTATCCTCCATTGCTTTTTTGCCATGAATGCAAATGTCAATACAGAGAAAAAGGCAATATATTTTAGTCTTAGTGTGAAAATACTTTGACCTCATTAACCCCCTGAAAAGGTTTCAGGTAATTTTAAGAGTGCAGCCAATGTTGATGATGCTTTTGGATTCATGCTTCTTAAATGTTAATTCATACACAAATGACCTAGGGATCTTATTAAGACACAGATTCAAATTCAGTAGTCTTGAGGTGGGACCTGAAAGTTGCACTTATATAGTCCCCAAGTGAAGATGATGCTTTCTGTAAGTGGCTACACTTTGAGTAACAACTCTCTAGACCTGCATCATCCAATGCAGTAGCTAGTAGCTCCATGTAACTACTTTAATCTACATGTCAAGTAATTTAAATTAAATAAATTAAATACTCAATTAAGCAGTCATATTAGCCACATTTTAATCACTCGAAGCCACCTAAGGGTAGTGTCTATCATACTGGACAGAGCAAAGAGAGAACATTTCCACCATCACAGAATTGCTCTGGTTGGTTTACATGCAGTTAATAATGACAGACCGATGCAACAGAATTTATTTAAATATTTTCAGAAGCTACCCTTCAAAATATGTAAGGGTAATTGATGAACAATGTCACCATTTTTCTGATCAATGCTAAAAAGGCAAATTATTTAGGATTTTAAATAATGTTTTAGACTCGGTAGCTTCAAGTGACAGACTAACTTCAGTCATTTTGAATATAGTATTTGCCAAATGTCTAAGTTATAAATAACCATAGTTTGTCTATTATTAGCCTCTCATGAAAAAGAGTTAGTTTAGCTTATAACTCAACCTGCAGGTGTTTTTCTTGAGTCAATACTTTATATATACCTCTAGTTTATTTGTTCTCAAAGGATATTAAAAAGATGTGCATTCAGTGGTCAGGATTTAAAAAATTCAGTATGTTTTCCTGCATCATCAAAAACATTCTTAAATGTAACTGGACTTTTTCTTGCAAGTGTATGACAGTGAAGAAATTAATGATGACTTCTACACTTTGGTTCTAGTGCCTTGATTCATACTAAGGCCCACAAAGTTTTATCCTCCATTGCTTTTTTGCCATGAATGCAAATGTCAATACAGAGAAAAAGGCAATATATTTTAGTCTTAGTGTGAAAATACTTTGACCTCATTAACCCCCTGAAAAGGTTTCAGGTAATTTTAAGAGTGCAGCCAATGTTGATGATGCTTTTGGATTCATGCTTCTTAAATGTTAATTCATACACAAATGACCTAGGGATCTTATTAAGACACAGATTCAAATTCAGTAGTCTTGAGGTGGGACCTGAAAGTTGCACTTATATAGTCCCCAAGTGAAGATGATGCTTTCTGTAAGTGGCTACACTTTGAGTAACAACTCTCTAGACCTGCATCATCCAATGCAGTAGCTAGTAGCTCCATGTAACTACTTTAATCTACATGTCAAGTAATTTAAATTAAATAAATTAAATACTCAATTAAGCAGTCATATTAGCCACATTTTAATCACTCGAAGCCACCTAAGGGTAGTGTCTATCATACTGGACAGAGCAAAGAGAGAACATTTCCACCATCACAGAATTGCTCTGGTTGGTTTACATGCAGTTAATAATGACAGACCGATGCAACAGAATTTATTTAAATATTTTCAGAAGCTACCCTTCAAAATATGTAAGGGTAATTGATGAACAATGTCACCATTTTTCTGATCAATGCTAAAAAGGCAAATTATTTAGGATTTTAAATAATGTTTTAGACTCGGTAGCTTCAAGTTGCCTGACAAATTTCTTATAAACTCCTAAAGACATGTCTTTATGAGTTATATAAACTGATATTGTCAAGGCTGGCACATGATACTCTACTTTTTTGTGGAAGAAAGTATTCTATTCAAAAGTTTAAAAGATTAAGAGTGACTGATACGGAGATAGAAAAACTCGTACTCATTGTAAATGATTTTCATAATCAGAACATAGTCTTCCATGCAACTCACAAGGAACAATTTTGGTGAAAAAAGAAACTCCACTGGGAGAAAAAAAGGTTACGCCTCAAAGGTTAGCAGGAGGGATAGTGTTTCTCCTAGGCACACGCCAGTGCAGACAGTGTGCTGAAGGCATTCCTTGGAGTTCTTGGGCAGTACTTGTTCCGATGCGAGCTGGCCAAATTCTGCACACCCCACCTGACTCAAGGAAACATTCCAAGGTAGGCTTTCCAGCAGCATTCCTAGTCTGCAAAGTTTGCAAGCTGAGACAAACTAGTTGGAGTGAAGAGCAAAGTAAAAGCTAACAAAAATAAGAGGAAGGTGGGGAAGCCATTCTAGATTATACTGTGGGCTCTCCATGAGGTTCTTTCCAGTCACCTCTCTATCTATAAGCAAGGTCTGCTCTACACTGGTAAAAACTAGGTTGTAAATGTGGCACACCTGAAACAGCTTTTCTCTGTGGCTGCAAGAATATGTCAGTGGCCGAGCACAAAGTCTTTTGTCGAGCATTCCAGTTTTAAAAGTGGATGTGGTGCTGGATGCTTTCTGTAAGTGGCTACACTTTGAGTAACAACTCTCTAGACCTGCATCATCCAATGCAGTAGCTAGTAGCTCCATGTAACTACTTTAATCTACATGTCAAGTAATTTAAATTAAATAAATTAAATACTCAATTAAGCAGTCATATTAGCCACATTTTAATCACTCGAAGCCACCTAAGGGTAGTGTCTATCATACTGGACAGAGCAAAGAGAACATTTCCACCATCACAGAATTGCTCTGGTTGGTTTACATGCAGTTAATAATGACAGACCGATGCAACAGAATTTATTTAAATATTTTCAGAAGCTACCCTTCAAAATATGTAAGGGTAATTGATGAACAATGTCACCATTTTTCTGATCAATGCTAAAAAGGCAAATTATTTAGGATTTTAAATAATGTTTTAGACTCGGTAGCTTCAAGTTGCCTGACAAATTTCTTATAAACTCCTAAAGACATGTCTTTATGAGTTATATAAACTGATATTGTCAAGGCTGGCACATGATACTCTACTTTTTTGTGGAAGAAAGTATTCTATTCAAAAGTTTAAAAGATTAAGAGTGACTGATACGGAGATAGAAAAACTCGTACTCATTGTAAATGATTTTCATAATCAGAACATAGTCTTCCATGCAACTCACAAGGAACAATTTTGGTGAAAAAAGAAACTCCACTGGGAGAAAAAAAGGTTACGCCTCAAAGGTTAGCAGGAGGGATAGTGTTTCTCCTAGGCACACGCCAGTGCAGACAGTGTGCTGAAGGCATTCCTTGGAGTTCTTGGGCAGTACTTGTTCCGATGCGAGCTGGCCAAATTCTGCACACCCCACCTGACTCAAGGAAACATTCCAAGGTAGGCTTTCCAGCAGCATTCCTAGTCTGCAAAGTTTGCAAGCTGAGACAAACTAGTTGGAGTGAAGAGCAAAGTAAAAGCTAACAAAAATAAGAGGAAGGTGGGGAAGCCATTCTAGATTATACTGTGGGCTCTCCATGAGGTTCTTTCCAGTCACCTCTCTATCTATAAGCAAGGTCTGCTCTACACTGGTAAAAACTAGGTTGTAAATGTGGCACACCTGAAACAGCTTTTCTCTGTGGCTGCAAGAATATGTCAGTGGCCGAGCACAAAGTCTTTTGTCGAGCATTCCAGTTTTAAAAGTGGATGTGGTGCTGGATGTTTCAGGAAAAATAAAAAAGCCCTACCCTATTGATGGTCTCTCTTTATGTGCCTAACGTGCTTTCATAAAAGTCTTCAGTCAGAAGACAAAGAGAGTGTTCCATCATTCTCGGCCACTGATTTGCCACTGTCCAGAAGCACACGATTAGCAGCTCTTATAATTCATCCTTCAGGATAGGTGTCGATACTGTTCTTGTCCATTGAAGTCTCATCTGAGTCGACATATGTTGGCTTTGAAACTTCCCAGATATTAATGAAATGCCCCCTAGTGGAGTAGAGTGATGAACTCCATTGAAATCCCTACCTGAGAAGCACGTTTTCTTATTGCCACATAAGCTGTCCAGCTGTGGTTTTGAGTCTGTAACTGGCACTGCCATCCTCCCAGCCTCCCAGCTCCCCACACTCCTGTCAGCGCCATATCTTCACTCTGTGCTCTGTCTCAGACCCTGGAGTCAAATCCCTATGGTCACCATCACTCTGAGGGTCAGGCCAGGGGCACTGTTTTTATTATTTGATTGAAATAAACATAGGGACATTCTAGGTAAAAAAGAGAATTTCCCTTTGCTCTTTGATGTGGAGGTGGGGCATGAGGGGAGGCAGGTGTGCTTCACTGGGCTGGCATTTTTACAGACAACCCTCTGTGGGAGCTCAGTACATAGTGCCTGTTGCTCTCAGGTCTCTGGGACCTCTCCCATTCACACCAGTCCCTAATTGGGCAACTTACTTCGGTCACTCCAGCTGCCTTGGTCCCACATTTGCTTGTGAAACTCTTTGTTTAGAGCGCCAATTTCTTGTCAGCCTCATTATCTAGAATACCTCTGGACATCAGAGTGATAGTGCTAAGCAGCATCACAGTAAGAAACGTAAAGAGCAGAAAAGCCATTCTAGATTATACTGTGGGCTCTCCATGAGGTTCTTTCCAGTCACCTCTCTATCTATAAGCAAGGTCTGCTCTACACTGGTAAAACTAGGTTGTAAATGTGGCACACCTGAAACAGCTTTTCTCTGTGGCTGCAAGAATATGTCAGTGGCCGAGCACAAAGTCTTTTGTCGAGCATTCCAGTTTTAAAAGTGGATGTGGTGCTGGATGTTTCAGGAAAAATAAAAAAGCCCTACCCTATTGATGGTCTCTCTTTATGTGCCTAACGTGCTTTCATAAAAGTCTTCAGTCAGAAGACAAAGAGAGTGTTCCATCATTCTCGGCCACTGATTTGCCACTGTCCAGAAGCACACGATTAGCAGCTCTTATAATTCATCCTTCAGGATAGGTGTCGATACTGTTCTTGTCCATTGAAGTCTCATCTGAGTCGACATATGTTGGCTTTGAAACTTCCCAGATATTAATGAAATGCCCCCTAGTGGAGTAGAGTGATGAACTCCATTGAAATCCCTACCTGAGAAGCACGTTTTCTTATTGCCACATAAGCTGTCCAGCTGTGGTTTTGAGTCTGTAACTGGCACTGCCATCCTCCCAGCCTCCCAGCTCCCCACACTCCTGTCAGCGCCATATCTTCACTCTGTGCTCTGTCTCAGACCCTGGAGTCAAATCCCTATGGTCACCATCACTCTGAGGGTCAGGCCAGGGGCACTGTTTTTATTATTTGATTGAAATAAACATAGGGACATTCTAGGTAAAAAAGAGAATTTCCCTTTGCTCTTTGATGTGGAGGTGGGGCATGAGGGGAGGCAGGTGTGCTTCACTGGGCTGGCATTTTTACAGACAACCCTCTGTGGGAGCTCAGTACATAGTGCCTGTTGCTCTCAGGTCTCTGGGACCTCTCCCATTCACACCAGTCCCTAATTGGGCAACTTACTTCGGTCACTCCAGCTGCCTTGGTCCCACATTTGCTTGTGAAACTCTTTGTTTAGAGCGCCAATTTCTTGTCAGCCTCATTATCTAGAATACCTCTGGACATCAGAGTGATAGTGCTAAGCAGCATCACAGTAAGAAATGCCAGTCCCACCTCCAAGGAGCTTAATATTAAATACAATCAAGTAAATACTGAAGGTAAAGATGAAAGATTTTTAGGATGCTCCACCTGTCCCTTCTAAAAGGCAAAATGGTTGGAAATGTCTGCACTGAGAATTTTCTTTTGTTACCTGTTGGTTTCAGCTCCATTATCTCAAACATACATGTGCTTAAAATATTGTATAGAATTGTATATAAAATCATGGAGTCTCATATTTTATAGTTTGTTTAAAAGATTATCCAAGGGTAATTTTCTCTCTAATCAGGTTTTGCCTTAGAAGTTAATTTTCATAGCTACCTGTGGGAAAGATGAAAGATTCTAAGATTTAACATTACTTCAAAACTTTATTTTGGAGAAACTAGGCAAGAATCTCATAGTAGGTGAAATTTTAATCCTGAGCAATTTGAAATGAGACTGAGTTTAGGAGTTTCCGCTATATTTTCTTCCAAGTTTGACATCTTTTGGGATAATTATTACATAAATGAAGTGCTAGTTTTCCAGAAAAAAAACACAAGGACACAGGTTGTTTTCAGAGCAAATGTCATAAACTACTTGTTCTCAGAAAGAGCAGTTTATCATCAGCTGGAGAAAAAGCGTAAGACATCTACAAATGTTAAGCGGTTATTCAAATATATTCCTGCCATAAAAGCAACGTATTCAACTATTTTTAAGTGCGTATTTTGTAGTTAACTGTCTTCAAAGATGAACTTCTACCTAACTTTGGAAGTTCTGCAGGAGGTATTACTGAGGTCATTTCAGATAATATAGTTGATTGGTAGTAGAAACCCTTAAAATGTTCCAGGAGAAAAACCACCCATTACAGTAAATTGCAACCAAGTACTTGTCTACTGTTCACTCCTCTCCAAGAACTCATTTCTTAGTGATGGCCATGTGTGGTATGTTGAAATAAAACTGGTTTTACTTGTAGGAGTACTGGGAGGGCACCTTTATGTAACAGCCTGTTAACAGAGGCCTAGCCAAGGATATACCAGGGAAACTTCCCTTTTCAACTTCTGCTGTAATCTTTAAATAACGTTGTACATCATTTCAATGAAAATGAGTGAAGGTGTGTCAGATATGTTGCACTTATGTCCTTTTAGTAGACGATATTGTCTAAGATAGTATTGACCTTTTCTCTTAAAACTCGTCATTGGCTTATGAAAAAGCAATTATATTGTGTGGTGTTTTTCTATGCTAAAGATGTCACCGTGTCTATCATAAAGATTCAGATAACAGTTTTTGAATCTTGTTGTGGTGCTTTTTCATTGAGAAGTAAAAGAACATATAAATACAGTTGATCCTTGAACAACACAATTTGAATTGCCTTGGTCCACGTATATGGGGATTTTTTTTTTTTCAATAGTAAATGCAACAATGCTACATGACCTGAGATTTGGTGAATCCAGGGTTGCAGAACTGAAGACTGAAGATAGTGTGTGAGGGCCAATTATAAGTTTCAAGCAAATTTTGGACTACTTGGAGAATTGGCACCCCTAACTCCCTGCCTTGTTCCAGGGTCAGCAGTAGGAAAAATCTCAAAATCCAGAAGTACCCTGAGCCCCTCTCTGCCTCTAAGAATTCCGCCTGGCAATCTAAATCATCTGAAGTTATTTTTAATTGATAACTTAGAATATTTTGTGTGGTGCAATTAGATAATTCAGCTCCAATTAATTGCAATCTAAATCTTACCAGAAGCTCTTTTAGAGGGAGCCTAATTAACACGTTAACATTTTTTCTCTAGCTTTGGCTCTATGTTACCTGAGTAATAGTGCTAGTTTGCTAGGTTCTTAGACTGTGATTAAGGCTCCTGCTGTCATGGTGTTAAAATTGCCTCTTGGCTCTAAGCTTTTATAGAAGGCTAGAGACTCAGATATATTTCAGATATTATTTACTCTGGTTTCTTCATTTTAGAAATAAACTGAGGCCCAGAGAAGTTAAATCACTTGCTCAAAAACCACATGGGTAGTAAGGGACTGAATCAGTACTCGAAAATCATGTCTCTTTTCCTTTATGTGTCAGCCCATTGGCAATGGCAGGCTCGCTGGCTTGTATACACTATATCTTTTCTCCTACAGGCACCTTGTCTATAGCTTCTGATTTTGACCACTTTGGGTGAGCAGTGATGAACAGAATATATTCATTTTGCTGAATATTTAGGAAATTCTTTGAGATGATAAACATATCCATGTTTATTCATTGCCAACAGTAGTACTTCCAAAAGGAATCTATATTCTGTACATTGAGGAGAGAGGGTTCTTTAAAAGTATTTTTTTAAAGCATTTATTTGTTTACTTACTGGGCTATTCTGGGTTTTTGCTGCTGCTGCAGGCTCTTCTCTAGTTGCAGGGAGTGGAGGCTACTCCCTAGTTGAGGTAACCAGGCTTCTTGTTTATGACTTCTCTTGTCCTGGAACTCGAACTCTAGGGCACATGGGCTTCAGTAGTTGCGGCACATGGGCTCAACAGTTGCGGCTCTGAGGCTCTAGAGCACAGACTCAATAGTTGTGGCTCACGGGCTTAGTTGCTCCGCAACATGTGGGATCTTCCCAGATCAGGGATCAAATCCGTGTCTCCTGCTTTGGCAGGTGAACTCCACCGCTGAGCTACCAGGGAAGCCCTGAGGAGAAAGTTTTGACTGGAGAGTCCGTGTTGGCCAGGTACTATGCAATATGTTTCTTTGTGCAGGCTTTGAAATTAAAATTAAACAAAATATCAGATTTAATATTGCCCGTGCTTGTATAATGAAATCATTCTAATATAAGGATCGGGACCAGACTATGTGGCTTCAAATATGTTCTACCACATCAGCTTGGGGACCTTGAGTAAGTAACTGTGATTCAGTTTTTTCATTCATAAAAAGGGGCTAATTATAGTTCTTATAGAGTTGCTGTAAAGATGAAATATTACATGCATAGTTTTGGAGTACTGCCTGGAACCTAGCCATTATTGGTATTTTTATAATTTAATCTAAGTTTTCTTATTAAAAGTTACACATGATGGGACTTTGGAAGTGTGCACCTCAAATAGGTACATATTTCTGTTATATTTATCTCATTGTACTATTACATATCTTGAAAACCACATGGATAACTGACATACTGAAATCATGTCTCTTTTCCTTTATGTGTCAGCCCATTGGCAATGGCAGGCTCGCTGGCTTGTATACACTATATCTTTTCTCCTACAGGCACCTTGTCTATAGCTTCTGATTTTGACCACTTTGGGTGAGCAGTGATGAACAGAATATATTCATTTTGCTGAATATTTAGGAAATTCTTTGAGATGATAAACATATCCATGTTTATTCATTGCCAACAGTAGTACTTCCAAAAGGAATCTATATTCTGTACATTGAGGAGAGAGGGTTCTTTAAAAGTATTTTTTTAAAGCATTTATTTGTTTACTTACTGGGCTATTCTGGGTTTTTGCTGCTGCTGCAGGCTCTTCTCTAGTTGCAGGGAGTGGAGGCTACTCCCTAGTTGAGGTAACCAGGCTTCTTGTTTATGACTTCTCTTGTCCTGGAACTCGAACTCTAGGGCACATGGGCTTCAGTAGTTGTGGCACATGGGCTCAACAGTTGCGGCTCTGAGGCTCTAGAGCACAGACTCAATAGTTGTGGCTCACGGGCTTAGTTGCTCCGCAACATGTGGGATCTTCCCAGATCAGGGATCAAATCCGTGTCTCCTGCTTTGGCAGGTGAACTCCACCGCTGAGCTACCAGGGAAGCCCTGAGGAGAAAGTTTTGACTGGAGAGTCCGTGTTGGCCAGGTACTATGCAATATGTTTCTTTGTGCAGGCTTTGAAATTAAAATTAAACAAAATATCAGATTTAATATTGCCCGTGCTTGTATAATGAAATCATTCTAATATAAGGATCGGGACCAGACTATGTGGCTTCAAATATGTTCTACCACATCAGCTTGGGGACCTTGAGTAAGTAACTGTGATTCAGTTTTTTCATTCATAAAAAGGGGCTAATTATAGTTCTTATAGAGTTGCTGTAAAGATGAAATATTACATGCATAGTTTTGGAGTACTGCCTGGAACCTAGCCATTATTGGTATTTTTATAATTTAATCTAAGTTTTCTTATTAAAAGTTACACATGATGGGACTTTGGAAGTGTGCACCTCAAATAGGTACATATTTCTGTTATATTTATCTCATTGTACTATTACATATCATATATAAACTACAAAAATAGAAATTAAAATTGATGAGTAAAGACTTAAGACTTTCGGGATGCTAAGAGACTGTGTTACATATATATCCCCAAAAACTCTGGACACCACTAATCTACTCTTATGCTATAACTTCTTTCAGTTTTATTTCACAGTCTAGCATCAACCACAAAATGAGCAAAGGAAAAGCTGCTTTCCACTCCCAAAGCAATCATTCCTATGCTTACACTACTAACTTTAATCAAATTTTGTGGTTTGTACTGCTGGTAAATTTACATATCTTCAGTAATTAAGCATTTCCCCTCATCTGCACCAATGGAATTATTCTATGGTCATTAGTCATAGGTTGAAACAAATTATATTGTATGCTCGGCAGTTAGATTTTTTTTTTTATTGCCTAAATCTGAAGGTTATGTAATAGCTTTTCAGTGTCTTTGTTTTTTTAAAAATGTTTATAGATGGAAATGCATCAGAACATTCTCTTTCTTTCCATATTTTTTGGTTTGTCAGTGGAGGCTCTCGCATGTGGTCCTAGTTACCATAGGGAACCAGAGACATTCCACTGAGCTCTTGGATGTTCCATATGTCACAGTCCCAGATGGGCTGCAGATGATGTTTAGAAGGAAGGTTGTCTTTGGATGGCTTTACAGTAAGACATATCAAACATGATTTGTAAGATGATTCATGCTATAAGGATAATTTTTTCTGTGGTTATAGAAATTGTTGAAGCACCTCCAAAATGATAAGCAATTATGAAAATTCAAATCAATTATTTGTTTAAGAATTTGGTTTGGTTAACCCATTTTCATTTTAGAGGAGGCAAATTAATTAATAGTGACACAATAAACATGAAGGCATGCTGGAATTGTTAGCCAGATTTTTATTTATAATATCTCAGATATAATTTTATTATAAAAAGCAATTATTTGGGGCACTAGTTTCTTGTCAGTCTCATTGTTTGCAAATATTTTCTCCCTTCCTAAGTGCTGACTTTTCATTTTGTCTATGGTTTCCTTTGTTGTGCAAAAGCTTTTGAGTTTAATTAGGTCCCATTTGTTTATTTTTGTTTTTATTTCCATTACTCTAGGAGATGGTTTGAAAAGATCTTGCTGTGATTTATGTCAGAGTATGCTGCCTATGTTTTCCTCTAAGAGTTTCATAATATCTGGTTTCACATTTAGTTTCACTCAAATCCACTTTGAGTTTATTTTTGTGTAGGATGTTAAAGAATGTTAGTTCCATTTTTTTACGTGTACCTGTCCAGTTTTCTCAGCACAATTTATTGAAGAGACCGTCTTTCCTCCCTTGTATAGTCTCACCTCCTTTGTCATAGAATAAGTTTGCTATATACCAGAAGCTAGCACAACATTGATAATCAGCTATGTTCCAATATAAAACAAAAAATTTAAAAGAATTATTCCATTTATTATATACTACACTAGAATTGTCTCAGAGTTTACCAGTTTTATTTAATAAATACTATTCCATCACATGTTACTTTAAATATATATATATATATATAAAATGTATCTTTAGTTTCTAAGTTTAAGTCACTCAGTTCTGTCTCTTTTGCAATCCCATGGACTGTAACCTGCCTGGCTTCTCTGTCCATGGGATTTTCCATGCATCTTCTGACCCAGGGCTCAAACCCGGGTGTACTGCATTGCAGGCAGGTTCTTTACCATCTGAACCATCATGGAAGCCCTTAGCTAGCAAAGATTCATTCAATTATTATAATTTTAAGTATTTTGGGAATATGCTATTAGAATTTATAAAATATGTAGAAGACATAGTACACAGCTTGAAATAAGTAAAAATCATATAGAGATGCAGTTATTAGAAATAAATAGCCAAATCTCAAAACATTAACCTAATTACACATAGCAATAATGAAGTGCAAAAATCAGAATGGTGGTTGGTTTAAGGAGAGTGAGTTGAGACTAGTCACTGAAATATCTGAATTCAGCTATGGTTAAACTAGAATGACTTAATCAGAAGGATTTTTGATAACTATTTTCAAGGTTTAGAAGAGAGAAGAAAACACATTTTTCCAGCCTTTAGAGAATTAACATGACCTACAAGAGACAGGAATTAGGAGGTGTAAGAAGGCTTCTTGGTCCAAGTCCTAAATTTGAGGAGACATTCATGTGTAGGCTATTATTGAGTGTCAACTTGTCCAAGCAAGCAACAGTAAGCTACCTCACAAATGTCAGTATTAACCTGTGATATTCTCCATGGTGATGGAATTCCAGCTGAGCTATTTCAAATCCTAGAAGATGATGCTGTTAAAGTGCTAAACTCAATATATCAGCTATTTTGGAAAACTAAGCAGTGGCCTCAGGACTAGAAAAGGCCAGTTTTCATTCCAGTCCCAAAGAAGGGCAATGCCAAAGAATGTTCAAACTACTGCACGATTGCTCTCATGTCAAACACTAACAAAGTTATGCTCAAAATCTTCCAAGCTAGGTTTCAATAGTACATGGATCAAGAACTTCCAGATACACAAGCTGGATTTAGAAAAGGCAGAGGAACCAGAGACTCCTCTGGTTCCAAAATTGCCAACATTGGTTGGATCATAATGAGCAAGGAAATTCCAGAAAAACATCTGCTTCTGCTTCATTGACTACTCTAAAACCTTTGACTGTGTGGATCACAATAAGCTGTGGAAAATTCTGTAAGAAATGGAAATAACAGACCACCTTACCTGTCTCCTGTGGAACCTGTATGCAGGATAAAAGCAATAGTTAGAACAGGTCATGGAACAAAGGACTGGTTCCTAACTGGGAAAGGAGCACATCAAGGCTGTATATTGTCACCTATTATATGCAGAGTACCTCATGTGAAATGCCAGACTGGATGGAGCACAAGCTGAGATCAAGACTGTCAGGAGAAATATCAATAACCTTAGGTATACAGATAGCACCACCCTTAAGGCAGAAAGTGAAGAAGAACTAAAAAGCCTCTTGGTGAAGGTGAAAGAGGAGAGTGAAAAAGCTGGCCTAAAACTCAGCATTCAAAAAATGAAGATCATGGCATCTGGTCCCATCACTTCATGGCAAACAGTGGAAAAAGTAACAGACTTTATTTTCTTGGGCTCCAAAATCACTGCAGATGATGAATGCAGCCATGAAATTAAAAGATTCTTGCTTCTTGAAAGAAAAGCTATGTCTAACCTAGACAGCATATTTAAAAGCAGAGCCAACAAAAGCTTGTATAATCAAGGCTATGGTTTTTCCAGTAGTCATGTACGGATGTGAGAGTTGGATCATAAAGAAGGCTGATCACTGAAGAATTGAGCTGTGGTGTTGAAGAAGACTATTGAGGGCTTCCCTGGTGGTCCAGTGGGTAAGGACACCGCCTTGCAATGCAAGGGGCGCCGGTTCGATCCCTGGCCTGGGAAGATCCCACGTGCCGCGGAGCGGCTGGACTGATGTGTCCAATTACCGAGCCGGAGCCCTGGAGCGCATGTGCCCAGAGCCGGCGCCCAGGAACGACAGACGCCACCGCTACGGGAGGCCCACAGGAGCTAAAGAACAAAGACGGATGAAAATAGAGAAATGAAAGACCAATACAAGTGGCCCGCCTGCTCCCCTTCCTCCCCAACCCGAATCCTGCCCAAAATAAATAATAAAAAAAAAAAAAAAAAGTAAAAGACTATTGAGAGTCCCTTGGACTACAAGATCAAACCAGTCAGTCCTAAAGGAAATCAACCCTGAATATTCATTGGAAGGACTGATGCTAAAACTGAAGCTTCAATAGTTTGACCACCTGATGTGAAAGGCTGACTCAATTGGAAAGTATCCTGATGCTAGGAAAGATTGAAGGCAAAAGGAGAAGGGGGCAACAGAGAATGACATGGTTGGATGGCATCACCCGCTCAATGAACATGAGTTTGAGCAAGCTCTGGTAGACGGTAAAGGAGAGGGAAGATTGGCATGCTGCAGTCCATGTGGTTATGAAGAACTGAAAACCGCTGAGCCACTGAACTGAACTGATTCTCTCTTTGGTTGTATAGGCATCATATTGCAAACAATTTTGGGCCTGTTGCTATCATTCATAATTAACCGTGAATGATGAGCCAGTTTTGTTGGGGGAGATCAATGTAAGCCTAGTACCATTTTAAGGATAGTTTGTGTGGTGACTAGTTGTATGCGTTAGCTTGGTTCTCTGTTGTTTGGTCAAACACCAGTCTAGGTGTTGCTGTGAAGATATTTTTTAGATTACTATTTAAATCAACAGACTTCGAATAAAGCTGATTATTCTCCATGATATGACTGGGTCTCAACCAATAAGTTGAAGATTTTATGAGGAAGACTGACATCTCATCAGGAGGAAGGAATTCTACCTCTATACTGCCTTTGGACTCAAGACTGAAACATCAACTTTTCCTCCAGCCTGCCCCACAGATTTTGGGCTTTCCCACCTCCACATTTACTGGAGTCAGTTTCTTAAACTGAATCAGTCTTTCTCCTCCCCTCTCCATCTTTCTGTTCTTCTTTTCCTTCTTCTCCTTCTCTTTTCTTTTCCTCTGTCCTCGCTCTTTCTCTTCTTCTACTCTGTCTTTCTCTGTAAATGCATCCTAATTAGTCTGAGTCTCTGTAGAACTTTGACTAATACAGGATGTCAGCAGTAGCTATCACTCATGGTAGCTGATATTTCCTCAGAGACACAGTAAGATTTTATCTTTCAGTAACCATACATGCTACCTCTATCTATTTGAGAAGCAATGTCAAAAGTGCAATCACCAAGTTTTCTTTAAAAATATATATGTGTGTGTATATTTTAGTCATATTCCTATATTTATTTGTAGTATGCTCCATAAAGATGAATTCCTGGGAGTTTAAACAAAATTACATTTTCTATGTTTTTGCTACTAACTTGAGTAACACAGAGTAGAAGCACGTTGTATTAATACTCACACTTTATGTAACTGTATATAAAGCTATTTTTTCTCCTTTTTTCCTTCTCTTAATTCCCCATCCTTTCTTCCTTCCTTCTTTCTATAATTTGTCAATATAAGAGCATTTTTATTTGCCATTAATAGAAAAAAACTTTTTTTAATCTCACAATTTCCTGACCTTAGGCCATCTTTAGGAAATAGTTTAGCAGAAACTTGTGGATGTAAGATGATAAGGCTTCAAAATTTGTATTTCATTAACATAGATGGTGTGGGAGTATGCGTTTTATGGATAGTTTGTGTGGTGACTAGTTGTATGCGTTAGCTTGGTTCTCTGTTGTTTGGTCAAACACCAGTCTAGGTGTTGCTGTGAAGATATTTTTTAGATTACTATTTAAATCAACAGACTTCGAATAAAGCTGATTATTCTCCATGATATGACTGGGTCTCAACCAATAAGTTGAAGATTTTATGAGGAAGACTGACATCTCATCAGGAGGAAGGAATTCTACCTCTATACTGCCTTTGGACTCAAGACTGAAACATCAACTTTTCCTCCAGCCTGCCCCACAGATTTTGGGCTTTCCCACCTCCACATTTACTGGAGTCAGTTTCTTAAACTGAATCAGTCTTTCTCCTCCCCTCTCCATCTTTCTGTTCTTCTTTTCCTTCTTCTCCTTCTCTTTTCTTTTCCTCTGTCCTCGCTCTTTCTCTTCTTCTACTCTGTCTTTCTCTGTAAATGCATCCTAATTAGTCTGAGTCTCTGTAGAACTTTGACTAATACAGGATGTCAGCAGTAGCTATCACTCATGGTAGCTGATATTTCCTCAGAGACACAGTAAGATTTTATCTTTCAGTAACCATACATGCTACCTCTATCTATTTGAGAAGCAATGTCAAAAGTGCAATCACCAAGTTTTCTTTAAAAATATATATGTGTGTGTATATTTTAGTCATATTCCTATATTTATTTGTAGTATGCTCCATAAAGATGAATTCCTGGGAGTTTAAACAAAATTACATTTTCTATGTTTTTGCTACTAACTTGAGTAACACAGAGTAGAAGCACGTTGTATTAATACTCACACTTTATGTAACTGTATATAAAGCTATTTTTTCTCCTTTTTTCCTTCTCTTAATTCCCCATCCTTTCTTCCTTCCTTCTTTCTATAATTTGTCAATATAAGAGCATTTTTATTTGCCATTAATAGAAAAAAACTTTTTTTAATCTCACAATTTCCTGACCTTAGGCCATCTTTAGGAAATAGTTTAGCAGAAACTTGTGGATGTAAGATGATAAGGCTTCAAAATTTGTATTTCATTAACAGTATACTTGTCTCTGATTTGCTACTTTATCCTTCATTTTCAAATTTATTCTATCAAATCATAGGAAACTGCTTATTTTCAACAATTTATGATCTTAAAAGTCATTTTTTTATTATGAAAAGCCACTTATGATCTACAAAGATGGCAATTTTATCACTGAGCCCATCCAAACTTAAAGAAACTGTAGTGACACCTAGGATTAACTATGTTGAAGCATGGGAAGGTATAATAGCAAGTAGCCTCAACACCCAAAGGCTGCCCAGGTCTCACTGAGCCAGCTGGGGACATCTGCTGCCTTGGGTGGCTCAAAAATAAGAGAGGTCAGTCCTGTGAAGTTATCAGGAAAACACTCTCAGCATGCTATAAAGAAGCCTGTTCAGCAAAGGGAGATTTATTGATGAATATAAATAATATAATGATGCAGTCTATTTTTAAGGACAGTCTTTTGAGTGATAAGGATAATAAACATACTGTAATTCCATTGACAGATAGGAAAATTATTTCTATTTGGAAAGTTAAAAAGAGAAAAAGATGACGAAATAAAGGAAGAAAGACTCTTTTATAAAATACAATAAAAAGGCCAAGACTGGATCATGGCTCTGAAATACATGGGAAAAATTAGAATCAGTGTCATGAAAAAAATTAGCAGTCTATATGATAAAAACAGGAATGGAGCAAATCAATATCATATAATCACAAAGCGCTTTGGTACCATTAAAGTATCAAAACATTTTTAGAAAGCGATAGCAAATAATGCTTTAGAAAAGTTATAAATGGTTGATTTTGAAGAGCATTTTCAAAAATTTTGTAATTCCAAATATTCTTCTCTCAGTTATTTTCTACTCATCGTTATCTCCCTCAACTTAAACTGCATTAGTAGTTTATACACAAATTGAATGCTCTAAGAAACATAAATGAGGTAAGACTGAAATAAGAAAAAGATTAAATGCAATGTTTTATTACTTGCAATGTAGTACAGTGTAAGTTTTAGTGGGTTTCAGATAGGGCTGCTTCTCTATATGTAGGTGAGCAATGATACTTGTGTTAAAACAGCACTCTGAATTTTGCTGCACTAGAACTTGTCATATAACATGTGGTTCACTGAAGGTCATTACCTCAAGTATATGATGTGCTGTGTGAAGTTTGAGACTAGTAATCTTGATGGTACATAAAATGGTAGGATTGAAATGTGGTCTGGAAAAGACACCACAAGATGAAATACCAGAAGAAAGACAGCACAGTGCTGTGTGGCTTGGAATCATGCCTACATCTATTTACTTTAGTTATGTTTGTTTGTTTTTAACTCAGCTCAAATACTTGAGTCAATTCAATGGACTCTTAAGGTCATCCGCTTACTTGATTTTTGCAATGTAAATAATTATCACACAATTTGAAAATGTTTAAATTAGCAAAAAATAGCCAAAGATTAAGAAGAGAAAATTTGAGGGAGTTTCCTAAATATCTTTAAATTATAGACCTCATAGAGGATGGAGGCTTCTTCCATGATGCTTTAGACTAGAGATTTATCAACCAACAGTCTTCAGGTGTGGTCATATAGGATTTTTTAAATGGAAACATTCCACACACAAGAACTGTTTTTCAAGCTTTACTTGAAAACTGAAGACACATTGGCAACATCAGGCCTGCTGCCTTTCCTGGCAAGTATCAGGGGTGGAATAGGAATGACTGCTTTAGAATAGGCATGTGCCCTTCTGCTTACTGCAGTCCCCCCTCCCCACCTCCCAGCCAACCTCATGTGACTCCTATCTACCTGGTTTCTATTGGTTTCTGATTCAGTAAAGAGACATATTTTAGTCCCACATGACAACTTTTTGAGGGAGAATGAACAAAATACTAGTTTCAGTTGTGTAACATAATGATTCAGTATTGGTGAATATTGCAGTGATCAACAGAGTTAGTCTAGTTAGCATCTGTCACCATACTTAGTTGTTTTCTTGTCATGAGAACTTTTGGGGTCTACTCTTTTACCAACATTCAAATATGTAATGAGGTAAGACTGAAATAAGAAAAAGATTAAATGCAATGTTTTATTACTTGCAATGTAGTACAGTGTAAGTTTTAGTGGGTTTCAGATAGGGCTGCTTCTCTATATGTAGGTGAGCAATGATACTTGTGTTAAAACAGCACTCTGAATTTTGCTGCACTAGAACTTGTCATATAACATGTGGTTCACTGAAGGTCATTACCTCAAGTATATGATGTGCTGTGTGAAGTTTGAGACTAGTAATCTTGATGGTACATAAAATGGTAGGATTGAAATGTGGTCTGGAAAAGACACCACAAGATGAAATACCAGAAGAAAGACAGCACAGTGCTGTGTGGCTTGGAATCATGCCTACATCTATTTACTTTAGTTATGTTTGTTTGTTTTTAACTCAGCTCAAATACTTGAGTCAATTCAATGGACTCTTAAGGTCATCCGCTTACTTGATTTTTGCAATGTAAATAATTATCACACAATTTGAAAATGTTTAAATTAGCAAAAAATAGCCAAAGATTAAGAAGAGAAAATTTGAGGGAGTTTCCTAAATATCTTTAAATTATAGACCTCATAGAGGATGGAGGCTTCTTCCATGATGCTTTAGACTAGAGATTTATCAACCAACAGTCTTCAGGTGTGGTCATATAGGATTTTTTAAATGGAAACATTCCACACACACAAGAACTGTTTTTCAAGCTTTACTTGAAAACTGAAGACACATTGGCAACATCAGGCCTGCTGCCTTTCCTGGCAAGTATCAGGGGTGGAATAGGAATGACTGCTTTAGAATAGGCATGTGCCCTTCTGCTTACTGCAGTCCCCCCTCCCCACCTCCCAGCCAACCTCATGTGACT
Organism: Tragulus kanchil; assembly: GCA_022376925.1. Classification (NCBI taxonomy): domain Eukaryota; kingdom Metazoa; phylum Chordata; class Mammalia; order Artiodactyla; family Tragulidae; genus Tragulus; species Tragulus kanchil. Next base: position 156,352,132 of record JAIOJX010000025.1, on the reverse strand, counting down.
CCTATCTACCTGGTTTCTATTGGTTTCTGATTCAGTAAAGAGACATATTTTAGTCCCACATGACAACTTTTTGAGGGAGAATGAACAAAATACTAGTTTCAGTTGTGTAACATAATGATTCAGTATTGGTGAATATTGCAGTGATCAACAGAGTTAGTCTAGTTAGCATCTGTCACCATACTTAGTTGTTTTCTTGTCATGAGAACTTTTGGGGTCTACTCTTTTACCAACATTCAAATATGTAATACAATATTATAGTACCCAAAGCATGACTGCTAGCCTTCTGACAGTGAGACAGGCTGCCTCATAAGGTGGTGGGTGGTCTTTCTCTGAAGTGTTAAAGAGGGTCTGAGTGTAGAGGGAATCAAGAAAAGTAGGTGTAAGACTTGGCTAGATGGCCTCTTGAGAATTGTTTTCTTCTCTTAACTCCATTGATTTGCTTCGTTAGCATAGCATCATTTTCTGAGAAGTGTTAGTCTTTACAAATTTCACTTTTTTAGATATTTTTAATAAGAAAGGTAATAATTTTATATAATAAGAAATGAAGACATGCAACTGGTTTATGTTTTAGGTAATGAATGAAGATGTATAACTGATTTATGTTTTAGGTCTATCCCTGGATCCAGGGCCTCTCTGTATAGTGCATTTGTTTGTTCATTCAGCATTTGTTTATGGAGCTCCTTCTGGGTGTTCAGGATTTTGGTGAACAGTGAACAGACAAAATATATACTTTTATGGGAATTTGTATTTGGACTTTTGGAAGTAGAAAACAAGTATATAATTATAGAGAGTGACAAGTGCTGTGAAGAAAATAAAGCAGAGTGAGGTGGTTAGAAAAGATGGTTGAAAATACTTCCAAGAAAGAAATATTCGAACAGCAAATGAATGATTACAATAGGCTAGCTATACCAGGATATAAGGTTAAGGAACAAGAATGAATTTGACTTATTCAAGGTACAACAAGAAAGCTCATGTAAATGTTGCCTACTGAGCAGGAGAGAGAGGGCAAGAAATGAAGCTAAAGCCAAATTGCAGGGAAGGTTCTGAGGACAGTGGGAAGACATAAGGTGATCTTTTTTTCTTAAAATTTAATTTTTATTTTCTTTAACACCAAAAACATTTTGTATTGGGATATAGCCAGTTAATACTTTTGTGATAGTTTCAGGTAAACAGTGAAGGCGCTTGGCCATACATATACATGTATTCATTCTCCCCCAAATCACCCTCTCATCTGGACTAGTACATAACATTGAGAAGAGTTCCACATGTTATACAATTGATTTTTGTTGGTTATCCATTTCAAACAGTGTATACACAACTTTCCCAAAGTCCTCAACCATCCCTTCTCCACCTGCAACCGTAAATTCATTTTCTCAGTCTGAGTTTCTTTCTATTTTATAAGTAAATTCATTTGTATCATTTCTTTTTAGAATCCACATAAACGGGATGACAAATGATGTTTTTTCTTCTGTGACTTAGTTCACTTGGTATGACATTCTCTAGGTCCATCCCTACTGCTGCAAGTGTGCTTATTTCATTCTTTTTTAATGCCTGAATAAAATTCCATTGTATATATATACCATATCTTCTTTATCCATTCCTCTGTCGATGGACATTTAGGTTGTTTCCATGTCTTGGCTATTGTAAATAGTGCTGCAGTGAATAAAGAGGTGCATGTATCTCTTTCAGCCATGTTTTTCTCTGGATATATGCCCAGGAGTGGGATTGCAGGGTCATATGGTAGCTCTATGCTTAGTTTTTTTTTTTTTTAAACATTTATTTATTTATTTATTTTGGCGAGGGTGGGCAGGCCACTTCCACTGGTCTTTCATTTGTCTAGTTTCATCCATCTTTGTTCTTTGGCCCGTGTGGGCCTCCCATTGCGGTGGCGTCTGTTGTCACAGAGCACTGGCTCTGGGCGCATGCGCTCCAGAGCTCTGTCTCGGTAATTGGACACATCGGTCCAGCCGCTCCGCAGCACGTGGAATCTTCCCATGCCAGGGATTGAACCGGTGCCCCCTGCACTGCAAGGTGGTGTCCTTACCCACTGGAACACCGGGGAAGCCCTATGTTTAGTTTTTTAAGGAATCTCCATACAGTTCTCCATGGTGCTGTACCAATTTACATTGATATTAGGTGACTTTAATCTGGGGAATGATGTGCTCTGATTTAGTGTTTGAAGGGCTTCTGTGGAAGAAGAAGGAAGTGCAGAGGACAAATGAGGATGCAGGGAGATCAACTAGGCAGCTGCTCCTGTAATCCAGGGAGGATGGTAATGGTCAAGTGGTAGGAAGTGATGATACAAGGTTTATAATAAAAAGAGAACTGACAGGATTTGATGATGGGCTGAATCAGGAAGAGGGGGAGAGAGGAGGATCAGGAATGACACCTACATTTTTGGATTGAGCAATTGGATGAATGATTGCCAGTAACAGAAATGGTGACTATGGGGAGAAGCAGGTTCTCTCAACAAAAACCAAGCAACACAGTAAGTCTTTCCTGGAAAAGGCAGGACACAAGTACCCAAAAGAAATCTATTGAGTACTAAGCAAGAATACACGTGTTTTCACATGAAGTAAATATACGCAGTCCCCCGCCCTAGAGGACTCATAGGCTGGAAGGGAAAGCACGTGTCAAAACGTCATAAAAATTTGATATCCATTGTGATAGAAATGTGAACAAAGTGGGAGAGGAGGAGCTTTCAGAGTCTCGTGTTATGATGCAGAGGTAAATAGTTTTGACATGGGCTCACTGGTATGTTTTAGGAATGGCTAGCAGCATGGCTTGTGAACCTAAAAAAATTATTAATCACCACTCACCTATTCTTTTATGGAGAAAAGATTGGATTTTGTTTAACCTTTTCTCAGAGGCCTTATTTTCTCAGTCTTTGATCATTCCTATGATTCTCTGGTAAATCATCCCTTTATATCACATGATGGAAAGAATATAGGGCGTGAAAGAAATTTATTTCACTCTCTTCTACAAGTTCTAATCTTGTTTTCACTCCCTTATCTCTTTTCTGTCTCAATAGCAACCAAAACCTACCAAGTGTTTCTTAAGAGGCTGTTCTGAGCCAAGTACTTGTTTCTTTCCACATTCTCTTTACTTTCTGGCACTTGAAATGTTGAGAGTGCTAAAATTTCCAGCTGTTATTTTAAAAGCATTCTTAGACTTCCTCTCTTCCTGACTGGAAGCTTTATTTTCTTCACCATCTCCTATCTGTCTCTTTCATCTTGTACTCCATTTCCACCTCTTAGCTTAACTCACCAGTAACCTGACAGTCTGTCATGTTTTTGCTTCCTATGATTTAGCTCCTCCTTGCCCATGTTTCTTTTGCATTTCTTGTTCTTTAATTGGAGCCTCCATATCCTCCTTGGTTACCATTTCTTTTTATTTTTCTAGGCTGTTTCCTGTCCATATCACTTAACTTTGTTTTCTCTAACATGGTCCACTGAGTACCGTTTCTTCAGTAAATCCATATTAAAACAAATTTAATACTTGAATGTCTTATGTAGGTTAAAATAATTTGACAATGTTGATTAGATTAAAGATGTTCCAAACATCATTATGAATGGTTAATCCTGCCAAACAGCAATGCCTGCATTTTTTCCCTTCTTGCTCACTGGGGTTTCCGTTGATGTGTTTTCCTAAAAGAAAAAACTACAAACAACTGATCTCCTTGTCTACTTGCCTGGCTTTAATTGGGCACTGACTAAGTAAAGATTATAATTAAGTTAAGTATGATCTAGCAGTACCAAGTAAAAATCCAAGTAAAAGATTACCGAAGTCAGATTTAGAGAAGATAACGAGACAAAAAATGAAGATTCACATGGAAAGAAAAGCAAAGAATGAAATAGATTTCCAAGGTTCTTACATATCACTAAATATTTAATAGGCCCTTATTGGAAATTTCTGTCATTACAGATTCACTAAGAATTGTAGTTCTTTGAAATTGAACAAGGCCCCTTTCCCCCTATGCACTACTTAGAAAGACTAATGTCAAATTTGTGGCCTTAAGTAACTTCTCTTTCCTTTTACTTTCTGGCACTTGAAATGTTGAGAGTGCTAAAATTTCCAGCTGTTATTTTAAAAGCATTCTTAGACTTCCTCTCTTCCTGACTGGAAGCTTTATTTTCTTCACCATCTCCTATCTGTCTCTTTCATCTTGTACTCCATTTCCACCTCTTAGCTTAACTCACCAGTAACCTGACAGTCTGTCATGTTTTTGCTTCCTATGATTTAGCTCCTCCTTGCCCATGTTTCTTTTGCATTTCTTGTTCTTTAATTGGAGCCTCCATATCCTCCTTGGTTACCATTTCTTTTTATTTTTCTAGGCTGTTTCCTGTCCATATCACTTAACTTTGTTTTCTCTAACATGGTCCACTGAGTACCGTTTCTTCAGTAAATCCATATTAAAACAAATTTAATACTTGAATGTCTTATGTAGGTTAAAATAATTTGACAATGTTGATTAGATTAAAGATGTTCCAAACATCATTATGAATGGTTAATCCTGCCAAACAGCAATGCCTGCATTTTTTCCCTTCTTGCTCACTGGGGTTTCCGTTGATGTGTTTTCCTAAAAGAAAAAAAACTACAAACAACTGATCTCCTTGTCTACTTGCCTGGCTTTAATTGGGCACTGACTAAGTAAAGATTATAATTAAGTTAAGTATGATCTAGCAGTACCAAGTAAAAATCCAAGTAAAAGATTACCGAAGTCAGATTTAGAGAAGATAACGAGACAAAAAATGAAGATTCACATGGAAAGAAAAGCAAAGAATGAAATAGATTTCCAAGGTTCTTACATATCACTAAATATTTAATAGGCCCTTATTGGAAATTTCTGTCATTACAGATTCACTAAGAATTGTAGTTCTTTGAAATTGAACAAGGCCCCTTTCCCCCTATGCACTACTTAGAAAGACTAATGTCAAATTTGTGGCCTTAAGTAACTTCTCTTTCTTTTTACTTTGACCCACTCTCAGAAAGATGTTTTCAGGCCCCAGAGCATTTTGTTTCTTTATCTAAGGCCTATTCTTAACTTGTTATCTCATTGCATAATATTTATCTATGTAAGCCACCCCAATTGTTTCTGATAAGAGATGGAACATAAATACCCTTCCTTCTAAACACCCTTTCTAACCATTTGGTGTCACTCTTTACCCTGTTTCCACCTCAGTCTTAACTGACTGGAATATGAACCATTTGGTTAGAAAAGCTGTCACATTTGGAAAGGAGCAGCCAATCAGAGAGAAATTAAATTGTTTTTCTTTGTCTGCCTGCCGTTCCAAGTTTCTGCTGGCGTTGCCAGTCATTTGGAGGGAGAAGCATGGGGCTTGTTCAGCTGTCAGTGAGCGTGAAGGAGGTTGGGTGAACACATGCCAACCTCTCCTTTTTGCTGTAGAGTCAATAACTGAAGGCTGGGTAGGCACTCGGGGAGGCTTCATCAGGTCACCCTCGGAGGGAACGGCCAATGCTGAGGAAAGAAAGCTTTGTCACTGTTGTGAAGCTGATAGCATTGCTCTAGCAGGCAAAGCTCATATTTCCCACTTTGGTATCTCTGGCGCTAGGAGTCTCTGTGGGCAAAACAACTTGATTCTAATCACCAAAGCTTTATTTGTCAGAAGGTTAGTTCAGTCATTCAACAGGGGTGAGAGGCGGAAATAATAAGGATTCCTCTGTGCACCAATCTCTTGAGATGACCCTGAGATATTGGGTCAGATCTCCTTGTATTGGTCAGAGGAGAGAGATGGTGGAGATATTGAGAGGTGTGGCTCACAAGTGTGATGCGAATGAGAAGGGCGTAGGTGGAATGAATTCATGCTTGATTGAGAAAAGTTATTAAGGAAAAAATGAATCCTAAGAAAGATGAAATGTATATAAACCATGGAGTTTTGTATAAAATACAGAAAGTTAATATGTGATATTTAAACTCAGAGGCCAGTTTGCCAGACATTCAGTGTTAATGGGTATGTATTTCTAGACCTATAAGCAGAAATCAGTGACTCAACTGATGAGACATTCAGCTGGTGGCTTTAGGACTGTGACCCTAGACAAAAACATGTGTTAGAGACAGTAATATGAAGAAATTTCTCTTCCCCCCCCTTTTGCTGTTTATTTGGTGATTACCTGTGTTACTATCTATACTAAGGACGGGTTGAACACATTGTATTATTTGTTACTTACATCGAAGTAAGGGCAGCTGTGTTATCACCTATACTTTCTGAATGGATTTCTTCATTAAGTTAGAGAAAGTTCCTGAAACAAGTTGCCTAAGGTTACAAAGCTGGAAAATGGCTTAGCCAGTTTTAAACCTAGACCCTGCTCAAATATTTTACCATTATATCATACACTTTTCATTCAAGATATATATGTGTGTCTGTGTGCATGAGTGAGTGCTCAGTTATGTCCGACTTTTTGCAGACCTCACAGACTGTACACCGACAGGGTCCTCTGTCCATAGAATTTTTCAGGCAAGAATATTTGGAGCAGGTTGCCATTTTCTCCTCCAACGGATCTTCCTGACCCAGGGATTGAACTTGCATCTCTTGAGTCTCCTGCATTGGCAGGTGGATTCTGGGAAGCCCGCAGTTAGGATACAGGTAAAAAAGAAGGCGAGAAGTTATCTTACCCTCAAATCTGCTAGTTATGTGCAGATAACATTTGAAAGAAACTGCTGAGACATTGATACATTTCTAAGGAACAGAAAAGACAGAAATAAATGCTCCTAGCATAGTACTTTGCAAGAGAAGGTCGAACATGACTGTTATATAAAAATCGTTTTGGGATAGATGTTGGAGTTTAATAAGGTACCAGATGACATTTACTGAGACCTACTCAGTAAGTCTGGGCTCATTTTCGTCATATCTCATTGTTTTCAAAATAAATTTCATTAGTTATTAATTCACTTCATTTCCCTGGATTATATTTTCCTCTTTTTATTTATTTATATTTATTTTTAACCTTTATTTTGCTTTTAACTTTTACAGAGTTTCGTTATTTACAGATATGCATGTTCCCAGATTAGTCATATGTATATCCCCCCCATCCCACCCCTCCCGACCATCACACAGCACCCCTGAAGGATCCCCTTTTCTCACAGAGCAATGACTAACCCTACCTACCTTGTCAGTTGTGATGATTAAATGAGTGCATGTAGTGAGAAATGGCCTGGCATATAATGAGTTCTCAAGCATTGTCTACCACCACGCATCATCTCACTTAAATCCTTTCAGTTCTCACATCCAGCTTAACTACGTGACAGGCTGTGTCATAAGTACTTTATATTTACTACTTCAGTTCATGTTCGTAATGTACGTATGGGCCTTGTTATCATGCTGTTTTAGAGTGAGGACACTGGGGCAGGGCTTAGACTCAGGATGCTGAGCTCTGGAATTGGCTTTCTTTATCATCACCCAAAAGCTTACGCATACTATAAGCAGTCAGTCCAATGCAGACAGCTACCAAGGGCCATAACAGGGATTCAGACTAGTACTTTCCCACCATATGTCTAGATTCTGCATTTTATCGGAAGTGTAACTTGGAGACTGATTAGAGCTGACGAACACAAAGCAAGATTTTCTCCAACAATCAGAGATGCACTAACATTGCTTTTCAATACATGAATATACTTTAACTTGCCAAAATCAGATTTTTCTGGAATTAAATATAGAGAAAAATGATTAATAGAGAAAATACTCAATATAAATAAGAATAGAAATTATATTAATTAAACAACAGAAAATAACAAAATGGTTCGAAAGAAAATCTAAACACAGACAGTTTCCCAAATCTAAACCCTAAAAACTCATATTAACATGGCAAAACAAATCAGGAATAAAATACTTGAATTATGTCTGTTTGCTATTATATTTTATATTTCTATGATATTGGATCAAAAACCATATCTAATTATAACAATTTTACAGAGATACAAAATAATTTAGTACTTTTAATTTTTGATTTTTGTACTTGATCAGTTTATGTTATTAGTTCATTTATTGAAAAACCCTCTATCTACCTTTCAGAAGATTCAAATGGGAAATGTTTTAATATTCTCTTCAGCTCAATTATCATTTATTGAGTATTCCAAAGACGCAGAATTTTATACCTCCAATAAAGTACTTATCAAAACCAATAATATGTTAATAAGATCTTTTTACTCCAGATTTCTACCTGTCTTTGTTTCCCACCCTGCAATGCCAGTAAAAATTATTAGACCTTTTCCTTTGAATTGTTCTAGATGTTGGGGATCCAAGGATAAAAAAATAAAGGCAAAACAACTACCTGCTCACCCAAAATGAAGGAGAAAAATAAAAGTGATGAAATGCCTAAATGCTAGACAACAACAACAACAAAAACGGTTGTAGTCATCTTCCTAATGATGTGACTTCTACTGAAAATGGACTTTCCAGGTGGCGTTAGTGATAAAATTCTCACCTGCCAATGCAGAAGACATAAGATATGTGGGTTCGATCTCTCGGTCAGGAATATCCTCTGGAGGAGGGCATGACAATCCACTCCAGTATACTTGCCTGGAGAATCCCCATGAACAGAGGAGCCTGATAGACTACAGTCCATAGGATTGCAAAGAGCCAGATATGACTGAAGCAACTTAACACACACATATAACACACTACTGAAAAAAGAATAACTTGCCAAAATCTAGGTAGTAGATACTGAGGACTAGGTAGTAGATACTGAGGACTTATTCCTGCAAAATACTGCAAAGCATTTTATATGTATTATATTCATTCATTCAGCAAGAATTTGTTAGAAATGTTTGTGCCATGCAGTCTTCTAGACCTGGAGTTTGATCAGTGAATAAAAGGAAGTCTGTGCTCTGCTGAAGTTTATATTCTGGAGCCACTAAGTAGTGAAAATGTTAAAATGAGCTTATGGTCTAAACCCTAAAATCTCATATTAACATGGCAAAACAAATCAGGAATAAAATACTTGAATTATGTCTGTTTGCTATTATATTTTATATTTCTATGATATTGGATCAAACACCCTATCTAATTATAACAATTTTACAGAGATACAAAATAATTTAGTACTTTTAATTTTTGATTTTTGTACTTGAACAGTTTATGTTATTAGTGCATTTATTGAAAAACCCTCTATCTACCTTTCAGAAGATTCAAATGGGAAATGTTTTAATATTCGCTTCAGCTCAATTTTCATTTATTGAGTATTCCAAAGACGAGAATTTTATACCTCCAATAAAGTACTTATCAAAACCAATAATATGTTAATAAGATCTTTTTACTCCAGATTTCTACCTGTCTTTGTTTCCCACCCTGCAATGCCAGTAAAAATTATTAGACCTTTTCCTTTGAATTGTTCTAGATGTTGGGGATCCAAGGATAAAAAAATAAAGGCAAAACAACTACCTGCTCACCCAAAATGAAGGAGAAAAATAAAAGTGATGAAATGCCTAAATGCTAGACAACAACAACAACAAAAACGGTTGTAGTCATCTTCCTAATGATGTGACTTCTACTGAAAATGGACTTTCCAGGTGGCGTTAGTGATAAAATTCTCACCTGCCAATGCAGAAGACATAAGATATGTGGGTTCGATCTCTCGGTCAGGAATATCCTCTGGAGGAGGGCATGACAATCCACTCCAGTATACTTGCCTGGAGAATCCCCATGAACAGAGGAGCCTGATAGACTACAGTCCATAGGATTGCAAAGAGCCAGATATGACTGAAGCAACTTAACACACACATATAACACACTACTGAAAAAAGAATAACTTGCCAAAATCTAGGTAGTAGATACTGAGGACTAGGTAGTAGATACTGAGGACTTATTCCTGCAAAATACTGCAAAGCATTTTATATGTATTATATTCATTCATTCAGCAAGAATTTGTTAGAAATGTTTGTGCCATGCAGTCTTCTAGACCTGGAGTTTGATCAGTGAATAAAAGGAAGTCTGTGCTCTGCTGAAGTTTATATTCTGGAGCCACTAAGTAGTGAAAATGTTAAAAATGAGCTTATGGTAAATGTTCTTGTGACAAAGATAATAAAGAGTGGGAGGAGACTTGGTGAAGTAATGGATATACCTGTGAGCTTGAGGGTAGTGATGGTTTCGCAGATGTATACTTATTCCCAAACTCACCAGTTCTATGTTCTAAATATATAGCTTTTACATGCCAATTGTACCACATAAAGTGGTTAAAAAGATACTGATTTTTTCTGATTTGGCAAGATGAATTAATGGTGAAATACAGAATAGAAGTAGAGTGATGGGGAAGGAGAGTTAGTCTGGAGAAAAGATGAAAATGTCAGTTTCTATCAGGTTGAATTTGAGGTTAAAGCAGGTCATACAAATGGAAATGCCTATGGCTATTAATAAATGGAGGAGGGGCTGATAAAAGTAAGAGCTGGAGATGGATATATGGGGACTACCTTCTCGGGAGACAGCTGAAGCACAGGCATAAACTCACTGACTGAAAGAGTATAAAGCTATGATGAGCAAAAGGACACACAAAAGGGCAGGAATGATGAGTGAAAGTTGTCTAAGAAGAGAAACAGAGCAGTCGGAGAAAGAGAAGAGACCAAGAGAATTCTAAATGCAGCGAGGAGCTCAAGGTGAAAAGAGGACTATCATATTTTGGCAAGAAAATGGCTATGGACACCAAAGCAGTGCTTTGCAGAAACAATTCAAGTACAGAAACCAAATGCAAGGGATGGAGTTGAGTGGGCAGGCAGGAAGTGGCCACAGCCAGTACAAGGAAGCAGAGACAGGATGATTGTAGAATGGCTGGTAGAGCCGTTCCAAGAACAGTGGCGCTGCTCAGCTCATGTCTGGTCTCTGGTTCAAAAGACTATTGAGAAAGAAACTGGTATTAGCTTAGTAAAACATTGCTTATGAAACATTGAAAAAATATCCTATTGTCTACACAGCAGTTGGCTCTAAGCATACAGCCTGAAATCCACAAGAGACCTTGGGATCAGTTCTTGAATATGAAGTGAGAAACCTGTGCCCTCTGATGTGAACATTTCATTTTCCCATTTCCCTTCACACAGAGATTTATTTTTGCTGTCAGTCAGAAGGGAACATTGTCTGCTGGTAGATAGTAGGGTTTGAAGCAAGGGAGAAGATGATACATATTCTGTCAGCAAGTTGCATGTGTATTAGGAAAATATCATTTTGGCAGGAGGGTGCTGTAATTTGTCAAGCAGATTAATCTCTGGAGTGGAAAGTCCTAATCAAATGGCAAAGCTTTTAATATATTTCTTGGATAGATAGGTTGGCTGTGGCCCTGTAAATGCTAGGGGCGTGAAAAGAGACTCAGATTATCTGTAAGAATCTAATGGATGGAAGTCATGATAAATTTGGGGAATTTGTATAATTAGATTTGCTTAGTGTTGGCATGTTCCCACTTTTAGCAATGCAGCAGAACAAGCAGAAAATGCTCATTTAGAGCATAGTAGTCTATGTATAATACATTAAGATTCCTTTAATCTATCTATAGGTTGTGAATGGCTAGAAACGTAGATAATCAGTAATTTTTCTTTCTCTTTCATTCTAATTATATTTGCTATATTTTCAAAATGAGTAAAAAGGAATTGGAAGACAGAAAATTCACAACAATACACAGAGCTAGAATTTTTCTTCAAACTTGTAAATACCATTCCAGTTGAAACTATGTTTAATGGCAAGCTTATTCCAATTATACTCTTATATTGTTGTCCCCTTAGGGGAGGTCTTGAGGAAATACTTGTTAATTGATAAATACAGAAAGACTATGCTTTACATGCTAATTCTTCTCCACATATTTAATTACAGGAATGGTGGTAGAAGTAAGTGGTTCTAGAACACTGAGATATTTGGCTTTGGTAAAGCTTCACTTCATTACTTCAAGGGTAGTACCAACTTCTGTGTATCCTCATGGTAGGCAGCAGAGTGGTCTAAGGGTAGTTAATGGTCATAAAGCCTAGTTCCTCCTATGAACAAACAATATTATCATATTTTCAACTGAAGTAAAAGCCATTTAAAAATTCCATAAAGAGGCCAAATGGACAACATTTAAGATCATGCTTAGTTGCTCAGTCATGTCCAACTTTGTGTGACCCCATGGAGATCTCAACACATATTGCTAATTACAAAATAGTCATTATCCAATTTCTAGCTGTTGATGATTTGGGAATACCTTAAATTACAATTTTTAATGAAGAAAGATTATATCCAGAATGGGCTTCCCAGGTGGTGCTAGAGGTAAAGAATCTGCCTGCCAGTACAAGAAACATGAGAGACATGGGCTCAATTCCTGGGTCTTAAAGATCCCCTGGAGTGGGGCATGGCAACCCACTCCAGTATTCTTGCCTGGAGAATTCCATCAACAGAGGAGCCTGGCAGGCTACAGTCCATGGGGTCGCAGTGAGACAGACATGACTGAAGACACCTAGCAAGCACAGATGAACAGTCAGAAAGATGACCCTATTTGAGAGGGTAATGGAGCTTCTGTTGGGTAAATGAGAGACTCAGATATCTGTAAGAATCTAATGGATGGAAGTCATGATAAATTTGGGGAATTTGTATAATTAGATTTGCTTAGTGTTGGCATGTTCCCACTTTTAGCAATGCAGCAGAACAAGCAGAAAATGCTCATTTAGAGCATAGTAGTCTATGTATAATACATTAAGATTCCTTTAATCTATCTATAGGTTGTGAATGGCTAGAAACGTAGATAATCAGTAATTTTTCTTTCTCTTTCATTCTAATTATATTTGCTATATTTTCAAAATGAGTAAAAAGGAATTGGAAGACAGAAAATTCACAACAATACACAGAGCTAGAATTTTTCTTCAAACTTGTAAATACCATTCCAGTTGAAACTATGTTTAATGGCAAGCTTATTCCAATTATACTCTTATATTGTTGTCCCCTTAGGGGAGGTCTTGAGGAAATACTTGTTAATTGATAAATACAGAAAGACTATGCTTTACATGCTAATTCTTCTCCACATATTTAATTACAGGAATGGTGGTAGAAGTAAGTGGTTCTAGAACACTGAGATATTTGGCTTTGGTAAAGCTTCACTTCATTACTTCAAGGGTAGTACCAACTTCTGTGTATCCTCATGGTAGGCAGCAGAGTGGTCTAAGGGTAGTTAATGGTCATAAAGCCTAGTTCCTCCTATGAACAAACAATATTATCATATTTTCAACTGAAGTAAAAGCCATTTAAAAATTCCATAAAGAGGCCAAATGGACAACATTTAAGATCATGCTTAGTTGCTCAGTCATGTCCAACTTTGTGTGACCCCATGGAGATCTCAACACATATTGCTAATTACAAAATAGTCATTATCCAATTTCTAGCTGTTGATGATTTGGGAATACCTTAAATTACAATTTTTAATGAAGAAAGATTATATCCAGAATGGGCTTCCCAGGTGGTGCTAGAGGTAAAGAATCTGCCTGCCAGTACAAGAAACATGAGAGACATGGGCTCAATTCCTGGGTCTTAAAGATCCCCTGGAGTGGGGCATGGCAACCCACTCCAGTATTCTTGCCTGGAGAATTCCATCAACAGAGGAGCCTGGCAGGCTACAGTCCATGGGGTCGCAGTGAGACAGACATGACTGAAGACACCTAGCAAGCACAGATGAACAGTCAGAAAGATGACCCTATTTGAGAGGGTAATGGAGCTTCTGTTGGGTAGGAGACAGCCTACAGAAACACAGTACATATGGCTGGGTGCTGCCTAAAGTGTACATAAACTGCCACTACTTTATCAAATTGTAATATCTCTCCTTTCAGAATCTTAGACAGCTTGTGCACACCATCTGCTCTTTGTCTAATTTCCTTCTGTGCTTTTCTTAATCTAGAAGAATGGTTCTTGAAATTCTTACAGGACTCTTTAAACCGTTTGCCACATATTTTGAGAAGCATCTGGTTGGAAGAAGTCCCACTTTCTGTATTTGTTCCCAGCTGTCTAGTGTGTGCCACGTTTCTTGTGAATCTAGTTTTGTTAACTTTTGGGGTAAATGGTTTTGCATTTACTTCAGTACATATTTATGGTGAGACTAATAGCCCAAAGCAAGTTGCTAAGGGTTGTATAAATGAATGACTCAGTGACAGGAAAGCTTGATTAATTTACCTTACATCTAATTTGCACTAGGTTACCTGAAGACTGGTGTTTGTTTCATTTGCCTGATGATTTCAAGATGGACCTTGTCCCTTTAAGGGATCCTGGATACCTTGAATACTTTCTGAAACATCTGCTCCAGTTTCATCAGGGGGACTTTGGGATAGCTATAATTCACATAGCTTTCCTTCAGCAAACAAGGCACCTACCTGTCAGTAAGATAGATTTTCCAAGGAGCTAAAGAAGTGAAGAGTGTTATAAAGGAGCTTAGAATGTTAATAGGGACAGAACTTTCAGTTAAGCAAGCTGTGGAATTGTCTGTTGCTGGCTACTTTTTACTTATTTTTATAGGTTTTTTTGGAATTAAATTAACACACATTACAAATTTGGAAATTTTGAAATATATAAGGAATAAAATTAAAATCATACATAATGCCTAGAAATAATCTCAATAGCTAACACATTTGTGGTATCACTATATAAGTACTGTTTTGAGTGCTTTACTTCCATTAATTCTTTTGACTCTCATGATGATGTTATTATGGATACTATCATAGTCCTCACTGGAGAGATGAGGAAACTGAAGCATAGGTTAAGATACCTGTCCAAGGTCACCTGGCTGAGAGGTGGCATGGTGAAGCAACAGTCTAATTCCAGGGTCTAACTCTCAATTGCTATGCTGCATCATCAGCTCTTATTTACTCCCATTCACTCTTATGTGAAATTCTTCCCAGATTACTTTCAATCAGCTTTTTAAAACAAAGAAGAGACCCTTTTAAATTATTTGCCTTAATTTTATTCCCTTAAGCTTATAACAAGTGTTGTCGTATACTATCTACAGATGTGTGGTAAGTATCTTTGCAGTGAAGATATTTTAATTCAGAGAAGTTGCTGAGACCTCTTACTTCATATATCACCTATTTACCTATTTCCAAAAATTTTGCATTGCCTATAGAGCAGTATCATAGTACAGAAGAAAAAGTGTAGGGTGCCAAGTTGGTACAGGTCTGAGTAAACAACTTTTGGTCAGTCCCTTAGCCTCTTTTTTTTTTTTTTAAATGGTTATTTATTTATTTTCATCCATCTTTATTCTTTGGCCTGTGTGGGCCTCCCATTGCAGCAGCCCCTCTCATTGCAGAGCACCAGCCCTGGGCACATGCACTCCAGAGCACTGGCTCGCAACTAGACACACTGGTCCAGACTGGCACGTGGGTTCTTCCCAGGCCAGGGATCAAACCAGTGCCGCCTGCACTGCAAGGTGGTCTCCTTACCCACTAGACCACCAGGGAAGCCCCTTTAGCCTCTTTAAGTCTCAGTTTCCTCATCTATAAAACAGGGATAAGTATATTGATTCCTGGGCTGCAGGGTTTTCATGATGACTGGACCATATGCCTGTGAAGTGTGCTTACTGAGCTGTACAGCCATTCCTAAATGTCAGTGGTTGCTTTTAATAGTAACAATAGTAGTGAGCATGTTCAGCCACTATAGTCAATCCCTATAGGAAATTCTTTCTTAGTCGAGGGAGGAGAAAAGAGAGGTTTATCAAAGAAATGAACACACAACTCTGTCACTGTCAGGAACTATTGAAGATTGCTTCAATATGGTGATGGAAACAATGAAAAATTGGCCAGCATAAATAAGATTGCCATATTACTTCCTTCTAGACTTTCGTCTGTCAAATCTTCTGTTTTTTTAATCTTCCCATGTGATGCCTTTCTATTCTACGGTCAATAAATTTCTAAATCAAATGCTTTCATTTTCCTCCCCTTTCTTTTTTTTAATTGTATATATGTGTGTGTGTGTGTGTATTTAACATAAAAGCCACTTTATATTTGGGTATAAGTGATTAACAATGCTGTGGTATTTTCAAGGTCCTCCCCTTTCAATCTGCTACTTATTCTTTCATTTCTTATCCTTCCACTTCGTTACTTATTTACTTAATGTTTCCCTTTTGTCTTTCCATGTTGTTAATGTATGAAATGCTTCTGTGTGTAGACAAATCTGGTCTTGGTCAGGGACGGGAGTCTTGCCACGGGCCTTTGAGAGGTATCTGTTACCCCTGTTCTCTCCTTTTGCACAGAACCACGTCCATACGGTTTCAGGCACGGAAGCCTGGACACTTGTAGTTGAGATCTTTAGGGAAAGAGATTCCGCCCCTCTGTGTTGCAGCAACCTGCAGCCTAAAACAGCAAGAACCAACTTGCTCAACGAACTGCTTTGTGACTGACCAAGCTTAACCACTTAAGGAGATAATATTCAAAATGTGAATAAAATGATAAAGAGAGTAGATGGTTTTTGAACTCCCAGGTTCTTCTAAAATTGATTGAAAATATCCATGAAAATTGCACTGGTGACATTTTCTATGCAGCTTTCTAATTCTCCAGCTTTTGCCATCTCTGGAAATTGTTGGTAGTATCTCAGCACATACTGACATGTTTTTGTATTTTCTTTTCATTTGGAGCTTGGCACTTACATTATAAGTCTTAGCAAGACTGAAAGGCTGATCCAGCTGAGGTGGAATACCTGCCTTGTAAACTTGTTATGGTGCTATTCTTGAAAATATGTGAAAAGAGAGCTTATATTCTGAAAAGATTTCATCAGCCGTTGCCTACTGCCTTAAACTCATGTTGTCCCGTCCAGAGAAACTACCATAGAAAATTCTGCAGTGGGTAAGTCTAGACAAAATATTTTTGAGCGTATCCCTCCAGATTAAAGAGTGTTGCCAAGGGGTTAATTGGACTCAAAAATCCCCTCCCCATGAGGTTTGAGAGTCTGTGATATAAATTCCATCTGTTTCTTGAAGCAGTTTATGGGTTTGGCAATATGATGTGTTGGCTTGACAATTGTTTAAAAAATCCCTTTTAGTCTGATACAGGTATATATATTTTTTATAGAATCCAGATTTATTTTCTTCAGTATCTAATTTTAAATTAGAAACCACTCCAGCTCTGTGTCTGGGATACCAAATTTGTTCTGAATGTGAATACTACATAGCCATCTCTTGACCAAAGAGGTGTAACTTTCATACTGTAGTGGGAGTAGAACATTCCTCCCCCAAGTTTAATGCTTTGAGAACTGGAATGTTATAAATAGTGAAAGTCAGACCTGAACTATTTCCTGACTATACTCTCTTTGCTACAAGGGATTGTCTACAAACTCTCTGTAGTTTGTAGAATCTGAGATGATCTCTAGGCTTATGTAGACTGCATACTCATTTTCCAGGATTAATTTTCATACAGGTAAAACCATGTTTAAAGAAGAAAAGAAATAAATACAACCTTAAATAATTAAAATTGTGAAAAGTCAACTTTTTACCTCAAGAGGGTGAAAGTTGTCCTGGTCATGGAGTGGAAGAATCTGCTTCCACCTGGCCCCTTCATCACCTACAACCGTGGTTTTGAATTTTACACAAACAGCTTGTTGTTTTCATTCAGTCCTTAAGTCATATCTGGCTCTTCGAAATCCCATGAACTGTAGCCCACCAGACACCTCTGTCCATGAAATTCTCCAGGAAAGAAAAATGGACTGGGTTGCTATTTGTGACAACTTACATTATAAGTCTTAGCAAGACTGAAAGGCTGATCCAGCTGAGGTGGAATACCTGCCTTGTAAACTTGTTATGGTGCTATTCTTGAAAATATGTGAAAAGAGAGCTTATATTCTGAAAAGATTTCATCAGCCGTTGCCTACTGCCTTAAACTCATGTTGTCCCGTCCAGAGAAACTACCATAGAAAATTCTGCAGTGGGTAAGTCTAGACAAAATATTTTTGAGCGTATCCCTCCAGATTAAAGAGTGTTGCCAAGGGGTTAATTGGACTCAAAAATCCCCTCCCCATGAGGTTTGAGAGTCTGTGATATAAATTCCATCTGTTTCTTGAAGCAGTTTATGGGTTTGGCAATATGATGTGTTGGCTTGACAATTGTTTAAAAAATCCCTTTTAGTCTGATACAGGTATATATATTTTTTATAGAATCCAGATTTATTTTCTTCAGTATCTAATTTTAAATTAGAAACCACTCCAGCTCTGTGTCTGGGATACCAAATTTGTTCTGAATGTGAATACTACATAGCCATCTCTTGACCAAAGAGGTGTAACTTTCATACTGTAGTGGGAGTAGAACATTCCTCCCCCAAGTTTAATGCTTTGAGAACTGGAATGTTATAAATAGTGAAAGTCAGACCTGAACTATTTCCTGACTATACTCTCTTTGCTACAAGGGATTGTCTACAAACTCTCTGTAGTTTGTAGAATCTGAGATGATCTCTAGGCTTATGTAGACTGCATACTCATTTTCCAGGATTAATTTTCATACAGGTAAAACCATGTTTAAAGAAGAAAAGAAATAAATACAACCTTAAATAATTAAAATTGTGAAAAGTCAACTTTTTACCTCAAGAGGGTGAAAGTTGTCCTGGTCATGGAGTGGAAGAATCTGCTTCCACCTGGCCCCTTCATCACCTACAACCGTGGTTTTGAATTTTACACAAACAGCTTGTTGTTTTCATTCAGTCCTTAAGTCATATCTGGCTCTTCGAAATCCCATGAACTGTAGCCCACCAGACACCTCTGTCCATGGAGTTCTCCAGGAAAGAAAAATGGACTGGGTTGCTATTTTCTTCTCCAAAGGATCTTTTGGGACCAGGGATCGAACCCCATCTCTTATATTGGCAGCTGGATTCTCTACCACAGAGCCAGCTGGAAAGTCCACAGAAAGGGCAACATTGGCTATATTCATTCGTAGGTAGGAAATGCCTTCAGGTCTGTCTGCTTCAGCCATCTGATGCTCTATGAAATATTTGACTTTTTATCATGCCTCCTATCCTCTTCTATAGACCTATTTGGTCACATGATTAGATTATAAGCCTTTACCCTGACCTATTTTCCCTTAAATTCTGCTTCTAATAATTTTCCCTGACTCCACACTCCATCACAACTGTCAAGGGGCTCTGTTTCTGCAGTCTGCACCAACCACTCAGGAAGCTCTCTAACTGAGTGGATATTAATGCTTCAGCTCCACTTGTATGAAAAAGGAGATTGGGTAGCATTCACTAACGGTTCAGCTATCAGAAAAGACAGAGTTCTTGGTCTCTGGGAACATTGTACCTATCTTTGTACTTGCCCAGTCTACCAGCAGGAGGTAAGATGCCTCAGGACATGCTCTGCATCAAAGGAGGTATCATTTCCATTATTTAGAACTCAGGCAGCAGGCTTCTGTCTCCAGAACAAGATGACGAGGACCTCAGAAGCTTTACCTAGTTTTGAGGACCAAGTTAATAAACCTGAAATATCAATTTCTGGGAAAAATATTTGACCCAAACCCTTACAGTCACTAGGGAAACCCTATTTGGGACTAGTGCCCATGGCACTATTGTCCCCTTCTAGTCATTTTGACTGACCTCTTCTTCATTAGATCGTAATTTGGAAAACCTAAAAAAACAACCTTAAATAATTAAAATTGAAAAGTCAACTTTTTACCTCAAGAGGGTGAAAGTTGTCCTGGTCATGGAGTGGAAGAATCTGCTTCCACCTGGCCCCTTCATCACCTACAACCGTGGTTTTGAATTTTACACAAACAGCTTGTTGTTTTCATTCAGTCCTTAAGTCATATCTGGCTCTTCGAAATCCCATGAACTGTAGCCCACCAGACACCTCTGTCCATGGAGTTCTCCAGGAAAGAAAAATGGACTGGGTTGCTATTTTCTTCTCCAAAGGATCTTTTGGGACCAGGGATCGAACCCCATCTCTTATATTGGCAGCTGGATTCTCTACCACAGAGCCAGCTGGAAAGTCCACAGAAAGGGCAACATTGGCTATATTCATTCGTAGGTAGGAAATGCCTTCAGGTCTGTCTGCTTCAGCCATCTGATGCTCTATGAAATATTTGACTTTTTATCATGCCTCCTATCCTCTTCTATAGACCTATTTGGTCACATGATTAGATTATAAGCCTTTACCCTGACCTATTTTCCCTTAAATTCTGCTTCTAATAATTTTCCCTGACTCCACACTCCATCACAACTGTCAAGGGGCTCTGTTTCTGCAGTCTGCACCAACCACTCAGGAAGCTCTCTAACTGAGTGGATATTAATGCTTCAGCTCCACTTGTATGAAAAAGGAGATTGGGTAGCATTCACTAACGGTTCAGCTATCAGAAAAGACAGAGTTCTTGGTCTCTGGGAACATTGTACCTATCTTTGTACTTGCCCAGTCTACCAGCAGGAGGTAAGATGCCTCAGGACATGCTCTGCATCAAAGGAGGTATCATTTCCATTATTTAGAACTCAGGCAGCAGGCTTCTGTCTCCAGAACAAGATGACGAGGACCTCAGAAGCTTTACCTAGTTTTGAGGACCAAGTTAATAAACCTGAAATATCAATTTCTGGGAAAAATATTTGACCCAAACCCTTACAGTCACTAGGGAAACCCTATTTGGGACTAGTGCCCATGGCACTATTGTCCCCTTCTAGTCATTTTGACTGACCTCTTCTTCATTAGATCGTAATTTGACACTAGAAATATTTCCTCTCTGTCTGTTCCAGGATTCCAGATTAATAGGTTTGGATTCCTCAAAAATAAGAAAGCAGAGTGTCCTTAACTCTATGAAGACTATGAGTTAGCGTCTGGCTCCTTGCTTTTGTGGATGCCTGATCTCTTGGGCTAATGTTTATTTTACCAGCTGCCCTTTTTAACATGCCCAGCTTCCCAAGAGCCAGATAAAAAAGCTCTATGTCCACCTGCTTTTCCACTCAGAGCTGTCTCCTGGCTCCCTTTCTCCTCACCTCCTCCAAACTGCTTTCTTATTAGCTATCAGTCTCCATGTTCTTTAAATGTCACTAGACTCCCATCCTTGCTAGTTCCCCTTTGAAATGGCATCTTGACTTCCTGCTGGATCTCATTAACTATGCCTTTGAGGGAGTGTTTTGGTAAATACCTCCATCAAAAGGCTTTAAATCCATGACATAACTATGTCTTTGGCTTTCCTGTGACTTTAGACACTAACTGAATGCTGTGTTCTTTTACTGGTTAACTAAAAAATTCTAGTGCTGAAAATCATAGGGCATTTCCTGCCTCTAGATCTAAGTGACTATCTAATCCAGGGCACTGATTCCGTGTGATGAGTGCATTTGATGTGAGCAGACATTAAGGTTCTGTGTGGCCGGGACTTCTTTCCTTCCCTCCTTCCTTTCACTTTAACTTAATTCTTGTTTTTTAAAATTGAACTATAGTTGATAGACAATATTAGATTAGTTTCAGGTGTACTACGTAATGATTCCACATTTGCATACATTGGATAATTATCATAAATCTAGTCACCATCGGTGGGAAAATTGACAAGATACACCCGTCAGGCTGTCCCGCCTCCCGCTCTTATGCCCTCTCACCCCAGGTTCTGTAAACAATGACTTTGCACTGATTATATAACAGCCGAGATCACTTATGGCACCGCATGTGTGCATTACGAGGTGCTCAGTTGGTCATGGGCCGTTTTGTGCAGTTCGCCTCTATGAGCGTCACCATGAAAGCCCTGGCTACTGTCGCACTGGGGCTACGTGGGAGCAACACAGGAGAGAGGCTGTGCTATAGCTGCTGTGCCAGGCAGGAGAGGACAAACGTGTCTGCAGTTCCAACAGCTCCGCGAGTCTCCTTCCAGCTTCCTAGCTTGTACCTCACTTACCTTGGGTTCAGCAGACAGTGTGAACAGTGTGAACAGCGAGAGAACTGATGAAGTCAGTAGGATCAGTGATACACTGTCTATCCCCTACAAAATTTGTTGCAACATTATTGACTTATTCCTTATGCTGTATATTACTTGACTTATTTATTTTACAACTAGAAATATGTACTTCTTAATCCCTTTCACCTATTTCACTCAACTCTCACTCTCCTGCTCTCTGATAATACTGTATTTGTTCTTTATTTTTATGAGCCTGGTTTTGTTTTGTTGTCTAGATTCTACATCTAAGTGGATTATATAGGTTTTTTAGTGCTTTTCTTTTTTTTGGTCTGGCTATTTAACTTAGCATAATGCTGTCTAGAGCCATCCGTGGTATTGTAAATGGCAAGATTTTGTTTTTATGATCAAGTAACATTCCGTTATGTTTATATATATATATATATATATATATATATATATATATATATAGCCATTGACATAGATGTAGTTATATGCACACACACACACACCACATCTTCTTTATTCATTCATCTTGTGATAAACATTTAGGTCGCTTCCACATTTTGGCTATTGTAAATATGCAGCGATGAACATTGGGGTGCATACATCTTTTCAAATTAATGTTTTTACTTTTTTAGGTAAATAACTGGAAGTGAAATTGTTGGATCATATGGCAGTTCTTATTTATTTATTTATTTATTTATTTATTTATTTTGGGGCGGGGGTCGGGTTGGGGAGGGAGGGGAGCGGGCGGGCCACTTCTATTGGTCTTTCTCTATTTTCATCCGTCTTTGTTCTTTGGCTCCTCCTGTGAGCCTCCCATCGCGGTGGTGTCTGTCGTCGCAGAGCGCCAGCTCTGGGCGCATGCGCGCCAGAGCTCCGGCTCCGTAATTGGACACATCGGTCCAGCCGCTCCGTGGCACATGGGATCTTCCCAGGCCAGGGATCGAACCGGCGCCCCTTGCACTGCAAGGCAGTGTCCTTACCCACTGGACCACCAGGGGAAGCCCAAATATGGTAGTTCTATTTTTACTTTTCTGTGGAAGCGCCATACTGTTTTGTACAGTGACTGTACCAATTTAGAATCCTGTCAGCAGTGAGTGAGGGACTTGACTTTGCTCCACATGGCCACCAATGCTTGTTGTCTTTCTATGAAGTCAGTAGGATCAGTGATACACTGTCTATCCCTACAAAATTTGTTGCAACATTATTGACTTATTCCTTATGCTGTATATTACTTGACTTATTTATTTTACAACTAGAAATATGTACTTCTTAATCCCTTTCACCTATTTCACTCAACTCTCACTCTCCTGCTCTCTGATAATACTGTATTTGTTCTTTATTTTTATGAGCCTGGTTTTGTTTTGTTGTCTAGATTCTACATCTAAGTGGATTATATAGGTTTTTTAGTGCTTTTCTTTTTTTTGGTCTGGCTATTTAACTTAGCATAATGCTGTCTAGAGCCATCCGTGGTATTGTAAATGGCAAGATTTTGTTTTTATGATCAAGTAACATTCCGTTATGTTTATATATATATATATATATATATATATATATATATATATATAGCCATTGACATAGATGTAGTTATATGCACACACACACACACCACATCTTCTTTATTCATTCATCTTGTGATAAACATTTAGGTCGCTTCCACATTTTGGCTATTGTAAATATGCAGCGATGAACATTGGGGTGCATACATCTTTTCAAATTAATGTTTTTACTTTTTTAGGTAAATAACTGGAAGTGAAATTGTTGGATCATATGGCAGTTCTTATTTATTTATTTATTTATTTATTTATTTATTTTGGGCAGGAGTCGGGTGGGGGAGGGAGGGAGCGGCGGGCCACTTCTATTGGTCTTTCTCTATTTTCATCCGTCTTTGTTCTTTGGCTCCTCCTGTGAGCCTCCCATCGCGGTGGTGTCTGTCGTCGCAGAGCGCCAGCTCTGGGCGCATGCGCGCCAGAGCTCCGGCTCCGTAATTGGACACATCGGTCCAGCCGCTCCGTGGCACATGGGATCTTCCCAGGCCAGGGATCGAACCGGCGCCCCTTGCACTGCAAGGCAGTGTCCTTACCCACTGGACCACCAGGGGAAGCCCAAATATGGTAGTTCTATTTTTACTTTTCTGTGGAAGCGCCATACTGTTTTGTACAGTGACTGTACCAATTTAGAATCCTGTCAGCAGTGAGTGAGGGACTTGACTTTGCTCCACATGGCCACCAATGCTTGTTGTCTTTCTGATGATTGCCATTGAGACATGTGTGAGGCAGTATGCTATTGTATGTTGAGCATTTCCCAGATAAGTAGTGATATTGAGCATCTTTCCTCATGCCTGTTGGCCTCTAGTATGTCTTCTTTAAAATTTTCTCTGTTCAGGTACTATGCTCATTTTTTTAGTTGGTTTATTTTGGGGTTTGATGTCGAGTTATTTGGATTCTTTGAATATTTTACATATTAACCCCTTATCAAATATATTGTTTGCAAATACCTCTTCTCATTCAGTAAGCTGTCTTTGTACTTTGTTTATGGTTTCTTTTACTGTGCAAAGTCTTTTTTAGTTTGATATAGTCCCATTCATTTATTTTTGCATTTGTTGCCCTTGCCTGAGGAGACATACCCAAAAAACTCCTGCTAAGACTCCTGCAATGTCCAAAGTATACCACCTGTATTTTCCCCTAGAAGTTTCATAGTTTCAGGCTTTACATGTAAGTCTTTAATCCATTTTGAGATTATTTTTGTATTTGTTTTGAGAAAGTACTCTGGTTTTATTCCTTCGTTTGTAGGTTCAGGTTTCCAGTGAAACCAGTTTCTTTTATTTTTTAAAATCTATTTATTTTCATCCATCTTTATTCTTTGGCCTGTGTGAGCCTCCCATTGCAGTGGCCTCTCTCATTGCAGAGCACTGGCTCTGGGGGCATGCGCTTCAGAGCACTGGCTCATAATTGGACACACTGGTCCAGCTGCTTTGTGGCATGTGGGATTTTCCCAGGCCAGGGATCGAACTGGTGCCCGTTGAACTGCAACACGGACTCTTTACCCACTGGACCACCGGGAAGCCTGAGACTGTTTTCTTAATCACTGTTTCATTTTTAAAATTTATTTTCTGGCTGCACTGAGTCTTAGCTGCAACATGCAGACTTTCTCTAGTTGCAGTGAGTGACAAACCAATCTACATTCCCATCAACAATTCCATTTTTTCCACACCCTCTTCAGCATTTGTTATTTCTAGGTTTTTAAATGACGGCTGTTCTGAGCAATGTGAAGTGGTACCTCATTACAGTTTCGATTTGCATTTGTCTGAAATTATCAATGTTGAGCATCTTTTCTTGTTGGCGATCTGTATGATTTCTTTGAATATATGTCTACTTAGGTAAAATGCACTCTTTTTGTTTGTTTGCTTTATCTCACTGCATAGCATCGAGATCTTAGTTCCCCAACCAGGGATTGAATGCATGACCTCTGCAGTGGAAGCAGAGTCTTAACCACTGGACCACTAGGGAGGTCAAGAATCACTCTTAATGAATGCTGAAGAAAGAGAAAAAAGATGGGTTTTGTTAATTTATATACTGGACACCAAACATGTTACACAGGAACAAACTGAGACCTGTCAAGGTCATCTCATGTTCCAGGAAAATAGTTAGAAAGTGACAAAGCAGAATTGAAACTCAAATCTCAGACTCCATCACATGTCTGTTAACAATGACTCTATGCTGAACACAAGGGTGAGACATTTAGATTTGAGGGAGAATGAAGAGCTAACTTACAGGATATAGGTATTTATTTAAAGGGAGAACATTTGAGAAAGTACTCTGGTTTTATTCCTTCGTTTGTAGGTTCAGGTTTCCAGTGAAACCAGTTTCTTTTATTTTTTAAAATCTATTTATTTTCATCCATCTTTATTCTTTGGCCTGTGTGAGCCTCCCATTGCAGTGGCCTCTCTCATTGCAGAGCACTGGCTCTGGGGGCATGCGCTTCAGAGCACTGGCTCATAATTGGACACACTGGTCCAGCTGCTTTGTGGCATGTGGGATTTTCCCAGGCCAGGGATCGAACTGGTGCCCGTTGAACTGCAACACGGACTCTTTACCCACTGGACCACCGGGAAGCCTGAGACTGTTTTCTTAATCACTGTTTCATTTTTAAAATTTATTTTCTGGCTGCACTGAGTCTTAGCTGCAACATGCAGACTTTCTCTAGTTGCAGTGAGTGACAAACCAATCTACATTCCCATCAACAATTCCATTTTTTCCACACCCTCTTCAGCATTTGTTATTTCTAGGTTTTTAAATGACGGCTGTTCTGAGCAATGTGAAGTGGTACCTCATTACAGTTTCGATTTGCATTTGTCTGAAATTATCAATGTTGAGCATCTTTTCTTGTTGGCGATCTGTATGATTTCTTTGAATATATGTCTACTTAGGTAAAATGCACTCTTTTTGTTTGTTTGCTTTATCTCACTGCATAGCATCGAGATCTTAGTTCCCCAACCAGGGATTGAATGCATGACCTCTGCAGTGGAAGCAGAGTCTTAACCACTGGACCACTAGGGAGGTCAAGAATCACTCTTAATGAATGCTGAAGAAAGAGAAAAAAGATGGGTTTTGTTAATTTATATACTGGACACCAAACATGTTACACAGGAACAAACTGAGACCTGTCAAGGTCATCTCATGTTCCAGGAAAATAGTTAGAAAGTGACAAAGCAGAATTGAAACTCAAATCTCAGACTCCATCACATGTCTGTTAACAATGACTCTATGCTGAACACAAGGGTGAGACATTTAGATTTGAGGGAGAATGAAGAGCTAACTTACAGGATATAGGTATTTATTTAAAGGGAAAAATGCAGAACCATTTGAGTATACACAAAAATTTAAAAAATAATAAAAAAAGCTTTCTTGTACTGAAAAAATTAATTATACAACTGAAAGATCTCATTTAGTTAGAAAACTGAGAAAGGACAGGTGAATACAGGATGGGAAGAGGTGGGTGGAGCCAACTGGGAGAGTGTGTGTGTGTGTGTGTGTGTGTGAGTGTGTGAGGTCAATGGTGTCCAACTGTTTGTGGCTCTGTAGACTGTAACCTGCAAGGCTCCTCTGTCCATGGAGTTTTCCAGACAAGAATATTGGAGTGGGTTGCCATTTCCTTCTCTAGGGAATCTTTGTAACCCAGGGATCAAACTTGTGGCTCTTACCTGCATCTCTTGCATCTCCTACATTGGGAGGCAGGTTCATTCCCAATAGTGCCGCCTCGGAAGCCCTCTAATCCTAATTGGGAGGTTAGGATTGACATATATACACTACCA
This sequence comes from Tragulus kanchil, assembly GCA_022376925.1. Lineage (NCBI taxonomy): Eukaryota > Metazoa > Chordata > Mammalia > Artiodactyla > Tragulidae > Tragulus > Tragulus kanchil. Next base: position 156,325,026 of record JAIOJX010000025.1, on the reverse strand, counting down.
TGTGTAAAATAGATAGCTAATGGAAACCTGTTATACATCACAGAAAGCTGATCTCTGTAATGATCTACATGGATAGGATGGGAGTCGGGAGGGAGAGGTCCAAGATGGAAGGCGTATATGTATACATATAGCCAGTTCACTTTGTTGTACAGCAGAAAGTAACACATTGTTGTAATGCAAGTATATTCCAATAAAAAAGAGAAAAGTAAAGAAAAAAAGAACTGGTTCATTACGTAGAAGTAACCATTGGCAAAATAGATAGTATTTACTGCTGTTAAGAATGTGGTGAAAAATAAAGGTTTAAAAAAAAATGTGGTGAAACAAGTATTCATATTTATGAAAGTGTCAAGTAGTATGTGAAAATAGTAATCACAAAAGATTGGGAATTCAGACAAGTAATTGTCTAAAGGAGACAGACATTAATTTTATAATCAGAAAAAAGGTTAAAAGCTTTTAATGAAAAATGAAAATATAACTAAAACAACATTTTAATTGTTTAGTATGATTATTAAAAGGTAAAAATCTTACATCTTAGTAACAGATTTTAGTATTCTGAGGCTTTTCCTTAGTAGCAAAATTTGTGCTATCCCCACCAAAATTCTAAGAGGAAACTATGAACACATTTGACATTATAAACTAACAAACGGTGTAGAACAGGCTAGTGTTGGTGAGTTTGGCAGTAATCTTTGAATTCCTTGATAGAACTTTAGAGAAGGCAGTACAGGGCAACAAATGGTGACTGGTCTCTAAGGCAGAAGATGTGAGTTCTATTTCAGTCTGCTCTTTGTGGTATTACCTGCTGCAGAATAGTTACTCATTCTAAACTCTAAAATATGGCCTAGAAGACTCTCAATAAATGTTTCTTGCTTAAGTTACTTGAGTCCAAGGCCACACAGGTATTGAATGCTGGAACATTGAGATTTGGTGGATCTAGGCTGGCTGGAATATAATCAGATTTAGGAAGGGAGGAAATTCCAGTTAGAAAGAACATTGTGTGTTCAGACCACATGTGAAGCTGGTTTACCCAGTCAGTACAGACAGAAATACATACTATCTCAGCATAGTAGCAATATTTCATAATAATATTTATTATAATATATAATATCTCAGTTATAATACATAATATCTATTTTTATAGGTTTATAATCTAACTGCTTATATATTTTCTTGTTTGGTCCTCGGGAAGATCTTTGGAGTTTGGGTGAACAGTTATTATCATCATCCGACCCATCCTTGAATTAAAATTAAAAAAATTAAGATACTCTTTCCTAACTAAGTACTAGGTCAGGAAATTCAGATATGCAACTCACAGTAATTTGATGGAAAATGTTAAAACCAATGGAAAGCAACCTAAAAGTCATGATGGAGACTCAGTGGTATGCCCCCCAGAGAAATGATTGACAGCAGAGGAGACAGTGCAGGTTTATGTTTTTTTTTCTTTTTTTTTTGGCCACATTGTGCAGCAGGCCTTTGGCACTGAATACCCTGAGTCCTAACCATTGGACCACCAGAAACTCATTCAGTGTAGATTTATATAAAAGATATTTATTTGCATACAGGGTGCTCAAGGTCAGGATCTAGGACAGTGGAGAGTAGTCAAGGAAAAAGACAATCTCCAAGCAACATCTAGAAACTGGGTGGTAAATTTGACTCCCACAGTTCAGGATGTACCAATGAAACATGCAGAATATTGAAAGAGAAGATTGACTTGGCAAGGCTGTAAGCCTCAAAACTGATGATTTTGTGAGATTTCCTTTCTACCTTAAGGCAAAACCGCACCTCAACCATGTCATACAGATAAAAATCTTCCCTACATCAAGAGGTTTCTCAACCACATGCGCTTCAAACAAGTCTTTGTTGGGCCAAGATGAGTTGGAACAGGCTGAGATGTCTGTTCCTTCTGTCCAGCCAAGTAGGATTTTGGAAACTGACTCATGTGTGACTGATACTGGACATCAGAGCCTTGTCACATCAGGAGAGCTCTGCTGGAAGCTCTAGGGTAGGCTAGGGTGGGCCTTGTCTCTGATTTCTGGAGGCATCGCTGACACTTCTGTGTATTTATAAAGGCAACCTCAATTCCCCAGTCTAAGGCTTATCCACCCCCTTGGAAGGTACTTAAGCAAAAAGTTGTTGTTTAGTTGCTAAGTTGTGTCTGACTCTTTTGTGACCCCATGGATTGTAGCCCATTAGGCTCCTCTGTCCGCAGGATTTCCTAAGCAAGAATACTGGAATAGGTTGCCATTTCCTTTTCCAGGGGAAACTTCCTGACCTAGGACATCTCCTGCATTGGCAGATGGATTCTTCACCACCAAGCCACCAGGAAAGCCCCAAAAGTGTGGCCACTTAATTTTACAACTGGCCAGAGAATGCCAACTAGTATAGACATATTTTGAATGTTTTTTAAAATGTTAACATATATATTTGCATAAGTTGAAAAAAACAATAGAGATGAAATAATTTTTTTTGTTTTACTTTTTACTTTTATAGAGTTTTGTTGTTTACAGATATGTATAATCCAAGATTAGTCATATGTATATCCCTGGCCCCCTCCCTCATCCACCCCCTTTCCTGGTCCCCCTCATCCCACCCCTCCAGGCCATCGCACAGTGCCCCTGCAGGATCCCCTATTCCCACGGTGCAGTGACAATATCTATCTTTTTCACGTATGATAATATAGGTTTCCATGTTACTCCCTCTACGCCTCTCACCCACTGTTAATTCCTCACAGTGTCCATTCTCTATGTCTGTTCTCTATGTCTGTTTTTTTAATCGCTTCACTACATGTGTTATCATTACCATCTTACTAGATTCCATATATATATATGTTAGTATACTGTACTTGTCTTTCTCTTTTTGACTTACTTCACTTTTTATGATAGGTTCTAGATCCATGTACTTGATTTTTTCTCTTTTGACTTATTCATTTCTCAACCACATGCGCTCAAACAAGTCTTTGTTGGGCAAGATGAGTTGGAACAGGCTGAGATGTCTGTTCCTTCTGTCCAGCCAAGTAGGATTTTGGAAACTGACTCATGTGTGACTGATACTGGACATCAGAGCCTTGTCACATCAGGAGAGCTCTGCTGGAAGCTCTAGGGTAGGCTAGGGTGGGCCTTGTCTCTGATTTCTGGAGGCATCGCTGACACTTCTGTGTATTTATAAAGGCAACCTCAATTCCCCAGTCTAAGGCTTATCCACCCCCTTGGAAGGTACTTAAGCAAAAAGTTGTTGTTTAGTTGCTAAGTTGTGTCTGACTCTTTGTTACTTCATGGATTGTAGCCCATTAGGCTCCTCTGTCCGCAGGATTTCCTAAGCAAGAATACTGGAATAGGTTGCCATTTCCTTTTCCAGGGGAAACTTCCTGACCTAGGACATCTCCTGCATTGGCAGATGGATTCTTCACCACCAAGCCACCAGGAAAGCCCCAAAAGTGTGGCCACTTAATTTTACAACTGGCCAGAGAATGCCAACTAGTATAGACATATTTTGAATGTTTTTTAAAATGTTAACATATATATTTGCATAAGTTGAAAAAAACAATAGAGATGAAATAATTTTTTTTGTTTTACTTTTTACTTTTATAGAGTTTTGTTGTTTACAGATATGTATAATCCAAGATTAGTCATATGTATATCCCTGGCCCCCTCCCTCATCCACCCCCTTTCCTGGTCCCCCTCATCCCACCCCTCCAGGCCATCGCACAGTGCCCCTGCAGGATCCCCTATTCCCACGGTGCAGTGACAATATCTATCTTTTTCACATATGATAGTATAGGTTTCCATGTTACTCCCTCTACGCCTCCCACCCACTGTTCATTCGCCACAATGTCCACATGTCTGTTCTCTATGTCTGTTTTTCCATCGCTTCACTGTATGTGTTATCATTACCATCTTACTAGATTCCATATATATGTTAGTATACTGTACTTGTCTTTCTCTTTTTGACTTACTTCACTTTGTATAATAGATTCTAGATCCATTAGGACTGATTCTTCTGCATTTCTTTTTACAGCTGAGAAGTACTCCATTATATATATGTACCAGAGCTTTTTTATCCATTCATTCATTGATGGGCATCCTTTCATGTTCTAGCTATTGTATAGAGTGCTGCAATGAACATTGGGGTACAGGTGCCTCTTTCAATTTTTAGGGATGAAATAAATTTTTAAAATGCTCTTTAATAGTTTAATTATGTCTATATATACAAAGCACGCATGCACACACACAGATTTATTAGAAAGAAAGTCCACCTGTGTGCTAATTGGTCATGTGCTCAATGATCCATGAAGTTCTCTCCCATTTTTGTATTAACGTGGGGGCCATAGAGGGTTATGCCACTAAAAAGAGACTGGGAATTTCCCCTGTCTCTTTTCCTAAACTAGTGCAAACTCATCAAGCAGGTAATTTGACAGTCAAGTTTCTCTTTTCCTTTCGGATCACTCATGTCCTTTACTCAGCAGTCACTGGAAACATTCCTATTCACTTGAAACAGCAGTCTCTTTATTTATTGGCTCCTGGATGAAGAAATATTTCTGTTTCTTAGAACAGAAATGGATTAATTATGTTTTGTTCAGCATCAAAGCAAAAGTCGTAATCTTGTTTGACGTTTAGGATTAAATAAGTCAAGCAATAGTTCTTTGTGACCCCATGGACTTCCTTCCTGATGATCCAATGGATTCTTTTGAGATTTCTCAAGTAGTTACATGTTGCTTCATATTTCCTCAAAAATAAACACACACCATGTATCCCATATTTGATCATAGGCCAGATATTGAGAATTCCTTGGAAATTTTGTGATTACATAAAAATTTGAATTCCTCATGATGATATATCAGTGATCTGAAAAATTTTCAAGTGGAAGTTCTATTATTTCTGATGATTAAACACTTTACCATGCTAGAGACAATTACAGAAGTAAATGTAGGTGTTTTTCCTTGCTTATTTCTGGATAATTTTATTAGAGCTGAAAGCAACAGAGCGTATACAAAGTTAGAATCCTCTAAAATGTTTGCAGAGAATTTTTAGTTTCTGTGAGTTTTCTCAAACTCTCTATTTCCCCCAAACACAAATAAAGCCCAAATTACTAACCAGTTAGACTTAGCTGTTGATTTTTTCTTTCATGTGAGAGGCTCTTTCATGCTCCATTTAGATCCTTCCAAAGAACTTATAAATATCTGTGCTGTGGCTAGCTACAAGTATAATGCTCTGCGTGGTAGCATAGGTTAAGCAAGGAGGTAGAGAGGATATACAGGTTGCTCTGATGTGGTAAGAATGGCTAAGGCAGCTGCATTAATTGAAGTTCCCATTCATCGGGTGATGAAATAGCATTTACCTTTTAACTCTCTCCATAAATGACTTAGTTATGGATCAGTTCAGGTCAAAGTCCTACTGCATCTAGACTGACACCTTTTCTAACTAAGGTTACAATAAAAATGGTAGTTCTATAAAAGTCCTTAAACACTGATTTGTTTGAGTGGTGGAGGTTGGTGCCTAATTTCCTAGAACATGATTTTCCTTTTGCAATGATGACTGCTCAGAGTTGTTTTGACCATTTTTTTCAAGCTTGCCCTCTTCCTATTTGAGGTGGTGCCATTGTCTTTGATTTCTTGGCAGTAAAATAGCATAGTAAAGAAAACATTGGGTCAGAGACTGGGAAACTTGAGTTTCCCTTCAGGTTTTGCCATTACCAAGTAGGTGAACTTCAAGGGAACCACCTAATTCTCCTGTGCTTCTATTCTTTCATCTGTAAAATAAGGATGTTGAACTAGGTGACTTTCCCAGAAATCAAACTCTATGCGCAGGCACCATGTCACACTCCTCCTTTGTTTCCATGTTTTGTGCTGTGGCAAAGTTTCTAGTATTATCTTTTAAAAATAAGATGACAAAAGCAATACATACATTTTGTGTAACAGGCAGCACAGTGGAAAAGGATCATCTGCTGATGCAGGAGTCTCAAGCAATGCACGTTCAATCCCTAGGTCTGGAAGCCTCTTGGAGAAATGGCAACCCACTCCAGGATTCTTGCCTGGGAAATCCCATGGACAGAGGAACCTGGTGGGCTACAGTCCAGGGGGCCACAAAGAGTCAGACAGACTGAGCTCACACACACACACACACAAATAAAAGAAGGAATTTACCAAAATAATTCCTACCCAAACCAAAGATAACTACTGTTAACATTTGTTGTATTGGGTGCCAGTGTTTTTCTTTGCGTATGTGTGTATTTGCCTTCCATTTTGATGTAGGTGAGTGAAAATATATTTAAAAAACATGTGATCATACTATATATAGTTTATTTTACTTAGCTATTTATTTTACTTAGCATCTGACTCTGTTAGGTAATATTCTTCAAAAATATTTTCTTTCAAAAATATTATTTTAATGTCTACAAAGTATATCATCTTAGCATAGTGTATGGGCAGAAAAAAAACTAGGACTTTTTCACTTTAATTATGATATTGCTATATAATAATTCATTTAAAATCCTTTCTACTTGGACACTTACGTTTTCCTTTCTTTTCCATTGTACATAACACTGTGTTGAACATACTTGCACATAAGTGTCAGACAACGTTTCTGATTGTTACTTTAGGAGAATGTATTAGTTATCTTTTGCTGCATAACATGTTATCCCAACATTTGGTATATTAAAACAGTTGGAAATATTTACTGTCTCATAGTTTTTGTGGTTATGAGTTTGGGAGCAGTTTTAGATGGGTGGTTTGGGTTCAAGGTCCCTAATAAGATTATAGTCAAGATGTCAGCTGAAGCTGCAGTAATCTGAGAACTTGACTAGGGCTCCAAGTCCTGCTTCAAGGCGACTCACTAACTGCATTGCTTGATGTTTGGTCAAATACTTTTAAAAATAAGATGACAGAAAGCAATACATACATGTCACACTCCTCCTTTGTTGCCATGTTTTGTGCTGTGGCAAAGTTTCTAGTATTATCTTTTAAAAATAAGATGACAAAAGCAATACATACATTTTGTGTAACAGGCAGCACAGTGGAAAAGGATCATCTGCTGATGCAGGAGTCTCAAGCAATGCACGTTCAATCCCTAGGTCTGGAAGCCTCTTGGAGAAATGGCAACCCACTCCAGGATTCTTGCCTGGGAAATCCCATGGACAGAGGAACCTGGTGGGCTACAGTCCAGGGGGCCACAAAGAGTCAGACAGACTGAGCTCACACACACACACACACAAATAAAAGAAGGAATTTACCAAAATAATTCCTACCCAAACCAAAGATAACTACTGTTAACATTTGTTGTATTGGGTGCCAGTGTTTTTCTTTGCGTATGTGTGTATTTGCCTTCCATTTTGATGTAGGTGAGTGAAAATATATTTAAAAAACATGTGATCATACTATATATAGTTTATTTTACTTAGCTATTTATTTTACTTAGCATCTGACTCTGTTAGGTAATATTCTTCAAAAATATTTTCTTTCAAAAATATTATTTTAATGTCTACAAAGTATATCATCTTAGCATAGTGTATGGGCAGAAAAAAAACTAGGACTTTTTCACTTTAATTATGATATTGCTATATAATAATTCATTTAAAATCCTTTCTACTTGGACACTTACGTTTTCCTTTCTTTTCCATTGTACATAACACTGTGTTGAACATACTTGCACATAAGTGTCAGACAACGTTTCTGATTGTTACTTTAGGAGAATGTATTAGTTATCTTTTGCTGCATAACATGTTATCCCAACATTTGGTATATTAAAACAGTTGGAAATATTTACTGTCTCATAGTTTTTGTGGTTATGAGTTTGGGAGCAGTTTTAGATGGGTGGTTTGGGTTCAAGGTCCCTAATAAGATTATAGTCAAGATGTCAGCTGAAGCTGCAGTAATCTGAGAACTTGACTAGGGCTCCAAGTCCTGCTTCCAAGGCGACTCACTCTCATCACTGGCAGGTTGATCTTGACTGTTTACAAAAGGTCCTACTTCTTCATTTAGTGGGAACTTTCATGGGCTGTTTGAGTGTCCTCACAATGTGGAAATTCTCTTGGTCAGGACAAGTGACCTAAGAGAAAGTAAGGCAGAAGCCACAATGTTTTTTATGATCTAATCTCAGAAGTCTTGCTCCGTAATTTTTTCAATATCTCATTTGTTATACAAATCACCCCATTTAATGTGGGAAGACATGAACATCGGAGGATGAGACTCACTGTAAGCCAACCTGGACGCAGGTTACCACAGATACTAATAGATTGCTTAAAGTGCTATTATGTGATGATATTTTAGTAGAAAAAAAAAACTTTTAGTTGATCTTATTATTTAATAGTTATTTATGCCAGTGTAACAAAAGTATATGGTATCTTACATTCCCAAGTTTTCTAATCTTCTAGGTCAACTTCTCCTTTAATATTTAAAAAGAATGGTTGAATGGTCAGTCTTGAGAAATGCAGAATTCTTCCATTCCCACCAATCCAAGGGTTTTGCAAGTTTTATATTGTTCTGGTCACCTTTTTCTGTAATTTTGCAAATCCACTGATTCTCAGCCTCTTCTCTGCATTTCTCTTCCTGATATTGCTGTCTTTTCAGACTGCTTTGTCTTGTGTGTAATATTAGCCCCATTTCTATTTTAATCATAGTGTTTCAAAAGACCTATAAATATGTAGCAAATTTTTATTAAATATTTGGAGGTGGTGAGAAGAATCAGAGTACAGCATGATGTAAAATTAACTTGAAGTTTAATATTAGGCATTGCTGTCCAACAGTTTTCACTTTAATTATGATATTGCTATATAATAATTCATTTAAAATCCTTTCTACTTGGACACTTACGTTTTCCTTTCTTTTCCATTGTACATAACACTGTGTTGAACATACTTGCACATAAGTGTCAGACAACGTTTCTGATTGTTACTTTAGGAGAATGTATTAGTTATCTTTTGCTGCATAACATGTTATCCCAACATTTGGTATATTAAAACAGTTGGAAATATTTACTGTCTCATAGTTTTTGTGGTTATGAGTTTGGGAGCAGTTTTAGATGGGTGGTTTGGGTTCAAGGTCCCTAATAAGATTATAGTCAAGATGTCAGCTGAAGCTGCAGTAATCTGAGAACTTGACTAGGGCTCCAAGTCCTGCTTCCAAGGCGACTCACTCTCATCACTGGCAGGTTGATCTTGACTGTTTACAAAAGGTCCTACTTCTTCATTTAGTGGGAACTTTCATGGGCTGTTTGAGTGTCCTCACAATGTGGAAATTCTCTTGGTCAGGACAAGTGACCTAAGAGAAAGTAAGGCAGAAGCCACAATGTTTTTTATGATCTAATCTCAGAAGTCTTGCTCCGTAATTTTTTCAATATCTCATTTGTTATACAAATCACCCCATTTAATGTGGGAAGACATGAACATCGGAGGATGAGACTCACTGTAAGCCAACCTGGACGCAGGTTACCACAGATACTAATAGATTGCTTAAAGTGCTATTATGTGATGATATTTTAGTAGAAAAAAAAGACTTTTAGTTGATCTTATTATTTAATAGTTATTTATGCCAGTGTAACAAAAGTATATGGTATCTTACATTCCCAAGTTTTCTAATCTTCTAGGTCAACTTCTCCTTTAATATTTAAAAAGAATGGTTGAATGGTCAGTCTTGAGAAATGCAGAATTCTTCCATTCCCACCAATCCAAGGGTTTTGCAAGTTTTATATTGTTCTGGTCACCTTTTTCTGTAATTTTGCAAATCCACTGATTCTCAGCCTCTTCTCTGCATTTCTCTTCCTGATATTGCTGTCTTTTCAGACTGCTTTGTCTTGTGTGTAATATTAGCCCCATTTCTATTTTAATCATAGTGTTTCAAAAGACCTATAAATATGTAGCAAATTTTTATTAAATATTTGGAGGTGGTGAGAAGAATCAGAGTACAGCATGATGTAAAATTAACTTGAAGTTTAATATTAGGCATTGCTGTCCAACAGTTTCATCAGCCACTTCCCTCTCTAGACATTTCTTGCTGGGTATTTCCTTGGGTTCCAATTTGGAACTCTTTGTGTTTTTCCTTCCCTGTTGCCAACTTACATTTTTTCTCTTCTCTTTATTCTTGAGTCCCATCCCCAGTTCGTTTGAAGTTAATAAGATTTCTTTTGCTTCATTATGCAGAATAATTCAGCTGACTCTCTACTATATGATTTTCTTTCAAGTATCTCATGAGAAATACATCTTTGACATCAGTTCAGTTCAGTCTCAGTTGTGTCAAACTCTGTGATCCCATACCATGTGGCATGCCAGGTTTCCCTGTCCTTCACCATCTATCTGAGTCTGCTCAAACTCATGTCCATTGACTCAGTAATACCATCCAACCATCTCATCCTCGGTAGTCTCCTGTTCCTTCTGCCTTCTATTTTTCCTACCTTTGGGTCTTTTACAATGAATCTTCCCTTCACATCAGGTGGCCAAACTACTGGAGATTCAACTTCAGCATTCTTCCAATGAATATTCAGGGTTGATTTCCTTCAGGATTGATTGGTTTGATCTTTTTGAAGTCCAAGGGATTCTCAAGAGTCTTCTCTAACACCGTAATTCAAAGGCATCAATTCTTCATCACTCAGCCTCTTTTATGGTTCAACTGGATTCTCAAGAGTCTTCTCTAACACCATAATTCAAAGGCATCAGTTCTTCATCACTCAGCCTCTTTTATGGTTCAACTCTCACATCCATATGTGACTACTGGGAAAACTATAGCTTTGACTATATGGAATTTTGTAGTCGAAGTGGTGTCTCTGCTTTAGAATACACTGTCTATGTTTGTCAGCTTTTCTTCCAAGGAGCAAGTGCCTTTTAATTTCATGGTTGCAGTCACCATCCACTGTGGTTTTGGAGCCCAGGAAGATGACACCAAGAGGCATACGAATAATTTTCCTAAGCAAAGAGCCTTCTTGATGTGAATCATACCATTCCTGTAGTATGTTAAATGGTTTCAGTAACTTTCCTTTCTTCTACAAATAGAAATATTACCTAATTTTTCTCCTTGTTTTCTTCTTTCATTTTTTAAACTTTTTTTCTTTGCTAATTTCAAACCTACAGAAAAGCTGCAAGAATAGGAGAAAGAGTCTCTATATGTACGTCACCAAGTTTTCCCACATATTAACATTTCACCACATTTGCTTTATATTCCTTTTTCTGTGTGTGTGTGTGTGTGTGTGTAAATTTTCTTCTAAATTATTTGAGAATAAGATGGGAGGCACAATGCTTCCTTATCCATAAATACTTCAGTGTGTATAGTCTAAAAACATTCACTTACATAGCTCAAGTGCAATTATCAAAATTAGATAAATGCAAATAACATTGATATACCCTAATTGTTTAATATATAGTCTTTATTCAGATTTTACCAATTGATCTAAGAGTCTGCTCAAACTCATGTCCATTGACTCAGTAATACCATCCAACCATCTCATCCTCGGTAGTCTCCTGTTCCTTCTGCCTTCTATTTTTCCTACCTTTGGGTCTTTTACAATGAATCTTCCCTTCACATCAGGTGGCCAAACTACTGGAGATTCAACTTCAGCATTCTTCCAATGAATATTCAGGGTTGATTTCCTTCAGGATTGATTGGTTTGATCTTTTTGAAGTCCAAGGATTCTCAAGAGTCTTCTCTAACACCGTAATTCAAAGGCATCAATTCTTCATCACTCAGCCTCTTTTATGGTTCAACTGGATTCTCAAGAGTCTTCTCTAACACCATAATTCAAAGGCATCAGTTCTTCATCACTCAGCCTCTTTTATGGTTCAACTCTCACATCCATATGTGACTACTGGGAAAACTATAGCTTTGACTATATGGAATTTTGTAGTCGAAGTGGTGTCTCTGCTTTAGAATACACTGTCTATGTTTGTCAGCTTTTCTTCCAAGGAGCAAGTGCCTTTTAATTTCATGGTTGCAGTCACCATCCACTGTGGTTTTGGAGCCCAGGAAGATGACACCAAGAGGCATACGAATAATTTTCCTAAGCAAAGAGCCTTCTTGATGTGAATCATACCATTCCTGTAGTATGTTAAATGGTTTCAGTAACTTTCCTTTCTTCTACAAATAGAAATATTACCTAATTTTTCTCCTTGTTTTCTTCTTTCATTTTTTAAACTTTTTTTCTTTGCTAATTTCAAACCTACAGAAAAGCTGCAAGAATAGGAGAAAGAGTCTCTATATGTACGTCACCAAGTTTTCCCACATATTAACATTTCACCACATTTGCTTTATATTCCTTTTTCTGTGTGTGTGTGTGTGTGTGTGTAAATTTTCTTCTAAATTATTTGAGAATAAGATGGGAGGCACAATGCTTCCTTATCCATAAATACTTCAGTGTGTATAGTCTAAAAACATTCACTTACATAGCTCAAGTGCAATTATCAAAATTAGATAAATGCAAATAACATTGATATACCCTAATTGTTTAATATATAGTCTTTATTCAGATTTTACCAATTGATCTAAGAGTATCATTTTTAGAGAAACAAAATCCAAGGTCATGTGCTTCATTTGGGTGTCATGTCTTTTTAGTCTCTATATGGAATAGTACCTCAGTCTTTGACGCTTGTGCAGTATGCAGATCAGTTATGTTGTGGAATATCTTTCAGTTTGGGTTTGTCACTATTTTCTCTTTATTAGATTCAGATTTTGTATTTAAGAGATGTGTTGTTCTAGATGAACGGTATCAGGAATGTATAGTACTGGTTTGTCCCATTACTAGTGATCCGGAATATGGGTTTAATATTTTTTCTTAATGCTCATAGCATGGTTCTAAATATTTATAAGGTAATGGCATGAAACTTTCAAAATTTCTTTGCAAGGTCACTTTATTATAGTACTGTTTTCTAAAATTTAAAACATTAAGCCTCCTTTCTGGACCATTCTTTCTTTTTTTCCTATCTATTGAAGCCTCTCTAGGTTTAATTCAAATTCTCCCTCCTCTGTGAGGTCTTTTCTGTTAGCCTATTCAGAAGTAATTTTTCCTGAACTTAAATCTTATTAAACATAGTGACCTTAGTGTGTAGTTTGACATTTTGTAAGCACTCATTAAACATTGTTTCCTTTCTGCTTTTCTGCTTCTAATCTGATATCTCATATTTATTGTATCTAAATATTTTATTTCTACCATGAAGTTTTAGATATGAAAGCAAAAGCAATCATAAGATAATATCATTTCAGTTTACACATGAAGAAAGGTTATATTACTCCAGAAATGATATGTGGCATTCATCGACTCTTACAGTTTTAAAACTCATAACAGTTTTTGCTCCCTGGAGGTGGTATGGGGATGAAATGGAAGGTTTAGCAGTTGCAGATCTAGATTCCTGCCAGCCAATTCAATAAAGTTTCTCTGATTTTTGTCTGTCATTTATATATTGCATTTCTATATAAGCATTCTTACAAAAAAGGATTCAGCTACTAAAAAGAAAACAAAAAATAAAAATATGGAAACAATTGCTCTATTCCATATCAACTCAATGTACGACCCCTGACGGAGATCATATAAGTTATATTTTAGATCCTAGAGACAAAAAACTTACTGATTCTTCATTCACTGAGTGCCTTCCCCACACCAGAGATCTTGTAGGCATTGATCATGCAAAGAAGAGCAAGACATAGATAGATACTGCTCTCATGCAGCTGATAGATTTAAAACTTAGAAAGCAGTATTTTATATCAAATTGAAGTCTACTTGTAATTTCTCTCCTCAGGGTCTATAAAGAAAAAAAATGGCCTAATCTACATAAAACTCTTAAATTTACAAAGATAGGTCAATATTTTTTATTCTCCATGGTAAAACTCCCAAAGCCCTTCAGCATTTTGTGTGTGTGTGTGTCTATTTTTCTTTTCTTTTCTTTTTTTTGTAGGTCTTCATTTTTCATAGCAGTTTTATGTTTACAGTAAAGGACAGAAAAAGATTTCCCATGTGCCCCCTACCCCTTCACATAGTTAGCCTATCCCATCAGTCACCAAATGGTGCCTTTAAAAATTTTTTTTCTTTCTTAAAACTTATCTATTTATTTTCAGTTATACATATACATGTATGTATTGGTACCATTTTTCAAAACCAAGGGTGAGCCAATGTCAGCATATCATAATCACCCAAAGTACATAGTTTGCATGAGAGCTTGCTCTTGGTATTGTACATTCACTGAGTTTGGAAAAATTATAATGACATATTTTCATCATTATAATATCATACACAGTATTTTCACTGCCCTAAAAATCCCCTGTGCTCTGCTTATTCATTCCTCCTTCCCACTATCTTCTCCTCACCCTGGAAATTGCTTTATCTTGTCCATAGTTTTGCTTATTCCAGAGTGCCATGCAATTGGAATCCTACAGTATGTAACTTTCTTAGATTGGCTTTTTTCACTTAGTAATATGCATTTAAGATTTCTCCTTGTCTTTTTATGCTTTGACAGCTCAGTTATTTTTAGCACTGGATATTTCCCTGTGTGGTTCAGTGATAAAGACTCTGCCTGCTAAGGCAGGATACCGGGTTTGATCCCTGGGTTGGGAAGAACCCCAGGAAAAGGAAATGGCAACCCACTTCAGTATTTTTGCCTGGGAAATCCCATGGACAGAGGAGTCTGGTGGGCTACAGTGCATGGGTTTCAAAAGAGTTGGACACAGCTTAGCAACAAAACAACAATAGCAAGCACCAACAGTTGTTATCTGGATGAGCCACAGTTTATTCACTCACCTAATTAACGATATCTTGGTTGCTTCAAACTTTGGCAATTATAGACAAAGCTATATTGACCATCCCTGTGCAAGTTTTTGTGTAGAGATGTTTTCAGCTCCTTTAGGTTCATACCAAAGAATGTAATCACAGGATCATATGATAAGAATGTGCTTAGCTTTGGTAAGAAACCACCAAACTTGACTTCCAAAGTGGTTGTCTCATTTTACATTCCCACCAGCAATATGTTTGTACTCTTTAATTACCTAGAGTTTTATACAGAATTGGTGCTCAAACGTAATTTAACAATAAATATTTAAAAGAGTACACATTGGTATTCAGTCATAAAGTGTGAATTTTGTTTATTTCAACTGGAATTTTTGTAGAGGCATTTGTTAGCTGAGGAAAGTGCTGTATGGAGAATATTTCCTTATTTGTCTCAACAATTATATCACAAATGTAAGCTATATATGGAAGTCAAGGTGTTGAAAGAAGTTAAAGGAGAAAACCGTATGGTTAAACATTTATTAGAATGTCAAATTTACTCTTTACATAAGTTAATTATTTTTGCTAAAGCTTTCTTTGAATAATTATAGCAGTATTTTCCCATTTCTATTGGAATGAGTAAAAGTATTTTTCTACCGGAGTTTTACAGAAGAGCAGTTTACCATCCTTCCCAGAAATGGTTCTTTATATGACTCAGAAATCACCATGCAAATTGGAAATGACTCTTTTGTTCAGTCTGAAGTATAGCTTTCTTTATACTCAGTGAAAATAAACAAATGAGATATCTGCTTTGTTTTACAATGCTTATAGGATTCAGTAAAGGAAGAATAATGTTACTTGATGTTTGTAAAGCTATTTGCTTCTTGGGGATCATGAACAAATAATTTTTTTGAGTAAATACTGAATTTTTGAGTAAATACAAAAAGAGCCTTCTATTTTTGTTATTCTGCTTTTAAAAGAAAAAAAACAGTTATAAATGAAAAAGATTAATAACAAAATTATTTAACTCCATCTTCACTGACTTATTTCTCCCACTTCATACAACTGCTTTGCTGTTTCCCACAAAACATATATTACTTCTTTTTGTTTGGGCTTTCTCATTCCAAAATATTAAGTTATTGCTTTATATTTTGTTAGGACATAAGGCAGTGGAAGCCAAAAAGGGAAACATATATTTGAATAAGATTTTGTCTTCACGAAGATGATATGTTGGAGTCCTAACCCTCACGTGTCTCAGAATGTGAACATATTTGCAGATAGAATCTTTACAGAGGTGATCATATGATAAGAATGTGCTTAGATATGGTAAGAAACCACCAAACTTGACTTCCAAAGTGGTTGTCTCATTTTACATTCCCACCAGCAATATGTTTGTACTCTTTAATTACCTAGAGTTTTATACAGAATTGGTGCTCAAACGTAATTTAACAATAAATATTTAAAAGAGTACACATTGGTATTCAGTCATAAAGTGTGAATTTTGTTTATTTCAACTGGAATTTTTGTAGAGGCATTTGTTAGCTGAGGAAAGTGCTGTATGGAGAATATTTCCTTATTTGTCTCAACAATTATATCACAAATGTAAGCTATATATGGAAGTCAAGGTGTTGAAAGAAGTTAAAGGAGAAAACCGTATGGTTAAACATTTATTAGAATGTCAAATTTACTCTTTACATAAGTTAATTATTTTTGCTAAAGCTTTCTTTGAATAATTATAGCAGTATTTTCCCATTTCTATTGGAATGAGTAAAAGTATTTTTCTACCGGAGTTTTACAGAAGAGCAGTTTACCATCCTTCCCAGAAATGGTTCTTTATATGACTCAGAAATCACCATGCAAATTGGAAATGACTCTTTTGTTCAGTCTGAAGTATAGCTTTCTTTATACTCAGTGAAAATAAACAAATGAGATATCTGCTTTGTTTTACAATGCTTATAGGATTCAGTAAAGGAAGAATAATGTTACTTGATGTTTGTAAAGCTATTTGCTTCTTGGGGATCATGAACAAATAATTTTTTTGAGTAAATACTGAATTTTTGAGTAAATACAAAAAGAGCCTTCTATTTTTGTTATTCTGCTTTTAAAAGAAAAAAAACAGTTATAAATGAAAAAGATTAATAACAAAATTATTTAACTCCATCTTCACTGACTTATTTCTCCCACTTCATACAACTGCTTTGCTGTTTCCCACAAAACATATATTACTTCTTTTTGTTTGGGCTTTCTCATTCCAAAATATTAAGTTATTGCTTTATATTTTGTTAGGACATAAGGCAGTGGAAGCCAAAAAGGGAAACATATATTTGAATAAGATTTTGTCTTCACGAAGATGATATGTTGGAGTCCTAACCCTCACGTGTCTCAGAATGTGAACATATTTGCAGATAGAATCTTTACAGAGGTGATCAGGTTAAAATGAGGTCTATCGGGTGGGCCCTAATCTGATATGATTGGTGTTCCTGCAAAAATGAGGGTGGACTATGGAGATGGCGATGGAAACGCTTAGAGGGAAGACCATGTGAAGACACACAGGGAGAAGACAGCCAGCTACAAGTCAAGGTGAGAAGCCAGAAAAGACCTCTCCTTCAGAAGTGCCAAATGGAGCCAACACTGCCAGCACCTATGATGTCAACTTTTAACCTCCAAAACTGTGAGACACTATATTTCTGTTATTTAATTCATCTAGTTTGTGGTACTTTGTTACAGCAAACCTAGTGAAACTCAGATTACATGGAACTGTTCACAAGCATAAAAATGTTTATTACACAGTCAGACAAGACACATACTGTATGATCTCACTTATACGTGGAATCTAAAAAATATAACAAACTAGTACATATAACAAAAGAGAAACAGTGGAATCTGACAAATATAACAAACCAGTGAATATAACAAAAGAGACTCAGAGATATAGAGAACTTCTTCGTGCCAGGGTATTATCGCTATAGATACCATGTAACCTATCTAAATAATTGCCAGCATGCAGTAAATTTAAGCTGTGCTTTTAGGTAGTTTTGGGATTTTTTTTTTTAACCAGCATTTGGTTGAATTCATGGATACAAAACCTAAAGAGGGCTAACTGTACTCTTAACACTACGTTAGGTACTATATATTACATAGAGAGAACCTGCCATATGCATTACCTAGAATTGGCAAATTATGGAATAATGTATTTGTTCTTTCAGAATTTAGGAAAATTCCTTTTTAACTGGTGAAAATTTTCAGTATTAGTGCTTGTGTTAGTTTTCTTTGGTGAACATAACAAATGACCACAGACTGAATCGTTTAAGACAACAGAAGTTTATTTGCTAAAAGTTTTAGAGGCCAGAAGTCTGAACTCAAGGGCTGCAATCCCTCCAGGGACCCTAGTGGAGATTCTGTTCTTTGCTGTTTTCAGCTTCTGTGGCTGTTGTCATTCCTTGGTGCTTCCTGGTTGCATTGCTCTGATCTCTGACTCCATGGTCACACTGCCTGTCGCCCTTCTGGTTGTGTGTATCTCCTCTGTGTGTCTCTTATAGACATTTCTCATTGGATTTAGGGCCTGGATAATCCCAGGTGATCTCATTTTAAAATCCTTAAGTCAATTACATCTTTAATAACTCTTCTTTCAAGTAAGGTGACACTTAGATTTGATTTGCACATCTTATAAAAGACCAAATGTGAAGACACACAGGGAGAAGACAGCCAGCTACAAGTCAAGGTGAGAAGCCAGAAAAGACCTCTCCTTCAGAAGTGCCAAATGGAGCCAACACTGCCAGCACCTATGATGTCAACTTTTAACCTCCAAAACTGTGAGACACTATATTTCTGTTATTTAATTCATCTAGTTTGTGGTACTTTGTTACAGCAAACCTAGTGAAACTCAGATTACATGGAACTGTTCACAAGCATAAAAATGTTTATTACACAGTCAGACAAGACACATACTGTATGATCTCACTTATACGTGGAATCTAAAAAATATAACAAACTAGTACATATAACAAAAGAGAAACAGTGGAATCTGACAAATATAACAAACCAGTGAATATAACAAAAGAGACTCAGAGATATAGAGAACTTCTTCGTGCCAGGGTATTATCGCTATAGATACCATGTAACCTATCTAAATAATTGCCAGCATGCAGTAAATTTAAGCTGTGCTTTTAGGTAGTTTTGGGATTTTTTTTTTTAACCAGCATTTGGTTGAATTCATGGATACAAAACCTAAAGAGGGCTAACTGTACTCTTAACACTACGTTAGGTACTATATATTACATAGAGAGAACCTGCCATATGCATTACCTAGAATTGGCAAATTATGGAATAATGTATTTGTTCTTTCAGAATTTAGGAAAATTCCTTTTTAACTGGTGAAAATTTTCAGTATTAGTGCTTGTGTTAGTTTTCTTTGGTGAACATAACAAATGACCACAGACTGAATCGTTTAAGACAACAGAAGTTTATTTGCTAAAAGTTTTAGAGGCCAGAAGTCTGAACTCAAGGGCTGCAATCCCTCCAGGGACCCTAGTGGAGATTCTGTTCTTTGCTGTTTTCAGCTTCTGTGGCTGTTGTCATTCCTTGGTGCTTCCTGGTTGCATTGCTCTGATCTCTGACTCCATGGTCACACTGCCTGTCGCCCTTCTGGTTGTGTGTATCTCCTCTGTGTGTCTCTTATAGACATTTCTCATTGGATTTAGGGCCTGGATAATCCCAGGTGATCTCATTTTAAAATCCTTAAGTCAATTACATCTTTAATAACTCTTCTTTCAAGTAAGGTGACATTTACAAGTTCCAGAGATTTGATTTAAAATGCACACATCTTATAACAGGGGCCACCACAGCTTCCCTGGTGGCTCAGATGGTAAAGAATCTGCCTGCAAAGCAGAAGACCTGAGTTCGATCCCTGGTTTAGGATGACCCCCTGGAGCAAGAAATGGCAACCCACTCCAGTGTTCTTTCCTGGAGAATTCCATGGACAGAGGAGCCTGGTGAACTACAGTTCATAGTGTTATCAAGAGTCAGACACGACTGAGCGACCTACACACAGACACAACATTCAGCCACTACAATTCTGTCTCATGTTTTAAATTCAGTGTGCTATTCTTGTGGTTATAGTGAACCAAAATCATTTAGGTAAGCTAATAGAAATACAGTAACAAGAAGGAGAGGAGATGGAGGAGAGAAAAAGGTCACTTCTAGGGAGAATGACCATTACAAACCTTTATATGTTTCAACATTTGCTACTAAAGTTTAGTCCTCATTATTTGAGAATAGTAGTTCAAAACAAGTGAAAAAATTAGAGATTTCTTTGGGGAAAATGCAGTTAGTTCCTTGAATAAAAATATGGAGGAAATAATTTTTAAGGCACTTGAGATGATCTATTTAAAATTATAAACCATTCAAAAAATCATTGTCGTAAACAGAAATTTAACTCATGATCTTAATCATCATAATCTTCAATAGATGAGTCTCCCTGCCTGTTTCTATGGCAAACAAATGATAACATTTCAGCATAGTTTTGTACTATTACTACAAGACTAAGAAACAATTCGTCAATTGTGAATGCAAGGCATTAGTGAGTCCTCTGCTTATGTATGTTCATGATGACTTGCCAAAGCCCTAATTAAAACCCAGAGTTGTAAGAAACTGAAATGTTAGTCCTAATGAAAACACTGGAACATTTAAAAAAGATTTTCACAGCCTAATAATAGTATAACAGTGAGCATGAATAGACAATTCACAAAAGAGACTCTGTAAATACTAAAAATAAGGTTTGAACACAGTAATAAAGTAATGCAAGTTGGGTAATTTTACCCAACAGAGTGGCAGTGATTAAAAAGAATAAAGATATCCAGTATTGTAAACTGTGAGAATAAAAGGGCATTTTTGTAATTACTGGTGAGATGTAAGCTAGGACCAATTTTCCCAAGGGAAAGTCTTCAAAATTTTCAGATAGTTTGATGCAACATTTTGGTCCTAGGCAACATACTCTAAAGAAATGAAAATATACATACTCAAAGATGTATGCACAAGGAGGCTTATTCTAATATGTTCTTCTTAGTTATAAATTAGAGACAATACATATAGCATATTGAAAAGTAGAGGCATCACTTTGCTGGCAAAGGTCCATATAGTCAAAGCTATGGTTTTTCCAGTTATCATGTATGGATGTGAGAGTTGGACCATAAAGAAGTCTGAGTGCTGCAGAATTGATGCCTTTGAACTGTGGTGTTGTAGAAGGCTCTTGAGAGTCTCTTTGACAGGAAAGATATCAAAGCAGTCAATCCGAACAGATATCAATCCTGAATATTCCTTGGAAGGACTGATGCTAAAGCTGAAGCTCCAATTACTTTGGGCACCTGATGCAAAGAGACGACTCATCAGAAAAGTCCCAGATGTTGGGAAAAATAGAAAGCAGAGGGAGAAGGGTGACAGAAGATGAGATGGTTGGATGGCATCACTGAGTCAATGGACACGAGTTTGAGCAAGCTTCAGGACACGGTGAAGGACAGGGAAGCGTGGCATGGTGCACTCCATGGGGTCACAAAAAGTCAAACATGACTGAGCGGATGAGCTAAACTGATACATTTCAGCATAGTTTTGTACTATTACTACAAGACTAAGAAACAATTAATTGTGAATGCAAGGCATTAGTGAGTCCTCTGCTTATGTATGTTCATGATGACTTGCCAAAGCCCTAATTAAAACCCAGAGTTGTAAGAAACTGAAATGTTAGTCCTAATGAAAACACTGGAACATTTAAAAAAGATTTTCACAGCCTAATAATAGTATAACAGTGAGCATGAATAGACAATTCACAAAAGAGACTCTGTAAATACTAAAAATAAGGTTTGAACACAGTAATAAAGTAATGCAAGTTGGGTAATTTTACCCAACAGAGTGGCAGTGATTAAAAAGAATAAAGATATCCAGTATTGTAAACTGTGAGAATAAAAGGGCATTTTTGTAATTACTGGTGAGATGTAAGCTAGGACCAATTTTCCCAAGGGAAAGTCTTCAAAATTTTCAGATAGTTTGATGCAACATTTTGGTCCTAGGCAACATACTCTAAAGAAATGAAAATATACATACTCAAAGATGTATGCACAAGGAGGCTTATTCTAATATGTTCTTCTTAGTTATAAATTAGAGACAATACATATAGCATATTGAAAAGTAGAGGCATCACTTTGCTGGCAAAGGTCCATATAGTCAAAGCTATGGTTTTTCCAGTTATCATGTATGGATGTGAGAGTTGGACCATAAAGAAGTCTGAGTGCTGCAGAATTGATGCCTTTGAACTGTGGTGTTGTAGAAGGCTCTTGAGAGTCTCTTTGACAGGAAAGATATCAAAGCAGTCAATCCGAACAGATATCAATCCTGAATATTCCTTGGAAGGACTGATGCTAAAGCTGAAGCTCCAATTACTTTGGGCACCTGATGCAAAGAGACGACTCATCAGAAAAGTCCCAGATGTTGGGAAAAATAGAAAGCAGAAGGAGAAGGGGTGACAGAGGATGAGATGGTTGGATGGAATCACTGAGTCAATGGACACGAGTTTGAGCAAGCTCCAAGAAATGGTGAGGGACAGGGAAGTCTGGCATGCTGCAGTCCATGGGGTTACAAAAAGTCAAACATGACTGAGCGGATGAGCTAAACTGAACGTGTTTTCAATGTTAAGACACTGGCTGATGATAATTTATATCCATATGATAGAATCTGTCTACCTGTTGGAAAAGATGATAGATAAGTCCATGTCTATTGGCATGAAAACGAATTCTGTTAATGGTGCCTTTGAACATGAAAAAAGGATACAAAAGAAGATAATGCCATTTTGTGAAAAGCATATTTTTAATGTTTTTATTCAGAAATATAGTTCACACATATGTGTGTGTGTATATATATATATGTATGTATGTATATATGTGTGTATATTTATTACACAGAAATATCTGGTAGCAGAAAAGTTAGGAATATTATCAATTACATAATAAGATTATGTGAAACTTTAAAAATATGTATAATTGTTATATGTATTTTTAATTATGAATTTAAACCACCTGTAAAAGAAATAAGAAAGCATTTTAGAGATGCTTAAATACACTCTTCTGTGGAGTCTTCATCAGAGAAAGAATCAATATTTTAGGCAATGTTTCACAAGCATATTTTGATTTACTTCATTAAAATGTGTGTCATGGATATACATACTCAATAGAAAATACAGGGCTCTTTAGGATAAAAATTTGGAATTTGTTGCCATAGAGGAAAATAAATTTATAAAGCTAAAATCAAAATCTAATAGTATATTTCTGCTTCCTTCAAAAAATACATTAAAAATTTACAATAGATATTTAATTGGTAAATTAAGAATGCTTAGGTCTCAAAGAAGCAGTGTTAAATGGAGGTAAAATTGGCAAGTACTAGAATAAAGTAAAGATTTTGGGCTATTTTTTCTAGAAAATATTTCTAAAATATTACAAGAATGTTTCTTTACATTCAATCAGTTCAGTAAATATTGAGCTCATAGAATATACCATGTTCAAGAATGAAGAGATTAAGAAGAAGCAATCACTGTCCTTTAGGAGATCAAGTCTGGAACCTCTCATATTCAAGTAATTTCCTGATTCATACAAAAAAGAAACTTTACTACTAGCACTCAGAAACACTACCTAGGCCATATAGCTCTATGCAATTCAAATTTTTCAATTGTTAACTTTCTTTCATCCATGCTGTACTGAAGGCCACTATAGGCAGAAGACTGATGTTAAAAATGATTATTTCTTCAAAGTAAACATAAATTCTTTGTACCTTTTCCTTCTTCTATAGCAATTTGCTAGTACTCTCTTAGTCCATCTGGGTTGCTATAAGAAAATAACACAGACTGGTTAGCTTATAAGCAATAAAAATTTATTTCTCATTGTTCTGGAGAAGTACAAGATTAGGGTGCAAGATCATTGTCATGTTTTGGTGAAGGCCCTCTTTGCTATCCCTTTACTTTCAAAATTTTATGCTGATTTTAAATTTAAGTGTTTAAATATTTAATTTCCAAGAGGTTTTTGTTTTCTTTAATTTCTTATTTTTGTAAGATATCATTAATGAAAGTTAATGTTTGATTTACAAACAGGAGGATATTATTGTTACAGTTATTCTCCTATCTCTTCAATTCTTTCATTTTCTTTTGAAATATTTTTCCTCATTTATTTCATTTGTCTTTCACATAGTGATTTTATTTATTTTTTTAAAAAAGCATGATTTTCAATTGCCCATTACAAAGTTAACTTCAACCTCTGCTGATTTAGTTTTCAGTTGGAAACCCTGCCTCCTAGTGATCAGACAGAAAGTCAGGGACTCACAAAATATCAAAATATCAGACATCCGTTCTCTAGGTTTCTTCGTTTTCTCCAGAGTAAAAGCCTCTATTCTTCTATGTAAGAATAAGATGTCTGACTATTGCCTTTCTTTCTATTTCACCTAGAGTGGAGTATAGTAGTGTATACATGGGAATGGAATGGCAACATGCAGACTTTTGTCTAATCCTAAGGCATCAGATCATCATTTCATTACCACTTCCAACATTAGCTTTCTGCCTGGGGTTCTGCAGGACATGCTGCTTCTATTATTTTGTGCTGTCTACAAGCACTCTATGGCTTGTAGGGTCTTCTCTGGGATGGTCCATCAGTTGTTATTCTTCTACTTGCTTCCCACTTTCCAGAGTTATGCAAAATCCATCATTCTTTGGTAGTTCCTGTCTTATCTTTTGGTCATTCTTGGTTTAATTGCATGTTTTTTACCTTTTTTTCACTCAGAAACACTACCTAGGCCATATAGCTCTAGTAATTTCAATTGTTAACTTTCTTTCATCCATGCTGTACTGAAGGCCACTATAGGCAGAAGACTGATGTTAAAAATGATTATTTCTTCAAAGTAAACATAAATTCTTTGTACCTTTTCCTTCTTCTATAGCAATTTGCTAGTACTCTCTTAGTCCATCTGGGTTGCTATAAGAAAATAACACAGACTGGTTAGCTTATAAGCAATAAAAATTTATTTCTCATTGTTCTGGAGAAGTACAAGATTAGGGTGCAAGATCATTGTCATGTTTTGGTGAAGGCCCTCTTTGCTATCCCTTTACTTTCAAAATTTTATGCTGATTTTAAATTTAAGTGTTTAAATATTTAATTTCCAAGAGGTTTTTGTTTTCTTTAATTTCTTATTTTTGTAAGATATCATTAATGAAAGTTAATGTTTGATTTACAAACAGGAGGATATTATTGTTACAGTTATTCTCCTATCTCTTCAATTCTTTCATTTTCTTTTGAAATATTTTTCCTCATTTATTTCATTTGTCTTTCACATAGTGATTTTATTTATTTTTTTAAAAAAGCATGATTTTCAATTGCCCATTACAAAGTTAACTTCAACCTCTGCTGATTTAGTTTTCAGTTGGAAACCCTGCCTCCTAGTGATCAGACAGAAAGTCAGGGACTCACAAAATATCAAAATATCAGACATCCGTTCTCTAGGTTTCTTCGTTTTCTCCAGAGTAAAAGCCTCTATTCTTCTATGTAAGAATAAGATGTCTGACTATTGCCTTTCTTTCTATTTCACCTAGAGTGGAGTATAGTAGTGTATACATGGGAATGGAATGGCAACATGCAGACTTTTGTCTAATCCTAAGGCATCAGATCATCATTTCATTACCACTTCCAACATTAGCTTTCTGCCTGGGGTTCTGCAGGACATGCTGCTTCTATTATTTTGTGCTGTCTACAAGCACTCTATGGCTTGTAGGGTCTTCTCTGGGATGGTCCATCAGTTGTTATTCTTCTACTTGCTTCCCACTTTCCAGAGTTATGCAAAATCCATCATTCTTTGGTAGTTCCTGTCTTATCTTTTGGTCATTCTTGGTTTAATTGCATGTCTCTTAATTAATCAAATACCTGCTTTGTGCTTGTGTGTTATGAGAGGTCGGGGCTTCCCAGGTGGCGCTAGTGGTAAAGAACCTGCCTCCCAATGCAGAAGACATGAGATACCAGTTCAGTCCCTGGGTTGGAAAGATCCCCTGTAGAAGGGTGTTGCAATCCACTCCAGTATTCTTGCCTGGAGAGTCCCATGGGCAGAGGAGCCTGGTGGTCTAAGGTACATAACGTCACAAAGAGTCAGATACAACTGAAGCAAATTGGCACACAGACACACATGTTGTGAGAGGTACCAGACACCTGTAAGAGGCGAGGAATTCTGTCTTGAAATTTTTTCAGGAGGAGAAATTACATGTACAATTTAACTGGCAGATAAAAGACTGATACAGATGATAGTGAATAATTGAGTAATATTATATAGTACTGAATGATACACTGCAGTTTTATGAGACTCTAGGGGTTTCAAGGCACTTGAGGTGAGCTCTGAATGACAGAAATATTTTGGATTCATGGAAGAATGAAAATTTGCTGTAAGTACGTATCATTGATCTTTATGGATCTTCACTTAGGAATGTGAAAATTCCATCAACTATTAAGGAGGCTGAGTGGCTAGTGCAAATTTGGTAAAGTGTTTAAAAGTAGCAGGAATGGGTAATCAGGACCTTAAATTTTAACCTTCATGTGATAGTAATGATGATAATAAAGTAAATAAGAATGTATACGTGCTGTGGTAGTTGATCTCCTCTAACTCTATTGTATAGATAAAAAGAAAAAAAACAAAGACCTGACAATTTAATTTGGTCTTAAGTAACAAAGGAATAGATCCCAGAATCTAGTGCAAGGATATAGAACCCAGGCTCTCTAAGGTATTCCTGCTCAGTCAGTTGATTTAGTCATGTCCAGCTCTTTGTAATCCTATGTGGAGAAGCCAACCAGGCTCCTCTGTCCATGGGATTCTCCAGGTGAGGACATTGGAGTGGGTTGTCATGCCCTCCTTCAGGGGATCTTCCCAACCCAGGGATAAAACCCATGTTTCTCATGGACCCTGCATTGCGGGTGGATTCTTTATCACTGAGCCACTGGGGACGCCCCTCTAATGGATCATTTCAGTTCAGTTGCTCAGTCGTATATGATTCTTTACGAGCCCATGGACTGCAGCACGCCAGGCTTCCCTGTCCTTCACCATCTGCTGGAGCTTGCTCAAACTCATGTCCATTGACTCAATGATGCAATCCAAACGTCACATCCTCTGTCACCCCTTCTTCTTTTGCCTTCTAGTTTTCCCAACATCAGGGTCTTTTCCAGTGAGTCGTCTCTTTGCATCAGGTGGCCAAAGTATTGGAGCTTCAGCCTCAGCATCAGTCCTTGCAATGAATATTTGAGGTTGATTTCCTTTAGGATTGACTGGTTTTAGTCTCCATGTAGTCCAAGGGATTCTCAAGAGTCTTCTCCAGCACCACAATTCAAAGGCATCAATTCTGTGGTGCTTAGTCTTCTTTATGGTCCAACTCATATAGCCTGACACCATTTTGTTGCACATGGTCTAAATCTAATTTCTGGTTACAATTCATGAGTTTTGTTTCTTTCATGTAAACAAATCCTGCACATAGCCTAAGATGTTACCAGCTGACCATATATTGCATAATTATAAAGCAGAATACATGCTTTATACAAGAGCATTTTGAATAATGTCTCTTGTCGTCTTCATTCACTGATTCATTCATTTGTTCATTAATTCATTCATTATTTTATTCATTCTTTCCATGAAGGTCCTGAGTCCTGGGAGTTCACATATGAGGAAGCCATTTTTCACATGGCTCATATTGTGGATGTAAAAGGAAACATTTATATTGCTTTTTTATGTGTGTCATTCAGACAACTAATTTAGCTCCGTGGATTATTACTCAACAATGCTAGTGTTTGGGTTTTGTTCTTTCATTGCAAGCCACCCCCAATCTGAAACACAGAGTTCACCTTTTCCTCTTCCTGATAATCGCAACAAGAACACTGTGGCCAGGTACTGGATTTAGTAAACACATCTCCAAACTACTTCTTATACAAAATACGTTTTGAACAAAAGATTCTCCAGGTGAGGACATTGGAGTGGGTTGTCATGCCCTCCTTCAGGGGATCTTCCCAACCCAGGGATAAAACCCATGTTTCTCATGGACCCTGCATTGCGGGTGGATTCTTTATCACTGAGCCACTGGGGACGCCCCTCTAATGGATCATTTCAGTTCAGTTGCTCAGTCGTATATGATTCTTTACGAGCCCATGGACTGCAGCACGCCAGGCTTCCCTGTCCTTCACCATCTGCTGGAGCTTGCTCAAACTCATGTCCATTGACTCAATGATGCAATCCAAACGTCACATCCTCTGTCACCCCTTCTTCTTTTGCCTTCTAGTTTTCCCAACATCAGGGTCTTTTCCAGTGAGTCGTCTCTTTGCATCAGGTGGCCAAAGTATTGGAGCTTCAGCCTCAGCATCAGTCCTTGCAATGAATATTTGAGGTTGATTTCCTTTAGGATTGACTGGTTTTAGTCTCCATGTAGTCCAAGGGATTCTCAAGAGTCTTCTCCAGCACCACAATTCAAAGGCATCAATTCTGTGGTGCTTAGTCTTCTTTATGGTCCAACTCATATAGCCTGACACCATTTTGTTGCACATGGTCTAAATCTAATTTCTGGTTACAATTCATGAGTTTTGTTTCTTTCATGTAAACAAATCCTGCACATAGCCTAAGATGTTACCAGCTGACCATATATTGCATAATTATAAAGCAGAATACATGCTTTATACAAGAGCATTTTGAATAATGTCTCTTGTCGTCTTCATTCACTGATTCATTCATTTGTTCATTAATTCATTCATTATTTTATTCATTCTTTCCATGAAGGTCCTGAGTCCTGGGAGTTCACATATGAGGAAGCCATTTTTCACATGGCTCATATTGTGGATGTAAAAGGAAACATTTATATTGCTTTTTTATGTGTGTCATTCAGACAACTAATTTAGCTCCGTGGATTATTACTCAACAATGCTAGTGTTTGGGTTTTGTTCTTTCATTGCAAGCCACCCCCAATCTGAAACACAGAGTTCACCTTTTCCTCTTCCTGATAATCCGCAGCAACAAGAACACTGTGGCCAGGTACTGGATTTAGTAAACACATCTCCAAACTACTTCTTATACAAAATACTGAAAAAATATTTTTTGTTGTTTTTAGAACCAAAAGCAGAACACATTCAGAGCATTTTCCCTCTTGATTTCTGAATTCTAACTTATTTACATGTAACTCAGCTCTGCATTATTTTGTGAGAGTGGTTTAAAAACCACGAGTTTTCATGGGTTTTACTCTTTTATGTCCTAACCCACAACTTAGCCCCACATCCAAACAAAGAAGTCCTATATGTCTACACAGCCCTAAATATTCAATTTCTGCCTAAAATCAAAAATTCAGAGAATCTTCAAAGGTAATATACTCATGGCCCTATGACATATCTGCCCCTTCACTAGGTGAAATCTCTTTTTTTTCCAGAAAAAAAAGAGAAGCAGGGGAGCAAAAAAAGGACAATTTCTTTCCACCAATGCTTTGGCGTGTACAGATTCTGCTGGATCTTAGCCACGTGCAAGTGTAATCAGGAAGACAGACGGGACATTCTTTTTCCTTGAAGAATACACTGGCATGAGTATTTTTTTGTTGGAACATGGACTTTTGGAAGAACCGTGCTGAATCAGAAGAAGAAAGCAGCGATGGAAAGTTTCAGCATCATTCTGCCTTCCCCTCCTTTCCATCCACAAGAAAAAAAAAAATCCCACAGAGAATATGCACTGCATTCCAAGAGAGTTGATCATTGTTTTGTTTCAGCAGCCTTTAGACTTTATAAACAAATATCCAGATTAACCTTGGGGGAGCCTGTAGTTTCATATCTTTTTTACCTTCCAATTGCTCCCATGATTACTATGGCCATTGCCATTATTATTAATGCAGTCATCTCACTGTGTTTTCAAACAAAAACCTGGCTATCCTTTCTGAAAATTTCATAAAGACTAAGCTCCCTGTAAAACTTTAAGGAAGCATTTTAAAACGAAAACCGCACAGGTTCAATCTGAACTTCATTAATGGCCTCCTTGAAGCCAAACACAGTCTTGCGAGGTCTATTAGTGTGAGCTGGAGACGCTGAAGGCCCACATAGTTTCTTAGAGTCCAAAAATGCCTCATTCGAGCTGGCATCCTTCCCTGAACTGTGCTGTTCAAGGCATTCACTGAGTCCAGGTAAATTCACATCTTGTTTCTTTCTCTTGATTCTGTCAGCTAAGAAGAAATCTAAGATAGTGCTAGATTGCCTGGAGAATTATCAGCCAGATGAAGGGCTGTCTTTCTTGGCAGAGCGTTGAGAACTTTTCTGCTTGCTGCATCCATTTAGCAGAATATCCTGATGTTGCTCTGTGTCATATGCATTTATGGGTCCTTAATTAAAAATGCACACTTTTCATTCTATGTCCAACTATATAACAAGGCATCCATGGGAAAAACCATTCCTTGTAGAGTCTGCAATGTGTCTGCACCTTCCTGGAGAAAAAAATTCATAAAGGAACTTCTGATCCCTGATCTTAAGGACCAGCTCCAGTGATGAATAGACTCACTTTGGAATGACTTCTTCCAGCTGTCATAGGAATGGTTTTCATTTACCCATTCAAATAGGACTTGTAGATCATTTCTTATGTACCAGACACAGTCCTATGTACTATGTAAGTCATAGTGAGCAAGATAGACAAAAGAGATCCCTCAAGGAATTTGCAGTAGAATGATGAAGGAAAATAAATACACACAACTTTACTTTAATAATAATGCTTTAGATAATGCCTCTAAAAAGTAAAGCAAGATAACATTATGGAAAATAATGGGACATGTGTACATGTGGTAGCTATTTTAGTTATGATAATCAAGGAAAGAATTCCAAAGGAGGTAGCATTTGAGAAGTATCTAGACACAATGAGAAAATGGCTCCATTCTCTTATGGAATATCTGAGAGAAACCTCTTCCATGAGGGAGAATAGTAAAGTCAGTGCCCTGAGTTTGGGATGAGCCTGTACACTTGAGGAGCACCAAAAATCCCAGTCTGGAAAGAATGAATTAAAGTGGGATAAAGTATTAGAGGATGAAGTTAAAGTACATGACGCATCAAATGACTGTCTCCAATTATTTTTCTTTTACTGTCTCATCAAGGTTCAAATGTCTCTATTGGTCTTTGACCTTGAGATCTCCCACATGATGTTCTTTGGCTATGGCAAGTGAACAGGGATGACAGGAAGCTAGTTCTGACCAGAGTATTTAAGAGGCCTGCCATGTTTTGGTTTCTACGGAGCTCATTCATTGGACTCAGGAGACAGATGGCAGAGGCATTCAGAACCTTCTGAACTATTGCAGCCTGAAGAAGTTCTGCCCTGGGAATGGCTCAGTCTCAAGATCTATAAGAATAAATGCTGGAAATCCTTGAGTTCTGTGGTTGTTTTTAAAGCATTATAGTGCTTTCTTTGGGGCAGAGCGTTGAGAACTTTTCTGCTTGCTGCATCCATTTAGCAGAATATCCTGATGTTGCTCTGTGTCATATGCATTTATGGGTCCTTAATTAAAAATGCACACTTTTCATTCTATGTCCAACTATATAACAAGGCATCCATGGGAAAAACCATTCCTTGTAGAGTCTGCAATGTGTCTGCACCTTCCTGGAGAAAAAAATTCATAAAGGAACTTCTGATCCCTGATCTTAAGGACCAGCTCCAGTGATGAATAGACTCACTTTGGAATGACTTCTTCCAGCTGTCATAGGAATGGTTTTCATTTACCCATTCAAATAGGACTTGTAGATCATTTCTTATGTACCAGACACAGTCCTATGTACTATGTAAGTCATAGTGAGCAAGATAGACAAAAGAGATCCCTCAAGGAATTTGCAGTAGAATGATGAAGGAAAATAAATACACACAACTTTACTTTAATAATAATGCTTTAGATAATGCCTCTAAAAAGTAAAGCAAGATAACATTATGGAAAATAATGGGACATGTGTACATGTGGTAGCTATTTTAGTTATGATAATCAAGGAAAGAATTCCAAAGGAGGTAGCATTTGAGAAGTATCTAGACACAATGAGAAAATGGCTCCATTCTCTTATGGAATATCTGAGAGAAACCTCTTCCATGAGGGAGAATAGTAAAGTCAGTGCCCTGAGTTTGGGATGAGCCTGTACACTTGAGGAGCACCAAAAATCCCAGTCTGGAAAGAATGAATTAAAGTGGGATAAAGTATTAGAGGATGAAGTTAAAGTACATGACGCATCAAATGACTGTCTCCAATTATTTTTCTTTTACTGTCTCATCAAGGTTCAAATGTCTCTATTGGTCTTTGACCTTGAGATCTCCCACATGATGTTCTTTGGCTATGGCAAGTGAACAGGGATGACAGGAAGCTAGTTCTGACCAGAGTATTTAAGAGGCCTGCCATGTTTTGGTTTCTACCGGAGCTCATTCATTGGACTCAGGAGACAGATGGCAGAGGCATTCAGAACCTTCTGAACTATTGCAGCCTGAAGAAGTTCTGCCCTGGGAATGGCTCAGTCTCAAGATCTATAAGAATAAATGCTGGAAATCCTTGAGTTCTGTGGTTGTTTTTAAAGCATTATTGTGACAGTGGCTTATGAATGCAGGGACCTGATCATTCAGGATCTCAAGGGTCTTGTTAAAAAGTTGGACACTCTTCTAAAGATAATGGAAAACCATTGGATGGCTTTAATTGAAGAAATGACACAAATTGAATAAAGTTTTTTAAAGATCACAGAGTTTTAAAAGATCATCAACCTCTGAAGAATTGACTGTAGAAGAAAAATGGTATAAGGCAGATTGGGAGTAGTGAGTCAAGAGAAAGATGTTGGTGGCCAAGATATTCCCTTGTTTATTAAAAAAGAAAGTAAAATGGTAAATTCTGATCACTGCTAGATGTTAGATAATTTTATTGATTTATTTTGCGCTAGGTCTTAGATGCTGTGTGCAGGTTTTCTCTCATTGCAGCGAGTGGGAGCTACTGTGGTTGCAGTATGCAGGTTTCTCATTACAGTGGCTTCTCTTGTGAAGCATGGGCCCTAGCACGACCAGGCTTTAGTAGTTGTGGCACAGAGGCTCAGTAGTTGTGGTGCATGGGCTTAGCTGCTCTGCGGAAATTGGCCTCTTCCCAGACCAGGGACAGAACCTGTGCACCCTGCACTGCAGGGCGGACTATTAACCACTGGATCACTAGGGAAGTCCAGTAATTACTTTATATTTGGTGAAATTAAAGGTACTCATTTGTTCTGTTTTAATTAAAGACCTGGACTTTAACTAGGATGTCTTGCTATAACATAGTCAAATCTAGTAGAACTATCATCTTCTTGCTTTTTGCAGTGGAGGCAGGGAACACAGAGCTTGAAATTTGGAAGAATGTCTTCTGATGACAGTTTTTAAGGAGTAAAGGGAGAAGCCAAAGAATGAAAAGAAAAAATAAAATGTCTTTTAGCCCTATATTTAAAGGTCTCAAGAGCTATTCAGTTATAATGTGGCAAAAAAGAAAAGATTTAGTCAATAGGTCAGGATAACTAATGTCTCACTGTTGTCTCTAAATAATCTTAAGCAAGCAAAAGTCTTAGATCTTCCTCAGGTTTCCACTTATCCATAGAATAATAGAAAAATAACCACCTAACCTACTTATAAGTTTATCTATAGGATATTGTGTGTGCTAAAGCACTTTGAAGAAAAGTATAAAATGCTATTCCTATGGAAAGTACAATTATACGACTTGAAAACCAGTCAAGGTCTTTGCTAATGGAAGATAATTTATACTATACATACAAAAATCCCTACTAATTTACTTCAGATATTGTAATTACTAACATATCTAGGGAATTTCTATTTTTACTGAATTAGGTTAAAATATATCTGAGCCAATGTGACCCACCATGTCTGCTCCTACATTTAAATATTGAGTTAAGATTGTTTGAGTCTGTAGAATTATGTGAGTCAAAAAAATGGTATAAGGCAGATTGGGAGTAGTGAGTCAAGAGAAAGATGTTGGTGGCCAAGATATTCCCTTGTTTATTAAAAAAGAAAGTAAAATGGTAAATTCTGATCACTGCTAGATGTTAGATAATTTTATTGATTTATTTTGCGCTAGGTCTTAGATGCTGTGTGCAGGTTTTCTCTCATTGCAGCGAGTGGGAGCTACTGTGGTTGCAGTATGCAGGTTTCTCATTACAGTGGCTTCTCTTGTGAAGCATGGGCCCTAGCACGACCAGGCTTTAGTAGTTGTGGCACAGAGGCTCAGTAGTTGTGGTGCATGGGCTTAGCTGCTCTGCGGAAATTGGCCTCTTCCCAGACCAGGGACAGAACCTGTGCACCCTGCACTGCAGGGCGGACTATTAACCACTGGATCACTAGGGAAGTCCAGTAATTACTTTATATTTGGTGAAATTAAAGGTACTCATTTGTTCTGTTTTAATTAAAGACCTGGACTTTAACTAGGATGTCTTGCTATAACATAGTCAAATCTAGTAGAACTATCATCTTCTTGCTTTTTGCAGTGGAGGCAGGGAACACAGAGCTTGAAATTTGGAAGAATGTCTTCTGATGACAGTTTTTAAGGAGTAAAGGGAGAAGCCAAAGAATGAAAAGAAAAAATAAAATGTCTTTTTAGCCCTATATTTAAAGGTCTCAAGAGCTATTCAGTTATAATGTGGCAAAAAAGAAAAGATTTAGTCAATAGGTCAGGATAACTAATGTCTCACTGTTGTCTCTAAATAATCTTAAGCAAGCAAAAGTCTTAGATCTTCCTCAGGTTTCCACTTATCCATAGAATAATAGAAAAATAACCACCTAACCTACTTATAAGTTTATCTATAGGATATTGTGTGTGCTAAAGCACTTTGAAGAAAAGTATAAAATGCTATTCCTATGGAAAGTACAATTATACGACTTGAAAACCAGTCAAGGTCTTTGCTAATGGAAGATAATTTATACTATACATACAAAAATCCCTACTAATTTACTTCAGATATTGTAATTACTAACATATCTAGGGAATTTCTATTTTTACTGAATTAGGTTAAAATATATCTGAGCCAATGTGACCCACCATGTCTGCTCCTACATTTAAATATTGAGTTAAGATTGTTTGAGTCTGTAGTAAAAAAATACACTCAACTTAAAGGTGCTTTACTGTTGCAGAGGTATTAGGGAAAAATGTAAACTTTTCTGGATTCTTTTTCTCTATTAAGAATTCAAGCAGAAAGCAATTAATTTTTTTCTCTCTCAGAGGAAAAAAAACTAGCAAAATCACTGATACTTCCCCAAGTCTAGAAGTAACTTCACTCACAGCACATAAATTGTTCTAATATTTGTCCTAAAAGAGAAGACCAGAAGTAATGACTGCTCCTGTGCATGCTTTTTCAATCTCTCCTGACCACATTTCTGTAATCCCTGTGTCATTTGAGGGAAAATTCTCCTTCACTTAACAAAGAAAACTCTAAAATCTTCATGTAAACTGACATTTTAAAACCAAACTGCCCACTTGTATTTTATCATTCGGTCAAAAATATTCTTGATCTTGTGTTTCAGATGAAACCAAAATGAGGCTACAAGTGGGACAGTCGGGTGAGGCAGTGAGGACACTGTGAACAGGAGGGTGACCTGGCCAACCAGCTTTCCTTCTCAGGTAATGGGGAATTGCAGACTTGCCAGTCAAGATGATCAAAAGGCAGAAGGTTTTCTTCCTTTCCTTCACTCTTTCGTGTCCTACGGAACCTGCCTTCCAGTTTGGAATTCAGCCCCATCCTTTGGAGCTATTCAGTTATAATGTGGCAAAAAAGAAAAGATTTAGTCAATAGGTCAGGATAACTAATGTCTCACTGTTGTCTCTAAATAATCTTAAGCAAGCAAAAGTCTTAGATCTTCCTCAGGTTTCCACTTATCCATAGAATAATAGAAAAATAACCACCTAACCTACTTATAAGTTTATCTATAGGATATTGTGTGTGCTAAAGCACTTTGAAGAAAAGTATAAAATGCTATTCCTATGGAAAGTACAATTATACGACTTGAAAACCAGTCAAGGTCTTTGCTAATGGAAGATAATTTATACTATACATACAAAAATCCCTACTAATTTACTTCAGATATTGTAATTACTAACATATCTAGGGAATTTCTATTTTTACTGAATTAGGTTAAAATATATCTGAGCCAATGTGACCCACCATGTCTGCTCCTACATTTAAATATTGAGTTAAGATTGTTTGAGTCTGTAGTAAAAAAATACACTCAACTTAAAGGTGCTTTACTGTTGCAGAGGTATTAGGGAAAAATGTAAACTTTTCTGGATTCTTTTTCTCTATTAAGAATTCAAGCAGAAAGCAATTAATTTTTTTCTCTCTCAGAGGAAAAAAAACTAGCAAAATCACTGATACTTCCCCAAGTCTAGAAGTAACTTCACTCACAGCACATAAATTGTTCTAATATTTGTCCTAAAAGAGAAGACCAGAAGTAATGACTGCTCCTGTGCATGCTTTTTCAATCTCTCCTGACCACATTTCTGTAATCCCTGTGTCATTTGAGGGAAAATTCTCCTTCACTTAACAAAGAAAACTCTAAAATCTTCATGTAAACTGACATTTTAAAACCAAACTGCCCACTTGTATTTTATCATTCGGTCAAAAATATTCTTGATCTTGTGTTTCAGATGAAACCAAAATGAGGCTACAAGTGGGACAGTCGGGTGAGGCAGTGAGGACACTGTGAACAGGAGGGTGACCTGGCCAACCAGCTTTCCTTCTCAGGTAATGGGGAATTGCAGACTTGCCAGTCAAGATGATCAAAAGGCAGAAGGTTTTCTTCCTTTCCTTCACTCTTTCGTGTCCTACGGAACCTGCCTTCCAGTTTGGAATTCAGCCCCATCCTTTGGAGCTGAAGTTATGACGGCTGTTGGGGCTCCTCACCTGGAACCCAGTGTTCAAGCTGACAGTAGACTCTATGTTGGTTGTAACTGCAAAATTGCAAGTCTTTCCTTTGATTAGCTTTCTGGTATTTCTATCATCAGATGTAGGAAAGTATGTGTGTGTGCACAAGCGCGTGGGCATAGGCTCATTGTGTCCGACTCTGCCATGCCGTGGACTGTAGGCTCCTTTGTTCATGGGATCCTTCAGGCAAGAATACTGGAATGGGTAGCCATTCCCTTCTCCAGGGGATCTTCCTGACCCAGGGATTGAACTAGTGTCTGTTGGGTCTCCTGCATTGGCAGGCGGGTTCTTTACCACTGTGCCACCTGGTCTATTAAATCAAACCATTTTCCTGAGTGCTGTACAGTGCAGGTGTTGCCGTGACTATCATTCCTCACCAGCAGCTGGGAGGGAAACTAGGTAGCACTCCAATTGCTTTTCTCTTTAATGGTTTAACTAATACTGGTTAAACTCCTGTTTCAACTAGGTTGTTTGTTTGTTTCTTTTTTTTTATTTTATTTTAAAGATTTTACAGAGTTTTGTTGTTCACCAATGTGTGTTCCCAGATCATTCATATGCATATCCCTGAACCCTCCCCCCACCCAGTTCCCCTCCCGCCCCAGACCATCGCTCCAAGTGGTTGTAGGTACTCCTATTCCCTTAGCGCAATGACCATAGCTATCTTTTCCACATGTGCCAGTATAGGTTTCGATGTTACTTCCTCTCCTGACCACATTTCTGTAATCCCTGTGTCATTTGAGGGAAAATTCTCCTTCACTTAACAAAGAAAACTCTAAAATCTTCATGTAAACTGACATTTTAAAACCAAACTGCCCACTTGTATTTTATCATTCGGTCAAAAATATTCTTGATCTTGTGTTTCAGATGAAACCAAAATGAGGCTACAAGTGGGACAGTCGGGTGAGGCAGTGAGGACACTGTGAACAGGAGGGTGACCTGGCCAACCAGCTTTCCTTCTCAGGTAATGGGGAATTGCAGACTTGCCAGTCAAGATGATCAAAAGGCAGAAGGTTTTCTTCCTTTCCTTCACTCTTTCGTGTCCTACGGAACCTGCCTTCCAGTTTGGAATTCAGCCCCATCCTTTGGAGCTGAAGTTATGACGGCTGTTGGGGCTCCTCACCTGGAACCCAGTGTTCAAGCTGACAGTAGACTCTATGTTGGTTGTAACTGCAAAATTGCAAGTCTTTCCTTTGATTAGCTTTCTGGTATTTCTATCATCAGATGTAGGAAAGTATGTGTGTGTGCACAAGCGCGTGGGCATAGGCTCATTGTGTCCGACTCTGCCATGCCGTGGACTGTAGGCTCCTTTGTTCATGGGATCCTTCAGGCAAGAATACTGGAATGGGTAGCCATTCCCTTCTCCAGGGGATCTTCCTGACCCAGGGATTGAACTAGTGTCTGTTGGGTCTCCTGCATTGGCAGGCGGGTTCTTTACCACTGTGCCACCTGGTCTATTAAATCAAACCATTTTCCTGAGTGCTGTACAGTGCAGGTGTTGCCGTGACTATCATTCCTCACCAGCAGCTGGGAGGGAAACTAGGGTAGCACTCCAATTGCTTTTCTCTTTAATGGTTTAACTAATACTGGTTAAACTCCTGTTTCAACTAGGTTGTTTGTTTGTTTCTTTTTTTTTATTTTATTTTAAAGATTTTACAGAGTTTTGTTGTTCACCAATGTGTGTTCCCAGATCATTCATATGCATATCCCTGAACCCTCCCCCCACCCAGTTCCCCCTCCGCCCCTCCAGACCATCGCCCCAAGTGATTGTAGGTACTCCTATTCCCTTAGCGCAATGACCATAGCTATCTTTTCCACATGTGCCAGTATAGGTTTCGATGTTACTTCCTCTATGCCTCCCTCTCACTGTTCGGTCTCCACAATGGGTTGTTTGTTTCTTGGCTTCATGTATTTTTTTTTTCTTTTTTTTTTTTTGCATCAGTATTATTTGTAGTACTTCATTAACTATGATCTTTGAGCTTCAAGGAGAATGTATGCACAGTTTTGTGTGTAAATGAATATGTATGTTGTGGTAGATTAAGCATCAGAAACTTTCATGATATTTTCAAAGTCTGTGATGCAAAAAATGGGTTAAGTACTATTAAGTTTGCTAATAGGTCTTCCCTGGTGGCTCTGCAGTAAAGAATCCACCTGTCAGTGCAGGAGACACGGATTCAGTCACTGAATTGGGAAGATTCCCTGGTGAAGCAAATGGAAACCTGCTTCAGTATTTTCCTTGAGAAATCTTATGGACAGAGGAGCCTGCCAGGCTACAGTTCATGGGGTTGCAAAGAGCTAAGAACAACTGATTGACTAAACAACAACAAACCTTGCTTATAGAAGTGTCACTCGTATAAGATGTTAGCCTTAAGTTATTAGCGCGCCATCTTACCCACAGTCTAACGGGATATGGTAAAAGCTGGGTAGCTACCTACTTTTCTCAGGGAATTGCTTCAGATTCTATCCCCCCAATTACTTTATTTCCTTCTTTCTTTCATAGTCTCAAATCTTTTAGTTTAGAACCTGGATACTTTTTAAAGGTATATTACCTTATTATTGCTGGATTTTGAATAACCTGTCATTTTGATTTGTTCCTTCCTTACACCAAAATCAAAAGAGGGAACAGGAATTGAGAAGGAATATGAGTTTGAGCTAACTCCAGGAGATAGTTAAGGACAGGAAAGCCTGGTGTGCTACAGTCCATGAGGTTGCAGAGAGTCAGACATGAACAATAGCAACAATGACAAAATGACTCCCTAATCTCTGAGGCTAACCTAAAAGTAATTTCTATTACTTTATTTCTATTACTTTATTTCTATTACTTTATTACTAGACTCTATAGAGTCTAGTCCTTAGTCATACTGACTTTGTGGTCATGTTAGGCCTTAATTTTTAGTGATTTTGGGGAATCTCATGATTCCATACCTGGAATGCTATAACTACTGTAACTTTTGCACCTTTTAAATATTCCTTGATATAGAAACACACTCTTAATCACATAGACAACTTCATATAGTCACTAAAAGTCATACAGAAGGGACATTTTCTTTTCTTTTCTCACTTGTTTTTATTTTGATTTTTATTTTCACATAGTTTAGTTGTTTACAGATATGTGTAATTCCAGATAAGTCATATGTATATCGCTGACCCCTCCCTCCTGCATCCCCTTTCCAGTTCCCCCCATCCTACCCCTCCAGGCCGTCACATAACCCCCATGTAAGAGCCCTTAGTCCCACAGCACATTGACAATAGCTATCTCTTTTGTAGATGATAGTACAGGTTTCCATGCTTCCATTTCCATACCTCCTACCCACACAGAAGGCACATTTTAACCTCTTCCATAGATCTGAACTACTTTATAGGAATGAGTAGTTTTTTGAAGTTACATTAATGTTTCCAAGTTCCTAGGCTGACATTAGGACATTGAACCAAAAGTAACAATTTGGTATTTATAAGAAGCCAAAAAACCTGGAGACAGAAGGAAATAGAAGAGTGCATATGTCAGTGGTAACACAAATTATCCTGATGACATGTTTTAACAAAACGTTTACTTCAGAGTACTCTGTTCAGCTGAATTGAGTTGAAGGTGGCCAACCAAAATGGTTAATTAGTGTCTAATCGAGACAGCTAAAATGAGTAGTTGGTTCCCATCTTTGAGCATGTAAAATGTCTTAAGAGTGTTTTGAATGAGTTTGGTCTTCCTGACAGATATCAACTGTGACTGGCTCACTTGTAAGACTACATGTTAAGGACAGGAAAGCCTGGTGTGCTACAGTCCATGAGGTTGCAGAGAGTCAGACATGAACAATAGCAACAATGACAAAATGACTCCCTAATCTCTGAGGCTAACCTAAAAGTAATTTCTATTACTTTATTTCTATTACTTTATTTCTATTACTTTATTACTAGACTCTATAGAGTCTAGTCCTTAGTCATACTGACTTTGTGGTCATGTTAGGCCTTAATTTTTAGTGATTTTGGGGAATCTCATGATTCCATACCTGGAATGCTATAACTACTGTAACTTTTGCACCTTTTAAATATTCCTTGATATAGAAACACACTCTTAATCACATAGACAACTTCATATAGTCACTAAAAGTCATACAGAAGGGACATTTTCTTTTCTTTTCTCACTTGTTTTATTTTGTTTTTTATTTTCACATAGTTTAGTTGTTTACAGATATGTGTAATTCCAGATAAGTCATATGTATATCGCTGACCCCTCCCTCCTGCATCCCCTTTCCAGTTCCCCCCATCCTACCCCTCCAGGCCGTCACATAACCCCCATGTAAGAGCCCTTAGTCCCACAGCACATTGACAATAGCTATCTCTTTTGTAGATGATAGTACAGGTTTCCATGCTTCCATTTCCATACCTCCTACCCACACAGAAGGCACATTTTAACCTCTTCCATAGATCTGAACTACTTTATAGGAATGAGTAGTTTTTTGAAGTTACATTAATGTTTCCAAGTTCCTAGGCTGACATTAGGACATTGAACCAAAAGTAACAATTTGGTATTTATAAGAAGCCAAAAAACCTGGAGACAGAAGGAAATAGAAGAGTGCATATGTCAGTGGTAACACAAATTATCCTGATGACATGTTTTAACAAAACGT
Source organism: Tragulus kanchil (assembly GCA_022376925.1). Taxonomy (NCBI): domain Eukaryota; kingdom Metazoa; phylum Chordata; class Mammalia; order Artiodactyla; family Tragulidae; genus Tragulus; species Tragulus kanchil. The sequence goes on along the minus strand of JAIOJX010000025.1, from coordinate 156,283,782 downwards.
TTACTTCAGAGTACTCTGTTCAGCTGAATTGAGTTGAAGGTGGCCAACCAAAATGGTTAATTAGTGTCTAATCGAGACAGCTAAAATGAGTAGTTGGTTCCCATCTTTGAGCATGTAAAATGTCTTAAGAGTGTTTTGAATGAGTTTGGTCTTCCTGACAGATATCAACTGTGACTGGGTCACTTGTAAGACTACATTAAGTCAAGGGACAGCAGGCTGCCTAGAACCTCAAACTGAACATATCAACTGAACCAGATGTTTCCAGAACTCATATATGCTCCTCTGCATGAGGACCTTATATCCCTGCATTGAGGTCGAGGTTCTGCTTATAAAATCTGAGTCTACTCTAGAGTTTGAGGATAGTAATTCTTGGTACTCTTTTAGGGTACTCTGTTCTTATAGCAGAATTTTCTTTTCTTTTCTCTTTCCTTCATCCCTCGTTGTTACTTTCTTATTGACACCTATTCTTAGCATTTATATTTTCTATAGCTAGTCTTGTTTTTATTTTTATTTTTTAATGTGCAGGATAAAGCTTAAGAACCTGTCTTAGAGGTACTACATCATGTTTGTACCAATATGAATGTCTCCAAGATACAGAAAACAGACTGAGAAGGCAAGCTGGGGGAAGGTTTTAGTGTACTTTCATGCTGCTAATGAATAAAATCTTTTTACTCTCAATATTTATTTTTCCTTTAATAATCAAGACCAGTATTGCTTAAAATCCAACATCTGTTGGGGTTCTATGTTTAATTAGCTATTTGTTACAGTGGCCATGAATCTTTGCCTTTATGAGTTTCTTGTTTCCCTTTTCAAATATCCTTGCTGGTCTGTCATGTTTTTCTTTAGACCACTCTCCTTCCTAATATCTCAAAAGTAGAAATTTATTTCACATTTCTAGCAACCTGTGTCAACTTTAAAAATATTTTCTCAAACTTACTTACTTGGAATCTAGTTTACCAGATTCCTAGGCTGACATTAGGACATTGAACCAAAAGTAACAATTTGGTATTTATAAGAAGCCAAAAAACCTGGAGACAGAAGGAAATAGAAGAGTGCATATGTCAGTGGTAACACAAATTATCCTGATGACATGTTTTAACAAAACGTTTACTTCAGAGTACTCTGTTCAGCTGAATTGAGTTGAAGGTGGCCAACCAAAATGGTTAATTAGTGTCTAATCGAGACAGCTAAAATGAGTAGTTGGTTCCCATCTTTGAGCATGTAAAATGTCTTAAGAGTGTTTTGAATGAGTTTGGTCTTCCTGACAGATATCAACTGTGACTGGGTCACTTGTAAGACTACATTAAGTCAAGGGACAGCAGGCTGCCTAGAACCTCAAACTGAACATATCAACTGAACCAGATGTTTCCAGAACTCATATATGCTCCTCTGCATGAGGACCTTATATCCCTGCATTGAGGTCGAGGTTCTGCTTATAAAATCTGAGTCTACTCTAGAGTTTGAGGATAGTAATTCTTGGTACTCTTTTAGGGTACTCTGTTCTTATAGCAGAATTTTCTTTTCTTTTCTCTTTCCTTCATCCCTCGTTGTTACTTTCTTATTGACACCTATTCTTAGCATTTATATTTTCTATAGCTAGTCTTGTTTTTATTTTTATTTTTTAATGTGCAGGATAAAGCTTAAGAACCTGTCTTAGAGGTACTACATCATGTTTGTACCAATATGAATGTCTCCAAGATACAGAAAACAGACTGAGAAGGCAAGCTGGGGGAAGGTTTTAGTGTACTTTCATGCTGCTAATGAATAAAATCTTTTTACTCTCAATATTTATTTTTCCTTTAATAATCAAGACCAGTATTGCTTAAAATCCAACATCTGTTGGGGTTCTATGTTTAATTAGCTATTTGTTACAGTGGCCATGAATCTTTGCCTTTATGAGTTTCTTGTTTCCCTTTTCAAATATCCTTGCTGGTCTGTCATGTTTTTCTTTAGACCACTCTCCTTCCTAATATCTCAAAAGTAGAAATTTATTTCACATTTCTAGCAACCTGTGTCAACTTTAAAAATATTTTCTCAAACTTACTTACTTGGAATCTAGTTTACCAGATTCTTCACTAGCCCAGCCTCACCTCCCTGCACTTGTCATGGTCTTTCATGTATTCTTCATGTCTTCTTGACTCCTGTTATTACTTTATGGGTTTCTCCAATAGGTATGACCACCGTTACTCCATAGAGTGTTCTTTAGCTTGTTTTCTCCCAAGGTCTCCCATACCACTCTTTTTTTTTTTTTTTTAATTTTGGCCACTTTTATTGGTCTTTCATTTATTTATTTTCATTCATCTTTGTTCTTTGGCCTGTGTGGGCCTTGCACTGCAGTGGCCTTTCTCGTTGAAGAGCACCGGCTCTGGGCATATGCACTTCGGAGCACTATCTTGTAATTGGACACACCGGTCCAACCACTCCAGAGCACGTGGGATCTTCCCAGGCCAGGGATCGAACCGGTGCCCCTTGCACAACAAGGCGGACTCTTCACCCACTGGACCACCAGGGAAGTCCCCCATACCACATTTTACATACCAGGATGATAGCAATTTTCATTATGTGACAGAGTTTCTTACTGAGGTATCTGTGACTCACATAATGTAGTGACTTTATTTAAAGCAAGCAATAGAGGTGATTCTCCTACGCAATTCCAATGCTTATAACAAGGCAGATTTCCAAAATATATTGATTGAATATATTAGCATTAAATTTCTTTTACTTCTTCAAGTAGTTCATTTTTTGTAATTGTTAATTTTTTTAATTTATCATAGAAACATAGGCAGAATTTAAAGGCTTGTAATAGAAACAGTCGCCATCTCCAAGCGATAGTAGTCACATTCAATGTTGTAGCTCTTTTGTCTGGCACTTAACTTCATATTGAAAAATATATCGAATCTGTTATGTCATTAAGTTAAACATTAGATTTCTTTTGAAGCAGGCCATCTCTGGTTACTCATCTGTAAAATGGAACAAGATCACTCACACACCATAGAGTGCTGCGAGGATTAATCAACATGATATAGCATAAGGTACTCATCAGAAAGCCTGACACATAACACAGGCACAGTACACTGTGACATTTCTTCTGTTTTGTTTTTTTGTTTTTTTTTCCTCTGCTTTTTTTCTTTCGCAGAATTTTGTTTACTGTCACAGGTCAACCTGAGTCAGCCATAGGTATGCATAGGTCTCCTCCCTCTTGAACTTCCCTTCCATTTCCCTTTCCATCCCATACTTCTAGGCTGTTTCAGAGTCCCTGTTTGAGCTCCCTTAGTTGTACAGCAGATTCCCATTAGTTATCTATTTTGCATCTGGTAATGTAAGTTTCCATGTTAGTCTTTCCATACATCTCACCCATTTCTCCCTCCCACCAATGTGTCTATAAGTCTGTTTATTTTTTCAAGTATTTCTTTATGTGATAAACACAGTGGTTCATATTGGATTGTGAGAGCTGCTGAGTAACTTTTCAAGAATTTTACAAACTTGATGATATTAAAGATTGTCATATAAATGTGCCATTAAATAAATTAAAAGTAAAGGTAGTATTTAAAATTCATCACTGCCTTGCACAACAAGGCGGACTCTTCACCCACTGGACCACCAGGGAAGTCCCCCATACCACATTTTACATACCAGGATGATAGCAATTTTCATTATGTGACAGAGTTTCTTACTGAGGTATCTGTGACTCACATAATGTAGTGACTTTATTTAAAGCAAGCAATAGAGGTGATTCTCCTACGCAATTCCAATGCTTATAACAAGGCAGATTTCCAAAATATATTGATTGAATATATTAGCATTAAATTTCTTTTACTTCTTCAAGTAGTTCATTTTTTGTAATTGTTAATTTTTTTAATTTATCATAGAAACATAGGCAGAATTTAAAGGCTTGTAATAGAAACAGTCGCCATCTCCAAGCGATAGTAGTCACATTCAATGTTGTAGCTCTTTTGTCTGGCACTTAACTTCATATTGAAAAATATATCGAATCTGTTATGTCATTAAGTTAAACATTAGATTTCTTTTGAAGCAGGCCATCTCTGGTTACTCATCTGTAAAATGGAACAAGATCACTCACACACCATAGAGTGCTGCGAGGATTAATCAACATGATATAGCATAAGGTACTCATCAGAAAGCCTGACACATAACACAGGCACAGTACACTGTGACATTTCTTCTGTTTTGTTTTTTTGTTTTTTTTTCCTCTGCTTTTTTTCTTTCGCAGAATTTTGTTTACTGTCACAGGTCAACCTGAGTCAGCCATAGGTATGCATAGGTCTCCTCCCTCTTGAACTTCCCTTCCATTTCCCTTTCCATCCCATACTTCTAGGCTGTTTCAGAGTCCCTGTTTGAGCTCCCTTAGTTGTACAGCAGATTCCCATTAGTTATCTATTTTGCATCTGGTAATGTAAGTTTCCATGTTAGTCTTTCCATACATCTCACCCATTTCTCCCTCCCACCAATGTGTCTATAAGTCTGTTTATTTTTTCAAGTATTTCTTTATGTGATAAACACAGTGGTTCATATTGGATTGTGAGAGCTGCTGAGTAACTTTTCAAGAATTTTACAAACTTGATGATATTAAAGATTGTCATATAAATGTGCCATTAAATAAATTAAAAGTAAAGGTAGTATTTAAAATTCATCACTGCCTAAGTATTTCATTGTTGTTTAGTCACTAAGTCATGTCCAACTCTTTGGTGACCCCCATGAACTTTAGTCTGCCTGGCTCCTCTGTCCGTGGAATTTCCCAGGCAAGAATACTGGAGTGAGTTGCTATTTCCTTCTTCAGGAAATCTATCCAACTCAGGGACCAAGCCCACATTTCCTGCATTGGCAGGTGGGTTCTTTACTACTGAGCCACCAGGGAAGTCCAATTATTTCATTACCTTTTACTATTATCTGTATTCTTGGCTACTTATCCTGTATATTATATCTGTATGGTAGAATACTATATACAGTTACCTTTCTTATCTGTGGAATTCATATCTACTGGGTCCACATTTGTATATTCAACCTAATGAGGAGGAAGGATATTCCGAAGAAATTTCAGAAAGTTTCAAAAAACAAAACTTGAAGTTGCCACATGCCAGCAACTACCAATGTTTATATAGCATTTACATTGTATTAAGGTATTTTAAGTTATTTAGAGATGATCTAAAACATATGGGAGGGTGTGTATAGATTATATGCACGTTCTGTGTCATTCTATGTAAAGAACTTGAGCGTTGTGGATTTTAGTTTCTGAGTGGGTCCTGGAAGCAAGCCCCTGTGGATACTGAGGGACAGCTATAATGATGTTCACCTCTTCCCACAGCGAGGTTCAAATTGACCATAGTGGGAGTATTCCAGCCACAGGACCTGGCAAATGCAAACCAAGTCATGAATTATTATTTTGTTGATTGTCTAGACATAAAGTGATGGAGAAAATGCTAGTAATAATGACCAAATTTAAAAGTGCTCTGTGTCTATCTTCATTACAAAGTAAATAGCACAAGGTGAAGAAATATTTTTCTAGTATTCAAAAATTATTCCTTTATTCAGCCAAAGCATTTCTTGCATAATTGGTGAATGAGTGAAGTCCTAATACATGTCTTCATCGCTTCATTTTTGTTTTATTTATTGAAATGCAAATATCCATCTTAAGTCATGTTAAACTACACTTATCAATTGCAACTGTGGGTTTGGCTACAGAAGCAAGAGTTACCCAAGTATCAAAGAAAGTATTCATTAAAAAGTAAAGGTAGTATTTAAAATTCATCACTGCCTAAGTATTTCATTGTTGTTTAGTCACTAAGTCATGTCCAACTCTTTGGTGACCCCCATGAACTTTAGTCTGCCTGGCTCCTCTGTCCGTGGAATTTCCCAGGCAAGAATACTGGAGTGAGTTGCTATTTCCTTCTTCAGGAAATCTATCCAACTCAGGGACCAAGCCCACATTTCCTGCATTGGCAGGTGGGTTCTTTACTACTGAGCCACCAGGGAAGTCCAATTATTTCATTACCTTTTACTATTATCTGTATTCTTGGCTACTTATCCTGTATATTATATCTGTATGGTAGAATACTATATACAGTTACCTTTCTTATCTGTGGAATTCATATCTACTGGGTCCACATTTGTATATTCAACCTAATGAGGAGGAAGGATATTCAAGAAATTCCAGAAAGTTTCAAAAACAAAACTTGAAGTTGCCACATGCCAGCAACTACCAATGTTTATATAGCATTTACATTGTATTAAGGTATTTTAAGTTATTTAGAGATGATCTAAAACATATGGGAGGGTGTGTATAGATTATATGCACGTTCTGTGTCATTCTATGTAAAGAACTTGAGCGTTGTGGATTTTAGTTTCTGAGTGGGTCCTGGAAGCAAGCCCCTGTGGATACTGAGGGACAGCTATAATGATGTTCACCTCTTCCCACAGCGAGGTTCAAATTGACCATAGTGGGAGTATTCCAGCCACAGGACCTGGCAAATGCAAACCAAGTCATGAATTATTATTTTGTTGATTGTCTAGACATAAAGTGATGGAGAAAATGCTAGTAATAATGACCAAATTTAAAAGTGCTCTGTGTCTATCTTCATTACAAAGTAAATAGCACAAGGTGAAGAAATATTTTTCTAGTATTCAAAAATTATTCCTTTATTCAGCCAAAGCATTTCTTGCATAATTGGTGAATGAGTGAAGTCCTAATACATGTCTTCATCGCTTCATTTTTGTTTTATTTATTGAAATGCAAATATCCATCTTAAGTCATGTTAAACTACACTTATCAATTGCAACTGTGGGTTTGGCTACAGAAGCAAGAGTTACCCAAGTATCAAAGAAAGCATTCATTTTGTTAGAATTAATTGACTATGTATAATTTAAAATGAAAATTTATATATTTAATATTATTCATAAATTGCTTATTACACATCGATTATATCAATGAGTGAGTGGTAGTTGCTCATTCATGTCTGCCTCCTTTGCAACCCTATGGACTGTAGCCTGCCAGGCTCTTCTGTCCATGGAATTCTCCAGGCAAGAATACTAGAGTGGGTTGCCATTTCATACATCTCTAATAAATGTATATAAGTGCATATATTTTTTATATAGGCATACTTTTACTAGGCTTTCCTGGTGGCTCACAGGTAAAGAATCCACCTGCCAACAGGAGATGCAGGTTTGATCCCTGAATAAGGAAGATTCCCTGGAGAAGAAAATGGCAACCCACTCCAATATTCTTGCCTGGGAAATCTCATGGACAGAGGAACCTGGTGGACTAAAGTCCATGGGGTCTCAAAGAGTCAGATATGACTTAGTGACTAAATTACAACAGCAACAACAACAATGCTTTTTCTAGAGATTTCCCCAGTATGTACTTAACTATTTATTTTTTCTTCCACTTACTACCTGGTCTTATTATCTTTTTGTTTCTTTAAGTAAGATGATTCCATTTTCTTTCTAATGTTAACTATTTATACACAACCATACAAAGACTCTCAGTTGTATAAGAATGGCAGTAAGAATGGCAATATATTTTCATGGCATTAATATAATTTTCTCTTAGGCAATAACTAATATACCAAAAGCTGGTGTTTGTGATGACTTCTTTTTTAAGTGGATTGTAGCCACTTGTGACTCAAAATATCTAAAATGTTTGTGCCTCTGGAATAACTGTAATGCTTTCCTGTAATGCTGTCCATTCAGCCTTGTGTTTTTCTGTAAAAAGAATATGGAAAGTGAATATAGATGCACTGCTTCAGAAATAGCAGTAGGCAGCATAGGAGATTTTATACTTAGATGTTAAAGGAAATAAACTATGACTATTCAGTGGAACGATTGATACTGAAGCTGAAGCTCCAATACTTTGGCCACTGGATGCAAAGAGTCAACTCACTAGAAAAGACCCTGCTGCTGGGAAAGACAGAGGCAAAAGGATAAGGGGTGGCAGTGGATGACATGATTAGATAGCATCACCAATTCAACAGACATGCGTTTGAGTGAGCTCTGGGAGATAGGGGAGGACAGAGGAGCCTGGCATGCTATGGTCAATGGAACAGCAAAGAGTCAGACACGTCTTAGTGACTGAACAACAATCCATGGAAATGACTATACATCACCTAACTATATCCCACTTAAACCAAATGAACATTGTCCTTAAATCTCTGTTAGCAAGCTTCCTCAAATGCTTGTGGCTCTTCAAATACCACCTAATATAAGGGGAAGTATGACAGAGAAGTTGGAATGAAAGAAATAGGGATCTTAGCCAGTTTCAGTAAAAATATCTTTTATGTATTTATTTTTGGTAATTCTGGGTTTTCACTGCTGTGGCAGGCTCTTCTCTAGTTGCAGGGAGTGGGGGTTACTCTCTATTCGAGGTAAGCAGGCTTCTTGATGCAAGGACTTCTCTTGTTATGGAACACGGGCTTCAGTAGTTGCAGCACATAGGCTCAATAGTTCTGGCTCCAAGACTCTAGAGCACAGGCTCAACAGTTGTGGCTAACAGGCTTAGTTTCTCCACAACATGTGGGATCTTCCCAGATCAGGGATTGAACACATGTCTCCTGGATTGACAGGCAAACTCTTCACCACTGAACTACCAGGGAAGCCCCAGTAAAAATATGTTATATTTTGCAATTTTTAAGAAATTACAATTCTAGTGTCTCTCTTAGTGCCTTAGAATGACCTGTGCAGTGGAGAGGCCCAAAAGGTTATGTTCTATCAACTTCACAGTAAATGAACCTCTGCTGGAGATGTTAGGGTGGGGACGACATTTTGGATGTCTCTCATGCAACCAGAATAACCACAAATAAAGGGGAAATCGAGGCTAGTTTGAAGTGTCTATCACCCCTGCGTTGTCCTTTTCATGCATTTACAATGAGATTACTTTTCTCTGTCAGGCAGTGATCTTTTAGCTCCTGCAAAAATCTATGACTATTCAGTGGAACGATTGATAGTGAAGCTGAAGCTCCAATACTTTGGCCACTGGATGCAAAGAGTCAACTCACTAGAAAAGACCCTGCTGCTGGGAAAGACAGAGGCAAAAGGATAAGGGGTGGCAGTGGATGACATGATTAGATAGCATCACCAATTCAACAGACATGCGTTTGAGTGAGCTCTGGGAGATAGGGGAGGACAGAGGAGCCTGGCATGCTATGGTCAATGGAACAGCAAAGAGTCAGACACGTCTTAGTGACTGAACAACAATCCATGGAAATGACTATACATCACCTAACTATATCCCACTTAAACCAAATGAACATTGTCCTTAAATCTCTGTTAGCAAGCTTCCTCAAATGCTTGTGGCTCTTCAAATACCACCTAATATAAGGGGAAGTATGACAGAGAAGTTGGAATGAAAGAAATAGGGATCTTAGCCAGTTTCAGTAAAAATATCTTTTATGTATTTATTTTTGGTAATTCTGGGTTTTCACTGCTGTGGCAGGCTCTTCTCTAGTTGCAGGGAGTGGGGGTTACTCTCTATTCGAGGTAAGCAGGCTTCTTGATGCAAGGACTTCTCTTGTTATGGAACACGGGCTTCAGTAGTTGCAGCACATAGGCTCAATAGTTCTGGCTCCAAGACTCTAGAGCACAGGCTCAACAGTTGTGGCTAACAGGCTTAGTTTCTCCACAACATGTGGGATCTTCCCAGATCAGGGATTGAACACATGTCTCCTGGATTGACAGGCAAACTCTTCACCACTGAACTACCAGGGAAGCCCCAGTAAAAATATGTTATATTTTGCAATTTTTAAGAAATTACAATTCTAGTGTCTCTCTTAGTGCCTTAGAATGACCTGTGCAGTGGAGAGGCCCAAAAGGTTATGTTCTATCAACTTCACAGTAAATGAACCTCTGCTGGAGATGTTAGGGTGGGGACGACATTTTGGATGTCTCTCATGCAACCAGAATAACCACAAATAAAGGGGAAATCGAGGCTAGTTTGAAGTGTCTATCACCCCTGCGTTGTCCTTTTCATGCATTTACAATGAGATTACTTTTCTCTGTCAGGCAGTGATCTTTTAGCTCCTGCAAGAAATGAGAAGTGCTTGTTGTTGGGCAATTGGGAAGAGCTTCCAAAATTCATTGTATTCACCTGTTGCTTCTGGAAAATACCGATTTCTTGGGAAAAGCAAGGAAGAGCGAAAGACAAAGACTACAGTAACTAACATATTGTCTAATACATACATATATATATATATATGACTTCCCTTAAGAGTTCTCCACATCTTAAACCTGAGATAGAGGGTTTTTTTTCTTTCCTTTTTTTTTTTTAGTAAAAAATTAGGCGGGCCAGGGATATGCATATGACTGATCTGGGAACATACATGTCTGTGAACAACAAAACTCTGTAAAAATTAAAAAAAAAAACAAGACCTAAAATCAGTAAACTGGAAAAAAAATTAGGCAAAGAAGAGCCGTGTTTTTATAAATGAGAAGCATTGTCTTTGCAGTTCATTGTTGGTGTTATTATATTAAATGCTGAACGTCACAAACGCTTGTTATAAAAGGCTTTTATGCTATTACTGCTTGTCTACAGTTTTAACCTCTGAATGTGTCTTCTTTTCTCTACCAGCTCAGTAGTTATTAATCTTGGCTATAAAACAATCTGCAGAGTATTTTAAAAGAACATATCCATTTCCTAGGCACATCCCTAAGTATCTGCAATTTTAAAAAACAACAGAAATAATTTTGATACACAATGAAGGCTGAGAACCAATGCACCAAGCAAATATCGGGGCAAGACAACTCTAGTCTAAGCTTCAGTAGCTCCATTACTGTGCCAGGATCTAGAAAGAGGAAACAGAGTCAGGGTGCTGTCCCCGTTCTAAAAGCGCTATTGCGCCACCTACTGGGAGGTCAGGCCTTTAGAAATGAGTACAGTCGACCCTTGAACCAGATGGCTCTGAACTGCGCAGGTCTTCTCAATACGTGGAGTTTTCTGTAGTAAATACTACAGTATTGTGTGATATTTGGCTGGCTGAATCCACGTATATGGAAGTACATGATATACAGAAGGTGACTTTAGCAGTCCGACTGTGTCAGGGTTTGAAGTGTCTATCACCCCTGCGTTGTCCTTTTCATGCATTTACAATGAGATTACTTTTCTCTGTCAGGCAGTGATCTTTTAGCTCCTGCAAGAAATGAGAAGTGCTTGTTGTTGGGCAATTGGGAAGAGCTTCCAAAATTCATTGTATTCACCTGTTGCTTCTGGAAAATACCGATTTCTTGGGAAAAGCAAGGAAGAGCGAAAGACAAAGACTACAGTAACTAACATATTGTCTAATACATACATATATATATATATATGATTTCCCCTTAAGAGTTCTCCACATCTTAAATCTGAGATAGTGGGGTTTTTTTCTTTCCTTTTTTTTTTTTAGTAAAAAATTAGGCGGGCCAGGGATATGCATATGACTGATCTGGGAACATACATGTCTGTGAACAACAAAACTCTGTAAAAATTAAAAAAAAAAACAAAACCTAAAATCAGTAAACTGGAAAAAAAATTAGGCAAAGAAGAGCCGTGTTTTTATAAATGAGAAGCATTGTCTTTGCAGTTCATTGTTGGTGTTATTATATTAAATGCTGAACGTCACAAACGCTTGTTATAAAAGGCTTTTATGCTATTACTGCTTGTCTACAGTTTTAACCTCTGAATGTGTCTTCTTTTCTCTACCAGCTCAGTAGTTATTAATCTTGGCTATAAAACAATCTGCAGAGTATTTTAAAAGAACATATCCATTTCCTAGGCACATCCCTAAGTATCTGCAATTTTAAAAAACAACAGAAATAATTTTGATACACAATGAAGGCTGAGAACCAATGCACCAAGCAAATATCGGGGCAAGACAACTCTAGTCTAAGCTTCAGTAGCTCCATTACTGTGCCAGGATCTAGAAAGAGGAAACAGAGTCAGGGTGCTGTCCCCGTTCTAAAAGCGCTATTGCGCCACCTACTGGGAGGTCAGGCCTTTAGAAATGAGTACAGTCGACCCTTGAACCAGATGGCTCTGAACTGCGCAGGTCTTCTCAATACGTGGAGTTTTTTCTGTAGTAAATACTACAGTATTGTGTGATATTTGGCTGGCTGAATCCACGTATATGGAAGTACATGATATACAGAAGGTGACTGTAAGTTACAGGCAGATTTTTTCCGACTGTGTCAGGGGTGTGACATTCTTAAACCAAGCATTCAACTATACTGTAGTTCCTATAGATACCATTGATTTCATGGTGGTCATTGGCAAAATAAACTTAATCTTAATTAACAACAACAAACGCTAGTTTCCAATACTGTATTTTAGAAATCAAATAGAATTCCTAATTTCTTGGTCATGGTGTTAAGGTAAGGCAGATGTGGATAAACATATCAACATAGTCCTTTGAGTGTTGAGGGTTATTTGAAAGAAAGGCATTGCATTCTATACTTACATCACATCTCAACTTGATATTCATTCTGAAGAATTCCAACTGAAACTTACGGATGCATGAAACAACTATCACCTCTTCTTTTGCATTTGATAATTTGGCACCTTGCAACTTGAACTGATCATTACTGCCTTTTTCTCTTTCTCCTTTCTTCTGCTTCTATGGCTGTCATGTTTCTTGAATCTGAAGTTGTTTGTGGGTAGGGAGGTGTTTTCATATTCCTTCATCAAATAGAAATTAATGCCTTCCTTGTGCTAGACACTATGCTGGTGCGGTAGGTTTGTTGGTGAGCTGACTGGGGAGTTACTTGAGTTCCTCTCTTCACAATTTAAGCCCAAAGGAGTGATGACTAAAAAGTTTAATAAGATATTGGAAACAACTCAGAACGATCTGTTTCTATGATGATCTGATCATTTGGTGAGAGAATGAAGATGAAAAAGTAACATTGATGTAATGTCTATAGTAATAGAACATTAATGCTCATTGATGTGATATCTATAGTAATAGAACATTAATGCTCTCTCAAGGCAATATGAAGGGAGTACCATCTCACCCTGAGCCCAAGTTGCATCTATTACTGAGACTCATGCAACCACAGGAAAATTTAACAAGCTAACTCAGTGGGTGATCTGAAGATATCTGTTAGCATAAATTGATTAGCGTGGGACAGGTTGACAACCAAAAAAAAAAAAAAAAAGGGATAAAATCAGGATGAAGAAGGCAGCAAGATATCTACTGTAATATTAGGCTCCTAATATGGTGTCCAGTCCCTTTACTTCATGGCAAATAGATGGGGAAAAAGTAGAAACAGTGACAGATTTTATTTTCTTGGGCTCTAGAATCACTGTGGACAGTGACTGCAGCCAGGAAAATAAAAGATGCTTAACCCTTTGAAAGGAAAGCTATGACAAGTCTACTAAAAAGCAGAGTTATTACTTTGCTGACAAAGGTCCACATAGTTAAAGTAGTCATGTACAGATATGAAAACTGAACCATAAAGAAGGCTGAGCACCAAAGAAAGAATGGATGCTTTCGGATTGTGCTGGAGAAGACTCTTGAGAGTCTCTTGGATAGCTAGGAGTCAATCCTAAAGAAAATCAATGCTGAATATTCATTGGAAGGGCTGATGTGGAAGCTGAAGCACCAGTACTTAGGGCCACTTGATCCAAAGAGCCAACTCATTGGAAAAGACTTTGATATGGAAAGATTGAAGGCAGGAGGACATGGGGTGACACAGGATGAGATGGTTGTATGACATCACTGACTAAATGAACATGCATTTGATAAAACTCTGGGAAAGAGCGAAGGAGAGGGAAGCCTGGTGTGCTGCAGGCCACGGGGTCACAAAGAGTTGGACATGACTTAGTGACTGAACAACAATAACATGGGGTAAGGGACTCATTTTTAAGATTTATAGAAAGACAGACTTCAAGCAAAATCTTGACCTTGAGATTAGGAGTGGATTTTTGGCAGCATACAAGCATGTGGATATGAAACAATAGTAGAAAGAATATTCCACTTCCCACCCCTGCTCAAATATAACATACCGAGGGCTTCCCCTGGTGGTCCAGTGGGTAAGGACACCGCCTTGCAGTGCAAGGGGCACCAGTTCGATCCCTGGCCTGGGAAGATCCCATGTGCTGCAGAGCGGCTGGACGGATGTGTCCAATTGCTGAGCCAGAGCTCTGGAGCGCATGTGCCCAGAGCCGGTGCTCTGCAACAACAGAGGCCACCGCGATGGAAGGCCCACAGGAGCCAAAGAACAAAGATGGATGAAAATAGATAAATGAAAGACCAATAGAAGTGGCCCGCCCATCCTCCTCCCTACCCACCCCATCCCCCCAAAAAAAGATAAATAAATATATATATATATATATATATATATATATATATATATATATAAAACATACTGAGATCAATGATATGAAGGGAATCAGGTAATAATAGTCTTGGCATAATCATCAGAATTCTTTCTGTGCTTCCCTCTATAGTTTCAAAGTTAAACAGCCACAAATAACTTCACAGGCAGTGAACACCAATGAGTAAGTAGGAACAGGAAGAATGAATGGGTAAATTCCAGGCAGTTAATTACAAAATGGTTGTTATACATGTGACATACTTTCTGATCATTAGTAACCATAAGCAGGTGAAACCTCATAGGAGGATGGGGTCTTTTAAAATATGAGCTATTGGTGTTAACATGATTGTGTGATGAGTTGTGTCTGACTCTTTGTGACCTCATAGACTGTATATATACCACCAAGCTCCTCTGTGCATGGGATTTTCTGGACTGCTAGAGTGGGTTGCCATTTCCTACTCCAGGGAATTCTCCCAACTCAGCGAGCAAGCCCTAGTCTGCTTCATCTCCTGCATTAGCAAGTGGAATCTTTACCACTGTACCATTAGTGTGATGATACATACCTTCTATACATCCTACTTGTATACAAGGATAGGATTTGGGTATCTTTTTTTCTTAGTTTTTTGGTACATTAGAAAGATTGGAACATTCAAAGAACCTCGTTTTCTTTCAAATTCTATTATTCCCATCCCAACATCACAGTGCTATCTTCACTTCTGAAAGCATTTAAAAATTAATCCTCTCTCTTTGCTTTAAAGACAAGCCAGCTTCAATCGCACTGACTAAAAGCATTTCTATTGTATGCCATATATGTATTTTCTAATAGTGCGTGCTAAGTTGCTTCAGTCATGTTTACCTCTGCACAAACCTATAGACTGAAGCCCACTAGGCCTTTCTGTTCGTGGGATTCTCCAGACAAGAATACTGGATTGGGTTGCCATGTCCTTCTCCAGGGATCTTCCTGACCCAGGGATTGAACCTGTGTCTCCTACGCTTCCAGTAGATTCTTTGATAGTAGTCTGAGCCACTAGAGAAGCCCTCTACTTATAGTATACAAAGTCAATTAATTTTAGTAGATGAATAAATCAGTTTCTTTTGCTTCTGATGTAACTGGATTTCAGATTTATAGTTGAACATAATGGCTTATCTGGAGATGGAATAGAACTGTGAACATTTAATACGAATATTCTAAAGCCATACTTAAAGACTTAGTGTGTCAAGAGGTAGTATGATCAAGTGAATTTTCTGTGTTGGCAATTTTTGCAGTGTGAACCCTTTGCACAGGATTGTTTATGTTAGTTATTTCTGCAATTAATTGTGAATTCTAAAACATTTTTGTCCAACACATATCTAAGTTACCCTTATTTTACCAGCAGCAGTTGACTTGTAATAAGTTAGCTGCAAGAGAAATTGCAGCAGACCTCTGCATTGCTTTGGAGCACAATAGTTAGCTTTGCCTATTTAAGAAAAAGGAAGTCCACTAGAGGACACCTTCCTAACTTATCACTGAATTTCAGAATGTTCATCTGCATAATTTAGGGTGTATCTATAGGTGTTCTCTTTTGAATGCAGTTCTGTCTTCTCATTTCATTACAAAGTAGATAGCATCTCAAATATGGCGGGGGGTCGTTTGAATACCCAGAGCTATTGTGCATCTTGTGCATCTTATTCACAATTGAGAAGGTTAATAGCAAGCATGTGGGCGCCATTTGTTGTGAAAGTCAAGGGGATCAATTATTAAATACACCATAATACATACTTAACCAATTATGGTATTACAAGAAAAACTGACTTCCAAAATGAGGCTTCACAGATTTTATAGCCAAAGCTAAGTATGTGGTGGGAGGATTACCAAATGGTGGAGTGGCAGCATTACAGTTTAACTCCTAAATTACCAGGTCAGGACTAGCTTTATTATGTTTCTCTCTTCATTTCCGTGTTGATTCAACAGCAAAATTATTCCCTAATACCCAAATCCATCCAATGCAGAGGGGTGGAGAGCCACAGAAACTGGCATTTATAACCATTTAAAATGATCACTTTCCTCCCCTGATTAGCAGGATTTTGGCTTAATTTTTGGAGTAAAATTATAGCTACCATATTAATGATTCCTAAACCTCCTCCTTTGGTATGTGTCCCAAAGGTCAACCCATCCTAAGGACCTTCTATAAGAGGTCTCTGGCGTCCTGCAGATATTTATAATGGGCTATCATAATTTTTTTTCCTTTCTGAAAAGTTTTTAAAACTTAAAAAAAAAAAAAAAAACATCTGACAGAGGCCATAGAGCTGACTTTACATTCTGTCAGTGTTCAGAGAGGCTGCTATGGTAGAGTGAATAGTTGATGGAGGTGAACAAGTTAGGAGTGGCCACACTTACTAAGGCTACAGGGACAAATACGTTTACCAAGTGGCAATATAACTCCAAAAATTTTGGGTCACCTACATATAAAAAGGTATTATGTGATAGGTAAAGGGATATTGTGTGATATGTATACAAGGGTGTAGTTGTCATGGAATAAGATATGTCATGAGATAAAGAGTAGTTTGTATAACCCAGAGAAGGCACTTGACATGAAGCAGGCTTCATAGGGCTTCTCCAGGATGTTCTACAGACTGGGGAAGGGATAGGCGAAGAGAAAAGACTGCTGTTGGAAGCAGCACTCACTCATATTTTCTATTTTTTTCAATTCGATAGCACCCTGGGCACATGTCATAATATAATTTACCAAATTACATTAAATGGCCTCCGGATCCCCCTAAAGTTCTCTAGAAACCCTTGAGTGCTGCTGGAGATGGTTTTCTAGCTCTTGCACCTAAGATTTTTCTATGCCTCATTTTTCTTAACTGTAAAGTGGAGAATAATCACATAGCGAATTTATAGATGAAGGTGAGCTACATGATGTATGCGAAGCATATTAGACGTAGACAACTACTCAGTGTCCCCCAGCTATTGTCTTTCATGTGCCTGTTTCTTCTGCTGGGACTAGGCTGTGAGGTCCTCTTGGAAAGCTGCCCTGCAAATACTTTTTCTTTATGTTCTCATTGAATTGTATGGGCATAAAAGAGTTTTGTTATTAATTGGAGAGGCCATCTTGTATTGTGAATTTTCTTTCCCTTTTTGGCACTTGGTGGATAAGTGTCGTTGTGCTGGGGCTCGTGGGGGAGGAGTGGATCAGAGTGATATGGCAGAAACAGGCTGACAGCTTGATGCTCACACTGAAAAGTTTTCTGTTTTCTGTCTTCCTCCTCTGCATGCCTGCTGTGCAGCTCAGAAAGAATAAAAGAATAAAAGGAGAAGGACAGTGGCCTCTGGGTTGGAACTGAATGCATGGGAACATGGGAGGTAATGTGAGAAAGAGAATGAAGAGATTTGGCTGTTTAAAAATCTATAAAATAAAATTGTAGAAGCATTATAGCTGTTGATTTGTCATTTAGCCTTAGGGACCAGTTAATCTTCATGAGATTTTCCAGTCAGTTTGGAGTTAATGGATCCTCATAGAATCAGACAAATGGAATCAGAAATTTATAATTAAACACCAGGCCTCTAGAGCATATGCGGTGTGGTCCTATATGCCTCAATAGTGTTTTATTACTCTGTATTATGTCACTGATTCTTTTATAATTATTATAATATACCACAGTAGATATTATGGGATCATGACTTATTCATTTTTTTATTCCCAGCATCCAGCTTGGTATCTTTCAAATAATATGTTCACAGTATCTTTGAAGAGAGAAAAAAATAAGAGGAAAGAAAAGAATCAAAAGGAAAGAAAGGAAAGAGGGCAGGAGGACAGGAAGTTAAAAAGAAAGGGAAGGGAAGAAGGAGAGAGAAAAGGAAATTCAGACTAGTGCTTATTTGTATGTCTATTGTAAATGACTGAAGACAAATTCTCTTCTTAAAGAGCTCTATGAAAGAGTATCCTATAATCTTTTCCAATATATATTTCAGAGAGTAGCAATTATTTGAGCAGAGATATCATGAAGACCATAGATCTTTACATAATCAAATATTTACTCTGAAAGAGTAAGTTTAGCAATATAAGAAATGTATTAAAGAGAAGCTAATCTGGTTAAATTTAGGCAGTACATAGTCTTAACATAATGGAAAGCTGCCCTGCAAATACTTTTTCTTTATGTTCTCATTGAATTGTATGGGCATAAAAGAGTTTTGTTATTAATTGGAGAGGCCATCTTGTATTGTGAATTTTCTTTCCCTTTTTGGCACTTGGTGGATAAGTGTCGTTGTGCTGGGGCTCGTGGGGGAGGAGTGGATCAGAGTGATATGGCAGAAACAGGCTGACAGCTTGATGCTCACACTGAAAAGTTTTCTGTTTTCTGTCTTCCTCCTCTGCATGCCTGCTGTGCAGCTCAGAAAGAATAAAAGAATAAAAGGAGAAGGACAGTGGCCTCTGGGTTGGAACTGAATGCATGGGAACATGGGAGGTAATGTGAGAAAGAGAATGAAGAGATTTGGCTGTTTAAAAATCTATAAAATAAAATTGTAGAAGCATTATAGCTGTTGATTTGTCATTTAGCCTTAGGGACCAGTTAATCTTCATGAGATTTTCCAGTCAGTTTGGAGTTAATGGATCCTCATAGAATCAGACAAATGGAATCAGAAATTTATAATTAAACACCAGGCCTCTAGAGCATATGCGGTGTGGTCCTATATGCCTCAATAGTGTTTTATTACTCTGTATTATGTCACTGATTCTTTTATAATTATTATAATATACCACAGTAGATATTATGGGATCATGACTTATTCATTTTTTTATTCCCAGCATCCAGCTTGGTATCTTTCAAATAATATGTTCACAGTATCTTTGAAGAGAGAAAAAAATAAGAGGAAAGAAAAGAATCAAAAGGAAAGAAAGGAAAGAGGGCAGGAGGACAGGAAGTTAAAAAGAAAGGGAAGGGAAGAAGGAGAGAGAAAAGGAAATTCAGACTAGTGCTTATTTGTATGTCTATTGTAAATGACTGAAGACAAATTCTCTTCTTAAAGAGCTCTATGAAAGAGTATCCTATAATCTTTTCCAATATATATTTCAGAGAGTAGCAATTATTTGAGCAGAGATATCATGAAGACCATAGATCTTTACATAATCAAATATTTACTCTGAAAGAGTAAGTTTAGCAATATAAGAAATGTATTAAAGAGAAGCTAATCTGGTTAAATTTAGGCAGTACATATATCAAAAACTCATGCATAATAGTCAGTGGGAAGAAAAGGTGATATGATCCAACAAACAGTTTACATAATGCAATTCAAATGCTATAGTATTATTCATCAAAAAAATTCTTCTGAAGTATGTTTATGAACTTTTCACCTATTATTAGTTCCCTGGTACATTTTATAAACTAAACCATTTCACTTTTGTTAAACCAGAATGTCTTTCAAAGTTTTCTTAGACTCTTGAGATTGATGAATTATTTATTGTTAAGCAATTTGGTTGCCAGAAGGAGATAGTCTAATGAGATTTTGGAAGCTAAATATAAATAGTCTTATGATTTTGAAAGAAAATAGTGCACTTATTGAGACATGGATTACTCAAATTCAACGATTAGCTTAGCAATGTGCCATTTTCCACATATATTTGTAACTATCCTAATAACTTCAATTTATAAGAGAGAGGCGGCACTTTCTACTGCTATTTCTATCAGCACTCATGAAAAGTAAATCTTTTAAAAGTTTAATATTGTAAATATCTGCCAGAGGTAAACTTATTTTGAGAAATTCTTTTATAAATATATTCATTCAAAGTAAGATATCAAGGGAGAAGAGTGTCTAAGAGAGTAGACTAGTACCCTGAGCTCACTTCCAGGGGAACACCAAAATTGCAACTATTTACAGAGCAACTATCAATGGAAAATTCAAAAAACTAGCAGAAAAAAAATGTTATGCAACTAAAGATATAAGGACTTCCCTTGTGGCTCAGATGATAAAGAATCCACCTGCAATGCAGCAGACCTGGGTTTGATCCCTTGTTGGGAAGAGTCTCTGGAGAAGGGAAAGCCTACCCCCTCCAATATTCTTGCCTGGAGAATTCATGGCTCATCCCTGGATATAAAGTCTAAGATATAAAGAAGAAATCATGGCAAGATTAGTAGGAGGGCCAAGACATGGTATAGTCAAGACCTAGAGTGGGCAACCCACAAGAGGAGGATAGTTATAACTGCAGAGGAGTACAAGTGACAGTTTTAAAACCATGAACCTAAAAGTGGAAATGTATTAAAGAGAAGCTAATCTGGTTAAATTTAGGCAGTACATATATCAAAACTCATGCATAATAGTCAGTGGGAAGAAAAGGTGATATGATCCAACAAACAGTTTACATAATGCAATTCAAATGCTATAGTATTATTCATCAAAAAAATTCTTCTGAAGTATGTTTATGAACTTTTCACCTATTATTAGTTCCCTGGTACATTTTATAAACTAAACCATTTCACTTTTGTTAAACCAGAATGTCTTTCAAAGTTTTCTTAGACTCTTGAGATTGATGAATTATTTATTGTTAAGCAATTTGGTTGCCAGAAGGAGATAGTCTAATGAGATTTTGGAAGCTAAATATAAATAGTCTTATGATTTTGAAAGAAAATAGTGCACTTATTGAGACATGGATTACTCAAATTCAACGATTAGCTTAGCAATGTGCCATTTTCCACATATATTTGTAACTATCCTAATAACTTCAATTTATAAGAGAGAGGCGGCACTTTCTACTGCTATTTCTATCAGCACTCATGAAAAAAAAATCTTTTTAAAAAGTTTAATATTGTAAATATCTGCCAGAGGTAAACTTATTTTGAGAAATTCTTTTATAAATATATTCATTCAAAGTAAGATATCAAGGGAGAAGAGTGTCTAAGAGAGTAGACTAGTACCCTGAGCTCACTTCCAGGGGAACACCAAAATTGCAACTATTTACAGAGCAACTATCAATGGAAAATTCAAAAAACTAGCAGAAAAAAAATGTTATGCAACTAAAGATATAAGGACTTCCCTTGTGGCT
Source organism: Tragulus kanchil (assembly GCA_022376925.1). Taxonomy (NCBI): domain Eukaryota; kingdom Metazoa; phylum Chordata; class Mammalia; order Artiodactyla; family Tragulidae; genus Tragulus; species Tragulus kanchil. The sequence goes on along the minus strand of JAIOJX010000025.1, from coordinate 156,262,477 downwards.
CAGATGATAAAGAATCCACCTGCAATGCAGCAGACCTGGGTTTGATCCCTTGTTGGGAAGAGTCTCTGGAGAAGGGAAAGCCTACCCCCTCCAATATTCTTGCCTGGAGAATTCATGGCTCATCCCTGGATATAAAGTCTAAGATATAAAGAAGAAATCATGGCAAGATTAGTAGGAGGGCCAAGACATGGTATAGTCAAGACCTAGAGTGGGCAACCCACAAGAGGAGGATAGTTATAACTGCAGAGGAGTACAAGTGACAGTTTTAAAAGAGGTCCATTGCCACTAAGTCTCTGAAGAAAATGCAGGGACCCATATGGAAAGTTACAAAGACAGACAGGCTCCAAGTTGGGTTAGTCCAGTTATTTGGGATATTCAGGAGTGCTCTTTCTGCCTGTGCAGAAACCAGCTGTGAAAGTACTGTCAAAACCTGGGAGGGATAAAGTGCAGATAGCAAATTTTATGCAGGACTATTGCAACTGTGGAGAGACACTAGTAGGGAACGGGCTTCTTTCCAAATGCAGAAAAGACAAGGAACAAGTGATCTGAGCCTCATGTCTGGCTCCTCATCTCCGGGGTCCTGCCCCCAGAAGATAAGCTCCTAGAATGCCTAACTTTGAAGGTCAGTGAAGCTTCCTTTTGGAGAGTCAGAGGGCTGTGGGAAATAGGGACTCCTCTCTTAAAAGGCACACGCAAAATCTCACATGCTCTGAGACCTCAGGCAGAATCAGTTGTTTGAAAGCAGAGTCAAAACCACTATTGATCTTGGAGAACCTCACAGAGAGGGACAACTTGGAGCTCCACCAGGAGACATTGACCCTGGTAGCAGCCATCTTTGCTAACTTATTCTATCACAAGGACATTGGTGCTGCCAGAAACTGTTTTGAACCTCAAGCTTATTAGTGCCATCAGTACTGGGACTCTACAGGCCAAGTAACTAGCCAGGCAAGGAGAAAACTTCACTAACCAGAAAGCCCAATGCTTTAAGACCCCCTGGGCCTATAGGAGATGTCCCAAGACCTGGCACTGTCCATCAGGGGGCCCAGGACCCAGCCCCCTATATCAGTGTGATGGCAGTAGTCCTAGAATCCCATAGGCTCCACAGCCAGAGACTCTGTCTGTGACCTAGTCCCACCTGTAAGTGGGACCAGTCTCACCCAGCAGCAGGAAGGCACCGGACCTTTGCCACTATTCTGCCTACCAGAGGGCTAAAATGCTTAATTCTGGGATTCATGCAGTCCAAATTGGAGGAACCGCAGAGAAGAAACTTTCTGGTGATCAGGGAAATGAACTTTGGGGAAGCATACAAAGGTCACCTCAGAAAACAACCAGTCTATCAGATACGGAGTACAAGTGACAGTTTTAAAAGAGGTCCATTGCCACTAAGTCTCTGAAGAAAATGCAGGGACCCATATGGAAAGTTACAAAGACAGACAGGCTCCAAGTTGGGTTAGTCCAGTTATTTGGGATATTCAGGAGTGCTCTTTCTGCCTGTGCAGAAACCAGCTGTGAAAGTACTGTCAAAACCTGGGAGGGATAAAGTGCAGATAGCAAATTTTATGCAGGACTATTGCAACTGTGGAGAGACACTAGTAGGGAACGGGCTTCTTTCCAAATGCAGAAAAGACAAGGAACAAGTGATCTGAGCCTCATGTCTGGCTCCTCATCTCCGGGGTCCTGCCCCCAGAAGATAAGCTCCTAGAATGCCTAACTTTGAAGGTCAGTGAAGCTTCCTTTTGGAGAGTCAGAGGGCTGTGGGAAATAGGGACTCCTCTCTTAAAAGGCACACGAAAATCTCACATGCTCTGAGACCTCAGGCAGAATCAGTTGTTTGAAAGCAGAGTCAAAACCACTATTGATCTTGGAGAACCTCACAGAGAGGGACAACTTGGAGCTCCACCAGGAGACATTGACCCTGGTAGCAGCCATCTTTGCTAACTTATTCTATCACAAGGACATTGGTGCTGCCAGAAACTGTTTTGAACCTCAAGCTTATTAGTGCCATCAGTACTGGGACTCTACAGGCCAAGTAACTAGCCAGGCAAGGAGAAAACTTCACTAACCAGAAAGCCCAATGCTTTAAGACCCCCTGGGCCTATAGGAGATGTCCCAAGACCTGGCACTGTCCATCAGGGGGCCCAGGACCCAGCCCCCTATATCAGTGTGATGGCAGTAGTCCTAGAATCCCATAGGCTCCACAGCCAGAGACTCTGTCTGTGACCTAGTCCCACCTGTAAGTGGGACCAGTCTCACCCAGCAGCAGGAAGGCACCGGACCTTTGCCACTATTCTGCCTACCAGAGGGCTAAAATGCTTAATTCTGGGATTCATGCAGTCCAAATTGGAGGAACCGCATAGAGAAGAAACTTTCTGGTGATCAGACGGAAATGAACTTTGGGGAAGCATACAAAAGGTCACTTCTTCAAGATCAGAAAACAACCAGTCTATCAGATACATAGAAATAAGAGCAGCGGGCTTCCCCTGGTGGTCCAGTGGGTAAGGACACCGCCTTGCAGTGCAAGGGGCGCCGGTTCGAGCCCTGGCCTGGGAAGATCCCACGTGCCGCGGAGCGGCTGGACGGATGTGTCCAATCACCGAGCCGGAGCTCTGGCGCGCATGCGCCCAGAGCCAGTGCTCTGCGACGACAGAGGCCACCGTGATGGGAGGCCCACAGGAGCCAAAGAACGAAGACGAATGAAAATAGAGAAATGAAAGACCAATAGAAGTGGCCCGCCCACTCCCCTCCCTCCGTAACCCGACCCCCACCCAAAGTAAATAAATAAATAAATCTTTAAAAAAAAAAAAAAAAAGAAATAAGAGCAGCATATTAGGCAAAATGTGATGACAAAGGAGTATCTTTTAACCAAGGATACAGGATAAACCTAAGTGAAATGGAACGAAGCAATCTACCCTATGAAGTGTTTGAGGTAATGATCATAAAGATGCTCGAAGAACTTGAGAGACGAATGGATGCAGAGAGTAAAAAATTAGAAGTTTTTAACAGAGAGTTAGAAAATATAAAGAAGAAACAAACAGAGATGAAGAAAACAACTGAAATAAGAAAAAAACACTAGGAGAAATCACTAGTAGATTAAATAGTGATCTAGAAGAATGGATTAGTGCACTGAAATATGGAGTAGTGGAAATCATGGATTTTTCTCTGACCAGAGAAAAGAATAAAAATAAAAGAGGACAGTATAAGAGACCTCCAGGACAAGCGTACTAACATTTGTAGTACAGAGAAGGAGAAGAGTGAAAGAAAGGGGTAGAGAAAATATTTGAAGATATCGTAGCTGAAAACTTCCCTAACCCAGGAAAGAAAACAGGTATCCTATCCAGGAAGCGGAGTCCCAAACAAAATCAACCCAAAGAGGAACACACCAAGATACATTGTAATTAAAACAGCAATAAAATTGAAGATAGAGAATATTAAAAACACCAAGGAAACTCCCATAAGGCTATCCAGCTGACTCTTTAGCAAAATTCTGCAGGCCAGAAGGGAGTGGCATGATATATTTAAAGTGATGAAAGGGAAAAGCTACGAGGGTACTCTAGCTGGCAAGGCTTCCATTCGTATGTGATGGAGAGATCTAAAATTTCACAGACAAGCAGAAGCTGAAGGAGGTAGGCACCACCAAATCAGCTCTACAAGAAATGTTCAAGTGACTTCTCTTAGGTGAAAAAGTAAAGGCTGCAACTAGAAATATGAAAATTAAGGAAAGAAAACCTCATTGGTAAAGGCAAATACAATAGTAAAGTTAATCAACCATGTACAAAGCTAGTAGGAAAGTTAAAAGACAAAAGTAATAAAATCATTTATATCTGCAATAAGTTTTTAAGCAATACACAAAAGAAAATGATCTAGAATGTGATGTTAAAACAGTAAACATGGTGGGTAAAAAGGCAGGGTTGTTAAAATGACTTTGAATGTATGAGATTAGCTGTTTAAAATAATCATATATATAGATTACTAATAACTATGTAACATATTTGTATGGTGACATATCATAAATAGATTTATTGTGATCACTTTGAAATGTAATAGAAATGCTATCTATTACATTTCAAATGTAATAGGAATACCAAATCATGGTGTTGTGTAAAAGGAACTAACTGTGTTATAGATCAATTATAGTACAGAGACAAAAAAAAATTAACAAGAACTCATGGGAAAAAAAGATCAGGTTTGTGGTTACCAGATGCAGGAAATAAAGGGAGGGGAAATTGGATGAAGGCAATCAAAAGTTCAAAAGGTACAAACTTTTAGTTATAAGATAATTATGTATAAGGGATGTAATGTACAACATGATAAAAATAATTAACACTGCTGTATGCTATCTATGAAAGTTGTTACGAAAATAAATAAATCCTAAGTCTTATCACAAGAAAAATATTTTTCTATTTCTTAATTTGTATCTATATGAGATGATGGATGCTCTCTAAGTTTCTTGTGGTAATCATTTCATAATATATGGAAGCCAAATCATTATGTACCGTGAGCTTATACAGTTCTGTATGTTAACTATATCTCAAAAAAAATTTTTCAAAAAAATTTTTTCCACTTAATTGTTCCGAGTATATTTAAAGTGATAAGCAAAATTCTGCAGGCCAGAAGGGAGTGGCATGATATATTTAAAGTGATGAAAGGGAAAAGCTACGAGGGTACTCTAGCTGGCAAGGCTTCCATTCGTATGTGATGGAGAGATCTAAAATTTCACAGACAAGCAGAAGCTGAAGGAGGTAGGCACCACCAAATCAGCTCTACAAGAAATGTTCAAGTGACTTCTCTTAGGTGAAAAAGTAAAGGCTGCAACTAGAAATATGAAAATTAAGGAAAGAAAACCTCATTGGTAAAGGCAAATACAATAGTAAAGTTAATCAACCATGTACAAAGCTAGTAGGAAAGTTAAAAGACAAAAGTAATAAAATCATTTATATCTGCAATAAGTTTTTAAGCAATACACAAAAGAAAATGATCTAGAATGTGATGTTAAAACAGTAAACATGGTGGGTAAAAAGGCAGGGTTGTTAAAATGACTTTGAATGTATGAGATTAGCTGTTTAAAATAATCATATATATAGATTACTAATAACTATGTAACATATTTGTATGGTGACATATCATAAATAGATTTATTGTGATCACTTTGAAATGTAATAGAAATGCTATCTATTACATTTCAAATGTAATAGGAATACCAAATCATGGTGTTGTGTAAAAGGAACTAACTGTGTTATAGATCAATTATAGTACAGAGACAAAAAAAAATTAACAAGAACTCATGGGAAAAAAAGATCAGGTTTGTGGTTACCAGATGCAGGAAATAAAGGGAGGGGAAATTGGATGAAGGCAATCAAAAGTTCAAAAGGTACAAACTTTTAGTTATAAGATAATTATGTATAAGGGATGTAATGTACAACATGATAAAAATAATTAACACTGCTGTATGCTATCTATGAAAGTTGTTACGAAAATAAATAAATCCTAAGTCTTATCACAAGAAAAATATTTTTCTATTTCTTAATTTGTATCTATATGAGATGATGGATGCTCTCTAAGTTTCTTGTGGTAATCATTTCATAATATATGGAAGCCAAATCATTATGTACCGTGAGCTTATACAGTTCTGTATGTTAACTATATCTCAGTAAAAATGAAAGAAAAAATAGGATGTCAAGATTTTAATTATAAAGGAAAATATGCCACTTAATTCAAGTTCCCTTGGATACCAGGACAGAAGTAGTATATTCTAGATTTTTGTAGTGTTTACTTCTAGTTTGATGGAGCAAAGGTGAATGAACTTAAAAACATTTTAACAAACTCAAGTTCAATGTTTTTATCTTCAGAGACCATGACTACTAATGCCCTTCAGAGCTCCTTTGGTCTTCCTATTTTAAAGGAGAAACTTAAGGCTTTTCTGTGACATGTATCTCCTGGGTATATGCTATGGTGTGGTATCCCTATCCATGAATGTATTCTAGACACAGCTGTGTCAGCATCCCAGAAGTGCCAGCCATACAGGCAGCACTCAGTAATTGTTTGGAGAGCTGAATTGTTTGTGGAGTAGTTAGCACTTGGGAAGTATCATTTGAATAAATGATCAGATGCTGACCCATGATCAATGCACCTTTTGTTGCCTGTCAGGTATTTAGTGAGCACTAGTGAGAAATCTTGAAAATGCAGATCTGTTCATAGCAGAAGTTTCTTTCAATTCAGTAAACATCCCAATTTCAAGGACCATACATATATACTGTATAAAGCAAATAACATTTAATGAGTAAAAGCAGAGCATATACTTAGCCTTTACAGCAATCAAGTACCTGCTTTTCCTAAGCAGAGAATCTTGAACATGACTTCTTACCTTCACAAAAGGAACAAAGTGGTAATGTATCAGTTTGTAATAGTATAATAGAAAAATCTGTTTCATTTTCTTAGAACTTAAATTTTTTTCAACCGATTTTCCTTACACTTTTCAATAAAAAGTGGACATGGATCAAACATGGGATTTCTCAGTTTACTGTGATTTTTTTTTTCAGGAGTAGCAGTCAAGTATGCCTAAACTCTGAGAATGGAAATCATACCTCACTTGGTGTTTATATGTGAGGCTATTTGAATTCTTTCCTGGGAAGGCTTCATAGAGGCAGATGCATATTTGCTTTGAGATGCTGGGGTTACTAATTGCCTTAGATGGAGTTAATTCTAATTATTCCGTGAGCTTATACAGTTCTGTATGTTAACTATATCTCAGTAAAAATGAAAGAAAAAATAGGATGTCAAGATTTTAATTATAAAGGAAAATATGCCACTTAATTCAAGTTCCCTTGGATACCAGGACAGAAGTAGTATATTCTAGATTTTTGTAGTGTTTACTTCTAGTTTGATGGAGCAAAGGTGAATGAACTTAAAAACATTTTAACAAACTCAAGTTCAATGTTTTTATCTTCAGAGACCATGACTACTAATGCCCTTCAGAGCTCCTTTGGTCTTCCTATTTTAAAGGAGAAACTTAAGGCTTTTCTGTGACATGTATCTCCTGGGTATATGCTATGGTGTGGTATCCCTATCCATGAATGTATTCTAGACACAGCTGTGTCAGCATCCCAGAAGTGCCAGCCATACAGGCAGCACTCAGTAATTGTTTGGAGAGCTGAATTGTTTGTGGAGTAGTTAGCACTTGGGAAGTATCATTTGAATAAATGATCAGATGCTGACCCATGATCAATGCACCTTTTGTTGCCTGTCAGGTATTTAGTGAGCACTAGTGAGAAATCTTGAAAATGCAGATCTGTTCATAGCAGAAGTTTCTTTCAATTCAGTAAACATCCCAATTTCAAGGACCATACATATATACTGTATAAAGCAAATAACATTTAATGAGTAAAAGCAGAGCATATACTTAGCCTTTACAGCAATCAAGTACCTGCTTTTCCTAAGCAGAGAATCTTGAACATGACTTCTTACCTTCACAAAAGGAACAAAGTGGTAATGTATCAGTTTGTAATAGTATAATAGAAAAATCTGTTTCATTTTCTTAGAACTTAAATTTTTTTCAACCGATTTTCCTTACACTTTTCAATAAAAAGTGGACATGGATCAAACATGGGATTTCTCAGTTTACTGTGATTTTTTTTTTCAGGAGTAACAGTCAAGTATGCCTAAACTATGAGAATGGAAATCATAGCCTCACCTCACTGGTGTTTATATGTGAGGCTATTTGAATTCTTTCCTGGGAAGGCTTCATAGAGGCAGATGCATATTTGCTTTGAGATGCTGGGGTTACTAATTGCCTTAGATGGAGTTCAAATTAAGCCTAATGTTGATTTCTGCTGTGGAGCAAAGGGTGTTGTATCTCGTGTTCAGACTATCAGTAGCAATATTTGTGGTTTCTCAACAGATCCCACAGAATCTTAAGTAGGCTAAGATAAGTTACTTGAACCAAACTGACTGGAAAATGGTTTTTCTAAATGGGTTGAGTTTATACTTTGGGAAGTATGTGTATAAACATTCTCACCTCTATTTTTCAGTAAATTGTTTAAGAAATTGACAAAAGCATGTTTAAAGAAATAAAATTTAGTAGTGGCAATGCTGAGTCTGTTCCTCCATGCAGAGAGAAAGGAGCAAAGTAAAAGGAGACATATTAGAGTTGGAAATGTCAGAGGAGATAATGTATGAACAGTTTACCTCTACCATTTTATGACTTACCAAAACGTGTTCTGGAAGACAAATGATTTGCCAAACTCAGTCTGTGTTGAACAGAGCCAAGACATCAATTCTGAACTTCAGGTTCCTTGTCTGTAATAGGACACCTTAAATGAACATAACCCTATATACCTGGGATTTTGAAAGAATTATGTGAAACTGAATGTGAGTTACTTGATCCTGAAGAGAAAATGGAGCCACTCTTCAATATTCTAATGCTAGGGAAGGAATGCCACCACTGAAACTTGTCTCCATCCAGAGGGCACTTGGAGACCAGCAGAGGGGATACGAGAGCATTTACATTCTTTTTGTTAACACCAAAGTAGAGTAGATGTGTTGAAATATGACATTCAGAGGAGAAAAAGACATAGAATAGCACTGCATGTTGTTTAATACCCATATAGTCACAAATTAAAAGATTTGTACAGAAATAATGGGCACTCAGTTCAGGACACTGATTAAAGATGAGAGAGGGTGACAATCCAAGAGGGGTAAAAGAAATGCTTTATTGCAATAATATTTCATTTTTAAGCTAGCTATGTTATTCTTTAAACCCACGTGTATCTTAAATAATCACACAGTAACTCTTTACAGGATTATGGGCCCATCCAGTTGAGAGCAGTGCATATTTGGCTTCTCAACAGATTCCCTGGGACAGATCTTTTTAATTTTTGGGCCTTAGATGGAGTTCAAATTAAGCCTAATGTTGATTTCTGCTGTGGAGCAAAGGGTGTTGTATCTCGTGTTCAGACTATCAGTAGCAATATTTGTGGTTTCTCAACAGATCCCACAGAATCTTAAGTAGGCTAAGATAAGTTACTTGAACCAAACTGACTGGAAAATGGTTTTTCTAAATGGGTTGAGTTTATACTTTGGGAAGTATGTGTATAAACATTCTCACCTCTATTTTTCAGTAAATTGTTTAAGAAATTGACAAAAGCATGTTTAAAGAAATAAAATTTAGTAGTGGCAATGCTGAGTCTGTTCCTCCATGCAGAGAGAAAGGAGCAAAGTAAAAGGAGACATATTAGAGTTGGAAATGTCAGAGGAGATAATGTATGAACAGTTTACCTCTACCATTTTATGACTTACCAAAACGTGTTCTGGAAGACAAATGATTTGCCAAACTCAGTCTGTGTTGAACAGAGCCAAGACATCAATTCTGAACTTCAGGTTCCTTGTCTGTAATAGGACACCTTAAATGAACATAACCCTATATACCTGGGATTTTGAAAGAATTATGTGAAACTGAATGTGAGTTACTTGATCCTGAAGAGAAAATGGAGCCACTCTTCAATATTCTAATGCTAGGGAAGGAATGCCACCACTGAAACTTGTCTCCATCCAGAGGGCACTTGGAGACCAGCAGAGGGGATACGAGAGCATTTACATTCTTTTTGTTAACACCAAAGTAGAGTAGATGTGTTGAAATATGACATTCAGAGGAGAAAAAGACATAGAATAGCACTGCATGTTGTTTAATACCCATATAGTCACAAATTAAAAGATTTGTACAGAAATAATGGGCACTCAGTTCAGGACACTGATTAAAGATGAGAGAGGGTGACAATCCAAGAGGGGTAAAAGAAATGCTTTATTGCAATAATATTTCATTTTTAAGCTAGCTATGTTATTCTTTAAACCCACGTGTATCTTAAATAATCACACAGTAACTCTTTACAGGATTATGTGAGAACAGTCATTATTATAGGATGTGGTTATAAACTTCATGCACACCTAAGTTCATATACATTTCTTTCCTCATTCCACCTCTAAAATACCAAATTAAGACACAAATATATCATATTCACATTGTTTGAATTGTTAAAATTTAACATTTCACTTTATGAGTCTAATTTTCAGACTCTCTAGTAGGTGGCCTTTCTTCTCTCACACTTCACTTTTCACTTTTTATTTCTACCAAATGTATTTCCGCCAGTTTCTGTCTGGGTCCTGGAACTCTTAGACCCACACACTCACCATCTTTTATAAATTCAGATCAGCACGCAGTCATGCTTGCTTGCTTGTCTCTTTCTCTTTATTGGTGGTGGAGAGAATCCATTTCACTAGGTTCAATGTTCTGAAAGTCTCAACTATGTACTAGGGACATCACCAAATACTTTCTCCTAATTTTTTCATATTGAGACTAGAGGCTGCTCCCTGTCCTCAGCACCTGGCTGAGCTATATTTGAATCTGAAAAAAAGAAAAAGAAATTCTACTTAGATGCAACCAAATGTCCTTCCAGCCTTGAAGATGGATAATACATCTTCCTGGCTAAAAAAATCTGCCAGGAGTGGTCATAAGGTGCAAAACTATGTGATATGGCATTGCACTGCACTCCAGATACAGCTCATGGGGGTCTAACTTCTCTCAGGAAACACCACGGGCGCATAAGGCATGTGTGAAGGCCAGATTTGTACCATGTCAGAGAGAAAAAAACCTAAGTGCCAGCATAGCGATGTCACAAAAGAGACACCAAAATTGAACTCTTTATGTTCTCTCTTCTATCAGATCTGTTGCTGTAGCACGTGTCACAAGGCAAACCAATATCATTTGGAGAGAGAACTCATTTGCAGATTTAACAGGGTCAGATGCTGTCAACTCTGGAGTGTCCCAGGAGTACATGTTCTGATTTGCGATTGTCCACTTAATAAGGACTTAAAGGTTTCAGTTTTCGTGGTTGGCCTCCACTACTGACCTTGATGTTAATAAAAATAAGTAGATGATTTCCGACCACCTAATAATCACACAGTAACTCTTTACAGGATTATGTGAGAACAGTCATTATTATAGGATGTGGTTATAAACTTCATGCACACCTAAGTTCATATACATTTCTTTCCTCATTCCACCTCTAAAATACCAAATTAAGACACAAATATATCATATTCACATTGTTTGAATTGTTAAAATTTAACATTTCACTTTATGAGTCTAATTTTCAGACTCTCTAGTAGGTGGCCTTTCTTCTCTCACACTTCACTTTTCACTTTTTATTTCTACCAAATGTATTTCCGCCAGTTTCTGTCTGGGTCCTGGAACTCTTAGACCCACACACTCACCATCTTTTATAAATTCAGATCAGCACGCAGTCATGCTTGCTTGCTTGTCTCTTTCTCTTTATTGGTGGTGGAGAGAATCCATTTCACTAGGTTCAATGTTCTGAAAGTCTCAACTATGTACTAGGGACATCACCAAATACTTTCTCCTAATTTTTTCATATTGAGACTAGAGGCTGCTCCCTGTCCTCAGCACCTGGCTGAGCTATATTTGAATCTGAAAAAAAGAAAAAGAAATTCTACTTAGATGCAACCAAATGTCCTTCCAGCCTTGAAGATGGATAATACATCTTCCTGGCTAAAAAAATCTGCCAGGAGTGGTCATAAGGTGCAAAACTATGTGATATGGCATTGCACTGCACTCCAGATACAGCTCATGGGGGTCTAACTTCTCTCAGGAAACACCACGGGCGCATAAGGCATGTGTGAAGGCCAGATTTGTACCATGTCAGAGAGAAAAAAACCTAAGTGCCAGCATAGCGATGTCACAAAAGAGACACCAAAATTGAACTCTTTATGTTCTCTCTTCTATCAGATCTGTTGCTGTAGCACGTGTCACAAGGCAAACCAATATCATTTGGAGAGAGAACTCATTTGCAGATTTAACAGGGTCAGATGCTGTCAACTCTGGAGTGTCCCAGGAGTACATGTTCTGATTTGCGATTGTCCACTTAATAAGGACTTAAAGGTTTCAGTTTTCGTGGTTGGCCTCCACTACTGACCTTGATGTTAATAAAAATAAGTAGATGCCCTCATTTCCCCTCTGCTGGTCTCCAGGGCCATGGGTATGGAGACAATTTTCACAGGAGGCATTCCTCTTTTATGACCCCACATTATTTTGGCTCAGCAGCCTGTGGTACCATAAAAGACATTACTCAGAACAATTGATAGCTAAAGCACAGAAGCATGGACAGAGAACCTTAGCAGGTTGCAGTCCATGGGCTCACAAAGAGTTAGACACAACTGAGTGACTGAGCTCTCACGCATACAACCAAGGCAAGATTCCTCAAAGGCTCCTCAAGTTGTAACGTGGTCTTCAAATTGCACAAGTAAGGACTCTGAAGGAGTTTCATGATGATGTTAGGAGGGATAGTTTAGACTATGTGAGATCTAATTTTGGGTTTTTTAAATGGGACTTTTGAAAAATTGCCTCTCTGTGAGTTATCAATTATTTTTCCCTTCAAGTTTCTGTTTTCTATTGATTTAAAGAGTTATGACTTATCTATGAAAGTGTGCTTACTGCTCTGTAGTTGTAACTCAACCTAAAAACAAGTGGAATAATTTAGTTCTCACAGAAATCTCAAGAAGATGGTGGCATTATAAATGAAATTGACTTGGGGAAGTTAAAGAAATTATTCAAAAATGCATAGTAATTATGCCAAGTGGTGTATTGCAACTAAAGGAATTTAATTATTTTTTGGCTGAAATTTGTAGTCTTTAAACAACTAGATATTTGAGTTCAAGCAAATATCCCTGTATATGTCTAGGGATTTTTTTCTTTTTCTCCCTATAATGGATATAGAATTAAGTGGTGAGTAAAATATCTAAAAGAAAAAGAAAGGATAATTTGAAAGCTCTACCTACCTTCTTTCTAGTTTCTGTCTGTGGATGTATGATTTTGTATCTAAATTCCTTTTCAATTAACATTATGATATAAGCATTTTCCATATTGTCATAAAATTGTTGTATGTATTGTTGGCATCATATTCCAACACATAGCTGTAATATCAGTCAGTTACCTAGGCATTCTTCTATTCTGCAAATGGAAATAGGTTTGAATTTCTCGTCAGCACAAATAATGATGCAATAAATATTTTTTCTTTCTTGTGTATTTATAATTGCCTCCTTAGAACAGATACAGAAATGAATGGGTCAAGGAATAAGAGTATTTTTTTAAAACTACTATTATACACACTAAATGATTTTCTTATGTGCTATAAATATAGCATGTGTGTGAGCTATATTATCTCTACAATTATATGTATGTGTGTTTCTGTATATATGAACAATATATGTGCGTGTGTGTGTTATATTGTCTATACAATTCCAAATCAATGCAAAATTAGAAATAATATATTCCAGATTAACAGAGTCAAATGTTGGCTGATTTAAGAAATTCATGAAATATTTTCTAATAATTGAAGAGGTTGAAAAAGATACTTTTGGAAAATCATTATTCATAGATAGAATGCTTCAGAAAAACCTTCATAACGTGAACCAAGGATCTATTTTTACATAATTAAATGTTTATACTGTATTGGTAAATAAATGTTAATAAGCAGCAGTAAGGTAAGATTTTTAGAAATATAGAAATGCAGACTGTAAAATGTTGGACCATGAAAGAGAAAATACTTTGAAATGAGGCAGGAATATTTTAAATGTGACCTAAGCTGAACCATGGTGGAAGTCATTCCCTAGCATTTTGTGGTCACCCTCATTCATCACCTACTAAACCTGCCCCAAACAGAGGAATTCCTGGGTATGTGACCCTGAAACTGTCTGAGCAAACCCAACCACCATAAATGATCTTTAACCTACTAAATCAATTCCAATGATAATAAGAACTGTCTTCAAAGATGACATGTGTTACAAATCTAAGTAAATTTAGTAACTAGGGGGATGTCTCAATAAAATGCCAAATAAGTGAACAATATATTAGCAAGACAGACAATCTAGTTTTTTTTTATGTGTTACTTCACACAAATTTTATGAACCTTGATAAAATTAATATGGTCCTGATTTCCTGGATTTTCCTTTTTATTTAAAACTTCTAGATTTTTCTCAAATTCAGGCCAGATAGAGATAATATATATAATCAAGTCTGGAAATTACCCTTAGCTTATACAACTCAAGAGTGATTATAACAGCATTCAGTGGTTGTCATTCTTTGTCAGTAAAATGACTATAAAGAAGCTCTTCCTATTCTCTAGGGAATAGTGATATTTTGAATCTTGTCTTGGTCCTTTTGGAGCTACCACCAACTAAACATACCCTGTCAGCCTCCTTGCTGTGCCACTCTACCTTGTTTGCAAAGATCTTGCTCCTTTTTCTAGGATTCTCCCAGAAAGGGAGGGCTGAGTTTGCCTCAAGCCATACATATCACCAAACTTACACGTGTTCAGTTAACTGCCCTACAACACACACACATACACATTCTGCCCTAAGGTGACAGACTGGATCCCTCTCTTTCCAATACTAACCAACACCTAACTCTCCTTCTCTGTTTCAGTTCTCTCTTTCACCCTTAGCCAATAGAATCCCACAAGAGTTCTGTCTCCTTTTTCAATACATTCAACCCTTGGCCTTTTGTTAGAGATAATGAAAGACAGTGTATTTCTTGTTTCGAGCAAACCTTTCTCTAGGGAATTTTAAGATTCACGTCCACCAGGGAGTATGGGAAACAGGCATAAATCACATCCTCATTTTTTACATGATGGACTCAAATGTACTTTGAAAGCACATTGAAGTGGGAGATACATTTTGCTTGATGATGAATGGATATAGTAAACCATAGAATTAGTTTCATCAAGTAAGCTATTGATTGACCACTCTGTGTGAGTGTGCTTAGTCTCTTGGTCATGTCCGATTCTTTTATTGCCCCCCGAGTGACACCTGCCCCAAACAGAGGAATCCTGGGTATGTGACCCTGAAACTGTCTGAGCAAACCCAACCACCATAAATGATCTTTAACCTACTAAATCAATTCCAATGATAATAAGAACTGTCTTCAAAGATGACATGTGTTACAAATCTAAGTAAATTTAGTAACTAGGGGGATGTCTCAATAAAATGCCAAATAAGTGAACAATATATTAGCAAGACAGACAATCTAGTTTTTTTTTATGTGTTACTTCACACAAATTTTATGAACCTTGATAAAATTAATATGGTCCTGATTTCCTGGATTTTCCTTTTTATTTAAAACTTCTAGATTTTTCTCAAATTCAGGCCAGATAGAGATAATATATATAATCAAGTCTGGAAATTACCCTTAGCTTATACAACTCAAGAGTGATTATAACAGCATTCAGTGGTTGTCATTCTTTGTCAGTAAAATGACTATAAAGAAGCTCTTCCTATTCTCTAGGGAATAGTGATATTTTGAATCTTGTCTTGGTCCTTTTGGAGCTACCACCAACTAAACATACCCTGTCAGCCTCCTTGCTGTGCCACTCTACCTTGTTTGCAAAGATCTTGCTCCTTTTTCTAGGATTCTCCCAGAAAGGGAGGGCTGAGTTTGCCTCAAGCCATACATATCACCAAACTTACACGTGTTCAGTTAACTGCCCTACAACACACACACATACACATTCTGCCCTAAGGTGACAGACTGGATCCCTCTCTTTCCAATACTAACCAACACCTAACTCTCCTTCTCTGTTTCAGTTCTCTCTTTCACCCTTAGCCAATAGAATCCCACAAGAGTTCTGTCTCCTTTTTCAATACATTCAACCCTTGGCCTTTTGTTAGAGATAATGAAAGACAGTGTATTTCTTGTTTCGAGCAAACCTTTCTCTAGGGAATTTTAAGATTCACGTCCACCAGGGAGTATGGGAAACAGGCATAAATCACATCCTCATTTTTTACATGATGGACTCAAATGTACTTTGAAAGCACATTGAAGTGGGAGATACATTTTGCTTGATGATGAATGGATATAGTAAACCATAGAATTAGTTTCATCAAGTAAGCTATTGATTGACCACTCTGTGTGAGTGTGCTTAGTCTCTTGGTCATGTCCGATTCTTTATGATCCCATGGACTGTAGCCCACCAGGCTCCTCTGTCCTTGAGGATTCTCCAGGCAAGAATACTGGAGTGGATTTCCATGCCCTCCTCCAAGAATTGAGCCCAGGTCACCCACATTGGAGGCAGATTCTTTACCATCTGAGCCAGGGAAGCCCAAGATACTGGAGTGGGTCAAGCGTCCCTTCTCTAGGGAATATTCTCAATCCAGGAATTGAACCAGGGTCTCCTGCATTGCAGGCAGATTCTTTACCAACTGAGCTACCAGGGAAGGCCTGACCAATCTCTGGTGGTGGTGGTTTCATCACTAGGTCATGTCAGACTCTTGCAATGCCATGAAAGTGCCATCAGAGAAACATAAACAAGTTGAAATGTGAGGATAAAGCAGTGAAAGCCAGTTTCCCTCCAGGGGAGGGGAAAAGTCTTCCCTGGTTGGTGAATCAATGGGATTTCTAGGATGCCAAGAATTTGGATTGTAAGGAAAGATACTTTTAAGTTGAAGAAAGTGCATAAGCAAGCACAGAACTTGGGTTGAAGATCAAGGAACAGAAAGTGGCTTAGTTTGGCAAGATCTTGAATGGGTGTAGCACATAATATGGTATGAAAGGTCAGCTGGGGCCAGATTGTGAGGAACCTGAATTCCAGACTAAGGCATTCGAATTATTATGGAGACAGTGATCACTGAGGATGGAAGTTTTCTGAGTGGACCATTGAAATTTTTAACGCGAATGATATGCTTTGGACTCTGGCCACTGTACTCGACTTCCTATTTTGTTTTTAATCAAATCAAATATATATGCACCTGTTTCTTTGGCTGATGTCAGGAAATCCTTTGATAGTCACTCGGGGTAGTATTTTCCTTGTATACCTCAAAAAGGGAAACTGAAGATCCTATGAGCATTTCCAAGAAATGGGCTGTCCCAGGGCATTGAGCTTTGATTTCTGCCTGACAAAACAGGCTTGCTTTGAGCAGGGTATGCACTGCACACACTCAATTGATAGCAATGGGAAAAGCAGATATTCCATCTGCCAACAGTCAAACACATAAAATCACACAGGAATGTACAGTATGCTGGTTTGAACTACATAGGCGTTTGCCCCAATCAGAGAGAAAAGACCTGCCTATTTATGTTCCCTGGTAAGGACATTAGTGAAGAAAAGCTTTGATGTTTAAGCAATCATCTAATTGACTCTGCACTTGGATCCAGAAGTCCAGGGTTGCTTTCAGGAATGAACACTGAACATTTTTAATGGCTCCGTGAATAAACAGAGGCGTGTGGTAGAAAATGGCAAGTAGATAGACCATTGTCTGTAAAATATTCTTATTAGACAGAATTTAAACTTAGCTTTTCAAAATTTATACTGCCAGTGTTGTTGAATTTAGGTTTTAGATACCGTATCCCAGGAATGTAAAAAACAGCACGAATTCTCAAAAGTGTTTGTGTGAGTTTTGTGAGGACAAGGTCGATGGGAAAGATTTGGATGACTGCAGGAGGACACATGTGTCCTTGGATTTTTTATGATTAGAATTGGAGCCAATTTCTCATCCTTCTCTTTCACCCCTCATCCGGGATTTCTAGACAAGTTTTTCTTTTAAGTTGAAGAAAGTGCATAAGCAAGCACAGAACTTGGGTTGAAGATCAAGGAACAGAAAGTGGCTTAGTTTGGCAAGATCTTGAATGGGTGTAGCACATAATATGGTATGAAAGGTCAGCTGGGGCCAGATTGTGAGGAACCTGAATTCCAGACTAAGGCATTCGAATTATTATGGAGACAGTGATCACTGAGGATGGAAGTTTTCTGAGTGGACCATTGAAATTTTTAACGCGAATGATATGCTTTGGACTCTGGCCACTGTACTCGACTTCCTATTTTGTTTTTAATCAAATCAAATATATATGCACCTGTTTCTTTGGCTGATGTCAGGAAATCCTTTGATAGTCACTCGGGGTAGTATTTTCCTTGTATACCTCAAAAAGGGAAACTGAAGATCCTATGAGCATTTCCAAGAAATGGGCTGTCCCAGGGCATTGAGCTTTGATTTCTGCCTGACAAAACAGGCTTGCTTTGAGCAGGGTATGCACTGCACACACTCAATTGATAGCAATGGGAAAAGCAGATATTCCATCTGCCAACAGTCAAACACATAAAATCACACAGGAATGTACAGTATGCTGGTTTGAACTACATAGGCGTTTGCCCCAATCAGAGAGAAAAGACCTGCCTATTTATGTTCCCTGGTAAGGACATTAGTGAAGAAAAGCTTTGATGTTTAAGCAATCATCTAATTGACTCTGCACTTGGATCCAGAAGTCCAGGGTTGCTTTCAGGAATGAACACTGAACATTTTTAATGGCTCCGTGAATAAACAGAGGCGTGTGGTAGAAAATGGCAAGTAGATAGACCATTGTCTGTAAAATATTCTTATTAGACAGAATTTAAACTTAGCTTTTCAAAATTTATACTGCCAGTGTTGTTGAATTTAGGTTTTAGATACCGTATCCCAGGAATGTAAAAAACAGCACGAATTCTCAAAAGTGTTTGTGTGAGTTTTGTGAGGACAAGGTCGATGGGAAAGATTTGGATGACTGCAGGAGGACACATGTGTCCTTGGATTTTTTATGATTAGAATTGGAGCCAATTTCTCATCCTTCTCTTTCACCCCATACATCCTATGAAGTTGCCCAGTCCTACCAATTAATCTTTGACAAAAATACACCATTTGCCCCTTTCTATCACCAACTTACTCCAGGACTTCATAGCTTTCTTTCTGGATGAGTATAATAGTTTCTTTTTTCCCTCTGTCTCTCTTTTTTTTTCCCATCATGCCTCTTTTTTATTTTTATATTTATTTTCATCCATCTTTTATTCTTCGGCCTGTGTGGGCCTCCCATTGCAGTGGCCCCTTTTTGTTGCAGAGCACCGGTTCTGGGCGCAAGCACTCTAGTGTGCTGGCTTGTAATTGGACACACTGGTTCAGCTGCTCCACTGCACATGGGATATTCCTGGGCCAGGGATCAAACTGGTGCAAGGTGGACTCTCTACCCACTGGAACACCAGGGAAGCCCTGGATGAGTATAATAGTTTCTTAACTGCTTTTCATGCTACAGGTCTCCTCTTTTTCTTATCCAATCTACAAACTACCTCCCTTTTCCCTCTTTCCAACCTGCAGCCCTTCCAAATGGATATGCTGTGCTTGTTCTGTTACTCATCAGTTCATGCCCCCTCATGGTTCCTCACTGCCTACTATACAGCTTGGCATTCAGGATACACTTGAATAGGGTACATTCATTGCAGCCGATTCTCTTCCCTTCCAGTATCCATCGCCACACACTCTGCACTGTGCCACACTGTTCACATATTTTGACAACTTCATGCTTTTCTGAGATTCCTCCCCTGACCTCATCTTTTGGTTAAGATGCTCTTTCCTCTTATCTCCTTCTTTATCAGTCTAACTCTTGACTTTTTCGGAGCTACTCCCACTCTCATTGGTTTCTGAGTTTTTAACAACGTCTTTCAAAATTTATGTCTGCACTCCTAACTCTTGCACTGAATCATAAACCGCCTTATCTGATTAGTTAACTACTTTACATCTGAGTGTTGTTCCCAAAGTAATTTTATGTGCCAAGAGGCAAGGATGGTTCCACTTTTGTAATCTCCAGTGTTCAGCATCTTTATAGAGGGACTTCGGAAATAAAAGGCTTTAAAAATGAGTTGGATAGACTAGAACTGAATTATTTTCTCACAGAGAAAATTAATAAGGGACAAAAAGTTTATTTCTAAATCAGATAAAAATTAAAAAAATAAGATCCAAGCAGTAATAGCTAACAATTAAGTTACTGTTTGCTTTGTTCCATGCACACTATTATAAACATTCGATGTATGATTTTATTTGTGAGATAGATACTGACATTATTCTCATTGCACAGAGAAAAAAACTGAGACTTACTGGGATTATGACACTTTTCCAAAGTCACACAATGGAAAGTGATGTTTAAACATATGCTGTTCAACTTTAGAAGCCATATTCTTAATAGCTATGATCTGAATGTTTGTGTCCCCTCAGAATTCACAGGTCAAAATCCTAACCTCCAAAGTGATGACAAAAGGCAGTGGTAATTTGGGGAAGTAATAAGGTTTCAGACTGTAGGAAATAAGTCCCCCCATCAATGGGATTTTGTTACAGCAACTCTAACAGACAAAGACACGCCTATAGGTTAGACCTCTTGATGGGGCATCAACTCACCATTTGTTGTTTATTAATATAATTACATTTTCATGATAAAATATGAGTAATGTTTTACCCATCTAACATGTGAGACTCTTGGTACCAGAATAAAAGAAACAGCTATACTGTTATGAGGGCTATTATACTATTCAGTGGGTAAGGAATCCACCTGCAATGTAGGACATGGAGACTCGAATTCAGTCCCTATTGGGAAGATCCCCTTGGGGGGGGGGGGGCATGGCTACCTGCTCCAGTATTTTTGCCTGGAGAATCCCATGGACAGAGCAGCCTGGCAGGTTACAGTCTATGGGGTTGCAAAGAGTCGGACACAACTGAAGCGACTAAGCATAGCACACTGTCTATTCATATAGAGAAAAAGTGGAAATGACTTTAAGGAAAACAAATACATTCTGTGATTGGAATGGAAAAAAGTTATAGAATGATGCCAAGGAACATTAATACAAGCATATCTCTTAGGAGTCATGATTTATATTTTCTAATCTGAACATATATTGCACTGTGATTTATAACCAATAATAATTATTTTCAATGAGCATTGACTATTATTCCACTGACTCTAGCCATAATTCGGCCTTCATTCGAATGTTTTGCTTAGTTTGGAGTTTGATGGCTGAAATAAGTAGTAAAGATTGTAGATTTACGAAAAATTTCTAAATTTAGTTATTTCTTAAAGACATATTGTAGAATTTTATAGAAAACAAGACAATCCAGCTGGTTTAAATTTTCAATGAAAATAAATAAAAGGAAAATGAACAGTCTTCCTGCAGAAGGAAATGCTGTTGAGTTTCAGAACAAACACTCTTCTGATTGAGAATTATTATTGCATAGCATCCATGTTTAATACATAACATTTTATGTGAATGTTATTAAAGAAAAGTAGTGGGTGCTCCACCCTTCCCTTGGTAATCTCTACACAAATCTTCAATAAGATTGACATTCAGGAAGTGGCTAGGAATGGTGACCAAAAGCTTCTCAGGACATCCATCATCACCATGGACTAACTTTAGGCTGGAGAGTCTCAGATAGGAACCAGGGTATAGTGGGAATACAAAATGGGGACGTGAGCTTGGAAAAAGGAAAGATTGTTCTTCCACTCTGACTGAAAGAGTCCATGTAATTCTGAACAGTTTCCGATAGACTACCTCTACCAGCAAGACCAAATAGTCTAGTTTAGGATAGCTTAGAAGTCAAACATGCTGGAACCAATTGTAACAAGGATTACTGAATAATCTATTTATTGAGTAAATGATTCAAAGAATAGCTTTAATTCAACACCTTTATACAGTAAGCACTCTATTGGGCACAGAGTTTGTTTGTCTTCAAAGAGGTTAGCATGGTTTTCTACCTATGGGGCTCCAGTATTTTTGCCTGGAGAATCCCATGGACAGAGCAGCCTGGCAGGTTACAGTCTATGGGGTTGCAAAGAGTCGGACACAACTGAAGCGACTAAGCATAGCACACTGTCTATTCATATAGAGAAAAAGTGGAAATGACTTTAAGGAAAACAAATACATTCTGTGATTGGAATGGAAAAAAGTTATAGAATGATGCCAAGGAACATTAATACAAGCATATCTCTTAGGAGTCATGATTTATATTTTCTAATCTGAACATATATTGCACTGTGATTTATAACCAATAATAATTATTTTCAATGAGCATTGACTATTATTCCACTGACTCTAGCCATAATTCGGCCTTCATTCGAATGTTTTGCTTAGTTTGGAGTTTGATGGCTGAAATAAGTAGTAAAGATTGTAGATTTACGAAAAATTTCTAAATTTAGTTATTTCTTAAAGACATATTGTAGAATTTTATAGAAAACAAGACAATCCAGCTGGTTTAAATTTTCAATGAAAATAAATAAAAGGAAAATGAACAGTCTTCCTGCAGAAGGAAATGCTGTTGAGTTTCAGAACAAACACTCTTCTGATTGAGAATTATTATTGCATAGCATCCATGTTTAATACATAACATTTTATGTGAATGTTATTAAAGAAAAGTAGTGGGTGCTCCACCCTTCCCTTGGTAATCTCTACACAAATCTTCAATAAGATTGACATTCAGGAAGTGGCTAGGAATGGTGACCAAAAGCTTCTCAGGACATCCATCATCACCATGGACTAACTTTAGGCTGGAGAGTCTCAGATAGGAACCAGGGTATAGTGGGAATACAAAATGGGGACGTGAGCTTGGAAAAAGGAAAGATTGTTCTTCCACTCTGACTGAAAGAGTCCATGTAATTCTGAACAGTTTCCGATAGACTACCTCTACCAGCAAGACCAAATAGTCTAGTTTAGGATAGCTTAGAAGTCAAACATGCTGGAACCAATTGTAACAAGGATTACTGAATAATCTATTTATTGAGTAAATGATTCAAAGAATAGCTTTAATTCAACACCTTTATACAGTAAGCACTCTATTGGGCACAGAGTTTGTTTGTCTTCAAAGAGGTTAGCATGGTTTTGAACCAATAATTTGTTTAAAAAAAAAAAAAGTGGGCTATGCCCGACTTTTAGGTCCCTAGAGGTATGGTGGTGGCAGGGACAGAAATGGGTGGTACAAAGTTGTTTGGAAATTTTTTTCTTCATCTCCACAGACTCCCCCTATTTATTTCAGGGGGCAAGCAAAGGTGCTTATTCACTTATTTCAGCATATACAAGAGTCATTTGGTCCTAATTGGTCCAGGGAGCTTTGGCCTGATCCAAGCTCAGCCCTAGACTTGAGGCTCATCAGTGACCTCACAGTCAGCAGTTTGTTCTAATTTCAGAGAAAACATAATTGGAGCTGGGAATAAAATCTGCAGTTTATCTCATCTGGACCATTACCTCACAAAGGACCTTAACTTTCAAATCAGTTTCTTAATTGAGTCTTGAGTTCAATAAAGTTTGAAAGTCTCTGTCTCAGCATAGAGCAGTAGTTCTCAACCAGAAGTGATTTTGCCTGTAAGGGGACATTTGGAAACATTTTTGCTCATCACAGGTGGGACAGAGAAAGGCAGATGCTGCTGGTGTCTGGAGGGTAGAACCCAGGGATGCTGTTCAACATCCTGAACTGCACAGAACAATCTCCAGGACAAACAGTTTATCCAGCCCAGAATGTCAATGGTGTTGAAATCCTGGCATAGAGCAAACAGGTTCATGCCCATGTAGGTGATCAATAAGTATTTCCCAGGACCTCCTAAAGCCAATCCATTTCAGTAATTGTACATCACACTTAACAATCTATAAGAGAGGAAGTCATCTTCTTTTTTAATGTTCATATCACAGTAATTTTCTACTTTTAGTTTTTTATATGGCTTTGTAAATTTTAAAGCCACCTAATATGTATTCTCTTAGGTAATGCCAGTATTCTTGGATTAGAAGGTAGCCTGATTCTCTGTATTGAGGGCAAGACATCTTAGAGTAGCTCTCTGATGTGCTGGTTGGCATGCAGTGAACCAGTGCCCTGCTTAGGATTAGAACCTACTACATTCCACAAAGTGTAAAGCCGAATTGCCTCCCAAATACTTCTTTTGGCATCTTTGGTCCTTCATTTGAAAATGGAGTCTTTTGAAATCTCATAGTATGTGTTTAAAATGTCTCTTTTATCTTTTGGATTGTTTAATCCTAAATGAATCATCATGCACTAGAACAAAGCTGCATGTCCTCCGTCTGGAGAGAGAATGTGACTAGACTATCTCTATAGAAGTCAATGATCAGCTCATTTTGACAATGGTCAGTTTGTAAACATATAGCCAATAGTCTTTATGTGGGGATTATTTTTAAATGTAGGTTAGGTCCTATAGAACTTTTGACTGCGTGTATTAATATGATAAGAAAAGTATATGTTTCTTATGAAGAAACTTAGAGATCATTTATGTATGTGCATATATAAGCACTTACCTGGTAATTCAGATGATAAAGAATCTGCCTGCAATGTGGAAAACCAGGGTTCAACCCCTGGGTTGGGAAGATCTTATGGAGAACGGAATGGCTACCCATTCCAGTATTCTTGCCTGGAGAATTCCATGGAAAGAGGAGCTTGGTGGGCTACAATCCATGGGGTTGCAAACAGTTCCACAGACAGAGGAGCCTGGTGAACTACCGTCCATGAGGTTGCGCGAGTTGGACATGACTGAGTGACTAACACTTTCACTTTTCACTTTATACACATATAATTCTAGATGCTGAGATAAGATAGAAAAGTATAATATTTGGATAAAGTCATTTCTGACTCTTTTATTCCAGTATAAATTCTTTTTTGATTTTTGAGTTAAAAAGTCCCCAACTCTGTGTTGAGATTCTCAACAAAGTAAATTTGTATAGCACTTTGACTTTATAGCATCAAGAAAGGGAAAAAAATGAGGATTTAATTATAGTTTTCCATCTTAAAATAAACTCATAGTCTTTAAAAAAGATGTTTATCTATGCAGGAACTTTTAGAATATAGCTAAAATGTTATATCCTAATACATAGTTTCCTCCACAAGTTCTATGAAGAATTTGGACACAACCTATGTTAAGACATCTTAGAGTAGCTCTCTGATGTGCTGGTTGGCATGCAGTGAACCAGTGCCCTGCTTAGGATTAGAACCTACTACATTCCACAAAGTGTAAAGCCGAATTGCCTCCCAAATACTTCTTTTGGCATCTTTGGTCCTTCATTTGAAAATGGAGTCTTTTGAAATCTCATAGTATGTGTTTAAAATGTCTCTTTTATCTTTTGGATTGTTTAATCCTAAATGAATCATCATGCACTAGAACAAAGCTGCATGTCCTCCGTCTGGAGAGAGAATGTGACTAGACTATCTCTATAGAAGTCAATGATCAGCTCATTTTGACAATGGTCAGTTTGTAAACATATAGCCAATAGTCTTTATGTGGGGATTATTTTTAAATGTAGGTTAGGTCCTATAGAACTTTTGACTGCGTGTATTAATATGATAAGAAAAGTATATGTTTCTTATGAAGAAACTTAGAGATCATTTATGTATGTGCATATATAAGCACTTACCTGGTAATTCAGATGATAAAGAATCTGCCTGCAATGTGGAAAACCAGGGTTCAACCCCTGGGTTGGGAAGATCTTATGGAGAACGGAATGGCTACCCATTCCAGTATTCTTGCCTGGAGAATTCCATGGAAAGAGGAGCTTGGTGGGCTACAATCCATGGGGTTGCAAACAGTTCCACAGACAGAGGAGCCTGGTGAACTACCGTCCATGAGGTTGCGCGAGTTGGACATGACTGAGTGACTAACACTTTCACTTTTCACTTTATACACATATAATTCTAGATGCTGAGATAAGATAGAAAAGTATAATATTTGGATAAAGTCATTTCTGACTCTTTTATTCCAGTATAAATTCTTTTTTGATTTTTGAGTTAAAAAGTCCCCAACTCTGTGTTGAGATTCTCAACAAAGTAAATTTGTATAGCACTTTGACTTTATAGCATCAAGAAAGGGAAAAAAATGAGGATTTAATTATAGTTTTCCATCTTAAAATAAACTCATAGTCTTTAAAAAAGATGTTTATCTATGCAGGAACTTTTTAGAATATAGCTAAAATGTTATATCCTAATACATAGTTTCCTCCACAAGTTCTATGAAGAATTTGGACACAACCTATGTTATTTTCCTCTTCTATAAAAAATATTTTAGAAACTCTAATATGTTCAGGTCAGAAATAAAAATGAGTTTAAAAAGACTGGAAAGTATTTAAAAGAATATAAAAACATTTTTCTTGGGTGGTCTCCCTGTAACTCATCTTTTTTCTTTTTCTTCTTTCTATCACCTTTATTTTCAAACACATTTCAGTATCAGACAAGCAAATTAAAGGGAAATAACTTCTTTAAAAATCTCTCTAAAGAAAGAAGAAATGCAAAGGCTAATTAATAAGCGTGCTTTACATTTTCTCTTCAGCATTTAGTATGAAGCTGATTTTCACTGCTGTCTAATAAAATGTACCAAGAGTGAAAAGTTCAAATATTAGACTTTCCTGTGGAGCTTGTTTCATGAGGCCCTGAGAGCCAACATCAGTGGGATGACCCAAGGGCATTCATGTTTCTGTCTAGTCTGTGGTGGACTGCTGAGATGGCTACTTGAGGCAAATAAAACTCCCCAAACCAAAATGTAACCTGCACCTCAGAAGTTCGGTGACCTAAGGTGAAAGAACTTTGCTTCGTCTCCACTAACTTCCTCTGCCTTTCACCAACCCTTCTCCCCAAATTGCCTACTTAAAGCTAAACAAACAAAAACAGCAAAACTCCAGACTTCTCAACAAAAGGCATTTTGTGTTCTACCCAGCTGTTGTGTACAATATATGAAAGTCTCAGTCATGGCAGAAGGAAACTTACATTAAATTAACATTCCCCCAAACAACTTAAAATCAATGGATGTGTTTTCCTGCAAAGAAATCCATAATTACCTTGGCTTCTGCACAGCAGAAAATAACAGAGTATCATAGACAGTTTTTTGAGTTGACTATAGTTCAGATCAAGGTCCACATATGCTATAAATCTTTGTAATGGCAAGTAACTATCAGGGACCTACCTACCGAGCCATTTAGCAATTTAAGTGGTCCACACCAGAGCATCCAAATAGATTGGAACAAGTGTTTATTTCTCATGGAGTACCCTGAAATAACCAGTAGACAAAACTAAGGCAAAAGCTTAGATGTTTAAGCCTGCGTGTGTGGAATAAGGATGCCAGATAAAACACATGGGACCCAGTTTACCTTTGAATTTTAGAGAAGTGATGGACTTCTTTTAATGTAAATATGTCCCAAACATTGTATAGGACATATTTATACTAAAAAAAAAACACATTTGTTATTTATCTGAAATTCAAATTTAGCTAGGTAGGTGTACTCTGTTTTTATTTTTTATTTGCTATTTCTGTCAATCCCACCTAAGAAGATATTTCAAACTTTAATTTTCGAAAGCCTGTTATTAAACACGAAATAGTTGGATATATATCTATATGTATATTTAAGCTATGCAAGATATGGGCTTCCCTAGTCAATCTAAATTTGAGCAAAGCAGAATTATTCTCTATCTGCAACTAGACAATTGTTCTCAGAAGATGTGTAGGTCCCAGAACAACATTTTATTTCTTTGGGTTCTTGATAAACACATTATTGTTATCAATACAAGTTTTTGCTTCAAATACTAGTTCTACAATTTTTTGCATTAATTGGATAAACTCTCTAAGCCTCAGTTTCTTTATAGAATGAAAGCAAAACTCTAAGTCTCAGTAAGCTGTTGCATAAACTATTCAGTGAGACCATATAAATAAAACAGTGATTATTAATGGTTAAGCTATCAATTCTCTGGATGCCAGGACTTACTCTGTCTTGTTCATACTGATGCTATAGCACCAGCACCAACCATATTACCTAAGACATAATAGGAGCTCACATACTTTATAAAATAGTATTTCTATAAATACTATAAAATTATAGTAGCTCAATACCTAATAAGCCAGTTTTCCTGCAAGAAATACCTTGGCTTCTGAACAGCAGAAAATCACAGAGTATCATAGACAGTTTTTTGAGTTGACTATAGTTCAGATCAAGGTCCACATATGCTATAAATCTTTGTAATGGCAAGTAACTATCAGGGACCTACCTACCGAGCCATTTAGCAATTTAAGTGGTCCACACCAGAGCATCCAAATAGATTGGAACAAGTGTTTATTTCTCATGGAGTACCCTGAAATAACCAGTAGACAAAACTAAGGCAAAAGCTTAGATGTTTAAGCCTGCGTGTGTGGAATAAGGATGCCAGATAAAACACATGGGACCCAGTTTACCTTTGAATTTTAGAGAAGTGATGGACTTCTTTTAATGTAAATATGTCCCAAACATTGTATAGGACATATTTATACTAAAAAAAAAACACATTTGTTATTTATCTGAAATTCAAATTTAGCTAGGTAGGTGTACTCTGTTTTTATTTTTTATTTGCTATTTCTGTCAATCCCACCTAAGAAGATATTTCAAACTTTAATTTTCGAAAGCCTGTTATTAAACACGAAATAGTTGGATATATATCTATATGTATATTTAAGCTATGCAAGATATGGGCTTCCCTAGTCAATCTAAATTTGAGCAAAGCAGAATTATTCTCTATCTGCAACTAGACAATTGTTCTCAGAAGATGTGTAGGTCCCAGAACAACATTTTATTTCTTTGGGTTCTTGATAAACACATTATTGTTATCAATACAAGTTTTTGCTTCAAATACTAGTTCTACAATTTTTTGCATTAATTGGATAAACTCTCTAAGCCTCAGTTTCTTTATAGAATGAAAGCAAAACTCTAAGTCTCAGTAAGCTGTTGCATAAACTATTCAGTGAGACCATATAAATAAAACAGTGATTATTAATGGTTAAGCTATCAATTCTCTGGATGCCAGGACTTACTCTGTCTTGTTCATACTGATGCTATAGCACCAGCACCAACCATATTACCTAAGACATAATAGGAGCTCACATACTTTATAAAATAGTATTTCTATAAATACTATAAAAATTATAGTAGCTCACTAGAGTACCTAATAAAGCCAGAACTTCAATATTTTAAAAGAAGCAATTGATGTTTGTGAGTTTCTGAAAGTTTTGGGTTTGGGGCAGTGTGGAAGCAATTTTTAAAACAGATACATTTTATTTTAAGAAAATTACCACTAAGGCTCTTGAGTTACCCCACTAAGTACCAATCCAGTGGATTAAGGGAATGTGAGGTCATCTTAAACTTGAATGTAGATGCTGCATATTGAGTTGTTTTGTGTTTGCTCACAAGCAAAAGTTGTATTTTTTTTTTTTTTTGCATTATAGTTTTGAAAAATCAGAGCAATTATTACAAAAAACATAGATTTTGATGAAATTGTAGACATGTCTTATATGGTGTTGTTTAAAATTAGTGTAACATTCAGGAAATATTCTGTTAACTATTATTACTGTCCTAGCTAGATTCTTGATCACACTCCATGAGTAGAGAAGGGTTGTGACTTTTTTGAAGGAAAGGATATTCCACCCTATGATTTTTCAGATGGTAGATGAGAAATTTTTAATGGGGGATAGGAACCTCCATTCTGTAAGATTAAGAGTTGCAAGCTCAAACTTGGAGACATGGAGATGTCCAAAACCCAAACACCGCAGAGGCTAAAGAGGGTGGAGGCTAATCAGGTAACCGCTGTGGAAAAGCTGCTTGGGATCTTAAGTGAGTTTAATTCCTATAATTCCATGCAGCCATGAAATTAAAAGACACTTTTGCTCCTTGGAAGAAAAACTATGACAAACCTGGATAGCATATTGAAAGCAGAAAGCAGAGACATCACTTTGCCAAAAAAGGCATTGTATGGTCAAAACTATGTTGTTGTGTGTGTGTTTTTTGTTTTGTTTTGTTTTGTTTTTTATTTATTGACTTTCATTCATCTTTATTCTTTGGCCTGTGTGAGCCTCCTTTTGCATTGGCCTCTCTCATTGCAGAGCACTGGTTCTGGGCGCATGCACTCCAGAGGACTGGCTGGTAATTGGACACATCGGTCCATCTGCTCCACAGCTCGTGAGATCCTCCCAGACCAGGCATTGAACTGGTGCCCTTGCACTTGCAAGGTGGACTCTCTACCCAGTGGACCACCAGGGAAGCCCAAAGCTATGTTTTTCCAATAGTTACGTACAGATGTGAGAGTAAGACCATAAAGAAGGCTGAGCACTGAAGAACTGATAATTTCAAATTGTGGTGCTGGAGAAGACTCTTGAGAGTCCCTTGGACAGCAAGGAGATCAAACCAGTCAATCCTAAAGGCGTCAATCCTGAAAATTTGATACATTTTATTTTAAGAAAATTACCACTAAGGCTCTTGAGTTTTTTTTTTTCCCTTATGAGTTGTTTTGTGTTTGCTCACAAGCAAAAGTTGTATTTTTTTTTGCATTATAGTTTTGAAAAATCAGAGCAATTATTACAAAAAACATAGATTTTGATGAAATTGTAGACATGTCTTATATGGTGTTGTTTAAAATTAGTGTAACATTCAGGAAATATTCTGTTAACTATTATTACTGTCCTAGCTAGATTCTTGATCACACTCCATGAGTAGAGAAGGGTTGTGACTTTTTTGAAGGAAAGGATATTCCACCCTATGATTTTTCAGATGGTAGATGAGAAATTTTTAATGGGGGATAGGAACCTCCATTCTGTAAGATTAAGAGTTGCAAGCTCAAACTTGGAGACATGGAGATGTCCAAAACCCAAACACCGCAGAGGCTAAAGAGGGTGGAGGCTAATCAGGTAACCGCTGTGGAAAAGCTGCTTGGGATCTTAAGTGAGTTTAATTCCTATAATTCCATGCAGCCATGAAATTAAAAGACACTTTTGCTCCTTGGAAGAAAAACTATGACAAACCTGGATAGCATATTGAAAGCAGAAAGCAGAGACATCACTTTGCCAAAAAAGGCATTGTATGGTCAAAACTATGTTGTTGTGTGTGTGTTTTTTGTTTTGTTTTGTTTTGTTTTTTATTTATTGACTTTCATTCATCTTTATTCTTTGGCCTGTGTGAGCCTCCTTTTGCAGTGGCCTCTCTCATTGCAGAGCACTGGTTCTGGGCGCATGCACTCCAGAGGACTGGCTGGTAATTGGACACATCGGTCCATCTGCTCCACAGCTCGTGAGATCCTCCCAGACCAGGCATTGAACTGGTGCCCTTGCACTTGCAAGGTGGACTCTCTACCCAGTGGACCACCAGGGAAGCCCAAAGCTATGTTTTTCCAATAGTTACGTACAGATGTGAGAGTAAGACCATAAAGAAGGCTGAGCACTGAAGAACTGATAATTTCAAATTGTGGTGCTGGAGAAGACTCTTGAGAGTCCCTTGGACAGCAAGGAGATCAAACCAGTCAATCCTAAAGGACGTCAATCCTGAATATTCATTGCAAGGAAGGACTGATGCTGATACTGAAGCTTCAGTTCTTTGGCCACCTAATGGGAAGAGCTGATTCACTGGAAAAGACCCTGGTGCTGGGAAAGATTGAGGGCAGGAGAAGAGGGTGATAGCATCACCAACTCAAGTGACGTGAGTTTGAGAAAACTCCAGAACATAGTGCAGGGCCAGGGAGCCTAGTACGCTGCAGTCTGTGGGATCACAAAGAATCAGTCAGGACTTAGCAACAACAACAATTCCTATAAAAGTCAGGAATTATCCATGTGAGACATTGAAACTTGTACTTCTATTGTTCCTTTAATATGCGATGAAATTTTGCAAAACCCTGCAGAAATGAACTAAATATGTTTGGAAATTTAACCAAGAGCTTTGTGCCCCAGCTTGTAGAAAACTGGACTGATGAGTAAGATCACAGAATCGGATTATGAGATGATGTGATATGATCTGCAAGGCTCTGGAACAAAGGTCAGCAGCCCAGATGTCAGGCCCAGCTGAAAAGAGACCACCAGGATGGGTTTGTAGAACATGTAAGAATTCCTCAGTGATTCCTGATTCCCAGAAATCACTTGGAAAGAGGACTACATTACAGAAAAGGACTTCCTGAAATTGATTTGCATATTAGAAGAACCATAACCTTATTTTGCATTACAAGCTGGTAAGATCGAGGATCACATTGACTGTATTACATTCATCTTGGAGCCAGAAAACTTAGAGCAGAAAGTATTGCTTAATTATAATACTAATCTCACCAGGAATTCCTAAAATCATTATACACGACCAGAAAGGGAAATCCAGCTACAACACCTTCTCTCCTCTTCAATGGTTTGTGATCTTTCTTTTCATGTTTATTATTATACCGACATTTTGCATGTTTACTAAT
Source organism: Tragulus kanchil (assembly GCA_022376925.1). Lineage (NCBI taxonomy): Eukaryota > Metazoa > Chordata > Mammalia > Artiodactyla > Tragulidae > Tragulus > Tragulus kanchil. The sequence continues at coordinate 156,230,422 of JAIOJX010000025.1, read as the reverse complement.
GGAATCTGACATGATTGTAAGATGTAGATCTGCCTAGGCATGTGCAGTGAACCAGAGGACAGTCTTCCAGGAGTCTTCTCAGATGAGTGACTAGGAAGACTCCTGAGGAAGATGGAGTCACTCACAAGCTTGGCCCCCAAATCAAACTACAGCATTGAAGGGGAAGGTGACTCTGGGTATAATCTTTTTGTCATTTGTGTTAGTCATTGACTCTGCCTCCCTGGATGAATGCCTAGGTTGTCTGGGGAGAGAAGTGGAAGTAAATTAGAAAAAAGAGGTATTTTATTGAAACTTGTGCACAGGGAGAAGCAACATTGCTTTAGTTTTCCTAAGGAAAAAAAAAGTTAGATGCTAGGTCCCTACCTTGTACCTTCAAAGATTTCCAAACACTCACCATAGCATCAACTAGGAGACTATGGTACTTTGTGGAAGATGGCTTTGGAATCTTGTGACAGAAACTAGTGGGTGATGGAGGAATAACTGTGGAAGGCAGCAACAGGAGTGCCTGGCAGGCACAGAAACACACAGAGGAAGCAACAGGGAAGTGGAGAAATTCTTAGTGTGAGAAGTGGCAGGGCTCTCTTCCTGATTAAACTTTAGTCAGCCTCTTCTGTGTCCTCTGGGCCTCAGCTTTGGCATGTGTCCTTGTAGGTCAGTTGCAGAAGCTTGTTAAGTGAGTTTTAAATGAACCCTCACTCTCAAAATCTAATGTGTGAGCAAATTCTTCGTCTCCCATCTTTGGCGTCTGATCACTCTGGCCTACCTTCATCAATAATCTTGTCAAGATGGTTTAAACAAAGAATCCCTCCTTGTTCATCCCTGATGTTTCCTCTTAGTAATTTTTCATCCACTGACCCCAATTCTGGCCCTCAGTTATGTCCCTTCTTGTCCATGTTGTGTTTGAACCTCAGCCCGGTTCTCTACCAAGGTCTCCGTTTCCCCACTGCGATCATTCCAGAGTGAGAGCTGCTTTCCCTGCTTTGACTTTCGTCTGGCCCCTGTTTTCTTTATGAGGAGCGATACTTAGTCGATCTGGCATTGAGTGGACCTGAGCAGCACCTTGCACAAGGGGTGAGGGTACCCAGAAGTGCTGACAGTAGTAGCAGGGGCAAAGCTGTGTCTAGAGTGTGTGATGGCACAGATGGCTGCCTGCTTGGTGAGCACATCTGAGCCTTCCTAGAGGGGTTCCCGGGCGATGATTAGTTAATTCTTATCACTAGGAAGACTCCAAACTCACAAGCTTGGCCCCAAACTACAGCATTGAAGGGGAAGGTGACTCTGGGTATAATCTTTTTGTCATTTGTGTTAGTCATTGACTCTGCCTCCCTGGATGAATGCCTAGGTTGTCTGGGGAGAGAAGTGGAAGTAAATTAGAAAAAAGAGGTATTTTATTGAAACTTGTGCACAGGGAGAAGCAACATTGCTTTAGTTTTCCTAAGGAAAAAAAAAGTTAGATGCTAGGTCCCTACCTTGTACCTTCAAAGATTTCCAAACACTCACCATAGCATCAACTAGGAGACTATGGTACTTTGTGGAAGATGGCTTTGGAATCTTGTGACAGAAACTAGTGGGTGATGGAGGAATAACTGTGGAAGGCAGCAACAGGAGTGCCTGGCAGGCACAGAAACACACAGAGGAAGCAACAGGGAAGTGGAGAAATTCTTAGTGTGAGAAGTGGCAGGGCTCTCTTCCTGATTAAACTTTAGTCAGCCTCTTCTGTGTCCTCTGGGCCTCAGCTTTGGCATGTGTCCTTGTAGGTCAGTTGCAGAAGCTTGTTAAGTGAGTTTTAAATGAACCCTCACTCTCAAAATCTAATGTGTGAGCAAATTCTTCGTCTCCCATCTTTGGCGTCTGATCACTCTGGCCTACCTTCATCAATAATCTTGTCAAGATGGTTTAAACAAAGAATCCCTCCTTGTTCATCCCTGATGTTTCCTCTTAGTAATTTTTCATCCACTGACCCCAATTCTGGCCCTCAGTTATGTCCCTTCTTGTCCATGTTGTGTTTGAACCTCAGCCCGGTTCTCTACCAAGGTCTCCGTTTCCCCACTGCGATCATTCCAGAGTGAGAGCTGCTTTCCCTGCTTTGACTTTCGTCTGGCCCCTGTTTTCTTTATGAGGAGCGATACTTAGTCGATCTGGCATTGAGTGGACCTGAGCAGCACCTTGCACAAGGGGTGAGGGTACCCAGAAGTGCTGACAGTAGTAGCAGGGGCAAAGCTGTGTCTAGAGTGTGTGATGGCACAGATGGCTGCCTGCTTGGTGAGCACATCTGAGCCTTCCCCTGAAGAGTCTCCGAATACGGGCAAGGAATCTCTCCCAGGAAAAAGTCAAAGAGATAGAGATTATAGTTAATTCTTATCATACACAATGCATTCCTTATAAATAAAATAGTGTGTCATTTTATATATTCATATCCTTTCAGTCAATAAAAACTGAGGCGTTACCTCAGAAAAGCGACTTCACCTTGTAAAAGGCAGAATTGTGACATAAATCCAAGTATTCTGACATATTTTCAATGTTTCTTCTACTACAATACAGCTACCCCTCATTTAAGGTATTTCCTATACGGATTTTCACTCTCTTGTACTTTAAAAGATTAGATAGTGTATGAGTTAATAGTTTTGCTATGTCAGGTAGAATATATTTTATGCCTTTCTGTAATTCATTTATTAACATATAAAATTGAATTTATTCATTAATATGTGTTGAATTTTATTCATTGAAATGATGTTTCCACCATCTTTATTTGAAGAGAAATACACTAAATTTAAAATTAGGATATATATTCCAAAATCTGGCAAGGAGTAAGAAGATAACATTGTTTAAAAAGGATAAACATGACTGGGGATTCTGAAGAAGCACTGAAGAGTTCTATCATTGTTTTTTAAAGCTACTCTTGAAAAAGATATTCAAACAAGATGGCGACATGGGGCTGCACAGGGGCTGAATTACAGGATTTGTCAGTTAGTCCAGGAAAACTAGAGCAGGCATCAGATGCAATCCACAAGCAAAGAGGCAGCCAAAGCCAAGCACTGGAACCTTGCCAGAGGCTGAGCAGGGTGGATGCCGGAGGAGCAGCCAAGAAAACAAGCCAAGAATTACTAAGTAGAGAAAGCAGCAGAGGTAACAGGAGACAGGAACACAGGAAGTGGGTCTTAGGGCTATCTCCATCGCTTCTGGACAGTGTCTCTTTAGGATGATAATGCCTCCCTTCCTGCTCCAGGCAGGAGCTCACTACGTAGTGTCTTCAAGGTAATTTTCTACACCCGATACCACATGACCCTTATCTAATCCTCTACCCCTTATAATAAAGTATTTTTGTGTGGAAATTGAGGAACATGGGCTTCTTAATTATCTGGATTGCCATTATGTCTTTCTGGTCCATTTCTTACACTTGGGTTCATCCATGTCTCCTAGCCACCGCCTTGGCACTAAAGAGTGCCCGACAGAGCCTGGAAAATATGTTCATGCTGTCTATTGCTTTCCTTATAAATAAAATAGTGTGTCATTTTATATATTCATATCCTTTCAGTCAATAAAAACTGAGGCGTTACCTCAGAAAAGCGACTTCACCTTGTAAAAGGCAGAATTGTGACATAAATCCAAGTATTCTGACATATTTTCAATGTTTCTTCTACTACAATACAGCTACCCCTCATTTAAGGTATTTCCTATACGGATTTTCACTCTCTTGTACTTTAAAAGATTAGATAGTGTATGAGTTAATAGTTTTGCTATGTCAGGTAGAATATATTTTATGCCTTTCTGTAATTCATTTATTAACATATAAAATTGAATTTATTCATTAATATGTGTTGAATTTTATTCATTGAAATGATGTTTCCACCATCTTTATTTGAAGAGAAATACACTAAATTTAAAATTAGGATATATATTCCAAAATCTGGCAAGGAGTAAGAAGATAACATTGTTTAAAAAGGATAAACATGACTGGGGATTCTGAAGAAGCACTGAAGAGTTCTATCATTGTTTTTTAAAGCTACTCTTGAAAAAGATATTCAAACAAGATGGCGACATGGGGCTGCACAGGGGCTGAATTACAGGATTTGTCAGTTAGTCCAGGAAAACTAGAGCAGGCATCAGATGCAATCCACAAGCAAAGAGGCAGCCAAAGCCAAGCACTGGAACCTTGCCAGAGGCTGAGCAGGGTGGATGCCGGAGGAGCAGCCAAGAAAACAAGCCAAGAATTACTAAGTAGAGAAAGCAGCAGAGGTAACAGGAGACAGGAACACAGGAAGTGGGTCTTAGGGCTATCTCCATCGCTTCTGGACAGTGTCTCTTTAGGATGATAATGCCTCCCTTCCTGCTCCAGGCAGGAGCTCACTACGTAGTGTCTTCAAGGTAATTTTCTACACCCGATACCACATGACCCTTATCTAATCCTCTACCCCTTATAATAAAGTATTTTTGTGTGGAAATTGAGGAACATGGGCTTCTTAATTATCTGGATTGCCATTATGTCTTTCTGGTCCATTTCTTACACTTGGGTTCATCCATGTCTCCTAGCCACCGCCTTGGCACTAAAGAGTGCCCGACAGAGCCTGGAAAATATGTTCATGTTTCTAGTCTATTGTTTTGGAAGTAAGAGAAGTGGTATTCCAGATGCAGTGTGGAGACAAAGAACCTGAGGGACAGTGTGTTTGTCTCAAACTCAAAGTCATAGAGAGAAGTCCTTGGTATCAAAATCTTAGAATTCAGGAAGTGTTATGGAGATTAATGTAACTTTTAAATACCCAAGTAAATGGATAGGTCATCAGGATTACTGCAAATGGTTCAGTACTCTAAAGGGTCATGTGGTATCTTAATACATATGAGTATCATCCTTGCAGTAGAAAGTGTATGGTCTTGACTTGTGATTTGGAAATTTGTGAGAAATACCTCCTCCTTTTTCTTTGACTCAGACCTATTTTGTTGTTGTTGTTCAGTCACTAAGTCCTGTCTGACTCTTTGCAACCCCATGGACTGTATTCCTCCAGGCTCTTCTGTCCATGGGATTTTTCAGGCAAGAATACTCAAGTGGGTTCCTTCTTTAGGGGATCTTCCTGACCCAGGAATCAAACTGCATTTTCCACACTGGAAGATGGATTCTTTACTGCTAAGCTACTGGGAAACCCCTAGAGCCATTTTGTTTGACCCTAAAATGGATGATGCTCAGGATAACAATTTTCACAAGCAATATATTTTAGGCAACTAAACTTTTAGTCTTTATATACTTTGTCAAAAACCAGACTCTCTAAACTCCAGAAAGGGGGGAGAGAGTGGAAGGCAATGCAATATAAATGGCAGAAATGGATGTCCACTATTCTGGGAATGTGGAAGGGATGTTGGAGCCACTGTCATCTTCAAACCAGTGACTAGGCATAGAAGTTGTGGAGGGAACTGCAGAAAAAGATCTCTACCAGAGAGCATGCCTTGGTCAGCCTTTTGCTGATCCCTTTGCTGGATTGTATTTCTCAAGTTGCTGTGAAGGCATGCTATTGCTTTGAACTTGCTTTCTTAAAATCTTTACAATGTTAGCCAAGTAAGCCATGGGATCTTAAATCACTCTTACTACAATTTTGGTCCCTAAAACCTTCTTAAAGGGAAGAACGTAGACCCGAAAAAACTTAAAAATACTTGCATAAGAATAAGAGAATTTAATAGAAAACAGGAAGCAGAATAAAACAAAACAGAGGAAAGAACAAGAGGAGTCCAATCATTCTATACAGAAAAAATGTTTGAATTTAATTTTTTGTATAATTTGAACCTGTTGGAAGGAAAGCATCAAATGGGTTGCATAGTGTTCAGGCAAGAACATTTTTCACTATATCCACTGGTCTGCTCAGAGTTCTGCTTCTCAGTTATTTATGACATTTTCTGCACCAACAAATCTGTGTGATATGGTCCAAAATAGAAATGCCCAGTGACTGTAGCCTAGGTGTTCTTGGTGGAGCCATAATTTTCAACACTATGCTATAATTCCACAGGGAGGAAGAAGCATGATAGGGATAAAGTTGATTCATGCAACCCCTTAGGTGTAGACCCAACATATACATTTTTCTATTTGTCCCCTTTTTTGGGACAGCAGCCGACTGTTTTTTGGATAACAGCAGAAGACAAGTGTACCTTAATTTGAGGATATTGTGGCAGGTACAGCCTAGGGTGACCCCCACTGATCCATACCTTTTCCTTGAGTGTGAGTGGGATCTGTGGTCCCCTTCTAACCAATAGAATATGGCAGAGTTGAAGGGATTTTTCGCATACACATCCTTAATCAGTTGATGGTTAGCTAGTAAAAAGAGTGAGTATCCTAGGTTGGCCTGAATTAATGAGGAGAACCTTTAAAAACCAAAGCCTAGGCTTTCTCTGAAGGCAGAAACTGTAAGCAGCAGACATTCTCTTTTTGTCCCTGTTTCAGGTCTTCAGGAAGCAAACTGGGATGCTTTCTCCAGCCTCAAGGAAACAAATCCTACCAACAACCTGACAGAGCCTGGATGCTGCTCAGCTCCTGGTAGAGCCTACAGGTTAGGATGATTGCAGCTTTGTGAAGCCCTAAGCAGAGGCCTCATCTTAAGGTATGGCCAGACTTTTGACCTACAGAAGTAGTGACCTAATACATGAATATTGAGTTAAGTGTCGAGTGTGTGGAGATTTGATATTCAGCAAGAAAAAACTAATATAGACAGTGAGTCTTCTCAAAGGGGAAAATGAGCAGAGGCCCACAGTTCAGGATTACCTGACCTTGGATTGAGGAACTCCAGATATTTTTTTCTTGAAAGGGTAGCCATGTTGAACGTGGTGAAGGGCAGAGGGCATGGTTCTGGTCAGCAGTAAAGCCCATCGAAACAGCCCCCTAGAGTCCACTCCTCTTCTGTCACATTTGTTCATTTATATTGTTTTTCTTACACCTGTATGTGAAAATATACTGCAGTTGTCTTTTTTTTGCCTAAATTACATTACTTAACATAATAGAACAGCAACAAGCATACTAAGAAATGACTCATCAGTTTCTATTTTATCAATTTTACTTATGTGAAATACCTCCCTTGTATGGACATGATAGCATAAATTTCTTTTCTATCTATTAGTAGGATGAATTTTATTAATGAATTTCCTAACATTGAAATAACCATTTGATCTTGAAGTACTGTTGGATTCTGTTTGCTAATATTTTATTTAACCTTTTACATTCACATTTAGAAGTGAGATTGACCTGTAGTTTTGTGTGTGTGTGTTGTCTCTGTGTGTGTGTTACAACAATGTAAACTCAAGTAATGAAAAGATTTGAGATGTGATTCTCTATCAGGGGCTTCCCAGGAGGCACAAGTGGTAAAGAACCTACCTGCCAATGCCATATAGAATATGGCAAAGAATATGGCAGAGTTGAAGGGATTTTTCGCATACACATCCTTAATCAGTTGATGGTTAGCTAGTAAAAAGAGTGAGTATCCTAGGTTGGCCTGAATTAATGAGGAGAACCTTTAAAAACCAAAGCCTAGGCTTTCTCTGAAGGCAGAAACTGTAAGCAGCAGACATTCTCTTTTGTCCCTGTTTCAGGTCTTCAGGAAGCAAACTGGGATGCTTTCTCCAGCCTCAAGGAAACAAATCCTACCAACAACCTGACAGAGCCTGGATGCTGCTCAGCTCCTGGTAGAGCCTACAGGTTAGGATGATTGCAGCTTTGTGAAGCCCTAAGCAGAGGCCTCATCTTAAGGTATGGCCAGACTTTTGACCTACAGAAGTAGTGACCTAATACATGAATATTGAGTTAAGTGTCGAGTGTGTGGAGATTTGATATTCAGCAAGAAAAAACTAATATAGACAGTGAGTCTTCTCAAAGGGGAAAATGAGCAGAGGCCCACAGTTCAGGATTACCTGACCTTGGATTGAGGAACTCCAGATATTTTTTTCTTGAAAGGGTAGCCATGTTGAACGTGGTGAAGGGCAGAGGGCATGGTTCTGGTCAGCAGTAAAGCCCATCGAAACAGCCCCCTAGAGTCCACTCCTCTTCTGTCACATTTGTTCATTTATATTGTTTTTCTTACACCTGTATGTGAAAATATACTGCAGTTGTCTTTTTTTTGCCTAAATTACATTACTTAACATAATAGAACAGCAACAAGCATACTAAGAAATGACTCATCAGTTTCTATTTTATCAATTTTACTTATGTGAAATACCTCCCTTGTATGGACATGATAGCATAAATTTCTTTTCTATCTATTAGTAGGATGAATTTTATTAATGAATTTCCTAACATTGAAATAACCATTTGATCTTGAAGTACTGTTGGATTCTGTTTGCTAATATTTTATTTAACCTTTTACATTCACATTTAGAAGTGAGATTGACCTGTAGTTTTGTGTGTGTGTGTTGTCTCTGTGTGTGTGTTACAACAATGTAAACTCAAGTAATGAAAAGATTTGAGATGTGATTCTCTATCAGGGGCTTCCCAGGAGGCACAAGTGGTAAAGAACCTACCTGCCAATGCAGGAGACATGAGATGCCGGTTTGATCCCTGGGTCAGGAAGATCCCCTGGAGGAGGGCATAGCAACCCACTCCAGTATTCTTGCCTGGAGAACCCCATGGACAGAGAAGCCTGGTGGAGCTACAGTCCATAGGGTCGCAAAGAGTCTGACACAACTGAAGCGGCTGAGCATGCACACACACACTTCATCAATGCCCTGACATAGTTTAAATCATTAAGGTTACTTGGTCTTCACAATTTTGTAGAATTCTTTCATATCTATTTTGCCAGAAGTTTTACTTTTCTTTCAATTTGAAGAATTCATTAACAAACCACTCAGTACATGCAAATAAACAATTTCAATATTTAATAGAGGATTAATTAACTTAATTTCAGAATACAATTATTAAAGGAAAAGAGAGGGCTTCCCTGGTGGTCCAGTGGTTAAAGAATCTGCCTTGCAGTGCAAGGGGCACTGGTTCAGTCCCTGACCTGGGACGATTCCACGTGCCATGGAGTGGTTGGACCGGTGTGTCCAATTACGAGCTAGTGCTCTGGAGTGTATGTGCCCGGAGCTGGTGCTCTGCAACGAGAGAGGCCACTGCAATGGGAGGCCCACACATGCCAAAGAATAAAAGATGAATGAAAATAAATATAAATGAAAAGAGGCATGATGGGAAAAAGAAAAAAAGAAAAGAGAGAAACAATAGGGAAGAGTAACAGCACACACACCACTAAATTGGCTTGACCAACATCCAGACCTAAACAGCAGTGAGAAGTCTTGGTTAACAGCAATCTGGAGTCCCAATTCAGAAAGGGTGCAGGGCATTCAATCCACAGGTAACACTTCAGATTGCAGTTTGGGGGGCTTCCGTTTATAATCCCAGGCCACTGATATCATCATCAGTTTGTGCACAAAAATGCAGCTCTGGTTTTACTTTAACATTTTTACAATGCTGTTTGTTTTATCTTGTGAATCATAGGATTTCACTAACCCTGGGTGCAGTTGGCCGGGTCCCCAGGGGCTCAAGAATTCCAAGACTCACTCCCTTTCTAAAGTGCTACCTGACTAACTGTGCTTGTGGGTAGGCTGAAATCCAGGCAGTGCCCGAACAGGTCAGAAACAAGTTCAGAGGCCTGCTCTCCTGCTTTTGAAGCCTGAAAAGGACTTCCCCAATTTGAGTTTCCCTAACAGTCAGCCTCAGGATTGTTTAGGCTGAAGAACATAGGAATAAGGCAAAATAGCACAAATAGTCTTATTAATTCTATAGGTCAAATAACAGTGCCAAACAAGCAAGATAATCAAAGAAATAAGCAAGAGGTTTAAACAATGCCAAAACCAATTTCTGAATGGTAGGAGATGTAGTAAAGAAAAAAGTCCCACCATGAATGAGAAGTATATTTTTGTACATTAACTCCTATACCCATTAACATATCAGCTACAACAGCAGTAACAACAAAATGTTCTATCAAGGTATGATTACGTTTTTCTATGAAATTTTGTAATACTGTGTTCCTTGCAAAATCCTACACAGGGGTTCTAAGGAAAAGCTAATATTAGGAACAAAGTAGGAAATAGCATTTGAGTGGATAACACCTGAGTGTTCATGCGTAGCTAAATAATGGGAGGTCCCCTTCCAATATAAATGATCAACATTTGTTAAGCTTCCAGAAAAATGGGTTCCTAAGTGATATGTAGAAGTAGTTTCTATATCAGTGGTTAAAACATGTACAAATTGACAGGCTATTTTAAAACGTGTACAATTTAGGGAAGAGAGTCCATTCACAACAGTTGGTGGAATTGTCTAATAAGCAGGGATCCCCAGAGGCAAGCAGTTGGTCCATATAGCAATCGCTTAGTAGCCTTGTCATAGTCTATCAGTAAGTGGGAATTAAAGTAACACATGAAATTGGAACATAATACTTGTGTTCAAGTATTGAGTTATACATTTACCAGTGCTTTGTAATCTAGCAGACAGATTAATTTAGTCTGTAGAAAGTCAAAGTTAAGAAAGGACAGGCCTCTTTTGCCAGTGAAGTTATCCTGAGTTTGAATCCAGCTCATGTTTCTCCAGCTCAAGAATTCCAAGACTCACTCCCTTTCTAAAGTGCTACCTGACTAACTGTGCTTGTGGGTAGGCTGAAATCCAGGCAGTGCCCGAACAGGTCAGAAACAAGTTCAGAGGCCTGCTCTCCTGCTTTTGAAGCCTGAAAAGGACTTCCCCAATTTGAGTTTCCCTAACAGTCAGCCTCAGGATTGTTTAGGCTGAAGAACATAGGAATAAGGCAAAATAGCACAAATAGTCTTATTAATTCTATAGGTCAAATAACAGTGCCAAACAAGCAAGATAATCAAAGAAATAAGCAAGAGGTTTAAACAATGCCAAAACCAATTTCTGAATGGTAGGAGATGTAGTAAAGAAAAAAGTGCCACCATGAATGAGATGTTTTTGTACATTAACTCCTATACCCATTAACTTGTCAGCTGTAATAGTAATAACAATGGAATGTTCTATCAAAGTATGATTATGTTTTTCTATGAAATTTTGTAATACTGTGTTCCTTGCAAAATCCTACACAGGGGTTCTAAGGAAAAGCTAATATTAGGAACAAAGTAGGAAATAGCATTTGAGTGGATAACACCTGAGTGTTCATGCGTAGCTAAATAATGGGAGGTCCCCTTCCAATATAAATGATCAACATTTGTTAAGCTTCCAGAAAAATGGGTTCCTAAGTGATATGTAGAAGTAGTTTCTATATCAGTGGTTAAAACATGTACAAATTGACAGGCTATTTTAAAACGTGTACAATTTAGGGAAGAGAGTCCATTCACAACAGTTGGTGGAATTGTCTAATAAGCAGGGATCCCCAGAGGCAAGCAGTTGGTCCATATAGCAATCGCTTAGTAGCCTTGTCATAGTCTATCAGTAAGTGGGAATTAAAGTAACACATGAAATTGGAACATAATACTTGTGTTCAAGTATTGAGTTATACATTTACCAGTGCTTTGTAATCTAGCAGACAGATTAATTTAGTCTGTAGAAAGTCAAAGTTAAGAAAGGACAGGCCTCTTTTGCTGGACAGGTGAAGTTATCCTGAGTTTGAATCCAGCTCATGTTTCTCCAGCTGAAGATTTTCCAATGGCTTTCTTCATAACTTTCTTTTAATTATAGCATATCCTTGAAGATTAATGTGTGAATGACATCCACATTACAGTCAGGCTTCCACGAATAATCTACTCATGAGAATAACAGTGGTTAATGACACATATTTTCATGTTTTCTGTCCAGGGATCATCACTAATGAGGTATTAGTCCTCCCCTGCAAAATCACATCAGCAGGTATTAGAGGACCATTAGGCCCCTTTAACTAGACTTTTGCTACAGTTGCATCTATTTCATTTGTGGACCCAAACTCTCCTCCACTTCTTAACTGTTAATAAGGTGGGAGGTTTTACTTTTTGTGTTTTGCCCATTATACATGGAACATCAGCAATTGTGCAATTTGATCATGTTTATTAATAAAGACATCATACTTTCTTTCATTCTGTAGAATTACTCAAAGTTCTCCTTGGTAGTCTGAGTCTATAATTCCCTCAAAGACATAGATACCTTTTAACACTAAACTAAAGTGTTCTTTGATTAATCCAATGTGTTCAGGAGGCATTTTGAGTCCAATACCAGTTGAAATAGTACATATCAATCTTTGGTTAAATCTGTTCAAACATAAAGTACAGATCCAGTCTGGCCACCTCAGGAGTAGCTTGAAAAGTAGCTAATGCTCCTGGACTGATTTCCCATTACTCAGTTGTTTCAATATGAAACTCTGTTTACTGAATCTTTAAGTTTGGAATAGTCATTCTCATTAAAGGAGGTCCTTTTTTAAGCAGTGATTAAATGTCAATGTATTATATACATGATGTCAGAGAAGATTTACAAGATAATATGATTTTAAACAAATGCAGAAACATATGTTTATCAGATATCTGCTACTGCAATAAAACTGCATGATAAAGGACTACAAAATCTCAGTAGTACATGGTGTTAAATATTTATTAACTCCTGAGTCTCATTAGTCTGGGCTTAATTAACCAGCCTGGCTCACTTATGTGTCCGTGCGTGTGTGTGCTTGTGCTCAGTCATGTCCACTCTTTGTGGCCCCATGGACTGCAGCACGCCAGACTTCCTCATCCTTCACTATGTCCCTCAGTTTACTCACACTCATGTCCATTGAGTTGATGATGGCATTCAACCATCTCATCATCTTCTGTTGCCCTCTTCTCCTCCTGCCTTCAATCTTTCCCAGCATCAGGGTCATTTCCAAAGAGGTGACTCTTCACAACAAGTGCCAAAAATATTGGAGCTTCAGTTTCAGCATCAGTTTTCCAATGAGGTATCAGGGTTTATTTAGTCAGGCTTCCAGATAATCTACTCATGAGAATAACAGTGGTTAATGACACATATTTTCATGTTTTCTGTCCAGGGATCATCACTAATGAGGTATTAGTCCTCCCCTGCAAAATCACATCAGCAGGTATTAGAGGACCATTAGGCCCCTTTAACTAGACTTTTGCTACAGTTGCATCTATTTCATTTGTGGACCCAAACTCTCCTCCACTTCTTAACTGTTAATAAGGTGGGAGGTTTTACTTTTTGTGTTTTGCCCATTATACATGGAACATCAGCAATTGTGCAATTTGATCATGTTTATTAATAAAGACATCATACTTTCTTTCATTCTGTAGAATTACTCAAAGTTCTCCTTGGTAGTCTGAGTCTATAATTCCCTCAAAGACATAGATACCTTTTAACACTAAACTAAAGTGTTCTTTGATTAATCCAATGTGTTCAGGAGGCATTTTGAGTCCAATACCAGTTGAAATAGTACATATCAATCTTTGGTTAAATCTGTTCAAACATAAAGTACAGATCCAGTCTGGCCACCTCAGGAGTAGCTTGAAAAGTAGCTAATGCTCCTGGACTGATTTCCCATTACTCAGTTGTTTCAATATGAAACTCTGTTTACTGAATCTTTAAGTTTGGAATAGTCATTCTCATTAAAGGAGGTCCTTTTTTTTTAAGCAGTGATTAAATGTCAATGTATTATATACATGATGTCAGAGAAGATTTACAAGATAATATGATTTTAAACAAATGCAGAAACATATGTTTATCAGATATCTGCTACTGCAATAAAACTGCATGATAAAGGACTACAAAATCTCAGTAGTACATGGTGTTAAATATTTATTAACTCCTGAGTCTCATTAGTCTGGGCTTAATTAACCAGCCTGGCTCACTTATGTGTCCGTGCGTGTGTGTGCTTGTGCTCAGTCATGTCCACTCTTTGTGGCCCCATGGACTGCAGCACGCCAGACTTCCTCATCCTTCACTATGTCCCTCAGTTTACTCACACTCATGTCCATTGAGTTGATGATGGCATTCAACCATCTCATCATCTTCTGTTGCCCTCTTCTCCTCCTGCCTTCAATCTTTCCCAGCATCAGGGTCATTTCCAAAGAGGTGACTCTTCACAACAAGTGCCAAAAATATTGGAGCTTCAGTTTCAGCATCAGTTTTCCAATGAGTATTCAGGGTTTATTTCCTTTAGGGCTATCTGGTTTGATCTCCTTATAGTCCAAGGGATTCTCAAGCATCTTCTCCAGTACCACAGATAGAAAGCATCAGTTCTTCAGTGTTCAGCCTTCTTTATGGTCCAGCTCTCACATCTGTACATGACTACTGGAAAAAACCATAGCTTTGATTATGCAAGCTTTTGTTGCAAAATGATATCTGCTTGTCAATACTCTATCTGTGTTTGTTTTTGCTTTTCTTCCAAGGAGCAAACGTCTTTTAATTTCATGGCTACAGTCAGCATCTACAGTGATTTTGGAGCCCAAGAAACTAAATAAAATCTGTCACTGTTTCCATTGTTTGCCCAGCTTTTCTTAATATCTTCTGCTTCTGTTAGGTCCATACCGTTTCTGTCCTTCATTGTACCTATCTTTGCATGAAATGTTCCTTTGGCATTCCTAATTTTCTTATAGAAATCTCTAATCTTTCTCATTCTATTGTTTTCCTCAATTTCTTTGCATTGTTCACTTAAGAAGTCTTTCTTTTCTCTCCTTGCTATTCTCTGAAACTCTGCATTCAGTTGGGTATATCTTTCCTTTTATCCTTTGCCTTTCATATCTCTTCTTTTCTCAGCTATTTGTAAGGCCTCCTGAGACAACCATTTTGCCTTTTTGCATTTCTTTTTCTTGGATATGGTTTAATCACTACCTGCTGTACAATGCTACAAACTTCCGTCCATGGTTCTTCAGGTAATCTATCTATCAGATCTAATCCCTTGAATCCATTTGTAACTTCCACTGTATAATCATATGGGATTTGATTTAGGTCATATCTGAATGGCCTGTGGTTTTCCCTGCCTTCTTCAATTTAAGTCTGAACTTTGCAATAAAAAGTTCATGATCTAAGCCACAGTCAGCTCCAGGTCTTGTTTTTGCTGACTCTGTAAGTTTCTCCATCTTTGGCTGCAAAGAATATAATCAGTCTTATTTTGGTATTGACCGTCTGGTGATGTCCATTGTATTGTTGATGTCTCTTGTGTGAAGAGGGTGTTTTCTATGACCAGTCAGTGAGTCATAGGATCCTTAAACCCTGAGTGTGTTTGGCTAGGCCTCCAGGAGCTCAAGAATTCCAAGACCCACTCACTCCCTTCCTTATCTAAAGTGCTACCTGACTAGCTGTTTGCAGGTAGGCACAGAATCCAGGCAGTGGCCAGACAAGTCAGAAGTAAGGTGAGTAAGTCTTGCTTTCCTGCTTCTGAAGCCTGACAAGACTTCCTCCGCATTAATTTCCCTCACAGCACCTAACATGGGGGTTTTCCAGATGGCTCAGTAGTAAAGAATCTGCCTGCCAATGCAGGAGACTCAAGAGATGCAGGCTTGATCCCTAAATTGGGAAGGTCCTCTGGAGGAGGAAATGGCAACCTATTCCAGTATTTTTCCCTGGAAAATTCCATGGACAGAGGAGCCTAGCTGACTACAGTCCACGGGGGGTGACGAAGGGTCGGACACAACTTAGCAGCTGAGCACTCAAGCACAATACAACCTAACAAGTTAGCACCAACTAATGGCTTAAAACCAGGAATATTTGTTATTTCACAGTTTCTGTAGGTCAGAATTCAGGATAGCTGAACTGGATCCCCTGTTTAGGGTCTCTTAAATGTATTATCAAGGCAACTGGGCTGCATTCCTTTCTGGGGACAATCTTATGTAATGAAATCTAGTCAAGAGAATAAATATCCCATCACCTTTGCAATATTCTTTCGTTGATGCTAAAAAAGAAATCAGTCAAGTCTTCTCGAGACAGCATTTTGCCTTTTTGCATTTCTTTTTCTTGGATATGGTTTAATCACTACCTGCTGTACAATGCTACAAACTTCCGTCCATGGTTCTTCAGGTAATCTATCTATCAGATCTAATCCCTTGAATCCATTTGTAACTTCCACTGTATAATCATATGGGATTTGATTTAGGTCATATCTGAATGGCCTGTGGTTTTCCCTGCCTTCTTCAATTTAAGTCTGAACTTTGCAATAAAAAGTTCATGATCTAAGCCACAGTCAGCTCCAGGTCTTGTTTTTGCTGACTCTGTAAGTTTCTCCATCTTTGGCTGCAAAGAATATAATCAGTCTTATTTTGGTATTGACCGTCTGGTGATGTCCATTGTATTGTTGATGTCTCTTGTGTGAAGAGGGTGTTTTCTATGACCAGTCAGTGAGTCATAGGATCCTTAAACCCTGAGTGTGTTTGGCTAGGCCTCCAGGAGCTCAAGAATTCCAAGACCCACTCACTCCCTTCCTTATCTAAAGTGCTACCTGACTAGCTGTTTGCAGGTAGGCACAGAATCCAGGCAGTGGCCAGACAAGTCAGAAGTAAGGTGAGTAAGTCTTGCTTTCCTGCTTCTGAAGCCTGACAAGACTTCCTCCGCATTAATTTCCCTCACAGCACCTAACATGGGGGTTTTCCAGATGGCTCAGTAGTAAAGAATCTGCCTGCCAATGCAGGAGACTCAAGAGATGCAGGCTTGATCCCTAAATTGGGAAGGTCCTCTGGAGGAGGAAATGGCAACCTATTCCAGTATTTTTCCCTGGAAAATTCCATGGACAGAGGAGCCTAGCTGACTACAGTCCACGGGGGGTGACGAAGGGTCGGACACAACTTAGCAGCTGAGCACTCAAGCACAATACAACCTAACAAGTTAGCACCAACTAATGGCTTAAAACCAGGAATATTTGTTATTTCACAGTTTCTGTAGGTCAGAATTCAGGATAGCTGAACTGGATCCCCTGTTTAGGGTCTCTTAAATGTATTATCAAGGCAACTGGGCTGCATTCCTTTCTGGGGACAATCTTATGTAATGAAATCTAGTCAAGAGAATAAATATCCCATCACCTTTGCAATATTCTGTTGGCTAGACACAGGTCATAGATTCAGCCTAAACAAAAGGGGAGGAAATGATACATCAACAAATATGTAGCACATTAGGGGTCATGTTTTAGGATGTGTCAATCATATTCTTTTATGACTTTTCTCTCTAGCTGATCTTCAGAGCCTTTATTTCCCCTTGGTGTTCTGCAGCTTCACTATGATTACTTAGTTATGGGTCTGGTTTAATTTTTTATGTGAGTTTTACCATTATGCTTCTGATAAATGAATTTATGTTTTTCAGTAATTGTATAAAATTCCCAGGCTTTGTCTTTTCACATGTTGTCAGGGGGCTTCTATCAATCTGAAACCAGATAAATTTAATTCTTATGTTTGAATTTTCCATGAACACATGGAATAATGTAAATTTGAATCCTAGATATGCATGTAAGGGACAAGGTATGTGAAATTCTTAAATCTCAGAAGAGAGCATATTATTATTATTTTTTGCATCCAGAGTTCCAGAGACAAATAAATTTCATCTTAGTTCCTTGACCTGTTATGCCAATTTTTCTCAGTCAGTGTTTTTGTAGAATAAATAACTGGTTTGGTTGTACTAGCTTTCTGTGGAGGTTTCAGTTCAGTTACCCTATTTGGAGTAGATGTTAGGTTCTGTCTACTGTCCCTCCATATGCAGTCATTGGGTCCCAATGACATATGTTCCTGATGTTGTCATTTATTCCAAGCTAGCCCTGTTTTCAGTGTTTTCTTGCTATCTTGGTTTTAGCTTATGATTCATTTGTTTTTATGGTTGTTTGCTTGGTTTTGTTTTGTTTGGTCTTTGATGATTTTCTTTCTTACTCTCTGGTGATTCAGAAATTTATTTAATTCATTGTTTACCTTGTATCAGCACTCAAGCACAATACAACCTAACAAGTTAGCACCAACTAATGGCTTAAAACCAGGAATATTTGTTATTTCACAGTTTCTGTAGGTCAGAATTCAGGATAGCTGAACTGGATCCCCTGTTTAGGGTCTCTTAAATGTATTATCAAGGCAACTGGGCTGCATTCCTTTCTGGGGACAATCTTATGTAATGAAATCTAGTCAAGAGAATAAATATCCCATCACCTTTGCAATATTCTGTTGGCTAGACACAGGTCATAGATTCAGCCTAAACAAAAGGGGAGGAAATGATACATCAACAAATATGTAGCACATTAGGGGTCATGTTTTAGGATGTGTCAATCATATTCTTTTATGACTTTTCTCTCTAGCTGATCTTCAGAGCCTTTATTTCCCCTTGGTGTTCTGCAGCTTCACTATGATTACTTAGTTATGGGTCTGGTTTAATTTTTTATGTGAGTTTTACCATTATGCTTCTGATAAATGAATTTATGTTTTTCAGTAATTGTATAAAATTCCCAGGCTTTGTCTTTTCACATGTTGTCAGGGGGCTTCTATCAATCTGAAACCAGATAAATTTAATTCTTATGTTTGAATTTTCCATGAACACATGGAATAATGTAAATTTGAATCCTAGATATGCATGTAAGGGACAAGGTATGTGAAATTCTTAAATCTCAGAAGAGAGCATATTATTATTATTTTTTGCATCCAGAGTTCCAGAGACAAATAAATTTCATCTTAGTTCCTTGACCTGTTATGCCAATTTTTCTCAGTCAGTGTTTTTGTAGAATAAATAACTGGTTTGGTTGTACTAGCTTTCTGTGGAGGTTTCAGTTCAGTTACCCTATTTGGAGTAGATGTTAGGTTCTGTCTACTGTCCCTCCATATGCAGTCATTGGGTCCCAATGACATATGTTCCTGATGTTGTCATTTATTCCAAGCTAGCCCTGTTTTCAGTGTTTTCTTGCTATCTTGGTTTTAGCTTATGATTCATTTGTTTTTATGGTTGTTTGCTTGGTTTTGTTTTGTTTGGTCTTTGATGATTTTGTTTTTCTTTTACTCTCTGGTGATTCAGAAATTTATTTAATTCTGTATTTATCATTGTTTACCTTGTATCTTCATGTTTTACATGGAGGGGATATTTTAGGACATAGCCATATTGTTGATGTGGAAGTAAACACTTTTAGACTGTCTTTAATCATCACTTTTTATCTAGCTTTGGTTTGCCACTAAAAATTAAGTAGAACATGTCTCTCTATCCACATGAATAATCATCTTGGTTTTCTAAGCTTTTCCCTCAGCTGCCCTATATCTTTCATGTTCCAGTAAGTTTATCACATGACAAAGAACTTTCATTGTTCATTTCTTCAAAGAGGGTTAACATCTTTTACCAATACTTTTCATGATGAATCCTTTGGTGTGGAGGCAGGGATAAATTGGAAACTGGCTTGCTACAATCAGTAGTTAAAACGTTTTATTGGAAACAACCTAAAATATTTTCTTATAATTTTTAACAAAGATTTAAGTTTATTCTGTGTTTATAACATCCAATCTCTACCTTATAAATCTGAAAATCGAATAACTCTTTTTACCAACTGTCAGGAAAACTTTGTTATATCTTGAGTTATGATGGGAATTGGTTTGTAAAGAACCTTTTATCTTTGATCTTTTCCCATCTTCTACACTACAGACCTGCTTCTACCTTCACAATTAAAATCTGAAAAGATATACATACTTTAGTGTACATAAAATTGGTGTGCTTGATAAATTGTTTATTCTCTGCCTACGTATCCATTCTGCTTCTATAAGGTGAATGAGACTATACTTTTTGCATTTTAAATAAGCAACTCAGGTGAATCTAATACTCAAGGAATAAGGATTGTAATCTAAGCAACCCAACCCTGTAGTATATTGATTCAACAAATCATTCTAAAATCCCTTTCTTCTCTTTTATGTGTATCTGTCATAGTGCATTCAACTTTAGGAGGCATCAGAAGACCAGCAACATACTAAATTAAACTGGATTTAAAATAATAATTTACCTACATGCTGATCAGTTCCAGACCTAGATGAATTTATGTTCCTGACTTGACTATTTTAATTTTATTATGTTCTTAATATTGAAGTTATAAATTATAATTTTGACATTTAAATATCTCCTTTCTGTACAACTCCACTTTTTTTTTTTCAATTCACTATAAGTAGTTCTTTTTCTTTTCTCTTTTTGCAGTCATACTGTTGAGATTATAGGCATCAGCATTTCCAATTGAGTTTCCTTCTAGTCATGCTAATTAAATTTTTATTTCAACTTTCTTTAATTATCCAATGATTTGTTTTATCCATTTATTCCAATAATATCTCACATATGTGTAAGTGTCCAAATTTTACATAAAATGCAACTAATGAACATAATTTATAAAATTTAGTTATAGACTTCTTTTGTAATCAGATTTATCTACCTTTACTTTAACATAATTTTATCAGTTTACTAACATACTCTTGTATTTTCTTGAATTCATATCCATCATTTATCTGGTGGTAAACTAAAAGGATCATAATCTGATTTTCAGAAAAAATTTGACCTTTTTCTATAAAGTAAGTTACTATAAGAGTGGTATAGAATATACATTGAATAATATCTCAAAGTAAGTTATATCTGGCCACTGTCAGGAGAATAATAAAACATCTTACACATTTATGAAGGAGTTCATTCTCTAAAAGGAAATAGATTAACAGCACATGGAATCATTCATATCTCAGGCCTTTATTGTTCAAAATTAAGCCTAGGGTGATGATTTGCTAGAAAAGCTCAGCAGACACTGAGATAATCAGAGTGGCCAGAGATATTAAATCTAGTGGCTTAAAATGTTATCCTACTATAGAAGGGATGAGGCTGACACAGAAAAAAACTAAACATGAACAAGTTAAATGTTAAAGTTTTCTAACAATGTTAAAGTTTTCTAACAAATTTACCTCATGGTGTAAAGGAAAAATACAGCTACCTAGGAGCTCTCCTGAGCCTGTCTTCTGCTCTCTCCAGTGGCCACAGCTAGGTATCTTGGAGATTTCACTGCAGTGCTTAGGCATTTGGGGCCAGAGCTCACCTTCTGAGAGACGTGGCAATATGGTAACCAGGAGAGATTAGAGGACAATAGCCTCAGACTAGCCTTGACACAGCTGCAGCCATAGTTTAATTGAAAAGGGGGAAAAAAATACATACATACATATATATATATATATATATATATATATATATATATATATATGATCTAGTGGACTTTAAGCCTTGCTTTTTTTCTTCATTCAAAATTTTATTTCATCATATTTAATAAATTTATAGTTCAACAGACTTTTGTACCAGAAATGATCATTCTCATAGCTTGTGTGGCTTTGTCATAAAATCATACAACAGATATTTATTCACTTGGATCAAGGAAGTTAAATGTAGCATGTCAGCTGTAGGAATTACTTAAAATACATACATAAATACTTATCTAATCCAGGAATGACAAATTCAAAACCACTGTTCTATGCCTTTTTTTCTACCTTCGTGGACACCCTTTATGTTTAGTATTAGAAAAGTTATTGGACAATGAAATCTCTTCGGTCTTCCACTGTCATGTATTTGCTTTATTGCTCTCTGCCAGGGATCAGGAAAGTCATGATTCATCATAACAGTAGCAAATGTATTATGGAAGCCTTTTGTGGAGGAGACGCTCTTAACACCTTAAGTCTTCAGGATTTCTCTGCAGTTCTGTTTTGGATGAGTTCAATGAAACTCATTGGTCCTGTTCCTGGATCTCTCTGAAGAACATTGGCCAGAATATCTGTGGATATGTTGAAATCAGTTTACCACAATTGAAAGCTACTTTTTAAGAAAATATGCTCTTTAGATATATTACTATGCATAAGAGCTCAACTTTGAATATTAACTCTTTAAGTTTAATAGTTTGCTTATTTTATACTTTTCATGTTCTAAAGTATACTACTTACCTATTTATACCTCAATTCCTAGGTTGAAATTCAGAGAGTATTTCTTTAACAAATTGGTTTATTTATTTAATTTTTGGCCACATTCTGAGGCATGAGGGAATTGGAAGTTGGACTGTTAACCACGAAGTATTTTAATGATAATGTGCTTTTTCACACTATATATATCCTTCTAAGAAAAGTAGATGCCATAGAAAGCAAGTGCCTGCATCATTAGCATCAGTGGCAGAGAATGGTGAGTAAAATTTAGATTAGTTTCCCCCCAAATCTGAAGAAACCACCTGCAATGTAGGAGGCCTTTGTAGATTCCTGAGTAGGGAAGATATCCTGGAGAAGGAAATGGCAACCCACTCCAGTATTCTTGCCTGGGAAATCCCTCGGACAGAGGAGTGTGGTGAGCTACAGTCCATGGCATAATATTTAATAAATTTATAGTTCAACAGACTTTTGTACCAGAAATGATCATTCTCATAGCTTGTGTGGCTTTGTCATAAAATCATACAACAGATATTTATTCACTTGGATCAAGGAAGTTAAATGTAGCATGTCAGCTGTAGGAATTACTTAAAATACATACATAAATACTTATCTAATCCAGGAATGACAAATTCAAAACCACTGTTCTATGCCTTTTTTTCTACCTTCGTGGACACCCTTTATGTTTAGTATTAGAAAAGTTATTGGACAATGAAATCTCTTCGGTCTTCCACTGTCATGTATTTGCTTTATTGCTCTCTGCCAGGGATCAGGAAAGTCATGATTCATCATAACAGTAGCAAATGTATTATGGAAGCCTTTTGTGGAGGAGACGCTCTTAACACCTTAAGTCTTCAGGATTTCTCTGCAGTTCTGTTTTGGATGAGTTCAATGAAACTCATTGGTCCTGTTCCCTGGATCTCTCTGAAGAACATTGGCCAGAATATCTGTGGATATGTTGAAATCAGTTTACCACAATTGAAAGCTACTTTTTAAGAAAATATGCTCTTTAGATATATTACTATGCATAAGAGCTCAACTTTGAATATTAACTCTTTAAGTTTAATAGTTTGCTTATTTTATACTTTTCATGTTCTAAAGTATACTACTTACCTATTTATACCTCAATTCCTAGGTTGAAATTCAGAGAGTATTTCTTTAACAAATTGGTTTATTTATTTAATTTTTGGCCACATTCTGAGGCATGAGGGAATTGGAAGTTGGACTGTTAACCACGAAGTATTTTAATGATAATGTGCTTTTTCACACTATATATATCCTTCTAAGAAAAGTAGATGCCATAGAAAGCAAGTGCCTGCATCATTAGCATCAGTGGCAGAGAATGGTGAGTAAAATTTAGATTAGTTTCCCCCCAAATCTGAAGAAACCACCTGCAATGTAGGAGGCCTTTGTAGATTCCTGAGTAGGGAAGATATCCTGGAGAAGGAAATGGCAACCCACTCCAGTATTCTTGCCTGGGAAATCCCTCGGACAGAGGAGTGTGGTGAGCTACAGTCCATGGGGTCACAATGAGATGGACATGATTGAGCATCTGAGCATAATCATTATCTCAAAAATGTAAAGCTTTTAAGTGGAATAAAATACTAGAAAGGAGGTGAGTGAAGCCCTGGTATTGCTCCATGCCATGCCCCATCAACTCTGCCTAGTGTTTTTAAAGTACTAGAAGTACTCTTTGCTTGTTCCTCTGAGAGCTTCCCTGGGTAGAGCAGCAGTAAGGAAAATGGGTCACAACGTAGAGTTTGTTTTACAAGTATTGTACATTTTTTCCTCATATACTAAGCTATATTTCATTAGATTCTTCAGAAAAATCAGTCAACCTGCAAAGAAGAATTTCTCATATCTCAGACTCTGACCCAGAGTTGTGTATATATGGAGAATCAGCATGACTGTTGAATAAAGTATCAGTTTTGTTAGTAATGGATTAACAGTAACAATAAAAATATAATGATAATAAGAACAGTTGATATTTGTTTACCGCTTCCTATGGCATGCCATGCAGTTTACATTTATTAGCTTATTCATTCCCACAGTAACCCAATAAGATATATATTTCTAAAATTCTATTTTTTTATTTACTTATTTATTTGAGTTTTCTGGGTCTTTGTTGTTGCGTGAGTTTTCTGTAGTTTCAGCGAGTGGGTGCTACTCTCTGTTGCAGTGCTTGGGCTTCTCATTGTGATGGCTTCTTTCGTTATAGAGCACAGGTTCTACAGCATATGGATTTCAGTAGTTGTGGCAAATGGGCTCAACAGTTGTGGCTTCTCAGCTCTAGAGCACAGGCCCAATTGTTATGGCGTGTGGGCTTATTTGCTCTGCGGCATGGGAGGTCTTCCTGGATTGGGGATCAAAATGAGTCTCTTGCATTGGCAGGTGGATTCGTTACAAGTGTGCCACCAGGGAAGACCCCAACAAAATATTTTAATCAATGTTGTATCCATATTTAAGGAAGGCTTAACTATAAAATTTACATTTTACTATAAAGCTTGTTTGTTAACAACTAATAATATTCATGGTGTTCCAGGGTTGAGTAGTTATTCCAAGTATAAAGGCATAAGCAGACTAAATAATAGAGCACTACTGAAAAATAGAACTCCGATGCTTTAATACCCCTCATTTTCAGACAAAGTCTGAAAAAATATGTTTAACTCACAACAGACTTAGAAGAACTAAATTCAGATTTGTCATAGATTTCAAACAGCCAAAATGTATCAGTTCAAATTCTTTCCCTCTGTTCTTTGTCTCTCTCTGCGTCTCTTTTTGTCTCTTTCTCTCAGTATCTCTATCAGCCTTTCTCTCTCCCTATTTTTCAATCTTTCCTTGATATATATATATATATATATATCCCTGAATGTATTACTTAATGGGTCTGAGCTTCAATTTCCACCTCTATAAAAGCAAATATAATAATGTACTTCCAAGTATGTTTTAAGAGTTGAGTTTGATAATACAAGTAAAGTATTACCCAGCGTGTCTCTTACATAATACATTATTTTCCATTTCCTCCATTCAATCTCCTCATGATAAAGTATTGATATTAAGAAATCTCGCACTCTATAAATGTTAATCTTAAAAAATTCAAATGGGCCTCAAATGGCAATTTTTGTATAAGATACTCATTGTCAGGGAACCAGAGCAATTTCAGAATAGACACTGTAGGTTATGAAAGAACTAGGAGACATTGAATAATATTTCAATATATTAAAATAAGTGATACATATATAAATAGCGTGGCAGTGAGATGGCATTATATAAAATTATATTGACATAGCGAGGTGCTGAATTATATATGGCCAATAAGAAAGCTAGATAGTGTGCAAAGTGCTAGTTGTTCTGCAGGGATTAAAAGAAATTTAAGGAAATAAAGACCATTGAGGCCTGAGGCTTTTAGAGAAAATGGCCCATTGGCATTTGCTCGGGCATGGGAGGTCTTCCTGGATTGGGGATCAAAATGAGTCTCTTGCATTGGCAGGTGGATTCGTTACAAGTGTGCCACCAGGGAAGACCCCAACAAAATATTTTAATCAATGTTGTATCCATATTTAAGGAAGGCTTAACTATAAAATTTACATTTTACTATAAAGCTTGTTTGTTAACAACTAATAATATTCATGGTGTTCCAGGGTTGAGTAGTTATTCCAAGTATAAAGGCATAAGCAGACTAAATAATAGAGCACTACTGAAAAATAGAACTCCGATGCTTTAATACCCCTCATTTTCAGACAAAGTCTGAAAAAATATGTTTAACTCACAACAGACTTAGAAGAACTAAATTCAGATTTGTCATAGATTTCAAACAGCCAAAATGTATCAGTTCAAATTCTTTCCCTCTGTTCTTTGTCTCTCTCTGCGTCTCTTTTTGTCTCTTTCTCTCAGTATCTCTATCAGCCTTTCTCTCTCCCTATTTTTCAATCTTTCCTTGATATATATATATATATATATATCCCTGAATGTATTACTTAATGGGTCTGAGCTTCAATTTCCACCTCTATAAAAGCAAATATAATAATGTACTTCCAAGTATGTTTTAAGAGTTGAGTTTGATAATACAAGTAAAGTATTACCCAGCGTGTCTCTTACATAATACATTATTTTCCATTTCCTCCATTCAATCTCCTCATGATAAAGTATTGATATTAAGAAATCTCGCACTCTATAAATGTTAATCTTAAAAAAAATTCAAATGGGCCTCAAATGGCAATTTTTGTATAAGATACTCATTGTCAGGGAACCAGAGCAATTTCAGAATAGACACTGTAGGTTATGAAAGAACTAGGAGACATTGAATAATATTTCAATATATTAAAATAAGTGATACATATATAAATAGCGTGGCAGTGAGATGGCATTATATAAAATTATATTGACATAGCGAGGTGCTGAATTATATATGGCCAATAAGAAAGCTAGATAGTGTGCAAAGTGCTAGTTGTTCTGCAGGGATTAAAAAAAGAAATTTAAGGAAATAAAGACCATTGAGGCCTGAGGCTTTTAGAGAAAGTCTTGAGCAGACCCTGGAAGAATAGGTGTCCTATGAATACATGGGCAAGAGAGGGGGGAATTCTAGACAAGGAAGCACTTGAATTAAGGTACAAAAATAGGAGTAGCTCTGTGTGTGTGTGTGTGTGTGTGTGTGTGTGTGTGTGAGCGAGCACATGTGTGTGTGAATGCGTGTGGGCTGGGGCTGTCAGCCCTTCTGGACACAAAGCTCTTATTCGTCAGCAGTAAGAAATAAGGTTGGATGGGTTTACTGAGGTAGGATTATGCATTCCAGAAATCCAAGCCAAAGAGCAGTGTTTCATCACTGGTTTGACATGAAGGTTCTCAACAATTCCAGTTAGCAATGTTGACTGGGCATATATCCCCAATTTGTGAATGTGAATACTGGGCTATTTTTCCTACTTATTTGTGTATTTTCCCCAATTTTCAATGTATTTGATGAGCATTGATTTTGTTTCTATTAAATGTAAAGTATATTTATTCATTCTTCCTCACCAGGCACCAAGTTGGTGATAATAGGAAGAAACTGAATTAACTTCAAAATATTTATTGAGTGCCTAGTATGTGTCACACTCTACGTTAAGCCCCGAGGAGACAGCAGTGAACGAGAAATACAATCTGTATCCATAGAGTTTACCCTCCAATGGCAAACACAGATATTAGATATGAGTGCACGGAGTTTCAAGAAAACAAGCATCTAGAGTGTTATCACCTAGTGGATATTAAAAATACACTTGTAAGAGTTGAGTTTGATAATACAAGTAAAGTATTACCCAGCGTGTCTCTTACATAATACATTATTTTCCATTTCCTCCATTCAATCTCCTCATGATAAAGTATTGATATTAAGAAATCTCGCACTCTATAAATGTTAATCTTAAAAAATTCAAATGGGCCTCAAATGGCAATTTTTGTATAAGATACTCATTGTCAGGGAACCAGAGCAATTTCAGAATAGACACTGTAGGTTATGAAAGAACTAGGAGACATTGAATAATATTTCAATATATTAAAATAAGTGATACATATATAAATAGCGTGGCAGTGAGATGGCATTATATAAAATTATATTGACATAGCGAGGTGCTGAATTATATATGGCCAATAAGAAAGCTAGATAGTGTGCAAAGTGCTAGTTGTTCTGCAGGGATTAAAAAAAGAAATTTAAGGAAATAAAGACCATTGAGGCCTGAGGCTTTTAGAGAAAGTCTTGAGCAGACCCTGGAAGAATAGGTGTCCTATGAATACATGGGCAAGAGAGGGGGGAATTCTAGACAAGGAAGCACTTGAATTAAGGTACAAAAATAGGAGTAGCTCTGTGTGTGTGTGTGTGTGTGTGTGTGTGTGTGTGTGAGCGAGCACATGTGTGTGTGAATGCGTGTGGGCTGGGGCTGTCAGCCCTTCTGGACACAAAGCTCTTATTCGTCAGCAGTAAGAAATAAGGTTGGATGGGTTTACTGAGGTAGGATTATGCATTCCAGAAATCCAAGCCAAAGAGCAGTGTTTCATCACTGGTTTGACATGAAGGTTCTCAACAATTCCAGTTAGCAATGTTGACTGGGCATATATCCCCAATTTGTGAATGTGAATACTGGGCTATTTTTCCTACTTATTTGTGTATTTTCCCCAATTTTCAATGTATTTGATGAGCATTGATTTTGTTTCTATTAAATGTAAAGTATATTTATTCATTCTTCCTCACCAGGCACCAAGTTGGTGATAATAGGAAGAAACTGAATTAACTTCAAAATATTTATTGAGTGCCTAGTATGTGTCACACTCTACGTTAAGCCCCGAGGAGACAGCAGTGAACGAGAAATACAATCTGTATCCATAGAGTTTACCCTCCAATGGCAAACACAGATATTAGATATGAGTGCACGGAGTTTCAAGAAAACAAGCATCTAGAGTGTTATCACCTAGTGGATATTCACCAAGGAGAGGAGGACCTACACTTTTTCATAATGGAGTTATAAAGGAGTTGAACGCATCTTTTCGTTGTCTCTTCATTTACTTAAAGGAGGTTAGGTACTCAGAGGGATGGTAGGCCCATAAAAGTTTCTTTGTGTCTTACTAACTGCCTGCGAAATGCTTTTGAGAAGAGGCAAACTTAACCAAGAAAGCCATACAGCTCTTCAGGGGTTATTGGGAACTACGGTAAAGACATTTAAGACAGTCATTAATAGTGAGCTGGAATTCCCTTTTATTTCTGATCCTACCTCAACTGGGCTCAGCCATTATTTGAGGGGATGGTTGTTTCTAGAGACACTGCAGCTCGCCTGTGTTATTAGATTAAACTCCTAGAGCAGGGGTCCCCAACTTCCTGGCAGTCTAACGCCTGGTGATCTGCGGTGGAGCTGGTGATCTGAGGTGGAGCCAATGTAACAATACTAAAAATAAAGTCACAAAAAGTGTAATGCACTTGAATCATCCCAAAACCATCTCTCCTCCTCCCCTCCCCAAGTCAGTGGATAAATTGTCTTCCACAAAACCAGTCCCTGGTGCCAAAAAGTTGGGGTTGAGGGTCCCTGTCCTCAAGAATAGCCATGTGGACTTTGCTGGTGAAGGCAGCTCAGTGCCCGAAGACCCACATGTTCACATTTAGGGTTCTGGAGCCACCGTGGTCCGGGGTGTGCTGGGGTCCAACCCCAATACCAGTGTCAGGCTCAAATGTGAATACTGGGCTATTTTTCCTACTTATTTGTGTATTTTCCCCAATTTTCAATGTATTTGATGAGCATTGATTTTGTTTCTATTAAATGTAAAGTATATTTATTCATTCTTCCTCACCAGGCACCAAGTTGGTGATAATAGGAAGAAACTGAATTAACTTCAAAATATTTATTGAGTGCCTAGTATGTGTCACACTCTACGTTAAGCCCCGAGGAGACAGCAGTGAACGAGAAATACAATCTGTATCCATAGAGTTTACCCTCCAATGGCAAACACAGATATTAGATATGAGTGCACGGAGTTTCAAGAAAACAAGCATCTAGAGTGTTATCACCTAGTGGATATTCACCAAGGAGAGGAGGACCTACACTTTTTCATAATGGAGTTATAAAGGAGTTGAACGCATCTTTTCGTTGTCTCTTCATTTACTTAAAGGAGGTTAGGTACTCAGAGGGATGGTAGGCCCATAAAAGTTTCTTTGTGTCTTACTAACTGCCTGCGAAATGCTTTTGAGAAGAGGCAAACTTAACCAAGAAAGCCATACAGCTCTTCAGGGGTTATTGGGAACTACGGTAAAGACATTTAAGACAGTCATTAATAGTGAGCTGGAATTCCCTTTTATTTCTGATCCTACCTCAACTGGGCTCAGCCATTATTTGAGGGGATGGTTGTTTCTAGAGACACTGCAGCTCGCCTGTGTTATTAGATTAAACTCCTAGAGCAGGGGTCCCCAACTTCCTGGCAGTCTAACGCCTGGTGATCTGCGGTGGAGCTGGTGATCTGAGGTGGAGCCAATGTAACAATACTAAAAATAAAGTCACAAAAAGTGTAATGCACTTGAATCATCCCAAAACCATCTCTCCTCCTCCCCAAGTCAGTGGATAAATTGTCTTCCACAAAACCAGTCCCTGGTGCCAAAAAGTTGGGGTTGAGGGTCCCTGTCCTCAAGAATAGCCATGTGGACTTTGCTGGTGAAGGCAGCTCAGTGCCCGAAGACCCACATGTTCACATTTAGGGTTCTGGAGCCACCGTGGTCCGGGGTGTGCTGGCAGTGCAGAGCCTCTGTGTGACAAGAGCCCTCAGTAGGACTGACTTCCCGCAGCTGTTGCTGTCAGGTTGTTCTTCAGAGGCTGAAGCAGGGGCCACATTTAAACCTTCAGACAGAATTCAGAGATGTGCAGAAGTTTTAAAAAGTTCTCATGCAAAATATTCTGGGCTTCTCTGGTAGTCCAATAGGTAAACAGTCTGCCTTGCAGCTTCGATCCCTGGCCTGGGAGGATCCCACGTGCTGCGGAGCGGCTGGACTGGTGTATCCAATTACCAGCCAGCGCTCTAGAGCACGTGCGCCCAGAGCCCTGGTGCTCTGCAGTGAGAATGGCCACTGCGATGGAAGGACCACACAGGCCAAAAAAGAAAGATGGATGAAAATAAATGATGACTTAGAGGCCAAAAAAAATGTTAAAAAATATACATATTCCTGTTTGGGTCTTATCGATAGGTATTTCGTAAAGACAAATGTCAGGGGAGGGGAGGGTTTTTCTTGGATTTGTCAAACAGGGAAACTCAAACTAATGGGGTTTTACACTTTGCAGTATGTTTATGTGAGCTGTGACTCTGGGAGAGGGTTATGGCATGCGACACTTCCCCAGGGTGGTTCATTATGGGCCCTGGTAACAACCCGATACACCGCTGCTCATGCCTGCTTTAGGAAAGGCTACAATAAATCATAGCCGTCTGATCTTGATTATGGTGACACTTTTATTCCTTGACATCTCTGAGATCCAAATCAGTCTTTCTTCATTTTACACCCCCGACATAGTGCCTTTGGCCTACAGCTGAAACCAGTCCTGGCTTGTCAAAGGAACTGACTGAAGCCAGACAGTGTAAATCCCCCCCTCTAGTCACAAAAAGTGTAATGCACTTGAATCATCCCAAAACCATCTCTCCTCCTCCCCTCCCCAAGTCAGTGGATAAATTGTCTTCCACAAAACCAGTCCCTGGTGCCAAAAAGTTGGGGTTGAGGGTCCCTGTCCTCAAGAATAGCCATGTGGACTTTGCTGGTGAAGGCAGCTCAGTGCCCGAAGACCCACATGTTCACATTTAGGGTTCTGGAGCCACCGTGGCCCGGGGGTGTGCTGGCAGTGCAGAGCCTCTGTGTGACAAGAGCCCTCAGTAGGACTGACTTCCCGCAGCTGTTGCTGTCAGGTTGTTCTTCAGAGGCTGAAGCAGGGGCCACATTTAAACCTTCAGACAGAATTCAGAGATGTGCAGAAGTTTTAAAAAGTTCTCATGCAAAATATTCTGGGCTTCTCTGGTAGTCCAATAGGTAAACAGTCTGCCTTGCAGCTTCGATCCCTGGCCTGGGAGGATCCCACGTGCTGCGGAGCGGCTGGACTGGTGTATCCAATTACCAGCCAGCGCTCTAGAGCACGTGCGCCCAGAGCCCTGGTGCTCTGCAGTGAGAATGGCCACTGCGATGGAAGGACCACACAGGCCAAAAAAGAAAGATGGATGAAAATAAATGATGACTTAGAGGCCAAAAAAAATGTTAAAAAATATACATATTCCTGTTTGGGTCTTATCGATAGGTATTTCGTAAAGACAAATGTCAGGGGAGGGGAGGGTTTTTCTTGGATTTGTCAAACAGGGAAACTCAAACTAATGGGGTTTTACACTTTGCAGTATGTTTATGTGAGCTGTGACTCTGGGAGAGGGTTATGGCATGCGACACTTCCCCAGGGTGGTTCATTATGGGCCCTGGTAACAACCCGATACACCGCTGCTCATGCCTGCTTTAGGAAAGGCTACAATAAATCATAGCCGTCTGATCTTGATTATGGTGACACTTTTATTCCTTGACATCTCTGAGATCCAAATCAGTCTTTCTTCATTTTACACCCCCGACATAGTGCCTTTGGCCTACAGCTGAAACCAGTCCTGGCTTGTCAAAGGAACTGACTGAAGCCAGACGGAGTGTTCTTTATCAAAGGATGCCACACACAAGCTTTTAGAAACTTAGCTCTCAGGAAGTCCTTAAAGACCACATCCAAAACAAATTAAATGCCTCATGCTCTAGCTTCAGTCGTGTATTTCTTGTTCTGACCTCAGTGGAAATTCAAAGCAGCTGATAAATATTATATAATCATTCTCACATATTTGTTTACTGTTAGCAGATCACTGCTTAGCTGTTTCTTTTCCAATGAGGAATTATCCTAGTTCCTTTTAAATCTGTCACATCGAAACAAACATTTGTTTCATTTTTGGCAAATAAACTAACCCATGTCTGGTGGTAAAAACCTGGTAAGAATGTCATTGTTCAGAAACTTTCTATAAAACCTTTTGGAAGAAATTTGCATATGCCTAAAACACTTCCTTAGCTGTATTTAAACTTCAGTTCACTTGTGAAATGGCCACCGATTTCTGCGACTAACGTTACTGTTCTTACTCCTAAATTAGAGTTTCCAGACAAAATACAAATGCCTAATTAAATCTGAATATCAGATAAATAATGAATACTTTAGTATGTCTCATATACTAAAAATTGCTTAGTGTTTATCAAAAATTCAGATTTGGGGCTTCCCCTGGTGGTCCAGTGGGTAAGGACACCGCCTTGCAGTGCAAGGGGCGCCGGTTCGATCCCTGGCCTGGGAAGATCCCACGTGCCATGGAGCAGCTGGACCGATGTGTCCAATTACCGAGCTGGAGCTCTGGCACACATGCGCCCAGAGCCGGCTCTCTGCGACAACAGATGCCACCGCGATGGGAGGCCCACAGGAGCCAAAGAACAAAGACGGATGAAAATAGAGAAAGACCAATAGAAGTGGCCCGCCTGCTCCCCTCCCTCCCCAACCCGACCCCCACCCAAAATAAATAAATAAATCTTTAAAAAAAAAAAATTCAGATTTAACTGGCAATCCTGTATTTTTGTTTGCAGTATTGGGCAGCCCTAAGGAGATACTTTGAAAAGCACACATGGAAGCTGTATTTTCAGTTTAAAATGTCTCATGCCTCTTTTCTGTCTGTATCAGAAGCAAAAAGCATTTCAGAATACTTGAATACCACCTCTTGTTGGCTCTACTGTTGATAATTGACTACTAATGTCAAGTTTGAAAGAGTTTCTTATCTACCACAGTGGAAAGCTTAGGAATCATAAACGCAGCCATGACCGTGTAATCTTAGACAAATTCCTTAATTTCTCTGAATGTCAATTTCCTCAACTGTTAATGGGGATAATAACTACCTTATAGGCCTGTGGCAAAGATGACAATAATGTAATTTTTGTAATGGGCCTGAAACAACGCTAGGGGCTTCATTCTGTAACACCCTACAAGTGTTGGTGCACTGACGAGAGGTGGTAGGTGTAGTCCTAGGCACCAGGAGATACGAGTGAACTCAACAAGAAACAAAGAAGCAAGGGGAGCTTAAATAATGGTGAGAGCTAGGAGTGAACCTAAAACCATGAGATGGGGGCATGTGGCTGAGCGCAGAGGGTGAGGGACGTCTCCAGGGCGGCCCTGTAACACTGAAACTGAGATGAACTCAAACAAGGAGCTGGCCATGCAGAGACCTGTGGGTAGGGCATTCGAGGCTGGAGGAGTTCTGAGTAGAAGGGCAGAGAGAGTTTGCCTTGCTGAAAAGTTGGGGGAGCAGAGAGGTGGGAGTAAGGAACAAAGACCGAGACTGGAGCGTGAATGAGGAGGAGATTTCTAGAATGGTGTTTCTCCAACTATATGTGGGGAAGGGCATTTTTGAAAAGTTTGTAATACTTTTATGAAATACAATAAAAATTATCATGACAATGAAATGAAGAAAGTCACATACAGAATTCCAGTCCATATTTCATAGATGTGGCAGCATAGAAAGCATGTTTCCTTTAGTGATACTAGAACAAGGATAACAGAAATATTAAAGTGGTTACACATTCACCAAAAGTGTGCACACTGGCAATGAATACACTCTGTTCACTTAGCTTTGCCCACCAATCATACATGTGGGTGTGGAATCAAATGCCCTGTGAGTTTCTTAGCCTCACTTTTGCAGGTGGGCCTTGGAACAGGCACCACCATTTGCCAAAGTGGAGACCTGTTCTAGCCAGAGAAAGGCGGAGGTCCAAATGACTGTGGTAAGAAGTCAGAATGTCAGTGCTAGCCAGATGCGAAGTTAATAAGAATATAAAGTCTGCTAATAATGAAGATTTGGCTTTCCAGTCAGCTGCGAAGAAAATGGGAACTTCTTTATCCTGAACTTCCCAGAAGCTTAGGTCTGAGCAGGGTGAGTTCATTATAAAAAATGCCCACATTCTTCTGAGGTTCCTACCATTTCCATGGCACCAGGTGATTCCTCCCTTCAGTGGCATGCTCAAAAAGATCCAAAGGCAGAGACCAGATAAGTCAATTTTAGTCCGACCAGTAGCAAGGCTTGGACAAGTTTCTTAGGATTTCCAGGTCCTAGTTTTGCTAATTTTCATAAACAGGACTAGCCAATTTCTGGTACTTCTGAATTCTAAAATTTTATAAATCTGATTCCAAGTATATCTTTTTTCAACAGCAGGATAAACTTCTGAGAATGACAAGAACTTGCTAAATTAAAATCAGATTAATAAAAATAATTTTGATTGTTTTTAATCAAAACAAAGTGGTTTGAATCAAATTAATCAAAGTAATAACCTGATTTTAGTGGAATTAAACTGCTAGACAATATTTGAATAGATAAAATTTCTAACATTTACAAGATTTGTCTTTGCACTGTATTTGCTATCTTGTTTGGAAAGGGTTTCTAGTATATGCTGGTCAGACCATGTATAGATTCAGAAATCAGTACTCATTCACTTTCTAACTCTTTTATTCTCATTCTAGCACTCTTCACTATGATTCAAGCTTTAAGTTTATCCATTTTTATATAGCTACTCTGTGGTACTGTAGGGAGGTATCAAAAAATAATAAGAACTTTCTCCTAAAATATTTTAAATGTAAATTTTGAAGTGATGAAAATATAAGATATTCTAGAAGCTAGCCCATTATCAGTTACATGTTTATTGAATACTGTTAAATATAAAAACAAATGGTACCCAGCCATGTCCCTAAAAAGATTATGATTTGTTTGGGGAGAAATACTCAATGGGTTGCTGTTTGTTTTTGTTGCTTAGGCACTAAGTATTGTCCGGCTTTTTTCTGCAACTTCACAGACTATAGCCGGAGGCCAGCTTCCTCTGTCTGTGGGATTTTCCAGGCAAGAATACTGGAATGGGTTGTCATTTCCTTCTCCAGGAGATCTTCCTGACTCAGGGATCGAACCCACGTCCCCTGCTTGGCAAGCAGATTCTTTACCACTGAGACACCTGGGAAGACTGAGAAAAGTGCACAGTGCTCTGAGAACCCAAGGACTGTAGTGACTGGCTTCCTCCTTGGAGAGGTAAGACAGGAGGGTTTGGGGATAGTAGGATGGGATCTTGAATAGTCACCAGAAGGAATACTTCTGTCCAGAAGATATGCTTATGCTCAGGTGCAGCAGGGAGAAAGGTGAGTGCAGGAGAAGGCAGGTCATTCTGTGAGGCATTTAGAAGCAACAGACGTGTGCTGCTAGCGTTATAATTTGAAGGTTCTCTATTGTGGTATCAAGTTTGGAAATTATTTTGTAATAAATGAGCATATATTTTAGAGAATTTAAGTCAAGAAATAAGGAACAGAGTCATGGAGAGCCAATAGCCTTTTACCAACATTCTTTCCCTTAATCGTGATCTTTTTTAGCTCATAAAATGAAGGAAGTGAGACTCAGATTAGTTCATTTCCCTAGAGGAACAGAGCTAGTAAGTGGCCGAGCTGGCATTTGAATCTAATGTTTTGACTTCAAAGTTCCGAAAGCCAGCATTTTTACCCTCAGCACCAGGCCCGCAGAAGAGGGGGACGCGTCCCTGGTGGGAAAAGCTCTCATCCGGCTCGGCTCTCAGGCCACCCAACTTCCAAGGCTCCCTTCAAAAGCTTCTTCCCCAGGGCATTTTCTGTGCAAGGGGATGGGAATTTACCTAACTCCAGAATGCGGTGCCCCTCCTTATCGACAATGGCCTCACAGGGTCTGCCTTCGGGCTTTTCATCCCGTTCCGGCAGGTCGGGCAAAGCAGTTCACAGGCAACACTGGACAAACTTAATTAAATTCAAGTGAGTGTTGTTACGAAGCTCTGACAGGCGCAGTTTTGTGCAGCTGAATAATTGAGTTGTGCGGAGGGTTTTTTTTTTTCTTTGCCTTCTTGGTGGTAGGCTTTTTTGGGGGGGTTTGTTTTGTTTTCTTTGGATTTCCAAAGATGACCCTGACACTTTTCATAAAGCTGTTTTCTAGTAGGAACGCCCTCCATCAAAGAGACGCAGTCTGGTTGCCAGGCGACCGTGAGAAAAGAGAACTCCGAAGTGACAATGCCGACCTTTTCTCGGAGTATCCGGGGGTCTGTACTTCTTACACAAAAGTACCTCCCATAGACC
This sequence comes from Tragulus kanchil, assembly GCA_022376925.1. Taxonomy (NCBI): domain Eukaryota; kingdom Metazoa; phylum Chordata; class Mammalia; order Artiodactyla; family Tragulidae; genus Tragulus; species Tragulus kanchil. Next base: position 156,193,979 of record JAIOJX010000025.1, on the reverse strand, counting down.
TCACAGCTAGAACTCCACAGGGTCCCTACCTGAGCCCCAGACTGTTAGCACCACACGGCGTTGCTTGACTAAACTCACAGCGAGGATTGAAAAACAAACTATATCAAATCGGTAGTGAGGAAAAGAAGAGGTCATTTAGAGAGATTCGTTTCAAAAATATCACTTATAATAAGCGCAGATGAAACCAATTAGGGAGTATTTTCTCGATGCAGCCCTCTGCCACGGGGAAGCAGAGAGGCAGCAAAGATCTTGCAGCTGATTTACTTAACGTGTTTGGGGGTGGATGACTTGCAGTCTGTGCCTAGATTGTAGAAGCCTTCCCTACCTCAGATTTTGGCTTTCAGGGTTTTTCTTTCTCTTTTTTTGCATAATCTTTTTTTTTTTTTTTTTTTTTTCTGCTGGATGTTTAAATGTCACAAAGCTTACAACTCAGGAGTTCCTAGCTCCTGCTTTCCTGATGGTTAGTAATCATTCAGTCTTGGTATTAATTTCTAGTATGAAATACAAAACATATACATGAAAATAGATATTTGTAGAATGTCTGTTGTTCTTGACATGTGAATCACTATTTGAAAGCATAAAGACTGGTAGAAATTTTTAGTTTTTTTTTTTATTTATTTATGGATGATTTCTTCACTTTTTCATTAGTTTTTTTTTTTTTTTTCCCTTTATTTTAAAGATTTTACAGAGTTTTGTTGTTCACCAACATGTATGTTCCCAGATCATTCATATGCATATCCCTGGATCCTCCCCCACCCAGTTCCCCCCCTCCCACCCCTCCAGACCATCGCCCCAAGTGATTGTAGGTACTCCTATTCCCTTAGCACAATGACAATAGCTATCTTTTCCACACATGACAGTATAGGTTTCCATGTTACTCCCTCCATGCCTCCCTCCCACTGTTCGGTCTCCACAATGTCTTTATGTCTATTCTCTGTTTTTTCATGAGTTCACTGCGTGTGTTATCATGACCATCTTACTAGATCCCATATATATATGAGTTAGTATACTGTACTTGTCTTTCTCTTTTTGACTTACTTCACTTTTTATGATAGGTTCTAGAGCCAGCCACCTCATTAGGACTGAGTCTTCTGCATTTCTTTTAACAGCTGAGTAGAAATTTTTAGTTTTTAATCCATATAGGTTTTTTCACATAGGACTTTTGGCTTGAAATACTTCAGTATATTTCACTACAATAGGCTATACTGTCATCCAAAGTCATTTGAGTGTTTATAAATTAGATGAGCACAATATATTGAGTTTTCTTCTTTACAAAGTATTTTCCTCATCACTTCCACCCCGATAATGGTATGGAACTTGGCAGTTCATGAAATGCTCTCTTTTACACAGATAAGTTTAAAATGATTTTGTCTTCTCCAATTCGTAAGATGTAGATTAAATATTATTATCTAAGTATTATGTGTGATAACATGGCGCTTAAGTCACTATGCAAAGTCATATACTATCTTTGCCAAAACTACATTGTTTCGCAAAGTCTCTTGATTCTTGCACTAGAATGGGTGAGTTTGGGGAGGAATTATAACTCTCCATGACTCCATTTCCGTCTCTGCTTTTTAGTTTTTATTTTTGTAGTGGTTTCAGAAAAGTTCATTCTCTCCTTCTCTGGACCTCTGAAGATCTTTGATTTTTAGGACAACTCTAAGTAACACAAGCTGTGGTCATTGCTGGCCAAGAATGAATTCTTCCATAGGTCTTTGTGGTTTTCTTTCTTCAATTAGCAAATACTCTGTCAAGTTTTAACGATTCATTTAAAAAAGTATCCAAAAGTGGTAAATTGATTCATTTTCAACTCAATCAAAGGAATTGTGGTGGAAATCCTCTGAAATGTATAGATGAAATAACCAAAGCACCTACTAGGTACTAAATTGAACAAGATATTTGATGAGCACCTAATATATGTCAGGGGCTTCCCAAGTGGGGCTACTGGTAAAGAACCCTTCCTGCTAATGCATGAGACATAAGAGACATGGGTTCCATTCCTGGGTCAGGCCTATCCCCTGGAGGAGGGCATGGCAACCCACTCATGGGCGGAGGAGCCTGGCAGGCTATCATCCATGGGGTTGTTAAAGAGTCAGACATGGCTTAGCAACTAAACAACAACTAAGGTGATTCTGATACATTACCATCTGTGTCTGGAGTGTAGCACAGGGCTTTCCTGTCATACGGGGAGACATTATTTTATTTAAAATGGTCTGCAGAGTTTGGAAATGTAAGTATAATCCTATAGGTTTTTTCACATAGGACTTTTGGCTTGAAATACTTCAGTATATTTCACTACAATAGGCTATACTGTCATCCAAAGTCATTTGAGTGTTTATAAATTAGATGAGCACAATATATTGAGTTTTCTTCTTTACAAAGTATTTTCCTCATCACTTCCACCCCGATAATGGTATGGAACTTGGCAGTTCATGAAATGCTCTCTTTTACACAGATAAGTTTAAAATGATTTTGTCTTCTCCAATTCGTAAGATGTAGATTAAATATTATTATCTAAGTATTATGTGTGATAACATGGCGCTTAAGTCACTATGCAAAGTCATATACTATCTTTGCCAAAACTACATTGTTTCGCAAAGTCTCTTGATTCTTGCACTAGAATGGGTGAGTTTGGGGAGGAATTATAACTCTCCATGACTCCATTTCCGTCTCTGCTTTTTAGTTTTTATTTTTGTAGTGGTTTCAGAAAAGTTCATTCTCTCCTTCTCTGGACCTCTGAAGATCTTTGATTTTTAGGACAACTCTAAGTAACACAAGCTGTGGTCATTGCTGGCCAAGAATGAATTCTTCCATAGGTCTTTGTGGTTTTCTTTCTTCAATTAGCAAATACTCTGTCAAGTTTTAACGATTCATTTAAAAAAGTATCCAAAAGTGGTAAATTGATTCATTTTCAACTCAATCAAAGGAATTGTGGTGGAAATCCTCTGAAATGTATAGATGAAATAACCAAAGCACCTACTAGGTACTAAATTGAACAAGATATTTGATGAGCACCTAATATATGTCAGGGGCTTCCCAAGTGGGGCTACTGGTAAAGAACCCTTCCTGCTAATGCATGAGACATAAGAGACATGGGTTCCATTCCTGGGTCAGGCCTATCCCCTGGAGGAGGGCATGGCAACCCACTCATGGGCGGAGGAGCCTGGCAGGCTATCATCCATGGGGTTGTTAAAGAGTCAGACATGGCTTAGCAACTAAACAACAACTAAGGTGATTCTGATACATTACCATCTGTGTCTGGAGTGTAGCACAGGGCTTTCCTGTCATACGGGGAGACATTATTTTATTTAAAATGGTCTGCAGAGTTTGGAAATGTAAGTATAAAATTTCCTTTCTAAATGTCAATCAAAAAACATTGTTTTGAGAAATTCATATAATCTGTGAAGTTTGGATATAAAGACTAGTAAGCATTCTTCTGGGAAAGTTTTAACTGAGAAGATGTTTTATGGAAAATGTCTTTATTTGAAACAGGGAATTTAATCCCTGGAATTGGTTAAACAGATTAGGAAGGAGCTGAGAAGCCAAACAGAGGTCACTGAGGCAGAGATTAGCCACAACAAGTTGTGGAAATCCCGGCTGGAAGGGAACAAGAGAAGGTTCAGGGAGCCAGGATCACATAGCAGAAGTTGAAACCATGCTTGCTTAGCCTAACAGGAGCTGGAGATCTGAGCAAAGAGGCTGCTGACAGCAAGAGAAGAGGGAATCTCCTTTTTCTTCCTTCCTCCCACCCTCTATGATTCCATGAGTGCCATTTACTGGCCAAACCCAAGTAAATGAGTTGACAAGGGAATCTGAGAAAAATAGTCTGCAGAACTCAGAGTCCCTTAGGATGTAGAAGAGCAGACAAAGAGAAGAAATGAGTCTGATGGATTTCAACCCAAGACTGGAATGTTTAATGACTTACTTTGTTCAGAGGAAGCTCTAGAACCAAACTGCTTGGACTAAAATCGTGGCTTTACTGCTAATCCTGTGTATAATGTTGGGCAAATTTTATTTAATCTCTCAAAGTCTCATCATTCCCATCTGTAAAAGGAGGTCCAATTAGGAATGGAATTATATACTTTGTAAGGCTAGGAAATTGAAAAGGAAGTCACTCAGTCATGTCCAACCCATAGACAAGTCATGGAGTTCTCCAGGTAAGAATACTGGAGTGGGTATCCTTTCCCTTCTGCAAATGATCGTCCCAACCCAGGCGTAGAACCCAGGCCTCCCACATTGCAGGCAGATTCTTTACCACCTGAGCTACAAAGGAATCCCTTTGTAAGGCTGTGGGGAAATTGAATGAAATAATGTATCTAGCGTGTGATCATTATTATTATTGTGTAAGGCATTGCACTAGGTGACATGAGAATTGTAACAAAGCCATCACCATCCTCAAAGTCATGTTTAGTTTACTTAGGGAAGAAAACACACTGAAAAATAATATAAGGGAATATACCATACAAAGGAAGAAGTGAGTGTTGCATATAGTTATACCTTGTTTTATTGTGCTTCACAGGTAATTGCGATTTTTGCTAATTGAAGGATTGTGGCAACCTTGAATGGTCAGATGATGGCTAGCATTGTTTAACAGTAAAGTATTTTTAAATTAAGGTATTTCAGGGGCCTTTTTAAAACACAATGCACATTTACTAGACCACACTATTAGGAAGGAGCTGAGAAGCCAAACAGAGGTCACTGAGGCAGAGATTAGCCACAACAAGTTGTGGAAATCCCGGCTGGAAGGGAACAAGAGAAGGTTCAGGGAGCCAGGATCACATAGCAGAAGTTGAAACCATGCTTGCTTAGCCTAACAGGAGCTGGAGATCTGAGCAAAGAGGCTGCTGACAGCAAGAGAAGAGGGAATCTCCTTTTTCTTCCTTCCTCCCACCCTCTATGATTCCATGAGTGCCATTTACTGGCCAAACCCAAGTAAATGAGTTGACAAGGGAATCTGAGAAAAATAGTCTGCAGAACTCAGAGTCCCTTAGGATGTAGAAGAGCAGACAAAGAGAAGAAATGAGTCTGATGGATTTCAACCCAAGACTGGAATGTTTAATGACTTACTTTGTTCAGAGGAAGCTCTAGAACCAAACTGCTTGGACTAAAATCGTGGCTTTACTGCTAATCCTGTGTATAATGTTGGGCAAATTTTATTTAATCTCTCAAAGTCTCATCATTCCCATCTGTAAAAGGAGGTCCAATTAGGAATGGAATTATATACTTTGTAAGGCTAGGAAATTGAAAAGGAAGTCACTCAGTCATGTCCAACCCATAGACAAGTCATGGAGTTCTCCAGGTAAGAATACTGGAGTGGGTATCCTTTCCCTTCTGCAAATGATCGTCCCAACCCAGGCGTAGAACCCAGGCCTCCCACATTGCAGGCAGATTCTTTACCACCTGAGCTACAAAGGAATCCCTTTGTAAGGCTGTGGGGAAATTGAATGAAATAATGTATCTAGCGTGTGATCATTATTATTATTGTGTAAGGCATTGCACTAGGTGACATGAGAATTGTAACAAAGCCATCACCATCCTCAAAGTCATGTTTAGTTTACTTAGGGAAGAAAACACACTGAAAAATAATATAAGGGAATATACCATACAAAGGAAGAAGTGAGTGTTGCATATAGTTATACCTTGTTTTATTGTGCTTCACAGGTAATTGCGATTTTTGCTAATTGAAGGATTGTGGCAACCTTGAATGGTCAGATGATGGCTAGCATTGTTTAACAGTAAAGTATTTTTAAATTAAGGTATTTCAGGGGACTTTTTAAAAACACAATGCACATTTACTAGACCACACTATAGCATAAATATAACTTTTACATGCACTAGGAAGCTAAAAAATTCATGTGATGGCTTTATTACAATGCTTGCTTCATTGTGATCATCTCAAACTGAAGCCACAATATCTTTAAGGTATGCCTAAGAAAGGAAGCTAAGAAAGCAAGCCCTATATTCAGCTTCCAAGTTGCAACCTGAAAGGAATGGTACTATATGAAATTACCTTTCAGTCCTCGTAGTATGGTTAATGTTTAAATGTTCTATATAGATGGGTGGGCAGGAGAGCAGTTTGTTTTTTATATTAATTTATTTTTGGATTTAAAAAGTTATGATATTCATTGCAGGGAATTATAATGATACAGCATAATATGAAGAAGGAAACTATTATTAGTAATTTTAACTTTCAAAGATAGTCATATGTGTTTGACATATTTTCTACCAGCCCTGTTTAATAAATTTATGTAATACATATATAGATTGTGTCACTTATAAAACTTAAAACATAATTATATAAAACTATAGAGTGGTAGGGACTTCTCAAGTGGCTCAGTGGTAAAGAATCCACTTGCCAATGCACGAGAAACAGGAGACTCAGGTTCAATCCCTGGGCTGGGAATATCCCTGAAGGAGAAAATAGTGATCTACTTCAGTATTCTTTTTATTATTATTATTAATTTTATTTTAAAAAAATTTTACAGAGTTTTGTTGTTCACAGACGTGATGTTCCCAGATCAGCCACATGCATATCCCTGGCACCCTCCCTCCACCCTTTCCCCCCCATCCCACCCCTCCTGGCCATCACACCCCACCCCTACAGGATCTCCTATTCCTGAAGGGCAAGACAATAGCTATCTTTTTCACATATGATAGTACAGGTTTCCATGTTACTCCCTCTATGCCTCCCACCCACTGTTCATACCCTACAAAGGAAGAAGTGAGTGTTGCATATAGTTATACCTTGTTTTATTGTGCTTCACAGGTAATTGCGATTTTTGCTAATTGAAGGATTGTGGCAACCTTGAATGGTCAGATGATGGCTAGCATTGTTTAACAGTAAAGTATTTTTAAATTAAGGTATTTCAGGGGACTTTTAAAACACAATGCACATTTACTAGACCACACTATAGCATAAATATAACTTTTACATGCACTAGGAAGCTAAAAAATTCATGTGATGGCTTTATTACAATGCTTGCTTCATTGTGATCATCTCAAACTGAAGCCACAATATCTTTAAGGTATGCCTAAGAAAGGAAGCTAAGAAAGCAAGCCCTATATTCAGCTTCCAAGTTGCAACCTGAAAGGAATGGTACTATATGAAATTACCTTTCAGTCCTCGTAGTATGGTTAATGTTTAAATGTTCTATATAGATGGGTGGGCAGGAGAGCAGTTTGTTTTTTATATTAATTTATTTTTGGATTTAAAAAGTTATGATATTCATTGCAGGGAATTATAATGATACAGCATAATATGAAGAAGGAAACTATTATTAGTAATTTTAACTTTCAAAGATAGTCATATGTGTTTGACATATTTTCTACCAGCCCTGTTTAATAAATTTATGTAATACATATATAGATTGTGTCACTTATAAAACTTAAAACATAATTATATAAAACTATAGAGTGGTAGGGACTTCTCAAGTGGCTCAGTGGTAAAGAATCCACTTGCCAATGCACGAGAAACAGGAGACTCAGGTTCAATCCCTGGGCTGGGAATATCCCCTGAAGGAGAAAATGGTGATCTACTTCAGTATTCTTTTTATTATTATTATTAATTTTATTTTAAAAAAATTTTACAGAGTTTTGTTGTTCACAGACGTGATGTTCCCAGATCAGCCACATGCATATCCCTGGCACCCTCCCTCCACCCTTTCCCCCCCATCCCACCCCTCCTGGCCATCACACCCCACCCCTACAGGATCTCCTATTCCTGAAGGGCAAGACAATAGCTATCTTTTTCACATATGATAGTACAGGTTTCCATGTTACTCCCTCTATGCCTCCCACCCACTGTTCATACCCTACAATGTCCATATGTCTGTTCTCTATGACTACTTCAGTATTCTTGCCTGGGAAATTCCATGGACAGAGGAGCCTGGCAAGCTACAGACCATGGGGTTGAAAAGAGTCGGATATGATTGAGCATCTAAGCATGCATGATAGAGTACTTTTTCCATTATTACATTGGAAGGCTTTCCAGGTATTACTAAGGATAATTTACAAAAGCAGTATTTGTCTATATTATATTGTATATTATATCTAAACCTTATTTTATCTATTTTTTCATATTTGGACCTTTGATGTAATTTTAGTTGTTTTCACAATTAGCAGTGGCGGTAAAGTGGTGTCATTCTAAACCAGGGATGTCAAGCTCAAATTGGATCAAATCAGGTCCCTACAAAGTTGTTAAACTTGGGACAATATCAAGTCATGAGTTTCATGGTAGATACTGGAGAATGCATGCCATGTGGAAGGGCATTCAAACCACAGCCATCAAAACAATAGCAATAGGCAGGGCCAGATTGGATATTCAGGTTGCTGATTTGACCACAGTTGCCACAGGAGAGGTACAACAAGTATGGATTGGGATTTAGAGAAGGGAGAGGTCACAGTCAATTTGGGAAGTGAAAGATTTCCATGACAGAATCTATTTGAGATAAATTTTGGAAAAGATATCAATTGCATCTTTTAGTTTCATCTGCTCAGAAAGCATTTCCTTGTCTTCTGATATCTTTACCATGATTTTTATCCAGGGATAGCCTATCTTCCATCTTTTCAGACTCTGTGGTTGGGTGAAGTTGAGCACATCCTTGTTTCATTATTGGCACGTGTCCCAAACCTGACAAATCAGGTAGTCATTAATCTCTTGAAGATACATGATCCAATATGGTAGAATTCACCCCATAACTCAGCTGGCAAAAAATCTGTCTGCCAATGCAGGAGCAGCAGAAGATGTGGGTTTGATTTCTGGGTGAGGAAGATCTCCAGAGAATCTCCAGGAGATCTTCCTTACCCAGATGCAGGAGATGAAGGGACAGGGAGGGGAAGTTAGATGAAGGTAGTCAAAAGGCATAAAACTTCCAGTTATAAGATAAGTAAGTAGTAATGATGTAATATACAACATGATAATTAACCCTGCTCTACTTTATAAATGAAAAGTTCCTAAAATAATAAATCCTGCAAGTTCCCATCACAAAGAAAAACATTTTTTTCTATTTCTTTAATGTGTCTATGAAATGATGGATGGTCACTAAACCTACTGTGGTAATCCTTTCTTGATGTATTTAAGTCAAATCATTATGTTGTGTATCCTAAATTTATATAGCACTGTATGTACTTCAATTATATCTCAATAAAACTGAGGCAAAAAGTGTGAACCACCAACACAGTCTACTCTTTAGATTTAAAGTTAAAAAATTTAGTCTGCACAAAATGATGGAATGGATTATTAATCCATGGAGAGAAATATATTCTCTCTGAACCAAAAGGCTAAAGGAATCTCTGAATTCCTGGAACAAAACTCTCTTTGCAGCTGTTTTAGAAGATGCTGGGAAGCTGGGGAAAAAGTGAAGAGGGCAGCAAGACTTTTCTTCCACTCATGGACAAAGTAAGTCTAGCATTTTCCCAGATGTCAAAGGACAAACTGACCCAGTTGTTAAGCACTGCAAGATTCAAACCACAGCCATCAAAACAATAGCAATAGGCAGGGCCAGATTGGATATTCAGGTTGCTGATTTGACCACAGTTGCCACAGGAGAGGTACAACAAGTATGGATTGGGATTTAGAGAAGGGAGAGGTCACAGTCAATTTGGGAAGTGAAAGATTTCCATGACAGAATCTATTTGAGATAAATTTTGGAAAAGATATCAATTGCATCTTTTAGTTTCATCTGCTCAGAAAGCATTTCCTTGTCTTCTGATATCTTTACCATGATTTTTATCCAGGGATAGCCTATCTTCCATCTTTTCAGACTCTGTGGTTGGGTGAAGTTGAGCACATCCTTGTTTCATTATTGGCACGTGTCCCAAACCTGACCAATCAGGTAGTCATTAATCTCTTGAAGATACATGATCCAATATGGTAGAATTCACCCCATAACTCAGCTGGCAAAAAATCTGTCTGCCAATGCAGGAGCAGCAGAAGATGTGGGTTTGATTTCTGGGTGAGGAAGATCTCCAGAGAATCTCCAGGAGATCTTCCTTACCCAGATGCAGGAGATGAAGGGACAGGGAGGGGAAGTTAGATGAAGGTAGTCAAAAGGCATAAAACTTCCAGTTATAAGATAAGTAAGTAGTAATGATGTAATATACAACATGATAATTAACCCTGCTCTACTTTATAAATGAAAAGTTCCTAAAATAATAAATCCTGCAAGTTCCCATCACAAAGAAAAACATTTTTTTCTATTTCTTTAATGTGTCTATGAAATGATGGATGGTCACTAAACCTACTGTGGTAATCCTTTCTTGATGTATTTAAGTCAAATCATTATGTTGTGTATCCTAAATTTATATAGCACTGTATGTACTTCAATTATATCTCAATAAAACTGAGGCAAAAAGTGTGAACCACCAACACAGTCTACTCTTTAGATTTAAAGTTAAAAAATTTAGTCTGCACAAAATGATGGAATGGATTATTAATCCATGGAGAGAAATATATTCTCTCTGAACCAAAAGGCTAAAGGAATCTCTGAATTCCTGGAACAAAACTCTCTTTGCAGCTGTTTTAGAAGATGCTGGGAAGCTGGGGAAAAAGTGAAGAGGGCAGCAAGACTTTTCTTCCACTCATGGACAAAGTAAGTCTAGCATTTTCCCAGATGTCAAAGGACAAACTGACCCAGTTGTTAAGCACTGTTTTCAGAGAGTTCATAACCAGAGGAAGAGATAAAACAAAGTATAGAACCATATTCTGGAATGTCAGTAGAAGGCATTTTAATGTTGAAAACAACCCAAAGCCCTGTACTAACAAAGATTGTTAATTAAGCATGTAAGACTAATGATCATAGGATTTGAAATAAAATGACCAATGAAATATAAAAGTAAGGAATCACTTCACTGATTACTTTCGGATAACCTAGGAAGCGGTGATTTTTCTCTCAGAGAAACAAGGAATTTTCAGTTGCTTGAATAAACAGGATTGAAATAAAGAAAGGCTCAAATAGACACATGATCCACCATAGGTGAAGTACTGAGAGCAAGTTCCGAAGACCTGGCAGAATCCATGTGAGCCACTAGCCCTTTCCTTTTCCCTCATCCAAAGTCAGTGGAACAATATGGATCCTATTACCACTTCTGGGAAACACAATTGGTTCCAGGAGGTCATGGCAAGCAGAGGCGCCCAGAGTGGCATTTGCTTGCTGCCTATTTGGCCCACTAGGTAAGGAGTGAGGCTCTTCTTTGGCTAGTTTCTAACAAATGCAGCTGTGCCAGGCAAAGAATGGTGGTCCTCTGCCAGCTAATTCCTGGCCACTACTTGCTGTCTTTGGCTTCCGATACTTCCTATTTCTCTCCAGGCCACTGTACCTCTGAACTACCAAAGTATGATTACAGTAAATCTTGACTCTTCCTATTTATGTGTTTTTATGCTAGAAAGAATTTGAACAGAGAAATCTACAGAGTCTCTGTGAGTTTCCTATCAGCTTCAATTATATCTCAATAAAACTGAGGCAAAAAGTGTGAACCACCAACACAGTCTACTCTTTAGATTTAAAGTTAAAAAATTTAGTCTGCACAAAATGATGGAATGGATTATTAATCCATGGAGAGAAATATATTCTCTCTGAACCAAAAGGCTAAAGGAATCTCTGAATTCCTGGAACAAAACTCTCTTTGCAGCTGTTTTAGAAGATGCTGGGAAGCTGGGGAAAAAGTGAAGAGGGCAGCAAGACTTTTCTTCCACTCATGGACAAAGTAAGTCTAGCATTTTCCCAGATGTCAAAGGACAAACTGACCCAGTTGTTAAGCACTGTTTTCAGAGAGTTCATAACCAGAGGAAGAGATAAAACAAAGTATAGAACCATATTCTGGAATGTCAGTAGAAGGCATTTTAATGTTGAAAACAACCCAAAGCCCTGTACTAACAAAGATTGTTAATTAAGCATGTAAGACTAATGATCATAGGATTTGAAATAAAATGACCAATGAAATATAAAAGTAAGGAATCACTTCACTGATTACTTTCGGATAACCTAGGAAGCGGTGATTTTTCTCTCAGAGAAACAAGGAATTTTCAGTTGCTTGAATAAACAGGATTGAAATAAAGAAAGGCTCAAATAGACACATGATCCACCATAGGTGAAGTACTGAGAGCAAGTTCCGAAGACCTGGCAGAATCCATGTGAGCCACTAGCCCTTTCCTTTTCCCTCATCCAAAGTCAGTGGAACAATATGGATCCTATTACCACTTCTGGGAAACACAATTGGTTCCAGGAGGTCATGGCAAGCAGAGGCGCCCAGAGTGGCATTTGCTTGCTGCCTATTTGGCCCACTAGGTAAGGAGTGAGGCTCTTCTTTGGCTAGTTTCTAACAAATGCAGCTGTGCCAGGCAAAGAATGGTGGTCCTCTGCCAGCTAATTCCTGGCCACTACTTGCTGTCTTTGGCTTCCGATACTTCCTATTTCTCTCCAGGCCACTGTACCTCTGAACTACCAAAGTATGATTACAGTAAATCTTGACTCTTCCTATTTATGTGTTTTTATGCTAGAAAGATTTTGAACAGAGAAATCTACAGAGTCTCTGTGAGTTTCCTATCAGCTTCTAATTGTGGATAACAAGAGAGTTTTCTTTGCCTCAGGTATGTCTGAGGACACAGAAAAATCATTATGCACATCAGTTATTTTTAGTACAAAAGAAAGGACTGCTCTGAAGTATTAGAACTCACTCTAAGAAACAGAAGTAAACTTTGAAACTTTGTTTACTCAGTAAGATTCTAAAAAGTACTACATTTACATAACCAATATGATCAGGGATGAAAAAACCCAACTAAGGGCAACTCAACTATAGTTTTTAAAAGAGATTTTAAAAAGATGGCTGCCAAATTAAAAGCAATAAAAGATGCCTTGAAGAAAGGTTTACGTATTTTAGCAAAGTAAATTTTGAGAATTTGAGATGTTCAAGAAATTGTTCAAGAACCCAAGTAAAGAGAAACATTAAAATGATGAAAAAAAAGATGAGGTATAGACACGTGAAAGAATTTCAATCTAAAATGGAACCAGAGACTCTGAGATGGAGACTCTCACATATACACCCTCAGGATAATGGCACTTAAGAACTGAGAGACTGATTTCCCATAAATACCTCATTTACAAAAGACTGAGAATTGTCTCCTGAGCAATGAACATCTGCTAAAAATCCCTACACATTCTCAAGTCAGTAAACTTACTGCTTGGTCTCTGGCTGGACTTCCTTTTCTTTGCACTCCTTGCCCATAACAACAGCCCATCCCAAGCCCTCAACAGACTTGTCTGTAGCTTGCCACAACATTTATTTCAAAATTTGCTATTCCTCTGCTATTCTCAAGTAAACCCTATGTCTGATAATTTGAGCTTGCCTCAGTTTATCTCTTTATCTGTGTTGACAGAAAGAATTCAATAAACACAGGATAAAAGAGAAAAAATCAAAGAGAAGTACTAATGCAAAGGGTTAATATAACTTCTTTGGCTAGTTTCTAACAAATGCAGCTGTGCCAGGCAAAGAATGGTGGTCCTCTGCCAGCTAATTCCTGGCCACTACTTGCTGTCTTTGGCTTCCGATACTTCCTATTTCTCTCCAGGCCACTGTACCTCTGAACTACCAAAGTATGATTACAGTAAATCTTGACTCTTCCTATTTATGTGTTTTTATGCTAGAAAGATTTTGAACAGAGAAATCTACAGAGTCTCTGTGAGTTTCCTATCAGCTTCTAATTGTGGATAACAAGAGAGTTTTCTTTGCCTCAGGTATGTCTGAGGACACAGAAAAATCATTATGCACATCAGTTATTTTTAGTACAAAAGAAAGGACTGCTCTGAAGTATTAGAACTCACTCTAAGAAACAGAAGTAAACTTTGAAACTTTGTTTACTCAGTAAGATTCTAAAAAGTACTACATTTACATAACCAATATGATCAGGGATGAAAAAACCCAACTAAGGGCAACTCAACTATAGTTTTTAAAAGAGATTTTAAAAAGATGGCTGCCAAATTAAAAGCAATAAAAGATGCCTTGAAGAAAGGTTTACGTATTTTAGCAAAGTAAATTTTGAGAATTTGAGATGTTCAAGAAATTGTTCAAGAACCCAAGTAAAGAGAAACATTAAAATGATGAAAAAAAAGATGAGGTATAGACACGTGAAAGAATTTCAATCTAAAATGGAACCAGAGACTCTGAGATGGAGACTCTCACATATACACCCTCAGGATAATGGCACTTAAGAACTGAGAGACTGATTTCCCATAAATACCTCATTTACAAAAGACTGAGAATTGTCTCCTGAGCAATGAACATCTGCTAAAAATCCCTACACATTCTCAAGTCAGTAAACTTACTGCTTGGTCTCTGGCTGGACTTCCTTTTCTTTGCACTCCTTGCCCATAACAACAGCCCATCCCAAGCCCTCAACAGACTTGTCTGTAGCTTGCCACAACATTTATTTCAAAATTTGCTATTCCTCTGCTATTCTCAAGTAAACCCTATGTCTGATAATTTGAGCTTGCCTCAGTTTATCTCTTTATCTGTGTTGACAGAAAGAATTCAATAAACACAGGATAAAAAGAGAAAAAAAAATCAAAGAGAAGTACTAATGCAAGTATAAGGGAAATTTTAATCAGCTGAAGAAAGTCTGAGTCTGAAACCAAAATGGGTCAATCCTAAAATTGAAGCTCCAATATTTTGGCCACCTGATATGAAGAGCTAACTCATTGGAAAAGGCGTTTATGACTGGAATGATTGAGGGAAGTATAAGGGGATGACAGAGAATGAGATGGTAGGACGGCATCACTGACTCAATAGACATGAGTTTGAGCAAACTCTAGGAGACAGTGAAGGACAGGGAGCCTGGCGTGCTGCAGTCCACGGGGTCACAAAGAGTTAGACATAACTTAGTGACTGAACAGCAGCAACAAAGGATATTAAAGGATACACAGATCCACAGTCAGATGAGTGGTTTCACAGGGCAAGGTCCCCAAAGAAAGAATTTCTGCTCTCATGGAGCTCACAGCCCAGCACCATAGCTTTTGGAGGTATTCTAATTACCTAGCCTGGAAACTACCTCAAGCTACACTACTCTTTTGAGGTTTTTTTTTTTTTTGGAGTCCTGATTGCTTAGCTCCAGGTCTTGTTTTTGCTGGCTCTATAGAGCTTCTCCATGTTCGGCTGCAAAGAACATAATCACTCTGATTTCAGCATTGACCAACTGGTAATGTCCATGTGTAGAATCATTCTTGTGTTGTTGGAAAAGGGTGTTTGCTGTAACCAGCTTGTTCTCTTGACAAAACTCTATTAACTTTTTTTTTTTTTTTAAATTTTTGTACATGTATGTTCCCAGATCATTCATATGCATATCCCTTGACCCTCCCCCACCCAGTTCCTCCCCCTCCCATCCCTCCAGACCATCACTCCAAGTGGTTGTAGGTACTCCTATTCCCCTAGCACAATGACAATAGCTATCTTTTCTACACATGACAGTATAGGTTTCCATGTTACTCCCTCCCACTGTTCAGTCTCCACAATGTCTTTATGTCTATTCTCTGTTTTTTCATGAGTTCACTGCATGTGTTATCATGACCATTTTACTAGATCCCATATATATGAGTTAGTATACTATACTTGTCTTTCTCTTTTTGACTTACTTCACTTTTTATGATAGGTTCTAAAACCAGCCACCTCATTAGGACTGAGTCTTCTGCATTTCTTTTAACAGCTGAGTAGTATTCCATTGTATATATGTACCAGAGCTTCTGTATCCATTCATTTGTCGATGGACATCTAGGTTGCTTGAAGCTCCAATATTTTGGCCACCTGATATGAAGAGCTAACTCATTGGAAAAGGCGTTTATGACTGGAATGATTGAGGGAAGTATAAGGGGATGACAGAGAATGAGATGGTAGGCGGCATCACTGACTCAATAGACATGAGTTTGAGCAAACTCTAGGAGACAGTGAAGGACAGGGAGCCTGGCGTGCTGCAGTCCACGGGGTCACAAAGAGTTAGACATAACTTAGTGACTGAACAGCAGCAACAAAGGATATTAAAGGATACACAGATCCACAGTCAGATGAGTGGTTTCACAGGGCAAGGTCCCCAAAGAAAGAATTTCTGCTCTCATGGAGCTCACAGCCCAGCACCATAGCTTTTGGAGGTATTCTAATTACCTAGCCTGGAAACTACCTCAAGCTACACTACTCTTTTGAGGTTTTTTTTTTTTTTGGAGTCCTGATTGCTTAGCTCCAGGTCTTGTTTTTGCTGGCTCTATAGAGCTTCTCCATGTTCGGCTGCAAAGAACATAATCACTCTGATTTCAGCATTGACCAACTGGTAATGTCCATGTGTAGAATCATTCTTGTGTTGTTGGAAAAGGGTGTTTGCTGTAACCAGCTTGTTCTCTTGACAAAACTCTATTAACTTTTTTTTTTTTTTTAAATTTTTGTACATGTATGTTCCCAGATCATTCATATGCATATCCCTTGACCCTCCCCCACCCAGTTCCCCCCCTCCCATCCCTCCAGACCATCACTCCAAGTGGTTGTAGGTACTCCTATTCCCCTAGCACAATGACAATAGCTATCTTTTCTACACATGACAGTATAGGTTTCCATGTTACTCCCTCCCACTGTTCAGTCTCCACAATGTCTTTATGTCTATTCTCTGTTTTTTCATGAGTTCACTGCATGTGTTATCATGACCATTTTACTAGATCCCATATATATGAGTTAGTATACTATACTTGTCTTTCTCTTTTTGACTTACTTCACTTTTTATGATAGGTTCTAAAACCAGCCACCTCATTAGGACTGAGTCTTCTGCATTTCTTTTAACAGCTGAGTAGTATTCCATTGTATATATGTACCAGAGCTTCTGTATCCATTCATTTGTCGATGGACATCTAGGTTGCTTCCATGTTCTGGCTATTGTATAGAGAGCTGCAATGAACATTGGGGTACAGGTGCCTCTTTCATTTTTGATTTCATCAGGATATAGGCCTAATAGTGGGATTGCTGGGTCATAGGGTGCTTTTATTTTTAGTTTTTTAAGGCATCTCCATATTGTCTTCCATAGAGGTTGTATTAATTTACATTCCCACCAGCAATGCAAGAGGGTTCCCTTTTCTCCACACCCTCTCCAGCATTTGTTGTCTGTCGATTTGTTGATGATGGCCATTCTGACAGGTGTGAGGTGGTATCTCATTCTATTAACTTTTATTCTACCTCATTTTGTAGTCCAAAGCCAAACTTGCTTGTTTTTTTCAGGTATCTCTTGACTTCCTACTTAATGAATTCCAATCCTTTATGATGAAAATGATATCTTTGTTTCCTTTTGGTGTTAGTTCGGGAAGGTCTTGTATGTCTGCACAGAGCAGGTCAACTTCAGCTTCTTTGGCATCAGTGGTTGAGGCATAGACTTGGATTACTGTGATGTTGAATGACTTGCCTTGGAGACGAACCTAGATTATTCCGTTGTTTTTAAGGTTGCACCCAAATACTGCATTTAGGACTCTTTTGTTGACTCTGAGAGCTACTCCATTTCTTCTAAGGGATTCTTGCCCACAACAGTAGAGACAATGGCCATCTGAATTAAATGTACCCATTCCTGTCTATTTTAGATCACGGACTTCTAAGATATTGATGTTAACTCTTGCTCTCTCCTGCTTCACCAGATCTAACTTACCTTGACTCATGGACCTAACATTTCAGGTTCCTATGTAATATTGTTTATACCCCACTGGACTTTACTTCCACCACCAGACACATCCACAGTTGAGCATCTTTTCCACTTCGATCTTTCACTTCGTTCTTTCTGGAGCTATCAATAATTGCCCCGCCCTCTCCCCAACCACATATTGGACACCTTCCAACCTGGGGGCAGGGCACTCATCTTCCAGTGTAATATCTTTTTACTTTTCATACTGTTTACGGGGTTCTTGTGGCAAAAATACTGGAGTGCTTTGCCATTTCTTCTTTGCTGGTGGCTTAGTCAGTAAAGAATCTATCTGCCTATAATGCATGAGGCTGCCTACAATGCAGGAGACTTAGGTTTGATGCTGGAGTCAGGAAGATTCCCTGGAGAAGGAAATGACAAGCCACTCTGGTATTCTTGCTTGGAAAATCCCATGGACAGAAGAACCTGGTAAGATACAGTACATCAGGTTGAGTCAGATATGACTTAGCAACTAAACCACTACCACCTCCAGTGGACCATGTTTTTCAGAATTCTTCATTATTACCCATCTGTCTTGGGTGCCTGTCCAACTCTTTGTGACCCATGGATCAGGCTCCATCATCCAGGCAAGAATACTGGAGTGGGTTGCCATTTTCTTCTCCAGGGGATCTTCCCAACCCAGGGATCAAACTTGCCTCTTCTGGACTGGCAGGCAGATTCTTTACTGCTGAGCCACCAGGGAAGCCACACACTATGTTACATATATAAATATATAAAAGTAACAGCATAACACAAATATCACACAGTAAAATGGATAAAAGAATTGACTCTAAAGTCAAGTCAGCTTTCTCTCAAGTTTCTGCCTCAGTTGATGGTTGGAGCTAGGATGGAAACAATTCCATGACTAATAAGGAACTGCACAGAGTTGCCATCCAGTCTTAAAAAGACTGGGAGAAAGTGACCTGGGCTCAGATAAAATCTTAACAGTTTTTCCTAGGTTTTTTGGAAAGACTTTTAAAAATTATTTATTCATTTATTTGGTTGTGCTGGGTCTTAGAGGCAGCACGCAGGATCTCGGTTGGGACATGCATCTTTTTAGTTATGGTGCACAGACTTGATTGTTCTGCAGCATGTGGAATCTTAGTTCATGATCAGGGATGGGTGGATTCTTAACCACTGAACCACCAGGGAAGTCCCTTCCTGAGAGCGTCAATTTCCAGAATAAATGGACACTGTATCCCCAGATATCTTTGTCATTTACCAAGCGAAGCAGCCTCTGGTTTGCATAGTTATAAGAATTTTGTTTTATTTTGTTTTGTTTTCTCCAGGCTTACTGAGTCTAAAGGAGCTATATTCTCAGACCATTTGTTAGAATATTAATGTAGAATGTTTTATATATATTAATGTAATAGCTTTTCAAAAAACATCCTAGGATGGTTCAATTCATGCAAGGCTTTTCTTTTTTGGTAATAGTGGGTTTTCTCTGGTTAAAACAAGATTCCTTTTTTGAAGTCGCTGACACTTATGGGAAAATATTAACAGTAGATGCATGTGTGATATAATAAATTAAATATATAGCATTTTAAAGAGCAATCTATAGTACTTGAAGGAGTTTAGAGTACCTTATTGAATTGGACCTAAATATGGTATCCTATGAAAAGCATTTTTATGAAGTGATAAGTGTATTTCTCATAGTTAAATGCTGATTATCTACCAGTGATATTTTCAGTCTATCTCTGCTTATAGGAAATGGAGTTTTGTTTGCATACTTGCTTAGCTTCATGTACACATTACAATACAAAGTTAAAGGAAAACACACAGTGGAAAAGTGAGGAGCACCTTGGTAGTTCAAGTGATAATCGATCCAAGTGAAAACCTTTACAAGTGAACAGCCCCTGTTATGGAAGTCCTGTTCTTCCTGAAAAAGAATTGTTTCATACCTGGGATTCTGATGTGGAACTGATTCTTTCCAGCAACTGGAATTTAAAGTGTCCGTCCCTCAGACACAACAGGATGAAGGGGCCCCAGGCTACAATGCACCAGGGCTAAGTTCCTAGACACCTCTCCCAGAAGAAAAACAATGGACTGTTGGCATTTCTAAAGTTGATAAGAAGGAGGAAACCACTGGAACGTCAAGAGCAATTAATTGGTAATGATCTTAAAGGTGGCTGTGAACACTTGCAGTTGCAAAGCATGGCATCTTTTAGCAAAGAAGTTCTTAGAGGAAAACTGGTTACTTTGAAAAGGGAACAAAATCAGCTTGATTCACACAAATAATCAGCCAAGCTTGAAAAATGTGAGGAAGTAAATCCAGACCCAGTTAAATGTTAAGGCAACAGTCTCTTAGCCATTCCACAGCTTTTCACCAATTCTTTAGTGCAAAGCAAGTGAAATTTATACAGTTCTAACATATACTTTATATTTGTTTGTTCTTATATAACCATGAGGTAAAATACATCTGAATTTTCCCTTTCTGCCCATTGTAGGGGTTTGATTTTTCTCATTTTTTTCCCCCATAATTCTGTAAAGTCTTAATTCAGACAACTTTCCTCACTATTGTTATAACTGTGGCTAGACACTACTCCCTTATTATAATCTCATGCCTCATATGGACAAAATAAGTTCATCAGGTGTAATTTTGCAACAATTGGGGTGTTTAAGGAATGTCAACTTTTATTTTATTTACATTTAGTTAAAATATATTTAAATCTCCAGATATCTGGGCTGGCAAGAAATTCAGTCTGTTACTTGGTCTCTCACTTCCTGGAATTTTAAACTCATCAAAATACAAAGTGACCTCTCTTGGTTTGGGCCGCATAGGTTACCTTTGTGATGTCCTGTGAACCAACCTCTGTGGTTAGTTCAAACCCACAGGTGCTGGGTTTTAGCTTTCCCAGGCCCAGTAACAGCCTTGCTAACTCTATGAGCCCTAACTCCCCAGGCCTTATGGGAATGAGATAGCTCAATGTCTCTGATTCCGTCTCTTTCACCAATTTAGAGAAGTTACCCACTTCTTTCCCTTTAAGCTTTGGGAAAACAAAAGTTCAAAATAAAAGGTATATGTGGGAGATTTCTTTTTATTTTTGTCCTTTCCTTGAAGCAAAGAAACACAGAACATGGTGTGTGTGGTAGGATTGGGGTTAGAGAGGATATAGTAAAAAAGAATAGTGATAGATCAAAATAAAACAATCTGTGCTGCTTCATAGGTAGCTAATTTCTGTTATAGAATGTGATCTTAATCAGGCTTATCTCTATCTGCATGTCAATAATGAGAACAATTCATCAATTCTTATAGAAGATGAAGAAACAGCATTTTCTAGAGTGATCAAAGATTAATGGGACTCTTATATACCCCAAAAATGAAGAAACATTTGATTCACACAATAATCAGCCAAGCTTGAAAATGTGAGGAAGTAAATCCAGACCCAGTTAAATGTTAAGGCAACAGTCTCTTAGCCATTCCACAGCTTTTCACCAATTCTTTAGTGCAAAGCAAGTGAAATTTATACAGTTCTAACATATACTTTATATTTGTTTGTTCTTATATAACCATGAGGTAAAATACATCTGAATTTTCCCTTTCTGCCCATTGTAGGGGTTTGATTTTTCTCATTTTTTTCCCCCATAATTCTGTAAAGTCTTAATTCAGACAACTTTCCTCACTATTGTTATAACTGTGGCTAGACACTACTCCCTTATTATAATCTCATGCCTCATATGGACAAAATAAGTTCATCAGGTGTAATTTTGCAACAATTGGGGTGTTTAAGGAATGTCAACTTTTATTTTATTTACATTTAGTTAAAATATATTTAAATCTCCAGATATCTGGGCTGGCAAGAAATTCAGTCTGTTACTTGGTCTCTCACTTCCTGGAATTTTAAACTCATCAAAATACAAAGTGACCTCTCTTGGTTTGGGCCGCATAGGTTACCTTTGTGATGTCCTGTGAACCAACCTCTGTGGTTAGTTCAAACCCACAGGTGCTGGGTTTTAGCTTTCCCAGGCCCAGTAACAGCCTTGCTAACTCTATGAGCCCTAACCCCCCAGGCCTTATGGGAATGAGATAGCTCAATGTCTCTGATTCCGTCTCTTTCACCAATTTAGAGAAGTTACCCACTTCTTTCCCTTTAAGCTTTGGGAAAACAAAAGTTCAAAATAAAAGGTATATGTGGGAGATTTCTTTTTATTTTTGTCCTTTCCTTGAAGCAAAGAAACACAGAACATGGTGTGTGTGGTAGGATTGGGGTTAGAGAGGATATAGTAAAAAAGAATAGTGATAGATCAAAATAAAACAATCTGTGCTGCTTCATAGGTAGCTAATTTCTGTTATAGAATGTGATCTTAATCAGGCTTATCTCTATCTGCATGTCAATAATGAGAACAATTCATCAATTCTTATAGAAGATGAAGAAACAGCATTTTCTAGAGTGATCAAAGGGATTAATGGGACTCTTATATACCCCAAAACAAATTTAACGAGACCCTATTCTATGGATATAAGAGATATACAGGCATTATGAATGTAAGAAACATTCTATGTGGCTTGAAACATACACTAGAATATTAGAATTATTTAAAACTTACTCTTACAGGTAATTAATCCAAGAGTAAGAGTAACTGAAGCCCCTCAACTACAGTACCCAAAGAGTGCCTTGCAGTTAGTCTTTCAATATGAGCATCTACTAAGTCTTTCATCTTCATTTTCCTAAAGATGAGTAACCTCAGGTAATTCCCTGAATTGTAATACTCATTTTAGGTAAAGTGCTAATGGAGAACACATGGCGAGCATGTCTCCATCCTTGGTGTGTGGGCAGCTCAGATGGATAGCACTGCAAAAGAGAACCTTAGTTAGTTTTGAGTTCCTGTGGGCATCAGACATTCCTGAGTAGGATCGTAGACTGTGAACTATGATCTTTTTTATAGATATAATTAATAATTAACCGTCCTTAAACTGATTTTATTTAATTTGCTCACTGTGTAAGAAAACACATGACTTAAGAAGAAGGGCATTAGATTTCCTAATCAATGCCACAGAGATGCTTTCTTGCATTTATTTATACCTGGTTCTGAAATAGATGTTAACTGTGTGTAATGGATGTTTAGTAAGAAATAGGGGACAAAACTAGATGCTATTCTAAATAGTTCATGCCTGGTTTTAATGTCAAGTGGCTTCTGTTTTCTGTAATTATCTATGAATAGTAAGGGTCTGGCAATTGAATGTTTTCTGAAAATCAGCCATGTCACATCACTGGGGAACTTGTTAGAACTGACCCAGCCCAAACTTACTGAATCAGAATCTGCATTTATTAGGTACATAAAAGTTTAAACAGCGTGTCTTTGGACACAGTTTAGACTGAATTATTTGGGAAACTTTGGAAAACTATGGATGCCAATTTTCCATAGTAGATCTACTGAATCAGAATAGCTGGAGTTGCACGCAATGTGCATTTTTTACAAACCTCACAGGTCAGCTTTGTATGTGCCTCTAACATTTCTTCTAATAGTAGGAAGAAAACGACATAGTAAAGAGAAATATGCTTTCAGCATGAATTGTCATCAACAGGCATTCAGTTCAAATTGTGGAACATTTTTTT
Source organism: Tragulus kanchil (assembly GCA_022376925.1). Taxonomy (NCBI): domain Eukaryota; kingdom Metazoa; phylum Chordata; class Mammalia; order Artiodactyla; family Tragulidae; genus Tragulus; species Tragulus kanchil. Next base: position 156,170,735 of record JAIOJX010000025.1, on the reverse strand, counting down.
GTTAACTAAGGCAACTTATTTGAGGATTATCTGGAATTTATAGATTCATGCTCCTTTTTATGTATTAATAATTTGAATAATTAATAAACATAAATTGAGGAATAAATATTCTTGATAACTTTTTCCTGATGTGTACAAAACATTAAAATATCATTGGAATATTTGACTCTATGTTGTTATATTAATGGCAAAAGTTTTGGGGGGGATGGCATAAGACTACTAAGATGATACTGTAATTTCACATTTGAACTGTCTCTAGTAAGCATTTACTAGATCCCACCTGACAATGCAGGAAACATAAGAGACGTGGATTCATTCAGTCCCTGAGTCAGGAAGATCCCCTGGAGTAGGGTATGCAGCCCACTTCAGTATTCTTGCCTGGAGAATTCCATGGACAGAGGAGCCTAATCGGCTAGAGTCTATGGGTCGCAAAGAGTCGGATGCAGCTGAGTGACTATCATTGGTTTCTCAGGGGTAAAGCATAGGCCTCCAGTGTAGGAGCCGTGTGCAATGCAAGAGATGTGAGTTCAATTCTTGGGTCGGGAAAATTTCCTGGAGAAGGAAATGGCAGCCCACTCCAGTATTTTTGCCTGAGAAATCCCTTTGACAGAAGAGCCTGGTGGGCTACAACTGAAGTGACTTACAATAGCATAGCACAGACAGTAGGGTTTATCATTAGAATTTGCCAGAATAGTGGTAGCTTCTGGGTTCTTGCTTTGTTTAGTGTAACAGTAACAGAATAAGGACCCTAGAGATAAACTTTAGTGAAGTTTTTTCTTGTCTTAAAAAGTGAACTTTATAATAATAGTAACCAAATAAGAACAGTAACAATTTCTAGCTTGGTTAATCTGGTTATCTTTCTGGCTAAAAAATGTACTCATATAAAAACACAAAACTCTTAAAAAGTTAGATTCTAAGATTATGAGTTGTGGAGTTTTTTTGTTTTTTGCTTTCTTTATATTTTTTCAAGAATTTTTTATGTTTTTTTTTTCACGATCACAAGTTTTTTTTTAATCTTGCTTGTTTGATTTTACAGAGTTTTGTTGCTTAAAGATATGTATAATTCCAGATTAGTTATATGTATATCCCATTCCCCTCCTCAGCCCACCCCTCCAGGCTGTCGCATAGCCCCCATGTATGATCCTTCAGTCCCACAGTGCATTGACAGTAGTTGTCTCTTTTACATAAGATTGTATAGAGTTCCATGTTGCTCTTTCTATATCTCTCACCCACTTTTCCCTCTCCCCAATGTCCAAAAGTCTGTTCTCTATGACTGTTTTTCCATTGATGCTCTGCATGTGTATTTATCAGTACAAACTTACTAGATTCCATATACATGTGTTAGTATACTGTATTTGTCCTTCTCTTTTTGACTTACTTCACTTTGTGTAATAGGTTCTAGATTCATCCATCTCCTTAGGACTGAATCTTCTGCATTTCTTTTTGTGGCTGAGAAGTATTCCATTGTGTGTATGTACAGAGTTTCTTTATCCATTCATTTGTTGATGGGCATCTAGGTTGCTTTCATGATCTAGCTATTGTATAGAGAGCCTCAATGAACATTGGGGTACAGGTATCTCTTTCAATTTGGATTTCATCAGGGTATAAGCCTAAGAGTGGGATTTCTGGGTCATATGGTGCTTCTATTCTTAGCTTTTTGAGGAATCTCCATGTTCTCTTCCAAAGTGGTTGTATCAATTTACATTCCCACCAGCAATGCAAGAGTGTTCCCTTTTCTCTGCATCCTCTCCTGCATTTATTATCTGTAAATCTTTTGCTGATGGCCATTCTGACTGGTGTGAGGTGATATCTCATTGTAGTTTTGATATGCATTTCTCTAATAATAAGCGAGATTGAGCATATTTTCATATGTTTTTTAGCCATCTGATGTATTCCTTGGATAGATGTCTCTTCAGGTCTTTTTCCCATTTTTTGATTGGATTGTTTGGTTTTTCAATATTGAGTTGTCTGAGCTGCTTATATATTTTGGAGATTAGTTCTTTGTCAGTTGTTTCATTTGGTATTATTTTCTCCCATTCTGTGAGTTGTCTCTTCATCTTGTTTGTAGTTTCTTTTGCTGTGCAGAAGCTTTTAAGTTTCATTAGGTCTCACATATTTATTTTTGTTTTTATTTCCATTAATCTAGAGAGCGGGTCATAGAAGATCTTGTTTTGATTTATGTCATTGAGTGTTTTGCCCGTATTCTCCTCTAAGAGTCTCATGGTCTCTGTTCTTACATTTAGGTCTTTAATCCATTTTGAGTTTATTTTTGTGTATGGAGTCAGGAAACATTCCAACTTCATTTTTGTGCACATAGCTGTCCACTTTTCCCAACATCATTTGTTGAAGAGGCTGTCTTTGTCCCACTTTATAGTTTCGCCTCTTTTGTCAAAAATATGGTACCCATATATGCATGAGTTTATCTCTGGGCTCTCTATCTTGTTCCATTGGTCTATATCTCTGTTTTTGTGCCAGTACCATACTGTCTTGATGACTGTTGCTTTGTAGTATAGTCTGAAGTTAGGAAGGTTGATCCCTCCAGGTCTATTTTTCTTTCTCAGGATTGCCTTGGCTATCCATGGTCCTTTGTGTTTCCATATGAACTGTGCTATTTTTTTGGTCTAGTTCTGTGAAGAATGTCATTGGTAATTTGATAGGAATTGCATTGAATCTGTAGATGATATTTTGTAGTATGATCATTTTCATAGTATTGATTCTTCTGACCCAGGAAATGGAATATCTCTTCATCTGTTTATTTCTTCTTTGTATTGTCTCTTCCAAAGTGGTTGTATCAATTTACATTCCCACCAGCAATGCAAGAGTGTTCCCTTTTCTCTGCATCCTCTCCTGCATTTATTATCTGTAAATCTTTTGCTGATGGCCATTCTGACTGGTGTGAGGTGATATCTCATTGTAGTTTTGATATGCATTTCTCTAATAATAAGCGAGATTGAGCATATTTTCATATGTTTTTTAGCCATCTGATGTATTCCTTGGATAGATGTCTCTTCAGGTCTTTTCCCATTTTTTGATTGGATTGTTTGGTTTTTCAATATTGAGTTGTCTGAGCTGCTTATATATTTTGGAGATTAGTTCTTTGTCAGTTGTTTCATTTGGTATTATTTTCTCCCATTCTGTGAGTTGTCTCTTCATCTTGTTTGTAGTTTCTTTTGCTGTGCAGAAGCTTTTAAGTTTCATTAGGTCTCACATATTTATTTTTGTTTTTATTTCCATTAATCTAGAGAGCGGGTCATAGAAGATCTTGTTTTGATTTATGTCATTGAGTGTTTTGCCCGTATTCTCCTCTAAGAGTCTCATGGTCTCTGTTCTTACATTTAGGTCTTTAATCCATTTTGAGTTTATTTTTGTGTATGGAGTCAGGAAACATTCCAACTTCATTTTTGTGCACATAGCTGTCCACTTTTCCCAACATCATTTGTTGAAGAGGCTGTCTTTGTCCCACTTTATAGTTTCGCCTCTTTTGTCAAAAATATGGTACCCATATATGCATGAGTTTATCTCTGGGCTCTCTATCTTGTTCCATTGGTCTATATCTCTGTTTTTGTGCCAGTACCATACTGTCTTGATGACTGTTGCTTTGTAGTATAGTCTGAAGTTAGGAAGGTTGATCCCTCCAGGTCTATTTTTCTTTCTCAGGATTGCCTTGGCTATCCATGGTCCTTTGTGTTTCCATATGAACTGTGCTATTTTTTTGGTCTAGTTCTGTGAAGAATGTCATTGGTAATTTGATAGGAATTGCATTGAATCTGTAGATGATATTTTGTAGTATGATCATTTTCATAGTATTGATTCTTCTGACCCAGGAAATGGAATATCTCTTCATCTGTTTATGTCTTCTTTGATTTCCTTCATTGGCCTCTTGTAATTTTCTCTGTACAGTTATTTTTTACCCATTCAGCCAGTCTGTATCTTTGGTTGGGGTATTTAGTCCATTTACATTTGAAGTAATTATTGATACAAATGATCCTATTGTCGTCTTCTTAAAAGTTATGATGGGTTTTTTTCGTAGATATTTTTCTTCTCTTGAACTTGTTGTCTATATAAGTTCCTTTAACACTTGCTGTAAATCTGGTTTTGTTATACTAAATTCTCTTAATTTTTGCTTGTCTGTAAAGCTTTTGATTTCTCCATCAATTTTTAATGACATCCTTGAAGGATAGAGTATTCTTGGTTGCAGATTATTTTCTTTTAGCACTTTAAATGTATTTTGCCATTACCTTCTGGCCTGCAAAATTTCTGCTAAAAGATCAGCTAAGTGTATGGGGTTAGTTAAGCGTATGGGGTGTCTCTTATATGTCACTAGTTGCTTTTCCTTTGCTGCTTTTAGTATTCTGTCTTTGTGTTTAATTTGTGTTAGCTTAATTAATATGTATCTTGACATGTTTCTTCTAGGGTTTATCCTGTATGGGACTCTTTGCGCTTCTTGGACTTGATTATTTCTTTTCCTGTGTTGGGAAAGTTTTCAACTATAATCTCTTCAAAAATTGTCTCATAATTTTCTTTTCTTCTTTTAGAACTTCTATAATTCGAATGTTGGTGCATTTGATATTATCCCAGAGGTCTCTGAGACTATCCTCAGCTCTTTTCATTCTTTCAGTTTGATTCTGTGCTTTAACAGTTACTTCCACCATTCTATCTTCCTGCTCACTTATCCAATCTTCTGCCTTAGATACTCTGCTCTTGATTCCTTCTAGAGTATTTTTTAGCTCAGCAATTGAGCTGTTTGTCTCTATTTGTTGCTTATAATTTCAGCAATTGAGTTGCTTGTCTCTGCTTGATGTTTTTTAAGTTCTTGTATTTCTTTGTTCAGTGTGTTAGTTGATTCTTGCATTTTCTTTAATATTCTCTTTTCAGCATTTTGGATCATCATTTCTATCAATCATCTGAATTCTGTTTTGGATAGTTTGTCTAATTCCTCTTTGTTTATTTGGACTTGTGTGTTTGTAGATTGTTCCTTCATTTGTGCAGTATTTCTCTGCCTTTTTATTATTATTATTAATTTTTAAACCAACTATATTTGAGGTCTCCTTTTCCCAGACTTTGAGTTACATCTGTGGGTGATTGGTTTTGTATTTTTGTCTTGCTTGTTGTTTGGATGAGGCATCTTATTCAGGGTGCTGCTATTGGTTGGGTGATGCCAGGACTAGCATACAGGTGCTTTGCCTTTGTGGAAAGTTCTCTCTCTTTAATGCTCTCTAGTGTTAGGCATTCTCTGGTGTAGGGTGTTAGAGTCCAGGTCTGGTTTGCATGGCATTAAGTGGTATTAAAACATATATGCACAAATGAGAAACAGAAGGTGTAACTTTGACAGATGGCAATTAAAATATCATGCAAATACTATCTATCATACTGGAATATACACACAAACATATACAGCCATAACATAACCCAAACAGTCCAAAAAAAAAATACAGTACAATATGTTAACATAGAGAAAAGAGGAAAGCAAGTATGATATCTATCAGTTTAGAACCCATTTAACTAAAGCACAAATTGAAGAACAATGATAAAGTAGGATCCCAGTTGGGGATAAGGCAATGAAAACAAAACAGACTAAAAAATACGATGGGTAAAGGGAAGAAGAGAAAGGTAGGATAGGAAAGAAATATAGAATAGTAATGCAAAGTTAAATATAGGGAGATAAAGATTTGTATTTATTAGAGTTTAGTGCATTAGAAAAAGAGCATCAGAGAAAGCAAAGGAATAGTTGTAGAAAAACTAATAGTACATATAAAAAATTTAAATGTTACAACAAAGAGAGAAATACAGAAAAACAAAACAAAAATAAGAAAAATAATAAAAGCAAAACCCTGACAGACCCCCAAAAAGTCAAATGTAGAATCAGAAGTAAATAATCAAAATAAAATGTGTGGTTTAAAAGAAAAAAGAAAAAAAAATGTCATTTTTCTTTTTCTTTTTTTTAGCCACTTCTATTGGTCTTTCATTTATTTATTTTCAGCCATCTTTGTTCTTTGGCCTGTGTGGGCCTCCCATTGCAGTGGTCTTGTTTGTAAAAGAGCACTGGCTCTGGGCACATGCACTCCAGAGCTCAGTAGTTGGACACATCTGTGGGTGTTTTTTTGGTTTTTTTTAGATTGTTCCTTCATTTGTGCAGGATTTCGCTGCGTTGGTATTATTATTATTAATTTTTAAACCAACTATATTTGAGGTCTCCTTTTCCCAGACTTTGAGTTACATCTGTGGGTGATTGGTTTTGTATTTTTGTCTTGCTTGTTGTTTGGATGAGGCATCTTATTCAGGGTGCTGCTATTGGTTGGGTGATGCCAGGACTAGCATACAGGTGCTTTGCCTTTGTGGAAAGTTCTCTCTCTTTAATGCTCTCTAGTGTTAGGCATTCTCTGGTGTAGGGTGTTAGAGTCCAGGTCTGGTTTGCATGGCATTAAGTGGTATTAAAACATATATGCACAAATGAGAAACAGAAGGTGTAACTTTGACAGATGGCAATTAAAATATCATGCAAATACTATCTATCATACTGGAATATACACACAAACATATACAGCCATAACATAACCCAAACAGTCCAAAAAAAAAATACAGTACAATATGTTAACATAGAGAAAAGAGGAAAGCAAGTATGATATCTATCAGTTTAGAACCCATTTAACTAAAGCACAAATTGAAGAACAATGATAAAGTAGGATCCCAGTTGGGGATAAGGCAATGAAAACAAAACAGACTAAAAAATACGATGGGTAAAGGGAAGAAGAGAAAGGTAGGATAGGAAAGAAATATAGAATAGTAATGCAAAGTTAAATATAGGGAGATAAAGATTTGTATTTATTAGAGTTTAGTGCATTAGAAAAAGAGCATCAGAGAAAGCAAAGGAATAGTTGTAGAAAAACTAATAGTACATATAAAAAATTTAAATGTTACAACAAAGAGAGAAATACAGAAAAACAAAACAAAAATAAGAAAAATAATAAAAGCAAAACCCTGACAGACCCCCAAAAAGTCAAATGTAGAATCAGAAGTAAATAATCAAAATAAAATGTGTGGTTTAAAAGAAAAAAGAAAAAAAAATGTCATTTTTCTTTTTCTTTTTTTTAGCCACTTCTATTGGTCTTTCATTTATTTATTTTCAGCCATCTTTGTTCTTTGGCCTGTGTGGGCCTCCCATTGCAGTGGTCTTGTTTGTAAAAGAGCACTGGCTCTGGGCACATGCACTCCAGAGCTCAGTAGTTGGACACATCAGTCCAGTTGCTCCACAACACATGGGATTTTCCCAGGCCAGGGATCAAACCAGCGCCACCTGCACTGCAAGGTGTCCTTACCCACTGGACCACCAGGGAAGCCCTTCTTTTGTTTTTAAAGTTGAATATATTCAGTTGTACTGACAGGATTGGTAGCTACAACAGCTAAGTGTAATGGAGGGGAAAAGAAAAAAAATCGTGAGTGGTGAATGTGGGGAGGAAAATTGAAAAGCAAAAACTAAAAAAAAAAAAAAAAAGGGATATAAATCCAGCACAGGTCCAAATGTAAAACTAGTGAATGTTTATGTTGTGGGGACTCTTTTGTCCCTTGTTGACAATTCAGGAATTACTGCCCTATCAGTCTTTTTCTTACCTCTGGCAGTGGTCACATCTGAAACCCTCTTTTACTCTTCCAGGGGTAAAGGCCCGCCACACTGGGGTTGGTCAGGCTCTTAAGCACTGATCCAGTTACCTTTATTGCTGGGTGGAGCTAAGTTCCCTTCCTGTAGTTTGGCCTGCAGCCAAACTATGGTAGGGGTAATGGTGTCTCTCTCACAAAGGATCTGTTACTGCATATGCTCTATCAGAAGCACTGCTGCAGCATCCCTGACCCCACTGCCAGCCACCGTTGACTCCCACTGCCGGAGACCTCAGAATTCTTAAAGGTGAATTTGGCTCAGTCTTATGTGGGGTCACTATTCCTTTCTCCCGGATCCTGGATCCTGGTGCACACAGAGTCTCCAGTCCTGCTCCATAGCTCTATGATCATGTTAATAATAACCTCCTTCAAGAGGAAATAAGTGCAACGCCATCTTTCTAAGGACTGCCCAAGAGCACTTCTAACCCAATGAGGCAGTTGGGTCCTCTAAAGAAGGCCTGGCTCAATCTCTTGTGAGGGTCACTATTCCTTTCCCTGGGCCTGGTGTGTAACAGGCTTTGCATGCTTGGCCCACCCAGTCTCTCTGGAGGGGTTGAGGTTTGATTTTTAAAACCACGATTGCACCCCAATACTGTCCTGTTGCAGTTTCTCTGCTCTTGGACGTGGGGTATCCTTCTGTGGTCTGATCCAACCCCCTCCTGTCTATGGTTTTTTAGCAGCTTATTGCAGTTCTGGCGTTTTCACAGGAGCAGATGAGTGCACGACCTTCTATTCCGCCATCTTAGCTCCACACCGGGAGTTGTGCTTTTTTTAAGAAGAGACAATTTATGATGGGTTGTTGATTTCATAACTATTTTTCATTTGCTTTGGTGAATTGTTTTCTTCTACCCCTTTTCTCTCAGCAAGCTATTTCTAATTCTAGTATGGAATATTAATTGCTACTTTAATGAATACATATGGTACCCTGAGAACTAAAGAATTGATCTTGTTGAAAAGTTTTTTTTTGTGAGAGGAAAGTAGTTTATTGGAGTGGGGGAGAAGGAAGTTTGTCCCTTGTTGACAATTCAGGAATTACTGCCCTATCAGTCTTTTTCTTACCTCTGGCAGTGGTCACATCTGAAACCCTCTTACTCTTCCAGGGTAAAGGCCCGCCACACTGGGGTTGGTCAGGCTCTTAAGCACTGATCCAGTTACCTTTATTGCTGGGTGGAGCTAAGTTCCCTTCCTGTAGTTTGGCCTGCAGCCAAACTATGGTAGGGTAATGGTGTCTCTCTCACAAAGGATCTGTTACTGCATATGCTCTATCAGAAGCACTGCTGCAGCATCCCTGACCCCACTGCCAGCCACCGTTGACTCCCACTGCCGGAGACCTCAGAATTCTTAAAGGTGAATTTGGCTCAGTCTTATGTGGGGTCACTATTCCTTTCTCCCGGATCCTGGATCCTGGTGCACACAGAGTCTCCAGTCCTGCTCCATAGCTCTATGATCATGTTAATAATAACCTCCTTCAAGAGGAAATAAGTGCAACGCCATCTTTCTAAGGACTGCCCAAGAGCACTTCTAACCCAATGAGGCAGTTGGGTCCTCTAAAGAAGGCCTGGCTCAATCTCTTGTGAGGGTCACTATTCCTTTCCCTGGGCCTGGTGTGTAACAGGCTTTGCATGCTTGGCCCACCCAGTCTCTCTGGAGGGGTTGAGGTTTGATTTTTAAAACCACGATTGCACCCCAATACTGTCCTGTTGCAGTTTCTCTGCTCTTGGACGTGGGGTATCCTTCTGTGGTCTGATCCAACCCCCTCCTGTCTATGGTTTTTTAGCAGCTTATTGCAGTTCTGGCGTTTTCACAGGAGCAGATGAGTGCACGACCTTCTATTCCGCCATCTTAGCTCCACACCGGGAGTTGTGCTTTTTTTAAGAAGAGACAATTTATGATGGGTTGTTGATTTCATAACTATTTTTCATTTGCTTTGGTGAATTGTTTTCTTCTACCCCTTTTCTCTCAGCAAGCTATTTCTAATTCTAGTATGGAATATTAATTGCTACTTTAATGAATACATATGGTACCCTGAGAACTAAAGAATTGATCTTGTTGAAAAGTTTTTTTTTTTTTGTGAGAGGAAAGTAGTTTATTGGAGTGGGAGAAGGGAGAGTTGCTGCCAGTACAGTGGGCCAGCTTAAGGGAGAAAGGGGGAGACACTGTAAGAACAGTGGGCTGGCTCAAGGGTGAGCCGACATGGTTAGAGTGGGAGACACTATGAGAACAGCAGGCCTGATCCATTTATAGCCAGGGTCTAAGGAGTGGCATACGGGTCTTAAGGATCATTGCTGATTGAATGGTCTACAGGGTGGGGTAGAGTGATGACTACAGCATGAGGGAAAGACAGCAGGGTCCAAGGAGTGACAAAGGGGTCTTAAGGATTGAGTGGTGTACTATAGCCTGGGGACAAGAAAACAATAAGGGTCTGGTTTATCTCTTCTTGCATTTCAAGACCCTCCTCTTTTGCCTTGTTCTTTCCTCCCTGGGCACCACATTCCTCCCTCTCTTTATTTTTAGGGCCAAGTCTTGGGCCCCTTTGGTTACCCTGCTCATGTCTAACTATCTACCTATTTGCCTTCTCAGGCATTTGGGCACCCAGCCTTAAGGGAAAAGGGACAATGACCACTCTGGCCTCTTCAAGCTGTACAGGGTTGTTGTGGGGCTCTAGGTTCCCAATGTCTACTCTCTGTCAGGGTACATTGAGGGAAGAAGGTGCAGCTCCACAGAACGATATGGCAGCTTGTTCCAGCACTGTCTGGATGTTGGCTGAGCGATATTCTTCTTGTACTATCACTTGTAGATTTGTCATATTCTAGAAGAAACAAACTTAACAAGAAAATTAAAGATGCTTAGACCAAAGATGAACAGAATTAGAAAAGCTGCTGAGAGGCTAGCCAGCCAGGAGAACCAGGACTAGACATTGATCCATGATGTGTTTCTCTAGGTATGAGAAGATGCAAGAATTTGAGGCTCAGAAAAATCTTTACCTGAAAACATCTGACTATCTGAAGGCCTATTCTTATAGTTTTTCCCAGATGTTGAGAAGCTTTTATGAGGCAAAATTGGGATGAATTTTGGCAACTCAGTAGAATACAAAATTTGTTTATTTTTTCCCTTAAAAAAAAAGAGACAAAACCCTTATAAACATTTTGTGAAGGCTTTCAGTCATGGATAGTTCAGAAAATTGATAATAGAATATAAACTCTCTCTGTCTGTCTAAGCTGCAAAGATGTGCAAAATATATTGTGCCTTATCATGTAGCAGAATTGTAGTTTTCTGTGTGATCATTGAATTGAACACCAAAAAGACATCTGACTCTCTCCACTTTTGGACAGCATGGAAGAAGTGGAGTATCTTAGTCTCAAAAATCTATAGTCAATTTTACTACAGAAATTGCTTTGTTAACTAACAGTAACAAGTCTTACATGGAAAAATTCACTCACATGTAATTTTAATATAGTTTCTCCCCACTAGAAACCCTTTTCATCTTGTTTTGATTCTAGTGTAAATGCAGAACGCTTAACTAAATTTCTGACTTGAAGGTAATCTACACTCTCCTCCTATAAGAGAATCCAGTTTATGGGCAATCACTGCTAATTTGCTGAGCCTCTCCCTCAGTAAATCCAACTGAGCCTCTTTGTAAACAGTGAATCCTGTTTTAATATTTTTTGAATGGTAATTAATTCACAGTACAAAAGATGTCATGGAGTACCCCCCCAAATGTTTTTTTTTTAGGCCACTTCTATTGATCTTTCATTTATTTATCTTTGTTCTTTGGCCTGTGTGGGCTTCCCATCGCAGTGGCCTCTCTCGTCGTAAAGCACTGGCTTTGGGCACACGCGCTCCAGAGCTCCGGCTTGGTAGGGGACACATCAGTCCAGCCACTCTGCGGCACATGGGATCTTCCTAGGCCAGGGAGCGAACTGGTGCCCCTTGCGCTGCAAGGCGGTGTCCTTACCCACTGGACCATCGGGGAAGCCACTCCCCCCCAAAAATGTTTTATAGCATTGAATTATGCACAGTTCTGAAGCTATAAAACAATGCACAGTTCTCAAGTTGACAATTTGATGGCACTTCAAAATACAAGTATTGGTGTAGTTGGTAGGAGTCAGTTATTTAATTAAATTTACCATACGTTTACAGAATGGTCTGCTATGTGAAATGCACTATGCCACATTTCTAATTTTGAACCCATCTCTCCATGAGAATACATTTCAACTATATTCAATAATCTTACATGCTCATCTATTTTAGCTTGAGTTTCAGTGTTAGAATTCCTTGAGTTACTAAGAGGAAAACCATGGCATCAATGCAAAGTAATCTGATGAAAATTCAGAGGCTACTTCTAATAAAATAGCTATAACTACTAGATTATATCATTTCCAAATTGTGATTTATAGGCAAAATGTATATTTGTTCCTCTCACATATATTTGGTCTTTATCCATTGTTGCTGGCTTATAGCTCTCAAAACCTTTGGGATTTTCTGAGCAAAAGGAGTAATGAGATAAAATTTGATCTCATGTACTTAGTTCCTCAGAACATTTCTGGGAAGGTAACTTTTGGATTCCATTCAAGGGTGGCGGCTGGTTGCCAGAAGAACCAACAGTGCTGTTAGAGAGGAACTTTTAGTCCACCTGGCTCCACCTGGCGGCGGGGGAGAGTGCCTGGGGGTGGAACCAGTCACCACTGGCCAATGACTTAATCAACCATGACTGCTAGTGCAAGAGACCTAAGAGACACGGGTTTGATCCCTTGGTTGGGAAAATCCCCTGCAGAAGGACAACACAGCGCACTCCAGTATTTTGCCTGGAGAATCCCAGGAACTGAGGAGCCTGAAGGGCTATAGTCCATAGAGTCTTAAAGAGTCAGACACAACTGAAGTGACTTAGCACACGTGCCTTTGGAATGAAATTTCCATAAACCCCCAAAGTACAGGGTTTGGAGAGCTTCTCAATTGGTCCATGGGGAAGGGGGCCCCCCCGCGACTGGCTTCCTAGGCCAGGAGCGAACTGGTGCCCTGCGCTGCAAGGCGGTGTCCTTACCCACTGGACCATCGGGGAAGCCACTCCCCCCCAAAAATGTTTTATAGCATTGAATTATGCACAGTTCTGAAGCTATAAAACAATGCACAGTTCTCAAGTTGACAATTTGATGGCACTTCAAAATACAAGTATTGGTGTAGTTGGTAGGAGTCAGTTATTTAATTAAATTTACCATACGTTTACAGAATGGTCTGCTATGTGAAATGCACTATGCCACATTTCTAATTTTGAACCCATCTCTCCATGAGAATACATTTCAACTATATTCAATAATCTTACATGCTCATCTATTTTAGCTTGAGTTTCAGTGTTAGAATTCCTTGAGTTACTAAGAGGAAAACCATGGCATCAATGCAAAGTAATCTGATGAAAATTCAGAGGCTACTTCTAATAAAATAGCTATAACTACTAGATTATATCATTTCCAAATTGTGATTTATAGGCAAAATGTATATTTGTTCCTCTCACATATATTTGGTCTTTATCCATTGTTGCTGGCTTATAGCTCTCAAAACCTTTGGGATTTTCTGAGCAAAAGGAGTAATGAGATAAAATTTGATCTCATGTACTTAGTTCCTCAGAACATTTCTGGGAAGGTAACTTTTGGATTCCATTCAAGGGTGGCGGCTGGTTGCCAGAAGAACCAACAGTGCTGTTAGAGAGGAACTTTTAGTCCACCTGGCTCCACCTGGCGGCGGGGGAGAGTGCCTGGGGGTGGAACCAGTCACCACTGGCCAATGACTTAATCAACCATGACTGCTAGTGCAAGAGACCTAAGAGACACGGGTTTGATCCCTTGGTTGGGAAAATCCCCTGCAGAAGGACAACACAGCGCACTCCAGTATTTTGCCTGGAGAATCCCAGGAACTGAGGAGCCTGAAGGGCTATAGTCCATAGAGTCTTAAAGAGTCAGACACAACTGAAGTGACTTAGCACACGTGCCTTTGGAATGAAATTTCCATAAACCCCCAAAGTACAGGGTTTGGAGAGCTTCTCAATTGGTGAACACATGGAGAATAGGGGAAAGTGGTGCATCGGAGGAGAGTTTGGAGGCTCTGGGCCCTTTTCTCGTGTCTTGGCCTTCATCTGGCTGGTGATTCATGTATTTTAATATCCTTTTTTATAATAAATTGGTAATCTAGTGAGTCAACAGGTTTTCCTGAGTTCTCTGAGCCATTGTAGTAAATTATCCGAACCTACAAGTTGGTGGGAACCTCTGATTTAGAGCAAGTTGGTCAGAGGTACACGTAATAACCTGTACTCAGGATTGGCATCCTGAGATGGAGGAATCATAGTTACCTCCAGTTTTAATGGATCTGTTAGAAGCACAGGTAACAATCTGGGCTTGCCATTGGCATCTGGAGTGGGGGACAGTATTTAGGACTGTGGAATCTGTTACTACCTTTAGAAGGATAGTGCCAGAACTGTGTTGAATTCTTAGACAGGCCGGGAATTGCTTGTTGATGTGGGTAAGCCTCCACATACCCGCAAGTTGGAATTGAGTCCAGGAACCCTTTTGGAATCATATCAAGGAACATTTGGAAGAATTTTAATTTCTCCCTTACTTATGGTTAAACCCCAGGAAGACTTTGATTTTCTATTGTCATTCAGAGTTTCCAAGCACAGATATTCCAGAGATTTGAGGAAAAAAAGGAAAATTATAAAAAACAATGGAAATTAGTGTTATCTCAAGGAAAGAAGGCTATTTATTGTGTTAGTCAAAAATAAGGATGAAATGAATATTCTTAAATCAAGGAAAAAGTAAGGAAAATGAGAAATAGTTTTTCTTCATGTTTGGCCCATAGTGGAGTTATTCTAAGACCAAATGATTGAATAAAAAATTCCTGAAGTCCCACTTTGCCCTTGTAAGATATTGGTTTTCCTCTGTAGGAAAAGGCTGGGGAAACAGCACTACCTCACCCAGTAACCAAAGCATGGACTAGATTACCCACTAAGACTTCCATTTCTAATTTATTGATCCTTGTATTCATAAATTTTCCTGTTTACTTTTTTTTTTTTTGCTGTCAATGGGATGTCCCAAAGCTCTGATGAAAAAGGTCCAAGGTGAAAACTGCTTATTCACTGATAGCAGGGGGAAAATAAAACCTTTTAATTTCACTCTATTAAGTTACTATTAGTCACTCAGTCATGTCTGACTCTTTAGGACCTCATGGATTATAAAGCTTACCAGGCTCCTCTGTCCATGGTCTTCTCCAGGCAAGAATACTGGAATGGATTGCCGTGCCCTCCTCCAAGCAGTCTTCCTGACCCAGGAATCGAACTCAGGTTTCTCGCATGGCAGGCAGACTCTTTACTGTCTAAGCCACAAGGGAATCTCTTGTTAAGTAGATACAGAAAATACTTGCTCCCTCATTCATCCAACAAATATTCTTTGAGTGCTTGCTATGTGCCAGACTCTATTCTATAAGTGTGCAATGTTAGCACCCTAATTCCTACTAAACCTAATGCCATGATTAAAGAAATAATAATATTAGGAATAATATATACACAGCATGCTTGATTCTCTGATCCACAAATGATAAATTTGTATTAAATATATAAAACAAGGAAGGGGCCTATGTGAGACAAACATTCTTGTCCTCAATTATCAACAAAGTAATTCTATATGTGCTGCTACCAGCCCCATTTCCTCATTTTGCAAGGCTTGTAGCTGTGTTCTTTGAGGCTATAGGCAGCGGAGAGTTGGAGAAGGTGGTCAACAGGGCTAGTTTTCCTGGTCAGTCCCATGTTTCATGGTCATCCAGTGTTTCCAGTCTTTCCTGTGTCAATGGAAATTAGTGTTATCTCAAGGAAAGAAGGCTATTTATTGTGTTAGTCAAAAATAAGGATGAAATGAATATTCTTAAATCAAGGAAAAGTAAGGAAAATGAGAAATAGTTTTCTTCATGTTTGGCCCATAGTGGAGTTATTCTAAGACCAAATGATTGAATAAAAAATTCCTGAAGTCCCACTTTGCCCTTGTAAGATATTGGTTTTCCTCTGTAGGAAAAGGCTGGGGAAACAGCACTACCTCACCCAGTAACCAAAGCATGGACTAGATTACCCACTAAGACTTCCATTTCTAATTTATTGATCCTTGTATTCATAAATTTTCCTGTTTACTTTTTTTTTTTTTGCTGTCAATGGGATGTCCCAAAGCTCTGATGAAAAAGGTCCAAGGTGAAAACTGCTTATTCACTGATAGCAGGGGGAAAATAAAACCTTTTAATTTCACTCTATTAAGTTACTATTAGTCACTCAGTCATGTCTGACTCTTTAGGACCTCATGGATTATAAAGCTTACCAGGCTCCTCTGTCCATGGTCTTCTCCAGGCAAGAATACTGGAATGGATTGCCGTGCCCTCCTCCAAGCAGTCTTCCTGACCCAGGAATCGAACTCAGGTTTCTCGCATGGCAGGCAGACTCTTTACTGTCTAAGCCACAAGGGAATCTCTTGTTAAGTAGATACAGAAAATACTTGCTCCCTCATTCATCCAACAAATATTCTTTGAGTGCTTGCTATGTGCCAGACTCTATTCTATAAGTGTGCAATGTTAGCACCCTAATTCCTACTAAACCTAATGCCATGATTAAAGAAATAATAATATTAGGAATAATATATACACAGCATGCTTGATTCTCTGATCCACAAATGATAAATTTGTATTAAATATATAAAACAAGGAAGGGGCCTATGTGAGACAAACATTCTTGTCCTCAATTATCAACAAAGTAATTCTATATGTGCTGCTACCAGCCCCATTTCCTCATTTTGCAAGGCTTGTAGCTGTGTTCTTTGAGGCTATAGGCAGCGGAGAGTTGGAGAAGGTGGTCAACAGGGCTAGTTTTCCTGGTCAGTCCCATGTTTCATGGTCATTCCAGTGTTCTCCAGTCTTTCCCTGTGTTAGTTCTAGATGTCAGGATCCCTAGGACCTGGAGTAGAACTCAACAACGGTTTGGGAAGAAAGGACATAATTTTCCCAGGATGTGCTCAGGGTATAATAGTTAAAGTACTCTGCAATTTCCAAGAGATGGAGATTGTGGCAGAAACATGTAATTGAGACTAAAAAACAAGCAGAGGTCAATGCCCTCAAGGAACTTCCAGTTTAAAGAGGGAGGTGGATATAAATCTAGTCAATTATGATGCAGTAAAACTGCACACTTCTGTTTGGAACAAAGTTAAGAATGGAATTTCTCAGATTTATCGATTACATGAAAGAATTAAAAAATTATACTCTATTTAATAAATATTGCCAGAAGGTTATTAGAGATATTGAAAGTGTGGGAAAGTACTTCATTAAAATTAAGAACTTCTGCCTGATGAAAGCCAAGGTCAAAAGGACGACAAGACAAGCCATAGACTTGGAGGAAATATTTACAAATATATTTTTTTTCAAAGAAGTAAAGATAAAGGACTGTTATCTAAAATATACAAAGAACTCTTCAAAAGCAATG
Source organism: Tragulus kanchil (assembly GCA_022376925.1). Lineage (NCBI taxonomy): Eukaryota > Metazoa > Chordata > Mammalia > Artiodactyla > Tragulidae > Tragulus > Tragulus kanchil. The sequence continues at coordinate 156,153,586 of JAIOJX010000025.1, read as the reverse complement.
ATAAAACAGAAAATTCCATAAAAATGGGCCAAAAACTTTTAACAGACACCTCACCACAGAAAATACACAGATGGCAAATAAGCATATGAAAAAATGTTCTCCTTCATATGTCATCAGGGACATACAAATTAAAACAACCATGGGATACCACTGCACACCTATTATAATGGCCGTAATCTGGAATAAAGATGTACCAAATTGTGGTGAGATTCAGTACAATAAGGGACTCTCTTTCATTGCTGGTGAGAATGCAAAATGGTATGGCCAGTTTGGAAGATAGTTTGGCAAAAAAAAAACAAAACTTGCGAAACTAAAAATGCTCTTACTATATGAACTAAAAATACTCTTACTATATGATTCAGTGATCATGCTGCTTAGTACTTATCTGAAGGAGTAGAACATGTATGTCCACACGAACCTGTACAAGGCTTTTTTTTTTTTAGCAGTTTTGACAAGACTGGAAGAAATAGTTGACAAGGCTTGGAAGCAACTAAGATGTCCTTCAGTAGCTGAATAGATAAACTATGGAAGTACATTCAGACAAGGGAATATTATTCAGTGCTAAAAAGGCATAAGCTATCAAGCCATGAAAAGACATGGGGTAAAATTAAATATGTATTGCTAAGTGGAAGGAGCCAACCTGAAAAAGCTCCACATTGTATGGTCTCAACTATATGACATTCTGGAAAAGGGAAGACCAAGGAGACTGTAAAAAAGATCATAGTTGCCAGGGATAAGAGGGATGAATAGGTGGAGCCTAAGAGATTTTTAGGGCAGTGGAAATACTCTGCATGATATTATAATGATGGATACTGTCATTATACACTTGTCTAAACCCATGCAGTGTACAAAAATAAAGATGAACCTTAATATACGGTGGACTTTGATTATGATGTCTCAATATCAGTTCATTGATTCTAACAATGTACCACTCTTTTGTTACATTTATGACAATAGGGAAAGCTCTGCGTGTTCAGCAGCAAGGAGAGTAAGGGAAATCTTTGTATTTCCCATTTATTTCTGCTGTGAGCCTTAAGCTGCTCTATAAAACCCTTTCAAAAACAAAACAAAAAGTGTGGAAAAGATAAACAGCAGAAACCACAATAAACCTACAAATAAATTCTTTGCTGTAAAAAATGACACATCTTCAAATTTTATGTTTAATATACAACAGGCATTAGGTATCAAAATGTCAACTTATTACAAGATGGACAGCATTGAGTTGTTGACATCAAATAGAACACACACACACACACACACACACACACACACACACACACACACACCTCTCTGCCTAGTTAACTGCTGCCAATACAAGAATACACAAGTTAAAATATCCATATATCAACTGCTTTCATAAAGTCTTAAATGGGATGATTTCACAATTAGGGAGACTAATACATGTGATTACTTTTTAAATTATTTCTCTACTTAAAACATATGGGGGCTTCCCTTATGACTATGGTAAAGAATCAGCCTACCAATACAGGAGGAATGGAATTGGATCCAGGAAGATCCTATAAGCTACAGAGCCAGTTTTGACAAGACTGGAAGAAATAGTTGACAAGGCTTGGAAGCAACTAAGATGTCCTTCAGTAGCTGAATAGATAAACTATGGAAGTACATTCAGACAAGGGAATATTATTCAGTGCTAAAAAGGCATAAGCTATCAAGCCATGAAAAGACATGGGGTAAAATTAAATATGTATTGCTAAGTGGAAGGAGCCAACCTGAAAAAGCTCCACATTGTATGGTCTCAACTATATGACATTCTGGAAAAGGGAAGACCAAGGAGACTGTAAAAAAGATCATAGTTGCCAGGGATAAGAGGGATGAATAGGTGGAGCCTAAGAGATTTTTAGGGCAGTGGAAATACTCTGCATGATATTATAATGATGGATACTGTCATTATACACTTGTCTAAACCCATGCAGTGTACAAAAATAAAGATGAACCTTAATATACGGTGGACTTTGATTATGATGTCTCAATATCAGTTCATTGATTCTAACAATGTACCACTCTTTTGTTACATTTATGACAATAGGGAAAGCTCTGCGTGTTCAGCAGCAAGGAGAGTAAGGGAAATCTTTGTATTTCCCATTTATTTCTGCTGTGAGCCTTAAGCTGCTCTATAAAACCCTTTCAAAAACAAAACAAAAAGTGTGGAAAAGATAAACAGCAGAAACCACAATAAACCTACAAATAAATTCTTTGCTGTAAAAAATGACACATCTTCAAATTTTATGTTTAATATACAACAGGCATTAGGTATCAAAATGTCAACTTATTACAAGATGGACAGCATTGAGTTGTTGACATCAAATAGAACACACACACACACACACACACACACACACACACACACACACACCTCTCTGCCTAGTTAACTGCTGCCAATACAAGAATACACAAGTTAAAATATCCATATATCAACTGCTTTCATAAAGTCTTAAATGGGATGATTTCACAATTAGGGAGACTAATACATGTGATTACTTTTTAAATTATTTCTCTACTTAAAACATATGGGGGCTTCCCTTATGACTATGGTAAAGAATCAGCCTACCAATACAGGAGGAATGGAATTGGTCCCTGATCCAGGAAGATCCTATAAGCTACAGAGCAACCAAGTCTGTGGGCCACAAGTATTGAGCCTGTGCTCTCTAGAGGCTGGGAGCCTCAGCTACTGGGCTCACATGCTGCAACTACTGGAGCCCGAGCTACCTAGAGCCCGTGCTCCACCATAAGAGAAGCCACTGCAGTGAGAAGCCTATGCACCACAACTAGAGAGTAGCCCCCTCTTATTGCAACTAAAGAAAACCATGTGTAGCAATGAAGACTCAATGCAGCCAAAATTAAATAAAATGATTAAAAATATATACTTTTGGAAGAAAACGTACTCACAAGTATTGCTTTAAGTATTTTCTGGAGTACATATCAGCATCTCCTGCAACGTGTCTTTCTTCGACTTGTGGACAGGAAGAGGAAGGGTTTTAAAACTGAAAAATCAATATGAGCAAGTGTGTGGATGGGTGATGCGAGATGTGGGGAAGAAAACTGCTGTTGGAGGCAAAGAAATATACAGGGAAGGGCAGAGATTTGATGCTAGGCAGGCAGGCAGGGGTCAGTTTGTGGAATGAACTCAATAACTTCTTTTTTTTGGTAAAACATTTAACATTCTAGGACATTTGTTGAGAAACTTGGTATACTGGAAGAAACTTATTAATAAGAACTCAACTTATTTAGAATCCAAGAAATATAAACCTTATAATATACTCTCAAATTAATGTTTAGCAGAATGAGGGTAATGAACTCATTGGGTTGTGAAATCAATGAAGTGTTTCCTGAACAGTATGTGGAAAACAAAACAAATAGGATAGAAAGCATCAGGGTTGCATGTAGTAAGCACTGAATCGTGAACATTTTTATAAGTCACAGTATAAAATACATTTCTTTCCATGGTCATGGCCAAGAACATCTAAAGCCACTGCTTTTATAAAAGTCACATGAATTGCTTGTTATGAAGGAGTTATGACGATAACAAATGTTTGAACTGTACGAAATTAACTTTATGAAATTAACTGTGATCCCATGGCTAATTACAAAACTAGTTATTACTTAAAATCAGATAATTTTAGAGCTGAAATATCTCATAGAAGGAAAACCAAAATAGAGTTTTAGTGATTTGTCAAGGTCAGACAGCTGTTAGCTGGGCCTAGAACCCAGAGTTTCTGATTTGTACGCCAATACTCTTTTACTTGTCAGCATATATGTGTGTATGTGTGTGTGCCCACGTGCTAAGTCATGTCTGACTCTTTGTGGCCTCACGGAATGTAACCAGCCAGGCTTCTCTCTGTGGGATTTTCCTGGTAAGAATACCGAAGTGGGTTGCCATTTCCTCCTTCCGGGGATCTTCCCCAGCAAGAGATCTAACCAGCAAGTGGATTCTTTACTGTTGAGCACTAGGGAAGCAAGCCCTACTTGTCAGAATAAATTGACACGATTTTTATTATAGAACATGAGATTCTTTTTAATAACTAAGAAAAATAGGCACAGAATTTAGGAAATCACTCCCAGATAGGAAGTGAATGATAGGTTACAAAATTGCTGAAGGCTTTAACTGAAGGAAAAAAGTAATTAGAGATACTTCAGTGCTGCGGTCTACTTATTAGTCAAAGCTAATAACTAATTAACCCATGTTACTAATGTTGTTAGTAGGTGGGGCCATTCAGTTGTTTGGTTTCTCACTTGAACACTGAGTGTCCAGCACATAAGACTCTGGGAGGGCTTACCAGATAACACATCAGCGAACACAAACTCTGCCATGTGTAAGCTGAAGAAGCAACCTGTAAATCGATTAAGTCGATGTATTTCCTCTAAACGCACACCATGTTTTCTAAAGAGAAAAAGAAACTATGACTTATCGAAGCATCCCTTAGCAAAACACACAGTTTCTACACATTTTATTTTAGGCAGGCTTCCCTCTGACTCCTTCCAGTCGAAATCTTGAAAATTATACTTAGATTTGTACCTATTCATTCTTCTCTCAGGGACTGTTCTGGGGAGAGAGTGTTAGAAACTGGTCAGTAGAGGTTGGAAATAGTCTCTTTTCCACCCCTCCTGCTCCCTGCAAAGTGCCCACGAGAATCTACCCCAGGGAAGAGGGCCTGTTCTTGCAGTCTAGCAAGCCCTTCTCTAGTCCTGGGGGGCGCAGGGTGGTGGTGTCTCCTCCTAGAAAGCTCGGGGCCACAAAAGGCAGAAATCATTTGATAACTTAATCTTGGTGAAAGGAAGGGAGGCCGAGGCCTGTGTACTCTAGTGATAAACGGAAGCATCCGGGTGACTCAGGGATCTCACCGCAACAAGTAAAACTAATATAAACGAATAAGGCATAAACAGCAACTGAACGGGTTTAAGATTCACCCCCCACAAAACGTGGTAGGAGGCTGGCATTCGGAGGGGAGATGACAGCGTTTGGACGACCTGGAGGTGCCCGGGGTCCTGCCCGGGGAGACCTGGCTGCGAGAGCCGGGAGGGGAGCAGGAGGCACATGTCCCAAAGCCCGGGGCCGACCGTCGGACCCTCCCCCTTCCTAGAATGAACCCAAAGCCGGTCCCTCGAGTCGGGGTCGGGGGCACCCCCTGGACCGCCACCTCCCCTCGCCCCCGTCGCGGGGAAGGAAAGAGCCCGGGAGGAGAGCGGGGGTGGGCGGCGGTACACCCGGGCTCCTCGAGCCCCCGCGCGGCTTCAAAGCCCGACCCCGGGGCCGGCCGCGGGCGCCGTCCTGCGCACTCCTCCCCGCGCCGGCCGCGCCCGCCCCGGGCGTCCCTGCGCGCGCGGGGGGCGCGGGCCTGGGCCCCGCGTGACGTGGGCGCGGGCGGGAGGGGCCGCCCGGGGGGCTCCGGCCGCCTTATTAGCGCCCCGCGGGTCGCCGGCAGCGAGCAGACGACCGCTCCGCGAGCAACAGGAGCCGGCGAGCGGCCCACTCCTCCCACTCCTCCGCCTGCCTCCTGAGCCTCCTCCCCTCCGGCTCCTCCCGCCCCTAACCTCGGAGCGAGCCGCGGAGGCGCCCTCTCCCTGCCTCTTTCTCCCGCTCCCGCTCGCCTGTCTCTCTCGCTAATACTTCCCCCTGCTGTGCTCCTGGGGACCCAAGCATTCTCAGCGCTTACCCGAGGGTGCGCGAAAAGCCTAGAAAAAGCCTCTTCGGGCAGAGATAGTTGGAAGCCCCTCGTCTCCCCGCCGTCTGCCGGCGCAGCCCGTGCCCGGCTCGCAGCACCTTCTCTCCTGCACACTCTTGTTTGGGAGGACGGGGTGAGAAGGTGAAGTGGAAAGAACTGCAGAGCAGAGGGGGCCAGGCTCAGAGCTCAGATTTCATTTTCTTTGAAGCAAAGCACGGAAGATCAGGTTGTTTTCTTTTTTTCTTTTTTAATTCTGCATTTTTCTTTCTTTTTCTTTTTAAAAGAAACTTATTTTGGGGGGTTTGCTCTGGGCATCTGCTTTGCCCACTGGTTGAAAGGTGAACTCGACTCGTGATGGTTCTCCTGTCACTTTGGTTGATAGCAGCCGCTCTGGTAGAGGTTAGGACTTCAGCTGATGGACAAGTAAGTGGAAAATAATAACAATAAAAAACTCAAATCCAACCTTTTCCCGAAACAGTTCCTCCTCTCTTTCCCCTCCTCTCTCTCCTCCTCCCCCTCCCACCCTTCCCTGTTATCTGGTGCCTACGAGGTCGGTGTTTCGAGGGCTGGGCGCAGCGTGCGGGACATTCGGGGTAGAGAGGGTTGGATTGCAAGGGAGGTGAGGACTCCCACTCCGGGAGCCCAGGCTCGTCACACCTTTGGGCTTCACTTTGCGGCACTCGCAACAATTCCTGGGGACAAAATTGCAGCCAGTTCCCCTCCTCGCCGGGCCATCTGGGTTTCCCCTTTCCGGAGGGCGGTCTGGGCGCTTGAATGAAGTTCTGGACTCTGGGTCCCGGACCCTAGTGCTCCGGCTGCGGCAGCCGGAGTCGGGTTCGCGGGGCTTTTCTCTCCTGCTCACTGACTCACAGCTTTTTCAGGCAGCCGGAGGCGGGGGTTTCTGGAAGTCCTTGGGCCAGACAGAGAGCGATCCAGTAGACACGTGTCCTGGGAGGACCGCGGCCGGGCTGGGGTTTGACAGTTGGGGAGGGGGACCCCGGGGACGTTTCCTGCCCTGCGTTTTCCTGGGCAGAGACTGGAGGCGCCGGCCGCTTTCCTCCCCTCCCCCTCTGCACAACTCCTCCTCTTTTTAAAGCTAAGTTCAGTGCAGCTCTGCTTCTTTTCGGCCCAGCCCCCACCCTTTGGAGCCTCAAGGTGAAGCCCGATGCTCTCCGAAGAGTCCTTGAGAAGGCTCGGCAGGACGAGCCGAGCCCTGTGTAGTAAATCACAGCAGCGCAGGGCCTTTGGGGCTCTGAGTACAGAATTTTTCTATGAGGTTTTTGTAGCGTCTCTGGGTCTGCCCAGTCTGACCATCGGGCGAAAAGTAGGGAATCCTTCTAGTTGATTCCTGACCTCAAATCTGATCAATCAGGATTTAGACTTCTTTTTTTCGCACGTATAAATTCGGAGACTTTCTTTTCTACTCCTGAACCAGTGTCTGGAGTTTTCAGAAGAGAATATTGAGTGTTAGGATTTATTTTTGTTGGCTTTGTAAATGTTAAGCATTAAACCGGGCAAACGACACCCCTGTCCCAAATTGCTGTTGAATTGGCTCGTGCTTCCGTCACGGGAACCGTCTACAAAACCGGGGTGCAGCGGTTAGGCACCAATCCCAGTCTGGCGTCTTCTGATTAGCCAGCTCCTGAAAAGCATTAATGGTAGAAATAAAACGCATGAGGTGATAAGATGAAACCCAGTAACTGTTTCTTTTTCTTACTTTTCCCCCTCCTTTCCAGGCTGGTAATGAAGAAATGGTGAAAATAGGTAAGCCTTATTCTCGGATGTCACTCTTATCTTAGTAGGGGATGAAATAAGCTAAGCAAAATATTGTCCCTGAAGTTTCTCCCATTGATGGCTGATGGTTAAAACAACAGTTGGTGATCCAGGAACATTTCTTTTCTTCTCTTCCTCTTTCCAGAGTAGGGTGTCACTTTCTTCAGGCTGAGTTGTAGTGATGTAAAAATTCTACTGCAGTTGAGACTTTTCAGGTGTCAACACTTGTGATCTGTCTTTGGACAGGCCACTGCTAGGTACTTTAAGGGTAATGGAGGGACTGGAAGAAGATACAGAGATAAATCAAAGTAAGTCACCTTGTGTAACATTAGGTGGAGGACGTTTGGTTAGAAGAGAAACAAACGAAAGAATGCTACAAAGAAGAGAAAAAGTACAGATGATGGAAAGTTTTCTCTTAAACTTTTTTCCAACTTTGAATAATCCCTCTGATGACTTTCCTCATGCCATCTGCTTTAAAATCATTAATCTGCTATTGTGTAAGATATTGTCAGACCTTTTGCAGATAACATCTAAAACCTCAGGATTGCCTGATGATAGAGGACTTACTCCCATTTTATGGGTGAGGAGACTGAGGCACACAGAGTGTGATTTGTAGCATGTCCCTCTAAAGTTCATGGTCTTTTTTGAAGCTGTTTATAATAATATGTGTTTATTCTGAATTTAGAGGCTGAAAGTCATCTGTCACGAAGCTGCGCTCCGTTCACTCTTTTCATACACATTTAACATGGGTTACTTGTATTGTCACTATAACCTGAACCAGTGTCTGGAGTTTTCAGAAGAGAATATTGAGTGTTAGGATTTATTTTTGTTGGCTTTGTAAATGTTAAGCATTAAACCGGGCAAACGACACCCCTGTCCCAAATTGCTGTTGAATTGGCTCGTGCTTCCGTCACGGGAACCGTCTACAAAACCGGGGTGCAGCGGTTAGGCACCAATCCCAGTCTGGCGTCTTCTGATTAGCCAGCTCCTGAAAAGCATTAATGGTAGAAATAAAACGCATGAGGTGATAAGATGAAACCCAGTAACTGTTTCTTTTTCTTACTTTTCCCCCTCCTTTCCAGGCTGGTAATGAAGAAATGGTGAAAATAGGTAAGCCTTATTCTCGGATGTCACTCTTATCTTAGTAGGGGATGAAATAAGCTAAGCAAAATATTGTCCCTGAAGTTTCTCCCATTGATGGCTGATGGTTAAAACAACAGTTGGTGATCCAGGAACATTTCTTTTCTTCTCTTCCTCTTTCCAGAGTAGGGTGTCACTTTCTTCAGGCTGAGTTGTAGTGATGTAAAAATTCTACTGCAGTTGAGACTTTTCAGGTGTCAACACTTGTGATCTGTCTTTGGACAGGCCACTGCTAGGTACTTTAAGGGTAATGGAGGGACTGGAAGAAGATACAGAGATAAATCAAAGTAAGTCACCTTGTGTAACATTAGGTGGAGGACGTTTGATTAGAAGAGAAACAAACGAAAGAATGCTACAAAGAAGAGAAAAAGTACAGATGATGGAAAGTTTTCTCTTAAACTTTTTTCCAACTTTGAATAATCCCTCTGATGACTTTCCTCATGCCATCTGCTTTAAAATCATTAATCTGCTATTGTGTAAGATATTGTCAGACCTTTTGCAGATAACATCTAAAACCTCAGGATTGCCTGATGATAGAGGACTTACTCCCATTTTATGGGTGAGGAGACTGAGGCACACAGAGTGTGATTTGTAGCATGTCCCTCTAAAGTTCATGGTCTTTTTTGAAGCTGTTTATAATAATATGTGTTTATTCTGAATTTAGAGGCTGAAAGTCATCTGTCACGAAGCTGCGCTCCGTTCACTCTTTTCATACACATTTAACATGGGTTACTTTAAAAGATAATTTTCTTTTTTGGCAGAGTAGTCTCTGTACATCCTGTGATACTGTATAGTGATACTGTAAGTTATCTTTTAGATGAAAAGTTTTTCTTACTGCAGACTTAGTTACACATTGTTGCCTGTGTGCTGTGTGCCAGGCACAGTGCTAATTGCTTTATGTGCCTTATGTCTATTTGCACTAGGAGGAAGGGGCACATTTGTGTCTATGTTAAATTTGAAGGACATTAAGCTTGAGAGGTTATACAGCAACCTGCTATCGTACATAGTGGAGAGCTAGGGGATTCTATACGTGTAAACTCCTGGAGGGACCCCAAGATCCAGACCCAGAGGCATCTGTATGTAGCCTCCTGTCATCCTGGGTTCCAGTGCTCCCTTCCCACTCCATGCTTAGCCTTGTTGGAACTCCTCCCAAGCTTAGACTACAGCAAGAGCAGGGCAGATGGGAGGAGAGGGACTGAGAACTACAGGGAAAATGCAATGTCTGTGAAGAGGCATTTGTAGTTGAAAGTATTTGGCCATCAACATGTATCTCGTTAAAGAAAGATTTTTTTCTTTCTAATCAGTCTTCAAACAAATAGGGAAAAGAAAGCTGTCTTACTTTTTATGGCTTAAACATTTGAAAATGTAAATGTCCTAACATTTCAATATGTAAATTTTAAAAAAAAAACTGTTTTAAGATTACTCACTCTATGAGGAATAAAATACACTGTTTTGATTAAATTTTCAGATAGACTCAGCATGCTGATGTGTCAGAGGCCCTGAGTGAGACAGTGGTTCAGTCCTTTTGCTAATAGAAACTTCTTTGGTAGCTCTTGTCCTCAGGGAAAAGAGGATAGGTCTGCGTTAATTTCCTAAGAGGGAGATGAGTGGCAACAGCGCGCAAGGGGTCAGGGCAGTCTTAGGTTATGTTACTGGAGATTTATTCCTTCTTCTACAAATTTATTTGCTCTTTGCAAGTTTCTCTGCTTTATGAGATTTGTCTCTTTGATTATTATCAGTTTTATTTGCCATTTTCAAGTTGAGTGAAGAGAAGACATCAAAACAAAAGATAGACTTGACTCAAAAGTCTTGTTATAGCAGCAGTGTCTTGACTTTGGGTTATAATCATTTGTGTCATTCTTAAGAGGTGTTTAAAAATATATTTTAAAAATTTGATGTCCAATGATGAGATTTCATTCCCTTGTCCCACGTCCATGTGTATCAAGGGATTGCTAACCCAGAAGCTTGGTAAAATGTACTTTTCTACACATAATAAGGTCATTTTTTTCCCCCAATAATTGATTGAGAAGTAGTTTTGTATAACTTACTGGAGGAACTATTTAATCAATGACATAATTCAGAAAGATGACTGAAGCTAGTAGAATGAATGAATTTATATTTGTTGATCTACAAATTGGCTAGGGAAAATTCCATGTTTCTGAATAATTTGTGAATTTCTCAGGAAGAGCCAGTATAAATTAACCACAGACCACAAATTGTTAGGAAACTAAATTTACAAAATACTTTCTATTGAGACATAATATACATGTAGGTGGTGCCTAGAATTTCTGATTCCTCAGGAAGGGAGCACGTCTAGGTGACCAGCACCTGGATCAAAAAGTGCTTTTAAGTGAAAGTATCTCGTTAAAGAAAGATTTTTCTTTCTAATCAGTCTTCAAACAAATAGGGAAAAGAAAGCTGTCTTACTTTTATGGCTTAAACATTTGAAAATGTAAATGTCCTAACATTTCAATATGTAAATTTTAAAAAAAAAACTGTTTTAAGATTACTCACTCTATGAGGAATAAAATACACTGTTTTGATTAAATTTTCAGATAGACTCAGCATGCTGATGTGTCAGAGGCCCTGAGTGAGACAGTGGTTCAGTCCTTTTGCTAATAGAAACTTCTTTGGTAGCTCTTGTCCTCAGGGAAAAGAGGATAGGTCTGCGTTAATTTCCTAAGAGGGAGATGAGTGGCAACAGCGCGCAAGGGGTCAGGGCAGTCTTAGGTTATGTTACTGGAGATTTATTCCTTCTTCTACAAATTTATTTGCTCTTTGCAAGTTTCTCTGCTTTATGAGATTTGTCTCTTTGATTATTATCAGTTTTATTTGCCATTTTCAAGTTGAGTGAAGAGAAGACATCAAAACAAAAGATAGACTTGACTCAAAAGTCTTGTTATAGCAGCAGTGTCTTGACTTTGGGTTATAATCATTTGTGTCATTCTTAAGAGGTGTTTAAAAATATATTTTAAAAATTTGATGTCCAATGATGAGATTTCATTCCCTTGTCCCACGTCCATGTGTATCAAGGGATTGCTAACCAGAAGCTTGGTAAAATGTACTTTTCTACACATAATAAGGTCATTTTTTTCCCCCAATAATTGATTGAGAAGTAGTTTTGTATAACTTACTGGAGGAACTATTTAATCAATGACATAATTCAGAAAGATGACTGAAGCTAGTAGAATGAATGAATTTATATTTGTTGATCTACAAATTGGCTAGGGAAAATTCCATGTTTCTGAATAATTTGTGAATTTCTCAGGAAGAGCCAGTATAAATTAACCACAGACCACAAATTGTTAGGAAACTAAATTTACAAAATACTTTCTATTGAGACATAATATACATGTAGGTGGTGCCTAGAATTTCTGATTCCTCAGGAAGGGAGCACGTCTAGGTGACCAGCACCTGGATCAATAATAATGTTATGAGTGCTTTTTGTCACCTTCCTAGCAGGATCCCCACGTGAAAGGTGACTTCTAATAGGATAGACTAATTTTTCCAGTTTTTGAATACTTTTCATAAACAGAAAAATAATATATACACTTTGCTATTTTCCTTGGGAAACCAATTGAAAATATATATCTGATGTGCTTCAATCCCCTAGACTAGGAAGGCATTTCTTTACTTGGGGGAGGGCAGTCTGTGATGGGGCAAGTTAGAATATGTATAGATGTCACCCATGAAGTGTGTAGAGAGAGATGTGGCTTCTTTACTTTTTTTTCCCACCCAGTGGAAGAATATCCTCTTGGTATATGGGAAAGTATGATTGACTCTCGGGATAATGGGTAAATAGATTTTGAACTGTTTCCTAGTTCTCTGTTCTTTTGTTAACCAGAAAGGAGCTGTTTAACAATCTGCTTTGCTGGTGGTAGAGGTGGTGGCTTAGTCACTATGTCACGTCCGACTTTTTGCAACCCCATGGACGGTAGCCTGCCAAGCTCTTCTGTCCGTGGGCTTTCCCAGGCAAGAATACTGGACTCAATGCCCACTACCTTCTCCAGGGAATCTTCCTCACCTAGAAATAGAACCCGCATCTCCCGCATTACAAGGAAACTCTTTACTGACTTTGAACTGTGACCTGGTTCTTTGCTCTTTTGTTAACCAGAGAGGAGCTGTTTAACAATCTGCTTACCTGCTGGTGGTAGTGGTGGTGGTTTAGTCACTACATCATGTCTGCCTCTTTGCAACCCCATGGACTGTAGCCTGCCAAGCTCTTCTGTCCATGGGATTTTCCAGGCAAGCATAATGGACTAAATCCCCATTTCCTTCGCCAGGGGATCTTCGGACCTAAGAATAGAACCTGCATCTTCTGCATTACAAGCAAATGCTTTGCCGTTGAGCCACCAGGGCAGCCCCATCTACCTGTCCACAGCCATATAGACATGTAGGCACCCATGTGTACATGCATACACAGTGTATGTGTGTGCTTAGGTGCTCAGCCGTGTCTGACTCTTTGCAACTCTTTGGACTGTAGCCCACCAGGCTCCTCTGCCTGTGGAATTTTGCAGGCAAGAATACTGGAGTGGGTTTCCGTTTTCTCTTTCGGGGGAATCTTCCCCACCCAAGGACTGAACCCATGGCTCTTGTATCTCCGGCATTGCAGGCAGATTCTTTACTGCCATTAGGAAAGCCCATACATAGTATATACATACACTCATATCTACATACATATAGCCATGCATACATCTATACACCCACACGTATGTACACACACATGCATATAAGTGCACAGGTGAATGTGTGTGCACTATGTATGCATGTGTAGATGTGTTTCATGAGATAGGTAGCATGCTTCTGTGACATACCAGAGAGCTCTTTCATTTCTGACTCAGAATGTGGCCTTGGTAGGTTGCCTAGGGTGATTGTGGGTAGCTGGCTGGTTGGTATGACTGGGTAAGGAGGTTTGCTCTGTGACACATGTGGCTTAGGAAATAATCATAGCTCTGAAGAAATTTGAGAATCTTAAAAAGAATTCTCTGAAGCCTTTTGTTTCATAAGCCACGGCTTTGAGACCAGTTGAGTATCATCTGAGGGAAAAAACACAGAGGCTTTGGTGTTCAGCTACCTTCCCTTCCCTCTCACCCTGGCCCACCCCACCAACCCCCCCTGCTTGGAATTGGGGCATATCAATCTTTTTCTGCCCTGTTTCTCTTTCCAGTTTCAAATTCCATTGCATTTCATTCTTAACCTAATAAAGTTGCTTATCTTGTCCTCTCCAATATCCGGTTTCTTGAGAAATCATTTCTCATTATTTGCAGGCACTCATTTGGTTTTCAAGGTGTGGTGTGAGTCACTGTACCTTCTCCTTGGCATGGAATAAGTAGAGTAAGCATTTCCACTAACGTAGAGCTGCAGAGGGCAAAGACTGTCTTGATGACTGCAGTATTCCCTTCATGTAAAACAGAGCTTGGTACCTTGTGACTCTCAACTATCTTTGGTTCAGTGCATAGATCTAGTAACCAGGTTACTCTCATGTTAGGATTTGCCTGTGTTCTGGTTTTCCTAAAATGCTGTTGTTCTGTGCCCTTCTCCAGGTTTAACTGGCCCCTGGGAAAGTGAGGATGGTGACAATAGCTATACAATTAATTATTCAAGGTTAAGGCTCCTCGTAACTCCCATGTTCATTCTCCAAAGCCAGAGATTTAGGCTATGGCTCTTTCTTTTTTTATGGTTTTGTGTATCTGCTCTGAAAGTGCTGATCAAATTTTAATCCAAGTGTACCCAAGTTTGGAAAATTCCACTAATTTTGCTCTGAAGTCTGTTTGAGATTACTGCCATTAGGAAAGCCCATACATAGTATATACATACACTCATATCTACATACATATAGCCATGCATACATCTATACACCGTATGTACACACACATGCATATAAGTGCACAGGTGAATGTGTGTGCACTATGTATGCATGTGTAGATGTGTTTCATGAGATAGGTAGCATGCTTCTGTGACATACCAGAGAGCTCTTTCATTTCTGACTCAGAATGTGGCCTTGGTAGGTTGCCTAGGGTGATTGTGGGTAGCTGGCTGGTTGGTATGACTGGGTAAGGAGGTTTGCTCTGTGACACATGTGGCTTAGGAAATAATCATAGCTCTGAAGAAATTTGAGAATCTTAAAAAGAATTCTCTGAAGCCTTTTGTTTCATAAGCCACGGCTTTGAGACCAGTTGAGTATCATCTGAGGGAAAAAACACAGAGGCTTTGGTGTTCAGCTACCTTCCCTTCCCTCTCACCCTGGCCCACCCCACCAACCCCCCCTGCTTGGAATTGGGGCATATCAATCTTTTTCTGCCCTGTTTCTCTTTCCAGTTTCAAATTCCATTGCATTTCATTCTTAACCTAATAAAGTTGCTTATCTTGTCCTCTCCAATATCCGGTTTCTTGAGAAATCATTTCTCATTATTTGCAGGCACTCATTTGGTTTTCAAGGTGTGGTGTGAGTCACTGTACCTTCTCCTTGGCATGGAATAAGTAGAGTAAGCATTTCCACTAACGTAGAGCTGCAGAGGGCAAAGACTGTCTTGATGACTGCAGTATTCCCTTCATGTAAAACAGAGCTTGGTACCTTGTGACTCTCAACTATCTTTGGTTCAGTGCATAGATCTAGTAACCAGGTTACTCTCATGTTAGGATTTGCCTGTGTTCTGGTTTTCCTAAAATGCTGTTGTTCTGTGCCCTTCTCCAGGTTTAACTGGCCCCTGGGAAAGTGAGGATGGTGACAATAGCTATACAATTAATTATTCAAGGTTAAGGCTCCTCGTAACTCCCATGTTCATTCTCCAAAGCCAGAGATTTAGGCTATGGCTCTTTTTTTTTTTTTTTTTTTTATGGTTTTGTGTATCTGCTCTGAAAGTGCTGATCAAATTTTAATCCAAGTGTACCCAAGTTTGGAAAATTCCACTAATTTTGCTCTGAAGTCTGTTTGAGATTACTTACCATTTTGCTGGCATCAGTGGAAATAAGATTGAAATCTGTCAATCCAGTTTGCCAGCAGCAATACTCAAAAAAATGTGCTCTAAAGGAAGTTTGGGCTTCCCTGGTGGCTTAGACAGTAAAAAATCAGAATTTAATTCCTGGGTCAGGACGATTCCCTGGAGAAGAAAACAACTACCCACCCCCGTATTCTTGCCTGGAGAATCCCAGGGACAGAGGAGCCTGGTGGGCTATAGTCTATGGGGTCATAAAGAGTCAGACATGACCCAGCAACTAACGCACAAAGGAAGTTTAACACGATCCCTTGTAAAATTTAGGACTTCAGCCTGCTAAGCCATTGCTCTTCTCTGTAACTAAAGATCATACACTTGACTGTACTGACTTAGCTGTCATCCCTCCACTGAGCATCATAATGATCTAAGTTAAGTGCTTTAAGCTTCTTATGAAGATGTGATTAAATGCTGCATGTTGCCTATCATCGGCAACTTACTGCTGTTTGGCTGATTGTTTCTTTCCCATACTTCCACTGTTTTCTTGTCATTGTACCATATAATCATAATATTACTCAGTAATATTGCAAAATCTCCAAGGTCACCTCTGTTTCCAGGATGATTGTTTTTAAGTGGGTAGCCAACCCAGATTACCTCGGAAATCCATCAGGGACAATACCAGATTGCCTGCTGAAATCATGAGTGGTTTCCATATGAAGAGTTTGGTTATACTGCTTGGACAGGGTTTATTGGAAATGAAAACTGAAAAGAAACCCCAGTGCTTCCTCAAAGTGGACTGCAAAGACCAGAATTTTGGGAACTCTCATTTTAGACTTCCGCCGATAGAGATCAGCTTTTACTTGTCAGCTATGCTACTTCTATTCTAAGTTGTTGAGTTGTTCTTTCTAACTGATCAGCTTTTGTTCTGATTATAGGTGCTTCACACATGGCCCTTGTGGCTGTCTTTCTCTTTTCTATATCTCTCAGGCTTTAGAAAATCTTTCCAAATACCAAACTATTGTTATAGCTTAGAATATCCTTTTTATTATTATTATTTTTATTTTACTTTTTGCTTTTACAGAGTTTTATTGTTTACAGATATGTATAATCTCAGATTAGTCATATGTATATCCTTGACCCCTCCCTCCTCCACCCCCTTTCCTGTCTCCCCCCATCCCACCCCTCCAGTCCATAGTAGAATATTCTTATTCAGCTGTCTTTTTGGGGGAGGGGTGGCGCGGGTTAGGGAGGGAGGGGGGCCGGCGGGCCACTTCTATTGGTCTTTCATTTATCTATTTTTATCCATTTTTGGTCTCTGGCCCCTGTGGGCCTCCCATTGCAGTGGCCTCTGTTGTCGCAAAGCACCGGCTCTGGGCGCATGTGCTCCAGATTTCCGGCTGGGTAATTGGACACATTGGTCCAGCCGCTCCGTGGCACGTGGGATCTTCACGGGCCAGGGATCGAACTGGCAGCCCTTGCACTGCAAGGCGGTGTCCCCACCCACCGGACCACCAGAGAAGCCCTCAACCGTCTTTTAATACGCAGATTGTGGGGGGGATTGTATACCTGGTTTTGTTTTATTTAATATTTTAGTATAATTTTCCATGTCATTACAAACACCTCATAGGCTTCATTTTCATCCCATCATACTAATTAGCCTCAATTTCTGTGATCATTTTCCTAACAGTATCCATTTTCTCATGAAAATGAATATTGCCACACAGCGTCGTGTATCAGTTATTGTTCACTTTTCTAATGACTACCAGATTGCCTGCTGAAATCATGAGTGGTTTCCATATGAAGAGTTTGGTTATACTGCTTGGACAGGGTTTATTGGAAATGAAAACTGAAAAGAAACCCCAGTGCTTCCTCAAAGTGGACTGCAAAGACCAGAATTTTGGGAACTCTCATTTTAGACTTCCGCCGATAGAGATCAGCTTTTACTTGTCAGCTATGCTACTTCTATTCTAAGTTGTTGAGTTGTTCTTTCTAACTGATCAGCTTTTGTTCTGATTATAGGTGCTTCACACATGGCCCTTGTGGCTGTCTTTCTCTTTTCTATATCTCTCAGGCTTTAGAAAATCTTTCCAAATACCAAACTATTGTTATAGCTTAGAATATCCTTTTTATTATTATTATTTTTATTTTACTTTTTGCTTTTACAGAGTTTTATTGTTTACAGATATGTATAATCTCAGATTAGTCATATGTATATCCTTGACCCCTCCCTCCTCCACCCCCTTTCCTGTCTCCCCCCATCCCACCCCTCCAGTCCATAGTAGAATATTCTTATTCAGCTGTCTTTTTGGGGGAGGGGTGGCGGGTTAGGGAGGGAGGGGGGCCGGCGGGCCACTTCTATTGGTCTTTCATTTATCTATTTTTATCCATTTTTGGTCTCTGGCCCCTGTGGGCCTCCCATTGCAGTGGCCTCTGTTGTCGCAAAGCACCGGCTCTGGGCGCATGTGCTCCAGATTTCCGGCTGGGTAATTGGACACATTGGTCCAGCCGCTCCGTGGCACGTGGGATCTTCACGGGCCAGGGATCGAACTGGCAGCCCTTGCACTGCAAGGCGGTGTCCCCACCCACCGGACCACCAGAGAAGCCCTCAACCGTCTTTTAATACGCAGATTGTGGGGGGGATTGTATACCTGGTTTTGTTTTATTTAATATTTTAGTATAATTTTCCATGTCATTACAAACACCTCATAGGCTTCATTTTCATCCCATCATACTAATTAGCCTCAATTTCTGTGATCATTTTCCTAACAGTATCCATTTTCTCATGAAAATGAATATTGCCACACAGCGTCGTGTATCAGTTATTGTTCACTTTTCTAATGACTACTTCTGGAGAGAGCTCTAGAAGTTGATTATTGAGTAAAACCAAATTAACAGGGTGACAGTAAATTTACTCAGTCCAATACTTTACAACCCATGGACGAGCCATGGAATTCTCCAGGCAAGAATACTGGAGTGGGTAGTCTTTCCCTTTTCCATGAGTTCTTCCTAACCCAGGTCTCCTGCATTGCAGGCAGGTTCTTTATGTCTGAGCCACAAGGGAAGCTCAGGAATACTGGAGTGGATAACCTGTTCCTTCTTAAGTAGCTCTTCCTGACCCAGGGATCGAACTGGGGTTTCTTGCATTGCAGGGGGAGTCTTTATCACCTGAGTCCTTTTTGACAAATGACTTTTCAAGAAATTTGTACGACTCGAACTCTGACTAGCAATATATACGAAACTGTTGACATAAGTGATTTGAATTTTGGATTTTGCTTTACTCTTCTTGATATTTGAACATAATTTTTAAATTTATGCAGTCTCTGAAAGATGCAATTAATCATTTTTTTCTAGGTATCAAGTACCTCAAAGTGTGAACTATTATATTATAAAAAAAAAAGTTTTGCAATTTTATCAGTACTAGAGGAAGAGTTGTCCACTTTCTAGAAAAGAATTTGAGAGTCGTATGTTCCTTAGAATGCCTAGTAATATGTGGGAAGAGATTCCTAGCTTAGAAATCTCTGTTCCCACATGTAATTGATCCATCCTAATTTTCTGAATACTTTTACATACTTTGCTGACTATCTCTAAAGTCCTAGGAAAGATTTTGTGGTAATATGTCAGTCTCTTGGGTATAAAAATGAGTGCCACAAGTTCAGCATGATGAATCTTTATGGAATTTGGAACAACTTGTGAACAGCATGAAATAGTTTGTCTTGTTCTTGAAGTGACTGATAAAACAAAGGTAGTATTTAGGAAATTTGTAGAAAGTAAGATGGGATTAAACATATGAGTCTTCAGATATATAGATGGTAACTCACATTGATTGATAAATCACATTGACTCTAATTTTTCATATTTAGTACATATATTTTTGTATGAACTAACGCACACATATAAAGATAAAAAGAATGATTGAAATGATTATTCATATGAATTTATGTTCTCTTTCTTTTATATGTAAAAACTTCTCTTTTTTTACATGTAGATCCATTCCTTAACCTAAAATCTAACCAGTGTATGAATCAGAGGACTGATGAATATTCATTGTCTCTCCTCCATCAAATGATCATGGGCATAGACTCTGTTCACTGTGCCGTTTAAAATCCTGACTTTACTACTTTGCAGTTGATTGCCTTAACCCCTCAAAGCATCCTTGTCTTACGTGTGACTTAAACATACTGCTCTTACCAACTTGACAGAGTTTTAAAGGATTCATATAGTGCTGGCATGTGGTAAGCAAGTTAGAATAATAGGTGTTATTGTTACTATGCCTTAGTCTTGTGCTTTTAAAAAACACTTTTACCCAAGGAGAGCTGCCTCATTCTAGTTCCTACGTTTCTGATAGGTCTGCCTGCCACCATGGCTTTCTAGGTACCTTAATTGAGTGTGTCATGGACTTGTACGCTATCCAGCCACTCAATTCACCATGTGACAGCTCTTTTAGAGTTCTATTTTTGTGTATTAGCTTCATGTTGGCATCTCAGTGTAGTGTTGCTTAACTTATTGGAACGTTGTGGTAGAGGATGGAGTTTGAGTAAGGAAGAGTGCAGAAACAGTTATTCCACACTAACTGTATTTTGTATATACCAGAGATAGTTCTTTCTTTTCACTTTTAATTGAAATTCCTTCTTTCCATTTGATTGACTGAAAGTTCCTGTATTAACCATAACTCCTTTGGATGCAAATATCAGGAACCCAGTGGACAGTGGTTAAGGAAGACAAAACTGATCAGGTAATCAAACTCAGGTATAGTTGGTTTTAGGGTTCAAATAATGTCAGAAATCATCTCTCCCTTCCCACTTCCTCCTTCACTTCTCCTTCCCTCTGTCTTTCATCTCCACTTTTCCTTTCCCCCTCCTCTTTTTCTTCCTTCCCATTTTATTTCTTTCTCATTTTTTCTTTGAGTTGGCTCTATTTCTCTAGTAGCAGAAGATTGTGAGTATCTAAGCTGTGGCATAGACTGTCACCACCAACTTGGAGCTATCATTCTACCCTTCACCCCACTAGACAGGACACTTTTTGTTCTTTTTTGCACATAAAAAAAAACTGATTGTCTCTTCATATGTAAAAACTTCTCTTTTTTTACATGTAGATCCATTCCTTAACCTAAAATCTAACCAGTGTATGAATCAGAGGACTGATGAATATTCATTGTCTCTCCTCCATCAAATGATCATGGGCATAGACTCTGTTCACTGTGCCGTTTAAAATCCTGACTTTACTACTTTGCAGTTGATTGCCTTAACCCCTCAAAGCATCCTTGTCTTACGTGTGACTTAAACATACTGCTCTTACCAACTTGACAGAGTTTTAAAGGATTCATATAGTGCTGGCATGTGGTAAGCAAGTTAGAATAATAGGTGTTATTGTTACTATGCCTTAGTCTTGTGCTTTTAAAAAACACTTTTACCCAAGGAGAGCTGCCTCATTCTAGTTCCTACGTTTCTGATAGGTCTGCCTGCCACCATGGCTTTCTAGGTACCTTAATTGAGTGTGTCATGGACTTGTACGCTATCCAGCCACTCAATTCACCATGTGACAGCTCTTTTAGAGTTCTATTTTTGTGTATTAGCTTCATGTTGGCATCTCAGTGTAGTGTTGCTTAACTTATTGGAACGTTGTGGTAGAGGATGGAGTTTGAGTAAGGAAGAGTGCAGAAACAGTTATTCCACACTAACTGTATTTTGTATATACCAGAGATAGTTCTTTCTTTTCACTTTTAATTGAAATTCCTTCTTTCCATTTGATTGACTGAAAGTTCCTGTATTAACCATAACTCCTTTGGATGCAAATATCAGGAACCCAGTGGACAGTGGTTAAGGAAGACAAAACTGATCAGGTAATCAAACTCAGGTATAGTTGGTTTTAGGGTTCAAATAATGTCAGAAATCATCTCTCCCTTCCCACTTCCTCCTTCACTTCTCCTTCCCTCTGTCTTTCATCTCCACTTTTCCTTTCCCCCTCCCTCTCTTTCTTCCTTCCCATTTTATTTCTTTCTCATTTTTTCTTTGAGTTGGCTCTATTTCTCTAGTAGCAGAAGATTGTGAGTATCTAAGCTGTGGCATAGACTGTCACCACCAACTTGGAGCTATCATTCTACCCTTCACCCCACTAGACAGGACACTTCTGTTCTGGCAGCTTCAGTAGTAGTTCCTGGTAGAACTACTTTTATTTGTCTACCTGGCTTGAGTCATATGACTTTTATTATCATTAGGTGTGGGCCACTGTTCAGTGCATGTGTGTCTGTCAGAATCGCTCCTGTCACGACAGTCCACTCTGTTTCCTGATTTATGTCCTAGTTACCTAAGCCTGAAGCCCTCTCCTGAACCCCATGCTTGCAGATCTATCATCACAATATTCAGTTCCGTTCAGTTGAGTTGCATCCAACTATTTGTGACCCCATGAACTACAGCACGTTAGGCTTCCCTGTCCTTCACCAACTCCTGGAGCTTGCTCAAACTCATGTCCATTGACTCAGAATTTCGTCCTCTGTCGTCCGCTTCTCCTTTTGCCTGCTTTTATTCCCCCAGCATCAGTCATCTCTTCACATCAGGTGGCCAAAGTATTGTAGCTCCAGTTTCAGCAGTGGTCCTTCCAATGAATATTCAGGGTTGATTTCTTTTAGGATTGACTAGTTTGATCTCCTTGCAGTTCAAAGGACTCTGAAGAGGCTTCTCCTGCACCACTGTTCAAAGGCATCAATTCTTCGGCAGTCAGCTTTCTTTATGGTCCAGCTCTCACATCCATACAAACCATAGCTTTGACTATACGAACATTTGTCGGCAAAGTGATGTCTTTGCTTTTGAATATGCTGTCTAGGTTTGTCATAGGTTTTCTTCCAAGGAGCAAGCTTCTTTCAATCTCCTTTTAATTTGGCCACAATATTGACAACCCTTCTCCTTGGTACATCCTAGAGGAAGCAAATGGAACAGTCAAAAAAGGGTCTAAAATGTTGTATCTGGGGATGAAAGAATGAGTTGCTATTAACCCAGTGGGAAAGTTGCTTTTGTTATTGCCTTTACAAGCATTAACTAAATGTTCATGTACCAGGTTCTTGCCAAAAACAACAACAACAACAACTTATTCTCAAACCATGAACCAGTGATGCAGTGCTAATCCAGATTAGCCTGGATTGAGATGTTTCAGTGTTGATGTACAGGGACTGAGGGTTGAGGGTAAGAGGGTTAACTTGAGGGAAAACTGAGGTTCAGTTATAGAACAAGGAGGGATGGATGGTGGGAGGCACGGATGTCCAATAACACCACAGCTGTGAGGACTTCCGGCACCTTGATGGGAACTGATGGTTGTGGCCGGCGGAGGAAGGGCCCCCCAGGATGGCTGTATCTGATTCCCTGGAACATGTAAATACATCATGTGGCAAAGATGAATTAAATCTTCAGATGGAATTAAGTTTCATACTTTTTTTCAAAGCATGAACTAGACTCATTGGAAAAGAGCCTGATGTTGGGAAAAAGAGAAGGCAAAAGGAGAAGGGGACAACAGAGGATGAGATGGTTGGATGACATCACTGAGTCAATGGACATTAGTTTGAGCTTGCTCCAGGAGATGGTGAAGGACAGGAAAGCCTACTGTGTGTGCTTCAGTTCATGGGGTCACAAGCTGATTTACTAATCAGTTGACCTTAAAACAGGGAAATCATCTTGGCTTATCCACCAGAAAGGCCTTTTGAATGGAAGAGGGAAGTGAAGGAGAGACTTGGTTTGATGTTGCTGGCACTGAAGATGGATGGTGAGAACTATAAGACAGGGAACACCAGTGGCCTCTGGAAGTTGAAAAAGGCAAGGAAAAAGATCACTGCTAGTGCTTCCAAAAAAAATGCAACTTGATGACACTTGCTTTTAGCTGTGGCTCAGGTGGTAAAGAATCTACTTTCAATGTGGGAGCCTCGGTTTCGAGTCCTAGACTGGGAAGGTCCCCTGGAGGATGGAATGGCAACCCACTCCAGCATTCTCACCTGGAGAATTCCATGGACAGAGGATCTTGGCTAGCTACAGTCCATGGCATTGCAAAGTGTCAGACGTGACTGAAGTGACTTGGCTGATGCACGCGTAACGTATTTCAGACTTCTGACCTCCAGAACTGTAGAATAATGTATTTGTGAAGCTTTAGGTCGCAAGCTTTGTGGCAGTTTGTTACAGCAGCAATAGGAGACTAGTACTGTGGCTTAGTGGACTGTCCTGGGTTTTCGTACTTTTTGTCAAACCATGAACTAGACTTAGATTTGGAAAATATAATTATCACAAGTAACATTTCAGTGAAAACCCTTAAAGCTGCTGTCCACATTTCTTATCTGTCATATTTTCCTCAGCATTTGGCCCTGGGTATAAATACTAATTTTTCTGGCTTTAAATTCTAGACCCAACATTAATCTTCAAAAGTGTTATCCATCAAAAAATTGTAAAGTGCATTAGAAATATTAATTTTTAGAATGTCTAATATTTCTCTTGAGTCTGTAAAATTTCCAGTGGTGATAAATGTAACCAGTAGAAAGGCACTCAGCCATGTCCAACTCTGTAACCCATGGACCATATTCCGCCAGGCTCCTCCTTTCCATAGAATTCTCCAGGCGAAAATACTGGAGTGGGTATTCCCTTCTCCAAGGGATCTTACCCCAGGAATCTAGCTGCATGGCAGGCGGATCCTTTACCATTGGAACTACCAGGGAAGCCCCTGTAAACAACAGAAGTGCTTCTTAAAAACTAAGATTGGAATGTTAATATTTTGGCATTTGGGTCTCACTTAAAAAAGGAATGGGGCATCCCAGTGGCAGAGTGGTAAAGAATCCACTTGCCATGAAGGAGACCCAGGAGACTCGAATTTGAGCACTAGATTGGGAAGATCCTGTGGAGAAGGAAATGGCAACCCACTCCGGTACTCTTGCCTGAAAAATTCCATGGACCAAGGAGCTTGGAGGGCTACATTTCATGGGGTCTCAGAGTCGATCACAACTAAGTGACTGAGCACGCACACACTACAACACTAAAAGATAAATCTCTACTTGCTATGCTGTTATTGATTATTTGATCATTTTAAGATGTAGCAAACAAAATATTTGGATGTTTTTCTGTAAAATAGTTTTTCTTTTCTTAAAAGATCTCCTCTTACCTGATTTCATGTTCTGGAATGCTAGAGAATGTGCTGTTCTTTCCTAAATGACTTTTAACATAAACATTGTGCAACTGCAACAAATATTTATGAAAAAGCGAGATTTAAAAAAAAATGAAACGAATTTTAAAGCTCACAAGTATTTGTTCTTTCTTAATAATGAGTAAAAAAAAGCACCCCCCACCCCCACCCTTAATAGCTAGGAAAATAGGTTTGCAATGAAAATAAAAGACATCAAAGTGTTTCTCTGCCTCGTGGTGACAACAGCCTAGAGGAGATGAAGTGAGGGAAAGGAATTTGGCTGCATTCAGAATTTCAGCATGTGTCACGATTAATTTTTAATGGCCTTTGAGGGAAGACGTGTCCCCATCTCCATTGGTGTTTATAGCCTTGGTGAAGCCTCTGGCATGTGAGGTCCTCTTAAGGTCCACTCTTCACCCAACTCACATCTCTTATGGAGCAGCTGGCTCCTGTCATTTCTGATGAAATTCATTCTCTTACCCTTGGCTCAGGATTTGGGAAATGTTATTGTTGGAGTGGCTTCTTGAGCAAAAAACCCATGGACCATACTTCCAGGTCCTCCTTTCCATAGAATTCTCCAGGCGAAAATACTGGAGTGGGTATTCCCTTCTCCAAGGGATCTTACCCCAGGAATCTAGCTGCATGGCAGGCGGATCCTTTACCATTGGAACTACCAGGGAAGCCCCTGTAAACAACAGAAGTGCTTCTTAAAAACTAAGATTGGAATGTTAATATTTTGGCATTTGGGTCTCACTTAAAAAAGGAATGGGGCATCCCAGTGGCAGAGTGGTAAAGAATCCACTTGCCATGAAGGAGACCCAGGAGACTCAATTTGAGCACTAGATTGGGAAGATCCTGTGGAGAAGGAAATGGCAACCCACTCCGGTACTCTTGCCTGAAAAATTCCATGGACCAAGGAGCTTGGAGGGCTACATTTCATGGGGTCTCAGAGTCGATCACAACTAAGTGACTGAGCACGCACACACTACAACACTAAAAGATAAATCTCTACTTGCTATGCTGTTATTGATTATTTGATCATTTTAAGATGTAGCAAACAAAATATTTGGATGTTTTTCTGTAAAATAGTTTTTCTTTTCTTAAAAGATCTCCTCTTACCTGATTTCATGTTCTGGAATGCTAGAGAATGTGCTGTTCTTTCCTAAATGACTTTTAACATAAACATTGTGCAACTGCAACAAATATTTATGAAAAAGCGAGATTTAAAAAAAAATGAAACGAATTTTAAAGCTCACAAGTATTTGTTCTTTCTTAATAATGAGTCAAAAAAAGCACCCCCCACCCCCACCCTTAATAGCTAGGAAAATAGGTTTGCAATGAAAATAAAAGACATCAAAGTGTTTCTCTGCCTCGTGGTGACAACAGCCTAGAGGAGATGAAGTGAGGGAAAGGAATTTGGCTGCATTCAGAATTTCAGCATGTGTCACGATTAATTTTTAATGGCCT
The DNA here is from genome assembly GCA_022376925.1 of Tragulus kanchil. NCBI lineage: Eukaryota > Metazoa > Chordata > Mammalia > Artiodactyla > Tragulidae > Tragulus > Tragulus kanchil. Next base: position 156,127,446 of record JAIOJX010000025.1, on the reverse strand, counting down.
TTGAGGGAAGACGTGTCCCCATCTCCATTGGTGTTTATAGCCTTGGTGAAGCCTCTGGCATGTGAGGTCCTCTTAAGGTCCACTCTTCACCCAACTCACATCTCTTATGGAGCAGCTGGCTCCTGTCATTTCTGATGAAATTCATTCTCTTACCCTTGGCTCAGGATTTGGGAAATGTTATTGTTGGAGTGGCTTCTTGAGCAAATCTTGAAAAGACTTATTTGATTTCATTCTTGTGGCCAGATTGTTGCCTACTGAGAATTTATACCTGATGAAGGAAGTTGCTTGTGTGACTTCCTGTGTTATAGAACAGCCAGTTCGTGGGGGGAGAATCCGAGTCTCTCTGACTTGGGTAATGGGGCATTGGCTCTGATAGCCAGTCTGTACTTCAGGCCCTTTTGGTGACATGGAACTCAAGATCCCTTCTAACCACCAGAAACACTAGGTTGGGTTGGGAATGGAGAGGAGCGAGACCCGAGGGGAGCTGGGATACAGAAAGAATCTGGAAGTGACTTCCTCCTTGTGCAGCTCTAGCTTGGTCTTGATGGTGATAGTAATAGCAGCTAACTTTTCATTACTGAAATGTTCTCGGATAGACCAAGCCCTCGATGTGGTTTGTCTCTTCTTCCTGTTTTACAGGTAACCTGTCTGAGCCTTATATTTTCATCACTTGCTTACGGCATGCTAAAGAGTGCAGCAGCTTGAAATCAGCTTCAAGTGCAGTGTTTTTTGACTCCTAACCTTTCATCTTCAACCATCATACCCCACTCCCTCTTTGCTTGGGAATTAAAAACCACCTTGGGCTTCCCAGGTAGCACTAGTGGTAAAGAACCCACCTGACAGTGAAGGAGACAAGAGATGTGGGTTCAGCCCATGGGTTGGGAAGATCCCCTGGAGAAGGACATGGCAACCCACTCCAGTATTCTTGCCTGGAGAATCCCATGGACAGAGGAACCTGGCAGCAGGCTACAATCCATAGGGTTGCAAACAGTTGGACATGACTGAAACAACTTAGTATGCAAAGATTCACTGTATCAATCACAGGTATTCCAGTATTCTGTGTGCCTTGTGTAGCTTTGGTCTTAATTAGATGAGCTAACAATTGCTGTTATATATGAGGGTCTTACTTGGCAGCCATTCTTGGTCCTACCAATGTTGATTGTACTACTGAAGGCTTCTTTTCTTTTGCTGTTCTAGATCGTGGTCTTTGTAATGTGCTGGGCACTTCTAGTCTCCTCCGGGAGACTTTTGTGGAGAGTCCTACAACACATTAGAAAGATTCCAAGCTGCTTGTCCTCAGTTGTGAGCACACGTGACTGAATGCCTGAAAGCATTGAGATGATCCCAAAGCCTGAGTCACAGGGTCATGCTGTGAGACCCTTTCTTCCCAAGAATCCCCACTTCCAAAAATAGCCTTTAATTTCTCTTTTCTCCAAAAACTGATGCACATTGGGGATATTTAAGCACATTTAACGTCACATCTCTGCCCCTAAAGAGCCTAAAATCTCTGAATGGACAAGATGTAGGCATATAACTTCTCACCCAAATATACTGTTTTATAATTGTTATGCAGACAGTGCGTGACAGTTAGGGCTAGGAAGTTTAGACCTTGAGATCTGTACTTGAGGCAAGTTAGCAGGGAAGGTTTCTTGGAAAAGATGAGGTTTGAGAAAGACCATGAGGGCAAGGTTTGATTTGAATAGATGGACGGAAAGCAGCAGATCTTTCCTGTGGTTGATGGAGTAGCATAGGGCTCTAAAGGCAGGAGTGACTAAGCTGATACAGTAAACACATTAGCATGTTTCTTCAGGTAATATTGGAGATGATGTCGAAAAGAAGTTAGAGACAGAGTGCAGAGGGCCTTAAGTGACAAGCTTAAGTTTTGATCCGGATTTAATTACTTGACTGTGAGTTTCAGTTTCTTGTGTGTGAAGTGAAGGGATTTGATGAGTAGTTGGTTTTCCAAGCAGTTTTCAGGCCTGACATAGAAATTTAAAGATATCAATTTTCTGAATTAACCTTATCCTAAAATGTATGTGAATGTTTTTTAAAAAATGATTAGCCAGTTGGACATGACTGAAACAACTTAGTATGCAAAGATTCACTGTATCAATCACAGGTATTCCAGTATTCTGTGTGCCTTGTGTAGCTTTGGTCTTAATTAGATGAGCTAACAATTGCTGTTATATATGAGGGTCTTACTTGGCAGCCATTCTTGGTCCTACCAATGTTGATTGTACTACTGAAGGCTTCTTTTCTTTTGCTGTTCTAGATCGTGGTCTTTGTAATGTGCTGGGCACTTCTAGTCTCCTCCGGGAGACTTTTGTGGAGAGTCCTACAACACATTAGAAAGATTCCAAGCTGCTTGTCCTCAGTTGTGAGCACACGTGACTGAATGCCTGAAAGCATTGAGATGATCCCAAAGCCTGAGTCACAGGGTCATGCTGTGAGACCCTTTCTTCCCAAGAATCCCCACTTCCAAAAATAGCCTTTAATTTCTCTTTTCTCCAAAAACTGATGCACATTGGGGATATTTAAGCACATTTAACGTCACATCTCTGCCCCTAAAGAGCCTAAAATCTCTGAATGGACAAGATGTAGGCATATAACTTCTCACCCAAATATACTGTTTTATAATTGTTATGCAGACAGTGCGTGACAGTTAGGGCTAGGAAGTTTAGACCTTGAGATCTGTACTTGAGGCAAGTTAGCAGGGAAGGTTTCTTGGAAAAGATGAGGTTTGAGAAAGACCATGAGGGCAAGGTTTGATTTGAATAGATGGACGGAAAGCAGCAGATCTTTCCTGTGGTTGATGGAGTAGCATAGGGCTCTAAAGGCAGGAGTGACTAAGCTGATACAGTAAACACATTAGCATGTTTCTTCAGGTAATATTGGAGATGATGTCGAAAAGAAGTTAGAGACAGAGTGCAGAGGGCCTTAAGTGACAAGCTTAAGTTTTGATCCGGATTTAATTACTTGACTGTGAGTTTCAGTTTCTTGTGTGTGAAGTGAAGGGATTTGATGAGTAGTTGGTTTTCCAAGCAGTTTTCAGGCCTGACATAGAAATTTAAAGATATCAATTTTCTGAATTAACCTTATCCTAAAATGTATGTGAATGTTTTTTAAAAAATGATTAGCCAGTTGAAACTATTCAAGAAAAAGATAACAGGGTAATATTAATACTTAACATTTGTTGAGCATTTGCTATGTGCTGGATACTGTGTTCAGCACTTTGGGTTAGGTCATTCAGTTTTCACAACAAGCCTATGAATTAAAGGCTATTGCATTATTTTTTCAGGTGGGTAATGACATAGAAAGTGTTTTAGTGTCCAGAATCAATTAAACATGCTCCTCTGACCTGCCTGGTTTTGAACATGTTGAGAAATAGCTTATCTAAAAACATGGTGAAAATGTCTCTTACGAAAGAGGCTGGTGTGAAGCACTAGGTTCTCATGTGGACAAGCAGCAGGCCAGCTGACTAGGCACCCCAACCCATGTGTGTGCGTCAGGACCATGGGCTGAGACGGGACCCACCCTGGTGGGGGGAGTGGAAGAGAACAGAGTGCTTATCAGGAAGGACAAGGTCCGTAACAGGGTCCTTGCTTCCCAGGAAGAATGATGGTGAGGGCATGCTGAGCTGCACAAAGTGCTTATTTTTCCCACATTTGCTATTCACATCCCTCACACCTCTTCACTGGAGAATACTGAGTTAAAGGGGAGGACAGAGAGGCTTGGATACTCAGAAAAAAATCTCCCTTCAGAGAGCAGGAGCAGGTAAAAGGTGCTGCACCTCTGCCTTGAGAAAATGGGGTGTTTTCTGCTTGAGATGCCCTAATTGTAAGCAAGAGGCGAGGATGAGATGGTTTTTCAAGGTCTTGTTTATTTTTGACCGTGTGGTTATAATTCTACGAATATCCAAAGGGAGTGCAGAGGAGGGGCTAATTTCCTGCCCCCAGTTCCTCAGTATGAGGGGCTCTGTGCTTGCATTCCAGGAGGTCTGTTTTAATGATTAGATCCAGTTTTGTTGTTGTTCTTAGCAGCTTAAAATGTAAGTTCTGGATGTTTTGAAATGTTTGATTTATAGGCCCGCAGATACTGTGGGAACTATCCCCCAACGTTTGCAAGGATATTTGGGTGGTAGAGGTTCATGACAACTTGTGTGGTTTGTGTCATCGATCACTTGATGGTAATTACTGTTTGGGGAAAAGAGGACACATTCTATTTTTAGGCTCAGACTGCTCTCATTCATTCATTTGCAGATATTTACTGAGTGACTTCAGAATCAATGTTAGGCACTGGAGAACTATAGTGAGGAAAACAGATACAAATCCCTGTGCTCCTAATGCTTATGTTAGTAGGTATAAAGAAACAAGGGCTTTCTTGGTGGCTCAGATGGTAAAGATCTGCCTACAATGCAGGAGACCCAGGTTTGATCCCTGGATTTGGAAGATACCCTGTAGAAGGGTATGGCTACTCACTCCAGTATTCTTGCCTGGAGAATCCCATGGACAGAGGAGTCTAGTAAGCCACAGTTCATGGGGTCAGAAAGAGTCGGGCACAACTGAGTGAGCATGCAAATGAATAAACAGTGATCAGACAAACATATATAAAATTTATAGTATGTGAGATGGTGACAGGTTTTGTGGGAAGAAAGTAGAATGCAGAAGCAAGATAGTAATGAGACAGTAACTGGGATTAGGGAATACCTCAATGGGAGGGAGGGTCAAGTTTAAGTGAAAAGCTGAAGGCATGGAGGGGAAGACACTTTGTCAGAGGAAATGGTGAGCACAGTGACCTTGAGATGTGAGGATTCCCAGTACTGGACCTTGCGCGCCATTTTACTCTGAGTGAAATGGGTTTTGAGAAGAAAGGTGACATGATCTTCCATTTAGATTCCTCAACGCTGTTTTGAGGATGACCTGTGAAGGAGAAGATGGTGGTTTAGACTAGAGTAGTTATAGAGTGAGCTAGAGTCTGGGTGTTTTGAAGGTAGGTTAGTAGAATTGTTAAAGATTGGTGTGGTGCAGAGGAGGGGCTAATTTCCTGCCCCCAGTTCCTCAGTATGAGGGGCTCTGTGCTTGCATTCCAGGAGGTCTGTTTTAATGATTAGATCCAGTTTTGTTGTTGTTCTTAGCAGCTTAAAATGTAAGTTCTGGATGTTTTGAAATGTTTGATTTATAGGCCCGCAGATACTGTGGGAACTATCCCAACGTTTGCAAGGATATTTGGGTGGTAGAGGTTCATGACAACTTGTGTGGTTTGTGTCATCGATCACTTGATGGTAATTACTGTTTGGGGAAAAGAGGACACATTCTATTTTTAGGCTCAGACTGCTCTCATTCATTCATTTGCAGATATTTACTGAGTGACTTCAGAATCAATGTTAGGCACTGGAGAACTATAGTGAGGAAAACAGATACAAATCCCTGTGCTCCTAATGCTTATGTTAGTAGGTATAAAGAAACAAGGGCTTTCTTGGTGGCTCAGATGGTAAAGATCTGCCTACAATGCAGGAGACCCAGGTTTGATCCCTGGATTTGGAAGATACCCTGTAGAAGGGTATGGCTACTCACTCCAGTATTCTTGCCTGGAGAATCCCATGGACAGAGGAGTCTAGTAAGCCACAGTTCATGGGGTCAGAAAGAGTCGGGCACAACTGAGTGAGCATGCAAATGAATAAACAGTGATCAGACAAACATATATAAAATTTATAGTATGTGAGATGGTGACAGGTTTTGTGGGAAGAAAGTAGAATGCAGAAGCAAGATAGTAATGAGACAGTAACTGGGATTAGGGAATACCTCAATGGGAGGGAGGGTCAAGTTTAAGTGAAAAGCTGAAGGCATGGAGGGGAAGACACTTTGTCAGAGGAAATGGTGAGCACAGTGACCTTGAGATGTGAGGATTCCCAGTACTGGACCTTGCGCGCCATTTTACTCTGAGTGAAATGGGTTTTGAGAAGAAAGGTGACATGATCTTCCATTTAGATTCCTCAACGCTGTTTTGAGGATGACCTGTGAAGGAGAAGATGGTGGTTTAGACTAGAGTAGTTATAGAGTGAGCAGTGGTCAGAGTCTGGGGGTGTTTTGAAGGTAGGTTAGTAGAATTTGTTAAAAGATTTGGTGTGTGGTATGAGAAGAATGAAGGATGGTTTAGTCAAGTTTTTGGTCTGAGTAACTGGAAGGATAGAGTTGCCATACACTGACATGGGCGAGGTGGTACAGATTTGGGAGTGGGAAGGTTAGCAGTTTTCTTTTGGACGTGTTGATGTGTCTAGTGACTATCCACAAGGAGAAGATCCAGGGCAGTTGAATTGATAAGAAGACCTTATGGAGAAAGTTCTGGGCTGGAGATACATGATGTTGAAGGCATTCAAAGTCACGAGACAGAATGAGTTCCCCAGGCTAGGGAGGGTAGATGCAGAAGAGGAGTCTGAGACCAGGTCTTGTGGCATTACAGTGTGTATAGGTCGTGAGAACAAAGGGAAGTGAGGAGGGAGCATGAGAAGGGGAGACCATTAAGGAAAGGAGAACCAATAGAGAATGGTGTTCTGGAAGCTAAAGAAGGGCTGTGTTTCTTAGGAAAGAGAAACAGAGCAAGGAAGCAGATGAAGTCTTGACCTTTGGTTTTAGCCACATGGAGTTTGTTACTTAGTGACTTTGACAAGTGTTTAATTGGACTGGGCTCAAGAGAGAACAAAATTGGGAAGAGGGAAATTGGAGATATCTAAGATAGTAGATTTGGGAGAAGTGTTTTGCTCTAAAGGGCAGTGAAATAATAGGGAATTATCTAGAGGCAGATGTGACATCAAGAAGGTTTTTTGTTGTTGTTAAAGATGGAAAATAAGCTTATTTATTTGCTAGAGGGAATGATCTAGTAATGGGAAAATTGACGAGGAAAGAAAGAGAGGACAGTTGCTGAAGCCATCTTGCAAGGCAAGAGGGGCTAGAACGTGTACCCAAGTGAAGGCTTTGCTCTTAGGTAAGTCCACAGATAGTTCATCCATACTGGGTAGAAGGGGAGAAAGTGGCCCAGGCATGCAGAGATGCTGGTGGATTGTGCAAATTTCACTGCTTCTGAGTTGTGCTTGGGTAATTAGTGACCATATGTGGTTTTACCATGGCCCGCTCTCTGTGCTTGCAGAACTTGTGGCTCACATAAACCTTTAAGATGGTGGTTTAGACTAGAGTAGTTATAGAGTGAGCAGTGGTCAGAGTCTGGGGGTGTTTTGAAGGTAGGTTAGTAGAATTTGTTAAAAGATTTGGTGTGTGGTATGAGAAGAATGAAGGATGGTTTAGTCAAGTTTTTGGTCTGAGTAACTGGAAGGATAGAGTTGCCATACACTGACATGGGCGAGGTGGTACAGATTTGGGAGTGGGAAGGTTAGCAGTTTTCTTTTGGACGTGTTGATGTGTCTAGTGACTATCCACAAGGAGAAGATCCAGGGCAGTTGAATTGATAAGAAGACCTTATGGAGAAAGTTCTGGGCTGGAGATACATGATGTTGAAGGCATTCAAAGTCACGAGACAGAATGAGTTCCCCAGGCTAGGGAGGGTAGATGCAGAAGAGGAGTCTGAGACCAGGTCTTGTGGCATTACAGTGTGTATAGGTCGTGAGAACAAAGGGAAGTGAGGAGGGAGCATGAGAAGGGGAGACCATTAAGGAAAGGAGAACCAATAGAGAATGGTGTTCTGGAAGCTAAAGAAGGGCTGTGTTTCTTAGGAAAGAGAAACAGAGCAAGGAAGCAGATGAAGTCTTGACCTTTGGTTTTAGCCACATGGAGTTTGTTACTTAGTGACTTTGACAAGTGTTTAATTGGACTGGGCTCAAGAGAGAACAAAATTGGGAAGAGGGAAATTGGAGATATCTAAGATAGTAGATTTGGGAGAAGTGTTTTGCTCTAAAGGGCAGTGAAATAATAGGGAATTATCTAGAGGCAGATGTGACATCAAGAAGGTTTTTTGTTGTTGTTAAAGATGGAAAATAAGCTTATTTATTTGCTAGAGGGAATGATCTAGTAATGGGAAAATTGACGAGGAAAGAAAGAGAGGACAGTTGCTGAAGCCATCTTGCAAGGCAAGAGGGGCTAGAACGTGTACCCAAGTGAAGGCTTTGCTCTTAGGTAAGTCCACAGATAGTTCATCCATACTGGGTAGAAGGGGAGAAAGTGGCCCAGGCATGCAGAGATGCTGGTGGATTGTGCAAATTTCACTGCTTCTGAGTTGTGCTTGGGTAATTAGTGACCATATGTGGTTTTACCATGGCCCGCTCTCTGTGCTTGCAGAACTTGTGGCTCACATAAACCTTTATGTGTCGATTGCTGTGGCCCTTCAGCCATCCAGATAATAGCTGTAGAGTTTTGCATTTTATTTTATTTATACTTTTTTGGCTAAAGCACATGGCATGTGGAATCTTACTTCCTCGACCAAGGATAGAAGCCATGCCCCTTGCTTTGGAAGCTCAGAGTCTTAACCCCTGGACCACCAGGGAAGTCCTAGCTTTGCATTTTAAAATTGCACATGAGCACTATTTTAATAAGTAGCTAATTTATATTTAAGATAGTTAAAATTTACTGAACCCTTTGGATTTAAATTCTAATCTTATTTAGACCTCTCACCAGACATATGATGTTGGACCTATTTCTGATCTATCTCTAGTTAACAATTGAGGAAACTGAGCCTGGAGACAAAGGAACGTGCTCAAGTTTGTGTGTTGACTTGCTGCTTTTTTGACACTGTAGTCTGTTCCTTGACCATAGACTGTATTGCTTGGTGGAAGTATTTGATACTGTGAAATGTGTCATTTCTGAATACGGTAAATTAACATTGGTTTGCGTATGTGATTGTAGTGTGAGATTAATCACTGTTGATAACTTTGAGCTTTACCCACCCACCTTCTTATTTTTTTTCTCCAAGACCAAGAATTTAACAGCTCTTTGTGACAGTTTCTGATGCTACAGTAGAGGTTTAAAAAAATGGGGGTGGAGATATCTAAGATAGTAGATTTGGGAGAAGTGTTTTGCTCTAAAGGGCAGTGAAATAATAGGGAATTATCTAGAGGCAGATGTGACATCAAGAAGGTTTTTTGTTGTTGTTAAAGATGGAAAATAAGCTTATTTATTTGCTAGAGGGAATGATCTAGTAATGGGAAAATTGACGAGGAAAGAAAGAGAGGACAGTTGCTGAAGCCATCTTGCAAGGCAAGAGGGGCTAGAACGTGTACCCAAGTGAAGGCTTTGCTCTTAGGTAAGTCCACAGATAGTTCATCCATACTGGGTAGAAGGGGAGAAAGTGGCCCAGGCATGCAGAGATGCTGGTGGATTGTGCAAATTTCACTGCTTCTGAGTTGTGCTTGGGTAATTAGTGACCATATGTGGTTTTACCATGGCCCGCTCTCTGTGCTTGCAGAACTTGTGGCTCACATAAACCTTTATGTGTCGATTGCTGTGGCCCTTCAGCCATCCAGATAATAGCTGTAGAGTTTTGCATTTTATTTTATTTATACTTTTTTGGCTAAAGCACATGGCATGTGGAATCTTACTTCCTCGACCAAGGATAGAAGCCATGCCCCTTGCTTTGGAAGCTCAGAGTCTTAACCCCTGGACCACCAGGGAAGTCCTAGCTTTGCATTTTAAAATTGCACATGAGCACTATTTTAATAAGTAGCTAATTTATATTTAAGATAGTTAAAATTTACTGAACCCTTTGGATTTAAATTCTAATCTTATTTAGACCTCTCACCAGACATATGATGTTGGACCTATTTCTGATCTATCTCTAGTTAACAATTGAGGAAACTGAGCCTGGAGACAAAGGAACGTGCTCAAGTTTGTGTGTTGACTTGCTGCTTTTTTGACACTGTAGTCTGTTCCTTGACCATAGACTGTATTGCTTGGTGGAAGTATTTGATACTGTGAAATGTGTCATTTCTGAATACGGTAAATTAACATTGGTTTGCGTATGTGATTGTAGTGTGAGATTAATCACTGTTGATAACTTTGAGCTTTACCCACCCACCTTCTTATTTTTTTTCTCCAAGACCAAGAATTTAACAGCTCTTTGTGACAGTTTCTGATGCTACAGTAGAGGAAAAATTGGTTGGTTGGCTGCAGGTAGGCAGGACATCATCATTCTTGTGCTGGCTTTCTTTTATAAGTCAGGTCTTAAACTAGGAATTGCCAGCAAGATGTTCCATCTCTTCTGCAGTGAACAAGAATGTGATTTTCAGTGTCAAGATGACCAGAATTGAAAATTTTCTTTGGCTCCTTGTTTGCCATGTGTCAAGCCTTCTAGGTCTACTTTCTCATTTATAAACTAAGAGTAGTAATATTTACCACCTGTGATTGTTGTAAGAATTAGAGGTGGTCTATTTTCCACCACAAAGCCCAGTGTATTTACTCTGCAGTCAATGTCAGGTGACTGGGTAGTCCTTTGTCGGTTCCGTTAACTGCTGTCCTGGGTTGTGGCGGGTTGTAGCCTGAGGGAATATTAAGTGCATCTTTCTCTTTAATTCTCATCTGGAAAATGACTCTTTCAGAGTTTAATTTCAAAAATATTTCTTATGTGTATACTTTAGGAATGGTTTATTATTTAGCATTGGAGAAGACAAAGCTCTATACACATGTACCATCTTTATTTTGAATATAAGTTCAGAACACATTGTCTGACAGTGGAAAAATGGACTCACCCAGAAAGTCTAAGATGTATGCTTCACTGTCAGCATGGAACTCTAGGTATCCTCCTGGGTGTGGAGGAGACGCCCTGCATTTTCTCCTAAATTTTTGGTTCTCTAGTCATTTAATCCAGGCATCTGTATATTGTCTAGACTTTGGTTGTATGAATTCCCTTCAGTGGAGATGAGAAACCCATGCATTAAAATGAAGCATTGCTTTTCTTTTCCCTGAAGCAATATACCTATGGTTAAAGAAGAGTTATAGCTGGGGTCACTGGTGCAGCCACATGCTCTTGGGCTGAGAGTAGTTAAGCCAGTGTATGGAGCAGCATTGGTGAAGTACATATTCTCCAGCTATATGCATTACTAACCTATGTAGTCTGTTCCTTGACCATAGACTGTATTGCTTGGTGGAAGTATTTGATACTGTGAAATGTGTCATTTCTGAATACGGTAAATTAACATTGGTTTGCGTATGTGATTGTAGTGTGAGATTAATCACTGTTGATAACTTTGAGCTTTACCCACCCACCTTCTTATTTTTTTTCTCCAAGACCAAGAATTTAACAGCTCTTTGTGACAGTTTCTGATGCTACAGTAGAGGAAAAATTGGTTGGTTGGCTGCAGGTAGGCAGGACATCATCATTCTTGTGCTGGCTTTCTTTTATAAGTCAGGTCTTAAACTAGGAATTGCCAGCAAGATGTTCCATCTCTTCTGCAGTGAACAAGAATGTGATTTTCAGTGTCAAGATGACCAGAATTGAAAATTTTCTTTGGCTCCTTGTTTGCCATGTGTCAAGCCTTCTAGGTCTACTTTCTCATTTATAAACTAAGAGTAGTAATATTTACCACCTGTGATTGTTGTAAGAATTAGAGGTGGTCTATTTTCCACCACAAAGCCCAGTGTATTTACTCTGCAGTCAATGTCAGGTGACTGGGTAGTCCTTTGTCGGTTCCGTTAACTGCTGTCCTGGGTTGTGGCGGGTTGTAGCCTGAGGGAATATTAAGTGCATCTTTCTCTTTAATTCTCATCTGGAAAATGACTCTTTCAGAGTTTAATTTCAAAAATATTTCTTATGTGTATACTTTAGGAATGGTTTATTATTTAGCATTGGAGAAGACAAAGCTCTATACACATGTACCATCTTTATTTTGAATATAAGTTCAGAACACATTGTCTGACAGTGGAAAAATGGACTCACCCAGAAAGTCTAAGATGTATGCTTCACTGTCAGCATGGAACTCTAGGTATCCTCCTGGGTGTGGAGGAGACGCCCTGCATTTTCTCCTAAATTTTTGGTTCTCTAGTCATTTAATCCAGGCATCTGTATATTGTCTAGACTTTGGTTGTATGAATTCCCTTCAGTGGAGATGAGAAACCCATGCATTAAAATGAAGCATTGCTTTTCTTTTCCCTGAAGCAATATACCTATGGTTAAAGAAGAGTTATAGCTGGGGTCACTGGTGCAGCCACATGCTCTTGGGCTGAGAGTAGTTAAGCCAGTGTATGGAGCAGCATTGGTGAAGTACATATTCTCCAGCTATATGCATTACTAACCTATACATAGCAAACAAACCCTGCATTAAGAGACTCTGGAGGGTACAGAGTCTTGTATGAGATGATTCTCATTAAGGGAATTAATGGTGAATTAATCATCTCATGATCCCAGGAATTAATGAGTTGAATGGAGAATTCCTTATGCTCAAGGAATCCATTTGGTATTGGCTGTGTCAGTCCACCTCCAAGAGCCCAGTTCATCCCTTCCTGTGGAAACTTTCCCTTCATTCTTGCTTCGGTGACACTTGAGTTCATCCTCTCAAATTTCAAGTTCTTTCCCTAAGCTAGTATTTACAATAGTATCCACCATGGGTTTGTTTGTACAGGAGACTGAATCTGTGTGTTGTCTGTGCATACACCAATGCCTGGTGTACATCGTTGTGATGCAGACAGCCTGTGATACAGGAGTTGGGTTGTCTTCTGCTTCCTGGAAGCCAGGCTTCCCTTTACTCTGTGATGTGACCATCCTCACTCCTTCTCTGCCTAGTAAATATGCACAGCTGTGTCACTTGCTCTATGCCCTTGATAAAGACAGTATTTTGTTTAAATACATTGGTTATTATAAGTGGTAAAATGGTGGCAGATATGCACTTAAGGAATTTCAAGATAGAAAATACATTCATGTGCCTTCATTTGTCTTCCGAAAATACCTTCAATTGTCTTTGAATTGTTCGAGGTATTTGAAAATAATAAAAACAGAGTACTTGTGTAAGAATAGTTTAAGAATGTGGGTTTTAGGTTCATTTATGGGGCTGATATGCTAATGTATTAATTAGATAGCATCATGCAGCTGTCAAAAGGTGAATCATACAGTTTTTCAGGCAACTTTGTCATTCAGGCAAGTATCCTCCTGGGTGTGGAGGACGCCCTGCATTTTCTCCTAAATTTTTGGTTCTCTAGTCATTTAATCCAGGCATCTGTATATTGTCTAGACTTTGGTTGTATGAATTCCCTTCAGTGGAGATGAGAAACCCATGCATTAAAATGAAGCATTGCTTTTCTTTTCCCTGAAGCAATATACCTATGGTTAAAGAAGAGTTATAGCTGGGGTCACTGGTGCAGCCACATGCTCTTGGGCTGAGAGTAGTTAAGCCAGTGTATGGAGCAGCATTGGTGAAGTACATATTCTCCAGCTATATGCATTACTAACCTATACATAGCAAACAAACCCTGCATTAAGAGACTCTGGAGGGTACAGAGTCTTGTATGAGATGATTCTCATTAAGGGAATTAATGGTGAATTAATCATCTCATGATCCCAGGAATTAATGAGTTGAATGGAGAATTCCTTATGCTCAAGGAATCCATTTGGTATTGGCTGTGTCAGTCCACCTCCAAGAGCCCAGTTCATCCCTTCCTGTGGAAACTTTCCCTTCATTCTTGCTTCGGTGACACTTGAGTTCATCCTCTCAAATTTCAAGTTCTTTCCCTAAGCTAGTATTTACAATAGTATCCACCATGGGTTTGTTTGTACAGGAGACTGAATCTGTGTGTTGTCTGTGCATACACCAATGCCTGGTGTACATCGTTGTGATGCAGACAGCCTGTGATACAGGAGTTGGGTTGTCTTCTGCTTCCTGGAAGCCAGGCTTCCCTTTACTCTGTGATGTGACCATCCTCACTCCTTCTCTGCCTAGTAAATATGCACAGCTGTGTCACTTGCTCTATGCCCTTGATAAAGACAGTATTTTGTTTAAATACATTGGTTATTATAAGTGGTAAAATGGTGGCAGATATGCACTTAAGGAATTTCCAAGATGGAAAATACATTCATTTGCCTTCATTTGTCTTCCGAAAATACCTTCAATTGTCTTTGAATTGTTCGAGGTATTTGAAAATAATAAAAACAGAGTACTTGTGTAAGAATAGTTTAAGAATGTGGGTTTTAGGTTCATTTATGGGGCTGATATGCTAATGTATTAATTAGATAGCATCATGCAGCTGTCACAGGTGAACAGTATTTGTGAATCATACAGTTTTTTCAGGCAACTTTGTCATACTACAGGGCTAGTCTCAGGCTAGAATTTAGAAGGTGGAAAGCTTCTAGATTCATGGTCTTAGGTTTTCCTTTCCATGCGTTTGCTCTTCATTCTTGTTATCTCCTCATTCCTTCTGCTTCACAGTTGTTTCTGTTAGGGGAAAATGATTAATTTAACCTGTTGTCTTTCTCAAGGATGTTTGCATTTCAGCAGACACAATACTCATATTTGGTTAAACATGGAGAATTACATTCTAATTGTAGAATTCAGTTTAGCCTGTGAGTGGCCACGTGTGTTGCAAAGTGGACCCTTGATGTTGAATATACATTCAAATGAGTGTCTTTCCCTTATAAGAAATACGGTGCAAAATGACAGTGCCATTTGCTCTTGACTGACCAGTACTTGTGTATTCAACTTACTGAAGATTATTTCTTCTTTTCTACTCCTTTCTGCTCACTTGCTGATAATATCCTGTGATTTATGGGACACATATGATGTAGCAGACGGAGTGTATGGGCTTTGGTGTATGATGTGGAGACATAGCTGAGTTTCATAGTTATGTGACCTTGGACACACACCTTCTGAATATCAGTTTCCTTACCCATGAAGTATGCTTGTTAGAGTTGGCATGGTGGAAAAAATACATATAGCACTTATAGCATCATGAACTACAGTGTGTAAGTGACAGACCAGTGGTAGATATAGCCAAAGTACATTGTGTTAAGTACCCAAAGCTATTGTGGTGAGTATAAATTGTAGGATTCTTACAAGGAAGAAAACTAAAACAATTAGAAAAACTGTCTTCTGACATGGTAGTGCCAAAATTAGGACAGTAAAACTAAAACAATATGCACTTAAGGAATTTCAAGATGGAAAATACATTCATTTGCCTTCATTTGTCTTCCGAAAATACCTTCAATTGTCTTTGAATTGTTCGAGGTATTTGAAAATAATAAAAACAGAGTACTTGTGTAAGAATAGTTTAAGAATGTGGGTTTTAGGTTCATTTATGGGGCTGATATGCTAATGTATTAATTAGATAGCATCATGCAGCTGTCACAGGTGAACAGTATTTGTGAATCATACAGTTTTTTCAGGCAACTTTGTCATACTACAGGGCTAGTCTCAGGCTAGAATTTAGAAGGTGGAAAGCTTCTAGATTCATGGTCTTAGGTTTTCCTTTCCATGCGTTTGCTCTTCATTCTTGTTATCTCCTCATTCCTTCTGCTTCACAGTTGTTTCTGTTAGGGGAAAATGATTAATTTAACCTGTTGTCTTTCTCAAGGATGTTTGCATTTCAGCAGACACAATACTCATATTTGGTTAAACATGGAGAATTACATTCTAATTGTAGAATTCAGTTTAGCCTGTGAGTGGCCACGTGTGTTGCAAAGTGGACCCTTGATGTTGAATATACATTCAAATGAGTGTCTTTCCCTTATAAGAAATACGGTGCAAAATGACAGTGCCATTTGCTCTTGACTGACCAGTACTTGTGTATTCAACTTACTGAAGATTATTTCTTCTTTTCTACTCCTTTCTGCTCACTTGCTGATAATATCCTGTGATTTATGGGACACATATGATGTAGCAGACGGAGTGTATGGGCTTTGGTGTATGATGTGGAGACATAGCTGAGTTTCATAGTTATGTGACCTTGGACACACACCTTCTGAATATCAGTTTCCTTACCCATGAAGTATGCTTGTTAGAGTTGGCATGGTGGAAAAAATACATATAGCACTTATAGCATCATGAACTACAGTGTGTAAGTGACAGACCAGTGGTAGATATAGCCAAAGTACATTGTGTTAAGTACCCAAAGCTATTGTGGTGAGTATAAATTGTAGGATTCTTACAAGGAAGAAAACTAAAACAATTAGAAAAACTGTCTTCTGACATGGTAGTGCCTTTGTTAAAAATCTGTAGCAGTTATCAGTTATGCTAATGGTACCTTAATTGGGAGTATGTCTTGATTATAAGCAAGCCAGATACAGTTTATGGAAAGTTATTCTATTTTCTCAAACATATATAAGTAAGTTGAATATTCACATGGCAGTGAACTTTTTTTAAAATTCAAGAAAAAAAATGATTCATTGAGCACAGAGTACCTAAATGTGTTTGAGAAATTTTTTGAATTCTCAAAAGTGACTAATCATGATGAGTCGAGCAAGTCAAGTCTAGGTGTGGCCTTCTGAGATGGACCCTTGATGACCGTGTTATGTCCTCCTGTGTTCTCCTGTTACACATGTTTCTACAATTCTGTTTTTTCACCTCACAGATTTACGAATAAAGAGACCGAGAGAGTATGAGCTGGTGACTCCAGTCAGCACAAATTTTGAAGGACACTATCTCTCCCATATTCTTTCTGCAAATCACAAAAAGAGGTCAACAAGGGACGTGTCTTCCACCTCTGAGCAATTGTTCTTTAACATCACAGCCTTTGGGAGAGATTTTCATCTGCGACTAAAGCCCAACACTCAGCTGGTAGCTCCTGATGCTGTTGTGGAATGGCACGAGGCATCTCCAGTGCCTGGGAATATAACCAACCGCATTAATGACCATCGACCAGGAAGTCCTTCAGAGAAAATCTGGAAAACAGAGCCTTTGCAGACCAACTGTGCTTATGTTGGTGACATCATGGACATTCCAGGAACCTCTGTTGCCATTAGCAACTGCGATGGTCTGGTAAGACTCCTTGCCTTTTGTGTCTGTGTGTTTGCAGGTGTTTGGGAGTGCAGCATGGCTTCAGCATGGTTTGGAAGGTAGAGGTGGAAAGAAAGCCTCATTGTTATACTTTAAGTTCAGGAAGAAGCATTGGAAAGTGTTTCAGTGTCAAAGATACGTGTGTTGGCTTCATTTTGACGTGAAGGTAACATTAGCCTAAGAAATCAAAGACAACTGTTTTGGCATTTGTTGCTTATATGTTTACTTGCGTTACCTTGGGCAGTTTGTTTCCTTATTTCTTTACAATCCTCCTACCAACTATTTAAAGAAGCGTAGATTCCTTAAAATGATAGTATTTCCTTTTTTATGTGGAAACATTGGATATCCTCTTAAAGAAATTATTTACAAAGCATTCTTTTGCTCTTCCCTCAGAATGCCAAAATGGAAACCAAGGTGCTCCTCTGTCAGAATTTGTTCAGATTGCATTGTTGTAGAACTGAGATGTAGGTCTCTCCATATAGTGGCTTTGATTCACTTTTTCTTTAGTTTTGAATGAAATACCCGTATTTTGTTTTTAGTTTTGTGGTTGAGGCCAGTATTAACTGACCTGTCTTCACAGACTCTGAAGATGTGAATTATCTTTATTTGTGTTGAATTTACAGATGTTACTTGAGAAGTGTGTCAATGTTGATGCCTCTTTCGTTCACCATTGAGTCCAAGCTTTTGTTCAAAAAGAGCAACGGTTTTTCTTTCTGTGGTTGCCAGGCTGCTGTTTCTTGGGAGTTCAGAGCTATTCTCTTTGCTTTGTCTCTCTTCTGGGAGTCCTCAAAATATTCCTGGCATTCCTTCTACCTTGGTTAATCTCCTAACAGTACCTTGAAACTTCTGCTACTGTCCTCTCAATGCACTAGCACAACCTGAAGGAGTTGTAATACCCTGTTTTAACTAAGGCTGGCGGGTTCATGGTTGTGGGTATTATTTGGAGGCTTTGTACTGCCTCTAGATGTTCTGCAGGGTTTTAGAAACCAGAACGGAAACCTGAATAGAGCGTGTGGCAGGTCCAAGTCTGCTCGTTGGACCTTGTCAGTTTAAGATCCACACCGTTATATTTGGTGATGAATCGTGCTTTGGGGTTTGAAGACACAGAGAATCTCTGAGATTCCTCTCATTCCACACAAATGTTGCATAGGGCTGACTTAACTAAATCACTGAATGAAAGAATAGAAAGAAAGCATCTTTTAGAAGACTAAGTTTAAAATATTCACTGAAAGCTTGATTCAACAGTAGTAGGATATAGAAGAGAATAAAGCACGTAAAAAGGTACTCTTTTATAATATTTCTAAGTAAAATATATTAACTATAAACTTAGTGATATTTTAAAGTTTTATGGCATAAAAAGATTAGGTACTTTTATCTCCTTGGTAGGAGATTTGAAGCTTGAAGATCAGTTTGAAGGTAAAAGATCAGGAAGTTATTATAATGGATTCAGATTGCCATTGTTGTAAAAAACTTTGAGAATGCCAAAATGGAAACCAAGGTGCTCCTCTGTCAGAATTTGTTCAGATTGCATTGTTGTAGAACTGAGATGTAGGTCTCTCCATATAGTGGCTTTGATTCACTTTTTCTTTAGTTTTGAATGAAATACCCGTATTTTGTTTTTAGTTTTGTGGTTGAGGCCAGTATTAACTGACCTGTCTTCACAGACTCTGAAGATGTGAATTATCTTTATTTGTGTTGAATTTACAGATGTTACTTGAGAAGTGTGTCAATGTTGATGCCTCTTTCGTTCACCATTGAGTCCAAGCTTTTGTTCAAAAAGAGCAACGGTTTTTCTTTCTGTGGTTGCCAGGCTGCTGTTTCTTGGGAGTTCAGAGCTATTCTCTTTGCTTTGTCTCTCTTCTGGGAGTCCTCAAAATATTCCTGGCATTCCTTCTACCTTGGTTAATCTCCTAACAGTACCTTGAAACTTCTGCTACTGTCCTCTCAATGCACTAGCACAACCTGAAGGAGTTGTAATACCCTGTTTTAACTAAGGCTGGCGGGTTCATGGTTGTGGGTATTATTTGGAGGCTTTGTACTGCCTCTAGATGTTCTGCAGGGTTTTAGAAACCAGAACGGAAACCTGAATAGAGCGCGTGTGGCAGGTCCAAGTCTGCTCGTTGGACCTTGTCAGTTTAAGATCCACACCGTTATATTTGGTGATGAATCGTGCTTTGGGGTTTGAAGACACAGAGAATCTCTGAGATTCCTCTCATTCCACACAAATGTTGCATAGGGCTGACTTAACTAAATCACTGAATGAAAGAATAGAAAGAAAGCATCTTTTAGAAGACTAAGTTTAAAATATTCACTGAAAGCTTGATTCAACAGTAGTAGGATATAGAAGAGAATAAAGCACGTAAAAAGGTACTCTTTTATAATATTTCTAAGTAAAATATATTAACTATAAACTTAGTGATATTTTAAAGTTTTATGGCATAAAAAGATTAGGTACTTTTTATCTCCTTGGTAGGAGATTTGAAGCTTGAAGATCAGTTTAAGGAAGGTAAAAGATCAGGAAGTTATTATAATGGATTACCATAGTGATCTCTTAAACCTGACTTAGTAATCAGTAGTTTTTTTCTTACTGTACATGCCAAATGATCTAATATAAATACAGAAATATAGGGTGATAAATTATAAGGTAAATGAAAATAGGTATGAAGTGTGAATATGTATTAATTAATAGGATTGAATTCTCATTTTTAAGATAAGGTGTTAATTGTTGACATTACATGTATGTTGATATAGTGTGGTGTGTAGGTGTATGTGTGCACAACTCTACTGGTATATTCATTTGCTCCATTCTTTTTTTTTTTAAACTTTATTTTTATTAACTTTTGTTTTTTCAACTTCATGCCACAAGCTCTTTTTCATTTATTTATGATTTTCATCCATCTTTATTCTTTAGCATGTGTGGGCCTCCCATTGCAGTGGCCTTTCTCTCTGCAGAGCACCGGCTCTGGGTGCTTGCACTCCAGAGTGCGGGCTCATAATTGGACACAGTGTTCCAGTCACTCCACAGAACATGGGATCTTCCCCGGCCAGGGACTGAACCAGTGCCCCTTGCACTGGAAGGGAGAGTCTTTACCCACTGGACCACCAGGTTGGCCCTGTTCCATTCTTTGATCCATTAATTAATTAAAAGATACTTGTCAGAAGCCAGTTCTGGGCCAGCACTGTTCAAAATATTAAACTCAAAATACTAAATTTTGAACTGAGTGGCGTGCAAAAATATTAAATATGCTGTAGATGGTATCAAAATATCTGGTATACATATATGTGTATGTACGTGCATACTAGAGTCATGTTTAACTTAAAAAAATGTGGTAAAGGGAAGTAGCTTCTGGAGGGATTTTATGAATGGGAACAAAGTTTCAATCCAGGCATAAGCAGCTCAGGCCTAGAGCTTGATTCCGGAAAAGGTAGGAGCCTAGCTTATAGCGGGCAGTGCTGGCTCTGCAGGTGTACAGAAACAGAAGGCCTGTTTTTTTAGTTTCCAGCTCACAGCAGCTATGGAGGAAGAATACAAATGGTGGCAGGATGGGAAGCAGGGTTAGAGAGCAGATCAGTCCACTGGAGTGATAACTACCACGTCGTTAAGCTAGGACAAATTCTTAAAATTGCATTGGACAGAATAAGCACCTCAGCGGAGATGAAGTAGGAAGTAAAATTGATGGAAATGTAAATACACTTGGCTAATTAGCAGATTCCAAAACCGCATTTTGTTTCTTTAACTTGCTGTGTAGGGGTTTAAGCTTGACCTTCTTGACCTTAGGAAGGGAAGCAGAGATACTGAGATCACATAGATGCCTGAGGATTAAGCTGATGAGCTAGAAAGCCATTTCCCTGGGAAGCTCTGGGATTATAACCAAATCTGAGCTGTCCTAGTAGAAAGCACAGCCACTCCTGACCTAAGAATGCTAGTGGGAGCATCTCTGATCAGCAAGATGAAGTCTCCTGCTATGGAAGAGAATGCCAGTGAAGCCCTGTTTGGATGGGTCTATTGTAGACTGGATATATGGGATTCCTGTGATCTGATTTCTACATGAATCTTTTGAAGCTCTTGCTTATAGGGAGTAGCCACAGGTACTTATTTTTCACTGAGATGGGAAAGTTTTAGCTTGACTTTTTCCCTGAGTGAACCCCTTACCTTTTTTTCTCTAATGCTACCTTGCAACAAACTCCTGTATGTCTGAAATAGACAGTGATCTGAGACAGAATTAGTTTGTGTTAAACGGAAGGCTTTGATTTAATTAAAAACAAAACAGTACTGCTCAAAGTGTGTCCATAGACTCAGGTTTGTGACAAGATAAATACAGAAGGTGAGATTATACAAAGCAACTTTTATGACACTTTGACAAAGTTATTATATTTGTATTGGAAATGAGAGTAAAAAAAACCTTTGGGACTGCTACTTTGTGTCTTGTTTTTCTTTTTTTTTTTCATTTTATTTTTTTTAGTAATTAGTTTTCTTTGCATTTTACAAAATGATCAGTCTGAGACCTGATGAAAGAAAAGAATCTGTTTGTTTTACCCCAGATAGTTTGAAAAGCAAGTGGTGAGACTTAGCTGTTCTTATCCCTCTGGACGTCTGAACCTTGACTGAATACTACTAATTCCAGGTAACTCTGTCAAATGATCACAGGAAAGGCCCCTTAACATGGGATTATGGAGGAAGACAGAAAAATGTTCATAGTGACATGCCCAGAGTCGAAGGCTAGAATATGCTCTAAAAAAGATAGTTCAGTTAGTCGTGTCCAACTCTTTGTGACCCAATGGTGTGTAATCCGCCAGGCTCCACCATCAATGGGATTCTCTAGGCAAAGAATACTGAAGTGGGTTGCCATTTCCTTCTCTCGGGGATCTTCCCAACCCAGGGATCCAACCTGGGTCTTGGGGCTTCCCTGAAAGCTCAGTGGTAAAGAGTTGGCCTGCCAGTGCAGGAGACATGGGTTTGATCTCTGATCCGAGATGATCCCACATGCCGTGGAGCAGCTAAGCCCGTGAGCAACAGCTATTGAGCCTGTACTCTAGAGCCTCGGAGCCGCAACGATTGAACCCATATGCCTTAGAGCCCCAGTTCCACAAGGAGAGAAGTCACCAAAACAAGAAGCCTGCTCACCTCAACTAGAGAGTAGCCTCCACTTCCCGCAACTGGAGAAGAGCCTACGGCAGCAGTAAAAACCCAGAATAGCAATAAATAAATAAAATTTTAAAAATTTAAAAACTGAGTCTCCTGCATTGCAGGCAGATTCTTTTCAGTCTGAGCCACCAGGTAAACCTAGACATAGATATGCATAATATCTAAAATATTATTCTGTACGTTTCTGAAATCAATATCAAAGTGTTCTTCCTGAAGGAATAGACAATGATTTTCACCCAATGTGGCCAAGAATCATATCTGTTTGATTTTCACCCAGTGTGGCCAAGAACCATATCTGTTTCTGTCTAGCATGACCTTTTCCAAATCTTTGCCAAGATTACTTTTTATGAATGACAGCTAATTCTTTACCAGTTACAGCTTTATGCCTGCTCTAGTCTACCCTACTTGTAGGTGAGAATTGTGATAGTCAGTCCTAGAGGAGTCCTTGTTTTCTCACAGCATCCAGTTTTTAAAAAGCCTGATTCTCTAGACCCTCCTCCAAATTACCCAGCCAAAGCCTAAATCCTGTTAATAGGTTCTTTCTAAAGCTCTCTCACTGAGATGCTCACGGTTCCCTCCGGTGTGTGTTCTGGCTCTGGACAACATAATAAACCCCGCTTGTCAGCTGCAGATGAGCTCCTCGTGGTCTTTGGCTGGAGGCCGTTGGCACGTGTTACCTCTCTGTGTCTGCGTCTCTGCAGTGAGTGTCCAGGGCTCAGGAGTCATGGTGATGGCAGGCGTTTCATATGCTTCTGAGTAGGAAGACACTTCTGGCTGCGGATCCCAGCTGAAAATAGAGTTCTGTATTCCACAGAGCCCTGGCATTTGCCCTGTAACACTATTAAACCTCCCCTGTGACTAGTGGCGGCTCACAGTCATATTTTGTGGTCTTCACATTTGCCAAAATAAAGGGTTATTTGGTTAGTAGGTTTTATGTCATGTGTTCATAACGTGAGGAAACTGGATTTTTCTAGACATGCGAGAACAGCATCCCTTTGATAATTGCTTTGGATTGTCATCAGAGGGAACTGGATGAGAGTGGAAGAACTGACAGGTGATGGCTCTTCTGGGCTATCCAGCTCAGGGATTTCCTTGTGGGCTGACTTCATGATCAGTTTATCGAGGACAGAAGTTTTCAGTATTTTCCAACATTTGGAATTCTTCCCCCAAATTAAATCTGTGTGTGTGTGTGTGTGTGTGTGCACGCGCGCATGTGCGTGCTAAGTCGCTTCAGCCCTGTTTGACTCTTTGAGACCCTATGGACTGTAGCCCGCTAGACTCCTCTGTCCGTGGGGTTCTCCAGGCAAGAATACTGGAGTGGGCTGCCAGGCTTTTCTCAAATGAAATCACTATGGCTTATCTAATAAAATAATGTGTAAAGCAGGTAAACTTGGGAAAGGCCCATAAAAACACATGTGGGAGATACTCTTCCTCCTAGCTCCTCTTTGTCCTGCCTTGTTCTCACTGGAGACCACTTGTAGGCATCCTGAGGCTTCTAATGCAACATCTTCCCTCTTTGGGTAGGGGGTCTTGGAAGCTTGAAACTTGGGAGTCATAAGAAAAGCCTCTTTTCTAAAATATCTGATCGTCATATCTGATTAGTATTGGAGGTAACACCCTTTTTAGATTTGGGGAGTGGCCAAATGAAGTCTTTGTGGATAGCTGCAAACTTATAAAGAAAACAGCCTTAAGACATCCCTGCCTGAAGACTTTTGTTTTGGGATTTGGTCCCTTCAGAATCATACCTTTGCTCTGCCTATTTTAGTCAGTCTAGCTGCAGAGGCACTTTTTAAAGGATATTTTAAACAGTAGTATGAGCCAGTGTTCCTGGACTTGAGAACATTTAACTAGTGATTACCAATACAGCTCCATCTGGTAAAAGAAATGTTTGATAGTAAAAGTAGATACAAATCTGTAGCTATTTATGGTGGACTTAGGGTTTTCAAGGACTGATCTTTAGATGTTGACATTTGAGCATCTGCTTTTATGAGGAGAATCCGAATCTCTAAAGACCAGGCACTTCGATCTTTTTACCCCATTGAACATGGAAAAATAGTGTATTTTATTGATGGAACAGAGGGAGTTTTGTGTTCTCATGGTTTACATGCTGATTTAAGAGACTTTGTTAGGTCTGAGGAATGAAAGACTGAAACCTTGTTCCACCTCCAGGCACCTACCCTAGGCTGTTAGAGCTTGGCAGGATTAGAAGATGCTCAAAGCTCCTATACCCTCTAATTTCCATGAATACAAAGAAAAGAGTGGTCACCAGCCCTCTGGTTTAACTAGTTTGGGAGAAACAGTACAGTTCTTCTTGTCTGATTTGGCCCGATGGGAGCTGACAGTATTAATTCTGCCTGTGCTGGATCTGGGCTGTTGGTTACATGTCCCACTCTGCCTTCTTTCTGATAGATAGGCTGCCAGGCTGTGCTTCTCCGGGGTGAAGCGGGAAGGTTTAGCAAAGTCTTTGATCACTTTCACATTTTGCATTTAATTTGTATAGACCCACAACCATATATGTATCAATCCTTTTCCAAAATTTTTGGCTATATTTCTCGTGTGTGATTTTGCAAATATTTTTAATAGTTATTTTGTAGCTGATGTAAATTATTCATGTTTATTTATGAGTAGCACTTGTTCAGCTTATTTTTTTTCTTTTTCTGCATCATGCCTCTTTTATGTATATTTATTTTCATCGATCTTTTTATTCTTTGGTATTTGTGAGCCTCTCATTGCAGTGGCCTCTCTCACTGCAGAGCGCTGGCTCTGGGAGCATGTGCTCCAGAGTGCTAGCACCTAGTTGGACACACAGGTCCAGCCACTCCACGGCACATGGGATCTTCCTGGGCCAGGGATCGAACCGATGCCCCTTGCACTGCAAGGCGGACTCTTTACCCACTGGACCACCAGGGAAGCCCCAGCTTATGTTTATTTTATTCATTTATGTATATTTTTGACTGTGCTGGATCTTCTCTGATGCGAGGGCTGCTTTCTAGTGACAGTGCTTGGGCCTCTCATTGCAGTGACCTCTCCTGCTTCTGAGCACAGGCTCTAGAGGGCCTGGACTTCTATAGTTGTGGCTCATAAGCTTAGTGGCCTCCTGATCTGTGGGAATATTCCCTGGGCCAGGGATCAAGTCCATATCCCCTGCATTGTCAAGTGGATTCTTAACCACTGGATCACCAGGGAAACCCCTTCAGCTTATGGTTTGATTTACATAAATTTGATTATGGTTTATTACCCATTAGCTTCTCTAACTTTGATATAGTAAGTTTTTAATTAAGTTTAAAGATGAGCTAAAAAATGGGGAAGTATAAATGTGGTATTTTACATCTTTATGTAAGATTGAATACAAAGAAAGATTTCCCCTTTAACTAGTTTGGGAGAAACAGTACAGTTCTTCTTGTCTGATTTGGCCCGATGGGAGCTGACAGTATTAATTCTGCCTGTGCTGGATCTGGGCTGTTGGTTACATGTCCCACTCTGCCTTCTTTCTGATAGATAGGCTGCCAGGCTGTGCTTCTCCGGGGTGAAGCGGGAAGGTTTAGCAAAGTCTTTGATCACTTTCACATTTTGCATTTAATTTGTATAGACCCACAACCATATATGTATCAATCCTTTTCCAAAATTTTTGGCTATATTTCTCGTGTGTGATTTTGCAAATATTTTTAATAGTTATTTTGTAGCTGATGTAAATTATTCATGTTTATTTATGAGTAGCACTTGTTCAGCTTATTTTTTTTCTTTTTCTGCATCATGCCTCTTTTATGTATATTTATTTTCATCGATCTTTTTATTCTTTGGTATTTGTGAGCCTCTCATTGCAGTGGCCTCTCTCACTGCAGAGCGCTGGCTCTGGGAGCATGTGCTCCAGAGTGCTAGCACCTAGTTGGACACACAGGTCCAGCCACTCCACGGCACATGGGATCTTCCTGGGCCAGGGATCGAACCGATGCCCCTTGCACTGCAAGGCGGACTCTTTACCCACTGGACCACCAGGGAAGCCCCAGCTTATGTTTATTTTATTCATTTATGTATATTTTTGACTGTGCTGGATCTTCTCTGATGCGAGGGCTGCTTTCTAGTGACAGTGCTTGGGCCTCTCATTGCAGTGACCTCTCCTGCTTCTGAGCACAGGCTCTAGAGGGCCTGGACTTCTATAGTTGTGGCTCATAAGCTTAGTGGCCTCCTGATCTGTGGGAATATTCCCTGGGCCAGGGATCAAGTCCATATCCCCTGCATTGTCAAGTGGATTCTTAACCACTGGATCACCAGGGAAACCCCTTCAGCTTATGGTTTGATTTACATAAATTTGATTATGGTTTATTACCCATTAGCTTCTCTAACTTTGATATAGTAAGTTTTTAATTAAGTTTAAAGATGAGCTAAAAAATGGGGAAGTATAAATGTGGTATTTTACATCTTTATGTAAGATTGGAAAAATAGTAAATAAAAGGGGAGGAGAAGGGGGCCTGAGAAATAATGCTTACTGTTCTTCACCATGCTATGACAACTAGGACTTCACTGTAACTCTAATATAGGTTTATTTATTTATTTATTTATTTATTTATGGGGGGTGGGGTGGGGCGGGAGGGGAGTTGGTGGGCCACTTCCATTGGTCTTTCATTTGTCTATTTTCATCCGTCTTTGTTCTTTGGACCCTGTGGGCCTCCCATCGCGGTGGCGTCTGTCGTTGCAGAGCACCGGCTCTGGCCGCATGCGCCCCAGAGCTCTGGCTTGGTAATTGGACACATCAGTCCAGCCGCTCCGCAGCACGTGGGATCTTCCCAGGCCAGGGATCGAACTGGCGCCCCTTGCACTGCAAGGCGGTGGTGTCCTTACCCGCTGGACCACCAGGGAAGTCCTAATATAGGTTTTTAAAGATACTCAAGAAGTGCTTTAAGAACTGTGAAAATAGTGCTGACCCAATCTTTAATATCTTCTTCTTCTTGGTAAGTTATCATTACAGCAAGAACAAAAGCACAGTGAGGTATTGATTTGATGCCTTGTGCATAATCAGGCTTTGAGGTCTTGCAAACTAAATCCAGCCTCAGGGTCCTCCACTGCAAAAACTGTCATTCAAGTGACTTCATCTTTGCTTCTAGAATACTGATCAAGTTAATAAAGCTTTTTGGAAAGCTAAGATATGTACAGTGCTAGACTAATTGCTGTGGGCAATATTGAGGTAAGCTGGGCCTATCCCTTGTCTTTCAGGAGTGTCGGATATAACATATGCAAAAGTAGAACCAAAGCGGCTTCCTTGGTGGTCCAGTGGGTAATGAGTCCACCTTGCAGTGCAAGGGGCACTGATTCGATCCCTGACTTGGGAAGATCCCACATGCCGCAGAGCGGCTGGATAGGTGTGTTCTATTATGAGTCAGTGCTCTGGAGCACATGTCCATATCCCCTGCATTGTCAAGTGGATTCTTAACCACTGGATCACCAGGGAAACCCCTTCAGCTTATGGTTTGATTTACATAAATTTGATTATGGTTTATTACCCATTAGCTTCTCTAACTTTGATATAGTAAGTTTTTAATTAAGTTTAAAGATGAGCTAAAAAATGGGGAAGTATAAATGTGGTATTTTACATCTTTATGTAAGATTGGAAAAATAGTAAATAAAAGGGGAGGAGAAGGGGGCCTGAGAAATAATGCTTACTGTTCTTCACCATGCTATGACAACTAGGACTTCACTGTAACTCTAATATAGGTTTATTTATTTATTTATTTATTTATTTATGGGGGGTGGGGTGGGGCGGGAGGGGAGTTGGTGGGCCACTTCCATTGGTCTTTCATTTGTCTATTTTCATCCGTCTTTGTTCTTTGGACCCTGTGGGCCTCCCATCGCGGTGGCGTCTGTCGTTGCAGAGCACCGGCTCTGGCCGCATGCGCCCCAGAGCTCTGGCTTGGTAATTGGACACATCAGTCCAGCCGCTCCGCAGCACGTGGGATCTTCCCAGGCCAGGGATCGAACTGGCGCCCCTTGCACTGCAAGGCGGTGGTGTCCTTACCCGCTGGACCACCAGGGAAGTCCTAATATAGGTTTTTAAAGATACTCAAGAAGTGCTTTAAGAACTGTGAAAATAGTGCTGACCCAATCTTTAATATCTTCTTCTTCTTGGTAAGTTATCATTACAGCAAGAACAAAAGCACAGTGAGGTATTGATTTGATGCCTTGTGCATAATCAGGCTTTGAGGTCTTGCAAACTAAATCCAGCCTCAGGGTCCTCCACTGCAAAAACTGTCATTCAAGTGACTTCATCTTTGCTTCTAGAATACTGATCAAGTTAATAAAGCTTTTTGGAAAGCTAAGATATGTACAGTGCTAGACTAATTGCTGTGGGCAATATTGAGGTAAGCTGGGCCTATCCCTTGTCTTTCAGGAGTGTCGGATATAACATATGCAAAAGTAGAACCAAAGCGGCTTCCTTGGTGGTCCAGTGGGTAATGAGTCCACCTTGCAGTGCAAGGGGCACTGATTCGATCCCTGACTTGGGAAGATCCCACATGCCGCAGAGCGGCTGGATAGGTGTGTTCTATTATGAGTCAGTGCTCTGGAGCACATGCTCCCAGAGCCGGTCCTCTGCAGTGAGAGAAGCTACAGCATTGGGAGACCCACACATGCCAAAGAATTAAGATGGATGAAAATAAATAAATAAAAAACTAATAAAAAAGGCCAAAATGGAAAAAAAAAAAAACCCAAGCAACCACAATAGCGATACCTAATAGTTACTAAACATTTAAAAAAAAAAAAGTAGAACCAAAGTACAAGGCATAATATTTAAATGCTCTAAGACTAGAGTAGATGAAACTTGAGAATCCAGGTGATAGAAGATTCTTTATGCGTGGAAGGATGATAGAAGGCATCCTGGAGAAAGCAGTATTTGTGATCCCAGACAATTGGAAACATAATCATTTATGTTAAAGTGATCACTGATGATGGCAGATGGTGAGAGGGGTAGGAGAAGAAGCTTCTGAAGAAGGTAGGAGATATTTGTGATGGCCATAAACATAAAGAGAGGATGAGTAGGTAGATTTCATGAACTTTGTAATACAAGTAATGAATACATGAGAGAGCCAAAGTAGTCTTGGTCAGTATTCACCTGAATGTAGAAGAAAATTCAACAGTTCAGTTCTTCAGTTCAGTCACTCAGTTGTGTCTGACTCTTTGTGACCCCATGGACTGAGGTACACCAGGCTTCCCTGTCCTTCACTATTTCCTGGAGCTTGCTCAAACTCATGTTCATTGTCAACCTCCCCGTTTTTTTTGTCTGACTCTTTGTGACCCCATGGACTGAGGTCAGGCTTCCTCCGATGCCTTGTGCATAATCAGGCTTTGAGGTCTTGCAAACTAAATCCAGCCTCAGGGTCCTCCACTGCAAAAACTGTCATTCAAGTGACTTCATCTTTGCTTCTAGAATACTGATCAAGTTAATAAAGCTTTTTGGAAAGCTAAGATATGTACAGTGCTAGACTAATTGCTGTGGGCAATATTGAGGTAAGCTGGGCCTATCCCTTGTCTTTCAGGAGTGTCGGATATAACATATGCAAAAGTAGAACCAAAGCGGCTTCCTTGGTGGTCCAGTGGGTAATGAGTCCACCTTGCAGTGCAAGGGGCACTGATTCGATCCCTGACTTGGGAAGATCCCACATGCCGAGAGCGGCTGGATAGGTGTGTTCTATTATGAGTCAGTGCTCTGGAGCACATGCTCCCAGAGCCGGTCCTCTGCAGTGAGAGAAGCTACAGCATTGGGAGACCCACACATGCCAAAGAATTAAGATGGATGAAAATAAATAAATAAAAAACTAATAAAAAAGGCCAAAATGGAAAAAAAAACCCAAGCAACCACAATAGCGATACCTAATAGTTACTAAACATTTAAAAAAAAAAAAGTAGAACCAAAGTACAAGGCATAATATTTAAATGCTCTAAGACTAGAGTAGATGAAACTTGAGAATCCAGGTGATAGAAGATTCTTTATGCGTGGAAGGATGATAGAAGGCATCCTGGAGAAAGCAGTATTTGTGATCCCAGACAATTGGAAACATAATCATTTATGTTAAAGTGATCACTGATGATGGCAGATGGTGAGAGGGGTAGGAGAAGAAGCTTCTGAAGAAGGTAGGAGATATTTGTGATGGCCATAAACATAAAGAGAGGATGAGTAGGTAGATTTCATGAACTTTGTAATACAAGTAATGAATACATGAGAGAGCCAAAGTAGTCTTGGTCAGTATTCACCTGAATGTAGAAGAAAATTCAACAGTTCAGTTCTTCAGTTCAGTCACTCAGTTGTGTCTGACTCTTTGTGACCCCATGGACTGAGGTACACCAGGCTTCCCTGTCCTTCACTATTTCCTGGAGCTTGCTCAAACTCATGTTCATTGACTCAGTGATGCCATCCAACCATCTCGTCCTCTGTCATCCCCTTCTCCTTTTGCCTTCTATTTTTCCCCCAATCAGGATATTTTCCAATGAGTCATCTCTTTACATCAGGTGGCCAAAGTATTGGAGCTTCAGCATCCATCCCTTCCAGTGAATATTCAGGGTTGATATCCTTTAGAATTGACTGGTTTGATCCTTTGCAGTCCAAAGAATTCTCAAGTCTTCTCCAGCACCACAATTTGAAAGCATCAGTTGTTCAGCACTCAGCCTTCTCTGTGGTTCATGCTGGAAGTGGGCATGGTGTTGGTTTCAAGTCACACAAACCTGAACTCCACTTCCAGTGCTACCGCCTACTAGCATGTGATCCTGAGTAAGTCATTTAACCTTTTGAAAGTATCATTCCTTCAGTAAGGTGGGGAAAGTATTGTTAGGTTGAGGCCTTACCAGAATGTTAATGCATCTTTCATAGTAGTCTGACTCTGGGAAATTGATGATTGCTACTACAATCCCTTTCCATTATTTTCCATTTATTATGATTATTATCTTGAATATTTTGTGATTAATAATAATGATGATGGTTAATTTGCAGAGTGAAAATAAAAAGTGCTGCAGTTACCCAGCTCAGCAGGTGATCTAACATGTGGAAAATAGTCTTCTATGAAGTGAGTTGTTGTTCAGTAGTTCAGTTGTGACTCTTCGTGACACCCACGGACTATAGCACGCCAAGTTTCCCTATGCTTCACCATCTCATAGAGCTTGCTCGAACTCATGTCCATTGACTTGGTGATGCCATCCAACCATCTTGTCCTCTACTGTCCCCTTCTCCTCCTGCTTTCAATCTTCTCAGCATCAGGGTCTTTTCCAATAGTTGTCTCTTCTCATCAGGTGGCCAAAGTATTGGAGCTTCAGCTTCAGCATCAGTCCTTCCAATGAATATTCAGGGCTGATTTCCTTTAGGATTGACCGACGGGTTTGATTTGCCTGCTATCTGAGGAACTGTC
Organism: Tragulus kanchil; assembly: GCA_022376925.1. Taxonomy (NCBI): domain Eukaryota; kingdom Metazoa; phylum Chordata; class Mammalia; order Artiodactyla; family Tragulidae; genus Tragulus; species Tragulus kanchil. The sequence goes on along the minus strand of JAIOJX010000025.1, from coordinate 156,095,999 downwards.
AAGAATCATCTCCTGCACCACAGTTCAAAAGTATCAATTCTTCCACGCTCAACCGTCTTTATGGTCCAAGCTCACAGCCATACATAGCTACTAGGAAAACCATAGTGTCAGCTATACGGACTTTTGTCAGCAAAGTGATGTCTCTGCTTATAAATATGCTGTCTAGATTTGTCCTATGCTTTCTTCCAAGGAGAAATTGTCTTTTAATTTTAATTCAGAGGTGCATACTCTGGTGAAAATCCTATAACTTTTAGATGAGCTTCTCCACCTGATGCAAGGCTCCTTTCCATCTTCTTGTCTGAGGGTACGCTGATCTATGTTTTTCTGAAGACATCTAAGGATGGAAAGCACACTACTTTTCATCTTATTTATATGTAGCTCTGCCATATAGAAACTTCTTCCTTAGATTCTACTTGGAAATATAAAGTAACAATATCTTATTCCATGTATTAGACTCTTCAGAGTTGACACAGGTATAGTAACTGTGATTGACCTCTTGCAATTATTATTGTAAATTTCATTTTATGCACTCGAGCACTTAGTCATTCAGTGAATCACATAGCACACTCCTTCCGCTTTAGGCAACAGTTCCTTTTCATGTGAGCCCTCTTTTAGTACTACAATCCCATTATTTATTTTGCTTGAATATTTTGTGATTAATAATAATGATGATGGTTAATTTGCAGAGTGAAAATAAAAGTGCTGCAGTTACCCAGCTCAGCAGGTGATCTAACATGTGGAAAATAGTCTTCTATGAAGTGAGTTGTTGTTCAGTAGTTCAGTTGTGACTCTTCGTGACACCCACGGACTATAGCACGCCAAGTTTCCCTATGCTTCACCATCTCATAGAGCTTGCTCGAACTCATGTCCATTGACTTGGTGATGCCATCCAACCATCTTGTCCTCTACTGTCCCCTTCTCCTCCTGCTTTCAATCTTCTCAGCATCAGGGTCTTTTCCAATAGTTGTCTCTTCTCATCAGGTGGCCAAAGTATTGGAGCTTCAGCTTCAGCATCAGTCCTTCCAATGAATATTCAGGGCTGATTTCCTTTAGGATTGACCGACGGGTTTGATTTGCCTGCTATCTGAGGAACTGTCAAGAATCATCTCCTGCACCACAGTTCAAAAGTATCAATTCTTCCACGCTCAACCGTCTTTATGGTCCAAGCTCACAGCCATACATAGCTACTAGGAAAACCATAGTGTCAGCTATACGGACTTTTGTCAGCAAAGTGATGTCTCTGCTTATAAATATGCTGTCTAGATTTGTCCTATGCTTTCTTCCAAGGAGAAATTGTCTTTTAATTTTAATTCAGAGGTGCATACTCTGGTGAAAATCCTATAACTTTTAGATGAGCTTCTCCACCTGATGCAAGGCTCCTTTCCATCTTCTTGTCTGAGGGTACGCTGATCTATGTTTTTCTGAAGACATCTAAGGATGGAAAGCACACTACTTTTCATCTTATTTATATGTAGCTCTGCCATATAGAAACTTCTTCCTTAGATTCTACTTGGAAATATAAAGTAACAATATCTTATTCCATGTATTAGACTCTTCAGAGTTGACACAGGTATAGTAACTGTGATTGACCTCTTGCAATTATTATTGTAAATTTCATTTTATGCACTCGAGCACTTAGTCATTCAGTGAATCACATAGCACACTCCTTCCGCTTTAGGCAACAGTTCCTTTTCATAGTGTGATACAGCCCATACTATGGCTGGAATGGAATTAATGATGCACAGGTCATAACTTTAACATACCTCTCAGGCTTTTTGTTTTGGCCAGTATTTTAACTTATGCATCTCAGAGTGAGACCTTTGGAGGAAAGCAATAAAGAGTTCCATGACCTTAGATGATATACACAGCTGTAGTTGAGAGTCTAGTCTTCATATCTCATCTCATATCTCTTTTATTTGTTGGTGATAGTTAATATGCTGTGTTATATCTGTTTTTGCTTCTAGTCTGAAGTCCTACATGAAAAAAACAAAAGCTTACAATATTTGCTACAAGTCTGACGAGGCAGTTGGTTGGAGGGAAGTGGAGATAAAGGTGGCATGGTGGATCCCTATCTGCAGTTGCTGGAAAATGCATTTTTTAAACTTAACTTAAATGGCATTATCAGAGTGGACTTTTGGTGTCTTTTCTTGAGTTTTTTGATTAGCTGATAGGACTTTCCAACCCTAATTTAAAACATTTCTAGAAGGACTCCTTCTGTCTGATGATGTTCCTAGAAGTGGAAGATCTTTATAGATGGAGAGAACTGTGCTGGAGTGTCCTGAGAATGTAGCAGGCCCCATCTGAGCATGTCAGCCGAAGAGGAAATGAAGAACAGCCCTTAGGAAGAAAGTCTGTAAATGTTAGCAACCCAGACACAGTGGGAAATGTTTTATTTAGCATTATCTGTAAATCACAATGCTTTTAACATAGTGATTGAAATCTTGGAGCAATACTTCATTTGGGCTTGCAGGATATTTGATCTTACTTATAGGGTACCAGTATTTCATGCTTTTCTGCTTAGCTTCCTACAGTCCTTTAATTTGCAACTGGCGGTCAGGACAAGAAAACAGACCAAGCATAGTGACGTGTATCCAGATATAATTAAGTCACTGTAAGATCTCTGCATCTATTTGGTCAGCTGCATGTCGTTGTCACCTTTGGCTGCATCTGTGGTACCATAGCAAGACATAGCATGATGATCAAGAAAGTCTTTGAATCCTAGCCATTCATCTAAAAGGTTCAAGGACAGCTCCTTTTTTCATATGCTGTGTTTGAAAAAATTTTAGAAACATGTTAACTTAAGATCATGTTTTAAAACTTTGAACTGCACCCATGAAACTATGTTTTTACTCTTCCCTGTACTTAAAAACTAGAGGTTTGAAGGAGATCTGTGATTCTTTTTGTTCTGCCTGTTGGACCTTATGTTTTGACATATTTCGTAAGCCAGATAAACTATTTATTATTTATTAACAATTCTAACATGTTAATGATCAAACATATACAAAATTGCTGGTCAGAGTTTTCAGTGAGAACGGATTATTCTCTCTATATATTGACTGATACTCTTTTCCAATAGGAAGGTTTAAATTATTCACAGACCTGTTTTGTTTTGTGCAGCCTTACGGCACGGTGACATTCATTGCCTGCTCTGCGTTGTTGCCTCCACTGGTCCCTAGAAGCACAGAGATCTAAAATTAGGAAACTGTTGCCTCTGTGCTTCCAGAGATTCCTTCTAGAACATTGCCTGCTTTTCTTGAGTTTGTTGATTAGCTGATAGGACTTTCCAACCCTAATTTAAAACATTTCTAGAAGGACTCCTTCTGTCTGATGATGTTCCTAGAAGTGGAAGATCTTTATAGATGGAGAGAACTGTGCTGGAGTGTCCTGAGAATGTAGCAGGCCCCATCTGAGCATGTCAGCCGAAGAGGAAATGAAGAACAGCCCTTAGGAAGAAAGTCTGTAAATGTTAGCAACCCAGACACAGTGGGAAATGTTTTATTTAGCATTATCTGTAAATCACAATGCTTTTAACATAGTGATTGAAATCTTGGAGCAATACTTCATTTGGGCTTGCAGGATATTTGATCTTACTTATAGGGTACCAGTATTTCATGCTTTTCTGCTTAGCTTCCTACAGTCCTTTAATTTGCAACTGGCGGTCAGGACAAGAAAACAGACCAAGCATAGTGACGTGTATCCAGATATAATTAAGTCACTGTAAGATCTCTGCATCTATTTGGTCAGCTGCATGTCGTTGTCACCTTTGGCTGCATCTGTGGTACCATAGCAAGACATAGCATGATGATCAAGAAAGTCTTTGAATCCTAGCCATTCATCTAAAAGGTTCAAGGACAGCTCCTTTTTTCATATGCTGTGTTTGAAAAAATTTTAGAAACATGTTAACTTAAGATCATGTTTTAAAACTTTGAACTGCACCCATGAAACTATGTTTTTACTCTTCCCTGTACTTAAAAACTAGAGGTTTGAAGGAGATCTGTGATTCTTTTTGTTCTGCCTGTTGGACCTTATGTTTTGACATATTTCGTAAGCCAGATAAACTATTTATTATTTATTAACAATTCTAACATGTTAATGATCAAACATATACAAAATTGCTGGTCAGAGTTTTCAGTGAGAACGGATTATTCTCTCTATATATTGACTGATACTCTTTTCCAATAGGAAGGTTTAAATTATTCACAGACCTGTTTTGTTTTGTGCAGCCTTACGGCACGGTGACATTCATTGCCTGCTCTGCGTTGTTGCCTCCACTGGTCCCTAGAAGCACAGAGATCTAAAATTAGGAAACTGTTGCCTCTGTGCTTCCAGAGATTCCTTCTAGAACTGATGTTCTATAAGTCTGTAACTGAGTTTGTGTTCCATTTATTCTTGCAGACAGTGTGTTCCTGGCCAAGGAAGAAATCAAAGCTCCATACGCACCATTGTTCATTAATCATGGTTGGAAGTGGAAATGGCATGTATGAGTGCTACTTTTGAGATATGGTTGCTCCCTAATATGTTCTGTTTTTTTTTAAATTTATTTTTAATTCACTAACTATGAATAAAACCTGTGTTCTAGAACACTCCAAAGGACCTAACTTCTATTACAGTTTTGGGAGATTTTATAGCCTGACTCCTAATGAAATCTGAAAGTAATCAGTGTAGAGAGAAACCTGTCTGTCTACCTACCTATCACTCTATCTACATACATATGTATATGCGTATATGTTGAGAGAAACACTTATATCCGTATAATATATTGAGAGCAGAGAAGACTGCCTTGGCTGTCCTGTAGGAGGAATACCAAGTTACTTCAACACAGGAATGTGTGACAGTTCGATTTAATTTCCCTGGGACAGTTCTTCCTAGGTTGCATTTGAGGACTATGCATCCTGAGTGAGAATCCCTGTTTTCCTCAAGGGGCCTCTAATCTTGGTGTGCCTCAGGGGCTCCTGAGGGCTTCTTAAAACATAGCTTACTTATAGCCTCCTCAGAACGTTTGATTTAGTAGGTCTGCAGAGGGCCCTCAGAGTTTACATTTCTAACACATTCCCAGTTAGTGCCAGACACCATCGCTCAACTGTCTGAGTCTTGTTTTTGTGCAATGATTCTGGATACAGGCTTTTCCCAGTTGACTTGCTTTCTCAAAGAAGGGATTTGAATTTTTTCTTTGATTTGGAATACTGTCTTGGCCCTTGTCCACTGCCCAGTCATCATCCCAGCTAGTTTGACTTAGCACCTAGCAGTCTGAGATTGAATTAACTGTGCACAGCTAATATTTCATTGCAAGTATATATGTACCACACTTCCTGCTAACACAGGAGACATAACAGATGTGGGTTCAATCCCTGGGTCAGGAAGATACTCTTGAGGAAAGCACATCAATTCACTCTTGCCCACGGACAGAGGGGCCTGGCAGGGTACATCCATGGGGTCGAGAGAGTTGGACATGACAGAAGTGACTTAGCATGTACACACAGACCACATCTTTATCCATTCATCTGTGGATGGGCATTTAGGTTGCTTTCATGTCTTGGCTATTGTAAACAGTGCTGAAACGAACACTGGGGTGTAGGTATCCAAGCCTCTATTTGAGTTTGGTAGCAGAGTAGAAGTATGGTACGTCCCTTAATTTATTTCTGTTAAACAAAGGAAACAGATATAAGTCAGCATACTTTGGACTAATTTCTTGGAAGAAGATAAACATACTGACTTTCTTGTTAAATTGTTAATGCAGCAACCTGTGGTTCTTTGAACACTGATCATACATAAATTATTTAATGCATTCCCCTGCTAAGCTGGAATGACAGTTGGAATTATATCCGTATAATATATTGAGAGCAGAGAAGACTGCCTTGGCTGTCCTGTAGGAGGAATACCAAGTTACTTCAACACAGGAATGTGTGACAGTTCGATTTAATTTCCCTGGGACAGTTCTTCCTAGGTTGCATTTGAGGACTATGCATCCTGAGTGAGAATCCCTGTTTTCCTCAAGGGGCCTCTAATCTTGGTGTGCCTCAGGGGCTCCTGAGGGCTTCTTAAAACATAGCTTACTTATAGCCTCCTCAGAACGTTTGATTTAGTAGGTCTGCAGAGGGCCCTCAGAGTTTACATTTCTAACACATTCCCAGTTAGTGCCAGACACCATCGCTCAACTGTCTGAGTCTTGTTTTTGTGCAATGATTCTGGATACAGGCTTTTCCCAGTTGACTTGCTTTCTCAAAGAAGGGATTTGAATTTTTTCTTTGATTTGGAATACTGTCTTGGCCCTTGTCCACTGCCCAGTCATCATCCCAGCTAGTTTGACTTAGCACCTAGCAGTCTGAGATTGAATTAACTGTGCACAGCTAATATTTCATTGCAAGTATATATGTACCACACTTCCTGCTAACACAGGAGACATAACAGATGTGGGTTCAATCCCTGGGTCAGGAAGATACTCTTGAGGAAAGCACATCAATTCACTCTTGCCCACGGACAGAGGGGCCTGGCAGGGTACATCCATGGGGTCGTAGAGAGTTGGACATGACAGAAGTGACTTAGCATGTACACACAGACCACATCTTTATCCATTCATCTGTGGATGGGCATTTAGGTTGCTTTCATGTCTTGGCTATTGTAAACAGTGCTGAAACGAACACTGGGGTGTAGGTATCCAAGCCTCTATTTGAGTTTGGTAGCAGAGTAGAAGTATGGTACGTCCCTTAATTTATTTCTGTTAAACAAAGGAAACAGATATAAGTCAGCATACTTTGGACTAATTTCTTGGAAGAAGATAAACATACTGACTTTCTTGTTAAATTGTTAATGCAGCAACCTGTGGTTCTTTGAACACTGATCATACATAAATTATTTAATGCATTCCCCCCTGCTAAGCTGGAATGACAGTTGGAATTATGTCTGTAATGCTTACTCTATGTCCTCAAAACAAGGCACCATCCCTTATAAAAGTAGATGCACAGTAAATGTCACAGGAGTTACTGAATGAATGAAGACACAAGACGTTAGTTCTTTGTCACATGCTATAATCCACTCACTGTCTTCCAGGTTTTATGAACTTCAGTTAACTTAATGCTTCTGTGAAGAATTCCTCTCCATCCTCCCCTTTGGTACCCAGAATTATCTCTTGTAATCTCTCATTTCTTTCTGTGCTTTCTCCTCGATGGAAGATAAAAAAGTGCAGAAAACCGCACTTCTTTAGTTTCTTGGATTATTTGACTTCTTTTAGACAAGAGATGGTTTTTCCAACTTTTGTGTCTCTTGGTAACTCCCAGAGTCGTTACATTCTTGTGAGTGAATTTTCTCTTTCTGCTTCTTGTGTGCATATGTGCTAACTCATTTCAGTCGTGTCCAACTCTTGCATCTCTGTGGAATGTAGCCCGCCAGGCTCCTCTGTCCGTGGGATTTCCCAGACAAGAATAGTGGAGCCATTCCTTTTCCCGTGGAAATCTCCCAACCCAGGGATGGAGGCTGTGTCTCTTATGTCTCCTGCATTGGCAGGCAGTGTTTTTTGTTTTGTTTTGTTTTGCCACTAGTGGCATGTGGGAATCCCCTTTCTGCTTCTTGAAAGTGAAAGTTGCTCAGTCATGTCTGACTTTTTGCGACCCCATGTACTGTAGCCTGCCAGGCTCCTTTGTCCATGGAAGTCTCCAGGTAATTCTGTTGGAGTGGGTAGCTCTTCCCTTTTCCAGGGATATTCCCAACCCGAGGATCGAACCTCGGTCTCCTGCATTGCAGGCTGATTCTTTACTGTCTGAGTCACAAGAGAAGCCTGGGAGGATATAAATAGATTAGCATCTGGATAGAACTTAGCTGAGTCATTCATTCATTCAATGAGTACTATGTACTTTCAGTGCTGGGAATGCAACAGCAAACACAAACAGTCATCATATTAACACCCCCTTCCCCGACACCCCCATGGAGTTTTTGATAAAGTGGAAAACGCAGATTTTATTTTTTGTCAAGTCATTAAACTCATTAAAGGTAAACTGGCATAAATGCTGTCAAGGAAGGGGACATTGTTTCATGAAATAAGTCACAGTCATCTGACCTAGGGTAGGGATCAGGGAAAGTTTCCCAGAAGACATGGTATTTGAGCTCTTTTTAAAGGGTAAATAGGAGTTCCCTAGATAAGGGGTTACTAATGTCAAAAGTTGCTATAATCCACTCACTGTCTTCCAGGTTTTATGAACTTCAGTTAACTTAATGCTTCTGTGAAGAATTCCTCTCCATCCTCCCCTTTGGTACCCAGAATTATCTCTTGTAATCTCTCATTTCTTTCTGTGCTTTCTCCTCGATGGAAGATAAAAAAGTGCAGAAAACCGCACTTCTTTAGTTTCTTGGATTATTTGACTTCTTTTAGACAAGAGATGGTTTTTCCAACTTTTGTGTCTCTTGGTAACTCCCAGAGTCGTTACATTCTTGTGAGTGAATTTTCTCTTTCTGCTTCTTGTGTGCATATGTGCTAACTCATTTCAGTCGTGTCCAACTCTTGCATCTCTGTGGAATGTAGCCCGCCAGGCTCCTCTGTCCGTGGGATTTCCCAGACAAGAATAGTGGAGCCATTCCTTTTCCCGTGGAAATCTCCCAACCCAGGGATGGAGGCTGTGTCTCTTATGTCTCCTGCATTGGCAGGCAGTGTTTTTTGTTTTGTTTTGTTTTGCCACTAGTGGCATGTGGGAATCCCCTTTCTGCTTCTTGAAAGTGAAAGTTGCTCAGTCATGTCTGACTTTTTGCGACCCCATGTACTGTAGCCTGCCAGGCTCCTTTGTCCATGGAAGTCTCCAGGTAATTCTGTTGGAGTGGGTAGCTCTTCCCTTTTCCAGGGATATTCCCAACCCGAGGATCGAACCTCGGTCTCCTGCATTGCAGGCTGATTCTTTACTGTCTGAGTCACAAGAGAAGCCTGGGAGGATATAAATAGATTAGCATCTGGATAGAACTTAGCTGAGTCATTCATTCATTCAATGAGTACTATGTACTTTCAGTGCTGGGAATGCAACAGCAAACACAAACAGTCATCATATTAACACCCCCTTCCCCGACACCCCCATGGAGTTTTTGATAAAGTGGAAAACGCAGATTTTATTTTTTGTCAAGTCATTAAACTCATTAAAGGTAAACTGGCATAAATGCTGTCAAGGAAGGGGACATTGTTTCATGAAATAAGTCACAGTCATCTGACCTAGGGTAGGGATCAGGGAAAGTTTCCCAGAAGACATGGTATTTGAGCTCTTTTTAAAGGGTAAATAGGAGTTCCCTAGATAAGGGGCTTGTTGAGCATGTTTTAGAAACTAGGAGGGCAAAGAGACCACAAGGTCAGATTATCCGGGTTGGTTGAGATAAATTTGACTTTCAGAAGAAAATTATAATCTGTCACCATGATTCTCCTGAGGGGTGTGTGTGTGTGTTAGTTGCTCAGCCATGTTCAACTCGTTACCCCATGGACTGTAGCCCACCAGGCTCCTCTGTCCATGGGATTCTCTAGGCAAGAATACCGAAGTGGGTTGCCATTCCCTTCTCCAGGGGATCTTCCTGATGTGGTTTTGAACCCAGGCCCCCTGCATTGTGGGCGGAGTTTTTACTATCTGAGCCATAAGTGCCATCAGTGTTATATCTTAATACTCATACTAGTTAAAATTTTATGAGCATTGATTATTGTGTGCCAGATAGAGAGCTGTCCTTTACAAGAATTATCTTAATCTTGACAGCAGTTCCCATTTATGGATTAAGAAGCCCAGGGAAGTGAGCGTCTTGTCCTTTGTCTCACAAAAGACCCCAGACACCTGCATTTAGAACTTGCACTTTTGCCTGTTATATAATCGTGACTCTCAGAGGATAGTCCTAATATTTCAGAATGCTTGGGCAGCTTGGATTGTAACATACACACATGTATGGATCTCTCTTTACAAATGTACTTCCTATCCATACACATATGTATACAATGGTATATGTAAAATATAACCTTGTGAATTTCTGGGGGTATAATATATATAGAAAAAATGTATATATATTTCATCAGTATATTTTGAGGCTGAAGATTGAATCTAAGGATTTGAAATCAAGCTGTTTAGCCTTGGCGGAAAAAAAAAGTTGTTAGTTTGGAGAAAGAGATGAGTACCAGTAATTAATACATGCAGCCGAGTGCTTTTCTAGCAAATTTGGGTGCCTACCCCCAGCAGATGTGTAAATTTCATTAGGGCCAGTGAAAATCTTCTGTGCTTGGCCTTATCCTCTGCTGCTAAAGCAGCTCATCCCCTTCCACAGTAGCTGCTTATAGCTTTAAATAGTACAGCCTGGACTGTCTCTGCCAACTTTTGTCAAGCCGGCCAGGGTTACACTGGGGCCAGGGTTGCGTGGACGATGCTGCCTGTACGAGGCCAGGGAGGGGGTTAGCGAGTTGGCCAGCTGCCTGGGCACCGGTGCAGGGAAGCTGGGAGCCGTGCAGCAATTTCCTGCTTGGGGTGAAGCCCTCAAAGGCTGGTGCTGGCTAATCCTGGACTCTTAAATTCTTTTGTGATACCTCACTGCCTCCCTTTCTGTACCCCTGTGTTTCTCTGGGGCTGTTCACAGGTACATGGGGAATACTTTAAGGGAATCATAGCTCCACCCCCACTTAGAGTCATTTTGCCTGGACTTTTTTCTATTAAAAAATACAAATATCGTATCCTCTAGTTAGGAGTTTCTAACTTAAATCGCATTGGCAGTTGAGCAAAGTTACTCCTGCAGGATACTGCAGGATTGGTAGAGAGGACAGGTGAAGGAGACTGAACATGCAACTTAGGTCAGGGAAGGTGGGAAGAATTGGGCAATGTTTGCGAAAAGAGACCATCAGTGAGAGATGAACCAAAGAAAAAGACCACACATTTTCCGTTCTTCACTATTTTACTGTCTGATCTTGACTGCCCATTTTTTTTTCTTTGGAACTTGCAGCCAAAAGAAAATCAGCAGATATATTCCTTTAAGTTCTTTAAGGCATCACTTCTATCAAGGTGATGAACTATTCCACACTAAATATTGCTGATAACTGGCTTGTTTTCTGAGTTATTGTAATGGCCTTAGTGATGGTTTCATTTCAGGTTTTGGCTTTTATTTTATTTTGTAACTTCACATGCTCCTCTCAATGCCCCTCTAACAATTGATGAGATTTCAGGGAGAAATTTGCCAATTTTTTTTCTAAGTTACCTTGGGGGAGTGGGATACTTCTTAGTGGAGCTGGGGGTGTCACAGCTTGCTTCTGGGCCCTTTATCTAGGGTTTGTCTAGTGTGGAGTATTCTGCCTCAAGAAGGGGCAGCTCTCAGAGGAGAAGTACTGACTCTCACTAGATAGCAGTAGTAGTGAGGTCCTAAGACTGTCTGTTTTCACTTTCAATGATGTGAAGCAAGTGCCTTTCTCAAGGTAGATCTCCTTGGAGCTGTGAGCACACCTGGCCCTAACGGGAACGTAATAAAGGCCTCCATATCCTTGCAGGATTCAGTTAGAGGGCTGCAGTTATGAGACCATTGTCCTTGTTTAAGAAATGAAGAAGCGAAGCCCAGGAGAGTGGAGTGATGAAATCAGCTTCACATGTTTCTCATCAACAGGCGGGAAAGAGCTGGTACCCAGGTCTCACCACTTCTGTCTCCACCATTTTTCCTGTCTAGCACTTGGTTAGGAGTCCAGAATACTTCTGAAAAGTTTTAGGGCAGCTTCCTATACTAACCAGTTCTCACTTTTCCTTCTCCTCAGCTTACCTGAATACTTGGTTTGACGATATAAAATGATTATCCATTTCAATATTTATTTGAGCTGACTGTCCTAGGCCTACTCCTCATGAAGTATCATGCCAGTTCGGTTCTTCAGAAAATGCATACTATACGATGAACAACAGGCATTTCACTTAACAATGAAGAGAGCATACTGGCTAAGGGCTCTGGATTTAGCTGAGTGAGTCCTGGCTTCAGTATTCACTAGGCGTAAAACCATTCTAAGTCTTATTTTCTCATTAGTGAAATGCTGATCCTAAATAATAACGTAATACTAATTTAAAAAACCCTGTCTGTTTCATGGGTTATTGTGAACAATAAAAAAGATCCATGTAAGCACTTAGTACTGTGCCTGGAGCATAAATAGTCAATCAAGTTAACTATTATTGCTCTTTTCAATGGTTTCATTTCAGGTTTTGGCTTTTATTTTATTTTGTAACTTCACATGCTCCTCTCAATGCCCCTCTAACAATTGATGAGATTTCAGGGAGAAATTTGCCAATTTTTTTTCTAAGTTACCTTGGGGGAGTGGGATACTTCTTAGTGGAGCTGGGGGTGTCACAGCTTGCTTCTGGGCCCTTTATCTAGGGTTTGTCTAGTGTGGAGTATTCTGCCTCAAGAAGGGGCAGCTCTCAGAGGAGAAGTACTGACTCTCACTAGATAGCAGTAGTAGTGAGGTCCTAAGACTGTCTGTTTTCACTTTCAATGATGTGAAGCAAGTGCCTTTCTCAAGGTAGATCTCCTTGGAGCTGTGAGCACACCTGGCCCTAACGGGAACGTAATAAAGGCCTCCATATCCTTGCAGGATTCAGTTAGAGGGCTGCAGTTATGAGACCATTGTCCTTGTTTTAGAAATGAAGAAGCCGAAGCCCAGGAGAGTGGAGTGATGAAATCAGCTTCACATGTTTCTCATCAACAGGCGGGAAAGAGCTGGTACCCAGGTCTCACCACTTCTGTCTCCACCATTTTTCCTGTCTAGCACTTGGTTAGGAGTCCAGAATACTTCTGAAAAGTTTTAGGGCAGCTTCCTATACTAACCAGTTCTCACTTTTCCTTCTCCTCAGCTTACCTGAATACTTGGTTTGACGATATAAAATGATTATCCATTTCAATATTTATTTGAGCTGACTGTCCTAGGCCTACTCCTCATGAAGTATCATGCCAGTTCGGTTCTTCAGAAAATGCATACTATACGATGAACAACAGGCATTTCACTTAACAATGAAGAGAGCATACTGGCTAAGGGCTCTGGATTTAGCTGAGTGAGTCCTGGCTTCAGTATTCACTAGGCGTAAAACCATTCTAAGTCTTATTTTCTCATTAGTGAAATGCTGATCCTAAATAATAACGTAATACTAATTTAAAAAACCCTGTCTGTTTCATGGGTTATTGTGAACAATAAAAAAGATCCATGTAAGCACTTAGTACTGTGCCTGGAGCATAAATAGTCAATCAAGTTAACTATTATTGCTCTTTTAAATGTGTTCAGTTTTTACTGTTTATTATTCATATAGATGATAGTCAGCTATAAAAACCACAGAACATTATCAACATTAACTTCATTAGAGTCTAGTGTTTCACAAACAGAGCAGCAGATCTGTGATGGTTCTGAGGGTCAGGTGTGTGTGGATGCCTGTGCTCCTTCCTGCCTCCCTCCTGGTGGTCCTCCTCCCTCCCTGTCCCTCTTCCCTTTCTCCTTTTGGTGAAGTCTCTATTTTCACTTACTACAAGGACTCCAGGAAATCACGTGTTAGGGCATTGCTAGCTAAGCATTTAAGGAGAGATCAAAACAAAGACTATGTGAAGGAAGCTAAAAGGACTCTTTTCAAGTATCTGAACTGAACAAAATTAAACACTTGGGAAATAAAAGTTCGTCCTAAAGTTTTTGACAATTAAAAGCTTAAAAGGAAGTTCATTAGTTTGCACAGTTCTCATTTCTGGATAATAGAAAAAGATAAATGAAACCTTCAGAGGCAAATCATTTTTTTCCCCAACAGGGCTAGATTCAAGTTATAATAATTGTAGATAGGTATATAATTGTGTAGCAATTATAATCAGATTACATGCTAAAGATATGGTCAGATTAGGCATGGAAGTAATTCAGTGTCAACTGAGTCACTTTTGAGTGGGTTGCATTTTGATAGTTTCTAAAGTTTTTAAATTAGCGAAGGTAGTAAGGATGTGTCATGCGGTTATTTCAAAAATGGTTTAAAAGTTTTCAGTACAGATTCCTCATATTTAATTTTATAAAAATTTAGAGTAATGTGTAGAATTGCCTCATATATTATCTTAAGTTTTCTGGTGTATTTCTCAGTTTAATTTGAGAGTGACATTTGCATAAGCTTTTGCTATTTGGTATAATTTACTTTCACAATAGTGAAAAGCAAAATACTTACAAAATGTATGGGCCGACATTGTTCTCGGGTTTTTGTTAAGGTTAATTGTTACTATTAATGTTAATTAATATTAAATCAACATTTACTGTTAGCATTTTTACCTGTTAATTTTAAATAAGTAGCATCTCTAGAAACTCTGCTTTACAGGAAAAAAGGACTTATTACTCTGGGCAGGTGTTATCTTTTTGAAATATAAAGAAAGTGCCTCAAAATTTATTGGAAATAGAAACTTTCTTTTTTAATGAATGTGTCAAATAATGGATTGAATAAACACTCTGCACATTTTTTTCTTCTCATACTCAGCTTTTAGAATAGTCAAGTCTTTACTCTTTGCTATATGAGAGATTATCAGGCATTGCCCCAAACTCCTCTAAAATTAAAATTAGGTTATTAAATTCAGGCATCATTATTCTCCCCCCATTCATTTTGATAAAAAGAGCCCTGGGGCTTCCCTGGTGGTCCAGTGGGTGAGGACACCGCCTTGCAGTGCAAGGGGCACCAGTTTGATCCCTGTCCTGGGAAGATCCCATGTGCCATGGAGCGGCTGGACCAGTGTGTCCAAATATGGAGCTGGAGCTCTGGATCTCATGTGCCCAGAGTGAGTGCTCTGCAGCGAGAGAGGCCACTGCGATGGGAGGCCTACACAAGCCAAAGAACAAAGATGGATGAAAATAGATAAATGAAAGACCAATAGAAGTGCCCCCCCCAACTAAAACAAAAACAAAAACTATTTAAAAAGAATCCTGTCTGAATATAAGGTGAGAGAATATGAGTTTTAATCTGGTAGAGTTGTGGTTGGGATTTTATATTTTTAAGACTTAAAGTAGTTCTGTTAAACAGTTTATTGTGTTAGGAAATTATCTCACTCTGATAGTTTCTTAGTGTTAGCTATGTCTTTCTTCCTTTTATTAACTTCATCTTACATTATGCTTTAACTTTTATAATGGTTTCAGTCTTTAAAAAATGTCTTAACATTTTAACGTTGTCAGATATGAGGACTGTTCTCTTTTTGGGGGATTATGATTCATTTATATACCAGTTTCCAAAAAAGCTGTTAGGCAAGCTGTAGTGATATAGAATAGAACCTGTGTGTGAGAGACTTAAAGGTTCTAAGTAGAATCATCCTGTATTTATTCTAAAATTAGTGTCATGTACAGGTATTTAAGGTGGGCCATAAAGAAGGCTGGGGTTTTGGTTTTAAGGTTAATTGTTACTATTAATGTTAATTAATATTAAATCAACATTTACTGTTAGCATTTTACCTGTTAATTTTAAATAAGTAGCATCTCTAGAAACTCTGCTTTACAGGAAAAAAGGACTTATTACTCTGGGCAGGTGTTATCTTTTTGAAATATAAAGAAAGTGCCTCAAAATTTATTGGAAATAGAAACTTTCTTTTTTAATGAATGTGTCAAATAATGGATTGAATAAACACTCTGCACATTTTTTTCTTCTCATACTCAGCTTTTAGAATAGTCAAGTCTTTACTCTTTGCTATATGAGAGATTATCAGGCATTGCCCCAAACTCCTCTAAAATTAAAATTAGGTTATTAAATTCAGGCATCATTATTCTCCCCCCATTCATTTTGATAAAAAGAGCCCTGGGGCTTCCCTGGTGGTCCAGTGGGTGAGGACACCGCCTTGCAGTGCAAGGGGCACCAGTTTGATCCCTGTCCTGGGAAGATCCCATGTGCCATGGAGCGGCTGGACCAGTGTGTCCAAATATGGAGCTGGAGCTCTGGATCTCATGTGCCCAGAGTGAGTGCTCTGCAGCGAGAGAGGCCACTGCGATGGGAGGCCTACACAAGCCAAAGAACAAAGATGGATGAAAATAGATAAATGAAAGACCAATAGAAGTGCCCCCCCCAACTAAAACAAAAACAAAAACTATTTAAAAAGAATCCTGTCTGAATATAAGGTGAGAGAATATGAGTTTTAATCTGGTAGAGTTGTGGTTGGGATTTTATATTTTTAAGACTTAAAGTAGTTCTGTTAAACAGTTTATTGTGTTAGGAAATTATCTCACTCTGATAGTTTCTTAGTGTTAGCTATGTCTTTCTTCCTTTTATTAACTTCATCTTACATTATGCTTTAACTTTTATAATGGTTTCAGTCTTTAAAAAATGTCTTAACATTTTAACGTTGTCAGATATGAGGACTGTTCTCTTTTTGGGGGATTATGATTCATTTATATACCAGTTTCCAAAAAAGCTGTTAGGCAAGCTGTAGTGATATAGAATAGAACCTGTGTGTGAGAGACTTAAAGGTTCTAAGTAGAATCATCCTGTATTTATTCTAAAATTAGTGTCATGTACAGGTATTTAAGGTGGGCCATAAAGAAGGCTGAGCATAGAAAGAATTGATGCTTTCGAACTGTTACTCTTGAGAGTCCCATGGACAGCAAGGATATCAAACCTGTCCATCTTAAAGGAAATCAACACTGGTTTATTTACTGGAAGGACTGAAGTTGAAGCTGATGCTCCAGTACTTTGGGCCCTTGATGTGAGGAGCCAACTCATTGGAAAAGCCCCTTATACTGGGAAAGATGGAAGGCAGGAGGAAAAAAGGGTGACAGAGGATGAGATGGTTGGATGGCATCACCGACTCAATGGACATGAGTTTGAGTCAATTAGGGGAGATAGGGAAGGGCAGGGAAACCTGGTGTGCAGCAGTCCATAGGACTGTGAAGAGTCAAACATGACCTAGCGACTGAACAACAACGAGAACAGTCTGTTTTCTAAGGATTATGGCTTTCTCACCACAGTACCTGATAGCAATTATCAGCATTGTAGGTAACTTTGTTCCCCTTACTGTTTCTGGACTCTGAGTCTCAAGAAACCTTACTTGTTGTGTGAAGTGCTCTCAGCTGGAAATGTTCTGTCATCTCTAGAGGATTAGAACCAGCACATGGAGGAGGTGCTGCTTCATCTGTTTTGAGAAAGTGGGAATTTCATGGAAGTGAAATGTAAGTTGATTGGAGAGAAGCTAACTGGATTGTACTTAGTGACCCTGCAGACTGGGCCAGGTGTTAAACAGATCAGAATCTGTGGGGAGTGTTGGTGAAGTTTGGCCCTCCACACCTACTCAGAAGGTCAGTGGGTGGGAGGAATGATTTCCAGTCTTTTTTTCCAATCATGGATTTTTGTGTAGGAGAAATGATGTTCCATTTCCTAGTTGATTGTGAAATGTCCCTCCTTTGGGGTCTTCTCTTAGTGTATTGGTTCCAGCAATTTAACCTGCCATCTCACTTAAGCTTTGTTTCTGTAGAAGTCTCCCCTGCTTTTATGTTTTTATTTGAAATTCTTGAGTTCACCTTCCCTGTGTGGTTAAGAGGACATTTACAGCTCTGATTTTAGTGGGAAGTTTTGGGACCATCTCTAAAAATCAGGATATTTTGATGTTATTTCAGAAATTGAGGTAGACCAGGGCTATAGTTAAATAGCCTGGAAACGCTGAAATCATTTTGTTGGCTTGATTTATCTGTTACTCTTGAGAGTCCCATGGACAGCAAGGATATCAAACCTGTCCATCTTAAAGGAAATCAACACTGGTTTATTTACTGGAAGGACTGAAGTTGAAGCTGATGCTCCAGTACTTTGGGCCCTTGATGTGAGGAGCCAACTCATTGGAAAAGCCCCTTATACTGGGAAAGATGGAAGGCAGGAGGAAAAAAGGGTGACAGAGGATGAGATGGTTGGATGGCATCACCGACTCAATGGACATGAGTTTGAGTCAATTAGGGGAGATAGGGAAGGGCAGGGAAACCTGGTGTGCAGCAGTCCATAGGACTGTGAAGAGTCAAACATGACCTAGCGACTGAACAACAACGAGAACAGTCTGTTTTCTAAGGATTATGGCTTTCTCACCACAGTACCTGATAGCAATTATCAGCATTGTAGGTAACTTTGTTCCCCTTACTGTTTCTGGACTCTGAGTCTCAAGAAACCTTACTTGTTGTGTGAAGTGCTCTCAGCTGGAAATGTTCTGTCATCTCTAGAGGATTAGAACCAGCACATGGAGGAGGTGCTGCTTCATCTGTTTTGAGAAAGTGGGAATTTCATGGAAGTGAAATGTAAGTTGATTGGAGAGAAGCTAACTGGATTGTACTTAGTGACCCTGCAGACTGGGCCAGGTGTTAAACAGATCAGAATCTGTGGGGAGTGTTGGTGAAGTTTGGCCCTCCACACCTACTCAGAAGGTCAGTGGGTGGGAGGAATGATTTCCAGTCTTTTTTTCCAATCATGGATTTTTGTGTAGGAGAAATGATGTTCCATTTCCTAGTTGATTGTGAAATGTCCCTCCTTTGGGGTCTTCTCTTAGTGTATTGGTTCCAGCAATTTAACCTGCCATCTCACTTAAGCTTTGTTTCTGTAGAAGTCTCCCCTGCTTTTATGTTTTTATTTGAAATTCTTGAGTTCACCTTCCCTGTGTGGTTAAGAGGACATTTACAGCTCTGATTTTAGTGGGAAGTTTTGGGACCATCTCTAAAAATCAGGATATTTTGATGTTATTTCAGAAATTGAGGTAGACCAGGGCTATAGTTAAATAGCCTGGAAACGTGCTGAAATCATTTTGTTGGCTTGATTTATCTGTAATTACTGTAGCCTGACTTTTCTGGGAACTGCTCTTTATTATAGTAATGGAGGTAGATAATAAAAAAACTATAAATAACTTTGAATAACTATAAGTAACTTGCCATTTCCTCCTCCAGGGGATCTTCCTGACCCAGGGATCGAACTCGTGTCTCCTGCATTGACAGGCAGATTATTTACCTCTAAGCCCTCAGGGAAGCCCATTTATTATAGTAATGGAGGTAGATAATAAAATCTATAAATAACTTCCATTTAAATAGAGGGTAGTATTGACAAAATTAGACTTTAACATAAACTGTAGGCAATTACAGTATGTGCAGTTCAAGAAATAGTCAATTTTGAGAGAGTTTCTCTGTAGAATTTGGTTTAGAAACAATTGTAAGTAAATCTAGCTTTTACAATGAGGACAATATAAACAAAATGTTTTCTTTTTTTTTTTTTGAGCACTGATTACATGCAAGACACTCCACTAAATACTTTATAAATATTGTTTAATAACAACCCTGTAAACTATGTACCAGATTCTTGTTCTCACCCTTTTGAAACTGATTTCAGAAGACCTTTGTCATTTTAAGGGATCATAAGCACTGGAAGATTGGTAAGAAAGGTTTATCACTGACTGGGTAGAATTAGGCTTAAGTACTTAGAGTCTAGCTTATCTGATGTAAGATTATAAATCTTTGGATTGATTTTTAAATGTTGCTAAATTATCAGTAATTTAAACTTTTTGTTTATTTTCTTTTAATTTATTTTGCAATTAAGGACTGATTGTGTGTATGAAACTGTGACGTGTTTTGGTGAGGATAAATATTGATCATTTAAACATGGTCTTTGTGAGTTTACAGTACAGGAAGGAACAGTGACTATCGTTTGAGTCTGAGTAGAAATATAGACAGGTGTGGGGCAGAGCTGGTGGACTGGTTGAGTTAATTCAAAAAAGCTCTGATTTTAGTGGGAAGTTTTGGGACCATCTCTAAAAATCAGGATATTTTGATGTTATTTCAGAAATTGAGGTAGACCAGGGCTATAGTTAAATAGCCTGGAAACGTGCTGAAATCATTTTGTTGGCTTGATTTATCTGTAATTACTGTAGCCTGACTTTTCTGGGAACTGCTCTTTATTATAGTAATGGAGGTAGATAATAAAAAAACTATAAATAACTTTGAATAACTATAAGTAACTTGCCATTTCCTCCTCCAGGGGATCTTCCTGACCCAGGGATCGAACTCGTGTCTCCTGCATTGACAGGCAGATTATTTACCTCTAAGCCCTCAGGGAAGCCCATTTATTATAGTAATGGAGGTAGATAATAAAATCTATAAATAACTTCCATTTAAATAGAGGGTAGTATTGACAAAATTAGACTTTAACATAAACTGTAGGCAATTACAGTATGTGCAGTTCAAGAAATAGTCAATTTTGAGAGAGTTTCTCTGTAGAATTTGGTTTAGAAACAATTGTAAGTAAATCTAGCTTTTACAATGAGGACAATATAAACAAAATGTTTTCTTTTTTTTTTGAGCACTGATTACATGCAAGACACTCCACTAAATACTTTATAAATATTGTTTAATAACAACCCTGTAAACTATGTACCAGATTCTTGTTCTCACCCTTTTGAAACTGATTTCAGAAGACCTTTGTCATTTTAAGGGATCATAAGCACTGGAAGATTGGTAAGAAAGGTTTATCACTGACTGGGTAGAATTAGGCTTAAGTACTTAGAGTCTAGCTTATCTGATGTAAGATTATAAATCTTTGGATTGATTTTTAAATGTTGCTAAATTATCAGTAATTTAAACTTTTTGTTTATTTTCTTTTAATTTATTTTGCAATTAAGGACTGATTGTGTGTATGAAACTGTGACGTGTTTTGGTGAGGATAAATATTGATCATTTAAACATGGTCTTTGTGAGTTTACAGTACAGGAAGGAACAGTGACTATCGTTTGAGTCTGAGTAGAAATATAGACAGGTGTGGGGCAGAGCTGGTGGACTGGTTGAGTAAATCAGGAGAAGCCTGGTGCATGAAAATCTGAGAGTGAACTTACCTCAGGGAAGAAGAATCCAGCTGTTCTGAGCTTATACTTGGTCTTTGCCATTGACGGACGGAACAATTTTGAGCATAGAAAAATATTTGTTCTTTTTTTTTTTTTTTTTTTTTACTGCCCTATAGCCCTTGATAGATTTATGTCTGAGTTCCACAGAAATGTAGGAGGACATTTAAATAAAAGTTTCAGTGAGAGAAGCCTTGTTCACAAGTATATGGGAAACATTTCTTAGAGTCTTCCAGAAATATTTGTGACTTGTATAGGCCTACAAATTCCATATGAGTAGGTACATGAGTTACTGCTATTTAAGTTATTACTATTAAGACTCATCTCTCTGTCCCATATATGGACATGCATATGTGCCAAGTCACATCATTGGTGTCCGACTCTTTGCGACTCTATGAACTGTGGCCTTCCAGGCTTCTCTGTCCATGGGATTCTCCAGGTAAGAATACTGGAGTGTGTTTCCATGTTCTCCTCCAGGGGATCTCCCTGATCCAGAGATCAAACTCACATCTCTTATGTCTCCTGCATTGGCAGGTGAGTTCTTTACCACTAATGCCAGCTGGGAAGCATGGATAAGGCCTGACAATATAGGGGTTATAGAAATAATTGTCATACCAGTGAAAATGAAATGGATATCTTTCTGTCTGTTGCACTGTGGAGAAATGGGCAAATTGGCATTCAGAGGACAGAATAACAACAGTGATTACTTCTATCTCCCATTCTAGGGGTCAAGGAAGACTTTAGGGAGGTGAGTCTTACAGAATATTTAATATTGATACATAGAGAAATAGGAAGGAGAGGGAATGTCCACCACCCACAGAGAAGAAAACATAGAAATAAAGACACGGATATGACCAGTATGGGGAAGGCAAGTAGATCTTGAAAACTTTATCTGCCTTCATCATAGAACATGGTAAAGAACTTTGTAGTGGCAGTAAGCAAGTGTCCTGATCAGAATTTCATTCAGAAAGAAAAAAGGTATTTTATTCAGGAGGATTAGTTACATAGGCTGCTTGATGTGGCGTGAAAGAGAAATAGAGGGAAAGTGGTGGAGCACAGCTGGAAGGCTAGTACAGTAGTTGAAACACAGCAACACAATAAAGTACAGTAACAGGTAGTGTGATTAGGAACGCGAGGAAGTTGCTATGGATAGATGGAAAGGGAAAGGTTGCCTAACATAAATTAATGGAATTCCTACAATTTGGCAACTATCGTGGATGGAAAGGAAGAAGAGAGTGTGTGTAGGGGGATCAGAGATGAGCTGAAAGCTTCAAGCAGGCATGGTAGGAAATCTGGAAAACAGAAGAACAGGAGAAGGAAAATGTTTGATAAAATTCTCCCGAGGACTCATTGATTGTGAACTGCCAACAGGATGTGCAGATGTGATGTTTAGCAGATAGCTGGGAGCATTGGGACCTCTGGATCCAGAGAGTACTGTGACCAGGGAGGAATTTGAAAGACAAGGGCAGAGAGGAAGTAACTGAACCTGGGATAGTGGATAGAGTTGAGGATGTCCACATAGGGTTGAAGTATAGAGCTTTGAAGAATATCTACTTTTAAAGAGACTTTTTACAAAGAAATTTTAAGTTTACAGCAAAATTGAGCAGATGGCACAGAGATTCCCCAGTTACCCTCTGACACCCCCTGACAACACAGATGCAGAGAATACCTGTGTTTCCAGAGCAAGAAGAGTAGGGGCCCAAGGAAGAGACAGAAATGTCTGAGCAAAGGGAACAAACTCCAAGATTAGAATGTTTATAGGAAACAAATGATTTAACCTAGGGTCAAGTTTAAGTTGGTAAAAAAAATAAAATTGCTCTGGTTCAAATAATGCCAAAATAGCATACCTGAGAAGAAATTCTTACAGAATCGACTAATAAATAACTGCAGGAGATTGGATTTAAGTATTAAAAGTATCATGAAATATATTTGTTCATGATTGAATCAGCTAGATATTTCCAGGTTTCTATTTTAAAAATGTAAAATTTTTTTTCTCAGTGGTTGTTTTTCTCAGATATCAGAAAATCAGTTAAATCATTTTGGACTGATCTTTCCCATGTTAAATAGGACCACAGTTATCATCTATTATTGCCTTGAAAAGTATCTTAGAAAAGTAAAATAAAAATAACTAACTCAGCTTTTCAGTCCAAGAGTTATTGGCAAAAGATTTTACAACTCCCTTGTTTTTTTTTTTTTTTAATTTTTATTTTACTTTTTACTTTTACAGAGTTTTGTTGTTTATAGATATGTATGATTGCAGATTTGTCATATGTATATCCCCACATCCCGCCCCTCTAGGCCGTCACACAGCACCCCGGCAGGATCCCTTTTTCTCATAGCACAATGGCAATAGCTATTTTTTTCACATATAACAGTATAGGTTTTCATGCTACTTCCTTTACGCCTCCCACCCACTGTTCATTCCCCACAATGTCCATATGTCTATTCTCCCTGTCTGTGTTTTCATTGCTTCACTGTGTGTGTTTTTTTCATTAAATCTGAGGATAGTGATAGAGTTGAGGATGTCCAGATAGCTGGGAGCATTGGGACCTCTGGATCCAGAGAGTACTGTGACCAGGGAGGAATTTGAAAGACAAGGGCAGAGAGGAAGTAACTGAACCTGGGATAGTGGATAGAGTTGAGGATGTCCACATAGGGTTGAAGTATAGAGCTTTGAAGAATATCTACTTTTAAAGAGACTTTTTACAAAGAAATTTTAAGTTTACAGCAAAATTGAGCAGATGGCACAGAGATTCCCCAGTTACCCTCTGACACCCCCTGACAACACAGATGCAGAGAATACCTGTGTTTCCAGAGCAAGAAGAGTAGGGGCCCAAGGAAGAGACAGAAATGTCTGAGCAAAGGGAACAAACTCCAAGATTAGAATGTTTATAGGAAACAAATGATTTAACCTAGGGTCAAGTTTAAGTTGGTAAAAAAAATAAAATTGCTCTGGTTCAAATAATGCCAAAATAGCATACCTGAGAAGAAATTCTTACAGAATCGACTAATAAATAACTGCAGGAGATTGGATTTAAGTATTAAAAGTATCATGAAATATATTTGTTCATGATTGAATCAGCTAGATATTTCCAGGTTTCTATTTTAAAAATGTAAAATTTTTTTTCTCAGTGGTTGTTTTTCTCAGATATCAGAAAATCAGTTAAATCATTTTGGACTGATCTTTCCCATGTTAAATAGGACCACAGTTATCATCTATTATTGCCTTGAAAAGTATCTTAGAAAAGTAAAATAAAAATAACTAACTCAGCTTTTCAGTCCAAGAGTTATTGGCAAAAGATTTTACAACTCCCTTGTTTTTTTTTTTTTTTAATTTTTATTTTACTTTTTACTTTTACAGAGTTTTGTTGTTTATAGATATGTATGATTGCAGATTTGTCATATGTATATCCCCACATCCCGCCCCTCTAGGCCGTCACACAGCACCCCGGCAGGATCCCTTTTTCTCATAGCACAATGGCAATAGCTATTTTTTTCACATATAACAGTATAGGTTTTCATGCTACTTCCTTTACGCCTCCCACCCACTGTTCATTCCCCACAATGTCCATATGTCTATTCTCCCTGTCTGTGTTTTCATTGCTTCACTGTGTGTGTTATCATTAAATCCTATTAGATTCCATATATATGTGTTAGTATATAGTATTTGTCTTTCTCTTTTTGACTTACTGCACTTTTTATGATAGGTTCTAGATCCAGCCACCTCATTAGGACTGCTTCTTCTGCATTTCTTTTTAGAGCTGTGTGGTATTCCATTGTATATATGTACCAGAGCTTTTGTATCCATTCATTCGTCGATGGACATCTAGGTTGCTTCTATGTTCTAGCTATTGTATAGAGAACTGCAATGAACATTTGGGTACAGGTGTTTCTTTCAGTTTTGATTTCATCTGGGTATAAGCCTAAGAGTGGGATTGCTGGGTCATATGGTGCTTCTATTTTTAGTTTTTTTAAGGAATCTCCATACTGTCTTCCATAGAGGCTGTATCAATTTACATTCCCACCAGCAATGCAACAGTGTTTCCTTTTCTCTGAACCTTCTCCAACATTTATTGTCTGTAGATTTGTTGATGATGGCCATTCTGATGGGTGTGAGGTGATATCTCATTGTAGTTTTAATTTGCATTTCTCTAATAATAAGTGAGGTTGAGTATCGTTTCATGTGTTTTTTGGCCATCTGTATGTCCTCTTTGGAGAAGTGTCTGTTTAGGTCCTTTTCCCATTTTTTGATTGGGTTGTTCATTTTTCCGATGTTGCGTACAGCTCCCCTGTTTTAATCCTCACATTCAGTCTGCCTCTTTGACTTCTTCAGAAGCATTACTGTGGATGAGTCATTGGCGAGGTCCAGAATGGAAACTAACATCCCAAATGAACAGTGAGTCAGAGAGGAGATTTGGAGGATGAGAGAAGTGTGTCTACACGGGGGAACTTCCATATTGTACTTTATAGGCTTATGTGTGTTTTGTAATGTGCATGTGTTTGCTTACTGCCATTAGTTGATATACCTTTTGAATTGGGAATATAACTATGCATGTTATTCTTCATGGTAAATGAATGTGTGTATTTCCATGTTATGTTATTTGTGTATACTTTAAGCTAAAAATTACATGCCTTATGTGAATAGGGGTATATTTGAGTTTAAAAGATAAGCCTAAATACAAGCACATTTATATTACCCATGTGGATGGATAATGAAGTAATTAACATGCAAGTTTGAAAGAGATAAGGGCATTTAACTCTGTGTTGGACGTTAATAACAAGAGGCTTCAATCCCTAGGTAGAAAATAAAGGGCTTATAGAAAGTATAATTTTGGACTAGTAGGATAAATGTAAGAGCGACTTTATTTTCTATCATTCTGAAAGGATTTCATGGAGGAAGTATTGGAATTGTGTGTGTGTGCTTATGCTGAATCACTCAGTTGTGTCCAGCTCTTTGAGACTCCATGGACTATAGCCCATCAGGCTCCTCTGTCCATGAAATCTTTCAGGCAAGAATACTGGAGTATGTTGCCATTTCCCTCTCCAGAGAATCTTCCTGACCCAGGGATCAAACCCACGTCTCTTATGTTTTCTGTGTTGACAGCTAGACTCTTAATTCCTCTATTGGGATTTGTAGTGGCTTAAAAGCTCATTGAGGAACAGTGCTGTACAGAGAGTGAGCCAAAACAATGTGTGTTCTCAGCCTTTTCCATCCGTATTTGTTGTTTTGTGTTTTGGTTGGCAAAAGAAATAAGACTGATTAACATGGAAAATGCTGGAAGCATGTTAGGTAATTCACTGACATTGAAGTAAAAAGTCAAAGAGCCATGTTTCAGGAGGGCAGGGCCCAGGACAGCTCAGGGACTCAGAATCAATTTGGGGGGAATGACTGGGACTCCGCCATCATCATTGTGTGTGGCTTTTCTCTAGATTCAGACTCCCAGGAGTGAGATTCCAATTAGGTCACCTTGGATTGGGTCATTCTTTGAAATATGGCTGAATAATGGATGGTCTACTAGAGTCTGAGAGACCACAGAGGGGTTATTCTCCAAAAAGAGGCATGCGGCACAGTTAGCGAGAGATGCACTTCCCTCACCAGGGAAAAGAGGCTCGACGGGCAGACACAGGAAGCCTGCTGTCGACAGCGATGATGCTTTGTAGTTCTTAAAATATAGTGAAGAAATGGACTCGAGAGCTCTCTGAAACTAAATCTAGATTTATACACACTCACATATGGAGATAGATAACCCACACATGTGTATTTTATTCACCGCTTTCGGATGATCTTTGCCACATTTTTCCTTCCTTCACTACTCTTGGTGGTTGACATATTGAGTAACATACTACAGGCTGCCTTTCTTCCCTCAAAGAGAAAATTTAAAGAAATGCAAGAGGCCCCACAAATACATTATTATAGACAGTAACATATGACAAGTTCTGAGGTCGGCTACTATGAAAAGTGTAAGTGGTTATTCTATCATTCTGAAAGGATTTCATGGAGGAAGTATTGGAATTGTGTGTGTGCTTATGCTGAATCACTCAGTTGTGTCCAGCTCTTTGAGACTCCATGGACTATAGCCCATCAGGCTCCTCTGTCCATGAAATCTTTCAGGCAAGAATACTGGAGTATGTTGCCATTTCCCTCTCCAGAGAATCTTCCTGACCCAGGGATCAAACCCACGTCTCTTATGTTTTCTGTGTTGACAGCTAGACTCTTAATTCCTCTATTGGGATTTGTAGTGGCTTAAAAGCTCATTGAGGAACAGTGCTGTACAGAGAGTGAGCCAAAACAATGTGTGTTCTCAGCCTTTTCCATCCGTATTTGTTGTTTTGTGTTTTGGTTGGCAAAAGAAATAAGACTGATTAACATGGAAAATGCTGGAAGCATGTTAGGTAATTCACTGACATTGAAGTAAAAAGTCAAAGAGCCATGTTTCAGGAGGGCAGGGCCCAGGACAGCTCAGGGACTCAGAATCAATTTGGGGGGAATGACTGGGACTCCGCCATCATCATTGTGTGTGGCTTTTCTCTAGATTCAGACTCCCAGGAGTGAGATTCCAATTAGGTCACCTTGGATTGGGTCATTCTTTGAAATATGGCTGAATAATGGATGGTCTACTAGAGTCTGAGAGACCACAGAGGGGTTATTCTCCAAAAAGAGGCATGCGGCACAGTTAGCGAGAGATGCATTTCCCCTCACCAGGAAAAGAGGCTCGACGGGCAGACACAGGAAGCCTGCTGTCGACAGCGATGATGCTTTGTAGTTCTTAAAATATAGTGAAGAAATGGACTCGAGAGCTCTCTGAAACTAAATCTAGATTTATACACACTCACATATGGAGATAGATAACCCACACATGTGTATTTTATTCACCGCTTTCGGATGATCTTTGCCACATTTTTCCTTCCTTCACTACTCTTGGTGGTTGACATATTGAGTAACATACTACAGGCTGCCTTTCTTCCCTCAAAGAGAAAATTTAAAGAAATGCAAGAGGCCCCACAAATACATTATTATAGACAGTAACATATGACAAGTTCTGAGGTCGGCTACTATGAAAAGTTATTTTGTTGTTGTTGTTAATCAAGGCAGTTTATTTTTCTTAGGCCAGAAAGTATGTTCTCACATTATTTTGTTTGAATACAGTTTATCTTGACTTATGAATATTCTTGTGTATCAGTAGGCGTAGATTCTTCTGCTGAAATAAGCTTTTCTTCTGGTTTACTGTTTGGATTCTAATCGCGAATTTGATTTGCCGTAATTAAAACAAGTACCATGCTGGCAAGAAAAATCTGAAACTTGCCACTTACATTATGAATTGATCATTTTTGATTGTCTCATTGTCCTTACATAATGGGAAGACATTTCTCATTGTAGTTCACACACTGTATTCAAGAGAATAAAAAAAATCTTTTGAAGTCGTTTACGGACCTTTTAGATTCCGGATCAGTGATTCTCAAACTTCATTTGACCTGAGTCTCACCTAGGTTTGTTGCTAAAAATATAGATTACTCTAGTTACTGTGCATGGGCTTCTCACTGTGGTGGATTTTCCTTTTGCCCTAGGGCTCGCGGGCTTCAGTAGTTGTGGCTCATGGGCTTAGTTGCCCCACAGCATATGGATGGAACCCACCTGCATTGGCAGGTGGATTCTCAACCGCTGGACCACCAGGGAAGTCCTGAGCTATATTCTGATAAAATATTTTACTGTTTAATATAGTATTAAATGATATATAATAAGGAAAAGACTTTCTCACTGTTTTGTAAAGAACCAGCTCAATATAGTAAAATGTTATCTAGGGATCCTGGAGTGAACCACCCAGTACAGGCGAGAGCATGTAAGTCCTGCTTAAAATTTTTTTAAAAGTGAAGAAATGGACTCGAGAGCTCTCTGAAACTAAATCTAGATTTATACACACTCACATATGGAGATAGATAACCCACACATGTGTATTTTATTCACCGCTTTCGGATGATCTTTGCCACATTTTTCCTTCCTTCACTACTCTTGGTGGTTGACATATTGAGTAACATACTACAGGCTGCCTTTCTTCCCTCAAAGAGAAAATTTAAAGAAATGCAAGAGGCCCCACAAATACATTATTATAGACAGTAACATATGACAAGTTCTGAGGTCGGCTACTATGAAAAGTTATTTTGTTGTTGTTGTTAATCAAGGCAGTTTATTTTTCTTAGGCCAGAAAGTATGTTCTCACATTATTTTGTTTGAATACAGTTTATCTTGACTTATGAATATTCTTGTGTATCAGTAGGCGTAGATTCTTCTGCTGAAATAAGCTTTTTCTTCTGGTTTACTGTTTGGATTCTAATCGCCGAATTTGATTTGCCGTAATTAAAAACAAGTACCATGCTGGCAAGAAAAATCTGAAACTTGCCACTTACATTATGAATTGATCATTTTTGATTGTCTCATTGTCCTTACATAATGGGAAGACATTTCTCATTGTAGTTCACACACTGTATTCAAGAGAATAAAAAAAATCTTTTGAAGTCGTTTACGGACCTTTTAGATTCCGGATCAGTGATTCTCAAACTTCATTTGACCTGAGTCTCACCTAGGTTTGTTGCTAAAAATATAGATTACTCTAGTTACTGTGCATGGGCTTCTCACTGTGGTGGATTTTCCTTTTGCCCTAGGGCTCGCGGGCTTCAGTAGTTGTGGCTCATGGGCTTAGTTGCCCCACAGCATATGGATGGAACCCACCTGCATTGGCAGGTGGATTCTCAACCGCTGGACCACCAGGGAAGTCCTGAGCTATATTCTGATAAAATATTTTACTGTTTAATATAGTATTAAATGATATATAATAAGGAAAAGACTTTCTCACTGGTTTAGTGGTAAAGAACCCAGCTACCAATGCAGTAGGTGCAAAAGACGTGGGTTTTATTCCTAGGTCTGGATCCTGGAGTAGCAACCCACTCCAGTATTCTTGCCTGGAGAATTCCATGGACAAAGGAGCCTGGTGGTCTACAGTCCATGAGGTCACAAAAGAGTCAGACGTGACTTAGAGACTAAAACAACATGCTGTGCTGGGTCTTCAGTTATAGAATTCCGTAATATAAGTGGTAGACAATGTTTTGGGAAGTTCTCCGAAAGAGTGTGCCTATAGGTACATTCTATAAAACATTCTGTAAAATAGAATGTACCTGACTCTTTGCAACAAGAGTAGTGGCATAGGTTGCCATTTCCTTCTCGAGGGGATCTTCCTGATCCACAAATTGAACTGAAGTCTCCTGCATTACAGGCAGACTCTTTAGTCTGAGCCACCAGGTAAACCTCTATAGAACAGAAAGAGTAACTTGTTAAACCAGGAAAAAAAAATAAGAAAAAAGGGTGCTAATTCTATTACATGCCAAGGCCTTACTATTTCTATTTTTTCATCTTACAGAACATGTTCTGGATTTTGTGGTAATATTTATATACTTATTTATAGAATAGAAGTTTGTATAGCCTAAAGTCATAGGATACAATATATTTACATTTGTCTTTTTTTTTGGATTTCAAGTCTCTTTTAATATAAAATAGACCCCTTTCACTCTTCCTTCTTTATTAGCATGACTTTTTTTTCCCCTATTCTTTCTTTTATTTTATTTTTTAATTGGAGGAAGATTGCTTTACCATGCTGTGCTGGTTTCTGTGTACAGTGCATATCAGCCATAACATATATCACCTTGCTCTTCAACCTTCCTTCTCTCCCCCCATCCCACCCCTCTAGTTCATCACAGAGCACCAGGCTATGTTTCGTGTGTTATGTAGCAACTTCTCAGCAGCTGTCTGTTTTACACATGTCGTTGGGCTAAGCCGCTTCAGTCGTGTCGAACTCCTTGTGACCCTGTGGAATAGCCTATGAGGCTTCTCTGAGAATTCCATGGGATTCTCCAAGCATGAATACTGGAGTGGGTTGCCATGCCCTCCTCCAGGGGATCTTCCTGACCTAGGGATTGAACCCAGATCTCTTACATCATCTGCATTGGCAGGCAGTTTCTTTACCATTAGCGCCACCTGGGAAGCCCCGTGTGTATATGTTGATGCCACTTTTTCCATACATCTGATTCTTTCCTTTGCCCACTGTGTCCACAGGTTCATTCTCTACATCTATGTCTCCTCCATTCCTTCCCTGCAAAGAGTTTCATTAGCATCATTTTCCTAGATTCCATATATATGTGTTAATGTACACTCTGTGCTACATTTGTCTTTAGGACAAAATATTTCTTAACCTCTTCTTCCATTTCATTTTTAATTTGTGGATTATATAAGAAAGAAACCTTCAATTATTTGGTTCATGCATTTAATATCTAATAACTTCCCTTTAGACAAGCCAAGTGTCAAGGCTATGACAACCGCACAAGATGGGAACTGGAATAACGCCAGGAAGAAATATTGGATATTAGAAATTATGAATGTGCAAAGTGAGGGGTAGGGATGGGAAGAGACACGTCCCTTTAGCTTTTGAGCTTTCAAAATATGGAAACCAAATGGAAGATGATGTGTGGCTGAGTATTTATATACTTATTTATAGAATAGAAGTTTGTATAGCCTAAAGTCATAGGATACAATATATTTACATTTGTCTTTTTTTGGATTTCAAGTCTCTTTTAATATAAAATAGACCCCTTTCACTCTTCCTTCTTTATTAGCATGACTTTTTTTTCCCCTATTCTTTCTTTTATTTTATTTTTTAATTGGAGGAAGATTGCTTTACCATGCTGTGCTGGTTTCTGTGTACAGTGCATATCAGCCATAACATATATCACCTTGCTCTTCAACCTTCCTTCTCTCCCCCCATCCCACCCCTCTAGTTCATCACAGAGCACCAGGCTATGTTTCGTGTGTTATGTAGCAACTTCTCAGCAGCTGTCTGTTTTACACATGTCGTTGGGCTAAGCCGCTTCAGTCGTGTCGAACTCCTTGTGACCCTGTGGAATAGCCTATGAGGCTTCTCTGAGAATTCCATGGGATTCTCCAAGCATGAATACTGGAGTGGGTTGCCATGCCCTCCTCCAGGGGATCTTCCTGACCTAGGGATTGAACCCAGATCTCTTACATCATCTGCATTGGCAGGCAGTTTCTTTACCATTAGCGCCACCTGGGAAGCCCCGTGTGTATATGTTGATGCCACTTTTTCCATACATCTGATTCTTTCCTTTGCCCACTGTGTCCACAGGTTCATTCTCTACATCTATGTCTCCTCCATTCCTTCCCTGCAAAGAGTTTCATTAGCATCATTTTCCTAGATTCCATATATATGTGTTAATGTACACTCTGTGCTACATTTGTCTTTAGGACAAAATATTTCTTAACCTCTTCTTCCATTTCATTTTTAATTTGTGGATTATATAAGAAAGAAACCTTCAATTATTTGGTTCATGCATTTAATATCTAATAACTTCCCTTTAGACAAGCCAAGTGTCAAGGCTATGACAACCGCACAAGATGGG
This sequence comes from Tragulus kanchil, assembly GCA_022376925.1. NCBI lineage: Eukaryota > Metazoa > Chordata > Mammalia > Artiodactyla > Tragulidae > Tragulus > Tragulus kanchil. Next base: position 156,063,749 of record JAIOJX010000025.1, on the reverse strand, counting down.
AACTGGAATAACGCCAGGAAGAAATATTGGATATTAGAAATTATGAATGTGCAAAGTGAGGGGTAGGGATGGGAAGAGACACGTCCCTTTAGCTTTTGAGCTTTCAAAATATGGAAACCAAATGGAAGATGATGTGTGGCTGAGTAGTGTTATACTAAGTGTGTTACTTCCTAGGTGTATTTGAGTTGAAGCATATAGAATCATGATAATCATTTTCAGAAACTGAATAGGAGAAGTGTGTGCAGAAGGACAGAAGATCGCGTAGGGTGGGGAAGCCAATGGGCACCCTTTCTCATACTTCAGCTTTAAAGAACCTTTCTCACTGTTTCACTTCTGCCCTCTTAAAAATTTCAATCTATGTGAAAATGAGTAGGGCTGGTGTACCACACACAGGAAAACCAGCTCCCTCCGTCACTAAGCCAGCCTGGTGCTGGTAGAACAGCCAAGCTCAGTCGTGGAGGTAGCCTGGCGATGGAGGGAGTGGCTGGCACTTTACCCACTTCTGCAGGATGGAGGGGTGCTTGTGACAATTAAAGCCCAGTGGGGAATAGGCATTCCACAGACTGTGAAGATTGTGAGGGATCCAGGTGATGCTAGCTCTGTCCCTACAGCTTTGAAGAAAGGTGAGATCTGAATGCCATGGTCGTGACAATCCACAAGATGGAGTTATTTGACACTGGTAAAACATTTCCAAAATGAAAATTCTTGAGTGAACAATGCTGCTTTCAGCAAGATAAAGCACAAAAGAAGAGCACTTGGTTTATTCAAAGATGTGGCTAGAAAGTTGCATAAAAACTGCTGCTTTGATGACCCCTTAATCCTTGCCGAGTTTTATCAACGCATTTTACCAAGCCCGTTAAATTGAAAATTTGCTGTGTAGGATTAAACATGCTCCTTTCTTATGCCGTGTTTATAGGAAATACAGCCTGAGCTCGGGAAGAGTCTAATGAAGTTCTTTTTACAAAATGATAACTCATGTCAGAGGATTAAGTAGGAGAAATGAGAAAAATGCTTTCCCATTATTGTCATCATCCATACCTAGTGCTCAGCATCATCATGGGCACATAGTAGGCACGCAGCGTGTTTGTGGTGAAAAGATTGCTTGGAATCATGGAAGCAGTAAGACAGACACAGTGCCGAACTGAACTAGGAAATAATGTGTTAATTAGTCTCCATACAAAATTCCTGCTTTTTAGTAGGTCTAGCTTATGCTTCTTCTCCCTTTATATGATGCTGACATATATATTCCAAAAAACAAGTCTTTTCACTAAATTGTTTGTAATGTTCTCAAGATCTGGATTTACAGCACCCCTAATTGATGTGGGTTATTTTGGGAAAGCTGTGGAGTTTTTTAAATTTACTGCAGGTAATTAAGAAGTAAGTGAACTAAAATGAGTAGGTATGACTAGATTATGTCCTAGATATTTATTTTGAAATTGTTATTACATACATTGTAAGTTCAACTGTGGTGTTTCTACAAAGTTCTGAAGCATTTCGACACAGTTTCCCTTCTTGTTGCTTTTCCCTTTTTGTAACAAAAGGTAGCCAATGTCGACTGCATTCTTTCTAAACATACAGGTAATAGTATATAAAGTGTAAAGTTTCTAACAGTGTAAACATACCCTTTTCAACTTGAGTAATAAGAAACTGGATTGCGTAACTTTTGTGACTCCAGTAATATGTATAGAAATTTTGGACTCAAGCACAAAGCTTTGTGCATAAAGGTTGGACAGTTCTTCTTATTGTTTTCTCTACTTTGAATATGGCCAAGAAAATAGATAAGAAAAGGGCTGAAGTTTTTTACAAATCATACTTTCAGCCTTATCAGAGTTCTTCTTGATGGTAGTGATTATTTGGATCCTTAAATTCTTTTAGCAGAATGGAGCTCTCTGCTTAGTATATAGCTAGAGTTTTGATTCTATGCTTGTCAGCGTATGAAACCTGACTTTACAATAATATTCTTTGGATTATATGTAAAGGAAGAAAAGAAAACACTGAATAGGGAGGGAAATGTATTGTTAACAAGTCAATGTCCCATGTAAGACTGTGCACTCAAATCTGGAACCAAAGGTGATAGTCACAGAAAGATGTAACTGATTATCTGTAAATGTTGCCTGAACATCTGCCTCTCTGAGTAGCTATTAACATTTTGCTTTGCTGGATGACTGGGTGACTCTTTCCTTTACTCTTATCTGATAGGTTGTTTTTGGCCACAAGCCACTTCTTAAGAAAGGCCTTGATTCTTGTGATCAGTGAAATTACTTCCTGCAAAATTTTAAGGATCTCTTTTAAGTACAGACGTCTTTTTTTCCTTCTCCAGAGAGAAGAAAATCTATTAGCTTTTTTCCCCCTTTATTGTCTTCTGTTTATTTTTCTGAACACTGAGTCAATATAATCTACTAGAGTACATATTTATACTGGTCATGTTTTCTGTGAAACGATGATCTAAGAGTCAACATACCTTTTATGAAGGATGTAAAACCTCTAGACCAACCTCTGACAGAGTGGGCACTCTGCTTCCCCTCTTGCAATTTTGTGAACATTTTAACCTCTCAGTATTGTTTTTTATAAGAAATCTTAGCTATAAAAGTGGGGAATGAGCACTGTTTTCACTAAATCTACTCAACAGACAATGATAGTTTATTGAAAATTTATTATATGCAAGACTACTTTGTCCTACCACATTTTAAAACTAACAACATGAGGCAGGAATTAAGAAATGACATAGCAGATGAGAAGGGAAGGCATCAGAGAGCCAGGGTTAAGTGTCCCTTTCAAGCTGTCATACCAGCTGTACTAATGAATGCATTGACCAACAAAAGTCCAAATTCTTGCCTCAAGTGATGAACTTGACACTCTTAAACTCTTCCTTCCATCTGGTAATTCAGTCTGTTTTGGAGGCATGCTTTTTTTCTGTGTTTGGCTTTTGGGTATGAAGAATGTGCCTGTTTAAAAATTTGATTTTACTAGTTTTCAGCCCTGTTGATGCACTCTAAAAAATATCTGTCCAAAGATCTGAATTCATTAACATTGGAGAGCTCCTGATTCAGATGTACCACGGAGAGCCAGATTGTCAGTTGTCTTTGTGAAAGAGACATAGAACCTCTGAATCAAGAACTTGTGATTGCAAAGAAGAATCAGATAGGCTTTGTAGTTGACTGAATATCCCAGGATATAGGCAAAGGGTAGGAATATCAAAATATGGTAGTTTAACTAGATTGGTCTATATTGAAAATGATGATGAAGATAAGTACTAGATTTTAAAGTAAATTAGAACTGGGTAAAGCCTGACTCTGCCATCTAGTAACCTTGTTACTCTGGACAAGTTTAATTGATTTCTGTAGGTCATAGTTTCCTCATTTAGGAAGTGGGAATAATATTTACTCTGTAGGTATTTTGGTCTGACTTAAAGTAAGATAACATGTGAAAATACTTCGGCACTCAGTGTTTTCATGAAGTTAGATACATTGTTGTTGTTTCTGTCAGAAATATAGAAGGTGTTAAAAATACAAATATGGTTAGGGTCAGCAAATATATCTCTAAAAGGAAAAGAAGAGATTAGAGGTTAGAAATTAAGGAAACAAAAAATGGAAAGTTGGGAAGGGAACTGGTAGAAATATATTCTCTGAGTGATCTTACTCTGAACATATTTTGTTCAATGATCTTTTAAAAAGTCAATAACCTATTAAATTGAAATGCCAATAATTAAAATCTGAAGATACAGGCAAATGTACTGACGTTTTGTGTTACAATAAATGTAATTTTGATTTACTATTTTCCATGATCTGTTTAAATTTTTAAAATTTATTCCAGATTTGAAAAAAATTTTAAATTTATATCTGATCTGAAATCACTGCTTGGTAACTGAACTTTAGCCCAAACGAGAAACAAATTTAGCTTAAGCCCTTTGAGAATGAATGGCTATGATTAGCACGTCTGTAGAGGTTCAAGAAATGGAGTAGCAGCATTGGAAACAAAACATGCAAGAATATGAACTAACTGGGGAATTTTTGGAAGATTACATTTCTTTAAACTGTAGATCTTATTACCCAGTTTTAGTGTTTGTTGTCATGAAAATAATCACAAACCCACATGCCCAAGGCTTAATGAAAACCTGGTGGCTGCAAAACCTATGGAACAGGCTGCATTTCTCTTTTTAACCCATTTCATTTGATGTGCATTTCACACAGTATTGTGAAGAAGTCTTGAGTGTCTCCATTCCATGCACATGCTGGTTTTTTAAGTATATTGAAAATGATGATGAAAAATAAGTACTAGATTTTAAAGTAAATTAGAACTGGGTAAAGCCTGACTCTGCCATCTAGTAACCTTGTTACTCTGGACAAGTTTAATTGATTTCTGTAGGTCATAGTTTCCTCATTTAGGAAGTGGGAATAATATTTACTCTGTAGGTATTTTGGTCTGACTTAAAGTAAGATAACATGTGAAAATACTTCGGCACTCAGTGTTTTCATGAAGTTAGATACATTGTTGTTGTTTCTGTCAGAAATATAGAAGGTGTTAAAAATACAAATATGGTTAGGGTCAGCAAATATATCTCTAAAAGGAAAAGAAGAGATTAGAGGTTAGAAATTAAGGAAACAAAAAATGGAAAGTTGGGAAGGGAACTGGTAGAAATATATTCTCTGAGTGATCTTACTCTGAACATATTTTGTTCAATGATCTTTTAAAAAGTCAATAACCTATTAAATTGAAATGCCAATAATTAAAATCTGAAGATACAGGCAAATGTACTGACGTTTTGTGTTACAATAAATGTAATTTTGATTTACTATTTTCCATGATCTGTTTAAATTTTTAAAATTTATTCCAGATTTGAAAAAAATTTTAAATTTATATCTGATCTGAAATCACTGCTTGGTAACTGAACTTTAGCCCAAACGAGAAACAAATTTAGCTTAAGCCCTTTGAGAATGAATGGCTATGATTAGCACGTCTGTAGAGGTTCAAGAAATGGAGTAGCAGCATTGGAAACAAAACATGCAAGAATATGAACTAACTGGGGAATTTTTGGAAGATTACATTTCTTTAAACTGTAGATCTTATTACCCAGTTTTAGTGTTTGTTGTCATGAAAATAATCACAAACCCACATGCCCAAGGCTTAATGAAAACCTGGTGGCTGCAAAACCTATGGAACAGGCTGCATTTCTCTTTTTAACCCATTTCATTTGATGTGCATTTCACACAGTATTGTGAAGAAGTCTTGAGTGTCTCCATTCCATGCACATGCTTGTTTTTTAAGTATAATGAGGGAAATAGATAAAAGAAGGAGGGATGATCCAGCATTTTTCAAGTTAAAGAGAATTGTTGGGGCCTGTACTTTTAGAAGTCATTTCCCAAGAGTGGGCTGTAGCTACTGTTGGACAACTTTGTTGCTCAAGTGCCTTTCAGGTGTCCACCTTAAATCTAGGATATAATCATAACAACAGCAACAACCCTTACCATCACTCTTTGCGCACTTCCTGTTATGATGACTATCCTTACCATGTGAAGATATTCCTGACTTTTCCTATATGAAATCTGTGGGCACAGCAGGTTTTCTGTGAGTAGCTGGGGAGTTCTACCCCACTTATGCTAATGTTAGTATAGAAATTCATGAGATTTGTCTTGGTCTCATCTCTGATCTGGTGTAGAAATGTAGAGCAGATGCAGTGATTCGGATGTAACTGCATCTGTGCCTAAATGAGATTCAGACACACTCATCTGTCTCTTGTTCTTTCGTTCTTCTGCTTTAAGCCTGCTGTGCCCAGGAATATTCTGTTAAGACATGGAGGGTCAGGTGTCTGAGATTTGAAAAGCTAAAGATAGATGTTTGTTTAATGAATACTATTGAGAAAACACATATTTTAAAATAAAAAAGGAGGCTGATAGCTTTCAGTACCTCCCTTGAAGAATTTCACATGTGAGAGAAACTAGGATGGTACTCTTTATGTGTAACATGTTCTATAATTTATTGTCAGATTTTGAAGGATTTATTATTCTTTGGCTTTCCTTTTTTGCACATTACAGTAATTCTGATGTGTTTAAGGGAGAATGGAACTGGAGTAAATTGTATGGGGGAGGGAGATGGAGCAGAGGTTATTTTAGAATAGGAATATGGCAAATAAATGCTATCTTAATAAAATTTGGGTATTCTTTACCCTCTCCTTTTATCTGAATCAGTATATTCTTGTGTAGGAGAGTGCACCATCCGAGCAGCGTCAGCCTCTCTGAGAACTACTGTTAGCAACGGATGTCCTCGCCACCTGACACTAGAGCAGACTACGCTATTTATATGTCTGCCTGGGACATTTGATGTGCTTTAAATTGGGTTTTGGGTTTTTAAATTTTTAATAATGAGGAAATAGATAAATGAAGGAGGGATGATCCAGCATTTTTCAAGTTAAAGAGAATTGTTGGGGCCTGTACTTTTAGAAGTCATTTCCCAAGAGTGGGCTGTAGCTACTGTTGGACAACTTTGTTGCTCAAGTGCCTTTCAGGTGTCCACCTTAAATCTAGGATATAATCATAACAACAGCAACAACCCTTACCATCACTCTTTGCACTTCCTGTTATGATGACTATCCTTACCATGTGAAGATATTCCTGACTTTTCCTATATGAAATCTGTGGGCACAGCAGGTTTTCTGTGAGTAGCTGGGGAGTTCTACCCCACTTATGCTAATGTTAGTATAGAAATTCATGAGATTTGTCTTGGTCTCATCTCTGATCTGGTGTAGAAATGTAGAGCAGATGCAGTGATTCGGATGTAACTGCATCTGTGCCTAAATGAGATTCAGACACACTCATCTGTCTCTTGTTCTTTCGTTCTTCTGCTTTAAGCCTGCTGTGCCCAGGAATATTCTGTTAAGACATGGAGGGTCAGGTGTCTGAGATTTGAAAAGCTAAAGATAGATGTTTGTTTAATGAATACTATTGAGAAAACACATATTTTAAAATAAAAAAGGAGGCTGATAGCTTTCAGTACCTCCCTTGAAGAATTTCACATGTGAGAGAAACTAGGATGGTACTCTTTATGTGTAACATGTTCTATAATTTATTGTCAGATTTTGAAGGATTTATTATTCTTTGGCTTTCCTTTTTTGCACATTACAGTAATTCTGATGTGTTTAAGGGAGAATGGAACTGGAGTAAATTGTATGGGGGAGGGAGATGGAGCAGAGGTTATTTTAGAATAGGAATATGGCAAATAAATGCTATCTTAATAAAATTTGGGTATTCTTTACCCTCTCCTTTTATCTGAATCAGTATATTCTTGTGTAGGGAGAGTGCACCATCCGAGCAGCGTCAGCCTCTCTGAGAACTACTGTTAGCAACGGATGTCCTCGCCACCTGACACTAGAGCAGACTACGTCTATTTATATGTCTGCCTGGGAGACACATGAAGAGGGTGTTTCTTGGTATTCATTGTTGAGGAATCACTATTCTAGAGACAAGAGAAATAAAAGAGTGAGGGGTTTCCCAGAAACAGAAACAAAACTCAAACAGTTATTATAAAATTAACCATTGATCCTGCTTAACCAAGACTAGAAGATTTTGTTTAGCTGAAGAGTTAGTTTATCTATAGAACTTAAAAACTCAGATTTGTTGAGGTATCACTTAGATACCAGTTAATTCACCAATTTCAAAATATTTGATAAATTTTGACTATAGTGTACTGTCATAAGCCATCAACACGTTATGACTTTTAAATAGTTCCCTCATGTGCTTTTGCAGTCAGTTCCCTTCCTATACTCCCAGCAACCAACGACCTGTTTCCTTTCACTATAAGTTAAACTCTTCTAGAATTTTATACAACTGAAATCATATAGTGATTATTATGTGTGTGTGTGTGTTGTGTATTTGACTTCTTTCAATTATAATGATTTTGAGATTCAGCCATGTTATTACTGAATCCATAATTTGTGTATTTTTATTGCAGAATGCTTACTATTCCACTGTATGGATACATCAAAACTTGTTTATCCATTGTTACCAGTCAAAAAAGACCTTTGGATTTTCTAGGTTTTTTTTTTTTGACATTAAAAATAAAGCTGCTGTGGATATTAGGTAGAAGTCTTTGCATGGATAAGTTTTCAATTCATTTAAGTAAATATTTAGGAGTGAAATTGCCAGATCATGTAATAAGTATATTTTTAACTTTATAACAAGCTGCCAAACTATTTTATGAACTGGCTTCACCACTTTTCATTGCTCATAGCAAAGTAAGAGAGTTCCAGTTCCTCTGTATCCTTGCCAACATTAGGTAATGTCAATTTTTAAAATCTTAGTTATTCTTATGTGTGTGTAGGGATACCTCATAAAGGTTTTGAGTATTTTCATTGCCATAATGATTGGTAATGTTGAGTAGTTTTTTTCTGTATATTGGCCATTCATGTATATTCCTTTTGAAATGTATGAATCGTTCGCTGATTTTCAAAAATAAATTGTCTTCTTGAGTTTAGAAATTCTTTTTCTGCTCTGGATAATAATATTGTACTTTCTTCTGTCTGTGGCTAGCCTTTTCATTTTCTTAGTTTTTTTTTTTAGAGCACAAAATGTTTTTCGCAGTCTGATCTTTTGATGTTTTCTTTTATAATTATGCTTTATATGTCCTATTGAAAAAATCCTTGACAAACTCAAAATGCTTAATTTTCTAGAAATTTTTCAGTTTTAATCTGTTAGGACAGACTGGGCTTCCTGGGTGGCTCAGTGGTAAAGAATCTGCCTGCCAATGCAGGATACACAGTAGATCTGAGTTTACTCCCTGGGTAGAGCAGATCCCCTGGAGGAAGAAACAGCATCCCACTCCAGTATTCTTGCCTGGAAAATCCCGTAGCCAGAGGAGCCTCGTGGGCTACAGTTCACTGAGTCTCAAAGAGTTGAACACATATGAGCACATCCACACACACATATTTAGACAGATTACTTACACTTTATTCTTTTTAAAAGTTGCTAGGTTGCTTTCATGTTCTAGCTGTTGTAAATAGCTGCAATGAACAATGGGGTACATGGGTCAAATTGCTTCTGTATACATTACTGGGTAATTTTGTCTGTATCTATAAAAATCTTTCTTGGATTTTGATAGAGGTTATATTAAACTTATATAAAATTTGGAGAGAACTGAAATCTTTGCTATGTAGAATCTTCAATCCACAGTCACAGTATATCTTTTCACTTATTTAAATTTTCTTTGATTTCTTTCATCAGCATAGTATAGTCTTCGGCATATAAGTCTTATATATATTTTCTTAGATTTACACTGATGACTTCATCTTTTCCTCTTTGAATGGGTGTATATGGGGCTTCCCTAGTGGTCCAGTGGGTAAGGACATCGCCTTGCAGTGCAAGGGGTGCCAGTTTGATCCCTGGCCTGGGAAGATCCCATGTGCCGCGGAGTGGCTGGACCGGTGTGTTCAACTACTGAGCCGGAGCACTAGAGTGCATGCACCCAGAGCCGGTGCTCTGCAATGAGAGAGACCACTGCGATGGGGGGCCTATACAGGCCAAAGAACAAAGATGGATGGAAATAAATAAATGAAAGACCGATAGAAGTGGCCAAAAAAAAAAAAAAGCCTGATTTTTGCATATGTATCTTGTATGCATGTATGACTGTTCAGTCTTTGACTGTTTTTGAACCTATGGACAGTTGTAGCCCACCCAGCTCCTCTGTCCCTGGGATTTTCCAGGCAAGAGTACCAGAGTGGGTTGCCATTCCTCCTCCAAGGAGTCTTCCTGACCCAGTGATCAAACCCATGTCTCCAGAGTCTCCTGCATTGCAGGTGGCTTCTGTACTGCTTGAGTCATCAGGGAAGCCCCTTGTATGACTATTCTGCTCAATTCATTAGATCTATGAGGTTTTGGGGAGGCTTCTGTGATAGCTTAGCTGGTAAAGAATCCACCTGCGATGCAGGAAACCCTGTTTCGATTCCTGGGTTGGGAAGATCTCCTGGAAAAAGGGATAAACTACTTACTCCAGTATTCTTGGACTTTCCTGGTGACTCAGATGTTAGATTCCTTGGAATTTCCTACAGAGACAACCATATTACCTGGAATTAACAACAACAAAAGGACACCTTTATTTCTTCTTTTTTTAATCTACATGTTTTTGGGGTTCTCTTTTGCACTGTCTTAAATAAGAAAGTTGAGAACAAATATGTTTGCCATATTTCCAATCTTAAAAAGAAAGTCTTGAGTCTTACATTAAGTATAGTATTATTTCTAAGTTGTTTGAAGATGCTTTTGATCGAGTTGAGGCAATTTGCTACTTTTCACTTATTTAAATTTTCTTTGATTTCTTTCATCAGCATAGTATAGTCTTCGGCATATAAGTCTTATATATATTTTCTTAGATTTACACTGATGACTTCATCTTTTCCTCTTTGAATGGGTGTATATGGGGCTTCCCTAGTGGTCCAGTGGGTAAGGACATCGCCTTGCAGTGCAAGGGGTGCCAGTTTGATCCCTGGCCTGGGAAGATCCCATGTGCCGCGGAGTGGCTGGACCGGTGTGTTCAACTACTGAGCCGGAGCACTAGAGTGCATGCACCCAGAGCCGGTGCTCTGCAATGAGAGAGACCACTGCGATGGGGGGCCTATACAGGCCAAAGAACAAAGATGGATGGAAATAAATAAATGAAAGACCGATAGAAGTGGCCAAAAAAAAAAAAAAGCCTGATTTTTGCATATGTATCTTGTATGCATGTATGACTGTTCAGTCTTTGACTGTTTTTGAACCTATGGACAGTTGTAGCCCACCCAGCTCCTCTGTCCCTGGGATTTTCCAGGCAAGAGTACCAGAGTGGGTTGCCATTCCTCCTCCAAGGAGTCTTCCTGACCCAGTGATCAAACCCATGTCTCCAGAGTCTCCTGCATTGCAGGTGGCTTCTGTACTGCTTGAGTCATCAGGGAAGCCCCTTGTATGACTATTCTGCTCAATTCATTAGATCTATGAGGTTTTGGGGAGGCTTCTGTGATAGCTTAGCTGGTAAAGAATCCACCTGCGATGCAGGAAACCCTGTTTCGATTCCTGGGTTGGGAAGATCTCCTGGAAAAAGGGATAAACTACTTACTCCAGTATTCTTGGACTTTCCTGGTGACTCAGATGTTAGATTCCTTGGAATTTCCTACAGAGACAACCATATTACCTGGAATTAACAACAACAAAAGGACACCTTTATTTCTTCTTTTTTTAATCTACATGTGTTTGGGGTTCTCTTTTTGCACTGTCTTAAATAAGAAAGTTGAGAACAAATATGTTTGCCATATTTCCAATCTTAAAAAGAAAGTCTTGAGTCTTACATTAAGTATAGTATTATTTCTAAGTTGTTTGAAGATGCTTTTGATCGAGTTGAGGCAATTTGCTACTATTCTTATTTTTCTGAGCATTTTTTAAAATCATAAATGGGCATTGAATTTTATTAAATGATTTTTATACATCAATTGATATACTCATGTGATTTTGCTTTTTTAATCATTTAATATGGTGGATTGCATTGACTGATTTTTGAACATTGACCTAGTCTTGTATCCCTGAAACAAACCTTATTAGATAATGTTATGTAATTCTTTATATTGTTGAATCCTGTTTGTTAGTGTTTTGTTACAGACTTTTGTATCAGCATTCAAAAGGGATATTGATGTGGAGGTTTTTTTTTTTTTTTTGCTTTTACTGTCTGTCTGAGTTTGACATCAGGGTAATATTAGTTTCATAAAATGAATTGATAAGTGTTCGTTCTCTTAAAGCAGTTGTATGAGTTTCGTATTAATTCTTCTTTAACCATTTGGTGGAATTCTCCAGTGAAGCAATTTAGGGCTCTAGACTCCTTTGTTAGTGGGAGGCAGAGAGATTTTCAAATTTATGAATTTGATTCCCTTAATAGTTATAGGATGTTTCTAAGTATCTCTTTAATGTAATATGAGTTGTGGTAGTTTATGTCTTTTTTCTTTTCTTTTCCCCATCATGCTTCTTTTATTTATATTTATTTTCATCCATCTTTTTATTCTCTGACATGTGTGGGCCTTCCATTGCAGTGGCCTCTCTCTCCACAGAGCGCTGGCTCTGGGCACATGTGCTGCAGAGCGCTGGCTCGTAATTGGACACGCACGTGCAGCCACTCTGCAGCATGTGGGATCTTGAATTCTTTACCCCTGGGCCACCAGGGAAGCTCTCTCTATATTTTTGTATGGGGGGGCGGGGGCGGGCCACTTCTGTTGGTCTTTCATTTATCTATTTTTTATCCACGTTTGTTCTTTGGCCATGTGGGCCTTCCATTGCGGTGGCCTCTATTGTCTCAGAGCACCGGCTCTGGGCTCATGCGCTCTAGAGCTCCAGCTCAGTAATTAGACACATCGGTCCAGCCACTCCGTGGCACGTGGGATCTTCCCAGGCCAGGGATGGAACTGGCGCCCCTTGCACTGCAAGGCGGTGTCCTTACCCACTGGACCACCAGGGAAGCCCTATATTTTTTAATGTAGTTTATTTTGTGTAAGTTGTCACATTTATGTTTATGGAGTTTATTGTATTCCTATTTTCTGCTTTTACTGTCTGTCTGAGTTTGACATCAGGGTAATATTAGTTTCATAAAATGAATTGATAAGTGTTCGTTCTCTTAAAGCAGTTGTATGAGTTTCGTATTAATTCTTCTTTAACCATTTGGTGGAATTCTCCAGTGAAGCAATTTAGGGCTCTAGACTCCTTTGTTAGTGGGAGGCAGAGAGATTTTCAAATTTATGAATTTGATTCCCTTAATAGTTATAGGATGTTTCTAAGTATCTCTTTAATGTAATATGAGTTGTGGTAGTTTATGTCTTTTTTCTTTTCTTTTCCCCATCATGCTTCTTTTATTTATATTTATTTTCATCCATCTTTTTATTCTCTGACATGTGTGGGCCTTCCATTGCAGTGGCCTCTCTCTCCACAGGCGCTGGCTCTGGGCACATGTGCTGCAGAGCGCTGGCTCGTGGTGGACACGCACGTGCAGCCACTCTGCAGCATGTGGGATCTTGAATTCTTTACCCTGGGCCACCAGGGAAGCTCTCTCTATATTTTTGTATGGGGGGGCGGGGGCGGGCCACTTCTGTTGGTCTTTCATTTATCTATTTTTTATCCACGTTTGTTCTTTGGCCATGTGGGCCTTCCATTGCGGTGGCCTCTATTGTCTCAGAGCACCGGCTCTGGGCTCATGCGCTCTAGAGCTCCAGCTCAGTAATTAGACACATCGGTCCAGCCACTCCGTGGCACGTGGGATCTTCCCAGGCCAGGGATGGAACTGGCGCCCCTTGCACTGCAAGGCGGTGTCCTTACCCACTGGACCACCAGGGAAGCCCTATATTTTTTAATGTAGTTTATTTTGTGTAAGTTGTCACATTTATGTTTATGGAGTTTATTGTATTCCTTTTTTCTCCTTTTGATGTCTGTAAGGTCTTGAACAAGTCTCCTGTTTCATTCTTGATATCAGAAGTTGTCTTCTGTTTTGTTTCTTATCAGTCTTGCTAGAGACTTGTCATTAACTTTTATTAAAGTTTTCAAATGACCAACTCTTTGTTTCATTGGTTTTCTCTACTATTTTTCTCTTTCGAATTCGTTGATTTCTACACTTGCTTATTTTCTTCTTTCTATTTGGTTTGGGTTTATTTTGCTCATTTTTTCCCCTAGGTTCTTCAAGTGGGAACTTAAATTGTTGATTTGAGACTTTTCCTCTTTACTGATATATTCATTTCATACTGTCAGTTTCACACTCTATACATCTTTAGGAGACTTCTACAAATTCTGATGTATTATATATTCATTAAATGTCTTTAAAAATTTTTTCCTTGAAAATTCCTCTTTGACTCATTATTTGAAGTAGTGATTTAATTTCTAAGTGTTTGGGGGGATATTCCTATTATTTTTAGCTTGATTCCACTGTAGTCAGAGAACACACTCAGATTTCATTTCTGTTAAATTTGGGAGGGTTTTTTATGGCCCAAAATAGCGTCTTTTGGGCGTTTTGTGGTGAGCTCTTGAAAGTATGTGTGTTTTGCTGTTCTTGGGAGGAAGTTGTATAAATATTGATTAGATCTTTGCTGGCTGATGGTGGTGTTGAGGTCTTCCATATCTTTGCTATTTTCTGTCTAGCAAGTCTATTAATTCTTGCATGAGACATGTAGAAGACACCGAATATAATTGTAGATTTATCTGTTTCTCTTTTCAATTCTGTCATTTTTTTGTGTAACATATTTTTCAACTCTGTTATTTGGTCTATACACATAAGATCACTATATATTCTTGGTGGGTTGATGATTTAATCATCATATAGTATCTCTTTCTAGGTCAGATAATTTTTTTTTTTAATCTGTCACTGTCCCTCCCTCTGTATTTTGCTTTTTTGTAAGTTTTGTGTTTAAGTTTTTAATTTTTTTTTTTTTTTCTAAATCCTAAAAAGTAGCCAGTAAAAGAGTTCCTGGAAGAATTTACAATCAACTGCATGAGAGAGTGGGAAGCTGAGGGGTTGGAGCAGGGCTGGGACGAGAGGGCAGGAAGGGGCCTCCCCTCAGCCATGTAGCCTCACTGTACAACCCGGGGGCAGCAGTGGCAGGGGGTGGGGTGTGTCCTTAGTCAAAAAGGAGAAAGAGAGGAAGACAGAGGGACAAAGAGAAAGGAAAAGGTCATTGTTGCCTATTTGAATCCAGAGGGAAATGCCTGGCCCTGTGCGGGGGGAAGAGCCCTCTGTCCAGAGGGGAAGCAGCCCGGGAGGCCCTGTCCCCCAGCACCTGGGGACCAGTCCGGGCCGGTGCTGGTGGAGGAAGTCTGTTTTATTTGATATTAATGTGGCACTTGTGATTCCTTTGATTGATGTTTAGATGACACATTTTTTTCATGGTTTTATTTTCATCTTGCATAGACTGTTACATTTGAAGTGAATTTTTGAATTGCTTGTAGTCACCACGTAAGTTTGATCATATGCAGATAGAGACGGATGCTTCGTTATTTCTTGGCAGGGGTGGGACTGCTGGCTTCCCATGGGATCCTCTTCACTGATAACACAGGAGACTCGGGAAAGGCTGGTTACTGACTAGCAGGGGTGGAATTTCCAACTTCGCACTTCAGGCAGAGTGTTGGGGTGACTCATTACAGCATTGAGAGAGTGGAAGTCTAGGCTCTTCACTTGGCTGATGCTGATATGGGTGTGGATAGGGCCATCATTTTTTTTCTGTGGTATTTGGCGGAGTAGAATTGTTATTGTCTAAGATTTTCTATCTTCAGAGGCTGGCCCCTTCCTGGTCCTTTGGCTAAAGAGTGCGGTCTTTTGTTGGAACTTTTGGGATTTTTTTGTCTGTGCCTGTTGTTATTTCTGACTTGCCAGGTTTCTCCTCTCCAAGTCTAGAGAAAATGAGGCAAAAAGAAAAGCCAGCATCTAACAACAGATTCTTGGGTCTCTAACTACTCTCCTTTCTCTCCATCTTTAGAGTCATATGTCATTATATGTGTATATAATGTCTTGGACATTCAATTGCACTTAGTGGAAAGAATCCCCAGATGCAGTGGGTGTACCTCTATCCTGTTTTCCTGGATATGGGAGTCTTCAACCTGCATTTTAAACGCGATCTCTGGGATCTGGAGCTTTGGGTACACATGTGGATTAGCAAGACTGTACATATATTAGTTATCATTGATTTTGTTAGTACTGACGTTTTATTCTTTTTTCAGAGTTTGGAAACAGAGTAACAGTTTGTTTTCTAAAATGTAGTTTATTTGTATGTAAGTTGTCACATTTCTGTTTATGCAGTTCATTGTATTCCCTTATTCTCTTTTTGATGTCTGTAGGATCTTGAAAAAAGTCTTTTTTATTCTTGATATCAGTAAGTTGTCTTCTCTTTTGTTTGTTGTCATTATTGCTAGAGACTTGTCAGTTTTATTGTAGATTTCTTTGTTGCAGATGTATTATATTTTATGCTTATTTTGAGATGTATTTCTTCCTCAATCATATTTATGATCATAACATACTACAATTAAGTTTGAGTCAACTGAGACTGACCAATTTCTTAACACTGAACAGATCTTTAGCCAGAGTTTCCTGGGGAACTTAAGAAATTCTACAGCTGTCAACATGAGCTATTTGTAAAAGAAAGGATCACTTTTATCTTTCATGTTGAGTGTCTTTTGTGTGGCAAAAGATACAGTGTTATCCGGTAATAACTCCAGGAGAGCACTTGCTGCATACCTCCTATATCCTATTTTACAGACTGGGGATTCACCAGAACTGCAAAATGAAGGAAACAATGCTTCTCATGAATAGAATCCCAATTCTGCACCTTCTTTGCAAATAAATACTGGGGAATGGACAAGATGACATTGTTAGATTCTTCAAAGAAATTTATAGCATGACCTAGTAGGTTAATTAGCCTGTTTTGGTAAAAACAGTAAAGAAAAAAGAAATCTGCCTTTCATGGAAGCAAAAGCTTATGAGTAACGTTTATGTTCAAAAGTACCATTTATGTGTCCTTAATATACTGTATAAACCTGCAGTAAATTGCTTTGCATGCTGTTAAAAGATATTTCACCAGGGACCTTTCTGTATTTGGCATGTATTCTGCAGTAACAGAGGATAACATTTTATTTTCAGGAGAAAAATGATCAGTATGTAGTTGGTTTTTATATGGGAGTCTTCAACCTGCATTTTAAACGCGATCTCTGGGATCTGGAGCTTTGGGTACACATGTGGATTAGCAAGACTGTACATATATTAGTTATCATTGATTTTGTTAGTACTGACGTTTTATTCTTTTTTCAGAGTTTGGAAACAGAGTAACAGTTTGTTTTCTAAAATGTAGTTTATTTGTATGTAAGTTGTCACATTTCTGTTTATGCAGTTCATTGTATTCCCTTATTCTTTTTTTGATGTCTGTAGGATCTTGAAAAAGTTTTTTTTATTCTTGATATCAGTAAGTTGTCTTCTCTTTTGTTTGTTGTCATTATTGCTAGAGACTTGTCAGTTTTATTGTAGATTTCTTTGTTGCAGATGTATTATATTTTATGCTTATTTTGAGATGTATTTCTTCCTCAATCATATTTATGATCATAACATACTACAATTAAGTTTGAGTCAACTGAGACTGACCAATTTCTTAACACTGAACAGATCTTTAGCCAGAGTTTCCTGGGGAACTTAAGAAATTCTACAGCTGTCAACATGAGCTATTTGTAAAAGAAAGGATCACTTTTATCTTTCATGTTGAGTGTCTTTTGTGTGGCAAAAGATACAGTGTTATCCGGTAATAACTCCAGGAGAGCACTTGCTGCATACCTCCTATATCCTATTTTACAGACTGGGGATTCACCAGAACTGCAAAATGAAGGAAACAATGCTTCTCATGAATAGAATCCCAATTCTGCACCTTCTTTGCAAATAAATACTGGGGAATGGACAAGATGACATTGTTAGATTCTTCAAAGAAATTTATAGCATGACCTAGTAGGTTAATTAGCCTGTTTTGGTAAAAACAGTAAAGAAAAAAGAAATCTGCCTTTCATGGAAGCAAAAGCTTATGAGTAACGTTTATGTTCAAAAGTACCATTTATGTGTCCTTAATATACTGTATAAACCTGCAGTAAATTGCTTTGCATGCTGTTAAAAGATATTTCACCAGGGACCTTTCTGTATTTGGCATGTATTCTGCAGTAACAGAGGATAACATTTTATTTTCAGGAGAAAAATGATCAGTATGTAGTTGGTTTTTTATAGGTTTCTTTTCTCCTATGGAGCATGATTTTGGTCTTGGCAAAAACAAGAGATGCAATGGAATTGAGAATATGTGACTATCAGAATATTTATAAAAACATGATTACTTTTGCTATTTGTCATTTATATTGTCAAGTTTCATCTCTTTTTTTTTTCCTGGACCAGGATTTCCAGATGCGAAGTAATATCACTTTCAGAAACTCAATTCTCATTTCTAGGTCTTCTTTGTATTTATCTTAGGAATTTAAAGTATCTGCTTTATGTTGCATAATATTTGACATTCTAGCTTCAAACTGAGGGAGAAGTGATCTCTACTGATAGTCTTCTTCAGTAGAAGATGTTGGCTTCTCTAAGGCAGCAGGTCTCAAAACTTTTTGACCTTGGAACTCTTATCCTCTGGAAAATTATTGAAAACCTCAAAGGGATTTTGTCTCTTTGTATGTCTGTCTACATTTACCACATCAGAAATTAAAGCTGAGGAATGTTAAAATGTTGATGTATTAGTTTATTTAAACTAACAAGTAAAAACTTATTATATTGTTAACATAAAAAAAAAAAAACTCTACAAAAAATAGCCACATTAAAAAATATTAGAGAGAAGGATAGCATTGGTTTTTAATTTTCACAAACCTCTTTAATATCTGGCTTAATAGAAGATTGCTGGGTTTTCATATCTGCTTTTGTATATTAGTATGTTAGTTTTGGTTAAAGTGTATGAATAAAACTTGGTTTTATGGGCATATGAAGTTGGAAAAGAAAGCATTTTAATAGCCTTTTCAGATAATTGAGGCTATTCTTTAATCTTATCCTAAAACTTAACAAATGGTAACATTTTAAAGTTTAGTTGCGATGTGGAATCTGAAACCATATCAAGTATTGTACTCTGTTACACTAAAATCCATGTTATACTTTAAGTGGATCTTTTAGCCTTGGATGATTTTTTAATTTCATGCATTGGTCATTTGGAAAATATTGGTCTACTGAGCTGGGTGATATTACAATATCAACATTTGTTAATATATTCACAGAATCAGAAATGAATTTTAGTGTTGGGAGGCTGTCAGGCTTACAGTGGAAGATATAAGTACTCCAAAATTCTAAATTTTCACTTGAAAGCTTGAATTTTATCATTGGCAACGAATCTTGTCAGTTATTTTCCTTGACGAGGCAGGCTCACTTTATTCATTTTCAAGATGTTTGCCAAATACCCAAGTATCCAAATACCTAATTTATGTAGGTTTTTTTTTTTTTAAAGATTCATTTATTTATTTTGGGCGGGGGTCGGGTTGGGGAGGGAGGGGACCGGGCAGGCCACTTCTATTGGTCTTTCATTTCTCTATTTTCATCTGTCTTTGTTCTTTGGCTCCTGTGGGCCTCCCATTGCGGTGGCGTCTGTCGTTGCTGAGCGCCGGCTCTGGGCGCATGCGCTCCAGAGCTCCGGCTCAGTAATTGGACACATCGGTCCAGCCGCTCCGCGGCACGTGGGATCTTCCCAGGCCAGGGCTCGAACCGGCGCCCCTTGCACTGCAAGGCGGTGTCCTTACCCACTGGACCACCAGGGGAAGCCCTAGGTTTTTTCTTCAAGTGAAATGATGTACCATGGAAAAATAAAGTGGCCAGTTCAAGTCACACCTAAAACAATTGTGTCAGTGGTTTTCCCTGAGATCTCCTTTATAGAAGTGTGATTATGGTTATTGTACTTCCACTGTGTCACAGCATATTTGAAGTGTGTACTTAAGACTAAAGATTCAAGAAAAATGTTACTGCTTTACCAGGACATTGTTCAGTTAAACTTTTTAAAAACAATTATCATTATTTTACTTAAAGTATACTGTGATAAAGAATATCATGATTACTAGGACATTTTGATCCCAAAGCTTAAAATTATACTAAGGGACCAACAGATTTCACCGTTGCTTTTGCCCCATTTCTGCAAAGATTAACACCATGGAAAGGCTAAAAAAAAAAACCCCACATGTTAAGATAAGAATAGTTATGGCCTTGCAACACTCTTTTACAAGATTGGGTTTCAAGACCCCCAGGTATACACAGAATAAACTTTGAGAACCACTGCTCTAAATCATGGATGTATAGAATAATCCATACATTTAAAAAAAATGCTTACTGATATATATATGTATGTGTGTATAATGGGGTTTTTTCCCATGTGTTGCCTTGAAATTGAAAGGCATTTCTAAAAAAGTCTTGGTAGTCCTCACTGTACCCTTGAGAAGTAGGTGACAGTCAGAGTATTTGTCTGAGAGGTGGAGAAATTTTGTCAGGACACCTAAGCCATTTTGCCCGTGGCCAAGTGCCAAGTCAGAGGCCACCCTGAAAGGGCTGGAATCCTGAGACAGAATGAAACCAACAGGAAAGCCAGTATCTACCTGGACTAAGATGGTACTGAGAATGAGTGGAAACCAACTGACACTGCTCATCTGGTACACAGATTTTAAGTCTTTCCTAGCGGCTCAGTGGTAAAGAATTCACCTTCCATGCAGAAGACATAGGAGACGCAGGTTTGACCACTGGGTCCCGAAGATCCCCTGGAGTGGGAAATGGCAACTCGCTCCTGTATTCTTGCCTGGGAAATCCTATGGACAGAGGAGCCTGGTGGGCTACAGTTCATAGAGTTGCCAAAGACTCAGACATGACTTACCAACTAAACAACAGCAACAAGAACAGCAGTCTCAGAAAATACAGCCCATTTGGAATATTGGAAGGAGCAGCCCTGAGAAACTTCTTTATGCCAACCACAGAGATGTGAGGGGTGAGACAGCAGTGAGGAGGAAGGGAAGCTGATTTTATTAGTGTTTGAATGTGTGCTATGCACTGTACAAAGCACTCTGTGTTATATCCCGACAAACCTGTGAAGTCATTATTATCAGACGGATTTTAGAGAGGATGCCGTCGAACTTCAGATGTTAAACAGCTAACCTGAGAGGACATTGCTCCTGTGGGTCAGAGTTGGAATTCGAACTATCTGTCTTCACTGTAGTACCGTTCTTCCCCTTCAGTTTGCAGGAGACTCTTAGACTACACTGTTCACTGGTTAACAGTTACTATATCTGTCTTCTGGCCGTGTTCTGAATATACAGGCAGCCCTCTATATCTGCACGTTCTGCACCTGCAGATACAACCAGCTGTGTATAGAAAATATTCTAAAAAAATTCTGAAATTTTCCAAAAAGCAAAATTTGAATTTGCTGTGTGCTGGCAATTATTGACATAGCATTTACACTGTATTTACAACTATTTACATAGCATTTACTGGAATTCCCAAGTGGTGCTAGTGCTAAAGAACTCACCTGCCAAAGCAGGAGATGTAGAAGAAGAAGGTTCGATCCCTGGGTCAGGAAGATCTCCTGGAGGAGGGATTGCGGAGGAGGGCATGGTAACCCTCTTTAGTATTCTTTCTGGAGAATACTATGGACAGAATAGCCTGGCAGGCTACAGACCATGGGGTTGCAAAGAGTTAGACACAATTGAAGTGACTTAACACCCATACACACACACATGCACATAGCATTTACACTGTAGTAGGTATTATATGCTGAAGAATTAATGCTTTTGAACTGTGGTGCTGGAGAACTCTTGAGAGTCCTTTTGAACAGCAAAGAGATCAGCCAGTCAATTCTTAAGGAAGTCAATCATAAATATTCATCGGAAAGACAGATGGTAAAGTTGAAGCTCCAATATTTTCGCTACCTGATTCGAAGAGCTGACTCATTGGAAAAGACTCCGAGGTTGGGAAAGATTGAGGGGCAAAGGAGAAGGGGGCAACAGAACGAGATGCTTAGATGGCATCATTAACTCAATGGACATGAGTTTGAGCAAGCTCCGGGGGATAGTGAAAGTAGGAAGCCTGGTGTGCTGCAGTCCATGGGGTAACAAAGAGTTGGACATGACCGAGCAACTGAACAACAAAAGTGTTATAAGCGCATGCATGCTCAGTCGTGTTCAACTGTAACACCATGGATTGTAGTCCACCAGGCTCCTCTGTCCATGGGATTTCCCAGACAAGAATACTAGAGTCGGTTGTGATTTCCTCCTCCAGGGCATCTTCCCTACCGAGCGATGAAACCCTTGTCTCTTGTATCTCCTTCATTGGCAGGCAGACTATTTTACCACTGTCATCCGATGGCAAAAGGTACTGGTTAACAATTACTATATCTGTCTTCTGGCTGTGTTCTGAATAAACAGGCAGCCCTCTATATCTGCACGTTCTGCACCTGCAGATACAACCAGCTGTGTATAGAAAATATTCTAAAAAAATTCTGAAATTTTCCAAAAAGCAAAATTTGAATTTGCTGTGTGCTGGCAATTATTGACATAGCATTTACACTGTATTTACAACTATTTACATAGCATTTACTGGAATTCCCAAGTGGTGCTAGTGCTAAAGAACTCACCTGCCAAAGCAGGAGATGTAGAAGAAGAAGGTTCGATCCCTGGGTCAGGAAGATCTCCTGGAGGAGGGATTGCGGAGGAGGGCATGGTAACCCTCTTTAGTATTCTTTCTGGAGAATACTATGGACAGAATAGCCTGGCAGGCTACAGACCATGGGGTTGCAAAGAGTTAGACACAATTGAAGTGACTTAACACCCATACACACACACATGCACATAGCATTTACACTGTAGTAGGTATTATATGCTGAAGAATTAATGCTTTTGAACTGTGGTGCTGGAGAACTCTTGAGAGTCCTTTTGAACAGCAAAGAGATCAGCCAGTCAATTCTTAAGGAAGTCAATCATAAATATTCATCGGAAAGACAGATGGTAAAGTTGAAGCTCCAATATTTTCGCTACCTGATTCGAAGAGCTGACTCATTGGAAAAGACTCCGAGGTTGGGAAAGATTGAGGGGCAAAGGAGAAGGGGGCAACAGAACGAGATGCTTAGATGGCATCATTAACTCAATGGACATGAGTTTGAGCAAGCTCCGGGAGATAGTGAAAGTAGGGAAGCCTGGTGTGCTGCAGTCCATGGGGTAACAAAGAGTTGGACATGACCGAGCAACTGAACAACAAAAGTGTTATAAGCGCATGCATGCTCAGTCGTGTTCAACTGTAACACCATGGATTGTAGTCCACCAGGCTCCTCTGTCCATGGGATTTCCCAGACAAGAATACTAGAGTCGGTTGTGATTTCCTCCTCCAGGGCATCTTCCCTACCGAGCGATGAAACCCTTGTCTCTTGTATCTCCTTCATTGGCAGGCAGATTATTTTACCACTGTGCCATCCCAGATGGTCAAAAGGTATTAAAAGTAGATAATTATTCATCAAGCTTTAGGTATAATTACTCATCTCTGTATGGGAAGATGTTTGTGGGTTATATGCAGACTACATTTTATATAAGGGATTTGAATAACCTTAGATTTTGATATCCATGTGGGGGACCTGGAATCAATCCCCCTCAGATACCAAGGGATGACTGTACCTATATACATTTCAGGCTTAATTTTTACTTTTGTGAGAAAAACAAGCACAATTTTGTATTCATTCATCCACTAGGTGGGGTAAGAGTGTTAACTTGTTATGTAGATAATGATTGATAAGTAGGGCTTAAATCATATGATTGTAGAATGATTTATAATTATATCTATCCTGAAGGATATTTTATGTGGGAAATTCTGAACAATTATCTGATTATTGTTCCTGGTAAGAAAC
The DNA here is from genome assembly GCA_022376925.1 of Tragulus kanchil. Classification (NCBI taxonomy): domain Eukaryota; kingdom Metazoa; phylum Chordata; class Mammalia; order Artiodactyla; family Tragulidae; genus Tragulus; species Tragulus kanchil. The sequence goes on along the minus strand of JAIOJX010000025.1, from coordinate 156,040,354 downwards.
ATGTCATGTGTGCGCTTAGTTGCTGAGTCGTGTCCGACTCTACAACCTCATGGTCTGTAGCCTTCTAGGCTCCTCTGTCAGTGGGATTTTTCCAGACAAGAATACTGGAGTGGGCTGCCATTTCCTTCTCCATGGGATCTTCCAGAGCCAGGGGCTGAGCCTGGTTCTCCTGCGTTGTAGGTGAATTCTTTATCGGCTGAGCCATCATGAAAGCCCAAGAAAGATGCTATGTTATTTTCTTTCTTTCTTTTTTTTTTTTATTTTTAGTTACTTTTTTTTTTTTAACAATTATTTATTTATTTATTTTGGCGGGGGTGGGGAGGGAGAGGGTGGGCGGGCCACTTCCACTGGTCTTTCATTTGCCTAGTTTCATCCATCTTTGTTCTTTGGCCCGTGTGGACCTCCCATCGCCGTGGCATCTGTTGTCTCAGAGCACTGGCTCTGGGCGCATGCGCTCCAGAGCTCCGGCTCGGCAATTGGACACATCGGTCCAGCTGCTCTGCGGCACGTGGGATCTTCCCAGGCCAGGGATCGAACCGGCGCCCCTTGCACTGCAAGGCGGTGTCCTTACCCACTGGACCACCAGGGAAGCCCAGCTATGTTATTTTCTTATTGAATAGGAGACCACTCCTCCCTTGCCCTCCAAGTGGGAAAAATAAATGAGGTATAGTTTAATTTACAAGTGTGACTGGCAGTTGAAGGGAGGGATCAAGTGAGGACATCAGTTGGCAAAATTAGCAGTAATCCAAGTCAGGAGGATTCAAATTCTGGTTTCAAGTTTGTTAGTTTGTTACATGAATACATGCAAATATTAACAATATTAGTTTCACTTTCTTATGATCTGTTTAATGCACTGGTGCCTGAAAGAAGTGATGTGACTTTACTAAGTCATTATTTAAGCCTTAAAGGAAGATATTAGATGTCTTTTTGCATTTGGATAATGCTTTTATTAATAAGTATTTCTTATTCCATATCAGTCATTTATATATGGCTATATAAAAATATGTGGTATATCCAGCTTCTCACTTATATAATTGCCATGTGGGTAATTTATAGTAAAATTATGAAGTGCTTTTTTTTAAAAAAATGAAAACTGTGAAATAATTACATAATATTTGATATTAAAGTATTTGTATTTGAAAATAAATTTTGGCTGTTGTTCGGATGTATTGTTCCTTAAGACTCCTACAATCTTTGGATGATGATTACTGTGAGAAAAATTAGAATTTTCATGAGCATCATAAATATGTGAACTGTGAAGCTTTGCCAATCAGATTCTAATCTGTGTACTGTGTGTACTTTTTTATTGAGTTGTTATTCAGTCACTAAGTCGTGTCAGACTCTTTGCAACCCCATGAACTGCCTCCCTGTCCTTAACTAGCTCCCTGAATTTGCTCAAACTCATATCCATGAAGTCAGTGATACCACCCAATCTTCTTTTTTAAAATTTTTATTATTTATTTATTTTTTTGAGGGGAGGCGGGTTGCGGAGGGAGGGGTGCGGGTTGGGGAGGGAGGTGGGCGGGCGGGCCACTTCTATTGGTCTTTCATTTACCTGTTTTCATACATCTTTGTTCTTTGGCCAGTGTGAGGCTCCCATCGCGGTGGCCTCTGTTGTCGCAGAGCACCGGCTCTGGGCGCATGCGCTCCAGAGCTCCGGCTCGGTAATTGGGCACATCAGTCCAGCCGCTCCGCGGCACGTGGGATCTTCCCAGGCCAGGGATCGAACTGGCGCCCCTTGCACTGCAAGGCAGTGTCTTTACCCACTGGGCCACCAAGGAAGCCCTCACCCAACTTTCTCATCCTCTTTCTCCCCTTCTTCCTGGTCCTCAATCTTTCCCGCCTCTGGACTTTGTCCAGTGAGCCCTCTCTTTGCATCAGATGGCTAAGGTATTGAAGTTCCAGCTTCAGTGTCAGTCCTTCTGATGAATATTTGGGTTGATTTCCTTTAGGACTGACTGGTTTGATCTCCGCATTCGAGGGACTCTCAAGAGTCTTCTCCAGCATCCCAGTTCAAAAGCATCAATTCTACATGCAAATATTAACAATATTAGTTTCACTTTCTTATGATCTGTTTAATGCACTGGTGCCTGAAAGAAGTGATGTGACTTTACTAAGTCATTATTTAAGCCTTAAAGGAAGATATTAGATGTCTTTTTGCATTTGGATAATGCTTTTATTAATAAGTATTTCTTATTCCATATCAGTCATTTATATATGGCTATATAAAAATATGTGGTATATCCAGCTTCTCACTTATATAATTGCCATGTGGGTAATTTATAGTAAAATTATGAAGTGCTTTTTTTTAAAAAAATGAAAACTGTGAAATAATTACATAATATTTGATATTAAAGTATTTGTATTTGAAAATAAATTTTGGCTGTTGTTCGGATGTATTGTTCCTTAAGACTCCTACAATCTTTGGATGATGATTACTGTGAGAAAAATTAGAATTTTCATGAGCATCATAAATATGTGAACTGTGAAGCTTTGCCAATCAGATTCTAATCTGTGTACTGTGTGTACTTTTTTATTGAGTTGTTATTCAGTCACTAAGTCGTGTCAGACTCTTTGCAACCCCATGAACTGCCTCCCTGTCCTTAACTAGCTCCTGAATTTGCTCAAACTCATATCCATGAAGTCAGTGATACCACCCAATCTTCTTTTTTAAAATTTTTATTATTTATTTATTTTTTTGAGGGGAGGCGGGTTGCGGAGGGAGGGGTTCGGGTTGGGGAGGGAGGTGGGCGGGCGGGCCACTTCTATTGGTCTTTCATTTACCTGTTTTCATACATCTTTGTTCTTTGGCCAGTGTGGGCCTCCCATCGCGGTGGCCTCTGTTGTTGCAGAGCACCGGTTCTGGGCGCATGCGCCCCAGAGCTCCGGCTCGGTAATTGGGCACATCAGTCCAGCCGCTCCGCGGCACGTGGGATCTTCCCAGGTCAGGGATCAAACTGGCGCCCCTTGCACTGCAAGGCAGTGTCTTTACCCACTGGGCCACCAAGGAAGCCCTCACCCAACTTTCTCATCCTCTTTCTCCCCCTTCTTCCCTGGTCCTCAATCTTTCCCGCCTCTGGACTTTGTCCAGTGAGCCCTCTCTTTGCATCAGATGGCTAAGGTATTGAAGTTCCAGCTTCAGTGTCAGTCCTTCTGATGAATATTTGGGGTTGATTTCCTTTAGGACTGACTGGTTTGATCTCCTCGCATTCCGAGGGACTCTCAAGAGTCTTCTCCAGCATCCCAGTTCAAAAGCATCAATTCTTTGGCGCTCAGCCTTCTTTATGGTCCAGCTGTCACATCTCTACCTGACTACTGGAAAAACCATAGGTTTGGCTATGCAGAACTTTGTCAGGAAAGTGATGTCTCTGCTTTTTAACATGCTGTCCAGGTTTGCCATAGCTTTTCTTCCAGGGAGCAAGTGTCTTTCAATTTCATGGCTGCAGGCTCTGTATACAGTGATTTTGGAGCCCAAAAAATCTGCTACTGTTTCCATTGTTTGCCCCTCTATTTCCTATGAAGTGATGGCATCAGAAGCCATGATCTTAGTTTTTTGAATGCTGAGTTTTAGGCCAACTTTTTCATTCTCCTCATTTGCTTTCAAGAGGCTTTTTAGTTCCTCTTTGCTTTCTGCTACTAGAGTTTGTAAATTAGATGGTATAAAATAGTTTATCACTCAATGTTTTTAGATAAAATGAATACTTTTCCTGAGGTCTACATATAGAGATTTTTTCCAAACCCTGAAAATCTCTGAAGGATTAATGAAATACTGTATGTTTATATGATTCTGATTTTGAAAAGTTATGACTGTTGGAGCATAATGGGCCAGGGATCATAATATTACTTGTTTTGGTACTATAGGACATGTAGAATGTTGGCCTAGCTACAACTGCTTGAACATTGGAATATAATTGGACTGCAGCGTTACTGTGGGGTCGTAGTTTCTGAGAATAAAAAGATGAGTCAGTAGTTCATTCTTCAATGATGATGGTCCAACAGGCTCCCTACAAGTGAGCAGTTATAATGAGATGTGGTGAGGGCAAACTTAAAGTGACGCAAACATGCTACTATGATATCCCCTGAGGGACACCAACTTCATCTGGGACGCATGCCATGAGGATGCTTCAGAGAAGGCTTGAACTTACAGGACAGGTAGGTGTAGAATTTAGAGAGTTGGGAAGGGAAACTTTTGAGCGGAAGAAATAACATGGGACAAATCTAGTGGAAGAGGATATTAGTGTTAGTTGCTTAATCATGTCTGATTCTTTGCAAACCATGGACTATAGCCCACCAGACTCCTCTGTCGTTGGCATTCTCCAGTTGGAAATACTGGAATAGGTAACCATTCCCTTCGCCAGGAAGTCTTCCCAACCCAGAGATCAAACCCACGTCTCCTGCATGACAGGCAGGTTCTTCCCCATGTGAGCCCCCAGACGGTAGTAGGACTCTTCTCAACTGGGAGGATATAAAGAAGGGATAACACAGGAGAGGAAGTTGGATCTGCAATGGGGCTGACACCAATGTATCCTGAGTGCATGTGAATATGTTTGGAATTTACTCTAGTGATAGGAAACCATTCACTGCTTTTGTGTAAGGAGTGATATGATCTTGTACTTTAGAAAAATCACTAACATAGCCTTTGGGAGAAGTCAGAGATAGATTCAGTGTGAAGTAAAGTTGCCTGAGATAAGGCTGCCATGGTAACACTCGAGATGGCCATCACCAGCATCCAGGGGTAACCAGACATAGGATTAACAGGAGGGCGTGGCATGGAGGGGTTTGTAGGAGTTTGAATCTGCTCAACCAGCACTTGGAAGTTGGCCCTGAAGGAGGGTGATGGTGTGGAAAAGAGAGGAGCAAGCTTTTGTGAGAGGCCTTGAGCTGGGGATAAAGACAGAAAGAAAATTAAAGCACAGCACTGACATTACATTTGAATACTTTTAATGTGTGGGGATACAGTACTATTTGTAATGTATTTAATTCTCTCAGTATCCCCTGGAGGTATTACTGCCTGTAATTAACAGATAATGGAGATTCAGAGAGGTCACATAGGCAACCTCAGATCACAAAACTGGAAGTGCTGCAATCTGGAATTGAATCTAGGTCTATTTGACCCTAAAGTCCAACCTTTTCCCACTTGATCACTTTGAGCATCATCACAGACAGCTATCATTGAAATGATGGGTGTACAGAAAATGTTCTGGAAGAATGTATAGATAGAGAAGAGACTATGGCAAGGTGGTTTCCTATGCTCTAACAGGGCTTCCCTGTATCTGTCCTTGTTTCTTTGCTATCTTTTATCTTCCCAACAGACAGACCCCCAGTCATTTCAAAATGTAGATCAGGTTGTCATCCCTCTGCTCAGAACTATCCAGTGGTCTACCTTGTCAATCAAAATATAATTCAAATTGCCACTGTTCACAAGGCAACCTTAACTCTGCCACAGCCTTCCTCTGTTTCTTCTACATCCTCCCTCAGGCCACACTGCCGGCCACAGCCAAGTGTGCTCTCTTTCTGGATCTTTCCATTGACTGCCTGCCTGAAGCACTTCCCCAGGAGCTCTCTGTCACTCTATCAGATAGGCGTTTCCCCAGCCGAACCTGTCTGGAACAGCACCTTCCATGATCATATGCCACTTTTTCACTGTCTTTTTCTGCATCAAGGTTTTCATCACTAGATGTATGAATCGTGTTAATTTGCTTTGTGTGGATTGCCCCTAGAATCTCCGCTCATGCTCAAACTTCATGAAAGTAGAGGGTTTGCCTTTTTTTTTTTCACTCGTGTATCCCCAAGATCTAGAATCTAGTAAATGTCCAACAAAGATTTGGATGAATGGATGTACCCAAATGGACTTTTAAAAGTGAATCAGGTCATCCCTCCCCCAGAGCCTGTTTAACCTTCCCGCCCCGTAGTCTCCAATTACTGTCAGAATAAAACCCAAATTCCTTCCCATGTTTACCAAGACCTCCAACAGCCCAGACCTTTGCTGACCCAGACCCCTGGTCTTGCCTTTCCTCCCTGGTTGATGACAGTGCAGCCACACTGGCCTTCTTGCTCTTCCTAAAAGTTGCTGAGCTCATTTCTTCCTCTCGCTACTCCCCCCGCCAGCGGCTCCTTCTACCTGACTGGTTCCTTCACACCCTTTAGATCTTTGCTCAAGTATTACTTCTGCAAAATAGCCATTTTACATGATCCTCTCTTAAAAGAGTCCTCCCGATGCTAGTGCCGCCACCCCAACTCTTCCCAGGATCTGCTGTGATCATCATGATTATCGCTGACTAAGCAATAGTGTTCATTTATTTATCATTAATATTCTGTCTCTCAAACTGGCTCAATGGGGCAAGGTGGTTTCCTATGCTCTAACAGGGCTTCCCTGTATCTGTCCTTGTTTCTTTGCTATCTTTTATCTTCCCAACAGACAGACCCCCAGTCATTTCAAAATGTAGATCAGGTTGTCATCCCTCTGCTCAGAACTATCCAGTGGTCTACCTTGTCAATCAAAATATAATTCAAATTGCCACTGTTCACAAGGCAACCTTAACTCTGCCACAGCCTTCCTCTGTTTCTTCTACATCCTCCCTCAGGCCACACTGCCGGCCACAGCCAAGTGTGCTCTCTTTCTGGATCTTTCCATTGACTGCCTGCCTGAAGCACTTCCCCAGGAGCTCTCTGTCACTCTATCAGATAGGCGTTTCCCCAGCCGAACCTGTCTGGAACAGCACCTTCCATGATCATATGCCACTTTTTCACTGTCTTTTTCTGCATCAAGGTTTTCATCACTAGATGTATGAATCGTGTTAATTTGCTTTGTGTGGATTGCCCCTAGAATCTCCGCTCATGCTCAAACTTCATGAAAGTAGAGGGTTTACCTTTTTTGTTTTCACTCGTGTATCCCCAAGATCTAGAATCTAGTAAATGTCCAACAAAGATTTGGATGAATGGATGTACCCAAATGGACTTTTAAAAGTGAATCAGGTCATCCCTCCCCCAGAGCCTGTTTAACCTTCCCGCCCCGTAGTCTCCAATTACTGTCAGAATAAAACCCAAATTCCTTCCCATGTTTACCAAGACCTCCAACAGCCCAGACCTTTGCTGACCCAGACCCCTGGTCTTGCCTTTCCTCCCTGGTTGATGACAGTGCAGCCACACTGGCCTTCTTGCTCTTCCTAAAAGTTGCTGAGCTCATTTCTTCCTCTCGCTACTCCCCCCGCCAGCGGCTCCTTCTACCTGACTGGTTCCTTCACACCCTTTAGATCTTTGCTCAAGTATTACTTCTGCAAAATAGCCATTTTACATGATCCTCTCTTAAAAGAGTCCTCCCGATGCTAGTGCCGCCACCCCAACTCTTCCCAGGATCTGCTGTGATCATCATGATTATCGCTGACTAAGCAATAGTGTTCATTTATTTATCATTAATATTCTGTCTCTCAAACTGGCTCTGAATGTTGTCAGGGTGGGTGCATTTTCTGTCTAAGTTGCCATCATATTCCCCACACCTAGAATAGAAAGATTTGATTCTCTTAGAAGCCCAATAGCTTGAGGATAAATGAATGAAATACTTCTGCCACTGCTGTGACAGTGGCTCACTGCTGTGTTGAGTTCTCGAATCCTCTTCTAGTGACACACAGTTTAAATAAATGCCTAAAACTTCTAGGATGAAGGTTACGCAGTTGGAACACTCAGCAATGAGACTCCCTTTCAAACTGGCTCATGAAAATCCGGTACATTACTTTGTAGAGAGTTTTTCTGCAAATTCTTGGGAACCCAAGTCTCTCAGACTGTCAGAGTGGTGTAACTTTATTTTTAGTTGTTGCCAAAGCATTTGACTGGATTAGATTGCCGCTTCCTCAAGGAGACTGAGTACCATATTCTCTACTATTCCCCTGTCCCTTATCCAGAGCAGAGGAAGGTATTCAATGCCTGCTTATCAATGGTAATTTTAAAAATGGACATTTAAAAACATTTGAATTTCCTGTAAAATATTTCCAGTGTTTTTAGGTTTCAGAACTGAGCCTACCCCCCAAACACCCACCATCTCTAGGAAGGTTAACTTTTAAGAAATGTTGGTTACTGACAGACTGTGGAAGAGGAATGAAAGAGTACTAATCTTATACTAAATTTAAATTCTGTCCACCAGGCTGGAGAAACAGAGGGGACCTATCATCATTTATTCACTGACTGTAAACTCCCTGTTTGGATGAGGTTGGGCTGGAGGCAGGGAAAGGTTCTGTGGGCCAGCATCCCTCTTTACTCTTATTTTCTTTCTGATAAAACAGCCAGTGTTCCATGTGGCTCCAAAAGTTTTGGTTAGGGGATTAAAAAAGTGAGCAGCAGGTAGCTGTGACGCAGGTTTTGCAGTCGCTGGGCTGCACACACCTTAAGCCAACATAGCCAGTGAAAGGTGGCAGTGTTTGAACTGAATCTGTTGCTTTTTCGAAGAAGCAGTACCTTTTCAATAAAAGCACGTTTATACCAACTCCTTAAGAAGTTTAGACTGGAGGATTGTCTCCAAAAATTTGCCCCCCTTCTGCCAAGCCCCATTTGTTTGTCTTGGCAGCCGGGCTGTGTCTGCTTGGCTGGTGCTAATGCTGGGATGTTAAATTGATGAAACACAGAGCTCTTGATCCTTTTCAGTGAGGCTTCTATTTGGTTAATGGCAGGGTAGAGTTCTTTGCTGCTAGCCACCTGTAACTGGCCAAGTTGGAAAAAAAAATAGATGCTGAGATGTGGAAGAGGAAATTTTTCTTTTTTTTTTAAAAAAAACAAAAACCGAACACTTCATTTGTTCTTGTTTGTTTTACTATCCAAAATAGATTTTCAAACACTGAAGAAGAACGAAATCATCTAAATCCCACCACTATTTTTGGACAGAGGCTATGGAGAAGGGATGCTCTTGTAGTTAGAGATTTGAGAACCTGGGACAAGAAAATTCATTAGAATAATTAGCCCTGCTCTTCCTGATGGCTTTTGTCTTCCTCTTTCTTTGTTTTAGAGAGGATGTTTTTCATCAGATGATCACAATATATAATGCTACTTGGTATAAACATTCACGCATAGATAACCTGAGAAGAATATGAAAGGCTTTGGCTTTTTGAGAATCTGGGCCCTTCTTCAGAGATGCAGACCCTCCATACTTGCGTCATATGCACTCCTGTTTGTTTGGTGTGCCTGGGGTTCAGCTGCCCTCAGGCTTAATGACTATTCATTGTTCCAAAAGCTGTGGGCTATGACTAGACTGTTTAGAACCAATAGCACAGAAAGGAAGCAAAAATAAATCATCTCTGTGGTTTCTGTTTCTCAAGAGGGATTCGTAATATTGCTTAAGTTGTTACAGGTGTTGATCGTCTCCCACGGGTGGTGACCTTATCAGTCCCTCAGTCTACTCAGGATTTTGCTTAAACTTTCCACCACTGAGGAGAGTCAAAACAGCAGCCACCCAGCTAATGTCCCTCTTTAATGACTTTCTTACTTTATTTTTTCAGAACTTATCATGATCTGGAATTATATATGTATTTTTATATGTCCTCAATGGTGATGCAAATTCCCTAAGGAAGGATTATTTTTTTCACTCACTTCTTAACTCTCAGTGCTCAGAAGGGAATACAGGATCTGTTAAGTGCATGATAAATGTGTGTCAAATGACTGTATACATAAGAAAAGAAAAGCAACAATAAAAGATGAAGTACAGAAAGGAAATAAGGACTTTGTCACAGATAATATCATTCAGTATGACACTAGTTCAACCAGGCCAGGCCAGGCCATCAGTCTTGCCCATGTGAAATGTTTATTAGTACAATTAATAAAACTTGGAGTAAAGGCTGTGTTGTATGTAGCAAACATAACACTTAGCCCAAGTAAATGAAATTACTCAGTCAGCCAAAGATCAAGGAATATGAAAACATTTCACTGCATGGTTGAACTGAAGGATTGCGCAGAGAAATTAGATTTGTTTGAATAAAGGTGTTAAGAGAGTATGGGTTTGGAACTTTTACCATTGGTCATAAGCGTACATTTAAAATTCACTTGCCTACAAGACCTCTCTTTTTAAAGGGGGTGTGTTTGTCAATTTCAGAGTCTCTATGTGTTGCGTATAGCCATTCTCTATGGTAGCACTGATGGTGCTGCTACAGCACATGTGGCCACAAACAGATGGAATTGATGAGAGAAAATCTCGTGTCCACTAAAGAAAAATGTTTAAAGGGGACATGTGATGAATAGCAGATGGTGTGAGAAGTAGCCTGTCAAATTAATACTGGTGATAATGAATTAATGAGCATCCTATAATTAACTTCTACTTTAGGTCCAGTTTTTATATGATTCAAATCATTGCATTTCATATTTTCTATTTCATATCTTTATGTATTAACATTTACCATGAAGATTTATTTGTTTGGTTTTACTGTCTTCCGAAAGGTTGTATTGTATTTCATCAACTTGTTATGTTAGAGCGAGACTAAACTGTTATCGTCTCCCACGGGTGGTGACCTTACTGTCTACTCAGGATTTTGCTTAAACTTTCCACCACTGAGGAGAGTCAAAACAGCAGCCACCCAGCTAATGTCCCTCTTTAATGACTTTCTTACTTTATTTTTTCAGAACTTATCATGATCTGGAATTATATATGTATTTTTATATGTCCTCAATGGTGATGCAAATTCCCTAAGGAAGGATTATTTTTTTCACTCACTTCTTAACTCTCAGTGCTCAGAAGGGAATACAGGATCTGTTAAGTGCATGATAAATGTGTGTCAAATGACTGTATACATAAGAAAAGAAAAGCAACAATAAAAGATGAAGTACAGAAAGGAAATAAGGACTTTGTCACAGATAATATCATTCAGTATGACACTAGTTCAACCAGGCCAGGCCAGGCCATCAGTCTTGCCCATGTGAAATGTTTATTAGTACAATTAATAAAACTTGGAGTAAAGGCTGTGTTGTATGTAGCAAACATAACACTTAGCCCAAGTAAATGAAATTACTCAGTCAGCCAAAGATCAAGGAATATGAAAACATTTCACTGCATGGTTGAACTGAAGGATTGCGCAGAGAAATTAGATTTGTTTGAATAAAGGTGTTAAGAGAGTATGGGTTTGGAACTTTTACCATTGGTCATAAGCGTACATTTAAAATTCACTTGCCTACAAGACCTCTCTTTTTAAAGGGGGTGTGTTTGTCAATTTCAGAGTCTCTATGTGTTGCGTATAGCCATTCTCTATGGTAGCACTGATGGTGCTGCTACAGCACATGTGGCCACAAACAGATGGAATTGATGAGAGAAAATCTCTCGTGTCCACTAAAGAAAAATGTTTAAAGGGGACATGTGATGAATAGCAGATGGTGTGAGAAGTAGCCTGTCAAATTAATACTGGTGATAATGAATTAATGAGCATCCTATAATTAACTTCTACTTTAGGTCCAGTTTTTATATGATTCAAATCATTGCATTTCATATTTTCTATTTCATATCTTTATGTATTAACATTTACCATGAAGATTTATTTGTTTGGTTTTACTGTCTTCCGAAAGGTTGTATTGTATTTCATCAACTTGTTATGTTAGAGCGAGACTATATTGAGAGCAAGGCTCTTGTATTATTTAGCTATGTGGCTGGCAAGTAGAACACACTCACTGTGCGATTATTGATTTTAATTGAATATTCAAAATGTATTTAGCCTTTGCTTTATGACAGGACAATAGTTTATTTCTGGTTATCTTTTTCACAGGTAATGATTCAGTGACTGTCTGAATGCATATGGCTCTATGATTCTTCTGACTCATGGTCTTATAATGAATTCCCACAGGAAAATTTCTCAAGCTTTTTTATGTCTCTTGGTTATGAATGGATGATATCGATTTTTATGATACTTTCCAAGTTTGAATATTCCTTTCCAAGAGTATTTTTTAACTTGATCTGGCATTAATAGTGGCAATTTCTTCTTTCTGACACATTATACTAAAAGTATTCTTCAGATTTAGATACAGGTAACAATTTATTTTAATCTTTTAAATTCTAAGTCTGTTTTTTGAATGGATGTAGTGCATCTGTGGCTTTTATTAGTATATTATTTTGTTATCAGACTGATACTGCCTACTGCACTAAGAAGGCAGATTATTATTTTGCTATGAATTACTCATCTCACCAATTTTTCCAGAAATTGGTAGCTCTTTGAGCTGAATACTGACTAATTATTGTTGCTAACGTAGTTTTTAAAAAATCTTTCTTCGTAAGAGGTCTCTAGTTGGCATCCAGAAGATCTTTCTTCTTCTCTCTGTCAGTTTTTTGAAATTCTGGTGGATTTTGAAGTTGTTTCCAATTGTTAACACACATTCATATGCTATGTGGTACATAATTATCATTCCTTCCACATCTCTGTTACTCTATAGAGGAATAAGATAAACTAGAAAATCCATCTTGAGCAGCTCTAGTACACAAGAATAGAAATCTCTGACCATGTAAGATAACCATATATTGATTAAAAATTAACTAATGGTCAATAAAAAAACAAGTCAAAAAAGAAAATACTCTTGATACTTAACTTTTTTGGGTTCTGTTTAAAAATTTGGAATATTGAATCTTCCCCTGATAGTATAATTTTATGATATAGTGTTATTACTGATATTAGGATGATAACTGTTAGTAATAACTGTTAGTAATGAGATTTTTCTGTGTGTAGGGCACTGAATTTCTTGTGCATTTTCTTATTTAATCCTGTAAGTACCTGCTTGTCATAAATGATGAAACAGAGTCTTGGGGAAGTTAAATAAAATGTTTCCTAGAAGTAGACTAGGTGCTCAGACCTGAGTCTGTCCAGCTTTGAGACTCCATGTCCTTCATCATGATGTTCTGCTATAGAGATTGGCTTTGATAAGTTGCATTTGTCCCTAAGTATTTCTTTTCAAAAGCATTTCTGATTGTATGGATTTGTATGACCACCTCAGAGTAGACATATTAAGCAGATAGATTTTAAACTTTTATCTAAAACTGTGTATCTTCTAGCTCTCTCTAGGCTTTGCCTCTGGTTTCAATCCATTCTCTAGTCCCAGACTTCCTCCTTAAATAGAGTCCTCATCTTTGATCAAACACCACACTTAATCAATTTAGAATTGATATTGGTCTTGAGCATTTGCAATACATTCATTCTCTAATAGTAGTTTTTATATTTAATGACTCACAGTGTGTAAAGCACCTCTGAAAAGTTGAAAGGACTTTTTATATATGAAGTCATAAATCACTAGCATTTTTTCATTACTGTTTCATATGTTGAGGCAGTTTTTCACAGTTGATGCCCTATGGGCAGTAAACAAACCAGATTTGATAGCATAGCATCATTTGTGGTCACTGGTTTCCAACAGAGTATTTAAATGTTCATTCCAGGTCCTTGTTACTGGTACTGAGAATAGGGTAGCATGTATAAACCAAAACTCTTTCTGGTATCTGAAGTTAGCCATTAAGTATCTCTTTGTAATCACAGTAATCATTTACTTTAGAAGTTCTTAACCTGATGACTATGGAGAGAGATTCAGGTATCTTTGAAAAGTCTGGAGTGTGGGAAAAAAAATGTCATAGGATTTAAAAAGAGTTCATGGTTTTCATCATTCATTCAGTTATTTGTTGAATCATCATCCACTCACATTCCACAAAATAAAACTAAGTCCAGGGAAAGTTTTAAAACATTCATATTCTCAAAATCCCCTCTGCATTTATTTAACCACTTACACCTCAATATCAGACCTTTTAGGGTTCCCTGTGGCTGAGATGGTAAAGAATCTGCCACCAATGCAGAAGACCCAGGTTTGATCCCTTGGTTTGGAAGATCCCCTGGAGAAGGGAATAGCAATCCACTCCTGTATTCTTGCCTGGAGAGTCTCATAAACAGAGGGGCCTGCCAGGCCGCAGTTCATGGGGTCACAAAGAGTCAAACGTGACTGGGTGCCTGGCACACACACATCAGACCTTTTAAGATACCCGTTTGACCATATTTTCTGTTCCTGTTCTTTTGTTGATTACCTATGCTTAACCCTAAGCATTTTTGGACTGCTGCTGTTTTTGTTTTTAAGGCAAGAGTGCATGGACATTTGCTGTATCTTTGTTTTTAATTAGCAGCACGATCAGTTTGTCTCTAGTTGCACAAGTGACTGTATTTCAGAGAACTGGAGAGAGAGAGAAAAGAGAAGGGGAGAGGGAGCCGTGGGATGGGGGTGGTGAGAAAGAGTCTAATTTACTATAATTTGGAGAATGTAGGATTCTGGGATGATTGGCTGAGGTGAACATGGATATTTGAAACCTGTTATTTCAGCAGTGTACACTGTAATAACCTTAAACACAGACCTAGGATTCCCCCTTCTTCAGTAAGAAAATGAATTTATCTAATAGCAAATGAAATAACAGACAAAGAATTAATCTCCAAAATCTATAAGCAACTCAGACATCTCAGCACTGGAAAAGTGAACACCCCAATCAAAAAATGGGAAAGAGGCCTAAAGAGACATCTCTCCAGAGAGGACACACGGATGGCCAAAAAGCACATGAAATGATGCTCTACCTCGCTTATTATTAGAGAAATGCAAATCAAAACTACAATGAGATATCACCTCACACCTGTCAGAATGGCCATCATCAAAAAATCGACAGACAATAAATGCTGGAGAGGGTGTGGAGAAAAGGGAACACTCCTGCATTGCTGGTGGGAGTGTAAATTGATACAACCGCTATGGAAGACAGTATGGAGATTCCACAAAATAAAACTAAGTCCAGGGAAAGTTTTAAAACATTCATATTCTCAAAATCCCCTCTGCATTTATTTAACCACTTACACCTCAATATCAGACCTTTTAGGGTTCCCTGTGGCTGAGATGGTAAAGAATCTGCCACCAATGCAGAAGACCCAGGTTTGATCCCTTGGTTTGGAAGATCCCCTGGAGAAGGGAATAGCAATCCACTCCTGTATTCTTGCCTGGAGAGTCTCATAAACAGAGGGGCCTGCCAGGCCGCAGTTCATGGGGTCACAAAGAGTCAAACGTGACTGGGTGCCTGGCACACACACATCAGACCTTTTAAGATACCCGTTTGACCATATTTTCTGTTCCTGTTCTTTTGTTGATTACCTATGCTTAACCCTAAGCATTTTTGGACTGCTGCTGTTTTTGTTTTTAAGGCAAGAGTGCATGGACATTTGCTGTATCTTTGTTTTTAATTAGCAGCACGATCAGTTTGTCTCTAGTTGCACAAGTGACTGTATTTCAGAGAACTGGAGAGAGAGAGAAAAGAGAAGGGGAGAGGGAGCCGTGGGATGGGGGTGGTGAGAAAGAGTCTAATTTACTATAATTTGGAGAATGTAGGATTCTGGGATGATTGGCTGAGGTGAACATGGATATTTGAAACCTGTTATTTCAGCAGTGTACACTGTAATAACCTTAAACACAGACCTAGGATTCCCCCTTCTTCAGTAAGAAAATGAATTTATCTAATAGCAAATGAAATAACAGACAAAGAATTAATCTCCAAAATCTATAAGCAACTCAGACATCTCAGCACTGGAAAAGTGAACACCCCAATCAAAAAATGGGAAAGAGGCCTAAAGAGACATCTCTCCAGAGAGGACACACGGATGGCCAAAAAGCACATGAAATGATGCTCTACCTCGCTTATTATTAGAGAAATGCAAATCAAAACTACAATGAGATATCACCTCACACCTGTCAGAATGGCCATCATCAAAAAATCGACAGACAATAAATGCTGGAGAGGGTGTGGAGAAAAGGGAACACTCCTGCATTGCTGGTGGGAGTGTAAATTGATACAACCGCTATGGAAGACAGTATGGAGATTCCTTAAAAAACTAAAAATAGAAGCACCCTATAACCCAGCAATCCCACTCTTAGGCTTATACCCTGATGAAATCAAAATTGAAAAAGGCACCTGTACCCCATTGTTCATTGAAGTTCTCTATACAATAGTTAGAACATGGAAGCAACTTGAATGTCTGTCGACAAACGAATAGATAAAAAAGCTCTGGTACATATATACAATGGAGTACTTCTCAGCTTTAAAAAGAAATGTGGAATATTCAGTCCTGAAGAGGTGGCTGGATTTAGAACCTATCATAAAAAGTGCAGTAAGTCAAAAAGAGAAAGACAAGTACAGCATACTAACACATATATATGGAATCTAGTGAGATGGCAATGATAACACATGCAGTGAAGTGATGGAAAACAGACATATGGACATTGTGGGGAATGAACAGTGGGTGGGAGGTACAGAGGGAGTAATGCCAAAACCTATACTAGCATATATGAAAAAGATAGCTATTGTCACTGTGCTGTGGGAATAGGGGATCTGCAGGGGCTCTGTGCGATGGCCTGGAGGGGTGGGATGGGGGGTCCTGGGAGGGAGGGGAAGGAGAGAGGGGGTGAGGGATATACATATGACTAATCAGGGATTATACATATCTACAGACAACAAAACTTTAAAAGTAAAAAAGTAAAATAAAAATAATTATAAAAATATTCCATGAAAAATGGAAGATTAAATACTGTAAGTTTAAAAAAAAAGAAAATGAGTTTATCAGGTTTTTTTCTCCTCATCATCATGAAGACCACTACCTCCATCTCCCATATATTACCAGAATTGAACTCATGCAGGTCTAAAAAAGTGAACACCCCAATCAAAAAATGGGAAAGAGGCCTAAAGAGACATCTCTCCAGAGAGGACACACGGATGGCCAAAAAGCACATGAAATGATGCTCTACCTCGCTTATTATTAGAGAAATGCAAATCAAAACTACAATGAGATATCACCTCACACCTGTCAGAATGGCCATCATCAAAAAATCGACAGACAATAAATGCTGGAGAGGGTGTGGAGAAAAGGGAACACTCCTGCATTGCTGGTGGGAGTGTAAATTGATACAACCGCTATGGAAGACAGTATGGAGATTCCTTAAAAAACTAAAAATAGAAGCACCCTATAACCCAGCAATCCCACTCTTAGGCTTATACCCTGATGAAATCAAAATTGAAAAAGGCACCTGTACCCCATTGTTCATTGAAGTTCTCTATACAATAGTTAGAACATGGAAGCAACTTGAATGTCTGTCGACAAACGAATAGATAAAAAAGCTCTGGTACATATATACAATGGAGTACTTCTCAGCTTTAAAAAGAAATGTGGAATATTCAGTCCTGAAGAGGTGGCTGGATTTAGAACCTATCATAAAAAGTGCAGTAAGTCAAAAAGAAAGACAAGTACAGCATACTAACACATATATATGGAATCTAGTGAGATGGCAATGATAACACATGCAGTGAAGTGATGGAAAACAGACATATGGACATTGTGGGGAATGAACAGTGGGTGGGAGGTACAGAGGGAGTAATGCCAAAACCTATACTAGCATATATGAAAAAGATAGCTATTGTCACTGTGCTGTGGGAATAGGGGATCTGCAGGGGCTCTGTGCGATGGCCTGGAGGGGTGGGATGGGGGGTCCTGGGAGGGAGGGAAGGAGAGAGGGGTGAGGATATACATATGACTAATCAGGGATTATACATATCTACAGACAACAAAACTTTAAAAGTAAAAAAGTAAAATAAAAATAATTATAAAAATATTCCATGAAAAATGGAAGATTAAATACTGTAAGTTTAAAAAAAAAGAAAATGAGTTTATCAGGTTTTTTTCTCCTCATCATCATGAAGACCACTACCTCCATCTCCCATATATTACCAGAATTGAACTCATGCAGTTAAAGATCTGCTCTCTTGGCAATCTGGGACAGATTTCAGTTATTGAAGTGACTACAGACACAGTCAGTGCAAGGACTCTGGGTCATATGTGACTCCTCACTGTTCACTTTGTATCCTCTCTCTCAGAGGTGAACCACTGTCTTTCTTATAATTGTCTAACAGAGATGGTGAGTTTGTTTCATGAACAAAAAAGCAGAGAGAGAGTGAAAGAAAAACATGAAATATGGTATACATTTTAAGGACCGATGCTGGTTTTGGATCAGTTTTTCGTGATTACTTTATGGTAATTAACTGTGGGATCTATTTATCTTGGACCTGCCATTCCCTAGCTGTGTCATGTTTACAACTAAGGGTAAAATGGAATGTGCCTCCCGGTTGGTGATAGAGCAGGCACATAGTTAGCTCATAGTAAGTCCTCAATAAATATTTGTTTATTGGTAACATGGGGACACCTTTTGATGTCTCCCAGTTTTGGTGACTTATCAAGGAACAACTGGATTCTGTTTAAAGCACACACACAAAAAAAAAACACTTCTATTTAAAGTAACACCTCCAACAACCTGCATTAACAAATTCCAGACGTATGTAATATCTAATTTGGAGTACTGTTATTCCTCTCTACCTGCCTAGATTCTGGATCACTGAATATTCCAAATCTATCAAAAATAAAATTGATTTTGTTCCCTTATGTTGCAAGTGAATTGAGTGTCACTACTGTTATTATGATTTAATGATTTTCAGCCTATAAAAGTAAATGATTTGTCTCAAATCTATGCCATGTTCTGCCAATTTTGTGTAAGTAATGCCCATCAACAATGAGCAACCAGAGCCTGATAAAATTCACTCACTCATGTAGGACATTTGGATTATTACAAAAAGCACTTGTCATTTATTGATTTTTGTTGTTCATTATAAATGTAGTACACGTTGATTTCATTTTGCATTTAGAAGTGCTAAAAGAACTTTAGACATAGAAGGAGAAAAATTGCTCACACCCCTACAACTCAAAGATCTCTATTATTTACATCTTGGGTAATCTCCTTCCATGATTTTCTCTACCAGTTGAAGACAGTTATCTTCCAATTCATGACATTTTTAACATATTCACTTGGATTCGTTTTTCAAGAACTTTCTTCTGTCTTCTGATCCTTTGTACTTCCTGCCTGTGTTGGCTTGGAGCGCTGCACAGGAAGCATTCTGTTTAAAAGCAGAACAAATGTTCAGTCCTAAGTTCTGTGCAACTCTTTGTGACCCCATGGACTGCAGCACACCAATCTCTTCTGCCCTTCATTATCTCCAGGAGTTTGCCCAAATTCATGTCCATTGAGTCAGTGATGCTGTCTAACCATCCCATTCTCTGCTGCCCCCTTCTCCTTTTGCCCTTGATCTTTCCCCACATCAGAGTCTTTTGTGAGTTGGCTCTTCACATCAGGTGGCCAAAATATTGGAACTTGAGCTTTAGCATCAGTCCTTCCAATGAATATTCAGAGTTGATTTCCTTTAGGTTTGACTGGTTTGATCTCCTTGGTGTCCAAGGAACTCTCAAGAGTCTTCTCCAGCACCTCAAGTCAAGGGTGTGAATTGTTTGGCACTCAGCCTTCAACTGGATTCTGTTTAAAGCACACACACAAAAAAAAAACACTTCTATTTAAAGTAACACCTCCAACAACCTGCATTAACAAATTCCAGACGTATGTAATATCTAATTTGGAGTACTGTTATTCCTCTCTACCTGCCTAGATTCTGGATCACTGAATATTCCAAATCTATCAAAAATAAAATTGATTTTGTTCCCTTATGTTGCAAGTGAATTGAGTGTCACTACTGTTATTATGATTTAATGATTTTCAGCCTATAAAAGTAAATGATTTGTCTCAAATCTATGCCATGTTCTGCCAATTTTGTGTAAGTAATGCCCATCAACAATGAGCAACCAGAGCCTGATAAAATTCACTCACTCATGTAGGACATTTGGATTATTACAAAAAGCACTTGTCATTTATTGATTTTTGTTGTTCATTATAAATGTAGTACACGTTGATTTCATTTTGCATTTAGAAGTGCTAAAAGAACTTTAGACATAGAAGGAGAAAAATTGCTCACACCCCTACAACTCAAAGATCTCTATTATTTACATCTTGGGTAATCTCCTTCCATGATTTTCTCTACCAGTTGAAGACAGTTATCTTCCAATTCATGACATTTTTAACATATTCACTTGGATTCGTTTTTCAAGAACTTTCTTCTGTCTTCTGATCCTTTGTACTTCCTGCCTGTGTTGGCTTGGAGCGCTGCACAGGAAGCATTCTGTTTAAAAGCAGAACAAATGTTCAGTCCTAAGTTCTGTGCAACTCTTTGTGACCCCATGGACTGCAGCACACCAATCTCTTCTGCCCTTCATTATCTCCAGGAGTTTGCCCAAATTCATGTCCATTGAGTCAGTGATGCTGTCTAACCATCCCATTCTCTGCTGCCCCCTTCTCCTTTTGCCCTTGATCTTTCCCCACATCAGAGTCTTTTGTGAGTTGGCTCTTCACATCAGGTGGCCAAAATATTGGAACTTGAGCTTTAGCATCAGTCCTTCCAATGAATATTCAGAGTTGATTTCCTTTAGGTTTGACTGGTTTGATCTCCTTGGTGTCCAAGGAACTCTCAAGAGTCTTCTCCAGCACCTCAAGTCAAGGGTGTGAATTGTTTGGCACTCAGCCTTCTTTATGATCCAGCTCTCCCGTCTGTACATGACTATTGGACTTCCTAGGTAGCTCACTGGTAAAGAACCATCCTGCCAATGCAGAAGCCAGAGGAGATGCAGGTTTGATTTCTGGGTCAGGAAGATCTGCTGGAGGAGGAAATGACAACCCTCTCCAGGATTCGTGCCTGAAAAAAATCTCATGAACAGAGGAGTCCAGTAGGCTACAGTCTGTGGGGTTGCAGAGTTGGACACGACTGAGCAGTCAGGTGCAGAACAAGTGAAGAAGAAAATATACAAGTAGAAATAATGAACCAGCCATACAAGAGGAGCCTACCATTCTAAGCAATATGTATACAGAAAATGCACATTTTCTCCCCACTGCTTTCCCAGTGATGGCTTAGCAGGAAAGATAGGGATCATGAGGACATGAATGCTAGTAGGGATAAGTGAGTGCCTTTATCTGTAAATTACCAGCATATCCAGCAGAGCTAGCTACTTCTAAGAATAATTTAGAAATGATTTAAATTGCATTTATCTTTAACTTTAGGATATAACCGACCTTTAAGCAACTCTCTATGGGCATTTCTGGTAGAGGGTGTATTAAAGTTGGGTGGATTGAGGTTTTGTGGGGTCTGAAACTTGTATAAAATTAGGTATTGAGACTATTGACTATTTATTTGGCATGAGAAAAAAATCCTAAAAATGACAAACTGTAAAGGATGAAAATTTAAATGTCTTCTGATCCTTTGTACTTCCTGCCTGTGTTGGCTTGGAGCGCTGCACAGGAAGCATTCTGTTTAAAAGCAGAACAAATGTTCAGTCCTAAGTTCTGTGCAACTCTTTGTGACCCCATGGACTGCAGCACACCAATCTCTTCTGCCCTTCATTATCTCCAGGAGTTTGCCCAAATTCATGTCCATTGAGTCAGTGATGCTGTCTAACCATCCCATTCTCTGCTGCCCCCTTCTCCTTTTGCCCTTGATCTTTCCCCACATCAGAGTCTTTTGTGAGTTGGCTCTTCACATCAGGTGGCCAAAATATTGGAACTTGAGCTTTAGCATCAGTCCTTCCAATGAATATTCAGAGTTGATTTCCTTTAGGTTTGACTGGTTTGATCTCCTTGGTGTCCAAGGAACTCTCAAGAGTCTTCTCCAGCACCTCAAGTCAAGGGTGTGAATTGTTTGGCACTCAGCCTTCTTTATGATCCAGCTCTCCCGTCTGTACATGACTATTGGACTTCCTAGGTAGCTCACTGGTAAAGAACCATCCTGCCAATGCAGAAGCCAGAGGAGATGCAGGTTTGATTTCTGGGTCAGGAAGATCTGCTGGAGGAGGAAATGACAACCCTCTCCAGGATTCGTGCCTGAAAAAAATCTCATGAACAGAGGAGTCCAGTAGGCTACAGTCTGTGGGGTTGCAGAGTTGGACACGACTGAGCAGTCAGGTGCAGAACAAGTGAAGAAGAAAATATACAAGTAGAAATAATGAACCAGCCATACAAGAGGAGCCTACCATTCTAAGCAATATGTATACAGAAAATGCACATTTTCTCCCCACTGCTTTCCCAGTGATGGCTTAGCAGGAAAGATAGGGATCATGAGGACATGAATGCTAGTAGGGATAAGTGAGTGCCTTTATCTGTAAATTACCAGCATATCCAGCAGAGCTAGCTACTTCTAAGAATAATTTAGAAATGATTTAAATTGCATTTATCTTTAACTTTAGGATATAACCGACCTTTAAGCAACTCTCTATGGGCATTTCTGGTAGAGGGTGTATTAAAGTTGGGTGGATTGAGGTTTTGTGGGGTCTGAAACTTGTATAAAATTAGGTATTGAGACTATTGACTATTTATTTGGCATGAGAAAAAAATCCTAAAAATGACAAACTTGATAAAGCTGATGAATATTACTAACATTTCAAAGTCCAGAAGAAACATACTGTTCTTATTAAGTGACCGCTTGACATATTTCTGTTTTTCATCTCCATTTTTTGGCTCCCATACTATAATTGCCTCTATCAGTGGTTTTGCAATGTTATTTTTATAGAGAATATGGAAGGTTGTCAGTTTTTCTTTTTAGCATGGTTGATCAGAATTAGTATGTTATGAATAATAATTGAGATGCATGCAACATGGGCATGCAGTCATCTTTATTGTTTCTAGTACTGCCACTGAGTTGTGCCTTACAAACAAAGGAATTCTGATAAATTCAATCTCATACATTGCTCCTCATAAAAGAAAAAATCAATGCACAGTGTTTGTAATTATATATGTTGAATTATCAAGTGTATTTATGACAGGTGAATTTCCATTTTGAACAGGCACTGATGAAAATCAGTTCCTTCGCTTCAGATTTTGCACACCAGAGGGTTGGGAGAATTTTCCTCAGTCCAGATTCTGTCTTCATACATTTCAAATCCTGTTTCTCCTCTGCTCCTCCTACACGTGCAGGTCAGGCACTGATTACTGTTTCTACCTTCCTTTCGTACTCCTAGTGCTATTAATATGCCTCTTCTGGTCTTCCTCAATCTATCAATATTATATTTTATTCAAGACATTTTTAAACTAACATGATATTACCTAGGACAAAGTCTACTGACTAATGTGAACAACAGTAATTAGCATCTGGTAAGTGTCAAGGATTCCATGTCGAACTTGAACTGAGGCGCTTAGCCAGCAGTCCTTGAAGCAACTCTTCTGGGGTGATTGTTGTACTGATCCCAATTTTACAGATGAGAACATCTAATTTGTTGGAATTTCTACTCAGGTCTGTCAGACTCCAGAGCTCATGTTCCAAACCATTACAAATCTCTTCAGCAATTTACACTTGTGATGGGGTGGATTGAATCCCCATGTGACCCTAGATTTATATTAATATAAGCATATTAATAAACTATTAACAATATAATGACAGTAATTCTTGCTATTTATTTTCTAATTACAATTGCCCATACCCTTGGATTTTCTTAATGTAGTAGTTCTAGCCCTTTCAACAGGAAATCATTTTATAGCAAATCATCTGTAAGACCAAAAATGTTCAGGTCAGAGGGAGTGATTAGGTTAAAATTTAATATTTCAGAATTATATGCAATAATGTACTGCTTTATAGTAAGACAAGTTCAATACTTAATTAAAAAATCAATACCACAAAATTGAAGTGGCCAGTCCTTATGAGTTGAAATAGAGAATTTGCTTATTTCACCAGTTTTTAAATTCAGAATACTTTTAGTCTTTGTGAATGAGCGTAAAATACTAGTTTTCCTCATCTTCGTTGTGAAGATTCAGAAGTGTGTATGTGTCTATTTGCCAGGCAAATAGGCAAAGTTAATACAACCTTAAAGTCAAAATCTATCCTTTTCCCTTTCTCACTGTTGAATGAGGTTTGCTATTTTTGAAGGAGAGGAGCTCCCAAAGCTCAGTTGGTACTTAACTATCATGATAATCATTGCTAATGAGTTCACTCTCTGGTTTTTGTATTTATTTCACAGGCAAAGGGAAAGAAAATCCACAAGTGCCTGTCGTAAAGGCAACCTGTGTATACTGGAATCATACAGTGATTGTGTTTATTTTACTAGGTTCTTATCTAAAGTGTAGTTGCCTAACCAAACAGATTTATCTCATTTTCAGTATTTATTAAGGATATTGACGTGCAGGGATTCTAGAGCCAGGTGCTTGGATTTGAGTCTCACCTTCACCCCATACTGACGCTCTTCACCTTTAACTGATTTAACATTTCTGTGCCTCAGTTTCCTCATCTGTCCAATACAGATAGCAAATACTGGATTGTTAGGTGACTTGCATTTGTAAATATGTATAAATACTTGAAAACCTGAACACTATACACTAAACTCTCCATAAATCTTAACTGTTATTTTTAATAGCGTGCAGACTCTGTAGCTACTAGGTAGAACAATTCAAGATGTGTTAGAAATAATTCTCTGATTGCAACTGTTTCTACTACCAAGAGCCATGGGATCTGAAATTATCAGAGATTCCTCAGGAACCTCCTAACAAATGCAGATTCCCTTCAGGGAGATTATCTTATTATTTCTGCATTTTGGAAGTATAGAAGTATAATTAACATATTAGTTTCAGGTGTACAACATGTTTCCATATTTGCATATCTTGCAAAATGATCTGTTACTATACATAATTACACTATTTTCCTCCAGGATGAAAACTTTTAAGATCTACTGTATTTCAAATACATAATATAGTGTTATTATCTGTAGTTCCCATGTTGAACGTCATATTCCCATGGTTTATCTACTTTATAAGTGGAAGTTTGTATCTTTCGAGCCCTTTCACCCATTCATCCACCCCCCACCCTTGCCTCTGGTAACAACCAATCTGTTCTCCTGTTATTTAGGAGTTTCTTCTTCTTCTTCTTTTTTTCATTTTAAGATTTCTTATGGAAGTGAGATCTTAAGGTGATATCAGACCTCTGCCTGCTAGTAATAAAAATGAATAATGAAATATAATAAAATAAAGCAAAGGTTTGCAGTCAAATATGTTTAGGGAGCCTTTAATTAAGCACCAAGGATTTTTTTTTTCACAGTAGTACTCTTCTTATCTTTTGACATGCAAATATAACAGCAAATTTCTAAGTAGAATCAGAGGACACAGAAATAGAATCAGGGCATTTCTCACTCTCCTGTCCCCTCCCTGACTTCTTTAAAGACTGTTCTTCCTATTTAGTGTCGAGATAAAATCTGTTACACTCCTTAGGATATCATCAGCTTGAAACTTGATAGAACAGTATTAGGCAATTTGACATGGTCAAGTTGTTGATGTTCACTTGCTGAGTCTGTACAGCTCTTTGCAAATCCATGGACTGCAGCATGCCAGGCTTCCCTGTCCTTCACTATCTCCCAGATTTAGCTCAAATTGGTATTCATTGAGTCAGTGATGCCATCTAACCATCTCATCGTCTGCTGTCATTTTTTCACTTGCTGAGGTCGTCCTTGAAAACCTGAACACTAAACTCTCCATAAATCTTAACTGTTATTTTTAATAGCGTGCAGACTCTGTAGCTACTAGGTAGAACAATTCAAGATGTGTTAGAAATAATTCTCTGATTGCAACTGTTTCTACTACCAAGAGCCATGGGATCTGAAATTATCAGAGATTCCTCAGGAACCTCCTAACAAATGCAGATTCCCTTCAGGGAGATTATCTTATTATTTCTGCATTTTGGAAGTATAGAAGTATAATTAACATATTAGTTTCAGGTGTACAACATGTTTCCATATTTGCATATCTTGCAAAATGATCTGTTACTATACATAATTACACTATTTTCCTCCAGGATGAAAACTTTTAAGATCTACTGTATTTCAAATACATAATATAGTGTTATTATCTGTAGTTCCCATGTTGAACGTCATATTCCCATGGTTTATCTACTTTATAAGTGGAAGTTTGTATCTTTCGAGCCCTTTCACCCATTCATCCACCCCCCACCCTTGCCTCTGGTAACAACCAATCTGTTCTCCTGTTATTTAGGAGTTTCTTCTTCTTCTTCTTTTTTTCATTTTAAGATTTCTTATGGAAGTGAGATCTTAAGGTGATATCAGACCTCTGCCTGCTAGTAATAAAAATGAATAATGAAATATAATAAAATAAAGCAAAGGTTTGCAGTCAAATATGTTTAGGGAGCCTTTAATTAAGCACCAAGGATTTTTTTTTTTCACAGTAGTACTCTTCTTATCTTTTGACATGCAAATATAACAGCAAATTTCTAAGTAGAATCAGAGGACACAGAAATAGAATCAGGGCATTTCTCACTCTCCTGTCCCCTCCCTGACTTCTTTAAAGACTGTTCTTCCTATTTAGTGTCGAGATAAAATCTGTTACACTCCTTAGGATATCATCAGCTTGAAACTTGATAGAACAGTATTAGGCAATTTGACATGGTCAAGTTGTTGATGTTCACTTGCTGAGTCTGTACAGCTCTTTGCAAATCCATGGACTGCAGCATGCCAGGCTTCCCTGTCCTTCACTATCTCCCAGATTTAGCTCAAATTGGTATTCATTGAGTCAGTGATGCCATCTAACCATCTCATCATCTGCTGTCATCTTGTCCTCTTGGCTTCAGTCGTTCCCAGCATCAGGGTCTTTTCCAATGAGTTGGTTTTTCACATAAGGTGGCCAAAGTATCGGAGCTTAAGCTTCAGTCTCAGTCCTTGCAATGAATATTCAGGGTTGGTTTCCTTTAGAACTGACTGGTTTGATCTCCTTGCTGTCCAGGGGACTCTCAAGAGTCAGTTGCAAGCAGAATAGTGGCTTCAGATCCTGCGAGACAGCCTGAAGGAGGTGGTGGTGGGAGGCAAGGGAACTTTTCTCATTTGGAAGGGAGTGTGTGACTAAGACTCACTGTGCTGAAGAGACACCATCAGCTCTGATGCATAAAATTGACTCAAGTCTACATATGTATTTTGAGAACTATAGGATCCAGACTAGTACTGAATTTTATTTTTTAAGAAATTTAGTTGAAAGATGGAGGTTGGTTGCTGAGGCTGGTTTCAGACTTAAGAAGGACAAGTCTTACTGGCAGGTGGACTCGTGTGCTAATGTCCTGTTACCTGGTCAGATATGGCAGCTCAAGCACAAAGTTTCATTTGCTAGCAGTTTGAAATGTAAACTACCTGATTTCTAGCTGATACTTCCTCAAAGTAATTGGGATAATTTATTTATGGAAGGAGAAAGAAAGATCAGTTTTATGGAAGTAATAATACCCCATGTTTATTGCCCAGTATACACACTATGACTGTATTTGCTTAATAATGTTTTGTTGTCTTACATTCTATCTTATGAATTATATTAGCACGAATCAGAGGACACAGAAATAGAATCAGGGCATTTCTCACTCTCCTGTCCCCTCCCTGACTTCTTTAAAGACTGTTCTTCCTATTTAGTGTCGAGATAAAATCTGTTACACTCCTTAGGATATCATCAGCTTGAAACTTGATAGAACAGTATTAGGCAATTTGACATGGTCAAGTTGTTGATGTTCACTTGCTGAGTCTGTACAGCTCTTTGCAAATCCATGGACTGCAGCATGCCAGGCTTCCCTGTCCTTCACTATCTCCCAGATTTAGCTCAAATTGGTATTCATTGAGTCAGTGATGCCATCTAACCATCTCATCATCTGCTGTCATCTTGTCCTCTTGGCTTCAGTCGTTCCCAGCATCAGGGTCTTTTCCAATGATTTGGGTTTTTTCACATAAGGTGGCCAAAGTATCGGAGCTTAAGCTTCAGTCTCAGTCCTTGCAATGAATATTCAGGGTTGGTTTCCTTTAGAACTGACTGGTTTGATCTCCTTGCTGTCCAGGGGACTCTCAAGAGTCAGTTGCAAGCAGAATAGTGGCTTCAGATCCTGCGAGACAGCCTGAAGGAGGTGGTGGTGGGAGGCAAGGGAACTTTTCTCATTTGGAAGGGAGTGTGTGACTAAGACTCACTGTGCTGAAGAGACACCATCAGCTCTGATGCATAAAATTGACTCAAGTCTACATATGTATTTTGAGAACTATAGGATCCAGACTAGTACTGAATTTTATTTTTTAAGAAATTTAGTTGAAAGATGGAGGTTGGTTGCTGAGGCTGGTTTCAGACTTAAGAAGGACAAGTCTTACTGGCAGGTGGACTCGTGTGCTAATGTCCTGTTACCTGGTCAGATATGGCAGCTCAAGCACAAAGTTTCATTTGCTAGCAGTTTGAAATGTAAACTACCTGATTTCTAGCTGATACTTCCTCAAAGTAATTGGGATAATTTATTTATGGAAGGAGAAAGAAAGATCAGTTTTATGGAAGTAATAATACCCCATGTTTATTGCCCAGTATACACACTATGACTGTATTTGCTTAATAATGTTTTGTTGTCTTACATTCTATCTTATGAATTATATTAGCACAGAAAATATATTATAAATGCATATATTATAAAATGACTCTATTAATATAGATGATACTTTGTAGATGATAAAGTCTATAGCTGACCAATACTTTTTCAGATTTCAAAGCACAAACTTTCATTTTTGTAATCAGTTTCTGTTTTTATAAACGCGATTCATTGACTAGAAGGAAAAACCGTTAAACTTCAAAATATTGCTGACTGCTTACAACCTACAATAATGTCCAGTTTACATATGAAGATACTGGGTAGATTATATTTTCTCCAACATTTGTAACTTACTTCTGAAAAAGTATTTTCAGAACTATTTCGGGTTTGGTTTTGGGGTCTGGTTACTTTTAAATTTTGAAAACTATTTGGAGACAGTTAGTGTAGCAAACTCTCCCCACCCCCAGTATCATTCTATTTCTCTATCTGTAACTACAAATGTCTGTGTCTGAAAAATATTCAATTTACTTCATAAAATAGCACTGGCCTTACTTTTAAATATACTGGCATTAGGATGGGACTAGCTTTTCTACCAGTGTGTCCACATCTATCTTTTAAATATTTGGTGTCGTATATTTTCTTTTGATTGCCAACCTAGTGTACTTATGGTTTGCTACCACTTTGAAATCTGCCCTTAAGAAATGACCTCAGACATGGTTGAGAAATCTTTGCCATTTTTTTCCTATTGTCAATTGTGTTTCTTTGTTTGTTTGTTTTGTTTTGCCTTTTTTTTTTCTCCTGACATCTGTTCTGAATAGCTCAGATTCACTTTAGCCAGGCAGTCGCTTTGTGCTAAATGCTACTTGACCTTCAAGAATCCACAGAGCCAGCCAGGATTGGGTCAGATTTGATCCTTTCCAGTTTTAGATATCTGGCCAACCTCTCTGGCCAGAATTAGGCTCTGACAGTCCTAAAGGTCTGTAGATGATTTCATGGAAAGGTATGCTGTCCTTTCATTTGGTATGCCTCTTCTGTGAAAATAATGGAAATTGTGTGTTACTGCTATTTTCTTTTGGAACATCTTATAAGAGTGTTCTTATAAGAAAGCAGAAGGACATTCTTTCTTTCTTCCTGACTTTCTCATTCTCTCTCCTTTCCTCCCTTCTTCCCACCCTTCTTCTCTTCTGGCCTTCCTTTCTTCTCTCTCCCTTTCTTTCTTTCATTCTCTTCTCTTTTTCACTGTTCACTGCCTCTTTCCCTTCCCTTTTCCTTCTTCCTCTATTTTTTCTCTCCTAGGCACCAGCACACTCCTCCTCCTATTCTTCCCAGTTCATCTTTCTATGAGGGTGGTGGTGGGTGAAAGCATTCACATTTTGTTTTGATCTATCTGGTCCCCTTGCTGGCACTCTTATGAAGGTCTCTCTAGCAAGGCAGATGAGAGAGATGGTGGTGATGGCACCAGGCATCAGCAGGATTTGACCAGTAATACTGACTGACAGAAGCTTCATGGAGTCTACACTTGTACAATAGAACATTTGCCATCAATTATCATTCACCGTAGAGGGCTCCTTTGATGGCTCAGTGGCAAAGAGTCCAACTGCAATGAAGGAGACTCAGGTTTCATCCCTGAGTTGGGAAGATCTCCTGGAGAAGGGAATGGCAACCCACTCCAGTATTTTTGCCTGAAAATCCTATAAACAGAGGAGTCTGGCAGGCTACATACAGTCCATGGGTTGCAAAGACTTGGACAGGACTGAGCAACTAATACTTCCACAGTTCACCATAGACATTCTTAGATAGTGTATAACCATGGCAGGCATTACATGTATTTGTGACATTGACATCATTGAAAGTCTAGGAATAAATTCTCTAAGACAAATTAGTTACTGCCTCTCTACAGGCATGGTATAATTCTGCTAAGAACAACTGTTTAGGAATAGTCATATAATGGATTAAATGTCTGTCTTTGTAGTGATGCCTCTTGCACGGACACAATAAATCTCACTTGAAAAACTAAGTGGGATTTTTTTCCTAGTGCAAGCGTGCCTTATCCTCTTTTCCTTAGTACTAAAGCCTGTTCATGCAACTCTGGGAACGTATTTCTGACCACAAAACTGATTATATTGTTCATTGCCTTTGTGAAGTGAAAAATAAAGTAGTTCCAAGCAGTGTTCATGTGAAGAAAGATGTGGTAACAGCCCTGTCTACCCCTTTTTCAAACTGGTTTGAGGCAGTCTTACAGTCACTGGTACCAAGATTATCAGAATAGTTTATTGAGGGCTTAAGAAGTTATGTGAAGCTCTCTTCCAGCTGGTGGTAACACCAGAATGAAAATAATGGGCAAGACTTCTAGGGAGAGGCAGATAGTAAGCCAGTAAACATACAAGAAAACAATCAGATTAGTAAAGGTCTAAGTATATGAGCAAATTCCAGGAGATAGTGCAGGACAGAGATAGTGCAGGACAGGGATAGTGCAGGACAGGAAAGCCTGGTGTGCTGCAGTCTATGGGGTCACAAAGAGTTGGACATGGTTGACTAACTGAACAACAACAAAGTGTGATGCAGACAAATAAAATAATGTGACAAGAAGTGACTGAGGCATTTGAAGTCATTGTGAAGAGATGATATTTAGGTTGACAGCAGAAAAATAAAAGGGTGAGATTTGAGAAAACTCAGGAGGATTGGGAAGTTATGGTGGTAAGACATACCAGAGAGAGATGAGTTGCTAGGAAGGGTTTGGGTTAGAAGATGAAATCAATGAGATGGGGAAAAGGCAGATGTATGCCTTTGTAAGCCAGAGAGAAATGTTTAATTTTAGGTACCACAGAGGATTCAAACAGAAGGATGATGCTGTATATGATTTACTTTATAAAAATGATGGCCTTGCCCTGTAGAGAATGGAGTGGGGGAGGGGTAAGAGCCTGAGGCTGAGCCTTGTTTCTGAGGGGAGACACGGTGGTGGCTTGGACTGTGATAGCAGCGGGAAGGAAGATGGAAAGGAGCAGTGGACTGGGGGTATGTTTTAAGGGTAGTTTGACAAGACTTTCTGATAAATATGACCTGTGGAGTTAGAGAAGAAGAGTGGTAACACAGGAGGGAGCGGGAAGTGGGTTTAAGCAGGAAACTCAAGAGTCTTGTTCTGGTTGTGGGGTTTGAGATGATCCTGTGGAAATGTTGAGTGGACGGTTCTGTAACCAAAACTGGAGCCTCATAGAGCAGTTAAGGCTGGAGATGCAGGTGACATCAACAGTTGGAAAATGCTCTTTAGACCTGTGGGATTAGATGGGATCATCTAAGGGAAGTAAACTGTCAGAAAAGAGAAAGTCCAGAACAGACTCTTCATACCTACCAACATGTTTTTTTTTATGGCTAGAGGAGAGTGTAGTAAATGACACACAGAAGGAGTAGTCAGTCTAGGGGGAGGAAAATGAGAAGAGTCTGATGGCAAGGAAAGAAGTTTCAACAGTGAGTCAAAAGTGGCTTTAGGTTTTGTGGGATCTGGGGCTTAATCAACGTGGGGACCCTTTTAAAGATAAATAATGCACAATTGTTAATACAGACTAAGTACTAATGTGATTATATAGAATGAGAAAGAAACCATGGAAAATTACAATGTAAAGAGCTAAAAAAATGCCATAAATATCACAAAATTCAGTGGAAACCGTCTTATTAATTGAAACAGTTTTTGCATTTATGTAATGTTTTTTCTTCTAATATTTTGGGGAAATGAGTGTACCCTGATATTGTTTTTTCATGTTACAACAATTTTATAATATGCAGAGAGAGTGGAAAAGTAATTAACTCAGTATTTATCATGGCTGTTTGAAATTATATTTTATTATTGATAAATATAGAAATGTTCTTTTAAGTATCAGCCTATTATTGATACTATAATGTACATTTTTAGGATTCTTTTTAAAATGTGGGAAATGTTTATCAAATTTCATTCATATATGGATTTTATGATTTGAAGACACTTCAGATTTGCACATACAGTGACTAATTATAATTATAAATAATCTTTCAGTTGACCATACTCATAAATTAATTCCTGATGTTTTTGTAATCCAGAAAGGCATTTCTATTCTGGAGACCACTCACAATAGCTAAGCTGTATAAGAAAATTACTGTGAACCATAGAAATATATCCCACTGAACCCAAATGGGATATGCTCCCATCTCAATTTCTATCTAGACAGGTTCCCCAGATGCTCACCAGTGCCTCCCAATGTAAAGATAAAAGTGATAGAGGGGAACACAAAGTGAGAAAAAACCCTGAGCTAACAAGTTGAGCCTAAAATGTCTTATATTTTCAGGACATCATGAAAATGCATCATGGGATCATTGTTAGGGCCCTTCTCCAGGCCTTAGAAATGGTCTGTGCAAATATAGGTCTTAGCCTCAAACTTCTTTAGTTTTCCCTGGAAGAAGAGAATAAGGTAAAGTGCATACAGGACAGGCAAAAGATCAGGTGAGGTAAAAACTTGAGGTCCCCATTGAATTTATGCTCAGAAAATTAAAATTTTGAATTGAAAAAATAGGTCTTTGGTGAATTTTGATAATAGAAGAGTCTGATGGCAAGGAAAGAAGTTTCAACAGTGAGTCAAAAGTGGCTTTAGGTTTTGTGGGATCTGGGGCTTAATCAACGTGGGGACCCTTTTAAAGATAAATAATGCACAATTGTTAATACAGACTAAGTACTAATGTGATTATATAGAATGAGAAAGAAACCATGGAAAATTACAATGTAAAGAGCTAAAAAAATGCCATAAATATCACAAAATTCAGTGGAAACCGTCTTATTAATTGAAACAGTTTTTGCATTTATGTAATGTTTTTTCTTCTAATATTTTGGGGAAATGAGTGTACCCTGATATTGTTTTTTCATGTTACAACAATTTTATAATATGCAGAGAGAGTGGAAAAGTAATTAACTCAGTATTTATCATGGCTGTTTGAAATTATATTTTATTATTGATAAATATAGAAATGTTCTTTTAAGTATCAGCCTATTATTGATACTATAATGTACATTTTTAGGATTCTTTTTAAAATGTGGGAAATGTTTATCAAATTTCATTCATATATGGATTTTATGATTTGAAGACACTTCAGATTTGCACATACAGTGACTAATTATAATTATAAATAATCTTTCAGTTGACCATACTCATAAATTAATTCCTGATGTTTTTGTAATCCAGAAAGGCATTTCTATTCTGGAGACCACTCACAATAGCTAAGCTGTATAAGAAAATTACTGTGAACCATAGAAATATATCCCACTGAACCCAAATGGGATATGCTCCCATCTCAATTTCTATCTAGACAGGTTCCCCAGATGCTCACCAGTGCCTCCCAATGTAAAGATAAAAGTGATAGAGGGGAACACAAAGTGAGAAAAACCATGAGCTAACAAGTTGAGCCTAAAATGTCTTATATTTTCAGGACATCATGAAAATGCATCATGGGATCATTGTTAGGGCCCTTCTCCAGGCCTTAGAAATGGTCTGTGCAAATATAGGTCTTAGCCTCAAACTTCTTTAGTTTTCCCTGGAAGAAGAGAATAAGGTAAAGTGCATACAGGACAGGCAAAAGATCAGGTGAGGTAAAAAC
This sequence comes from Tragulus kanchil, assembly GCA_022376925.1. NCBI lineage: Eukaryota > Metazoa > Chordata > Mammalia > Artiodactyla > Tragulidae > Tragulus > Tragulus kanchil. Next base: position 156,006,456 of record JAIOJX010000025.1, on the reverse strand, counting down.
TTGAGGTCCCCATTGAATTTATGCTCAGAAAATTAAAATTTTGAATTGAAAAAATAGGTCTTTGGTGAAATTTTTGTATACATAGCAATATGATGTGCCTGGCAGATAACATGCTGGTGCAATCTACAGGATAGCAGAGATGTGGTTCGAATTTTAGATATGAGTTACGTGGTTTCCTATTTTCCTCCCCCAAACAGAGGAAAAGATAAACTCAAATGACTCTTGCTGCATTAGGAATTTTGCCTTTTAGAGTCTCTTGTGGTCTTTATATTATACTATATATATTTATGCTCTTTGTATGTATGTTATATATAGCTGCTATCTCATATGTGAATAAAAATGTTAGTAATTGAGGTGATGCAGAGTATGGAGCAATTAAAAAACTTTCTCAATTAAATTTAGGTCATTTTTTGCTTCATGTCTCAAAATCTGAGTTGTTTTTGAACATAAAAAAAGCCTGAATAGATTTTGCAACTATATTTTGTTAAATTTATTTTCAAATGTGGTGTCAGGGAGAATGTCCTGACTCAAAGTTTGCAGTAATTAAATATAAACTCAGTAAGTTTTCTTGCAACGGACTGAAGGTCTGTTCTCAAGGTCAAAGAAATTTGGGTTGAGATCATATTATTTGTCTAAATAATCGTCAATATTAACTTCATGAAAATAGGTCAGAACAGAAATTGGAAGGTAGGACTTGGCAGAGTGGAGGGGTGTAATTAGAAGAAACAGGCTCCTCCCATGGTCTCGATGGCACATTCTTTCATTGCTCCTTTTACTTGTTCTTGTTGGCAGTTAGAATAACAACAAAGAAAGGCATAAGGAATTCTCAGACATCGGTATTTATTTAGTAAATTCTGACTGAAGCCAGAGCCCTTGTGTGGTCAACAATCTGTTCTTAGACCAACCATAAGAAGAGTTGGCCTGTGATAGAAACGGAGCTTTGATTGAAGAATATGAGGGAAATGACAGTATTGATGCTTAGAATTGCTTTAGACCCCTCTGAATTTTCTTTGTTCTCCTATTGTCAGATACAGGAATAGCCTGTTTGACCTATGAAAAGTCACTGTGTTGTTTCTTTTCCTGTCACTTGAGAATATCAGTTTTAGGTTTTTAATTTATTTGGCAGATTTATTAAGGAAGAAGAGGGAGGAAATTGTGGGCAAATTTCCTCCAAGCTTGATTCAGCCAAACTAGAGAAAGGGTGCAAGAAATCTTAGATTAGCTAGTTCAATCTTCTATCCAAAGATTCTATTCCAAGTTGATGGTGAATCAAACTTTACATGAATGGTCTACTTACTGCCCTCTCAGGAGTCTGCTCTGCACATATTGGTGGAGAGTGAGAGTTTGTAAGGTTTCAAATTAAATCAATAAGAGGTCTCTCACTTATGGTCCTTTATGTATTTGAAGAGTTCATCCTAGCCTTCTCCTCTGGAGGTTACAGCCTGTTTATTTGTCCTTTGTGTGAGATGGTGCTTGGATCACATTATCACTTTGATCATCTTCGTTTTGTAGTTGTCGAGCAGCTTTTCCCGTTTCTTCCTGGAAGAGGTCTACTTTTCTTCATTGTTCTATCCTCTTGGTGTATTGTAGGGGATGACTGCTGTGTACAGCTGCAGTAGCAAATCATGGTTAGAATAAGCCAGTCACTGTGGTCTCTTTTGCTAAGCATTGGTTTAAGCATAGTCATGTGACTTGATCTTGGCTCTCAGACCTGAGAAGAAGTCAACCAGGGGACCTCTGAAAAGATGCTTTTCCAAGTCATCGGTACATCAAGTCAATGTCTTCTTCCTTTCCTTCTTCCTTCTCTCTCTCTTTTCCTCCCTCCCTCCTTTCCTTCCTTCCTCTCTTCCTCACTCTCTCCCTTCCTTCTTCTCTTCCTCCCTCCCTTTCTTCCTCTTTTCTCCATACCTCAGTTTCTTCCTCCTTTCCTATGGGTATGAAATGCCCAGTAGTTGACACCTGGATCTGATTCACCTTGGAAACATCATGAGAGACATCACTGGAGAACAGAGATACAATGTAGAAGGATTAAAAGTTCTGCTGAGGTTAGTTGAGCAGCTAAGTATTTCTTTCATACAACCTCTTGTATATGAGATGGTTAATTCTGTTTGCATTTCAAGTAGTGTTCTCTTCTGTTACTTGCTGCTCTAAGAATCCTGACCTATAGATACTCAATTTCTTGTGTTTAATTCCCCTGCAACTTCTGTCCATCAGTGATACCCTTAGCATTGTTTGTAATGTCATCTCCATGGAATTTTTATATTTAGGCAAAGTCTTTCTTTAATGATTCGTAAACATATGCAAAAGGACATGATAGAGTTGAAACAGAACCAAATTGTCTTCTAAAGTTTTATCATGTAGTTAAAGTGGATGCCCTTGGTTGTATTTTTCTGCAGTGGGTTTTAACACTGCTTGACCCTGATTTAACAGTGGCTAATTTAGGACTCTGCTTTCTTTAAGGAAGATCCTGTATCCTATAGGTATAGTACCTTTGTTTAGTTTAGTTTACTATTTATAATTAGGTCTTTCTGATAAAGGTAACATTTTTTTTTTTTTGGCCACTTCTATTGATCTTTCATTTATCTATTTCCATCCATCTTTGTTCCTTGGCCTGTGTGGGCCTCCCATTGCAGTGGCCTCTCTTGTGGCAGAGCTTTGGCTCTGGGAGCATGCGCTCCTGAGCTCCGGCTCGGTAGTTGAACATATCAGTCTGGCTGCTCCGCGGCACATGGGATCCTCCCAGGCCAGGGATCAAACTGGCGCCCCCCGGCACTGCAAGGCGGTGTCCTTACCCACTGGACCACCAGGGAAGCCCATTTTGACATTTGGTTTTTGTCTGCTCTGTTTTCCTGTTCAACCTTTCAAGTGCACTTTAAAGATCCTTCTCTTTTACTCTTATAGAACTGCTTTTCCCCTGGTACTCAAATCATTAAGGACTGGGTATATAATTGAGACTTTGAAGCAAGTTGAGAAATCTTGCCAAAAATTATTAGAACATTGCTAGCTGCACTGATTGTTCATTAGACTCACCCACTGTGGCGTTAGACTGAGAAGTCTTTTCCTAGCTTTACCTCCCTCACTGTCCTCCCAGACTTATGGTTATAAATATGGACAAGTATTTATTTCATGCTCTCTTATTCTTGGAAACATCATGAGAGACATCACTGGAGAACGTTTTCAGGTTAGTTGAGCAGCTAAGTATTTCTTTCATACAACCTCTTGTATATGAGATGGTTAATTCTGTTTGCATTTCAAGTAGTGTTCTCTTCTGTTACTTGCTGCTCTAAGAATCCTGACCTATAGATACTCAATTTCTTGTGTTTAATTCCCCTGCAACTTCTGTCCATCAGTGATACCCTTAGCATTGTTTGTAATGTCATCTCCATGGAATTTTTATATTTAGGCAAAGTCTTTCTTTAATGATTCGTAAACATATGCAAAAGGACATGATAGAGTTGAAACAGAACCAAATTGTCTTCTAAAGTTTTATCATGTAGTTAAAGTGGATGCCCTTGGTTGTATTTTTCTGCAGTGGGTTTTAACACTGCTTGACCCTGATTTAACAGTGGCTAATTTAGGACTCTGCTTTCTTTAAGGAAGATCCTGTATCCTATAGGTATAGTACCTTTGTTTAGTTTAGTTTACTATTTATAATTAGGTCTTTCTGATAAAGGTAACATTTTTTTTTTTTTTTTTGGCCACTTCTATTGATCTTTCATTTATCTATTTCCATCCATCTTTGTTCCTTGGCCTGTGTGGGCCTCCCATTGCAGTGGCCTCTCTTGTGGCAGAGCTTTGGCTCTGGGAGCATGCGCTCCTGAGCTCCGGCTCGGTAGTTGAACATATCAGTCTGGCTGCTCCGCGGCACATGGGATCCTCCCAGGCCAGGGATCAAACTGGCGCCCCCCGGCACTGCAAGGCGGTGTCCTTACCCACTGGACCACCAGGGAAGCCCATTTTGACATTTGGTTTTTGTCTGCTCTGTTTTCCTGTTCAACCTTTCAAGTGCACTTTAAAGATCCTTCTCTTTTACTCTTATAGAACTGCTTTTCCCCTGGTACTCAAATCATTAAGGACTGGGTATATAATTGAGACTTTGAAGCAAGTTGAGAAATCTTGCCAAAAATTATTAGAACATTGCTAGCTGCACTGATTGTTCATTAGACTCACCCACTGTGGCGTTAGACTGAGAAGTCTTTTCCTAGCTTTACCTCCCTCACTGTCCTCCCAGACTTATGGTTATAAATATGGACAAGTATTTATTTCATGCTCTCTTTTTTCTATAAAAAGTAGATGCTTGTGTCATTTACTGCTACCAAGTGTTGCCTATTTCCAAACTGGTTTTAATGAGATATAATTCACACAGTGTACAATTCACCTATTTAAACATTTAGTGGTTTCTAATATATTTGCAAAACTGTGCAGTCATCACCACAATTAATGTGAGACCATTTTCCTTAGCCCTAGAGGAAACCTTGTACCTGTTAGCAGTCACTCTCTGTTTCCTTCCGCTCCTTTCCCTCTCCAGCCCTCAGTTTCAGGCAATAGCTAATGTGTTTTACCTCTTTGGATTTGCCTAGTTTAGGCATTTTTCATAAATTGAGTCATAGAGCATGTGTGCATTTGTGATTGATTTCTTTCACTTAGCATGTTTTAAAGGCTCATTCGTGTTGTGAATATGTCAGTTCTTCATTACTTTTATCACACAATAGTGTTTCATTGTATGACTATACCACATTTTATTTATCCATTCTTCTGTAGAGGGACATTTGGCTCATTTCCACTTCTTGGATATTATGAATTACCTAGTATTATGATTTGAATTTATCCTTTATTTCCTCCAGTTTGCATTCTAACTGAGAGTCAAATAGATGAAACAAATTTAAAAGTTGATGATCCTATTTTCCTCTATAATATACAGCCTTTAAATGGCATTTCTATGTGAGGCTAACTGACCGCTTAAATTCCTAAAAACATGCTTATAGCTTTATGCAAAACACAAAGAATGACAGAAAAGTCAATACACATCCAAACACAAATGCTCGTACTTTAAATTTAAATCCTTGAATTTAAAAAGTTAGAGAAACTCAATGTGAACATATTACTTTTAACACAGACAGTAATTGTAAGCCCAGGTTTAGATTTAAACTGGAAAAAAAATACCCCAAGGTGTTTAATGTTTATCATTAAATGTCCAGGATAAGAGCATGATGACAGCTACCAACTTGTTTTTTATGATCTTGGAAAGACATGAGAGGAATAAATTTTGATCATGCGTCATACCCTGAGATTTGCGTACCTCTTTTACCTCCCGAGTTAGAATTTGGTGAGAGTAGCAGGGAATTCTTTCCTTATTTGCTTTTCTAGGAACAGGAGAAGGAACTGTCTGTGCATTTATGTGTTTATGTTTCTCTTCAGAAAGGAAGTCAGCACTAGTCCATTTTCACTCCGACACCCACAGCAGTAGCCTCACAATGTGTGCCCGCTTGCCTGCTGACATTGTAGGCACCAATAGAGCTGCTTTTAAGTTTCCTGCAGGATGTGGGGATACATACCAACAAGACCCACTAGGATGGTTACTTACCTTAGTGTTTCAGTTCCATAAATACATGACTCTGTGTCACTTGGATAACTGTTACGCTGTGTTGCTTGGGACTGGCAACCTATGGATCACACTTTAGTGACCACAGAGGATCACCGAATGACTAGTTATTATTTTTTTTATATTGTTGGGATTTTGAGGAATAGTTGACCTAATAATACTAAAAACATGGAACAAGGTTTTATTTTTAAAAAAAAATAGTTTATTTATATATATATTTATTTATTTATTCATGGTCGTGCTAGGTCTTCACTGCTACAGTGCCAGCTTTTCTCTCACTGTGGAGCGGGGCTCTAGGGCAATTGCCATTCCCAGGCTCTCAAGCACAGGCTCAACAGTCATGGTACATGGGCTTAGTTGTTCCTCAGTATGTGGGATCTTCCTGGATCAGGAACTGAACCTGTGTCTCCTGTATTGTGAGATGGAGCGTTAACCATTGAACAACGGAAACAAAACTTTTGAACAAAAGAAGAATGAGATTCCTGGACCTACCTCTCTTTCTTTCTGTAACCTCAGATCAGAATGGTTCCTATTAAATTAAATCCTTGAATTTAAAAGTTAGAGAAACTCAATGTGAACATATTACTTTTAACACAGACAGTAATTGTAAGCCCAGGTTTAGATTTAAACTGGAAAAAAAATACCCCAAGGTGTTTAATGTTTATCATTAAATGTCCAGGATAAGAGCATGATGACAGCTACCAACTTGTTTTTTATGATCTTGGAAAGACATGAGAGGAATAAATTTTGATCATGCGTCATACCCTGAGATTTGCGTACCTCTTTTACCTCCCGAGTTAGAATTTGGTGAGAGTAGCAGGGAATTCTTTCCTTATTTGCTTTTCTAGGAACAGGAGAAGGAACTGTCTGTGCATTTATGTGTTTATGTTTCTCTTCAGAAAGGAAGTCAGCACTAGTCCATTTTCACTCCGACACCCACAGCAGTAGCCTCACAATGTGTGCCCGCTTGCCTGCTGACATTGTAGGCACCAATAGAGCTGCTTTTAAGTTTCCTGCAGGATGTGGGGATACATACCAACAAGACCCACTAGGATGGTTACTTACCTTAGTGTTTCAGTTCCATAAATACATGACTCTGTGTCACTTGGATAACTGTTACGCTGTGTTGCTTGGGACTGGCAACCTATGGATCACACTTTAGTGACCACAGAGGATCACCGAATGACTAGTTATTATTTTTTTTATATTGTTGGGATTTTGAGGAATAGTTGACCTAATAATACTAAAAACATGGAACAAGGTTTTATTTTTAAAAAAAAATAGTTTATTTATATATATATTTATTTATTTATTCATGGTCGTGCTAGGTCTTCACTGCTACAGTGCCAGCTTTTCTCTCACTGTGGAGCGGGGCTCTAGGGCAATTGCCATTCCCAGGCTCTCAAGCACAGGCTCAACAGTCATGGTACATGGGCTTAGTTGTTCCTCAGTATGTGGGATCTTCCTGGATCAGGAACTGAACCTGTGTCTCCTGTATTGTGAGATGGAGCGTTAACCATTGAACAACCGGGAAACAAAACTTTTGAACTAGAAAGAAGAATGAGATTCCTGGACCTACCTCTCTTTCTTTCTGTATTTGTCTTCCCATTCTGGTGTCTCTCAGATTGCAGATTCCCCTAAATGGTAACACTGCCTGTTAAAATTACATAAATTTAACATGGATTGTGCTTGATGGTCAAACAATGAACCTGCTGTCTAACAGTGTCTAGCTGGGAACAAAGCTTAAACTATTTTGTCTTTTGTGAGAAATTAATTCAACAAACATTTATGAGAATCTATCAATGGCCAGGGAGAGTGCCGAGTACAAGCCAGTGGTGACGACTCTCAACCAGGTGCAGATAAAGACATTTTAGCCCTCAAGGGTAAGCTCTGTCAGGGTAGTGCCTCAAAATGTTCTTTTACTAAACAAGGTTCATGTCTTCTCAAAATAGTTCTTGACATGCAGTAGGCACTCAACAAATACGTGTTGAATGAATGCAGAATTGTAATATTGTATTAAGGCACTATAATGGAAGTGTGAAAAACATGGAAGGAACTGACTTTGCCCCAGTGAGACAGGGAGTTTCAGATAAACATGTCTTCTAACTGGGTTGTAGTGTCTGAACAGGATTTCACTAGGCAGATAAGAGCAGAGAGCTTAATTATGAAATTTACTTCTTATGTTCTGTACATCATGATGGGTCAGGTACTTAACACTCATATTAACTGATCAAAGTAGTGTTATTGTTGTAGTACTATATTATATTGGACTTCCTGTGTAGCTCAGCAGTAAAGAATCCATCTGTAATGCAGGACACACAGGTTCAATCTCTGGGCAGGGAAGATTCCCTGGAAAAGGAAAGGCAATGCACTCTAGTATCCTTGCCTAGGAAATCCCATGGACAGAGGAGCTTGGCAGGGTGAAGTCCCTGGGGTTGTAAAAAGTTGGGCCTGACTTAGTGACTAGACAGCAACAATACAGTAATTGTATTAGTATATATCATAATAATTCTCTTATTATTGTAGTATTATAAGTATACAAAGGGAAAAATAAAAGTTTGGAGGTAGTAGGTAATTACCTATACCCCAAAGTCAAAGAACTTCCCGTGGTGGATATAGTTTTTGAACTCAAGGATATCTGTTAGCTCTTTCTACATGAGTGGCAAGTAACTTCCCAAGTAGTAGCCAAAGGTCTGTTTTAAGATTTAAAAAAAAAAATCAGAAACCCACCTCTTTCTTAATCTAATTTTAAAATGCACCGGTAAGTGTTTTCATGTAATACTGCCTTTGCTGGCACTCAGAATAGTCCCTCGGCAGTGCTGCCTATTGGGGTGAGCCCTCAGGTGTTCCCCACTGAGGTCTCCCTCAGAACCCAGATACCCCACTGTGAGGAGCCCTAGCTACACAGAGAGGCCAAGTGTTTGAGATACATCACTCGGAGTACCAGAGGTATAAATGAAGATTCTTCAGTTCTCCTGAGGATTATAGACCTCAGTCACTGGAGTCTCTTCCAGTCCTTTAAAATCTTCCCACCCCATCTGCAGATACTGTGGAACAAATTCTAGTCATCCGTATTGTCTCCTGTCTGGAATTCTGACTCATAGAACCCAAAGTCTTCATGTTGACTGGAGCTGTAGGGGTCATCGGGTGACCATGAGGAAAAGGCCGTAAGAATTGCTCAGATGTTGACCTCAGTATCATTAAGTTTCGGGATAAACAAATGTAGTCACTGAAGACTTCTTCTTAAGGTTTCCACTTCATTTTAATGGGTTTTGGGAAACACCAGAAAATGGTTCTGTATAGAAAAAGGCTAAAGGGATATTTACATTGGTAGCTACCATATTGAGTTGTCTGATGACTAAATCAAGACCAGCTCCATCTTTATCTTGTTCTTCATGAAGGAATTAGAACCATTATACCAAGAGTCGAATGTTCCAGTTTTTGATTTAAAAAAAAAAACAACCCAGAGAATACTTAAACTCTGTAATCTGTGGGCATATGTAAAAGTTGGAAACCATGCAAATTCTACATCAACTCCTTTTGAATGCATAGCGACCAAGGTTCATCCATCCCTTTGCCTTAACCCCAAGGGGTGGAGAAGGTCTCTCAGCCTCTTTCCAGAGAAGAGAAACAGAGTACTTTATGCCCCCCTCCCCTCTCCATCCTTGTCTGAACAGGGCTGAATGCCTGTCTCTCTCAAACACTGAGACAGTTAAAATAATCATTCATGAACCCTCAATCTCTGTCTTACTCCATGAACAAATTAATTTGAGATAGATCACTGACCTATATGTATACCTAGAACACAAAGCCTCTAAAGAAAGTTCTGGGATGGACAATGGTTTCTTGAACAGGACACAAACATCAATAATCATAAAAACTTTTGACAAATTGGACTTCATCAAAATTAAAAATTCTGCTCATTATAAGATTCCAATAAAATAATGGACAAACCACAGATAGGAAAAATATTTACAACATATATGTCTGAAAAGGGTTTATTTAAAGGAATTCTACAAATTACTAATGAAAAGATGAAGAGTCTTATTTTAAAAATCAGATTGGACAAAAGAACTGAGCAGATGTCTCATAAAGAAGATACACAGTGTCAATAAATACATGAAAGTAGAAGGTATATTCATCTAGTTAGAATACTACTCAGTGATTATAGTAAGAAATCACTGATCCAATTCAAAGGTTTGGACTGGAGCTGTAGGGGTCATCGGGTGACCATGAGGAAAAGGCCGTAAGAATTGCTCAGATGTTGACCTCAGTATCATTAAGTTTCGGGATAAACAAATGTAGTCACTGAAGACTTCTTCTTAAGGTTTCCACTTCATTTTAATGGGTTTTGGGAAACACCAGAAAATGGTTCTGTATAGAAAAAGGCTAAAGGGATATTTACATTGGTAGCTACCATATTGAGTTGTCTGATGACTAAATCAAGACCAGCTCCATCTTTATCTTGTTCTTCATGAAGGAATTAGAACCATTATACCAAGAGTCGAATGTTCCAGTTTTTGATTTAAAAAAAAAAAAAAAACAACCCAGAGAATACTTAAACTCTGTAATCTGTGGGCATATGTAAAAGTTGGAAACCATGCAAATTCTACATCAACTCCTTTTGAATGCATAGCGACCAAGGTTCATCCATCCCTTTGCCTTAACCCCAAGGGGTGGAGAAGGTCTCTCAGCCTCTTTCCAGAGAAGAGAAACAGAGTACTTTATGCCCCCCTCCCCTCTCCATCCTTGTCTGAACAGGGCTGAATGCCTGTCTCTCTCAAACACTGAGACAGTTAAAATAATCATTCATGAACCCTCAATCTCTGTCTTACTCCATGAACAAATTAATTTGAGATAGATCACTGACCTATATGTATACCTAGAACACAAAGCCTCTAAAGAAAGTTCTGGGATGGACAATGGTTTCTTGAACAGGACACAAACATCAATAATCATAAAAACTTTTGACAAATTGGACTTCATCAAAATTAAAAATTCTGCTCATTATAAGATTCCAATAAAATAATGGACAAACCACAGATAGGAAAAATATTTACAACATATATGTCTGAAAAGGGTTTATTTAAAGGAATTCTACAAATTACTAATGAAAAGATGAAGAGTCTTATTTTAAAAATCAGATTGGACAAAAGAACTGAGCAGATGTCTCATAAAAGAAGATACACAGTGTCAATAAATACATGAAAGTAGAAGGTATATTCATCTAGTTAGAATACTACTCAGTGATTATAGTAAGAAATCACTGATCCATGCAACAACGTGGATGAATCGTTAAAATTTCATACCAAGTGAAAGAAAGCAAATTCAAAAATTGCCATAGACTATGTTCTATTTATAGGAAGTGTGAGAATAGATTTTAAAAAATCTATATTGATAGAATCAGAAATTGTGGCCTGAGATGGAGAGAAATTGTCTGGAAAGGGCAATGAAAGAACCTTTTGATTCTGACAGTTATGTCCTGTATTTTGTTTTTAATATTGGTTGCATAGGTAGTTGCAGTTGTGAGGACTCATGGTACTGAACACTTAAGGTATATGCTTTTTATTGTATGTCAGTTTTACTTCAATAAAAAATGACACATTTGTGATTGTGAAAAAAAATGACATACACACAAAAGTAGTTATTTTCTCATAAGAATTCTTCTAGCAAAAGGGCAGAAATCCAAACGGAATAGATATATTTTCTCCTGTGGGAGTTAATAAAATTATTTTGATTTATTTTATGGATGGGCAAAATTGACCAAGTGAACATTCTTAATTTTCTTGAATTTTTCCTCTTGTGTACAGTTCTCACCTCTGCACTGTTCTGTATGTTAACAGTGAGAAGGAAGAGTATGTCCAAGCCTCATAGGCCTAAGCTTATAAGGAGGTTGATGTTACTGGTGCAGAAGCTGTCACTGAGCATTGCTGTGGCCAGGTGCTGCAAGGCACTCAAGGTCTACTTGTTGGAAGAATCACTTGGCAGAGGAAGTGCTTGGGGTACTGAGCAAACATCCATTTTATAGCTAGGCTATTAAATTTGAGATAGATCACTGACCTATATGTATACCTAGAACACAAAGCCTCTAAAGAAAGTTCTGGGATGGACAATGGTTTCTTGAACAGGACACAAACATCAATAATCATAAAAACTTTTGACAAATTGGACTTCATCAAAATTAAAAATTCTGCTCATTATAAGATTCCAATAAAATAATGGACAAACCACAGATAGGAAAAATATTTACAACATATATGTCTGAAAAGGGTTTATTTAAAGGAATTCTACAAATTACTAATGAAAAGATGAAGAGTCTTATTTTAAAAATCAGATTGGACAAAAGAACTGAGCAGATGTCTCATAAAAGAAGATACACAGTGTCAATAAATACATGAAAGTAGAAGGTATATTCATCTAGTTAGAATACTACTCAGTGATTATAGTAAGAAATCACTGATCCATGCAACAACGTGGATGAATCGTTAAAATTTCATACCAAGTGAAAGAAAGCAAATTCAAAAATTGCCATAGACTATGTTCTATTTATAGGAAGTGTGAGAATAGATTTTAAAAAATCTATATTGATAGAATCAGAAATTGTGGCCTGAGATGGAGAGAAATTGTCTGGAAAGGGCAATGAAAGAACCTTTTGATTCTGACAGTTATGTCCTGTATTTTGTTTTTAATATTGGTTGCATAGGTAGTTGCAGTTGTGAGGACTCATGGTACTGAACACTTAAGGTATATGCTTTTTATTGTATGTCAGTTTTACTTCAATAAAAAATGACACATTTGTGATTGTGAAAAAAAATGACATACACACAAAAGTAGTTATTTTCTCATAAGAATTCTTCTAGCAAAAGGGCAGAAATCCAAACGGAATAGATATATTTTCTCCTGTGGGAGTTAATAAAATTATTTTGATTTATTTTATGGATGGGCAAAATTGACCAAGTGAACATTCTTAATTTTCTTGAATTTTTCCTCTTGTGTACAGTTCTCACCTCTGCACTGTTCTGTATGTTAACAGTGAGAAGGAAGAGTATGTCCAAGCCTCATAGGCCTAAGCTTATAAGGAGGTTGATGTTACTGGTGCAGAAGCTGTCACTGAGCATTGCTGTGGCCAGGTGCTGCAAGGCACTCAAGGTCTACTTGTTGGAAGAATCACTTGGCAGAGGATGTAGTGCTTGGGGTACTGAGCAAACATCCATTTTATACTAGGCTAAGAAAAGACGTTCAGACTTTCTTTTCTAGGAAACTGATGTTCATGGCAGTTTTTAGGCCTGGAAGTGATAGAAGTTAGTTGACTGACATTGAGGAGAATTAAGCTAAAACTTGGAGAAACTGATGGCAAGTGTGTGTGTGATGGCTCTGCTGTAGAACAGTTGACGTATAATAAAAATGCCTTTTAAATTGTAATATTTTACCAGATTTTGATGACTGATCATAAAATGGAGTTCAGACGTTTGTCTCTTTAGAAATATATTTGAGAAATACTGTGAAGCTCATCTTTCACCTGCCTATTTGATGCATTTTTGCATTGTTAGTACTACATAATTATTATTCTTTGGGACAATTGCAAGTGACCTTCTTGTGAAATTTGAAATGCTAGTGGTATTTGATTGTAAAATATTTTGTTTTTTTCCCCCCCTGTTGAAAGCATAAAAGTTGTTCATTAATGTGCTTTTACATCTTCCATAATTTTGCATTGGCATTCTAAGACAGAATTCCTTCTTAAAAATCATAAATATCCTTCTTAGTGAAACTGTTGACAACATAAGAGTGAAAAAACTAAAACAAAATAAGAAAATTAGAGAAGGAAGTCACATTTTTTCTTTTAGGGAATTATTGCTTTTGGAAATAGATTTTAAAGTCTCTGCAAACACCTTTTTAGAAAATGATTTATTTAAACAAGATAACTATGCCAAGGTAAGGCTTATACGTAACATAGCAACTTAAAACTAAGAAGAATTAGAAGTAATACGGGAGTTAATAAAATTATTTTGATTTATTTTATGGATGGGCAAAATTGACCAAGTGAACATTCTTAATTTTCTTGAATTTTTCCTCTTGTGTACAGTTCTCACCTCTGCACTGTTCTGTATGTTAACAGTGAGAAGGAAGAGTATGTCCAAGCCTCATAGGCCTAAGCTTATAAGGAGGTTGATGTTACTGGTGCAGAAGCTGTCACTGAGCATTGCTGTGGCCAGGTGCTGCAAGGCACTCAAGGTCTACTTGTTGGAAGAATCACTTGGCAGAGGATGTAGTGCTTGGGGTACTGAGCAAACATCCATTTTATACTAGGCTAAGAAAAGACGTTCAGACTTTCTTTTCTAGGAAACTGATGTTCATGGCAGTTTTTAGGCCTGGAAGTGATAGAAGTTAGTTGACTGACATTGAGGAGAATTAAGCTAAAACTTGGAGAAACTGATGGCAAGTGTGTGTGTGATGGCTCTGCTGTAGAACAGTTGACGTATAATAAAAATGCCTTTTAAATTGTAATATTTTACCAGATTTTGATGACTGATCATAAAATGGAGTTCAGACGTTTGTCTCTTTAGAAATATATTTGAGAAATACTGTGAAGCTCATCTTTCACCTGCCTATTTGATGCATTTTTGCATTGTTAGTACTACATAATTATTATTCTTTGGGACAATTGCAAGTGACCTTCTTGTGAAATTTGAAATGCTAGTGGTATTTGATTGTAAAATATTTTGTTTTTTTCCCCCCCTGTTGAAAGCATAAAAGTTGTTCATTAATGTGCTTTTACATCTTCCATAATTTTGCATTGGCATTCTAAGACAGAATTCCTTCTTAAAAATCATAAATATCCTTCTTAGTGAAACTGTTGACAACATAAGAGTGAAAAAACTAAAACAAAATAAGAAAATTAGAGAAGGAAGTCACATTTTTTCTTTTAGGGAATTATTGCTTTTGGAAATAGATTTTAAAGTCTCTGCAAACACCTTTTTAGAAAATGATTTATTTAAACAAGATAACTATGCCAAGGTAAGGCTTATACCGGTAACATAGCAACTGTAGGTACACATTTAATCTTGTGAGAAAGATGGCAAGAAAAACATCTTGAACTTGAAATGAATGTCTGTGGCCAATTCAATAATGTAAAATATCTCATATGGAGGAAAACCTGGTTATGATGGTGATTTCTTCACAACATTTTAATCTAAATAATATGATTTTGTCATTCATGTTTTATATAAAAAAAGAACCTTAGGAGTTGTTAAAAGATTCTACTGGCCACTGTTAGTTGTTATATACGTAACATTTTAGAAATACTTCATCTAAAAAAGGGAACAAATGATGGAAACAGATGACTGCATTATTTGACTAAAGACTTACTCATACACAATTTCATTTAAAAGGAACTAAAGGTGATGGAGGGAAAGCATGTGGTTTGGCACTTGAATGTCATAAAGCAAATTTAATATACTTTATTCAGTAAAGCTTTTTGAAAAATGAAATAATTCTCAGGAAGGCAAATACTTTTGTTGTTGCTCAAGGTAATTAGTTGCTGTAGCAGCAAGAATTATCATTGCATTTTGTGAATAAATATTTAGTGGAATGACATGTAGTATTTTTCTTTCAAAATAATATATCTTAATAGACATTTATTAAGTTACATTGGTTCAGTCCCAAGATCCCAAACCACGAAAAATTAAATAGAGCTTAATTTGACTTTTCCCAATACAACATATCAAACCTTTTTTCTTTGCATATGCTTAAATGTATGCTACTTGGCAGACTCTGGTGATTTCAATTTAGTATAAATCTAGCAATAGATAGTTAGCTATGGATTAGGTAGAGTTGTGATTTTTAAAGGTATAGCAGTAGTTGATGTTGTGCTCTTAAGCAAGTTGAAGTTTTTGATGTTGTTTTAGCACTGATGATCTTAGAGTATGTTACAGACAGGGTGACAATGATGTCCTTGTCCAGACTAATGGATTTCCCCAGGACCTGGAACTTTCAGTGCTAAAAACAGGATGTGTGCATGCTAAGAGGCTTCCATTGTGTCTGACCACCCTATGCACCATAGCCCTCCAGGTGCTTCTGTCCATGGGATTCTCCAGGCAAGAATAACTGGAGTGGGTCGCCATGCCCTCTTCAGGGGATCTTCCTGATCCATGGATCAAACCTGCATCTTTTACATCTCCTGCAGTGGCAGATGAGTTCTTTACCACTAGCACCACTTGAGAATACCCAAACTAGAATAGTCTCAGGTAAACCAGAAAGTTTGCTCTCCCCATGTCCTCAAGAAGTTGTTAGGAGTTTTGTGAGTTCAAAGTTATTTTTGTAATTATACCAAGACATTTTTCGCTTCTTTGACTCTCATTCTCACTCAAGTGTATAGTGGAGTTTTTCCAGAGGCTACAAGAGGTATATTACAACATATTAAATTAGAAGCAGGTCAGAGATTGAAATGTCTTTAAGTCACACATGAAGAGATTTGCAAAAATGTATGCCTTCTCATTAAATTTTCTTTGTTTTGAAAATCTTAGTTATCTTTCATAAACTGTATCATATATATTACTATGCAATGAATTCATTTTTAAATAGATTAATATTTTATAAATTTGCTCTTTAGGGATCCTCAACAGTTTTAGAGTATAAAGGTGTCCTGATACTAAAATGTTTTAGAAATACTGATTTAGGATTTTTCTGTGTTAAAGAAGGAACTTTTATTTCTGAACAATATCATACACTGAGCCTTTCAGCAGGCTTTGTTTATGGGACCATGAGTTCTTGTTTGATTCTTCTTATCTCTCCATGTAGTCATTCTTCTTTCCTGTACTCTAATTTCTATAAAGGAGGGTGTTGTCAGTTTGCTCTGACTTAATTTCACACTAAGTCACAATGGCTGAAACTCAACAAGAAGGAGAAAAAGCAGCAACTGCAATGCTTGTGGGAACACAAAGGCATGAAACATTTCCATCAGACTGTACATCCATTCTATTTAATGGAAAGAATCTTATAAGCAGTAAGGGAACTTTTGTTTCTCCAAAGCTGCCTCTGTCTTGCCATTACTCCTATGAGTGTATACTATTATTGGTCTTTATGAATATAGACATATACCACATGACTGCACCTAACAGTGGTAAAATCTGAAAAAGGATTCTTATTTTCTTCACTCTGTCCAGGGATCTTAACTGGAGTGGGTCGCCATGCCCTCTTCAGGGGATCTTCCTGATCCATGGATCAAACCTGCATCTTTTACATCTCCTGCAGTGGCAGATGAGTTCTTTACCACTAGCACCACTTGAGAATACCCAAACTAGAATAGTCTCAGGTAAACCAGAAAGTTTGCTCTCCCCATGTCCTCAAGAAGTTGTTAGGAGTTTTGTGAGTTCAAAGTTATTTTTGTAATTATACCAAGACATTTTTCGCTTCTTTGACTCTCATTCTCACTCAAGTGTATAGTGGAGTTTTTCCAGAGGCTACAAGAGGTATATTACAACATATTAAATTAGAAGCAGGTCAGAGATTGAAATGTCTTTAAGTCACACATGAAGAGATTTGCAAAAATGTATGCCTTCTCATTAAATTTTCTTTGTTTTGAAAATCTTAGTTATCTTTCATAAACTGTATCATATATATTACTATGCAATGAATTCATTTTTAAATAGATTAATATTTTATAAATTTGCTCTTTAGGGATCCTCAACAGTTTTAGAGTATAAAGGTGTCCTGATACTAAAATGTTTTAGAAATACTGATTTAGGATTTTTCTGTGTTAAAGAAGGAACTTTTATTTCTGAACAATATCATACACTGAGCCTTTCAGCAGGCTTTGTTTATGGGACCATGAGTTCTTGTTTGATTCTTCTTATCTCTCCATGTAGTCATTCTTCTTTCCTGTACTCTAATTTCTATAAAGGAGGGTGTTGTCAGTTTGCTCTGACTTAATTTCACACTAAGTCACAATGGCTGAAACTCAACAAGAAGGAGAAAAAGCAGCAACTGCAATGCTTGTGGGAACACAAAGGCATGAAACATTTCCATCAGACTGTACATCCATTCTATTTAATGGAAAGAATCTTATAAGCAGTAAGGGAACTTTTGTTTCTCCAAAGCTGCCTCTGTCTTGCCATTACTCCTATGAGTGTATACTATTATTGGTCTTTATGAATATAGACATATACCACATGACTGCACCTAACAGTTGTAAAATCTGAAAAAGGATTCTTATTTTCTTCACTCTATAGGTCTGAATTATTGTTAGTAATGAAATAAGCAGAGTCATGCAACTCTAGGAGAGCTTATCCTCGTATTACCTTCTGTTGTCATGAGGACAGGTTCCTAGTGAACCAGCATGGAGACTTGGCTATGCGCTCTGGAACTGATGAATTATGACCACATAACCCGCCAGCAGAGTGTAGTCTGTGTCAACATATAAACACTGTTCAACCAAAACACTTGAGAGTCATAAATTGTGATAAACTTTGGATTATGATCATTGCCATAAATTCCCAGTATCACAAAGGGGGATATGGATCCATGACTAAAAAGCTAGCCATAAGATAATCTTTGTGTTATAATCAATTTGAACAGAGCTTTCTTTTGCAAACATTTAGTTACTCTGAGAATATTTTAGGAAGTCAGTTGATAAATCTTTGATGTTAGATGAAGTTAGTTGATAAATATTTGATGTTAGATGGTTCTAGTGTTGCAGACTATCCATGGCATTTTGTTATTTGCTAAACATTTAGAGCTCAGCATCTTTCCATGACAGTAAAAATGCATCAAAAATCTAATCTTAATATGGCTGTGCCATAATTTATTTACTTAATTCTTATTTATTATTCTACTTGGCATGTATAAATTTAAATTCCTAGAAGTAAAATGGTTTTACCTCGATTTTAGACTTACACCCAGGGGCCAGACCTGATCGAACCCTGCTTGGGACTTGAACCCATGTGGCTGGAGCTTGAATTCCAGCCAAAACCCAGTTTGGGACTTGAACCCATATGACTGGGGCTTGAACCTAGCCAAAACCCTGTTTGGGACTCAAACCCATGTGACTAAGGCTTAACCCCAGCCAAAATCCTGCTTGGGACTTGAACCCACGTAGTCAGGAATCAATTCCGGCCAAAACCCTGCCTGGGACTTGAACCCACACGGCCAGGACTTAATCTAGCACTCACCCAACCCTCTAGACCCACCGAGGTTCAGGTTCTTCCTGCCTCAACGCAGAAAGAATTCAGCGAGAAGCAGAGTGATAGACAAGAAGAGGATTTATTAGGATAGGGTACTTGTAAGAGGTGCTAGTGGGCAGGCAGGAAAACTCTGCTCTGCTCTCTCTTCGATTGAGTGGGCAGCCATATATATAGGATGGCAGAAGACCACCCCCACGTCAAGTAGACACAGATGCAAGGCATACATCATTAGTTCCTTCTTTGCCAGCTCCCCCTTCATTAGCTGTTTATACCCAGTCAAGCCTGCTTTACTGAACAAGGAGCATTGCAAGGCTACTTCTAGTTATCTCATAACATTCCATGAACCAGCATCTTGAGAAGTGCATAAAATTGTCTGTGTCAACATATAAACACTGTTCAACCAAAACACTTGAGAGTCATAAATTGTGATAAACTTTGGATTATGATCATTGCCATAAATTCCCAGTATCACAAAGGGGGATATGGATCCATGACTAAAAAGCTAGCCATAAGATAATCTTTGTGTTATAATCAATTTGAACAGAGCTTTCTTTTGCAAACATTTAGTTACTCTGAGAATATTTTAGGAAGTCAGTTGATAAATCTTTGATGTTAGATGAAGTTAGTTGATAAATATTTGATGTTAGATGGTTCTAGTGTTGCAGACTATCCATGGCATTTTGTTATTTGCTAAACATTTAGAGCTCAGCATCTTTCCATGACAGTAAAAATGCATCAAAAATCTAATCTTAATATGGCTGTGCCATAATTTATTTACTTAATTCTTATTTATTATTCTACTTGGCATGTATAAATTTAAATTCCTAGAAGTAAAATGGTTTTACCTCGATTTTAGACTTACACCCAGGGGCCAGACCTGATCGAACCCTGCTTGGGACTTGAACCCATGTGGCTGGAGCTTGAATTCCAGCCAAAACCCAGTTTGGGACTTGAACCCATATGACTGGGGCTTGAACCTAGCCAAAACCCTGTTTGGGACTCAAACCCATGTGACTAAGGCTTAACCCCAGCCAAAATCCTGCTTGGGACTTGAACCCACGTAGTCAGGAATCAATTCCGGCCAAAACCCTGCCTGGGACTTGAACCCACACGGCCAGGACTTAATCTAGCACTCACCCAACGTCTAGACCCACCGAGGTTCAGGTTCTTCCTGCCTCAACGCAGAAAGAATTCAGCGAGAAGCAGAGTGATAGACAAGAAGAGGATTTATTAGGATAGGGTACTTGTAAGAGGTGCTAGTGGGCAGGCAGGAAAACTCTGCTCTGCTCTCTCTTCGATTGAGTGGGCAGCCATATATATAGGATGGCAGAAGACCACCCCCACGTCAAGTAGACACAGATGCAAGGCATACATCATTAGTTCCTTCTTTGCCAGCTCCCCCTTCATTAGCTGTTTATACCCAGTCAAGCCTGCTTTACTGAACAAGGAGCACCTCTTCTGAGTTATCATCAAGTCACTGGTCTTCCAACCTTTCTCAGGTCTCACCCTTCTATGTACCCTCCCTTACTAGGACTCTACAACCACCTACCTGTTCTACTCTGTCCCTGTCAGAAGTGGGACTGCTGAATCAACAGATATATGCCTTTTTGAGAATTTTAATTTATGTTGTTAATTTGAAAACCTGAGTATTATCTTTCTTTCAGTTCTTTGCCAATTATAACACACTAATGGGGGCTGCCTTATAATTCTGCCTCCTATAGGACCAAACCTTAGTGTGTTTAATTTAGTCACTCCACAGTGCAGCTCCAGAATTTGCATTTCTTATAGGTCCAGGAGCAGTAGAAAGAACATCAGGTTAGGAATTGAAAGATATGGGTCCAAGTTCTAGTTTTGTCAATCATTTTATGATTTTTTTAGAGGTCATTTTAACTCCCCTGTGTTCTGGTTTTTAAATAGTATAAGGTTGTTTGAAAGGCTGAATGAGCAAATGAATGTGGAATGGGTCACATAAGTGTAAACTGACATTGTTATTTGTTATAGTACCATTCAGTTTGACCTCAACACTTAGTTGCATATCTCACTTATCCTGGGGGACAGAGGCTCCATTTTGTTTGTAACATATGAATCTCAGGAAAAAAACTAATATCAGTCTTTTATTGTGCCCCTAATGGCAATGTAAAGATCAGGATTGTGTAGGTTTGAATGCAGAGGCTTGCTGTTTGCATTTGATAGAATGTTGTTGTTGTTGTTCAGCTGCTTAGTCATGTCTGGCTCTTTGTGACCCCATGGACTGCAGCACACCAGGCTTCCCTGTCCTTCACCATCTCTATACGTCAAGAGAGTGAGGGTTTATTAGGATAGGGTACTTGTAAGAGGTGCTAGTGGGCAGGCAGGAAAACTCTGCTCTGCTCTCTCTTCGATTGAGTGGGCAGCCATATATATAGGATGGCAGAAGACCACCCCCACGTCAAGTAGACACAGATGCAAGGCATACATCATTAGTTCCTTCTTTGCCAGCTCCCCCTTCATTAGCTGTTTATACCCAGTCAAGCCTGCTTTACTGAACAAGGAGCACCTCTTCTGAGTTATCATCAAGTCACTGGTCTTCCAACCTTTCTCAGGTCTCACCCTTCTATGTACCCTCCCTTACTAGGACTCTACAACCACCTACCTGTTCTACTCTGTCCCTGTCAGAAGTGGGACTGCTGAATCAACAGATATATGCCTTTTTGAGAATTTTAATTTATGTTGTTAATTTGAAAACCTGAGTATTATCTTTCTTTCAGTTCTTTGCCAATTATAACACACTAATGGGGGCTGCCTTATAATTCTGCCTCCTATAGGACCAAACCTTAGTGTGTTTAATTTAGTCACTCCACAGTGCAGCTCCAGAATTTGCATTTCTTATAGGTCCAGGAGCAGTAGAAAGAACATCAGGTTAGGAATTGAAAGATATGGGTCCAAGTTCTAGTTTTGTCAATCATTTTATGATTTTTTTAGAGGTCATTTTAACTCCCCTGTGTTCTGGTTTTTAAATAGTATAAGGTTGTTTGAAAGGCTGAATGAGCAAATGAATGTGGAATGGGTCACATAAGTGTAAACTGACATTGTTATTTGTTATAGTACCATTCAGTTTGACCTCAACACTTAGTTGCATATCTCACTTATCCTGGGGGACAGAGGCTCCATTTTGTTTGTAACATATGAATCTCAGGAAAAAAACTAATATCAGTCTTTTTATTGTGCCCCTAATGGCAATGTAAAGATCAGGATTGTGTAGGTTTGAATGCAGAGGCTTGCTGTTTGCATTTGATAGAATGTTGTTGTTGTTGTTCAGCTGCTTAGTCATGTCTGGCTCTTTGTGACCCCATGGACTGCAGCACACCAGGCTTCCCTGTCCTTCACCATCTCTCGGGTGTTTGCTCAAACTCATGTCCATTGAGTCAATGATGCCATCCAATCATTTGATCTCCTGTCTTCTCCTTCCCCTCCTGCCTTCAAACTTTCCCAGCATCAAGGTCTTTTCCAATGAGTCAACAGGTGGCCAAAGTATTGGAGCTTCAGCTTCAGCATCAGTCCTTCCAATAAGTACTTAGGGTTGATTTCCTTTAGGATTGACTGGCTTGATCTCCTTGCAGTCCATGGGACTCTCAAGAGTATTCAACACCACAGTTCAAAGGCATCAATTCTGCAGCACTCAGCCTTCTTTATGGTCCAACTCTCACATACATACATGACCATTGGGAAAACCATAGCTTTGACAATGTGGACCTTTGTCAGCAAAGTGATGTTCCTGCTTTTTAATATGCTGTCTAGGTTTGTCACAGCTTCTCTTCCAAGGAGCAAGCATCTTTTAATTTCATGGCTGCAGTCACCATCCACAGTGATTTTGGAGCCCAAGAAAATAAAGTCTGTCTGTCACTGTTTCCATTGTTTGTCCATCTATTTGCCAGGAAGTGATGGGGCAGGATGCTGTGGTCTTCTGTTTTTTAAATGTTGAGTTTAAAGGCAGCTTTTTCACTCTCCTCTTTAACCTTCATCAAGAGACTTTTTAGTTCCTCTTCAGTTGTTGCCATAAGGGTGATGTCATCGGCATTCCTGAGCATACTGATATTTCTCCCGGGAACCTTGACTCCAGCTTGTGTTTCATCCAGACTGCCATTTTGCATGAGGTATTCCACATATAAATTAAAAAGCAGAGTGACAATATATGTCCTTGACGTACTCCTTTCCCAATTTGGAACCAGTCCATTGTTGTATGTCCAGTTCTAACTGTTGTTTCTTGTCCTGCATACAGGTTTCTCAGGAGGCAGGGTAAGGTAGTCTGGTATTCTCATCTTTTTGAGAATTTTCCGAAGTTTGTTGTGATCCACACAATCAAAGGCTGTGTGGCTGAAACTGGAGTAGATATTATACTGGAATTCTCTTGCTTTTTCTATGATCCAGTAGATGTTGACATCTCTGGTTCCTCTACTTTTTCTAAATTCAGCTTGTACATCTGAATGTTGTTGATTCATATACTGTTGAAGCCTAGCTTGGAGGATTTTGAGCGTTACTTGCTAGCATGTGAAATGAGTGCAATGATGCGTAGTTTGAACATCTTTGGCATTGCTGTTCTTTGGGATTGGAGTCAGAACTGTTTTTTTGGACCAGCTGCTGGAGGTTTTGCGCAATAAGTACTTAGGGTTGATTTCCTTTAGGATTGACTGGCTTGATCTCCTTGCAGTCCATGGGACTCTCAAGAGTATTCAACACCACAGTTCAAAGGCATCAATTCTGCAGCACTCAGCCTTCTTTATGGTCCAACTCTCACATACATACATGACCATTGGGAAAACCATAGCTTTGACAATGTGGACCTTTGTCAGCAAAGTGATGTTCCTGCTTTTTAATATGCTGTCTAGGTTTGTCACAGCTTCTCTTCCAAGGAGCAAGCATCTTTTAATTTCATGGCTGCAGTCACCATCCACAGTGATTTTGGAGCCCAAGAAAATAAAGTCTGTCTGTCACTGTTTCCATTGTTTGTCCATCTATTTGCCAGGAAGTGATGGGGCAGGATGCTGTGGTCTTCTGTTTTTTAAATGTTGAGTTTAAAGGCAGCTTTTTCACTCTCCTCTTTAACCTTCATCAAGAGACTTTTTAGTTCCTCTTCAGTTGTTGCCATAAGGGTGATGTCATCGGCATTCCTGAGCATACTGATATTTCTCCCGGGAACCTTGACTCCAGCTTGTGTTTCATCCAGACTGCCATTTTGCATGAGGTATTCCACATATAAATTAAAAAGCAGAGTGACAATATATGTCCTTGACGTACTCCTTTCCCAATTTGGAACCAGTCCATTGTTGTATGTCCAGTTCTAACTGTTGTTTCTTGTCCTGCATACAGGTTTCTCAGGAGGCAGGGTAAGGTAGTCTGGTATTCTCATCTTTTTGAGAATTTTCCGAAGTTTGTTGTGATCCACAC
This sequence comes from Tragulus kanchil, assembly GCA_022376925.1. Lineage (NCBI taxonomy): Eukaryota > Metazoa > Chordata > Mammalia > Artiodactyla > Tragulidae > Tragulus > Tragulus kanchil. The sequence goes on along the minus strand of JAIOJX010000025.1, from coordinate 155,982,252 downwards.
AATCAAAGGCTGTGTGGCTGAAACTGGAGTAGATATTATACTGGAATTCTCTTGCTTTTTCTATGATCCAGTAGATGTTGACATCTCTGGTTCCTCTACTTTTTCTAAATTCAGCTTGTACATCTGAATGTTGTTGATTCATATACTGTTGAAGCCTAGCTTGGAGGATTTTGAGCGTTACTTGCTAGCATGTGAAATGAGTGCAATGATGCGGTAGTTTGAACATCTTTGGCATTGCTGTTCTTTGGGATTGGAGTCAGAACTGACCTTTTCCATTCCTGTGGCCACTGCTGAGTTTTCCAAATTTGCTGGCATATTGAGTATAGCTCTTTAACAGCATCAGCTTGTAGAATTTTAAATATCTCATCTGGGATTTCTTCCCCTCCACTGGTTTGTTCATGGTGATGCTTCCTAAGGACCTTTTGACTTCACACTCCAGGATGTCTGGCTCTAGGTGAGTGATCACACCATTGTGGTTATCTGGATCATTATGACTTCTCCTTTACAGTTCTTCTGTGTATTCTTTTTTTTTAAATTTTATTTATTTCTTTATTTTTGGCTATTCTGGTTTTTCTCTTCTGTGTATTCTTGCCACCCACCTCTTAATATCTTCTACTTCTGTTAGGTCCATACCATTGGTGTCCTTTACTGTGCCCATCTCTGCACGACATGTTCCCTTGGTATCTATAGTTTACTTGAAGAGATTTCTACTCTTTCTTGTTGTATTGTTTCTGTCTATTTATTTGCATTATTCACTTAAGAAGGCTTTCTCATCTCCCCTTGCTATTATTTGGAACTCTGCATTCAGATGGGTATATCTTTCCTTTCTTCTTTTGCCTTTGGCATCTTTTCTCAGCTATTGTAAGGCCTGATACTGTCTAGTTACTCTTTCACTGGGATTTTCTCTACATTATTAGTCTAGTTCAGCAGCCCATGACCGTTTTTGGCACCAGGGATCAAAAAAAATTGTCGTGGAAGACAACTTTTCCTCAGAATGGGGTGAGGATGATGCTTTCAGGATGAATCAAGTACCTTACAGTTATTGTGGACTTTGCTTCTATTCCTCTTCATGAATCATGGCCTTGTCATGGCAAAGGGACTTGCCAGTATTTTGGTCATCTGGTGCTCACAGATGACTCATTGGAAAATTCTCTGATGCTGGGAAAGATTGAGGGGAGAAGGATAAGAGGGTGTCAGAGGATGAGATGGCTGCTTGGCATCACTGATACAATGGACGTGAACTTTGGCAAACTCCTGGAGATGGTGAGTGACAGGGAGGCCTGGCCTGCTACAGTCCATGGGGTAGCAAAGAGTTGTACACAACTGCGTGACTGAACAACAACATTACTTCTATTATTTTTACACTGTAATATATCATGAAGTAATTATACAGCTTTCACTTGCCACATATTGATAAGGTTTTGAATATGAGTGCACACTATTGAGTTATTACTCAGAACATCAGGCATTAGATTCTTAATAGGAGCATGCAACCTAGATCCCTCACATGTGCAGTTTACAGTAGGGCTCGCGTTCGTATGAGAACCAAATGCCACTGCTGGTCTGATAGGAAGGAGCGCTCATGCAGTGAGTCGAGTGATGGGGAGTGATTGTAAATACAGATAAAGTTTCGCTCACTTAAGAAAGGCCAACCATTCTATACAAATTACGGCTTTGCTGTTGAACAAAAGAACTTTTTTTTCTAATCCCAACTCAATCCTTTTGATACATGTACAATCTAAAGAGAACAAAAGCAGTGATCAGTGATTTTAATATGTGTATTATTTAGTCAAGTTTACAACACTGAGACATAGTTTAGTACAACATTTAATAAATTTGTTATGGTATGAGACTATATTACTTCCCAGGTGATGCTAGTGGTCAAGAACTTGCCTGCAATGCAGGACATATAAGGAGATGCATGTTCGATCCCTGAGTCAGGAAGATCCCCTGGAGAAATACATGGCAAGCAACTACATTATTTTTACCCGTAGAATCTCACAGACAGCTGAACCTGGTGGGCTACAGTTCATAGTGTTGCAGAGAGTCGGACATGACTGAAGCGACTGAGCTTGCAGGCATGGGACCATGTTTATGCAACATTTTATTTCACAGGCCAAATGTGTGGGAGAAATGATTCAGGAGTATTTAACAAGGGTGAAACTCTGTTCAGGTACATATTAGGTCAACAAAGGTAATTATTCAAAATAAATGGTTTAACCTTATATTTGATACCCAGAGGTTGAGGCTTTGTTTGCAACGCAGTATAGCTTAGCTTTTTCCGACAGATGCCTTCTCCATCTCTTGGAACAGCGCACGTTAGCTAATACCGCTTCTCAGAACAAGAGTGTTAGAAAAAAACTCAAGATATGAGATGAGTGCTGCAGAATAAGAGTAAATGTAGAGGGAAATAGCGGGAGCTAGAGAAAGTCTTTACTCACAGAGCTTAGTAATGGACATTTGCTGCTACTGGCCTTCTCACTGGAGAGATGCTTCAGCGTTGTGCTGTGACTTGCAGGCAGGGTGTGGCTTTTGATCAGAAGCTGGACATTAATGATGAGGGGTCAGCTGTGGTTAAAGTTTGTTTTTTCCATCATAAGAAGATCATAAAGGAAAAAAGTCAGTGTATTTCAATACTGTAAACTGTTTGGGGCTGTTTCAGCCATTTGGCAGCTCTATAAATGGAGTAGGGTTTCAGTGAAAGAATGAGACCTGAGCAGTACATGTTCTTTGCTTTCCAGCTGAAATGACTGCTCTTCCAGCATAGAACTAGTGTTTCTGGGCGTTAATTTTAAGAATAGCATTGTGTTATTTTTCTCCTGAATATATTGTAAATATCATACATGGATATTCTGAAATATATAAAAAGTTTGGCATATACTTCCTTCTGGTGTGAACTAATTATAATAATTATGTAGAAAATATAAAAGGGAAATGCATCATTGGTCATCAGTCCCATCAGTGAAAAATCAGGTAAATAGACTCAAGGTGATGTCAAGGTCACTCTCAATTCGGAAGTTCTGTTAGTGTCACTACTTTTAAAGTGTACTCAGTTTTCTATTGCAACTTCGGTTTATTATATCACTCCCCCCGTGGGAAACAGCTGAACCTGGTGGGCTACAGTTCATAGTGTTGCAGAGAGTCGGACATGACTGAAGCGACTGAGCTTGCAGGCATGGGACCATGTTTATGCAACATTTTATTTCACAGGCCAAATGTGTGGGAGAAATGATTCAGGAGTATTTAACAAGGGTGAAACTCTGTTCAGGTACATATTAGGTCAACAAAGGTAATTATTCAAAATAAATGGTTTAACCTTATATTTGATACCCAGAGGTTGAGGCTTTGTTTGCAACGCAGTATAGCTTAGCTTTTTCCGACAGATGCCTTCTCCATCTCTTGGAACAGCGCCGTTAGCTAATACCGCTTCTCAGAACAAGAGTGTTAGAAAAAACTCAAGATACGAGATGAGCGCTGCAGAATAAGAGTAAACGTAGAGGGAAATAGCGGGAGCTAGAGAAAGTCTTTACTCACAGAGCTTAGTAATGGACATTTGCTGCTACTGGCCTTCTCACTGGAGAGATGCTTCAGCGTTGTGCTGTGACTTGCAGGCAGGGTGTGGCTTTTGATCAGAAGCTGGACATTAATGATGAGGGGTCAGCTGTGGTTAAAGTTTGTTTTTTCCATCATAAGAAGATCATAAAGGAAAAAAGTCAGTGTATTTCAATACTGTAAACTGTTTGGGGCTGTTTCAGCCATTTGGCAGCTCTATAAATGGAGTAGGGTTTCAGTGAAAGAATGAGACCTGAGCAGTACATGTTCTTTGCTTTCCAGCTGAAATGACTGCTCTTCCAGCATAGAACTAGTGTTTCTGGGCGTTAATTTTAAGAATAGCATTGTGTTATTTTTCTCCTGAATATATTGTAAATATCATACATGGATATTCTGAAATATATAAAAAGTTTGGCATATACTTCCTTCTGGTGTGAACTAATTATAATAATTATGTAGAAAATATAAAAGGGAAATGCATCATTGGTCATCAGTCCCATCAGTGAAAAATCAGGTAAATAGACTCAAGGTGATGTCAAGGTCACTCTCAATTCGGAAGTTCTGTTAGTGTCACTACTTCTTTTAAAGACTAGTACTCAGTTTTCTATTGGTATATCTATCAGGGTCCTGGTAACAGCAGTGACATTCTTTAAAAGGCTTAAACTAGAAGAGTTTCGTAAAGGGACTATTTAATGGGATGTGGGCAAAGGTAAGAGAACTAACTTGGAATGGAGAGGTTGCTCAGAGCCCATCAAACACTGAATGTTGTCCTAAGATCTCAAAAGGCAAGGCAGGAAAATGGTATTAAAGCAGGGGCCTTGGAAGAGGGTTACTGAGGAAATTAAATAGCCCCGTTCAGGTCCAGCTTGTAGTAAAGAATCCACCTGTCAATGCAAGAGACAAGAGATGCAGGCTTGATCCCCGGGTCAGGAAGATCTTCTGCAGTAGGAAATGACAACCCATTCCAGTGTTCTTGCCTGGAGAGTCCCATGGACATAGGAGCCTGTCAGGTTACAGTCGATGGAGTCGCAAAGACTCAGACATGATGTGTGTGCATGCGCACACACACACACACACACACACACACACACACACACACACAGGGTGGGGAACTGGAGACAAATACCTGACTTTATCTTCTCTCATTTACTGACGTGGAGGACTTTATGGGCCAGTCTAAGGTATGGTATATATCACCCCTACCCACATTCCATTGGCCAATATTTGTATAAACTTAGTTGCAGGGAAGCCTGGGAAAAGCAGTTCTTCTGTTAACCTCAGAAAGGTCAAGAATGACTTCCAACTTTCTGACCGGAACACGTGTCAGACTGGTTAGGAAGCTATCTTGGTCTTTCTTCTCCTTTGCTGATAATTTATCCATGTTAATATCTACCTTTTTTTGTCTCATTACCACTTGCTCCAACTTTTTCAGTGAAAAAATGTTTTTTTATAGAATATTCTGGGCGTTAATTTTAAGAATAGCATTGTGTTATTTTCTCCTGAATATATTGTAAATATCATACATGGATATTCTGAAATATATAAAAAGTTTGGCATATACTTCCTTCTGGTGTGAACTAATTATAATAATTATGTAGAAAATATAAAAGGGAAATGCATCATTGGTCATCAGTCCCATCAGTGAAAAATCAGGTAAATAGACTCAAGGTGATGTCAAGGTCACTCTCAATTCGGAAGTTCTGTTAGTGTCACTACTTCTTTTAAAGACTAGTACTCAGTTTTCTATTGGTATATCTATCAGGGTCCTGGTAACAGCAGTGACATTCTTTAAAAGGCTTAAACTAGAAGAGTTTCGTAAAGGGACTATTTAATGGGATGTGGGCAAAGGTAAGAGAACTAACTTGGAATGGAGAGGTTGCTCAGAGCCCATCAAACACTGAATGTTGTCCTAAGATCTCAAAAGGCAAGGCAGGAAAATGGTATTAAAGCAGGGGCCTTGGAAGAGGGTTACTGAGGAAATTAAATAGCCCCGTTCAGGTCCAGCTTGTAGTAAAGAATCCACCTGTCAATGCAAGAGACAAGAGATGCAGGCTTGATCCCCGGGTCAGGAAGATCTTCTGCAGTAGGAAATGACAACCCATTCCAGTGTTCTTGCCTGGAGAGTCCCATGGACATAGGAGCCTGTCAGGTTACAGTCGATGGAGTCGCAAAGACTCAGACATGATGTGTGTGCATGCGCACACACACACACACACACACACACACACACACACACAGGGTGGGGAACTGGAGACAAATACCTGACTTTATCTTCTCTCATTTACTGACGTGGAGGACTTTATGGGCCAGTCTAAGGTATGGTATATATCACCCCTACCCACATTCCATTGGCCAATATTTGTATAAACTTAGTTGCAGGGAAGCCTGGGAAAAGCAGTTCTTCTGTTAACCTCAGAAAGGTCAAGAATGACTTCCAACTTTCTGACCGGAACACGTGTCAGACTGGTTAGGAAGCTATCTTGGTCTTTCTTCTCCTTTGCTGATAATTTATCCATGTTAATATCTACCTTTTTTTGTCTCATTACCACTTGCTCTTCTTAGACTTCTTTCTTGGTTATGTTCTGCATATATAGATGTTACAGATCTCTCCTTTCTCATGCCTCCAATGTCTCTGTCCTTTCACCCTGCTTTATTTTCTTTATACTATTTATCACTATATGAAAGTACGTCATTTATTAATTTGTTTAATGTCTTCACTAGTATTTTAAGCTTTATTGGGTAGAACTTTCTCATATTCCTCTCTATTTCCCAATTCCTGAAGAAGTGGTGAGCCATTTTAGAATTGTGCCTTAATCCATTCTTCACATTATTGTTTATGCCCACTAAGTATTCTAGTTGTGTCACTTATATTTTCTCTCTCTAAAACTGTTCCTTTGTTCTTTTTAGTTTGATTGATGATTTGTTTTATTGATATTCTAGTTTATCTAGTGAAAGAGGCTTCACTGATGGAGCCAGAAGCCATCTGACAGTCCTTTCAGTTTATGTTCCATTTTTGAACACTTTTATATGTTAAATGTGCAAAGGCAAAATGGTTGTCTGAAGAGGCCTTACAAATAGCTGAAAAAAGAAGAGATGTGGGAGGCAAAGGAGAAAAGGAAAGACATACCCATCAGAATGCAGAGTTCCAAACAATAGCAAGGAGAGGTAAGAAGGCCTTTTTAAGTGAACAATGCAAAGAAATAGAGGAAAACAATAGAATGGGAATGATTAGAGATCTCTGTAAGAAAATTAGAGATATCAAGAGAACATTGCATGCAGTGATGGGCACAGCAAAGGACAGTAATGGTATGGACCTAACAGAAGCAGAAGATATTAAGAAGAGGTAGCAAGAATACACAGAAGAACTATACAAAAAAGATTTTAATGAGCCAGATGACCACAATGGTGTGATCACTCATCTAGAGCCAGACATATTAGTGTGTGAAGTCAAGTGGGCCCTAGGAAGCATCACAACAAACAAAGCTAGTGAAGGGGATAAAATTCCAGCTGAGCTAATTCACATATTAAAAAATGATGCTGTTAAAGTGATACGCTCAATATGCCAGTAAATTTGGAAAACTCAGCAGTGGCCCTTGGATTGGAAAAGCTCAGTTTTTATTCCAGTCTCAAAGAATGGCAATGCCAAAGATGTTCAAACTAACACACCATTGCACTCATTTCACACGCTAGCAAAGTAATGCTCAAAATCCTCCAAGCTAGGCTTCAACAGTACATGAAACTGGAACTTCCAGATGTACAAGCTGAATTTAGAATAGACAGAGGAGCCAGAGATCAGATTGCCAACATTGCAAGGGAATTCCAGAAAATCATCTGTTTCTGCCTCATTGACTATGCTAAAGCCTTTGACTGTGTGGATCACAACACACTGTTCAAAATTCTGAAAGAGGGGCTTCTCTGGTGGTCCAGTGGGTAACGAGTCTGCCTCACAGTGCAAGGGCACCAGTTTGATCCCTGGCCCAGGAAGATCCCACGTGCTGTGGAGTGACTGGGCCAATGTGTCCAATTACGAGCCAGTACTCTGGAGCACGTGTGCCCAGAGCTGGTGCTTTGGAACAAGAGAGACCACTACAATCGGAGGCTGAACACTTTTATATGTTAAATGTGCAAAGGCAAAATGGTTGTCTGAAGAGGCCTTACAAATAGCTGAAAAAAGAAGAGATGTGGGAGGCAAAGGAGAAAAGGAAAGACATACCCATCAGAATGCAGAGTTCCAAACAATAGCAAGGAGAGGTAAGAAGGCCTTTTTAAGTGAACAATGCAAAGAAATAGAGGAAAACAATAGAATGGGAATGATTAGAGATCTCTGTAAGAAAATTAGAGATATCAAGAGAACATTGCATGCAGTGATGGGCACAGCAAAGGACAGTAATGGTATGGACCTAACAGAAGCAGAAGATATTAAGAAGAGGTAGCAAGAATACACAGAAGAACTATACAAAAAAGATTTTAATGAGCCAGATGACCACAATGGTGTGATCACTCATCTAGAGCCAGACATATTAGTGTGTGAAGTCAAGTGGGCCCTAGGAAGCATCACAACAAACAAAGCTAGTGAAGGGGATAAAATTCCAGCTGAGCTAATTCACATATTAAAAAATGATGCTGTTAAAGTGATACGCTCAATATGCCAGTAAATTTGGAAAACTCAGCAGTGGCCCTTGGATTGGAAAAGCTCAGTTTTTATTCCAGTCTCAAAGAATGGCAATGCCAAAGATGTTCAAACTAACACACCATTGCACTCATTTCACACGCTAGCAAAGTAATGCTCAAAATCCTCCAAGCTAGGCTTCAACAGTACATGAAACTGGAACTTCCAGATGTACAAGCTGAATTTAGAATAGACAGAGGAGCCAGAGATCAGATTGCCAACATTGCAAGGGAATTCCAGAAAATCATCTGTTTCTGCCTCATTGACTATGCTAAAGCCTTTGACTGTGTGGATCACAACACACTGTTCAAAATTCTGAAAGAGGGGCTTCTCTGGTGGTCCAGTGGGTAACGAGTCTGCCTCACAGTGCAAGGGGCACCAGTTTGATCCCTGGCCCAGGAAGATCCCACGTGCTGTGGAGTGACTGGGCCAATGTGTCCAATTACGAGCCAGTACTCTGGAGCACGTGTGCCCAGAGCTGGTGCTTTGGAACAAGAGAGACCACTACAATCGGAGGCCCACACATACCAAAGAATAAAGATAGGTGAAAATAAATAAATAAATTCTCAAAGAGATGGGAGTACCAGGCCACCTTACCTTCCTCCTGAGAAACCTGTATGCAGGACAAGAAACAACAGTTAGAACTGGACATACAACAATGGACTGGTTCCAAATAGGGAAAGGAATACATCAAGGATATATATTGTCACCTTGCTTATTTAATTTATATGTGGAGTACATCATGCGAAATGCCAGTCTGGATGAAACACAAGCTGGAGTCAAGGTCCCCAGGAGAAATACCAATATGCTCAGGAATGCCGATGACACCACCCTTATGACAAAAGTGAAGAGGAACTAAGCCTTTGATGAAGGTGAAAGAGTTGTTGGAGAGTGAAAAAGCTTCCTTTAAACTCAACATTTAAAAAACGGAAGATCACAGCATCCTGCCCCATCACTTCTTGGCAAATAGATGGACAAACAATGGAAACAGTGACAGACAGACTTTATTTTCTTGGGCTCCAAAATCACTGTGGATGGTGACTGCAGCCATGAAATTAAAAGATGCTTGCTCCTTGGAAGAGAAGCTGTGACAAACCTAGACAGCATATTAAAAAGCAGGAACATCACTTTGCTGACAAAGGTCCACATTGTCAAAGCTATGGTTTTCCCAATGGTCATGTATGTATGTGAGAGTTGGACCATAAAGAAGGCTGAGTGCTGCAGAATTGATGCCTTTGAACTGTGGTGTTGAATACTCTTGAGAGTCCCATGGACTGCAAGGAGATCAAGCCAGTCAATCCTAAAGGAAATCAACCCTAAGTACTTATTGGAAGGACTGATGCTGAAGCTGAAGCTCCAATACTTTGGCCACCTGATGCATAGAGATGACTCATTGGAAAAGATCCTTATGTTGGGAAAAATAGAAGGCAGAAGGAGAAGGGGATGACAGAGAATGAGATGTTTGGATGGAATCATTGAGTCAATGGACCTGAGTCTGAGCAATCTCTGAGAGACAGTGAAGGGCAGGGAAACCCAGCATGCTGCAGTCCATGGGTTCTCAAAGAGTCAGACACAACTGAGCAACTGAACTGAACTGATATGTTCTCAGATTCCCACCTAATTTGTTGTTGATGCTTTCCAAGTTTCTTTGCTATTGTCTGCATTCATCCTCTCTTATAATCTCTTGCCTGATCTGTGGACTCACCATGTATAGAATGGCCAGACTTTGCCTTTAGTTCTTAAAACAGTTTTGGAAGCTTTATCACCAGACCTCTCTCTTCACTATACAACTTAGCCTAAAAAATTAAAAATATTGTATAAGGATCAACTATTTGCTTTCATTCACCACATGCTTCTTCACCTTAATTCTAATTCCATTGTTATGTAATAAACCACTCAACCTTGAGTGCAAAATAACAACTACTTTATTCTGTTCTTGGATTTTTGTATGGCAGGAACTCAGAGAGGGCAAGTGAGGATGATTTGCATTTGCTCCAGAATGTCTGCGTCCCCATCTGAGAAGACTCAAAAGAATGAGAGTGATTAGAATTGCTGAGGGTTAGAACAGTGTGGTGATTTCTTCAGTCACACATCTGGTGACTGGTTGGAGTGAATCAAAGGCTTGGAGTGTTACTCGGGTGCCTGTGTGTGGCCGCGTCATGTGGCTTGAGTCTCTCACAGTCTGGTAGCTGGATCTAAGAGGAAGCAGCTGGAAAGACAGTGCCTCATGGGCCTGAGGCAGAAGCTTCAACATTTCTTCCAAACTAGTCTTAGAAAGCGTGAAGTGACACTTCGACCACATTTTTTTTCATTACAAGTGAATCACAAAAGCTGGCCTGGGTTCAAGGGGAGGACAATTAAACTCTTCCTCTAGATGGGGGAGTGGCAAAGTTACACTGAAGAAAGCCATGTGGAATGAGAGCCTGCTGTGGGCCATCTTTGGAAAATAAAGGCTACCACATTGCTGCTTCTGTTGCTTAGACACTTCAGTCATATCTGACGCTCGTGTCACCATGGACTGGAGCCCATCAGGCTCTGCTGTGCATGGAATTCCAGGCAAGAGTACTGGAGTGGGTTCCCATTAGAATCTTCCAATCTATTGAGGGAACAGATCTGGACCTGAGTCTGAGCAATCTCTGAGAGACAGTGAAGGGCAGGGAAACCCAGCATGCTGCAGTCCATGGGTTCTCAAAGAGTCAGACACAACTGAGCAACTGAACTGAACTGATATGTTCTCAGATTCCCACCTAATTTGTTGTTGATGCTTTCCAAGTTTCTTTGCTATTGTCTGCATTCATCCTCTCTTATAATCTCTTGCCTGATCTGTGGACTCACCATGTATAGAATGGCCAGACTTTGCCTTTAGTTCTTAAAACAGTTTTGGAAGCTTTATCACCAGACCTCTCTCTTCACTATACAACTTAGCCTAAAAAATTAAAAATATTGTATAAGGATCAACTATTTGCTTTCATTCACCACATGCTTCTTCACCTTAATTCTAATTCCATTGTTATGTAATAAACCACTCAACCTTGAGTGCAAAATAACAACTACTTTATTCTGTTCTTGGATTTTTGTATGGCAGGAACTCAGAGAGGGCAAGTGAGGATGATTTGCATTTGCTCCAGAATGTCTGCGTCCCCATCTGAGAAGACTCAAAAGAATGAGAGTGATTAGAATTGCTGAGGGTTAGAACAGTGTGGTGATTTCTTCAGTCACACATCTGGTGACTGGTTGGAGTGAATCAAAGGCTTGGAGTGTTACTCGGGTGCCTGTGTGTGGCCGCGTCATGTGGCTTGAGTCTCTCACAGTCTGGTAGCTGGATCTAAGAGGAAGCAGCTGGAAAGACAGTGCCTCATGGGCCTGAGGCAGAAGCTTCAACATTTCTTCCAAACTAGTCTTAGAAAGCGTGAAGTGACACTTCGACCACATTTTTTTTCATTACAAGTGAATCACAAAAGCTGGCCTGGGTTCAAGGGGAGGACAATTAAACTCTTCCTCTAGATGGGGGAGTGGCAAAGTTACACTGAAGAAAGCCATGTGGAATGAGAGCCTGCTGTGGGCCATCTTTGGAAAATAAAGGCTACCACATTGCTGCTTCTGTTGCTTAGACACTTCAGTCATATCTGACGCTGCGTGTCACCATGGACTGGAGCCCATCAGGCTCTGCTGTGCATGGAATTCCAGGCAAGAGTACTGGAGTGGGTTCCCATGCCCTACTACAGAGGATCTTCTCAATCTATTGATGGAACCTGGGTCTCCTGTGCGGCAGGCAGATTCTTTATCACTGAGCCACCAGGGAAGCCATATCTGTCTATCTATCTATCATCTATCTATCTATCTATCTATCTATCTATCTATCTATCTATCTATATTTGTGACCCCTTGGACTGTAGTTCACCAGGCTTCTCCAACCATGGAACTTTCCTGGCAAGAATACTGGAGTGGGTTGCCATTTCCTTCTCCCTCTACTGCATTGACTTGTATCTAATTCATAGCATTTTCCCATTTAACTCAATGCAGTTGAAATGACCTGTGGCCTGTTACTCAAAGTGTCGTCTGAGTATCGAAAGCATCCATATCCCCTGGGAGTTTTTTCAGAATATAGAGTATCAGAACACTGAGTCAGAATTTATATTGACAAGATCCTCAGGTGATTAATTTATACTTTAAAGTTTGAGAAATACTGCTGTGTGAGACATTGACCATAATGCCACCTTGCCAGTATCCACCTAGTGGCAGAAAAATAACAAGTGCTGAAAGAACAGTTGAAGTGGTCTGGATTGAATTCCTATTCACAGGCAGAATTTCAGTACTTTAAATTATACTTGCCATTACTACTTTTGATTCTGTTTAATTCTAGATAAGCTAGCTCTTCTTTTTAGAAATAGTAAGTCTATCTGCAATATATATCCTCCAAATGTAGTATAATACACAAACCTAGCTAAAATAATTATTATTAGTCATTAATCTTAACTCAAGATAATTTGGAATGGTCATGTAGTTTGGTATGTCTTACAGTGTTAGGAGTGTGTGTGTTAGTTGCTCAATTATGTCTGACTGTGACCCCATGGACTGTAGTCCGCCAGGCTCCTCTGACAGGGATACTGGAGTGGATTGCCATCTCCTTCTCAAGGGCATCTCTCAACCCAGGGATTGAACCCAAGTCTCCCGCATTACAGGCAGATTCTTTACCATCTTTGCCAGGGAAACTCTAATGTTATAATTCTATCTTGAACAATTTCCAAGATCAAAACATTAGGTTCTTTTGAATTTAACATTCCCCTTGAACTGTTTGTAGTTGTTGAAATTTATAAAGCTTTTTCTTTCTTCTGATAGATGACCATTAGTATATATCCATTCTACTAAATTAACAAATGTGATTTTTGATTTTTCTTATAACTGTTAAGACTGACTTATTCTGCAAACTCTTAAGAACTTGCAATATGTATACATATTTTATTAATATCTTCAGTAGATGACTGTTATATAGAGTTCAATTCATAGATTCCATTTAGTCATGTTCCCTTTAAATAGTCTTAACATTTGTTTTAGCATAAGGGAGTAAATACCCCAAATTAATTTTGACTGGCACATTATTTTTTAAGCAGTTTTTCTCAAACTGTAATTTGACACTATTTGCAGCATTTAAAAAGATGTGCTTGTTAAAATTGCAGATTTCTGATCTGCATCCCAGTCCTTTTTAAGCAGACTCTCTGGAGTTGAAACATGGAAAAATCTCTGAGGTTGGGACCTAGTTTCTTTGGCATACTAAAGTTTGTGACCTACTTTACATTAATCTAATAATCATATTTCAAGTTATTTATCATGGGAATAAATGGGTATTTGGATATTGGCAGAGGACAGCTTGTCAAATACATGTCTTTCCTGGGAATTCTACCCTTGGAAGATAATTTAATTGGAAGTCATTTTAGTGATTAATCTGGTAAAACTCTTATCATTTTTCAGACTATGAAACTGACGTCCAAAGAACTTAAATGACTTTTGGAAGTCATACTAGTTAGTAGACTGACTAGTATGTAGCATACAAGTTAATCGCAAAGCTCTGATCAGAGCCTGCATCTCATGTGAAACCAAGCAAGATTCTTCCTTTATGCTCTCTAAGCTGGGACTGCCTTATCTTTCAGCCTGGCAGTAGGTATGTTAATAACAGGATCATAAAGGTAGTCTTGAACATTTAATCAGAAGCAATTTACTGGTTTTATGGATTGGTTCTCAGTCTTTGATGCTAATTGAAGTTTTTTCAAAGTGATTTTTTGTATGTACTTATAAATCTCATTATAAATTGTGGAAATTACTAGATATAATGCACTTACATGAAAAACTCAACATGAAAAACAAACTCAGATATACTAGGTTCTTTTGAATTTAACATTCCCCTTGAACTGTTTGTAGTTGTTGAAATTTATAAAGCTTTTTCTTTCTTCTGATAGATGACCATTAGTATATATCCATTCTACTAAATTAACAAATGTGATTTTTGATTTTTCTTATAACTGTTAAGACTGACTTATTCTGCAAACTCTTAAGAACTTGCAATATGTATACATATTTTATTAATATCTTCAGTAGATGACTGTTATATAGAGTTCAATTCATAGATTCCATTTAGTCATGTTCCCTTTAAATAGTCTTAACATTTGTTTTAGCATAAGGGAGTAAATACCCCAAATTAATTTTGACTGGCACATTATTTTTTAAGCAGTTTTTCTCAAACTGTAATTTGACACTATTTGCAGCATTTAAAAAGATGTGCTTGTTAAAATTGCAGATTTCTGATCTGCATCCCAGTCCTTTTGAAGCAGACTCTCTGGAGTTGAAACATGGAAAAATCTCTGAGGTTGGGACCTAGTTTCTTTGGCATACTAAAGTTTGTGACCTACTTTACATTAATCTAATAATCATATTTCAAGTTATTTATCATGGGAATAAATGGGTATTTGGATATTGGCAGAGGACAGCTTGTCAAATACATGTCTTTCCTGGGAATTCTACCCTTGGAAGATAATTTAATTGGAAGTCATTTTAGTGATTAATCTGGTAAAACTCTTATCATTTTTCAGACTATGAAACTGACGTCCAAAGAACTTAAATGACTTTTTGGAAGTCATACTAGTTAGTAGACTGACTAGTATGTAGCATACAAGTTAATCGCAAAGCTCTGATCAGAGCCTGCATCTCATGTGAAACCAAGCAAGATTCTTCCTTTATGCTCTCTAAGCTGGGACTGCCTTATCTTTCAGCCTGGCAGTAGGTATGTTAATAACAGGATCATAAAGGTAGTCTTGAACATTTAATCAGAAGCAATTTACTGGTTTTATGGATTGGTTCTCAGTCTTTGATGCTAATTGAAGTTTTTTCAAAGTGATTTTTTGTATGTACTTATAAATCTCATTATAAATTGTGGAAATTACTAGATATAATGCACTTACATGAAAAACTCAACATGAAAAACAAAATCAGATATACTAGGATTGAATTCTATTTATGCAAAAAACCAAAAGTTTTCCTTAAAGAATAGAGTATGTATATGCTATAAACTTCACAAATGTCAACTGCTTATGAGATCATTTTACTAGAGATTTTTAAAGACTTTCTGAAATGTTTGGTAGAGGGTTGGAGTTTATGCTGTCTAACTAAGAAACTGACATGGTGATGTCTACTGTCACTGGTTAAAGTTAGACGCATTTGCTTTAGCAATTAATTGTTCAAGATGAATTAATGAGTAAAGGTTATTAAGTCAAATAGTGTATCTTTTTTTACAAATTTAGACTCCACCTGCATGACTGAAGTATTTGCTCCCTTCATGGAAAAAGATTCCGCAGATTGATTAAGGGTCATATCAATTTGCAGAGGATTATGATAGAGGCTGTTGAGACTCAGAAGGCATTCAGGATTATTGTTAAGTGAAATGCCAACCAAACCCAAAAACAAATTTTGAATTTGATTACATTTATATTTCAGTTCAGCTGACATCTTGCTCAACATCTTTACTTCCCCCGTACTAGCACAGTTGACATAAATAATTACAATAAAAGTTTGACAGTGATAAATACCATAGAAACAAAGCTGAGAGTTCAAAATGGGTAAAGATTGTATTTGGCTTTGGACAAAGGGAAGGCTTTATAGTAACCAGTGACATGGTTTGGGGATATTTTAGCTATTTCTTTATTTCTTTTTTTAAAAATTTTGGCCTCTTTTATTGGCCTTTCATTTATTTTTATCTATCTTTGTTCTTTGGCCTTTGTGGACCTCCCATTGCAGTGGCCTCTCATCGCAGACCACTGGCTCTGGGCGCATGTGCTCCAGAGTGCTGGCTTCTAGTTGGACACACTGGCCCAGCTGCTTTTCCACCTGGGATCTTCCCCGGCCAGGGATCGAATCAGTGTCCGTTGCACTGCAAGGTAGTCTTGAACATTTAATCAGAAGCAATTTACTGGTTTTATGGATTGGTTCTCAGTCTTTGATGCTAATTGAAGTTTTTTCAAAGTGATTTTTTGTATGTACTTATAAATCTCATTATAAATTGTGGAAATTACTAGATATAATGCACTTACATGAAAAACTCAACATGAAAAACAAAATCAGATATACTAGGATTGAATTCTATTTATGCAAAAAACCAAAAGTTTTCCTTAAAGAATAGAGTATGTATATGCTATAAACTTCACAAATGTCAACTGCTTATGAGATCATTTTACTAGAGATTTTTAAAGACTTTCTGAAATGTTTGGTAGAGGGTTGGAGTTTATGCTGTCTAACTAAGAAACTGACATGGTGATGTCTACTGTCACTGGTTAAAGTTAGACGCATTTGCTTTAGCAATTAATTGTTCAAGATGAATTAATGAGTAAAGGTTATTAAGTCAAATAGTGTATCTTTTTTTACAAATTTAGACTCCACCTGCATGACTGAAGTATTTGCTCCCTTCATGGAAAAAGATTCCGCAGATTGATTAAGGGTCATATCAATTTGCAGAGGATTATGATAGAGGCTGTTGAGACTCAGAAGGCATTCAGGATTATTGTTAAGTGAAATGCCAACCAAACCCAAAAACAAATTTTGAATTTGATTACATTTATATTTCAGTTCAGCTGACATCTTGCTCAACATCTTTACTTCCCCCGTACTAGCACAGTTGACATAAATAATTACAATAAAAGTTTGACAGTGATAAATACCATAGAAACAAAGCTGAGAGTTCAAAATGGGTAAAGATTGTATTTGGCTTTGGACAAAGGGAAGGCTTTATAGTAACCAGTGACATGGTTTGGGGATATTTTAGCTATTTCTTTATTTCTTTTTTTTAAAAAAATTTTGGCCTCTTTTATTGGCCTTTCATTTATTTTTATCTATCTTTGTTCTTTGGCCTTTGTGGACCTCCCATTGCAGTGGCCTCTCTCATCGCAGACCACTGGCTCTGGGCGCATGTGCTCCAGAGTGCTGGCTTCTAGTTGGACACACTGGCCCAGCTGCTTTTCCACCCGTGGGATCTTCCCAGGCCAGGGATCGAATCAGTGTCCCTTGCACTGCAAGGTAGACTCTTCACCCACTGGACCACCAGGGAAGCCCTATGTCTTAATCTTCATATACTCTATCTAAGTGGATCTCAAATAATCAGCTTCTTTATGTAAATAAATAGTGCTTTTAACAAATATAGCCTGGTCAATTCTCCTTATTCTATTTTCCATTTTTTTCAACTATTTTGTCTTCACGAAAGCTTTCTCTGTAGAAATTTGGAGGATGTCATTGAAGTAATCCCTGAAATTGAGGAAAGATGTTGAGATCATATTCATATATTACTATCTCTCCATTCTAATGATAATATGAAATTAGGTAATGTACTTCATTGACTTAAAAATAGAATAAATACTGGAGGAAGCAACACAGTCAAATGGTGTTCTTAAAATGTGTTTTTATGAACCTTAGTAAGCTAAGATGGAGTTGTTGAATCTTGAAGTTATAATGATAGTCTTTCTTGAATATCACATTTGCATTTATTCTCTCCTGCCTACATACACAACATTAATATATATATATTTTTTATCAATGTTCTTCTGTATGTTTGAAACTGAACTAAATTTAGTTGAATTAAAACTTAAACTAGGGCTTCCCTGGTGTTCCAGTGGGTGAGCACAATGCCTTGCAGTGCAAGGGGTGCCGGTTCAGTCCCTGGCCTGGGAAGATACCACGTGTTGCGAAGCGGCTGGACTGATGTGTCCAATTACCGAGCCGGAGCTCTGGAGCGCATGCGCCCAGAGCAGTGCTCTGCGACAACAGCGGCCACCATGATGGGAGGCCCACACGGGCCAAAGAAAAAAGATGGATGAAAATGGACAAATGAAAGACCAATAGAAGTGACTTGCCTGCTCCCCTCCCTCCCCACCCCACCCCCACCAAAATAAATAAATAAATAAGTCTTTTTTTAAAAAAAATAAAACTTAAACTAGGGCTTCCTTGGTGGCAAGTGGGTGGAGAATCCGCCTTGCAGTGCAAGGGGCGCTGGTTTGATCCCTGGCCTGGGAAGATCCCACGTGCCGCAGAGCAGATGGACCTGTATGACCAATTACGAGTCAGTGCTCTTGAGCACATGAGCCCAGAGCTGGTGCTCTGAAATGAGAGAGGATCGCACCCTGCAAGGTAGACTCTTCACCCACTGGACCACCAGGGAAGCCCTATGTCTTAATCTTCATATACTCTATCTAAGTGGATCTCAAATAATCAGCTTCTTTATGTAAATAAATAGTGCTTTTAACAAATATAGCCTGGTCAATTCTCCTTATTCTATTTTCCATTTTTTTCAACTATTTTGTCTTCACGAAAGCTTTCTCTGTAGAAATTTGGAGGATGTCATTGAAGTAATCCCTGAAATTGAGGAAAGATGTTGAGATCATATTCATATATTACTATCTCTCCATTCTAATGATAATATGAAATTAGGTAATGTACTTCATTGACTTAAAAATAGAATAAATACTGGAGGAAGCAACACAGTCAAATGGTGTTCTTAAAATGTGTTTTATGAACCTTAGTAAGCTAAGATGGAGTTGTTGAATCTTGAAGTTATAATGATAGTCTTTCTTGAATATCACATTTGCATTTATTCTCTCCTGCCTACATACACAACATTAATATATATATATTTTTTATCAATGTTCTTCTGTATGTTTGAAACTGAACTAAATTTAGTTGAATTAAAACTTAAACTAGGGCTTCCCTGGTGTTCCAGTGGGTGAGCACAATGCCTTGCAGTGCAAGGGGTGCCGGTTCAGTCCCTGGCCTGGGAAGATACCACGTGTTGCGAAGCGGCTGGACTGATGTGTCCAATTACCGAGCCGGAGCTCTGGAGCGCATGCGCCCAGAGCAGTGCTCTGCGACAACAGCGGCCACCATGATGGGAGGCCCACACGGGCCAAAGAAAAAAGATGGATGAAAATGGACAAATGAAAGACCAATAGAAGTGACTTGCCTGCTCCCCTCCCACCCCCCCCCCCCCCCCCCACAAAAAAAAAATAAAAAAATCTTTTTTTAAAAAAAATAAAACTTAAACTAGGGCTTCCTTGGTGGCAAGTGGGTGGAGAATCCGCCTTGCAGTGCAAGGGGCGCTGGTTTGATCCCTGGCCTGGGAAGATCCCACGTGCCGCAGAGCAGATGGACCTGTATGACCAATTACGAGTCAGTGCTCTTGAGCACATGAGCCCAGAGCTGGTGCTCTGAAATGAGAGAGGCCACTGCAATGCGAGGCCCACACAGGCCAAAGAATAAAGATGGATGAAAAAAAAAAATAAAACTTAAACTAGATATTTTAAACTTAACTACTTTTCTATGTTATGAGCTAATATAAGAGGGTAACCAACTAAGCACAAAATAATGGCTATTTAGTTAGCTTCAGCTTCAATTATGTTATCACATTATTTGGTATAGATTTCCTAAAATTCTATAAAAATCTACATAGGTCTCCCCTCCTTCCTTCATAGAGCTGAGAATTACTGCATTATAGCAGCATTTGAGTGTCATAGCTAAAAATAGAATCATAGCAGAAGAGTTTTAGAATATCTGGCACAAATTTTTTAGAAAGCCTTAGTGAATCTTCTTAGGACTCTTTTTTAAAAAGTCTTTTATACTGGTTTTCATTTTAAAAACAAGTTGAACACGATTTAGACTGCTCTTAGTGACTACTGTGTATTATTGTCGATATATAAGAACTAGAGCTTCACATTTATGGTAGGGATTTATGATTTACAAAGGGCATTCATGGACATTATTTCAGCTGACAGTCCTTGTCCTTCACCCCCCGACCCCTTACTCTTGTTTGCCACTTGCATTTTGATAGGCTCAGGAAACCATCTAACCTGGTTTAATAGAATTGGGTGTCAGATATGGCTGTGAGGACCTCATGTACTGAGTGAGAAGGGTGGCCTTTGTGATGGCTGTTTCCGTGCCCAGAAGCTATTATTAAGCTATTGGCTTAATTCTGTATTCTTGGCAGTGTTTGAGCTGAGTGATGTAGCTGGAAGAGTTGACCAGATGAGAGAGAAATTATGCAGCTGGCTTTTTAGCATAGATCATTATTTTATAAATATCCCTTATACACTTATGTCAAAGGAGTTCTGTGAAGATTTAATTAAAATCTGATAAAATGTGTTTAATTTCATGCTGTACTAAACATAGTAGATATTTTAAAAATTTATCTGTGTTACATTTTGGAAAATAGTTTGAGGAACACCAAAATATTTCCTGCATTTCTATATGAGATCACAGAAGGATAATTAAAAGCCCCCTGCTGTACATAGCCGCAGAGCAGATGGACCTGTATGACCAATTACGAGTCAGTGCTCTTGAGCACATGAGCCCAGAGCTGGTGCTCTGAAATGAGAGAGGCCACTGCAATGCGAGGCCCACACAGGCCAAAGAATAAAGATGGATGAAAAAAAAAAATAAAACTTAAACTAGATATTTTAAACTTAACTACTTTTCTATGTTATGAGCTAATATAAGAGGGTAACCAACTAAGCACAAAATAATGGCTATTTAGTTAGCTTCAGCTTCAATTATGTTATCACATTATTTGGTATAGATTTCCTAAAATTCTATAAAAATCTACATAGGTCTCCCCTCCTTCCTTCATAGAGCTGAGAATTACTGCATTATAGCAGCATTTGAGTGTCATAGCTAAAAATAGAATCATAGCAGAAGAGTTTTAGAATATCTGGCACAAATTTTTTAGAAAGCCTTAGTGAATCTTCTTAGGACTCTTTTTAAAATGTCTTTTATACTGGTTTTCATTTTAAAAACAAGTTGAACACGATTTAGACTGCTCTTAGTGACTACTGTGTATTATTGTCGATATATAAGAACTAGAGCTTCACATTTATGGTAGGGATTTATGATTTACAAAGGGCATTCATGGACATTATTTCAGCTGACAGTCCTTGTCCTTCACCCCCCGACCCCTTACTCTTGTTTGCCACTTGCATTTTGATAGGCTCAGGAAACCATCTAACCTGGTTTAATAGAATTGGGTGTCAGATATGGCTGTGAGGACCTCATGTACTGAGTGAGAAGGGTGGCCTTTGTGATGGCTGTTTCCGTGCCCAGAAGCTATTATTAAGCTATTGGCTTAATTCTGTATTCTTGGCAGTGTTTGAGCTGAGTGATGTAGCTGGAAGAGTTGACCAGATGAGAGAGAAATTATGCAGCTGGCTTTTTAGCATAGATCATTATTTTATAAATATCCCTTATACACTTATGTCAAAGGAGTTCTGTGAAGATTTAATTAAAATCTGATAAAATGTGTTTAATTTCATGCTGTACTAAACATAGTAGATATTTTAAAAATTTATCTGTGTTACATTTTGGAAAATAGTTTGAGGAACACCAAAAATATTTCCTGCATTTCTATATGAGATCACAGAAGGATAAATGTGTAGGAAATGGCACCCCACTCCAGTATTCTTGCCTGAAAAATTCCATGAGCAGAGGAACCTAGCAGGCTACAGTCTATGGGACCACAAAGAGTCGGACACGACTGACTGACACAGTGTACATCATTTAAATAACTTTAGAGGTAGATAAGAAATTATTGCATCTTTTCAAACAGAATCCTTTAGGACCATATGTAATCTCCTGTGTGACATTTCTCAGTATTTCTAAGTTATAATTTAAAAGTTGTAAATTTCTGGCAGCATCATATGCAATGCTGGTACATTGTAAGCAATTCTAGTACTAGTACTTAGAATGTCATAGTCTGAAATTGTTGAATTTTATATATATTGAGTTTTATTCCTTTAAATCACTTCCACTATTATCTGGCGAAATGAAATTGTGAGGATCTCAGAGGAGGAGTGTGAGTTATTTAATAGTTGGATACAACAGTGCATGGTCTTTGAGCTTCCAGAAGTATTTGTTGGATGCCTGGCTACCTACGTGAATATCTAATGGATAAAAGAGTCTTTAGTACTTAACTAGGAATACTGATGTTTTTTTTTGCATGGGTCAGTCTTTTCTAAAAACACGAGTACCTTTTTTTCCCCTTTAATTAAAGTATACTTCAATAGACTAATAGACTGATATTGTGTTAGTCTCAAGCGTACAGCAAGGTGGTTCAGTTTTATATATTACAAGATTTTGACTTTAATTTACTCTGCCACACAGTACCTTCTCATTGCTTATCTGTTTTATATATAGTAGTTTGTTTATATACTTACTCCTAACTTGCCTTCCCTCTCTTCCCTCTCCCCTTTGGTATGCGTTAAGTTTGTTGTTTATTTTTTTTCTATGTCTGTGAGTCTTTCTTTTTTGTATCTAGATTCAGTTGTCTTTTTTTCATTTCTTTTTTTATGCCTTTTTAAGAATAGTTTTTTTCTATGTCATTTTCATTTAATTAAATCTGATAAAATGTGTTTAATTTCATGCTGTACTAAACATAGTAGATATTTTAAAATTTATCTGTGTTACATTTTGGAAGATAGTTTGAGGAACACCAGAAATATTTCCTGCATTTCTATATGAGATCACAGAAGGATAAATGTGTAGGAAATGGCACCCCACTCCAGTATTCTTGCCTGAAAAATTCCATGAGCAGAGGAACCTAGCAGGCTACAGTCTATGGGACCACAAAGAGTCGGACACGACTGACTGACACAGTGTACATCATTTAAATAACTTTAGAGGTAGATAAGAAATTATTGCATCTTTTCAAACAGAATCCTTTAGGACCATATGTAATCTCCTGTGTGACATTTCTCAGTATTTCTAAGTTATAATTTAAAAGTTGTAAATTTCTGGCAGCATCATATGCAATGCTGGTACATTGTAAGCAATTCTAGTACTAGTACTTAGAATGTCATAGTCTGAAATTGTTGAATTTTATATATATTGAGTTTTATTCCTTTAAATCACTTCCACTATTATCTGGCGAAATGAAATTGTGAGGATCTCAGAGGAGGAGTGTGAGTTATTTAATAGTTGGATACAACAGTGCATGGTCTTTGAGCTTCCAGAAGTATTTGTTGGATGCCTGGCTACCTACGTGAATATCTAATGGATAAAAGAGTCTTTAGTACTTAACTAGGAATACTGATGTTTTTTTTTGCATGGGTCAGTCTTTTCTAAAAACACGAGTACCTTTTTTTCCCCTTTAATTAAAGTATACTTCAATAGACTAATAGACTGATATTGTGTTAGTCTCAAGCGTACAGCAAGGTGGTTCAGTTTTATATATTACAAGATTTTGACTTTAATTTACTCTGCCACACAGTACCTTCTCATTGCTTATCTGTTTTATATATAGTAGTTTGTTTATATACTTACTCCTAACTTGCCTTCCCTCTCTTCCCTCTCCCCTTTGGTATGCGTTAAGTTTGTTGTTTATTTTTTTTCTATGTCTGTGAGTCTTTCTTTTTTGTATCTAGATTCAGTTGTCTCATTTTTTTTTTTTGCCTTTAAAATAGTTTTTTTTTTTAATTTTATTTTACTTTTTACTTTTACAGAGTTTTGTTGTATAGTCCACATTGTAAGTGATATCATATAGCATTTGTCTATCTCTGCCAGACTTACTTCACTAAACATAATATTCTCTAGGTCCATGCATGCTACAAATGTCAGTATTTCATTCTTTTTTATGGTAGAGTAACATTCCATTGCATATACGTGACATAAGCACATGTATATACATCCCATCTTTTAGTCACTCCATATTTGGTAGGTGCTTAGGGAGACAAATCCATGTGATGTGGGAAGAGCAGCCTGAGAATTGACTTATAATGGCTCTGAACAGTCTAGGATCTGAAATATCTGTGACCTTACCACCTGGTCTTTCAATGACTCATGGTAGTGTCTGTTCAGCCCCCACTACTCTGTCGTTTCTGTTTGTCTAATTTCCTTTTCATAGTCTTCCTCCTTTGTGTCTTCTTCACTGCAGTTACTTTCACTTTGAGGAAACTCCTATTTCGATGCCCATGACACTCTACCCTGTTTTCCTCTCATCTCTCTTGCCATTCCATTTTATGTTTCTTCTAAGATGTTTTATTTCCGCTTATCCATTTCTTAGATTTATTTCCTCCACCACTGTCCCTCGAATATTAGACACCTGTTTCAAGCCAAGCACTGTTCTGGGCTCTGGGATACAGCAGTGAGTTTGACACAGTCTATGCTTGATGAAGTTTATATCAGAGAAGAATGTCAGATACTCATGAGTGTCAGACACTCATGCCTGGAAAGGAAAAAGGCTGGGATAGAGAGGGAAGGGGAAGCTCATTTATATAGGTGGGGAGTGTGCTTGTGGGGCTGGGGACCATATGGCTAGAGGAGAAAGAGCGAGGTGTAAAGTGTTAGGAGAAGCCGGAAAAATAGACAATTTCTGGCCATAGAGGGCCTCGTAGGCCATGGTCATGACTTCAGATATTAGGAATTTCCTATGTAATAATATCCTGAGGGTCTGTGAGTTTTTCCCAAGATTTTCTATTGGCCCTTCCTCACATCTCTTTATGAGCTTTGCTTGTTCACTTTTTTTTTCCCCAACAGTTTTAGTTGTTGCCTTTGAGAAGTATCTCATTTCCAATATAGTTGTGACTGTGGCAGTTTTTCTGAGTTAAAATTATACATTTCTCCTTTGCATGTTAGATATCTTCACATGTACCTCAAGAAATGAGCATACTTAATCTGATCTTCCTGCCTTTCAGATCAGCATTCTCCATTAACTTTTCTATTTCTGTGAATGAAAGCGTTCATTTCCTAGTCACCCAAATTCAAAACTTAGGAGATTGCACCTTCTTCCCTTTCTTTCTCTTTTTTCTCATTTTGTCATAGTTATTAAGCCTCTAGTTTGTGCCATGCACTGTTTTAGGCACTTGGGTTAGGAGTGAACAGGACAGACTGAAAGCAAATTCTTGACAAGCAGGACAGTGCTCAAACATTGACAGTGAGCAAGGAACATGATAAATGACTAGGTTAGCTAGCACATCAGAAAGCAGAGAGTTCAGTGGAAAAGATGAGCTGAGCAACATCAGAGAACTTGGGGTGCTAGGTGTGGGAAGCAGGTAGTCAGGGTGTGCTTTACTTACACAGAGGAGGTGAAAGAGATAGGCATGTGGCGTTCTGGGGGAAAGAGATTCCAGGAAGGGTAAGTGCACGTGAAAGTTCCTTTCCAGTGCAGAGGCCTCAAGGGCACGTGCCTGGGATGTCAGGGATCCGCAGGGAGCCAGCTGTGCCTAAACTGGAACCAGCAAGGGCGAGAGTAAAAACAGGAGGCCAGGAGGTGGTGGTGCAAGAGTGGCCATCCTGAGAACTTTGATTATTAATCCACGTGACATAACCACTCGTGGAATATTGTTTATTTATTTTTTTTTGTTTTTTTTTTTTTGCTTTTAAAAAATATATTTAGTTATTGGACTGCACTGGATCTTAATTGCAGCCAGTGAACTCCGAACTCTTGGTTGTGACATGTAG
This sequence comes from Tragulus kanchil, assembly GCA_022376925.1. NCBI lineage: Eukaryota > Metazoa > Chordata > Mammalia > Artiodactyla > Tragulidae > Tragulus > Tragulus kanchil. Next base: position 155,956,562 of record JAIOJX010000025.1, on the reverse strand, counting down.
GAACCCTGGATTGGGACCACGGAATCTTAGCCACTAGATCATCAAGGATGTTCCCCTTGGAAGGTTTTTTGTTTATTTATTTATTTATTTATTTTTTGGCCACTTCTAGTGGTCTTTCATTTATCCATTTTCATCGATCTTTGTTCTTTGGCCTGTGTGGGCCTCCCATTGCAGTGGCCTCTCTTGTTGCGGAGCACTGGCTCTGGGCACATGCACTCCAGAGTTTCAGCTCGGTAGTTGGACATATTGGTCCAGCTGCTCTGCGGCACGTTGGATCTTCCCAGGACAGGGATTGAACTGGCGCCCCTTGCTCTGCAAGGCAGTGTCCTTACCCACTGGACCACCAGGGAAGCCCCCTCTTGGAAGACTTTAAGCAGAGGTCACCTGTTAACAGATGGCCAACTTTTAATTTTTTCCTGTAATCACTCGACTTCATTCCTCTTTCCCCCTTTCTCTTCCTATCGCTACTACTGCCACCTGAACTTTATTTTAGCCTCATTCTTGCTTGTTTTCTAGTCTTTCTTCTACCTGGAACTTAATTATCAGATAAATCTTAAAACACCACTTCATGGGGCTTCCCTAGTGACTCAGCGGTAAGGAGTCTGCTTGCCAATGCAGGAGACACAGGACTGATCTGGGAAGATCCCACATGCCGCGGAACAACTAAGCCCATGAGCCACAATTCTTGAGCCTGGGATCTAGAGCCCACCAGCCACAATGACTGAGCCCACATGCAGCAGCTACTGAAGCCCTTGCTCCCTAAAGCTGAAGATCCACTACATGAGAAGCTACCGCCATGAGAAGCCCATGCAGGGCAATTAGAGTGTAGCCCCTATTCTCCACAATTTCAGAAAAAGCTTGCACAGCAACAGAGAGCCAGCACAGCCAAAAATAATAGATAAATAAATGAAAGTTATTTTTTAAAAATCCCACTTTGTTTTAGTCCATCTTATCAACCTTCATTGTTGTTCTCCATCCTACACGTTAAAATTCAGACACAAGATGGTACGCATCTTCTTAGCCTGTCTTCATAGCCTTCATAACCAGAGCTTCCCTGCACAGATTCTGCTTTGAGTGAGCAAGATACCCATGCCCTGAAGCATGCATTGAGGTTTTTCCCTTCACAACCTTTGCTCAAGCCTGAACCATCTCAATAATGATGCCTTCTTTCACACCACCCGCTGGACAATTCTCCTACCTTTTGAAGAAAACCACAAACCTCTAAAAAATTCTCCAGTTCTCCCTTTGTCTATCATTCATGTCATTTTTCATCAAAAAATATATTGAAAGCATGTTTTGTGCAGTCATTGTGCTGGTACATAAGGAGACAGAGGTGAATTAAGAGACATGAGTCCACTTCAGGAGCTGACAGCACCGTGGGGGAGACAGAAGGTAATAAAGGTAACACTTAGGTGCTTCAGCCTGGGGTTTGTGTTAAGGGCCATAGGGGAAAATACCTTGCTCTGAGAATAATTGGCTGAGATGGGCCCTGAGTTACACCGGAATACCTCATCTACATGGGAATAAGGAAGTCAGAGAACCATTTCTAAGGAAGTAACATTTAAATTGAGATCTGGAGAACAAAACGCAGCCAGCTAAGGGAAGTGCTCATCATGGAATTTCTAAAGAGAACTTACAGTGTTTCAAAAGTCTGAGGCTGTAAAGAGCTTGGGAATATGAAAAGAAAAGCAGCACTCAATACAAGGCCCCTCGGGCTGGGGCACTGGAAGCGCGGGGACAAGGGCAGTGCTTGGGGGTCGAGAGAGGGCAGGGGTGATGCAGGCCTTGAAGGCCCTAGTGAGGAGTGTGATTTTAAGTGCGATGGGAAGCAACTGAAGTGTTCCAAGCTAAAGAGTGACCATGATCTTATCTGAGGTTGAGATTGCCATCTGTTCATCAAAATCCATTTGTCTTTTCTCCCTGGGCACACAGCCAGATTCCATTTCCTGAACTTCATTGCAATTGGCTGTGAGCCAACCATGCGACTGTATCCTACCCGTGGAAATAAGTGGTAGAAGGGTAGCTCAGAAAAGTCTTCCATGTGGGCTTCTTCCTGCTCTTTCCCCTTCTGGCTGGCCGAACACGGAAGCCCATATTGAAATGGCAGGACCACCATCAGCCTGGACACCTGCATGGATGCGTGGAGCCGAACCTCTACCCCGCTATCCTAGAGCTGCTCTGAGCTGTTATGTGAGCAAGATACCCATGCCCTGAAGCATGCATTGAGGTTTTTCCCTTCACAACCTTTGCTCAAGCCTGAACCATCTCAATAATGATGCCTTCTTTCACACCACCCGCTGGACAATTCTCCTACCTTTTGAAGAAAACCACAAACCTCTAAAAAATTCTCCAGTTCTCCCTTTGTCTATCATTCATGTCATTTTTCATCAAAAAATATATTGAAAGCATGTTTTGTGCAGTCATTGTGCTGGTACATAAGGAGACAGAGGTGAATTAAGAGACATGAGTCCACTTCAGGAGCTGACAGCACCGTGGGGGAGACAGAAGGTAATAAAGGTAACACTTAGGTGCTTCAGCCTGGGGTTTGTGTTAAGGGCCATAGGGGAAAATACCTTGCTCTGAGAATAATTGGCTGAGATGGGCCCTGAGTTACACCGGAATACCTCATCTACATGGGAATAAGGAAGTCAGAGAACCATTTCTAAGGAAGTAACATTTAAATTGAGATCTGGAGAACAAAACGCAGCCAGCTAAGGGAAGTGCTCATCATGGAATTTCTAAAGAGAACTTACAGTGTTTCAAAAGTCTGAGGCTGTAAAGAGCTTGGGAATATGAAAAGAAAAGCAGCACTCAATACAAGGCCCCTCGGGCTGGGGCACTGGAAGCGCGGGGACAAGGGGCAGTGCTTGGGGGTCGAGAGAGGGCAGGGGTGATGCAGGCCTTGAAGGCCCTAGTGAGGAGTGTGATTTTAAGTGCGATGGGAAGCAACTGAAGTGTTCCAAGCTAAAGAGTGACCATGATCTTATCTGAGGTTGAGATTGCCATCTGTTCATCAAAATCCATTTGTCTTTTCTCCCTGGGCACACAGCCAGATTCCATTTCCTGAACTTCATTGCAATTGGCTGTGAGCCAACCATGCGACTGTATCCTACCCGTGGAAATAAGTGGTAGAAGGGTAGCTCAGAAAAGTCTTCCATGTGGGCTTCTTCCTGCTCTTTCCCCTTCTGGCTGGCCGAACACGGAAGCCCATATTGAAATGGCAGGACCACCATCAGCCTGGACACCTGCATGGATGCGTGGAGCCGAACCTCTACCCCGCTATCCTAGAGCTGCTCTGAGCTGTTATGTGAGCAGGAAAGGAGCAGAACCCGATGTTTTCAGCTGTTACATAGTCTTTCTATTTGTTATCACACTCTAGTTTGTCTAAAATAATCCAATAATTTGAAATGGTAATTTTTGACTGCTCTGTTATGTGGAAATGTGAGACAGTATGAACAATAGCAGTAGCCAAAATGAAGTTCCCATGAGATTTCAGCTGAAATAAATTTTAGATAATTTTAGATGGAGAATCAAGAGCTCCTGTTGAGAGTTTACTTGTGCAGTAGGCTTGTGGGCAAAGAATCCCACTTGATTTGACTTGCAGCTGCTGTATTGCTGGACTTTTCATAATATATGTCACTGACTACCTTTAGGTATATATTTTATTTTTGGCTAGATTGACCTCAACTGGAGAGTAAGTGAACCATGTCTTTGAGAATTTTCTATTTTACTAAGGTATCTAGTATGACCTTAGTAAAGGGCATACTCCTTGGTGGCTCAGATGGTAAAGAATCTGCCTCCAATGAGGGAGACCCAGGCTCAGTCCTTGGGTCAGGAAGACCCCCTGGGAAAGGGAATGGCAACCCACTCTAGTATTCTTGCCTGGAGAATTCCATGAACAGAGGAGCCTGGTGAGCTACAGTCCATTTGGTCACAAAGAGTCAGATAGGACTGAGGGACTAACACACACACACACACACACACACACACACACACACACAGAGGTTATCTAGTACAATGCTATAGATAAGATTTTTTTTTTCATTAAACTTCTCTTACATGATGAATAAAAGAGTAAGCTCTCACTAAATGGGAAGGAAATCCAAAAAAGAGGGGATATATGTATAGGTATAGCTGATTTACTTTGCTTTAGAGCAGAAACTAACACAGCACTGTACAGCAGCTGTATTCTAATAATCTTTTTAAAGAAGGCAGGCTCTCAGATTTCTTGTCCTTGGAGTTATTGGAGGTCATGGGACCCAGCCTTTGCCTTACCTCTGCCTGGTTTAAACTTTCATTGTCTTCTAAAGGGGAGGGTGTTAGATGTGTTACATTTTACCTGTGACATAGTGGGGAAAGTAATGTCATGGGGCTTGAGATTTGAACATTTGTAAGAGAAGGTCTGTAAAATTGTTTTTTAATGGCATATGGCTAGTCCTTCCTGCTTTCTCCATGACTTTCAAGTGTCCCTAGTCATCACTGCCCATTGCTCAAAGGTTGTTGGCTGCTTCAGGGACCACTGTTTCCACCCAGGGTTAGGCACCCATCTGGGAGAATCATTATGATCTATGGAAAGTCTCACAATAGGAGGCAATTTCTGTAATCCAAATGAGCAATGATGAGGTCTGTAACTAAGGAAGTGGCAGTGGAAATAGAATGATGGGAAAATAATGTCAGAGACATTACAGAGCACTGTGATTGAATGGATTTGGGGCAAAGAAAAGACTAGAATAATGATGAATACTGATAAACTTCAGTCTGTACACTTGGATGCACAACAGATCTGTGTTTCCATGATAAAGCCAGTTAACACTCAGAATGAAAAACACTGCATTTTGCAATACAGGAGTAGGGGAAAAGTAATTGACCAGGTAAGAAAACAAATCTAATATTTGAGTTAGGTCTGAAGGATCAGCATTCCAACTGAATGCCCACTAACTCAACGTTCTTTGTAATGAAAGGCTAGAAGTTTGTTTAAGAGGGTCAAACTAAATATTGTGAAAAAACTGTAGACATGTTTCCTTGTAAGAAAGGTGGCATAAATTCAAGGGCTTTTGTTTGTATGTACACAACATCTAGGTGGATATAGAAATGGCATGGGGAGACACACAGCTTCTGTGTGAGCCCCTGTGAGGCTTACACAAATGAAGAATGAGAGAGAGACTATTGAGTGGGAGAAGTCAGAATGGAAAGGGGAAACAGATTTGAATGCAGCAGAAAAACTATAATCATAGGTGTATTTGCTCAAAACAGATGCTATGTGGCAAGGTTTACCTGTATTTCATGTTTGTGCTTCTTGACACAGAGCATTAATAGCATCAGTTAGAAGGTCTGGGACCTGTTCCTCCTTCCCCTTGCTCATATTCCATGAGAATCAGTGACTCATATTTGAAAATATAGAATAAAAGCCTCAGAAGGGGCTTCCCCTGGTGGTCCAGTGGGTAAGGACACCACCTTTCAGTGCAAGGGGCGCCGGTTCGATCCCTGGCCTGGGAAGATCCCACGTGCCGCAGAGCGGCTGGACCGATGTGTCCAATTGCTGAGCCAGAGCTCTGGAGCGCATGCCCCAGAGCCGGCGCTCTGCGACGGCAGAGGCCACCGCGATGGGAGGCCCACAGGAGCCAAGGAACAAAAGACGGATGAAAACAGACAAATGAAGGACCAATAGTAGTGGCCCGCCTGCTCCCCTCCCTCCCCAACCCAACCCCCGCCCAAAAATAAATAAATAAATAAATCTTTAAAAAATAAAGCCTCAGAAGAAGACTATGTCCTCGATCTGGTAGATATTTTCAAAATAATTGCAATTCCACACCAATACATTATTTTTGTCAACTTTGTTTTCAAATAAATGCACTGCCATTTAAATTAATACTACATAGTGTATGGGGCTTCCCTGGTGGTTCAGATGGTAGCGAATCTGCCTGCCAATGCAGGAGACATGAGTTCAATCCCTGGGTCAGGAAGATCCCTGGAGAAGGAGATGGAAACCCACTCCAGTATTCTTGCCTGGGAAATCCCATGGACATAGAAGCCTGGTGGGCTACAGTCCCATGGGGTTGCAAAGAGTTGGACACAACTGAGCAGCTAAACAACAACAATTAATGTATAACCTTTATAATAGGAATGTTAGCTATAACTATTTGACTGTACTGTGGATCTGATACTTAAGGAAGAATAAATCCAAACAAAGCATTTCTTTTCAGCTCTAGTAATGCATGGTATAGTGTAAGTAAATCAAACATGAGACAGAGTCAGAAAAACACACTAGAGATATGGAAAGAAGGAACTGAAAGTCAGACAATCGTTTTAGGCAAAAGGATAAAGACTAAGAAGGAGAGAAATATGTAAAATCATGAAATTAGGTTGATACAAGACAAATATGAGCTATGTATGCGTGTTAGTCACTCAGTCATATCTAGCTCTTTGTGACCCCATGGACTGTAGCCTGTCAGGCTCCTCCAAGAAATACTCCAGGCAAGAATAATGGTGTGGGTTGACATACCCTCCTCCATGCAGTCTTCCTGACCTAGGGGTCGAACCCAGGTGTTTTACTTCTGCATTGACAGATGGGTTCTGTTTTATTTCTACCATATGTGAATTTCTACTTTAAATGAATAACTAATATTTATAGTAGCTTAATCATTTTAAATTTATAACCAAAAATGGAAAGAAAGTTCATTAGTTTTCAAAAATTGTTTTCTTGCCATTTAGGAAACAATTGTCAGCTACAGGTGATAGATATTTCTTTTAACATAACACATTTTGTTTTCTCTAGGCTGGAATGATAAAAAGTGATAATGATGAGTATTTCATTGAACCTTTGGAAAGAGGTAAGCAGATGGAGGAAGAAAAAGGAAGGATTCATGTTGTCTACAAGAGATCAGCAGTAGAACGGGCTCCCATAAACATGTCCCAAGACTTCCACTACAGAGGTAGGCATCTTTGATAAGCCTCAGTAACAAACTGCAATTCTAAGATATGATGAAAACAACTCTCACAACAATTAAGAGAATGTGACAGTCGTGTGCTTTTATATAATATCGAGGTAGCAAAAGAAGCTTATATTTATAAATTTTGAAATATAGCTTGCCTTTTTTCTAAATTTATAAGAGGAATACATGTTACAGATATTATTTTATTTTGGGGCATATTTGTATCCCCCATTCATTATAATTTTTCTTTTAAATTTCCACACAAACATTGCATCTGGCTTGCATTAAAATTTGAAAATGCTTGTGTCTTTCAGGAGAGACTAAAAATTATGCATATTAAGGAGAAAAAAATTTCCAAAACAAAGCATTTCTTTTCAGCTCTAGTAATGCATGGTATAGTGTAAGTAAATCAAACATGAGACAGAGTCAGAAAAACACACTAGAGATATGGAAAGAAGGAACTGAAAGTCAGACAATCGTTTTAGGCAAAAGGATAAAGACTAAGAAGGAGAGAAATATGTAAAATCATGAAATTAGGTTGATACAAGACAAATATGAGCTATGTATGCGTGTTAGTCACTCAGTCATATCTAGCTCTTTGTGACCCCATGGACTGTAGCCTGTCAGGCTCCTCCAAGAAATACTCCAGGCAAGAATAATGGTGTGGGTTGACATACCCTCCTCCATGCAGTCTTCCTGACCTAGGGGTCGAACCCAGGTGTTTTACTTCTGCATTGACAGATGGGTTCTGTTTTATTTCTACCATATGTGAATTTCTACTTTAAATGAATAACTAATATTTATAGTAGCTTAATCATTTTAAATTTAAAACCCAAAAAATGGAAAGAAAGTTCATTAGTTTTCAAAATTGTTTTCTTGCCATTTAGGAAACAATTGTCAGCTACAGGTGATAGATATTTCTTTTAACATAACACATTTTGTTTCTCTAGGCTGGAATGATAAAAAGTGATAATGATGAGTATTTCATTGAACCTTTGGAAAGAGGTAAGCAGATGGAGGAAGAAAAAGGAAGGATTCATGTTGTCTACAAGAGATCAGCAGTAGAACGGGCTCCCATAAACATGTCCCAAGACTTCCACTACAGAGGTAGGCATCTTTGATAAGCCTCAGTAACAAACTGCAATTCTAAGATATGATGAAAACAACTCTCACAACAATTAAGAGAATGTGACAGTCGTGTGCTTTTATATAATATCGAGGTAGCAAAAGAAGCTTATATTTATAAATTTTGAAATATAGCTTGCCTTTTTTCTAAATTTATAAGAGGAATACATGTTACAGATATTATTTTATTTTGGGGCATATTTGTATCCCCCAATTCATTATAATTTTTTTCTTTTAAATTTCCACACAAACATTGCATCTGGCTTGCATTAAAATTTGAAAATGCTTGTGTCTTTCAGGAGAGTCTAAATTATGCATTATTAATATTATTTAAAAGTTTTAAAATGAAATATATGGACATGACAAAGAATTATATTTTGTTTGAAGTCCAGCATAATAGGTACATTTGAAAATAAGAATGCTTATGTGCCGTTGTCAATTTTGCCAAACTTTTTACAGTGTGAAAGTGACAATGAGTTGAGTGATTCTTTTGAATTTTATTTTAAGGTGATTGTTCAGTTTTAAGGTAGGCTGGATCACTAGAGTCAGGTGAATTATTGCATGTGAAGGTTTTCAATTTTTGTTTTCTCTTTAATGGGATCTGAAAGTAACTTGGTATGAAAGAGCTGTCTTTATAAGTTGGGTATAGAAATTCCCTATATGGAGAAGAAAGGAATAATAGAAATCTATGTTTTTCCAACAAAATCTCAAAGAGCCTTTAGAGTTGACCCTTCAGTGGTGCAGGGGTTGGGGTGTCAGTCTCCCTTGCAGTTGAAAATCTGTGTATAATTTATAGTCTGACTCCTTATATGTGAGTCCTTCATATCTTTAGGTTCCCCATCCATAGATTCAACCAACTCTGGATTCAGTCAACCAGGAATTATCAGGTTATGTGGTACTGTAGCATTTAGTATAGAAAAAAAAAATCCACTTATAAGTAGACCCAGGCAGTGCAAACTCCTGCTGTTCACGGGCCAACTGTATTTTCTTTAGTAAGGTCAGCGTTCTGAATTAAAGGCGAGGGAAATTTCCCCTAGGGACATGTCAGGGATACAGATAATCTTCTTGATTTAGCAACCATCTGTCTTCTAGGTTAATGATGTCTTCTGAGAGTTGCTACCTAGTTATTAGTCTGAGTTTCAGACGCCACCAGCTTCCCTTTATATGTGGTATTAATTCTAACAGTAGTACTGTGTAAAATACATTTAAAATCAGCATGGCCTGAAAAATTTTTTGAGAAGTTTCTGATTTGAAGCAACAGGTCTGTATTAACAGATGCAACACAAAGAAATGTGTACTTCAGGTCCCCGTAAATTTATAAGAGGAAACTGACATATTATTTTATTTTGGGGCATATTTGTATCCCCAATTCATTATAATTTTTCTTTTAAATTTCCACACATACATTGCATCTGGCTTGCATTAAAATTTGAAAATGCTTGTGTCTTTCAGGAGAGTCTAAATTATGCATTATTAATATTATTTAAAAGTTTTAAAATGAAATATATGGACATGACAAAGAATTATATTTTGTTTGAAGTCCAGCATAATAGGTACATTTGAAAATAAGAATGCTTATGTGCCGTTGTCAATTTTGCCAAACTTTTTACAGTGTGAAAGTGACAATGAGTTGAGTGATTCTTTTGAATTTTATTTTAAGGTGATTGTTCAGTTTTAAGGTAGGCTGGATCACTAGAGTCAGGTGAATTATTGCATGTGAAGGTTTTCAATTTTTGTTTTCTCTTTAATGGGATCTGAAAGTAACTTGGTATGAAAGAGCTGTCTTTATAAGTTGGGTATAGAAATTCCCTATATGGAGAAGAAAGGAATAATAGAAATCTATGTTTTTCCAACAAAATCTCAAAGAGCCTTTAGAGTTGACCCTTCAGTGGTGCAGGGGTTGGGGTGTCAGTCTCCCTTGCAGTTGAAAATCTGTGTATAATTTATAGTCTGACTCCTTATATGTGAGTCCTTCATATCTTTAGGTTCCCCATCCATAGATTCAACCAACTCTGGATTCAGTCAACCAGGAATTATCAGGTTATGTGGTACTGTAGCATTTAGTATAGAAAAAAAAAATCCACTTATAAGTAGACCCAGGCAGTGCAAACTCCTGCTGTTCACGGGCCAACTGTATTTTCTTTAGTAAGGTCAGCGTTCTGAATTAAAGGCGAGGGAAATTTCCCCTAGGGACATGTCAGGGATACAGATAATCTTCTTGATTTAGCAACCATCTGTCTTCTAGGTTAATGATGTCTTCTGAGAGTTGCTACCTAGTTATTAGTCTGAGTTTCAGACGCCACCAGCTTCCCTTTATATGTGGTATTAATTCTAACAGTAGTACTGTGTAAAATACATTTAAAATCAGCATGGCCTGAAAAATTTTTTGAGAAGTTTCTGATTTGAAGCAACAGGTCTGTATTAACAGATGCAACACAAAGAAATGTGTACTTGGGTTTCCCTGGTGGTCCAGTGGGTAAAGACACCACCTTGCAGTGCAAGAGGCGCCTGTTTGATCCCTGGCCTGGGAAGATTCCACGTGCTGCAGAGCGGCTGGACCAAAGTGTCCAACTGCAGAGCTGGAGCTCTGGAGCGCATGCGCCCAGAGCCGGTGCTCTGCAACAAGAGACGCCACTGAGATTGGAGGCCCATACAGGCCAAAAGAACAAAGATGGAAATAAATGAAAGACCAATAGAAGTTGCCAAAAAAAACATGTGTACTTGTCCCAGAGGGTCACTGTGGTATAATAGAAAGAATGCACTTTGCTGTTAGAGAGACGTAATAATGATAATAACGTGTGTAATAATAATAACGTGAGTAATAGCTGTACAACATAGTTGTTAGATTAGTAGCTAACCTTTTGGAGCCTCAGTTTATCTGTGCATAAAGAACAGAAATATATTGCACAATTATAATAAGTGTTAGAAGCAATATACGCAGACCCCTGAGTGTAACCCTCAGCAATAATAGGTCCCTAATTAATGTTAGCTGTTATTAACTATTGATATTAACTGAGACTTTAATTATTTTGTGCAAGAACTTTACATGTTAGAAGTTTATTACAATTGCTTGCTCTCATGTTGTGACTACATTACTATTATTCTTATTTATAAATATTTTCATGTTTTAAAAATGTTATTCTGAGTCAGAAAATGCTTATGTCAAAGGATAGATAGATTTTTCTACTCTAGTAGTACTCAGTAGTACTGATCTAAGATCTGTACTATATTCAGTGCTATAGGAAGTAGTACTGAATTTTCTATCAGTACTTTGTTTGTAGTCTTGATTGTTGTGTATTAAAAATACCTATTATCGTTTTTGAGGCAACAAACATCTTTTAGAAAAGTATAGCCCCACACACTATAGAATGGCCTTGGAGGGCTTCCCTGGTGGTCCAGTGGGTAAGGACACCACCTTGCAGTGCAAGAATGGCCTTGGAGTACTGGCAACCAGATTAGTCTCTGTGACAGTCCTTTGCTCCATCTGTCACACTATATTTTCACCCAACTATACCCTATTGCTCCACTCCAGTCTCTGAAGACACCTATGTCTAAAATAGCAGCCTTTGTTCCTTTCCAGTAGTCTGATATCTATAGGGGAGGAGAATTTTTTTTTTTCCCGAAATAAGAAAATTGTAAGAAATATGACCTTTAATACTAATTGTAATTTTAGATGTTAGATTAGACAAAATACTTTAGGAGTCAGAGTATACAAGTTAAAGAGAATTGGATATAATTAATTTGTTAGATGATTGTAGGAGACTAATAAAAATATAAATCCCAGTAGTATCAGAATCAATATACTCAGATTATATGAGGAATTTTTAAGAAGACAGACTCTAAAAACTGTTTTTCAATTGCAAATAGAGGATTACTTTATAGAAAAAAGTAGGCCACAGCCTAGAGTAATATATTTTGGAAAGGTTTTCAGCAGTCAGGGGTCAAAGCAAAAGGGGTCCCTTTGTTAGCTCAGTTACCTTAAAACTGGAACCAAAATAGAGCCATTCAGTTCTCTTAGAATATTCCGTGATAAACCTTAGTATGGACTTCACAATTTAAATTTTCTTATTTATGCAGTTCTGATTGAACTGAGTTGTTGGTGCTATCAGCTTACCTCCTTTGGAGAGTCTTAAATTGTAACTATATATTTTAAAAGTGTAAATATCTTCATAGGGTAAATAGAGGTTCAGTTTTTAGAACTTGAAGTACCATACTATAATATCTAAATTGTTCTTTTAATTTTTTGGTTATAGGACTGAGGGTCAAGGCTTTTCATGGACTACTTTCCAAGTGGAAATTAAGAATATATTTTTACAATTCATTCCATCGTTCTGAAATGTAAAATCAAACACATTCCAGAATTAGGAAGGTATATTGATTTATAAATTAAAGTTATAGTACCATATAAAATAGTACTCTTATGGATCAATATAGGATGTTATTTTAGGGGATACAAAGTGTCTTTTCAGTGAGTTGTAGAAAGAGGAAAACATATATAAGATAAACCTTCCTTAAAAAGAAATGTATTTGAGGCCCGTGGTATTCATAAATTTCTCTAATAGAAATATAAGATAAAAAAAAAAGAAATATAAGATAAATGTTCATCAGGAGGAGTTTTGATCATAAGCAAGGCACTTATATCCCTTCACAGCTTCATCAGTGGGGCCCCTGTAAGTAAATACTCTGCTCTTGTTTTGCTGGTTGTTACGCTGATTGTTTTCTGTCCTAAGGAAATATAAAAAAAAAACCTTTAATACTAATTGTAATTTTAGATGTTAGATTAGACAAAATACTTTAGGAGTCAGAGTATACAAGTTAAAGAGAATTGGATATAATTAATTTGTTAGATGATTGTAGGAGACTAATAAAATATAAATCCCAGTAGTATCAGAATCAATATACTCAGATTATATGAGGAATTTTTAAGAAGACAGACTCTAAAAACTGTTTTTCAATTGCAAATAGAGGATTACTTTATAGAAAAAAGTAGGCCACAGCCTAGAGTAATATATTTTGGAAAGGTTTTCAGCAGTCAGGGGTCAAAGCAAAAGGGGTCCCTTTGTTAGCTCAGTTACCTTAAAACTGGAACCAAAATAGAGCCATTCAGTTCTCTTAGAATATTCCGTGATAAACCTTAGTATGGACTTCACAATTTAAATTTTCTTATTTATGCAGTTCTGATTGAACTGAGTTGTTGGTGCTATCAGCTTACCTCCTTTGGAGAGTCTTAAATTTTAACTATATATTTTAAAAGTGTAAATATGTTAATAGGGTAAATAGAGGTTCATTATTTAGAACTTGAAGAACCATACTATAATATCTAAATTGTTCTTTTAATTTTTTGGTTATAGGACTGAGGGTCAAGGCTTTTCATGGACTACTTTCCAAGTGGAAATTAAGAATATATTTTTACAATTCATTCCATCGTTCTGAAATGTAAAATCAAACACATTCCAGAATTAGGAAGGTATATTGATTTATAAATTAAAGTTATAGTACCATATAAAATAGTACTCTTATGGATCAATATAGGATGTTATTTTAGGGGATACAAAGTGTCTTTTCAGTGAGTTGTAGAAAGAGGAAAACATATATAAGATAAACCTTCCTTAAAAAGAAATGTATTTGAGGCCCGTGGTATTCATAAATTTCTCTAATAGAAATATAAGATAAAAAAAAAAGAAATATAAGATAAATGTTCATCAGGAGGAGTTTTGATCATAAGCAAGGCACTTATATCCCTTCACAGCTTCATCAGTGGGGCCCCTGTAAGTAAATACTCTGCTCTTGTTTTGCTGGTTGTTACGCTGATTGCCTGGCCACATTTCTTGCTCTGTCCGTTTAGCAGTTTAGAACTATTATTCATTTGAGGTCTGTAGTTTGTTGCAACTGTCCTAAGGTAAAACCAATTAATGACATGAGCTAGGTGAGTTGTAGTGAGTTGGAGAGAAGGAGCCAAACTGGGCTGAGATTGAAGTTAAAGAGATGGGTTATTTGATGGACTGGTTGTTGGGGTAAAGAGAGAGGGAGAGTAATCAGGGATGCCTCAGAATCCTAATCTGAAAGACTAGAGATGTAGGGATGGGCAGAGGTGATCTTTGGAGTCAGGTGGCAGATATTGACTCAGATGCTTACACTGTGTCTGCTTGCCTTCTGCTCTCTCATTCCTAGCTCTATCAGTGAGGATCAGAAATTGAACATTGCACAGCTTTGGGAGCCCATGAAAAACTTGGCTACCTATCACTATAGGAAAGAAGACATGATGTCCTTTTAAAAAAAAGAAAAAGAAAAAAACAAAGATTGTGCTTCTACCATACTCAAGAGTCCTAAGGCCTTCCACTTGACTGAATGCAAACATCTATTTTGATTCCGTATCTTTAAAAAATATTTATCTAGGTTTCCATTAAAAGTCACAACTTTGAACCTGTTGAGTTTATCTATTATATGGTACAATTCAACAACAACATCATCTGCAAATCCTCAGTCATTTCCAGATATTGGAATGGGAAAATCTTTCCTTGACTATTAAAGAAGTTATATTTTTGAAATGTGGAAAGATATAAATAGCTATTTAAAAATATGTTAACTTATAAAATCACACATGCGGTGCTCTCGTCTAGAATTAGACCTAAAACAGTTTTACATTTGGCAATATAAATAATATCTTCCAATCCAGAACCGGCAGGTATTCACAACACATACCACGCCCAGGTCTGGCACAAGATGCCATCCTTTTCATTAAACAACAAATATAAACTCGTCCTGCTTATGATGAAGAAACTTGTTTCACAGAAAGAATGATTTCTGCTTTAGGAATATGGAAATTACATTCATTTTGACATCTTTAGTTTGAACAAAAACGGGAATCAGGGGGCCCTGTAAGTAAATACTCTGCTCTTGTTTTGCTGGTTGTTACGCTGATTGCCTGGCCACATTTCTTGCTCTGTCCGTTTAGCAGTTTAGAACTATTATTCATTTGAGGTCTGTAGTTTGTTGCAACTGTCCTAAGGTAAAACCAATTAATGACATGAGCTAGGTGAGTTGTAGTGAGTTGGAGAGAAGGAGCCAAACTGGGCTGAGATTGAAGTTAAAGAGATGGGTTATTTGATGGACTGGTTGTTGGGGTAAAGAGAGAGGGAGAGTAATCAGGGATGCCTCAGAATCCTAATCTGAAAGACTAGAGATGTAGGGATGGGCAGAGGTGATCTTTGGAGTCAGGTGGCAGATATTGACTCAGATGCTTACACTGTGTCTGCTTGCCTTCTGCTCTCTCATTCCTAGCTCTATCAGTGAGGATCAGAAATTGAACATTGCACAGCTTTGGGAGCCCATGAAAAACTTGGCTACCTATCACTATAGGAAAGAAGACATGATGTCCTTTTAAAAAAAAGAAAAAGAAAAAAACAAAGATTGTGCTTCTACCATACTCAAGAGTCCTAAGGCCTTCCACTTGACTGAATGCAAACATCTATTTTGATTCCGTATCTTTAAAAAATATTTATCTAGGTTTCCATTAAAAGTCACAACTTTGAACCTGTTGAGTTTATCTATTATATGGTACAATTCAACAACAACATCATCTGCAAATCCTCAGTCATTTCCAGATATTGGAATGGGAAAATCTTTCCTTGACTATTAAAGAAGTTATATTTTTGAAATGTGGAAAGATATAAATAGCTATTTAAAAATATGTTAACTTATAAAATCACACATGCGGTGCTCTCGTCTAGAATTAGACCTAAAACAGTTTTACATTTGGCAATATAAATAATATCTTCCAATCCAGAACCGGCAGGTATTCACAACACATACCACGCCCAGGTCTGGCACAAGATGCCATCCTTTTCATTAAACAACAAATATAAACTCGTCCTGCTTATGATGAAGAAACTTGTCTACTGCATCATGGAAAAGAGTTGAATTTACTGCTTTTTCTGATTTCTGCTTTAGGAATATGGAAATTACATTCATTTTTGACATCTTTAGTTTGAACAAAATTTTTATATTTTACTGATTTGAATTTTATATGATAAAAACATGGCTAATAAATTATGAAAGGGTCATAAAGTTTACCACCTCTGTTTAAATTAGTCATTTGTCCAAATTCGATTAAAAAAAAACAAAATATATATCTGATCATCTCTTAAGAATATCTACACTGTCATCAGTAAGAAATTTGCTTTAGGTAGTCAATTTTTTGAGGGGAAGAGAGACTGTACATGTATGACATCATTTAGCTCTTCATAATTTCTTTTCTTAATCCCTAGGCCCTTAGGCTTCTCCCCTCAAATTACAAACTATTCATTCACGAGAAGCTTTGTGTTAAAGTAATTTTTGTAATTACTTCCTACCAGTGGGAAACAAGAAATAGTAAGCCTTTATCTCCTAGCTTCCTTTCAGGATTTTCATTTTCCTGCATGAAACCAAGTGCTTGTGTTGCTGGTGTGGTTGTCATGGCGCTGTGAAGGAGTGTCTTTGTCCCAGGTGGGAAACATGTACAAGTCAGAAATGATTTGGGAGTTGCTCCTGGTTGCCAGGGAATGAAACTATGAAACAAGAACAAGAATAATGGGAAGACTATTCCTTATTTTAGTGACGCTAGGAACTTCCTAGGCACCGAGTCCTTCCTTGATCTGTAGACACATCAGTAGGTGCTGTAATCCTTTGCATTTAGAAGTTCTCATGACCTATGCCCTAATCAAAGAGAAACACTGGTGGGCATTGTAACCCACCAAAAAAAAACAAATAAGAGAAATTAATCTTGCAGATGTTTTCTTATGAAATGAAGCAAGAAACATTACTAAATCATTAAGATTTGTCAATAGCAAATATTCTTTTAGGTAGATGTCAAATGATGAAATTTTTAATAGCTACATAGTTTAATTTATAATATAAAGTTCAGCTATATGTCAAAACTACTCCCATTGGATTCATATGAAAATACAAATATAAACTCGTCCTGCTTATGATGAAGAAACTTGTCTACTGCATCATGGAAAAGAGTTGAATTTACTGCTTTTTCTGATTTCTGCTTTAGGAATATGGAAATTACATTCATTTTGACCTCTTTAGTTTGAACAAAATTTTTATGTTTTACTGATTTGAATTTTATATGATAAAAACATGGCTAATAAATTATGAAAGGGTCATAAAGTTTACCACCTCTGTTTAAATTAGTCATTTGTCCAAATTCGATTAAAAAACAAAATATATATCTGATCATCTCTTAAGAATATCTACACTGTCATCAGTAAGAAATTTGCTTTAGGTAGTCAATTTTTTGAGGGGAAGAGAGACTGTACATGTATGACATCATTTAGCTCTTCATAATTTCTTTTCTTAATCCCTAGGCCCTTAGGCTTCTCCCTCAAATTACAAACTATTCATTCACGAGAAGCTTTGTGTTAAAGTAATTTTTGTAATTACTTCCTACCAGTGGGAAACAAGAAATAGTAAGCCTTTATCTCCTAGCTTCCTTTCAGGATTTTCATTTTCCTGCATGAAACCAAGTGCTTGTGTTGCTGGTGTGGTTGTCATGGCGCTGTGAAGGAGTGTCTTTGTCCCAGGTGGGAAACATGTACAAGTCAGAAATGATTTGGGAGTTGCTCCTGGTTGCCAGGGAATGAAACTATGAAACAAGAACAAGAATAATGGGAAGACTATTCCTTATTTTAGTGACGCTAGGAACTTCCTAGGCACCGAGTCCTTCCTTGATCTGTAGACACATCAGTAGGTGCTGTAATCCTTTGCATTTAGAAGTTCTCATGACCTATGCCCTAATCAAAGAGAAACACTGGTGGGCATTGTAACCCACCAAAAAAAAACAAATAAGAGAAATTAATCTTGCAGATGTTTTCTTATGAAATGAAGCAAGAAACATTACTAAATCATTAAGATTTGTCAATAGCAAATATTCTTTTAGGTAGATGTCAAATGATGAAATTTTTAATAGCTACATAGTTTAATTTATAATATAAAGTTCAGCTATATGTCAAAACTACTCCCATTGGATTCATATGAAAATACTAATCATATTTGTGGAATGCCTTCTCAGGTAATTTTTGCATGTTTTGTCATCTAGATATTTGTAATAATTATTGACAAAAGGAAGCAATTGAAGATGAAATTATATAAAGTTATCAGGGAGCAAAGTGAAGATTAAAGGAGTTTTCAGATGTGAGACATGAAAGATACTTTATGTCCATTATGAACATGTCTTACTGGGCCTATTCTATCTCTTCATGAATAGGCATAATGATGGGAGTGCTTATATGGACCAGGATTAAGGGGTTACAGAATGTACTCCATATTTTTTCTAATAAGGTATTGAGTATGGAAATACACACTGGAATTGAGAATTCAAAGTTTCTGAAGTGCTCTCAAAATCTTTGATAAGAGACATTAATTCAAATTATTTGTTGTTCTCATCTTTTACAACTATTGTAACCACTTATATGCTGACACACATTGGCTTGTTGTTTTGATTCTGTGCTATTTTGTCCATTATTTCAGAGACTTGATTAATAATACCAAGCATCCTAAGATTTTGTGTGTATTCTCATCCAAAGGACAGTCTTTAGGTATTTTTCAGACAATACCTGAGTATAAGCCAATATTCAAGGCGTATTTCTCTTGAATGCACGTGTTTTGTAGATTTCTGCATGATTCTTGAATATTAAAAGTAAAGTCTGTGTAGAAACTAAACTTTTTACATTCTAAATTCTATCATCTGCTTCAGCATGTTGGCAGGTTTTGTTTTCACATTTACAAATCAGGTCTCTTATTAACCCATGGACCTAGGAATAAAAACAATATCTAAGTACCTTTTGGTGAGACAAATGAGTGACAAAAGCAGATTCTTTTCATGGCCTGTGCCCTGTACTAATAAAATGTCAGTGAACAGCCTGTTAGTAACAAGAAATTAAGCTATTAGGACAGCTTTAAATTCCTCTATTCCCATTTTTGGATGGCATATATAGATAAATTCATATAGGAATTTGATGCAAATAAACATTGTCTTTCCTTATTCTGTGATGCTAGGGTTGACTTATGAGTCTAGTTGAAAGTCCTGAGGAAATCAATGCTAGGTGTAGTTGATGCACCTCCCTATTTATATTTAAAGGAAATACATATCTTTTTCATGTTTTGTCATCTAGATATTTGTAATAATTATTGACAAAAGGAAGCAATTGAAGATGAAATTATATAAAGTTATCAGGGAGCAAAGTGAAGATTAAAGGAGTTTTCAGATGTGAGACATGAAAGATACTTTATGTCCATTATGAACATGTCTTACTGGGCCTATTCTATCTCTTCATGAATAGGCATAATGATGGGAGTGCTTATATGGACCAGGATTAAGGGGTTACAGAATGTACTCCATATTTTTTCTAATAAGGTATTGAGTATGGAAATACACACTGGAATTGAGAATTCAAAGTTTCTGAAGTGCTCTCAAAATCTTTGATAAGAGACATTAATTCAAATTATTTGTTGTTCTCATCTTTTACAACTATTGTAACCACTTATATGCTGACACACATTGGCTTGTTGTTTTGATTCTGTGCTATTTTGTCCATTATTTCAGAGACTTGATTAATAATACCAAGCATCCTAAGATTTTGTGTGTATTCTCATCCAAAGGACAGTCTTTAGGTATTTTTCAGACAATACCTGAGTATAAGCCAATATTCAAGGCGTATTTCTCTTGAATGCACGTGTTTTGTAGATTTCTGCATGATTCTTGAATATTAAAAGTAAAGTCTGTGTAGAAACTAAACTTTTTACATTCTAAATTCTATCATCTGCTTCAGCATGTTGGCAGGTTTTGTTTTCACATTTACAAATCAGGTCTCTTATTAACCCATGGACCTAGGAATAAAAACAATATCTAAGTACCTTTTGGTGAGACAAATGAGTGAAAAAAGCAGATTCTTTTCATGGCCTGTGCCCTGTACTAATAAAATGTCAGTGAACAGCCTGTTAGTAACAAGAAATTAAGCTATTAGGACAGCTTTAAATTCCTCTATTCCCATTTTTGGATGGCATATATAGATAAATTCATATAGGAATTTGATGCAAATAAACATTGTCTTTCCTTATTCTGTGATGCTAGGGTTGACTTATGAGTCTAGTTGAAAGTCCTGAGGAAATCAATGCTAGGTGTAGTTGATGCACCTCCCTATTTATATTTAAAGGAAATACATATCATTTAATCAGGTTAGATATGTTGATTTTGTCTCTTCAGCACCCTTCTCTTATCTCTGACTGTCCAACATTTGAAAAGTCAGCAGAAATATTTGTAGTTGTTACAGGAGTTGCTGTCGTTTGAGTTGCCTGGGCATTTTCAAAACACAGTCACTCAGTAGTTCTCCACCACTTGAATTTATGGAAGATATATTCTAGCATCCTGTTATTTCAGACTTCTAGAAATTATTAATGAACTTTTATGATATATATTGGAATTATTTATATAGATTTGAGATCTATAAGCTTTGATATTGGACAAAATAATTATTATATTAACCACTAAGGTTTTTATTCTTGAGTAAAAATTCCAACTTTTTTGGACTTTTCATCTTCCCTAGTTACATGGTCCCAGTTATAATGAGACTCAGACCTCAGCTCATAGTGTCCAAAAGCATGTCACACCTGTTTCTTCCTCTTGCGAGCTTATGACAACTTTGATAAAGTAATTCAAATTTTGTATCCTGAATACAGCCTAAGGAAATGGAAAACCAAGAGTTTGCTTTAAGTAGTAGGACTTATGAAACTGTACCTTTCTTTTATTAATAGAACAGTGACTTTGTAGCACATGCTGTAGAGAAAATAAGAAAAAACAGTGCAGATGTTCCAAATGTGGAACACGTCACGTTTTCATTTTGTAGAGAAGTTTCATATGTTAACCAGTATCCGGACTTCTTTGGCTGGGTGAGTGGGCTTCACTGGGCTGATATTCCTGGTCTGCTTGGCCGCTGTAAGAGGTGCTGGCATTCACAGCCGGGCTTTCTCAACTGGACTCCGTCTTCTCAGGAGAAGAGCAGACCACACTGAGCTCTGACTAGGACTAATGTTTCCATAGCCCATGTGATCACTGCCCACAGCTTCTGTGTGCTAGTCCGTGCGATCGCTGCCCACAGCTTCTGTGTGGGACCATTTGGATGCTGGTTCAGCAGCCCTTTATGACAGGCTCCCCAGGAAACTTATATCCTGCTCTTCTGATGCCACAGAAACCAAAGGGACTTGTGGCCTCCTTGACTGCAGCTGGATTGATGTGTTAGCAAATTAAGTGTTCTTCTTCCAGAGTCCCCAGAAAAGAGCAGGAGAATAGACTTTTGTCTCTTGGAGGTCCTCAGAGATTTGTGTGTTTTAGCTCTGTGCCCCTTCTCTTGAGGTCTGGCCTTGAAGGGAACCCGGACGAAAATAAAATCACCATGTCCACATCCCAGAAGCAGTCCAAGATCAAAAAGGGCAAGCATGCCTTTTTCTTCTTCTAATTAAACGCTTTTTCCTTACTACTCTAGCCTCATGATTAAAATTGAAGATGCCCAGAACTTGCTCTCGTAGGAGGGAAACATAAAATACCTCTGTATCATGGTCACCAGGCCTAGCATTGAAATGTCACATAAGAGCTATGAGGATGTAGAAAATTCATTCTCTCTTAACCTACAGATCTCTTTATATTGAAAAACCTTACTTGAACTCCAGAAGTTGAATATCAAGTCGCTTTAGAGTCTTGATGCAACAGTCCTAGTACCTAATGGTCACTTTCCTTTCCCTTCTCAGCCTCCCAGCTAGAGTGTGGAGTAATTCGCAAGTCATCTATGCAGGAAGGCAGAGAAGAATAAATATATTTTCCAAATATCATCCCCATTTCACAAATCACCCCTTTTCTGGGATTCACATTGTTGTAGTTGCAAAACCCATATACAGCAAAGAGTTGTTGGAAGGGCTTATGTTAGAATCCTGTTCCCTCTCATTATATACATGTAATTTGTAGTTTGTATACATGTAATGATAAGATGTCAAGTGACAAATAGCAAAAGAAAAAAGGATCAAATGGCACTAATATCAGAAAAAATGAATATTATATTTATAACCCAAATGTACCTTGTAATCTAAAACAAATCACAAATTTTGGCATCATAAGTCACTAGAAGAACCTTGGAATTTTTGGTTTTCCAATGTCTATATACTCCTACTTGACTGTATTTTCTTTTCCTAACTAATATCTGAAAATATGGAATTTTATTTCAAATTCTATGGTAGGTACTTTACTTGTGATTAAAAGAAATCAAATTTATATCCTGCTCTTCTGATGCCACAGAAACCAAAGGGACTTGTGGCCTCCTTGACTGCAGCTGGATTGATGTGTTAGCAAATTAAGTGTTCTTCTTCCAGAGTCCCCAGAAAAGAGCAGGAGAATAGACTTTTGTCTCTTGGAGGTCCTCAGAGATTTGTGTGTTTTAGCTCTGTGCCCCTTCTCTTGAGGTCTGGCCTTGAAGGGAACCCGGACGAAAATAAAATCACCATGTCCACATCCCAGAAGCAGTCCAAGATCAAAAAGGGCAAGCATGCCTTTTTCTTCTTCTAATTAAACGCTTTTTCCTTACTACTCTAGCCTCATGATTAAAATTGAAGATGCCCAGAACTTGCTCTCGTGGGAGGAAACATAAAATACCTCTGTATCATGGTCACCAGGCCTAGCATTGAAATGTCACATAAGAGCTATGAGGATGTAGAAAATTCATTCTCTCTTAACCTACAGATCTCTTTATATTGAAAAACCTTACTTGAACTCCAGAAGTTGAATATCAAGTCGCTTTAGAGTCTTGATGCAACAGTCCTAGTACCTAATGGTCACTTTCCTTTCCCTTCTCAGCCTCCCAGCTAGAGTGTGGAGTAATTCGCAAGTCATCTATGCAGGAAGGCAGAGAAGAATAAATATATTTTCCAAATATCATCCCCATTTCACAAATCACCCCTTTTCTGGGATTCACATTGTTGTAGTTGCAAAACCCATATACAGCAAAGAGTTGTTGGAAGGGCTTATGTTAGAATCCTGTTCCCTCTCATTATATACATGTAATTTGTAGTTTGTATACATGTAATGATAAGATGTCAAGTGACAAATAGCAAAAGAAAAAAGGATCAAATGGCACTAATATCAGAAAAAATGAATATTATATTTATAACCCAAATGTACCTTGTAATCTAAAACAAATCACAAATTTTGGCATCATAAGTCACTAGAAGAACCTTGGAATTTTTGGTTTTCCAATGTCTATATACTCCTACTTGACTGTATTTTCTTTTCCTAACTAATATCTGAAAATATGGAATTTTATTTCAAATTCTATGGTAGGTACTTTACTTGTGATTAAAAAAGAAATCAAATTTATTCACCTTGTGAATACAGACTTCTGATATTTTATTTATGATATGATTAAAACTAGAAGTAACTTTTATGCAAATCAGAGACCAGTAGTATAAACATAGTCCTCAAGAGCCCATTTACTTACTTTTGCAGGTTTTTCTAACTTTTGGTCCAGAGACAGAATAATAGCATTGAAAGTGACAGAGGTCCCAGGTTCAACCCTCCTTCAGTACAAATAGGGAGGTCATCTGTTTTAGTCTTCTTCAGTTCTTGGCAATAACAAAGGAAAAATTAATAAGAGCAGTTGTGAAGGCAGTCCCTTACCTTGGGTCCCCAGCTTCAGTAACTACAGCTTAAAAAGAACAACTTAACTGTGATAGACAGCAGAAAAGCTAATGGGAAGGGGAAGATGCAAGTGCTCACTGTTTAATCCATTGAGAATACCCCTCATAATTTTAGAAATAAAGACAAAGTATAAGTGATTATTTTAGAAAGCGTATTTTGATATAAGAACATGTTGGACTAAGGCAGGATCACACACATTCTCTGTTGCACCCCTTTGTGCACATACTCTAACCCCACCTTAATGGCCATTCCTGTGAAAGGTATTTCATAGCCAAAGGAATACAGTCCAACTGTGTTAAATTTCTTAGAGTAAAGTTAGCCAAGGATATCCTGTAAAAACAGACTCAAGCGTTTGAGCCAGTTTTAAAATTAGATCTTCAAACTGGGTCTTTAGAACACTAAAGAAATTTGAAAATCTAAGCAGTGACTTTTTTTGGTGCAAGACTACTAACATGTATCTTTTAAGCAAGCTTTACTATTTCCTATCTCACAGAGAAGGTGGAAAAAGCTAACATTTTTCAGCCAGTTCATAAGAAAACTAAAGCATTTATCAAAGATAGATTGTGTATCTACAGCTTATGCCTTCATGGACTATGCACCACAATGTGTAATCATTAATGATGAGTGTTAGGCAAACATCATCTATTGTTGATACAAAATATGTTATTTTTATCTATTTATAGGGTGCTTACCATGCTTTCTCATAGAGTATAGTATGCCTCCATAAATAAGTAAATATAAGTCACTCAGTCCTGTCCAACTCTTTGTGACTCCATGGACTGTAGCCTGCCAGGCTCTTCTGTCCATGCAAGAATACTAGAGTGGGTTACCATTCACTTTTCCAGGGGATCTTCCCAATCCAGAGACTGAACCTGTGTCTCCTGCATTGAAGGCAGATTCTTTACCATCTGAGCCACCAGGGAAGAGCATACATTCATCAACATTGATAAAGAAACATACAATTAAGTTAAACCATTACACAATTAGTCTTATAATGACTGATCTAGAAAACATGTTAGGTGACTTGACGACACCAGTGAAGGCTGACATGTTTGAGGGACTTCAGGCCCATGATCAGGATGCCTAGATGTGATGACCAGGAAGAAAGGAAGACAATTCCTAAGGAAGAAAGACGAAAGTTTACGTAGAGACATAATGGTGATAATGTGGTATCAATGGCATTGTTATTAATAACTAAAAGTAGAAAAACACATATATAAATCATGTTACCTCAAGGATTTTTTGTTTTTTATATAATAATGAATTCATCCAGATTGATTCAGTGTCTTAGCTGCTATTGATTGGTAAACATGTTTGTTTGTTTGTTTTAATATAACTGTAGCCCAAAGGCTTCCAGTAGGTGGCTTAGTGACCCATATCAGGTTACTTAACCCATCAGGGACTCACGTTTCCTCATCCATCGACAAGGCAGAGAAAATAATGGTACTTACCTCAAGGGACTGTCTTTGGATTGATCTGTAAAGCACTTGATTTTAGTTCCTTGCACACACTTATCATGACCACATTTTCCCTTTGCAATAGTTTCATAATCTTAGAAGATCCACCAAATGTCTCTCTTTCAGCATGTGGTCTGTTAGACATTTTACTCACAGCATCGCTTTTGTTTTTCTCTCTCTGGTGTCCTGCAAATGCTCACTCCATTGTCCTACTTTCAGCTTCCAAGAAATTGCTCTCCTGTAGAATTTTCTGGTTGGTGAAAATGTTCTATTTTTGTTTTCATTCATTTTAATTAATTTAAGTGTAAGGAGCTGTATGTGACTAATTGCTCTTGTATCGCACAGCACACGCCAAGAATTTAAAGTGGTATCTATCTTCTTGATGGTTTTCAAGATTCTTTTATATGCCTTATTTCATTTGATTCTCCAGAGAATTGAATAACATATAATACATAGTATTACTCTAGTTTTTCTGGTTTGCTCAACATTGTTCAAAATCTGGCACAGGACAGGTCTTCCGTAAATATTGATTGAATGCATCAGTGATTGATTCTGATACTCAGAAACATTGCATACCTTGCCCAAGGAAAATTATTAAATTTAAATATTCAATTTAAATTATTAAATATTAAATCTTAATTCAATGCAAACGTGCAGGTTTTGCAGATACTTTTAAAATTTAACAAAAAGAGCTTTCTACTGACATTTGTCAGGAAGGTCCAAAATGAAATTCTTTGAGGCACAGCCAGTGAAACAGACAAGAAGACCCACAGGGTCAAAATATCTCTGTAATTCATAGAAGAAAATTCCAAGAAAGATGATCCAGAAGGAGCAGTTATCACTTGACCCTATCAAACCCAGCCTGTGTGACCAAGCCCCCTGTTGATGGTCTGTGGGGACTTAATTACATAATCTGGTTGTCCGAGGGTGGTCACTGCACGGGAATCAGAAATGGGATGTACAGCACAAAAGAGACTATAGGACCCTCCAGAGTTATTATGTGTAGCTTGCTTACTTAGTTACCAGGGCATCTGCCACGCATTTCATTTCTTCTTATTCCAATGGCATTTTTCATCACTGTGGACTTTCCTAAAAATGCTCATGGGTCTTTGTGACCATGAGCAAGGCAGAGAGTGGACAGGTGGATGCTGGAGGTCTCCTCTGTCTGCATAAAGAGTTGGCTGGAATTTGCGCTCTTTTGCCCCTTTGTAGACATTTTTTTCCATTGTTGCCAAATTTCTGTGAAGAATGTGTAGTCTCTCATCCAGCTCCCTCTCAGGTTGGCTCTCCTCCATAGCACTTTACATAAATACTTTTCTCCAGATACTGAAAGACTCTTAAACATTTCAACAGATTTTTTTTTCTTACAGCTCATTGTCTTGGGCCTCTTATGACATTTGGTAGCATATTGTTTGTTTAAGTTTTCTGTTTCTCTTGATTCATTGTAGCCCTCTTGTCTCTGATCAATTATTTGAAGTCTCTTTTCTGATTAGTTTGTAGTGCATTTCCCCTTATATTCAGTTTTGTCCTGCATAATTTAAAAGAGATACTCTTTCTCATGGCTTCTAATATCACCTTCCCTGATGACTCAGATGGCAGAGAATCTGTCTTCAGTGGGGGAGACCTGGACTCAATCCCTGGATCAGGAAAATCCCCTAGAGAAGTGAACGGCCACCCATTCCAGTATTCTTGCCTGGAGGACACAATGGACAGAGGAGACTGATGTGCTATAGTCCACGGGGTCACAGAGTTGGACATGCCTGACTGACTGAATAACAACAATAAATCCCAACACAGTGTGCTTCAAAACTAATGTTACCTGTTTGTCTTTATAAGAAGTAAAAAGAGATTTTTGTGCCTGGTTAGATGTAAGTTCGGAAGAGACATCTAATATAGTTAAGTAAGTTTCTTTATTTGTGTTTTTCCTGGCTGAATTATCCAGAAGGGTCCTGTGTGACCAAGCCCCTGTTGATGGTCTGTGGGGACTTAATTACATAATCTGGTTGTCCGAGGGTGGTCACTGCAGGGAATCAGAAATGGGATGTACAGCACAAAAGAGACTATAGGACCCTCCAGAGTTATTATGTGTAGCTTGCTTACTTAGTTACCAGGGCATCTGCCACGCATTTCATTTCTTCTTATTCCAATGGCATTTTTCATCACTGTGGACTTTCCTAAAAATGCTCATGGGTCTTTGTGACCATGAGCAAGGCAGAGAGTGGACAGGTGGATGCTGGAGGTCTCCTCTGTCTGCATAAAGAGTTGGCTGGAATTTGCGCTCTTTTGCCCCTTTGTAGACATTTTTTTCCATTGTTGCCAAATTTCTGTGAAGAATGTGTAGTCTCTCATCCAGCTCCCTCTCAGGTTGGCTCTCCTCCATAGCACTTTACATAAATACTTTTCTCCAGATACTGAAAGACTCTTAAACATTTCAACAGATTTTTTTTTCTTACAGCTCATTGTCTTGGGCCTCTTATGACATTTGGTAGCATATTGTTTGTTTAAGTTTTCTGTTTCTCTTGATTCATTGTAGCCCTCTTGTCTCTGATCAATTATTTGAAGTCTCTTTTCTGATTAGTTTGTAGTGCATTTCCCCTTATATTCAGTTTTGTCCTGCATAATTTAAAAGAGATACTCTTTCTCATGGCTTCTAATATCACCTTCCCTGATGACTCAGATGGCAGAGAATCTGTCTTCAGTGGGGGAGACCTGGACTCAATCCCTGGATCAGGAAAATCCCCTAGAGAAGTGAACGGCCACCCATTCCAGTATTCTTGCCTGGAGGACACAATGGACAGAGGAGACTGATGTGCTATAGTCCACGGGGTCACAGAGTTGGACATGCCTGACTGACTGAATAACAACAATAAATCCCAACACAGTGTGCTTCAAAACTAATGTTACCTGTTTGTCTTTATAAGAAGTAAAAAGAGATTTTTGTGCCTGGTTAGATGTAAGTTCGGAAGAGACATCTAATATAGTTAAGTAAGTTTCTTTATTGTGTACCTGGCTGTTATTACTTCCCTAAAGTTATACTTGTTTCTGGAATATCTTCTTGTCACCTCTATTTCGTGCTATTTTTCAGATCAAGGGTCATTTTTTTGATGAATGCATATTTTTTTCCCTGAAATTCCATAGTTCTTAAAAGTTCATTTCTACACTTTGCCATATACCATCTTATAATATGAACTGTTTCCTTAATTTATTGAAATCTGTTTTTCTGCTCCTGCTAGTTCATTTATTTTCAAAAAAGTTGCAAAACTCTTTAATGATAAACTAGGCTGCTACATTTTGGGTTTTACTCCCCTTAGCTCTCTGTGACATTAGACTCTGCCTTCGGTGTTCATGATTGGAGTCTTACTTGGATGTCTTTCCTAGCCTCCTTCCTTGATCATTGTTTCTCCTCCCATCCTCTACATGCATGTCTTCCTCTTCTTTTCCTGTGTCTTGGACCATGGGAGGTCTGTGGGAGAACTGAATGGTGGTGTATATCATCTACATTCCTCTGAGCTCCAAGTATGTATATTCAACCACTTTTTAGCCACCTGCACTTAAATATCCCACAAAGATCTCTGACTCAACATCACCAGCACTGAGCTTAGCTCTAACCATCAACTAGTTCCTAAACTTCTCCTTGATTCTACTATTAGATTTTAGTCTTAGTGGATGGTACTGGCATCCACCCAGTTAACCCTGGATTTTCATATCCTTTGTCTAGTTGGCAAGCATGACCCACAAATTACATAGCCAAAAAATTCTCAAGATAGTCCCTTTAGTCTCCAATGTTTCTGCTTTTGTTTAGAACCTAATAAGGTTTTATTTTGAACACTGAAGCAATCCCCTAACTGTTCTCTGATTCTAAGTCAGAATCATTCTAGTCCATTTTGAGATATGATGATGAATTCACTTCAGTTGTGTCCAACTCTTTGTGACCCTATGAACTATATAGCCTGCCAGGCTCCTCTGCCTGTGGGAGTCTCCTGACAAGAACAGTGAAGTAGGTTTCCATGCCCTCCTCCAGGGGATTTTCCCAACCCAGAGATCAAACCTGCATCTCTTAACGTGTTTCCTTCATTGGTAGGTAGGTTCTTTACCGCTAGCACCACCTGGAAAAGATGTTACCAAACTTTGGGATCATGTACCTACACTCTGTGTGTGTGTGTGTGTGTGTGTGTGTGTGTGTGTTTGCAAAGACAAATGTATTACTATAGTTTATGCATTATAGAACATGTATACTGTGTATTATATGACATTGACAGAGATAGAAATTATAAAGAAATAACAAAGGTAACTTTAACAGAAGTTCTATGTTTTCCTCTCTATTCCAATCTGTATTTTCACATATCTCTGTAATGTAAGTACACTGGTATCCTGCTTTGGAGATTGCTAATTTTGACAGAAAATTTGGTAACATTTGTGAACTGAAATACTTATAATATCGCTATGTGGTCTAAAACTTGTGAGTCATTCTCCATCCCTTACTAGATAAAGTATAAACATTTTAGCATTGGTCTCCAGCACCTGGACTCTATTTACCCATTTTCTCACTCTTACTGTTCATTAGTGACTCCCACTTCCCACTATACAGTCTTTACTTTGAACTTTACTGAACTCTGAATTCCATAAACACACATTACCCCTCCCACTCTGCCTTCTTGTTGGTTTTTATATGTGGTAGACTACATATCTCTTTTGTTTAGACTGTTGGAATGTGTCTTTATATCAGGCTGTACCTGGTAAACACTAGACCATCTTTTTGAGAAGAGAATAAATGTCTGTTTTCAGTTTTGAAGAGTCTGAACGGTAGATAAAAACATTTGTGTCATAGATGAGGACTAAATTAGATAGTTAACTTTAGCCTCTAGCACACATGATTTATCTGTTTTAACTCATACATTACCTCTTTTTTTCATCTTGGGTTTCCTTGTTGATTCAGATGGTAAAGAATCTGCCTGTAATGCAGGAGACCCAGGTTTGATCCCTGTGTCAGAAAGATCCCCTGGAGAAGGACATTTCAACCCACTCCAGTATTCTTGCCTGGAGAATCGCATGGACAGAGGAGCCTGGCGGGCTACACAGGGGGTCACAAAGAGTTGGACATGACTAAGCAACTGCATCTCTTAACGTGTTTCCTTCATTGGTAGGTAGGTTCTTTACCGCTAGCACCACCTGGAAAAGATGTTACCAAACTTTGGGATCATGTACCTACACTCTGTGTGTGTGTGTGTGTGTGTGTGTGTGTGTGTGTTTGCAAAGACAAATGTATTACTATAGTTTATGCATTATAGAACATGTATACTGTGTATTATATGACATTGACAGAGATAGAAATTATAAAGAAATAACAAAGGTAACTTTAACAGAAGTTCTATGTTTTCCTCTCTATTCCAATCTGTATTTTCACATATCTCTGTAATGTAAGTACACTGGTATCCTGCTTTGGAGATTGCTAATTTTGACAGAAAATTTGGTAACATTTGTGAACTGAAATACTTATAATATCGCTATGTGGTCTAAAACTTGTGAGTCATTCTCCATCCCTTACTAGATAAAGTATAAACATTTTAGCATTGGTCTCCAGCACCTGGACTCTATTTACCCATTTTCTCACTCTTACTGTTCATTAGTGACTCCACTTCCCACTATACAGTCTTTACTTTGAACTTTACTGAACTCTGAATTCCATAAACACACATTACCCCTCCCACTCTGCCTTCTTGTTGGTTTTTATATGTGGTAGACTACATATCTCTTTTGTTTAGACTGTTGGAATGTGTCTTTATATCAGGCTGTACCTGGTAAACACTAGACCATCTTTTTGAGAAGAGAATAAATGTCTGTTTTCAGTTTTGAAGAGTCTGAACGGTAGATAAAAACATTTGTGTCATAGATGAGGACTAAATTAGATAGTTAACTTTAGCCTCTAGCACACATGATTTATCTGTTTTAACTCATACATTACCTCTTTTTTTCATCTTGGGTTTCCTTGTTGATTCAGATGGTAAAGAATCTGCCTGTAATGCAGGAGACCCAGGTTTGATCCCTGGGTCAGAAAGATCCCCTGGAGAAGGACATTTCAACCCACTCCAGTATTCTTGCCTGGAGAATCGCATGGACAGAGGAGCCTGGCGGGCTACACAGGGGGTCACAAAGAGTTGGACATGACTAAGCAACTACACTTTCACTTTCATTTTCATCTAACTTCATCCAACTCTTTCTTTGGAGAGTAAAGATTAAAATTTTCCTTCAGGTTTCTCATGTATAATCATTTAAGGGAGGTTTACATTTTCATAACTAGCATTGTATATGATTGAAGAAAAGCCTACCATTAAAAAAGATCAGAGAGGGAAAGTTGAAATTGCTTTGAGAAAATGCTCGGTCTCTTAAAAAAGTCATTGTTCTACAGAAATACTTCCAGAAAGATCTGGATAGAATTTTTTTCTAAAGAAATTAGACTCTGTAGGGAAGAGTTTCTTAGTCCACAAGGGCATCCAGAGGTCTAAAGACTTTTTGAATCTGATTTTCTCTATATGGGCATATTTGTGTTGTTGCCCCTTCTCTCCCAGAGTCCTTTCACACCTTGTAAAGGATCTTCAGTGAGGTCCATTATTTTAAAATTGGGGGTGGGAAAACTCTTCTTAAACTGTTTTAATTCTCTTTGGAAAGCTTGATTTGCTCTTCCCAGCAATTTATATACATATATTGAGAGCTAAAAAGGTGAGAAATGGATCTTATATAAAGATTCAGTTGCCCTAACAATCTTTGGACTTTTAGTATCAGAATATTAATTGAATAATATACCTTTCCTTCAATAAAAAGCATAATCTCTTTTCTCTTATAAATGTATGAATAAACTACTCTAGTCCAGTAGTTACTACTAGCTAAACATAAAAATGATACATTTAGGTGAGAGAGAAATATGTCTCAGCATTCTTTCTTTTCAATAATACAGAAAGATATGGCACCTCTGCCAACACATAGGGTACTTTTGTATTTGGAGAAATACAGGAAATGTGTGCCATGGAAATGATAACGCTTCGCTTGAAGAGATCGTCATTATCTCAGCCAACAGTGGTCTTCAGAAGCAGTGACATCATTGTTGCTTCACTGACTTCAGAATTCAGGCAAGAGCCCAAAGCCTAAGAACTCAGGCAGCTTCTTTGTCAGATGTGGTGCAGAAAAGAAGACACAAAGGGCCTCCCTTTGAATCACGGCAGGCTTTGCGACTCCTTTCTTGGCCCTTTGTGGAAGCACATGACTGGACTTGTAGAAGATTAACCCCCTTAACATTTCTGTAAAAAAAATTAAACAGATGCAAAGCAGCTCCATCACCCTTTTTCCTCTCTGTTGTGAATTCAGCATTATGGTGGGCAGTGAATTATTTTGAATTCCCTCAGAGAGGCCAGGGCAGTCAATGGGGACTGGTGAATGAGGGCCCTCTGAAGGGCTCAGTTGTGGGTTTTCTTGGGCTTTCACTCTTCTTCATAGCATTATTCCTCTGAAAGGGTTCCCTCGAAGAGTGGGGTCAGTCTAGAGACCTTTATAGTGCTTGAAGTAATCCACCCTTTAATCTGTTCCTTCCTGTGGGAAAATCAGTATGAAAAAAAACAGGGTGAGTTAGTATTTACATCCAGATATAGACTGTTTAGACTATTTGCGTATAATTTAGTACTATTCTTTGCATGCAAATAGCTTGTTTTCAACTTCAGTTCTTTAATAAGGAAACAAATTTTCCGAAAATGAACTCATGGATTATGCTGACCTTGATCGTTTTAACTAGTCATATATCAAAATCAATGAGTTAATCTTAATTCTTTAACTGTTTTTTCTTACACTGAATTACCACTTCATCATTCCAGCAATTTTATCTATTTCTTATAATAAATATGTGCTCTTTTATTGTTTGGAGAAAGATGATCTTCACATCTTTTTAAAATGTCCCTGGTTCTGAGTTTACTTATGTAGTATGTATATGAAAAGGATTAATTGTGTATTTTGTCAATAGATGTCAAAATATTTTATTTGAGGGGGGCAGGATTTAGCTCTTGACTTTTCATGACTAACCTGGTGATGGTGATAGCACAAATAACAATGCTTCTTCTGGGAGTGGGATAATAATCGGAAGGTGGGATGGTGAGAGAAGACGCTTGCATGCTTCTTGCTGTTTGTTTTTGTAGGGGGTGGAACTATAGATGATTGATTTCATTTTCCTCTGGTTTTAGCATTTTTTATATTTATCATAAAATACCTAAGAACCCCTCAGGCAGCTTCTTTGTCAGATGTGGTGCAGAAAAGAAGACACAAAGGGCCTCCCTTTGAATCACGGCAGGCTTTGCGACTCCTTTCTTGGCCCTTTGTGGAAGCACATGACTGGACTTGTAGAAGATTAACCCCCTTAACATTTCTGTAAAAAAAATTAAACAGATGCAAAGCAGCTCCATCACCCTTTTTCCTCTCTGTTGTGAATTCAGCATTATGGTGGGCAGTGAATTATTTTGAATTCCCTCAGAGAGGCCAGGGCAGTCAATGGGGACTGGTGAATGAGGGCCCTCTGAAGGGCTCAGTTGTGGGTTTTCTTGGGCTTTCACTCTTCTTCATAGCATTATTCCTCTGAAAGGGTTCCCTCGAAGAGTGGGGTCAGTCTAGAGACCTTTATAGTGCTTGAAGTAATCCACCCTTTAATCTGTTCCTTCCTGTGGGAAAATCAGTATGAAAAAAAACAGGGTGAGTTAGTATTTACATCCAGATATAGACTGTTTAGACTATTTGCGTATAATTTAGTACTATTCTTTGCATGCAAATAGCTTGTTTTCAACTTCAGTTCTTTAATAAGGAAACAAATTTTCCGAAAATGAACTCATGGATTATGCTGACCTTGATCGTTTTAACTAGTCATATATCAAAATCAATGAGTTAATCTTAATTCTTTAACTGTTTTTTCTTACACTGAATTACCACTTCATCATTCCAGCAATTTTATCTATTTCTTATAATAAATATGTGCTCTTTTATTGTTTGGAGAAAGATGATCTTCACATCTTTTTAAAATGTCCCTGGTTCTGAGTTTACTTATGTAGTATGTATATGAAAAGGATTAATTGTGTATTTTGTCAATAGATGTCAAAATATTTTATTTGAGGGGGGCAGGATTTAGCTCTTGACTTTTCATGACTAACCTGGTGATGGTGATAGCACAAATAACAATGCTTCTTCTGGGAGTGGGATAATAATCGGAAGGTGGGATGGTGAGAGAAGACGCTTGCATGCTTCTTGCTGTTTGTTTTTGTAGGGGGTGGAACTATAGATGATTGATTTCATTTTCCTCTGGTTTTAGCATTTTTTATATTTATCATAAAATACTTTTGTAATAAGGGAAAAAGAACAAAGTTTCTTCTGTTTTAAAATTTGAATGTGCTTTCTCCTTTCCCCATGACAGATGCTGGGCAAGTGCTGGACTTGTAGGGGAGGCAGTATGCTTGGTGGTGAGGGCTTCAAGTCCTGGAGTCCGTCCCCTGGTGGTGGGCTGATGGGAGGCTCTAGCACAACCTCTTAGGAGGCTGTGAGGGCCAGATAGGCAGGTTCAAAACTCAGATCAGGACTCCCACTAAATGCTCTGTAATCTGAGTGATTATTATTAACTAGTGACATCTTCACACTTGACCCACTTGATGGCTTTCCTCTGGAGGTGGGACCTAAACATGGTGTAAGATAGCAAATTCCAGTATCTTGTAACCAGCGATCATAATGGATAGGATAACCACCCTTCCCCTACTGCAGCCTTCCAGGTAAGGCCAAGCAAAAACATGGACAAGCCTGGAGCTGAACCTCCTGGCTCTGAATCACATAGATGTCTGAGATCTCTTTGTCTCAGTTTCCTCACTTATAAGATGGAGATAATAATAGCTCCCACCTCACAGGACTGTGGTGAAAGCTCAAAGAGGTGATGTAGGCAAAATACTTCTCCCTGGATCCAGCCCACTGTGAATGCTCCTAAGCATTACACATTAGCACAAATTTTCTCCATCCTACGATGGGCTCAAGTCCCAGTAAACCCACTGTAAATTGGAAACCTTGCAAGTAAAATTGCACTTAACACACCTAACCTATGGAACATCATAGCTTAGTCTAGTCTAAATTAAATATGCTCAGAACACTTAGAGTAGTCTACAGTTGGAAGAACCATCCAACACAAAGCCTATTTTATAACAAATTCCTGAATAGCTCAGAGAGCTATTGAGAGCTGTACTGAAAGTGAAACACAGAATGGTCGTCTGGAGCAGCAAATTTTTTTGGTTGTGAGTGGTTTTTGGTTGTCTAGGATTTAGCTCTTGACTTTTCATGACTAACCTGGTGATGGTGATAGCACAAATAACAATGCTTCTTCTGGGAGTGGGATAATAATCGGAAGGTGGGATGGTGAGAGAAGACGCTTGCATGCTTCTTGCTGTTTGTTTTTGTAGGGGGTGGAACTATAGATGATTGATTTCATTTTCCTCTGGTTTTAGCATTTTTTATATTTATCATAAAATACTTTTGTAATAAGGGAAAAAGAACAAAGTTTCTTCTGTTTTAAAATTTGAATGTGCTTTCTCCTTTCCCCATGACAGATGCTGGGCAAGTGCTGGACTTGTAGGGGAGGCAGTATGCTTGGTGGTGAGGGCTTCAAGTCCTGGAGTCCGTCCCCTGGTGGTGGGCTGATGGGAGGCTCTAGCACAACCTCTTAGGAGGCTGTGAGGGCCAGATAGGCAGGTTCAAAACTCAGATCAGGACTCCCACTAAATGCTCTGTAATCTGAGTGATTATTATTAACTAGTGACATCTTCACACTTGACCCACTTGATGGCTTTCCTCTGGAGGTGGGACCTAAACATGGTGTAAGATAGCAAATTCCAGTATCTTGTAACCAGCGATCATAATGGATAGGATAACCACCCTTCCCCTACTGCAGCCTTCCAGGTAAGGCCAAGCAAAAACATGGACAAGCCTGGAGCTGAACCTCCTGGCTCTGAATCACATAGATGTCTGAGATCTCTTTGTCTCAGTTTCCTCACTTATAAGATGGAGATAATAATAGCTCCCACCTCACAGGACTGTGGTGAAAGCTCAAAGAGGTGATGTAGGCAAAATACTTCTCCCTGGATCCAGCCCACTGTGAATGCTCCTAAGCATTACACATTAGCACAAATTTTCTCCATCCTACGATGGGCTCAAGTCCCAGTAAACCCACTGTAAATTGGAAACCTTGCAAGTAAAATTGCACTTAACACACCTAACCTATGGAACATCATAGCTTAGTCTAGTCTAAATTAAATATGCTCAGAACACTTAGAGTAGTCTACAGTTGGAGAGAACCATCCAACACAAAGCCTATTTTATAACAAATTCCTGAATAGCTCAGAGAGCTATTGAGAGCTGTACTGAAAGTGAAACACAGAATGGTCGTCTGGAGCAGCATGGTTGTGAGTGTATTGGTTGTTTGCCCTTGTGGTCGCATAGCTGATTGGAAACCAGCCTCACCAGAGAGTACTCTACTGCCTCCTGCTAGCCTAGAGAAAAAGTAACATTCAAAGTATGACTTCTCTTGAAGAAGGACTGCTTTCACACCATCATAAAGTTGAAAAATCTTAAACCGGCATAAACAGCAGACCATCTGTCCTTTGGTCTGCACTAACACAGAGGTACCTGCCACATGGATTCAGCTAAACTTTAGAGGTTTTTCTGCCATGATTTTCCAAATTTAAACACTGTAATATAATATGAAGTAGACTTTTTTCAAATGAGACACACCCTCTTATAGATTCTCATTTGCTCCTTTATGAATTTGGTGGGGCTGCCATAGCTAAGTATCCCAGATATGGAGGTTTAAACAAGAGAAATTTATTTTCCCATAGTCATAAAGTCAAAAGTCTCAGATCAAGACGTCACTAGGGCTGATTTCTTCTGAGGTTTCCCTCTTTGGCTGGTGAATGGCTGTCGTCTCCTTTATCTTCACACGGTCTTCCTTGCCTGTGTGTCTGTGTCCTCATCTCTTCTTACAAGGATGCTGATCATACTGGATTAGCTTTCATGCTAATGATCTCACTTTAACTTAATTACATCCTTAAAGACTCCAAATTGCAGTCACATTTTGAGGTAGTAAGGGTTAAGATTTCAATTAGGAATTTGGGGAGGACACGATTCAAACCCTAATGGCTCCTCATGTTCTGGAAGAATAGGAATGGACCTCGAACTGAGAATTCATTGACCCTGAGTCCCAGCCATCTGAGCAAGTACAGTTGCTGATGTTGGAGAAGTCCCACAGGTACAACAAGATATCTGCTTAGTTTTTTTTTTTTTTTTTTTTTAATGGAATCATTACTTCATGTATTGCTTATATATTTGAAGAAAATTGAAATAGCAAAGAGGAAAATTTACTCACCAGAGAGAAGTAGTGATCATTTTAATTAATTTCTCCTGCTTATTCTACTTCTCAGTTTATAAAGATTATATCTTTCAGCAGACTCCAATTCCAATCTGAAAACTAATCTAAAAACTCTAGGTCATTAGGAAGAATCATAATGTTAGTCACTCAGTTGTGTGACTCTTTGTGACCCCATGGATTGTAGTTCGCTAGGCTTCTCTGTCCTTGGAATTCTCTAGGCATGAATACTGGAGTGGGCTGCCATTCCTTTCTCTAGGAGATCCTCCTGGCCTAGAGATCGAACAGGTGTCTCCTGAACTCAGGTAGATTCTTTTCAATCTGAGCCACCAGAGAAGCCAAGGAAGAAGGATAGTAGATGAGGCATAATATTTCTATTGCAAAATATATGAAGGACAGAAGTAGAATGTTTTTAGTCATAATATATTTGAAGACAGAATGCATTGAAATTTCCTTTCTAGTTTCTGTTAGAAATTAAATTCTTTGGCACAAGGAATCTTTGAAATATCGTAGAGTTTAAAAAAAAGTGAAAAAAATAAATTGGGTTTAGGCAAAGAAGTCAATGAAAGAATTTAAATTCCTTTACCCTCCTTAACCTCTCTCCCTTTTCCCCTTCTATAGATGTTTTTAGAGAAAACTGGTGACCATCTTAAGCTTAGCTATCACCTTACCCGAGTGTTTGATTTGGGAACATACAAAGACAAAATGCTAAGGGTAATTTGGACATTCCGATAAAGTGAATTTTCAGTTACAGTGTTATGGTATAATCATAAAAATTTCCTACTACTTTGGATTAAGAAGGTGGAATTTTTTTGATGTGCGGGAGGGCAAGAAGAAATCAGTGGGGATACAGGCAATATGTGGAGAAATAGATTTAGCCACATAAAAGCCCTGTGCTTATGGAGCACAGAAGCCACCACAGTAAGGAGAGTCAGGGGAGGAAATGGTCCTGGGGTCAGTTAGAACTGCTTGCCATTCAACTCCTGACCTACCTGTGCTCCTTTGGCTTGTAGACGGCAGGATGAGGCTGAGACCTACCTGTAGCTGCCTGTCTCAAGTGAAGCCTAGGAGTCCTGAGCAGCTAAGTATGGTGAAAAGTGTCTTTGTCTTTAGGAGTCAGGTAACATATGAGTTCTGGTCCTCATTTGCCTCTAGCAGTGAGGTCCAAGGAGCTTGCTTCTCTCCTGTGCTTGCAACCACCCTCCAGATGAACATACTAGGCTTTAAGCTCCTTGAAGCATCTTTATGCTCATGGTGCTCAACATAGGTCTTGGCACCAAGAATAAACTCATAATAAAATGTTTAAGTGAAAGACACATCACTTTTTCTAATTGAAAAATTAGAAAATTAAGGTAGGTTTGGATGATTTGAGTTGGTTGTCATGTTTCCTAAGATTCCTTCACCTCTAAAATCCAGATTTTAGGTCATCTAGTTGATTATTGTTCCTGCACAAGGATCCCATTCATAATAGTCTTAATGTGTTGTCATCCTGCTTCTTGGCTTCAGCAACCATAGCTTCACCATCACTGAGTGGTATTTCCTAATTTTTTTAACCTGCACTGTTTAACAGTTTCCTGGTCTCCAGTCCTGCTTCCTTTTAGAAAGATTTTGATGAGACTGAACCATAGGGAATTGCCATCTGTGTGGGTTCAAAAAGTTGAATATTGACCATTTCAGTTGCTATAACTATAGTTCTCTATCCAAACTGTGGTCACAGACACTTGGCCCCTTCTTGAAACATTTCAGTGGCTTTTCATTACTCCCCCTACCCTTGCCTCTCTGGCTGCCCCCATCCTTCCCCGCTCAGCCCTTTCTTGCCCTGGCTCGCAAGGGCTTTGGAGAGCTGACCCTCTGTTTCCCAGCTGGCCTGTTCCATTACCAGTCTCTTTCACTGTCTACACTCCATCTGCGTAGAACTTTCAGTTCGTGGACTGCCAAGCTTGCTCTTCAGTGTGGGCCTTTGGAAATGTCATGTGTTCTGCCAGAAATATTCTCCTTTTCCTTCCCTTTTCCTCCACCCCTAAAACCTGGAGCCTAGCTTGACACCCATTTTAGCAACAGAGAAGAACAGTATACACATAATAAATAAACACGAAGCAGTTCACATTTTAGAAGTGAAAAGTGCCATTTAGAGAGGCATTTTCTTCCCTGACCCTGCCTTTCTCGTGCCCCGTGTAAATGGTGGCTTCCTGACTGAACTCAGTACCGCAGATGTGGTCCAATGAGCAGAGACTACAGTAGGTCCAAGGAAGCTTTTGCTTCTCCTCTTTTGTGCTTGCAACCACCCTCCAGATGAACATACTAGGCTTTAAGCTCCTTGAAGCATCTTTATGCTCATGGTGCTCAACATAGGTCTTGGCACCAAGAATAAACTCATAATAAAATGTTTAAGTGAAAGACACATCACTTTTTCTAATTGAAAAATTAGAAAATTAAGGTAGGTTTGGATGATTTGAGTTGGTTGTCATGTTTCCTAAGATTCCTTCACCTCTAAAATCCAGATTTTAGGTCATCTAGTTGATTATTGTTCCTGCACAAGGATCCCATTCATAATAGTCTTAATGTGTTGTCATCCTGCTTCTTGGCTTCAGCAACCATAGCTTCACCATCACTGAGTGGTATTTCCTAATTTTTTTAACCTGCACTGTTTAACAGTTTCCTGGTCTCCAGTCCTGCTTCCTTTTAGAAAGATTTTGATGAGACTGAACCATAGGGAATTGCCATCTGTGTGGGTTCAAAAAGTTGAATATTGACCATTTCAGTTGCTATAACTATAGTTCTCTATCCAAACTGTGGTCACAGACACTTGGCCCCTTCTTGAAACATTTCAGTGGCTTTTCATTACTCCCCCTACCCTTGCCTCTCTGGCTGCCCCCATCCTTCCCCGCTCAGCCCTTTCTTGCCCTGGCTCGCAAGGGCTTTGGAGAGCTGACCCTCTGTTTCCCAGCTGGCCTGTTCCATTACCAGTCTCTTTCACTGTCTACACTCCATCTGCGTAGAACTTTCAGTTCGTGGACTGCCAAGCTTGCTCTTCAGTGTGGGCCTTTGGAAATGTCATGTGTTCTGCCAGAAATATTCTCCTTTTCCTTCCCTTTTCCTCCACCCCTAAAACCTGGAGCCTAGCTTGACACCCATTTTAGCAACAGAGAAGAACAGTATACACATAATAAATAAACACGAAGCAGTTCACATTTTAGAAGTGAAAAGTGCCATTTAGAGAGGCATTTTCTTCCCTGACCCTGCCTTTCTC
Organism: Tragulus kanchil; assembly: GCA_022376925.1. Classification (NCBI taxonomy): domain Eukaryota; kingdom Metazoa; phylum Chordata; class Mammalia; order Artiodactyla; family Tragulidae; genus Tragulus; species Tragulus kanchil. The sequence goes on along the minus strand of JAIOJX010000025.1, from coordinate 155,915,659 downwards.
GTGCCCCGTGTAAATGGTGGCTTCCTGACTGAACTCAGTACCGCAGATGTGGTCCAATGAGCAGAGACTACAGAGGGTCAAAGATGCGTGCCCTTGTTTGGGGCCCTATAATTCTGTCAGGATGATTTCCTAAGGCAGTCAGTTATCCCATGAGCTCACGGTGATTTTCCATCACTTTGGGCATAAAAAGAGCTTTAAAAAAAGTTTAGCCAGAATTTCTTTTTTCTAGGATCCCAGGAAAAAGAGGTCATCATTGGGAAGTTATGAAGTCAGGACAATTTTGAAGAACAGTTTATTTTATTAAATGACTTTCAGGTATTTATAGAACAGCTTAGGAAATGAAGCACTTTCCTAGACAGGTGTTTTTGCTATGCTTTGGAGACTGGTCAGGGAGAAATGCTACTGAAGCCTTCTTTTAATTCACAGGAGAAACATACCCTTTTGCTCCTTCCTTTATAATAACATTAGCTTTGCCAAAATTATGAGTAATCAGTATAGGAAATGTAGTTATTTTGGGTTGAATATTATGTTTTCATTAAGTATGAGATAATAGGAAATGGGCAAAATAAGTTAGAAATACAGGCTTTGGATCCAGGCCGACTGTGTAAATCTGGGCTCGTCTTTAGACAGTTTACTTAGTTTTGTGCCTTAGTTTCAGTGCATAAAATGGGGAAAAGCAGTGTCTTCCTCACTAGGTTCTTTCAATAATTAAATAAGATAAAGTGCTTAAAGCAGCAGCTGGCACATCACCAACAACATCATCATAAAACAAATGTAAAATAAAACCAATAGTGTTAGTCACTCAGTTGTGTCCAACTCTTTGCAACCCCATGCTCTCCAGCCTCCTCTGTCCATGAATTCTCTAGGCAAGAATACTGGAGTGAGTATCCATTCCCTTCTCCAGGGGATCTTCCTGACTCGGGGATCGAACCCAGGTCCTCATGCATTGCAGGCAGTTTCTTTATCATCTGAGTCACCAGGGAAGCCACTTATGTCCAACTCTTTGTGACCCCATGCACTGTAGCCCGCCAGGCTCCTCCATCCTTAGAACTCTCCAGGCAAGAATACTGGAGTAGGTAACCATCCCCTTCTTCAGGCATACTTAATATTATTTTAAATATAAGTGGTCAGGAAATGGAATAGGATCCACTGATCCTTTTCACCCATATCCTCTGTCTGCCTTTTGTCTAAGAAAAAACCTTAGCCAAAGAATAATATGTTTAATGAGAGAAATAAGAAAGTACAGAGGGCTTCCCCTGGTGGTCCAGTGGGTAAGGACACCACCTTGCAGTGCAAGGGGCACCGGTTTGATCCCTGGCCTGGGAAGATCCCACGTGCCAAGTGGAGCAGCTGGACTGATGTGTCCAATTACTGAGCCGGAGCTCTGGAGCGCATGCGCCCAGAGCCGGCGCTCTGCGACAACAGGGGCCACCGCGATGGGAGGCCCACAGGAGTCAAAGAACAAAGACAGATGAAAATAGAGAAATGAAAGACCAATAGAAGTGGCCCACCCGTCCCCCTCCCTCCCCACCCCGCCCCCCCAAAAAAAAGAAAGTACAGAAACAAAAATAGTCAAAGAAGACCAAACAATATAATCATTAAGTATAGTTAAGGACCTTTAGTTCCTTCTCAAGGACTAGAGGTTGTATTCTGTTCTATACCCTTTAAGCTGTCTTATAGATACTGAAACCCTAGGTGGAGAATTTAACTACATGATGACCAGATTAGAGCCATGAATCCTAAGCTACCATGATTCTGAGAATTGGCCTCAAGGGAATGGAAGCAAGACCTGATTGTAGCGGGAGTAGGGAGAAGCAGACATCTGCCCTCGCCTCCCCCTCCTCACTTTCCAGCATTCAAAATAAAACAAATTTTCCTTTCTGCCAAATTAGCCTCTTTATTGGCTTTTGAGAGTCCAGCAGCTGAACCCCCACTTTTGGTAACAGCCATGCAGAACCTCAGGGGCTTTAAAAGAGTTGGTTTGTATTTCATGATGCAGTTCTTATGTAGAACTTCTTGAACGAATACTGCAAGGCTGTGATCACTCTATAAAATCAATCAGTGCTTCCCACTTGTAGAAATACTGTTTTCTTTCATATATGCTTTCTCACTTAGCTCCCTTTTTCTTTCTTTTTAAAATTTTTTGGGGGGATGGGTTGGGGAGGGAGGGGGGCAAGCGGGCCACTTGTATTGGTCTTTCATTTATCTGTTTTCATCCATCTTTGTTCTTTGGCCCGTGTGGGCCTCCCATCGCAGTGGCCTCTGTTGTTGCAGAGCACCGGCTCTGGGCACATGCACTCCAGAGCTCCAGCTCGGTAATTGGACACATAGGTCCAGCCACTCTGCGGCACGTGGGATCTTCCCAGGTCAGGGATCAAACCGGCGCCCCTTGCACTGCAAGGTGGTGTCCTTACCCACTGGACCACCAGGGAAGCCCTCCTTCTTTCTTTTTTATTGAAGTGTAGTTGATTTACAGTATTGTGTTATTTTCAGGTTTACACCAAAGTGATTCATATATATATTTTTTTTTCAGATTAGTTTTCATCATGGGTTATTACAAGCCACTGAATATGGTTCCCTGTGCTTTAACACAGAGAACTAACTATAAGTATAATGTTGTTTATCTGTTTTGTGTATGGTAGTTTGTACCTGTTAATCCTATATGCCTAATGAATCCTCTCTTCCCTTACCCCTTTGGTAATTGTAAGTTTGTTCAGTAACCCTAAGATTCATTTGTATTATTTTTTAGATTCCACATATAAATAATATTATATAATATCAGTCTTTGTTGACCAGCCCTGGAATTCTGGTTTTGGCTTTGTTTCCAAGGAACTGAGTATGAGTTGGTCACTGATGGACCATAAATAAGTTTAGGAGAAACTGTTTCTGTGATTTATTCAGATATACACACTTTCTCTTTGATATACTTTTGGAAACAGTTATAAATTCATGTGGAAGAAGGCCACTAAGGACAACAGTGTTATTCTCCAGTAGAGAAGATGCTACTAGAGTTGTATCTGTCATACTGAGTATATTTATGATTAAACAAAACAGCCTAGTTGCTTTTACATGAGAAAGTCCTGTCTCCCTTCCTTTTCTCTCTCCCTAATTCCCTCAGCCCCTCACTCCCTCTGTCCCTTCCTCTGCTTCTTTACTCTTTTCATTTAAGAGGAAATTTGGAGTTGTTTAATGCCACCTGCAAATAAGACCATCTACTCTGTGAGAAGAATTACTTAGAATCTCTTCTGCGAACACCGCTTGTACTCCCGGCCTTGGATTGATACCTTACACATTGTTTTCACTTGTCTCAGAGAAAGAGGAACAGGGCAATAGGGTTTACATGGAGTAGAACCATCATTTCTACTGAAACATGAAAAACACATCTCAGAATGGGTATATAACTGTTCAAAGGTGGATACTAATATTTTCTTTATATACAATAAAGGGCTTATTTCTTCAGTAAGAAATAATGTGTTCTCAGTTATTTTCTATCTCACCAACAAATGAGACAGAGATTGGCTGCTAGTAGCTATTTGGTCATTACCTGAATTTATGCTTTTATACTTTGATGTTAGGAAATTACTTCTATAGTGTCTGTTATTGCTAAATAGCATTCTTTAGTCACTTGCAAAAAAACCTTTTTTTTTCTCTTAAGTTCATTATGTACTGTGAGATAGCAGTAAGTAGCATTTTTGAGTCTGAGTTTTTTAATCAACTAGAAAGACACTGACTCCTTTGTGTTTTGACCAATACCACTTAAATTGACCTTGGTACCAAATTCAAGTGAATTCTGGGAAATTTTTCACCGTAATAGATTCACCTCCAAACTGTAGATGCCTCTTCTTGCTAATTACCAGTATGAAAATACAGCTTGAGTGAGATAAGATTCACTGATGACAACCCCTGCATCTTTCTCCAAGTGTCAACCTCCCAGTAACTTTCCACCCTAGTTTTGCTTAGGAGATTCAAATACAGAAGTTGACCATGGAATAATACCTGGTTTGTGACACCATTATATTTGGAAGGTAGATTTCCATTTTTGTAGTTATTTATGATGGGTTAAAGAAGTAGCAAGTATAAATGAGTGAGTATGGGGTTCACATCACAAGCTTAAGAGCAACTAATTCTTACATGAAAAGCATCTTTTAACCTTATGAATATTAGTTCTCTAATACTTTATATCAGCTATTAGATTTAGTTGTCTCTAGGGAATGTGTTCAGAATTTAAAAAAAAATTCTAATTGGTAATTTATAAGTTGATAATAGCTCTTAAACCTTGATAAATTAGATAGCCTTTTATTCTAAAATTCTTTTAACCACCAGACATAAAGAAGAGGTTTATGAGATTCTGCATAGCATTAGCCATTAATAAGAGTTTTTGTTTCTCTAAATAAACTCTTATGTGTCAACTGTACATTGTATTTCTATCATTCACCCTATTTTTTTCAATAGGTGTGTTTGTGGATAAGATTTTCTAAAAGACAGGGTAGTTCACTATACTGAAAATCTGCTTCACTATGAACCTTAAAAATATCACAGAGTTTTTATCCCCCGGTTATTTTTAATGGAATGGTGCAATGAGCATAAAGGATAAACTCTCAGTCAGACAGCCTGCGTTTGAATCCTAAGTTCACACTTAACAGGCATAGAGAATTGGCAAAGTTGGTTACTATTTGATTTGTCAGTAGCCCATAGAAAGTTTGTAATGGTATTCTGTGTATTTATCCAGTTGTCTTTCTCCCCTCCGCTCCCACATCCACCTCCTCTCACCTTCCCTCCTTACCTCCTCTCTCTTTCCTCTCATCTTCCCTCCCTTCTTCTCTTCTGTCCTTACTTTAATATTTGCAAAAAATTCAAAAATAATTCAGTTTATTCTTCTTTTCTTGCACTAATCATATGGCTAATTTTTTAAAAAATCGGAGCACTAAAGGAACACAGAATGCTTGCTTTCTGTTGCTTAATATCTTTGTAAAATGTTTTTGTCAATATTTTTGAGTAGGAATTTTGATTTCAGTATGCTTAGAGGGAACCGTATGGATGAAATGTGTGTTTTAAAATAAGAATATATGCATACATATAAACATGCACCCATATATCCATCCAAATACACAGACATAGTTTGGATGGAAAGAAAAATGTGAAAGAAAAAAGAAATTCTGTTTTGGTTACTGATTCTGGGAAGTAGTTTGATTAGAAGATGATGTATTTTAAAGAGATTACCAAGAATGGCATCTCTTGAGTGAACTTGGAGAATTTTTGAAGAAATACAAACATAGACATTAATTGGCTTTAAGAGCAACTAACCTTTTATTGAATATTAGTTCTCTAATACTTTATATCAGCTATTAGATTTAGTTGTCTCTAGGGAATGTGTTCAGAATTTAAAAAAAAATTCTAATTGGTAATTTATAAGTTGATAATAGCTCTTAAACCTTGATAAATTAGATAGCCTTTTATTCTAAAATTCTTTTAACCACCAGACATAAAGAAGAGGTTTATGAGATTCTGCATAGCATTAGCCATTAATAAGAGTTTTTGTTTCTCTAAATAAACTCTTATGTGTCAACTGTACATTGTATTTCTATCATTCACCCTATTTTTTTCAATAGGTGTGTTTGTGGATAAGATTTTCTAAAAGACAGGGTAGTTCACTATACTGAAAATCTGCTTCACTATGAACCTTAAAAATATCACAGAGTTTTTATCCCCCGGTTATTTTTAATGGAATGGTGCAATGAGCATAAAGGATAAACTCTCAGTCAGACAGCCTGCGTTTGAATCCTAAGTTCACACTTAACAGGCATAGAGAATTGGCAAAGTTGGTTACTATTTGATTTGTCAGTAGCCCATAGAAAGTTTGTAATGGTATTCTGTGTATTTATCCAGTTGTCTTTCTCCCCTCCGCTCCCACATCCACCTCCTCTCACCTTCCCTCCTTACCTCCTCTCTCTTTCCTCTCATCTTCCCTCCCTTCTTCTCTTCTGTCCTTACTTTAATATTTGCAAAAAATTCAAAAATAATTCAGTTTATTCTTCTTTTATTGCACTAATCATATGGCTAATTTTTTAAAAAATCGGAGCACTAAAGGAACACAGAATGCTTGCTTTCTGTTGCTTAATATCTTTGTAAAATGTTTTTGTCAATATTTTTGAGTAGGAATTTTGATTTCAGTATGCTTAGAGGGAACCGTATGGATGAAATGTGTGTTTTAAAATAAGAATATATGCATACATATAAACATGCACCCATATATCCATCCAAATACACAGACATAGTTTGGATGGAAAGAAAAATGTGAAAGAAAAAAGAAATTCTGTTTTGGTTACTGATTCTGGGAAGTAGTTTGATTAGAAGATGATGTATTTTAAAGAGATTACCAAGAATGGCATCTCTTGAGTGAACTTGGAGACTTTTTGAAGAAATACCAACATAGACATTAATTGGCTTTTTCACATAACCTCATAGCAGTGTGATGACTGAAAATCAGAAGCGGCAAAAAAAATGAACAACATAAAAGTATACAACTAGTACACAGGCATTTTCCTTACTAGGTTACAGAATGCTTAACAAACATGAAAAAAAAAATACATGGGGATCACTTAACTGAATAAGGTTTGAATATAATTAAAAGCAATTGATTTTTATGTCTTTCTGATAAATTGGGGTAGTTAAGGTTTGAAAAACACTTCACAAGTAAATATTTTATAATCATGAAATTTACATATTTAACTGTTTTTCTTGAAATCACCTTTATCTGATATTAATATAGCAGTCAGCTGACTTATGCCCACTTTATATATGATGTCTTTTTTTAAAGTTTTATATTCAAACAGTCTTTTCATATAGTTTGACCTAGCCTTTTATTATCATTATACTTTATCCATTTTTTATAATCTCTTCCTTTTGTTTGGAACATTTCATTTAATTATTTTATTTAATTATTGATATGGTTGGAGATATATCTTACCTTATTTTGCTGTTTCTGTTTGTTGTTGTTTGTCTCTGTGTCCCTCTTTTCTTGTCTTCTCTTGGGTCAATTGAATTTTTATGTAATTTAATTTTAATTTATCATTTTAATATCTGATTTTGTTTTTAATGATTATATATATATATATATATATGTGTGTGTGTGTGTGTGTGTGTGTGTGTGTGTGTGTGTATACATCTAAATATACATACCTAAGTCAGTGATGTTAGGAAGACTTTTTTTTGTCTTTTGTAGTACATTTTTCTATGACTTAGTTATTTTTATTTTTGCTTTTACAGAATTTTATTGTCTACAGGTATGTATCATCCCATATCAGTCATAGGTATATCCCTGATCCCTCCCTGCTGTTCTTCCCCAGTCCCCCCCATCCCACCCCTCCAGGCTGTCACATAGCCCACATTTAAGATCCCCTAGTCCCACAGTGTATTGACAGTAGTTGTCTCTTTTACATATGATAATATAGGTTGCCATGCTACTTCTCCCATCCCTTCATCCACCTTTCCCTCCTCTCAATGTCCATAGGTATGTTCTCTACGTCTGTTTTTCTGTCACTGCTCTGTGGGTGTATTTATTGGTACCATCTTACTAGATTCCATATATATGTGTTGGTATGCTGTATTTGTCCTTCTCTTTTTGACTTATTTCACTTTGTATAATAGGTTCTAGGCTCATCCACCTCATTAGAACTGATTCAAATGCATTTCTTTCTATGACTGATAAATATTCCATTGTATATATGCACCATAGCTTCTTTATCCATTTATTCGTGGATGGACATCTAGCTTGATTTCATGTTCTAGCTACTGTATAGAGTGCTACGATGATCATTGGGGTAGAGTTGTCTCTTCAATTTTGATTTCATCAGGGTACAAACCTAATAGTGGGATTGCTGGGTCATATGGTGCTTCTATTTTTAGGTTTTTGAGGACTCTCCATACTGTCTAGGAAGACCTTTTTTCCCCTACTTTTCCTAGTATTCACAGCTCATTATAAGAGAGTTGAATAGATTTTACTCAGCCATACCAGAAGTGCTGTCATTTACTTAGAAGCACTTATATGGAAGTTGCACCAACTATAAATATAAAATAGTAGGAACAACATTTATTCTTGACATGGAAGAACCTTTCTATTCATATGCTATCAGGCGATATACTTTGCTTCAGGGAAAGAACTATTTGTCCAGCAGGACATAATTTAAATAAAAGTTAAACCGTACTAAATTCTACTGTAGACCCCAGAGGTATTTTAAAATAACTTTCTAAAAGAACACATTACTTGATGACAGATCTTCTTTGAACATTTCTTTATATTCAGACTTATAAATTACAGCATTTTTGGCATTTGCCAAACTAAATGTTATAATTCTTTTAATCCTTATGTGTTTGGAAGTTGGGTTAATAGGAGGTAGGAGAGTCTTAAATTTTTATGTTATTTTTTTTACAGAATTTTATTGTCTACAGGTATGTATCATCCCATATCAGTCATAGGTATATCCCTGATCCCTCCCTGCTGTTCTTCCCCAGTCCCCCCCATCCCACCCCTCCAGGCTGTCACATAGCCCACATTTAAGATCCCCTAGTCCCACAGTGTATTGACAGTAGTTGTCTCTTTTACATATGATAATATAGGTTGCCATGCTACTTCTCCCATCCCTTCATCCACCTTTCCCTCCTCTCAATGTCCATAGGTATGTTCTCTACGTCTGTTTTTCTGTCACTGCTCTGTGGGTGTATTTATTGGTACCATCTTACTAGATTCCATATATATGTGTTGGTATGCTGTATTTGTCCTTCTCTTTTTGACTTATTTCACTTTGTATAATAGGTTCTAGGCTCATCCACCTCATTAGAACTGATTCAAATGCATTTCTTTCTATGACTGATAAATATTCCATTGTATATATGCACCATAGCTTCTTTATCCATTTATTCGTGGATGGACATCTAGCTTGATTTCATGTTCTAGCTACTGTATAGAGTGCTACGATGATCATTGGGGTAGAGTTGTCTCTTCAATTTTGATTTCATCAGGGTACAAACCTAATAGTGGGATTGCTGGGTCATATGGTGCTTCTATTTTTAGGTTTTTGAGGACTCTCCATACTGTCTAGGAAGACCTTTTTTCCCCTACTTTTCCTAGTATTCACAGCTCATTATAAGAGAGTTGAATAGATTTTACTCAGCCATACCAGAAGTGCTGTCATTTACTTAGAAGCACTTATATGGAAGTTGCACCAACTATAAATATAAAATAGTAGGAACAACATTTATTCTTGACATGGAAGAACCTTTCTATTCATATGCTATCAGGCGATATACTTTGCTTCAGGGAAAGAACTATTTGTCCAGCAGGACATAATTTAAATAAAAGTTAAACCGTACTAAATTCTACTGTAGACCCCAGAGGTATTTTAAAATAACTTTCTAAAAGAACACATTACTTGATGACAGATCTTCTTTGAACATTTCTTTATATTCAGACTTATAAATTACGCAGCATTTTTGGCATTTGCCAAACTAAATGTTATAATTCTTTTAATCCTTATGTGTTTGGAAGTTGGGTTAATGGAGGTAGGAGAGAAGAGTAGGAATATACAAAAATGGGAACCAGTTGTGAAAATGAGAAGTCTTAAAGTGTTTTTCACACTTAGGGGCTATCTGAAAGATGCTTCAAAAAGAGAAATCAGGAAAAAAGAGGAATACACTCTTATGTGTGAAGGGGTAAGGAGCAGGGGCTGAGGGAGAAGGGACAATGTCTTCGATGAGGTATAGTGACGTATACACTGTAGACAGTGATATAAAGTTCTTGCAAGATGGGCTCATTAATGGAATCTCTTTACCTGGTTGAGAAGTTTATCACATGTATATGTGTGAGTGTGTGTGTGTATGTGTGCACATGCACACTCACACAGGTGGTGACAGGAGAGAGAGCAAGAGACAGTGAGAACAAGAGAGCAAAAAGAGTGAAAGAACAAAGAGAACAAGAGAGCAAGACTGTGTGCTTATACACGTAAGGCTAAGTAGACTAAATTACTGATAATAGATCATATAAAGTTCTGTGTTAGTTTGACATTTATATATTACTTTTGCATTCTTTAATCTATGGAAAATCATTATAATTATACTCAGAGTAATCGTTTTAGTCATCATTTTTAACTTTGCTAGGTCATTATTATTTGGCATGAACTTGATGATTTTGTGGAAATAATCTTTCAAAGAATACCATACTTGAAAATATTTTTAACAATGAAAATTAAATGTTGAGTCATTTATTATTTACTGTCTCTCAGAATTTAAAAGGTTAAAAGTTTATAATTTGGTGGTTGAAGATACAGAAACATATATGAAGGTATTGCATATATTTAAATTTCATATCAATAATTTTTTTTCAAAATAAAGTGGACATTAATTTAAATAAAAGCTTCAGGAAAGAACTATTTGTCCAGCAGGACATAATTTAAATAAAAGTTAAACCGTACTAAATTCTACTGTAGACCCCAGAGGTATTTTAAAATAACTTTCTAAAAGAACACATTACTTGATGACAGATCTTCTTTGAACATTTCTTTATATTCAGACTTATAAATTACGCAGCATTTTTGGCATTTGCCAAACTAAATGTTATAATTCTTTTAATCCTTATGTGTTTGGAAGTTGGGTTAATGGAGGTAGGAGAGAAGAGTAGGAATATACAAAAATGGGAACCAGTTGTGAAAATGAGAAGTCTTAAAGTGTTTTTCACACTTAGGGGCTATCTGAAAGATGCTTCAAAAAGAGAAATCAGGAAAAAAGAGGAATACACTCTTATGTGTGAAGGGGTAAGGAGCAGGGGCTGAGGGAGAAGGGACAATGTCTTCGATGAGGTATAGTGACGTATACACTGTAGACAGTGATATAAAGTTCTTGCAAGATGGGCTCATTAATGGAATCTCTTTACCTGGTTGAGAAGTTTATCACATGTATATGTGTGAGTGTGTGTGTGTATGTGTGCACATGCACACTCACACAGGTGGTGACAGGAGAGAGAGCAAGAGACAGTGAGAACAAGAGAGCAAAAAGAGTGAAAGAACAAAGAGAACAAGAGAGCAAGACTGTGTGCTTATACACGTAAGGCTAAGTAGACTAAATTACTGATAATAGATCATATAAAGTTCTGTGTTAGTTTGACATTTATATATTACTTTTGCATTCTTTAATCTATGGAAAATCATTATAATTATACTCAGAGTAATCGTTTTAGTCATCATTTTTAACTTTGCTAGGTCATTATTATTTGGCATGAACTTGATGATTTTGTGGAAATAATCTTTCAAAGAATACCATACTTGAAAATATTTTTAACAATGAAAATTAAATGTTGAGTCATTTATTATTTACTGTCTCTCAGAATTTAAAAGGTTAAAAGTTTATAATTTGGTGGTTGAAGATACAGAAACATATATGAAGGTATTGCATATATTTAAATTTCATATCAACTAAATTGTCTAATGGCTTCCAAATTTCATTTTGTGTGTCTAATTAAATAAATCTTTGTCCTTAATGTGGAGCATACTAGTCCACAGCATTTGTACAAAATACAAATTTCTGGGTTACATCCTCAGCTATTCTGATTTGATAAGCTTGGAATGTTGCCTAAGCATATGTATTGTTAAAACATTGTATGGGTAACTCTTGCTCCGCAGCTGGGTTCAAGAATGGTTGTTATATCACTTAATCCCAACTCAGATTTAGGGCTCCTTAGGTTAATTCTGAATGAAAATTTAAGGAGAAGGAGAATTTCTAGTGGTTTTAAAACTTAAATCTGTGACTTCCCAGGCATTTAGTCTTAGGGTTATGCTGTGCTATGCTCAGTCATGACAAACTCTTGTGACCTGATGGACTGTAGTCTGCCAGGCTTCTTTGTCACTAGATCTCCAGGCAAGAATATTGGAGTGGGTTGCCATTTCCTTCTCCAGGGAATCTTCATGATCCAAGGATTGAATCAGAGTCTCCTGTGGCTCCTGTATTGGCAAGAGAATTCTTTACCACTGAGCCACATGGGAAGCCAAATAAATCTGAGGTTTATTTACCTGCAAGCAACAGAATATGGCTATACTAAACTTAAGCAAAGACAAAAATGGATTCATTAAAAAGATCGTATGTAATTAAAAGAATCAAAAAACTGAAAAAATACGTAAGTGCTACACTTACAAGAATAAGGCACATTTGAGCTCTTCATTTGCAGAGTCATGGAGGAGTTTTCTGAGTGCTGTTGTTGGATAACTCAGTTCTGTCATGTGCACCATGATGTGAAATAGGTTATGAAGGTATCTTCCTTCATGGTATGGCATCACAGAGGAGATGGGTTGTGTACATGGCAAATTGAACCATCAGCAGTGGGTATTTCCAGACTAGATTTGAAGAAGTTACCTTCATGTTGTTAATCCCATGCACAGCCTTTTCACTGCTGAGCTGATCGGGCAAGGAGACTAACCAGGAGAAGGAGAAGGGCTTCCTTGGTGACTCAGAAGTCACCAAGAATCCACCTACAAGGCAGGAGGCTCAGGTTGGATCCTTGGATCAGGCAGATCCCCTGGAGAAGGAAGTGGCAACCCACTCCAGTATTCTTGTCTGGGAAATCCCACGGACGGAGGAGCCTGGCAGGCTACAGTCCATGGAGTCCCAAAGAGCTGGATACAACTTAGCGACTAAACAACAACAGCAGAAGGAGCTTTTCTGCCCAACTGAGTAAGAACTTATTCTGTAGGAAATTTCTGGTGATGATTCATATGGGATACAGGTATCTTCAGATTATGATGTCATGCTGATGATTCTATCCCAACTTTTTCCTTTGAACTTCTTATATATCGAAACTCCATTTTTTTTCATAACTCTTGACTATTTGGCCGGACAATGTAGAAATCAATGTGTAGATCCTAACCTTGGGCTGTTTATTCTCCCACACAAAGTAGCAAATGATGCATAGTGCTTAAATTCAGCCCATTGTGAACTGTCAATTTCATTGTTTTTTTTTTTTTTTTTAAACTCCACCTTTAAATAGATCTGTACCTTTTCACAGACCACTTCAACATAGTCTCTGTGTGTCTTATAGAAGTATCAATAAGGCACACAAGAGGTCTTTCATCTTTAGTTTATTAGCAAAGAGGAACTCCCAGGAGCATATGGGTGTGAATTGGGAGAAGCTAGAATGTGTTAGGAGCAGATTAATGATAATGCCAATAATATAAATAATAATTGCATTTGTATACCACTTTATGTGCTCAGTTGCTCAGTAATGTCTAAATCTTTGGGACCTCATGGACTGTAGTCCATGAGGCTCTCTGACCAAGGAATTTTCAGGCAAGAATACTGGAGTGGGTTGTCATTTCCTTCTCTAGGTAGTCTGCCCAACTCAAGAAATGAAACCCAAATCTCTTGTGTCTTCTGCATTGGCAAATAGATTCTTTACCACTGTGTCACCTGGGAAGCCATACCACTTTATACTATATGTATAATACACATGATCTCATTTGATTTTTGCAATAATCTTATGAAGGTTTTTTATTATTATCACAATGATTATCACCATTTTTGTTGTGAAACTGAAGTGAATAAGAATACTGTGGGTTTCCAGAATTTCAAGATGAATAATTAATGCATGCAGAACCTGAATCCCATATTTTTTACTAAAAATTAAATGCTGTTTCTGTCCTTGGAGAAAATAGTAAGTCATGTTGTGAATTTGATTGTGGGACATTGTGTCAAGAAACAAAAGGAAGCCTAAAAGAACTAAAGCCTTGCCACACAGTTGATAAGAAGCCTTGGACCACAGTCAGACAGCCACAAGGAATGAAGTATATCAACCACCCAGACACTTAGGAAGAGGACCCCAAAGTTGAGAAAAAAGTATCAAGGAGCTGCTGATGGGATTCTATCCCAACTTTTTCCTTTGAACTTCTTATATATCGAAACTCCATTTTTTTTCATAACTCTTGACTATTTGGCCGGACAATGTAGAAATCAATGTGTAGATCCTAACCTTGGGCTGTTTATTCTCCCACACAAAGTAGCAAATGATGCATAGTGCTTAAATTCAGCCCATTGTGAACTGTCAATTTCATTGTTTTTTTTTTTTTTTTTAAACTCCACCTTTAAATAGATCTGTACCTTTTCACAGACCACTTCAACATAGTCTCTGTGTGTCTTATAGAAGTATCAATAAGGCACACAAGAGGTCTTTCATCTTTAGTTTATTAGCAAAGAGGAACTCCCAGGAGCATATGGGTGTGAATTGGGAGAAGCTAGAATGTGTTAGGAGCAGATTAATGATAATGCCAATAATATAAATAATAATTGCATTTGTATACCACTTTATGTGCTCAGTTGCTCAGTAATGTCTAAATCTTTGGGACCTCATGGACTGTAGTCCATGAGGCTCTCTGACCAAGGAATTTTCAGGCAAGAATACTGGAGTGGGTTGTCATTTCCTTCTCTAGGTAGTCTGCCCAACTCAAGAAATGAAACCCAAATCTCTTGTGTCTTCTGCATTGGCAAATAGATTCTTTACCACTGTGTCACCTGGGAAGCCATACCACTTTATACTATATGTATAATACACATGATCTCATTTGATTTTTGCAATAATCTTATGAAGGTTTTTTATTATTATCACAATGATTATCACCATTTTTGTTGTGAAACTGAAGTGAATAAGAATACTGTGGGTTTCCAGAATTTCAAGATGAATAATTAATGCATGCAGAACCTGAATCCCATATTTTTTACTAAAAATTAAATGCTGTTTCTGTCCTTGGAGAAAATAGTAAGTCATGTTGTGAATTTGATTGTGGGACATTGTGTCAAGAAACAAAAGGAAGCCTAAAAGAACTAAAGCCTTGCCACACAGTTGATAAGAAGCCTTGGACCACAGTCAGACAGCCACAAGGAATGAAGTATATCAACCACCCAGACACTTAGGAAGAGGACCCCAAAGTTGAGAGAAGTACCTCAGTATGGCTGACATCTTAATTTCAGATTCATACAGACCTGGAATAGAAACTTTGAGTTCTGTTCAAAATCTGACCTATATGACCAGTTCTGCCCTGTCCAGACTCTGACCTGGGAGACTGTGAATTAACAAGCTAGTGTTGATTTAAGCAGCTAAGTTTGTGGCTATTTGTTACACAGCAAATAGAAAACTAACAGGGTTGGCATAACGTTAGCCATTGTAAGTTATGTGGCTACAGACAAAAATACTAAGTCATATTGATTTTGAAGATTGATAAGGAAGCAATTCTATTTCAGCAGTGTATAATGAAAGCTACCTCTTCCATAGGATCTCACACTTACTATTAATGGCCCACCTAAAATGTGTTCATGTGGTTTTTTGGAGGGTTTTTTTGGCCACTTCTATTTATATTCCATTTATCCATTTTCATCCATCTTTGTTCTTTGGCCTGTGTGGGCCTCCCGTCTCAGTGACCTCTGTCGCTGCAGAGCACCAGCTCTGGGCGCATGCGCCCCAGAGCTCCAGCTCGGTAGTTGGACACATCAGTCCGCACATTGGATCCTTCCAGGCCAGGGATCGAACCAGCGCCCCTTGCACTGCAAGGTGGTGTCCTTACCCACTGGACCACCAGGGAAGCCCGGTTCATATGGTTTTATTCAGAAATATAAAATGGATTCTGATAGCAAAACAATAATAATATAGTTATGAAATTAGTAAGTATTACAAACAAGCAGAGAAAGTATTATTTTTTTTATATAGTTTGAGAATTCTCCTTAAAAAGGAACCAGCTTCTGTTAACAAAAAAATAAATGAGATCATAATGGATTTGAGTAGGAGCAGAACCTTTCTATTTGAGGAAGGGAATGGAAATCCTTTTGTTGTTCAGTTGCTCAATCATGTCTGACTATGACTCCATGGACTGTAGCATACCAAGCTTCCCTGTCTTTCACTATCTCCTGAAGTCGGCTCAAACTCATCTCCATTGAGTCAGTGATGCCATCCAGCCATCTCATCCTCTGTCATCCCCTTCTCCTCCTGCCCTGAATCTTTCTCAGGATCAGGTCTTTTCCAGTGAGTTGGCTCTTTACATCAGGTGGTCAATGTATTGGAACTTCAGCCTCAGCAACAGTATTCTAATGAATATTCAGGCCTCATTTCCTTTAAGATTGGTGGGTTTGATCTCTTTGCTGTTCAAAGGACTCTCAAGAGTCTTCTCCAGCACCACAGTTCAAAGGCATCAGTTCTTCAGCACTCAGCCTTCTTTATAGTCAAACTCTCACACTTGTACATGACTCCTGGAAAAAGCATAGCTTTGACTATACAGACCTTTGCTGGCAAAATGATGTCTCTGCTTTTTCATACGCTTTCTAGTTTTGTCATAGCTTTTCTTCCAAGGAGCAAGCATCTTTCGTGACTGCGTGTTACCCTCTGCAGTGATTTTGGAGCCCAAGAAAAAAATCTATCACTGTTTACATTTTTTTACCCATTTTTCAACTTAAGAGCTTTTAATAAGAATCCCAATCATAAAAATCTATGACTGCAAGCATATAGCTTTCAAAGAATCTGAGATACTTCATTGTAATCAATTTTCAAATGCTTGGAACTTTATTTATAAAAATAGAAGTATTTGATTCCAGTAACTACAGCTGATTCAAACCTTAATTCTACTTCAAGTGTATGTGTTTATGGAAATCTAATAATTCTTTCTAGATAAAAGTAAAATAGCCACGTATTCACCTCTGTGCCTTCGCCTTACCTCTGATTACCCACCGTTGTTGAATTGCCTCTTGTTTCAGAAAGGGCCTCCTCTTTTTCATTAGATTGAAAAGCTTGTTAAGTCATCCTGAGAGCCTTTTTTGTTCCTAAAACATTGATATCTGCTCCTTCTCTCTCACTCTTTTCTGAAGATTCTAAAAACAGTCATTTTAAGAGCAAAATATGTTCAACAGCACTGGTGAGAAGGATATAGATCTTCAATGTGTAAAAGCCCTACTTGTGGTTGCCCCACTTGGACCTCTGGTTCCCTCTTTCTCTGTCTTTCACTATCTCCTGAAGTCGGCTCAAACTCATCTCCATTGAGTCAGTGATGCCATCCAGCCATCTCATCCTCTGTCATCCCCTTCTCCTCCTGCCCTGAATCTTTCTCAGGATCAGGTCTTTTCCAGTGAGTTGGCTCTTTACATCAGGTGGTCAATGTATTGGAACTTCAGCCTCAGCAACAGTATTCTAATGAATATTCAGGCCTCATTTCCTTTAAGATTGGTGGGTTTGATCTCTTTGCTGTTCAAAGGACTCTCAAGAGTCTTCTCCAGCACCACAGTTCAAAGGCATCAGTTCTTCAGCACTCAGCCTTCTTTATAGTCAAACTCTCACACTTGTACATGACTCCTGGAAAAAGCATAGCTTTGACTATACAGACCTTTGCTGGCAAAATGATGTCTCTGCTTTTTCATACGCTTTCTAGTTTTGTCATAGCTTTTCTTCCAAGGAGCAAGCATCTTTCGTGACTGCGTGTTACCCTCTGCAGTGATTTTGGAGCCCAAGAAAAAAATCTATCACTGTTTACATTTTTTTACCCATTTTTCAACTTAAGAGCTTTTAATAAGAATCCCAATCATAAAAATCTATGACTGCAAGCATATAGCTTTCAAAGAATCTGAGATACTTCATTGTAATCAATTTTCAAATGCTTGGAACTTTATTTATAAAAATAGAAGTATTTGATTCCAGTAACTACAGCTGATTCAAACCTTAATTCTACTTCAAGTGTATGTGTTTATGGAAATCTAATAATTCTTTCTAGATAAAAGTAAAATAGCCACGTATTCACCTCTGTGCCTTCGCCTTACCTCTGATTACCCACCGTTGTTGAATTGCCTCTTGTTTCAGAAAGGGCCTCCTCTTTTTCATTAGATTGAAAAGCTTGTTAAGTCATCCTGAGAGCCTTTTTTGTTCCTAAAACATTGATATCTGCTCCTTCTCTCTCACTCTTTTCTGAAGATTCTAAAAACAGTCATTTTAAGAGCAAAATATGTTCAACAGCACTGGTGAGACGTATATAGATTTTCAATGTGTAAAAGCCCTACTTGTGGTTGCCCCACTTGGACCTCTGGTTCCCTCTTTCTCTGCCTCTCTCACACTAGATATGCCATATTTCTGAAATGCCATATTCAGCATCTTGTTATTTTTACTCTCTAGTATTTCTGAATGATACTGTGTTTGCACTATACTTTTTTGTTTTCCATTGCCATTGGACTCTTCTGAAGGTTGTAAAAGGTTAAAATAAAATTATGTCAATAAAATGATACTTTGAATTTCAAGCATTGCTTCCAAGAGCACAGCTACATAGTAACCAACACTTTTTCCCAGTTTAGGCTGGGAAAGTGTTTCTTCACTCCATAACTTTTACTATATACAGCCTTTTACTGTGCTGTATGGCTTTCTTCAAATATACTTTTCAAGTATGTTTTTTTGTTTTCTTTTTTTTTTTTTTTTTTTTTTTAGATTTTTTCATATGGGCCATTTTTGAAAGCTTTATTGAAGTTGTTCCCGTATTGCTTCTGTGCTATGTTTTGGTTTTTTGGCCTCGAGACATATGGGATTAGATGGGTACTTCCTACAGTGGGAGGTGAAGTTTTAACTTTGGACTGTTGGGAAGTCCCTTCAGTTTCCACACATATTTATGAAAAACATTTCTTTATAATGTAACATTCATTTGTATCTTTTGCTCTGAATGAATTATCAGCCTATAGAAATAATAGTACCTCAAACACAGAGAACTCACAAGTGGTTCCTGCTACATTCTCTAATGATCATAAGGAGGTAAATTGCCATCTTAATTCTTAGTACTGATTTAAAATTATCCCATTTAATGTGCACTGCATGTGTGTGTAGTTGCTTCAGTCGTGTCTGACTGTGCGCCTCATGAACTCTAGCCTGTTAGGCTCCACTGTCCATGGAATTTTCCAGGCAAAAATACTGGAGTGGGTTACCATGCCCTCCTCCAGGAAGTCTTCCTGACCCAGCAATCAAACCCACATCTCTTGAGTTTTGTTGTATTGGCAGGTGGGTTCTTTACCACCAGCACCACATAGGAAGTCCTTAAAGTGCATTATGTTTTAGTAAAGGGTTCATTTATTGTGCCCAGTGCCTTATACTTATGTTACAGTAGATGCAAGAAAGGCCACCACTTTATATGGAAAGCAATGAAGGAACCTTTGTAAGAAACATCAATTTTAACATGAGTGAGATTTTTATAAGTTGAGATCAGATCATTTATACATTATCCAGCACAGAGCATGCCAGGTGATCCTAATACACTCTCATGGTTGGAGCACACTGCCTTAGAGGTTCAGTGACTCTTCTGAAGGTTGTAAAAGGTTAAAATAAAATTATGTCAATAAAATGATACTTTGAATTTCAAGCATTGCTTCCAAGAGCACAGCTACATAGTAACCAACACTTTTTCCCAGTTTAGGCTGGGAAAGTGTTTCTTCACTCCATAACTTTTACTATATACAGCCTTTTACTGTGCTGTATGGCTTTCTTCAAATATACTTTTCAAGTATGTTTTTTTGTTTTCTTTTTTTTTTTTTTTTTTTTTTTAGATTTTTTCATATGGGCCATTTTTGAAAGCTTTATTGAAGTTGTTCCCGTATTGCTTCTGTGCTATGTTTTGGTTTTTTGGCCTCGAGACATATGGGATTAGATGGGTACTTCCTACAGTGGGAGGTGAAGTTTTAACTTTGGACTGTTGGGAAGTCCCTTCAGTTTCCACACATATTTATGAAAAACATTTCTTTATAATGTAACATTCATTTGTATCTTTTGCTCTGAATGAATTATCAGCCTATAGAAATAATAGTACCTCAAACACAGAGAACTCACAAGTGGTTCCTGCTACATTCTCTAATGATCATAAGGAGGTAAATTGCCATCTTAATTCTTAGTACTGATTTAAAATTATCCCATTTAATGTGCACTGCATGTGTGTGTAGTTGCTTCAGTCGTGTCTGACTGTGCGCCTCATGAACTCTAGCCTGTTAGGCTCCTCTGTCCATGTAATTTTCCAGGCAAAATACTGGAGTGGGTTACCATGGCCTCCTTCAGGAAGTCTTCCTGACCCAGCAATCAAACCCACATCTCTTGAGTTTTGTTGTATTGGCAGGTGGGTTCTTTACCACCAGCACCACATAGGAAGTCCTTAAAGTGCATTATGTTTTAGTAAAGGGTTCATTTATTGTGCCCAGTGCCTTATACTTATGTTACAGTAGATGCAAGAAAGGCCACCACTTTATATGGAAAGCAATGAAGGAACCTTTGTAAGAAACATCAATTTTAACATGAGTGAGATTTTTATAAGTTGAGATCAGATCATTTATACATTATCCAGCACAGAGCATGCCAGGTGATCCTAATACACTCTCATGGTTGGAGCACACTGCCTTAGAGGTTCAGTGACTCATACCTTCAATGAGGTTCAGTCAGGGTTCAGGTCCAAGGACCTGTTCACCTTACCCTTCTGCCTTTATGATAATAGGCATTTATTGAATGTCCAAGCTAATTTGAAATAATTGTGTGTAGTCTTAGTTGGGGTTAGCATCTGTAAATTATAGGAACTTACAGCATTTTTGCCTCTTCTTCATCATGGAAATTGATGTCTAGTTTTGTAACTTTCCCCCTTGTCACCTGTATTTTCCCTTGAAGAATTTTATGCCACATGATGTCCTTATCATAGCTCTGGATCCTTTTTCAATTTATTTATTGGAGGCATAGAAAGACTTTTGGCAAAATTCATGATGAATGGTTTCTTCTTTGGAGTGGAGTAACCCTACCACTGAAATATATTTTTAATTTAGTTACCCCTGTCAAATTTTCAGAGCTTTTCCACATCCCCTGTCTTTCACTGGTTATTTGATAATTTTCCAATAGAAAATACCTCCATTTTCACGGATGCAAATCCCTATCCTGCCATGGGAGTTCCTGCCTGCTGGGACTCACGGCCTAATCATCATTCTTTAGGTCTTGGTTGAATGTTGCTGTTTTGGGAAGCCTTTCTGACCCTGAAGGCTGGGTCAGGTCAACCGTTATAAGTCTTCAGAGTGCTTTCTCTTCCTAACACTCATTATAATCATATATTTATCTATGCACTTTCATGCTTAAGCTATGTCTTTTCCATCAGAACTTTTGAAGGGCCAGGAATCGCTCTGTTTTATTCATCATTTTCTTTTAAGCACCTGGCAGCTTGCTGAGCACGTAGTAGGTACTCAGGAAATACTTGTGGTATTGAATGGACTGGACTCCCAGAAATACATTGCCTCTTCCAGAGCATTATGAGTGGCCCCTTATACTTATGTTACAGTAGATGCAAGAAAGGCCACCACTTTATATGGAAAGCAATGAAGGAACCTTTGTAAGAAACATCAATTTTAACATGAGTGAGATTTTTATAAGTTGAGATCAGATCATTTATACATTATCCAGCACAGAGCATGCCAGGTGATCCTAATACACTCTCATGGTTGGAGCACACTGCCTTAGAGGTTCAGTGACTCATACCTTCAATGAGGTTCAGTCAGGGTTCAGGTCCAAGGACCTGTTCACCTTACCCTTCTGCCTTTATGATAATAGGCATTTATTGAATGTCCAAGCTAATTTGAAATAATTGTGTGTAGTCTTAGTTGGGGTTAGCATCTGTAAATTATAGGAACTTACAGCATTTTTGCCTCTTCTTCATCATGGAAATTGATGTCTAGTTTTGTAACTTTCCCCCTTGTCACCTGTATTTTCCCTTGAAGAATTTTATGCCACATGATGTCCTTATCATAGCTCTGGATCCTTTTTCAATTTATTTATTGGAGGCATAGAAAGACTTTTGGCAAAATTCATGATGAATGGTTTCTTCTTTGGAGTGGAGTAACCCTACCACTGAAATATATTTTTAATTTAGTTACCCCTGTCAAATTTTCAGAGCTTTTCCACATCCCCTGTCTTTCACTGGTTATTTGATAATTTTCCAATAGAAAATACCTCCATTTTCACGGATGCAAATCCCTATCCTGCCATGGGAGTTCCTGCCTGCTGGGACTCACGGCCTAATCATCATTCTTTAGGTCTTGGTTGAATGTTGCTGTTTTGGGAAGCCTTTCTGACCCTGAAGGCTGGGTCAGGTCAACCGTTATAAGTCTTCAGAGTGCTTTCTCTTCCTAACACTCATTATAATCATATATTTATCTATGCACTTTCATGCTTAAGCTATGTCTTTTCCATCAGAACTTTTGAAGGGCCAGGAATCGCTCTGTTTTATTCATCATTTTCTTTTAAGCACCTGGCAGCTTGCTGAGCACGTAGTAGGTACTCAGGAAATACTTGTGGTATTGAATGGACTGGACTCCCAGAAATACATTGCCTCTTCCAGAGCAATTCCTTGTATTGAAGTCAAGTTTGCTGGACCAGTTTGCTAACACACAGGGATGAAAGAGAGTGTTTACTCAGGGTCATCGGAGGCCAGTTACTGAGTCACAGTTATGGAACAAAAAGTCCATGCCCCTGGGAACATACATATCCGTAAACAACAAAACTCTGTAAAAGTTAAAAGTAAAATAAAATTAAGAAAAAAAAGACCATGCCTAGCACAATGTATGAAGGATGACATAATGCTAGAAATAGAAGAAATGGAAGCATTGGTAATAAAACAGATATCCAGGAAGGTCTAGATCAGTAAGAAATATATGAGGAAACATTTCAGGGCTAGAAGCTCAGAACCATGACTATGAAAACAATCTCCTTTTATGCAGTATCCTGTGGGATCTGGGAAGGATTTCTTAAGATAATACTGAAAAATCAGAACAATAAAGCTGAAGAAGTGACTTTAGGGATTTCTTAGAAACACGTTCATTTAGAGGTATTCATTGCTTGTGTCAGGGGCAAGAGGTTTAAGAACTTATAATCACTAGAATTAAGGGTGCTATTGAGAGTATTTCTTGCTAGTTTTTCTGTTGTCATTTTTTTTGATGTCATAGTAACAGGTTCCAAATTTAAAAATAAATTCCTTTCACAGCATTTTAAACCAAGCAACTATGCAAAAATATAATCAGTCACCTCATTCTCCTGAAATATATAACTGAAAGAGCAATAAATAATCCACCAATGTGGACAGGATGGAAGAAACAGAAGTGGAAGAAAATTTAGTGTAAGGAAAAAGTATAAAAAAAGTCTATTTATAGAAACATTTATTTTCATATTGCCTGGCTAATAATTAGTGACATCTTTTACTTTCTTCTATTTATAACTTTATTCTTCCTGCTACCAAATAAAATTATCCAATTTTAAATAATTTCATATGTATAATGATTCTAGTACAGTTATGAAGGAGATAATCCCTGTGACTGCTTTTCTTTGCTTCTGGGTTAGCTGCTTCATGCTAAAAACAACTAAGCTTGGATAACTCCAAGCATAGCAAGAAAATAATAATTTAAAAAATCCTATACCAGAGAAAGGGAACTCTTCCCAAACATGCAGTAGAACAAATAGGCTGCCCACCCAGTTATTCCATTAAATAATGCATTTCAAATCTTTTCACATAAAAAATAATATAGAATGGCTTAATTACAAAGGGTACACTTTTCCTTCATATTGGTAAAGGAGTCATAAGCTTTGAAGCCATTTGTTTTTTAGATTTCTTGTACCACATTCTGTGCAGAGAAGTAGAGAAATAGGCAATGTTCTTACTCTAGCATATTTCTCATTAAACTGTGGAGAGAAGAATTAGTCTCTGCATGAACTTCCCACAGCACTTTATATTTTTCTAAAATGCCTGCTTCCAGACCAAGACCTAGAACGCTGTCCGTGTCCTGATATGTCCCTTCACTGTTTTAACTTAAGTGTACTGTGAGTTATTTTTGCCTGATTTTGAACCTTAAATGAACAAAATCATGCCATAGATAGTTTTTGTGTCTGGCTGTGTACAGCTATGTTTCATTCTTCCTTATTGTTATATAGGTTTCCATTGCATGGCTGTACCACAATTTCTTTATCCATTTTATTGTTAATGGACTGAGTTGTTTCTACTTTGGGCTATTATAAGCAAGGCTGCTATGAACATTCTTCTGCATATTATTTCCTGCACATACATACATATTTCTAGTGAGTCTATAGTATTCAGATTTAGTAGGGATTTCCAGTTTTAGAATAGCTATATAAATATATGCTATTGAGGGACGGAGCCAAAATGGCGGAGGAATGAGGAAGAATATTTTCTTTATTGCCCTGGACTAATAAATAGTGACTATTTATAGAAACATTTATTTTCATATTGCCTGGCTAATAATTAGTGACATCTTTTACTTTCTTCTATTTATAACTTTATTCTTCCTGCTACCAAATAAAATTATCCAATTTTAAATAATTTCATATGTATAATGATTCTAGTACAGTTATGAAGGAGATAATCCCTGTGACTGCTTTTCTTTGCTTCTGGGTTAGCTGCTTCATGCTAAAAACAACTAAGCTTGGATAACTCCAAGCATAGCAAGAAAATAATAATTTAAAAAATCCTATACCAGAGAAAGGGAACTCTTCCCAAACATGCAGTAGAACAAATAGGCTGCCCACCCAGTTATTCCATTAAATAATGCATTTCAAATCTTTTCACATAAAAAATAATATAGAATGGCTTAATTACAAAGGGTACACTTTTCCTTCATATTGGTAAAGGAGTCATAAGCTTTGAAGCCATTTGTTTTTTAGATTTCTTGTACCACATTCTGTGCAGAGAAGTAGAGAAATAGGCAATGTTCTTACTCTAGCATATTTCTCATTAAACTGTGGAGAGAAGAATTAGTCTCTGCATGAACTTCCCACAGCACTTTATATTTTTCTAAAATGCCTGCTTCCAGACCAAGACCTAGAACGCTGTCCGTGTCCTGATATGTCCCTTCACTGTTTTAACTTAAGTGTACTGTGAGTTATTTTTGCCTGATTTTGAACCTTAAATGAACAAAATCATGCCATAGATAGTTTTTGTGTCTGGCTGTGTACAGCTATGTTTCATTCTTCCTTATTGTTATATAGGTTTCCATTGCATGGCTGTACCACAATTTCTTTATCCATTTTATTGTTAATGGACTGAGTTGTTTCTACTTTGGGCTATTATAAGCAAGGCTGCTATGAACATTCTTCTGCATATTATTTCCTGCACATACATACATATTTCTAGTGAGTCTATAGTATTCAGATTTAGTAGGGATTTCCAGTTTTTAGAATAGCTATATAAATATATGCTATTGAGGGGACGGAGCCAAAATGGCGGAGGAATGAGGGGAAGATTTCACCAGCTCTCCAAAACAATCACCAGATCTAATCAAGAAATGAAACACCACCAACAAACCAGCCGCTAGATGACAGAAGAACTCCACAGATCCAAGAGAGCAGAAAAGTGAACAGCCAGAACTTTCCCAGAGCTACTGTTCTGAGAACCCTCTATCCTAACCCCCACGCCAGACCGCACCGATGGAGAGTGCGCCAGCAAGTGCCCTAAAAGGGGGCCAGAGCGGAGCGTCAGGGAAGAGAGGGCACTGCTCAGCGCAAAAATTCCAAGAATCCTCCCAGATCGCTGGCAGAAATTAAGACACTGCGAAGATAGGATACTGGAATAGGGCCGGGCTGAACGCAATTGGAGTGCTGCCTAGCGACCTGGAGCCAGGAGGGAGCGCCCAGTGTGAAAATCGGGCTGCTTGGGCGAGCGAAAATCGCGACTTTCTGCCTGGCACTGGGTGAGTTCAAACACTCTTAGTGGGGGGCTTGATGAACGGAGAGGGGAAGTCGCCCATGGATTGCTGACCAGGGACCGGACTCGAGCCGAACGGGGAAGCTTGTGCCTGCCTTTTGGACTTGGACGCGTAACTGGCAGTGCGCGCGCGCCAGTGGCGGAGGAGCCTATGCATCCCCATAGCTACACCGCAGCAGAGGAAGCCGGGAGAAGGGCAGATATTGGAGGCTAACGGCGGGTGAGCAGGGGCGCCCCCCTCCAACACGGGGCTGCGCACGCAGCGGTCCCCCGCCTGACGGACTGGGATCAGCCCGCCGCCCGGCCCCACCTGAGCTTGCAGCAAATCCTTTATCTTGCTGAAACAAACCTTAGCAACCGGTGCCTTAAGGGAAAGGCTACATCATCAAGACATCATCATCGAGAGCAGATTGGCTTCCACCAGACAGATGAGAGGATAAAAAACCCGGGACAGTATTTAGTTTTTTGTTTGTTTGTTTACTTGTTGTGGACGGTTCTGTTTATTTGTTTGATTGGTCAGGTTTTTCTTTTTCTTTTTCTTTTTTTTTTTTTGTCTCTTCTTATTAAGTTTTCCTTACCTTTTTAAATTTTAATTTCTTTTTTTTTTGATTTTTAATTTTTAATTTTTTTTTAAATTTTAATTCTTGGAAATTTCTAATTTTCTTTCCTCTTTGCCACTGCTTCCTCCCTCTATGTTCTAAATGTAAAACTTTCCCCTATCTACCACTATCCTCTAGATAAACATTTCCTACTTTCCTATTTCCACTATTCTCTTCCAGCTGCACTAAACAACACACTAATCTTGACTAGTAACCCTATAAAATCCTTCCAAGATGAATCTGTTCCTTCTCAGATCCCAGACGGGCAGTTAAGACACTGCGAAGAAAATCGGGAAAATACCAAAAATTCCAAGAATCCTCCCAGATCGCTGGCAGAAATTAAGACACTGCGAAGATAGGATACTGGAATAGGGCCGGGCTGAACGCAATTGGAGTGCTGCCTAGCGACCTGGAGCCAGGAGGGAGCGCCCAGTGTGAAAATCGGGCTGCTTGGGCGAGCGAAAATCGCGACTTTCTGCCTGGCACTGGGTGAGTTCAAACACTCTTAGTGGGGGGCTTGATGAACGGAGAGGGGAAGTCGCCCATGGATTGCTGACCAGGGACCGGACTCGAGCCGAACGGGGAAGCTTGTGCCTGCCTTTTGGACTTGGACGCGTAACTGGCAGTGCGCGCGCGCCAGTGGCGGAGGAGCCTATGCATCCCCATAGCTACACCCGCAGCAGAGGAAGCCGGGAGAAGGGCAGATATTGGAGGCTAACGGCGGGTGAGCAGGGGCGCCCCCCTCCAACACGGGGCTGCGCACGCAGCGGTCCCCCGCCTGACGGACTGGGATCAGCCCGCCGCCCGGCCCCACCTGAGCTTGCAGCAAATCCTTTATCTTGCTGAAACAAACCTTAGCAACCGGTGCCTTAAGGGAAAGGCTACATCATCAAGACATCATCATCGAGAGCAGATTGGCTTCCACCAGACAGATGAGAGGATAAAAACCAGGGACAGTATTTAGTTTTTTGTTTGTTTGTTTACTTGTTGTGGACGGTTCTGTTTATTTGTTTGATTGGTCAGGTTTTTCTTTTTCTTTTTCTTTTTTTTTTTTTGTCTCTTCTTATTAAGTTTTCCTTACCTTTTTAAATTTTAATTTCTTTTTTTTTTGATTTTTAATTTTTAATTTTTTTTTAAATTTTAATTCTTGGAAATTTCTAATTTTCTTTCCTCTTTGCCACTGCTTCCTCCCTCTATGTTCTAAATGTAAAACTTTCCCCTATCTACCACTATCCTCTAGATAAACATTTCCTACTTTCCTATTTCCACTATTCTCTTCCAGCTGCACTAAACAACACACTAATCTTGACTAGTAACCCTATAAAATCCTTCCAAGATGAATCTGTTCCTTCTCATTATACACTCTCCTCCTCCTCACCCCTAACACATGTCTTAGCTAAGAATTGCTTTAAATGAAGTAGTCCAAGCCAGGACCTTGCCCCGGATTTATTCTACCAGGCGCTATTTTAAATAATTCAGAGCTTAACAGGCAAGTATCATCTTTGATTGCATCGTTTGCCAGAAAAATTTCCTATGCTTTATCTTTGTAAGACTGGTTAGATGTGGTTTTTGCTGTGTATATATGTATATCTTTTGACTATGTTAGAAAGCATCTGCATGCTTTTATGACTGTCACCCATCCAGATGCTAGTATTTGAACTAATATCATGAAACACCATAGCAAACAAGACATAGAGCCTACACCCCCTGACCAATCATCAAACCAAGGATCCTCGGAGTGGAAGTCCCGATTCCAAGACCCCACACTATCAAAGAACATACAACACTAGAGAATATTCACCTATAAACAAGACCTAACACCACCCAAGACACAAACCACTGAACCCTTCTAGAAGGACAGAAATCCAAAGGAAGGGAGAATTCAACCAAGAAGCCTGGTGGGGAAAAGAACTCCATACACACAGACACACACAAAGAAACAAAAACTAACCTAATAATGAAACGATAGAGAAACACTGCACAAATGAAGAACCAAGCTAGAGAATCACAGCTTCAAATGACAGAGGAGGAGATAGACAAATTATCTGAAAGAGAATTCAGAAAAACTATACTAATGAGGATGCAAAACACCGAAAACAGAATATTAGAGGAAATTAGTGCATTGAGAAAAGACATGCAGGAAATGAAAAATAAGCAAATAGAGACCACCAACTCAATTGCTGAACTCAAAAATACTATAGAAGGACTCAACAGTAGAGTATCGGAGGAAGAAGAATGGATAAGTGAGCTGGAAGATAGAGTGGTGGAAATAAATGCTGAGGAACAGAGCAAAGCCAAAAGAATTAAAAGAACTGAGGATAGCCTCAGCGACCTATGGGACAATATCAAACGCACCAACATTAGGATTATAGGAGTTCCAGAGGAAGAAGAGGGGAAGAAAGGCTACGAAAAAATTCTTGAAGAGGTTATAGTTGAAAACTTCCCCAGCACGGGAAAGGAAATAGTCAACCAAGTCCAAGAAGCACAAAGAGTTCCATACAGGATAAACCCCAGAAGAAACACACCAAGGCACATTCTAATCAAACTAATGCAGACTAAATATAAAGACAGATTACTAAAAGCAACTAGGAGCAAACAACAAATAACATATAAAGGAAACCCCATACATCTAACTGCGGGTCTTAAAATGATTTGTCACCCATCCGGGATTTAAATAATTCGGGCTAGGTATTTGAACTTAAAATTTATCTTTTTTTGAAACACCATATGTTAGAAAGCATCTGCATGCTTTTATGACTGTCACCCATCCAGATGCTAGTATTTGAACTAATATCATGAAACACCATAGCAAACAAGACATAGAGCCTACACCCCCTGACCAATCATCAAACCAAGGATCCTCGGAGTGGAAGTCCCGATTCCAAGACCCCACACTATCAAAGAACATACAACACTAGAGAATATTCACCTATAAACAAGACCTAACACCACCCAAGACACAAACCACTGAACCCTTCTAGAAGGACAGAAATCCAAAGGAAGGGAGAATTCAACCAAGAAGCCTGGTGGGGAAAAGAACTCCATACACACAGACACACACAAAGAAACAAAAACTAACCTAATAATGAAACGATAGAGAAACACTGCACAAATGAAGAACCAAGCTAGAGAATCACAGCTTCAAATGACAGAGGAGGAGATAGACAAATTATCTGAAAGAGAATTCAGAAAAACTATACTAATGAGGATGCAAAACACCGAAAACAGAATATTAGAGGAAATTAGTGCATTGAGAAAAGACATGCAGGAAATGAAAAATAAGCAAATAGAGACCACCAACTCAATTGCTGAACTCAAAAATACTATAGAAGGACTCAACAGTAGAGTATCGGAGGAAGAAGAATGGATAAGTGAGCTGGAAGATAGAGTGGTGGAAATAAATGCTGAGGAACAGAGCAAAGCCAAAAGAATTAAAAGAACTGAGGATAGCCTCAGCGACCTATGGGACAATATCAAACGCACCAACATTAGGATTATAGGAGTTCCAGAGGAAGAAGAGGGGAAGAAAGGCTACGAAAAAATTCTTGAAGAGGTTATAGTTGAAAACTTCCCCAGCACGGGAAAGGAAATAGTCAACCAAGTCCAAGAAGCACAAAGAGTTCCATACAGGATAAACCCCAGAAGAAACACACCAAGGCACATTCTAATCAAACTAATGCAGACTAAATATAAAGACAGATTACTAAAAGCAACTAGGAGCAAACAACAAATAACATATAAAGGAAACCCCATACATCTAACTGTGGGTCTTTCAACAGAAACCCTGCAGGCCAGAAGAGAATGGCAAGACACATTTAAACAGCTAAAAGTGAATAACCGCCAACCAAGAATTCTCTACCCAGCAAGAATCTCATTCAGAATTGACGAAGAAGTCAAAAGCTTCACAGATAGACAAAAACTAAAAGAATTCTGTACCACAAAACCAGCCCTACAACAAGTGTTAAAGGGCCTGATATAGCCAATAAATACAAGAGTAAGAGAAATCCTACAAATCAAACCCCAAACTTCTAAGAAGATGACAATAGGAACATTTGTATCAATAATTACTTTGAATGTAAATGGATTAAATGCTCCAACCAAACGACACAGGTTGACTGAATGGATCAAGAAACATGACCCATATATTTGCTGTTTACAAGAGACTCACTTCAGACCTAGAGACACCCATAGACTGAAAGTGAGAGGCTGGAAAAAGATATTCCATGCAAATGGAAATCAAAAGAAAGCTGGGGTAGCAATCCTAATATCAGACAACATAGATTTTAAAGTAAAGAAGACTCTAAGAGACAAGGTGGTCCCTACATCATGATTAAGGGATCCATCCAAGAGGAAGACATAACAGTCATGAATATCTACGCACCCAACGCTGGGGCACCTCAATACATAAGACACTTTCAGACTTAAAAGAAGAAATCAATAATAACACAATAATAGTAGGAGACTTTAACACTCCTCTCATTCCAATGGACAGATCATCAAAACAGAAAATTAATAAAGAAAAAGCCAAATGCCCTAGGAAGATAGAGTGGTGGAAATAAATGCTGAGGAACAGAGCAAAGCCAAAAGAATTAAAAGTAGGATTATAGGACAATATCAAACGCACCAACATTAGGATTATAGGAGTTCCAGAGGAAGAAGAGGGGAAGAAAGGCTACGAAAAAATTCTTGAAGAGGTTATAGTTGAAAACTTCCCCAGCACGGGAAAGGAAATAGTCAACCAAGTCCAAGAAGCACAAAGAGTTCCATACAGGATAAACCCCAGAAGAAACACACCAAGGCACATTCTAATCAAACTAATGCAGACTAAATATAAAGACAGATTACTAAAAGCAACTAGGAGCAAACAACAAATAACATATAAAGGAAACCCCATACATCTAACTGTGGGTCTTTCAACAGAAACCCTGCAGGCCAGAAGAGAATGGCAAGACACATTTAAACAGCTAAAAGTGAATAACCGCCAACCAAGAATTCTCTACCCAGCAAGAATCTCATTCAGAATTGACGAAGAAGTCAAAAGCTTCACAGATAGACAAAAACTAAAAGAATTCTGTACCACAAAACCAGCCCTACAACAAGTGTTAAAGGGCCTGATATAGCCAATAAATACAAGAGTAAGAGAAATCCTACAAATCAAACCCCAAACTTCTAAGAAGATGACAATAGGAACATTTGTATCAATAATTACTTTGAATGTAAATGGATTAAATGCTCCAACCAAACGACACAGGTTGACTGAATGGATCAAGAAACATGACCCATATATTTGCTGTTTACAAGAGACTCACTTCAGACCTAGAGACACCCATAGACTGAAAGTGAGAGGCTGGAAAAAGATATTCCATGCAAATGGAAATCAAAAGAAAGCTGGGGTAGCAATCCTAATATCAGACAACATAGATTTTAAAGTAAAGAAGACTCTAAGAGACAAGGTGGTCCCTACATCATGATTAAGGGATCCATCCAAGAGGAAGACATAACAGTCATGAATATCTACGCACCCAACGCTGGGGCACCTCAATACATAAGACACTTTCAGACTTAAAAGAAGAAATCAATAATAACACAATAATAGTAGGAGACTTTAACACTCCTCTCATTCCAATGGACAGATCATCAAAACAGAAAATTAATAAAGAAACACAAGCCTTAAATGCCACACTAGAAAAGATGGACCTCATCAATATCTTTAGGACGTCCATCCAAAAGTAGAAGAATACACTTTCTTCTCAAGTGCTCATGGAACATTCTCCAGGATAGACCACATCTTGGGCCACAAATCTAACCTCAGTCAGTTCAAGAAAACCGAAATTATATCAACCATCTTCTCGGACCACAATGCAATGAGACTAGAGATCAACTACAGGAAAAAAAACCACTAAAAACACAAACTCATGGAGATTGAACAACACATACCTAAAAAACCAACTGATTACTGAGGAAATCAAAGGAGAAATTAAAAAATTCCCAGAAGAAAATGATAATGAACATACGACCATGCAAAACCTATGGGATAACGCGAAAGCAGTTCTAAGAGGGAAGTTTATAGCAATTCAATCCCACCTCAAGAAACTAGGAAAATATGAAGCAGATGACCTAACCCTCCACTTAGAACAATTGGAGAAAGAAGAACAAAAACATCCCAAAGGCAGCAGAAAAAGAGAGATTATAAAGACTAGAGCAGAAATAAATGAGAAAGAAATGAAAGAAACTATAGTACAGATAAATAAAACAAAAAGCTGGTTCTTTGAAAAGATAAACAAAATTGACAAGCCTCTGGCCAGACTCATCAAGAGAAAGAGAGAGAAGAACCAGATCAACAAAATCAAAAATGAAAAAGGAGAGATTACAACAGATAATGCAGAAATCCAAAGGATTCTAAGAGACTATTATGAACAACTCTATGGCAACAAACTGGACAACCTGGAAGAAATGGACAGTTTCTTGGGGAAGATCAGTCTCCCAAGATGGAGCCAGGAAGAAACAGAATCTTTGAACAACCCAATCACAAGCTCAGAAATCGAATCTGTGATTAAAAATCTACCCAAAAATAAAAGCCCAGGGCCAGATGGCCTCACAGCCGAATTCTACCAAACATTTAAAGAAGAGCTAATGCCCGTCCTTCTAAAACTCTTCCAAAAAATTGCACAAGAAGGAAAACTTCCAAACACATTCTACGAGGCCACCATCACCCTGATACCCAAACCAGGCAAAGACAACACAAAAAAGGAAATTTACAGAACAATTTCACTGATGAACTTAGATGCCAAGATCCTCAACAAAATCCTAGCAAACAGAATTCAATGACATGTCAAAAAACTCATACATCATGATCAAGTCGGGTTCATCCCAGGCATGCAAGGATTCTTCAACATCCGCAAATCAATCAATGTGATACACCATATCAACAAATTGAGAGACAAAAATCACATGATCATCTCAATAGATGCAGAAAAAACCTTCGACAAAATACAACATCCATTTATGATAAAAACTCTTCCGAAAATGGGCATAGAAGGAACCTATCTCAATATAGTGAAAGCCATATATGAGAAGCCTACAGTGAACATTATCCTCAATGGTGAAAAACTGAAAGCATTCCCTCTAAGATCAGGAATAAGACAGGGGTATCCACTTTCACCACTACTATTCAACATAGTCCCGGAAGTTCTAGCAACAGCAATAAGAGAAGAGAAAGAAATCAAAGGAATCCAGACTGGAAAGGAAGAAGTCAAGCTCTCTCTTTTTGTAGACAACATGATATTACACATAGAAAATCCCAAAGACACTATTACAAAGCTACTAGAGCTAATCAGCGAATTCAGCCAAGTTGCAGGATACAAAGTCAACACACAGAAATCACAGGCATTCCTATACACAAACAATGAAAAATCAGAAAACGAAATCTAAGAGACAATCCTCTTCACCATTGCAACCAAAAGAATCAAATATCTAGGAATAAACCTGCCCAAAGAAACAAAAGAATTGTACACAGAAAATTACAAGACACTCATGAGAGACATTAAAGAAGACTGAAACGGAGAGATATTCCATGTTCCTGGGTCGGAAGAATCAATATTGTGAAAATGACCATACTACCAAATATCATCTACAGATTCAATGCAATACCTATTCAACTTCCACTGACATTTTTCACAGAACTAGACCAAAGAATAACACAGTTCATATGAAAACCCAAAAGACCTCGAATAGCCAGAGCAATCCTGAGAAAGAAAAAACGGAGTTGGAGGGATCAGCCTCCCTAACTTCAGACTCTACTACAAAGCAACAGTCATCAAGACGTGATGGTACTGGCACAAAAACAGAACTATAGATCAATGGAACAAGATAGAGAACCCAGAGATCGACCCATGCACCTATGGGTACCTTATTTTTGACAAAGGAGGAGAAACTATAAAATGGGACAAAGACAGCCTCTTCATCAAGTGGTGCTGGGAAAATTGGACAGCTACGTGCAAAAAAATGAATTTGGAACATTCCCTGACACCATACACAAAGATAAACTCAAAATGGATTAAAGACCTAAATGTAAGACCAGAAACCATCAAACTCTTAGAGGAGAATATAGGCAAAACCCTCAAGGACATCAATCAAAGCAAGATCTTCTCTGACCCACCTAGTTTAGTGACTTAATTATTTTTCTTTTCTAGCTTTTTGAGATAAATATTAGGAAGTTGATATTCACTCTTTCTTCTTTTCCTAATGTAGTTATGAAAAGCTATAAATTTTCTCCCTAAGCACAGCCTTATATGCATCCCACAAGTTATAATCTGCTCTCATTCAGTTTAAAATGTTTCCTAGTTACCACTGTTTTTTAATGCATGTTTTATGAGGGTATTGCTTTATGTCCTTGTATGAAGATTTTTCTACTTGTCTTTTTCCTTTGGATTTCTTGCTCAATTCCATTATAGTGGGAGAATATTTAATGATTTCAATTTTCTTAAATTTGTCTAGACTTGTTTTATGGCCCAGGATAAAAGTACGCATTCCTATACACAAACAATGAAAAATCAGAAACGAAATAAGAGACAATCCTCTTCACCATTGCAACCAAAAGAATCAAATATCTAGGAATAAACCTGCCCAAAGAAACAAAAGAATTGTACACAGAAAATTACAAGACACTCATGAGAGACATTAAAGAAGACTGAAACGGAGAGATATTCCATGTTCCTGGGTCGGAAGAATCAATATTGTGAAAATGACCATACTACCAAATATCATCTACAGATTCAATGCAATACCTATTCAACTTCCACTGACATTTTTCACAGAACTAGACCAAAGAATAACACAGTTCATATGAAAACCCAAAAGACCTCGAATAGCCAGAGCAATCCTGAGAAAGAAAAAACGGAGTTGGAGGGATCAGCCTCCCTAACTTCAGACTCTACTACAAAGCAACAGTCATCAAGACGTGATGGTACTGGCACAAAAACAGAACTATAGATCAATGGAACAAGATAGAGAACCCAGAGATCGACCCATGCACCTATGGGTACCTTATTTTTGACAAAGGAGGAGAAACTATAAAATGGGACAAAGACAGCCTCTTCATCAAGTGGTGCTGGGAAAATTGGACAGCTACGTGCAAAAAAATGAATTTGGAACATTCCCTGACACCATACACAAAGATAAACTCAAAATGGATTAAAGACCTAAATGTAAGACCAGAAACCATCAAACTCTTAGAGGAGAATATAGGCAAAACCCTCAAGGACATCAATCAAAGCAAGATCTTCTCTGACCCACCTAGTTTAGTGACTTAATTATTTTTCTTTTCTAGCTTTTTGAGATAAATATTAGGAAGTTGATATTCACTCTTTCTTCTTTTCCTAATGTAGTTATGAAAAGCTATAAATTTTCTCCCTAAGCACAGCCTTATATGCATCCCACAAGTTATAATCTGCTCTCATTCAGTTTAAAATGTTTCCTAGTTACCACTGTTTTTTAATGCATGTTTTATGAGGGTATTGCTTTATGTCCTTGTATGAAGATTTTTCTACTTGTCTTTTTCCTTTGGATTTCTTGCTCAATTCCATTATAGTGGGAGAATATTTAATGATTTCAATTTTCTTAAATTTGTCTAGACTTGTTTTATGGCCCAGGATAAAATGTTACGGTCCAATAATAGACAAATGATCCATGATCACTTGAAAAGAGTGTGAATTCTGTCATTGTTGGATACAGTGCTGTTTGTTACCAAGTCAAACAGCTGACTGTTGGACTTGTTGACTGTTTTGTTCATATCATCTAAAAATGTACTATTTTTCTAAATTTGTTTTCTATTTAATTGGTGTTGGCTGTTTAAAACTACCCACCATGATTAAAGGTATTTTTTCGTCATTTTAGTTCAGGCAGTTTTTGCTTTATACATTGTAAAGCTATTAATATGTAATTCGTTGCCCTTGAATATACAATGGCTATGTCTTCTTAGTTGATTGAGTTTCAAAAATCTTATAAATGCTTTCTTTATTTTAATAAGGGCTTCCCTGGTGGCTCAGATGATAAAGAATCTGCCTGCAATACAGGAGACCTAGGTTTGATCCTTGGGTTGGGAAAATCCTCTGGGGAAGGATATGGCAGTCCACTCCAGTATTCTTGCCTGGAAAATCCCATGGACAGAGGAATCTGGCGGGCTACAGTCCATGGAGTCTCAAAGAGTTGGATATGCCTGAGCATCTAACACTTCATTTCACTTGTCTTATTTACAGGTCTTTTGGATACAGTGCTCTTCAAGGTCCAAAAGTAAAAGCATCATATGTTTAAATAGGAGTGCTTATCATGCTTTGTGCCATCAAAGCTCTTAAGTACTATGAGAGAAAGAAAATTCTTGAGTGCATTTTCCCATGGTGATAGCTTTGGCGCTGGGGTGTAATGATAGAACTTACGATGTTCCCCTTAGAGTGAATTTGCCTTATATATCCTCAGACCATAAAATTCATGAATATTTGTTAGCCAAGAAGTATTAATTTTATCACATTTCATCTATATTATTTGTCATATTGAATTTTTCTTTACCCACATGCCACTTGGAAGATAAAATCAATATTCAGTCGATTAATTTTTGTGTACTAGTTATAGGTTCAGTTCTTGGTGTGTTCATTTATATAAAATTTGAAAGCCTTCTATGTTTCAGGAACTTTGATTATTAGGAGATAAAGGACTCTCTTTAAGATACTTTACTGTCATATACCAGCATAGTGATGTCATAACTATATCAATCAGTGATAATCCATTATAGAAACGTTGCTTAAACATTGTGCTGCTGTACAGTGTGCTCCCTGCAAGATGGTGTACAATGGTCCTGATGTCGATGCACACTCCTTGCCTTCAGGGAGCTACCAAGGCAGCCAAAGAATAGTCACAAATAATATTTTTTTTTGTTTTCTATTTAATTGGTGTTGGCTGTTTAAAACTACCCACCATGATTAAAGGTATTTTTCGTCATTTTAGTTCAGGCAGTTTTTGCTTTATACATTGTAAAGCTATTAATATGTAATTCGTTGCCCTTGAATATACAATGGCTATGTCTTCTTAGTTGATTGAGTTTCAAAAATCTTATAAATGCTTTCTTTATTTTAATAAGGGCTTCCCTGGTGGCTCAGATGATAAAGAATCTGCCTGCAATACAGGAGACCTAGGTTTGATCCTTGGGTTGGGAAAATCCTCTGGGGAAGGATATGGCAGTCCACTCCAGTATTCTTGCCTGGAAAATCCCATGGACAGAGGAATCTGGCGGGCTACAGTCCATGGAGTCTCAAAGAGTTGGATATGCCTGAGCATCTAACACTTCATTTCACTTGTCTTATTTACAGGTCTTTTGGATACAGTGCTCTTCAAGGTCCAAAAGTAAAAGCATCATATGTTTAAATAGGAGTGCTTATCATGCTTTGTGCCATCAAAGCTCTTAAGTACTATGAGAGAAAGAAAATTCTTGAGTGCATTTTCCCATGGTGATAGCTTTGGCGCTGGGGTGTAATGATAGAACTTACGATGTTCCCCTTAGAGTGAATTTGCCTTATATATCCTCAGACCATAAAATTCATGAATATTTGTTAGCCAAGAAGTATTAATTTTATCACATTTCATCTATATTATTTGTCATATTGAATTTTTCTTTACCCACATGCCACTTGGAAGATAAAATCAATATTCAGTCGATTAATTTTTGTGTACTAGTTATAGGTTCAGTTCTTGGTGTGTTCATTTATATAAAATTTGAAAGCCTTCTATGTTTCAGGAACTTTGATTATTAGGAGATAAAGGACTCTCTTTAAGATACTTTACTGTCATATACCAGCATAGTGATGTCATAACTATATCAATCAGTGATAATCCATTATAGAAACGTTGCTTAAACATTGTGCTGCTGTACAGTGTGCTCCCTGCAAGATGGTGTACAATGGTCCTGATGTCGATGCACACTCCTTGCCTTCAGGGAGCTACCAAGGCAGCCAAAGAATAGTCACAAATAATACTCTAATGCAGCTCTATTATTTTGCATATAATACAGGTATGCATAAAGAGTTGTGGGCAACAGAAGTGACATTGTGGTGTGGAGGTGTGGGAAAGGTTTCCAAGGAGAGGTTGTCAAGTATGAGTAAAGTATTCACTAAAAATACAAGGAAGGGGAATTCAATGTGAGTGATTTTCCAACTATGCTGGAAATAATTTCTCCAGCTGATAACCTCTTCATGACCACACAGCTGTGTGTACCTTTATGCAATTGTGAGGTCATATCTGGTAGATATTAGCTTCTGAAACAATATTGCCTGGAGCATGTTTGCTCCCACAAGTATGAAATCCCAGAAGCATCAGTTACTGAATGCCTCCTTATACGCCAGGATTCCCAGGTGACACAAGTGGTAAAGAATCCACCTGCCAGTAAAAGAGCCACAGGAGACGTGGGTTCTGTCCCTGGGTTGGGAAGATCCCCTAGAGGAGGAAATGGTATTATACTGCAGTATTCTTGCCTGGAAAATCCATGGACAGAGGAGTCTGGCAGATTACAGGCCATGGGATTGCAAAAGAGTCAGACACGACTGAGCATTCAGGTACCACCGCCTCCTTATGTTCTAGGCATTGTGTTGGCTAGGCTCTGTGGATGCAGAACTAGCAGGAGAACCAAAACAGAACAAAAACCTAACATGCTGTATAGTAAGTGTAAGATGGACTTATAAAGTGCTACTGAATAAAAAGAATCTTCTTAGAGATGGTTTAGGGGTTTATATTCAAATAATGTTGCTGGAGTAGACTCCTGAGAGTCTTTTGGACAGCAAGGAGATCAAACCAGTCCGTCTTAAAGGAAATCAACCCTGAATGATGATTAGAAGGACTGATACTAAAGCTGAAGCTCCAGTATTTGGGTCTCTGGGTATGAACAGCTGACTCAGTGGAAAGGTCCCTGATGCTGGGAAAGGGTGAAAGCAGAAGGAGAAGAGGGCATCGGAGGATGGGATGGCTGGATGACATCACCGATGCCATGAATGTGAACTTGGGCAGACTTTGGGAGATGGTGAGGAACAGGGAGGCCTGGCATACCACAGTCCATGGAGTCACAGAGAGTCAGACAGGACTGGGCAACTGAACAACAGCAGGCATTCTTAAGAAGTGGCACATTAAGTCTGCTTTTCTATCGATTTGTTTACTTTTAAATAGAATTTATTGATTTTTTTCTACTTATGATAGTACAGTTTAGAGAAAATGAAACAGAAAGGAAATCCTTTTTTCATATATATATCGTCTTAAGGTCTTTTTCTATGAGTGTGCACATGGCATGTATGGTCTGTGTTTTGAATTTGGACTTTTTCACGTTGGTGCCTTGTAGTCACTAGTGCATCACTGTGGACTTAATGACCCTAGATTCCTTGATTTTAATGTACTTCCCCAAATTTATTGTGATGGGCAAACTCTTTTTATATAAAATAACATTTTTAAAGTTATTTTACATGAGAAGAGTTACAAGCATAGCCATTACTTTACTGTACTGTGTTGCAGATTTTCTGAAGTCTGTTTTATACCCCTTAAGTTTGGGGTGTTTTTTTTTCTTCTTTAATGTATAGAAGTTCAAACTGGATAGCCCCATGGGCTAGAACAATGATTAAGAGGATTAACTCTGGAGCCAGACCTCCTGATTTCAAAGACCATCCCTTCTGCTTAATTTTGTGATTCTCAGCAAGTGTATCTGTGCCTCATCTTTGTTGTTGTTCAGTCGCTTAGTCGTGTCATACACTTTGTGACCCCGTGGAGTCTAGCACTCCAGGCTTCTCTGTCCTTCACCAGCTCCCAGAGTTTTCTCAAACTCTTGTCCATTGAGTCGGTGATTCCATCCAACCATCTCATCTTCTTTTGCCCACTTCTCTTCCCGCCCTCAATCTTTCCAAGCATCAGAGTCTTTTCCAAGGAGTCAGCTCTGTCTACTAAAAAAGATGAACAACTTCAGAGTTGTGGGGTATGTTTTATTTGGGGCATAATTAGGACTGCAGCCCGGGAGGCAGCACCCCAGATATCTCTGAGAGACTGCTCCCAAAGAGGCAGGAGGAGGAGGATCAATATTTAAGGATTTTGGGGAGGGGGTGAGTTTCATGTCATTAAACAATCATTTTACAAAGGGTCTGCAGTTAGTCACAAGGATCTGATGTCACCATGAGGAGATTTAGTGCTTTTCTAAATGTGAGGCGATACAAAGACTGAGATAATAAAATCTGTTCCTAACATGAACAAAAAGCAGGCATTCTTAAGAAGTGGCACATTAAGTCTGCTTTTCTATCGATTTGTTTACTTTTAAATAGAATTTATTGATTTTTTTCTACTTATGATAGTACAGTTTAGAGAAAATGAAACAGAAAGGAAATCCTTTTTTCATATATATATCGTCTTAAGGTCTTTTTCTATGAGTGTGCACATGGCATGTATGGTCTGTGTTTTGAATTTGGACTTTTTCACGTTGGTGCCTTGTAGTCACTAGTGCATCACTGTGGACTTAATGACCCTAGATTCCTTGATTTTAATGTACTTCCCCAAATTTATTGTGATGGGCAAACTCTTTTTATATAAAATAACATTTTTAAAGTTATTTTACATGAGAAGAGTTACAAGCATAGCCATTACTTTACTGTACTGTGTTGCAGATTTTCTGAAGTCTGTTTTATACCCCTTAAGTTTGGGGTGTTTTTTTTTCTTTAATGTATAGAAGTTCAAACTGGATAGCCCCATGGGCTAGAACAATGATTAAGAGGATTAACTCTGGAGCCAGACCTCCTGATTTCAAAGACCATCCCTTCTGCTTAATTTTGTGATTCTCAGCAAGTGTATCTGTGCCTCATCTTTGTTGTTGTTCAGTCGCTTAGTCGTGTCATACACTTTGTGACCCCGTGGAGTCTAGCACTCCAGGCTTCTCTGTCCTTCACCAGCTCCCAGAGTTTTCTCAAACTCTTGTCCATTGAGTCGGTGATTCCATCCAACCATCTCATCTTCTTTTGCCCACTTCTCTTCCCGCCCTCAATCTTTCCAAGCATCAGAGTCTTTTCCAAGGAGTCAGCTCTGTCTACTAAAAAAGATGAACAACTTCAGAGTTGTGGGGTATGTTTTATTTGGGGCATAATTAGGACTGCAGCCCGGGAGGCAGCACCCCAGATATCTCTGAGAGACTGCTCCCAAAGAGGCAGGAGGAGGAGGATCAATATTTAAGGATTTTGGGGAGGGGGTGAGTTTCATGTCATTAAACAATCATTTTACAAAGGGTCTGCAGTTAGTCACAAGGATCTGATGTCACCATGAGGAGATTTAGTGCTTTTCTAAATGTGAGGCGATACAAAGACTGAGATAATAAAATCTGTTCCTAAAAGCACCCATCTATCTAAAGACCTGTCCCACCACATTCCCTGGAGCAAGTGTTTCTATCCTAGCCTGATCTCCATCAGGGGCTATTGAAGGTCAGCAGCTCTCCACAGCAAGGGTCTTGTCTCTGCAGAGGCAGAGGGCAAATGACCTTGTTGTCCAGTTATTGGCAATGTAATTAGTAAATGCCAGTTTGTAGTTGACAGCTCTTTACATCAGTATTGGAGATTCAGTTTCAGCATCAATCCTTCCAATGAATATTCAGGGTTGATTTTCTTTAGGACTGACTGGTTTAATCTCCTTGCTGTCCAGGGGACTCTTAAGAGTCTTCCCCAACACCAGAATTTGAAAGCATCCATTCTTTGGTGTTCAACTTCTTTATGTAGACATAATATGTATTTCATAGGGTTACTGTGAGGATTAATTAAAATAGTATATTGAAGTTCTTACAGTGGTGCCTAGAATATAGTATTAATTTTGTTGTTAATGAGATGTGTATTAAATAAGAAAAAATAAGAGAGGTTCTTAAAGAAAAATCACTTATTATAGTAAATATAGTATATGGTATTTCATACCATAGAAGAATAATAGAAATATTTATTAGTATTTATATTTAAAGTATATTTTGGGGCTTCCCCTGGTGGTCTAGTGGGTAAGGACACCGCCTTGCAGTGAAAGGGGTGCTGGTTCGAGCCCTGGCCTGGGAGGATCCCACGTGCCGCGGAGCGGCTGGACTGATGTGTCCAATTACCAAGCCAGAGCTCTGGAGTGCATGCGCCCAGAGCTGACACTCTGCAACGGCAGACGCCACCGCAATGGGAGGCCCACAGGAGCCAGAGATGAACAGAGAGAAACGAAAGCAATAGAAGTGGACCGCCTGCGCCCCTCCCTCCCCAACCCGACCCCCACCCAAAAATAAATAAATAAATAAATCTTAAAGTATATTTTGAAAGATTAGTTCAGTTGGTAAATTGATTACTATATTACATTCTATCATCCAAGCTAGTTATGGTCACATAGAGAAAAGCTGTTACATTTTTAATATAAGAAGATCACACAGAAAATGATTAGTTCATAACATAATATATAGAGCAACATACCATAAGTGTGTACCCAAATCTCCTGATTCAAGATCTGCTGAAGTGCTCTTGAAATGCAGATCCTCAGGCCCACTATAGTGTGCAGTAAGATACCTAGAGGAAGACTTTAAGAATTAGGTTATGCTTAGGCACACAAGCATGCCATAGAGCAATCGAGTTTCTTTTTGTTCCCTTAAGGTTAGCTTGAATGACAGATGGTTTTATTTAAAGACCTATGAAGTATACTAAAGTAATACCCAGCATGCATAAATACCAAAATAGTTTATATTATGTCATGAGTATGGAGGCAAGGCCTTTTGAAGAATGATCTCATAGGCATTCTTTGGCAAAAATCTGGCAAATGTGCTCTATGCTCTCTCTGGGCTTACGTTAACCTGACATTCTACCCCCTAGGAAGTAAATTTTGTGGCTCAATTTAAACTGTTTTTGTTATCAAATCTCTTTCTGGGGAGGAGAGAGGGCAGTCTTTGTGGGTGGCTTCTTGCCACTCTTGCATAAATGATTTTGCTTCAGTGTGGATTTCTGTGTTTCATAATGTTTTCCAAAGTTTTTATTTACAGACTCCTGTATCAAACAGGTATTGGCATTTGAGAGATTCAATTTATATTTAAATCTTTTTGTTTTTCTTTTTTTCTGTGATTTTTTTTTCTTGTACTATAATATATATGCAGTAAAGTTTACAGGCCTTAAAGTTTCCAACTCAGTGAAGTTTTACAGATGTAATCATCATGAATATCAAGTTATAGAATAAGTCCAGCATCCCCAAAGCTTATCTTTTACCATATCCTAGTCAGTAACTCACCAAAGGCAATCATCATTCTGGGTTCTATCAACATAGCATAATTTTGGCTTTTTGTGAAATTGGCATATAGTATATAAATTGAATCATAATGACATTTATTTTTTTGGTTTGATTTCCTTATCTTAACCTTATGTCTATGAGGTTAGTTCATGTTACTGTGTGCTGTAGCAGTTCTTTTTTTCACATTTATAAAACAGTTTTATTGAAAATTTTCACATTTATAACACAGTTTTATTGGGATAATTAAGATGCAGAACACATTTACATTTAAAGTGTTCAATTTTATAAATTCAGGCATATGAATAGTCTTGTGCATTGGCAGGCAGATTCTTTACCACTGAGCCATAAGGAAAGTCCCATTTAATTATATACCTGATTTCACTTGTATGACTTGTCCCCAGGTTTTTTTTCTTTTTTGTAAAATACATTTGATATGGAAGATCATCTTTTTTTTTTCTTATGGGACTATTATAAAGATACTTTTATTTTATTTATTTATTTTTTAATTCTTTATTTTAAAGGTTTTACAGAGTTTTGTTGTTCATGCATACCCATGGTCCCCACCCACGAGTTCCCCATCCCATCCCTCTGGATCATCGCCCCATGCCATTGTAAGCACTCCTATTCCCTTAGCACAATGACAATAGCTATCTTTTCCACATATGACAGTATAGGTTTCCATGTTACTCCCTCTATGC
The DNA here is from genome assembly GCA_022376925.1 of Tragulus kanchil. NCBI lineage: Eukaryota > Metazoa > Chordata > Mammalia > Artiodactyla > Tragulidae > Tragulus > Tragulus kanchil. Next base: position 155,871,316 of record JAIOJX010000025.1, on the reverse strand, counting down.
TTTCCCTTCCCTATTTCTTCCCCACAATGTCCTTATGTCTGTGCTCTATCTGTTTTTCCATGAGTTCCCTCGTGTGTTATCAAGACCGTCCTACTAGACCAAATATCTTTTCTGAGCTCTTGGGGGACTCTTGCATAAATGATTTTGCTTCAGTGTGGATTTCTGTGTTTCATAATGTTTTCCAAAGTTTTTATTTACAGACTCCTGTATCAAACAGGTATTGGCATTTGAGAGATTCAATTTATATTTAAATCTTTTTGTTTTTCTTTTTTTCTGTGATTTTTTTTTCTTGTACTATAATATATATGCAGTAAAGTTTACAGGCCTTAAAGTTTCCAACTCAGTGAAGTTTTACAGATGTAATCATCATGAATATCAAGTTATAGAATAAGTCCAGCATCCCCAAAGCTTATCTTTTACCATATCCTAGTCAGTAACTCACCAAAGGCAATCATCATTCTGGGTTCTATCAACATAGCATAATTTTGGCTTTTTGTGAAATTGGCATATAGTATATAAATTGAATCATAATGACATTTATTTTTTTGGTTTGATTTCCTTATCTTAACCTTATGTCTATGAGGTTAGTTCATGTTACTGTGTGCTGTAGCAGTTCTTTTTTTCACATTTATAAAACAGTTTTATTGAAAATTTTCACATTTATAACACAGTTTTATTGGGATAATTAAGATGCAGAACACATTTACATTTAAAGTGTTCAATTTTATAAATTCAGGCATATGAATAGTCTTGTGCATTGGCAGGCAGATTCTTTACCACTGAGCCATAAGGAAAGTCCCATTTAATTATATACCTGATTTCACTTGTATGACTTGTCCCCAGGTTTTTTTTCTTTTTTGTAAAATACATTTGATATGGAAGATCATCTTTTTTTTTTCTTATGGGACTATTATAAAGATACTTTTATTTTATTTATTTATTTTTTAATTCTTTATTTTAAAGGTTTTACAGAGTTTTGTTGTTCATGCATACCCATGGTCCCCACCCCACGAGTTCCCCCCATCCCACCCCTCTGGATCATCGCCCCATGCCATTGTAAGCACTCCTACTCCCTTAGCACAATGACAAAAGCTATCTTTTCCACATATGACAGTATAGGTTTCCATGTTACTCCCTCCATGCCTCCCCCTCCCTATTTCTTCCCCACAATGTCCCTATGTCTGTGCTCTATCTGTTTTTCCATGAGTTCCCTGCGTGTGTTATCAAGACCGTCCTACTAGAATCCATATATGTGTGTTAGTATATTGTATTTGTCTTTCTCTTTGTGACTTACTTCACTTTTTATGATAGATTCTAGAGCCAGCCACTTCATTAGGACTGAGTCTTCTGCATTTCTTTTAACAGCTGAGTAGTATTCCATTGTATATATGTACCAGAGCTTCTGTATCCATTCATTCGTCGATGGACATCTAGGTTGTTTCCATGTTCTGGCTATTGTATAGAGAACTGCAATGAACATTGGGGTACAGGTGTTTCTTTCAGTTTTGATTTCATCAGGATAATCTTTTTAAACATATATTTTATTTAGTATTTATTTATTGGCTGTTCTGGGTCTTCGTTGTTGCACAGGAATTTTCTCTAGTTCTGGCAAGCAGGGGCTACTCTCTAGTTATAGTACACAGGTTTGTCATTGTAGTGGCTTTTCTTGTTGGCAAGTACAGACTCTAGGCACTTGGGCTTCAGTAATTGCAGCATGTGGGCTCCATAGTTGCAGCTCTCAGGCTCTAGAGCATGGGCTTAGTATTTGTGGTGCATGGGCTTAGTTGCTCCACAGCATGTGGAATTGTCCCTGACCAGGGACTGAAGCAGTGTTCCCTGTGTTGCAAGTCAGATTCTTAGCCACTGGACCACAGGGGAAGCCCCAGTTTTTGTTTGATATTGTCACTTCTGCTACAAATAGAAACTTCAGTAACAGTTATTATGTTTTTATTTTCCATTCTTCTACTTGTCGTGAATTGATACATTATAATCCACTTAAGTCCTCATTTTCTCTAAACTCAAAACCACTTGTCTACTTATTTGTAGACTTATTTATTTAACAAGCATGTTGTTTCAGGCTCATTGGACTACTTTTTAGCACATTTTCCTGTATAAAAAATGGATGCAATCATTACCAGGTGTCTGTTTTACTCAGAAAAATATTCCACATTTAAGAACATTTGTTTATGTCCTCTGTCTACATTACCATGGAATCAATATAAGGAAGCGTTCCAAAGCAAATAGGATAAAGGTGCACTAGCTCTAATATATCATATGTTTCTTATGTGAGTACAACTGTTACTATTATTAATACACATACCTAGTTTCAGCACTAGAATCCATATATGTGTGTTAGTATATTGTATTTGTCTTTCTCTTTTTGACTTACTTCACTTTTTATGATAGATTCTAGAGCCAGCCACTTCATTAGGACTGAGTCTTCTGCATTTCTTTTAACAGCTGAGTAGTATTCCATTGTATATATGTACCAGAGCTTCTGTATCCATTCATTCGTCGATGGACATCTAGGTTGTTTCCATGTTCTGGCTATTGTATAGAGAACTGCAATGAACATTGGGGTACAGGTGTTTCTTTCAGTTTTGATTTCATCAGGATAATCTTTTTAAACATATATTTTATTTAGTATTTATTTATTGGCTGTTCTGGGTCTTCGTTGTTGCACAGGAATTTTCTCTAGTTCTGGCAAGCAGGGGCTACTCTCTAGTTATAGTACACAGGTTTGTCATTGTAGTGGCTTTTCTTGTTGGCAAGTACAGACTCTAGGCACTTGGGCTTCAGTAATTGCAGCATGTGGGCTCCATAGTTGCAGCTCTCAGGCTCTAGAGCATGGGCTTAGTATTTGTGGTGCATGGGCTTAGTTGCTCCACAGCATGTGGAATTGTCCCTGACCAGGGACTGAAGCAGTGTTCCCTGTGTTGCAAGTCAGATTCTTAGCCACTGGACCACAGGGGAAGCCCCAGTTTTTGTTTGATATTGTCACTTCTGCTACAAATAGAAACTTCAGTAACAGTTATTATGTTTTTATTTTCCATTCTTCTACTTGTCGTGAATTGATACATTATAATCCACTTAAGTCCTCATTTTCTCTAAACTCAAAACCACTTGTCTACTTATTTGTAGACTTATTTATTTAACAAGCATGTTGTTTCAGGCTCATTGGACTACTTTTTAGCACATTTTCCTGTATAAAAAATGGATGCAATCATTACCAGGTGTCTGTTTTACTCAGAAAAATATTCCACATTTAAGAACATTTGTTTATGTCCCTCTGTCTACATTACCATGGAATCAATATAAGGAAGCGTTCCAAAGCAAATAGGATAAAGGTGCACTAGCTCTAATATATCATATGTTTCTTATGTGAGTACAACTGTTACTATTATTAATAACACATACCTAGTTTTCAGCCTTGTTGTTAGTTATGTGCTATGGTGAGTTTTATTGTCTGTGACCATTCTTTGCTTTACCATGAACTTATTCTAACTTTCATCAAACAAGAGGAAAAATATAGTACGTGAATCTACCCTTGAACATTTTTTTTTTCTTTTTTGAATTTTTGAATTTGGGGACGTTAGTAGAAAGTCATCTGAGACTGCTAAATATGTTGATTAGAGTCAGATGAGAGAATCCTCTAACAGGGCAGACTTTGATCAGTTCCTTTAAGAGTTTTTTTGAGATACTCTTTTATGTAGATGAACATCATTGGAGGCTAATGAAATAAGAAAAATGGCAAAAAAATGAGTGGACTGGGTAATAAAGAATAATTAGGTTAACCTGTCCGGAGGAAACAATAATCCTAGGTTACAAAAAGAGATGTGTAGTGTAGGTGGTGAAATGTTTGCGTGCATGTGTGTGTCAGTCACTCAGGCGTGTCTGACTCTTTATGACCCCATGAACTGTAGCCCACCAGGCTCCTCTGCCTATGGGATTTCACAGGCAAGAGTACTGTAGTGGGTTGCTGTTTCCTCTCCCAGGTGATCTTCCTGACCCAGGCATCCAGCCCACATCTCCTGTGTCTATTTGGCAAGACAAAAGGTTTAGATTTAATCAAGAAAGGGAGTTTGAATGAAGTGATCTTGGAATAACATTTAAAGAAGAAAATGTAAGTGACTGAACGTAGGATGTGTGTGGACTGAAAACATTGAAAGAGAAGACATGGTCCAATATATAGAGAACATGGAATATGACATAGGAGTCAGAAGTGCCAATGATTCATCTAAGAAAATTGTGTGGCAAGAATTATCAGAATTTGAAAATGACTTGATGAGGCAAACAAAGTCAGAATGACCTCAGGGTTTTGACTGGAAAAGAAATATTGACTGGTGTGGCCTTGGTTGCTCAGTCATGTCCGACTCTTTGCGACCTTATGGACCTCTGTCTACATTACCATGGAATCAATATAAGGAAGCGTTCCAAAGCAAATAGGATAAAGGTGCACTAGCTCTAATATATCATATGTTTCTTATGTGAGTACAACTGTTACTATTATTAATAACACATACCTAGTTTTCAGCCTTGTTGTTAGTTATGTGCTATGGTGAGTTTTATTGTCTGTGACCATTCTTTGCTTTACCATGAACTTATTCTAACTTTCATCAAACAAGAGGAAAAATATAGTACGTGAATCTACCCTTGAACATTTTTTTTTTCTTTTTTGAATTTTTGAATTTGGGGACGTTAGTAGAAAGTCATCTGAGACTGCTAAATATGTTGATTAGAGTCAGATGAGAGAATCCTCTAACAGGGCAGACTTTGATCAGTTCCTTTAAGAGTTTTTTTGAGATACTCTTTTATGTAGATGAACATCATTGGAGGCTAATGAAATAAGAAAAATGGCAAAAAAATGAGTGGACTGGGTAATAAAGAATAATTAGGTTAACCTGTCCGGAGGAAACAATAATCCTAGGTTACAAAAAGAGATGTGTAGTGTAGGTGGTGAAATGTTTGCGTGCATGTGTGTGTCAGTCACTCAGGCGTGTCTGACTCTTTATGACCCCATGAACTGTAGCCCACCAGGCTCCTCTGCCTATGGGATTTCACAGGCAAGAGTACTGTAGTGGGTTGCTGTTTCCTCTCCCAGGTGATCTTCCTGACCCAGGCATCCAGCCCACATCTCCTGTGTCTATTTGGCAAGACAAAAGGTTTAGATTTAATCAAGAAAGGGAGTTTGAATGAAGTGATCTTGGAATAACATTTAAAGAAGAAAATGTAAGTGACTGAACGTAGGATGTGTGTGGACTGAAAACATTGAAAGAGAAGACATGGTCCAATATATAGAGAACATGGAATATGACATAGGAGTCAGAAGTGCCAATGATTCATCTAAGAAAATTGTGTGGCAAGAATTATCAGAATTTGAAAATGACTTGATGAGGCAAACAAAGTCAGAATGACCTCAGGGTTTTGACTGGAAAAGAAATATTGACTGGTGTGGCCTTGGTTGCTCAGTCATGTCCGACTCTTTGAGACCTTATGGACTGTCGCCTGCCAGGCTCCTCTGCCCATGAGATTTTCTAGGCAAGAATACTGAAGTGGATTACCATGCCCTCCTTCAGGGGATCTTCCCAACCCAGGGACTGAACCCAGGTCTTCCATATTGCAGGCAGATTCTTTACATCTGAGCCACCAGGGAGGCTCAAGAATACTGAAGTAGGTAGCCTGTCTCCTGGGGATCCTCCTGACCCAGGAGTCGAACTGGAGTCTCCTGTATTGCAGGCAGATTCTTTACCAGCTGAGCTACAAGAGAAGCCTGAGGTATTGAATAAAGGTAGATTATTGAAGGATGCATTATTTTGAGGTAAGTTAACAATATGTGAATAATAATAATGAGAAAACATTGGACCAGGATGTAGAAATGTCCTATGACTCAGTATATATAGCTCAAAGGTTAAAATGTATTAAAACTCTATGACTGAATGGTTCATCCAAGGGAATGTATATAAAAAGCAAAGTGCCTTGCTTGGGTGATTCTCAGCCAACTGGAGACAAGCATAGGATCCAAAAAGGACCACCTATAGAGACATATGGAAAACTAAAAGTGGAGAGGAATGAAATGTCGAGTTGGAAAACTGCATCAGCAGAGAGAATATGGGATGATGCACTCAATTTGAAGGAAGCAAAACTGGTTAGAAGTGAAGATGACTAAAAAAAAAAAAAAAAAGAAAAGAAAAAGAGATGGAGATGATTAGAGACAAAGGGGGAGAAAGGTCCTGATTTGGCTCAACATTATTATTACATTGCAAACCATACAAAGAGAAAAGGTACTTCCAGGACTATTTTATGTAAACCCTTTTGGACTAGGTCAAGGGGTTTATCAAATCTTCCTTAAGAACATGTATCATACCCTAGGTGCTCAGTAGATATTTGTTAAATGAATCGGTCCTCTCTCATCCCTGTCTTGAACACATCCTATGGCTTTTGGAGCATTTTGTGAATACTAAACATGTACTTGTGGATACTAGTGAAATAGTTATATGGAAATGGAAGCTAGGGTCCATAGTGGAAGCAGTTCCTGAGGAATATAGGACAGAAGAATAGAGGTATTAGGCAGACTGGCCAAAAGTACACAAACACAGAAGGAAACTTTCTAGAGGAAGGAGGGCTCTTGCAGGTCAGTATGTAGCACAGCTCTCTTATTACAGGGCTGCAGATGTGAGAGCCAGTTTTGTTAAATAACTTACCATATATGTATTAAGGTTCAGTTCCAGGAAATTGAAACCACACCAGCTATTTTAAGCATGAAAGGATTTAATATAAAGAATTAAGCACATATTTAAATTCTTGGAAGGATTGGAGGAGTGGCCATTCGGGCTTGGGCTCCAGGACTAGTTCCAGAACGATGCTGCCGATTGGTCCACCAGGCGGCCACTCTTGCTGCTCAAGGCAGGAGGAGGAAGAGTGAGCTACCCTTTGGACCTGTTGGCTCCAAGAAGTTGCCATTGAAGATGCACTAATAATAATGAGAAAACATTGGACCAGGATGTAGAAATGTCCTATGACTCAGTATATATAGCTCAAAGGTTAAAATGTATTAAAACTCTATGACTGAATGGTTCATCCAAGGGAATGTATATAAAAAGCAAAGTGCCTTGCTTGGGTGATTCTCAGCCAACTGGAGACAAGCATAGGATCCAAAAAGGACCACCTATAGAGACATATGGAAAACTAAAAGTGGAGAGGAATGAAATGTCGAGTTGGAAAACTGCATCAGCAGAGAGAATATGGGATGATGCACTCAATTTGAAGGAAGCAAAACTGGTTAGAAGTGAAGATGACTAAAAAAAAAAAAAAAGAAAAGAAAAAGAGATGGAGATGATTAGAGACAAAGGGGGAGAAAGGTCCTGATTTGGCTCAACATTATTATTACATTGCAAACCATACAAAGAGAAAAGGTACTTCCAGGACTATTTTATGTAAACCCTTTTGGACTAGGTCAAGGGTTTATCAAATCTTCCTTAAGAACATGTATCATACCCTAGGTGCTCAGTAGATATTTGTTAAATGAATCGGTCCTCTCTCATCCCTGTCTTGAACACATCCTATGGCTTTTGGAGCATTTTGTGAATACTAAACATGTACTTGTGGATACTAGTGAAATAGTTATATGGAAATGGAAGCTAGGGTCCATAGTGGAAGCAGTTCCTGAGGAATATAGGACAGAAGAATAGAGGTATTAGGCAGACTGGCCAAAAGTACACAAACACAGAAGGAAACTTTCTAGAGGAAGGAGGGCTCTTGCAGGTCAGTATGTAGCACAGCTCTCTTATTACAGGGCTGCAGATGTGAGAGCCAGTTTTGTTAAATAACTTACCATATATGTATTAAGGTTCAGTTCCAGGAAATTGAAACCACACCAGCTATTTTAAGCATGAAAGGATTTAATATAAAGAATTAAGCACATATTTAAATTCTTGGAAGGATTGGAGGAGTGGCCATTCGGGCTTGGGCTCCAGGACTAGTTCCAGAACGATGCTGCCGATTGGTCCACCAGGCGGCCACTCTTGCTGCTCAAGGCAGGGAGGAGGAAGAGTGAGCTACCCTTTGGACCTGTTGGCTCCAAGAAGTTGCCATTGAAGATGCACTCTTATGATAAGAAACTGGCAATAATGCAACCACACTTTGCTCTTAGCATTGAAACAGCTGGCAACCAGACCTAGAATGTTACTCAAGAAAACCCCAGTCTCCACAGTGTCTCCCCAACCACACTTGTCCCTTCTAGTTCAAGTCTTACCTGAAATACGTCTAATTGGCTTAACCAGATGCTCACCTGAGAGCCTAGTGGCAAACACAATGGGGCTCAGAGTTTCAGCTCCCAAATGAGTACACAACCCAAGGAGGCTAGAATGGATGTTGACTGCCTCATCACCAGGGTCATATCCCTACCTCCTCCACTAGGAAAGTACATCGCTGCAGCGAGAATGGGGGAGGCCTATTCTGGCAGTCTCAATGTTATCATCGAATCCATGTCACTCAAGAGAATTCTGTAGATTCAGCTCTCTTTCTAGAAGTCCCCTTCTGATGGTGAGAGACTTTGAAGAAGGGCAACCACTTAATTTGTTTAAAGTGGACCACATTTGAAACTGGAGATTAAAAATTGCTGATCTTGGGGCTTTCCTGGTGGTCCAGTGGGTAAAGAGTCTGCCTTGCAGTGCAGGGAGCACCAGTTGGATCCCTGGCCTGGGAAGATCCCACGTGCCATGGAGCAGCTGGACTGGTGTGTCCAATTAGGAGCCAGCGCTCTGGCGCGCATGAGCCCAGAGATAGTGCTCTGCAATGAGGGAGGCCACTGCAATGGGAAGCCCACACAGGTCAAGGAATTAAGATGAATGAAAATAAATAAATGAAGGACCAATAAAAGAGGCCAAATTTTAAAGAAACAAATAATTGCTAGTATTTATGTGAGGATAACAGGCATGATAAAGGAGGGCGTGGCCACCCACTCCAGTATTCTTGCCTGGAGAGTCCTATGAACAGAGAAGCCTGGCAGGCTGTAGTGACTTAGCACGCATGCACACACACCACAGGCGTGATACACAACTTCCCCTAACTCAGCCTGTCCATAAAATATGGCCCTCTGGGGCTTCCCTGGTGGTCCAGTGGGTAAGGACACTGTCTTGCAGTGCAAGGGGTGCCGATTCAGTCCCTGACCTGGGAAGATCCCACGTGCCGCGGAGCAGCTGGACCGATGTGTCCAACTACCGAGCCAGAGCTCTGGAGCGCATGCGCCCAGAGCCGGTGCTCTGCAATGAGAGAGGCCACTGCAATGGGAAGCCCACACAGGTCAAGGAATTAAGATGAATGAAAATAAATAAATGAAGGACCAATAAAAGAGGCCAAATTTTAAAGAAACAAATAATTGCTAGTATTTATGTGAGGATAACAGGCATGATAAAGGAGGGCGTGGCCACCCACTCCAGTATTCTTGCCTGGAGAGTCCTATGAACAGAGAAGCCTGGCAGGCTGTAGTGACTTAGCACGCATGCACACACACCACAGGCGTGATACACAACTTCCCCTAACTCAGCCTGTCCATAAAATATGGCCCTCTGGGGCTTCCCTGGTGGTCCAGTGGGTAAGGACACTGTCTTGCAGTGCAAGGGGTGCCGATTCAGTCCCTGACCTGGGAAGATCCCATGTGCCGCGGAGCAGCTGGATGGATGTGTCCAACTACCGAGCCTGAGCGCTGGAGCGCATGCACCCAGAGCTGTTGCTCTGCAACAAGAGAGGCCACTGCGATGGGAGGCCCACACAGGCCAAAGAACAAAGATGGGTGGAAATGAATAAATGAGAGACCAATAGAAGTGGCCAAAAAAAAAAAAAGGCCCTCTGTGTTCCTCTACATGTCTAATTTCTGCATGTCTTCCCAAATCCAGTAACGCTCATGTCACCTCCTCTGTTGAAATGTCCTGAGATTCTTCCAGGGAGGAAGTTGGTTCCTCAGTTACATACTTTATCTTGTATGAAAATACTTGTTTACATTTATTTCCTATTAAGCTGTAACTACCTCAATGAAAGGAACTGGATTTATTCATTCTTTATTCCTAGAAACCAGATTGGAGTCTATACTGAAAAAGTGCTCAAGAAATGTTTGGAAGGAGATGGATGGAAGGAATTAGAGAAGGGAGGAAAGAAAGAAAGAAACATGGGAATGAAGGAAACGAGGGACTGAAAGAAAGGATGGTGGAGGGAGGGAAAAGGAAGCAGGAGGAAAGGAGATAATGAGCCTTTTCTAGTGAGTCTAACATTTTCATTTGTGAGGAATCTCCTCTTACTAACAGTCTATGAGGTCTTTAAAAGTCCTGAATGAATGAGATGAAATCAGTTCACAATCACTTAGAAATAGACTTGCTGCCTGTGGTCTAGATTTCCCATCGGCTAGTTATCAGCATTTATTGACTGATGACAGTTCATCGGTCCATAGTTTCCCCCCATTTATGTTAATCTATCAAACATGTCATTCCTCAGTTTGAGTTGAGCACATAAATGTTTCTATTATTTTGCACTCACATTGCAAAAATGTCTTTATATTCTAAAAAGATTAATTTAGATGCGATCAGTTCTAGTTTGTACATCAGTGAATCATTCGTGTATTTTTTTTTCAGTATCTCAAGAATGATTTTTTTGTTTCATCTTGCTTATTGTGGCCCTTTTTTGGATTTTAAGAGATGGCACACAATGAACCTGATTTACAGAATTTATTTCTTGCCTTCACTTCTATAACATGACTTGCTGAAGTTCACCCCCAATTTTCTATCATCCAAATGTAATTTTCAAAACAAAAAAAAATCTAGCTTGTAAATCTCTAGAAAACACATTTTCAGTGAATTTCGAACATCGTGTTCTTTGGACTGTAAGGTGATCTCTAGGTTTGCTAAGGTTTTAATTTTTTGAACTTGCTCCATGTTTGTGTTAAGTAATAAGCAGGTTTGCAAGGGGAGGGTGCTAATCTTGGAAGACAGTTTCTTATGTGAACCTGTTTACAGTGCATGTCTCTTGGTTCAGCCAGCTTGTAAGGAACAAAGAAATTCACATTGTTTTATGAGAATGGTAAACAGGCTTTCTTTTGAGATTTACTGCATACTGCTTATCCTTCAATTTTTCTCCCTTCATATCATACTGCGTGCTACAATAACATATTCCAGAAGGTTTACACTCTCATAAAAGTATGACTTTCTATTGAAAGAGTGTTTTCAAGGTGTTTGCTCTGAACATTTCCCTATTAACTAACTTTCATAAGTCTAGTTAAACGTGTATGGAAATTTAACTTAGAAAATTTTAACATCTAGCAGTATCAGATTAGTAGAATGTAGTCTAGTCAGTTGGGTGTAGAAACTGTATTTTCTACTCTTTGAGTTAGTATAACTGAACTACAAAAGTCATAAATGAGAGAGAAAATAATTTAGTCAAGAGGAACAGAAATATTCACTAAAATACTATTAAATGCATAGAGAAGTAAAATTTGAAAATTAAACACTGTGCTGTCTTCCAAAATTAAACTATCATTTTAGTTCAGTAAGAGAAACAGAAGAAACAAACTATGAAAAAGAACACTAGTAGAAAAGTTCTTATATTTAAAATGATATAAAAAGAATAAATTACTTGAGATATTTTTGTTATAAACAGAATATTTATATTAAAAATATAAATTTAATTTTTATCATCCATTTAAAAATACAATAAAAATATTCAGTGAATCATTCGTGTATTTTTTTCAGTATCTCAAGAATGATTTTTTTGTTTCATCTTGCTTATTGTGGCCCTTTTTTGGATTTTAAGAGATGGCACACAATGAACCTGATTTACAGAATTTATTTCTTGCCTTCACTTCTATAACATGACTTGCTGAAGTTCACCCCCAATTTTCTATCATCCAAATGTAATTTTCAAAACAAAAAAAAATCTAGCTTGTAAATCTCTAGAAAACACATTTTCAGTGAATTTCGAACATCGTGTTCTTTGGACTGTAAGGTGATCTCTAGGTTTGCTAAGGTTTTAATTTTTTGAACTTGCTTCATGTTTGTGTTAAGTAATAAGCAGGTTTGCAAGGGGAGGGTGCTAATCTTGGAAGACAGTTTCTTATGTGAACCTGTTTACAGTGCATGTCTCTTGGTTCAGCCAGCTTGTAAGGAACAAAGAAATTCACATTGTTTTATGAGAATGGTAAACAGGCTTTCTTTTGAGATTTACTGCATACTGCTTATCCTTCAATTTTTCTCCCTTCATATCATACTGCGTGCTACAATAACATATTCCAGAAGGTTTACACTCTCATAAAAGTATGACTTTCTATTGAAAGAGTGTTTTCAAGGTGTTTGCTCTGAACATTTCCCTATTAACTAACTTTCATAAGTCTAGTTAAACGTGTATGGAAATTTAACTTAGAAAATTTTAACATCTAGCAGTATCAGATTAGTAGAATGTAGTCTAGTCAGTTGGGTGTAGAAACTGTATTTTCTACTCTTTGAGTTAGTATAACTGAACTACAAAAGTCATAAATGAGAGAGAAAATAATTTAGTCAAGAGGAACAGAAATATTCACTAAAATACTATTAAATGCATAGAGAAGTAAAATTTGAAAATTAAACACTGTGCTGTCTTCCAAAATTAAACTATCATTTTAGTTCAGTAAGAGAAACAGAAGAAACAAACTATGAAAAAGAACACTAGTAGAAAAGTTCTTATATTTAAAATGATATAAAAAGAATAAATTACTTGAGATATTTTTGTTATAAACAGAATATTTATATTAAAAATATAAATTTAATTTTTATCATCCTTTTCAAAAAATGTACAGCCCAAGTATAGTTTGTTAAAGGAGAGTGGGAGGGATAATTGATCACTATAGCAACAAAGGTATAATGGGTTTATTCAGAGTTCTTTTATTTTCAGTTATTAGGAAATAGCATCAAATTGTCTTCTGCAAGAATTGTTTTCAAAAGCAGTAAGAGAAGAATATCCACTGGTAACATTGTTTAATGACTCACAAAACTGAAAAATCCAGATTTAAAGAATGGTCGAATGCAGAGTCTCAAAGTCATTATTGGAATGTAACTACTTTCTCCATTAATAATCTTCACCTTATTTTTGTACTAAACTTAAACCAGAAACTCTTCCATGCCTGGCCCAAGCACCTTCACTGTTACATTGTGCCAGTTTATAAGCTCAGAAGAGAGAACTTCTCTTTCCTAATAGTTCCAAATAAAACATAGGTTACAGTTTTAGTGCCACGATTTAGGCCATTTACCCATCTAATAACTAGAGTCAGGAAAATGGAATATAATACTTGGGCATGCTGAGTCAATGCCCACTGCTAGACCTGAGTGTTGAGGGGTGGGGTGGGGAAATGAAGCTAGCAGGGTGTCAATTGGTGTGGATACCCAAACTCCTAGAGAAAGACAGATCCTCCACACCTAGAGTTGTCAGATTTAGCAAATAAAAATACAAAATATAGTATTCTCATTTAAAATAGAGCATCAGGAATATGTAAGAAGCTTTCAGTATCAGGTAGGTCTCATGATAATATTTGGTACATACTTACACAAAACAAATTGTTGCCTGTCTAACATTTGACTTGAACAGAAAGTACTGTATTTTGTCCGACAACTCTGCACACACCCAGACATTCTAGTGATTTATTCAAGAAATGGTTGTAATGGGGCTAAGCAAACAACAGTGATGAGTCCTCTACTGTAGCAATGAAGAACTGAATGTCAGCAGACATTGCTAGGTCAAAGGAATGCAGAAGTGATCTGCAGGCAAGCAGAGTACAGTATGAAAAATGAAACCTAAGATGCATGAATGCAAATCAAAAATAAAAGAGATCAGTGGAAGACTGTTATTAGGAAATGTGGTATTCCTGGTGAATTTGAGGTTCTTGTTTCATAGATCAAGAATTAAGAGGCAGAGTGGTAAATAAGAGGTGGATTTACCTAGAGAGAAATACACTCCACAGGCGAGTGTGGGCCATCTCAGGAGGTGAGAGAGCCCTGAAACATGACATAATTAGTTTTTATGGACTGGGTAATTTTATAGACTAACGAGTAGGAGCATTATTCCCATTATTGGGGAAATGGGGCAGGAATTTCCAGGAATTGGGCCACTGCCCACTTTTCGGTCTTTTATGGTTAGCCTCAGAGCTGTCATGGCACCGGTGGTTGTGTCCTTTGGCATGCTAATGTATTACAATGAGCGCATAATGAGGCTTAAAGTCTACTGGAAGTCACTTGTCTGCCATTTTGGACCTAGTTGGTTCTAATCAGTTTCTGGTCATATCTTTGGGCTGTGTCTTTCTTTTAAAGGTTGTTGTTGTTGTTTTTGTTGTTCAGTTGCTCAGTTGTGCCTCTTTGTGACCTCATGGACTGTAGCACCCCAGGCTTCCCTGTGTCACCCAGAGTTTGCTCAAACTGAAGTCCATTGAGTCAGTAATGCCATCCAACAATTTCATCCTCTGTTGTCCCCTTCTCTTTCTGCCTTCAATCTTTCCCAACATCAAGATCTTTTCCAATTGATGAGCCGGCTCTTCACTTCAGGTGGTCAAAGTATTGGAGCTTCAGCTTTATCATTTGTCCTTCCAACAAATGTGAGCATTGATTTCCTTTAGGACTGACGCATTTGGTCTCCTTCCTGTCCAGGGCACTCTCAAGAGTCTTCTCCAGCATAGCAGTTCGAAAGCATCAGTTCTTCATCAGTGTTCAGCCTTCTTCATGGTCCAGCTCTCACATCTGTACATGACTACTGGAAAAATCACAGTGTATCTTTAGACTATAAGGACAATTGTTGGCAAAGTCATGTTTCTGTTTTTTAATAGGCTGTCTAGGTTTGTCATAGCATTTCTTCCAAGAAGCAAGGATCTTTTAATTTCATGGCTATAGTCACCATCCACAGCAATTTTGGAGCCCAAGAAAATAAAGTCTGTCACTGTTTCCATTGTTTGCCCATCTGTGTTGCCATGAAGTGATAGGACCAGATGCCATGATCTTAGGTTTTTGTTGTTGTTGTTTTTAAATTTTTAAAAATTTTGGCCTCTTTTATTGGTCTTCTATTCACTTATTTTCATCCATCTTTTATTCTTTGGCCTGTCTTGACCCCCCATCGCAGTGGCCTCTTTTGTTGCAAAGAACAGGCTCTAGGCCATGCTCTCCAGAGCGCTGGCTTGTAATTGGATACACCGGTCCAACTGCTTCATGCACGTGGGATCTTCCCAGGCCAGGGTTTGAACCTGTGCCCTGTGCACTGCAAGGTGGACTCTTCATCCACTGGACCACCAGGGAAGCCCGACCTTAGTTTTTTGACTGTTGAGTTTTAAGCCAGCTTTTTCTCTCTCCTTCTCCACCTTCATCAAGGGTCTCTTTAGTTTCTCTTCACTTTATGCCATTAGGGTGGTATCTGCTCCATTACCTCCTGTTTTACTGGAAAGAGGGAAACTTGAAAAGGAGAATTCAGCAATGTGAGTTGCCTGTGTAACTTCTATTTACCTCTCCTCTTTTATTTCAAGGCCTTTCCTCCTCATCTTTTTAAAATTGGATCTCAGTACTATTCATGGATCCACACTTTTCCTAAAAATAGAAAAGGCCAGCTTCAGTAACAGAAGTTGATTTCTGATTACAGAAAGATGTGTGTGGGCTCAGTTCTTTGAATAATTTTTATCTGGCCTTGTGATTAACCACTAAAACATGTAGTTAAATGTACCAGAGGGCTTCTAGGAAAGAGTTTTGCCTACTTTTAAGAAAAACATACAAAAGATACTATTTGTTCCTTTAGGACTGACATTTGGTCTCCTTCCTGTCCAGGGCACTCTCAAGAGTCTTCTCCAGCATAGCAGTTCGAAAGCATCAGTTCTTCATCAGTGTTCAGCCTTCTTCATGGTCCAGCTCTCACATCTGTACATGACTACTGGAAAAATCACAGTGTATCTTTAGACTATAAGGACAATTGTTGGCAAAGTCATGTTTCTGTTTTTTAATAGGCTGTCTAGGTTTGTCATAGCATTTCTTCCAAGAAGCAAGGATCTTTTAATTTCATGGCTATAGTCACCATCCACAGCAATTTTGGAGCCCAAGAAAATAAAGTCTGTCACTGTTTCCATTGTTTGCCCATCTGTGTTGCCATGAAGTGATAGGACCAGATGCCATGATCTTAGGTTTTTGTTGTTGTTGTTTTTAAATTTTTAAAAATTTTGGCCTCTTTTATTGGTCTTCTATTCACTTATTTTCATCCATCTTTTATTCTTTGGCCTGTCTTGACCCCCCATCGCAGTGGCCTCTTTTGTTGCAAAGAACAGGCTCTAGGCCATGCTCTCCAGAGCGCTGGCTTGTAATTGGATACACCGGTCCAACTGCTTCATGCACGTGGGATCTTCCCAGGCCAGGGTTTGAACCTGTGCCCTGTGCACTGCAAGGTGGACTCTTCATCCACTGGACCACCAGGGAAGCCCGACCTTAGTTTTTTGACTGTTGAGTTTTAAGCCAGCTTTTTCTCTCTCCTTCTCCACCTTCATCAAGGATCTCTTTAGTTTCTCTTCACTTTATGCCATTAGGGTGGTATCTGCTCCATTACCTCCTGTTTTACTGGAAAGAGGGAAACTTGAAAAGGAGAATTCAGCAATGTGAGTTGCCTGTGTAACTTCTATTTACCTCTCCTCTTTTATTTCAAGGCCTTTCCTCCTCATCTTTTTAAAATTGGATCTCAGTACTATTCATGGATCCACACTTTTCCTAAAAATAGAAAAGGCCAGCTTCAGTAACAGAAGTTGATTTCTGATTACAGAAAGATGTGTGTGGGCTCAGTTCTTTGAATAATTTTTATCTGGCCTTGTGATTAACCACTAAAACATGTAGTTAAATGTACCAGAGGGCTTCTAGGAAAGAGTTTTGCCTACTTTTAAGAAAAACATACAAAAAGATACTATTTGTGCTACCTGACTGTGAGGCAGGAATTGGTGCTGCTGCTGCAGCTTTTAGTCACTTCAGTCGTGTCCAACTCTGTATGACCCCATGTCTCCTCTGTTGGAGGAATTCTCCAGGCAAGAACACTGGAGTGGGTTACCATACCCTCCTCCATGGGAATCTTCACAACCCAGGGATAAAACCCAGGTCTCCTGCATTGCAGGCAGATTCCTCACCACTGAGCCATCAGGGAAGCCCTATATATATATATATATATATATATATATATATATACACATACACACATACATATATATTTGAGACCCCCATGGACTATAGCTCCCCCAGTCTTCTCTGTTCATTGACTTTTTCAGGCAAGAATCCTGGAGTGGGTTGCCATTTCCAGGAACTGGTGCAGCCATTCTGAAATAATCAAAGAAGCTAATATGAAGACAGAGACTGTATATCAAGAATAGCAGGATAGAAAAAGATGGAAAGAGCTATGTACTTGATCTGCTGATGAACTGATTAGCCCAGGAAGCACCCTACCTCTGACCTCTTACTATGCAAATTTAGGTATTTCCTGATTACTTGAGACACTTTAAAGTTGTCTTCATTTGCAGCTAAAAACATTCTAACTAACATATATATATATATATATATATATGTATGTATGTATTTTTCAAAGTCATGATTTTCTGTATATTGGACATTTAGATTACTTTTTTGTTTGCTAATGACATAAACTCAAAACATGAAAATATTTCTCTTTTTTACTTAAAAGGTAAGGAGTTTTCCATTTGAAAAATGCCATATGCTACCTTTCAAAGTAGTCAAAACAAACGAAAACTGAATTTTAGAATTAGACCATTAGGGTAAAAGTCATGGAAACTAATATTCATTCAATGGTAATCTCTTAAAAAAATGCAACAGTTACTTAATGAAAATTCAGAATTGACATCATAAATTGGCCTGAACATATTTCTTTGAGCTATCATTATGGAATTTCCCGGTTGCTAAAGGATTCAGCTAGTTTTCACAGAATCATTTTATGTCTTAGTAGAATGGTACCCCCTTATGTGTGGAGATGCTATTATTGAATCTGTTTGGAATCATAACAATGTGCATTTATTTAAATTATTTCAGTGGGAAAATCACGGTTGGATGATACCAACAGGTCAACATAATTAGTTAACTTCTCTCTGCTTCTGACCTAACCAGATGACGTGTGTTGGATTCTACACCTATTTTTAGCTCTCATCTTAGGTTCTGCACCTCCCATTGGAAAACCCAGCTGTGGCATTCCAGTCACTTCATTGTCACAGCAGGAATCTGTTCATCAGGAATGCCAAATTTCTCCATATAGATCCATTCTGTTCATTGTTACTGCAAAACGTTTTCTCCCTCATTTTCTGAAATAGATGCACTACAAAGAAATCTGCTGTGGGACATTTTGGTAAAGTGAACCTTACTTTATCGTTCATTTATTAACATGAAATTAACTTCCATTCCCAAAAGGAGTAGGAGAACAGGGGGAATATACATAATAAATTTAAATATGGTCAATGTCATACCCATTAAGACTAGATTTAGTGACCTATAAAAGAAAACCCAGATGTAGCCTACACACCATGGAAGTGCTCTCCCCCTTGCACTTGGTGTAACCAAATCTGGTGCTAAGCAGCCCAGGGCTAGGATGCTTGCTCCATAGTCACCTTGGGGTCCAATCCCTTCTTTATAGGTGCTCTACCAAACTAAGTACATGCCTTGAATCCAGGATTACCACAAAGAACTTGTGGTATCATGTCCTGGGCCAGGCAGTTGGAAGTAATACTAAATACAGGGCCAGAGGTGCTCACCTACTAAGATGAATCACAGTCTTTTTGAGGAACCTGCATGGAAGCCTCTCATATAAACCAAGCCACTGAGGGGTAACCAGTGCTTTGGTTTATATCTCATTGACTTATTCTAAATCATGTGTGGTCCTGAGTCACAAGGGAGTCTGAGATGACTTTTTGCTGGATTTCTTGCTACCTCACATAGAACTGACATTCTAATTTAGGTATAAGAGAATGCTGTAGGGTGGATGGTTCTATACCATTCTCTTTCCCAGTATGATTAAGATTGTAGTTCAACTACAAGGATTCAGAATTTGATCAGAACTTTTACTTTTCCAATTCTAACTTTGTCGCCAGTCATGTTTTATATCATAAGATTTGTTTCCAGGATAAGGAGTGATTTTACCAACCTACACTTAGATTGCCTTATAGATATAATTAAGCATGTAAACATGCCATATTCCATCCCAAAATGTCTTAAGCCCAAATGTTACAATCCACAAAACCTAACCAGATGACGTGTGTTGGATTCTACACCTATTTTTAGCTCTCATCTTAGGTTCTGCACCTCCCATTGGAAAACCCAGCTGTGGCATTCCAGTCACTTCATTGTCACAGCAGGAATCTGTTCATCAGGAATGCCAAATTTCTCCATATAGATCCATTCTGTTCATTGTTACTGCAAAACGTTTTCTCCCTCATTTTCTGAAATAGATGCACTACAAAGAAATCTGCTGTGGGACATTTTGGTAAAGTGAACCTTACTTTATCGTTCATTTATTAACATGAAATTAACTTCCATTCCCAAAAGGAGTAGGAGAACAGGGGGAATATACATAATAAATTTAAATATGGTCAATGTCATACCCATTAAGACTAGATTTAGTGACCTATAAAAGAAAACCCAGATGTAGCCTACACACCATGGAAGTGCTCTCCCCCTTGCACTTGGTGTAACCAAATCTGGTGCTAAGCAGCCCAGGGCTAGGATGCTTGCTCCATAGTCACCTTGGGGTCCAATCCCTTCTTTATAGGTGCTCTACCAAACTAAGTACATGCCTTGAATCCAGGATTACCACAAAGAACTTGTGGTATCATGTCCTGGGCCAGGCAGTTGGAAGTAATACTAAATACAGGGCCAGAGGTGCTCACCTACTAAGATGAATCACAGTCTTTTTGAGGAACCTGCATGGAAGCCTCTCATATAAACCAAGCCACTGAGGGGTAACCAGTGCTTTGGTTTATATCTCATTGACTTATTCTAAATCATGTGTGGTCCTGAGTCACAAGGGAGTCTGAGATGACTTTTTGCTGGATTTCTTGCTACCTCACATAGAACTGACATTCTAATTTAGGTATAAGAGAATGCTGTAGGGTGGATGGTTCTATACCATTCTCTTTCCCAGTATGATTAAGATTGTAGTTCAACTACAAGGATTCAGAATTTGATCAGAACTTTTACTTTTCCAATTCTAACTTTGTCGCCAGTCATGTTTTATATCATAAGATTTGTTTCCAGGATAAGGAGTGATTTTACCAACCTACACTTAGATTGCCTTATAGATATAATTAAGCATGTAAACATGCCATATTCCATCCCAAAATGTCTTAAGCCCAAATGTTACAATCCACAAAACAGATTTTATTCTATTTTACCAATTTGATGAGTTCAAAATTCTGATTTTACACTATGTCCTATCTTTAACACTAAAAATAATTATGTGTTTGGCCCAAACATTCCATAATTTCCATAGAAATAGGCTTGTATAATAAAATCATTTTTTTCCTGAAAGTTTCTTTACAGAAACTTGGAAACTGCAAGGTTACAAAAAAGGATATAATCAAAATATTTCAAAAATGTAATGAATTTGTATCAGTAACTTCTAAGATAAATTTCAAAAACTTACATTTTCGAAAAAGTTGGAAAAATATAAAACCCACTCTAAGTGCTAAGGGAATTGCCCTTGGTATTTCTATGAAGCTTGAAAAATAAGCATCAGTTTTTGGAGTGAAGTATGGAGTAGCATCCTATACCTATTTCAAGGTCTTGTTCTTTGATCAATATATCTTAAGATGCTCTGTTTTTCTGTTATTTCTATCATCACATCGGTCACTTTCTGCTGTCTGTCTCAGCCACAGCCTTTCACATCACCTTAAATTCACTTAGCAGGATGCCAGCAGGGTATCACAAGAGATCCACAGTGTGCAAGACCCAACACAAAATGTCAGTATACTTTTCTCTTCTTAAATTTGCCTGTTGACGTCGCTGTGACTCCTCAGTTCCCAAAACAGAAAACAGGTCTGATAGGAAGCATTTGGACATGACTAGCATAATACTCACCTTTATTTGTTCTTATTCTTATACTCACGGGGGTACAGAGAGGATGGTAGAGTCAGACACAGAGGTATCTAAAATTTTGTCAAAATATGTGCCTGCTTTTTTTATATACTACTTTTTTAAACACTATGTATTTATTGATTTTTGGCTACACAGGTCTTCATTGCTACACAGGCTTTCTCTAGTTGCAGTGAGCAGGGCTACTCTTTGTTGTGGTGCATGGACTTCTAACTTTGGCGCCAGTCATGTTTTATATCATAAGATTTGTTTCCAGGATAAGGAGTGATTTTACCAACCTACACTTAGATTGCCTTATAGATATAATTAAGCATGTAAACATGCCATATTCCATCCCAAAATGTCTTAAGCCCAAATGTTACAATCCACAAAACAGATTTTATTCTATTTTACCAATTTGATGAGTTCAAAATTCTGATTTTACACTATGTCCTATCTTTAACACTAAAAATAATTATGTGTTTGGCCCAAACATTCCATAATTTCCATAGAAATAGGCTTGTATAATAAAATCATTTTTTTCCTGAAAGTTTCTTTACAGAAACTTGGAAACTGCAAGGTTACAAAAAAGGATATAATCAAAATATTTCAAAAATGTAATGAATTTGTATCAGTAACTTCTAAGATAAATTTCAAAAACTTACATTTTCGAAAAAGTTGGAAAAATATAAAACCCACTCTAAGTGCTAAGGGAATTGCCCTTGGTATTTCTATGAAGCTTGAAAAATAAGCATCAGTTTTTGGAGTGAAGTATGGAGTAGCATCCTATACCTATTTCAAGGTCTTGTTCTTTGATCAATATATCTTAAGATGCTCTGTTTTTCTGTTATTTCTATCATCACATCGGTCACTTTCTGCTGTCTGTCTCAGCCACAGCCTTTCACATCACCTTAAATTCACTTAGCAGGATGCCAGCAGGGTATCACAAGAGATCCACAGTGTGCAAGACCCAACACAAAATGTCAGTATACTTTTCTCTTCTTAAATTTGCCTGTTGACGTCGCTGTGACTCCTCAGTTCCCAAAACAGAAAACAGGTCTGATAGGAAGCATTTGGACATGACTAGCATAATACTCACCTTTATTTGTTCTTATTCTTATACTCACGGGGGTACAGAGAGGATGGTAGAGTCAGACACAGAGGTATCTAAAATTTTGTCAAAATATGTGCCTGCTTTTTTTATATACTACTTTTTTAAACACTATGTATTTATTGATTTTTGGCTACACAGGTCTTCATTGCTACACACAGGCTTTCTCTAGTTGCAGTGAGCAGGGGCTACTCTTTGTTGTGGTGCATGGACTTCTAATTGTGGTGCCTTCTCTTGTGGTGGAGCTCACACCCCAGAGCACAGGCTCAGTAGTTGTGGCACACAGGCTTAGTTGCACAGTGGCATGTGGGATCTTCCCAGATCAGGAATCAAACTCGTGTCCCCTGCGCTGGCGGGCAGATTTTTTTTTTTTTTTTTTTTGCCACTTCTATTGGTCTTTCATTTATCTGTTTTCATCCATCTTTGTTCTTTGGCGTGTGTGGGCCTCCCATCACGGTGGCCTCTCTAATTGCAGAGCAGCGGCTCAGGGCACATGCGCTCCTGAGCTCCAGCTTGGTAGTTGGACACCTCGATCCAGCCGCTCCACGGCACGTGGGGTCTTCCCAGACCAGGGATCAAACTGGCATCCCTTGCACTGCAAGGTGGTGTCCTTACCCACTGGACCACCAGGGAAGCCCCAGGCAGATTCTTAACCACTGAACCATAGGGGAGTCCATATGTCTGTTTTAAACTCTGAAGCTTTATAAAAGTGTGACCTATTATTAATAGGCATGTTCTAGTACCCTGATTGGGATTTCCAGGTGTTGCTAGTGGTAAAGAATCTGCCTGTCAGTGCTTGGGACATGAAACGCGATTTGATCCCTGGATTGGGAAGATCCCTTGGAGAAGGAGATGGCAACTGACTCCAGTATTCTTGCCTGGAGAATCCCATGGACAGAGGAGCCTGGCCAGCTACAGTCCTTGGTCGCAAAGAGTTGGACATAACTGAAGCGATTAGCATGTGCATACACACACAGTACCCTGACTAGGTCTACTTCAAGTAGAACTTTGGGAATGATTTAAGCTTATACAGTTGTTTGTGACTACAGGACGCAAATTCAGCTTCATTCAGTCTATATATCTGGCACAACTGTGTAATTCCCAGAGTTAACATGTAAAGAGTTTTTAATCTTCTCAGGGTCTACCACATGTAAGTATTCAATAAATATGCATTGAGTGAAAATCAGTACTATTTCTAAGGTCTTTCCAACTTGATATTAGGCTTTTAATCTACTAAGCAAGTTTGACTCATTGGACTTAATCCTAGTTTTAACTGAAAGTAAGCATTTTAGATTCTTCTCTGCTTTACTTTGTGCAGAGATCTTGTTACCCTCATTCTTTCTAAAGTTATGAGCATTTCAGATTTTCCTTTACTGATTCCAGATTTTTTCAAGTCTGTTTTAAAAGAAATATAACCGTTTGATTTTTGATATATAAAATTACATATACTAAGCTTTAAACAGTGTAGAAGTCTCTTAATGGGAAATCATCATCGTCACCATAATCATCATCATAGTACTAGTGGCAGGAAGTACTGTTTGTTGAACTCTGAGAGCTAAATACTGTACACACTAGTTTCACTAACATTAATCAGAATCACAGCAACTGTGCGAAGTAAGTATTATTGTCCCATTTTACAGATGAGAAAACAAGTCCAGAAAGGTTAGGAATTTTAAATAAAGTCTCATTGCTAGGATGTGACACCTCCAGAACTTGAAGTCAGATATATCGGATCCTTATAAAGGAGACACATTGGCGAAAATTCATTATGAATGAGGACATTTCACAGCCTCAGAACATTTTGTAATTAATTAGGATGTGTATAAATCAAAAGTACCACAAATTATTCCACCACTGTTTTTTTTTTTTTTTTCAAATGTTTGACATTGCTCACCTTAGAAATCTAAAAGACCATTGTACAGCACAGGAGGAAATAGATGCAGAAGTATTCTTGATTGAAAACAATAGTTGAAAGGAAAACACTTCCTTCTTCCTTTTCTAGTTCCTCGTGCAATGAAAAAATAGATTATCTTCTCTCACCAGAAAACCACCAGTTTGAGGAGAGATGCAAAGACCAAACTGAAGGTGTCTTAGAACAGGAAGAACTGTCCTTCTCAAATAGGTATTCAGTCTTCTTCATTCAGACATCAGACTTAATGACATGATGCCATTGTTGGAGTATTTCCATTGGACACTGTCACTGACGGCTTGGCCAAAGAGAGTCATTTTTAGAACCGGGAGTTTTAATCTTCTCAGGGTCTACCACATGTAAGTATTCAATAAATATGCATTGAGTGAAAATCAGTACTATTTCTAAGGTCTTTCCAACTTGATATTAGGCTTTTAATCTACTAAGCAAGTTTGACTCATTGGACTTAATCCTAGTTTTAACTGAAAGTAAGCATTTTAGATTCTTCTCTGCTTTACTTTGTGCAGAGATCTTGTTACCCTCATTCTTTCTAAAGTTATGAGCATTTCAGATTTTCCTTTACTGATTCCAGATTTTTTCAAGTCTGTTTTAAAAGAAATATAACCGTTTGATTTTTGATATATAAAATTACATATACTAAGCTTTAAACAGTGTAGAAGTCTCTTAATGGGAAATCATCATCGTCACCATAATCATCATCATAGTACTAGTGGCAGGAAGTACTGTTTGTTGAACTCTGAGAGCTAAATACTGTACACACTAGTTTCACTAACATTAATCAGAATCACAGCAACTGTGCGAAGTAAGTATTATTGTCCCATTTACAGATGAGAAAACAAGTCCAGAAAGGTTAGGAATTTTAAATAAAGTCTCATTGCTAGGATGTGACACCTCCAGAACTTGAAGTCAGATATATCGGATCCTTATAAAGGAGACACATTGGCGAAAATTCATTATGAATGAGGACATTTCACAGCCTCAGAACATTTTGTAATTAATTAGGATGTGTATAAATCAAAAGTACCACAAATTATTCCACCACTGTTTTTTTTTTTTTTTTTTTCAAATGTTTGACATTGCTCACCTTAGAAATCTAAAAGACCATTGTACAGCACAGGAGGAAATAGATGCAGAAGTATTCTTGATTGAAAACAATAGTTGAAAGGAAAACACTTCCTTCTTCCTTTTCTAGTTCCTCGTGCAATGAAAAAATAGATTATCTTCTCTCACCAGAAAACCACCAGTTTGAGGAGAGATGCAAAGACCAAACTGAAGGTGTCTTAGAACAGGAAGAACTGTCCTTCTCAAATAGGTATTCAGTCTTCTTCATTCAGACATCAGACTTAATGACATGATGCCATTGTTGGAGTATTTCCATTGGACACTGTCACTGACGGCTTGGCCAAAGAGAGTCATTTTTAGAACCGGGAGTTATGTATGAATTTCCTATTTGTGTGTTAGCTATCCCAGTGTTTCACATTCTCAAGTGTAGGAAGAGACTGAGGTTGAATAGGAAAGCTGTTTGCAGGTGTAGTCTCTTGCCCTCAATGTGGGTTTACAGCTCTTCAACTTTTGAGGAACGCTCCCTGTTTGATGTGAACGGTGGTGAGAGTTATTTACATGTTGTGGAGCCAATGTGATCTCTCATGGGGATAAAATTCCCAGCTAATGATCTAGCATTTGAGCTTGAGTCAAAGTGAATTGCAGTATAGTTTTCAAACCTGAGTAGTCATAGTCAGAGCCTGTGCTCATACTTGTAGGGGAGGGAGCTGGTGTTTCGCTCTCTGTTTTAAAAGTGGAAAGAGTATGAGTGAGACGTGTATTCCTACTACTTTCTAATCCCATGGGCCTAAGGCTTGGTCATCAATCTTCTTAACCAAGAGACACCAGTTTTCCCCCCTCAACTTTACTAAAACCACAGAGATGGAGAGGAAAATGCCTATTCATTAATGTCAGACGCTGATTCAAATGGCCTACAGGCTCAGTACAACGTTAAATAAGTGTTCGTAAAGAACATGAGTCAGAATTGGTTCTGTCAAACTTGTTTTTAGATATATGGCTGGTATAGTCATCAAGGCAGTATGTAAAATAAAATCTGTTCCAGGTTTTATATATTTGAAATGGGAATGAGTATCCCTTCAGCTCTATACTAGGAATTCTCATGATTATCTTTTTATTTTAGTATTCAAAGAATATATTTTATTTTTAATGCACCAAAACTATGTAATGGGAATCTAGATAATTAAAACCTGAGGATGCCTCTGTTACTCTTTCTCACCAGGTAAGTAGGGAGATAGATAGACAAATAGGTCAATAATATAGTGATAGGTATGTATATGACTGTGCATATATCTCTGTGTGTATGTGTGTGTGTGTGTGTATGCATGTTTGAAAAGTAAAAAAATTAATTCCCTCCACAGTATGAAAAAATTTTTATAGATCTACTGTTATTCACTTATGATAATTTTCTGACTGTTTTTTTTTTACTTGGGTGTTGCACAGATTCACACACATAGCTATCAAAATGGCCTGCTACCCAGATGAAAGCTGGTAAAATGTGAAAGACCTGTCACGCCTGCCTTTCAGCATTCACTGGAAAGCCATCGTGCTAAGAAATAAAGTAATAGGGCTTCCCCTGGTGGTCCAGTGGGTAAGGACACCGCCTTGTAGTGCAAGGGGCGCCGGTTCGATCCCTGGCCTGGGAAGATCCCACGTGCCACGGAGCGGCTGGACTGATGTGTCCAATTACCCAGCCAGAGCTCTGGAGCGCATGAGCCCAGAGCCGGCGCTCTGCAATGACAGACGCCACCGCAATGGGAGGCCCACAGGAGGCAAAGAACAAAGACGGATGAACATAGAGAAACGAAAGACCAATAGAAGTGGCCCGCCTGCTCCCCTCCCTCCCCAACCCGACCCCCGCCCAAAATAAATAAATAAATAAAATCTTTAAAAAAAAAAAGAAATAAAGTAACATATGGTGACTGATCGCCATGCCACTAAATGCTGTGGTGCTGCCATGCTACCACTGGATTTTCAAGCCAAGCCAACTGGAAAAAAGAAGCAGTTTAGGTTTATGTATAGTGATACAAATTCTGCGGTCCATGATGAAAGTAACTTAAATTAACCACTGTCTACTTATCCAAGTGTGACTTTGAAATCTATAGTCTCCATTGATTTAATAGCTACTTAGCCCATGCATGTTCTGTACCCTCTTTTCAGTGTGCTGCACGGAGGATAGAGCCGGAGGAAGACAGAGCTCCTCTGGTCCTCCCTTAGCCAGCAGGCTGGTTGGTGACCCTGCTTTCTGTGCAGGAGCATCATTTTGCCCTCAGTGTTGCTGTTCCATGTTGCATTTACAGAACATATATCATCTGATCAGGTGCATGTGCACATTTTTTAAAAGACGCAGCCTCTTGGTGACTATGGCACCCTCCCACCAAGAAGATCCTTTTTTGTAAGAAGTCCTTAGAAGGCCCATTGAGAAAACTGAAATGCCTGGGTTCCTTTTGTTTCTTAATAGAGTCGGATCTGGAAGGCCTTGATGATCTAGGTACTGTTTACAGCAGCATCAACCAGCAGCTGAATGAGACCATGAGGCACCGCAGACACGCGGGAGAAAACGATTACAACATCGAGGTGCTCCTGGGAGTGGATGACTCTGTGGTCCGTTTCCATGGCAAAGAGCACGTCCAGAACTACCTCCTCACCTTCACGAATATTGTGGGTAAGGACACCGCCTTGTAGTGCAAGGCGCGGTTCGAGCCCTGGCCTGGGAAGATCCCACGTGCCACGGAGCGGCTGGACTGATGTGTCCAATTACCCAGCCAGAGCTCTGGAGCGCATGAGCCCAGAGCCGGCGCTCTGCAATGACAGACGCCACCGCAATGGGAGGCCCACAGGAGGCAAAGAACAAAGACGGATGAACATAGAGAAACGAAAGACCAATAGAAGTGGCCCGCCTGCTCCCCTCCCTCCCCAACCCGACCCCCGCCCAAAATAAATAAATAAATAAAATCTTTAAAAAAAAAAAGAAATAAAGTAACATATGGTGACTGATCGCCATGCCACTAAATGCTGTGGTGCTGCCATGCTACCACTGGATTTTCAAGCCAAGCCAACTGGAAAAAAGAAGCAGTTTAGGTTTATGTATAGTGATACAAATTCTGGGTCCATGATGAAAGTAACTTAAATTAACCACTGTCTACTTATCCAAGTGTGACTTTGAAATCTATAGTCTCCATTGATTTAATAGCTACTTAGCCCATGCATGTTCTGTACCCTCTTTTCAGTGTGCTGCACGGAGGATAGAGCCGGAGGAAGACAGAGCTCCTCTGGTCCTCCCTTAGCCAGCAGGCTGGTTGGTGACCCTGCTTTCTGTGCAGGAGCATCATTTTGCCCTCAGTGTTGCTGTTCCATGTTGCATTTACAGAACATATATCATCTGATCAGGTGCATGTGCACATTTTTTAAAAGACGCAGCCTCTTGGTGACTATGGCACCCTCCCACCAAGAAGATCCTTTTTTGTAAGAAGTCCTTAGAAGGCCCATTGAGAAAACTGAAATGCCTGGGTTCCTTTTGTTTCTTAATAGAGTCGGATCTGGAAGGCCTTGATGATCTAGGTACTGTTTACAGCAGCATCAACCAGCAGCTGAATGAGACCATGAGGCACCGCAGACACGCGGGAGAAAACGATTACAACATCGAGGTGCTCCTGGGAGTGGATGACTCTGTGGTCCGTTTCCATGGCAAAGAGCACGTCCAGAACTACCTCCTCACCTTGATGAATATTGTGAGTAATGACTCCTTTGTGAGGTGTTTTGATTTTTTTAATTCATTTCCCCTATTTTGCTGTGGTCTTTTGGAAACCTCCATGAGATCTTCCATGACTATGCCCCACATTCAAAACGTTTATGTAGCTGCATTCAATTCAAATATCGATCTATAGATTTAACATACGGGATGCAAAAATAAAGAAAAAATGAAGTGAAATTTTCTTTTGAGTGATCAACTATTGATCCATGGAAATCTGAAGTTTAAAAACTTATAATGAGCTGGAATTATAACATAAATTAGGGTTCTTATTTGGCTCTGGGGTTAATCAAAACTCTCAGGACCCTGTCCACCTGATTTGATGTGGACCATAAAAAATGAGAGAGTTCTTTCCAGAATCATTTTGCATCCTAGGATGACGAGAGATTGTTTAGGCCTGATAACTCTGTGTGCATGCTTGCTTTTAGAGCTTTTGGAGAGAGTAATATTTTTCAACATTATGCAGTTGGTAATATACACACAAAGCACAGTCAAATCTTGGCACAGTACTTGCCTGCAATTGTAGAAGACTCTTTAAATTTGTTCTTTATTTCTTCCTTATGTACCTTAATCTTATTCAGAAGAAATTTAGTCAATATCCTCAACTTGTGTCCTTGTTTTCCCATGTGGACTGGCACAGAACAGTTGAGGAGAAACAACACATAAATTATCTACTTCTAAAAGATAATTGAGATAGTAGTATACTCTGTTTTATATGTTTCATCCCCTAGAATTGTAAAATACTAGAATTATAAAATATCATATTACTCTGGGAAATGCACTACCTAAGCCTATTTTCTCTTTTGGCTTCTGACTTTTAGTATTTCTTAATGTATCTTACCCTCTTTTTTCCATGGTTAAGATTAGCTTTCCAGCAATTATTAATTTTATTTATTTATTCTAATATTTAAGCCAGTATGTTAAGCATATATTATGCTCTTTGAGATGCCAATGTATAAAATTCGACATATAGCATGTCTCTGTAAAATGAAAAATAAGTTTAGAAACTCAGACACATGTTTGTTTGTTCACTGGCACTAATTCCAGTTATGAAGACCGCTGAGCACACAGAAAACACAGTCCTATGGAGATGTTACTTGTATTAATATTGCATCATTCACTATGTCTCTGGACTACTTTCTTCTACACAGGGGAGGCATGCCATCAGGATAGAATGATTAGGAGCTCACAACTACAGAACGCTCTTGGAGCACCAGAGACTTAATACAGTCTTTGTCCTCACAGTACTTATAACTTTGTCAAGTATAGAGAAGATACAAAACAATGCAAAAGTTGAGCAATAAAAAGTATGCTGTTATTAAGATGGTAAAAAAAATCTATCTTCAGTGGAGGATCCAGGTTTGATCCCTGGGTCAGGAAAATCCCCTGGAGAAGGGAATGGCAACCCACTCCAGGATTCTTGTCTAGAGAATCCCCTTGACAGAGGAGCCTCACTGCAGGGCTACAGTTCATGGGGTCGCAAGGAGATGGACAGACATTTTGCATGACGAGAGATTGTTTAGGCCTGATAACTCTGTGTGCATGCTTGCTTTTAGAGCTTTTGGAGAGTAATATTTTTCAACATTATGCAGTTGGTAATATACACACAAAGCACAGTCAAATCTTGGCACAGTACTTGCCTGCAATTGTAGAAGACTCTTTAAATTTGTTCTTTATTTCTTCCTTATGTACCTTAATCTTATTCAGAAGAAATTTAGTCAATATCCTCAACTTGTGTCCTTGTTTTCCCATGTGGACTGGCACAGAACAGTTGAGGAGAAACAACACATAAATTATCTACTTCTAAAAGATAATTGAGATAGTAGTATACTCTGTTTTATATGTTTCATCCCCTAGAATTGTAAAATACTAGAATTATAAAATATCATATTACTCTGGGAAATGCACTACCTAAGCCTATTTTCTCTTTTGGCTTCTGACTTTTAGTATTTCTTAATGTATCTTACCCTCTTTTTTCCATGGTTAAGATTAGCTTTCCAGCAATTATTAATTTTATTTATTTATTCTAATATTTAAGCCAGTATGTTAAGCATATATTATGCTCTTTGAGATGCCAATGTATAAAATTCGACATATAGCATGTCTCTGTAAAATGAAAAATAAGTTTAGAAACTCAGACACATGTTTGTTTGTTCACTGGCACTAATTCCAGTTATGAAGACCGCTGAGCACACAGAAAACACAGTCCTATGGAGATGTTACTTGTATTAATATTGCATCATTCACTATGTCTCTGGACTACTTTCTTCTACACAGGGGAGGCATGCCATCAGGATAGAATGATTAGGAGCTCACAACTACAGAACGCTCTTGGAGCACCAGAGACTTAATACAGTCTTTGTCCTCACAGTACTTATAACTTTGTCAAGTATAGAGAAGATACAAAACAATGCAAAAGTTGAGCAATAAAAAGTATGCTGTTATTAAGATGGTAAAAAAAATCTATCTTCAGTGGAGGATCCAGGTTTGATCCCTGGGTCAGGAAAATCCCCTGGAGAAGGGAATGGCAACCCACTCCAGGATTCTTGTCTAGAGAATCCCCTTGACAGAGGAGCCTCACTGCAGGGCTACAGTTCATGGGGTCGCAAGGAGATGGACATGACCAGGTAAGTAACACGTACATTATTGAGACATATGGGTGAGCACTGTATTATAAATTTTTTAAAACTTTAGGGGACACAGCAGTCATCTGAGATGTGAAGTGTTGAGAGTATTAAACTGAAACCTAGGAGGCAGAAACTTTAGTTCTAGCTCTTTGCTGGTTTACATAGTGACCTTAGATAATCATGTCCATTCTTGAGATTTAGCTTCTGTATTTATAAAATTAAAAGATTGTACAAGATGTTCATTAATCCTCTGATTCATCAAGAAGCTGGTGGTGAAAGTAAGTCTGTAGGGATTTGTTTCCTGTTTTTTTTAGAAAATTGTTTTTTTGTTTGTTTGTTTTTCAAAGGGCATATGAAATTGTCAAGGTTTTCTAGATAGATTCTATTGACAAGAAAGTAGAAATGACTCTAGTATATTTACCAGACAGTGAGCGGAGGTGTCAAGGAATAAGCAGAGTGCTGGAGTGGGTTCCCATTTCCTTCTCCAGGGGATCATCCTAGCCCAGGGATCACACCTGGATCTCTTGCATTATAGGCAGATTCTTTACAGTCTGAGTCACCAGGGAAGCCCGAGCATTTAGGGCAGGAAAAGATCTTAGGGGAAAGCAGCTGCCATGCTCTAAGCATCTCTGTGGAGTGTCTCAGGTGATGCAAACCAGAAACCTCTGACCAGCAGCCAGCCTCTCTGCCATCTGTACAAGAAAGCTGCCTTCCACATGGCATCCTTATCTCCCTCGACCCTAGCCAAGCCTTCAGGTGAATAGCCCCGGCTGACGTCAGACTTTGACTTCATGAGAAAAACCAACCTAGAACCACCCAGCCAACTTGTTTCAAATTCCTGACCCATGGAAACTGTGAGAAAATAAACAATCATTTCTGCTTTAACATGGTAGAAGGAGGAAGAGGAGATATTTCAAGCTCTATTTCTTTTTTTGTTGTTGTTAAAATTTGGCCTCTTTTTTTATTGGCTTATTTATTTATTTGCATCCATTTTTGTTCTTTGACATGTGTAGGCCTCCCATCACAGTGGCCTCTCTTGCTGCAGAGCACTGGCTCTGGGCACATGTGCTCCAGAGCGCTGGCTTGTAATTGGACACAATGGCTCAGCTGCTCCGTGGCATGTGGGATCTTCCTGGGCCAGGGATCGAACCGGTGCCCCTTGCACTGCAAGGCAGACTCTTTACCCACTGGACCACCAGGGAGGCCCTCAAGTTCTATTTCATTTTAACTCAGGTTAATCATAGTTTAAGTGTAACCAGGAGAAGCACTTGAAACATAAGTCAAGAGTAATGTTAAATAGTTTAATTAGGCGGTTGCCCCCCATTTGACACAAATGTATTTCCTTTGTTTCAGGACCATATTGCCTAGTGATAGTGATGACTATACACATGAATGTGCTGAAGTTTTTTAGGTGATTTGTCGTGGGAATCTGGACACTGGGAGTGCAGCTTACTGAGTTAGTACTTTTCTGTGAGCTCTCAAGGATTAAGTGAACAGGCTGCAGGTTTTTTTATAGAACTCTTTTATGGTTGTTTGGTCACTGAGTTGCATCCAGCTTTTTCTGACCCTTGGACTGTAGCACATCAGGTTTCCCTGTCCTTAGGACTCCTTAAGAGAAGACTTGCCCTCCATCCATCCCCCAGCTCCTTTGCAAATGAATCAGGGAAGGTGAGAATCTCCATTGCCTTCCATCTACTTTTTTTTTTTTTTCTTTTTTTGGCCACTTCTATCTATCTTTCATTTATTTGTCTTTGTTCTTTGGCCTGTGTGTACCTCCCATTGAAGTGGCCTCTCTAGTTGCAGAGCACCGGCTCTGGGCGCATGCACTCCAGAGCTCCGGCTCGGTAGTTGGACACCTCGGTCCAGCCGCTCCATGGCACGTGGGATCTTCCCAGGCCAGGGATCAGACCAGCGCCCCTTGCACTGCAAGGTGGTGTCCTTAACTCACTGGACCACCAGGGAAGCCCTGCCTTTCATCTGCTTTTATTTTTAATTCATCCTCTCATAGAACTTGAAATTTCTCCCAGACTCATCTATAAAGAAAAAATAAACAGGTATGACTATGTTTTAAAACAACATGAGGAACTTCACAATAATTCAAGTTGAAAATAACTGACTGGTACTCTTCAGAACTATCAGGGTATTGAAAGAAAAACTGAGGAGCTGTTCTAGATTTAGGAACACTTGAAGATATGGCAACCAAATGTCTTAGAATGGATCATGGACCAATAAGAGGATATTAGTGAGACAGTTGATAAAATTTAAGTGGGTCTTTAGTTAACTATATGCCATTAATATTAATTTTCTAGATTTATACTGTGTATTGTGGTTATGATAAATATTAGCATTTGGAGAATGTGAGTGAAGGGTATATGGAAATTCTTTTTTCTATATTTCCACTCTGTTCTGTAAGTCTGAAATTATTTCAGAATGAAGTTGAAGAAAAAAGTGAATGCATTGAAAGACCCCTGATCTGGTGTTTTGTCCTGTTTCATTTATTATGTTTTTAACTTTGAAAAATCATAATATAAAATGGTATTTTGTGGGAGATTTCAATTATGAGTCGAGTGGGTTGTCAGAAAGAGTGATTCATGTACTTTTGCTAACTGCAACAGGAAGAAAATAGGCAACGAGTATATGATGCAATAGGAAGTAAAATCAACATTGAAATACTAAAAACCATTACTCTTAAGTGTCAACTTCTATTAAAGTGTAACTGACATACAATAAAATTTTCATTTTAAGGATATAGTTTGATAAGGCTTTATTAAAATTGCATTTTTTTTTCTGTTTCAACAAAGTTTTCTTCCAGATACTTCAGGAGTTTAGAGCAAACAAGTTGAAACTTGCCTATACTTCCTATTCTCAGTAAATGATTCTTTTAGGCATCCAGTTCTTCAAACCAGAAGCCTTCTAATATGATAGAGCTGTTTTTTCACTTGCAGATACACTGTCCTAGGGGAACTTTGGTTTGTACATTAATATGGATAATGCCATCTAGGAAGTACTAATTGACTGAAAACAAGTATAGATTCTGTGCTATAGAGAAAGAATACTAGGGATGTCTTTGAAGTAGAGGCATGAGAAAGGCTATGAGGAAGAAAATCCTTGAATGTTAGTTAGAATTTAGATCTTTGAAGATGAATGACAGGGAATTCCAGGCAGAGCAGACAGTTGAATATTCAGAGTTCAAAATAGATGCATAATAGACATTTAAGTTTGGCTGCATACAAATAGATAGCAATTATAGAACTTCCCAGAGAGGTTGCTCCTCTTTGTTTAATGCTGTTTAAAATCCAGTTGTTGAGTCAACGGTAGATGGATATTTACTTGTTTAAGACATTAGGAGAATATAGAGAAATTCTGTCCCGATGAAGACCAGGAAGCACAGATTTTGGTAAAGATGTTGAAATAAAGACAACTCTTCTAAAGGCTAAGTTTGATTTGAAAGAAATAGAAGCTGGTGCTACAGGATCATGACATTGTTGTTGTTGTTGTTGTTCTTGAACTGGTTAACTTTTTACTAAATTATCAAGTAAAAGTCAAAAGAACATAAAAGGCATGTGTTTCATCTACTCTAATCCTTTTAGGAGCTAGAATGTCTCTCAACCACTGCAGCACCTAACTCCACTTCACCATCATTTGTTTTGACTCTGGAAATGATTTTTTTTTCATTTACACATTTGGTGATGAAGGTTGAAGGCATAATATCTTATTGTTATCCTTTATCTCATACAAAGCTTTTCTTTTTACTATTAATACATCTATTTATGGCAGGATAAAGAAAAGTTAAAAAAGTATTAATGTTATAATATTGACTAAAATTGACCTACCTGACTTGCTTCAAAAAGCAATCCAAAAAGTAGATCCTGTGTTGGTTTTCACAATCATTAATAAATTGGTATCAGAATTTGAAATCCACATATATTGGGACTATTAGCAAAATAGCGAGAGTGTAATTTTTGTAAAACTATAAAGTCTGTTCATTAAACTTTTATTCAACTATCAGTCCAAAGATTTATGCCTTTAAAAATCTTATGAAAGAAAAACCAAGAATCATGGGATTTCTCATTTGGAAGAACTATAATAAGCATATTATTATAATCCCTTCACTTATGGATGAAGTGATAGCAGCACATATATTCTATACTATTTTGGCTACAGCAGTTATTGTTAATCAGAAGAAATAACTGTGAGCACATCTGCTTACAATTTCCATTGTGTTCAGAACCAAGGCAATGGGTAGAAGACAGTATGGCAATTACAACCCATTGTGGTGGCTTTGTTCTTTGATCTCTCCAAAATGACTTTCTTCCCATTGTTGCTTGCTCCACCTGCATCCCCATTTTTCTTTTCTGGTCATATTTTATTTATCAAGATCAGGTCAACTATCAGCTCCTGTGAACCTTTCACAAATCACCCCCTCCTTAATATAAGATGTGTGAATTCCTGGCAGCAGCTTTACGATAGACTGTTTGTTCCTTGAGTGCGATTACTGTACATTATTGACCTTCATGTTTACAATATCTAAAACAGTGTCTGCCACATAGTGTGTGTCCAATAAAGTCTTAAAGTCAGTGTTTTAACAAATGTTTTAATGCTATATACCAGGTGTTTAGTTGCAAATACAGAAGATAGTTCCTATTTGTATTCAGATTACAAACTGGTGGGGAAATCAAATAAACACATCAAAGGTTATGAACCAGCAGTTTGCTTGGAATAACAGGACTAATGGGTGGTAGAGATTATACATAAACAAGATGGTCAAGAGAGAAAGTCTTCTCCCAAGAAGTGATGGTTAAATTGAGATTGAAAGTAAAAGAAAGAGCTGGTCATTGAACAAGGGCAAGTGTTCTAGCTATGAAAAGAAAACCACGATGGCTTGAAATTGGTAAAAGAAAATTAATGTTATAATATTGACTAAAATTGACCTACCTGACTTGCTTCAAAAGCAATCCAAAAGTAGATCCTGTGTTGGTTTTCACAATCATTAATAAATTGGTAGCAGAATTTGAAATCCACATATATTGGGACTATTAGCAAAATAGCGAGAGTGTAATTTTTGTAAAACTATAAAGTCTGTTCATTAAACTTTTATTCAACTATCAGTCCAAAGATTTATGCCATTAAAAATCTTATGAAAGAAAAACCAAGAATCATGGGATTTCTCATTTGGAAGAACTATAATAAGCATATTATTATAATCCCTTCACTTATGGATGAAGTGATAGCAGCACATATATTCTATACTATTTTGGCTACAGCAGTTATTGTTAATCAGAAGAAATAACTGTGAGCACATCTGCTTACAATTTCCATTGTGTTCAGAACCAAGGCAATGGGTAGAAGACAGTATGGCAATTACAACCCATTGTGGTGGCTTTGTTCTTTGATCTCTCCAAAATGACTTTCTTCCCATTGTTGCTTGCTCCACCTGCATCCCCATTTTTCTTTTCTGGTCATATTTTATTTATCAAGATCAGGTCAACTATCAGCTCCTGTGAACCTTTCACAAATCACCCCCTCCTTAATATAAGATGTGTGAATTCCTGGCAGCAGCTTTACGATAGACTGTTTGTTCCTTGAGTGCGATTACTGTACATTATTGACCTTCATGTTTACAATATCTAAAACAGTGTCTGCCACATAGTGTGTGTCCAATAAAGTCTTAAAGTCAGTGTTTTAACAAATGTTTTAATGCTATATACCAGGTGTTTAGTTGCAAATACAGAAGATAGTTCCTATTTGTATTCAGATTACAAACTGGTGGGGAAATCAAATAAACACATCAAAGGTTATGAACCAGCAGTTTGCTTGGAATAACAGGACTAATGGGTGGTAGAGATTATACATAAACAAGATGGTCAAGAGAGAAAGTCTTCTCCCAAGAAGTGATGGTTAAATTGAGATTGAAAGTAAAAGAAAGAGCTGGTCATTGAACAAGGGCAAGTGTTCTAGCTATGAAAAGAAAACCACGATGGCTTGAGTGTACGTAAAAGGAGTCATAGGGAGCTTGAAGAAGAGAGAAGGCTCCTTTCAGGTCATAAGAAGAGACTGAAAATTCAGTTTTAAATTGAAAACCGTGTTGTAAAGAATAGATGGCAGTGATCTAGAGAGGGGAAGACAGATAAATTAGAAATCAATTTAGATGTCTAGGCAAGATATGATGGTTTACTGGACAATGGCGATTATAATGATAAGGGAATGTTCATAGTAGAGTGACTTCCCAGGTGGCTCAGTGGTAAACAATCCATCTGCCAAGCAGGAGACTTGGGTTTGTCTGTCCCACTCCAGTATTTTTGCCTGGAGAATCCTATGGTCAAAGCAGCCTGGAAGGCTGCGGTCCATGGGATTGCAAAGAGTTGGACACAATTTATCGACTAAGCAGCAACAGCCGTGGCAGCATTCATCGTAGAATCAATAGAATTTGTCAGTGGATCACACAGGCAGTTCAAGGGAGGAATCCACTGTCATTTGCACTTTTCTGGTTTGAACATTACTGGATGATGGTGCCGTTCACGTATATGGGGTGATCTCTAGAACAAAACAAAAAAAGATTGTGTAGAATCAAGATTAACGATGAAATCTTTGAAGATATTTGAAATAATCTAGTTTCAGATCTAGATTCAGAAAAACGATTTAATGTCATTAAGGATGGGGGCTTATACTACTAATAAGTAACATTTAGCCTTTACTATGTGCCTGGTCCTGTTCTAAATGCCTCACAAGAGTTATAGAAAATTTTTCAACTATTAAATGTGCATTTAGATTTCCTTGAGTCAAATAAACAAAAATCCAAAGTGTTATTTTAAACCAAATGTTTTAATGCTATATACCAGGTGTTTAGTTGCAAATACAGAAGATAGTTCCTATTTGTATTCAGATTACAAACTGGTGGGGAAATCAAATAAACACATCAAAGGTTATGAACCAGCAGTTTGCTTGGAATAACAGGACTAATGGGTGGTAGAGATTATACATAAACAAGATGGTCAAGAGAGAAAG
Source organism: Tragulus kanchil (assembly GCA_022376925.1). NCBI lineage: Eukaryota > Metazoa > Chordata > Mammalia > Artiodactyla > Tragulidae > Tragulus > Tragulus kanchil. The sequence goes on along the minus strand of JAIOJX010000025.1, from coordinate 155,832,756 downwards.
TCTTCTCCCAAGAAGTGATGGTTAAATTGAGATTGAAAGTAAAAGAAAGAGCTGGTCATTGAACAAGGGCAAGTGTTCTAGCTATGAAAAGAAAACCACGATGGCTTGAGTGTACGTAAAAGGAGTCATAGGGAGCTTGAAGAAGAGAGAAGGCTCCTTTCAGGTCATAAGAAGAGACTGAAAATTCAGTTTTAAATTGAAAACCGTGTTGTAAAGAATAGATGGCAGTGATCTAGAGAGGGGAAGACAGATAAATTAGAAATCAATTTAGATGTCTAGGCAAGATATGATGGTTTACTGGACAATGGCGATTATAATGATAAGGGAATGTTCATAGTAGAGTGACTTCCCAGGTGGCTCAGTGGTAAACAATCCATCTGCCAAGCAGGAGACTTGGGTTTGTCTGTCCCACTCCAGTATTTTTGCCTGGAGAATCCTATGGTCAAAGCAGCCTGGAAGGCTGCGGTCCATGGGATTGCAAAGAGTTGGACACAATTTATCGACTAAGCAGCAACAGCCGTGGCAGCATTCATCGTAGAATCAATAGAATTTGTCAGTGGATCACACAGGCAGTTCAAGGGAGGAATCCACTGTCATTTGCACTTTTCTGGTTTGAACATTACTGGATGATGGTGCCGTTCACGTATATGGGGTGATCTCTAGAACAAAACAAAAAAAGATTGTGTAGAATCAAGATTAACGATGAAATCTTTGAAGATATTTGAAATAATCTAGTTTCAGATCTAGATTCAGAAAAACGATTTAATGTCATTAAGGATGGGGGCTTATACTACTAATAAGTAACATTTAGCCTTTACTATGTGCCTGGTCCTGTTCTAAATGCCTCACAAGAGTTATAGAAAATTTTTCAACTATTAAATGTGTTTACTTTCAGTCCTAGTTTTTAAAATAAGAGATTGAGATGTAAAGAATTTAGGTGATCTTTCCAGAATCAAACAGCCAATAGACGATACAGCCTAGACCTGAGCCGGGGTAGATCTTCCTGCCTTCAGATTCCAGTGGTCTTCTTCCCTAGACTTTACTGCCTCTTGTTACAAAGTTGAGGCATTTTTGTATATCAATTGCCAAATAAAATTCTGATATCTTTACTTGTTCCTGTGTCTTGTTAGAATACCATTCAAGTCACTGAAATTGAGAATTCAGTTACTTGTGTGATTGAATCAAATCAGCTAGCAATATGGTTGAAGATTCTCCCTAACAGAGTGATAAAGCAAATTCTGCAGTTTGGTGGGGTTGGAGGATTTGTTTTCCTGCAATGGGTCAGATGTTTCTTGTCACCAACAGTTTGCTGTGGCAGGTATCCCTGTCGTTTGCTAAGATACGTGAAGTGCCTTGGGTCTGTTGTGCCTATTAAAATTTTCAGTGCCCTGCAGAGAATTGAGTCAATGCCTTAATCTCAGGATTTACTGAGAGATAAGAAAATAGTTCATTTAAAAAGGATGACTCCCAGGGTGAAAAAAGAAAATCTTGTACTTCCAAGTAATCATTAATAGCTAAGAGAATGTGGTTTCCTCATATACTGAAATTGGCCATCTAGGATGAACAATGAACTGGGAATTCATAGATGTGCTTTACTGGATATGGCAAATTTCCCTGCCGAATACCTTTACAGGAAAATGTATACTGCGATAAGTTCTCTAGTCCTAACAGAGCATTAATGGACTTACTCAAGAATTTGCAAATGAATGTGGTTATAAGTTACTTAATGATGATTCAGTCTCTACACTGCTTTTGTCTTAGCTAGAGTTACCGGAAATGCTGATTGTGTGTGTGTTCAAGGCAGATTTAGAGGAGCCTGGTGGTTATGGTCCCAAAGAGTCAGACACGACTGAAATGACTTTACACATACATACATATTTAGGCAACTTGGACAAGTTGTGTAGCAGTTTTCTGTTTGAGGTTGTTACCTTTAATTATCTTTAGCCTTTACTATGTGCCTGGTCCTGTTCTAAATGCCTCACAAGAGTTATAGAAAATTTTTCAACTATTAAATGTGTTTACTTTCAGTCCTAGTTTTTAAAATAAGAGATTGAGATGTAAAGAATTTAGGTGATCTTTCCAGAATCAAACAGCCAATAGACGATACAGCCTAGACCTGAGCCGGGGTAGATCTTCCTGCCTTCAGATTCCAGTGGTCTTCTTCCCTAGACTTTACTGCCTCTTGTTACAAAGTTGAGGCATTTTTGTATATCAATTGCCAAATAAAATTCTGATATCTTTACTTGTTCCTGTGTCTTGTTAGAATACCATTCAAGTCACTGAAATTGAGAATTCAGTTACTTGTGTGATTGAATCAAATCAGCTAGCAATATGGTTGAAGATTCTCCCTAACAGAGTGATAAAGCAAATTCTGCAGTTTGGTGGGGTTGGAGGATTTGTTTTCCTGCAATGGGTCAGATGTTTCTTGTCACCAACAGTTTGCTGTGGCAGGTATCCCTGTCGTTTGCTAAGATACGTGAAGTGCCTTGGGTCTGTTGTGCCTATTAAAATTTTCAGTGCCCTGCAGAGAATTGAGTCAATGCCTTAATCTCAGGATTTACTGAGAGATAAGAAAATAGTTCATTTAAAAAGGATGACTCCCAGGGTGAAAAAAGAAAATCTTGTACTTCCAAGTAATCATTAATAGCTAAGAGAATGTGGTTTCCTCATATACTGAAATTGGCCATCTAGGATGAACAATGAACTGGGAATTCATAGATGTGCTTTACTGGATATGGCAAATTTCCCTGCCGAATACCTTTACAGGAAAATGTATACTGCGATAAGTTCTCTAGTCCTAACAGAGCATTAATGGACTTACTCAAGAATTTGCAAATGAATGTGGTTATAAGTTACTTAATGATGATTCAGTCTCTACACTGCTTTTGTCTTAGCTAGAGTTACCGGAAATGCTGATTGTGTGTGTGTTCAAGGCAGATTTAGAGGAGCCTGGTGGTTATGGTCCCAAAGAGTCAGACACGACTGAAATGACTTTACACACATACATACATATTTAGGCAACTTGGACAAGTTGTGTAGCAGTTTTCTGTTTGAGGTTGTTACCTTTAATTATCTTTAACCCATATTATACATTTGAATTCACATCAGCCCTCAGACGTTTATGCACTTAGCATACATAGCCTCCCATAGGCCAGGTCCTGTTAGATTCTAGGGAGGCCAAAATTAATAAAATTTAGCTCCTTTTCACAAGAAGCTAGCTCTAGCAGTGAAATAAACAAATCAAGAAGTAATAATAATAAAATGTGATAGTTTCTTGAAGAGATTCAGCCACAAAATACTGTGTAAACATGAAATGAAAAAAAGAGGGGTTGTGGTTTGGCCAAGTAACATTACTGGCAAATGAAATCTTCATAGAGGATGTGTCATTTGAGTTGAACTTTAGAGAATGAATTAGCATTTCCTTGCTAGAAAAAGAGAAGATGGGGAACAGATTTTAAAAGTAGTGGCTCATAATATCTTTGGAGTCACTGGAGATGGATTTGTTGGTGAAACTGAAGAGTGTTTAGGAGAGATAGCAAATAGTGAGGCTGGGTGAAAAACTGGAGCTTACCCAAAATGGAAAAGAATATGAAATAAAAGTACAACTGAGTTACTTTGCTGTAAATCTGAAACTCATATGGCACTTTAAATCAACTATATTTCAGGTTGTTTTTTTTTTTTTTTAAGTAGCTATTATTATTCCGAAATTGGAAGTGAGGGAAAGAGGAGTCGACAGGTTAGGAGACAGCTGGCCCCTTTGAGGGGACAGGACTGCAAATCTTAGCAGGTGTGTATTTGGAAATTTTTGCTCTACAAGGTGTGGTTGTGGCTAGAGTAATATATTTTCCCAGTCCACTGCAGGATTCTTTTATGTCCAGCCAAAATCACCCAGGCTGTCTTGTCATTACTTCTTTGCCTTTAGTTAGTGAAAAGTCTCTTTTAAAAAATTGGACATGCATGCCATTTATGTGCTTCTCTATGAATAATGTTACTAATGAAGAAAAAAAACCCCCCTTAACTTTCTTTTTGCCTTTAGTATTTTTGCAATGCTGATTGTGTGTGTGTTCAACGCAGATTTAGAGGAGCCTGGTGGTTATGGTCCCAAAGAGTCAGACACGACTGAAATGACTTTACACACTACATACATATTTAGGCAACTTGGACAAGTTGTGTAGCAGTTTTCTGTTTGAGGTTGTTACCTTTAATTATCTTTAACCCATATTATACATTTGAATTCACATCAGCCCTCAGACGTTTATGCACTTAGCATACATAGCCTCCCATAGGCCAGGTCCTGTTAGATTCTAGGGAGGCCAAAATTAATAAAATTTAGCTCCTTTTCACAAGAAGCTAGCTCTAGCAGTGAAATAAACAAATCAAGAAGTAATAATAATAAAATGTGATAGTTTCTTGAAGAGATTCAGCCACAAAATACTGTGTAAACATGAAATGAAAAAAAGAGGGGTTGTGGTTTGGCCAAGTAACATTACTGGCAAATGAAATCTTCATAGAGGATGTGTCATTTGAGTTGAACTTTAGAGAATGAATTAGCATTTCCTTGCTAGAAAAAGAGAAGATGGGGAACAGATTTTAAAAGTAGTGGCTCATAATATCTTTGGAGTCACTGGAGATGGATTTGTTGGTGAAACTGAAGAGTGTTTAGGAGAGATAGCAAATAGTGAGGCTGGGTGAAAAACTGGAGCTTACCCAAAATGGAAAAGAATATGAAATAAAAGTACAACTGAGTTACTTTGCTGTAAATCTGAAACTCATATGGCACTTTAAATCAACTATATTTCAGGTTGTTTTTTTTTTTTTTTAAGTAGCTATTATTATTCCGAAATTGGAAGTGAGGGAAAGAGGAGTCGACAGGTTAGGAGACAGCTGGCCCCTTTGAGGGGACAGGACTGCAAATCTTAGCAGGTGTGTATTTGGAAATTTTTGCTCTACAAGGTGTGGTTGTGGCTAGAGTAATATATTTTCCCAGTCCACTGCAGGATTCTTTTATGTCCAGCCAAAATCACCCAGGCTGTCTTGTCATTACTTCTTTGCCTTTAGTTAGTGAAAAGTCTCTTTTAAAAAATTGGACATGCATGCCATTTATGTGCTTCTCTATGAATAATGTTACTAATGAAGACTAACAATTTTTTTTATATATTTGCAAGGCCCAGGCACCCTTAAGCAGTGTCCATATATGACCTCCTTTATTCCTCTCAGCCATCCTAGAAGGACAGTAGTGTAATTATCCCATTTTACAGATGAGAACACTGAGGCACAGAGACAGACAGTATGCCCAATTGGGGTCACATGGCTGAGAGCAAACCCAGGCAGTTTGACAATGGAGCCCATATCCTTAACCACTGAGCAGTACTGCCTCTCGAGACCTCATCCACCCATCTGAAAGGAAAATGAGTGTTGCTAGTTAAAGGCAGACAAAGCTGTGTTTGTCAGATAGTCAGAGCAGGTCAGAGTGTCCTGCCAGGGAAATGTCTCCAGGGAGAAATTGTCCTGTCAGGGAACAAACCTGGAAGGAATTTTCCTCTTAAGGAAAGGAATACTTGATTAATTAAATCAAGGATTCCTAAAATCCTTACCGCTTCCCTGCTTCACATCGGCAACCCCTTCCCAAATTTTAAAGGGTTTTTTAAAAAATTTAAAATCCTATTTACTCCCTTTTTAGATAATTTAATAAATGTTTTGGGTTCAATACCCTGAATACCTTATAGAAAATCTACCTGTGCTCCTTGGATTGCCTGCCATGGTGAAAGAATGCTCAGTGTTGCATAGATAAATTTTTATTTGCATATGTCATGTCTAGCATATGAATTCTTAGATAGTTTACGCTAAATGCTTTGCTTAGAACTGAAAACACTGGTTATAAATTTCAGCCCTCTTTTTTCTTATTCAGTTTTTCCAGTGATTTGTTTTAGCTCTTCTTCATTTTTTCCCAGTGTATTTTTAGTATATTATATTGATCATCAAGCAGTCCTTATTTGGAGTGCATTTCCAGTCTGATTAATTCTTCAGTTCCTTAAGTATTTGCACAAAGCTAAATTATGAAAAAGGAGTAAAGTTTTTTCAAGTTATCTTTATCAGTATGCTTACACATCAGTTTTTTAAACTCAGGGCTAATGAATCACTATTGATTATTCTAAGATTAGATTTGTTTTGCATAGCGACAGTGCCATGGTCTGCCGGTGTGCAGAGATGTAGCAATTTGGCAGAAACTACTGACTCTGGAGCCAGGCTGCCTAGATGTTCATCCTTTACTCTGTGTGCTAGCCTGTGTGACCTTGGGCCAAGTACTTAACCTCTCTGGGCCTCAATTTTGTTAGATGTAAAATGAAGATAAAGATATCTTTAAAGCCGTTGCAAAGGTTACTTGATCAATATAGGTAAAGTACTTAGCACTGTGTTTGGAACTTGGAAAGATCTATGTAATGCTGGTTTTATGTGTTCTCGATTCTGCTTTGACTAAGGAAAAGGTAGCTTTCTGTCACTCAGTAAAATGCCGGTTTCTCAGGCAGACAAACCATATCCTTAACCACTGAGCAGTACTGCCTCTCGAGACCTATCCCTTGAAAGGAAAATGAGTGTTGCTAGTTAAAGGCAGACAAAGCTGTGTTTGTCAGATAGTCAGAGCAGGTCAGAGTGTCCTGCCAGGGAAATGTCTCCAGGGAGAAATTGTCCTGTCAGGGAACAAACCTGGAAGGAATTTTCCTCTTAAGGAAAGGAATACTTGATTAATTAAATCAAGGATTCCTAAAATCCTTACCGCTTCCCTGCTTCACATCGGCAACCCCTTCCAATTTAAGGTTATTTAAAAATTAATATCCTATTTACTCCCTTTTTAGATAATTTAATAAATGTTTTGGGTTCAATACCCTGAATACCTTATAGAAAATCTACCTGTGCTCCTTGGATTGCCTGCCATGGTGAAAGAATGCTCAGTGTTGCATAGATAAATTTTTATTTGCATATGTCATGTCTAGCATATGAATTCTTAGATAGTTTACGCTAAATGCTTTGCTTAGAACTGAAAACACTGGTTATAAATTTCAGCCCTCTTTTTTCTTATTCAGTTTTTCCAGTGATTTGTTTTAGCTCTTCTTCATTTTTTCCCAGTGTATTTTTAGTATATTATATTGATCATCAAGCAGTCCTTATTTGGAGTGCATTTCCAGTCTGATTAATTCTTCAGTTCCTTAAGTATTTGCACAAAGCTAAATTATGAAAAAGGAGTAAAGTTTTTTCAAGTTATCTTTATCAGTATGCTTACACATCAGTTTTTTAAACTCAGGGCTAATGAATCACTATTGATTATTCTAAGATTAGATTTGTTTTGCATAGCGACAGTGCCATGGTCTGCCGGTGTGCAGAGATGTAGCAATTTGGCAGAAACTACTGACTCTGGAGCCAGGCTGCCTAGATGTTCATCCTTTACTCTGTGTGCTAGCCTGTGTGACCTTGGGCCAAGTACTTAACCTCTCTGGGCCTCAATTTTGTTAGATGTAAAATGAAGATAAAGATATCTTTAAAGCCGTTGCAAAGGTTACTTGATCAATATAGGTAAAGTACTTAGCACTGTGTTTGGAACTTGGAAAGATCTATGTAATGCTGGTTTTATGTGTTCTCGATTCTGCTTTGACTAAGGAAAAGGTAGCTTTCCCTGTCACTCAGTAAAAATGCTTTTCCTTGGGTTGTAATATTTTGAAATTCCTATTTCATTTTAAGAAACTTATGTGTAAATATACAAGAAGACAGACATACCAAGTGGTAGGTAACTACATTCAGGTGTGCAATAGAGGTTCTTCACCCTCCTCTAAAATGTGCATACTGCCATCTGCTGGAAAGAACTTTTGTACAGTGTTTGGAGAGTAGTTTTGAAAACAAAAATGTTACATGATTTTTCTCTTAATTTTTTGGTAATTTAAGTAGCTTTAATTCTATTATTATTCTATTGAGAGGAAATGAATTTATAGTACAAGATTTTTCAAATCCTTTTTGGTAAAAACTAAGATGGGGACAGTTGTGGTTTTTGTTTATTTTTTTGTTTGTTTTTGTTTTCTCTTTTCAGGTAGATTGGAAGATAAACTCACAAACCTTTAAGACTTTTTGTGGGGATAGGTAGAAGCATTCTCATGCGCCTTGTATTTTTTGCGAGGAAAGTTTGTGGCATTGTGTTAGATTTAAACAGCGGCTGTGTCAAGCAGATAGAGCAAGTATGATTATAAAATGTCAGAGAGAAAACAGAGGCTCAGAGAGGTTAAGGGACCAACCCAAAGTCACTCAGTTTATCAATGGCAGAGTTGAGACTAGAATCCAAGTCTTTGAATATATGTAGTCCCGTAATGTGACTATTTCTCCAACTCTTATCATATCCTGTGTGTCTCAGAGCATAATAACATTACAGCCTGTTACTGATAAGGTTCAGCAAGATGGCAAGGCCCATTTATTAGCAAAGTGTAGCACCTAGTTTAACTGGGCAATGTTTTTTCTTAGACCTCCCTTCTGGGTGTGCAGAGATGTAGCAATTTGGCAGAAACTACTGACTCTGGAGCCAGGCTGCCTAGATGTTCATCCTTTACTCTGTGTGCTAGCCTGTGTGACCTTGGGCCAAGTACTTAACCTCTCTGGGCCTCAATTTTGTTAGATGTAAAATGAAGATAAAGATATCTTTAAAGCCGTTGCAAAGGTTACTTGATCAATATAGGTAAAGTACTTAGCACTGTGTTTGGAACTTGGAAAGATCTATGTAATGCTGGTTTTATGTGTTCTCGATTCTGCTTTGACTAAGGAAAAGGTAGCTTTCCCTGTCACTCAGTAAAAATGCTTTTCCTTGGGTTGTAATATTTTGAAATTCCTATTTCATTTTAAGAAACTTATGTGTAAATATACAAGAAGACAGACATACCAAGTGGTAGGTAACTACATTCAGGTGTGCAATAGAGGTTCTTCACCCTCCTCTAAAATGTGCATACTGCCATCTGCTGGAAAGAACTTTTGTACAGTGTTTGGAGAGTAGTTTTGAAAACAAAAATGTTACATGATTTTTCTCTTAATTTTTTGGTAATTTAAGTAGCTTTAATTCTATTATTATTCTATTGAGAGGAAATGAATTTATAGTACAAGATTTTTCAAATCCTTTTTGGTAAAAACTAAGATGGGGACAGTTGTGGTTTTTGTTTATTTTTTTGTTTGTTTTTGTTTTCTCTTTTCAGGTAGATTGGAAGATAAACTCACAAACCTTTAAGACTTTTTGTGGGGATAGGTAGAAGCATTCTCATGCGCCTTGTATTTTTTGCGAGGAAAGTTTGTGGCATTGTGTTAGATTTAAACAGCGGCTGTGTCAAGCAGATAGAGCAAGTATGATTATAAAATGTCAGAGAGAAAACAGAGGCTCAGAGAGGTTAAGGGACCAACCCAAAGTCACTCAGTTTATCAATGGCAGAGTTGAGACTAGAATCCAAGTCTTTGAATATATGTAGTCCCGTAATGTGACTATTTCTCCAACTCTTATCATATCCTGTGTGTCTCAGAGCATAATAACATTACAGCCTGTTACTGATAAGGTTCAGCAAGATGGCAAGCAGCCAATTTATTAAGTACATTTTAAAAGTGAATAATGTACAGGAAGCAGCTTCTTAAACCTTGAGAAGCAAGATAATAAATGATATCCAGTGCTTTGCACAATAGAGACATCTAATGTTTGTTGATTTGCCACAGAGAATATTTTCGCCTATGTATAAATATGATGGCCTTATATTTATTTTTATCCATGTTATACTCTGAGACAGTTTCATAAATGTGTGCCAACTCAGAGCATTCCATAACTGACCTTGATTTCTACTGGAGTACTCTTATCTAACTAACTCAGTCTGGCAGAATAGGGGCTTTTGTTAAATAATACTTTTCTTTTGGTGAAGGGTAAATTTGACTTTTAAAAAAGTGCCTTTTTAGTTCATCATTTTATAACATAACCTTGCCATTGAGAGGATGAATTCTGTCTGTTATACTTTCTCAGCACTGTGTTGGTTTTTATTTTTGTGAAATAAGAATGAATTTACCAATTTAGGGGGATTATATGTACCTTAGGGGCTTCTCTGGGGCCTCAGATGGTAGAATCTGCCTGCCGTGCAGGATACCTGGGCTCAGTTTCTGGGTCAGGAAGATCCCCTAAGGAGGGCATGGCAATCCACGCCAGTATTCTTGTCTGGAGAGTTCCATGGACAGAGGAGCCTGGTGGGTCGCAGTCCATGGGGTCACGAGGAGTTGGACACAACTGAGTGACTAAGCATGCCCTAAGCACACATTAAACCTTTGTGTGTGAGGCCTTGATGCTAATTCAGAACTGCCTTATGAGAAGTTTCTTGGAATGTCCATGAGTTTCTCTTCATTGACAGGCCTAGCTTTAGACCTTTACTTATACTGGAATTATGATGCTAAGATTTTCTTATCATATAATTAATCCAGAAGAAGAGGAGAATTCAGTCTTCAATTAAACATTATGAGGTATGGAGTGAAATAATAGAATCTGCTAATGGCCAGAAGGGTCATAAGACATTACAGCTTTCTGACCAGCATTCAATTTGCCTTATATTGGCCTGAAAACTTCCCCTTTAATAATGTGAACCCATGGTTTTTGCTTTATTTTCTATAGGTATTCAGAGCAAATTGAACCCTTTTCCCATATGGTGGCTGTTTTCTTTCCAGATTTTCTTTTCCACTTCTCGCATTCTTACGTGCTTTGCTATAGTTTTTCTTCTTATCACTCTGAAATTTTTGAGTTCTTATGTGCATAAATTAAGTATTTCAATTCTTACCCCAGTCCTATGAGACTCTTACTCTGTCCATTTGACTGAGGCTCAGAAAGATGAAGCTTGAACCAAGATGTTAACTGAGGCTGTTAGTGGCTCATGTCAGGCTATAAACCATCACAACTCTCTCACCACATTCTGTGTGACACATTTTCTAGGCTCTGCAGCACTTTTACTTAGAACTCTGGATACATTCCTGTTTGCATTGTTTCTGTTGTTGCTTAGTCATTAAGTCATGTCTGGCTTTGTGACCCCCTGGACTGAAGTCCACAAGGCTCCTCTGACCATGGGATTTCCCAGGCAAGAATATTAGTGGGTTGTCATTTCCTCCTCCAGGGGATCTTCCCAACCCAGGGATCAGATCCATGTTTCCAGCATTTCCAGATGAATTTTGTACCGCTTTGCCACCAGGAAGCTGTTCTGTTTGTATACATCTCTTTCATCAGACAGAACAGACAAAATGAACTCATTGCTACATGAGTACAATGGCCTATAGTGGGATGGCTTGAGCATGTGCTACCAGCCTGCACACCTGTGCAGAGTACGAGTAAATTGCAGATTGTTTTCACTCCTTGACTTATCTTGAATAGTTGTTAAATTGGGTCTTAACATTATATGTGTGTGAGTTTGTAAATATATATCTATAATATATACATACATTTTTCCACTTAAAAGGACACCAAATCTTTTCTTGGCAAACTGCACTTCATCTTTAGTATATACTACCTTCCCTAGGGTTTTTACCTCCATCTTGGCTGTTTTTCCCTTTTATGTTCCATCTAAAACTTCAGTGAGTGCATCTTTAATCTACATTTAAAACCTTGATATTTTAAGGTGCTCTGTGTAGTCCCATTAGCTCCTGAAACTTTTCATCTGAGATTTCTTACTCTGTTTCTTGGTCAGTATGACAAGAAATCTATGCATTTCCTTTTTAGATAATTCTATTATCCTTGAGTCATATTTCTTTTAAGGCTTCTCTCTATGAGATTAGGCCTGTCTTTCCTCTGTGGTTTTAAATTTTCTGTGCCTCTGTCCAGACCTCCTGGATCTTCAGTTGAATTTAGTTTGGTTTTCCATGCCTCTTTCAGTTATTATGACAAATGTTGGTTCCCTATCCCTGAGAACATCTGTTTGCTGAACAAATGTTAACTGAGGCTGTTAGGCTCATGTCAGGCTATAAACCATCACAACTCTCTCACCACATTCTGTGTGACACATTTTCTAGGCTCTGCAGCACTTTTACTTAGAACTCTGGATACATTCCTGTTTGCATTGTTTCTGTTGTTGCTTAGTCATTAAGTCATGTCTGGCTTTGTGACCCCCTGGACTGAAGTCCACAAGGCTCCTCTGACCATGGGATTTCCCAGGCAAGAATATTAGTGGGTTGTCATTTCCTCCTCCAGGGGATCTTCCCAACCCAGGGATCAGATCCATGTTTCCAGCATTTCCAGATGAATTTTGTACCGCTTTGCCACCAGGGAAGCTGTTCTGTTTGTATACATCTCTTTCATCAGACAGAACAGACAAAATGAACTCATTGCTACATGAGTACAATGGCCTATAGTGGGATGGCTTGAGCATGTGCTACCAGCCTGCACACCTGTGCAGAGTACGAGTAAATTGCAGATTGTTTTCACTCCTTGACTTATCTTGAATAGTTGTTAAATTGGGTCTTAACATTATATGTGCGTGTGTGAGTTTGTAAATATATATCTATAATATATACATACATTTTTCCACTTAAAAGGACACCAAATCTTTTCTTGGCAAACTGCACTTCATCTTTAGTATATACTACCTTCCCTAGGGTTTTTACCTCCATCTTGGCTGTTTTTCCCTTTTATGTTCCATCTAAAACTTCAGTGAGTGCATCTTTAATCTACATTTAAAACCTTGATATTTTAAGGTGCTCTGTGTAGTCCCATTAGCTCCTGAAACTTTTCATCTGAGATTTCTTACTCTGTTTCTTGGTCAGTATGACAAGAAATCTATGCATTTCCTTTTTAGATAATTCTATTATCCTTGAGTCATATTTCTTTTAAGGCTTCTCTCTATGAGATTAGGCCTGTCTTTCCTCTGTGGTTTTAAATTTTCTGTGCCTCTGTCCAGACCTCCTGGATCTTCAGTTGAATTTAGTTTGGTTTTCCATGCCTCTTTCAGTTATTATGACAAATGTTGGTTCCCTATCCCTGAGAACAGCTAAGAAGTTTGAAAAGTAGCCAAAGTCACCTTTCCTATTTGTGCTAGCGTTTGTCAACTTACTAAGCAGTTTTTATTCACACCATTTTTGCACTAGCATAACCACGAGATAGAAGTCACTTTGCTCTTCTGCATGCTTGTGCATGCTTAGTTGTATCCAACTTTTTCGACTTTAGACTGTAGCCTGCCAGTCTCCTCTGTCCATGGGACTCTCCAGGCAAGAAAACTGGAGTGGGTAGTCATTTCCTTCTCCAGGGGATCTTCCTGACTCAGAGATAAAACCCACATCTCCTGTGTCTCCTGCAGGGCAGGCGGAGTCTGTACCACTGAGTCTTCAGGGAAGCCAGAAGTCTCTTTAGACTGTCAATGATTGACTGTTTCTACATGCTAATTGATCTCTCTGATCTTCATCTCCCTCCTCTATAAAAAAATCTGTATTAGACTGTGACCTCTGAGATTGTTTAAGTTTTAATATCTGTGGTTTTCAAGTATCCCAGATTGCCTGTAGAAATTTTAATTTAACATTTAAAATTAAATAAAGAGCAGTGACTCAGCTTTACCCCTCTGAGCTATACCCAGGACTAATAATATATATACTTGAACAGTCATCTCATCTTACTAATTCTAATATGGAAGGATTTCTTTACTGTAGGAGTTCTGAATAGTCATTGCCACAGATGCCACGGTCCTGGGGTGGAGGAGGCACTGGGAGGGCCGCCCAGTTTCTGGCCCACAGATAACCAGCACAGTTCCTGCACACCAGCATCCTCAACCAGAGGCAGCAGCCTGGTGGACAGAGAGGCACCCTGGAGTGCATGCTTGCTCTTTTTCTCCATGTGGTTGCAGTCCCTCCTGCCAGCAGATGCTTCCCCAGAGTCATGCTCTTGCTGTGTGCTTTTGTTTGTTTATTTTTTCAGCTATCCTGGGTTTTCCTTGCTGCATGGGGGGTTTCTTTTGTTGTGGTGTGTGGGCTTCTCGTTGCACTGTCTTCTCTGGTTTTGAAGCCCATGCACTCTGGTTGAGGTGCACGGGCTTCAGTAGTTACAGCACTCGGGCTCACTAGTTGTGGCACACCAGTCTAAGGTGCTTGAGCTTCAGTAGTTGTGGCTCATGGGCTTAGTTGTCCCATAGCATGTGGGGTCTTCCCAGACCAGGGATCACACCCATGTTCCCTGCATTGATAGGCAGATTCTTAAATATGGTTGCTTTTGGTGAATGTTAAGAGTGGATTCATACATATCATACATAATATTAAGCATACATGGATTCTTAACACTACAGTAATATAATGAAACCCTTTTACAACATATTCTCTATGTTCATGGTACTGAGAGTTTGAAATATCAGTAATTCACATAGCCAAGAATCATTTCAAAGTTAAAAGTAAATGATTTCATTTCAGGTATTAGTTTAAACTAAACTAAAAAAAAAAAAAAGTGACTCAACTCCTGTATTTGTGATTATATAGCCATTTCCTTAAGTGTGCATCTCATGAAATTCTTTATGTTGCCATTCTTCTAGTAATTATCTGCTTTGTTTCTAGGTGAATGAAATTTACCATGATGAGTCTCTGGGAGTGCATATAAATGTGGTCCTTGTGCGCATGATAATGCTGGGTTACGCAAAGGTAAAAAGTCTTACTGTACGTGAACTATGAACATTAGACTACTATAGCTAACATGTAGTGTAGATGTGTCTTACATAGACACCAGGTGCCCTGAATTGATAAGAGAAAACTGCCCCAATGAATGGAGATCTCTAACTCTAACTCTATCATTTCTGGTGAAGGGGTGCCATTGATTGATCTTTAGTTTCTCGCACAAACCTGACCCACTTCGTGTCTCCAACACCGAAGGCAAGTCAACTCCAGCTGGAGAGGTCAACAGCCTTCAACTGGTTGCTAAGTCATTTGTTTGGAGAAGTATGTGATCCACATATAACAAATCCAACTTTTTTGCTAACAGTGTGAGCACTGATAAAACCATTTGCTGAAACGTAACAAGGCTATCAGCTCATCAGCCAAGTAGGGACTAATTTGGGGCTCCAAGTTCAATTTCTCATTCAATCGGAACTACTTGGGGAAGTGTGACTCTTGGGTTCTTGAATGATAGGGCTTTTCCCTCTGAACTTTTATCTCCTGACCATAGCAGCATTCCCGGATGGCTCAAATGGGAAAAAGTCTGCATGCAATGCAGGAGACGCAGGAGACATGGGTTTAATCCCTGGATCAGAAAGACCCTCTGGAGAAGGAAATGGCAACCCTCTTCAGTATTTTTGCCTGGGAAATCCCATGGTCAGAGGAGCCTGGTGGGCTACAGTCTAGAGTTGCAACAGTCAGATGTGACTGAGCGCACATGCACAGCACATTCCCAGGAATATCATTCCATTTCTTGGAACTATAGGATATGTGTGCCCCTCTTCATTGCTGTGAGGTTGAAAAAGGGTACTTATTTTTTTAGTGTGAGGTTTATGTAATATGACTGCTCTTCAAATTATATAAGCCAGCTTTGATTAATTTCAAACCAAATAAAAAATTGAAACTGGAGATTCTTCATTTTAACATTCCTGGGAAAAAAGTCTGTTTCCTGAATCTTTCCACATATCTTATGTTATTGTTCTTAACATTTGCCTAGATTTTTTTACCCAGTTGACAAACACTGAGTTACTTCACAGTAGGAAAAAATTTCATCGTCACGTATTTCTGTTAATAGTGCCAGCCAGGGCTTCCCTGGTGGTCCAGTGGGTAAGGACATTGCCTTGCAGTGCAAGGGGCGCCGGTTCGATCCCTGGCCTGGGAAGATCCCATGTACCACGGAGCAGCTGGACCGATATGTCCAATTACAGAGCCAGAGCTCTGGAGCCCATGTGCCCAGAGCCAGTGCTCTGCAACAATAGAGGCCACTGCGATGGGAAGCCCACACGGGCCAAAGAGAAAAGATGGATGAAAATAGATAAATGAAAGACCAAGAGAAGTGGCCCACCTGCCCCCCTCCCTCTCCCCTTCTTCCCCAGCCCATCCCCCGCCAAAAAACAATTAAAAAAAAAAGTAGTGTCAGCCACCATTCACACATATAATATTGATCATCTTAAAAGTATCCCTTAGGGGCATTTAGAATTTCCAAATGAGAGTAGTTATCTAAAGAAGCCCTCAATAAAATTATTGTACGTTATTTAATTACTGTAATCTCAAATGGTAATTTCAGAGAAAGTTATTCAGAGAAGCCTTTGGGAAAATATTAATATACTGTATGCCTTTAATGTATCATTTCCTCCTAGTCCATCAGCCTCATAGAAAGAGGAAATCCATCCAGGAGCTTGGAGAATGTGTGTCGTTGGGCTTGCCAACAACAAAAATCTGATCCCAATCACGCTGAACATCATGATCACGCAATTTTCTTAACCAGGCAAGACTTCGGACCTGCTGGAATGCAAGGTATTTCCATCACTGTGTAGAAGAAAAACTTAAGAGCATGACTTTTCAAAAGTAATCCTGAATTAGGGAGTCTGTTCACATGTTCACATCTTTTTACCATCACTTTGACTGATGCCTCAGCCAAGCATACATTTTATTTCTGTTGCTTCCAGTTCCTTCTGTGGAATTCACAATGTTAAATGCCACCTAAATACCATGATAAACTACACTCTCCTTTATAATAATGGGTGTGCATTTGGGTTGCTGTAAAATGCAGGGTGATTTCCTGTCTATTTGGAAGGAGAAGGGAGGTGCCATGGGAAACATCTGTTGCTGAAGAGCTTTCTTCCAAAGTCAGCTTACATTTATCTATCTAATAAACTCTGATGTAGACTTTACCATTTTTTAATGATGGGAAAAATTTCATCCACGTATTTCTGTTAATAGTGCCAGCCAGGGCTCCGGGGCGGGGGCGCCATGGGGTTCGATCCTGGCCTGGGAAGATCCCATGTACCACGGAGCAGCTGGACCGATATGTCCAATTACAGAGCCAGAGCTCTGGAGCCCATGTGCCCAGAGCCAGTGCTCTGCAACAATAGAGGCCACTCGATGGGAAGCCCACACGGGCCAAAGAGAAAAGATGGATGAAAATAGATAAATGAAAGACCAAGAGAAGTGGCCCACCTGCCCCCCTCCCTCTCCCCTTCTTCCCCAGCCCATCCCCCGCCAAAAAACAATTAAAAAAAAAAGTAGTGTCAGCCACCATTCACACATATAATATTGATCATCTTAAAAGTATCCCTTAGGGGCATTTAGAATTTCCAAATGAGAGTAGTTATCTAAAGAAGCCCTCAATAAAATTATTGTACGTTATTTAATTACTGTAATCTCAAATGGTAATTTCAGAGAAAGTTATTCAGAGAAGCCTTTGGGAAAATATTAATATACTGTATGCCTTTAATGTATCATTTCCTCCTAGTCCATCAGCCTCATAGAAAGAGGAAATCCATCCAGGAGCTTGGAGAATGTGTGTCGTTGGGCTTGCCAACAACAAAAATCTGATCCCAATCACGCTGAACATCATGATCACGCAATTTTCTTAACCAGGCAAGACTTCGGACCTGCTGGAATGCAAGGTATTTCCATCACTGTGTAGAAGAAAAACTTAAGAGCATGACTTTTCAAAAGTAATCCTGAATTAGGGAGTCTGTTCACATGTTCACATCTTTTTACCATCACTTTGACTGATGCCTCAGCCAAGCATACATTTTATTTCTGTTGCTTCCAGTTCCTTCTGTGGAATTCACAATGTTAAATGCCACCTAAATACCATGATAAACTACACTCTCCTTTATAATAATGGGTGTGCATTTGGGTTGCTGTAAAATGCAGGGTGATTTCCCCTGTCTATTTGGAAGGAGAAGGGAGGTGCCATGGGAAACATCTGTTGCTGAAGAGCTTTCTTCCAAAGTCAGCTTACATTTATCTATCTAATAAACTCTGATGTAGACTTTGGAAAAAATCAGGCTGACCATTTTCTTTTGAACATTGATGGGATTTCTGGCTCCCTTCATCAATACCATGATACGAAGGACCATTCACCACAGAAGAAAGACAGAGCTTAGTTGGTGGGCAGAACAGAATGGTAACCCCAGGCAGTTCCTTCCTTTAGAAGAGGAGAAAATGCAGACCCAATGAATCTTTTCAGAGCCCATTACCTGTGGCTTTCCCAAGAGAATGTGGTGTGATGCTAGCCATGAAATAATACTGCCTCTGTTTCCTGAAAAGCTTTTATTTCCCCCTCGGCAAAGGTCCAGTAGTAATCTTAATGGGTTTTCTCATAAAATGAAAATAAAAGTAATTGTTATTCTCTACAGGATATGCTCCAGTCACAGGCATGTGTCATCCAGTGAGAAGCTGTACCCTGAATCATGAGGATGGTTTTTCATCTGCTTTTGTAGTAGCCCATGAAACTGGCCATGTGTAAGTCACTGTTGACAGCTATAGAGTGGGAAAGAAAAAAAACACAGTCTTTTCTTTCTGCTTCACTCAGTATTGTTCATACTTTGGGCAGAGTGCATGCCAGCCTGCAGCTCTCACCCCCTTGCCAAGTTTGAGGAGCTGAAAACAGTGAAGAGGTCATGCACTGAAATCAAATGAGTGACTGGCTTGCAGAGACACTCCTGGCCTCTTCGTCGCTATAGAACAAGAATGGCATTTCTGTCTGATTGCTCTCAGCTTCACTGTGTTGGTGACTCCTCCACAAAGCCATATTAACTTTAAAAATACCTATTTCCCTGTACTTATTTTCAAAACAGCAATGATCCCAAAGCTGTGGCCCATATGGTGGTTCTTACCTGTGAGTCTCGCTCTGTGTTCTAGGTTGGGGATGGAGCACGACGGACAGGGCAACAGGTGCGGCGATGAGACGGCCATGGGGAGTGTCATGGCACCCCTGGTGCAAGCGGCCTTCCATCGCTACCACTGGTCCCGGTGCAGCGGCCAAGAACTGAAAAGATACATACAGTACGTCTCCTTCTGCAGGTCACGAGAACATTACAGTAGAAAAACAGAAGTGAAACTGGCTCGTAGGACATTGATCATAACTGAACTCCCATTGAATACAAACTCTTGTTCATGATAAACCTTTTCTTGTGACTCCACTTTTGGCACAGTGGGTCCATGAGTGGAAGTCATTCAGTCATGTCTGACTCTCTGTGACCCTGTGGACTGGAGCCCACCAGGCTCCTCTGCCCATGGAATTATCCAGGCAAGAATACTGGAGGCAGTGGCCATGTCCTTCTCCAGGGGATCTTCCCAACCCAGGCATCGATCCTGGGTCTCCTGCATTGGAGACAGATTCTTTACCATCTGAGCTACCAGGGAAGCCACAATGGTTCTATAACGTGATTGTAATATTCAAAGCTGTAAGACTAGCATCGAGGTGATTTTTAACTGTGATTGCATTTTAGTAAATTCGTTATGGAATCCTTGACTGATGGTCAGAGTTGATTTAAGGATGGTCCCATGATGTCTGCATGCAGTACCACCTGGGTAGGGTAGGGTCAGGATCTTCCCTGCCTCACGGTG
Source organism: Tragulus kanchil (assembly GCA_022376925.1). Taxonomy (NCBI): domain Eukaryota; kingdom Metazoa; phylum Chordata; class Mammalia; order Artiodactyla; family Tragulidae; genus Tragulus; species Tragulus kanchil. The sequence goes on along the minus strand of JAIOJX010000025.1, from coordinate 155,813,238 downwards.
CGGGGTTCAGCTCGGGACACGAACAAGGTTGCCATGGTTCTACTATGTTTCTAAGGAGGCTTGGCTTCTTTTCCTGGGAATAAAGATGAATGGTCCTTTTCTAAAAGGAACTGAAACTGAAATCCTTACAAGATATGCTTTTGTAACCTTGCTTTATGATCTGATGAAATTCCAGAGTGTGTAACCTAAGAATTCTCTCTCACTGGGATGTGATAAAAAAAAGTGAACATGTAACTATATGCAATATTTTCTTTCCTACAGTTCCTATGACTGTCTCCTTGATGACCCATTTGAACATGACTGGCCCAAGCTCCCAGAACTTCCTGGAATCAATTATTCTATGGATGAGCAATGTCGTTTTGACTTCGGGGTTGGTTATAAAATGTGCACTGCGGTATGTTACCGTCAGTTTAGATTTTGCATCTTGAAATCCATTTGTGTAGCTCCTGTTTGGTGACCTTTATGGACTTGCTGGAGCAAGAATATGAACCAGTGATTTGTGTTTGCTTTGTCACTACATGCTAGAGCAAAGTGCTTTAAGTAGGCTATCTTATTTAATCCTCATGGCAGGCTAGAGGGAGTTGGTCTGCTTTTGTTTCACAGATGAAAAGGCCAAGTCTTACAGAGGTTATGCAATTTGCTTAAAGTCACATATCTGCTAAATGGGGCTTTTTATATGTTGGAGCAAGAAATAAAGTAATTCATCGAAAGAAGTTGATCTATTGTTGAAATCCTCCATATGCAAGTATATATGGCTTTAAGATATACAGTCAGTTCCTATTTCTCTGCATTAATGTTTTTACCTGAGACTTCTAAAGGTCTGGCTCAATATTGCAGAAAATTACAAATTCTGCATTAAGTAATAAGAATTAACACAAAAATCCAGATTAAAAAGAGTACTGATTTAAAAAGAAAGCTGTGACGGGGCTTCCCTGGCTCGGTGCTAAAGAATCTGCGTGCCAGCGCAAGAGACAAGGGTTCCATCCCTGGTCCCAGGAAAATCCCACAAGCCATGGAGCAACTAAGCCCACGGGCTACAGCAGCTGAGCCCACGCACTGTGACTGCTGAAGCTCGCACGCCCTAGAGCCCTTGCTCTGCAGCAGAAGAAGCCATCGTGATGAGAAGTCTTGCTCCACACCTGGAGAAAAGCCAGCACAGCAACGAAGACCTAGCACAACCATAGATAGAGACATAACATCAAAGAAGAACAGAAAGCTATGACAATAAGGCTGTGTGTGGATAGTTAATGGGGTGTGTGTGTGTGTGTGTGGGTGTGTCGGTGTGTGTCTGCTCAGTGAACGTCACTGCTTTGCAACCTCATGGACTGTAGCCTGCCAAACTCCTCTGTCCATGGAATTTTCCACGCAAGTATATTGGAATGGTTTGCCATCTCCTACTCCAGCAGATCTTCCTAATCCAGGGATTGAACCCGCATCTCTTGGTGTCTCCAGCCTTATAGGTGGATTCTTTACCACTGTGCCACCTGGGAAGCCCAATTAATGGCATAGGCAATGACTTTGTGGCATTTGATATAATGTGTATATATTTTTAAATCTATGAGAATAGGTGGGAAAACAGTACACACAAATATGTGTGCTTACACATACACTTGAATATTATAATTTAGTGATTCAGGAAAATAGGCTATCTTATTTAATCCTCATGGCAGGCTAGAGGGAGTTGGTCTGCTTTTGTTTCACAGATGAAAAGGCCAAGTCTTACAGAGGTTATGCAATTTGCTTAAAGTCACATATCTGCTAAATGGGGCTTTTTATATGTTGGAGCAAGAAATAAAGTAATTCATCGAAAGAAGTTGATCTATTGTTGAAATCCTCCATATGCAAGTATATATGGCTTTAAGATATACAGTCAGTTCCTATTTCTCTGCATTAATGTTTTTACCTGAGACTTCTAAAGGTCTGGCTCAATATTGCAGAAAATTACAAATTCTGCATTAAGTAATAAGAATTAACACAAAAATCCAGATTAAAAAGAGTACTGATTTAAAAAGAAAGCTGTGACGGGGCTTCCCTGGCTCGGTGCTAAAGAATCTGCGTGCCAGCGCAAGAGACAAGGGTTCCATCCCTGGTCCCAGGAAAATCCCACAAGCCATGGAGCAACTAAGCCCACGGGCTACAGCAGCTGAGCCCACGCACTGTGACTGCTGAAGCTCGCACGCCCTAGAGCCCTTGCTCTGCAGCAGAAGAAGCCATCGTGATGAGAAGTCTTGCTCCACACCTGGAGAAAAGCCAGCACAGCAACGAAGACCTAGCACAACCATAGATAGAGACATAACATCAAAGAAGAACAGAAAGCTATGACAATAAGGCTGTGTGTGGATAGTTAATGGGGTGTGTGTGTGTGTGTGTGGGTGTGTCGGTGTGTGTCTGCTCAGTGAACGTCACTGCTTTGCAACCTCATGGACTGTAGCCTGCCAAACTCCTCTGTCCATGGAATTTTCCACGCAAGTATATTGGAATGGTTTGCCATCTCCTACTCCAGCAGATCTTCCTAATCCAGGGATTGAACCCGCATCTCTTGGTGTCTCCAGCCTTATAGGTGGATTCTTTACCACTGTGCCACCTGGGAAGCCCAATTAATGGCATAGGCAATGACTTTGTGGCATTTGATATAATGTGTATATATTTTTAAATCTATGAGAATAGGTGGGAAAACAGTACACACAAATATGTGTGCTTACACATACACTTGAATATTATAATTTAGTGATTCAGGAAAATAAAAGAGCATTCTTAAAATGAGAAAACTATGATTCTGTTCAGGCTATACTACTGTTTTGTTAGTCTCCATAACTATAGAGTCTTATAATCCCTATTTCTTAGCCATAGAATGAAGATCAAATATATGGAAAGTGCTTTATAAACTATATGAATGTGTTGTGACATTTTGTTACACCTGGAATACAGTATCTTACACAGAAAGTTTGACAAACATTTTCTGCTTTTAGTCGGCTCACTATGATCATTATTTTTTATATCTGACTGGTTCATACATACAGGGATAAAGAGAAGCCATTTTGATCACTTGAGAGCTACAAAACTGCTATAACCATTTCGTATTTAAAATGTTCATAATATTTACTCACTCTTTTTAAAATCTGAAAACCATAAGATAGAATTGGCATGCAGACGAGTAAAAGTCATTGGCGAACCAGGCAAACCATTGTTCATCAGTTTTATTTTAGAAAAGCAGTATTAAAGTATTCTTGGAATTTTTACACAGTGTTTATTTCTTTAACATGCTACAATTTTGACTGTTAACTTGAAATTAAAATATCCAAGAAACATAACACGAAGAAAGTGCATAGGAGGTATTATTGGTACAAGTCATTCCATCTGTATGTCACTGAGAGTTTGGTGTTTCTCTCTTCCAGTTCCGAACGTTTGACCCATGTAAACAGCTTTGGTGTAGCCATCCTGATAATCCCTACTTTTGTAAGACTAAAAAAGGACCCCCACTTGATGGGACTGAATGTGCGGCTGGGAAAGTGAGTATAATCTGTTTATACAATAAAGATTCAAGGCATGTTGCATAAGAATCATTTTTAAAATGATACATATCATCACTTTTAAGAAAAATATAGGCGTGAAGTTTCATTGTGGTAATCCGTGAACCTCGTGTACTGGTTTCCTAGAGGTACTCGAACAAATAACCTCAGACTCAGTGGTTTAAAACAGTAGGAAATCGTTTTCTCAGTCCTGAGAGGCTGGAAGAACAAAATCGGTTTCGTGGAGCTGAAATCAGTGTGTGGGGAGAATGGCCCTTCTCCCAGAGGCTCCCGTGGACAACCTGTTCTTGGCTCTTCCAGCTTCTAGAAACTGCCTGGTTTCCTTGACTTGCAGCTGCACCACTCCAGTTTCTGCCTTTGTGGCCACATCGCCCCCTTCTCCTCAGCTTGTACATTTCCCTCTGCCCCTTTCTTATAAGGATACATGTGATGGCATTTAGGGTCCACAGAAAAAATCCAGGGCAATCTCCCCATCTAAATATTACTACATAATTACATCTACAAAAACTGTTTTCCAAATAAGGCAGCATTTACAGATTTTAAGGATTAGGACTTGGCATCGTTGGGGCCACTGTTCAGCCCCCGACTGATTGAATAGGAAGCGGCTGCTCAGCGGAGTATCTGGGCTCTAATGGGATTTGATTTACTCGCTGGCATCACACTTCTTCTGAAAGTTGTCCAGAAATAAAGTCATGTGAACTTAGACAGAAGATTTGGCCTTGCTCCTTGGGGAAAGATGCCCAGAAGTTTTCAATCTCAAGTTGTGTAGTGAGGATTCAGTGCTCATAAACTGGCCCAGTGCCAAGTTTCACTACTCATGAGGGGAAAGATCATGAAATCCCAAACAAAGGCATGTTAAGAACTCACGTTCAAGGGCTTTGACTAGTTTGGAAATAAGATATTGCAGATAGGACTAAAACCTGGCCAAGGAGATTTATATAGCTTTTACTTCTTTTAAAGCCCTTTACAGCTCTGTTTCGAAAGTGTGTAAACTGTATGTGCTATGAGAATTGAAAGCATAATAACAAGAGTAAAATCTGCCATTATTCATGTTTAAACTGTTAGGAATTATGCTAAACTCATTACATGCAGGGTGTTGCTTTTGAAAAATTCAGTATTATAGAGTTAATGACTGAAAAAAAAAAAGCAAAAGCAACAAGTTGATGCATTTTTGTTTTTTATGCAAAAGATATCCTATAAACCAACTCTGGACATCCAACTTCCCTATTTACATTTCTGTCATGTTTAAACTTCCCAATGGTGCATTTTAAGAAACACTTTCATTGTGTGTAGAATAAAAACATGAATTAAAATCTTAGGAAATGGGCTTCCCTGGTGGTCCAGTGGGTAGGGACACTGCCTTGCAGTGCAGGGGGCTCTGGTTCGATCCCTGGCCTGGGAAGATCCCAGGTGCCACGGAGCGTCTGGACCGATGTGTCCAATTACCGAGCCGGAGCTCTGGAGCCCATGTGCCCAGAGCCAGTGCTCTGCAACAATAGAGGCCACCACGATGGGAGGCCCACACAGGCCAAAAGAACAAAGATGGATGAAACTAGACAAATGAAAGACCAGTGGAAGTGGCCCGCCTACCCCCTGCCCTCCCCACCCCTGTCAAAATAAATAAATGAATAAATGTTAAAAAAAAAAAATCTTAGGAAAAGAACTAACACCTTTTGAGCATCTGCTATGTGTTGGGTACTCTAAGCTCTAGATCTGTAAAGAATCTGTGTTTCCATGCTTGATTCTTCTGGTCAAAGGGTCTTACACTACTCATGGTCCTTTCTAGGCCCCAATTTTCCTCATCTAAAGGGTAATGTGTCTGATATATCTGTTTCTCAGGAACATTGGGAAAGCTTTATGTGTTTTAGCTATGTTCGTTGTATTCCAGGTTAAGGCATATATATAGTTTCCTGTCATTATTTTAAAGGGGAGCATATTGCCCTTAAGAAGCTCCAATAATATAGATAACAAGATATGAAGGGTAGACTAGCACTGACTGAGCAAATTAGTTGCTCAGATAATTTCCTTATTGACTATGATATTTGATACTCGTTGGTAAATCGGTCATTTAAAAACTTGTCTGAGGGAATGTTATTTTTTATTTATTTATTTATTTTGCCTCTAAGTCATCGTTTATTTTTCATCCATCTTTATTCTTTGGCACCTGTGGGACTCCCATCACAGTGGCCTCTCTCATTGCAGAGCACCAGCTCTGGGCACATCTGCTCCAGAGTGCTGGCTAGTAATTATGTGCTCCAGAGCGCTGGCTAGTAATTGGATGCACTGGTCCAGCCATTCTGTGGCACATGGGATCTTCCTGGGCCAGGGATTGAACCAGTGCCCCTTGCACTGCAAGGCGGACTCTACCCACTGGACCACCAGGGAAGCCCTATTTTTTATTTTAATTTGGTACTTCAAAATGCAAACCTAAATCACCCTGTATATGTAGGTCCCCGTATTGCTATAATTACTTTGGGATAATTTTAAGTGTATTTTCACTGGAAAAAAAATTAAAAAGAAAGGGAGTCGTTCGTTTGGTGGTTCTTGTATAACAACTCTGACTTTAGTGTAGGCATGGATTTCATAATTGTTTTGTGTCCTTTTCCTAAGTGGTGCTATAAAGGTCATTGCATGTGGAAGAATGCCAACCAGCAAAAACAAGACGGCAACTGGGGATCCTGGACCAAATTTGGCTCCTGTTCACGGACATGTGGAACTGGGGTGCGCTTCAGAACACGCCAGTGCAATAGTCCAATGTAAGTATAACTCCTGTCATTCTGGTCATTCGGGGATAGACCAGAAAATGCCTCCAAATTTGTGCTACCCTGTTCATTCTTTGGGTTTTATGTGGTACTCAAGCTCTAGATCTGTAAAGAATCTGTGTTTCCATGCTTGATTCTTCTGGTCAAAGGGTCTTACACTACTCATGGTCCTTTCTAGGCCCCAATTTTCCTCATCTAAAGGGTAATGTGTCTGATATATCTGTTTCTCAGGAACATTGGGAAAGCTTTATGTGTTTTAGCTATGTTCGTTGTATTCCAGGTTAAGGCATATATATAGTTTCCTGTCATTATTTTAAAGGGGAGCATATTGCCCTTAAGAAGCTCCAATAATATAGATAACAAGATATGAAGGGTAGACTAGCACTGACTGAGCAAATTAGTTGCTCAGATAATTTCCTTATTGACTATGATATTTGATACTCGTTGGTAAATCGGTCATTTAAAAACTTGTCTGAGGGAATGTTATTTTTTATTTATTTATTTATTTTGCCTCTAAGTCATCGTTTATTTTTCATCCATCTTTATTCTTTGGCACCTGTGGGACTCCCATCACAGTGGCCTCTCTCATTGCAGAGCACCAGCTCTGGGCACATCTGCTCCAGAGTGCTGGCTAGTAATTATGTGCTCCAGAGCGCTGGCTAGTAATTGGATGCACTGGTCCAGCCATTCTGTGGCACATGGGATCTTCCTGGGCCAGGGATTGAACCAGTGCCCCTTGCACTGCAAGGCGGACTCTACCCACTGGACCACCAGGGAAGCCCTATTTTTTATTTTAATTTGGTACTTCAAAATGCAAACCTAAATCACCCTGTATATGTAGGTCCCCGTATTGCTATAATTACTTTGGGATAATTTTAAGTGTATTTTCACTGGAAAAAAAATTAAAAAGAAAGGGAGTCGTTCGTTTGGTGGTTCTTGTATAACAACTCTGACTTTAGTGTAGGCATGGATTTCATAATTGTTTTGTGTCCTTTTCCTAAGTGGTGCTATAAAGGTCATTGCATGTGGAAGAATGCCAACCAGCAAAAACAAGACGGCAACTGGGGATCCTGGACCAAATTTGGCTCCTGTTCACGGACATGTGGAACTGGGGTGCGCTTCAGAACACGCCAGTGCAATAGTCCAATGTAAGTATAACTCCTGTCATTCTGGTCATTCGGGGATAGACCAGAAAATGCCTCAATAGTATGTCATTAATGTTCTGTCTCACAAAGTACATGTAAAACACAGACCATGAAAACTCAGTGCTTAAGTGTCTATTTTGGGTAAGTCCTCATTTTATCAATCTAGTGTAAAGTAGTCCATGGTCAAGCTTAGAGATTGTTAAAAATTGCTGCTTAGGAGGTTCAAGAGCTGAACAGGGAGAGAAGATCGCTATGCCCTTAGGACTGGGCACCAAGGCTGTCAACCCGCACTAGGAGGCACGGGCCTGTGGGTGGGAGCAGCTCCAACCACAGGGACACCCCTGCTTCAGAGTTAGGAGAAGAATGATTCAGAGCTGGTAATAGCAAGATGGTAAAAGAAGACCAAGGAACTGCCGGGGAAAAGTTATCCACGTATACTCTCCACGTTTGGACTACCTATTGTCTACTCAGCAAATATTAATTTCTGAAGTATAATAATAATAATAATAATAATAATAATAATAACTGAACTATCAGAGTTAGGACAGTTTTCCTTGTGTAGGCTTTAACATTTGACACTCACGTTCTTTGTCTGTCAGCAGGATGGCTCTGAGCACATCTTTTACAAAGACAGAATGTTACATACCTGTCTTCACAGGAAGAGATGATGGCAGGATTCACAGAAGCAACAAAAACAATAAAAAATTTGAATAGTAAGAACGGCAAGGACCCACCATGAGCCACCCTCTGTTCTAAGTGCTTTAAATTTTGGCCTCTTTATATTGATTTTTTATTTATTTATTTTTCATCCATCTTTATTCTTCAGCCTGTGTGGGCCTCCAATTTCAGTGGCCTCTCTCATTGCAGAACACTGGCTCTGGGCAGTGCTGGTTCATAATTGGACACACCAGTCCAGCCTCTCTGTAGCATGTGGGATCTTCCCAGGCCAGGGATCAAACCAGTGCCCCTTGCACAGCAAGGCAGACTCTACCCACTGGACCACCAGGGAAGCCCTCTAAGTGTTTTTTTTAAACACATGAACTCCTCACGATTTTCTCTAAGGAAGATAGGATTCTTATTTGCATTTAATGTATTAGGAAACAGGCATAAAGCCGTGATTACTGTTTCTTTGGGTTGCAAATGCATGTTCTTATACATGATAAAAAATAGAATTTTCCCTAGACCATATACCTCTATTTTTGTTTCTTTATATACTTTTGTCCTCTAATGTCATTTTTTACAAATTGCACAGACCATGAAAACTCAGTGCTTAAGTGTCTATTTTGGGTAAGTCCTCATTTTATCAATCTAGTGTAAAGTAGTCCATGGTCAAGCTTAGAGATTGTTAAAATTGCTGCTTAGGAGGTTCAAGAGCTGAACAGGGAGAGAAGATCGCTATGCCCTTAGGACTGGGCACCAAGGCTGTCAACCCGCACTAGGAGGCACGGGCCTGTGGGTGGGAGCAGCTCCAACCACAGGGACACCCCTGCTTCAGAGTTAGGAGAAGAATGATTCAGAGCTGGTAATAGCAAGATGGTAAAAGAAGACCAAGGAACTGCCGGGGAAAAGTTATCCACGTATACACTCCACGTTTGGAATCCCTATTGTGTGCTCAGCAAACCTTATTTTCTGCAGTATAATGATAATAATAATAATAATAATAATAATAATAATAACTGAACTATCAGAGTTAGGACAGTTTTCCTTGTGTAGGCTTTAACATTTGACACTCACGTTCTTTGTCTGTCAGCAGGATGGCTCTGAGCACATCTTTTACAAAGACAGAATGTTACATACCTGTCTTCACAGGAAGAGATGATGGCAGGATTCACAGAAGCAACAAAAACAATAAAAATTAGAATAGTAAGAACGGCAAGGACCCACCATGAGCCACCCTCTGTTCTAAGTGCTTTAAATTTTGGCCTCTTTATATTGATTTTTTATTTATTTATTTTTCATCCATCTTTATTCTTCAGCCTGTGTGGGCCTCCAATTTCAGTGGCCTCTCTCATTGCAGAACACTGGCTCTGGGCAGTGCTGGTTCATAATTGGACACACCAGTCCAGCCTCTCTGTAGCATGTGGGATCTTCCCAGGCCAGGGATCAAACCAGTGCCCCTTGCACAGCAAGGCAGACTCTACCCACTGGACCACCAGGGAAGCCCTCTAAGTGTTTTTTTTAAACACATGAACTCCTCACGATTTTTCTCTAAGGAAGATAGGATTCTTATTTGCATTTAATGTATTAGGAAACAGGCATAAAGCCGTGATTACTGTTTCTTTGGGTTGCAAATGCATGTTCTTATACATGATAAAAAATAGAATTTTCCCTAGACCATATACCTCTATTTTTGTTTCTTTATATACTTTTGTATTGCATTTAAAACCCACTGTTTGAAAGAATGCACCCTTTTAAAATATACTGACTTGAGTTGAGTTTGGGGATTCCCTGCAGTAAGCCCTAGCAGGGAAAGGACAGTGTTTTGGGAAAGGGATTGAAATTAGGAAGTATGAGCCCGTTCACTGTGCTGGCAACTCATAAGCTCTGGCTTTCTGCCTCCAGCACTGGGTCTGCAAGCTTCAACTGCTGGACCAGAGCCTAAAAGCTTTTTCAATGTTGTCTTTTCTTTAGGCCCATCAATGGTGGTCAGGATTGTCCTGGCGTTAATTTTGAGTACCAGCTTTGTAACACAGAAGAATGCCAAAAACACTTTGAGGACTTCAGAGCCCAGCAGTGCCAACAGCGTAACTCCCACTTTGAATACCAGAGTACCAAACACCACTGGTTGCCATATGAACATCCCGACTGTGAGTAGACGCCCGGGCTCTTCCTGCTGTGTGGATGGTTACTTAGAGCTGAAGCTTTGTCAACACACAGTCCCCTGGACTCTTGATCCCCACTTGGTAATTTAGAAAACTTGGTGCGTGTAGGAGTACGCCTCCTGGATTTCCAAGAATAAGGCTAATACAGCCCTTTCTCTGGAGAGGTGAGAATTACAGAATAGTTCCTGGCAGGCCTCACTATTGAAAAGATGAGTGGAAAGCCGAGCCTGGGAGATACTGAATGTCCTTGTGCAACTGAAATCCCTCTCCTGGGAAATGCTTCTGGAATATTGTGATCTTTCTTTTCGGAATAGCTAGAAAAAAATAGTTATTTTACAGTCAAGTCAGGAACAAGACAAAGACAATTATTTAATAACAAAAGGTACTTCATAACCTTTTACTTTTGTACCACACACTAGTTATTAAGAAATACAGTTGGGAATTCCCCTGTCATGTTTTACTTCTCACCGCTGAATGTTCAGTTAAATCTGTTCATATGGAAACTTTTTAATATATTTCTTACTTGTTTGGGTGAATAGAGAAAGTAGTTACAGGATTATTCTGAGAGTTTAAAATTGCTTTAAAGGAAAGGCGCACATGTGGAAGAATTCAGAATTGCAATGCACTATTTTGATTAATTTTGGGAAAATGAGTCCCAGAAACTAGATTTAATTAATGAGAGCCTACAGGATGCAAAAACTATACAAGGCAAGTGGGTCGAACAAAAAAAGAGAAACAAAAGAGAAACGTTCTCAGTGCTCCAAGTGTCACTAAAACTAAACTGATTCTGAATGAAATTTGTTGAACAGTCATGGTTAGATCTAGGGTAGCCATACCACCTGGGTGGTCTGGGACAGTCCCAATTTGTACTTGTTAGAGGCTTCCCTCATGGCTCAGATGGTAAAGAATCTGTCTGCAATGCAGGAAACGTGGATTCAATCCTTGGGTCAGGAAGATTCTTGAAGTAGGAAATGGCAACCCACTCCAGTATTCTTGCCTGGAGAATTCCATGGACAGAGGAGCCTGGTGGGCTACAGTCCAGGGTGTTGCAAAGAATGCCTAACACTTTCACTTTCATCCCTGTGTATGTTATTAATAGAGCCCCTTTTCACTATCAGAGGTATCCTAGTTTAGATGGCAGATCGTAGGATCACCCTGATTAAAACAAACACACCAAGGATGCATACCGCCCCCCACACACTATTTATACAATTTGTTTCCAGGAAACCACATTCAAACTGTATATTTTAAAAACAAACGATACTGTTCAGATATCCCCTTTTCCATGAATGCTTGACTTTATCCTCCATCTTCTGCAGCCAAGAAAAGATGCCACCTTTACTGTCAGTCCAAAGAGACTGGAGACGTTGCTCATATGAAGCAGCTGGTGCACGACGGGACACGGTGCTCCTACAAAGACCCGTACAGCATCTGTGTGCGTGGAGAGTGCGTGGTGAGTCAGGCTGCTTCCCCTTCCGCTCCTTACAGCATTGCGCCATCCTCCTTTTCTTCTCATCCATCATCTTTTCAGTTCTTTAAAACTCTTTCTGATCCGAGGTCACATGACACTGAGAGTCGATGAATAGTTCAGTAGCTCAACTAAATTTGGAAGAAATTTCACCGAATAAAATCAAACTTTGGTCGCTGGCAAAAACCAAGATGGAAGTAGTTCTTCACATTTCCAGTCAAATGTATGTTGAGGGGTCCCTCTGATGCCTTCAGGCTGGATGTACAGCTTGAAAGCCATGCCTCTGCTTTGAGCATTATATACTAGCCATCTAGTACAATGGCAAGTCTTTTTTTTTTTTAATTTCAGTGCAAAGTGTGCTTAATAAGGTTAAAAGGCAATAGAAACTTTCTTTTTCCTTGTCTCACTTTCCAATTAATTCTGACTTTAAATACTAAATTCCACATGAGAACAAAAAACCCCGTCAGGCTTCCCAGGTGGCTCAGGGGTAATGAATCTACCTGCCAATGCAGGAGAAACTGGTTCATTCCTTGGGTTGGGGAGATCCCCTGAGAAGAAGGAAAAGGCAACCCACACTAGTATTCTTGCCTGGGAAATCCTATGGACAGAGGAGCCTGGTAGGCTACACTCCATTGGGTCACAAAAGAGTTGGACACGACTTAGCAACTAAAACAAACAAATGAACAAAAACTTGTTATCTGAACCTACTTTCCACAAATGGATGGCTTCCCTGGCTCTGTTTGAATCCCTTCACATTCTTGATTGCCTTTCCACACCCTCTGTTCCTTCAAGGCACTGTGAAAATCTCAGCCACATCAGTCATGTTTTGTCTCACATCCCTTATCCACTTGAAAGTTTGTACTAATGGCCGATTCTCTTTTTTGGTTTTCATCTTTATAAATATGAAGGCAACCAGAGAAAAACGCATCTTAATTTTTGTCTCCTCACCATCAGCTGCACCATCTATGTTCAATAAACGTTTGATGTTGGTTATTTATGATGGGAGAAACACTTCCTTAGACTAAGGGACATTTATCCATTGTTACCCAGAGTACAAGTCACTTGGTTTTATAATAGTTCTTTAAAAGACCAAGATACTGAAAATCAGAGCTAGAGAGCATTGCGCCATCCTCCTTTTCTTCTCATCCATCATCTTTTCAGTTCTTTAAAACTCTTTCTGATCCGAGGTCACATGACACTGAGAGTCGATGAATAGTTCAGTAGCTCAACTAAATTTGGAAGAAATTTCACCGAATAAAATCAAACTTTGGTCGCTGGCAAAAACCAAGATGGAAGTAGTTCTTCACATTTCCAGTCAAATGTATGTTGAGGGGTCCCTCTGATGCCTTCAGGCTGGATGTACAGCTTGAAAGCCATGCCTCTGCTTTGAGCATTATATACTAGCCATCTAGTACAATGGCAAGTCTTTTTTTTTTTTAATTTCAGTGCAAAGTGTGCTTAATCAGGTTAAAAGGCAATAGAAACTTTCTTTTTTTCCTTGTCTCACTTTCCAATTAATTCTGACTTTAAATACTAAATTCCACATGAGAACAAAAACCCTGTCAGGCTTCCCAGGTGGCTCAGGGGTAATGAATCTACCTGCCAATGCAGGAGAAACTGGTTCATTCCTTGGGTTGGGGAGATCCCCTGAGAAGAAGGAAAAGGCAACCCACACTAGTATTCTTGCCTGGGAAATCCTATGGACAGAGGAGCCTGGTAGGCTACACTCCATTGGGTCACAAAAGAGTTGGACACGACTTAGCAACTAAAACAAACAAATGAACAAAAACTTGTTATCTGAACCTACTTTCCACAAATGGATGGCTTCCCTGGCTCTGTTTGAATCCCTTCACATTCTTGATTGCCTTTCCACACCCTCTGTTCCTTCAAGGCACTGTGAAAATCTCAGCCACATCAGTCATGTTTTGTCTCACATCCCTTATCCACTTGAAAGTTTGTACTAATGGCCGATTCTCTTTTTTGGTTTTCATCTTTATAAATATGAAGGCAACCAGAGAAAAACGCATCTTAATTTTTGTCTCCTCACCATCAGCTGCACCATCTATGTTCAATAAACGTTTGATGTTGGTTATTTATGATGGGAGAAACACTTCCTTAGACTAAGGGACATTTATCCATTGTTACCCAGAGTACAAGTCACTTGGTTTTATAATAGTTCTTTAAAAGACCAAGATACTGAAAATCAGAGCTAGAGAGCAAGTCTGGTGTCTGGCTGGGAGCTCATGATGAAGCAGGTGGTGTATGTGCTCCAGGATGCTGACCTTCACTTGGCCATAAAGAGGCTAAAATTAGCTACATCTAATATCTTCTCTCCCCAGAAAGTGGGCTGTGATAAAGAAATCGGTTCTAACAAGGTTGAGGATAAGTGTGGTGTCTGTGGAGGAGATAATTCCCATTGTCGAACTGTAAAGGGGACATTTACCAGGACACCCAAGAAGCTTGGTAAGATGAGGTCTCTCGTGAATTCAGTATCCTTCTCTATGATTTGCATTTTTTGAGACTTCTTTTAGGCCTGCAGCATTTTCTCTATAAACACACACACAAACACACACACACACACACAAACTTAGCTGCTGATTTATTTTCATTCAGATTACCTTTTAAGAAATTATTTAAATAACCCTGACAATTCATATTCCATAGTATCCATGATGAAACCTTATCTACTAAATTTAGATAAGGAGCAAAGAAAACCCATGATCGGTTATAGTAGTTAGTTACACTATATGTTCTGTTTAATTATGTGTTGTTCACAAAATGCTTTCAACTTAATTATTAGAATTAATGCTTATTTTGACTTTTCTGTTACATGTAAATTACTGATCAGAAGTTAAAAATATTCAAAACTATAACTTTTGACATATTACATTTACTTGGCTTCTGTTAAAATGAACAAGTGTATCCTACTTATAAATCTGTGAGAGTTCACATATTTCGCATAATATTTAAGTTTTATATTAAACAAGCTTGAGGTACATACAACCAAAAATAACCTGAGGTATAATTGCTTATGGGTGTGAACGTCTGTGCTGTTACACAATGACCTGGACTTAGGCACATGGTGAAAGTTCATCAGATGGAACCAAAGGCAACAAATAATATGCAAAATGATTAGTGTTTTCATAAGTATTCATTAGAATTTTCATAAAAGATTTAGATACAAGCCCTGATTACTGAATAATTTCTTTGTTGGAACAAATATTATTTATTCAGTTATTCAGCAAATATTTATTGAACAAATGTTTCTGAGAATTCAACAATTAAAGATAAATTTAAGGGCTTCCCTGGTGGTCCAGTGGGTAAGGACACAGCCTTGTAGTGTAAGGAGTGCCGGTTCAATCCCTGGCCTGGGAAGAGGGACCGATGTGTCCAACTACAGAGCTGGATCTCTGGAGCGCATGTGCCCAGAGCTGGTGCTCTGCAGGAAGACAGGCCACTACAATGGGAGGCTCACACAGGTCAAAGAACAAAGAAGGTTGTAATTGTTCTGTGGAGGAGATAATTCCCATTGTCGAACTGTAAAGGGGACATTTACCAGGACACCCAAGAAGCTTGGTAAGATGAGGTCTCTCGTGAATTCAGTATCCTTCTCTATGATTTGCATTTTTTGAGACTTCTTTTAGGCCTGCAGCATTTTCTCTATAAACACACACACAAACACACACACACACACACAAACTTAGCTGCTGATTTATTTTCATTCAGATTACCTTTTAAGAAATTATTTAAATAACCCTGACAATTCATATTCCATAGTATCCATGATGAAACCTTATCTACTAAATTTAGATAAGGAGCAAAGAAAACCCATGATCGGTTATAGTAGTTAGTTACACTATATGTTCTGTTTAATTATGTGTTGTTCACAAAATGCTTTCAACTTAATTATTAGAATTAATGCTTATTTTGACTTTTCTGTTACATGTAAATTACTGATCAGAAGTTAAAAATATTCAAAACTATAACTTTTGACATATTACATTTACTTGGCTTCTGTTAAAATGAACAAGTGTATCCTACTTATAAATCTGTGAGAGTTCACATATTTCGCATAATATTTAAGTTTTATATTAAACAAGCTTGAGGTACATACAACCAAAAATAACCTGAGGTATAATTGCTTATGGGTGTGAACGTCTGTGCTGTTACACAATGACCTGGACTTAGGCACATGGTGAAAGTTCATCAGATGGAACCAAAGGCAACAAATAATATGCAAAATGATTAGTGTTTTCATAAGTATTCATTAGAATTTTCATAAAAGATTTAGATACAAGCCCTGATTACTGAATAATTTCTTTGTTGGAACAAATATTATTTATTCAGTTATTCAGCAAATATTTATTGAACAAATGTTTCTGAGAATTCAACAATTAAAGATAAATTTAAGGGCTTCCCTGGTGGTCCAGTGGGTAAGGACACAGCCTTGTAGTGTAAGGAGTGCCGGTTCAATCCCTGGCCTGGGAAGAGGGACCGATGTGTCCAACTACAGAGCTGGATCTCTGGAGCGCATGTGCCCAGAGCTGGTGCTCTGCAGGAAGACAGGCCACTACAATGGGAGGCTCACACAGGTCAAAGAACAAAGATGGATGAAAACAGATAAATGAAAGACAAATAGAAGTGGCCAAAAAAAAAAGAAAAGAAAAGAAAAAAGATAAATTTAACGTGAGGTTTTCCTTGAAAAGCTTTTCTTTCACCCAAGATATAGTTTCTTACATAATACTAGAAAACAAGATAAAACAAAACAAAAACAAAGATTTGGTTTACTTTGAGCACATTGTCATAGAGTAATTTTTTCTTTTAGACAAATAAGAAAGGATAAAAAAACTGATCTTTATCCAAATGGAGTAATTACCTTCGTCCTTTTTACTCCCACTGTGGCCCAACCACCCAACGCAAGCCATGTCCACACAGAGTAGCTTTGCTCTTTCATTTATTTAGAACCAGGCCGAAGTAGATGACTATATTCTAAGGTGTTTTCTTAGGCATTCCCAACTCAAGCTACCAATATCTCTGCTATTCTTCTGTGTAGTTTGAAAATTGTTAAGAAGCAAGTATCACCAATTCTGGCTGATGGCATTATTTTAATAAAGCAAGCAGAATTAGAATTATATACACATATATATTTGGTAGAGTAATGTGATTTTATCCATCTTAACGTGAAATAATTTACTGTACCTTGTTTCAGTTATGTATTGTTTGTTTAGGTGTAAAATAATTCATTTGTTTTATTTCCAGAGTGAATGAATGTAAAGAAAATGGTTTTTACCATTATTATCCATTCTTTGTTATGTGTAATAAGAGGTAGTGATACTTTTTTTCAGATATCTCAAAAAATATGCTTAACCTCTGAATCAAGTTCAGAAGAAGAGAAGAAAGCTTTCAAATGGTTCAAAGATAATCTAACATCCATTTCTTTGCGCTAACATTACCATCATAGTGATTCAATAGACTAATTAACCTTTTCCAACAGGGAAAAATTTAAGCAAGCGGTGCCATAAAGAACTCAAGTTGCTGGAAAATGAAATCTGCAAGTATTCAACTTCAAATCACCTATATCATTTCTCGTTCAAGCTTAGCATTACCTAACTATTACAAATGCATTTGGACTTCAACATATACAATTATGGAACATATTTTATATGTTACCTATTAAATATATAGAGCTTATAGTATAGTCAATGAAACAGCAAGACTTAGATAAACATGAACTCTCCACTAATTAAAAATTCTATTTAAGGGAAGACAAGAGGAGTCTTCACTTTACCCAAAGGAGCTCGTAATGTTTCTCTTGCTGAAACAAGGGAAGCTAAAAATGTATTGGGTAAGTTGTAGCAAACTGCAGAAAGACGGGCATCCGTAAATGGCATCAAGCTGTTTTGCTACCTTTGGCATCTTAGCCCTGTTACTTCCAGCAACTGATACTCAGGCAAACATAATACATTTCATAGACAGAGCATCACCCAAGCCCAGGTGCTGAAAGCCCCGCCCCCCAATTGACCACTCCGCTTAGTTAAGACACTAATAAATATTGTAAAAGTCAGGTAAATCTACCTGACTTTTACACCTAGGTGATAATTGTCCATATAGAAATGACAAGATTTCTTTATGATTCCATCAACAATTTTGTACTTATAATTGGATTTCTGTCAATACTCATATGAGTTATAGGTTTCATAATGTCATGAAGGTTAAAGTTACAAAATCTTCCTATATTCGTTTTTGATGGAAATGAGATAAAACATCTTGGTTTTTCTATTTGCCCTGACTATTGTTGATTTATAGCATGGGTCTTAATTCTAAATGATCTTAAGATAACGTTTAGGACGTATAAGAATACTAAGAAGATTTGTTATATATGACAATAGGACCTTAAAACCCAAGACTAAAACCTTTAAACTTTTTCAGATATCTCAAAAAATATGCTTAACCTCTGAATCAAGTTCAGAAGAAGAGAAGAAAGCTTTCAAATGGTTCAAAGATAATCTAACATCCATTTCTTTGCGCTAACATTACCATCATAGTGATTCAATAGACTAATTAACCTTTTCCAACAGGGAAAAATTTAAGCAAGCGGTGCCATAAAGAACTCAAGTTGCTGGAAAATGAAATCTGCAAGTATTCAACTTCAAATCACCTATATCATTTCTCGTTCAAGCTTAGCATTACCTAACTATTACAAATGCATTTGGACTTCAACATATACAATTATGGAACATATTTTATATGTTACCTATTAAATATATAGAGCTTATAGTATAGTCAATGAAACAGCAAGACTTAGATAAACATGAACTCTCCACTAATTAAAAATTCTATTTAAGGGAAGACAAGAGGAGTCTTCACTTTACCCAAAGGAGCTCGTAATGTTTCTCTTGCTGAAACAAGGGAAGCTAAAAATGTATTGGGTAAGTTGTAGCAAACTGCAGAAAGACGGGCATCCGTAAATGGCATCAAGCTGTTTTGCTACCTTTGGCATCTTAGCCCTGTTACTTCCAGCAACTGATACTCAGGCAAACATAATACATTTCATAGACAGAGCATCACCCAAGCCCAGGTGCTGAAAACCCCGACCCCCAAATGACCACTCCGCTTAGTTAAGACACTAATAAATATTGTAAAAGTCAGGTAAATCTACCTGACTTTTACACCTAGGTGATAATTGTCCATATAGAAATGACAAGATTTCTTTATGATTCCATCAACAATTTTGTACTTATAATTGGATTTCTGTCAATACTCATATGAGTTATAGGTTTCATAATGTCATGAAGGTTAAAGTTACAAAATCTTCCTATATTCGTTTTTGATGGAAATGAGATAAAACATCTTGGTTTTTCTATTTGCCCTGACTATTGTTGATTTATAGCATGGGTCTTAATTCTAAATGATCTTAAGATAACGTTTAGGACGTATAAGAATACTAAGAAGATTTGTTATATATGACAATAGGACCTTAAAACCCAAGACAACCTATTAAACATTTTGGTTTGTGTTTTCTCAGAAGATTGAACATTGGGTCCATGTAAAGGCAATGCACAGCATAACTTGCAAACATTTTCCAACCAGTCTACAAAATATGTTTTAAAACATTGCCATTTATATCTGTGTAAAGCTTTCATAGTTGCTGCTTATTGATTTTTCATATGTAATTTCTTTAGAATGAAGCAGGTTTTAAATCTGAAGCTATTTCATTACTTAGAAGTTTAGCTGGGTATACCTTCCACTTAGACTTTTAAAATAATACATAGACAGATAAAATATCTCAAGAAATTCACCAACTAATTGCACTAAAAATGGGCCCCTATTCAAAAGGATAGTTTAAAGAACTAAAATCACATGGAGGGACACAGGAGAGTATAGTATTATATTTGCCTGAATCATTGTTGACACAATTTATAGGTTATTACAAAATAAGCAAATAATGGGTTGGAAACAATATTATTTTTTTGTCAACTTAATAATTAAAAAGATTCCTCTGATCTTATGCCAAATGTCACAAAATCTGCCAATGCTTTGAAGTTACTTTCTGAAACTGCTTTTTTTCAGTTTATGGATGCCCTCTTCTGCACATAGGAGCAGTGAGGATGTGACGCCTGACTAACCACGGTTGTTGCTTTTGTTTTCTTCTTTACTTCCTTCAATATTTACCACACATGCAAAGGGTACCTTAAGATGTTTGATATACCCCCTGGTGCTAGACATGTGTTAATCCAAGAAGACGAGGCTTCTCCTCATGTTCTTGGTAAGTGTTTCTGTCTGCTGCCTTGCTTTAACATGCACTGAAATGTAGAGACGTCAAAGAAACAATATATAGATATAGACACACGTGTATGTATAGATACACATGAAACTATATCTATATATATACCTGGGTATGCTTCCCAGGTGGTGCTCGTGTAAAGAACCCGCCTGCCAATGAATGAGACATAAGAGACACTGGTTTGTTCCTTGGGTTGGGAAAATCCCCTAGAGGAAGGCATGGCAGCCCACTCCAGCATTCTTCCCTGGAGAATCCCATGGACAGAGGAGCCTGGCGGGCTACAGTCCATGGGGTCGCAAAGAGTCAGACACAACTGAGCAACTAAGCACATTATTTAAAATAAGAAATATTTATAACGGGAGTTTTAATTTCTGGTGAAACCTGGGTTGGTTCATTATGACATGAGGAAAAAAAATAATTTGATAGGTGTGAATTTGTTATGCATTTTTACTCTTGTTATTAGGAGATGAGAAAATTAAAATGTTCATAAAATGCACTAAATTAAGAAATAATATCAGAAAAATTTGCCATATTTATGTTGACAAATTAATTCTGATATTTTGACTAATGCCATACTATATGCCTCTTCTTTTAGTGCATTTTAAGTTCTTTGACTGGAAAGCAATCATGTCTGGATTGTACTAGCCTGGGAAACAATTTCCTGATATCTGTTATATGTCCGGTTTCTGACGGGCACATGCAGATGAATTTTCTGCATGTTTTCTGTTTATTATCTGCAAATTATCCTGCTTTAACTTCCACAAGACATTTTTTCCTTCTTTACAAGTGGATGATGTAGAAATATCACTCCAAAGGGGTTTATATTCAAAATGAACGTACAAATGTTAACATAGCTTTCACATATTCCTTGAGCTATTAAACCACTAAGATTTCTGAAATTGACATATCTGTCAAACCTATGAAAGTGTTTAATAAATTACTTTCCTAAATATGTATAACTTAAAAATGTATTGTCTTATGGTGTTTCATAGCATTTTTTCTTATTATTTAAAGTATATTAACTACTTGATTCCAAAACAATTCTCGGCTGTCCAGCTGCTGTCCTTTCTCCTATAACTGAAATTCCTACTTTTCATTCTAGGATTCAGATTATTATCTTTGGAAAACTGAAATTCCTTTTCTTTTCATTTTGTATGTATAGATACACATGAAACTATATCTATATATATACCTGGGTATGCTTCCCAGGTGGTGCTCGTAAAGAACCCGCCTGCCAATGAATGAGACATAAGAGACACTGGTTTGTTCCTTGGGTTGGGAAAATCCCCTAGAGGAAGGCATGGCAGCCCACTCCAGCATTCTTCCCTGGAGAATCCCATGGACAGAGGAGCCTGGCGGGCTACAGTCCATGGGGTCGCAAAGAGTCAGACACAACTGAGCAACTAAGCACATTATTTAAAATAAGAAATATTTATAACGGGAGTTTTAATTTCTGGTGAAACCTGGGTTGGTTCATTATGACATGAGGAAAAAAAATAATTTGATAGGTGTGAATTTGTTATGCATTTTTACTCTTGTTATTAGGAGATGAGAAAATTAAAATGTTCATAAAATGCACTAAATTAAGAAATAATATCAGAAAAATTTGCCATATTTATGTTGACAAATTAATTCTGATATTTTGACTAATGCCATACTATATGCCTCTTCTTTTAGTGCATTTTAAGTTCTTTGACTGGAAAGCAATCATGTCTGGATTGTACTAGCCTGGGAAACAATTTCCTGATATCTGTTATATGTCCGGTTTCTGACGGGCACATGCAGATGAATTTTCTGCATGTTTTCTGTTTATTATCTGCAAATTATCCTGCTTTAACTTCCACAAGACATTTTTTCCTTCTTTACAAGTGGATGATGTAGAAATATCACTCCAAAGGGGTTTATATTCAAAATGAACGTACAAATGTTAACATAGCTTTCACATATTCCTTGAGCTATTAAACCACTAAGATTTCTGAAATTGACATATCTGTCAAACCTATGAAAGTGTTTAATAAATTACTTTCCTAAATATGTATAACTTAAAAATGTATTGTCTTATGGTGTTTCATAGCATTTTTTCTTATTATTTAAAGTATATTAACTACTTGATTCCAAAACAATTCTCGGCTGTCCAGCTGCTGTCCTTTCTCCTATAACTGAAATTCCCTACTTTTTCATTCTAGGATTCAGATTATTATCTTTGGAAAAATCAGAATCGTTTAAAATCTCAAGAGGAATTAATGTGCTTAAAATTACTCAGATTTTGTACACATTTTCAGTAATGGCAATAACTTTTGAAATTTTAGTTTCTAATATCATTAAATGATGAGGTATCCCCATATTTTAAAATCCCATTTGTTATTTTTTATCCATTAGAGAAAGCATTTTATGTAATAATGTATAGTAAATCTGTAATATATTGCAAATTCTATCACCAGTAAAGAGCTTTTCTTGGTCATATAAGTAGAGAATGTGATCTTAGAATTTTACAGTCATCAGGACTAATTATTAGTTAGGTCATTATTTTTATGGCCTAAAAGTTAGTTCAACTATTTTAAATACCTCTAATATTTTGAATTCACTTGAAAGAGATACACAGTAAAAAAGGCATTATGCTATATGTGGTCCTAGCATAAATCATTTGTGTTATTTGCTGTAGAAGTAGCCATTATTTTTAAAATATTTCCAGCTTCCTGAGGAAATGTATAGTGTGAATGAATTAGAAACTGTTAGCTGCTTTGGCAGTTTTTTTGAATGGAAATATTTGTTAATTTCGATTTTATATTTAACCATCTTGCCACTGTTATTAACTGATTAGGAATACTTCTTGAGAATTTTGAATGCTTAATGAATGAAGTGGGAGTCCTATTAGAGGTAACACTCATTTAGATTTCTCTGATACTCGTAAACATGGTCTTTCATTTATAGAAGGGAATAGACTCACTGTGGATCTTCAAAACTGTAATATAATACAATAAAATGTGTGCCGGTTACTCATTTTTTCTTCTTTCAGCAATTAAGAATCAGGCTACAGGCCACTATATTTTAAATGGCAAAGGGGAGGAAGCCAAGTCAAAGACCTTCATAGATCTTGGTGTGGAGTGGGATTATAGCATTGAAGACGGCATTGAAACTCTTCACACCGATGGACCTCTACACGATCCTGTTATTGTGTTGGTATGTGGCATTACAGGCTGACTGCATAGTCGGTTTACTTTGTATGTTTATGATTAACTGTTATAATTAATTTTATAATTAATTGATGCAATATATTAATTATAATTAATTCATTATTTTATTTACCTGCTTATTTTTATAATTCCATTTGTCCTCTCCCTTTATTCTTTGGGCAACTTTGTTATATATTTAATTATATATACGTTACAAACCAAATACAGTATTATGATCTTTGACCAGAAATGAAAAAAACAGAATTTTATGTTTACTACATATATAGCATTGTTGATGCTCTTCATTTTCCCTTGTAAGCAACATTATTATTATCATCATTTCTCTGGGTCAGGAACTTGGAAATAGCTTCCATAACTAGCTCCGGCTCAGGTTATCTCATGAGGATGTTCTTAGCTGAGGCTAGAGATACTCAGGGCTCCCCTAGAGAGAATCTTCTCAATTCCCAGCTCAGTCACATGGAAGTTGAAAGGCCTTGGAATAAAATTCCCAAGCTTCTTCACGTAGATGCTCAAGGAGGATGCTCCAAGTGTCCTTATCTCATGACAGCTGGCTTCCAGGAGTGAGTGATACAGATGGCCAGAAAGGGAGAGTGCATCCAAGACAGAACTCAGCCCTTTTAAACCTAACTCTAGACATGACATCCTTTCGCGTCTGCTGTTGTTTGCTAGACGCAAGCCACTGAGTCCAGCCCCCACTGAAGGGGGGAAGAATTCAGTTCCACTTCTTGAGAGAGGGAACGTGTCAAAGGACTTGCACGGATATTTTTTAAGCTACCGCAGTCTCCAGCCCCGTTTGTTGAAAAAGTACCTTCTCCATTAAATTGCTTTTTCATCTAAGTTAAAAATTACTTATCCAAATCTATATGGAATAATTTTTGGATTCTTATTCTGTTCCACAGAACAGAAAATTTTATAGGAAAATATGTATTAATAAAACTTTTATTTAGATTATTTTGAGTGATTGGAGATCAGAAGCCCTGTTTTACTCATATCTTGGTGTGGAGTGGGATTATAGCATTGAAGACGGCATTGAAACTCTTCACACCGATGGACCTCTACACGATCCTGTTATTGTGTTGGTATGTGGCATTACAGGCTGACTGCATAGTCGGTTTACTTTGTATGTTTATGATTAACTGTTATAATTAATTTTATAATTAATTGATGCAATATATTAATTATAATTAATTCATTATTTTATTTACCTGCTTATTTTTATAATTCCATTTGTCCTCTCCCTTTATTCTTTGGGCAACTTTGTTATATATTTAATTATATATACGTTACAAACCAAATACAGTATTATGATCTTTGACCAGAAATGAAAAAAACAGAATTTTATGTTTACTACATATATAGCATTGTTGATGCTCTTCATTTTCCCTTGTAAGCAACATTATTATTATCATCATTTCTCTGGGTCAGGAACTTGGAAATAGCTTCCATAACTAGCTCCGGCTCAGGTTATCTCATGAGGATGTTCTTAGCTGAGGCTAGAGATACTCAGGGCTCCCCTAGAGAGAATCTTCTCAATTCCCAGCTCAGTCACATGGAAGTTGAAAGGCCTTGGAATAAAATTCCCAAGCTTCTTCACGTAGATGCTCAAGGAGGATGCTCCAAGTGTCCTTATCTCATGACAGCTGGCTTCCAGGAGTGAGTGATACAGATGGCCAGAAAGGGAGAGTGCATCCAAGACAGAACTCAGCCCTTTTAAACCTAACTCTAGACATGACATCCTTTCGCGTCTGCTGTTGTTTGCTAGACGCAAGCCACTGAGTCCAGCCCCCACTGAAGGGGGGAAGAATTCAGTTCCACTTCTTGAGAGAGGGAACGTGTCAAAGGACTTGCACGGATATTTTTTAAGCTACCGCAGTCTCCAGCCCCGTTTGTTGAAAAAGTACCTTCTCCATTAAATTGCTTTTTCATCTAAGTTAAAAATTACTTATCCAAATCTATATGGAATAATTTTTGGATTCTTATTCTGTTCCACAGAACAGAAAATTTTATAGGAAAATATGTATTAATAAAACTTTTATTTAGATTATTTTGAGTGATTGGAGATCAGAAGCCCTGTTTTACTCATATGTAATTACAGAGCATTATTTTCCAGCAGCACAGGTGTCTGACCTGAGAGCCCTGCCTCAAGGCTTTGCCAATGATATTAGAGTGACCCCAGGGAGCCAGGCATAATTGATACAATTCTGCAAGAACTACATGAAAATCAATAAAAATTATTGTTTGAAAAGAGTGCTTAGCTAAACAAGGAAAAATCAAATGAAAAACTGAGATTATGTTTGCAAAGTCTATTATAAAAGGATTCGTATTCCTATTGCATGGATTACTAAAGAAAAAAGACTATGTAAAGCAATTTAAAAAAAGGATCTGGGGCTTCCCTAGTGGTCCAGTGGGTAAGGACACCGCCTTGCAGTGCAAGGGGCACCAGTTCAATCCCTGGCCTGGGAAGATCGCACATGCTGCAGAGTGGCTGGACCGATGTGTCCAACTACTGAGCCGGAGCTCTGGTGCACATGTGCCCAGAGCTGGTGCTCTGCAGCAGGAGAGGCCACTGCGATGGGAGGCCCACATAGGCCAAAGAACAAAGATAAATAAATGAAAGATCAATAGAAGTGGCCAAAAAAAAAAAGGATCTGACATGAACATGAACAGTGGACAAAACACAAGTGACCAATAAACTTCCCTGGACTCAGACAGTAAAGAGTCTGCCCACAATACAGGTGACCTTGCTTCTGTTCCCGGGTGGGGACGATCCCCTGGAAAAAGAATTGGCAAACAACTCCAGTATTCTCGCCTGCGAAATCCCATGGATGAAGGAGCCGGGCAGACTACAGTCTGTGGGATCGGAAAGAGTCAGACATGACTGACCACACTCTCACTTTCAATAATCGTAGAAAATTAAACTTTACTATTTATCAAATAAATAGCAACAAAAACAACAGTCTTTTGCCCATTCAGTTAACAAAGAGGAAAGTGATATAATATGTAGTGGTGAATGGGGACACCTTAATATACTCTCATTATGAAAGTAGTAATTATTCTAACTATTCTGAAGGGCCATGCACTGGTCTGAAAACTGTAAAAAAAAAAAAAAGTGTTGTACCCTTTAGCACATTAAGGAAAATCAGAAGTGATCACAGTGGGGATAAATTTCAAGTAAAATACAGATACTAATTTATATGATTGTGTAAGGCACCGTAGGGCTTCCCAGGTGGTGCAGTGGTTAAGCATCTGCCTGCTAATGCAGAAGATAGAGGAGACATGGGTTCAGTCCCTAGATCAGGAAAATTCCCTGGAGGAGGAAATGGCACCCCACTCCAGCATTCTTCCCTGGAGAATTCCATGGACAGAGGAGCCTGGTGGGCTACAGCCCATGGGGTCGCAAGAGTCAGTCATGACGGAGCAACTGAACATGCGTGCTGGAGTAAATACTATGCTGGCGTTTAGAAGTACGTTTTCAAAGAATATTTACTGTCTTGAGAAATGTGTGTGACACATTGAGTGAAATAAGGAAATAAAAGTATGTATGTATACATCACATATTCACACACACACACACACACACACATGCATGCACAAATATCTTGAGGCTTTATCCCAAAATAATAAAAGTGACTTTAGTTTTCTCTGGTTTAGGGGAATTATGGATTATTTTTATCTTCTTTATATTTTCCATATATCTATGTTTTCTGGATGGATTATTTTTTTAGCAGAGTCGGGGCCCACAATAAAAAAAAGAAGTAAAAAATCTGACATGAACATGAACAGTGGACAAAACACAAGTGACCAATAAACTTCCCTGGACTCAGACAGTAAAGAGTCTGCCCACAATACAGGTGACCTTGCTTCTGTTCCCGGGTGGGACGATCCCTGGAAAAGAATTGGCAAACAACTCCAGTATTCTCGCCTGCGAAATCCCATGGATGAAGGAGCCGGGCAGACTACAGTCTGTGGGATCGGAAAGAGTCAGACATGACTGACCACACTCTCACTTTCAATAATCGTAGAAAATTAAACTTTACTATTTATCAAATAAATAGCAACAAAAACAACAGTCTTTTGCCCATTCAGTTAACAAAGAGGAAAGTGATATAATATGTAGTGGTGAATGGGGACACCTTAATATACTCTCATTATGAAAGTAGTAATTATTCTAACTATTCTGAAGGGCCATGCACTGGTCTGAAAACTGTAAAAAAAAAAAAGTGTTGTACCCTTTAGCACATTAAGGAAAATCAGAAGTGATCACAGTGGGGATAAATTTCAAGTAAAATACAGATACTAATTTATATGATTGTGTAAGGCACCGTAGGGCTTCCCAGGTGGTGCAGTGGTTAAGCATCTGCCTGCTAATGCAGAAGATAGAGGAGACATGGGTTCAGTCCCTAGATCAGGAAAATTCCCTGGAGGAGGAAATGGCACCCCACTCCAGCATTCTTCCCTGGAGAATCCCATGGACAGAGGAGCCTGGTGGGCTACAGCCCATGGGGTCGCAAGAGTCAGTCATGACGGAGCAACTGAACATGCGTGCTGGAGTAAATACTATGCTGGCGTTTAGAAGTACGTTTTCAAAGAATATTTACTGTCTTGAGAAATGTGTGTGACACATTGAGTGAAATAAGGAAATAAAAGTATGTATGTATACATCACATATTCACACACACACACACACACACATGCATGCACAAATATCTTGAGGCTTTATCCCAAAATAATAAAAGTGACTTTAGTTTTCTCTGGTTTAGGGGAATTATGGATTATTTTTATCTTCTTTATATTTTCCATATATCTATGTTTTCTGGATGGAACATTATTATCTTTACCGTCATAAAAAAACAGTCTACTCAAACAGTAATAATTAAGTATACTCAGGAGATATAGAACTTGAGAAACTCTAAATTTAATTTTATTGCATTTATTTTAACTTTCTAATGTCAAGATACCTTACATACTTGCATTTTTTCTTAAGCAGTACACACCTGTACTTTACTGATAGAAAAAACATTCTATTTTTAGAAACTACTTGAATATCTTCCAGTTTTAGCAAGAGATGTATTCTGAAATATTTGTAATTTTTCATTAAATTGAAAACTCAGGTGATTTACATGTCTGTTTCATGTGTACATTAGATTATACCTCAGGAGAACACCACCCGCTCCAGCCTGACATACAAGTACATCATCCATGAGGACTCGGCGCCTACAATTAGCAGCAACAATGTCATTCAGGAAGAATTAGATACTTTTGAGTGGGCATTGAAGAGCTGGTCCCAGTGTTCCAAACCCTGTGGTGGAGGTAATGAATTGAACACGTTGATTATATTAAAATGTCATTCATATAAAAGCCAGGCTTCTTCCTTCTGCCCTGAGGATTGTGTCTGAATGAAGATGCAATCTGAGAAACACCTGACATAACCAACACTTAAGCATTTTGACTGAAATCTCAGCATCTACAAATCCATTCATATCAGTAGTTGACCTTCTTAATGTCCTGAGCAACTTGCTCAGGACTGTGAGATGCAAACCCAGGTAGGTAGTCTGGTTTCTTCATACCTGCTTGTACTGCATTCTGCTACGTGTCTGTTCTCTCTCTGGAATAGAGCCATGAAATTGATCCCAACGTTTCCCCGTCTCTCCCATCATCTATTCCCCTAGTTTGGAACAACAAGTGCTCCACAATGGTGCTGGACTCGACAGAATGACAGAATTCTTTCATAATAATAACAATGAACAGTTGAGAACAAGAAAGTGTTCATAGTAGGGAATGCCTGGATAAATATTTTATACTTTTAAATTTAAGGATGCATTTTTAAAGATTTTTTTTCCTCCAGAAGGGATATAAAGTATTTTTAGCTAATTATCTTAAATGACATTTTAGGTACTTTCTTAGTGGTTCAGTGGTTAAGACCGCTCTTCCACTACAGAAAGCATGGATGGGTTCAGCCCCTGGTTGAGGAACTAAGACACTGTGTGCCACGAGGTAGGGCCAAAACATAAATAAAATAGAAATAAAAAATGACATTATCACAAGATGCTTATTTAATTTGGATGCTCCCTTCTACTGCATCGTCAGCATCTACCTGGTGACAAGACTTTCAGATACACCTTTTTAAGCTCTACCAGATCTATCCCTCTCCCACCAGATTTCTTTTATAATTTTGGAAGGGAAGATTACTGCAGAAGTCTCTTAACTAGCCAATTAAATTTTATTTTCTTCTAGTCCTTTATTTCCAGGGTAATATTTCTTGAATGGATGAATAAATGAATGAATGAATTAGTAGAATTATATTATTTCCCTGGTTCAGATCCTTTAGTTTCTCAATATGTTACCCTAAAGACAAAACATAATTTATGAGTAAGCTTCCCCGGTGGTCCAGAGGGTAAAGAGTCCGCCTTGCAGTGCAAGGGGCACCGGTTTGATCCCTGGCCCGGGAAGGATCCTGTGTGCTGAAGAGAGGCTGGACTGTTGTGTCTGAATGAAGATGCAATCTGAGAAACACCTGACATAACCAACACTTAAGCATTTTGACTGAAATCTCAGCATCTACAAATCCATTCATATCAGTAGTTGACCTTCTTAATGTCCTGAGCAACTTGCTCAGGACTGTGAGATGCAAACCCAGGTAGGTAGTCTGGTTTCTTCATACCTGCTTGTACTGCATTCTGCTACGTGTCTGTTCTCTCTCTGGAATAGAGCCATGAAATTGATCCCAACGTTTCCCCGTCTCTCCCATCATCTATTCCCCTAGTTTGGAACAACAAGTGCTCCACAATGGTGCTGGACTCGACAGAATGACAGAATTCTTTCATAATAATAACAATGAACAGTTGAGAACAAGAAAGTGTTCATAGTAGGGAATGCCTGGATAAATATTTTATACTTTTAAATTTAAGGATGCATTTTTAAAGACTTTTTTTCCTCCAGAAGGGATATAAAGTATTTTTAGCTAATTATCTTAAATGACATTTTAGGTACTTTCTTAGTGGTTCAGTGGTTAAGACCGCTCTTCCACTACAGAAAGCATGGATGGGTTCAGCCCCTGGTTGAGGAACTAAGACACTGTGTGCCACGAGGTAGGGCCAAAACATAAATAAAATAGAAATAAAAAATGACATTATCACAAGATGCTTATTTAATTTGGATGCTCCCTTCTACTGCATCGTCAGCATCTACCTGGTGACAAGACTTTCAGATACACCTTTTTAAGCTCTACCAGATCTATCCCTCTCCCACCAGATTTCTTTTATAATTTTGGAAGGGAAGATTACTGCAGAAGTCTCTTAACTAGCCAATTAAATTTTATTTTCTTCTAGTCCTTTATTTCCAGGGTACTATTTCTTGAATGGATGAATAAATGAATGAATGAATTAGTAGAATTATATTATTTCCCTGTTTCAGATCCTTTAGTTTCTCAATATGTTACCCTAAAGACAAAACATAATTTATGAGTAAGCTTCCCCGGTGGTCCAGAGGGTAAAGAGTCCGCCTTGCAGTGCAAGGGGCACCGGTTTGATCCCTGGCCCGGGAAGGATCCTGTGTGCTGAGGAGAAGCTGGACTGGTGTGTCCAATTATGAGCCAGCGCTCTGGAGCGTATGCGTCCAGAGCCAGTGCTCTGCAGTGAGAGAGACCACTGCAATGGGAGGCCCACACAGGCCAAAGAATAAAGATGAATGAAAATAAATAAATGAAAACTCAATAAAAGAGGCCAAAATTTAAAAATAAATATTCCTATGATACGAAGAAAAATTTAAAAGAGAAAACATAATGTATGTAATATTCTTGGCCAAAGCGAAAACCTAAATCAAACCATTAGGAGACAAATAAATTTGTGGGACATTTCACAAAACAACTGGCTTATCATCTCAAAAATATTAAAAGCCAAAAATAGGTTCAGAAACTATTCCTAATTAATTCCATGACAACTAAATGTAATGCATGATCCTTGATTGGAAAAGCATTTCTATAAAGAACATTATAGGGACAATTGATAAATTTGAATATCTCTTTACACTAGATAGTAGTATTATATTTGTGTTAAACACTCTAATTTTAAGATTATACTGTGATTATGTGAGAGAATGTGCTTGTTATGAGCTGTATGCTGAGGTATTCAGAAATAAGGATCAGAATGTCAGCATCTTATGTGCAAATATATATTATTGTTAATATATGATATAAAAATATGTATATCAAATGTGCTGACATTGTAACACAATGTTAATCCAGGTGCAAGACATATATGTATTCATTGTGTTTTCCTTTTATTTTTGTAGATTTGAAATTTTTCAAAATTAAAAAAAGCATATATATATATATATATATATATATATATATATGTTTGTTAAACGTCCAAGTCAGTGCCTGAAGAGACCCTACTGAAGAGATCCTCAGTAACTCCTTGAATAAAGTCCAAATACTTGTCTAGCCCACAGGGCTTGTAACATCGGATCCCGTATTTCACCCATTCAAAGAGCCCTGCAATTTTCTATTGTTATTTCCTTTGCTAGGTGTATTATTCAGCTTCATTCCCATTGTTGTTGTTGTTTAGTCACTAAGTTGTATCTCCTACTTGAGGAAGATTCCCTCAAGAAGGGGATCTTCCTGACCGAGGGATGGAATCCATGTCTCCTGCATTGGCAAGCAGGTTCTTGACCACTGACCACCAAGGGAAGCCCATTCCCTTTACCGATGCTATTTGAACTCCAGGATTCTGCTCAGGGAAGTGCAGATCTTGTAAACATTCTCTGTCCCTCCTCCAGCTAAGTGAGAGAACTTCCCCTCTGTGTTCCTTTGGTGCCCTCTACAGTCAAGTTACTGACATATCTTTGAAGAAGTCCGTCGATAGATACAGCCATAGTCTTCATGTCTGAGGTTCTCACTAGACTGTATATCAGGCTCTAGTTCATTCACAAGTATGCAGTTGCTATCTAACACTCTGTAATATTCATTAAAGAATGTTTGTTTAATTTTTATTTAATTACTTAATGTGCTTCTGAAACTTCAAAACCTAGAACAGTGCATCACTCAATAAATATATGATGAATGAAATGAATGAGCGAATAATCAAATATGTGACAGAATGAGTAAGTGATTAAATCAAAAAATATATTTCCCTTCCCAGGTTTCCAGTACACTAAATACGGATGCCGTAGGAAAAGTGATAATAAAATGATTCATCGCAACTTCTGTGAGGCCAACAAAAAGCCAAAACCTATTAGAAGAATGTGCAATATTCAGGAGTGCACACATCCACTGTAAGCATTTACTTTACCTAATTTTGTATACCAAGGGCAAAATCAAAAGGATTTAAATGTCTTTAACTCTTCTTACTTTTAATTTCATTTTTAGTCAAAGCTAATACATGTACCTGGTTACAATGATCAGATCGTTTCACAGGAATTATACCAACTTGTAGTCCTATGGGTTTTTTTTTAACCGTATCTCTGCTTCTCAAAAATGACTGCTTTTACTGCGTCTTCTTTTTTGTTGAAGTATAGTTGATTTACAATACTGTGTGAGTTTTAGGTGTGCAGGAAAATAGTTCAGTATTTTTTTTTCAATCTACCTCACTTTATTGGGTATTGCAAGATATTGAATATAGTTCCCTGTGCTATACAGTAAATCTTTCTTACTTTTCTATTTTAGGTATAGTAGTCTGTAACTCTTACTCCCATACTCTGAATTTATTCTTCACCTCCTTTTCCCATTTAATAACCTTAAGTTTGTTCTCTATGTCTGTGAATCTGTTTCTGTTTTGTATATAGATTCATTTGTATGTGAATATATAGATAGAAATAGACATAGATATAACGTCTTTATGCCGTGCTTACTTGCTCAGTCATGTCCGACTCTTTGCAAACCCATGGACTGTAGCCCACCAGGCTTCTCTGTCCACAGGATTCTCCAGGTAATAATACTGGAGTGGGTAGCCTCTCCCTTCTCCTGGGGATCTTCCCAGCCCAGGGATCGAACCCACATCTCCCACACTGCAGGCAGATTCTTTACCTGTGTCAGTTCAGTTCAGTTGCTCAGTCATGTCTGACTCTTAGCCACTCCATGGTCTGCAGCGCGTCAGACTTCCCTGTCCTTCACCATCACCTGGAGCCTGCTCAAACTCATGTCCATTGACTCAGTGATGTCATCCAACCATCTCATCCTCTGTCTTCCCCTTTGCCTTTTGCCTTCCATTTTTCCCAGCATCAGGATCTTTTCTAGTAAACTGTCCCTACGCATCAGGTGGTAAAGGTATTGGAGCTTCAGCTTCAACATCACTCCTTCCAATGAGTATTCAGGGTTGATTTCCTTTAGGATTGACTGGTTTGATCTCCTTGCAGTCCAAGGGACTCTCAAGAGTCCAACAGCACAATTCAAAGGCATCAATTCTTTGGTGCTCAGCCTTCTTTATGGTCAAACTCTCACATTCATATATGACTGCTGGCAAAATCATAGCTTTGACTATATGGTCTTTTGTCAGCAAAGTGATATCTCTGCTTTTGAATATGCTGTCTAGATTTGTCATAGCTTTTAATTTTATGGTTGCACTCACCATCAACAGTGATTTTGGAGCCCAAGAAAATAAAGTCTGTCATTGTTTCCATTGTTTGCCTATCTATTTGCCATGAAGTGATGGGACTAGATGCCATGATCTTTGTTTAATGTTGAATTTGTTACCATCGAAGTGTCTCATTTTAGTATAGTAGTCCTGTATACAGTAAATCTTTCTTACTTTTCTATTTTAGGTATAGTAGTCTGTAACTCTTACTCCCATACTCTGAATTTATTCTTCACCTCCTTTTCCCATTTAATAACCTTAAGTTTGTTCTCTATGTCTGTGAATCTGTTTCTGTTTTGTATATAGATTCATTTGTATGTGAATATATAGATAGAAATAGACATAGATATAACGTCTTTATGCCGTGCTTACTTGCTCAGTCATGTCCGACTCTTTGCAAACCCATGGACTGTAGCCCACCAGGCTTCTCTGTCCACAGGATTCTCCAGGTAATAATACTGGAGTGGGTAGCCTCTCCCTTCTCCTGGGGATCTTCCCAGCCCAGGGATCGAACCCACATCTCCCACACTGCAGGCAGATTCTTTACCTGTGTCAGTTCAGTTCAGTTGCTCAGTCATGTCTGACTCTTAGCCACTCCATGGTCTGCAGCGCGTCAGACTTCCCTGTCCTTCACCATCACCTGGAGCCTGCTCAAACTCATGTCCATTGACTCAGTGATGTCATCCAACCATCTCATCCTCTGTCTTCCCCTTTGCCTTTTGCCTTCCATTTTTCCCAGCATCAGGATCTTTTCTAGTAAACTGTCCCTACGCATCAGGTGGTAAAGGTATTGGAGCTTCAGCTTCAGCATCACTCCTTCCAATGAGTATTCAGGGTTGATTTCCTTTAGGATTGACTGGTTTGATCTCCTTGCAGTCCAAGGGACTCTCAAGAGTCCAACAGCACAATTCAAAGGCATCAATTCTTTGGTGCTCAGCCTTCTTTATGGTCAAACTCTCACATTCATATATGACTGCTGGCAAAATCATAGCTTTGACTATATGGTCTTTTGTCAGCAAAGTGATATCTCTGCTTTTGAATATGCTGTCTAGATTTGTCATAGCTTTTAATTTTATGGTTGCACTCACCATCAACAGTGATTTTGGAGCCCAAGAAAATAAAGTCTGTCATTGTTTCCATTGTTTGCCTATCTATTTGCCATGAAGTGATGGGACTAGATGCCATGATCTTTGTTTAATGTTGAATTTTAGGCCAACTTTTTCACTCTCTTTCACCTTCATCAAGAGACTCTTTAGTTCCTCTTTTCTTTCTGCCATAAGGATGGTGTCATCTGCATATCTGAGGTTATTGATATTTCTCCCAGCAATCTTGATTCCAGCTTGTCTTTCATTCAGACCTGCATTTTTGCATGATATACTATGCATATAAATTGAATAAGCAGGGTGACAATATACAGCCTTGACGTACTCCTTTCCCAATTTGGAACCAACCTGTTGTTCCATGTCTGGTTCTAACTGTTGCTTCTTGTTCTGTATACAGGTTTCACAGGAGGCAAACAAGGTGGTCTGGTATTCCCATCTCTTTCAAAATTTTTCAGTTTGTTGTAATCCATACAGTCAAAGGCTTCAGCATAGTTAATGAAGCAGAAGTAGATTTTTTTCTGGAATTCCCTTGCTCTTTCTATGATCCAGCAGATGTTGGCAATTTGATCTCTGGTTCCTCTGCCTTTTCTAAATCCAACTTGTACATCTGGAAATTCTCAATCCACATACTGTGAAGCCTAGCTTGGAGGATTTTGAGCATTACTTTGCTAGTGTGTGAAATGAGTACAATTGTATGGCAGTCTGATCATTCTTTGGCATTGCCTTTCTTTCGTATTAGAATGAAAAGTGATCTTTTCCAGTCCTGTGGCCACTGCCGAGTTTTCCAAATTTGCTGACATATTGAGTGCAGTACTTCAATAGCATCATCTTTTAAGATTTTAAATAGCTCATCTGAAATTCTATCACCTTCACCAGCTGTGTTCATAGTAATGCTTCCTAAAGCCCACTTGACTTCAAACTCCAGGATGTCAGGCTCTAGGTGAGTGGCCACACCATCGTGTGCTTCTCAATAAACCTGGAGGGGAAGACTGCATCATTAAAAGGCTAGTTGGAAGCTTTCTTTTGATCAAGACTTGTCTGCTGGTGGGCTTCACTGTAGGATGAACTGGTCGGGCTATTTCATTGAAAGATAATTATGTGTGTATTTAGGGTTTTTTCTAATGAAATAATCAAATTCCACAGAGAGGAATCAGTCTTCCTATGGAGTGCAAGCCCATTTAGTAGCTGTAGTGAATACTGTATGTGTACAGGCAACTAGAGTCATCTCACTATTCCACAGGTTGATTTCTACATGACCCTCTCTTTCCTTGAAGAGTCTTTTTTTTCTCTTGATTATGTCTATTGTCCGCCAGTTAAAAGTCTCTTCCACCTTCCACAGAAGCTACATCTTGGCACCTACTGGATGTGAGAGGAGGGGCAGTTACCCAGTGGGGTTAAGGATCAGGAGTTCTAATTCCTTCCAAACAGACTTCCCATCAGTGCTCCGATTTCCAGACTTGCCTTTATGCCTATTTCTACAGCCACAGTTTCACCTGTGGCCACTAATTCCTATGCATTTCTCAGGTTCTGCAATCAGATTCCTTTGCTTCTCAGTTTACGTTTGTTGTGATCCACACAGTCAAAGGCTTTGGCATAGTCAATAAAGCAGAAGTAGATATTTTTCTGGAACTCTCTTGCTTTTTCAATGATCCAGCAGATGTTGGCAATTTGATCTCTGGTTCCTCTGCCTTTTCTAAATCCAGCTTGAACATCTGGAAATTCTCAATCCACATACTGTGAAGCCTAGCTTGGAGGATTTTGAGCATTACTTTGCTAGTGTGTGAAATGAATACAATTGTATGGCAGTCTGATCATTCTTTGGCATTGCCTTTCTTTCGTATTAGAATGAAAAGTGATCTTTTCCAGTCCTGTGGCCACTGCCGAGTTTTCCAAATTTGCTGACATATTGAGTGCAGTACTTCAATAGCATCATCTTTTAAGATTTTAAATAGCTCATCTGAAATTCTATCACCTTCACCAGCTGTGTTCATAGTAATGCTTCCTAAAGCCCACTTGACTTCAAACTCCAGGATGTCAGGCTCTAGGTGAGTGGCCACACCATCATGTGCTTCTCAATAAACCTGGAGGGGAAGACTGCATCATTAAAAGGCTAGTTGGAAGCTTTCTTTTGATCAAGACTTGTCTGCTGGTGGGCTTCACTGTAGGATGAACTGGTCGGGCTATTTCATTGAAAGATAATTATGTGTGTATTTAGGGTTTTTTCTAATGAAATAATCAAATTCCACAGAGAGGAATCAGTCTTCCTATGGAGTGCAAGCCCATTTAGTAGCTGTAGTGAATACTGTATGTGTACAGGCAACTAGAGTCATCTCACTATTCCACAGGTTGATTTCTACATGACCCTCTCTTTCCTTGAAGAGTCTTTTTTTTCTCTTGATTATGTCTATTGTCCGCCAGTTAAAAGTCTCTTCCACCTTCCACAGAAGCTACATCTTGGCACCTACTGGATGTGAGAGGAGGGGCAGTTACCCAGTGGGGTTAAGGATCAGGAGTTCTAATTCCTTCCAAACAGACTTCCCATCAGTGCTCCGATTTCCAGACTTGCCTTTATGCCTATTTCTACAGCCACAGTTTCACCTGTGGCCACTAATTCCTATGCATTTCTCAGGTTCTGCAATCAGATTCCTTTGCTTCTCAGTTTACATGCTTACTTGATTTTATCCTTCTTAGGTCTACTGGGTTAATTACCATATGTCTGGGCTTCCCTGGTGGCTCAGCGGTAGAGAATCAGCTTGCAATGCAGGAGTCACAGGTACAGTCCCTGGATCAGGGAGATTCTCCTGAAGAAGAAAATGGCAACCCATTCTAGTATTCTTCCTGGAAAATCTCATGCACAGAGGAGCCTGGTGGGCTACAGTCCATGGGGTCCCAAGAGCTGGATACAGCTTAGAAACCAAACTACAACCACCATATGTCTAGCACTTCCTCGATTCCAAAATTATCTTTTGATGGCTTCTCCCCCATTGTTGGTTTTTTTTTTTTTTTTTTCTGGCTTTTATGGGTGCATGCCATTTCAGGAGAGAAAAAAGGTAGACAAAAGCAGTTATAGCTATGAAGTATATAATGTAGTCCCTATTTCCAAATGAGAGACACTATGGAAGTCTTTGAAATTGAGTAAAATTTCTTAGTTGCCACAATTCATTCTTGCTGCTAGCTAATAACCTAGAGCAATCTTAAACTCTGAAGAGCAAAAATTGCCAAGGTTTTAACTTGTTTATATTTTGGTGCTGCATATATGGGCTTCCGTAATTTTCTTGTAGAGATCTCTAGTCTTTCCCATTCTTTGCTTTCCTCTATTTCTTTTCATTGTTCACTTAGGAAGACTTTCTTATCTTCCCTTGCTGTTCTTTGGAACACTACGTTCAGATGGGTACGTCTTTCTCATCCTCCTTTGCCTTTTTCTTCTCGTGTTTTCTGAGCTGTTCGTAACACCTCCTTAGACAATCAGTTTGGCCTTTTGCATTTCTTTTTCTTGGGGATGGTTTTGATCACTGCCTCCTATACAGTGTTAGTTCTTCAGGCACTTCCACAGAAGTGGATGGTGTAGAGGAGGGGCAGTTACCCAGTGGGGTTAAGGATCAGGAGTTCTAATTCCTTCCAAACAGACTTCCCATCAGTGCTCCGATTTCCAGACTTGCCTTTATGCCTATTTCTACAGCCACAGTTTCACCTGTGGCCACTAATTCCTATGCATTTCTCAGGTTCTGCAATCAGATTCCTTTGCTTCTCAGTTTACATGCTTACTTGATTTTATCCTTCTTAGGTCTACTGGGTTAATTACCATATGTCTGGGCTTCCCTGGTGGCTCAGCGGTAGAGAATCAGCTTGCAATGCAGGAGTCACAGGTACAGTCCCTGGATCAGGGAGATTCTCCTGAAGAAGAAAATGGCAACCCATTCTAGTATTCTTCCTGGAAAATCTCATGCACAGAGGAGCCTGGTGGGCTACAGTCCATGGGGTCCCAAGAGCTGGATACAGCTTAGAAACCAAACTACAACCACCATATGTCTAGCACTTCCTCGATTCCAAAATTATCTTTTGATGGCTTCTCCCCCATTGTTGGTTTTTTTTTTTTTTTTTTTTCTGGCTTTTATGGGTGCATGCCATTTCAGGAGAGAAAAAAGGTAGACAAAAGCAGTTATAGCTATGAAGTATATAATGTAGTCCCTATTTCCAAATGAGAGACACTATGGAAGTCTTTGAAATTGAGTAAAATTTCTTAGTTGCCACAATTCATTCTTGCTGCTAGCTAATAACCTAGAGCAATCTTAAACTCTGAAGAGCAAAAATTGCCAAGGTTTTAACTTGTTTATATTTTGGTGCTGCATATATGGGCTTCCGTAATTTTCTTGTAGAGATCTCTAGTCTTTCCCATTCTTTGCTTTCCTCTATTTCTTTTCATTGTTCACTTAGGAAGACTTTCTTATCTTCCCTTGCTGTTCTTTGGAACACTACGTTCAGATGGGTACGTCTTTCTCATCCTCCTTTGCCTTTTTCTTCTCGTGTTTTCTGAGCTGTTCGTAACACCTCCTTAGACAACCAGTTTGGCCTTTTGCATTTCTTTTTCTTGGGGATGGTTTTGATCACTGCCTCCTATACAGTGTTAGTTCTTCAGGCACTCTGTCAGATCTAATCTCTTGATTCTGTTTGTCACTTCCAGGTGGCTCAGTGTTAAAGAATCTGCCTGCCAGTGCAGGAGTCATGGGTTCAATACCTGGGTCAGGAAGATACCCTGGAGAAGGAAATGGCAACCTACTCCAGTGTTCTTGCCTGAGAAATCCGGTGGACAAAGGAGCCTGGTGGGCTGCAGTCCGTGGGGTGACAAGAGTTGAACATGACTTCGTGACTAAACAACAATAATAACAGCTGCATGCATACAGAAAGAAAAAAGTGCAGAGAGAAAGTAACTTTGGAAAGGAGGAACAGTATGCTTCCATTACATTCTGAGAGATTGATTAGCTGGAGGGAATCAATGGTGGCAGCCCTTTGGGACATATGTAATGAAGAACTGGCTCTAACAGTGTGCTGGCCTGGGTTGTGCTTAAGTCGCTCAGTCCTGTGTGACTCTGCAACGCCATGGACTGCAGTCCCCCCCACCCCACCCCAGCCTCTGTCCATGGAATTCCCCAGGCAAGAATACTTAGAAGGGGTCTTGCCTGGTGGTCCAGTGGGGTAAGGACACCACCTTGCAGTGCAAGGGACGCTGGGTTCAACCCCTGGCCTGGGAAGATTCCCACGTGCCAGCTGAGAGGCTGGACCGATGTGCCCAACTATCAAGCTGGAGCTCTGGAGCGCATGCGCCCAGAGCCGGTGCTCTGCAACAGGAGAGGCCACTGCGATGGGAGGCCCACACAGGCTGAAGAACAAAGATAAATAAATGAAAGATCAATAGAAGTGGCCAAAAAAAAAAAAAAAAATACTAGAAGTGGGGGTTGCCGTGCCCTCTTCCAGGGGATCTTCCCAAACCGGGGATGGATACTAAGGCCTAAAAAAATAGAAGTGGCAGACCTATTATTGTTACAAAGTTGAAACTGCCCCCCGCTCCAACCCTCCGAGTGGCTAGTCATTCAGAGAGTAGACAAACTTAAGGTGCAGGTAGAGGTGCTCCGTGGACCCGCGTTACGGTGCTCAAGGTGAGCCTCCTCCTCCCCTTTTCCAGCTGGGTGGTGGAAGAGTGGGAGCACTGCACTAAAACCTGCGGCACTTCCGGCTACCAGCTGCGCACGGTGCGCTGCCTGCAGCCGCTCCCCGAAGGCACCAACCGCTCGGTACACAGCAAGTACTGCGCCGGCAATCGGCCTGAGAGCCGCCGGCCCTGCAACAGAGTGCCCTGCCCGGCCCAGTGGAAGACAGGGCCCTGGAACGAGGTGGGTGTGTGAAATCGGGGCGGCAAGGGACGGTGAGGAGACTGTGGGTGTGAGCAGGTGGAACATCTTTCAATTTCACTTTGTGTGAACGGAGAAACTGTCACATGGTTTGGAATGATGAAGCACCTGGAGGTATTAAGAAAAATTCATATTTTAAAACCATGTTTAAACGTATGATTACTTGATGGGGGCAAAACCGCGATTGGATGCTTTGGGGCACAAAGGTGTCTAAAG
Organism: Tragulus kanchil; assembly: GCA_022376925.1. Taxonomy (NCBI): domain Eukaryota; kingdom Metazoa; phylum Chordata; class Mammalia; order Artiodactyla; family Tragulidae; genus Tragulus; species Tragulus kanchil. The sequence goes on along the minus strand of JAIOJX010000025.1, from coordinate 155,772,240 downwards.
GATGACTTACCTATTTGTCTAGTGTGGTTATCTGTTATCTAGTGCGGCTTTTGATTAAACTGCTGTTCCTGGATGGGTTCCAAATCCCTGATCTTGAGTGCAGGGCCCTTGCCCCTTTCTACACTCCACTACTCTTTTTTTTTTTCCTTTTTATTGATGTATAATTGATACAACATGATCTCAGATTCAGGTATACAACATAATGGTTTGATATTTGTGTACATTGCCAAATGGTCACCACAGTAAATCCCACAGTAACTCTTTTTAATCCATCTACCTTTATTGCACTTCTTTGTCCCCGTCTGAATAAACTGCTCACTGCTCCAAAGACCATGTTTGTTGGAGCCTCCTTCTTTCTGGCTGGCTTTCTCTGTTTTCCCTCTCTCTCACCATCCCCCTGTCATCCATCAGTGCTCAGCTCCATGGTCCTAAACAGCACCTTCCAGGAGTGCCTTTTCTGCAGTGTCTCAGTCCCTGTACTAACCACAGGTCTTGATATTTCTAAAGATTGCCAATAAGGAATTGTGGGGTCATAGAAGAGTGGATAGGAGGAAAGGTCAACAGAAAGCAGATAGAAAACAAAGGAGGAAGTAGAGAGCAGACTCAGAAGGGAAGAATCAAGCCAATGAAGGTTACCTGCATAGAAGTGTAAAGAGAACCCATATTTTAGTCTCCTCAGAGCCCTGGAACATGCCTTGCTCCTTCCTCTACAACTCCTGTCTATATCAATAGCATGGCTGTGTCTGGGTTTAGTTTTAGAGCAGTTAGCCCCTTCCTTAAAGGGGAACAGAGTAATTTGTGGGAACAGAGTAATAGTAATTCCAAACGGTTTCATTAACCAACCTAGCACATCAATCCGTTTGCTATCCATAAGGAAGGTGAGAGAAGGGGAAGCTTAGTCCATGATTGTCTCCCTAAAAACCGTCTCCACTACTGGTTTTGGAAACTACAGAAAATGTCAACACTGTAGCAGTGACTTCTTTGGCATCAAAGAAGTGGCCAGGCATAACTGCTTTATATACACTGTTGCCTTTGCTTACATTTACTCCAGCAATTCACTGAGGCTTTCAGACAAAGCTCCCAAGCTGGTGAAGGATGGAGCCAGGGTATAAACTTAGGATTCTGTCTCCAAAGTCGCTGGAACACAGTGCAGTAGAGAAAGAACTCCAGGGCTGGGTATGACTGTGTGTGCACGTGTGTGCCTCAGTGTGCACATGGGGAAAGGAAGGAAGGCGCCTTGGTGGAGTCTGTGTTTATAACCATAGCCTTTGTTTCTGCAGTGTTCAGTGACCTGTGGCGAAGGAACCCAGGTGAGGCAGGTCCTCTGCAGGGCCAGCGACCACTGTGACGGGGAGAAGCCCGAGTCTGTCCGACCTTGTCAGCTGCTCCCCTGTAATGGTAGGTGTGATGCTGAAAGATTTCACTGTTCTGACCATGGTTTTCGAGCCTCAAAAAAAGCAGAATTCATCTTCAGGACAAGCTCTGGAATTTTCATTTGCTTATTGAAAAATACCTTAAGAAACACCCTTGAAATAATTAGCCTGGTGCATTTCTTTAAGATAGGGGTCTGCAGCAGGGTCCCCTCCAGTTTAGTTATCATGGATGGGAATGCTGGGTGAAGGCCAGGCCACGTACATGCAGCTCCTGTCAAACTGTGTTTCTGTGCTACATATTTTTATTTTCTTTATAACTTCAATGCACAAAGCTTTGTAATGACTTACTGAAATCATTCACTTGAGGCATGCAGATGATAAATGTCATTCGCAAAGCCATTTCCAATACCTGCCCAGTCATAGGCATAGACTTCAACGAATGTGCTTGCAACATTGTTACCTTGTGCATAGACTAAAATTTACCAGACCTACTCTTGCGATATTGCAGAAGCAGAGTCTCATCCTGATCAACTCAGGATGAGTTGAAGCTACTGTCAGTCGAAAATGCATTTAATACGACTAACTTGCTGAAGAGGGCTTCCTAAGTGGCTCAGTGGTAAAGCACCTGCCTGCCAGTGCAGGAGACACAGGTTCCATGCCTGGGTCAGGAAAATCCCCTGGAGGTGAAAACAGCAACCCACGCCAGGATTCTTGCCTGGAGAATTCCATGGACAGAGGAGCCTGGCGGGCCACAGTCCACAGAGTCACAAACAGTCCTACACAACTGAGCACGCATGCCTGTCACCACATGTGCACAACCCGCTGAACACCACACCCTCGCCTTGAACATGCTCCTAACACATTAGCCTATAGGTGGGCAGTCATCTAACTCAAAGCCAATCTGATAATAAAGCGTTAACTACCCCATCTAATTTTGAGTTCTATAAGGAAGGTAGGAAACAGAAAGGCTGTCTGTGTACAGAATGGTTATACGTGTATCCGTGGTTTACCCTGGTGATTGCCTGACGGGCTGGGAGCTGCGGCTGCTGCCCTGCCCAGCATCACGAGAGGCTCCTTCCATTTATCACTAGCCAGAAAAGATCCACATCCAAAGCACAGTTTCTACTGAATATATATGGCTTTCACACCATCGTAAAATCCATAAATCAACAGTGGAACTGTTACGAGTCCGGGATATCTGCGTAATTCAATTTGCGGTTGTAATAAATAGCCCATATGGGATGCTTTCAGCTTCCATAACTCTGTCTCCTCCTCCTTCCTTTTCTGTCTCTCGCTCTACACCTGTCTGTGTGCTCTGTCTCTTCTGTGTCTCCATGTCACTCTCTGCTCACTTCCTCTCTGGGCTTCTCTGATTTGCTGTCACCTGCTGTCTGTGTGTTGCTCACTTTCTCTGTACACCACACGTACTTTTTCCGCTCACTGTTTCTTCTCTCACTCTCTCTGTCTGAGTCTCCCTCCCTCTACCTCATCTCTCTTTCTCCTGTTCTCTCTTTCGTTTTTCCTCTTCTCTCTCTCCCTGTCTCTTCCTGACTCTCTCCTTTTTCTTCATTTCCCTCGTTTTCTCTCTGACACCCCTCCCCCTCCCCCTCTGGTACATAGGTGTCTTTCTTTCTCCTCCACTTTACGCTGTCCTTTCCTCCCCCGTCCCTGTCAGTGCCTCTTCACCCCTCTCCATCTCCCCCTGACTCTTACCTTCTTCCCCTGTCTCTTGTCTTCCTGGCCTTCTCTTTTCCAACGCCCTGTATCCCTCCCCTCTGGCCCTCTGTGCTGGTCTCTCTCTCTCTCTCTCTCTTCCTGTCTTCCCACTGCCTATTCACTCTTCCCAATTAACCATATAAATTATTTCTCTGTATTTTTCCTTTGATACGTGGGGTGGCATGAACAAGTATGACCATGAGGGGGAGACACAGGACTTAAATACTTAATCATTTTTCTCTGGAAAGTATATTTAAAAGGTCAAAGCACAAGGCAGAGCGAAAAGAACAAATGTCCCTCGTTACAAGCTATATCATTTACTGCCACTATAATAGTTTACTCTTACGTAAGTGTTCCTGTTCGAAGGCTAAACACTTCTTGAGTAAGCCTTCTTGATCTTGATAACTGGTAGAGCTGTATGTTTCTGCAGATATGCCCAATTGTCAGCAAGAATGTGCTTGATTCTCTTCCTTAAGCCAAAAGAAAATGTTATAAACATAGAAAGATGGAAGCGTAGAGAAAATAATTCAGATGGGATAAGGAATTGATACTTGATGTAAAACCCATTTATGTGGTTCTCAGATATTTACAATTCTTATATAATTCTTATCTAATGAAATATTCAAGCATATCAGACTGCATTATAGATGTGTAGATGTCAGGCAAATATAAGTCATCCCGGAGCTTGGGATGAGGACATTATATTATAACTCTAACAAAGGTGGTAAGTTTAGCCTCTATTGGCCTTGCCGACTGCCCCTCCTTTTTATTCCCCTCAAACTTTAGAAAAGAGGTTCAGTTTATTCGGCAAGTTGCATAGTAGGCTCCTTACCGAGCAGTGTAGAACTACACAGCATTACATTGTAATTGTGAACATATTGCATAAACGCCACAATTTGTAATCTTTGCATTTATAATTAGATATGGAATCAATATTCTGTGTTGGATTGTGTGCATGGACTCTGCATAGTCTCTGCCTATGGAATGGCTGAAAAGAAGTACAAGCTGACATTTTCATAAACTCAATATTTGGATTTTTTGAAATCTTATGATTAATAAAATTTAAAATTATAGAAATACTGTGTACATACACACGTACCAAATGTTTTATGAGTGTTACTTAGTATTCTTTAAAGTACTGTCAACTCAGTAAGATTAAAGAACTGTGAATTATTCCTAAGAAAGTTGGCACATGTTACCCAGATTTGTGCTTTCAAGTAACAAATAACCTGAGAACACTCAATGGTAAACATGAAATTATTGCCTTCACTCTGGAGAACATTCTCTGACTCAAAATTGTATCTCGATTTTTCTTTCGGTAATATAGTTTTAAGAGTTATTATGTACCAACAGATTTTTAATATTTTTATTTTAAATTTAATATTCCCGTTACGTAATCATTTACTGCCACTATAATAGTTTACTCTTACGTAAGTGTTCCTGTTCGAAGGCTAAACACTTCTTGAGTAAGCCTTCTTGATCTTGATAACTGGTAGAGCTGTATGTTTCTGCAGATATGCCCAATTGTCAGCAAGAATGTGCTTGATTCTCTTCCTTAAGCCAAAAGAAAATGTTATAAACATAGAAAGATGGAAGCGTAGAGAAAATAATTCAGATGGGATAAGGAATTGATACTTGATGTAAAACCCATTTATGTGGTTCTCAGATATTTACAATTCTTATATAATTCTTATCTAATGAAATATTCAAGCATATCAGACTGCATTATAGATGTGTAGATGTCAGGCAAATATAAGTCATCCCGGAGCTTGGGATGAGGACATTATATTATAACTCTAACAAAGGTGGTAAGTTTAGCCTCTATTGGCCTTGCCGACTGCCCCTCCTTTTTATTCCCCTCAAACTTTAGAAAAGAGGTTCAGTTTATTCGGCAAGTTGCATAGTAGGCTCCTTACCGAGCAGTGTAGAACTACACAGCATTACATTGTAATTGTGAACATATTGCATAAACGCCACAATTTGTAATCTTTGCATTTATAATTAGATATGGAATCAATATTCTGTGTTGGATTGTGTGCATGGACTCTGCATAGTCTCTGCCTATGGAATGGCTGAAAAGAAGTACAAGCTGACATTTTCATAAACTCAATATTTGGATTTTTTGAAATCTTATGATTAATAAAATTTAAAATTATAGAAATACTGTGTACATACACACGTACCAAATGTTTTATGAGTGTTACTTAGTATTCTTTAAAGTACTGTCAACTCAGTAAGATTAAAGAACTGTGAATTATTCCTAAGAAAGTTGGCACATGTTACCCAGATTTGTGCTTTCAAGTAACAAATAACCTGAGAACACTCAATGGTAAACATGAAATTATTGCCTTCACTCTGGAGAACATTCTCTGACTCAAAATTGTATCTCGATTTTTCTTTCGGTAATATAGTTTTAAGAGTTATTATGTACCAACAGATTTTTAGTATTTTTATTTTAAATTTAATATAGAGGCTACCGTATTATAAAGACAAAACTGTCATAAAATTTTTAAAAAAACTGATGCCTCTATCTTAAAATATAGTAAAACAAATTCTATATTCTATTTTATATTTTCTTTAATCAGAAATATATTCCTACTAGAAAGAAAAAAAATACCCTCGATCTGAAGATTCTTGATGGAGATGTGAAAGTGCTGGTCAGTTCAAGTGCCTTGTACATACAGAGCTATTTATTTTAGGAAATTCATTCTAATATTCATTTTTTTACTGCAAAAGCTCACGCGGAAAACTCCCATAAATGTTAGATTTTTATATTCATAAACAAGTTTTGTTTCTTCCCTCCTTTTTAGTTATATTTATTTCTATATTTAAAATGAAATATAGTTGACATATGATATTATGTCATTTCAGTATGAAATCATTACCACAATAAATCTGTCCCCGTACAAACTATAACCATATGACTGACCATATTCCTTATACTCAATGAAGTGTTAGTCACTCAATTGTGTCCGACTCTTTGCAACTGTGTGGACCACAGCCCACCAGACTCCTATGTCTCTGGGATTTTTCATGGAAGAATCCTGGAATGGGTAGCCATTCCCTTTTCCAGGAGTCTTCCCGACCCAGGGATCGAACCCAGGTCTCCTGCACTGTGGGCAAGTTCTCTACCATCTGAGCCACCAGGGAAGCCTAGCATACTCTATGGAACATCCCTATAACTTATTTATTTCAGAATTGGACGTTTGACCTCTCAGTCTCCTTCACCTATGTGGCCCCTCCCATAGTAGCCACCGATTTGCTCGGTTTTTTTTCCTTTTTTTACCGGTATTCTTTAAAGTACTGTCAACTCAGTAAGATTAAAGAACTGTGAATTATTCCTAAGAAAGTTGGCACATGTTACCCAGATTTGTGCTTTCAAGTAACAAATAACCTGAGAACACTCAATGGTAAACATGAAATTATTGCCTTCACTCTGGAGAACATTCTCTGACTCAAAATTGTATCTCGATTTTTCTTTCGGTAATATAGTTTTAAGAGTTATTATGTACCAACAGATTTTTAGTATTTTTATTTTAAATTTAATATAGAGGCTACCGTATTATAAAGACAAAACTGTCATAAAATTTTAAAAACTGATGTCTCTATCTTAAAATATAGTAAAACAAATTCTATATTCTATTTTATATTTTCTTTAATCAGAAATATATTCCTACTAGAAAGAAAAAAAATACCCTCGATCTGAAGATTCTTGATGGAGATGTGAAAGTGCTGGTCAGTTCAAGTGCCTTGTACATACAGAGCTATTTATTTTAGGAAATTCATTCTAATATTCATTTTTTTACTGCAAAAGCTCACGCGGAAAACTCCCATAAATGTTAGATTTTTATATTCATAAACAAGTTTTGTTTCTTCCCTCCTTTTTAGTTATATTTATTTCTATATTTAAAATGAAATATAGTTGACATATGATATTATGTCATTTCAGTATGAAATCATTACCACAATAAATCTGTCCCCGTACAAACTATAACCATATGACTGACCATATTCCTTATACTCAATGAAGTGTTAGTCACTCAATTGTGTCCGACTCTTTGCAACTGTGTGGACCACAGCCCACCAGACTCCTATGTCTCTGGGATTTTTCATGGAAGAATCCTGGAATGGGTAGCCATTCCCTTTTCCAGGAGTCTTCCCGACCCAGGGATCGAACCCAGGTCTCCTGCACTGTGGGCAAGTTCTCTACCATCTGAGCCACCAGGGAAGCCTAGCATACTCTATGGAACATCCCTATAACTTATTTATTTCAGAATTGGACGTTTCGACCTCTCAGTCTCCTTCACCTATGTGGCCCCTCCCATAGTAGCCACCGATTTGTTCTCTGAATGTATGATTCTTTTTTGGTTTAACTTGTTTGTTTTTCAGTTCCACATGTAGGTGAATTCATACGGTACTTCTCTTTCTCTGTCTGACTTATTTCACTTACATAATGCCCTCTAGCTCATCCATGCTGTCCTGCTCTTACATCTGGACGTGCGTCTTGTTTTGTCTTCTTTGACCCTCTGCAGATGAGCCGTGTTTGGGAGATAAGTCCATATTCTGTCAAATGGAGGTGCTGGCGCGATACTGCTCCATACCAGGTTATAACAAGTTGTGTTGTGAGTCCTGCAACAAGCGCAATAGCACCCTGCCACCGCCGTACCTTCCAGAAGCTGCTACAACTCACGATGACGCTCTCTTTAACCCCAGTGACCTCCCCGGATCTCTAGTGATACCTACGTCTTTGGTTCCTTACTATTCGGAGACTCATGCTGAAAAGAAGAAATCTTTGAGCAGGATCTCTTCCATAGGAGGTGCAAATGCACAGGCTGCTTTCAGGCCAAACAGTAAGTTCAATGGTGCTAACTTACCCCAGAGGCACTCGCAGCCCGCAGAAAATAAGACTCTGGGGCCGGCCTCCCCGCTCACCAAGAGTGGCCACCTCAGTTCATCTCCACAACTGGCTGCTGACCCCTTCCTTGCGGCCAGTGATTCCATACGTGCATCTTCTCAGGCAAGAACCTCAGAGAAAGATGAAAAGGTTATTGATAAGAGACGGCCGCTCAGATCATCCACGTTGGAAAGATGAGCACGTGAAGCCAAAAGGCTCAACCTGAGCAGGAAATCCAGATGAGCTGCCTCTCCCCATGGTGCATACAGCTGGTTTAAAGTGGAATTCTCCATCCATCGTCAGCTCATTTTCTGTTAAGTGGAAGAACAAAAAGTGCTGGTTCACTTTCTAGTGGCTTTCGTCCTTCTCTTGTTCAATGTCGACCGATTTACCAGAATTAATTGGGAGAAAGCACCAAAGATTATTGACCGAGGGAAAGTACGTTGCCAAGAGGGTTGGTCATTTTTTAAAGTGGGAAAGGGACTGGAACCAATTGTGCATATCAGCTGATTTTTTTTTAAGTTACAATAAAAAAAAGAAAAAGAGGTGCCAATGGTTTACACTTTAACAAAAGGTTTTAAAATGGAGTAAAGAATTCTTAGACGTGTATTTCTATTTATCTATATTAGAAATATTGTATGAGCAAATTTGCAGCTGTTGTGTAAATACTGTATATTGCAGAAATCAGTATTATTTTAAGAGATGTGTTCTCAAATGATTGTTTACTATGTTACATTTCTGGATGTTCTTGGTGCCTGTCATTAAGTATCGCCTTATTTGACATTGTATGAGTTGATTTTCAAAGGAGAATATTACAGAGAAGTTAGAATTGCAGCTACTGACAATACAAGGGGTTGTGTTGTGTGGTTTTGTTTGATCAACAATATGACACCTGAATTACAGAAAAAAAAAACTGCAAGTATTCCATCCTTCAAATAGTCCTAGTAGACTTGTAATTACAGGAATCAGAGACCAGTAAATGAGCCTGGTCTCATTTACAAAACAGAAACCCTTTTACCAGGGCCTCAGTAGACACCATTGACTTGTCCTCTGTCCTTGCATTGTTTTTAATTGTCCCATTGTTGACCTATACAAACTTGTATACTTGATGTACTGTAATAATAACAAAGGAAAAATGTTCTGAGATCATTTGTATGTTGGTAGCTGAGAAAAGCATCATTGAACTAGACTTAACACTCACGTAGAGCAGGACCTTAGGGCTCTTGAAGCAGGTTCAAGAAAGTATTTGTCAATGGTTGCGATATTTATTTTCCGCATGGTTCGTATCCAGATGTTCACAACCACAATGCATCTGACTGCAATAATGTGCTAGTAATTTATGTCAGTGATCACTTTACTCACAGTGAAGCCAGAAATTCCAGGGAGTAGATGTAAAGTATCTGTATATAGAATTCAGAACTGAAGATATTTATTAAAATTTGATTTTTTTTCTTGATAGTATTTTTATGTACTAAATATTTACACTAATACCAATGGCATATTTTGGTAAACTAGAGAGACATAACTAGAGATGCATGCTTTGTTCTGTACATAGAGGAGAAATTTAAGCAAACTTTAGCAGCCTGACCGAAGAGCTAAATTTGAAAAAAAAAAAAAATGTTATGCCAACCTTTTACTATCTTAGAGTAGTTGATGCAAACTTGGTAACTTCTTCCCCTTCATAAAATTGTATGGGCTCAGACAGTGACCTGTTCAATAAAATAGTAAATTAGAAACGCCAAAAAAGAAGTGAATGAAAGAAATAAATACTTCATGGATTACACCTAAAAGCAAAAAGGAAAGATAAATGTTATCAGCATAGAATAGCCAATGATTGTTTACTATGTTACATTTCTGGATGTTCTTGGTGCCTGTCATTAAGTATCGCCTTATTTGACATTGTATGAGTTGATTTTCAAAGGAGAATATTACAGAGAAGTTAGAATTGCAGCTACTGACAATACAAGGGGTTGTGTTGTGTGGTTTTGTTTGATCAACAATATGACACCTGAATTACAGAAAAAAAAAAACTGCAAGTATTCCATCCTTCAAATAGTCCTAGTAAACTTGTAATTACAGGAATCAGAGACCAGTAAATGAGCCTGGTCTCATTTACAAAACAGAAACCCTTTTACCAGGGCCGCAGTAGACACCATTGACTTGTCCTCTGTCCTTGCATTGTTTTTAATTGTCCCATTATTGACCTATACAAACTTGTATACTTGATGTACTGTAATAATAACAAAGGAAAAATGTTCTGAGATCATTTGTATGTTGGTAGCTGAGAAAAGCATCATTGAACTAGACTTAACACTCACGTAGAGCAGGACCTTAGGGCTCTTGAAGCAGGTTCAAGAAAGTATTTGTCAATGGTTGCGATATTTATTTTCCGCATGGTTCGTATCCAGATGTTCACAACCACAATGCATCTGACTGCAATAATGTGCTAGTAATTTATGTCAGTGATCACTTTACTCACAGTGAAGCCAGAAATTCCAGGGAGTAGATGTAAAGTATCTGTATATAGAATTCAGAACTGAAGATATTTATTAAAATTTGATTTTTTTTCTTGATAGTATTTTTATGTACTAAATATTTACACTAATACCAATGACATATTTTGGTAAACTAGAGAGACATAACTAGAGATGCATGCTTTGTTCTGTACATAGAGGAGAAATTTAAGCAAACTTTAGCAGCCTGACCGAAGAGCTAAATTTGAAAAAAAAAAAAATGTTATGCCAACCTTTTACTATCTTAGAGTAGTTGATGCAAACTTGGTAACTTCTTCCCCTTCATAAAATTGTATGGGCTCAGACAGTGACCTGTTCAATAAAATAGTAAATTAGAAACGCCAAAAAAGAAGTGAATGAAAGAAATAAATACTTCATGGATTACACCTAAAAGCAAAAAGGAAAGATAAATGTTATCAGCATAGTGATTTTGAAGTCAGTTCCTGAAACCATGTAAAGCCTCTCAACACGCAGAATGTGCAAGAATGTTTGCATTTTAACCATGGTAAAAAAATAACAACTTCACCTATTGACTCTATACCTCTAAAGAATCGCTGCTACCTGGTGCAAGACTTTTGAAGGTCAAGTGAATTAGGTGAATTCCAGACTGTAAAACAATCGCTGAGCCTCAAGCAGAAGTCTTTTTTTCCTCTAAATTTCAGAATGAAATCCTCTCTACTTTGCTTGTGTGTGCATGCACCTAGTCCACAGGGGAATACAAAGAAAGCTGGTCACACACATACACCTCTCATAAAGATGTATATATTCGTTATCCTTCTGATCTTTGAGCTTCTTTTTCTACTAAGCTAAAAATTCCTTTTATCAAAGTGTACACTACTGATGCTGTTCGTTGTATTGGGAGCACGTAGCAATAAAAATGTTAACAAAATAGAGACCGGGCTCAACTGAGATTTTATCATTAAGTTCATCACTGACTAATGGAAAGGAGTTCTTTCCTCCTACAATTTTGAAACAGTATAAAGTTCAGTTGTTACTTGGACTTTCTCTAAAGGTTCTTGAAGAAAGTGACAGGGAAACTCTCTTCTTTTCACATTAGGGTGTATCATAGCATTTTTTTAAAAAGGAAACTAAGAGGTTACGGGGTGGCTTTTTGCCTGTATCCAGCAGAACTTGAAGAGACAGAACCTGGCTAATGCTGGTGGAGTGAGAAGGAAAGAGGGTACTTAGAGTTTTTTTTTTTTTTTTTTTAAGATTTATTTATTTATTTATTTATTTATTTTGGGCGGGGGTCGGGTTGGGGAGGGAGGGGAGCGGGCGGGCCACTTCTATTGGTCTTTCCTTTCTCTATTTTCATCCGTCTTTGTTCTTTGGCTCCAGCGGTCCTCCCATAGCGGTGGCGTCTGTTGTCGCAGAGCACCGGCTCAGGGCGCATGCACTCCTGAGCTCCCGCTCGGTGATTGGACACATCAGTCCAGCCGCTCCGGGGCACGTGGGATCTTCCCAGGCCAGGGATCGAACCGGCGCCCCTTGCACTGCAAGGCGGTGTCCTTATCCACTGGACCACCAGGGGAAGCCTTACTTCGAGTTTTAAAACATGTCATTTCAGATGATTTTTAGAAAAGCTGCCATCAGCTCTGAACCCCGAGGACTGGTGAGAACACAGCCCGTGCCCACCCCCGCCCCAGGACTCAGGAGGCAAAGCCAGCGGAGGGACTTCATCATGCAACAAGGAAACACAGTGTTGCCACAGTTACGTCTAAACTGCAAAGGCAGACTGACTCAGGTATTGAGCTCCACCTACCACTTCATGCCTGAATGATCCTGGGTGATCTCACTAGATTTCAGGTTCCTCATCTGTAAGATAGAAGGCAGAATTGTCAAACATCATTGTATGACTGTTGTGAGACATGAGCTCAGCAAAGCTGTTAGCCAGGGCCTGACACACAGTCATTCACAACAGATGTTTAAATATCAACTTTGTGATTTCCGGAATTTCCTCTTTTGTTACTGAGTAACAAAACCACAGCTTTCCTTTAGGTCTCACCTAGCTTGACTCATGATCACCATGTCTCATTAATGGTGGTAGAGAACAAAGTTTCAGGATCTAAAGACAAACAATTTAGCTTTAAACATTAATAGGAAGGACAAATTCTTTACGAATGATCTCCAGTCATTGATTTTGAAGAATTTTAGCAGAATATACCCACTCTCCCTTTACAAACAATAAATAGTGAAACTAAGGAATAATTATGTATTTCTTCAAAGATGATCAATGGTGCAATAATGCCCCAAATTATTAGCAAATAAAATGTTTCTTACATATTGACACTAATTAAGACACTTTGCAGGGTTAGCATCATTCCTTTACACCTGTCATGAAGCCAGTGAAATATAAAATATAAGAGAAAAATATCAATTGAAATGATGAAAACATACAAAAGGACATTACTTGTTTTTTAAAAATAAGAAAATTAAAAAGTAAAAGGCTAAAGTAAAATTTCATAAAATACAGTAAAATATGACACATAAGTAAAATATAACAAACAGGCATTATTATCACAGCAATTAATATATAAGAAAACATTTTGGGCCTAGACACTTTTGAATAATTCACTTAGAGTTAGTGATAAGTTTTAAAATTAGTTAAAATACTGCCTACTAAGCAAAGTATAATCTCCTGAAATGAATTTATCTTCCGAAGTACAAATTCTAAACCCAAACAAGGTGCTATAAATTTCTGCAAAATCATTGTAGAGTTTACTGGAGAATCAGAATGACCCCTAAATTCTCCCATCTTGACTTAGGCCAGGGGTGTAAAAAGTTGCTCATCTACTTCCTGGGGACAGTTCAGTTCAGTTCAGTTGCTCAGTTGTGACCTACTCTTTGCAGCCCCGTGGACTGCTGCACCCCAGGCTTCCCTGTCCTTAGCCGCTGCCTGGAGCTTGCTCAACCTCACGTCCATTGACTCAGTGATGCCATTCAGCTCTCTCCTCCTCTGTCATCCGCCTCTTCTGACACTCGTGTTTCTGCATTAACATGGTCGATCAGAAAGCTGCTCTTTTCCAGTCAATTCATCATTTTAGCTAAATTGTTGCTTTGACCAATTTGCTTTCAAGCATCTAATTGTGAACAGTTCCCCTTGAGTAGTGTTGTCATGTCATTTTAAACTTATCAATTCACCTGCCCCAAATATTCTGATATCAGCAAACAAAATAATTATTCACATTCAAACGTCATTCACAACACGTCATTCACACACAGATCACAAGTGTTAATATTCTGTTCTATAGGATCATTCCAGAAGCTTAAACCAAAGTAACAAAACTCTTCGACAATCTACTACTGAATAAACATATAAAATAACAAATATTTTATTTTAAAATATTTCCAAAAATTATAAATATTTTCACACAAAGAATAATTCTTTTCAAATTAGTTGTTGGAGACTTACAGGGGGAGACTTTCACTAGTAGTTTAAGGGTGAAAACAAACTTCATTGTGGGAGTTAAAGGAGAGTACGTCTGCTTTCTATTTCTACGACAAAGAGTTAAGAGTTCTAAACTTACCAAGAAGTTATAGTGCCCTGGTTGAGTGGGTGGGCACTAAAGCCAGGCTTCCCTGGTGGCTCACTGGTAAAGAATCATCCTGCCAATGCAGAAGCTGGAGGAGATGTAGGTTCGATCCCTGGGATGGGAAGATCCCTGGAGGAGGAAATGGCGACCCACTCCAGTATTCTGGCCTGGAAAATTCCATGGACAAAGGAGCCTGGTGAGCTACCATTTGGGCACAAGGAGTCAGATACAACTTAGCAACTAAACAACAACAAGCACCAAGGGGTCTATTTCTGCAAAATCATTGTAGAGTTTACTGGAGAATCAGAATGACCCTAAATTCTCCCATCTTGACTTAGGCCAGGGGTGTAAAAAGTTGCTCATCTACTTCCTGGGGACAGTTCAGTTCAGTTCAGTTGCTCAGTTGTGACCTACTCTTTGCAGCCCCGTGGACTGCTGCACCCCAGGCTTCCCTGTCCTTAGCCGCTGCCTGGAGCTTGCTCAACCTCACGTCCATTGACTCAGTGATGCCATTCAGCTCTCTCCTCCTCTGTCATCCGCCTCTTCTGACACTCGTGTTTCTGCATTAACATGGTCGATCAGAAAGCTGCTCTTTTCCAGTCAATTCATCATTTTAGCTAAATTGTTGCTTTGACCAATTTGCTTTCAAGCATCTAATTGTGAACAGTTCCCCTTGAGTAGTGTTGTCATGTCATTTTAAACTTATCAATTCACCTGCCCCAAATATTCTGATATCAGCAAACAAAATAATTATTCACATTCAAACGTCATTCACAACACGTCATTCACACACAGATCACAAGTGTTAATATTCTGTTCTATAGGATCATTCCAGAAGCTTAAACCAAAGTAACAAAACTCTTCGACAATCTACTACTGAATAAACATATAAAATAACAAATATTTTATTTTAAAATATTTCCAAAAATTATAAATATTTTCACACAAAGAATAATTCTTTTCAAATTAGTTGTTGGAGACTTACAGGGGGAGACTTTCACTAGTAGTTTAAGGGTGAAAACAAACTTCATTGTGGGAGTTAAAGGAGAGTACGTCTGCTTTCTATTTCTACGACAAAGAGTTAAGAGTTCTAAACTTACCAAGAAGTTATAGTGCCCTGGTTGAGTGGGTGGGCACTAAAGCCAGGCTTCCCTGGTGGCTCACTGGTAAAGAATCATCCTGCCAATGCAGAAGCCGGAGGAGATGTAGGTTCGATCCCTGGGATGGGAAGATCCCTGGAGGAGGAAATGGCGACCCACTCCAGTATTCTGGCCTGGAAAATTCCATGGACAAAGGAGCCTGGTGAGCTACCATTTGTGGAGTCACAAGGAGTCAGATACAACTTAGCAACTAAACAACAACAAAAGCCAGACTGCTGGTCTAAATGCGGGTCCCATAGCCTACTAATTGTGACCTGAGTGAAGGACTCCGTTGTGCCTCAGTTTCAGGCTGTTCATCTGTAAATGAGAGTGATGTGATTTGTGGGGCTGCTTGAGGATAAAGTTCAGTCATTCAGGAAAAGCCATGAACTCAAGGCCTGACAGATGTTAAATATTCAGTAAAGGTTTGCAGTTAGTATTTCTTCCAGATAATATTTGTTTAAAAGATCTGTCTTTATAGGGCTTACCCGATAGCTCAGCAGGTAAAGAATCTGACTGCCATGCAGCAGACACAGAAAACGTCACTTTGATCCCTGGGTCAGGAGAAGGGAATGGGTACCCACTCTAGTATTCTTGCCTGGAAAATCCTATGGACAGAGAAGTTTGACAGGCTTTAGTCTGCTGCCGCAAAGAGTCGGACACAGCTGAGCACATGGCACGTATCTTCATATGGATGACCAACAAACCTCAAAAGATTCAACTTATTTTATTCAAATCAAGACTGAAATTTTCCCATCTGCCTAAAAGTGTCTGATATGTCGTAAAAACTGTGGAGACATGTAGAGAGCTGTATGAGCTATGCAGGTAAGATAACAGCAATCCTTTCATTGTCAGCTCAACCTGCAAACAACTGCAAAGACCAAGGGGACTGTTTTCTCCATGGAGGCAATGTGCCCTCATCATGCTGTTCACAGACTTGCTGCCTCCAAATCCTCTTCAGAGGTGACACCCTTCCTCTGGGGCTCAGGAGAGGGGCTTTGGCTATTACATGCCAAGGGAAGGACTTACATGTGACCTTTGATTATAAAGTGACATACCGAAGTTTCTATTTCTTTTACCTTCTTCCTTAGTGTATCGTGCTCTGCTGTGGCCACTGTAAAAATGTCCTGACTACACATGCCCGTCCATAAGGCTCTGCTGCACAACTCAGATCTGCTACAGTTATGACTGTGATCTGGTTGAGTGCCCTGGTTGAGTATGTGAGCACTAAAGCCAGGCTTCCCTGGTGGCTCACTGGTAAGGAATCATCCTGCCAATGCAGAAGCCGGAGAAGATGTAGGTGATCTGCTACAGCTATGACCTGTTCTCAACCTTTTCTCTTCTCTGTTATCATGTTTGTCAGGAGTGGGATCTAGCTAATGTGCATCCATAAAGGACCTGGATCTAGTACTGAAGCTAGTTCAGTGCTCTTCATTCTGCAAGGATAACATTAAGGACCAAAGGTAAATGTCCCATCACCTCATTCCTGAGCTTGAATAGAACTGGGATTAGAATTAGAATTAGTATTCTGTGGGGAAACAAGCTGGTGGAGGTTTTTGCAGCTTTGACTGAGCCAGGAGAAAAGCAAATTGGGAATGAGAAACATGCTAGAAAGAACTAAGACAAAACAAGTGATTCGATTCACATGGGCTGATTAGCTGGGTCATACTGATAAGCAACAGGTGGGAGATCTGCTGTGGCCTTTGAAACGCAGGGTCAACACACGTTAGAATGCCGCGTGCGCACTCAGAACAGACTCAACTTCTTGTCAGTCTAGTTGCCCCCTGGCTACAACACCCCCTTAGAGTCAAGACAGCAATTACTGATCAGGGCTGTGAGAGAGTCCCAGGCTGTGTTAATTAATATCATTCCCTGCAAACACCTGGAGGCTTAAGCTCAGTAGAATGTGTTCAGGGCCTTTACGCAGGAGGTCTTGAACTCTTGGTTCACATCCTTTCTGTGTGCGTGTGGAACTGCAGCAAGTGGCGCCCAACATGGGGCTCGAACCCTGGGACCCAAATAAGGAAAGCAAAAACTTGCATGTATCAGTGTGAGGAGACGCAGAGAGGAGCCACGGATGACTGAGGCCTCTGACAGTTTCCTGCTGGTAAGTAACCCTCTTGGGAACTAACTGGGTAACGTATGGGGAATTCTGAAACTTCAGAACAATACCGCCCATACATGGGTCTTTTAAGACAGCTCCTGAAAGCAAGAGGAGCGGAAATTAGTAAAGGGTGGCTATTGGAGCTTTTGCAAACTATAGAAAAGCATTGTACTTGGTTTCCTTCCTTAGGGACTTTAGATCTTAAAACGTGGGAAGAGGTAGACTGTGAGCTAAAGCTGCATCTTAAAGATGTCCGTTTGCCGATATCTACCTGGTCAACGTGGGCTCTTACTAAATCTGTATTGGAACCAATGCAGATTTCAGACAGCTTGGATGATAGTTTTGATGAGGGAGTAGAGAAATCTGTTGCTATTTCGGAATATGTCTTTCCAGAAAGACAAAATATTTTGTCAGAGAGGACTCTTGGGCCTAGTACCCTCGCTTTTGAGGAGATGGGTTTTCCACCACCTCCTCCTCTGTTACCCTCTCTGTCCGGGTCGAGTCTAGTATCATCTGTGGCTAAGCTACTGATGTCTCCTTTACGGAAAGGAATTTTGCAAGCTAAACAGGAAGGAGATTTAGATGCCATGCAAATGGCATTTCCAGTCTCTATTCATAACCCTGTGGGTTGATCCTGCCAACCCAGGTGGAATATATGAAGCAATACATGAACAGATACCATTTAAGGTTTTGGAAGAACTAAAACAAGCAGTTCAAAATTATGAAGTTAATTCGCCTTTTACTTGGGAAATTGTACAATGATTAGCTGAGGGGAGTTGCCTAATTCCACATAACTCTGTCCCCTACTGTTTTGGCACCCGGAGAATTTCTTCAGTTTGAAACTTGGTAGTGTGGCCATGCAGAGACCATGGCTGCACATAATCAGGCACAACAAATTTAGATTTTTTTTGGATTAGCTTATTGGCTCAGGCAGTTGGGGATGAGTACAGGATCAAATGATGACGAATGACCAGGTCATTGAACAAGTAAGATGCTGTTGCGTAACTGGGGCTCGAACCCTGGGCCCAAAGAAAAAACTTGCATGACGGGAACAGAGAGGAGCCACGGATGACTGAGGCCTCTGACAGTTTCCTGCTGGTAAGTAACCCTCTTGGGAACTAACTGGGTAACGTGGGGAATTCTGAAACTTCAGAACAATACCGCCCATACATGGGTCTTTTAAGACAGCTTCTGAAAGCAGGAGTGGAAATTAGTAAAGGGAGGCTATTGGAGCTTTTGCAAACAATAGAAAAGCATTGGGCTTGGTTTCCTTCTTTAGGGACTTTAGATTTTAAACCTGGGAACAGGTAGGCCGTGAGCTAAAGAAACTACATCTTAAAGGCCTCCCTTTGCCGATATCTACCTGGTCAACATAGACTCTTATTAAACCTGTATTGAAATCAATGCAGATTTCAGACAGCTTGGATGATAGTTTTGATGAGGGAGAAGAGGAATCTATTGCTATTCCAGAATATGTCTTTCCAGAAGGACAGGATATTTTGTCAGAGAGGACTCTTGGGCCTAGTACCCTCGCTTTTGAGGAGATAGATTTTCTACCACCTCTTCCTCTGGCACCCTCTCTGTCCGGGTCGAGTCTAGTATCATCTGTGGCTAAGCTACTGATGTCTCCTTTACGGAAAGGAATTTTGCAAGCTAAACAGGAAGGAGATTTAGATGCCATGCAAATGGCATTTCCAGTCTCTATTCATAACCCTGTGGGTTGATCCTGCCAACCCAGGTGGAATATATGAAGCAATACATGAACAGATACCATTTAAGGTTTTGGAAGAACTAAAACAAGCAGTTCAAAATTATGAAGTTAATTCGCCTTTTACTTGGGAAATTGTACAATGATTAGCTGAGGGGAGTTGCCTAATTCCACATAACTCTGTCCCCTACTGTTTTGGCACCCGGAGAATTTCTTCAGTTTGAAACTTGGTGGTGTGCCCATGCAGAGACCATGGCTGCACATAATCAGGCACAACAAAGTCCAGTGTCTTTGGATCAGCTTATTGGCTCAGGCAGTTGGGGATGAGTACAGGATCTAATGATGATGAATGACCAGGCCATTGAACAAGTAAGATGCTGTTGCTTAAGAACTTGGGAAGAAATAGAATCTCAGGGACAAATTTCTACTCCTTTTCAGAAAATTATTTAAGGGCCTAAAGAACCTTATACTGACTGAACTTATTGCATGGCTGCAAGAGGCCACCCGCAGACAGATAAACAATGTAGAGGCAGCTGACACTATACTTCAATTAAGGGTTTAGGGAAATGCTAATCCAGATTGTAAAAAGGCCACTGGGGATTTTAAAGGCAAAGGTACTTTAGCAGACTATGTAAAACTTTGGCAGGGAATGGGAACAGAAAACTTTAAAGCAAATATGTTGCTGCAGGCAATGGCCACCTTAAGTGTTGGAAACAAATTCCCTGGTAAATGTTTAATTATGGAATGGCAGCACACACTCATCAACAATGCAGAAAAAAGAAAGGGAAATTTGCTGGTGGGGCCAGAAGCTTTATTACAAAACCCGCCTCTATCCCTGGGCTCTGTCCCAGATATAATAAAGGAACTCACTGGGCCCAGCAATGTCATTCTAAGTACCATAAAAATGGAACCCCTCTGTGGGGAAACTTCTAGAGTGGCTCTTCCCAACCCCCGCAACAAAAGGGGGCCTATCCTGTTCAAGTAGAGACCCTGAAAGCCCAGTACTTTGCAGTGCCATGAACTTACCCCTTGCAACAAGTGGTAGTGCCGAAGAAGGTATATCTTGTACTGAATTTGTCATTCTTTTACCTAATGATGTTCCTGTTCTAATAAAGACTGCTGTGACAGGACCACTTCCCCCCGGCACATAGGATTGATCCTTGGTTGCTCAGGATTGACATCAAAAGGAATTAGAATGCATACTGGAATTATAGACAGTAATTTTGAGGGAGAAATGAAAATTATGGTTTCCACCTCTGTACTATGGAAAGCAAAGGAGGTCAGATAGCTCAGTTACTGATTCTTCCTTATCATCCACTTGGAAAAGGTCAAGTTAAGAAAGGGACAGGAGAATTTGAGAGCACAGGACAAGCAGGAGTATTTTTGACAGAAAATTTTCACAACTCGGCCAGTGTGTACTGTTGCAGTATATGGGACAACTTTTAAGGGATTGATTGTTACTGGGGCAGACGTTTCTATTGTGAGCAGTGCTCATTGGCCTTGTAATTGGCCAATACGAACCGCAGACATTTTGGTTGCTGGTTTGGGAAAAGCTCAAGGGCTAAAACAAGGTACAAATATTTTAAAGTGTGCTGGTCTTGACGGGCAAGTTGCTCAATTACAGCCTTATATTGCAGACCTTCCAATTAATTTATGGGGGTGAGATCTTTTGCAACAATGGAATGCTGAAATCTACATACCCCCAGAGGGTCAGTACAGTACCCAGAGTAAAAATCTTAAACGTATAAACAAAGCTTTCAGCCTGGAATAGGCTTAGGCTTAGATAAAGAACACCAAAGAAGATGCTTTCCGCTCCAGGCTGAAATGCATATTGACTGACAGGGTCTAGGATCCTCGCCTTTTGCCTAGTGGCCACTGCTAGTAAAAGTACTTTGCCTTCCCCAGAACCAATCTCTTTAGTCTAGAAAAATACAACATGTCTCTGGGTTGAGCAGTGGGCTTTAGCTTAAGAAAAGTTAGAAGCTGTTCATTTGCTGGTTCAAGTACAACTAGATAAAAATAATATAGAAGAATCTTTTAGTCCTTGGAATTCTCCTTCTTTCCCTATTAAAAAGAAATCTGGAAAATGGCAATTGGTTACAGATCTTAGAAAGGTAAATGAAGTCATTCAGCCTATGAGGACTTTGTAGCCTGGGTTGTCATCCCCCACTATGATTCTTGCAAACTGGCCTTTACTGGTTACTGACTGGAAATACTGCTTCTACACTATTCCTCTGTATCATGCTGATAAACTTGTAAATGCCTTCCCCGGCACAGTAGGATTGATCCTTGGTTGCTCAGGGTTGACATCAAAAGGAGATACAGTGCCTACTGGAATTACAGACAATAATTTTGAGGGAGAAATCAAAGTTATGGTTTCTACCTCAGTACCATGGAAAGCAAATAAAGGAGATCGGATAGCTCAATTACTGATTCTTCCTTATCATCAGTTTGGAAAAGGTCAAGTTAAGAAAGGGACAGGAAAATTTGACAGCACAGGACAAGCAGGAGTATTTTTGATAGAGAAAATTCTCGCAACTCGGCCAGTGTGTACTGTTAAAATGGAAAACTTTTAAGGGATTGATTGATACTCGTGTGGACGTTTCTATTGTGAGTCATGCTCATTGGCCTCGTAATTGGCCAATACGAACCGCAGACATTTTGGTTGCTGGTTTGGGAAAAGCTCAAGGGCTAAAACAAGGTACAAATATTTTAAAGTGTGCTGGTCTTGACGGGCAAGTTGCTCAATTACAGCCTTATATTGCAGACCTTCCAATTAATTTATGGGGGTGAGATCTTTTGCAACAATGGAATGCTGAAATATACATACCTCCAGAGGGTCAGTACAGTACCCAGAGTAAAGGTTTTATGTATAAACAAGGCTTTCAGCCTGGAGTAGACTTAGGTAAAGAACACCAAGGTAGATGTTTTCCACTCCAGGCTGAAATGCATATTGACTGATAGGACCTAGGATCCTCGCCTTTTGCCTAGTGGCCACTGCTTGTAAAAGTGCTTTGCCTTCCTCAGAACCAATCTCTTTAGTCTAGAAAAATACAACATGTCTCTGGGTTGAGCAGTGGGCTTTAGCTTAAGAAAAGTTAGAAGCTGTTCATTTGCTGGTTCAAGTACAACTAGATAAAAATAATATAGAAGAATCTTTTAGTCCTTGGAATTCTCCTTCTTTCCCTATTAAAAAGAAATCTGGAAAATGGCAATTGGTTACAGATCTTAGAAAGGTAAATGAAGTCATTCAGCCTATGAGGACTTTGTAGCCTGGGTTGTCATCCCCCACTATGATTCTTGCAAACTGGCCTTTACTGGTTATTGACTTGAAAGACTGTTTCTACACTATTCCTCTGTATCATGCTGATAAAAATTTGCTTTCTCTGTACCATCGCTAAAAAATATAGAGCCTAGAAAACATTATCAATGGAAAGTGCTACCCCAAGGAATGCTTAACAGCCCCACTATTTGTCAAAATTTTGTGGCAAAAGCTTTAGCCCTTGTTCATCAACTAGTCCCTCAATCTAATATTATACATTATATGGATGATACCCTTTGTGCATCCCCTGATTTTCATGTCTTACAAGTAGCATATTCCTTCCTGCAGTATTCCAGCTGTCTTCTTCCATGGCCAGCAGGCTTCTAATCTGTAGAAATAAGGGACTCCAATGTAAAGGAGGGCCATTAACTCTGGATAAGCTTCTTTTAGTTGTTCAGTCACTAAATCAGGTTCGACTGAAATCCTATAGACTGCAGCATGCCAGGCTTCCCTGTCTATCACTCTCTCCCAGAGTTTGCTCAGACTCATGTCCATTGAATCAGTGATGCCATCCTGACTCACCTCATCCTCTGTCTCCCCTTTCTCTCCCAGCCCTCAATCTTTCCCAGTATCAGCAGAGTCTTTTCCAATGAGTCAGCTCTTCACATCAGGTGGCCCAAGTATCGGAGCTTTAATCACAGCATCAATTATTCCAATGAATACTCAGGGTTAATTTCCTTTAAGATGGACTCTTTTGATCTCTTAGTGTTCCAAGGGACTCTCAAGAGTCTTCAGCACCACCACAGTTCGAATGAATTAGTTCTTCAATGTTCATCCTTCTGTCCCCTGAAAGACAGGGAAGACTGACATGCTTCAGTCCATAAGGTTGCAGAGTCGGACACAACATAGCAACTGAACGACTTACTAACAACATAGAACCTTACTTACCCAGCATTAATGGCCTTCCTTTACAATGAAGTCCCTTATTCCTACATCCATACATGACTACTGAAGAAACCATAGCTTTGAGTATATGGACCTTGGTGAGCAAAGTGATGTCTCTGCTTTGTGATCCAACTAAGCAAGTGAGCAGAATTGAGCATTTTGAGAGAAAAATATCTGAAGTCTTATTAGTATATTATGCATTCCAATAAGCCCATTGCAACCCTCCAGACTACACAACTGTGCATCCAGCTATATGCATGGGACATCTTCATTTGTATATATTGACTACTGGTATGAGTCATGTTTTTCTAGCCTAATCTCCAAAAGAGCTATTGCTACAGGACGCAATGTACTCTGTTGGATTTCTTAATTCTTATTTTCACATCTCAGATGTTGCCTGATGTTTGGAGATGGCAGCATAGCCTCTGGTTGAAAGCTTTAATATTTATAATGTTCTCAACATGGAACTCAAGTTGTCAGAAGAAATAGTCATTCTCACTCACTTTACCTTCACTTTGGATGTTCATGGGAGTTAGAGATACTGTTGAATAATATGCATGGTCTGGGTAAATAGTTTCTTTAACTATCTAGCCAGTTCTGTAGCTTCATTCCCTCCATATTCACCATTCTGACTTGGAATTTATCCTGTTCTCCTCCACAGACTCCTTAAGCTTACACACATGCTCAGGTCTTCCCATGCCCTCACATCTTATTCCCAGTCCATTGAATCAGTGATGCCATCCTGACTCACCTCATCCTCTGTCTCCCCTTTCTCTCCCAGCCCTCAATCTTTCCCAGTATCAGCAGAGTCTTTTCCAATGAGTCAGCTCTTCACATCAGGTGGCCCAAGTATCGGAGCTTTAATCACAGCATCAATTATTCCAATGAATACTCAGGGTTAATTTCCTTTAAGATGGACTCTTTTGATCTCTTAGTGTTCCAAGGGACTCTCAAGAGTCTTCAGCACCACCACAGTTCGAATGAATTAGTTCTTCAATGTTCATCCTTCTGTCCCCTGAAAGACAGGGAAGACTGACATGCTTCAGTCCATAAGGTTGCAGAGTCGGACACAACATAGCAACTGAACGACTTACTAACAACATAGAACCTTACTTACCCAGCATTAATGGCCTTCCTTTACAATGAAGTCCCTTATTCCTACATCCATACATGACTACTGAAGAAACCATAGCTTTGAGTATATGGACCTTGGTGAGCAAAGTGATGTCTCTGCTTTGTGATCCAACTAAGCAAGTGAGCAGAATTGAGCATTTTGAGAGAAAAATATCTGAAGTCTTATTAGTATATTATGCATTCCAATAAGCCCATTGCAACCCTCCAGACTACACAACTGTGCATCCAGCTATATGCATGGGACATCTTCATTTGTATATATTGACTACTGGTATGAGTCATGTTTTTCTAGCCTAATCTCCAAAAGAGCTATTGCTACAGGACGCAATGTACTCTGTTGGATTTCTTAATTCTTATTTTCACATCTCAGATGTTGCCTGATGTTTGGAGATGGCAGCATAGCCTCTGGTTGAAAGCTTTAATATTTATAATGTTCTCAACATGGAACTCAAGTTGTCAGAAGAAATAGTCATTCTCACTCACTTTACCTTCACTTTGGATGTTCATGGGAGTTAGAGATACTGTTGAATAATATGCATGGTCTGGGTAAATAGTTTCTTTAACTATCTAGCCAGTTCTGTAGCTTCATTCCCTCCATATTCACCATTCTGACTTGGAATTTATCCTGTTCTCCTCCACAGACTCCTTAAGCTTACACACATGCTCAGGTCTTCCCCATCATGCAAAGCAGGACCAGACCTTTGCTTGACTCTGCTTCTGCCTTATTAGCCAAGAATCTGCTCTTTTCTTTCTTCATCATCAAACTACTCAAGAGTGACACCTGACTTCACTACCTCTACTCTTCTCATCCATCACCAGTTTTCACTATGGCATCCACTACAACCCATCTTCTTCCTGAAGCATATAACAGAAAGAGCTATCTGAAAGATTACACAAATTTCTGATGAGTTCTGATTTCATGGCTGACATTGTTCTAGGTACTTAGAATATGTGTATGTCCATGCTCAGTCTTATCCAACTCCATGGACTGTAGCCCACCAGACTCCTTTGCCCATGGGATCATCCTGGCAAAAATACTGGAGTGGGTTGCCATGTCCTCCTCCAGGGCTTAGAATATAGTCATGTGCAAATTAAGAAAAGATACCTGGCCTCTAACTGGAGCTTCTTTTGGAGCAGAGGAAACAGAAAACAATCATCATAATATATTGGTTTGCTATATAATATATTAAAAGGTGATTTTTAAAAAAGAGCATATTGTGGTATGAAGTAGGAGTTGCAGTTAGAACTCTTTAGTAGGTGACTGTAGAGCAAAAACTTGAAGAAGGTGGGGGAATTCTGGGAAAGTACATTCCAGCAGGAAGGAATGACAAGTGCAACGTAACTCAAATACTCTTTCATCATTTGAGTCCTGCCTTAGCTTTTATACTCCTATCCTACAAAATTCCATTCATTTGTATATATTGACTACTGGTATGAGTCATGTTTTTCTAGCCTAATCTCCAAAAGAGCTATTGCTACAGGACGCAATGTACTCTGTTGGATTTCTTAATTCTTATTTTCACATCTCAGATGTTGCCTGATGTTTGGAGATGGCAGCATAGCCTCTGGTTGAAAGCTTTAATATTTATAATGTTCTCAACATGGAACTCAAGTTGTCAGAAGAAATAGTCATTCTCACTCACTTTACCTTCACTTTGGATGTTCATGGGAGTTAGAGATACTGTTGAATAATATGCATGGTCTGGGTAAATAGTTTCTTTAACTATCTAGCCAGTTCTGTAGCTTCATTCCCTCCATATTCACCATTCTGACTTGGAATTTATCCTGTTCTCCTCCACAGACTCCTTAAGCTTACACACATGCTCAGGTCTTCCCCATCATGCAAAGCAGGACCAGACCTTTGCTTGACTCTGCTTCTGCCTTATTAGCCAAGAATCTGCTCTTTTCTTTCTTCATCATCAAACTACTCAAGAGTGACACCTGACTTCACTACCTCTACTCTTCTCATCCATCACCAGTTTTCACTATGGCATCCACTACAACCCATCTTCTTCCTGAAGCATATAACAGAAAGAGCTATCTGAAAGATTACACAAATTTCTGATGAGTTCTGATTTCATGGCTGACATTGTTCTAGGTACTTAGAATATGTGTATGTCCATGCTCAGTCTTATCCAACTCCATGGACTGTAGCCCACCAGACTCCTTTGCCCATGGGATCATCCTGGCAAAAATACTGGAGTGGGTTGCCATGTCCTCCTCCAGGGCTTAGAATATAGTCATGTGCAAATTAAGAAAAGATACCTGGCCTCTAACTGGAGCTTCTTTTGGAGCAGAGGAAACAGAAAACAATCATCATAATATATTGGTTTGCTATATAATATATTAAAAGGTGATTTTTAAAAAAGAGCATATTGTGGTATGAAGTAGGAGTTGCAGTTAGAACTCTTTAGTAGGTGACTGTAGAGCAAAAACTTGAAGAAGGTGGGGGAATTCTGGGAAAGTACATTCCAGCAGGAAGGAATGACAAGTGCAACGTAACTCAAATACTCTTTCATCATTTGAGTCCTGCCTTAGCTTTTTATACTCCTATCCTACAAAATTCCATTCTAGACCTTTCTTTTATTGTACTTTTATTGTCCCCATAAAACTAACTCTAGCTTTTTTAACTCCCATAAAATACACTTGTTGGTCCTCAACTAACCTTCTGAATTTGATTTTAGTGAAGGAAAGGACCATGTCCTTTGATTTACTCAAAATCTATACCTAAATAGCCCTGATCATAACTGTGAAGCTAGATAATGTCTGAAAAATATCTTAAACTTTTGAGGCTGCAGTTTTGTTTATTTATTTTATAAGGCTTCAATTTTAGAATGTCTCCAATGTGTCATTTTTTTTCACTCTAGATTCTCTGTGGTTTCATGCATTTATGGTTAGGCTGGTTAAAATTCAAAACATTATTTCCTAAAGTAAATCTTAAAGTGTTCCCAATTCAGAATATGGGAAAGGCAAGTCATGGCTATAGGAAGTCAGTCATTTCCACAGTGAGTCCTGTGTCATGTCCACACATCTTCAGACTAAATATCTCCTTGCTACACCAAGTTTAAAGAGCTGGGATCCTGCCCACCCCAGAAGTATGTGTTTGATATACATCTAGATCATCATTGTCCAAAGTAAATGTTATAGGAACACCTATGTAATTTTATATGTCAGCTTGAAGTGGGCTAAAGGATGGTAACTGGTAAACAATATTTCTGAGTGTGTCTGTGAGCTTGTCTCTGGCCTTTCATTCAGTAGACTAAGTGAAAAAGATCTGTCTTTAGTGTGACTGGGCACCATCCAATCCATCAAGGGCCTGAATAGAACAAAGAATCTGAGGAAGGATGAATTCACCCGCTGGCTGAGCTGAAACGTCCATCTTCTCTGGCCCTTAGACATTGGCACTCCTGTTCTAGGGCTTTCAGACTCAAACCAGCACTTACACCACTGGCCATCAATGCTTAAGCATTTGGATTCAGATAAAGTGACATATCAGCTTTCCTGAGTCTCTACCTTGCAGATGGCAAATAGTGGTCCTTCTTGGCCTCCATGATTACCTGGGCCATTCTCTTTACTACATCCCTTTAACCCTGTAAGATGTATCTGCCCTATGGGTTCATGTTTCAGATTTCTGTTTTCCTTTTCAGTGTTCAGTCTGATACTATATAACCTCTTCCTATTTTATTGTACTTTTATTGTCCCCATAAAACTAACTCTAGCTTTTTTAACTCCCATAAAATACACTTGTTGGTCCTCAACTAACCTTCTGAATTTGATTTTAGTGAAGGAAAGGACCATGTCCTTTGATTTACTCAAAATCTATACCTAAATAGCCCTGATCATAACTGTGAAGCTAGATAATGTCTGAAAAATATCTTAAACTTTTGAGGCTGCAGTTTTGTTTATTTATTTTATAAGGCTTCAATTTTAGAATGTCTCCAATGTGTCATTTTTTTTCACTCTAGATTCTCTGTGGTTTCATGCATTTATGGTTAGGCTGGTTAAAATTCAAAACATTATTTCCTAAAGTAAATCTTAAAGTGTTCCCAATTCAGAATATGGGAAAGGCAAGTCATGGCTATAGGAAGTCAGTCATTTCCACAGTGAGTCCTGTGTCATGTCCACACATCTTCAGACTAAATATCTCCTTGCTACACCAAGTTTAAAGAGCTGGGATCCTGCCCACCCCAGAAGTATGTGTTTGATATACATCTAGATCATCATTGTCCAAAGTAAATGTTATAGGAACACCTATGTAATTTTATATGTCAGCTTGAAGTGGGCTAAAGGATGGTAACTGGTAAACAATATTTCTGAGTGTGTCTGTGAGCTTGTCTCTGGCCTTTCATTCAGTAGACTAAGTGAAAAAGATCTGTCTTTAGTGTGACTGGGCACCATCCAATCCATCAAGGGCCTGAATAGAACAAAGAATCTGAGGAAGGATGAATTCACCCGCTGGCTGAGCTGAAACGTCCATCTTCTCTGGCCCTTAGACATTGGCACTCCTGTTCTAGGGCTTTCAGACTCAAACCAGCACTTACACCACTGGCCATCAATGCTTAAGCATTTGGATTCAGATAAAGTGACATATCAGCTTTCCTGAGTCTCTACCTTGCAGATGGCAAATAGTGGTCCTTCTTGGCCTCCATGATTACCTGGGCCATTCTCTTTACTACATCCCCTTTAACCCTGTAAGATGTATCTGCCCTATGGGTTCATGTTTCAGATTTCTGTTTTCCTTTTCAGTGTTCAGTCTGATACTATATAACCTCTTCCTATTTTGTTGCTCCCACTGTTTCTCAAGCTGCTTTTCCCAGTTTTCATTCACTGTCTCTGCTGTGATTTCTGAATGACGAGGGAGGCAGACACTGATAGTTTTGTTATTGTTGTTCAGTCATTAAGAGTCAAATACAACTAAGCAACTAAAAAACAACAACAAAAAGGACAAATCAGACAATACATTTTTAAAAAGGCTAATGTTGTACTGGTGATAGAGGAAACAATGTATTTAGGTATTTCATGTATTGTTTAATTTGTGATTCATCCATGCTTAATCTCTCTTTCTTTAAACATTTGTTTATTCCAAATCTAGTTTACATTTACTTATTTATCTCCCAAATATGGAAACATAAAGAATGGAGAGATATGTTATTACTGGCTTGAGTAGGCCTAATGCATTTTGACATGATACAAATTGGAAAAAATGGTGAAAATACCTATTTTAAAAAGAATGATAAAATATAAAAGATGCATTCCACCATGCTGTGTAGTTAAGTCTGCTCTTACTAGTAAGTCTATTATTAATAGACTGTGAGAATTGGTATCTAATTTTGCTTCCCTCATTTCAACAAAAATAATTAGTGAAGATGTTTTGAATGGCTATAAGACATGTAGTAGTACATTGATTTCACAGGAATTGGGGCCCCTGGACAATCACAGGCTCCGAGTGATTTTAAGGCAAAGCTCTGTGGCCAGTGCAGTGGTCATGGCAACAAGATGATCATGCTGAGGAGGGAGTTTTGTTGGCTCCTTAATGTGCAAACATATTTCCATGCTAGACAACACAATTCTGATGCTCTGGAGCTGGGAATTATTTTGATGAATAGTGGTAGAATTTAAAATTACTCAGTAAGAACAATCTCATTTATAAGCATATGCAATCAGTGAAGAATCATATCTTGGAGCTGTTAACATTTAGGAGAGCCTAACCACTAATGTTCTCGCTGTTGACTGCCTTTAGTCAATTCATTTTTATATGACTTCCTCCTTTCCTGGCCATTCTCTTTTTACTACATCCCCTTTAACCCTGTAAGATGTATCTGCCCTATGGGTTCATGTTTCAGATTTCTGTTTTCCTTTTCAGTGTTCAGTCTGATACTATATAACCTCTTCCTATTTTGTTGCTCCCACTGTTTCTCAAGCTGCTTTTCCCAGTTTTCATTCACTGTCTCTGCTGTGATTTCTGAATGACGAGGGAGGCAGACACTGATAGTTTTGTTATTGTTGTTCAGTCATTAAGAGTCAAATACAACTAAGCAACTAAAAAACAACAACAAAAAGGACAAATCAGACAATACATTTTTAAAAAGGCTAATGTTGTACTGGTGATAGAGGAAACAATGTATTTAGGTATTTCATGTATTGTTTAATTTGTGATTCATCCATGCTTAATCTCTCTTTCTTTAAACATTTGTTTATTCCAAATCTAGTTTACATTTACTTATTTATCTCCCAAATATGGAAACATAAAGAATGGAGAGATATGTTATTACTGGCTTGAGTAGGCCTAATGCATTTTGACATGATACAAATTGGAAAAAATGGTGAAAATACCTATTTTAAAAAGAATGATAAAATATAAAAGATGCATTCCACCATGCTGTGTAGTTAAGTCTGCTCTTACTAGTAAGTCTATTATTAATAGACTGTGAGAATTGGTATCTAATTTTGCTTCCCTCATTTCAACAAAAATAATTAGTGAAGATGTTTTGAATGGCTATAAGACATGTAGTAGTACATTGATTTCACAGGAATTGGGGCCCCTGGACAATCACAGGCTCCGAGTGATTTTAAGGCAAAGCTCTGTGGCCAGTGCAGTGGTCATGGCAACAAGATGATCATGCTGAGGAGGGAGTTTTGTTGGCTCCTTAATGTGCAAACATATTTCCATGCTAGACAACACAATTCTGATGCTCTGGAGCTGGGAATTATTTTGATGAATAGTGGTAGAATTTAAAATTACTCAGTAAGAACAATCTCATTTATAAGCATATGCAATCAGTGAAGAATCATATCTTGGAGCTGTTAACATTTAGGAGAGCCTAACCACTAATGTTCTCGCTGTACTGACTGCCTTTAGTCAACTACTGCCTTCCTTTTATCTTTGTTTCTAATTGACATTCAATGAGTACAGTTCCGAGACTCAGAAAAGCATTCCTTTCTTAATTTGTACATGAAAAATTGATAATGCAAAGAGGACTCTAACCTTCAGGTTATAGAGAACTTTTATGGTGTTTTATGTGGGAAATAAAATAGCTGTGGGACTTGTTCTCTAACATTTGATGCCAGACAAATTGTAGAAGTTAAATATGGCAACATAGACATATGCTTGGGACAGAGAATTTAGAATTTTAGAATATTAATCCGGCTGGAATAGTCATAAAAACAGAAATGGATCACTCCTTTTTCTGCTTCAAAATAAATAAGCTAAACAGTGACCATTATTGTCAGCAATAACAGCAGTGCAAGTGCCCTAGGATGCAGCATCGTGAATGGTGCTCAGAAGGTCGCAGATGGTTAAGGCAAGTTTATTTCTTGGCTTAGGATTTCAAAACCTTTAAAAAAGAGTCAAATATTTCCTCACCAGAAGATAAATATCCAAATGGATTCAAATATGTGTATGATTACGTCCCTTTGCTGTCCACCGAAACTATTACAACACTGTTAATTGGCGATACTCTAACACAAAATAAAAAGTTTACTAAAAGATAGAAAAGAAGATGAATATTAGTTTCTACTCCAAATCTATTGAATAGTATCTCAGATTTCTAGCTTAAGAAAATACTTGTCCATGAGGTTTCAAAGACTTAATCACAACTTAGCAACTGAATAACAACAACATATAACATATGCATGTGAGTTCAATCTTAAAGTCATGTCTGACTCTTTGCAACCCCATAGACTGTATGCAGCCCACTAGGCTCCTCTGTCCATGAGATTTTCTAGACAAGAATATAGGAGTAGGTTTCCATTTCCTCATCCAGGGTATCTTCCTGACCCAGGGACTGAACTCGCATCTCCTGTATCTCCTACATTGGCAGAGAGATTCCTTACCACTGAGTCACATGGGAATATCCTATATAATATACAAATGTGTATATAATTATATATAATTTGAAGAATGTAATGTTGAGTTTAATCTACAAATATAGCTGTATGATCCTTAAGCAATTAGTAAATATTTAAAATATGACAGAAGACTGCCTTGACTTAAGCATCTTGCTCTCATAAACCTCTAACCCCTAGAAGGTTGAGTTAAATAAAAAGGAATTATAAATCTACAATCAACTATTATTAGTCTTATTATTTTTTTAATGTGGCTGTGTGGGGTCTTAGTTGCAGCATGTAAGATCTTTTTGAGGTATGTGAGACCTGGTTCCCTGACCAGGGATGGAACTCGGGGCCCTACCTACAGTACAGAGTCTTAACCATGGGGCCACCAAGGAAGTCCCCAGCCTCATTTATCAAGTCTTACCTTTTAGTTCTTAAACGCTTTTTCATATGACCACGAAGTACAGCGTATTAGAAATTCAAAACCAGAAAAGATTAAGAGCAATGCCAGCATTATTTCTCTAAAAACAGAAATTGGCTCACATCACCACAGCATCTTCTTCCTTGGTTTCTCATGACTCTGAGCACTTGCACATGCTGTTTCTCATGCCAAGTCTGTTCCTTCCTCAAGCACTGTTCCCCTCGCCCCTTTTTCTAACTGCTATTCATCAGGTAAAATTATCTTTAACTTTTTCTGACTCCCCTCACCCTGACTTCTCTTCTGTATTTCCATTGTGCCATGTGCAGATTTTTTGCTGTCTTTTCAATAATGAAATATTGTTTTTATTGCTTATCTGATTCTTCCATTGCACTGTAAAATTTTCAGAGCCCTAAGTGTTATTGCAGTACAGTGCTAGATGCTAGGGATGTTGAATAATAAATGAAAAAATGAATGAACTAGGAATGATTGAAGTAACATAATAACACAGTAACAGAAATCATCATTGACAGCTTAAAATTAATAAAAATGATAGATAAACAAAAAAGATT
This sequence comes from Tragulus kanchil, assembly GCA_022376925.1. Lineage (NCBI taxonomy): Eukaryota > Metazoa > Chordata > Mammalia > Artiodactyla > Tragulidae > Tragulus > Tragulus kanchil. The sequence continues at coordinate 155,739,099 of JAIOJX010000025.1, read as the reverse complement.
GAAATTCCACACAAAATGATGAATGCCATTGATAAAAGTTATTATTTAATATTCCTTTTTTTCTATTCAAAGAACAAAGAATATACATTATTAAAAAAAATTTTTCAAAATATCATTGTAAGTTGTTTCATTGGTAAAGAACTAAGTTCATCTAGCTCCCAAACTTATCTCATTGACTGACAATATCAGAAAAATGTGTGTAGAACATACGTCTACATGAAAACTTGCACCGATTCCTATTCTTTTGACATTTGTGAAAAGTGAAAGCGTTAGTCACTCAGTCATGTCTGACTCTCTGCAGACTCATGAACTGTAGCCTGCCAGGCTCCTCTGTCCACGGAATTTTCCAGGCAAGAATACTGGAGTGGTTTGCCTGCCATTCTCTTCTCTAGAAGATCTTCCTGACCCAGGGATCAAAGCTGGGTATCCCACATTGCAGGAGGATTCTTTACCAACTGAACCACCAGGGAACCCTTTATTGCTGGTGCTGTCATTATGGGAAAAATATGGTGAGTGAACTCAAAATTAAGTGGTATAATAATCAGGGAAAAATATTACCTAGAGCTCTTTCAGCGAAAAGACATTTTCTTCTTTCTTTGCGATTGACACTGATTTCTTACATGACAAGTGAACATACTCAGAGTATACATATATATGCACTGCCTTGTGTTAAAACAGTATTATTCACTTTGGACTTACATTTTAAGTTAATAGTTGTCAAAAATATATACCATTCCTTGTACTCTTTACAAACTATTTGTTGCAATTTTAAAGGAGGATACGCTAGGGCACAAACTAAATGAATGCAGATCATAAAATGTCCCTTCAATGTCCCTAAGTAGACCTCTGATTCTAGTTTAGAAAAGATAGGGCTCCCAGGGATTAAAAAAATCAATCAGGTTTTTGAAAAAGTTTAAGGCCTCACTTTTAAGTGTTTTTTAAACAGAAAGCAACATACAAATAAATACAATTTTGATAAAAATTATACATATATATATATAATAAGTAATGCTGTCCTAATTCCCAGTCATGTGTATAAAAGCTCATTAAGTGTAAATTTCCTTCAATATGAGCAGTTATGATTATATGAAAATTTTGCAATAAATTCTTGAAAAAAGTAAAAACCAACAGAAGTACAGACCCAGTTATTAAAGTAGCTGCCAACCATGTGTGATGAAGAAGGGAAGAAGCTGAGATTGACATAGTGGTACACACAAAAATGGCAAGAAATGGCAAATTTGAGATCAAGAAACAACAGAAAACAAGACAAATTTAGATAAGGGATCAAATATATTTTGAAAAAAATGCAAGTCTTTTGGTATATACATTGTCTGCAAAAACAAAACAAAACAAAACAAAACCTGTAAGGGAAGGAGATAATAAAAAATGTCTATCAGCGCTTTCCTAGTGGTCCAGTGGGCAAAGAGTCTGCCTTCCAGTGCAAGGGGCACCAGTTCGATCCCTGGCCCAGGAAGATCCCACACGCTGCAGAGCGGCTGGACCTGTGTGTCCAAATGATAAGCCAGCACTCTGGAGCGCATGCGCCCAGACCCAGTGCTCTGCAGTGAGAGAGGCCACTGCAGTTGGAGGCCCACACATGCCAAAGAATAAAAATATGGATGAAATAAATATAAATAAAAGAGGCATGATGGGGATAAGAAAAAAAGTTTAAAAATATTTTAAAATGTCTACCAAACAAGTGATGGACAGTGGAAATTTAGCAGTCCATGCTTATCTTTACTAATAACAGGATAGCAGAGAGCTAGAGCAAGGGGTTTGGAGCCAGAACACCTGGTTTGGGATCTTGCCGTACAACTTACTAGCTATATTACTAGATCTATTAGTTTTTGCAATTTATACAATCAACCTTACCATGGTCTCTTAATTTGCAAAATGTAGATACTACTGATACCTGGGGTGCAACTACTAATGTGTTAATAGGTTTCTTACAAATAAAACATGTTGAGCATAACACTTATAAAAGCACTGGACATCTGTGTTTCTTTTATAATTTTAAAGTGTGGAAAATATTATTGTTATTGTCTTTTAGCATACTATCTTGATTGAGTCTCATTGATAGTTTTTTTTTAAAAAATGCTGTCCTAATTCCCAGTCATGTGTATAAAAGCTCATTAAGTGTAAATTTCCTTCAATATGAGCAGTTATGATTATATGAAAATTTTGCAATAAATTCTTGAAAAAAGTAAAAACCAACAGAAGTACAGACCCAGTTATTAAAGTAGCTGCCAACCATGTGTGATGAAGAAGGGAAGAAGCTGAGATTGACATAGTGGTACACACAAAATGGCAAGAAATGGCAAATTTGAGATCAAGAAACAACAGAAAACAAGACAAATTTAGATAAGGGATCAAATATATTTTGAAAAAAATGCAAGTCTTTTGGTATATACATTGTCTGCAAAAACAAAACAAAACAAAACAAAACCTGTAAGGGAAGGAGATAATAAAAAATGTCTATCAGCGCTTTCCTAGTGGTCCAGTGGGCAAAGAGTCTGCCTTCCAGTGCAAGGGGCACCAGTTCGATCCCTGGCCCAGGAAGATCCCACACGCTGCAGAGCGGCTGGACCTGTGTGTCCAAATGATAAGCCAGCACTCTGGAGCGCATGCGCCCAGACCCAGTGCTCTGCAGTGAGAGAGGCCACTGCAGTTGGAGGCCCACACATGCCAAAGAATAAAAATATGGATGAAATAAATATAAATAAAAGAGGCATGATGGGGATAAGAAAAAAAGTTTAAAAATATTTTAAAATGTCTACCAAACAAGTGATGGACAGTGGAAATTTAGCAGTCCATGCTTATCTTTACTAATAACAGGATAGCAGAGAGCTAGAGCAAGGGGTTTGGAGCCAGAACACCTGGTTTGGGATCTTGCCGTACAACTTACTAGCTATATTACTAGATCTATTAGTTTTTGCAATTTATACAATCAACCTTACCATGGTCTCTTAATTTGCAAAATGTAGATACTACTGATACCTGGGGTGCAACTACTAATGTGTTAATAGGTTTCTTACAAATAAAACATGTTGAGCATAACACTTATAAAAGCACTGGACATCTGTGTTTCTTTTATAATTTTAAAGTGTGGAAAATATTATTGTTATTGTCTTTTAGCATACTATCTTGATTGAGTCTCATTGATAGTATTTTATATGTTCCTTAAAGGAACTGGCAGATGTTACCATTTATAGGTGGTCATCTTCTTCTACCACACCACCCCTAGAAGCATCTCCATACAGATTTCTCTAGCCTCCTGCAATACTGAAGCTATGCAAATTTTATCTTAGAGGGAGGCATTTTATCATTAGAGGCTAAAGTTAGACATAGGAGAACTGTATTCACCAGTTACACAAGTATGGGGTTGACAACCAGGAAGTAAAAAGTAGAGTAGAAAACAGCCAGCACAATCAAATAGTCACTAGAGATTTCTGTTACCACGTCTCACACACACACACACACACAGACACACACACACACACACACAGACACACACACACACACACACACACACACACACACACACACACACACACACACACACACACACACACACACACACACACACACACACACACACACACCCCTTCCTTCCTTGTTCCTGTACAATGCAGCATTCACAAGACTCCAAAAGCGGCTTTGCTAGTCTTGTGGAGGGTATCTGTGACTCAAGAGGAGTCAGTGTTGCCACACAACAAAAAGAAGTGTTTTTTAAAAACTTCTCTCTATAAAAGAATCCACACACCTGCTTCTTACAGTCCTCTGTGCTGCCCCCAAAACTCCAGGTCCTTCCCTCTCCAGGCTTCTAATTCTTTCCTCCACTAGGAGGCACTTTCCTTGGACTCCAGTCTGTCTGTCTTATCTAAGTGTCATCCATTCTGCCACCAGGAGGCTCTTTCACTAACTCCTGAAAAAAGATGATGGCAAGTGTTAGATGAGGTGTTTTGTTTTGTTTTGTTTTGTTTTTCTCAATGAATTTTTATTGGAGTGTAGTCACTTTATAATGTTACATTAATTTCTACTCTACAGCAAAGTGAATCAGCTATATGTATACGTAGCCCCTCTTTTTTGGATATCCTTCTACAGATCATTGAATACAACCCCCTGAGGTATTCCCAGTGGGTGGCGCTTAAGCCATGGTCTCTTAATTTGCAAAATGTAGATACTACTGATACCTGGGGTGCAACTACTAATGTGTTAATAGGTTTCTTACAAATAAAACATGTTGAGCATAACACTTATAAAAGCACTGGACATCTGTGTTTCTTTTATAATTTTAAAGTGTGGAAAATATTATTGTTATTGTCTTTTAGCATACTATCTTGATTGAGTCTCATTGATAGTATTTTATATGTTCCTTAAAGGAACTGGCAGATGTTACCATTTATAGGTGGTCATCTTCTTCTACCACACCACCCCTAGAAGCATCTCCATACAGATTTCTCTAGCCTCCTGCAATACTGAAGCTATGCAAATTTTATCTTAGAGGGAGGCATTTTATCATTAGAGGCTAAAGTTAGACATAGGAGAACTGTATTCACCAGTTACACAAGTATGGGGTTGACAACCAGGAAGTAAAAAGTAGAGTAGAAAACAGCCAGCACAATCAAATAGTCACTAGAGATTTCTGTTACCACGTCTCACACACACACACACACACAGACACACACACACACACACACACACACACACACACACACACACACACACACACACACACACACACACACACACACACAGACACACACACACACACACACACACACACACACACACACACACACACCCCCTTCCTTCCTTGTTCCTGTACAATGCAGCATTCACAAGACTCCAAAAGCGGCTTTGCTAGTCTTGTGGAGGGTATCTGTGACTCAAGAGGAGTCAGTGTTGCCACACAACAAAAAGAAGTGTTTTTTAAAAACTTCTCTCTATAAAAGAATCCACACACCTGCTTCTTACAGTCCTCTGTGCTGCCCCCAAAACTCCAGGTCCTTCCCTCTCCAGGCTTCTAATTCTTTCCTCCACTAGGAGGCACTTTCCTTGGACTCCAGTCTGTCTGTCTTATCTAAGTGTCATCCATTCTGCCACCAGGAGGCTCTTTCACTAACTCCTGAAAAAAGATGATGGCAAGTGTTAGATGAGGTGTTTTGTTTTGTTTTGTTTTGTTTTTCTCAATGAATTTTTATTGGAGTGTAGTCACTTTATAATGTTACATTAATTTCTACTCTACAGCAAAGTGAATCAGCTATATGTATACGTAGCCCCTCTTTTTTGGATATCCTTCTACAGATCATTGAATACAACCCCCTGAGGTATTCCCAGTGGGTGGCGCTAGTGGTAAAGAACCCACCTGCCAATGTAGGAGTCCTAAGAGCCACAGGTTAGATCCCTGGGTCGTGAAGACCCCCTGGAGAAGGGCATGGCAATCCACCCCAATATTCTTGCCTGGATAATCCCATGGGTCAAAGAGCCTGATGGGCTACAGTTCATGGGGTCACAAAGAGTAGCACACGGACTGAAGTGATTTAAAACAAGCTATATTAGAAGATAGACTTTAATTCTTCAGGAATCAATAAAATATGAAGAAAAAGAATGGAGATGAAATTGCTCAGTAGATTTCTGGCCTCATGCCATATTGTATTAAATACATTAAAACATATTTCCTCCTACATTATATACAATACTTGACATAAAAAATTAAAAGGGTATTTATAATATCATTTTGAATTTTATTTGGCCATGAGCAATGTGAATAATTTATAATTGGTTCTAATTTCTCTCAAGTCATCATGGATATATGGAAATTCTTACAAAATGAAGAAAATCTAATTTGTTGCTAGTTCCAAAGCACAATAGAAATATTATGAATGCTAAATTTAACCATAATATAGCTAGTATAAAGTTACGTTTTGTTTATTTGTAAATATTTAATTTCTGTTTTGGATCCTTATTTTCCTTTTGCTAAGTGAATAATATTTTTCCTGGCTTCAAAAAATGTGATAGGCCCCTAAGAAGCATGGCATCTCTGGGACTGTACTTATAGTGCCTGAAGAATAAAACAGGCCCCAGTTTAACAAATAACACTCAGTGACTCAGTGGTAAAGAGTTTGCCTGCTAAGCAGGAGATGTAGGTTCAGTCCCTGGGTGGGAAAGATCCCCTGGAAGAGGGAATGGCAACCCACTCCACTATTCTTGCCTGGGGAACCCTTTGGACAGAGAAACCTGGGTGGCTACATTCACAGGATCACCAAGAGTTGGACAGAACTGAGCAACTAAAAGACAACAACAGCAACAGAATTTAGGGAACATTAAGAATCTGGGATCACCTGCAGAGCCTTGTGTGTGGACCTTCAGGAGATGTCCATTCAGTGAATTGTCCTGTATTTATGTCTAAGAAGACCCACCAGGAGCCTTGCCAAGTTGGTTAGGGGCCGTGTTGGTGCGCTGAAGAGTTAACTTTCCTTTTAGAAATTTTGTAAAGAAAAAATGTAATCTTGGAGAATATCATTAAATCAGTGTTTGTTTGTTTTTTAATTTTTAATTTTTTATTTTTTTTTGGCCACTGCTATTGGTCTTTCATTTATTTACATCTTTGTCCTTTTGGCCCGTGTGGGCCTCCCATCGCAGTAGCCTCTCTTGCTGCAGAGCACGGGCTCCGGGCATATGCGCTCCAGAGCTCTGACCTGGTAGTTGGACACATCGGTCCAGCCGCTCCGTGGCACGTGGGATCTTCCCAGGCCAGGGATCAAACCGGCTCCCCTTGCACTGCAAGGTGGTGTCCTTACCCACTGGACCACGAGGGAATACCAGTGTTTGTTATTTTAAAATAAGAATTAAAATAGAACAGTTTATTCCTTTGGGATGAGATTAGTTTAAGCACATGTGGCTGGTGTTCTTGCTTCCTCAAGTCTCAGAAATCAGGCTTTCATTTAAATTCAGATATACTTCACCTTGGGCTCCCCAGGTGGCACTAGTGGTAAAGAACCTACCTGCCCAGCAAAGACAAAAGGGATGCTAATATTAAAAACCTTTGCTAGTATAAAGTTACGTTTGTTTATTTGTAAATATTTAATTTCTGTTTTGGATCCTTATTTTCCTTTGCTAAGTGAATAATATTTTTCCTGGCTTCAAAAAATGTGATAGGCCCCTAAGAAGCATGGCATCTCTGGGACTGTACTTATAGTGCCTGAAGAATAAAACAGGCCCCAATTTAACAAATAACACTCAGTGACTCAGTGGTAAAGAGTTTGCCTGCTAAGCAGGAGATGTAGGTTCAGTCCCTGGGTGGGAAAGATCCCCTGGAAGAGGGAATGGCAACCCACTCCACTATTCTTGCCTGGGGAACCCTTTGGACAGAGAAACCTGGGTGGCTACATTCACAGGATCACCAAGAGTTGGACAGAACTGAGCAACTAAAAGACAACAACAGCAACAGAATTTAGGGAACATTAAGAATCTGGGATCACCTGCAGAGCCTTGTGTGTGGACCTTCAGGAGATGTCCATTCAGTGAATTGTCCTGTATTTATGTCTAAGAAGACCCACCAGGAGCCTTGCCAAGTTGGTTAGGGGCCGTGTTGGTGCGCTGAAGAGTTAACTTTCCTTTTAGAAATTTTGTAAAGAAAAAATGTAATCTTGGAGAATATCATTAAATCAGTGTTTGTTTGTTTTTTAATTTTTAATTTTTTATTTTTTTTTGGCCACTGCTATTGGTCTTTCATTTATTTACATCTTTGTCCTTTTGGCCCGTGTGGGCCTCCCATCGCAGTAGCCTCTCTTGCTGCAGAGCACGGGCTCCGGGCATATGCGCTCCAGAGCTCTGACCTGGTAGTTGGACACATCGGTCCAGCCGCTCCGTGGCACGTGGGATCTTCCCAGGCCAGGGATCAAACCGGCTCCCCTTGCACTGCAAGGTGGTGTCCTTACCCACTGGACCACGAGGGAATACCAGTGTTTGTTATTTTAAAATAAGAATTAAAATAGAACAGTTTATTCCTTTGGGATGAGATTAGTTTAAGCACATGTGGCTGGTGTTCTTGCTTCCTCAAGTCTCAGAAATCAGGCTTTCATTTAAATTCAGATATACTTCACCTTGGGCTCCCCAGGTGGCACTAGTGGTAAAGAACCTACCTGCCCAGCAAAAGACAAAAGGGATGCAGGTCCAGTCCCTGGGTCAGGAAGATCCCCTGAAGGAGGTCATAGCAACCCACCCCAACATTCTCGCCTGGAGATTCTGGACAGAGATTCTGGAGGGCTAAGGTCCATCACATCACAAAGAGTCAGACACAACTGAAGCAACTTGGCACACATGCACTAATTCACCTTAAACTGCCACTGTCCTCTGTCAAGATGTTGCCCTTTGAAAGGCCACAGATGAGTAATACACCATGGTACAACTCATTTCTGGCCAAATGTTAGATTGCTTTCAATTTGAAGGTGGAACGCAAAGCTTTAGCAGCTTTTGGAAGGAGAGTTCTGAATCACCTTACAGTTTCTGACGACTCATCATGTACAGGAGAGAGAACAAGTAAAAGGAAGAAAACTTGTATTTACAGACGCACACACACAGACACACACACACACACACACACATGCATACACACGGTCATTGTCCTGACCACAAGTAGATGTAACATGATAACAGTAATTACGAAGCATGCATTTTAGTTGCCCAGGGGAGTCTGTAAAACACGTTCTCAAGTGAATTTCACCCCACCAACTTTCTAATCAGGTGATGGAGATTTCTATTGTATGTATTCATTTATGTACATAACATTCAAAATGAGATGAAATCCAAGTTAAGATACTGTTCATAAACTTACAATAAAACATATGATTTGCAACACTTTACATCATCCAGAAAGATGAATGAACTATTACAGATATTGTCAGTGAAGACAGATGAAAGGAGTTGTTATAATCATATATAGAAAAATTAAGATTATCTCATTAACAACCTTGTGTATCCAGGCCAGGGATCAAACTGCCCCTTGCACTGCAAGGTGGTGTCCTTACCCACTGGACCACGAGGGAATACCAGTGTTTGTTATTTTAAAATAAGAATTAAAATAGAACAGTTTATTCCTTTGGGATGAGATTAGTTTAAGCACATGTGGCTGGTGTTCTTGCTTCCTCAAGTCTCAGAAATCAGGCTTTCATTTAAATTCAGATATACTTCACCTTGGGCTCCCCAGGTGGCACTAGTGGTAAAGAACCTACCTGCCCAGCAAAAGACAAAAGGGATGCAGGTTCAGTCCCTGGGTCAGGAAGATCCCCTGAAGGAGGTCATAGCAACCCACCCCAACATTCTCGCCTGGAGATTCTGGACAGAGATTCTGGAGGGCTAAGGTCCATCACATCACAAAGAGTCAGACACAACTGAAGCAACTTGGCACACATGCACTAATTCACCTTAAACTGCCACTGTCCTCTGTCAAGATGTTGCCCTTTGAAAGGCCACAGATGAGTAATACACCATGGTACAACTCATTTCTGGCCAAATGTTAGATTGCTTTCAATTTGAAGGTGGAACGCAAAGCTTTAGCAGCTTTTGGAAGGAGAGTTCTGAATCACCTTACAGTTTCTGACGACTCATCATGTACAGGAGAGAGAACAAGTAAAAGGAAGAAAACTTGTATTTACAGACGCACACACACAGACACACACACACACACACACATGCATACACACGGTCATTGTCCTGACCACAAGTAGATGTAACATGATAACAGTAATTACGAAGCATGCATTTTAGTTGCCCAGGGGAGTCTGTAAAACACGTTCTCAAGTGAATTTCACCCCACCAACTTTCTAATCAGGTGATGGAGATTTCTATTGTATGTATTCATTTATGTACATAACATTCAAAATGAGATGAAATCCAAGTTAAGATACTGTTCATAAACTTACAATAAAACATATGATTTGCAACACTTTACATCATCCAGAAAGATGAATGAACTATTACAGATATTGTCAGTGAAGACAGATGAAAGGAGTTGTTATAATCATATATAGAAAAATTAAGATTATCTCATTAACAACCTTGTGTATGTTGTCAGAGAGATGAGAGCTACTTGAAAGTAAATCAAGAGAAATTGTACAGGATATTATCCCAATCCACAGTATTTTCTAATTTCTCTAATTTAGACAGATATTGGGGTTTTCTCGATGGCTCAGCCGTAAAGAATCTGCCTGCAATGAAGGATACACAGTAGATGTGGGTTTGATCCCTGGGTAGAGGAGGAGGAAATGGCAACCCACTCCAGTATTCTTGCCTGGAAAATCCCATAGACAGAAGAGCCTGGCAGGTACAGTCCATGGGGTTACAGTCTGACAAGACTAAGCACACATGCACACAGACATGCACTCTGGTAAAGAGGAACATAAAACAAATTGATAGAGTATAATAAAAGTGAGTGAATTTAAATGTACCTCTCTCAGTCTGACAGGTCAGTAGGAATAATATAGAGGATCTAAATGATATATATGTATTGCCATCCATCTACTGGTTTTGATCATCATTATGCTTTCTGTTGAACAATGACCTCAGACTTCCAAGAATTCTCTTTTATGTTGTAATCCCAAGACTGAGAACAGTGCCTGCACCAACGTTGCTAAGCTTTCCCCTGAATAGCTGGTCTTCATTATTAGACAGAAAATTCCTTGTTATCTGTGATAACATTTCTCTTTACCCTTATTGTACCATGTCACACACGAGCACTATTAAGACATATTGGGAAAAGGTTTAATAAATATTTTGGTGACAGACTTACGAAATGTTTTCAACCAAATCCTTGAAGATCAGAGTATAACCCTTTTATGTTCTTGATATTATCTTTTCCTCCAAACACACCTGCTCATTCTAGAGCAGGTATAAAAATGAATATGGCCACAGGCACAGATTAGAAATTAGAATGGACTCAAAAGACAATACAGTCTTAAGAAAGTTGTAAGGAAAGAGATAAACTAAAATGAATGTTTGATCCAGAATCAACATGGCATTTCTTTATTATTTCTCCCTCCCGCAACACTTTACATCATCCAGAAAGATGAATGAACTATTACAGATATTGTCAGTGAAGACAGATGAAAGGAGTTGTTATAATCATATATAGAAAAATTAAGATTATCTCATTAACAACCTTGTGTATGTTGTCAGAGAGATGAGAGCTACTTGAAAGTAAATCAAGAGAAATTGTACAGGATATTATCCCAATCCACAGTATTTTCTAATTTCTCTAATTTAGACAGATATTGGGGTTTTCTCGATGGCTCAGCCGTAAAGAATCTGCCTGCAATGAAGGATACACAGTAGATGTGGGTTTGATCCCTGGGTAGAGGAGGAGGAAATGGCAACCCACTCCAGTATTCTTGCCTGGAAAATCCCATAGACAGAAGAGCCTGGCAGGTACAGTCCATGGGGTTACAGTCTGACAAGACTAAGCACACATGCACACAGACATGCACTCTGGTAAAGAGGAACATAAAACAAATTGATAGAGTATAATAAAAGTGAGTGAATTTAAATGTACCTCTCTCAGTCTGACAGGTCAGTAGGAATAATATAGAGGATCTAAATGATATATATGTATTGCCATCCATCTACTGGTTTTGATCATCATTATGCTTTCTGTTGAACAATGACCTCAGACTTCCAAGAATTCTCTTTTATGTTGTAATCCCAAGACTGAGAACAGTGCCTGCACCAACGTTGCTAAGCTTTCCCCTGAATAGCTGGTCTTCATTATTAGACAGAAAATTCCTTGTTATCTGTGATAACATTTCTCTTTACCCTTATTGTACCATGTCACACACGAGCACTATTAAGACATATTGGGAAAAGGTTTAATAAATATTTTGGTGACAGACTTACGAAATGTTTTCAACCAAATCCTTGAAGATCAGAGTATAACCCTTTTATGTTCTTGATATTATCTTTTCCTCCAAACACACCTGCTCATTCTAGAGCAGGTATAAAAATGAATATGGCCACAGGCACAGATTAGAAATTAGAATGGACTCAAAAGACAATACAGTCTTAAGAAAGTTGTAAGGAAAGAGATAAACTAAAATGAATGTTTGATCCAGAATCAACATGGCATTTCTTTATTATTTCTCCCTCCCATCTGTATCTTCATTACCCTACAGGATCTATAGTTTTAAGCTTAATGCTTGTTTATGAGGCTAAAACATGCTTCTACAAAAGATAAAGGAGTAAAAGCCAAACCAAATCCTAAATGTATCGATGTAGAAGATAGACAGGCTCCATGCTGGACATTTACAATCAGCTAACCTACTCTGCATTTCCTGAGGTAGCAGATAGGTGGGCTTCAGTTGAGGAATTCACCACCAGCCTCTGATTTGCTTTTGGAAACGGAAGTAACAACAGAAACAGGGTAAACAGCCAATCTTTGTCTCTTGTAAAAACGCCTCAAGGAAATAATCATGGCAAAGACAAAGCGAGGCAAAACCTTTGTCTGAGTAAAGTTTAAGGAGGACACTGCACATGGGCAGAAAGGCTCCTCGGAGTCAAAAGTCAGAGGATAATTCCAGGCCATAATGTCTCTTGCTCCTCCCAGAAGCCTTCACTTTGGGAGCCATCTTGTCTAAGAGGTATGTATGCACACCCCAGGGGAGAGTCCTGAGACCAATTAACCAGGGTTGGTGGGAGCACAAAGAAAAGTGACTGGCCTGAGGGCAGACAAAGATCTGGAAAACTGCCCCTTTGTAAAGGATTTAAACTTCTCAAAGGAGCGATTCTCTCTTTCTGAGCTCACCCATGCACCTTTCTGCGTGTACCTTTCAGCAAACTTTTTACTTTCTGCTTCCTCATCTGAATTTGCTCTTGACTAGGCAAGCAAAGGCTGGGAACCATAGCCCTAGCTGCTGATTCCTGTGGTCCCGTGGTTAGGACTGGGAAACTAAAACCTTGCTTCCAGCTACCGCTCACTGCTGCTTGTCGCGAATTGCCATTTACTGCTGCGTCTGTCTGAAATCAGTATGCTCAAAATAATAGGAAAAGAAAGTTCTAATAAAGCTAAAAAGATTTCTCACCGGCAAAACTTGACATAGCCTTTACTATGTTTAAGTGAATGAATCTTCAAAAGTTGAGTAAGTCAGAATCACCTTAGGGGATAACAATAGAAATCCTTGCCCCTAGACTCCAGCATTGCCCCCAAGGAAAGAGATCTGAATGTTTGATCCAGAATCAACATGGCATTTCTTTATTATTTCTCCCTCCCATCTGTATCTTCATTACCCTACAGGATCTATAGTTTTAAGCTTAATGCTTGTTTATGAGGCTAAAACATGCTTCTACAAAAGATAAAGGAGTAAAAGCCAAACCAAATCCTAAATGTATCGATGTAGAAGATAGACAGGCTCCATGCTGGACATTTACAATCAGCTAACCTACTCTGCATTTCCTGAGGTAGCAGATAGGTGGGCTTCAGTTGAGGAATTCACCACCAGCCTCTGATTTGCTTTTGGAAACGGAAGTAACAACAGAAACAGGGTAAACAGCCAATCTTTGTCTCTTGTAAAAACGCCTCAAGGAAATAATCATGGCAAAGACAAAGCGAGGCAAAACCTTTGTCTGAGTAAAGTTTAAGGAGGACACTGCACATGGGCAGAAAGGCTCCTCGGAGTCAAAAGTCAGAGGATAATTCCAGGCCATAATGTCTCTTGCTCCTCCCAGAAGCCTTCACTTTGGGAGCCATCTTGTCTAAGAGGTATGTATGCACACCCCAGGGGAGAGTCCTGAGACCAATTAACCAGGGTTGGTGGGAGCACAAAGAAAAGTGACTGGCCTGAGGGCAGACAAAGATCTGGAAAACTGCCCTTTGTAAAGGATTTAAACTTCTCAAAGGAGCGATTCTCTCTTTCTGAGCTCACCCATGCACCTTTCTCGTGTACCTTTCAGCAATCTTTTTACTTTCTGCTTCCTCATCTGAATTTGCTCTTGACTAGGCAAGCAAAGGCTGGGAACCATAGCCCTAGCTGCTGATTCCTGTGGTCCCGTGGTTAGGACTGGGAAACTAAAACCTTGCTTCCAGCTACCGCTCACTGCTGCTTGTCGCGAATTGCCATTTACTGCTGCGTCTGTCTGAAATCAGTATGCTCAAAATAATAGGAAAAGAAAGTTCTAATAAAGCTAAAAAGATTTCTCACCGGCAAAACTTGACATAGCCTTTACTATGTTTAAGTGAATGAATCTTCAAAAGTTGAGTAAGTCAGAATCACCTTAGGGGATAACAATAGAAATCCTTGCCCCTAGACTCCAGCATTCAGAAGCTGCAAATTTTAAAATACTGTAATAATTGTTAAAGTTTAGCACCCACCTAACAACATACGAGGTTAGAAGATGGTGTGGATTTGAGAATAGTGTTCCATAATACAGTTTCTTCCAGTAATATATATTTTCCCTGAAACTTATTTGCAACTCTGTCCATGGGACTCTTCAGACAATAATACTGGAGTGGGTTGTCATTTCTTTCTCCAGGGGATCTTCCCCACCTAGGGACTGAACCTTAGTCTCCTTCACTGTAGACACATCCTTTACCATCTGGACCACCAGGGAATTTTCCAATAATGTAGAAAAGATCGAAAAGATCGTGAATGCCGAGAAAAGATGAGATGCATCAAGTGATTTTCTTTCCTTCATCTTAGTATTGAGCAAAAATTTTTACTTGAAAGTTCAAGAAGGTTAAGATGAATTTTATGTTCATAAAGCTTGTTTAGCTGTTCTTATGTACTGCTTTATTAGGTTTAAGAACTGCTAAACAAGTCATTGACTTTGACTTAGTGAATTTTGTGGCTGATACTGACTTGTCATCATCTCCCAACTGTAAGTAAATAAATATAAAGCTCATTAAATTATATTGGAGATAATGAAGACTTAGGAATTTAATAGACTCCTTTATGTAAATTGGCAAATTATGCATAGCTTCAAATTAACCTAATCTATTCAAATTGAGGAGTTTAATTTGCCCTCAGACATGCCTCTCAATTTGTAACAAATTGCAGTTAAGTCAGTATGTGGTGAAAATACTGGGGTCTTTCTTGTCAGGCAAACTTAGAATTCATTCATGTCATTTATAAGATATATACTTCAGGGTTTTAATTATCCATTTCCTTATCTTTAAATTGAGGATGATTAGGTCTACTTCATAGGACTCTTCATGAGGATTAAATGAGATAACAGAGAGAAAATCCTCAATTTAGTTCCTGTTATTGAAAGTGTTAGTTGCTCAGTCATGTCTGACTCTCTGCAACCCCATGGACTGTAGCCTGCCATGCTCCTCTGTCCATGGAATTCTCCAGGCAGGAATACTGGAGTGGGGTGCCATTTCTCCAGGGGATCTTCTCAACCCAGTGATTGAACCCAGGTCTCCTGCACTGCAGACAGATTCTAAGCCACCAAATGCTCACTAAATGCTGACATTGGTCCTGAGGAGTCAGAACAGATTCAGACGTAGTAATAATCTCTATGACTGCACTTCAGATATCACACAAATGAGGTGTTCGGTATAAACAGTGAGTTCAAATAATTACTCTGACATGAAGGATTCCACAGTAAAATGAAGTAATAATCTATACATATAAAAATTCTGTTGATTATCGAGAGCTCTTCAGTCTTTTGGATCTAATATTATTCTCTGGAATATTTGGGCTTTCACTAAAACCAGTGAAGCAGTTAGTCTCAACTTTGCTTTCTACTCTTGAAGTACATCTTCCAGAAGATCTGGTCCTGACAACTTGATTGTCAGACTTTTTGATTAGATAGAATTGCAATCCATTCATCTCTCTTAGCATCATTCATTGAATTCCCAATTGTAGAAGCTAAACCAAGTCTTGGCTACCGTCATCATTCACCTAGACGGTAAAAAATACCTCTTCAGTGTTTTCCTTGGCAATCCACATTCGACAGCTCAGTTGAAATGATTTCTCATAAGCCTCCAATCAGAAGATCAGAGATAAATAATCTCCCATTTAAACCTCATCAAGTACTTCTGATTGCATTTAGAACGATATCTCCAAGTCTGGTCTGCAAGGTCCTGGCCAGGTCCATCCGGTCCTATCCATCAGTTCATGTTGACCCTTCCTCCCAACCATCACTGTTTTTCACACAGGCAGTGCTTTTAAGTTCCTTCAACACTCTTACTGTGAGGCTACATCACCTGCTGCTTCCTCAGCCTGTGATGCTCTTGCTCTTAGGTTTTAGATAATTTTTTTCTCAGGCTTTCATAGCTTTCCTCATCACCATACCTAAAGGAGATCTCCTTCTGTCTTCCTTGTTATATTATTCTACAAAGCACATTTATATCATTCTGTTTGTTGTCCTGTTTTATTTTTGTTATTTACATGTGTCAGTTTACTAGTATATACTCTACAAGAGGGCAGGAAATATATCGTCTTACTCATTCCCAAAACTGAATGGTTAAATTATTTGCTGTGGGTGACACAGAATGTAGAAATTAATGTTCAGAGGAAAGTATACACACTGGGTGTTATAGGAACAAAGAAACTGAGACAAATTAGGATGGCACTTCTACATAAGCAACCCATCATCTTTTATCAGTCTTTCATTCTCTTTTCTTTCTTCACAGATCATGCAGATAAGAAAATCACAGGGGAGACCATTTCTAGGGCCAAAGAACAGTCTGCCTATATATTCACAGCTTTTGAAAATATAACTAATGAATCCTCCACTCAACTTGATATATTTCAATGAACAAAAACAGATGTTATTGTCTAGTGGAAACAGATATTAAATAATTACAGTTACTAGTCTAGTAGGAAAGAGTGCTTGGCTGAATTTCAACCCCTGTATGCTATTAAAATATTTGTTCAATTAATTGAAATTAATGTCTTAAATTGTAGGTTCATTTCAAGCCTCAGGGCTTTGTATAGATTTGGCAAGTCTTTTATTACAGGGATATTTTTATTAGCAATTTTCTTTCTTTAAGTAGAGATAATTACTAGAAGAAATTGTCTACAGTGGGGTGAAAAACAGCATTATGTAGGTCACTGATTTGCTCCTGTTTTTTACCAGTCTTGTATTTCTCATAAGCCTCCAATCAGAAGATCAGAGATAAATAATCTCCCATTTAAACCTCATCAAGTACTTCTGATTGCATTTAGAACGATATCTCCAAGTCTGGTCTGCAAGGTCCTGGCCAGGTCCATCCGGTCCTATCCATCAGTTCATGTTGACCCTTCCTCCCAACCATCACTGTTTTTCACACAGGCAGTGCTTTTAAGTTCCTTCAACACTCTTACTGTGAGGCTACATCACCTGCTGCTTCCTCAGCCTGTGATGCTCTTGCTCTTAGGTTTTAGATAATTTTTTTCTCAGGCTTTCATAGCTTTCCTCATCACCATACCTAAAGGAGATCTCCTTCTGTCTTCCTTGTTATATTATTCTACAAAGCACATTTATATCATTCTGTTTGTTGTCCTGTTTTATTTTTGTTATTTACATGTGTCAGTTTACTAGTATATACTCTACAAGAGGGCAGGAAATATATCGTCTTACTCATTCCCAAAACTGAATGGTTAAATTATTTGCTGTGGGTGACACAGAATGTAGAAATTAATGTTCAGAGGAAAGTATACACACTGGGTGTTATAGGAACAAAGAAACTGAGACAAATTAGGATGGCACTTCTACATAAGCAACCCATCATCTTTTATCAGTCTTTCATTCTCTTTTCTTTCTTCACAGATCATGCAGATAAGAAAATCACAGGGGAGACCATTTCTAGGGCCAAAGAACAGTCTGCCTATATATTCACAGCTTTTGAAAATATAACTAATGAATCCTCCACTCAACTTGATATATTTCAATGAACAAAAACAGATGTTATTGTCTAGTGGAAACAGATATTAAATAATTACAGTTACTAGTCTAGTAGGAAAGAGTGCTTGGCTGAATTTCAACCCCTGTATGCTATTAAAATATTTGTTCAATTAATTGAAATTAATGTCTTAAATTGTAGGTTCATTTCAAGCCTCAGGGCTTTGTATAGATTTGGCAAGTCTTTTATTACAGGGATATTTTTATTAGCAATTTTCTTTCTTTAAGTAGAGATAATTACTAGAAGAAATTGTCTACAGTGGGGTGAAAAACAGCATTATGTAGGTCACTGATTTGCTCCTGTTTTTTACCAGTCTTGTATTTCCCTTGGGGAGAGATACGTTTCCCACAATTTGTTTTAAGATAGCGGGATTATGAAGTTGTTAAGATGTGCTTTTATGAATGGAGCAGTACCACTTGAAGAGCCAGCATCTCAGCTTAGCAGCCCTTGTGGGTGACCATGGAAGGCTACTCTGCTCCCACTCTATATTTTCATTTGGAAGAAGGGAGAAGTTGTTTGGAAAAATTCAACATCGACTTTGGGGGTTACACAGATTTTGGCTCAAATCATGAATCATTACTTAGTAAGTATTTAATACTCAGTGCCTCAGTTTTTCATCTATAAAGTAGGGAACTGGAAAAATATTTGCTTTATGTGGGGTTATTAGGAGGGCTAAATAAAATAATGTATGCAATGTCTGAGCTAGAACCACTGTTAGTAATGGTCATTGTCTGTTAATATTCTCAGGGTAACAGAATACCCTGGGCTTCCGTAGTGTCTCAGACAGTAAGGAATCTGCCTGCAATGTAGGAGACGTGGGTTTTATCCTTGGGTCTGGAAGATTTCCCTTGAGAAGGGAATGGTAATCCACTCCAATATTCTTGCTTGGAGAATTCCATGGACAGAGGAGCCTGGTGGGCTACAATCCATGGGGTCGCAAAGAGTCAGACACAACTGAGAGACTAACACTTTCACTTTCTTTTGGAAATAGAACTAATTTAAATAAGGTTATATAATAAAGCAGTACCTTTGGCCATTTGTCTTCTGTCTACAGTTTACATGCCTTTCTTTTCTCCTGCTTTATCCTGACTACCTCACTTCCTTCCTTCATATCCAACAGGTGGAACTTGCTTTCAGCCTAATATTTAACTTCAGAGGTTCACAAATGTTAGTAAAGAAGAAATTTTGGGCAGACATTTTGCTTCTGCCATGTCTTTCCCCTTACCAGTGCCCCCATAACACACAAGGAAACTCCTGAGATAAAAAACTAGAAATCTATCTTGTTTTGACAGTACTACTTTTAAGTTAGAGGATAATTATTTTTTAGAAGAAATTGTTCTACAGTGGGGTGAAAAACAGCATTATGTAGGTCACTGATTTGCTCCTGTTTTTACCAGTCTTGTATTTCCCTTGGGGAGAGATACGTTTCCCACAATTTGTTTTAAGATAGCGGGATTATGAAGTTGTTAAGATGTGCTTTTATGAATGGAGCAGTACCACTTGAAGAGCCAGCATCTCAGCTTAGCAGCCCTTGTGGGTGACCATGGAAGGCTACTCTGCTCCCACTCTATATTTTCATTTGGAAGAAGGGAGAAGTTGTTTGGAAAAATTCAACATCGACTTTGGGGGTTACACAGATTTTGGCTCAAATCATGAATCATTACTTAGTAAGTATTTAATACTCAGTGCCTCAGTTTTTCATCTATAAAGTAGGGAACTGGAAAAATATTTGCTTTATGTGGGGTTATTAGGAGGGCTAAATAAAATAATGTATGCAATGTCTGAGCTAGAACCACTGTTAGTAATGGTCATTGTCTGTTAATATTCTCAGGATAACAGAATACCCTGGGCTTCCGTAGTGTCTCAGACAGTAAGGAATCTGCCTGCAATGTAGGAGACGTGGGTTTTATCCTTGGGTCTGGAAGATTTCCCTTGAGAAGGGAATGGTAATCCACTCCAATATTCTTGCTTGGAGAATTCCATGGACAGAGGAGCCTGGTGGGCTACAATCCATGGGGTCGCAAAGAGTCAGACACAACTGAGAGACTAACACTTTCACTTTCTTTTGGAAATAGAACTAATTTAAATAAGGTTATATAATAAAGCAGTACCTTTGGCCATTTGTCTTCTGTCTACAGTTTACATGCCTTTCTTTTCTCCTGCTTTATCCTGACTACCTCACTTCCTTCCTTCATATCCAACAGGTGGAACTTGCTTTCAGCCTAATATTTAACTTCAGAGGTTCACAAATGTTAGTAAAGAAGAAATTTTGGGCAGACATTTTGCTTCTGCCATGTCTTTCCCCTTACCAGTGCCCCCATAACACACAAGGAAACTCCTGAGATAAAAAACTAGAAATCTATCTTGTTTTGACAGTACTACTTATGGTAAACTAAGGAGCACATCTAGTTTAAGACAAATGTGTAGGTTTTATTTTGATATATTATAAAGTGTACTGACTATAAGTTTATTATAGAACATAGCATACAACATTTATAATAAAATTTAAGGACTTTCCTGGTAGTCCAATGATTGAGAATCCACCTGCCAATGCAGGGGACACCAGCTTAATCCCTACTCTGGGAAGATCCCATATGCCTCAGAGCAGTAAAACCCATGCACTGACAAGTCCTGACCTTGCTTTATGGAATCACAGATTTATTTACCAAACATCTGGGTACCTTCTACCTGTGATATGCTGTGTTCCTTGCTGAGAATACAGAATGAATGGAAAAACAGAGTTGTTGTCTACGTAGAAATCACAGACTAAATGAAGATATAGTTTCATTGATTACTTCTGTCATGATGAAGTATTATTTTATGAATCTTATCATCATTAATTTTATAGATGACTGTTTCCAGTCTTTAAGTTTTGAGAATATTTTTAGGCTCTCATGTGACCTCAACATTTGACACAATCAAAGCATAGACATTCAGTTTCTAGACTCCTTGCTATCTGGAAGTAGGAGGAAGAACTGAGATGACTGACAGATTCAGCCTGGGTGCTAGCACAGCCTGCTTACCTTATACTACCGCTAATTATCTACGTCTTCATATGGGCAGGAAGGATCTGAGCTGGAAAAGCATGAATAAAAGGGGAATTTACTCATGTGTGTGATTTGCTGCTCTTCCTTGTTATTCTCTTAAGATTATGCTATGTCCATTCATGACCCTAGAGATCCACCAAAGCCAAGGTTGTCATTCAGTTCTTCCTTGTATGTCCACTCCCAACCGCCCAACACACAGAGAGGTAAACATTTAAAGGTGAGTCAGAATTTTGTGTCCTTGAATGGTATTCAGCTTTTTTGTCAGCAACAAAAGCCATGTTATAATTTGATTCTTTTCTTGCCTGCTGAGAAGATATTCTGTAATACATTTGATGCCCATTCATAGCACCTATACCAGCCTTTGTGATGAACTCAACTTTTTCCCAATGCCCATAACACACAAGGAAACTCCTGAGATAAACTAGAAATCTATCTTGTTTTGACAGTACTACTTATGGTAAACTAAGGAGCACATCTAGTTTAAGACAAATGTGTAGGTTTTATTTTGATATATTATAAAGTGTACTGACTATAATTTTATTATAGAACATAGCATACAACATTTATAATAAAATTTAAGGACTTTCCTGGTAGTCCAATGATTGAGAATCCACCTGCCAATGCAGGGGACACCAGCTTAATCCCTACTCTGGGAAGATCCCATATGCCTCAGAGCAGTAAAACCCATGCACTGACAAGTCCTGACCTTGCTTTATGGAATCACAGATTTATTTACCAAACATCTGGGTACCTTCTACCTGTGATATGCTGTGTTCCTTGCTGAGAATACAGAATGAATGGAAAAACAGAGTTGTTGTCTACGTAGAAATCACAGACTAAATGAAGATATAGTTTCATTGATTACTTCTGTCATGATGAAGTATTATTTTATGAATCTTATCATCATTAATTTTATAGATGACTGTTTCCAGTCTTTAAGTTTTGAGAATATTTTTAGGCTCTCATGTGACCTCAACATTTGACACAATCAAAGCATAGACATTCAGTTTCTAGACTCCTTGCTATCTGGAAGTAGGAGGAAGAACTGAGATGACTGACAGATTCAGCCTGGGTGCTAGCACAGCCTGCTTACCTTATACTACCGCTAATTATCTACGTCTTCATATGGGCAGGAAGGATCTGAGCTGGAAAAGCATGAATAAAAGGGGAATTTACTCATGTGTGTGATTTGCTGCTCTTCCTTGTTATTCTCTTAAGATTATGCTATGTCCATTCATGACCCTAGAGATCCACCAAAGCCAAGGTTGTCATTCAGTTCTTCCTTGTATGTCCACTCCCAACCGCCCAACACACAGAGAGGTAAACATTTAAAGGTGAGTCAGAATTTTGTGTCCTTGAATGGTATTCAGCTTTTTTGTCAGCAACAAAAGCCATGTTATAATTTGATTCTTTTCTTGCCTGCTGAGAAGATATTCTGTAATACATTTGATGCCCATTCATAGCACCTATACCAGCCTTTGTGATGAACTCAACTTTTTCTTTCCTTTCATTGAGTTTTATTTTATATTTTTGTGACTATTTTGATATCTTTCTTGTACATGTTCTTTTATTGAAATCACCTCAATATGTTTCTGGTAATAGTGGGTACACAAAAATGGCATTGATTCTAAGATAGAACTGAAGTAAAAGAGTTAAGACTGGAAGTATTGCATCATATAAACTGCAAGGAATAAATAAGAAAGCATCTTCATAAGTTAATAGCAAAGTTTATTTTCACTCATTTTTATTGCATGTTGAAGCAGCATTATGTGTAGTATTGTGTGGTATATCTTTAAAAAGATATAGAAAATAGTTATTCTGATGTTTGCCGAATCCTGCAAAAATTACCCTTCATTTTTCTTTCCTAACCTCAGTGATGTCATTTTAGACTGATTTGGGAGGAGCTTGAGAATGTAAAATTTGTTGTAACTAAATTCTGCCTTGAATGTATAATCCAAACATATGCTTCAATTTTTAGATCAGATGCTTAAAGGAGGAAACTACATGTTTTTTGGGTGCTGCAGAACAAATAATGGAAAGATCCAAGTTGTACCTATGACTCATGTTTCTATTCTCCTGCTCTAACCAGGACACTCTGTTACGTCGATATTTTTCATCAAGATGGATTTGGCTGGGAACATAGTGCTGCTGGTGACCCCTTTTGGACAATGATAGAACTGTGCATCGTGTGCGTGTGCTCAGTCAGTCATGTCTGACTCTGTGACCCCATGCACTGTTGCCCACCAGGCTCCACTGTCCCGGGAATTTTCCAGGCAAGAATACTGGAGTGGTTTTCCTCCTCCAAGGAATGTTCCTGACTCAGAGACTGAACCCTTGTCTCTTGCAGCTCATGAATTGCAGGCAGATTCCTAACCATTGAGCCTTTGAATCCCATATAACTTGCAGGGGCTTTTACTAGTCCTAATACCAAAGCTATAATACTTTGGCCACCTGATGTGAAGAGCTGACTCATTGGAAAATTCTCTGGTGCTGGGAAAGATTAAGGTCAGGAGGAAGTGACAGAGGACTAGATGGTTGGATGGCATCACCAAGTCAGTGGACATGAGTTTGAACAAACTCTGAGAGATAGTGAAGGACAGGGAAGCCTGGCATGCTTTGAGGTTGGAAAGAGTCAGACATGACTTAGCATCTTAACAACAACAAGATGTGTCTGTGTGTATGTGTGTGTGTGTGTGTGTGTGTGTGCATGTGTGCATATGTGTGTAACTTTCCAACATACTGTATAATAATATCATTCTTAACGAAAAAATACATTACAATAGAATGGAGCTTTGTCTTATTTTTTCCACTAGAATACCTCTTAGGGTGATCCATAGTTCAATAAATATTTGTTGGATAAAAACATGATGCCTTCCCATAGAACTTGATTGCAGGTATATCTTTAAAAGATATAGAAAATAGTTATTCTGATGTTTGCCGAATCCTGCAAAAATTACCCTTCATTTTTCTTTCCTAACCTCAGTGATGTCATTTTAGACTGATTTGGGAGGAGCTTGAGAATGTAAAATTTGTTGTAACTAAATTCTGCCTTGAATGTATAATCCAAACATATGCTTCAATTTTAGATCAGATGCTTAAAGGAGGAAACTACATGTTTTTTGGGTGCTGCAGAACAAATAATGGAAAGATCCAAGTTGTACCTATGACTCATGTTTCTATTCTCCTGCTCTAACCAGGACACTCTGTTACGTCGATATTTTTCATCAAGATGGATTTGGCTGGGAACATAGTGCTGCTGGTGACCCCTTTTGGACAATGATAGAACTGTGCATCGTGTGCGTGTGCTCAGTCAGTCATGTCTGACTCTGTGACCCCATGCACTGTTGCCCACCAGGCTCCACTGTCCCGGGAATTTTCCAGGCAAGAATACTGGAGTGGTTTTCCTCCTCCAAGGAATGTTCCTGACTCAGAGACTGAACCCTTGTCTCTTGCAGCTCATGAATTGCAGGCAGATTCCTAACCATTGAGCCTTTGAATCCCATATAACTTGCAGGGGCTTTTACTAGTCCTAATACCAAAGCTATAATACTTTGGCCACCTGATGTGAAGAGCTGACTCATTGGAAAATTCTCTGGTGCTGGGAAAGATTAAGGTCAGGAGGAAGTGACAGAGGACTAGATGGTTGGATGGCATCACCAAGTCAGTGGACATGAGTTTGAACAAACTCTGAGAGATAGTGAAGGACAGGGAAGCCTGGCATGCTTTGAGGTTGGAAAGAGTCAGACATGACTTAGCATCTTAACAACAACAAGATGTGTCTGTGTGTATGTGTGTGTGTGTGTGTGTGTGTGTGCATGTGTGCATATGTGTGTAACTTTCCAACATACTGTATAATAATATCATTCTTAACGAAAAAATACATTACAATAGAATGGAGCTTTGTCTTATTTTTTCCACTAGAATACCTCTTAGGGTGATCCATAGTTCAATAAATATTTGTTGGATAAAAACATGATGCCTTCCCATAGAACTTGATTGCAGCATAAGAAAAATAGTTCTGCTTCCAATTCACATATTTGCCTATACTCATTCATCTGTGATCCTAATTTCAACCAACACCCTCCACTTATAATTAAAACAAACCATATTTGTCAAGTATCCACAACATGCAAGACTGTTTAAAGCATGGGTAAAATTTTGTAAAGTATAAAATACATTCAATTGATTTCCATTTCTCTTTAATTTCTCTTTTTTCATGTATAATAAGTTTCAGATACTGTTCCCAGTGAATACTTCTCATTATTATTTTATGCAGCCCCTACAGCACACAAGAAAAATGAGTATATTTAATGTCTATGTTTTACAAATGAAATACGAAGGCTGTGATATGCCTTACAGAGAAAACACATGTGAAAGCTTCTGAAAGATAATAAGTTATGGCAAACTTTCCAGCAACTTATTCAAGCTCTTTCTGCTACAGTATTACCTGGCACAAAAATACTTATTTTGTGTGATGCTACAACATAGGAGACTGCCATTTAAGATGGATCCATTGCCCTGGTTTTTGAAAGAGAACAAAAATTCCTCAGCATTCACATTGAAATGAATTTTGAATTACAGTAGTTTTCCATGTCTATCTCATTTCTTATGGGAAAATTGAGCTTTATGAGACATCAGTTTCAATTAAGGCTCAGTTTCATTTCACAAATCAGGTCTAAGGAATTCTACTTGTTTATAGAGCCTGAATCTGCTATGTTGGCATATTGAAGGGAAATTGAGTATGAGATATTGTCTTATGGGTAATAGGAATGACACTGAAAAATTCACTTCATAAATGGATGCACGTATGATCAGAGTTCTCTATAGATCAACTGATATATGAAGCTCAAAGTGAGTCTGGGTAGAAACTCTGTGAATTCTTACCACTCCACCATGACCAGGAACTGGTTGTAATGATATTTAAACAACAACTGTGAAAAGAATTATAATTACATTTTCCCAAATGATATATGTAGATAATCCTTTAAGCTCTTCTTTTTATTTAAGCACTGAGCAGTATTCTTTTCTCATCCACTTTGAACTTCTAGAGCTACCGTTCTACATTCAGTCTTTTTAGAGATTCACACTTGATATCCAAAGGAGAAGTGATTATTTATGTGAGTAACAAATCTTGTAGCTCTGATACTTGTTATTCCACCTGGTATTTTTCTTTCTATGGTAAAGTTAACAGTCTTTGGGACATATCTACAAGCAGGCATTTATTTTCACTTAGTTTTTTAAAATAAATATTAATACCTTTACACTGAGCATAAAGCTTCTAGTTTGACATATTCCCATCTTATCCTGGTATTTTAATTAGCCTATTGCGCTCTTCTGTCCATGTAGCCATTTGAGTCTGAAAGGCTCCTGTAAAACTTTGAAAGTCTTTTATCTGCCTTACATTACTCATATGACTGAGCATTTAATCATAATTTGTAACATATAAGAATAACTTTAGAATTTTAAAAATATTTTCTTCTTCTATGACTCTTTTCAACATCAGAAAAAAACATGAAAAATATATTATGTAGTCTTAAGGATTCTTGTAGTCTTCAAAAATGATTTGATCCCCTTCTTATAGCTAACTAAAAAATGAAAGTTTTTCGCTCTAATCTTTTTAAAAAGTATAAATTAAAAAACAAGGTAAATATTCTATTTAGAAAATTACTTTATCCCCCCAATTTCAAGATATGCAGTTTATTCATCAAATGACAGTGCATTGAATACCTACTACCAAGCATAGTGCCAATAAGTCCCAGCTTTTAAGACCTGGCATTCTAGTGAAGAGAGATAATCAATAAACAATTAATTGGTACTCTTGAGAATAAAATAATAAGTAAGTTACTGAAGCCAGGAAATGACGAAGAGATGCACTGTTTGACCTACAATAGTGAAGAAAAGTCCCTCTGATGAAATTATTTGAATAAAAATCTAATCGAATTATAGGTGATTCCTGACTTACAATTGTTCAGATAGGCTGGGGCCTGCCACCCTTTGCTGGTGTGCCACAAAGCACCTGGACAAACATCTCCTTGAGCAACAAAATACAAATAAACTATAAGGGACTAAAAATAACTGCATGCATATGCAGTTGTGGCAAATTATGGACGAAAAGATATGAAAAGACTAAAAAGCAAATGCAACTTCTGATGAGCTAGGAGCAAAAGCAGGGTACTGACCATGCCTCCTGAGGGAGGGAGCAAGGGAAACTGTTAATTGTTCTTGCCCCCAGCCCCAACACCATGCAGCAAGGACCCCAGTAAAACCTTGCCTGAATTCCTTGACTAGCCTCATGAGAAGGCCAAGAATCCTGGACAGTTCAGCTCAACCTAAAATGTTTTTACTTTACAGTGGTGTGAAAGTGATACACATTCAGTAGAAACTGTACTTCAGATTTTGAATTTTGATCTTTTCCTGGGCTAAGGGAATGCAGGAGCAAGGCCCATGGTGGATGGAGGGGTAGAGAACATGTAAAAAGTGACATTATATATATATCTTAGTTTGCCATAACCTATTATTTTTCAGAAGCTTTCATATGTATTTTCTCTGTAAGGTATATCACAGCCTTTGTATTTTATTTGTAAAACTTAGACATTCACTGATAATTCCAATGGACTAAAAGAAAGGGTAGTTCTCCTCACCCCAAAATGAATTCTCTCTTTTTACTTTTATTGCTGACTGGGAGCAAGTACCTTTACTAAAATTTATATGTAGTATTTCATACATTGAAGATAGAGATTTAAAATATTAGTTCCCTCTATCATGAAATTAAAATTTTTTAGAATTATAAAGTATTGATTTCTACCACAAATAAAGACAGTGCATTGAATACCTACTACCAAGCATAGTGCCAATAAGTCCCAGCTTTTAAGACCTGGCATTCTAGTGAAGAGAGATAATCAATAAACAATTAATTGGTACTCTTGAGAATAAAATAATAAGTAAGTTACTGAAGCCAGGAAATGACGAAGAGATGCACTGTTTGACCTACAATAGTGAAGAAAAGTCCCTCTGATGAAATTATTTGAATAAAAATCTAATCGAATTATAGGTGATTCCTGACTTACAATTGTTCAGATAGGCTGGGGCCTGCCACCCTTTGCTGGTGTGCCACAAAGCACCTGGACAAACATCTCCTTGAGCAACAAAATACAAATAAACTATAAGGGACTAAAAATAACTGCATGCATATGCAGTTGTGGCAAATTATGGACGAAAAGATATGAAAAGACTAAAAAGCAAATGCAACTTCTGATGAGCTAGGAGCAAAAGCAGGGTACTGACCATGCCTCCTGAGGGAGGGAGCAAGGGAAACTGTTAATTGTTCTTGCCCCCAGCCCCAACACCATGCAGCAAGGACCCCAGTAAAACCTTGCCTGAATTCCTTGACTAGCCTCATGAGAAGGCCAAGAATCCTGGACAGTTCAGCTCAACCTAAAATGTTTTTACTTTACAGTGGTGTGAAAGTGATACACATTCAGTAGAAACTGTACTTCAGATTTTGAATTTTGATCTTTTCCTGGGCTAAGGGAATGCAGGAGCAAGGCCCATGGTGGATGGAGGGGTAGAGAACATGTAAAAAGTGACATTATATATATATCTTAGTTTGCCATAACCTATTATTTTTCAGAAGCTTTCACATGTATTTTCTCTGTAAGGTATATCACAGCCTTTGTATTTTATTTGTAAAACTTAGACATTCACTGATAATTCCAATGGACTAAAAGAAAGGGTAGTTCTCCTCACCCCAAAATGAATTCTCTCTTTTTACTTTTATTGCTGACTGGGAGCAAGTACCTTTACTAAAATTTATATGTAGTATTTCATACATTGAAGATAGAGATTTAAAATATTAGTTCTCTCTATCATGAAATTAAAATATTAATTATTATGGAATTAATAAAGGCTACTTATTGTTTGCTTTGTCTAAAATTTATTTATAAAGATATCTATACTCCAAAACAATATTCCTTTTTGAAAATATGGGTTAAGTCTCATTCACTTTTATGTTCTTAATACTCTCAAAAGGCTAAATGAATATTTAATAAGTGAATATGCATGCTTCAAAAAGGACTGTGTGAAATTCTGTAGTCAGATCCCTCCTTTACTCCATGACTTGAGTCTCACACAGACAAAATCAGATTAAATGAAACTTGACCGATTGTTTTGAATATGAAAAGAAGGAAATTATTGGCAACATAAGTACATATTTCTAAGGGGGAACAGTGAAAGATGAGTTTCCAAGATACTGTCATATAAACTCCATATATTTAGCCTTCTTGGTCTCAGCTAATTCACTTGAATGCTCAGTGGAAAACTGGAGGTTCCATGAAGGATGGGTCTGTTTCAGTCACATAGTAACACTTTTGGAATATTCATTATGTATATTTCTACAAAAACTAATTTTCACCATGCTTTTTAAATATAAAATTGATAATAAGTAAATAATTCCCTTATTTAATGATGGGTTTGAAAAGATAAAAGCTATTTAGTTTGTGTGTTTATTTGATTTGTGAACATTTTTCATGTATTATTTCACTATAATTTTTTCTAAAGCCTAAAGTGATTCTTGCTAACACATCCATAACTGAAGACATTCTCCAGGACAAATGACTTCATAAAAATAATTCTGTAATTATCCAAATTGATAATGAAAATGTTTTCCCCACAAAACCTTTCAGACCAACATGATAACCTGCATGCAAAAACTCTTGATCTTCAAAGTTCCAATTGGAAGTTTGTAATATCGCCTTTGTATTTTATTTGTAAAACTTAGACATTCACTGATAATTCCAATGGACTAAAAGAAAGGGTAGTTCTCCTCACCCCAAAATGAATTCTCTCTTTTTACTTTTATTGCTGACTGGGAGCAAGTACCTTTACTAAAATTTATATGTAGTATTTCATACATTGAAGATAGAGATTTAAAATATTAGTTCTCTCTATCATGAAATTAAAATATTAATTATTATGGAATTAATAAAGGCTACTTATTGTTTGCTTTGTCTAAAATTTATTTATAAAGATATCTATACTCCAAAACAATATTCCTTTTTGAAAATATGGGTTAAGTCTCATTCACTTTTATGTTCTTAATACTCTCAAAAGGCTAAATGAATATTTAATAAGTGAATATGCATGCTTCAAAAAGGACTGTGTGAAATTCTGTAGTCAGATCCCTCCTTTACTCCATGACTTGAGTCTCACACAGACAAAATCAGATTAAATGAAATTTGACCGATTGTTTTGAATATGAAAAGAAGGAAATTATTGGCAACATAAGTACATATTTCTAAGGGGGAACAGTGAAAGATGAGTTTCCAAGATACTGTCATATAAACTCCATATATTTAGCCTTCCTGGTCTCAGCTAATTCACTTGAATGCTCAGTGGAAAACTGGAGGTTCCATGAAGGATGGGTCTGTTTCAGTCACATAGTAACACTTTTGGAATATTCATTATGTATATTTCTACAAAAACTAATTTTCACCATGCTTTTTAAATATAAAATTGATAATAAGTAAATAATTCCCTTATTTAATGATGGGTTTGAAAAGATAAAAGCTATTTAGTTTGTGTGTTTATTTGATTTGTGAACATTTTTCATGTATTATTTCACTATAATTTTTTCTAAAGCCTAAAGTGATTCTTGCTAACACATCCATAACTGAAGACATTCTCCAGGACAAATGACTTCATAAAAATAATTCTGTAATTATCCAAATTGATAATGAAAAGTTAGAGAAAAAAACTATCTGACTCCAAACCTACAAAACCTTTCAGACCAACATGATAACCTGCATGCAAAAACTCTTGATCTCTTCAAAGTTCCAATTGGAAGTCCTAAAAATGGTAAAGAAGTGCAATGCAATTTAAAGCCAAAGATAATTCACTACTAAGAAAAACAAAATGGTGACAGGAGAAGTAACAGTTGCAAGCTGCTAATTTTGGATTAACGGAGAAACAAACTAAACACTAAAAATACCATCCAGGGAAATAGTTATAGGTTTTGGAGAATCCCCCTTCTAGCTGTTAAGGACTGGCTTGTTGCTGATCAGAGCTCCCGCAAGTAACTGAGAAGCTAAAGAAATAAAAGTAGCAAAACAATCAAACATTCCATCTGTTGGAAAGCTCTGTACTACACCTAAGGCAGCCAAGAGTTAAGGAGCCAAGATTCCAGAGGAAAAATGAAATTCACTGAGATTAGTTTAGCATTCTTTACAGATACTTAGATGACAAGCAGAAAATGGCTGTTAAAGGTAAGGAAACTAAAGAGAGCTTTGAACAAAAATAAGTTCCAACTGGACAAAGCAAAAACAACAACATCAAATGAAGTGTAAATACCCAAGAAAGAAAGGCAGAAAAGGGAGCTACTTACCTGAGCTACTTTTCTCCTTGGGGCATCCCTGATGACTTGGTGGTGAAAAATCAATCAATCAATCAATCAATAAAAATCTACATGCAATGCAGAGTCTCAGGTTTGATCCCTGGATTGGGAAGTTCCCCAGGAGAAGGAAATGGCAACCCACTCCAATATTCTTACCTGGGAAATATAGGGGCCTGGCAGGCTATAGTCCATGAGATTGCAAAAGAGTTGGACACAATTCTGCAACTAAACAACTTTTCTCCTTGCAGAGTTTGTTGGGTGATTCCTAACTCGTTGGAGCCATGAGGCATTAGTGCTGTGTGATGGCCTGGAGAAGTGGGATGGGGGGGATATACATACACCTGATCTTGGATCATACATATCTGTAAACAACGAAACTGTAAAAGTAAAAAGCAAAATAAAACATTTTTAAAAGAGAGAAAAAAAGAAATACTGAGCAGGAAATGATTGCTTAGAGGCAGAGAATGTGTCATGGTGGGGAAGAAAGGTAATAAGAAATTTGCTAAAACCATGTTTTTAGTAAACACTGTAAGAGTAAATCCAGAAAGAACTATTAACAGTTGGCAAAAATAATTTCTCACAGGAGTATGGGCTAGCACTTTTATTTTTATTTAAATATTTTTATTTTATTCTTTGCTTTTACAGAGTTTTGTTGTTTACAGTTATGCATAATCCAAGATTAGTCATATGAATATCCCTGATCCCTCCCTCCTCCACCCCCTTCCCGGTCCCCCTTCATCCCACCCCTCCAGGCAGTCGCACAGCCCCTCTGCAGGGCTAGCACTTTTGAACCTACTTTTTGTATGTATTATTACTGAATAATAATTATACAGTACAATTGTAGTAAGGAGAGCCAGATTTCCCACTGTAAGAGAAAGAGATTAGAAATGAGAGAAGAATGAATCCTGGAACGCTAGAATAAACACTCTGGTTTTGGAGTGGAATGAGTATGAATAGATACAAATACACAGAGGTTGTTAAAAAATAGGGCTTCCCTGGTGACAGACAGCAGAAAGTCTGCCTGCAATGTGGCAGAGCCAGGTTTGATCAATTGAGACACTTTAAAATTTCAAGACTATTTGAGAAACCATCGGTTTGCATTGATCCGTGCCAAGCTGAATGTGGCTAGGAATGTTACATCAACAGAAACAGGAGATAGCTTTTCATAGAACAGACTTGGGAGAAATGCAAGGCTAAAAGCTTAAGTGGTGTTTTATTTGGGAAAGTCTACCAGGGTGTTTCTTTTTAAAATAACAACATAGTTGATTTACAATATCACATTAGTTTCAGGTGTACAGCAAAACAATTCAAATGTCTGTATTCTTTTTCAGATCTTAGTTGGCCATTTGTGATTGGTTGTTCTTAAGTTTTGTTTTCTCGTTTTCTCAGATTTGAGCACATTGATTCTGACTTAAATTTTGATTTATTTACGTAATGGCCTTCTTGATTAGTTATTTTAACATAATGTGTGCATATGTGTATATATATATGTGTGTATAATACTTAGACTATATAATGTACATGACATGTATACATGGCTTAAAGCAATCCAAATATATTATCTTATTGTTCTGTAGTTCTGAAGACCAATACTGGTACTGCTGGACAGAAATAAAGGTGTTAACAGGCATTCCTTTCTAGAAGCTCAAAGGGGAAAAGCCATTTCCTTGCCTTTCCAGCTTTTTGATGTCTCTCTGTGAGTCTTGCACTAGACCTAGTCCCCTGCATTTAGAACCAGCAGCATTCAGTCTTTCTCAGGCTACCATCTTTCTCTGACAACAGCAGGCAAACATTCTCTGCTTTTGAGTACTCATGTGATTATATTGGGCCCACCTGTATATATCCAGGATAGTCTCCACATTATCCTGGCCCTTTAGACATAGAAGGTAACATATCCACCAGTTCTGAGAAGCATTGCATAGAGATGTGCATATGGCAGTGTATGGTTTATATATCTGGAGATTATGCTGTTATCTGTGTACAGTTGCATGTAAGCTCAGAGTGGTTTACTTGTCTTATGAAATACCTCTTTTCTCAATATGTAGTTACTGATTTTATTGCTAGTAGTGCTATGTATGAGTTAGCACCTAATTTGTCTCATGTTAAAATAACTCTAACATCCAACTATTAATAGTGATTTCAAAGAGGAGAAAAATTACAGGGGTGATACAAAAACATATATATGACATAAAATGAAAAAAAAACAGATACTTCCAAGAAGATTTAAGAAATAAAATGAAGCAAAAATAATAATGAGATCTATAACACAGGGTAAACTTTGTGATTAAAATGAGCATGTAAACAGAACCTTGAGCATGCAAGAATTCTGTATGTTCTTATTAAAAATAATGGGCTGTGCCTTAAAAAGTAAAAATAATGGAAACATTATCCTTGAAATTTAAGTTCAAAGAAAAACTCATCTAGGATTCAGTTTAATGGTACAAACCACAAAAAATTAAGATCAAAAGAAGCAGCCATGTGGCAGAAATTAGTCTAATTTTCTCATTCAGTGCTAACTATCAGAAAATGCCGTACTGAGAGGAAATTTATGAGGTCATAATTTTATATTCAGTCAAGCTTTCACTCATGTGTGAAGAGAGTCTGAGATATGCAAAATACATCTATTTTAGAAATCTTGCCTTCATCCAGAGTAACTCCTTTTATTCCTCTTGTCCTCCTTAGTTATTTGATTCTTTTGAAAGAATGAGAAGTGCATTCAGAATATCAAAAGAGACAGTGATTATCAAAGGGAAAAGCCATTTCCTTGCCTTTCCAGCTTTTTGATGTCTCTCTGTGAGTCTTGCACTAGACCTAGTCCCCTGCATTTAGAACCAGCAGCATTCAGTCTTTCTCAGGCTACCATCTTTCTCTGACAACAGCAGGCAAACATTCTCTGCTTTTGAGTACTCATGTGATTATATTGGGCCCACCTGTATATATCCAGGATAGTCTCCACATTATCCTGGCCCTTTAGACATAGAAGGTAACATATCCACCAGTTCTGAGAAGCATTGCATAGAGATGTGCATATGGCAGTGTATGGTTTATATATCTGGAGATTATGCTGTTATCTGTGTACAGTTGCATGTAAGCTCAGAGTGGTTTACTTGTCTTATGAAATACCTCTTTTCTCAATATGTAGTTACTGATTTTATTGCTAGTAGTGCTATGTATGAGTTAGCACCTAATTTGTCTCATGTTAAAATAACTCTAACATCCAACTATTAATAGTGATTTCAAAGAGGAGAAAAATTACAGGGGTGATACAAAAACATATATATGACATAAAATGAAAAAAAAACAGATACTTCCAAGAAGATTTAAGAAATAAAATGAAGCAAAAATAATAATGAGATCTATAACACAGGGTAAACTTTGTGATTAAAATGAGCATGTAAACAGAACCTTGAGCATGCAAGAATTCTGTATGTTCTTATTAAAAATAATGGGCTGTGCCTTAAAAAGTAAAAATAATGGAAACATTATCCTTGAAATTTAAGTTCAAAGAAAAACTCATCTAGGATTCAGTTTAATGGTACAAACCACAAAAAATTAAGATCAAAAGAAGCAGCCATGTGGCAGAAATTAGTCTAATTTTCTCATTCAGTGCTAACTATCAGAAAATGCCGTACTGAGAGGAAATTTATGAGGTCATAATTTTATATTCAGTCAAGCTTTCACTCATGTGTGAAGAGAGTCTGAGATATGCAAAATACATCTATTTTAGAAATCTTGCCTTCATCCAGAGTAACTCCTTTTATTCCTCTTGTCCTCCTTAGTTATTTGATTCTTTTGAAAGAATGAGAAGTGCATTCAGAATATCAAAAGAGACAGTGATTATCAAAGAGAGATTTCCATTCAAGATCATATAAATATTACTAGGTGACCAACATTCTTTGGGAAGACTGGTTGCCCAAGCCCCTTCCTGCTTCAGATTAAATGCTCATGAATTTGGCTCCCTCTGTTTGGTTCCCTCCAACAGTGCCTTTAGGAACAGAAAGGCACTGTTGTTCACAAGCAGTATTAATAGGACAGTGCCTATCAACTGCTTCCAGTGGGGAAATTGTCCTAATCACCCATTTATAAACCACATGTCTGACTGTGATTATTTCTGAACACATAGATACATTTTCAGTAGGGCACAAAGCCAGGTCTCCTATATTCCTGAGTAGATGTGTCACAAAATAGTAAGAAGAATCTTGTTTTGGACCTGGAAGAAAAAACTGAATTTTGGAAGCAATTACCTTTGTGTTCTGCCATCTGTCTTTCAAAAGCTGTCTTTCAGATTTAAAAATTTGCTCCTGCAAGGGCTTCCTCAGGGCCTTGTAATGTCCAAGCTCTATCGTCACGTGGTGTCAAGAAGTTTATCAACTTCATGTCTTCTCAAATGAAGGAAGAATAGCATCGCATAAATGCCCAGAGGCCTCATCATCTTGCAAATAGAAATTTTAAATACTTACTGAAATTACCATTTATGCAAATGTCTATTAGAAGAGCACAGATATCATTCAGCTAAAAGTTAAGTCATATTATAATAAAAAAGAATGAGAAATTATTTTTTAAAAAATTAGTGGATAAATGAAACCAGCAAAGTAATAAATCATATTCTTGATTTGTGAGGAATTCTCTTATGAATTGATGTAGTAGAATAGGAATATCTTAAACATGAGTGGGAAGTTATTTACACAAAAAATTAGGAAATAAATGAAACTAGCAAAGTAATAAATTGTATTCTTGATAAGTAAAGAATTTTCTTATGAATTGATTTAGTAGAGTAGGAATATTTTTAAAAGACATAAGAGTGGGAAATTATTTATACCAAAAATTAGTGGATAAATGAAACCAGCAAAGTAATAAATCATATTCTTGATAAGTGAGGAATTTTCTTATGAATTGATTTAATAGAGTAGTAATATCTTAAAAAGGCATGAGTGGGAAATTATTTATACCCAAAATTAGTAAATAAAGAAACCAGCAAAGTAATAAATCATATTCTTGATAAGTGAAGAGTTTTCTTATGAATTGATTTAGTTGAGTAAACAATATCCTAAAAGATCCCTGAAACACATATATAAATTATGGAGTAAATAATAATGGTTAATAAATATAGTAAGTGTCTCATTATTAATAAAAACTTCAATTAAAAAGGCTGTTTTAACCGAAAAGAAAAACCAATTAAATATTCAAGAAATAAGAATCCTTGCTTCCATAAAGGGAATGTGTTACAGATATAGGGCAGATAGGCATACCAGCAATGCAACAAATTCACAATAATTTATTTACTTGCTGATGAATAAGGGACCTCTTGGGAGATAACTCACACTTGTTGGCTCTGTCTGACACATGCATCAGAGAGGCCCAGGAGAAATTTATGTCCAGGGCACTGTGGACCCTTCTGTGAAAATTCAGTGAGCTGAGCCAGAACCTGTAATCAGCATGGCTGTTAGCACCACAGATCCATGCCCTCAGACAAGGCTAGAGGAGAAACTGATAGATGGAAAACTTCACAAACCACTAAGGATTAAGCAGGCCTTAGGGTCCCCACCCAAATGAAGGAAGAATAGCATCGCATAAATGCCCAGAGGCCTCATCATCTTGCAAATAGAAATTTTAAATACTTACTGAAATTACCATTTATGCAAATGTCTATTAGAAGAGCACAGATATCATTCAGCTAAAAGTTAAGTCATATTATAATAAAAAAGAATGAGAAATTATTTTTTAAAAAATTAGTGGATAAATGAAACCAGCAAAGTAATAAATCATATTCTTGATTTGTGAGGAATTCTCTTATGAATTGATGTAGTAGAATAGGAATATCTTAAACATGAGTGGGAAGTTATTTACACAAAAAATTAGGAAATAAATGAAACTAGCAAAGTAATAAATTGTATTCTTGATAAGTAAAGAATTTTCTTATGAATTGATTTAGTAGAGTAGGAATATTTTTAAAAGACATAAGAGTGGGAAATTATTTATACCAAAAATTAGTGGATAAATGAAACCAGCAAAGTAATAAATCATATTCTTGATAAGTGAGGAATTTTCTTATGAATTGATTTAATAGAGTAGTAATATCTTAAAAAGGCATGAGTGGGAAATTATTTATACCCAAAATTAGTAAATAAAGAAACCAGCAAAGTAATAAATCATATTCTTGATAAGTGAAGAGTTTTCTTATGAATTGATTTAGTTGAGTAAACAATATCCTAAAAGATCCCTGAAACACATATATAAATTATGGAGTAAATAATAATGGTTAATAAATATAGTAAGTGTCTCATTATTAATAAAAACTTCAATTAAAAAGGCTGTTTTAACCGAAAAGAAAAACCAATTAAATATTCAAGAAATAAGAATCCTTGCTTCCATAAAGGGAATGTGTTACAGATATAGGGCAGATAGGCATACCAGCAATGCAACAAATTCACAATAATTTATTTACTTGCTGATGAATAAGGGACCTCTTGGGAGATAACTCACACTTGTTGGCTCTGTCTGACACATGCATCAGAGAGGCCCAGGAGAAATTTATGTCCAGGGCACTGTGGACCCTTCTGTGAAAATTCAGTGAGCTGAGCCAGAACCTGTAATCAGCATGGCTGTTAGCACCACAGATCCATGCCCTCAGACAAGGCTAGAGGAGAAACTGATAGATGGAAAACTTCACAAACCACTAAGGATTAAGCAGGCCTTAGGGGTCCCCACCCTTTACCCTCAAGGAAGTGTCCTCAATTTCCTCCGCTTATTTACAGTGCATCTTTGACAATTTGAAGTCTCTAAAATGCCAATGTTGACACACAGTAGGGTGGCAGTGGTGTCCAGTGGAGTCGCCAGTGACCAGTGGAAAGAAGTGACGTCCATTTGGAGCTGTAGTGTTTGCAGGGTAGCAGCACCCAATAGGAGAACCATGTTAACCAGCCTAATGCTGGACATTTAGTTTTCATGCATGCTCAGTTGTTCAGTCCTATTTGACTCTTTGGGACCCCCATGGACTATAGCCCACCAGGCTCTTCTGTCTATGGAATTTCCCAGGCAAGAATACTGGGGTGGCCGTTTCTTTTCCTGTGGCTCTTCCCGACCCAAACCTGTGTTTCCTGCGTCTCCTGCATTGGCAGACAGATTCTTTACCACTGAGCCACCTGAGAACCACCCAGATATTCAGTTTACCAGGTAGCACTTGCTAGACCCCTGTAGGAACATAAGTACTTGGAATCTGGATACTGTGAAGTCATGATTTCATCTCTACCCATAGGTACTGAAGCATGAGGGGAAAGTGGCTCATATTTGTTTAAAAAAAAAAGTGTGGGAAAAACATTCACTGGAAAGTAATACAAAATGAACTATTAACAATGGTAGCTTTGGGGTTGTAGGTGGAATTATTGATGACTTTATTTTGTGCTTCTTTACATTTTAAAAAATGTATATATTAAAATTTTGGCCTCTTATTGGTTTTTTTTCTTTTATTTATTTTTCATCCATCTTTATTCTTCCGCCTGTATGGGCCTCCCATCGCAGCGGCCTCTCTTGGTGCAGAGCACCAGCTCAGGGCGCATTCCAGAGCTCTGGCTCATAATTGGACACACCAGTCCAGCGGCTGTGCAACGTGTGGGATCTTCTTGGGCCAGGAGTGAAACCCATGCGGGAGATAACTCACACTTGTGGCCAAATGAGAGGCCCAGGAGAAATTTATGTCCAGGGCACTGTGGACCCTTCTGTGAAAATTCAGTGAGCTGAGCCAGAACCTGTAATCAGCATGGCTGTTAGCACCACAGATCCATGCCCTCAGACAAGGCTAGAGGAGAAACTGATAGATGGAAAACTTCACAAACCACTAAGGATTAAGCAGGCCTTAGGGGTCCCCACCCTTTACCCTCAAGGAAGTGTCCTCAATTTCCTCCGCTTATTTACAGTGCATCTTTGACAATTTGAAGTCTCTAAAATGCCAATGTTGACACACAGTAGGGTGGCAGTGGTGTCCAGTGGAGTCGCCAGTGACCAGTGGAAAGAAGTGACGTCCATTTGGAGCTGTAGTGTTTGCAGGGTAGCAGCACCCAATAGGAGAACCATGTTAACCAGCCTAATGCTGGACATTTAGTTTTCATGCATGCTCAGTTGTTCAGTCCTATTTGACTCTTTGGGACCCCCATGGACTATAGCCCACCAGGCTCTTCTGTCTATGGAATTTCCCAGGCAAGAATACTGGGGTGGCCGTTTCTTTTCCTGTGGCTCTTCCCGACCCAAACCTGTGTTTCCTGCGTCTCCTGCATTGGCAGACAGATTCTTTACCACTGAGCCACCTGAGAACCACCCAGATATTCAGTTTACCAGGTAGCACTTGCTAGACCCCTGTAGGAACATAAGTACTTGGAATCTGGATACTGTGAAGTCATGATTTCATCTCTACCCATAGGTACTGAAGCATGAGGGGAAAGTGGCTCATATTTGTTTAAAAAAAAAAGTGTGGGAAAAACATTCACTGGAAAGTAATACAAAATGAACTATTAACAATGGTAGCTTTGGGGTTGTAGGTGGAATTATTGATGACTTTATTTTGTGCTTCTTTACATTTTAAAAAATGTATATATTAAAATTTTGGCCTCTTATTGGTTTTTATTCATTTATTTATTTTTCATCCATCTTTATTCTTCCGCCTGTATGGGCCTCCCATCGCAGCGGCCTCTCTTGGTGCAGAGCACCAGCTCAGGGCGCATTCCAGAGCTCTGGCTCATAATTGGACACACCAGTCCAGCGGCTGTGCAACGTGTGGGATCTTCTTGGGCCAGGAGTGAAACCCATGCCCCCTGCACTGCAAGGTGGACTCTTTACCCACTGGACCACCAGGGAAGCCCTACATTTTAAAATAATTTTAAAACTTAAAGGAAGGTATGCACAAAATATGATCGTTAGGTAATGAAACTGTAATGCCTTTTTTAAAGTGGGGCGTTTCAAGCTGCAGACACTGAATGATTTATAACATCACTAGGGAGTCTGTATAATATAGTGGTTATTTAAACCACTATATATATTCATATAACCATAGGCAATTTAAAAGTTCGACCTCAGTTTCCTCATGTGTAAAACTGGGGTAATGGCAGTTAGGTGGTAAGCGTGTTAATTTTCTCCTCTGGCTTCTTAAATTTGATTATCTGGTGTATTGAAAGACTTAATTAATATAAAATAGTTAGAAGACTATCAGACAATAAGCTATTAAAAGAGACGGTAAACAACCTGATGGCTCAGACCAGTGAAGAATCTGCCTGCAGTGCTGGAGACTTGGGTTCCATCCCTAAATCAGGAAGATCCTCGGGAAAAGGGCATGGCAACCCACTCCAGTATTCTTGCCTGGAGAATCTCATGGACAGAGCCTGGTGATGTCCATGGCGTCACAAAGAGTCAGACACGACTGAGTGACTTTCACTTTCTGCAACTTTAAAGAATGTCATTGAGTTAACAATTGAAATTAAAGGCTACTTCATCCAACGTATGTGTTTCCGATGGGTAACATTCTATATGTTTTTATTTGTCTTTGCTTTAATCTTAGTTCAGCAGAGGCAGTGATTTGTGGTAGCAATAGCATTAAACTTTGTTATAGAGAACCTGATTGCCAGACCTGACTTGATTACGTACTGTATGACTGACCTTGAAAATTTCTTCACCTGTAAAATGAAGGCTAGCTTTGATCATTACTATAAAAATTTAGCCAGAATTGTTTTAAAAGTTTGCCAGTAATTATCAATAACCCTGTCTTCTTTATTTAGAGCTAAAAAGAGATAATCAGTTAAAAATAAAGGCACTGAGAAATGTGATTTTAATGTTAGAGCATAATTTGCCCTTAATTAATGAGTCCAATAGAGGGTGAATGCCATGGTCTTTCATATGGACTCCCCCTTCTTGGGCCAGGAGTGAAACCCATGCCCCCTGCACTGCAAGGTGGACTCTTTACCCACTGGACCACCAGGGAAGCCCTACATTTTAAAATAATTTTAAAACTTAAAGGAAGGTATGCACAAAATATGATCGTTAGGTAATGAAACTGTAATGCCTTTTTTAAAGTGGGGCGTTTCAAGCTGCAGACACTGAATGATTTATAACATCACTAGGGAGTCTGTATAATATAGTGGTTATTTAAACCACTATATATATTCATATAACCATAGGCAATTTAAAAGTTCGACCTCAGTTTCCTCATGTGTAAAACTGGGGTAATGGCAGTTAGGTGGTAAGCGTGTTAATTTTCTCCTCTGGCTTCTTAAATTTGATTATCTGGTGTATTGAAAGACTTAATTAATATAAAATAGTTAGAAGACTATCAGACAATAAGCTATTAAAAGAGACGGTAAACAACCTGATGGCTCAGACCAGTGAAGAATCTGCCTGCAGTGCTGGAGACTTGGGTTCCATCCCTAAATCAGGAAGATCCTCGGGAAAAGGGCATGGCAACCCACTCCAGTATTCTTGCCTGGAGAATCTCATGGACAGAGCCTGGTGATGTCCATGGCGTCACAAAGAGTCAGACACGACTGAGTGACTTTCACTTTCTGCAACTTTAAAGAATGTCATTGAGTTAACAATTGAAATTAAAGGCTACTTCATCCAACGTATGTGTTTCCGATGGGTAACATTCTATATGTTTTTATTTGTCTTTGCTTTAATCTTAGTTCAGCAGAGGCAGTGATTTGTGGTAGCAATAGCATTAAACTTTGTTATAGAGAACCTGATTGCCAGACCTGACTTGATTACGTACTGTATGACTGACCTTGAAAATTTCTTCACCTGTAAAATGAAGGCTAGCTTTGATCATTACTATAAAAATTTAGCCAGAATTGTTTTAAAAGTTTGCCAGTAATTATCAATAACCCTGTCTTCTTTATTTAGAGCTAAAAAGAGATAATCAGTTAAAAATAAAGGCACTGAGAAATGTGATTTTAATGTTAGAGCATAATTTGCCCTTAATTAATGAGTCCAATAGAGGGTGAATGCAGTTCATCCATGGTCTTTATCTGAGCTTGTTTCATTTAGTTTCTGAGGAAGGAAGCACTTGCTAGACACAAGGGCAGAAGCTATGCTGCTGATTTCACAATTTTGTCTGGATTCCAATTATTGACATCTTTTTCTATGGTCTTCGATTCACCTAAAGCTTTCATTTAAAATTATATGATTTTCCTAACTTCGCTTTACATACATACATCTCAACAAACATTTACATAGAATTACATAGATACTATATGCATATAACTTTCTAAGGAGAAATTCATGCCATTAAAAATCCAAACATAATGACAAAATGAATAAAGAGCCATTTGCTACCTGTGATCACCTACCATTTACTTTCAAGGTTTGATAGAAACTGATTTTATTATCTCTCGTTTTCTAATTCTCTATTGAACACAGTGTGTCCATTCATTTTAATTCATTTCCATACCACCAGCTAAATGTGTCTGGTTGTAGAGATGGACAGTGCCAGACAGCGAAGAAGAAATGGGTCGGAAATCAGAGGTCCGTGACTGAGCTGTAACAGTGTTTCCAGCGACATAGTTCTGAGCATGGCATCACTTAGCAGAGTCTTATTTGACACCCTGACAAAATGGACATCTATGAATCATTGAATGCATCATCACTGAGTGCCCTTTATTGACTAAAATATTGAGGAGGAATTTGGGGGATGAGCTTTCACTCTTGATCAGAGCTGACCAGGCATAGAGAAGACACCTGGGGTTTTCTATGTGTTTCCGATGGGTAACATTCTATATGTTTTTATTTGTCTTTGCTTTAATCTTAGTTCAGCAGAGGCAGTGATTTGTGGTAGCAATAGCATTAAACTTTGTTATAGAGAACCTGATTGCCAGACCTGACTTGATTACGTACTGTATGACTGACCTTGAAAATTTCTTCACCTGTAAAATGAAGGCTAGCTTTGATCATTACTATAAAAATTTAGCCAGAATTGTTTTAAAAGTTTGCCAGTAATTATCAATAACCCTGTCTTCTTTATTTAGAGCTAAAAAGAGATAATCAGTTAAAAATAAAGGCACTGAGAAATGTGATTTTAATGTTAGAGCATAATTTGCCCTTAATTAATGAGTCCAATAGAGGGTGAATGCAGTTCATCCATGGTCTTTATCTGAGCTTGTTTCATTTAGTTTCTGAGGAAGGAAGCACTTGCTAGACACAAGGGCAGAAGCTATGCTGCTGATTTCACAATTTTGTCTGGATTCCAATTATTGACATCTTTTTTCTATGGTCTTCGATTCACCTAAAGCTTTCATTTAAAATTATATGATTTTCCTAACTTCGCTTTACATACATACATCTCAACAAACATTTACATAGAATTACATAGATACTATATGCATATAACTTTCTAAGGAGAAATTCATGCCATTAAAAATCCAAACATAATGACAAAATGAATAAAGAGCCATTTGCTACCTGTGATCACCTACCATTTACTTTCAAGGTTTGATAGAAACTGATTTTATTATCTCTCGTTTTCTAATTCTCTATTGAACACAGTGTGTCCATTCATTTTAATTCATTTCCATACCACCAGCTAAATGTGTCTGGTTGTAGAGATGGACAGTGCCAGACAGCGAAGAAGAAATGGGTCGGAAATCAGAGGTCCGTGACTGAGCTGTAACAGTGTTTCCAGCGACATAGTTCTGAGCATGGCATCACTTAGCAGAGTCTTATTTGACACCCTGACAAAATGGACATCTATGAATCATTGAATGCATCATCACTGAGTGCCCTTTATTGACTAAAATATTGAGGAGGAATTTGGGGGATGAGCTTTCACTCTTGATCAGAGCTGACCAGGCATAGAGAAGACACCTGGGGTTTTCTCTGTGTATCCTTTGCCTACCTGATACGCTTATCTCTCCAGGTCAGAGCAAACCGGTTTCTAGGTAAAGAAATAAGAGACCAGAAGGGCTACAGTTTTTCAGGCAGAGGAGTGGGGTGGTTCCTCAAATGATAATAATACCAGTCAGAAGCCTAGAGGTGGAATATATATTCACCCAAAAATGCTGCCATATTCTTGGTTTGCACCCAAGAAACTTGCAGATAGGAACCACCCTTTTTCAATAATACCAGCAAACATTAACACGAGGCTGGTTTAAATAAATGCTCCTCAGTCTCAAGCATTTGCAAGAAGCGTTCATAGGAATCACCCAGATTGCTGTTAAAACACAGAATCC
The DNA here is from genome assembly GCA_022376925.1 of Tragulus kanchil. NCBI lineage: Eukaryota > Metazoa > Chordata > Mammalia > Artiodactyla > Tragulidae > Tragulus > Tragulus kanchil. Next base: position 155,694,588 of record JAIOJX010000025.1, on the reverse strand, counting down.
TGGGTAATCAACCAGAGGTTCTGATTTTGTGATGTTGAGTGGGAGCCAAGAGTTTACATTTTTACCTTTGAACAGCAGAGTTTAAGCTACACATTACAGGGAAACCAAAACTGAAGAGCAGAACTAAAATTAAAAATTTTATGCCATGTGATTGTAAATCACATCTCTCTCTCTCTCTCTCTCTCTCTCTCTCTCTCTCTCTCTCTGTGGTTACACCCGCAGAGAGTAATATTCTTCACCTACAACCCAATCCAAATTACGGATAGGACAAGACAGGAGCAGGATTCACCATATTTTTAATAGTGTGAAGAATAAAGGAAATGGATCCTTTGGTGGGAGAAAAACATTAGGAAGAGGTTCTGCCTTGTGTCCTTATGTCCTTTGGTCTGAATTATTTGCAGTCTTCTATTAAAGGAGATTAGTTTTGTACTGCCAAAAATACCACCCCTGTATAAATATGGAGATGTTAGTTTGAGCACATAAAAAAATTAAGTGGACATGCCATAAATGCATTAATCTCTTAGTACTTTTGATGTAAAGAAAATTGCCTTTCTTCAAATGAAATAAGTATGTCATTCTATCTGGGTGTTTTCTGTTTTTAAATGGTTTCATTCTAATGGCTATCTGCTTAGAATGTTTGATGCCCTTTATTGACTAAAATATTGAGGAGGAATTTGGGGGATGAGCTTTCACTCTTGATCAGAGCTGACCAGGCATAGAGAAGACACCTGGGGTTTTCTCTGTGTATCCTTTGCCTACCTGATACGCTTATCTCTCCAGGTCAGAGCAAACCGGTTTCTAGGTAAAGAAATAAGAGACCAGAAGGGCTACAGTTTTTCAGGCAGAGGAGTGGGGTGGTTCCTCAAATGATAATAATACCAGTCAGAAGCCTAGAGGTGGAATATATATTCACCCAAAATGCTGCCATATTCTTGGTTTGCACCCAAGAAACTTGCAGATAGGAACCACCCTTTTTCAATAATACCAGCAAACATTAACACGAGGCTGGTTTAAATAAATGCTCCTCAGTCTCAAGCATTTGCAAGAAGCGTTCATAGGAATCACCCAGATTGCTGTTAAAACACAGAATCCTGGGTAATCAACCAGAGGTTCTGATTTTGTGATGTTGAGTGGGAGCCAAGAGTTTACATTTTTACCTTTGAACAGCAGAGTTTAAGCTACACATTACAGGGAAACCAAAACTGAAGAGCAGAACTAAAATTAAAAATTTTATGCCATGTGATTGTAAATCACATCTCTCTCTCTCTCTCTCTCTCTCTCTCTCTCTCTCTCTCTCTCTCTCTCTGTGGTTACACCCGCAGAGAGTAATATTCTTCACCTACAACCCAATCCAAATTACGGATAGGACAAGACAGGAGCAGGATTCACCATATTTTTAATAGTGTGAAGAATAAAGGAAATGGATCCTTTGGTGGGAGAAAAACATTAGGAAGAGGTTCTGCCTTGTGTCCTTATGTCCTTTGGTCTGAATTATTTGCAGTCTTCTATTAAAGGAGATTAGTTTTGTACTGCCAAAAATACCACCCCTGTATAAATATGGAGATGTTAGTTTGAGCACATAAAAAAATTAAGTGGACATGCCATAAATGCATTAATCTCTTAGTACTTTTGATGTAAAGAAAATTGCCTTTCTTCAAATGAAATAAGTATGTCATTCTATCTGGGTGTTTTCTGTTTTTAAATGGTTTCATTCTAATGGCTATCTGCTTAGAGAGTGACATTGAGCTACTACAGTCAAATGAAGTAGTGACTTCTTACTCTCAGCTAATAGTCATGGAGAGATGGAATGCCTGCATGTTCATTAGCTTGAGGACAAACCTATGGAAAATTGAGTTAATTTTTACTTATATCACATTTCTCTTGGCCCGAACCCAGATTCAAAAATCTAGGAACTACTTCTAACTCCATGTCCTATGGCTCCTTGATTTATAAACTGTTTGGCCATCAGCAACTTGTAACAGTGGTAATCAGGCAATACCAAATGATCATGATTCATCATAAGAAGTACTCAGGGAAAGACAGAAGGTGGCCTGATTAAATTTTCCTGTACGTTAATGTCAGATATGCAGACCCAAAATAAAATTTTTGTCAGCAGGAAAATTGTGCGATAGAATTCTTCCAGTGATATAGCTTGGCTATTTGGGATTATCTACTATGGCTCAGTGGTAAAAAATCCACCTACCAATGCAAGAGACGCAGATCCCTGGGACCCTTTACAAGGGCCAGAGGGATACAATCTAATCTTGGGTGTTTTATGTAATCTTATTCTTGGGAAACTAAAATAATATTCAGGAGGCAGGACCTGCTGGCTCAAGTGGGCAGAAAAGAGGTTGTCTGCCACTCTGGTAAACAATGAACATTGCCTGCCATTCAGCCATCAGCCACTGCAACTGTTCCTGATGGTGTGTCCTGAGTGGAATTCAGGATAAAAATGAATATGATGCTGGTCCTAGAGAGTTGAAATGCGAAGCAAAGGCATAATTTCCATGAGTGTAGACATTGCATCTTCCCATATGCAGAGAAGTACGAAAATGATTAACTTGAGCTAAAAGTAACTAAAATCATTAATTGAATTATCTTTTGATGTTAAACCACATTTTTTTTTAAATTTTTGTTTTGTCAACTTAAAAACATAGTCACAACCTAAAAGCTGAGAGTTAAGTTTTATTCTGTGGGAAGTTTTAGGACTTCAAGTCTGGGAGACAGCATCTCAAGTAGCCCTGAGAGAACTGCTCTATGGAGACAGGAGGATAAATCAGTTTATACAGAAGTTTAAAACAAAGGGCAGGTAGTCTGAACATCAAAAATATTTTTGTGAATTCAAGAAAATCAGATATCCCAAGTGTCTTTCTTTATAATGCTGCTGACCACACCAATTGTCTTGCTGTATTTCACTGTGCACACTGTTTGCTGAACCCAAGGTAGGCAAGGTGAGAGCTAAGAGGCTGGAAGAAGACCCAAGCAGCTGTAGGAACTGCACACACATTTATTCTCTCCTTGCTGACACAGCAGCTGTAGCAGCAGACATAACATAACCTCACTCATCATAACTTCTCTAACATAACCTCTCCCCTAAGGGTTTTTCAGGTGAAGCTTATATATGCTTACAGAACAAAAGTTCACAGGCATGCAGTTCTATAAGTGATCTCAGCTCTTACATAATCATTATTCACAAAATGTGGGGCGAGAGCTACAGGTTGCAGGACAATAGAGTCTGACCTTGCCTTCTTGGCTAATTTGCTCTTTCTCTACCCCAAGTTAATGAATTTAGTGCTCTTCTAAACAAGAAAGAGTCTGGGCTCACTAAAATCATTCCTTTCATAAGCATCTCAGCTATCTGGGGCCAGTATCCTGGGGTTTTTCACATCCTGAGTCACTCAGTGCTCACCGTGGGAAGCACCTGCAGTCTAGTATCTGCTAAATTGCAGGTATTCTTCTTAGGGTTCAGGAATTCACATTTGATGGGTCGGAATCCCCCACGACTGTGACATCCTTGTTTACTGATGTGGCAGGAAATATGCCATTTCTCAATTCATCTGTTTGTTTTGTTTTCCAGCAAAACGTCTATATCCTGGCTACTCCTTTACATTCATGGTTCTGAGAACAGGCACAGTTTTAATGAGTCATGCTAAATGGTAAGCTTGGAATTTTCTGAAACTTCTTTGTAGTAAACATTTAAAATTTCAAAAGAGCAAATCATGTAGAGATTTAGGGAAGGAATGAAAAGGGTCAAGTGGATGCAGCTTAGAGGGAGACTGGGGCGACAAGGCCGAAACTTTGGTCAGACTGCAAAATCACAGGTCTGATTAAGAATGTGAGACTCTTTAATTTCGCTCAGTCCCTGAGGTAGCACCTATTGCTAAAAATATTTTTGTGAATTCAAGAAAATCAGATATCCCAAGTGTCTTTCTTTATAATGCTGCTGACCACACCAATTGTCTTGCTGTATTTCACTGTGCACACTGTTTGCTGAACCCAAGGTAGGCAAGGTGAGAGCTAAGAGGCTGGAAGAAGACCCAAGCAGCTGTAGGAACTGCACACACATTTATTCTCTCCTTGCTGACACAGCAGCTGTAGCAGCAGACATAACATAACCTCACTCATCATAACTTCTCTAACATAACCTCTCCCCTAAGGGTTTTTCAGGTGAAGCTTATATATGCTTACAGAACAAAAGTTCACAGGCATGCAGTTCTATAAGTGATCTCAGCTCTTACATAATCATTATTCACAAAATGTGGGGCGAGAGCTACAGGTTGCAGGACAATAGAGTCTGACCTTGCCTTCTTGGCTAATTTGCTCTTTCTCTACCCCAAGTTAATGAATTTAGTGCTCTTCTAAACAAGAAAGAGTCTGGGCTCACTAAAATCATTCCTTTCATAAGCATCTCAGCTATCTGGGGCCAGTATCCTGGGGTTTTTCACATCCTGAGTCACTCAGTGCTCACCGTGGGAAGCACCTGCAGTCTAGTATCTGCTAAATTGCAGGTATTCTTCTTAGGGTTCAGGAATTCACATTTGATGGGTCGGAATCCCCCACGACTGTGACATCCTTGTTTACTGATGTGGCAGGAAATATGCCATTTCTCAATTCATCTGTTTGTTTTGTTTTCCAGCAAAACGTCTATATCCTGGCTACTCCTTTACATTCATGGTTCTGAGAACAGGCACAGTTTTAATGAGTCATGCTAAATGGTAAGCTTGGAATTTTCTGAAACTTCTTTGTAGTAAACATTTAAAATTTCAAAAGAGCAAATCATGTAGAGATTTAGGGAAGGAATGAAAAGGGTCAAGTGGATGCAGCTTAGAGGGAGACTGGGGCGACAAGGCCGAAACTTTGGTCAGACTGCAAAATCACAGGTCTGATTAAGAATGTGAGACTCTAATTTCGATTCCCACTAAATCCCTTCTTAATAGCCTGACTTGTCTGCTCAGTCCCTGAGGTAGCTATGTCCTGGAGATTAACAATGGAATATATGAGGTGACTCATCCTATTGCTTCAGCAATATCTGATATAGTAAGGACTGTAGCAGGATAGCATGTTGTGGGTGTGTGGAGAGGAAAAGGAAAGTATATCACTGCAGACTTCAAGTCCTTCTTTGTAACCCTGGTATTGGAGTTCAGCTAAATATTATTTATTAACCAACAGGTACAGGTAGAAATCAAATGACTATGCATGGAGACCACTGAGTTCATCCTGAGATATTCGCTTTATAGCCCCTTTGAAAAACAATTTCTATCTTGATTGCTGAATATTTGTGGAAACCCTCCCCACTGTGGAAAATTATCAGAAAATATGAGGCCAGAGAAATCGATCATATCTTGGGTGATATCAAAAACACATTTGAATATTGATAGAAAAGCATAGCAAAGTTCACTCTGTAGACATGAAATACTCAGAAACACAGTGGGGAAAGGGTAATTGGGAGGAAGCGGTCTACCACAAACCCAGCAGGACCCTAGAGCGTCTTCCTGGGACAGACCCCTCCTCCACAGCCTCTGCTGTATTTCCTCTCCGAAGTACCCAGGTAATAGTATTTCATGCATATTTCCAGAATTTTGTAGATGGTAAAACTCACCACCAAAAAAAAGGACGACATGACAATAAATGGAGCGATGTGGTATTCTTCTTAAAATTCACATTTGATGGGTCGGAATCCACGACTGTGACATCCTTGTTTACTGATGTGGCAGGAAATATGCCATTTCTCAATTCATCTGTTTGTTTTGTTTTCCAGCAAAACGTCTATATCCTACTCCTTTACATTCATGGTTCTGAGAACAGGCACAGTTTTAATGAGTCATGCTAAATGGTAAGCTTGGAATTTTCTGAAACTTCTTTGTAGTAAACATTTAAAATTTCAAAAGAGCAAATCATGTAGAGATTTAGGGAAGGAATGAAAAGGGTCAAGTGGATGCAGCTTAGAGGGAGACTGGGGCGACAAGGCCGAAACTTTGGTCAGACTGCAAAATCACAGGTCTGATTAAGAATGTGAGACTCTAATTTCGATTCCCACTAAATCCCTTCTTAATAGCCTGACTTGTCTGCTCAGTCCCTGAGGTAGCTATGTCCTGGAGATTAACAATGGAATATATGAGGTGACTCATCCTATTGCTTCAGCAATATCTGATATAGTAAGGACTGTAGCAGGATAGCATGTTGTGGGTGTGTGGAGAGGAAAAGGAAAGTATATCACTGCAGACTTCAAGTCCTTCTTTGTAACCCTGGTATTGGAGTTCAGCTAAATATTATTTATTAACCAACAGGTACAGGTAGAAATCAAATGACTATGCATGGAGACCACTGAGTTCATCCTGAGATATTCGCTTTATAGCCCCTTTGAAAAACAATTTCTATCTTGATTGCTGAATATTTGTGGAAACCCTCCCCACTGTGGAAAATTATCAGAAAATATGAGGCCAGAGAAATCGATCATATCTTGGGTGATATCAAAAACACATTTGAATATTGATAGAAAAGCATAGCAAAGTTCACTCTGTAGACATGAAATACTCAGAAACACAGTGGGGAAAGGGTAATTGGGAGGAAGCGGTCTACCACAAACCCAGCAGGACCCTAGAGCGTCTTCCTGGGACAGACCCCTCCTCCACAGCCTCTGCTGTATTTCCTCTCCGAAGTACCCAGGTAATAGTATTTCATGCATATTTCCAGAATTTTGTAGATGGTAAAACTCACCACCAAATGGAAGAAATTGTTACAGAGTCGAAGCTCACTCTGCTCACTGCATGACAGGCCAATAAATCAGGAGACGAGGTGTTGAGGCAAGAAATATGACTTTATTTGGAAAGTCAGCAGACCGTTATCCTGGGGTCTAGATGCCAACTTCTTGAATAGAATCAGAGAGGGAGAGGCAGTGAGGAAGTAAAGGAAGAAGGCCACATTTATCTGCAAAATATCTCCTTGCTTTGCCAGCAGGGGGATGGGATATGTTAATTTCTTCTTTTCTGCAGCCAGTCATAGGTGGACAAGGTCAGAATATCTCTCTATGAGCTGAACAAAGGCACTTTAGCAGTCAAGCAGAGGGACAGGGTTCCCTAGGGCAGGCCATTCTGTGTGCTTATAGCTATGAAAATGAAAGTGTTAGCCACTGTCAGACTCTTTGTGACCCCATGGACTGAATGAAGCCCTCCAGGTGGCTCTGTCTATGGAATTCTCCAGGCAAGAATACTGGAGTGGGTTGCCATTTCCTTCTCCAGGGGACCTTCCTGACCCAGGGATTGAGTCCAGGTCTCCTTTTGCAGGCAGTTTCTTTTTTACTGTCTGAGCCTTCAGCTAGTGATTATAACAAAAGCAATGAAAGGCAAAGGTTAAAGTAAGAGAAACAGATCCAACATGGGGTCAAAATTTGTTCATCCCTGTTACAAAATTAACTACTGGATGATCATGAACATGTAGCTTCCAGACTTTGGGTGCCTATGGATTGATGTTAGTCATCCTGTTGCCTCAATATTAACCAATCAGAGAATTGTATATAAGCTGATCGTCTAGTCTAAGATACATCCCCACCTGACCTTTAAAAATACTCTGCTGAAGCCCTTCTGAGAGTTCAGAGTTTGGCATCTCCTTGCCAGAAGTCTTTCTCTGCTCTGACTCCGATGTTTTGGGTTTGGCCTCACAGTGCCCTGGGCACACTAACTTGTGTTCACTAATGGGAGCCGTTTGCTTCAGGCACTGAAAATTGAACCCTCTGTTTTCATACCGGCCCCCTTGTTCCCCTGGGCTGTACTCCATGAGCCCCCGCCCCAATCTGAGGCAAAACTGGCTCCCAGCTCACAGGTGGTTCTCAGATTGAGGGTTATATTGCTATTTGGAAATCAGTGGCATACCTCCCACAAGGAGGGAAACTTTAATGGGAAAAGGCAAGGGGAAGTCTGCAGAGGGCAACAGGGCTGAGAACCGCTTGCTGAAGATACTTCCAGCTCAAACTATCAGGAGAGTAGTTACATTTTCATAGTGTCTTGGACTATAGCCATTGGCCTTGCTTTAAAGTCAGGTAAATGGGCCCTCGATGACTTTTAAATGGGGGAAAAGGCAAGGGAAAATCTTGCAGAATCATGCTGGATTCGATGGGATATGTTAATTTCTTCTTTTCTGCAGCCAGTCATAGGTGGACAAGGTCAGAATATCTCTCTATGAGCTGAACAAAGGCACTTTAGCAGTCAAGCAGAGGGACAGGGTTCCCTAGGGCAGGCCATTCTGTGTGCTTATAGCTATGAAAATGAAAGTGTTAGCCACTGTCAGACTCTTTGTGACCCCATGGACTGAATGAAGCCCTCCAGGTGGCTCTGTCTATGGAATTCTCCAGGCAAGAATACTGGAGTGGGTTGCCATTTCCTTCTCCAGGGGACCTTCCTGACCCAGGGATTGAGTCCAGGTCCCCTTTTTGCAGGCAGTTTCTTTTTACTGTCTGAGCCTTCAGCTAGTGATTATAACAAAAGCAATGAAAGGCAAAGGTTAAAGTAAGAGAAACAGATCCAACATGGGGTCAAAATTTGTTCATCCCTGTTACAAAATTAACTACTGGATGATCATGAACATGTAGCTTCCAGACTTTGGGTGCCTATGGATTGATGTTAGTCATCCTGTTGCCTCAATATTAACCAATCAGAGAATTGTATATAAGCTGATCGTCTAGTCTAAGATACATCCCCACCTGACCTTTAAAAATACTCTGCTGAAGCCCTTCTGAGAGTTCAGAGTTTGGCATCTCCTTGCCAGAAGTCTTTCTCTGCTCTGACTCCGATGTTTTGGGTTTGGCCTCACAGTGCCCTGGGCACACTAACTTGTGTTCACTAATGGGAGCCGTTTGCTTCAGGCACTGAAAATTGAACCCTCTGTTTTCATACCGGCCCCCTTGTTCCCCTGGGCTGTACTCCATGAGCCCCCGCCCCCAATCTGAGGCAAAACTGGCTCCCAGCTCACAGGTGGTTCTCAGATTGAGGGTTATATTGCTATTTGGAAATCAGTGGCATACCTCCCACAAGGAGGGAAACTTTAATGGGAAAAGGCAAGGGGAAGTCTGCAGAGGGCAACAGGGCTGAGAACCGCTTGCTGAAGATACTTCCAGCTCAAACTATCAGGAGAGTAGTTACATTTTCATAGTGTCTTGGACTATAGCCATTGGCCTTGCTTTAAAGTCAGGTAAATGGGCCCTCGATGACTTAATGGGTCATTAAGCTATGGAAAGCCACAGAGAAGGAAATGGGTCCAGGATATGCTGGCTCAGATAAAGGTGAGAACAATAAGCAAATGCTTTGGGCAGATCCCTAGAATTCATTGGCTGGATTCACAAGATAACACATAAAAAATTCTGTGGATTCACAGAGAATGTATGTGCTCAGGCCATGTGCTCATGGGCAGAAAGACAACACATTCCCTTTGTACCTAATAAATGAGTTAAAGTGATAAGTAAGTGGACACAGTATGGGTATGAAAAGAAAAAAAATTGCTTGAAAATGGATACGTTGTCCAAGAATGAGGGCCAGTACTTAAGTGGATTACACCAAGTCTTTACCATAGTCTCCAGGGGTCTCCAATGCTATCCTAGTTTACTTAAAGCTTTCTTTTCCTGCAATAGAAGTTGTAAGAAAACTGTTGGTAAAAGAAAGAGAGAAGCACTGACCTCAGATGGGCAGGATCGAGGTTTTTATTCACGCTGTGCACAGAGATCTGGGAGCCAAAGAGGAATTGGCCCTAGGAAATGGGGATTAAGTAGCTCTGGGGAGAGAGGGGGCGGGTAAGCGGTGGAGACTGAAGGAGGGAAGGGGGTGGTGCTGAAGTGAGTTCAAAGGCAGGAGAGCTTGGTGGAGGCGGAGACTCCAGGAGGTTGTGGCGGGCATGGGACAGAGGAACTGACTCAGCTTTTTGGGACTTTTCACATCCATCATTCCACACTAAAGGAATATAGAAAGGAGCAGGGGCAATGTCATCGTATCTGACTACTTCCCGTGTGACTAAGGGGCATTGATGGTGGGGGGCTTGGTCTCCGGAGTCTATAGGAGCATGGCCTTGACAAGTTCTTGGGTTGCTGCACAAGAATGTGCAGAGTCACAATGTCAGATGTGTGTGGGCATACTGTTGCTCAAAGAATTTGGAAGTAATGCACTGAGATCTAGTCACAGCAGATGTCAGGATAGAGGAGAGCCACCCTGCCTTCCAGGATATACAACTTTTAACTGTAAGATAGGAGAAGCGAGAGTCCCTGCCCTGTTGTAGCTAGGGGTTAGGATCCAGTCCAATTCTGCCACTCGACATTCACTTCCTAAAAGGCCACCAACCTCTCTACCTGTGTGATGGGGAAGTCTAGGATTTAAGTATTGCATTCTAAGCTATATGGCATGGTGAACCAGTGACCTGATCGGTCACTTCAGTGTTCACCTTGAATCTATTACCTTAGAATTTGGCTATAGTTGGTTTCCATGGAGCTCTGTTGGAAGCCTACATCTCTGAGGAGATATGGACAAATTAACCCTTCCCTAACTTAAAAATGTTTTGTGTTTTTTTTTTTCATCTTTTATGACATGCACTTATCTACAACTGTGAGTGCATTTGTTTTCATAATCTATGATCTGAAAATGAAAATCCTTGGAAAGGATTTATAAGTCATCTAGATCTTCATTTTTCATAGTTAATATTTTCATATCTCTGTCGCCACAAAATTCAGCCATCCATTTGTCAGGTGAGCTTTGTCATCTTCAGATATTTGTTTCGGAATGCCAGCACCTATCCCTTTGAGGGTTGTCATGTCACTAATAAGTGACATATACCCTTTTCAGTAGAGTGCCTCAGTCATTTATCACAACATGTAGCTCTTCCCCTGAGGGCTGGACTGAAACATGTCTTCTATTTGGTTATGCCTGAGAGATTTTGTTTCTTGAGTAAGATTCTATTATTTACTTAGAATGATGTTTTTCACCCCTAGCTGTGTATTTAAATCACCTGAGAACTATAAAACTAACAATGTCCCATTACAGATCAATTAAAAGACAATGTTTGCGGCTGGTGATCAGTGCCTCTTCTAAACTTTTCAGGTGATTCTAATGGGTGGCTGGAGTTAAGAGTCACTGCAGAGTGCTCCTCAAACACTAAGATAAAATAGGTCATCTCTACATCTTGTTAAAATTCAGATTCCAATTCAGATTCCAATTCAAAATGCATGGAGCAGGGCCTGAGATCCTGCTACTGTGGCTCTGAGGACTGCACTTTGAGCAGCAAAGTAGAGGTTTTGACTCTTTCTTAATGGTTTGAACCTCACATTGGAGCATGTCTTTTCTAATTGTCACCTTTATTAATTGGTATTCATCAAGTGCAAATATACGGACACAATTTTTCTCTTTTTTGTTAAATAGCAACAATCCCTTGTGAGCCATGGCTTTGGGCTTCCTTTTTTTTTGTATCACCTGAATGTTAGCACCAAAAAGAACTTTAGAGAAAATCTAGTCTGGTAGCTTCAGAAATGTTTCCAGAGTTGGGATTCCTGAGAGGAATCCTTGAGAAGTGTGGAGGATGAAGAAGTGGGTGCAGAGGAGGCTGAAAGTCCTGTATCTGTTCCAATGTGGAAATTTCACTTTTTTTGGTTTGTTTCATTCTCAGTGTGTTATTTCAGTTGAAAAAATAGAAGGAAAACCACTCGTTTTGTCATTTCAAAGACGAAAAATCTGAGGCACAGATGGTAAGTTAGGTACTTAAATTCATTAAACATTCAATAACAAATTCATGAAGTTTCTGAGAATAACAAAAAAAAATCAGTCACAACTCTAGGTTATACCACCTGTTAACTTTACAGTATGAAATAGGATAAAACTATCTTATGATGATTTTGCCATTAATGTCTATTAACATTGCACGTCACATTGGTATTTATGCATAGGTGAGACATCAGATATATCATGGAAGAAATTCAGAATAATACTTGCTGTAAGAATGCAATGACATGATGATTTTGAAACATGTCTTCTATTTGGTTATGCCTGAGAGATTTTGTTTCTTGAGTAAGATTCTATTATTTACTTAGAATGATGTTTTTCACCCCTAGCTGTGTATTTAAATCACCTGAGAACTATAAAACTAACAATGTCCCATTACAGATCAATTAAAAGACAATGTTTGCGGCTGGTGATCAGTGCCTCTTCTAAACTTTTCAGGTGATTCTAATGGGTGGCTGGAGTTAAGAGTCACTGCAGAGTGCTCCTCAAACACTAAGATAAAATAGGTCATCTCTACATCTTGTTAAAATTCAGATTCCAATTCAGATTCCAATTCAAAATGCATGGAGCAGGGCCTGAGATCCTGCTACTGTGGCTCTGAGGACTGCACTTTGAGCAGCAAAGTAGAGGTTTTGACTCTTTCTTAATGGTTTGAACCTCACATTGGAGCATGTCTTTTCTAATTGTCACCTTTATTAATTGGTATTCATCAAGTGCAAATATACGGACACAATTTTTCTCTTTTTTGTTAAATAGCAACAATCCCTTGTGAGCCATGGCTTTGGGCTTCCTTTTTTTTTGTATCACCTGAATGTTAGCACCAAAAAGAACTTTAGAGAAAATCTAGTCTGGTAGCTTCAGAAATGTTTCCAGAGTTGGGATTCCTGAGAGGAATCCTTGAGAAGTGTGGAGGATGAAGAAGTGGGTGCAGAGGAGGCTGAAAGTCCTGTATCTGTTCCAATGTGGAAATTTCACTTTTTTTGGTTTGTTTCATTCTCAGTGTGTTATTTCAGTTGAAAAAATAGAAGGAAAACCACTCGTTTTGTCATTTCAAAGACGAAAAATCTGAGGCACAGATGGTAAGTTAGGTACTTAAATTCATTAAACATTCAATAACAAATTCATGAAGTTTCTGAGAATAACAAAAAAAAATCAGTCACAACTCTAGGTTATACCACCTGTTAACTTTACAGTATGAAATAGGATAAAACTATCTTATGATGATTTTGCCATTAATGTCTATTAACATTGCACGTCACATTGGTATTTATGCATAGGTGAGACATCAGATATATCATGGAAGAAATTCAGAATAATACTTGCTGTAAGAATGCAATGACATGATGAACAGCAAGTTGCTAGGAAAGGAGTTTATTTTAGGAAGTGTTCCCGGGTGAGCTTCACAGGTCCAAGAGGTGGGCCAGTGAAATTGCACCCAGGGGATGAACTGAAGGTTTTTTTATAGGGGAAAGTAAACAAGGGTAGGGGGCAAGTCAGGGGGAACATGAAGTGGTTCATCAGGTTCGTCTGGATGTCGTGGAAAAAAACTTGTGACCAGGCTGATTTTCTTCTTTCTGGTATGGTTCCTTATCACCAGTTGCAGCACCTTTGGCGCCAGTAAACTGGCCAGTGGCTTTATGGCTTCTTTGTTCCTCTGGGGCCTGTTTTTCAGATAACTCTTAGTCAGCCCATTTATTTTTACCTTGTGGGCTGGGGCCTCTGGTTCCCAGGCAACCTAACACTTGCATGGCTCTAAACACAAAATACTTGCAGGGATTAAAAGGACTAAATCTTATACAAATACCCAACAGCTCAGCTAATGAGCATAAAACAGAGCATATATTGTCATTTCTCCCATTTATTTCTCCCAGCTGTTCTAAGTTGATAGACTAGTATAGTAACACGATGTTATCGAATAGAGTATTTTTCTTAAATTTATAGTTAATCTTGATTCTCTTCTTTTTGGAGGGGAGGAAGAAAATAAGACAGAACTATACAGTAGAGACAAAGAGATAGCTTTGTCCATTTTCTGTAGTGGCCTTCTAGAGTGGTGAAGAACATCATGCTGCATGGCCATTGGGCAACACCTGGAAAAACCATACTTGAGTACAAGCCAAGGTAACTTATCACAGTATTAGCAGGGGAAGATTTGATATGTGCTCCTCCTTGAGGTCAGTTGTAGGCTTTGCTCATATTCATGTTTGGAGAAAACAGGACCCAAGGGCTGTCTTCTGACACCTAGAACAATTCATTTGGAACCTTAGTTACAGAAGACATATGTTAGAAACTGACATAGCATGTCAATTCTAAGAGAAGTTTTTGAGAAGTTGCTATAATGTCTTCCACAATGTCTACACCATTTCCCTTCTTTTGGTATGGTGGTCAAAAGTCATAGTTTAGAGGTCAGAAGTCATAGATAAAGGGCCATGTGTCACAGGTCAAAGATCAGAAGTCAAGGGCTATACATCAGAGATCATAGGTCGATGTCAGAGGTCAAGAATTGATGTGACATGTTAATTGTGTATGTTTCTTTGAGTAGTTGTCTTCCACATTGACTGCATCATTTCACTTTTTTGCATGGTGGTTATAGGTCAAGGGGCATAGTTCAGTGGGTCAAAGGTCATAATACAGAGCTCAAGGGCCATGGCCCAAAGAAACAAGTCAGTGGTCAAGGTTCTTTTACCCTCCCTGGAGCCGCTGGACAGCCAGGGTGCCTGTCAGCAAGTGAAGCATGCATGTGTATGTCAGAAGTTGGAAGTTGCCAGGAGTGCTGAATTCCGTGTGCTGAGAACAAAACAGGGCGTGGAATCGGAATCAGAGCCTAGCTGTGATGCCCATGTGTCCCAAGGCTGGCCTAGTTCTTCTCTTGAACAGTGTGTTGCATTGTGTGGGATTCTCCAAGTCAGAATACGAGTCCTGATCATAGAGACAGAAATATACAGCCCTTCCTAGTTTCTCACAGGGGAGCATTTGATAACCTAGGAAGTCAGGGGAATGGATTATAAGAATAGTGACCTCGTATTTCAATAAAAATCCAAGACAAATTTTATTTGGGGATCTTTGGAGATTTCTAGTCACTGGTCACTTCCTGACAGTTTGTGACGTTGGTTTACTTTGGTGTAACTGCACTGAGGTTAAGTAGAAAGTGCAGGAAGTTCTTGATTTGGGGCTCAAATTCTAATTTGAGCCCTGGCTAGTGCTTATTACATTTGATGACCTTGGACAATAACGTTGCGAAGCCTTGGTTTCCTATCCATAAAATGACCCAGTACTAAACACAGTGATGTATAGAAAGTATCTATTATACCACATAGCATACAGTTGGCATTTAACACTCTAGAAAAAGTTAGCTGTTAATAGGTAGAGTCTAGACTTTAACAGTTCCTCCCAAATGCCCAGCATCTTCTGCCTGGTTGGTCTGTCCTTCTAGCTGAAACTCTGAGGTTTCCTTCCTTCCTTCCCTAACAGGTTCAACATTTAGTCATGTAAAGCGATTGCTGTTCCAGAAGCAACTTTAGGACACAAAAATCTTCCCTATAAAAATAAACTTAAACCCTCATAATTATATAAATATTATAATTTTTTACTTCTGAGATTTAAAATGCTCCCTTGAAATAGTATAATTTAGCCTCATTCTTTGCCATCACACATTGAAGAGAAATCAGTATTACAGCAAAGCTTAGATAGTTTACAAGAATTGATACAATTATTTTATTTTATTTTTTTATAAATGATCCCTTTTATTTTAAGTAATGCATGACACTAGCCTGGCTTGCACTGCAAGCCCTCCGTCAAGATATAGTCAAATGACTATGACTGCAGCTTCTTCTGCACGATACACAATTCAGACAGAGACACAGAGCTGGGGTGAGCAGGAGGACAATGGAGAGTGGACTGTCCCCAGCCCTGACCTCTCTGTGTTGGGCTGGCCAAGGCTGACATACCTCACGAAATTATAAGCAAATGGTGGCATGGCCCTTCCTACAGTCAGCCTGGGCTGCCAGGAGACTGTCCTTCAGATCCTTTTGGCCAGGCTATCCTAGACCCTACAACTTTTCATCTGGATTATTTAATAAAAAAATGATAAATTAAGATTAAGCAACAGCTTGGTACCAAGGATGCTGAGCCAGCATGTCCACAGTTTTTGGCTCACAAAAAAATCAGGGTCTTGTATTTTTTTCGGAGTGTAGGATGTGTTGGCAAATTCCTTTTTAAAAACAAATTCTCTGTGAGGTAAGACCTCAGGGGCAGGGCTCTGTGAGAGCCTGAACCTGGGACCAGGGTCATCTCATTTTGTCAATGCTGACACCACTCTGTTTCCTGTTGGGATCAGGGATGGGAGACTGGGGTCTGGGTCCAAGAAGAGTGCTACAGCAATCAGGATGGGGTTGTGGAGAGGCTGAGCTGCCACTCAGCAGCTTTGGTGGAGACAAGCCCCGGTAACACTAGGTAGAAGTCTAGACTTTAACAGTTCCTCCCAAATGCCCAGCATCTTCTGCCTGGTTGGTCTGTCCTTCTAGCTGAAACTCTGAGGTTTCCTTCCTTCCTTCCCTAACAGGTTCAACATTTAGTCATGTAAAGCGATTGCTGTTCCAGAAGCAACTTTAGGACACAAAAATCTTCCCTATAAAAATAAACTTAAACCCTCATAATTATATAAATATTATAATTTTTTACTTCTGAGATTTAAAATGCTCCCTTGAAATAGTATAATTTAGCCTCATTCTTTGCCATCACACATTGAAGAGAAATCAGTATTACAGCAAAGCTTAGATAGTTTACAAGAATTGATACAATTATTTTATTTTATTTTTTTATAAATGATCCCTTTTATTTTAAGTAATGCATGACACTAGCCTGGCTTGCACTGCAAGCCCTCCGTCAAGATATAGTCAAATGACTATGACTGCAGCTTCTTCTGCACGATACACAATTCAGACAGAGACACAGAGCTGGGGTGAGCAGGAGGACAATGGAGAGTGGACTGTCCCCAGCCCTGACCTCTCTGTGTTGGGCTGGCCAAGGCTGACATACCTCACGAAATTATAAGCAAATGGTGGCATGGCCCTTCCTACAGTCAGCCTGGGCTGCCAGGAGACTGTCCTTCAGATCCTTTTGGCCAGGCTATCCTAGACCCTACAACTTTTCATCTGGATTATTTAATAAAAAAATGATAAATTAAGATTAAGCAACAGCTTGGTACCAAGGATGCTGAGCCAGCATGTCCACAGTTTTTGGCTCACAAAAAAATCAGGGTCTTGTATTTTTTTCGGAGTGTAGGATGTGTTGGCAAATTCCTTTTTAAAAACAAATTCTCTGTGAGGTAAGACCTCAGGGGCAGGGCTCTGTGAGAGCCTGAACCTGGGACCAGGGTCATCTCATTTTGTCAATGCTGACACCACTCTGTTTCCTGTTGGGATCAGGGATGGGAGACTGGGGTCTGGGTCCAAGAAGAGTGCTACAGCAATCAGGATGGGGTTGTGGAGAGGCTGAGCTGCCACTCAGCAGCTTTGGTGGAGACAAAGGGCTGGTCCTCACCCTGGGCAATGACCGTGGTGGAGGCAGGAGCACACACTATCTTCAGAGGGCCTGGCTGGGCTGTCTGACAGTGGTCCCTTGGGGGAAGGATGGAAACAGAGGGGCCCAGGCCCAACTGGCCCCGTGCAACACATTCCTGCAAAACCAGTTGCTTTCGTTTTTTCCTTGTCTCTTGAGGTGTCCATCACCTATAGCAGTTTAGAATTTATATATATATATATATAAGCTATCAAATATGATCTGAGACATAAGCTAACAAGTACAAGGCCTCACATTACATGATGTGAAAAGGCTAAAAACAGCAATAGAAACTACATTCATTAAAGTGCATTATCAACATGCAATAAGGCTTTGGCTTGTTCTAGTGCCGGTGGGGAAGTGGGCATGGCCAGCAATGAGCTGCCTGGTGCTAATCCCCAATTCCTTGGAGACACTCATACCTGGGCACTTGATTTTTTTTTTTTTTTCTTTAATGACAACTCTCAAGGAAACTGGGTGTTGAGAGGGAGGAGGTCTAGCAGTAGGCACATTCTGGAGGGGAGGGGCCAGAAGAAAGGACTAGTGCCCAGGCTGAAGTAAATAAGGCCAACTCTACGTTGCTTGGAGATACTGGCTCCCTGACCCCTGCTGTCATTCCTCCCCTAGGAGGACAAGAAGGAAAAGAGGCTGAGATCTCATGGGGATAGGCAAGGGTGGCCATGGAGGAACAGAGCTGGAGGCTCTGGACACAGGTAGCAACACAAAGGCTTCCCCCTCTACCGGGCAGAGCTCCGACCTAGAAGGTCATAACACGCAGACAACCTGATACAACTCCGGGCTGGGGGCCACGGCCCTCAACTCTTTCCAATCAGACCCAAGGCCCAAGGACCAAGCTGGGGTACTCAGAGCCTAGAGGGCCTGTGAAGTCTCCAGTTTAGAAACTGGGTACAGCATAGGAGTGACTCCCACTTGTAAAACAGAAACAATTGCATTGACAAAACTGGGTCTCCCTCTCAGTGGGGTGTCCAATTATTTTTTTAAAAACTTTTTCCTCTGTGGCATTATTTAAAGTGAACTGTTATTTAAAAATAAAATTTCTCAGGCTGTTTAGCTTTCTAATTAACTTCAAAATTAATCCAGGTTTGTATATAAAAATGTTTTCCATTGTCATTAGAAAAGTTACTGAAGAGTTTCTTACCATATTTATCTACACTCTTGTTAATTATCAATCCCCCTTAAACAGCCCCTCTTCACAGACATTTCATACTGCAGTTTGATGATATCCCTGCTACATTTATGGGCTTCCCAGGTGGTGCTAGTGGTAAATAAGCCACCTGCCAATGCAGGAGACTTAAGAGACACAGGTTTGATCCCTGGGTTGTGAAGATCCCTTGGAGGAGGTCACAGTAACCCACTCTAGTATTCTTGACTGGAGAACCCCATAGACAGAGGAGCCTGGAGGGCTACAGTGCATGGGGTCACCAAGACGCAGACATGACTGAGCAACTAACACAACAACACGAGGAGTCTGTGTGAATGATGAGTGTTGGGTTTGTGATAAGGTTAAGAGGTGAACCGGGGCAGAAAAATTAAAGGTGTGGAAGTCCTGGTAAGGAGCTTGTGTTTTCCCCCCTAATTTGAAAAGAAATGAGTACTGGTCTTTAAGCAGAGAAATGACACCATTTTTATGTTTTTTTTTTTTTTTTAAAAAGACTAATTCTGTCTGTTATTGATAGTTGATACAAAAAGTACATTATAATAAATAAAAGACAACCGCAATGAAACTATAATGGGAAAATGGCCAAAGAATAGAAAGAGGAATAAATACAAATACAAATTGTAAGAAACATGAAAAAATATTCAGCCACATTAGTTATCCAAACCATGAATTAAAATGATTTTTCACAATTGAAGTAGCAAAGCTGAAGAAAGAAATTTATTATGTATTAAATTAACAATACCATGAAAAAACAATCATTCCCGAATAAATCACTCTTGAGAAAAACATACATACAGGATACTGATCTAAGTAGTGTTTTCACTGTTTTATTTTCCCTCCAATAAGAATTACACATCATTTTTGTATCATTCTATTTTTCGTGACAATTTGATAAGTAACAGGTGTTGTTTTGGTAATAGCTGTTTTTATATTTTATAATATAATTTTTTTATTATTTTTATAATCGGAAAAAATGGTTATTGAGGAAATCCCACGTAAGTTCTTCATAACACCTAGACTATATGCTGTAGAAGAAAAATGAAATTCAAAAAAGGTTCTAGAAATATGTAGCACATACATGTTTAAATATCACATAGCACAAATCGATTGAAAACTCAACAATTATTTTCTCAAAGGCCTATAGTGTTGCTAAGCTTTTACCTTGAACCACATTAAAGCCCGAGAAAACATGCCCAAATATTTATTTTTCTTTGCCAAACTGCTTATTATTTTATAATTCCCAATTTTCTAGGGACTATCTCACCCTAGAATAAAAGCCAGCATTTATGACATAATTGTAACTAAACAGAATCCAGAAGTTCACCATTCTCTTGTTAATAGTAGTATTAATTTGCTTATCCAGGGTTTCCCTGGTAACTCAGTTGGTAAAGAATCCACCTGCAATGCAGGAGACCCCAGTTCAATTCCTGGGTCAGGAAGATCCCCTGGAGAATAGATAGGGAACCCACTCTAACATTCTTATCTGGAGAATCCCCATGGACAGGGGAGCCTGGTGGGTCACAGTCCATGGGATCACAGAGAGTTAGAAACAACTGAACAACTAACCATAATTTGTCAATCCAGTAGGACATCTGGATTTAAATGTTGTTGTGCCCCATAGGAAATCTGGAATAATCATTCTTGGCTCTATTCAAACTTTCTGGGATTCTTACAATGATCTTTGAACATCTTTGATTAAGCTCTTCAAAACAGAACTGCTTTCTTCTGCCAACTGCTGCTTTATTACAAAATTTGCCTTTTTATATCAGAGATTCTATTAGAAAGGAAGGCAACTTGCAATCCTGAATCATCTCTACAAGAAACATGGGTTCAACTAGGGCTTCAATTCATCTATGAAAATATTAAAAACTAACAATAACTCATCAGGAACAATGTTTACCAACTTTGTACTCTTTAAAAGGAAAAAAGTCAACCTTTAAATACAAAGAAACACAGTGTCCCATTATCTGCTATTACATTTCTAATATCTAAGAAAACTGAACCTATTTTAAAAGCACAAACAGGTACATAGTTCTATAGTCTAAAATTTCCAATTCGAAAGCATAAGAATTTGCAAAATATGCTCTCATGCAAAGAACTGTACATTTATCTCCATTTGACAAAAATGTGCACATGTGGCTTCCATATATATATATATATATATATATATATATATATATATGTATATTTACACACACACACACACACATAAAATATGTGTGATTGCTTGATTCATATATAAATAGCAAAATTGGAAGAGATCAAGCTTTGAAAACTGGTCCTAGAAAATAGATTTATCCAGGCCAATTCGTGTATGGGTTTCTGTATATATTTTAAATACAGTAAGATTGACTATAAACAGAAGGTCATTTTGTTTATGTTTTTCCAGAGAGGGCTTCTGACATTCATAGGAAGGACTAAAGTACAGTGCCATAGAAAGCAACAGTAGTATCTCAATATATATCACACAGCCAAGTCCAAATCATCACACCAGCTCTTTTTACATCTCATTACTACTGGTAAATTCTCCTAATTCTTCCGTCATTAGTTCCTCTATGGACTTTTCGGCACTTAACCTACAAAGCGCAATTTCCTCCTGTGAGTTTTTAATTGTCAATTCTTGAGCTGACAGATGAGCTGTGTTGATGACCACACTGTTCTTAGCTCTCAGAGTGTAGGCCTCCTTGGGCTTTGCTCTTTTTTGGCAGAGGTGGAGGTGAAAAGTATCTTGGAAACCACGTCGAAAGTTCTCGTTGAAGAAACCATAAATAATGGGGTTGACACTGCTGTTGCAAAAGGCCAGCCAGTGGGCGAAAGGGTAGATGTAGATGTTGATGACCTGCAGCTCATTTGGAGACAGATCAGCATAATCTGAGAGCATCATCAGAGTCCACAGGGCAACCAGGGTGGAGCCCTGGACACCACGTGCCACCCGTTTTTTCTCTTACAAGAAACATGGGTTCAACTAGGGCTTCAATTCATCTATGAAAATATTAAAACTAACAATAACTCATCAGGAACAATGTTTACCAACTTTGTACTCTTTAAAAGGAAAAAGTCAACCTTTAAATACAAAGAAACACAGTGTCCCATTATCTGCTATTACATTTCTAATATCTAAGAAAACTGAACCTATTTTAAAAGCACAAACAGGTACATAGTTCTATAGTCTAAAATTTCCAATTCGAAAGCATAAGAATTTGCAAAATATGCTCTCATGCAAAGAACTGTACATTTATCTCCATTTGACAAAAATGTGCACATGTGGCTTCCATATATATATATATATATATATATATATATATATGTATATTTACACACACACACACACACATAAAATATGTGTGATTGCTTGATTCATATATAAATAGCAAAATTGGAAGAGATCAAGCTTTGAAAACTGGTCCTAGAAAATAGATTTATCCAGGCCAATTCGTGTATGGGTTTCTGTATATATTTTAAATACAGTAAGATTGACTATAAACAGAAGGTCATTTTGTTTATGTTTTTCCAGAGAGGGCTTCTGACATTCATAGGAAGGACTAAAGTACAGTGCCATAGAAAGCAACAGTAGTATCTCAATATATATCACACAGCCAAGTCCAAATCATCACACCAGCTCTTTTTACATCTCATTACTACTGGTAAATTCTCCTAATTCTTCCGTCATTAGTTCCTCTATGGACTTTTCGGCACTTAACCTACAAAGCGCAATTTCCTCCTGTGAGTTTTTAATTGTCAATTCTTGAGCTGACAGATGAGCTGTGTTGATGACCACACTGTTCTTAGCTCTCAGAGTGTAGGCCTCCTTGGGCTTTGCTCTTTTTTGGCAGAGGTGGAGGTGAAAAGTATCTTGGAAACCACGTCGAAAGTTCTCGTTGAAGAAACCATAAATAATGGGGTTGACACTGCTGTTGCAAAAGGCCAGCCAGTGGGCGAAAGGGTAGATGTAGATGTTGATGACCTGCAGCTCATTTGGAGACAGATCAGCATAATCTGAGAGCATCATCAGAGTCCACAGGGGCAACCAGGAGAGAATGAAAAGCAGGGCCACAATTAGGAGCATCTTAATGACCTTCTGCTTCTTCTTGGACACCACGTGCCACTGCTCCTGGTTCTGTTTGCCTGCTTGGGGCACTTTCCTCTTGAAGAGTGAAATTCCGATCCTCCCGTACATGATGACGATGAGGGACAGGGGAGCCAGGTAGATGTTGGCAAACAGCACAGTAGTATAGATCCTCCTCATTTCCTGACTTGGCCAGTCTTCCCGGCACCAGTAGACGGGGCTGGTTTTATCCTGGGAGTTGAGTCTCACTCGGTAATTTTTTTCTTCCTGTACATGTAACATTATTGCAGATGGGGAAATAATGGCAATGGCCAGGACCCAGATGATCATAAGGATGACAGATGCTGTCTTGATAGTGAGCTTTGGTTTAAAAGGGTAGATGACACACCGGAACCTATAGTTAAATGCAAATATCAGTGAAGGACAGCCTCATAACTTCTGACTCAGTCATTAATTAAATTTATTTAAGTAACTACAGTCTTCTATCCATGTTCCCCCTAAAACATAGAAGGTTAATGTTAGTAGAGAGGCACTCGTTACCATTTTCTATAATTAATATATGAGATACATTTCCCCTTGAAATGTGAAGTGAAGTGTATCAGACTATTAATAATAAAAGCACTCAGGCTCCTCTGATGATCCAGTGGTTAAGAATCTACCTTGCAGTCCAAGGGACACCAGTATGATCCCTGGTCTGGGAGGATCCCACATATCAAAAGTGGCTGGGCTTGTGCACCACAACTACTGAGTCAGTGCTCTAGAGTCTATGAGTTGCAACTACTGAGCCCATAGGCCACAACTACTGAACCCCATGCACCTAGAGTCTGTGCTCCACAACAAGAGAAGCTGCTGCAATAAGAAGTCCATGCACCACAATGAAGAGTAGCCCTGCTCTCTGCAGTTAGAGAAAAATCTATCCACAGCAACAAAGTCCCAGCACAACCACAAGATAAATAAATAAATAAAATAATCTTTAGGAAAAAAGAGTTGACATATGTATATATATGTATTTACAACTGATTCATGTGGCTGTATAGCAGAAAGTACCACAACATTGCAAATCAGCTATACTCCAAGAAAAATTTTAGAAATATTGTGTTAGTGCTAACCAGCCTATATTGAGCATATAATATTTTGTTCTAGGCTCCTTTCCACTGGTTTGCATTCTTGTGCCTTTAACTTTTCCTAGTTAAAAAATGGAGGAAAGGCTTAGAAAAGGTAAAAATCTTGCCCATAATTAAATGTGATTTTTGCACAAGTGGTTTAGCTCTAGAGCCTATATTCTTATCTTGTCTTCCATGCCCTTCTGTTGGTCCCTCTCACATGATTTTTGTGGCTGAACTTGCAACTTGCTTTGGTCAGTTAGTTGAACATTAGCAAGCGTGGTGTAAGAGAAGGCATGAGTTATTTCAGCCACAAGACGTACAGTAGGAGAACCACACAGAGGCACCCAGGCAGTCCACAGAGTTGTGAGAAATATTAAAGCATTGTTGTTTTGAGCTACTTTTTTGGTGGTTTGTTTCACAGCCGTAAGAGTCTGAGAGTTTCCAATAATGAGCTATGTTTGGATATAGAACACCTTCTTGATGTTCTATATCCTTTAATGAACATGAAAATTCAACATCAGTATGAAGAGTAAGCCTGATTTATTTTACTGCTATTAATATTTTATCATGATCCTTGATGTTATTATTGATATTCATTGCATTCTTTATAAGATAATCGTACAATGTTGCAACTGCAAAATGTATCCTTCAAAGTATTATCACATATTGAATTTTCTTGGATTTTTGTGATGACTCTAAAACTGAAAATGATGAAAATGATTACTTTCCAGATCTGCAGGTAAGGAAACTTAGAGTTTTAAAGTGACCCAGAAGCAACTCCAAACTAATTTGTCTAATATTTTTATATAATGATTAGTAAACTTCAGCTTTGACTGCTGTGTTGTCTTCTCTGCAACTCCTCAAAGCATGTATAAGGTCTTCTGTCCTGTTGTTCAGACTCTTTGCAGCTTCATAGATTGCAACATGCCAGGCTTTCTTGTCCTTCATTATCTCCTGGAGTTTGCTCAAATTCATGTCCACTGAGTCAGTGATGCCATCCAACCATATCATCCTCCTTCTCCCCCTTCTCCTCCTGCCTTCAGTCTTTCCCAGCATCAGTGTCTTTTCCAGTGAGTTGGTTCTTCACAGCAGGTGGCCACACTATTGGAGCTTCAGCTTCAGCATTAGTCCTTATGAATATTCACAGTTGCTTTCTTTTAGGATTGATTGGTTTGATCTCCTTGCAGTCCAAGGGACTCAAGAGTTCTCCAGCACCACAATTTAAAAGCATCAATTCTTTAGCACTCAGCCTTTTTTATGGTCCAACTCTCACATCCATAAATGACTACTGGAAAAACCAGAGCTTTGACTATAGGAGCCTTTGTTGGTAAGGTGATGTCTCTGTTTGTAAATACACTGTCCAGATTTGTCATAACTTTCTTTCCAAGAGCAAACATCTTTTAATTTCATGGCTGAAGTCACTGTCCACAGTGATTTTGGAGCCCAAGAAAGTAAAATCTATCACTGTTTCCACTTCTCCTCAACAATTTGCCATGAAGTGATGGTTTTTCTGTCTTAACGTCCAAGTTTTCATTTAAATCTTCTACTCAGTGAATTCTCCCAATTACTCACCTTTAAATTATAGGTAACTTCATAGGCGCATTTCTAGGTATTTTTCTCCTTTTTTAACCAACTATGGAGACTTGATGTTATTTTAGATATTTATTGCATTCTTTAGAAGATAAGCGTACAATGTTGCAAAGGAAAAATGTATCCTTCAAAGTATTATCACATATTGAATTTTCTTGGATTTTTGTGATGACTCTAAAACTGAAAATGATGAAAATGATTACTTTCCAGATCTGCAGGTAAGGAAACTTAGAGTTTTAAAGTGACCCAGAAGCAACTCCAAACTAATTTGTCTAATATTTTTATATAATGATTAGTAAACTTCAGCTTTGACTGCTGTGTTGTCTTCTCTGCAACTCCTCAAAGCATGTATAAGGTCTTCTGTCCTGTTGTTCAGACTCTTTGCAGCTTCATAGATTGCAACATGCCAGGCTTTCTTGTCCTTCATTATCTCCTGGAGTTTGCTCAAATTCATGTCCACTGAGTCAGTGATGCCATCCAACCATATCATCCTCCTTCTCCCCCTTCTCCTCCTGCCTTCAGTCTTTCCCAGCATCAGTGTCTTTTCCAGTGAGTTGGTTCTTCACAGCAGGTGGCCACACTATTGGAGCTTCAGCTTCAGCATTAGTCCTTATGAATATTCACAGTTGCTTTCTTTTAGGATTGATTGGTTTGATCTCCTTGCAGTCCAAGGGACTCAAGAGTTCTCCAGCACCACAATTTAAAAGCATCAATTCTTTAGCACTCAGCCTTTTTTATGGTCCAACTCTCACATCCATAAATGACTACTGGAAAAACCAGAGCTTTGACTATAGGAGCCTTTGTTGGTAAGGTGATGTCTCTGTTTGTAAATACACTGTCCAGATTTGTCATAACTTTCTTTCCAAGAGCAAACATCTTTTAATTTCATGGCTGAAGTCACTGTCCACAGTGATTTTGGAGCCCAAGAAAGTAAAATCTATCACTGTTTCCACTTCTCCTCAACAATTTGCCATGAAGTGATGGTTTTTCTGTCTTAACGTCCAAGTTTTCATTTAAATCTTCTACTCAGTGAATTCTCCCAATTACTCACCTTTAAATTATAGGTAACTTCATAGGCGCATTTCTAGGTATTTTTCTCCTTTTTTAAACCAACTATGGAGACTTCAAGTATTATTTTTCATTTATTCATTCAATAAATAAACTATGACACTTTCTTATAGTAGCCCAAACTAAGACATGCATCATATATAATTATTTAATCTTAAAATATGAAAATTTCAGTAGTTTTATTTAATTACTGAAGTCTTAGTTTGTGTGGATGGATAGATAGATGCATAGATAGATAGATGGATAGATAGATATACGGCTTTCCAGGTAGTGCAATGGTAAAGAATCCACCTTTCAATTCAGGAGACAGGGGAGATATAGGTTCGATCTCTGACTCAGGAAGATCCCCTGGAATAGGAAATGGCAACTTTCTCCAGTATTGTTGCCTGGAAAATTCCATGGAGAGAGGAACCTGGTGGGCTATATTTCATAGGGTCACAAAGAATCAGATATGACTGAACAACTGAGCAGGCATGTGCATTCATACATAAATTTGTGTGTGTATATATATATACACATACATATATATATATATCCATACATAAATTTGTTTGTATATATATATATAGATAGATAGATAGATAGATAGATAGATAGATACACACACACACACACACACATGCATACATGTATATGCCTCATCCTTACATATTATGGATACAATCTTAAGTAGATATATGCAAATGTAATAGATTACACATTTTTCAGTGGTTAGGTGGATTAGTTGCAGACATGCCCAATTTTCTGGATTCAGAGTCTGGCATTGACTTACCTATCTACTGCTATTGCGACTAAAGTAAACACTGAAGCCGCCACGGATATTCCCTGGACCAGGCCACTGATCTTGCACATGGTACTTCCAAAAGGCCATCCTGAAAGGGAAATTGCAGAGTTAGTCTTTGGAGAGATCATATGTTTTAGTGTCACTGAAATTAGGAAGATAAAGACATGAAATTAGATGCATGAAACTGCTTTCTGAAAGATCCTGGGAACAATCTATATTTCCCATTATTTTCATTAATATATTCAGAGCTCTGTTTTCTGGTATACTAATAATGTCAGAACTTATACAGTAGTTTCAACATTCTTTATGCTGTAATAAATGTTTTGCATCTATTAGCATATCTAATCCCCATAATAGGCTTTTGAAGATTTTATTATTCACCTTGTTTACATCTTTATGATATGTTTTTGATATGCTTGAAGGTATTGGCAAGACATTTAACTCTCCTGGAAGAGAATCTGAGCATACATTATCAATAGGTATGCTCAAAACATTAAACAAATTAAAATATGATGCCCTTATGAAATTCAGGAAAACAAAAAACACTTTATAAGAGAAAAAGTTGCTATCATAGTTCTCCACATGGTTCAGCAGAGGTAAGATACGTATGATAATAGGGGTGCATATTTTAAATACTGATTTCACAAAAAACAATGATATATTCATATTGAGAGAATGAGGGAGGTAAAAACTGTGAATGTATATTTGTGATTCTGTATAAATATGTCTTTTGACATTTATATCGAATTTCAGCCAATCATTTGTATTCTCCTTTAGAATGTAGATCGCATGAGGACAGTTACTTGAAGCAGTTCTTGGAACTCCATAAATATTTGGAGTGGATGGATGACTCTACTATGGGACAAGTCTTTTCTCTTATTGTCTTTGAGCTGCACACAAATCAACATACCTGCTATAATATTGTCCAGCAGTGTGATAGGCATACAGAATATGCCAACTAGTAGATCACTGATGGCCAAGTTCAAGATGAAGAGATTAGTGACCGTGTGCATATGTTTGTTCCTCATTACAATGAAGCAAACCACTGTGTTTCCCACCATGCATAGGAAGAAGATCAGAAAGTAGGAAATAATGAAAATCGCTGCCACTTGAGGCTGGTGAAGGTAGTAGTTCACATAGGTGATATTGATATCAGAGTACAGATCATGGGTTGTGTCATTAACACTCCAAAGGTAATGCCAGTTTTTGGAAGAGTTTGAACCCCATTCCTCACTCATAATGGACCTGAACAAAAAAGAGGCAGAACAGAAAAACATGATTAGAATTTGGGAGAATGTAAGCTTAAGAGAACTTTACAGACAGCCTTTTAAAATGCTGTGGAATTTTGATGGGCCTTCTATAATGACCCATGGGCTTCCCTGATGGCTCAGTGGTGAAGAATCCTCCTGCCAGTGCAGAAGATGCAGGAGATGTGGGTTCGAACCCTCAGTCAATCCTGGGTCAAGAAGATCTCCTGCAGAAGAAAATGGCAACCCACTCCAGTATTCTTGTTTTAGGAATCCCATGGACAGAGGAGCCTGGAGGGCTACAATCCATGGGGTTGCAAAGAATTGGATAAGGCTGAGCACACACACATGCACACACACACATAATGACCCATGAGTTTTGCATAAAAGGGCTTCCCTGGTGGCTCAGAAGGTAAAGAATCTGCCTATAATGCAGCAGGACCCAGGTTCAATACCTGGGTCCAGAAGAGAAAGGGAATGGTTACCCACTCCAGTATTATAAACGAGTTTTAAATAAGGCATTCAAATTATTGGGATTCTAGTAAACAGCACTTGAAAATTCCACTTTGTGCCACAAATAATAATTATTACCATATGGTATTTCCTTTATATATTCTATATTATTCATTTATTTACCATGCCTTCTATCCAGCTGCAGAGTTTCAAGGGAAATCCTTCAAAACTCCTCTTCCTTCTGCCTCCATATATTGTAACCTGTCAAAACCTACTTGTTCTGTTAACTAACATGTTTTGAGCTTTCCTGATATTTGAATAAAATGAAATGTCTACATCTTCAAAAGTTCCATAGAAAAAAGCTTCTTGGGTTTTCTTTATTCTGATTTGACTCAGTTAATTGGATATTCTTTTTATACATTTCTGTATGTAGATACAGCCACAAAACTGTGTTTCCCACCATGCATAGGAAGAAGATCAGAAAGTAGGAAATAATGAAAATCGCTGCCACTTGAGGCTGGTGAAGGTAGTAGTTCACATAGGTGATATTGATATCAGAGTACAGATCATGGGTTGTGTCATTAACACTCCAAAGGTAATGCCAGTTTTTGGAAGAGTTTGAACCCCATTCCTCACTCATAATGGACCTGAACAAAAAAGAGGCAGAACAGAAAAACATGATTAGAATTTGGGAGAATGTAAGCTTAAGAGAACTTTACAGACAGCCTTTTAAAATGCTGTGGAATTTTGATGGGCCTTCTATAATGACCCATGGGCTTCCCTGATGGCTCAGTGGTGAAGAATCCTCCTGCCAGTGCAGAAGATGCAGGAGATGTGGGTTCGAACCCTCAGTCAATCCTGGGTCAAGAAGATCTCCTGCAGAAGAAAATGGCAACCCACTCCAGTATTCTTGCCTTAGGAATCCCATGGACAGAGGAGCCTGGAGGGCTACAATCCATGGGGTTGCAAAGAATTGGATAAGGCTGAGCACACACACATGCACACACACACATAATGACCCATGAGTTTTGCATAAAAGGGCTTCCCTGGTGGCTCAGAAGGTAAAGAATCTGCCTATAATGCAGCAGGACCCAGGTTCAATACCTGGGTCCAGAAGAGAAAGGGAATGGTTACCCACTCCAGTATTATAAACGAGTTTTAAATAAGGCATTCAAATTATTGGGATTCTAGTAAACAGCACTTGAAAATTCCACTTTGTGCCACAAATAATAATTATTACCATATGGTATTTCCTTTATATATTCTATATTATTCATTTATTTACCATGCCTTCTATCCAGCTGCAGAGTTTCAAGGGAAATCCTTCAAAACTCCTCTTCCTTCTGCCTCCATATATTGTAACCTGTCAAAACCTACTTGTTCTGTTAACTAACATGTTTTGAGCTTTCCTGATATTTGAATAAAATGAAATGTCTACATCTTCAAAAGTTCCATAGAAAAAAGCTTCTTGGGTTTTCTTTATTCTGATTTGACTCAGTTAATTGGATATTCTTTTTATACATTTCTGTATGTAGATACAGCCACAAAACTGAATTTCTTACAATAGGTCTGGGTTATTTACTTTGGTTTCATATAGCATAATTTAATTCACATAGTATGTGTTCAATAAATATTTATTTAAAATCTATAAATCTTAAAAAAAGACATTTCAATCAACATGTGTCAGTGGTCCCCAGTATACTTTCAGGTTTGGTCGTTTATTAGAATGATTCACAGGATATTTGTGTGTGTGTGTGTGTGTGTGTGTGTGTGTGTGTGTGTCTGTGTGTTTAGCTCGGTCAGGTCCAATTCTCTGCTACCCTATGGATTGTAACCCACTAGGCTCTTCTGTCCACGGGATTTTCCAGGCAAGGATACTGGAGTAGGGTTACCATTTCCTACTCCAGGGGATCGAACCCACGGCCCCTGCACTGCAGGTGGATTCTTTACCACTGATCCACCAGGGAAGCTCACAATATAGCATGTTCTCAGCTGGTATTTATTATAGCAAAGGGATCCCAAGCAAAATCAGCAAATAGAACTCATGGAGTAAAATCTGTAGGAAACCAGACACAGGTTCCAAGAATCCTCACCCAAAGGAGCCTCACAAGACAGGCTTAATTTCTTCATCGACAAGTTTGACAACATGTGTGAAATGTTGTCTAGGAGGAAGGCTTGTTACTCAATGCCCAAGGTTTTTAATTAGAGAGAGATCACATGTGTAACTTGTTTTCAGTATGTGTCAAAATTCTAGGCTCCCAGATGGAAATTAAATGTGCAGCATGAACTATGTGATTGTATAAACAAACAGAGCACAGTGAATAACTACCATTTAAGAGAACTTCGTATCAAGACAGGGAGCTGTTGAAAATTTATTAAGTTCCCAGACTAATCCAGGGCTCAGCATGCAAACAGGCCTTTCTAAAGATAGCGGACTCAAGTCTGCATGTTAACTCTTTTCTGAATGCTTAATAAATTGGACAGAATGTTGTATGTACCCTTAAATGAAAATCAGTTTGACAGTGGACGTTGTATAACAGAGTTCCCACATTTGTGGCTTTTGAAGTAGTTGCATGGACCTTGAATTGTTTAGGATAAATTCGAATGTCTCTACAGGCAGGTAATCAGACCCCAGTTTGCAGAAGGCTGAACCATTTAGTGACCTCATTATCAATGAGCGTTTCTTAGTCTTTCACCAAGTATACATTTACATCAATTAGAGGAGCATGTTTATTTTTGTCAGTGCTACATATGATTAATATATGTGTTATTTACTGCTGATACTTGACTTTGGATAGTTTTTGTGTTTTATGTACAGAGTAAACAAGTTTGTTCCTAATATAAAATAACTCAAGGAAGGTTATTTTTCTTCAACAGTTTTCATTATTTTGCCATTTAGCTTCTTCTCTCCTCTCAAATTTTTAAAATTTATCTTTGCTTTTCTGTTTTTCATATTCCTAAGTTTAGATAAAAACAGGAAGTGAAAAGCAAAGTGATCAGGGGATCTGGTAAGGTCTTGGAGAAGAGAAAGAGAAAGGAATTTGTATAGAACCAAATGTAGGCTGCTATACAAAGTCAAGCTGAGAATGTTGTTGGGGTCCAGAGACTGAGAATGCTTACCAGTTTGACAAAAATCATTTCAGTCTAAGTCTCCAGAAGAAAAGCATTCACACAAATATTTAAAGATATTTGTACCTAAGGCAAGGAAGCACTTTAAATGCAAATGAGAAAGACATGAGAAAAGTGTAGGTAGCTAAGCGTTTCTAATAAAAAACACTTGACTGTGGATTCAATTAGAGTTGGCAAACATATGGGTAGAATGCATCATAAGGTAATGTTTTGTATTTGCACATTGTTTTTTCTTATAAAGCAACCACATGTGTCCAAACCAGATATGCATCCATGATGTATCTGTTGAGATTTGAATGTTAGGAAGATTAAGATGGAATCTTTCAGTGTATTAAATTAAATTCCATGTCAGTCATTTAAGACAGAAGAATCTCTATTAGTCATGTTCCAATAGATTTTTTTTTTCCAATTTGGATGTGTCAGGTCTTAGTTGCAGCACAAAGAATGTTTTTTCCAGGGGATGAACTCTCCAGTTGAGATACATGGGTTTAATTGCTCTATAACCCATGGGATCTTAGTTCCACTACTAACTAGGGATCCAACCCATCTCCTCTGAATTGCAAGGCAGATTTTCAGTCACTGAACCACCAGGGAAGTCCCTCAATAAGTTTGTTTTTCTTTTTTCTTTTCCCCATCATGCCTGTTTTATCCTCAATAAAATTTAAAAAAAAATTTTTTTTTAGCCACTTCTATAGATCTTTCATTTACTTATCTTTGTTCTTTGGCCTGTGTGGGCCTCCCATTACAGTGGCCTCTTTCGCTGCAGAGCCCTGGCTCTGGGCACATGTGCTCCAGAGCTGCAGCTCAGTAGTTGGAGCCTACTCCGCTCCGCAGCACGTGAGATCTTCCCAGGCCAGGGATCAAACCAGTGCCCTTTGCACTGCAAGGCAGTGTCCTTACCCACTGGACCACCAGGAAAACCCCTCAATAAGTGTTTGATAAACTAAAATCATATTTTATTCTGAGGGCCAACGTGGATTTCACTACTCCTATTATTCATTTGCTAACTATATTTAACAAGACAGCGTGCAAAACAGAGTCAAACAAAGTGTTACTTTCTCCTAGTATCCAATTATAAAATTTTTGTATATGTGGCCATAGCTTTGACCATTAGACTGAACTATAATAATGTGACTTTGGGAACAATATAATCACCCATCGAATTACTATAGTGAAGCTGAGAAAAGTCAGGTCCTGATTGATCCCAGGGAGAGTCACTTATCTCAATGTAATACATCAAAGACAACTGCCCTTTGCTATTCATGCAACTGGCATCTTTCTCACTGGGCACTTAAAAATTTCATACAGTTGGTTCAAAATTTTTAAATAAAATGTACCCCCACTGAACACCTTTTAAACTAAAATTAAAGTGTACTCTGTGAATCATATCCATTCCTAAATGAAATACTATAAGGAATAAGAAAACTGAGTATACCAGTTTGAGGAAGGCAAATTTATACATACTTTTGTGAAACCAAAATTATCCTGCCATATAAATAAATAAGAAATGTCACAACCATCAGAGATTTCTGGTCTTCAGATGTGATCGAGGGCTCCCAAAATTGCCATCCAGTGAATGCTGTCCCCTCACCCCCACAGTGATTGCTGGGGAGCTGGGGGAATGCAGGAAGCAAAGTGGACAAGGAGACAGGACTGGCCCGGAATCGCTGAGGCGCAAATGAAAGGAATGAATTCAGTGAGCCCAGAGGCTGGCGTCTTCCCACGCATAGAATGCTGCATTCTTTAACATGAACCTGATCTTTGACGTTCAGACTTCTCTTTCTTGAAAACTTTTATACAGCCTGACTTTCCCTCCTGCCTCCTTGGAGCAGTTTCCTCAAGAGCTTCTGAGATATGGTCTCCTGGGCTTAGAGTCCTAAACATTCCCATCAGATAAAATAACTCTCTACTTTCAGACTGTGACTATATTTTTAGTCAACACTGATGTTTCAGTAGTTTTGAAATATTTCACTGAAAATGTGTAATTTTTTTAACAACAAAATCTAAACTTTGCAAGTTAGGATTTACACGTTAGTAGGTAAATTGTAAACATAAGCCACTTCATCACAAATTAGTCTTATATTCTCTATTTCTACATGGGAAAATACCTGATGAATGAAATGCTTGTTTGTGAGCTTTCTTTATCATTCGTCTTCAGCTCTGGAGAGAAAAAACAGGAATAATAGTGTAAGCTTCATGAGCTCCATTTACAATCCTAAATTACCACAACCTACTCAGATTCTTCTATAGGAAGGGTGTTTAGGTCTTTAGGAAAAGAAGTCAGGAGAAGAAATCATTTAAAAAGCTTTTGTTCTTGGAATTGTACTTGCCAAAACACTAACAGTAGATAGATTACTCTGAAAGATGGAATGGTTGGATAATACCATTTTTATTTTCACTTGTCTCTACTTAGTTTGTTTATACATTTTTTATAATCTGTAATAATTTCTTCCATATTATTGTCTGCATTCAACTATACAGAATAAAACTATATTACATATCTTAAGTTCTTCTTATAAGTTCACAATGGAAGAAAGTCATATTTAAATGGGAAACCAGGTTCAGTTTGCAGAGTCAAGGAATGAGCTCCACAGACTCTCAAACACTCACGCAGGCAAGGTTTATTTTAAAAGAGAGATACAAAGCCCTCAGCTGAGAGACAGTGAAGAGCTCCTAAAAGGCAGGGATTACAGTAGTTTTATATCATTATTAGTATTGATCTGTACATTTTTGGTTGGCTTGTAACTTTAACATACATTATTTTTGACCAATTAGTTTAAATGTCACAATGTCCCATTTGTCATTTTTATGGCTTGCTTGGATCTCCCAGTCCTTGGGATTTTTAGACACTGAGTCACCTGCCCATGACCCTTTCCCTTGATCCCGGGTGATTTGTTTAAGGAACAGTTAATTGTCTCCCTGTTTGTTTTTTCCTTGATAAGTTGGACAGCAGTTAATGATTGTCCTGTCCAGGGTCTGAATGTTTCATGACTTACCAGATGAGGGAGGCATTCCTCTGAATGCCTGGAAATTGGAACAAAGAGTGAGATGCTTGCTTGAGAAAAAAAAAAAATGAAATTAAAAAAAGGATTTGAGGTCTCAAATTCCTATATTATCTAGCAATTTCTGCCTTAATAAGTAAATGTTGTTTAGTCACTCAGTCGTGTCCTATTCTGTTGCAACTCCCTGGACTGTAGCATGCCAGGCTCCTCTGTCCATGGGATTCTCTAGACAAGAATACTGGAATGAGTTGTCATTTTCTACTCCAGGGATCTTCCTGACCCAGGGATCAAACCCATGTCTCCTGTGAGTCTCCTGTATTACTGACTAGAAATGGTATCATTTTACCCCAAATAGTTACATCTCCCAAATTTCAATTAGAAAAGAATTCATAGAAACTCCAATTTATTAGGTTTAAATATACTATGATATAGTGTTTTATACCTATCATGGAAAGAATTGGACATCTGAAATAAGAGTCTATGCTCCTTATTTTCATATTAAAGACTGAGAATAGGGACCAAGTTGGCAATTGTCATCAAGCACTGGTTACTTAGACTGTGAGACACATCAAAGCCAACCATGGCCAGCTCTATCCATTTCTGTCATCCTTCTTTCTTTGGACTTTCCCCTATTTCCCCTATTATTGTTGTTGTAACTTTTCCTTTTTATTTCTGTGTATAGCCGGTAAAAAATCTGTCTTCAGTGAGGGAGATCTGGGTTCAATCCCTGGGTTGGGAAGATGCCCTGGAAAAGGGAACACTGTTATCTTTAAAAGGTATTATAGTTATTAAACAAGTAATTTAATAATTCTGAACAAGGTGAATTAAATATAAGCAGTATGACTACTTAGATTGCTAAAATAATTTAATTTAAACAGAGAAAACAGCAAGAACAGAAAGGTTGCCAAGACACATGCTTAAACTGGGGGTGAATTACTGTCAATAACTACAAGACACAGAGTAATACCACCTATTTTAATTTTCAAAGCAATTTCAAGTATATCCCTTGTGGACAAAAATATCTTGGAGCCGTGAGACGTCCTTCGTTTTTCCACCCCCCTTTAACAGCTAAAAATCATGAACACAGGTGCCTCTGTGGGAGTTGTGGGATCCAGCATTGAATGCCAAAGGATGTAGGAGAAGTCTGGCCCACCCGTGCACTGCTTAATAGGCAGACAGACTTCATATGGGCTTTGGAACCAGCAGAAGCCCATGAACTGGTTCCGGCTCTTCTCAGCCACATCCGGGAAAATGTGCAGCGCACTGATACGGGAAGACACCCACAGAAGTGAGAGCTTCTGTAGAAGTCAAGGCTGAGGAGAGATTCCAGACTTCCTGGACCAAAAGAGTCTGGAAGCATCAGAGAGCATAAGGAGAACTTTGCTGGCACCACCCTCAGATCTGGTGCTGAGTAATAGCCAGTATTGGGAGAGAACCCTTGGACTTTTCTTCTCTGGAGAAAGAAGATTGGGTTTCCATTAATCCACATTGTGAAAAAAACTGAGAAGACACATTGCTAAGTGATACTGTAAGTTTTACTAATATATCATGTGTCAAGCATTACATAAATCTCTGCCACAGCTAAATGATATAACAGAGGTTAGGGATTACATTGGTATATTTAAGTGGAACAAAGACCTGTGTAAATGATGCTCCTGAGGTAAAGACACACTTTAAAAAGCTGAGTTGAAGCCTCTGATATAAAACATGTTAAAATAGACTGCCAGAGGAGGAAGAGAATTTGACTTTAGAAACACTGGACATTCAATTAACTGTCTCCAGTGAATCTTATGTGTGCGTGCATGTGTGTTCAGCCATGTCAACTCTTTGGAGCCCCATGAACTACAGCCCACCAGGCTCCATTCTCCATGAAATTCTCCATATTATAGTTATTAAACAAGTAATTTAATAATTCTGAACAAGGTGAATTAAATATAAGCAGTATGACTACTTAGATTGCTAAAATAATTTAATTTAAACAGAGAAAACAGCAAGAACAGAAAGGTTGCCAAGACACATGCTTAAACTGGGGGTGAATTACTGTCAATAACTACAAGACACAGAGTAATACCACCTATTTTAATTTTCAAAGCAATTTCAAGTATATCCCTTGTGGACAAAAATATCTTGGAGCCGTGAGACGTCCTTCGTTTTTCCACCCCCCTTTAACAGCTAAAAATCATGAACACAGGTGCCTCTGTGGGAGTTGTGGGATCCAGCATTGAATGCCAAAGGATGTAGGAGAAGTCTGGCCCACCCGTGCACTGCTTAATAGGCAGACAGACTTCATATGGGCTTTGGAACCAGCAGAAGCCCATGAACTGGTTCCGGCTCTTCTCAGCCACATCCGGGAAAATGTGCAGCGCACTGATACGGGAAGACACCCACAGAAGTGAGAGCTTCTGTAGAAGTCAAGGCTGAGGAGAGATTCCAGACTTCCTGGACCAACAAGAGTCTGGAAGCATCAGAGAGCATAAGGAGAACTTTGCTGGCACCACCCTCAGATCTGGTGCTGAGTAATAGCCAGTATTGGGAGAGAACCCTTGGACTTTTCTTCTCTGGAGAAAGAAGATTGGGTTTCCATTAATCCACATTGTGAAAAAAACTGAGAAGACACATTGCTAAGTGATACTGTAAGTTTTACTAATATATCATGTGTCAAGCATTACATAAATCTCTGCCACAGCTAAATGATATAACAGAGGTTAGGGATTACATTGGTATATTTAAGTGGAACAAAGACCTGTGTAAATGATGCTCCCTGAGGTAAAGACACACTTTAAAAAGCTGAGTTGAAGCCTCTGATATAAAACATGTTAAAATAGACTGCCAGAGGAGGAAGAGAATTTGACTTTAGAAACACTGGACATTCAATTAACTGTCTCCAGTGAATCTTATGTGTGCGTGCATGTGTGTTCAGCCATGTCAACTCTTTGGAGCCCCATGAACTACAGCCCACCAGGCTCCATTCTCCATGAAATTCTCCAGGCAAGAATAATGGAGTGGATAGCCAGTGGATCTTCCTAACCCAGGGATAGAACTTGCGATTTTTGCATCTGCGGCATTGGCAGACATGTTCTTTGCTAGCTGAGCCACCAGAGAAGAAGCTGTGCACAATTGAAGATAGCAGTTAATGAGATGGCAAAAGCATATCAAAAGACCTTGAAAGACTTATGGTCACTGATAACATGCAAACTTCAAATCTCAGTGGTCATCGAGGTATGAGAAACATTATTCTTTGTTTGAAGTATGGATGAATGCAGTAAGACAAATAATAATTTCAGAATTGCGTGGCAAAGAGTTAAGAGAGTGAATTGATTAGAGGTGCTGAAGCAGCTGGCTGGTAGTCACTTACCTCAAATATCAGGAGAAAGCCACCAGAGAAGAACCAGTTGATGATTGAAATTAATGTTCTTTTGGACATAATAACCAGACATTTAGGTAGAGTAAGACTGTTGTCTAAGATTATGGCCTTATCTATTTAAAGTTTTAATAGGATATTCCAAAGCCTTGTTTACAATAAATAAACCTAGAGTCTCTGGGTTGAGGAGGTATGACTCCCTAGAAAATCTCATGTGAGCTGAGATATAAAGTGAGTATATTTCATGGACTGAACAAGCACTCTGCTGTGACAGGTGGCACCACAGAACCTAACTTAGAGACCTCAGCTCTTACTCTGGGCTGGAGAGGAAGCATCTAATGCACAAAGAGGGATCTTAGAAAGCCATCTTTAGTGTCTCAGATCTTCTTTGATTAAGTCCCTTAATTTCCTTGAAATTATTAGTAAGTCATGGCAATGTGTAAGATCTCTGATTTCAACAAAAGTAATTCATGTTTTAGCTATAACATACAATATGCACAGAGGACTGAGTAAATTTTCCTATCCTTATATCCAGAAATGCACAGTCTAATATTTCAGTCTATCTCCTACCAGTATTTTTATTTTATATTTTTCCATAAATATTCTAGGAAGAATGATAATATTATTTTCAAGGAGGTTATGGCTTCTACTAGGGTGAGAATTGTTTCACTTAGGAAAATACTTATAAGAGTTCTTTTTCTTTGAGAAGGTGACTACCCCCATACAACCTTACTCTCTCGGGCATAATGATTTTGAGTAGAATAAACAAAGATACAGTTAAATACTTTATTATCCTTATATTTTTTATTACCTTAAAAACTTTATTACCTTTGAGCATTTTAATATTGCCTCTGTGCTGGGATCTGTGGTAATTGCTTTGTGTATGTCACTTAATCTTCTCAGTATGAAGTAGCTACTAACTCTATCTCAATTTAAAATATACGGAAAGTAAGACAGAAAAATGCTAAGTGACCTGACCCAAACTCCACAGCTAATAACTGAAAAAGTTAGTAAACATACAGAAAGGGTCTCCTAAGAGTGGAGGGTCAGCAACACAACTGAAGGAGGGACAACTTGAGAGTTGGAAACTGACCAGAATCAAGTTCAGTGAGATGGATACAGCCAAGAAACTTCTAGAATCTATAATAAAAGTAAAAGGGTTAGTCACTCAGTCATGTTCAACTCTTTGGGACCTCATGGACAGTAGCCCACCAGGTTCCTCTGTATGTGGAATTCTCCAGGCAAGAATACTAGAGTGTGTTGCCATTCCCTTTTCCAGGGGATCTTCCTGGCCCAGGGATTGAACCCAGGTCTCTTACATTGTAGGCAAATTCTTTACCATCTGAGTCACCAGGGAAGTCATAAAATCTATCATGTCTAATATTTAATGTTAAACTGAACCTTGTACTGCCTCCTGTCTATAACCCCAGATTGTCAGCAAGACTATTAAATATAACGGCCTTTGTGAGAAATATTTTTCAATTATCAAGGGAAATAGTCTAATGTTTGGGTTAGTGTAGGGCAGAGAGAAAGAGCAGCTATAGAGGTAAAGAGAGGAACAGAAACATTCCACATTTATGCAGAGAATTCTGTGGGAGGGAAGACGTGGACATTGGGTTCTCCAAAGCACATGGGATGGAGACAGTTTTATTTGAACAGCTATATTGAGCAAGTATGACTTGTGAAATTTTCCTTTATATCCAGAAATGCACAGTCTAATATTTCAGTCTATCTCCTACCAGTATTTTTATTTTATATTTTTCCATAAATATTCTAGGAAGAATGATAATATTATTTTCAAGGAGGTTATGGCTTCTACTAGGGTGAGAATTGTTTCACTTAGGAAAATACTTATAAGAGTTCTTTTTCTTTGAGAAGGTGACTACCCCCATACAACCTTACTCTCTCGGGCATAATGATTTTGAGTAGAATAAACAAAGATACAGTTAAATACTTTATTATCCTTATATTTTTTATTACCTTAAAAACTTTATTACCTTTGAGCATTTTAATATTGCCTCTGTGCTGGGATCTGTGGTAATTGCTTTGTGTATGTCACTTAATCTTCTCAGTATGAAGTAGCTACTAACTCTATCTCAATTTAAAATATACGGAAAGTAAGACAGAAAAATGCTAAGTGACCTGACCCAAACTCCACAGCTAATAACTGAAAAAGTTAGTAAACATACAGAAAGGGTCTCCTAAGAGTGGAGGGTCAGCAACACAACTGAAGGAGGGACAACTTGAGAGTTGGAAACTGACCAGAATCAAGTTCAGTGAGATGGATACAGCCAAGAAACTTCTAGAATCTATAATAAAAGTAAAAGGGTTAGTCACTCAGTCATGTTCAACTCTTTGGGACCTCATGGACAGTAGCCCACCAGGTTCCTCTGTATGTGGAATTCTCCAGGCAAGAATACTAGAGTGTGTTGCCATTCCCTTTTCCAGGGGATCTTCCTGGCCCAGGGATTGAACCCAGGTCTCTTACATTGTAGGCAAATTCTTTACCATCTGAGTCACCAGGGAAGTCATAAAATCTATCATGTCTAATATTTAATGTTAAACTGAACCTTGTACTGCCTCCTGTCTATAACCCCAGATTGTCAGCAAGACTATTAAATATAACGGCCTTTGTGAGAAATATTTTTCAATTATCAAGGGAAATAGTCTAATGTTTGGGTTAGTGTAGGGCAGAGAGAAAAGAGCAGCTATAGAGGTAAAGAGAGGAACAGAAACATTCCACATTTATGCAGAGAATTCATGGAGACACTGTGGGAGGGAAGACGTGTGAACATTGGGTTCTCCAAAGCACATGGGATGGAGACAGTTTTATTTGAACAGCTATATTGAGCAAGTATGACTTGTGAAATGCAGTGTAAAAGCCACTATATTTGTATATTGCTGACTCTTTAATTTTTATCTATTTATTTATCTTTTTGGGGGGGGAGTGGGGTGGGGAAGGAGAGGGACAGGTGGGCCACTTCTATTGGTCTTTCATTTCTCCATTTTCATCCGTCTTTGTTCCTTGGCTCCTGTGGGCCTCCCATCACGGTGGCCCCTGTCGTTGCAGAGCGCCGGCTCTGGGCGCATGCGCTCCAGAGCTCTGGCTTGGTAATTGGACACATCAGTCCAGCCGCTCCGCGGTACGTGGGATCTTCCCAGGCCGCGGATTGAACCGGTGCCCCTTGCAATGCAAGGCGGTGTCCTTACCCACTGGACCACCAAGGGAAGCCCCTGACCCTTTAATTTTATTATTTGAGACTAATTTCCCCATTGGCCCTGAGTGAAATTTGGAAGAAATCTTAGTATTTTCTAATCATTTTCTTTTTTTTTTTTAAAGATTTATTTATTTATTTTGGGCGGGGGTCGGGTTGGGGAGGGAGGGGAGCGGGCAGGCCACTTCTACTGGTCTTTCATTTCTCTATTTTCATCCATCTTTGTTCTTTGGCTCCTGTGGGCCTCCCATCGCGGTGGCGTCTGTCGTCGCAGAGGGCTGGCTCTGGGCGCATGCGCTCCAGAGCTCTGGCTCAGTAATTGGACACATCAGTCCAGCCGCTCCGCGGCACGTGGGATCTTCCCAGGCCAGGGATTGAACTGGCGCCCCTTGTACTGCAAGGCGGTGTCCTTACCCACTGGACCACCAGGGGAAGCCCTTCTAATCATTTTCTGATGATAAAAAGCAGCATAGTTATTAACATTACCAGGCAAGTATAATAAACAAAATTTTAAATCTCCACTAAGGATGCCTCCTTGTCTTTTCTCTTTGCTGACTTGCTCTAACATATCTCCACTTCTTTTTATTTATTTATTTATTTATTTATTTTGGGCGGGGGTCGGGTTGGGGAGGAAGGGGAGCGGGCGGGCCACTTCTATTGGTCTTTCATTTCTCTATTTTCATCTGTCTTTGTTCTTTGGCTCCTGTGGGCCTCCCATCGCGGTGGCGTTTGTTGTCGCAGAGCACCGGCTCTGGGCGCATGCGCTCCAGAGCTCCAGCTCGGTGATTGGACACATCAGTCCAGCCACTCCGCGGCACGTGGGATCTTCCCAGGCCAGGGCTCGAACTGGCGCCTCTTGCACTGCAAGGCGGTGTCCTTACCCACTGGACCACCAGGGGAAGCCCCATATCTCCACTTCTATCTCATTAATCTCAGCTTTTATCCTTTCCAGAGTTGTAGGTGGACAAGGCTAGGAGATGGAAAGAGGAGGAAGTCTCAGTTTTCTTTCTAGGGCTGCCATGAGGTGTTCCTTGGATCAGACACTGTTTTGTAGCTGACCCTTAATTTTTGAGGGCAAAAATAACAGACATCTTCTTTTGAGGGGTGGGGGGGGAAGGGGGGCGAGCAAGCCACTTCTATTGGTCTTTCATTTATCTATTTTCATCCATCTTTGTTCTTTGGCCCGTGTGGGCCTCCCATCGCAGTGGCCTCTCTTGTCACAGAGCAACAGCTCTAGGCGCATGCACTCCAGAGCTCCGGCTCGGTAATTGGACACATCGGTCCAGCTGCTCTGCAGCACGTGGGATCCTCCCAGGCCAGGGATCGAACCGGCATCCCTTGTGCTGCAAGGCGGTGTCCTTACCCACTAGACCACCAGGGAAGCCCCAGACTTATCTTCTAAAGGAGCCTAGGACTGATGGGGGACATCAATAACTTTGTTCTTATGGTTGCTTCTCTATTTTCTGTGTAGGAATTTTTTTTATCATCTGTAGAATGGATAGAATTAAATACAGCTGAAGTTTTAGGTGGCTGAGGCACCGATTCAGTTGGGCAGAAAAGTGAGTGACTTTGCTATTTACTCCATTGTAGTTTTTACCATTCCAAGACCTGTTCATCTCCAGGGAGCCACATCTAAACTGTTAAATATCAAATACTCTACGAACAGTGCCAGTCATCCAAAATATTATCATCTTTTGAGATTACTGATATTTTTCTTAGAAAGTATGATCAGATCAACATTCACTATTTAGAGTAGCTTGTGATTGGGTCTATTTCAATTTCTCATAGTAAGTGAGATGTGCTTTTTGAATGACTTCTGCTAAGATTTATTTGGAAAGTATATTTCTTTCTGATGAAGACAAATCAATACAGTTTACTAATGGGTAATATTTTCTACTAGTGTAACAAAAAGTGGGGTCCAACTGCTTGCTGCTCAAAAGTCAATAAAGAGACAAAGTGAAAAGGAAAGTTTGTCTTATTTTGCATGCTAGCAACCCAGGGTGGTGTGGGGCAAGTGGGTGGACCCTTTCCAAAGGCCATCTTCCTCTCTCCCTGTCAATCAGGGGGCAAGAGCTTTTATAGACAGAAGGAGGAAGGTATGGGTAGAAATCGCACAGTCAATTCTGACTGTCACCTTGAAACTGGTTATGTGTTGGTCTGATCTGCATTATCTTGGTTGTTTTAAGTATAGTTAATCTTCAGTTCCAGGGTTGGTTTGTTCCCATTTCCTTGGGGCCAGTCCTTAAAACTGTGGCAGCTAATACCATGGCTAGAGTCTATTCATCATGTAGTTAACTTCTTCTACATGGTGGGGGTTTCAGCAAACACAAGACAACTCACAGATATGGCTCAGAATATTATATATAGTCCTTGAGAAGGAACTAAAGGTCTTTTATTTTTCTTACTGACTCAGTTATTTATTTATTTATTTTTTTGCTTCCACATTTTCTTACTTCTCTGCTTAAACTTATTCTTTGGCTAAAGTTTTTCCACTGGGCTTCCTTGGTGGTCCAGTGGGTAAGGACACCACCTTGCAGTGCAAGGTGCACTGGTTCGATCCCTGGCCTGGGAAGATTCCACGTGCC
This sequence comes from Tragulus kanchil, assembly GCA_022376925.1. Lineage (NCBI taxonomy): Eukaryota > Metazoa > Chordata > Mammalia > Artiodactyla > Tragulidae > Tragulus > Tragulus kanchil. Next base: position 155,650,499 of record JAIOJX010000025.1, on the reverse strand, counting down.
GCGGAGTGGCTGGACTGATGTGTCCAATTACTGAGCCAGAGCTCTGGGGCGCATGCACCCAGAGCCGGTGCTCTGCAACAACAGAGGCCACAGCAATGGGAGGCCCACACCACGGGCCAAAAGAACAAAGACGGATGAAAATAGGTAAATGAAAGACCAATAGAAGTGACCCGCCCACCCACCTCCCTCCCTAACCCACACCCCCTCCAAAAAAAGATTAAAAATAAATAAATAAATAAAGATTTTCCACTGACAAAGGTAGCCTGAGGACATGGGAGGAAAGGACCATAGGGTCCTGCTTCATTTCATCAATACAGTTTAAAAATGACATAGCAGTATAACTTAGTGTCTCTTTGTATTTCCTTAAAGTCAAATCTTCATAGGATTTCTCTTTTATTATAAACTATTCTTGAAGTGAAGTGAAAGTCGCTCAATCAGGTCTGACTCCTTGTGACCCATCAACAAGCCATGGAATTCTCCAGGCAAGAATACTGGAGTGAGTAGCCTTTCCCTTCTCCAGGGGATTTTCCCAACCTAAGCATCAAGATCTGCATTGCATGCAGATTCTTTACTGTCTGAGTCACCAGAGAAGCCCAAGAATACTGAAGTGGGTATCCTATCCCTTCTCCAGGGGATCTTGCTGACCCAGGAATTGAACTGTGATCTCCTACATCTCAGGCAGATTCTTTACCAGCTGAGCTACAATGGCTGAAGTACATGTGGCCTCATGGACTGTAGCCTGCCAGGCTCCTCTCTGCGTGGAATTCTCCAGGCAAGAATACTGGAGTGGGTAGCTGTTCCCTTCGTCAGGGGATCTTCCCAACCTAGGGCTCAAACCCAGGTCCCTCCCATTGTAAGGGGTTTTTTTGCCATCTGAGCCACCAGAGAAGCAAACTACTCTTAGATTTTTGATTAGTAATTGAGGGTCCCAATGAAATGATCTTTTTAATCTTCAAGGATAATCAAGAAGGCCCTCTAAAGGGATTTTTATGAATCACTGCAGATTTGGCTCTCAAAACAAGGCAAGTTTCTCAACAAATGCTTCATGTTTGCATCTTATAAGTTGAACTCAGTCTATAATCTCTCCTTGTTCCTCAGTCCTGTGTATTGAGTTGTAATTATAGCAATATAATTTAGTAATTTCCTAAAATACTGTATTTTGAAAAGTTTTCCCCACACTTGAGTATTCATCAAAGGTCTCTCTTACTAAGTGATGTCCAAACTCATTAGTCTGACATCCAATTTCTTTCACAAATGAAACCCAGTTGTTCTCATCAGCGTTATCTTTTATTTTCAATACTCAAGGAGAATGAACCCATAGCCATGAAATTTGGGGGAGTAGCTGAACTTAACCTGATTTATGTTTTCACTTCATAGAATTTCAGAATTTTTCAAAATAAAAAATTACATTTACACTTGATTACTATATAATATTCAGGAAAGTATGTGGCATGTCTTGTGCCTTTGTGGAACTCCTGGCTAACCACTGTACTCATGAGCATCCCAGCTGGATAATATATGTGCAGTTCTCCTCAAGAGGGACATTCCACTTCAGTTGACTGTCTTTCACACATTGTTCCTTGAGGATGTCTTATGGTTTTCCATTCCTTTGCTTTTTTTCATGTTTTCAGCCCTTCCTTCAACTTTATCCAGGGATATTTATTTCTCTTTTGCTCTGTGTTCTTTTAACTCACAACATAAACCTTAGTCCGCCCTGGGAATCTTCATTGACTAGCCTGTGTGAAATATATATCCTTCCCTCAAGTCCCTAAACAACTTTAATTTTATGCCATATATTTGATTATTAGTTCCTAACTAATAATATGATATCTCATCTGTCATATTATATACATATACACATATATAAAACCAGTTTAAATATCTTGTTTAAAGATCTTGTTTATGTACCTATGTCTAGTTTCTCTAAGTTTAATGTTGTTGCCTTCAGAGAAAAAATGTATTGTAAACACTGGTCTCCTCTGGGCACATACTCTATTCTTTAGTCACTTTTACAGATTTGGTATTCAATACAAATATGTTTATTTTGACCTTATATTTGGAATCTTAGATTTCATGGGACTAACTATATCTTTATGAAGAATTTCTAGTAGGTGAACAATAATTCATTGAATGAATAAATTAATGATTTCAAAAGCATATTAATGTCCAGAAGTCAATGAATTGCATGGTATATGGATTATTCCAATAAATTTGTTAAAAATGAAGTGATGTTCAGGACAAAGATAGATTTTTATGACTAAGTATTTGTTTAATTTCTTTTAATGAAACTTTATCATTTAATGTGTAGATAAGTGGAAATAGCACAGGTATTTCTTCTTCCTTTATAGAAAACTAGCTCTTGAAAATTATTTTCAAGTAATTATATTTTAACAACTAGAAACTGTCATTGACAAGAAAATAGTATCATTTATCTCATTATGAAGCTATGAAAAGATTTCTGTGTTCTCCCTAGATGGTTGAGAATGATAACAGCCCTAAAGTAAACCATCTTCTTGCCAGTAGTTTCTAACAACACTTGGGGAATTTCTGAGGATGATACCACTCTCAATTCTCTGCTCCCTGATGTGTTCAATTATAGCATAACTACCTTTTTGTTCAGATGGCATTTTATTACACTTGTCAAATTCAATAGGAAATCTTCTTTCTAAAATTCAAGCTCCTGCTAATGATACACAAAGAAATAAAACCAATCAAACCCTCCTACCCTATCTGAGCTTAAAAATGATTCAAACAAATTGGACAAAATTATTGCTATTGTAACATTATTATCATTGCTCTTATTATTAATATTATAATGACAAATATCTTACTAATAGAATTTTATTGAGTTACATATTTTTCACATTTATTATTTCATTTAATAATCTCAGCAACTCTGAAATTCATGTATTAGTATCTCTATTTTAGGGGCTTCCCGTGTGGCACTGGTGGCTAAGAACCTGCCTGAGACTGCAGGAGATGTAAGAGACATGGGTTCGATTCCTGTCTCTCCAGGACAAACACCAGGGGCCATGGAAATTTTTTGAATGTTATTTTGTTTTAATTTTTCTTTCCAGTCCATCAGCAACAGCAGCAAGCAAAAAGGCTTTTAGTAAAGCAATTCTCAGAATCACTAGTGGGTCTTAACTATTTCTAGCAAGCTGCTGTGTGGATCACAACTCATAGTTTTCAATGCTCAGAGGTAAGAGTTAAAAACTCAACTACAAGCTGTCGTGTACCTTCAGAATATACCCACACATCAAAATACTCATGTACATCGCTGAGATGTTAGCATGAAATAGCTAACTGTAGCAGGTGTTTCTGATGGCACCTAATGCTCTGTTAACATTACATAGCTCTAAACTCATATTTCCCTTTTTCTTCCAACATTTCTAAGAATATTTCTAAGGAAATTACAGACATAAAAATATTTACTAATTTTCTTGTCATTAAAAAACATTTCAAAGTTCATCAACAGTTTAGTCATTTAAAAAATATATTTTTTGTATTCCCATACAATACTTGTTTAAGCTCTGTATCAACTTACACTGTTTATATTCAACTCAGTCTTTACCAACAATCATTTTGCTGTTTATTCTGTATTATCAATAAACTGTCAATACTCTTCCACAATACCTTTCTTTAGGAGGATCTATTTCTGAGAAATTGCATACTATGTAAGCAATCAAATTGTATTTTGAATACTCAACAAAACTGATAGAACCATCAATTTAACTTTTTCTCTATTACAACGTTTAAAATGTTCAAAAAAATTGGACAAAATTATTGCTATTGTAACATTATTATCATTGCTCTTATTATTAATATTATAATGACAAATATCTTACTAATAGAATTTTATTGAGTTACATATTTTTCACATTTATTATTTCATTTAATAATCTCAGCAACTCTGAAATTCATGTATTAGTATCTCTATTTTAGGGGCTTCCCGTGTGGCACTGGTGGCTAAGAACCTGCCTGAGACTGCAGGAGATGTAAGAGACATGGGTTCGATTCCTGTCTCTCCAGGACAAACACCAGGGGCCATGGAAATTTTTTGAATGTTATTTTGTTTTAATTTTTCTTTCCAGTCCATCAGCAACAGCAGCAAGCAAAAAGGCTTTTAGTAAAGCAATTCTCAGAATCACTAGTGGGTCTTAACTATTTCTAGCAAGCTGCTGTGTGGATCACAACTCATAGTTTTCAATGCTCAGAGGTAAGAGTTAAAAACTCAACTACAAGCTGTCGTGTACCTTCAGAATATACCCACACATCAAAATACTCATGTACATCGCTGAGATGTTAGCATGAAATAGCTAACTGTAGCAGGTGTTTCTGATGGCACCTAATGCTCTGTTAACATTACATAGCTCTAAACTCATATTTCCCTTTTTCTTCCAACATTTCTAAGAATATTTCTAAGGAAATTACAGACATAAAAATATTTACTAATTTTCTTGTCATTAAAAAACATTTCAAAGTTCATCAACAGTTTAGTCATTTAAAAAATATATTTTTTGTATTCCCATACAATACTTGTTTAAGCTCTGTATCAACTTACACTGTTTATATTCAACTCAGTCTTTACCAACAATCATTTTGCTGTTTATTCTGTATTATCAATAAACTGTCAATACTCTTCCACAATACCTTTCTTTAGGAGGATCTATTTCTGAGAAATTGCATACTATGTAAGCAATCAAATTGTATTTTGAATACTCAACAAAACTGATAGAACCATCAATTTAACTTTTTCTCTATTACAAAGTTTAAAATGTTCAAGTAAATAGGCATAAGGTTATTTTCTTGAAATCAGGGGAAAATCAGGAAAAAAACATGTAGATTTTATGTAGTTTATTTCTCTATATCTGAATTTCTAAAATACTCTTACCTAATTAGGATCTATTTTTCAGTGGTCAGTTTATTAATTCACTAGTTAAGAAGCACAGTAGAACATTTCAGGTGAAAAGAATAGTTTAAAATAATGTAGCCTTTCTACAGTTCGGCTGACAGAAATAGAGTTGCTAATGACATCCACGTACCAGGCCATCAGAACTATTTGAAGATTTTAAGGGCTACAAAGAGATGAAACCTTTTCAATATTGTAAAACAAAAATGGTCTAAACATTTACGTCTTGTCTAAGCTAGTTCGTGGAGTATTTTTAAAAATACTTACTGCCTTCAACAGAGAGCAATGATTAACTTTCCTCAGCTAGAATGTAACAGATGATACCAAGGAAAAGATATTTATTTGACACTTACTATGTACTTGTGCTCAGTATTCAGTTGCTCACTTGTATCTGATTCTTTGCAACCCCATGGACTGTAGCCTGCATGGCTCCTTTGTCCATGGGATTTTCTAGGCAAGACTACTGCAGTGAGTTGCCATTTCCTTCTCTAGGGGATATTTCTGACCCAGGGATCGAACCCCACATCTCCTGCATAGCCAGGCAAATTTTTTACCACTGAGCCACTTGGGAAGGCCTTATGTGTACTTGATTGATACCTAGTTATTCTGGATGCATTATTTTACAGAAAGAATGTTCACAGGAACCTTGTGGGGCACATGGATCACCAGGAGTCATTATTGAGCATCCTCTTAGTATGTATCATGTGAGTCATACACAGTTCCTGCCCTCTTCCAGCTTATAGAATGAGGAAATGCACCCTTCCATCCCATTCTTTTCTCTCATATTTTGGGTTGTTACAGCTATGTGCATGTATGTCTTAACACAAAGTTCCAGGAATTACCAAAATACCATTTGATTTTCACTCATTCTTTTTCATTTCAGAATTTTAGTTTTCTCTACTAAGACATCTCATATCATGGAGAGGGGCGGGAGTATAATCCCTGTAGGAGGTTTCAGAGGCTGTTGTTTTTAATTAGATAGTAATTAACAACTCTTTACCCCTAAATTGCCTCACAGATCTAATTCATTGAACCTGACATAATTCAGTTGCTCTTGTTAATCGGTAATTATGTTAATAAAAAGTGAAAAAATATAATACAACATCATTTGCCCAAGCAATTAGGCAGAAACAAGCCTAAAATTAAAACACATTTTATCCTTTGATAATCTCAGCACGAGATATATTTAGTGGAACAAAAGGAAAAAAAAGCATAGATTAGAACATGTAAGGAAAGGGGAAGAAAAAAAATTATGGGGAAAACCCCAAACAACCTCATGGCTAAATTTTGAAATGCAAAATATAAAAATAGCAAAGATCCAAGTAATTTATCCTTTCTACCAATAGACTTTCTTTCCTCTTCTTCATATTTAGTTTCCTAGAAGCTTTCGATGGGCTCCCCAGGTGGTTCAGCGGCAAAGAATCTGCCTGCCAATAAGGGAGACGTGGGTTTGATCCCTGTGTTAGGAAGATCCCCTGGAGAAGGAAATGACAACACACTTCAGTATTCTTGCCTGGGAAATACTGGACTCAGGAGCCCCCGCCTGGTGGGCTACAGTCCATGGGGTTGCAAAAGAGTCAGACACCACTTAGTCACGAAACAACAACAAAGAAGTTTGAGATACCAATAAACTAAAGCTGGGAGCAAATAATAATAATTCTGTATTCAGCTTAGAGCTATCCTATTGCAGTAGGACTGGAAGGACAGTTATATTCCAAAAGCAACCATTTATTTGCTGCCTTAGGCAATGTCAGCCTTTCTCTTGCCCACTAATTCTGAGTCAGTTATGAGTTTTCAGTTTTAAACTCATGGTGGTCTTTTTAAATTCACTGTTATCTCTGTCCCACTCCCTGACTAGGCTGAATATATTTCAGTCTCTGTATATATGTTGTAGGGGAAACCACAGGCAAGGGAAAATGCTGTAGTCCTCTAAATTGCTCCAACAAAATGCCCACTCTAAATGTTCACTTTTCTCTTGGCATGTATCAATTTTTTCAGAGGTGGTTAGTGGGGAGCCAACTAAGAATTACTAAATCAGTCATTAGCCTAATCCTTCCTGTGTCCTCATCAGGTGATAGATCGATAAAGGTTCAGCCAGGAAGGAAGAACCCCATAGGACATGGGATTGTTATAGGAGCTATATACCAGAGTTCAACAAGTGTTTTCCATAGAAAACCAGATAGCAAATTTTTTTGGCTTTGTGGGTTCAAAGTTCTCTGTAACAAACTACTCAAGTCTGTTGTACAGTATAGGAATACATAAAGAAATAAGCATAGTTATGTTCTAATAGAACTTCATTAAAAAAAAAAAAAAAAAAAACAGGTAGTAGACCTGTAGTTTGCCCATCCCTGCTGTCTACTGTTGATTTCTTCTCATGTATTTTTAATTTCAGTGATTGTATTCTTCATGACAAATCTTGACAGCATATTACAAAGCAGAGACATCCCTTTGTCAACAAAGGTCTGCATAGTCAAGCTATTTTTTTTTCCAGTAGTTATGTATGGATGCGAGAGCTTGACCATAAAGAAAGCTGAGTCTTCAAGAATTGATGCTTTCAAACTGTCATGCTAGAGAAGACTGTTGGGAGTCCCTCTGACAGAAAGGAGATCAAACGAATCAATACTGTGTGAAATCAATCCTGAGTATTCATTAGAAGGACTGATGCTGAAGCTGAAGCTCCAATACTTTGGCCACCTGTTGCAAAGAGCCAACTCATTGGAAAAGACCCTGATGCTGGGAAAGACTGAAGGCAGGAGGAGAAGAAGGTGACCAAGGATAAGATTTCTGGATGACATCACTTACTCAATAGACATGAGTTTGAGCAAACTCTGGGAGATAGGGAAGGACAGGGTAGCCTGGCGTGCTGCAGTCCCGAGGGTGGCCAAGAGTCAGACACGGCTTAACTGAACAGTAACAGCATTCTGAGTCTCTGATTGTTCTTTGTATTTCACAACCCTTTTTGAAACATTGTGCTCTTCTATCATTGTGCTCTGTGTATCCATTCCCCTGAGTTCTTTCATCATCTTTACGATCATTACTCTGAACTCTTTCTCAGGGGATTGCCTATCCTCACTTCACTTAGTTCTTCTTCTGGGGTTTTATCTTCTTTTCTGATCTGGAACATGTTCCTCTGCTGCCTCATTTTGGCAAGGTTGCTATTATCTTTATGCCTGTGGTTGGTTTGTTATATTTCTCAACTTTGGAGAGGCAGCCTTCTGTAGGAGACATCCTGTGGGTCCCAGCAGTACACTCCTATCTTGGAACCCAAACTACTGTGTTGACCAAAAAGTTCATTCAGATTTTTCCATAACATCTTACAGAAAAACTGAAACAAGCCTTTTGGCCAACCTAACACATGCTCTGAGACCATGGCCCCTAACCAGCTTGGTTGCAAGGCTATGCCTTCTGCAGAGGCTGGCTGCTTTTAAGCAGGGTCTGGTCATGAAGCAGCAGACCTCAGAACCCCAGGGGGCCCTGGGCTAGTGCTTGCTCACTGGTGGGTGGAGTCAGGGTCTGGAAGACTCTGGGGCTCTTGTTCTGGGTTGGGAAAGCCAGATCCCAGGGTGAGTGCTGGACTATTGGAAAGCAGAACTGGGTCCTGGGGTCCAGCTGCGGGGCTAAGGGATCCTAGAGTTAGTATCAGATTGCTCGGAGATAGAGGGTTAGTTTCTGCCACAGCTGGGTTTGGGGTCTAGGGTGTGCTGAGACTTGCTCCTGCTGCTAGTGGGCTGGGCCAGGTCCCATCCTAGGGTAGGATCTGGCCTGCTGTGGGTGGACTGGGTCAAGAGACTGCAGGATTGTGGTTTTCTTGGATCTGGTGTGTGTCCCCTGGTGGGCGAGGCTGGCCAAGAGAGCCCTGCAGGTTTCCTGGAGGGAAGGGCCAGTGTCTGCCCACTGGCGTGTGGTGCTGGCTCTTGGCCTTCTGGTGCGCGGGTCTTTGTGTAGAGGCTTGTCTAGAGGTTTCTATGGGTTTAGGCAGGGTTTAGGCAGCCTGTCTGCTGAGGGGTGGGGCCGTCTCCCTGCCTGAGACATCCCTGCACTCACACCTGCAGGCTGTTGTGTGGGACCAGCTGTTGGTGCTAATGAGCCCGAGGGTGGATCTTTCCAGAGGCCGGCCAGCAGCGTCTTCCGGCTTCCACAGGATATAAGGAGCTTGCAAATGTAGCTGCCTTTTCCCTAGTGTCTATGTCCCCAGGCAAGCCCCTGTCGTCCCCAGGCTCTTCAGGAGACGCTCCAGGGTCAGCAGGTAGGACTGGCTCAGCCTCTTATCAAATTACTGCGTTTGCTCTGGGAGTTGGTGCACGTGTGGGTTTTTGTGCGTCCTTTAAGAGCAGAGTCCCTGTCTTCCCAGTCCTGTGGGGCTCCTGAAAGTAAACCTCACTAGCCTTCTAAGGCAAATGTTCAGGGGGGCTTCTTTCCCTGGTGCAGGATCCCTAGGCTGGGGAGCCCAATGCTGGGCTCAGAACTCTCCTGTGGGAGAACCGCTGTAACATAATTCTTCAGTTTGTGGGTCACCCGCCTGAGGATATGGGATTTGACTATATTGCCAGTCTGCCTGTTGTGGCTTGTTGTGGTTCCTCCTTTTTCGTGTTTAGTTGAAGATGTTTTTTGGTAGGTTTTGGTCTTTTTCATAGATGGTTATTCTGTAGCCAGTTGTGATTTTGGTGTGCTGGACTATTGGAAAGCAGAACTGGGTCCTGGGGTCCAGCTGGGGCTAAGGGATCCTAGAGTTAGTATCAGATTGCTCGGAGATAGAGGGTTAGTTTCTGCCACAGCTGGGTTTGGGGTCTAGGGTGTGCTGAGACTTGCTCCTGCTGCTAGTGGGCTGGGCCAGGTCCCATCCTAGGGTAGGATCTGGCCTGCTGTGGGTGGACTGGGTCAAGAGACTGCAGGATTGTGGTTTTCTTGGATCTGGTGTGTGTCCCCTGGTGGGCGAGGCTGGCCAAGAGAGCCCTGCAGGTTTCCTGGAGGGAAGGGCCAGTGTCTGCCCACTGGCGTGTGGTGCTGGCTCTTGGCCTTCTGGTGCGCGGGTCTTTGTGTAGAGGCTTGTCTAGAGGTTTCTATGGGTTTAGGCAGGGTTTAGGCAGCCTGTCTGCTGAGGGGTGGGGCCGTCTCCCTGCCTGAGACATCCCTGCACTCACACCTGCAGGCTGTTGTGTGGGACCAGCTGTTGGTGCTAATGAGCCCGAGGGTGGATCTTTCCAGAGGCCGGCCAGCAGCGTCTTCCGGCTTCCACAGGATATAAGGAGCTTGCAAATGTAGCTGCCTTTTCCCTAGTGTCTATGTCCCCAGGCAAGCCCCTGTCGTCCCCAGGCTCTTCAGGAGACGCTCCAGGGTCAGCAGGTAGGACTGGCTCAGCCTCTTATCAAATTACTGCGTTTGCTCTGGGAGTTGGTGCACGTGTGGGTTTTTGTGCGTCCTTTAAGAGCAGAGTCCCTGTCTTCCCAGTCCTGTGGGGCTCCTGAAAGTAAACCTCACTAGCCTTCTAAGGCAAATGTTCAGGGGGGCTTCTTTCCCTGGTGCAGGATCCCTAGGCTGGGGAGCCCAATGCTGGGCTCAGAACTCTCCTGTGGGAGAACCGCTGTAACATAATTCTTCAGTTTGTGGGTCACCCGCCTGAGGATATGGGATTTGACTATATTGCCAGTCTGCCTGTTGTGGCTTGTTGTGGTTCCTCCTTTTTCGTGTTTAGTTGAAGATGTTTTTTGGTAGGTTTTGGTCTTTTTCATAGATGGTTATTCTGTAGCCAGTTGTGATTTTGGTGTGCTGGAGAGATGAGCCGAAGGTTTTCTATTCCACTGTCTTCTGGCCTTATCTATATCAGCATGATTTTAACTTCCATTTCCATAATGATAATCGTGGTGAAGCATATTTCCATGTGTTTATTATGTATATACTGTATTCGCTTAAATTTTTGTATAGCTTTCACTGGATTGTTTTCATCATAATGAATTTTGAGAAATGTTTGTATATTTGGATGTTATTTATAAGATGTGTGGTTTGCAAATATTTTCTCCTAATCTGTCCTTCATCAATTTTTTTTTCCAGCAAAATACCCCCCTCAACTGTTCACTGTGCTCTTTGCCTCTTCAAATTTTTTCAGAAGTGGGTTTTGGAAGGTCAACTAAAATTTACTAACTCAATTATTAGCCTTGTTCTTTACCTGTCCTGGTCAGGAGGTCTATCAGCAAAGGTTCAATCAGGCTTTTGAAGAGTTGAAATTTGTAGTTTTTATGAAACCTAATTTATGAATTTTATCTTTTTTTTTTATCTTTTTTTGGGGGGTTGGGGAGGGAGGGGGATGGGCGGGCCACTTCTATTGGTCTTTCATTTCTCTATTTTCATCCGTCTTTGTTCTTTGGCTCCTGTGGGCCTCCCATCGCGGTGGTGTCTGTTGCAGAGTGTCGGCTCTGGGCGCATGCGCTCCAGAGCTCCGGCTCGGTGATTGGACACATTGATCAGCCGCTCCGCGGCACGTGGGATCTTCCCAGGCCAGGGATCGAACCGGTGCCCCTTGCACTGCAAGGCGGTGTCCTTACCCACTGGACAACCTGAAAGTAAACCTCACTAGCCTTCTAAGGCAAATGTTCAGGGGGCTTCTTTCCCTGGTGCAGGATCCCTAGGCTGGGGAGCCCAATGCTGGGCTCAGAACTCTCCTGTGGGAGAACCGCTGTAACATAATTCTTCAGTTTGTGGGTCACCCGCCTGAGGATATGGGATTTGACTATATTGCCAGTCTGCCTGTTGTGGCTTGTTGTGGTTCCTCCTTTTTCGTGTTTAGTTGAAGATGTTTTTTGGTAGGTTTTGGTCTTTTTCATAGATGGTTATTCTGTAGCCAGTTGTGATTTTGGTGTGCTGGAGAGATGAGCCGAAGGTTTTCTATTCCACTGTCTTCTGGCCTTATCTATATCAGCATGATTTTAACTTCCATTTCCATAATGATAATCGTGGTGAAGCATATTTCCATGTGTTTATTATGTATATACTGTATTCGCTTAAATTTTTGTATAGCTTTCACTGGATTGTTTTCATCATAATGAATTTTGAGAAATGTTTGTATATTTGGATGTTATTTATAAGATGTGTGGTTTGCAAATATTTTCTCCTAATCTGTCCTTCATCAATTTTTTTTTCCAGCAAAATACCCCCCTCAACTGTTCACTGTGCTCTTTGCCTCTTCAAATTTTTTCAGAAGTGGGTTTTGGAAGGTCAACTAAAATTTACTAACTCAATTATTAGCCTTGTTCTTTACCTGTCCTGGTCAGGAGGTCTATCAGCAAAGGTTCAATCAGGCTTTTGAAGAGTTGAAATTTGTAGTTTTTATGAAACCTAATTTATGAATTTTATCTTTTTTTTTTATCTTTTTTTGGGGGGTTGGGGAGGGAGGGGGATGGGCGGGCCACTTCTATTGGTCTTTCATTTCTCTATTTTCATCCGTCTTTGTTCTTTGGCTCCTGTGGGCCTCCCATCGCGGTGGTGTCTGTTGCAGAGTGTCGGCTCTGGGCGCATGCGCTCCAGAGCTCCGGCTCGGTGATTGGACACATTGATCAGCCGCTCCGCGGCACGTGGGATCTTCCCAGGCCAGGGATCGAACCGGTGCCCCTTGCACTGCAAGGCGGTGTCCTTACCCACTGGACAACCAGGGGAAGGCTGAATTTTATCTTTTTCCTAACCAAATATTTCCTCCTATTTTATTGTAGGTTTTTTTTTTTTTTTAAATTGTCTGTTTGGCTGTGCTGGGTGGTAGTTGCACCATGAGGGATCTTTCAATGCTTGTTGCGGTGTTTGTTTGTTTGTTTGTTTTTTAAGTCGTGGTATACAGGATCTTTAGTTATTACATATAAGATCCTAGTTCCCCAATCAGTGATCCAACTGAGGCCCCCTGCATCGGGAACCTGGAGTCTAAGCCGCTGAAGCACCAGGTAAGTCCCTAGATTCTTTTTGTTTTGTTGTTGGTTTTATATTTAGGTCTCTGATCCATTTTGAGTTCATTTGGAGGCTGCTACCACATTTCCTTTATGAATGTAGCTATATAGAAAGCCTTAGCATCGATAGATTCCTTTCACTTTCTTCTTTACAGAGATATTTAGCTATTCACGGGTCTGGGCCTTTCCATGTAAAGTTTAGAAACAACTTGGCTAAGTCCACAAAAAAATATTGTGTGGATTTTGATAGAAATAAAATAAAAGTATAGTCAAGTAGGGATAGACATGTAGATCAATGGAAGAGAATAGAGAATTAAGAAATAGATCCACACAAACATGCCCAACTGTTTTTTTGACTTCTGTGCAGGAGCAGTTCAGTAGAACTAGGCTGAGTTGAAAAGATCAATCTCAAACTTTTTTTATACCATATCATTTAACTTATATAACGTTCTAGAGGTCAGAATATTCTAAGGATGGGAAATGGATTAGTGGCTGCCAGGACTTAAGGAGGTTGGAGTGTGGGAGGCGGCTGCTGTAGGAGGCAGCATGAGAGACTCTTGTGACGTAGCTGTTCTGTATCTCGACGGCTGGGGTGGTCAGACATCTGAACACGGCATAAAACTGCAGAGGACTAAAGACAAACACACAGTATATACATCTGGTCAAATCTGAGTCAGGTCAATGAACTGTAATGTTTGTGGTAGTATGCAGTAGTTATCTAAGATATTACCATTTTGGGAAACTTGGTCAAGGGACATGAGATGTCTCTGTTATTATTTCTTACAACTGTATGTGAATTGACAATTATCTCAGACTAAAATGTATTTTTAAAAGAGGATGGAAGAGAGATGTTTTGGTCTTATTTGATCTTTATTTCTTTAGTTCCTGGTGAAAAAAAATACTGTATGCTTTCAAATCCTACATGGTTTGGATGATAATATTTTTAAAAATTTAGTGGTATTATGCATGTAAATCCTCACCCTAAAATAAAACATATAGTCTACAGAATCAACTTTTATTACAAATCTACGTAGAAATAAAGTGATTTTTTAAAATTATGTTTTAGTGATGGATAAGGCAGTCTCCTACTGAGGAACTCCAAATGCTAAAGCGTGATAAATTTGCCTGATAAACTGAGATGTTTTTTTGAACAAACATAAAGAGATAACACATCAACTATACAGTATAACAGATCAGATACCAATATTTTCCTAATTTATATGTGCATTTTATTTTTAATGGTTCTATCAAAGAAAAGAGGAAGAGGAAGTGTCACCACCATTCCACCCCAACACACATACAAACAATTTAAAACATGACCTTTAGAATCTATGGAGACAGGAACTACTCAACCTAGAACAATAAAAATAATTAAGTATAGTCAAGTAGGGATAGACATGTAGATCAATGGAAGAGAATAGAGAATTAAGAAATAGATCCACACAAACATGCCCAACTGTTTTTTTGACTTCTGTGCAGGAGCAGTTCAGTAGAACTAGGCTGAGTTGAAAAGATCAATCTCAAACTTTTTTTATACCATATCATTTAACTTATATAACGTTCTAGAGGTCAGAATATTCTAAGGATGGGAAATGGATTAGTGGCTGCCAGGACTTAAGGAGGTTGGAGTGTGGGAGGCGGCTGCTGTAGGAGGCAGCATGAGAGACTCTTGTGACGTAGCTGTTCTGTATCTCGACGGCTGGGGTGGTCAGACATCTGAACACGGCATAAAACTGCAGAGGACTAAAGACAAACACACAGTATATACATCTGGTCAAATCTGAGTCAGGTCAATGAACTGTAATGTTTGTGGTAGTATGCAGTAGTTATCTAAGATATTACCATTTTGGGAAACTTGGTCAAGGGACATGAGATGTCTCTGTTATTATTTCTTACAACTGTATGTGAATTGACAATTATCTCAGACTAAAATGTATTTTTAAAAGAGGATGGAAGAGAGATGTTTTGGTCTTATTTGATCTTTATTTCTTTAGTTCCTGGTGAAAAAAAATACTGTATGCTTTCAAATCCTACATGGTTTGGATGATAATATTTTTAAAAGTTTAGTGGTATTATGCATGTAAATCCTCACCCTAAAATAAAACATATAGTCTACAGAATCAACTTTTATTACAAATCTACGTAGAAATAAAGTGATTTTTTAAAATTATGTTTTAGTGATGGATAAGGCAGTCTCCTACTGAGGAACTCCAAATGCTAAAGCGTGATAAATTTGCCTGATAAACTGAGATGTTTTTTTGAACAAACATAAAGAGATAACACATCAACTATACAGTATAACAGATCAGATACCAATATTTTCCTAATTTATATGTGCATTTTATTTTTAATGGTTCTATCAAAGAAAAGAGGAAGAGGAAGTGTCACCACCATTCCACCCCAACACACATACAAACAATTTAAAACATGACCTTTAGAATCTATGGAGACAGGAAACTCAACCTAATTAACACTCACTTTAAAGTGAAATATCCTCTGAGGCAAATCCATTTTTTATAAGAATACATATATATCAGTTAATACTGACTTCCTTAGAGCTAAAATGTGTGAACAAACTGCCACAGCAAAACAGGCGAATGGAATGAAGTGAAAATTAGCCTTGTGGAAGGTTCACTATAGAAATCAGACACATCTGTGGTAAGAGATGACTTCAGATGAAGCTCTTATCTGAGCTGTGAACTCCTCCAGCTGAGGGTTTTACATGGCTGCCTGGCAGGCTCTGTATCACTTTCATTTTTAGCATTAAAGACTAGCAAAGTGAACAACATTTTGGGATGCTGATTAATATTCTTTACTGTTCTCCAATCGCTAAGTTGTGTCTGACTTTTTATGATCCTATGGACTGTAGCATACCAGGCTTCTCTGTCTGTAGGTCTTTCCAGGCAAGAATACTGGAGTGGGTTGTCATTTCCTTCTCCGTGGGATTTTCCCTGACCAGGGATTGAACCCATATCTCCTGCATTGGCAGGTGGATTCTTTATCACTGAGCCACCAGGGGACCCTCAAATTATATTCTCCCTCTTTTTAAAAGAACTTTATTTACCCCAAGACTAAACTCCTACAAATATTTTTTCTCGCCATTGAAGGTCATCTGGAGAGAAGCAAAGGACCTCAGTTGTGGGAGTATGGTGAATAGGAGAATGGTTGAATGTTTCTTCTCTTTATTTATTAGATTTAGCTGTTACTTTTCCATTTCCCTGGCCCACCCCAGCTCCTGGAAGAGATGGTAGGGATGCTTGAAGTGTTGCCACAGTATGTTATAGGGACAGAATGTTTTCCTAATAGTCATTTACGCCTACAAACAGAAAATGTAATAGATATATCATACTGAGGAACTCCAAATGCTAAAGCGTGATAAATTTGCCTGATAAACTGAGATGTTTTGAACAAACATAAAGAGATACCAATATTTTCCTAATTTATATGTGCATTTTATTTTTAATGGTTCTATCAAAGAAAAGAGGAAGAGGAAGTGTCACCACCATTCCACCCCAACACACATACAAACAATTTAAAACATGACCTTTAGAATCTATGGAGACAGGAAACTCAACCTAATTAACACTCACTTTAAAGTGAAATATCCTCTGAGGCAAATCCATTTTTTATAAGAATACATATATATCAGTTAATACTGACTTCCTTAGAGCTAAAATGTGTGAACAAACTGCCACAGCAAAACAGGCGAATGGAATGAAGTGAAAATTAGCCTTGTGGAAGGTTCACTATAGAAATCAGACACATCTGTGGTAAGAGATGACTTCAGATGAAGCTCTTATCTGAGCTGTGAACTCCTCCAGCTGAGGGTTTTACATGGCTGCCTGGCAGGCTCTGTATCACTTTCATTTTTAGCATTAAAGACTAGCAAAGTGAACAACATTTTGGGATGCTGATTAATATTCTTTACTGTTCTCCAATCGCTAAGTTGTGTCTGACTTTTTATGATCCTATGGACTGTAGCATACCAGGCTTCTCTGTCTGTAGGTCTTTCCAGGCAAGAATACTGGAGTGTGTTCTCATTTCCTTCTCCGGGGGATTTTCCCTGACCAGGGATTGAACCCATATCTCCTGCATTGGCAGGTGGATTCTTTATCACTGAGCCACCAGGGGACCCTCAAATTATATTCTCCCTCTTTTTAAAAGAACTTTATTTACCCCAAGACTAAACTCCTACAAATATTTTTTCTCGCCATTGAAGGTCATCTGGAGAGAAGCAAAGGACCTCAGTTGTGGGAGTATGGTGAATAGGAGAATGGTTGAATGTTTCTTCTCTTTATTTATTAGATTTAGCTGTTACTTTTCCATTTCCCTGGCCCACCCCAGCTCCTGGAAGAGATGGTAGGGATGCTTGAAGTGTTGCCACAGTATGTTATAGGGACAGAATGTTTTCCTAATAGTCATTTACGCCTACAAACAGAAAAATGTAATAGATATATCATATTACATGCATAGGTTACATTGGTGGAAATCTGGAAGAAAGAAACTCAGGAAAGAGTACTTTTATTTTAATTTTTAAAAACTTTTTTGGAATATAGATGATTCTAAACCAGTTTCTAAAAATTCTAATTTTTAGAAACTGGTTTTCCAGGTGGCACAATGGTAAAGAATCCCCCTGCCAATACAGGAAACACAAGAGACCCAGGTTCAATCCCTGGGTCTGGAAGATCCCCTGTAGTAGGAAATGGCAACCCTTATGCTTTTGGTTAGCATCCAATACTGATTCATTTGTTTTGTTGCTAATATTGTTTCAGCTTTGCTTCTTGGGAGCTCTTTCCTTTGACATACACCTGATCTTTTTTTTTTTTTTTTTTTTCCTGAAGTGAGGAGGGATATTTCCTTACTTTTTGGCACTGTGAGATGCTTCAGGTTCACCTCATGAATTTCTTGCCCCAGTCTTATAATCAGCCTTTTTTCGAAGGAACTCTGATAATGGGAGAATTGTTTTAGAAACCAAGATCTAAGTGTGTTCATCACTACCAGGGGAAGGGGAAGAGCGGATCACTACTTCTAAGCTATTCAGTTGACATAGCAAGGAAATATAAATACGTACATCAGCTTCTGTATGTGCACACATCTATGAATATTTCCCTATGTAACCATGTCTCTCTATATTAACATAAATGTGAGTTCATACTGGTATCTCCAATTCTAATCCTTTACAATATGCATTGTTCCAGCCTTTCCCTCTTGTTTGTCTGTAATCTCTCACTTCTAAGTATTTTTGAATTATTTATTTAAATGTTACATCATAATACTTATGCATCTTGTTTTTTTTGACTCCTACAATATTTTTCTCGCCATTGAAGGTCATCTGGAGAAGCAAAGGACCTCAGTTGTGGGAGTATGGTGAATAGGAGAATGGTTGAATGTTTCTTCTCTTTATTTATTAGATTTAGCTGTTACTTTTCCATTTCCCTGGCCCACCCCAGCTCCTGGAAGAGATGGTAGGGATGCTTGAAGTGTTGCCACAGTATGTTATAGGGACAGAATGTTTTCCTAATAGTCATTTACGCCTACAAACAGAAAAATGTAATAGATATATCATATTACATGCATAGGTTACATTGGTGGAAATCTGGAAGAAAGAAACTCAGGAAAGAGTACTTTTATTTTAATTTTTAAAAACTTTTTTGGAATATAGATGATTCTAAACCAGTTTCTAAAAATTCTAATTTTTAGAAACTGGTTTTCCAGGTGGCACAATGGTAAAGAATCCCCCTGCCAATACAGGAAACACAAGAGACCCAGGTTCAATCCCTGGGTCTGGAAGATCCCCTGTAGTAGGAAATGGCAACCCTTATGCTTTTGGTTAGCATCCAATACTGATTCATTTGTTTTGTTGCTAATATTGTTTCAGCTTTGCTTCTTGGGAGCTCTTTCCTTTGACATACACCTGATCTTTTTTTTTTTTTTTTTTTTCCTGAAGTGAGGAGGGATATTTCCTTACTTTTTGGCACTGTGAGATGCTTCAGGTTCACCTCATGAATTTCTTGCCCCAGTCTTATAATCAGCCTTTTTTCGAAGGAACTCTGATAATGGGAGAATTGTTTTAGAAACCAAGATCTAAGTGTGTTCATCACTACCAGGGGAAGGGGAAGAGCGGATCACTACTTCTAAGCTATTCAGTTGACATAGCAAGGAAATATAAATACGTACATCAGCTTCTGTATGTGCACACATCTATGAATATTTCCCTATGTAACCATGTCTCTCTATATTAACATAAATGTGAGTTCATACTGGTATCTCCAATTCTAATCCTTTACAATATGCATTGTTCCAGCCTTTCCCTCTTGTTTGTCTGTAATCTCTCACTTCTAAGTATTTTTGAATTATTTATTTAAATGTTACATCATAATACTTATGCATCTTGTTTTTTTTGCCTCTGAAACATTTCTTAGAACTAATTTCAGTTCAACCAAAAGTTTTAAATTGTAGTTTGATACAGTTTGTTATATATTCCAATGCAAGAGGAGACTCAGATGTGTTTAATAATGAGTGATTTATAGCATGTTACTGGAAAATATATTAATAGAAGTAGGATCAACTACAAAGTTTT
The DNA here is from genome assembly GCA_022376925.1 of Tragulus kanchil. Classification (NCBI taxonomy): domain Eukaryota; kingdom Metazoa; phylum Chordata; class Mammalia; order Artiodactyla; family Tragulidae; genus Tragulus; species Tragulus kanchil. The sequence goes on along the minus strand of JAIOJX010000025.1, from coordinate 155,631,082 downwards.
ATTAAGTAGCTTAACATCAAAAAGAAACTGGTTTCTGTCCGTTCACACTTGTCTTCCATCATTTCTACTTATTCTAGAGATGGCTGTCTTTCACACCATGTGTGGCTCTCAATTACCCTTGAGACCATATAATGCCTTATCCACATCCAGGGAGAAAGTTTGTCAAGCCTCTTCTAAAAAGAGGCAGAAAATTTCTTTCCCAGAAGACCCAAGGAAAGGTCAATTACCTGCCATGATTTGAATCAGTAACATCACCATCCTTTGAACTAATCACTATGGTCAGGTGATGATACTGCACTGATTAGCCGAGGTTGCACTAATAGGGTAAATAGTAACCACATGTGACTAAATTAAAGTTAAATAGTGTTGCCTAGTCATACTAGCCACTTTTGAGTACTCAGTAGCTTACTGGCTGCTGGTTACTGTATTGCACACTTACATCATTGCAGAAAATTCGAGTTCCTAGCACTAATATGGCCTCAATTATGTATCTCATGCTTAAAACTAGGGTAGAATTTGCTATTACCATCTTTCAAAGAGCATGGACTTTGGCATGGGTTGAAGGGAGTATATATAGGAAAAACTGCCAAATAAAAGTAAGGTTTCTAGGAATATGGAAATGAGTATTAAGGAAGCAATTGCAAGGTTCACTACAAGAATGCATATAGGTTTTTCAACCATTATTCTAGTGTTATGCATCCATTTTACCTCTGTTCCTGAATATTGCATGTTGTAAGCCATAGTCCCATACACATATCTTCACAATATTGAGTTGGTTTTCGCTAGGGAATAGATTCCTTGAAGTAAAATATGGGGCCAAAGAATATGCAACATTAATCTCAATATATATTGTTCTGTTACACTCTGAAGAGACTATAATTCCCACCTCAATGCGTAGTATATGAGAAGGGTCCTTTTCCTATGTTGCTCACAGCAATGAGGAAGTTTCGCACAATGGTTAAAGCCAAAATTGGGACCCAGGTCACTTGGGTTCACATTCTAGCTTTGCAACTTTTTAACTCTGTCTTTTTGACCAAATTACTAAAACTCCATGTTCCTCAGCTTAGCCAGGGGTAAAATGGGAATGATAATAATAATACCTAAGTTATACACTTGTTATGAAGAATAAGTGAGCTAATATACATGGAGCATGAAAATAGTGATTAGTACCTCATCAGTACTTGGTAAATGTCAGCAATTATTAAGGGAAGAGGGTATGGTGACCTCTTCTGAATTCACCAATATGTGAAAAGTACTATGTAATTTTTAATTTGGTGTATAGTTTGCTACTAGGATAAAGATATCTGTATGGTTATTGACTCTTTAGATTTATTTTGCTAAGAATTTCCTATTTGTATCTCAAGCAACATCTCCATTGAGTTGACTTCATTTCTTAATTAATTTGTAGAAATACTCTGTATATTTGGGCTTCCCTGGTGGCTCAGGTAGTCAAGAATCTGTCTGCAATGCAGGAGACCCAGGCTTGATCTCTGGGTCAGGAAGACCCTGTGGAAGCGAATGGCTACTTGCTCCAGTATTGTTGCCTTTTATCTCAAGCAATATCTCTATTGAGTTGTCATTTCTTTATTTATTTGTAGAAATACTCTGTATATTTCTCCCCAAAAGTTGGATTTTTTTCCCAGTCAGTGGAAAGGTTATTTGACTGTATTTTATCTTTCATCAGTATTGTTTACATTCTTGTATTACTGCAGGTGCTTTGGAACTTTCATATTGTGTACTAATAGACACAACACCTGCAGTGATCATGGCCATTTTTATCTTCTGTTTTAATAGAAATGACTTAAGCAATCCACTTCTTTGAATTTATTTTGGTTGGACTTTGAAGACTCTATCATATTTAAACAGTTTTCATTTATTTCTATATTTTATCACACTAATTAGGAAAGACTGTCAGATTTTATGATGTGCCTCCTAGGATGCAATGATAAAATTAATCTTAAAAATTGTGTTGATCTAATGACTCATTTTGACAATTATCGTTAATTATCTTTGCATTCTTAGGACACTCTTTTATAGGTCATACTTCACTGCTATTTAGACTCAGAGCTAGTTTTCAGATTGTTAGAAAAAATCCGTAGTCATAAATGGAATAAGTCAAAGGAGAGATTTAGACGCTCTTCACAAGGCATAATGTTAATAGTGTGCTATTTTTCTGCTTTCCTCATTGAAAGTGAAAGTTAGTTGCTCAGTTGTGTTTGACTCTTAGCAACCCCATGGGCCATAGCCTGCAGGCTCTTCTGTCAACAGAATTCTCCAGACAAGAATACTGGAGTGGGTAGCCAATTTCCTCCTCCAGGGGATCTTTCCGACCTAGGGATTGAACCCTGGTCTCCTGCATTGCAGGCAGATTCTTCACCATTTGAGCCACCGCTTAAATAGCATATGTGTTATTCTCCAAAAGATTAAAAAAAAAAAAAAAAAAAGGAGTACTTTAATGTCACTCCCTGATCTATGTGCTTACTCTTATTAAGACATTCAATCCTCATGCTTGAATTATTAGTTAGAAGCTATAATTATCTCTATTTCAAAACTCGGGAAACTTGGAAATGTGTCCAAAGACATTCAGCTAATCAAAGGAAAGTCATACACATGAACCTCAGGCAATCAAACTCCAGAAACGTACACCTGATCACTACTCTATTCTGTGTCAGGTAGACCCATCTGCTTGTTCCCTTCCCAATTTTTTCTATAAAAATTGACTCGTTTGAGTTTTCTACTTTATTCATTACTCATCGGTTAACTGATTCATCCACATATATTGGTTGAACGCCTACCACATGGCCCTCTCTGTTCTAGGCACTGGAGATAACGGCGGTAAACACCAGACAGAAGGCCTTCCTCTCAGAGGTGGGAAAAACTAACAAGTGCATGTATAATATGCAAAGTGAAATATTAAGAAGGGTAAGGAGGACAGGCATTGCAGGGGTAGTCGTGCTTGCTATTTGATAGGGGTCAGCAGGGACACTGAGAGGCTGAGATGAGACTTCTGAAGGCGGTGCAGTGGTGAGCCTTCCACAGATCTGGCGGGCTGCTGTCTTGATGTAACTGCTAAAACATTCCCTTTTGTTCTCCAGTAAAAAGTGAATAGTCAGTAGTCTCTCTCTCACTTGGGGGAGGCTGCTCCAGTGGAAGGAAATGAGACAGGAAATGGAACAGATTGCCAGATAGGCCACAAAATAGACCATTTGACTGGAGTAGAATGAATGAAAGGAAAACGTGTGTCTCCTTGTGTGAATTTTTATTACTTTATTTTATAATAGGATAAGATAATCATTTTCATCAGAATTAAATATTTATGCTAACACATGACCAGAACTTTCTTTAAAAATGTTAATATCGGATCTTTTCTTTCTCTTTCAATTTCTTGAAAAAGAAAGGTTTCTTCAGACCAAGGACTATTTTTCTCACATTTTGTAAACAATTGCTTGTTATTTTTCCATTCCTTTTCCTTCTTTTTGAATTAATATTATTTGCATTTTAAGCATCCACTATTTCCATCTCATTGTATTATTTCTCAATTTTTTTCAAAGGACCGTTTCTTTAAATTGATATTCCAGGCCACTAATTAAGCCCACAATTATTATCTCCTCTACTTGCCTAAAGAATGATTTGATTCCAAAGAAATGATTTTTATTCTCAGTCTTTCAGTGCTCTGTGCTAAATTTTTAAAATGTTCTTGAGACTATTTTTGTGCAGATCGTCATGTTCAGTAGTTCTTTTTTTTTTTTTTTTTTTTCCCCTCTGAGCTGCCTGTGCTAGTTGTTCTCAGATTTCTCTGACCATGGGACCCCTCAAATGAACTGACATTTGCCTTCTCATGTTCCTGTTCAAGTTTGGCAAGCAGGTGACACTGTGAGCATCTCCCCAGCATGCCTATGGGGTAGGGAGGAGTCGGAAGGAGAGTTCCCACCACTGTGGGCTAAAGATGTGCTCATCTGTAAGCTGTACGCCCTTGCTAAAGCACTTGAAATCCTTTTATTCCTAGATCTCTAGTGATAAGCATTAGTATTTCTCAAACTCAGGAATCAACCTATCCTCCCATGCACACTCCCCTGTCATTCCGCTGGACTGCTGAAATGTCTTCCACAATTTGCTTCTTGCATCATCAATTTCATTTTTCCTCATCATCCATCTTTTCCAGAGGACTACCACTCCTGCTGGATGAAACTGCTTTGGAGGCTATTTCTAAAATAGCCCCTATGATCTCTGCCTCCTGGTATCTATGCCTTTGTGTCATCTGATCACCCTCCTCCTTGAATGGGTGTTGGACCTAGAAACTTGCTTTTAATGGATAGAACATGACAAAATCATGGAAGTCACTCCTGAGGTTAGGTTAGAAAGGACGGTAATTTCCGTCTTGCTCATTGTTTTTTCTCTGGCTTTTCTTGTTTATTCTGAGGAAGCAAGCTGACAAGTTGTAAGTTGCCTAGGGGCAGCAGCAAGAACTGAGGGGTATCTCGGAATAATAGCCTACAAGAAAGTGAATCTTCCTATGTATTGTGTGAGTAAACTTGGAAGCCCTTTGCCTTCTGTGCTGCCAGATGAAATCACAACTCTAGTGTGGCATTTATTGCAGTCTGAGAGAGTCTTGAAATCAGAAGACACAGCTAAAACACACCTTAATTACTTTCCAATCCACAGAGGCTGTAATGTTTTTTTAAGCAACTGTGTATGGGTGGGTGCTAAGTTGTCTCCAGTTGTGTCCAATGCTGCAATGCTATGGACCATAAATGGATCTTCCTGCCCAGGGATCCAACAAGTCTCTTGCATCTCCTGTGCTGGCAGACAGGTTCTTTACCACTAGTACCACCTAGGAAGCCCTTTAAGCAACTAAGTTTTGAGCCAGTGTGTCTGCAGCAATAGGCAACTAACATCCCATCATTGTGATCTTATCTTTTATTTCCATCTTCCTCTGGCCCAGAGCACCTATTCTCCTGGTAGCTGAAGTTTTCCCATTGTGAGTCATTTGTCTACATCTCTGTGCCTTTATATATGCAATTTCTTTTTATTTCTGCCATCTTTTGTTCCCCTCTATGGTAAATGGTAAGCATAAATGAGATCCAGTCGCTGACTTTCTCCTGTGACTTATTCTTTGATCATGGCGATAAATTTTATGACTCCATTGTTGGATTCACTTTTATTCTGCTTTTTATGCAGATTACCCATCATTTCCTTTCCTTCCTGCCAAGATCATATCCTCAGCACCTCGCAGGGTGACTCGTGTGACTTGCACATTAGTGGTGAAAGACTGGATTTTCCCACAGTAGCTGGAGCCCCCTCTTCCAGAGTTTCTTTCCATGCCTTGTTTCCTCCCAGAGAGAAAAATTCTCTTGGTCCTGAGTGAAGGTGGAGTTACTGAGAAATAACCACTCTTAGCTTTCTCAAGCAGTACTGTAGATGACTTTATCTTTATTTATGTCAACTAATATTTTGTCTTAAACTTATGTGTTTGAATGCTTGAAACTGTATTCCTCAGCACTATGACATTTTTCTCTTACTTTTCTTCAGATTATCTCCACATCCCCAAAATACTTACAACACATTTTTCCTCAAGGCTGACTTCCCTGCAGCACAGAAACACTAAAGAGAAACCATTCATTTCTTCAAATTATCCTGTTTATTTCAACAAAGACAGCAAGTACGTGTAGAAAGTAAAATGTTAAGAATAAGTTCCTCTGACTCGTTTGTGCTGCCTACAGATTCTTTGAGAATAAGAACTACAAACCTGCTTTTGGTTATAAAAGCAAATATTCCAAATCTCCCCTGAATGACATTTTAAAATTTTTTGTGTATTTCGAAAAAGAATCAATGATGTGGGACTGCTGCTTTTCTGACTTTTCCTAAAGAAAAATGTGTTGGAATTTAAGTATACACACTGCTAGGTGTGTTTTTTTTTTTTTTTTTAATCTTTGTGTCATGCATAATTATCTAATGCTAAAACAATGCTGTGTAACAAACAACCATACAGACTTAGACGCCTGTAATAATTTTGTTTTCTAAAGTTATTGAAAATTCTGCTAATCTGAACTTGGCATTAGTTAGGCAAAACTAGGGTTTGCCCACACATTTTTGAGCAGCTGTAGGTTGGCTTTGTTATTGTTGACTGGGTTTTCTCAGTGTGTCTGAGGCTTTGATTAGGACAAAGGTGCAAAAGAGTCAAGGTCACAAACTCTCAGGCCCTTTAGTTGACAAAGAAACTTGGAAGCTTTATGCAGATTACCCATCATTTCCTTTCCTTCCTGCCAAGATCATATCCTCAGCACCTCGCAGGGTGACTCGTGTGACTTGCACATTAGTGGTGAAAGACTGGATTTTCCCACAGTAGCTGGAGCCCCCTCTTCCAGAGTTTCTTTCCATGCCTTGTTTCCTCCCAGAGAGAAAAATTCTCTTGGTCCTGAGTGAAGGTGGAGTTACTGAGAAATAACCACTCTTAGCTTTCTCAAGCAGTACTGTAGATGACTTTATCTTTATTTATGTCAACTAATATTTTGTCTTAAACTTATGTGTTTGAATGCTTGAAACTGTATTCCTCAGCACTATGACATTTTTCTCTTACTTTTCTTCAGATTATCTCCACATCCCCAAAATACTTACAACACATTTTTCCTCAAGGCTGACTTCCCTGCAGCACAGAAACACTAAAGAGAAACCATTCATTTCTTCAAATTATCCTGTTTATTTCAACAAAGACAGCAAGTACGTGTAGAAAGTAAAATGTTAAGAATAAGTTCCTCTGACTCGTTTGTGCTGCCTACAGATTCTTTGAGAATAAGAACTACAAACCTGCTTTTGGTTATAAAAGCAAATATTCCAAATCTCCCCTGAATGACATTTTAAAATTTTTTGTGTATTTCGAAAAAGAATCAATGATGTGGGACTGCTGCTTTTCTGACTTTTCCTAAAGAAAAATGTGTTGGAATTTAAGTATACACACTGCTAGGTGTGTTTTTTTTTTTTTTTTTTAATCTTTGTGTCATGCATAATTATCTAATGCTAAAACAATGCTGTGTAACAAACAACCATACAGACTTAGACGCCTGTAATAATTTTGTTTTCTAAAGTTATTGAAAATTCTGCTAATCTGAACTTGGCATTAGTTAGGCAAAACTAGGGTTTGCCCACACATTTTTGAGCAGCTGTAGGTTGGCTTTGTTATTGTTGACTGGGTTTTCTCAGTGTGTCTGAGGCTTTGATTAGGACAAAGGTGCAAAAGAGTCAAGGTCACAAACTCTCAGGCCCTGGAATACAATCACTTCCGATTGACACAAAGTCACAAACACAGTCTAGATTCCAGCGATTGAGGACGTATTCATGTCTTCATGAGAGAAGACTGTAGATAACAAGGAAGGATGAAGAATTGCAATCATTTTTTGGTAATCTATTAGAGTATGTTTACTTTTGAAAGAATTTAAAACATAAGTAAACTATAAATTCAGCCTGTGAAATATCTAATTGATCACCCTGTAATCAGTGCTTCTGGAAAAACATTCTAGAGAAATTTAAGTTGTAAGATCATTAGTTTTTGTATTACTATTTTATGGGTAGGGAGCAAGTCTTTGGAGGAATTTTAATTCTTTAAAAGATCCTTAAGATGAATATTGTTTAAAAACACATTTGTGATCCTACCCCCCAAAAAGTGCTAAAAACTTAAACTTTTTGTTGGCCTTCAAAAATAATGATCAAAGTGTATTACCGTTCAGATAGTGATGCCTTCTTTACCTAAGAGCAGTGCTAATTATACCTAAACTAGCTGCTAGTATGTTGCCTTGAACATAAAGTACACCTGGAGATGTTAAGTTGTTATGACTCATGGGAAAGAGTGCCTAAAAAGTCAGATACTACAGTTACAAATAGATTATTTGACTAATTTTATTTGGATTGTGGCAAAGTCATATTCTACATTTAGAGTTTAATAATATTAATTCCTTACTGCATTGAGCTTTATTACATGCCAAGTATTGTTATATGTGGTCTATCTGCATTAACTCTGAAAATTTCTTCAAGTTAGAATTATCTACATTTCATAGCTAGCACAATTGCCACAGAGAAATTAGGTTGTCTATGAATAGTCACACAGCTGGCAGGTGGTAGAATCAGACTTGGAAACCAAGTAGGATGACTCCTAACCACTATCGCTGTGTAACAAACAACCATACAGACTTAGACGCCTGTAATAATTTTGTTTTCTAAAGTTATTGAAAATTCTGCTAATCTGAACTTGGCATTAGTTAGGCAAAACTAGGGTTTGCCCACACATTTTTGAGCAGCTGTAGGTTGGCTTTGTTATTGTTGACTGGGTTTTCTCAGTGTGTCTGAGGCTTTGATTAGGACAAAGGTGCAAAAGAGTCAAGGTCACAAACTCTCAGGCCCTGGAATACAATCACTTCCGATTGACACAAAGTCACAAACACAGTCTAGATTCCAGCGATTGAGGACGTATTCATGTCTTCATGAGAGAAGACTGTAGATAACAAGGAAGGATGAAGAATTGCAATCATTTTTTGGTAATCTATTAGAGTATGTTTACTTTTGAAAGAATTTAAAACATAAGTAAACTATAAATTCAGCCTGTGAAATATCTAATTGATCACCCTGTAATCAGTGCTTCTGGAAAAACATTCTAGAGAAATTTAAGTTGTAAGATCATTAGTTTTTGTATTACTATTTTATGGGTAGGGAGCAAGTCTTTGGAGGAATTTTAATTCTTTAAAAGATCCTTAAGATGAATATTGTTTAAAAACACATTTGTGATCCTACCCCCCAAAAAGTGCTAAAAACTTAAACTTTTTGTTGGCCTTCAAAAATAATGATCAAAGTGTATTACCGTTCAGATAGTGATGCCTTCTTTACCTAAGAGCAGTGCTAATTATACCTAAACTAGCTGCTAGTATGTTGCCTTGAACATAAAGTACACCTGGAGATGTTAAGTTGTTATGACTCATGGGAAAGAGTGCCTAAAAGTCAGATACTACAGTTACAAATAGATTATTTGACTAATTTTATTTGGATTGTGGCAAAGTCATATTCTACATTTAGAGTTTAATAATATTAATTCCTTACTGCATTGAGCTTTATTACATGCCAAGTATTGTTATATGTGGTCTATCTGCATTAACTCTGAAAATTTCTTCAAGTTAGAATTATCTACATTTCATAGCTAGCACAATTGCGTCACAGAGAAATTAGGTTGTCTATGAATAGTCACACAGCTGGCAGGTGGTAGAATCAGACTTGGAAACCAAGTAGGATGACTCCTAACCACTATCAGATTACCTGGTAATAGGTTGGCACCATAATTAGCCTTGTCTATATGTTCCCTGGCCACAAACACTGGAAATCAAAAGACTTACTTTGTCCTGGGTTAGACCAGTGGTGAAAGACAGTTACGTGAGATTTGGAAGATAGAGGAGAGCTAGGAATCATACTTTGCTCCTCCAACAATGGTGGGCAGATATATAAGGCTTCAGCAAATATAAAGTCTTCCACTAATATCTAGCCTATATGTGTATGTATATGTGTGTGTATGTATACATAAATACCTAACTCGCATGATAGACTGTTGTTCAACCTTGAAAAAGAAGGAAATCCTAGCATTTGTGGCAATATGCATGGACCTAGAAGATAATAGGCTAAGTGAAATAAGTCAGTTATAGGAAGCTAAATACTGCATGATTCCACTTACATGAGGTATCTGAATTAGCCACTGAGAAGCAGAGAAGGCAATGTTGGTTTTCAGGGGCTAGAGAGTTGGGGGAATGGGGAGTTGTCATCTAATGGTTATGAAGTTCCAGTTATATTAGATGAATAAATTCTAGAGATCTACCAAACAACAGAGTGCCTACAGCTAATGTCATGATATCGTACCCTTCAGTCTGTGTTAATAGGGTAGATCTCATGCTGTGTTATTACCACAAAACAAAATAAAACAAAAACAAAGGAACTCTGGGAAGTGTTGGATTTATCTACCATCTTGCTTGTAGTGATGGTATCGCAGGTGTTTGCCTGTGTCTAAACTCATTAAATTGTACATATTGAATATGTATAGTTCTTTGAATATCAGTAATATATAAATTGATAAAACTGTTAAATAAATTTGAAATATTTTAAAGTGGAAATTAAAAAGGTAAGCTTCAGAGTCTGGAAAAATCTTATTGTAAATTTAAATCAGGTATTGATTCCTCTGGTATTCCAGAGGTACTTTTTTTATAGCAATAAATCAGCAGTAATTCTGGAGTCTGGAATACAACTCTTTGTCTGAAAAATCTCTCTCTCTCCATGAGAACTCTCAAAGATTACAAGAACTCATTTACTTTTAGTGTGCAGAGACAGCTCATCTTCACTCCTTTACCTCAGGGCCTTGTCAAACTATGGCAAATTCTTCAGCCTTGTTTCATAATCTAGCTCACAGGGACCTCGCTCACATTCCCATTACTGGTCTACTAAAATGAGAGAATCATTAATCAGACCTGTTGAGTAGACATTAGCTAATACAGTGAATGCCTTGATAAGACACATGAATACCAGAGGGTAGGAGATAATCCTCATGAAAATTTAGGCACCTGCCATCTTAATGAAGTTTCCAGGGAGATAATGGTCCAAGGCATGAATGATTTTTCACTCTGAAGGGAAACCCAGTTGCTGTGTCTCGTACCCTTCAATAACTAGGAAATGTGCGGTTGATGGGCTCATCTGGCTTTTACAAACAATATTTACTCATAGATAACTAATGTATTTGCTTAAATAACCCTGAATCTTGCTACGTTTTAAAGGAGCCAAGAGCAAGAGGGTATGAGGTAGATTTGGGCTGTGGGTTCTGAGCTATTCTGCCACTTGGGTCTTAAGGTGGTAGAGATCCAATTGTGCTTAAAATATTTGTGACAAAAAGAGATAATAAATGAAAGTCAACTATAGGGAGAAAAATACAGCCAATCCTATGGGTTTCACAGAAAATCTTTATTCCTTTATGAAAATGGCTAACTGCCTTTTCAAAAACAGTTTCTAGCTGGTTAGTGTGCTTAGGTCGAGAGAGAACCACTGACAATGCCAAAAAGAACAGATCATGTGACCTGATTTGTCGGTTGCACTCTGGGTATTACCTGATATGCCAGACTCTGCAATGTATATGATCAGACTTGAGCAGATGCTGAAGTTGTAAGCTACACAAACAAGTTCATCTGTTACACCTATGTTTGCTGTCACCACCTCTCCCTCCATCTACACCTAAGGCCTCTTCAAGAATTCTTCATGACAAGCTAAATGTTTCCATGGGGTGTGATGACACCAAGCAAAAGAAGACAGAAGTGGCTCTGGGGGGCATCAGGAGAAGGAACTCTTCCTGGTAGACGCCGAATTGGTTAGTGCCTCTGGTTGTGTAGTTTGTCTGTCTTGAGTGATTACCAAAGATATTGGTATACAGTGATGAATTGTCAATGACTGCTGGACCGATCTTGAAGGACTGTACAGGGTTTGAGGAAGAAGTACGCAGATCGAGCAGCTTAAATGAGCACACGGTTTAAGTTTGGGTCTCATGGAAATGCCCGCCAGAGGGAGGCTCTCAAAAGTCAGGTATATAATATGACGTACTCCAGACAGTCACTCAGCCTCTTTGTCAAGCTGCTCTGTGGCTAGTTCATTGGTTTTATTGACAAAGTATCCAAGGATATTGCATCTGGGTTCAATAACATGTCTTCTTTCTTTGAAAATGATCAAGTTAACACCTCTGGAGGAAGGTTACTTTCTTACAAAAAAGACTCTTACTATGGGTATAGATTTTCCTTTTCTTATGGAAATACTTTTGTCAGTACTACCATCTACTTACTGAATACATTATTCATTCTCTTCGTAGGTTACCCGTAGTAGGTTATGCTTCTGCTCCAGAAATATTTTAGAGAAAAAGAAAGGAAGCAATCACGGGGTTCCTAATGGATTCACTGGTCTTTTTGTGGACTCTATCATTCAGAAACAGTGAGCTTTATAAAACAGGAGACTTGTCTCCTTGAGAAACAACAACTTTGAGAATGATGCCAGTCCTACAGATTAATCTGTTTTTTTGAAACAACAATTAGATGCTGCTTTTTCCCCCACAACAGAGTACACAAGCTCTTACAGCACAGGGTAAATGTAGCATTGATTTTGTTCTTTAATACTTATAATAATCCAATTGCAAAGCCTTTCCAGTCCAGCCTTCCACCTTTAGGCTCTTTTGGTTTAAATCTTTATAGCCTAGATAATGTTTAAAAAATCAGCCTTCCTAAAACAGACAAACAAAAAATACTGTGCCATTTATAGAGACATGGATGGGCCCAGAGACTGCCAAGCAGAGTGAAGTAAGTCAGAAAGAGAAAAGCAAATATCATCTATTAAGACATTTATATGGGATCTACAAAAATGGTATAGATGATCCTATTTGCAAGACAGAAATAGAGACACAGATGTAGAGAACAAACATATGAATACCAAAGAGGGCAGGGGTGGATGGGATGAATTGGGAAATTGAAATTGCATATATATGCTATTGATTGTTGTTGTTATTCAGTAGTTAAGTGTGTCCAGCTCTTTGTGGCCCCATGGACTGCAGCATGCCAGGATTCCCTGTCCTTCTCTATCTCCCATAGTTTACTCAAACTCATGCCTATTGAGTCAGTAGTGCTATCTAACCATCTCATCCTCTGCCACCCTCTTCTCCTTTGTCTTCACTATTTCCCAGCATCAGGGTCTTTTCCAATGAGTCAGCTCTTTGTATCAGTTGGCGGAAGTATTGGAGCTCCAGCTTTAGCACCAGTCCCCTTCCTTTCAAAGAATATTCAGGGTTGATTTCCTTTAGCATTGACTAATTTGACCTCCTTGCTGTCCAAGGGACTTTCAAGAGTCTTATCTAACACCATAGTTGAAAGGCATCAGTTATTCAGCATTCAGCCTTCATTATGGTCAAACTCTCACATCAATACATAACTACTGAAAAAATCATAGTTTTGACCATACGGATGTCTGTTGGCAAAATGTCTTTGATTTTTAATATGCTGTCTAGGTTTGTCATAGCTTTCCTTCTGGGGAGCAAGCATCTTTTCATGGCTGCAGTACTGCTGAGAATCTCCTGTATAGGACAGGGAACTCAGTGTTCTGTGGTGACCTAAATGGAAAGGATACCTAAAAAAGAGGGCATATATATGAAAATACAGCTGATTCACTTTGCTGTACAGCTGAAATGAACATAACATTGTAAAGCAACTATAGTCCAATAAAAACTAATAAAAAACTAAAAAGCCGGCCTTCCTAAAGGGAAGAATATACTCTGAGTTGCATATGTGCTCAGTTGTATCTGACTCTTTGTGACCACATGGACTGTAGCCTGCCAGGTTCCTCTGTCCATGGAATTTTCCAAGTAAGAATACTGGAGTGGGTTCCTATTTCCTTCCTGAGGGGACCTTCCTGACCCAGGGATCAAACCCAGGTCTCCTATGTCTCTTGCATTGTCAGAGAGATTCTTTACCACTGCACCACCAACCTAGGGTTACATTTATTTGATATGCAAAAATAACACACTAGATGGAAAAGTGGAAAGAAGAAAAGAATTATTTTAGATAACTCCAGTACAAGTGAATAATGCATTTTATTTAGAAATAGTGCTGTATTAAATCCTTCTCTTATAACTTGACCTGTGATCATGAGATTAATTACTAATAATATCAAACTGTTTTGCAATTACTGTATTCACACTTGGTCAACCTTTACGGACAAGATTTTCTTTTTATACTACTACTAACAGTTTCCTCTTCTATGCATAAATAAATATCTTGCAAAGATGGTCAAAGAAAATTCACTGTGGTACTGGTTTCCAGTTCAATTCAACTGTTCAGTCATGTCTGACTCTGTGATCCCATGGACTGCAGCACACCAGTCTTCCCTGTTCATCACCATCTCCGGGAGCTTGCTCAAACTCATGTTCATTGGCTCAGTGATGCCATTCAACCATCTTCTCCTCTGTCATCCTCTTCTTCTTCTGCCTTCCATTTTCCCAACATCAGAGCCTCAGGCCAAACTCCAGGAGTGAATACAGTCCCACCCATTAGTAGATAACTGGATTACAGATCTATTGAACACTTCTTGCCCACCAGAGCAAGATTCAACTTGCCCAACAGCCAGTCCCTCCCAATAGGAAGTGTCCACAAGACTCTTCATCCAAAGCAGACAGAACGAAAAACACAACCACAGAAAATTAACCAAACTGATCACATGGATCACAACCTTGTCTAACTTAATGAAACCATGAGCCATGCCATGTAGGGCCAGTCAAGATGGACAGTCATGGTGGAGAGTTCTGACAAAGCATAGTCTACTGGAGAAGGGAATATAGCAAGCCACTTCAGTATTCTTGCCTTTGAGAAATTCCAGTTAAGGAGACTTAGAACTTTTTTCTGAGTTGCATATGTGCTCAGTTGTATCTGACTCTTTGTGACCACATGGACTGTAGCCTGCCAGGTTCCTCTGTCCATGGAATTTTCCAAGTAAGAATACTGGAGTGGGTTCCTATTTCCTTCCTGAGGGGACCTTCCTGACCCAGGGATCAAACCCAGGTCTCCTATGTCTCTTGCATTGTCAGAGAGATTCTTTACCACTGCACCACCAACCTAGGGTTACATTTATTTGATATGCAAAATAACACACTAGATGGAAAAGTGGAAAGAAGAAAAGAATTATTTTAGATAACTCCAGTACAAGTGAATAATGCATTTTATTTAGAAATAGTGCTGTATTAAATCCTTCTCTTATAACTTGACCTGTGATCATGAGATTAATTACTAATAATATCAAACTGTTTTGCAATTACTGTATTCACACTTGGTCAACCTTTACGGACAAGATTTTCTTTTTATACTACTACTAACAGTTTCCTCTTCTATGCATAAATAAATATCTTGCAAAGATGGTCAAAGAAAATTCACTGTGGTACTGGTTTCCAGTTCAATTCAACTGTTCAGTCATGTCTGACTCTGTGATCCCATGGACTGCAGCACACCAGTCTTCCCTGTTCATCACCATCTCCGGGAGCTTGCTCAAACTCATGTTCATTGGCTCAGTGATGCCATTCAACCATCTTCTCCTCTGTCATCCTCTTCTTCTTCTGCCTTCCATTTTTCCCAACATCAGAGCCTCAGGCCAAACTCCAGGGAGTGAATACAGTCCCACCCATTAGTAGATAACTGGATTACAGATCTATTGAACACTTCTTGCCCACCAGAGCAAGATTCAACTTGCCCAACAGCCAGTCCCTCCCAATAGGAAGTGTCCACAAGACTCTTCATCCAAAGCAGACAGAACGAAAAACACAACCACAGAAAATTAACCAAACTGATCACATGGATCACAACCTTGTCTAACTTAATGAAACCATGAGCCATGCCATGTAGGGCCAGTCAAGATGGACAGTCATGGTGGAGAGTTCTGACAAAGCATAGTCTACTGGAGAAGGGAATATAGCAAGCCACTTCAGTATTCTTGCCTTGAGAACTCCATGAACAGTATGAAAAGGTTTCCAGTTAAGGAGATGCTAATGTGAGAACAATTTTAATTATATGTCTATAAAAGAATTGCTCCTATAGAGAACAGACTTGTGGACATATTTGGGGAAAGAGAGAAAAAGTTGAGAGTGACATTGAAACATATACATTACCATTTGCACAATAGATAACCAGCGGGAATTTGCTGTAAGAGGCAGGGAGGTCAAACCCAGTGCTCTGTGACAACCTGGAGGGGTTGGAGGCAGAAGGGAGGCTCAAGAGAGAGCGGACGTATGTATACCTATAGCCGATGCATGTATGTCAGAAACCAACACAATATTATAAAATAATTATTCTCCAGTAAAAAATAACTTTTTCAAAATGAACTAAGAATGTTGAAGGTTTACCCCTCAACTTTTTGGTATTCTGTTTAGATAAAAGCCACTAAGTAATGCGCGAGTATAACTATCCTCAACTGAGTTTATGTCTATCTCAACTGAAAGGCTAGCATTCTCTAAGCTAATGTAACAGAATAACTGCTATTTGGAATTCATGATATAAGCATGAACTTATAGGACTTCCCTGGTGATTCAATGGCTAAGACTCTGCATTCCCAATGCAGAAAGCCGAGATATGATCTCTGGTTAGGGAACTAGATGCCACGAGCTACCAAAAAATAAAAAAAAAAGATCCCCCCCCACCACCACCACCGTCGACCCAAAAAAAGACCTCGCATGCAACTCAGACCTGTCGCACACAAATTTTAAAAAAAAGTCACTGAACTTCCCTGGTAGTCCAGTGGGTAAGGATACCACCTTGCAGTGCAAGGGGTGCCGGTTTAATCCCTGGCCTGGGAAGATCCCGTGTGCCGTGGAGTGGCTGGACCAATGTGTCCAACTACTGAGCCAGAGCTCTGGAGCGCATGCACACAGAGCTAGTGCTCTGTGACGAAAGGGGCCACTGCTATGGGAGGTCCATGCAGGCCAAAGAACAAAGGTGGATGGAAGTAGACAAATGAAAGATCGACAGAAATGCCCGCCCCCCCCACCCCCCACCCAAAGTCACTAATACCAGTGTAACCTATTAAAAAAAAAAAAAACCAAAACATGAACTTATAACATGAACCCAAGAGAACACAGCCTGTGGATCATAGGTTTGTAAGGTGCATCTTAGTTATCAAATCCTATCACGTTCAAGGCTACAACTGCTACAGTTTTAAAAATAGTCTCACATCAAACATTTCCCAGCTGTTTAAAATAAATGTCAAACATATTTTCCAGATGGATGGTGGTCTGTGTTTCTATAGCTTTAGCTAAAAAATAATTTCTATATATTTTGCCCATATTTACCCAAAACAACCACTCTCGAATCTTACTGCACTATACCCTGGCAAGATAAACTAAAATTGTGTTCATTCTGAATGTACTGGAACACACATACATCTATTAGGAGGACACAAAGGTATAGTAAAAGGCTAATCAAAGAAACAACCCATTCTTGAAACTTATCAAATCCTGTCTAACAAGTGCACCTTAGCTCCCATTTTCAATAAGCAATTTTAAGAAGACAAGCTCTAAGTTCAAACAGTTTTGTTTTTGTAATGTTATCCTTGTTACTCCCTTGCATAGGAAACAACTGAATTATGCTGTGCAACAGAGCACTAAAACCATTAAACACAAGCTTAAAAGGTAGGTTTTAAAATATTTGAATATGAGATAAGTACTTTCAATTTTAATAACATGTTCCATAGGGAACAGGTTAGTTGACCTAGTGGTATTATTATTAATGCTTTACACATAAGGTCAGAGGAGTAGGAACTTTCTTCCTTTTCTTTATTGGAACGTGTATTTCTATTTCTTCCTTTACAAAATCCTCCAAGGTTGTGACCTGTGGTGGATGGCAGAATGCTAAAGCAGAAAAGACATCAAGTTGGAGAATAAGCAATCTGGCACCTCATCTTGACTGTCCCTAAATTATGTGACTTAATATTTATACATTTTAGTTTATTATTTATTCATTTTAGTTTGATAATCTATAAAATTGAAAACTAATCAATAACTTTGTCTAATGTTCTCTCTAGCTCCAAAAGTTCACCTTAGCTCCAATGAAAGTCAAGATTATTGATCACTAGTGGGAAAATAGTGTAAATACATTGGAAAAGGAGATACAGGAAAAAAATTTGATCACATTATCGAAGTACTTATTCAAGTCTCTGTACTGATATCGCTTGCCACCAATCATTTCATTTAAAACATAATTTTCTCACACAAGAGGCTATCCCTGTGCAGGTATAAATCATTAATATGGATATTTTTCTTTTAGATACTCTTAGGAAATTTGTTAATTTTGTCCATTAAGTTTCCTTATTCTCTCACATGGGATCTATAATTTTATATGAATATAGATATATTACAGATTGGCTCAATAATTCTTATGAGAAAATCAGTAGCAAAGAAAAATTACTGTTGCAACTTACGTTTCAAAAATCCTTCTTTTTCCACTTAAAAAGAGTGCATGCTCATTAGAAAACACAGAGAATATAAATAAAAAGGAAAACCCAAATTACTACTGCTAGAGATAGAATTCCCTCCTCCTGATGGTTCCACATGGAGAAAACTTTTCTCAGATCAGATTAAGTGGAAAACTGTCCAATTTAGGAAGGACTTTTGTAGGAAATTCCCTAGCCCACAGCCTCAACACATTCTCAAACAGCAGTTTTATCAGTAATAAAGTAATAAAGTTGCTTTTTAAAACCAAAGTATAGTTGATTTGCAATATTGTGTTCCTTTCAGGGGTGTATCTAGCAAACTGATTCAGATAGAGAGATGGAGGAATTCCCCAGCAGTCCAATGATTAATCCTTGCTTTCACTGCCAAGGGTGTTAGTGTCAGAGAACTAACATCCTATAAGCCACATGGCTTATCAAATAGTCTCATTCTATTTCTTCCTTTACAAAATCCTCCAAGGTTGTGACCTGTGGTGGATGGCAGAATGCTAAAGCAGAAAAGACATCAAGTTGGAGAATAAGCAATCTGGCACCTCATCTTGACTGTCCCTAAATTATGTGACTTAATATTTATACATTTTAGTTTATTATTTATTCATTTTAGTTTGATAATCTATAAAATTGAAAACTAATCAATAACTTTGTCTAATGTTCTCTCTAGCTCCAAAAGTTCACCTTAGCTCCAATGAAAGTCAAGATTATTGATCACTAGTGGGAAAATAGTGTAAATACATTGGAAAAGGAGATACAGGAAAAAAATTTGATCACATTATCGAAGTACTTATTCAAGTCTCTGTACTGATATCGCTTGCCACCAATCATTTCATTTAAAACATAATTTTCTCACACAAGAGGCTATCCCTGTGCAGGTATAAATCATTAATATGGATATTTTTCTTTTAGATACTCTTAGGAAATTTGTTAATTTTGTCCATTAAGTTTCCTTATTCTCTCACATGGGATCTATAATTTTATATGAATATAGATATATTACAGATTGGCTCAATAATTCTTATGAGAAAATCAGTAGCAAAGAAAAATTACTGTTGCAACTTACGCTTTCAAAAATCCTTCTTTTCCACTTAAAAAGAGTGCATGCTCATTAGAAAACACAGAGAATATAAATAAAAAGGAAAACCCAAATTACTACTGCTAGAGATAGAATTCCCTCCTCCTGATGGTTCCACATGGAGAAAACTTTTCTCAGATCAGATTAAGTGGAAAACTGTCCAATTTAGGAAGGACTTTTGTAGGAAATTCCCTAGCCCACAGCCTCAACACATTCTCAAACAGCAGTTTTATCAGTAATAAAGTAATAAAGTTGCTTTTTAAAACCAAAGTATAGTTGATTTGCAATATTGTGTTCCTTTCAGGGGTGTATCTAGCAAACTGATTCAGATAGAGAGATGGAGGGAATTCCCCAGCAGTCCAATGATTAATCCTTGCTTTCACTGCCAAGGGTGTTAGTGTCAGAGAACTAACATCCTATAAGCCACATGGCACAGCCCCCAAAAATAAAGTATCAAGTTTAGATAGATTTTGATATTCTGTCTTGTCTCATTCAATTTACATGGATTCAGAAAACATAAAGGATGATTTTTTTAAATGATCAAATAGAATATAGTAATATACTAAAGGACTTCTTTTAGACATTATTAAAACCCACACTTCTAGGTAAACCTCAAATTAAGACATGAAAAGAATAATCACCAAGGGCTTATTCTAGGAATACAAAGATTATTAAATGTCAGGACATCTATCAGCATAACTTACTACATCAACAAATTAAGAAATATAAAGTATGTGGTTATATTAATAGGTAATTTTTAAATTTAGTTTTACTAATAAAAATACATGCAAAAGGAAAATAAATAAGTACTAGAAAAAAGTAAGACTATACACCCCAAACCAAGCAAACTAATATAAACTACAATGTTGTAAAGACTCTCATTTTAAACAAAACTTTGATATTCATACCTAACAGCACTATTATTTTTGATCATTGTTCAGCTTTGTCTCAGAGGATTATAAGTACAGAATGACGCGAATATTGTAAATATTATAGATACACTGAAAAGAGACAAAACTATCATTTTATTGCTGATAATACCGTTTTATCCCCCGCCAAAATACAATATACCCTAGTAAACAGCTACTATGATTAATTGAAGACATTACTTAAGTGGTGGCTGAAAACATATTACGGAGCTTAAGAATATAAATAAAAAGGAAAACCCAAATTACTACTGCTAGAGATAGAATTCCCTCCTCCTGATGGTTCCACATGGAGAAAACTTTTCTCAGATCAGATTAAGTGGAAAACTGTCCAATTTAGGAAGGACTTTTGTAGGAAATTCCCTAGCCCACAGCCTCAACACATTCTCAAACAGCAGTTTTATCAGTAATAAAGTAATAAAGTTGCTTTTTAAAACCAAAGTATAGTTGATTTGCAATATTGTGTTCCTTTCAGGGGTGTATCTAGCAAACTGATTCAGATAGAGAGATGGAGGGAATTCCCCAGCAGTCCAATGATTAATCCTTGCTTTCACTGCCAAGGGTGTTAGTGTCAGAGAACTAACATCCTATAAGCCACATGGCACAGCCCCCAAAAATAAAGTATCAAGTTTAGATAGATTTTGATATTCTGTCTTGTCTCATTCAATTTACATGGATTCAGAAAACATAAAGGATGATTTTTTTAAATGATCAAATAGAATATAGTAATATACTAAAGGACTTCTTTTAGACATTATTAAAACCCACACTTCTAGGTAAACCTCAAATTAAGACATGAAAAGAATAATCACCAAGGGCTTATTCTAGGAATACAAAGATTATTAAATGTCAGGACATCTATCAGCATAACTTACTACATCAACAAATTAAGAAATATAAAGTATGTGGTTATATTAATAGGTAATTTTTAAATTTAGTTTTACTAATAAAAATACATGCAAAAGGAAAATAAATAAGTACTAGAAAAAAGTAAGACTATACACCCCAAACCAAGCAAACTAATATAAACTACAATGTTGTAAAGACTCTCATTTTAAACAAAACTTTGATATTCATACCTAACAGCACTATTATTTTTGATCATTGTTCAGCTTTGTCTCAGAGGATTATAAGTACAGAATGACGCGAATATTGTAAATATTATAGATACACTGAAAAGAGACAAAACTATCATTTTATTGCTGATAATACCGTTTTATCCCCCGCCAAAATACAATATACCCTAGTAAACAGCTACTATGATTAATTGAAGACATTACTTAAGTGGTGGCTGAAAACATATTACAGTTAAAAAGAAGTAGACTTCCTTAATGTTAGCGGTAAGCACCTGGAAATTACAATTTTAAAAATCCATTTTACAGTAGTGATCAAAATATAAAGTATGTAGAAATACATTTAACTAAAAAGGTAGAATTTAAAGTATCAATTACTTAAAAATCAATGAAAATAATATTTTTAATCTGACATACTAAATAAAATACCATATTTGTGGAAGGAAAATTTTAATCATTTAAATGTTAACTCTACCAGATTAATATATAAATTAAATTGCATTTAAAAGATAGGCAGATGTTTTATTTGCACAAAGTATCTGCAAAGCAGATGATAAAATTTGTCTTGTAATCTGATACAAAGTTCAGTGTGAAGGATAAATGCTCCAAAAGAAGATTATCAGGAAGAACAGTTAGAAGATACCATTTTTAAAATTTCAGAAAAGTACTCTGTTGCAAACATAAAGCAATTTTGAATTTCCATAAAAATGGAAAAAACAGAGCAGTGAAATATAATCAGGAATGTAGAAATCTATAAATGAAATTTTAATATAGGACAAAAGTGATATTTCAGTTTGGGGAAGAAGGAAATATTTACTAATCTACTTAAGAGAAGTAAAAGTAAGTCCACTGTGTTATAGTGCATTGAGTTTTTAACTGAATTTTTAAAAATTTACTTAAGTGTAGATATTAAATACTTAAAAAATGAGAATCTTTAAATAAAACCTAGATTACTGCTTGTCTAATCTAAGAATAGGGAAAATCATATCAACACCAAAAATCTTAAAATTCACGTAATAAAAGTGAAATACTTTGATTAGAATAATGTGCAAAGTAAAAGTTATGAATTAAGACAGAAAATATGGAAAATATTTATTATGTGAGTTAATATGGACACTCTTCAAAGAACACTTTCAAACTCATCAGAAAAGACAAATGACCCAGCAGAAAAATAAGCAAGGCTATCAATCAAATAATTTACATAAGAGAAAATCCAAGTTTCTGAAAAACATGAAAAGATATGCCATTTCACATGTTGTTAAGAGAGTCAAATTAATGTAACAATTTAAAATTAAAGAACTACAATATCTATGGTTAAGAGGACATGGGTAAAGAGAAGTTTCATAATTTTCTGGTGAAAATGTATTTGTAACACTTTAGAAGTGATATGGCAACATACATTAAAATTTGAAAATATATTTTTACCTCCTGAACTTAGAAATGAAGTTTTTATAATGATTTTTATGATAGCCTTGTTTTATGATAAAACTGAACTCACTGGAAACAAAGTCAGTGTTTATAAAGGGGAATTGTTTGAATTTTTTGTTTCTTTACTATTCATGTCATGGAATATTATCTAGACATTTAAATTTTTAATTTTATATACTTTAGTTGCAATGGAGGATTTTTCATGAAGCATTAATAAGAAACAAGATACACAATTTTGAAAACTGGTTACAAGATTTTGCATGTGTGTATACACAAATATATGTGCATATGTATACATGTGAATGATTATTAAAGGATAGGAAAGTCTAGAATAATAGAACTCAGTTGCTAGCATAGGTTACTCATAACTCAGAAACAGGAAAAATAGCAGGCAGAGGCAATTAAGAAAGGAGATTAAAGAATTAAGAATTTAGTAACCACAGAATACGATATAATTTGTGCACTTGTATAAATTTACATATGCCTATTTATTGTTCTTCTCCCATCATGACTCTTTTATGTCCATATTTATTTTCATCTATGTTTTATTCTTTGGCCTGTGTGGGCCTCCCATTGCAGTGGCCTCCCTCATTGCAGAGCACTGGCTCTGGGCTCATGCCCATGCTTCATATTCCAGGTCCCCCGCCGCTCAGCAAAAAAACTTAAAAATGAGAATAAAAACTGCTTGTCTAATCTAAGAATAGGGAAAATCATATCAACACCAAAAATCTTAAAATTCACGTAATAAAAGTGAAATACTTTGATTAGAATAATGTGCAAAGTAAAAGTTATGAATTAAGACAGAAAATATGGAAAATATTTATTATGTGAGTTAATATGGACACTCTTCAAAGAACACTTTCAAACTCATCAGAAAAGACAAATGACCCAGCAGAAAAATAAGCAAGGCTATCAATCAAATAATTTACATAAGAGAAAATCCAAGTTTCTGAAAAACATGAAAAGATATGCCATTTCACATGTTGTTAAGAGAGTCAAATTAATGTAACAATTTAAAATTAAAGAACTACAATATCTATGGTTAAGAGGACATGGGTAAAGAGAAGTTTCATAATTTTCTGGTGAAAATGTATTTGTAACACTTTAGAAGTGATATGGCAACATACATTAAAATTTGAAAATATATTTTTACCTCCTGAACTTAGAAATGAAGTTTTTATAATGATTTTTATGATAGCCTTGTTTTATGATAAAACTGAACTCACTGGAAACAAAGTCAGTGTTTATAAAGGGGAATTGTTTGAATTTTTTGTTTCTTTACTATTCATGTCATGGAATATTATCTAGACATTTAAATTTTTAATTTTATATACTTTAGTTGCAATGGAGGATTTTTCATGAAGCATTAATAAGAAACAAGATACACAATTTTGAAAACTGGTTACAAGATTTTGCATGTGTGTATACACAAATATATGTGCATATGTATACATGTGAATGATTATTAAAGGATAGGAAAGTCTAGAATAATAGAACTCAGTTGCTAGCATAGGTTACTCATAACTCAGAAACAGGAAAAATAGCAGGCAGAGGCAATTAAGAAAGGAGATTAAAGAATTAAGAATTTAGTAACCACAGAATACGATATAATTTGTGCACTTGTATAAATTTACATATGCCTATTTATTGTTCTTCTCCCATCATGACTCTTTTATGTCCATATTTATTTTCATCTATGTTTTATTCTTTGGCCTGTGTGGGCCTCCCATTGCAGTGGCCTCCCTCATTGCAGAGCACTGGCTCTGGGCGCATGCACTCCAGAGTGCTGGCTCATAATTGGACACAGGTCCAGCCGCTCCACGGCACGTGGGATCTTTCTGGGCCAGGGATCGAACTGGTGCCCCTTGCACTGAAAGGTGAACTCTTTACCCACTGAACCACCAGGGAAGCCCCATGCATATATTTTTTAAATATTTTAAAGATGGAAATTCAAATGCCAATGAAAAGAATAGAATGGGTGGATTTGCCTTTACCTAAAAATAAACAATGTAGCATTTTGTACCATATTTTAATCTTTCTTAGTGCTTAGGCCGAGATTATTTTTTTAAATCTACATTTACAGATACCATGGCACCCATATGTATATTAAAATAGTGCAGTCAAAGGTAGATGAAATGAAAAAAAAAAAAAAAAAACCACGTACAGATTGGTCTTTTAGTTACGCTGGGATGTGTGGAAAAGAGAAAAAAGCATGAAGGAAGAATGGGATTTATGGCTGAAGTTTTAGCATCCTGATTGGACCTGCAAAAGGATACAGGAGAATCTGATAGAGTAATGGAAATGAAGTTGTCACTGGGCAAGTATTTGCTGAGTTTCTACTCTGCCCTACATTGTCCTAGACACCGAAGCCAAGAGTTAGTATCTTGTGGAATTGATCTCTTGTAGAGTTTACATTCTCCTTAGGGAGGGGAAGATCCTAAACAAGTAAACACAGACCTAGAAGTGGTCTCAAGTAGAAAGTGGGCTCAGGCACGAATCGGAAGACCCTGAGAGGCAAGTGGCGTGGGAAGCACACCCGACCTGATCCCTGCCTGTGCAGTTCTGACAGACGAGACTCCCAGACAGGGAGAGGGTGCGTCCAAAACTGGAAGGAGGACTGAGCTTGGGATGTGAAGGCTGGAGGGACCACGCAAGGACAATGGAGTGAGTGCTAAGCATGAATTCAACATTCGTCAGGCTTGCAGACTCTAGAAGCTTCAAGGGCCTGCTTCTGCTGGAAAATTTGGATTAGAAGAAGTTCCTTAAAGCTGGATAATCAACATATCATAATAAACCAAGCTCAGGATAGGGTACATGGGCAAGTTCCACTTGGCGTTCAGTAAGGCCTGCTAGTGGTGGAAGAAGTATAAACCATGCTATGGGTCAAAAAGAATTAGAGACGGAGGAAACGAATCTCCTCAGAGAGGCAGGATTCCAGTCAGAGTTCTAAGCCTAAAGGAGCACGGTGATATTAATGACATCAGTTGCCACCCAAGGACAAAAAGACCTTGCAAACCTGTTGAGGATGGGGAATTCCAGAGAGATGACTGGGAGGCTGTGAGTTAGGGATCAAAGAAACAAGGGGCTACACATGCTGCCACAGGGTGCCTGTCACAATGCCACACACTCTGCTGTGTCCCTGGTGCACCCACCTTCACTCTAGTACCAGTGTGCCAAATGGCAGGGGTGGGGGTGACAAGGAACATTTAGAAACTTTAGGTATGTTCAGTTCAGTTTACTTGGGTCTTTAAGTAAAGCCCTTAAGTGAGAAATCCTTCTTTAAAGTAGGAGAGTTCAGAGAAACTGCAGGTACTAGAGGTGACACCTCTCTCAATGTTTTGCATGGAGACAGGAAGTTAGACAACACTCTGAGAAAGGAAGCAGTTGGCAAGACTTAGAGATCTCCGTTGTCTTCCTCCCGCAAATATTAGGAGAATCTTGATCTGAAATTTCTCCTCATTGAGTCTTATGGTCACAGGTAGTAAACTAATATAGATATCTATTTGATTTCGCTGGAGTTGTGGTGAGAATGGATTCACAAAATATTTATCTTCTTGTTCTGTTTTCTTTATCCCTTTTCCCAGATAATACGTTTTTCTTCTGTCTATGGCTGCAAGCAGTCATGTGGGTTGGGACCCATTTTTTTCACTTAAGTGTAATCATGTGGGGCTTCCCTGGTGGTCTAGTGCATAAGGACACTGCCTTGCAGTGCAAGGGGCGCCAGTTCGATCCCTGGCCTGGGAGGATCCCACGTGCCTCAGAGCGGCTGGACCGATGTGTCCAATTACCAAGCCGGAGCTCTGGAGCGCATGCGCCCAGAGGCAGGGCTCTGCGACAAGAGAGGCCACTGCGATGGGAGGCCCACACGGGCCAAAGAACAAGGATGGATGAAAACTGATAAATGAAAGACCAATAGAAGTGGCCCACCTGCGCCCCCCCATCCTCCCAAACCCGCCCCTCTCCAAAAAAAAAAGTTAAAAAAAATAAAAAGAGTAATCACGTAAATTCTTTTCACTTCTAAGTGAAATATAACCAGACCCAACTCCAGATCAACTGTTGTCCAGTGATGGGACTTAGGTACAGACATTTGAAAAAGCTTCACATTAATGAATGTTTCCTAGTTTGGCTTATTGGAAACTTCATCAAGCCTGGAATATTTATTTCTTCCTAAGAAGACAGCTGTCTTTGTTTAGAAAGGTCTGGCATATTCAGAAATAAGGACGTTGATTGTAAGTTGCTATTACAGTATACTTGGGGTGACAAGGAACATTTAGAAACTTTAGGTATGTTCAGTTCAGTTTACTTGGGTCTTTAAGTAAAGCCCTTAAGTGAGAAATCCTTCTTTAAAGTAGGAGAGTTCAGAGAAACTGCAGGTACTAGAGGTGACACCTCTCTCAATGTTTTGCATGGAGACAGGAAGTTAGACAACACTCTGAGAAAGGAAGCAGTTGGCAAGACTTAGAGATCTCCGTTGTCTTCCTCCCGCAAATATTAGGAGAATCTTGATCTGAAATTTCTCCTCATTGAGTCTTATGGTCACAGGTAGTAAACTAATATAGATATCTATTTGATTTCGCTGGAGTTGTGGTGAGAATGGATTCACAAAATATTTATCTTCTTGTTCTGTTTTCTTTATCCCTTTTCCCAGATAATACGTTTTTCTTCTGTCTATGGCTGCAAGCAGTCATGTGGGTTGGGACCCATTTTTTTCACTTAAGTGTAATCATGTGGGGCTTCCCTGGTGGTCTAGTGCATAAGGACACTGCCTTGCAGTGCAAGGGGCGCCAGTTCGATCCCTGGCCTGGGAGGATCCCACGTGCCTCAGAGCGGCTGGACCGATGTGTCCAATTACCAAGCCGGAGCTCTGGAGCGCATGCGCCCAGAGGCAGGGCTCTGCGACAAGAGAGGCCACTGCGATGGGAGGCCCACACGGGCCAAAGAACAAGGATGGATGAAAACTGATAAATGAAAGACCAATAGAAGTGGCCCACCTGCGCCCCCCCATCCTCCCAAACCCGCCCCTCTCCAAAAAAAAAAGTTAAAAAAAATAAAAAGAGTAATCACGTAAATTCTTTTCACTTCTAAGTGAAATATAACCAGACCCAACTCCAGATCAACTGTTGTCCAGTGATGGGACTTAGGTACAGACATTTGAAAAAGCTTCACATTAATGAATGTTTCCTAGTTTGGCTTATTGGAAACTTCATCAAGCCTGGAATATTTATTTCTTCCTAAGAAGACAGCTGTCTTTGTTTAGAAAGGTCTGGCATATTCAGAAATAAGGACGTTGATTGTAAGTTGCTATTACAGTATACTTGGGGTCGGTGCAGGATAGAATTTAAGCACATGGACTTGAAGGCTGCTTGAGTTCATGATCCCAGTTCCTCAGTCTAGCAAATGTTTATTTTGGACAAAATCATTTCCAAGCCACCGTTTCCTTATCCACAAAACTCACTAAAGATTAGCTTTCACCATCTCATTTGGCTTTGGGAAACTGTTTTGCAAAACAACAAGAACTAAAATATTCTCATATGCATGGTAGACCTACCTCCAGAGTTTTGAAAAAAAAAGGTAAACTGACATTCCTATGAGGGACGAGAAAAAGATGCATTAGTTCTAGCAGAAGATGCCTTAGTCTATCATTGCCTCAGTGGAACCAAGATTTTATGTAGGCACTTAAATGAAGCCCCTCAACAGCCCAATATACTTCGGTAGCATTTAGAAATGGTAATTTTTCAGTGGCAACAAAGTTAATAGAGAAGCAATGTCTTGGCATTTCAGGTGTTACTTTGTTTGTCGTTTGTTTCTTTCTTTAAATTACTGCCCTGGTGTTATTGGAGTTCTGCTGCTGTTTTGATTCCTCTAATGTAATGTGTCTGGTGTGCTCCACTGGACAGAATTGCACCCTCTTTGACAGCGAACTGGAATGGGGCTTATCTTCTCAGGGTTGTGTGGCGTGGAGGTTAATTTTTGTGCTGTCCTGACATATTTTGACTTTGTGTATGAGAGGGGAGGGTTGGTGAGATACAAAGAGACATTCATGGCCATGCCTGAGGCTCCGACACTCCCATCTCCTGATCACTGTCCCATCCTGGAGAAGGTGTGCTGGTAGGGCTTCCCAGGTGGCGCTAGTGGTAAAGAACCCGCCTGCCATTTCAGGAGCCAGAGGAGACCAGGGTTCAATCCTTGGGTGGGGAAGATCCCCTGGAGAAAGAAATGGCGACCCTTCAACTGTTGTCCAGTGATGGGACTTAGGTACAGACATTTGAAAAGCTTCACATTAATGAATGTTTCCTAGTTTGGCTTATTGGAAACTTCATCAAGCCTGAATATTTATTTCTTCCTAAGAAGACAGCTGTCTTTGTTTAGAAAGGTCTGGCATATTCAGAAATAAGGACGTTGATTGTAAGTTGCTATTACAGTATACTTGGGGTCGGTGCAGGATAGAATTTAAGCACATGGACTTGAAGGCTGCTTGAGTTCATGATCCCAGTTCCTCAGTCTAGCAAATGTTTATTTTGGACAAAATCATTTCCAAGCCACCGTTTCCTTATCCACAAAACTCACTAAAGATTAGCTTTCACCATCTCATTTGGCTTTGGGAAACTGTTTTGCAAAACAACAAGAACTAAAATATTCTCATATGCATGGTAGACCTACCTCCAGAGTTTTGAAAAAAAAAGGTAAACTGACATTCCTATGAGGGACGAGAAAAAGATGCATTAGTTCTAGCAGAAGATGCCTTAGTCTATCATTGCCTCAGTGGAACCAAGATTTTATGTAGGCACTTAAATGAAGCCCCTCAACAGCCCAATATACTTCGGTAGCATTTAGAAATGGTAATTTTTCAGTGGCAACAAAGTTAATAGAGAAGCAATGTCTTGGCATTTCAGGTGTTACTTTGTTTGTCGTTTGTTTCTTTCTTTAAATTACTGCCCTGGTGTTATTGGAGTTCTGCTGCTGTTTTGATTCCTCTAATGTAATGTGTCTGGTGTGCTCCACTGGACAGAATTGCACCCTCTTTGACAGCGAACTGGAATGGGGCTTATCTTCTCAGGGTTGTGTGGCGTGGAGGTTAATTTTTGTGCTGTCCTGACATATTTTGACTTTGTGTATGAGAGGGGAGGGTTGGTGAGATACAAAGAGACATTCATGGCCATGCCTGAGGCTCCGACACTCCCATCTCCTGATCACTGTCCCATCCTGGAGAAGGTGTGCTGGTAGGGCTTCCCAGGTGGCGCTAGTGGTAAAGAACCCGCCTGCCATTTCAGGAGCCAGAGGAGACCAGGGTTCAATCCTTGGGTGGGGAAGATCCCCTGGAGAAAGAAATGGCGACCCCTTCCAATATTCTCGCCTGGAGGATCTGATGGACGGAGGAGCCTGGCGGGCTCCAGCCCATGGGGTGGCAAAGAGTTGGACACCACTGAAGTGACTTAGCACAAACGTATGTGCTGGTAATGGCTACCTGAACATGGCATGCAGAGGGAACTTCTCTGTACTTTGCTCATCTCCTCCCCACTGGAGACAGGAAATCCTTTAGATTTGTTAGAGATGTATGTCCTGAAGAAGATCCGTGTGCGTCTTCTGTGTGACAGAGGTGGCATCTGGTACAGCCACCCCCACCACCCTGTTCATTCCTTCTGATGTCCCAGTTGACACAGAAGATGCTTATTTTAAAGAATTTTCAGGACCTGGTCTCAGGGTGGCTGCTTTCAAGTAGCAAAACAAGGGTATCCGTGCCTAGGAACAGGGAAACCCTGAGGGGCGAAAAGATTTTAGAAAGCATGCTAATTCTTCCTTTTATATCTGAGAAATTTAGGCTCAGAAGTTAAACGATTTGCCTCAGGCACAGAGGCAGCCAGATGCCTGACTGGGAAGAAAAAAAAAAAAAATTGTTCTCTTCCTTTTTTTAAGTCTGGTATCTCAAAATTCCACAAGGTGCTTGAAGGACATGAAACCCATTCAAAACAGCTGTCTGTTGTGAACATTGTGAACTCATTGCTAGACAATCTTTCCATCTGCCTTTGGTTCTATAGAGTAAGGGACCTTCTAGATTCCGAAAGTTGGATTTCAAGGCAATTGGAAAATTCATTAAGAGCCTGTTCATCCCCCAGAGCTAGAACTGAAGGTAATTAGAAAGGAAAGAAAAATCAGCTGTCAGCATCAGGCTACTTGGAAGCATAAAATTCATGTGTTTAAGAGAACTACTTAGTAAGATTAATATAAGACTATAAAGATATATTTAAGGAAAGTGTAGTTATATTTCTTTATTTTAATATGTATGAGACTTTTAAAGTGTTCACCTAAAATCAGCTCCCCCTCTCCAGAATAAAGAGGGTACTATTTTACAAAATGATTATTTTGTAATGTATGACTCTTTGAGGAATAAAGTTAGCCTGCCATTTCAGGAGCCAGAGGAGACCAGGGTTCAATCCTTGGGTGGGAAGATCCCTGGAGAAAGAAATGGCGACCTTCCAATATTCTCGCCTGGAGGATCTGATGGACGGAGGAGCCTGGCGGGCTCCAGCCCATGGGGTGGCAAAGAGTTGGACACCACTGAAGTGACTTAGCACAAACGTATGTGCTGGTAATGGCTACCTGAACATGGCATGCAGAGGAACTTCTCTGTACTTTGCTCATCTCCTCCCCACTGGAGACAGGAAATCCTTTAGATTTGTTAGAGATGTATGTCCTGAAGAAGATCCGTGTGCGTCTTCTGTGTGACAGAGGTGGCATCTGGTACAGCCACCCCCACCACCCTGTTCATTCCTTCTGATGTCCCAGTTGACACAGAAGATGCTTATTTTAAAGAATTTTCAGGACCTGGTCTCAGGGTGGCTGCTTTCAAGTAGCAAAACAAGGGTATCCGTGCCTAGGAACAGGGAAACCCTGAGGCGAAAAGATTTTAGAAAGCATGCTAATTCTTCCTTTTATATCTGAGAAATTTAGGCTCAGAAGTTAAACGATTTGCCTCAGGCACAGAGGCAGCCAGATGCCTGACTGGGAAGAAAAAAAAAATTGTTCTCTTCCTTTTTAAGTCTGGTATCTCAAAATTCCACAAGGTGCTTGAAGGACATGAAACCCATTCAAAACAGCTGTCTGTTGTGAACATTGTGAACTCATTGCTAGACAATCTTTCCATCTGCCTTTGGTTCTATAGAGTAAGGGACCTTCTAGTTTCCCAAAGTTGGATTTCAAGGCAATTGGAAAATTCATTAAGAGCCTGTTCATCCCCCAGAGCTAGAACTGAAGGTAATTAGAAAGGAAAGAAAAATCAGCTGTCAGCATCAGGCTACTTGGAAGCATAAAATTCATGTGTTTAAGAGAACTACTTAGTAAGATTAATATAAGACTATAAAGATATATTTAAGGAAAGTGTAGTTATATTTCTTTATTTTAATATGTATGAGACTTTTAAAGTGTTCACCTAAAATCAGCTCCCCCTCTCCAGAATAAAGAGGGTACTATTTTACAAAATGATTATTTTGTAATGTATGACTCTTTGAGGAATAAAGTTATTCTTATTTTATATCTGTATTACAGCTGGAAATCCATTTTAATGCACTACAGTGAAAACATTCATGAATATTTATCCAAGAGGCATTCACATGGATTTTTTTAAATCAAAAATCATGGCCACAGAGAAATTAGAACAGGAAACAAACAATTTTGCAGGAGCAAATAATTCACTGATTAATAGTAAATTTATATCTATATGTTCTACAGCCTTTGAACCTGTGTTAAAAGAAAATACTAGGAGCCGCCGGAACCCGCCCGCCGCGAGGAGCCGCCGGAACCCGCCCGCCGCGAGGAGCCGCCGGAACCCGGACGCCGCGAGGAGCCGCGGACGCCGCGAGGAGCCGCGGACGCCGCGAGGGGCGGGGATGCACCTCTTGTTCCTCAGATGCTAGTGTGTGAACTAGTATCACAGAACACCATAGCAAACCAGACATAGAGCCTACACTCCCTGACCAATCATCAAACCAAGGATCCTCGAAGCGGAAGCCCGGATTCCAAGACCCCACACTGATTATCAAAGAACATACAACACTACAGATTATTCACCTGTAAACAAGGTCTATCACCACCCAAGACACAAGCCACTGAACCCTTCTACAAGGACAAAAACACAAAGGAAGGGAGAATTCAACCAAGAAGCCTGGTGGGAATAAGAACTCCATACACACAGACACACACAAAGAAACAAAAATTAACCTAATAATGAAACGTCAGAGAAACACTGTACAAATGAAGGACCAAGCTAGAGAAACACCACTTCAAATGACAGAGGAGGAGATAGACAAGCTATCTGAAAGAGAATTCAGAAAAACTATACTAATGAGGATGCAAAACACCGAAAACAGAATATTAGAGGAAATTAGTGCATTGAGAAAAGACATGCAGGAAATGAAAAATAAGCAAATAGAGACCACCAACTCAATTGCTGAACTCAAAAATACTATAGAAGGTCTCAACAGCAGAGTATCAGAGGCTGAAGAACGGATAAGTGAGCTGGAAGACAGAATGGTGGAAATAAGTGCTGAAGAACAGAACAAAGCCCAAAGAATTAAAAGAACTGAGGATAGCCTCAGAGACCTATGGGACAATATTAAACGCACCAACATTAGAATTATAGGAGTTCCAGAAGAAGAAGAAGAAAAGACTATGAAAAATTCTTGAAAAGTAAGTTGTTCACCTAAAATCAGCTCCCCTCTCCAGAATAAAGAGGGTACTATTTTACAAAATGATTATTTTGTAATGTATGACTCTTTGAGGAATAAAGTTATTCTTATTTTATATCTGTATTACAGCTGGAAATCCATTTTAATGCACTACAGTGAAAACATTCATGAATATTTATCCAAGAGGCATTCACATGGATTTTTTTAAATCAAAAATCATGGCCACAGAGAAATTAGAACAGGAAACAAACAATTTTGCAGGAGCAAATAATTCACTGATTAATAGTAAATTTATATCTATATGTTCTACAGCCTTTGAACCTGTGTTAAAAGAAAATACTAGGAGCCGCCGGAACCCGCCCAGAGCCGCGAACCCGCCGAGAGCCGCGGAGACGCCGCGGACGCCGCGAGGAGCCGCGGACGCCGCGAGGAGCCGCGGACGCCGCGAGGAGCCGCGGACGCCGCGAGGGGCGGGGATGCACCTCTTGTTCCTCAGATGCTAGTGTGTGAACTAGTATCACAGAACACCATAGCAAACCAGACATAGAGCCTACACTCCCTGACCAATCATCAAACCAAGGATCCTCGAAGCGGAAGCCCGGATTCCAAGACCCCACACTGATTATCAAAGAACATACAACACTACAGATTATTCACCTGTAAACAAGGTCTATCACCACCCAAGACACAAACCACTGAACCCTTCTACAAGGACAAAAACACAAAGGAAGGGACAATTCAACCAAGAAGCCTGGTGGGAATAAGAACTCCATACACACAGACACACACAAAGAAACAAAAATTAACCTAATAATGAAACGTCAGAGAAACACTGTACAAATGAAGGACCAAGCTAGAGAAACACCACTTCAAATGACAGAGGAGGAGATAGACAAGCTATCTGAAAGAGAATTCAGAAAAACTATACTAATGAGGATGCAAAACACCGAAAACAGAATATTAGAGGAAATTAGTGCATTGAGAAAAGACATGCAGGAAATGAAAAATAAGCAAATAGAGACCACCAACTCAATTGCTGAACTCAAAAATACTATAGAAGGTCTCAACAGCAGAGTATCAGAGGCTGAAGAACGGATAAGTGAGCTGGAAGACAGAATGGTGGAAATAAGTGCTGAAGAACAGAACAAAGCCCAAAGAATTAAAAGAACTGAGGATAGCCTCAGAGACCTATGGGACAATATTAAACGCACCAACATTAGAATTATAGGAGTTCCAGAAGAAGAAGAAGAGAAGAAAGACTATGAAAAAATTCTTGAAGAAGTTATAGTTGAAAACTTCCCCAGCATGGGAAAGGAGATAGTCAGCCAAGTCCAGGAAGCACAAAGAGTTCCATACAGGAGAAACCCCAGAAGAAACACACCAAGGCACATACTAATCAAACTAATGCAGACTAAATATAAAGACAGATTACTAAAAGCAGCTAGGAGCAAACAACAAATAACATATAAAGGAAACCCCATACGCTTAACTGCGGATCTCTCAACAGAAAC
The DNA here is from genome assembly GCA_022376925.1 of Tragulus kanchil. Lineage (NCBI taxonomy): Eukaryota > Metazoa > Chordata > Mammalia > Artiodactyla > Tragulidae > Tragulus > Tragulus kanchil. Next base: position 155,596,369 of record JAIOJX010000025.1, on the reverse strand, counting down.
CCTACAGGCCAGAAGAGAATGGCAAGATACATTTAAACGGCTAAAAGAGAATAACCTGCAACCACGAATTCTCTACCCAGCAAGAATCTCATTCAAAATCGATGGTGAAGTCAAAAGCTTCACAGACAAGCAAAAACTAAAAGAATTCTGTACCACAAAACCAGCCCTACAACAAGTGTTAAAGGACCTGATATAGCCAATAAATACAAGAGTAGGAGAAGCCTTACAAATCAAACCCCAAATTTCTAAGAAGATGACAATAGGAACATTCGTATCAATAATTACTTTGAATGTAAATGGACTAAATGCTCCAACCAAACGACACAGGCTGGCTGAATGGATCCAGAAGCAAGACCCATATATATGCTGTTTACAAGAGACCCACTTCAGACCTAGAGACACTCATAGACTGAAAGTGAAAGGCTGGAAAAGATATTTCATGCAAATGGAAATCAAAAGAAAGCTGGAGTAGCAATCCTTATATCAGACAAAATAGACTTTAAAGTAAAGAAGATTCTAAGAGACAAGCTATCTGAAAGAGAATTCAGAAAAACTATACTAATGAGGATGCAAAACACGAAAACAGAATATTAGAGGAAATTAGTGCATTGAGAAAAGACATGCAGGAAATGAAAAATAAGCCAGTAGAGACCACCAACTCAATTGCTGAACTCAAAAATACTATAGAAGGTCTCAACAGCAGAGTATCAGAGGCTGAAGAACGGATAAGTGAGCTGGAAGACAGAATGGTGGAAATAAGTGCTGAAGAACAGAACAAAGCCCAAAGAATTAAAAGAACTGAGGATAGCCTCAGAGACCTATGGGACAATATTAAACGCACCAACATTAGAATTATAGGAGTTCCAGAAGAAGAAGAAGAGAAGAAAGACTATGAAAAAATTCTTGAAGAAGTTATAGTTGAAAACTTCCCCAGCATGGGAAAGGAGATAGTCAGCCAAGTCCAGGAAGCACAAAGAGTTCCATACAGGAGAAACCCCAGAAGAAACACACCAAGGCACATACTAATCAAACTAATGCAGACTAAATATAAAGACAGATTACTAAAAGCAGCTAGGAGCAAACAACAAATAACATATAAAGGAAACCCCATACGCTTAACTGCGGATCTCTCAACAGAAACCCTACAGGCCAGAAGAGAATGGCAAGATACATTTAAACGGCTAAAAGAGAATAACCTGCAACCACGAATTCTCTACCCAGCAAGAATCTCATTCAAAATCGATGGTGAAGTCAAAAGCTTCACAGACAAGCAAAAACTAAAAGAATTCTGTACCACAAAACCAGCCCTACAACAAGTGTTAAAGGACCTGATATAGCCAATAAATACAAGAGTAGGAGAAGCCTTACAAATCAAACCCCAAATTTCTAAGAAGATGACAATAGGAACATTCGTATCAATAATTACTTTGAATGTAAATGGACTAAATGCTCCAACCAAACGACACAGGCTGGCTGAATGGATCCAGAAGCAAGACCCATATATATGCTGTTTACAAGAGACCCACTTCAGACCTAGAGACACTCATAGACTGAAAGTGAAAGGCTGGAAAAGATATTTCATGCAAATGGAAATCAAAAGAAAGCTGGAGTAGCAATCCTTATATCAGACAAAATAGACTTTAAAGTAAAGAAGATTCTAAGAGACAAGGCAGGTCACTACATCATGATTAAGGGATCTATCCAAGAGGAAGACATAACAGTCATGAATATCTACGCACCCAACACAGGGGCACCTCAATACATAAGACAGGTACTTTCAGACATAAAAGAAGAAATCAACAATAACACAATAATAGTAGGAGACTTTAACACTCCTCTCACACCAATGGACAGATCAACAAAACAGAAAATTAATAAAGAAACACAAGCCTTAAATGCCACACTGGAAAAGATGGACCTCATCGATATCTTTAGGACGTTCCATCCAAAAGCAGAAGAATACACTTTCTTCTCAAGCGCTCACGGAACATTCTCCAGGATAGACCACATCTTGGGCCACAAATCTAACCTCAGTCAGCTCAAGAAAACCGAAATTATATCAACCATCTTCTCGGACCACAATGCAATGAGACTGGAGATCAACTACCAGAAAAAAAACCCTAAAAACAGAAACACATGGAGATTAAACAATACATACCTAAAAAACCAACTGATCGTTGAGGAAATCAAAGGAGAAATTAAACAATTCCTAGAAGAAAATGACAATGAACACACGACAGTGCAAAACCTATGGGATACAGCAAAAGCAGTTCTAAGAGGGAAATTTATAGCAATACAATCCCACCTCAAGAAACTAGGAAAATATGAAGCAGATGACCTAACCCTCCGCTTAAAACAGTTGGAGAAAGAAGAACAAAACCATCCCAGAGCCAGTAGAAGAAGAGAAATCATAAAGATCAGAGCAGAAATAAATGAGAAAGAAACAAAAGAAACAATAGTAAAGATAAATAAAACAAAAAGCTGGTTCTTTGAAAAGGTAAACAAAATTGACAAGCCACTGGCCAGACTCATTAAGAAAAAGAGAGAGAAGAACCAGATCAACAAAATCAAAAACGAAAAAGGAGAGATTACAACAGATAATGCAGAAATCCAAAGGATTCTAAGAGACTATTATGAGCAACTCTATGGCAACAAACTGGACAACTTGGAAGAAATGGACAGTTTCTTGGACAGGATTAATCTCCCAAGACTGAGCCAGGAAGAAACAGAAACTTTGAACAACCCAATCACAAGCTCAGAAATCAACTTTGTGATTAAAAAACTACCCAAAAAAAAAAGCCCAGGACCAGATGGCTTCACAGCCGAATTCTACCAAACATTTAAAGAAGAGCTAATGCCTGTCCTTCTAAAACTCTTTCAAAAAATTGCACAGGAAGGAAAACTCCCAAACACATTCTACGAGGCCACCATCACCCTGATACCCAAACCAGGCAAAGACAACACAAAAAAGGAAAACTATAGGCCAATTTCACTGATGAACTTAGATGCCAAGATCCTCAACAAAATCCTAGCAAACAGAATTCAATGATATCTTTAGGACGTTCCATCCAAAAGCAGAAGAATACACTTTCTTCTCAAGCGCTCACAGAACATTCTCCAGGATAGACCACATCTTGGGCCACAAATCTAACCTCAGTCAGCTCAAGAAAACCGAAATTATATCAACCATCTTCTCGGACCACAATGCAATGAGACTGGAGATCAACTACCAGAAAAAAAACCCTAAAAACAGAAACACATGGAGATTAAACAATACATACCTAAAAAACCAACTGATCGTTGAGGAAATCAAAGGAGAAATTAAACAATTCCTAGAAGAAAATGACAATGAACACACGACAGTGCAAAACCTATGGGATACAGCAAAAGCAGTTCTAAGAGGGAAATTTATAGCAATACAATCCCACCTCAAGAAACTAGGAAAATATGAAGCAGATGACCTAACCCTCCGCTTAAAACAGTTGGAGAAAGAAGAACAAAACCATCCCAGAGCCAGTAGAAGAAGAGAAATCATAAAGATCAGAGCAGAAATAAATGAGAAAGAAACAAAAGAAACAATAGTAAAGATAAATAAAACAAAAAGCTGGTTCTTTGAAAAGGTAAACAAAATTGACAAGCCACTGGCCAGACTCATTAAGAAAAAGAGAGAGAAGAACCAGATCAACAAAATCAAAAACGAAAAAGGAGAGATTACAACAGATAATGCAGAAATCCAAAGGATTCTAAGAGACTATTATGAGCAACTCTATGGCAACAAACTGGACAACTTGGAAGAAATGGACAGTTTCTTGGACAGGATTAATCTCCCAAGACTGAGCCAGGAAGAAACAGAAACTTTGAACAACCCAATCACAAGCTCAGAAATCAACTTTGTGATTAAAAATCTACCCAAAAATAAAAGCCCAGGACCAGATGGCTTCACAGCCGAATTCTACCAAACATTTAAAGAAGAGCTAATGCCTGTCCTTCTAAAACTCTTTCAAAAAATTGCACAGGAAGGAAAACTCCCAAACACATTCTACGAGGCCACCATCACCCTGATACCCAAACCAGGCAAAGACAACACAAAAAAGGAAAACTATAGGCCAATTTCACTGATGAACTTAGATGCCAAGATCCTCAACAAAATCCTAGCAAACAGAATTCAATGACACATCAAAAAACTCATACATCACGATCAAGTTGGGTTCATCCCAGGCATGCAAGGCTTCTTCAACATCCGCAAATCAATCAACGTGATACACCATATCAACAAGTTGAAAGACAAAAATCACATGATCATCTCAATAGATGCAGAAAAAGCCTTCGACAAAGTACAACATCCATTTATGATCAAAACTCTTCAGAAAATGGGCATAGAAGGAACCTATCTCAACATAATAAAAGCCATCTATGAGAAACCTACAGCGAACATTATTGTTAATGGTGAAAAACTGAAAGCATTCCCTCTAAGATCAGGAACAAGACAGGGTGCCCACTTTCACCACTGCTATTCAACATAGTCCTGGAAGTCCTAGCGACAGCAATAAGAGAAGAGAAAGAAATCAAAGGAATCCAGATTGGAAAGGAAGAAGTCAAGCTCTCTTTTTGCAGACGACATGATATTATACATAGAAAATCCCAAAGACACGGTTACAAAGCTACTAGAACTAATCAATGAATTCAGCAAAGTTGCAGGATATAAAGTCAACACACAGAAATCACTGGCATTCCTATACACAAACAATGAAAAATCAGAAAATGAAATCAAAGAGGCAATCCCCTTCACCATTGCAACCAAAAGAATCAAATATCTAGGAATAAACCTACCCAAAGAAACAAAAGAATTGTACACAGAAAATTACAAGACACTCATGAGAGACATTAAGGAAGACTTAAACAGATGGAGAGATATTCCATGTTCCTGGATTGGAAGAATCAATATTGTGAAAATGACCATACTTCCAAATATCATCTACAGATTCAATGCAATACCTATTCAACTACCACTGACATTTTTCACAGAACTAGACCAAATAATAACACAGTTCATATGGAAACACAGAAGACCTCAAATAGCCAAAGCAATCCTGAGGAAGAAAAATGGAGTTGGAGGGATCAGCCTCCCTAACTTCAGACTCTACTACAAAGCAACAGTTATCAAGACAGTATGGTACTGGCACAAAAACAGAACTATAGATCAATGGAACAAGATTGAGAACCCAGAGATCAACCCACGCACCTATGGGTACCTTATTTTTGATAAAGGAGGAGAAACTATAAAATGGGACAAAGACAGTCTCTTTAACAAGTGGTGCTGGGAGAATTGGACAGCTACATGCAAAAAAATGAAATTGGAACATTCCCTGACGCCATACACTAAGATCAACTCAAAATGGATTAAAGACCTCAATGTAAGACCAGAAACCATCAAACTCTTAGAGGAGAATATAGGCAAAACCCTCAAGGACATCAATCAAAGCAAGATCTTCTCTGACCCACCAACTAAAATAGCAGAACTGAAAAGAAAAATGAACATATGGGACCTCATGAAACTTAAAAGCTTTTGTACAGCAAAAGAAATTACAAAAAAGTTCAACAGACACCCCACAGAGTGGGAGAAAATCATAGCAAATGAAACAACAGACAAAGAATTAATCTCCAAAATCTGCAAGTAACTCAGACAACTCAGCACAGGGAAAATGAGCAGCCCAATCAAAAAATGGGAAAAAGATCTAAAGAGACGCCTCTCCAAAGAGGACATACAAATGGTCCAAAAGCACATGAAACGATGCTCAACCTCGCTTATTATTAGAGAAATGCAAATTAAAACCACAATGAGATACCACCTCACACCTGTCAGAATGGCCATCATCCACAAATCGACAGACAACAAATGCTGGAGAGGGTGTGGAGAAAAGGGAACCCTCTTGCATTGCTGGTGGGAATGTAAATTAATACAACCTCTATGGAAGACAATATGGAGATTCCTTAAAAAACTAAAAATAGAAGCACCCTATGACCCAGCAATCCCACTATTAGGCCTATATCCTGATGAAATCAAAACTGAAAGAGGCACCTGTACCCCAATGTTCATTGCAGCTCTCTATACAATAGCCAGAGCATGGAAGCAACCTAGATGTCCATCGACAAATGAATGGATCCAGAAGCTCTGGTACATATATACAATGGAATACTACTCAGCTGTTAAAAGAAATGCAGAAGACTCTGTCCTAATGAGGTGGCTGGCTTTAGAACCTATCATAAAAAGTGAAGTAAGTCAAAAAGAGAAAGACAAGTATAGTATACTAACTCATATATATGGGATCTAGTAAGATGGTCATGATAACACACACAGTGAACTCATTAAAAACAGAGAATAGACATAAAGACATTGTGGAGACCGAACAATGGGAGGGAGTAACATGGGAACCTATACTGTCATGTGTAGAAAAGATAGCTATTGTCATTGTGCTAGGGGAATAGGAGTACCTACAACCACTTGGAGCAATGGTCTGGAGGGATGGGGGAACCTGGGTGGGGGGAGGGCCAAGGGATGTGCATCTGATTGATTTGGGAACATACATGTACAAAAATAAATAAATAAATAAATAAATAAATAAATAAAAAGAAAAAAAAAAGAAAATACTGGTGTGATTAGCAGGAGCTGTGAGTTAAAAGAATCTTAAAACAACAAATATCTCATATATACTTTTAAGCATTTTGTAATGTATTAACAAAATGCTCAGGAATAAAACTGTCCGATAAAATATAGATGATAGACCAATAAAGAAAATAAGTTTGCTGAAGACGCCTATAGTCATCAGGGAAAAATGTCTGTTAGATCTTTTTGGATGATATGGAATTGGAAAAACTTTCATGTTAATTTTTTTAAAAGCAGAAGATAATATATGAGTAACATATTATTGCATCATCAAGCAACATTGCGAGTACATTTTGGGTTATTACAATAACTACCGTTTAATGAAGATAATGCAGTATATAGTGAAAAAAGTGTTAGATGCTCAGTCATTTGTGACTCTTTGCAACCTCATGGACCGTAGCCCACTAAACTTCTCTGTCCATCTAATTCTCCAGACAAAAATTCTGGAATGGGTTCCCATTTCCTTCTCCAGGGCATCTTTCTGAGTATTTCATATCTATTTTGCAAAGTCAATCACAACTTAAATATTAAGATGATTTTACACAAGCTATTTTGCTTTATGTAATTAGGGTTGAAGCTGGAAACAGAAACATGTCCACACACTACAAACCACAATTTGCCTATCTTGCCCCTCACTGATCATTATCAGTTGAAAATGATTTAGATGTATAATGAAAAGAGAAATCTAGACACATGGTTAAAATAACTTTGCATACTTTGATCAGAAAAGATATCTATCATATTCTTATAGCTTATGCCATCTTAGAGTTAAGACTCTTTAAATAAACCTTTGAAGTATCTACAGTCTTGCGGGGGGAGGGGGGCGGGGGAAGGGTAACAGAAGGGATAAACAAAAGTATCTTTGTTTCTTGGTTTATAGTTCTCTCTTTAGCAAAACCACAGCACAGAGCAGAGAATTTTCCTGTTTTCCAACAACAGACCCTATTTTTGGCCAAAGGGCTGAACCTCTAGAAAATAATGCCTGGAGGCTTGGCAAAATATAAGCTGAACTTGGCATTGTTTGGAAACCCTCTCTCACTCCCTAGAAAGAGCTAAAAACCTCTCCACATGCCTTCACTGAGGGCTCTCTCCTGGACAGGAGTAAGAAACCACATTTTAGCCTTTCGGGCAAATTTAAAAATACACAAGATACAGCCTAGGATATGCAAAGATCATTGCTCAGCAGCATCATGACTGTAAAGAGGAGTTTTAAAAGCTCGCTAGTATCAAGCACACTCTTCAAGGAGACTCAACAGAAAAGTTATAACAAAAGGGCTCTGAAAGGGGTTTTGCGAGAACTTAAGGTTATCAAAGTCCCTGGAACCAGCATCTGTGGCCCTGACAGCCTGGGCAGAGAAACCCTCAAAGTCACGCTGGTGATCAAAGAGCCGCTTTCCGGGACTGTGTGTCCACAGAGGTGCCCCGTGAGACCAGGAAGGGATTTGGGAAAGGTGGAAAGAATAAACTCACAAAATCCAAGGTAACACTCCCCAGGCACGAAGATGCATCATCCAAGCCAGCGGCGGGCGCTGGGGACCCCAGCCCAGCCTGACCCGCGCACCTACCTGCACACCAAGCCAGGGCAGAGCCCCCAGCGTCAAAGCGTCCCGGCTGGGTTTCAGCAACAGGTTCCGACTCCTGCCCCGGTTCCACCCGCCACCAGATGACGGCTGGGACCCCCGCCGGCGCCCGCCTGCAGGCTGCGCGCTTAGGGCTGTGCGCTCACTAGCTTGCTGCCTCCTGACCCCGTTCAGATGTAACGTCACTCTCCAGGGGGCAGCAGCCAGCTGCTGGAATTCCAAAGAAACTATTTACATCCCGCTAAGGGGCATTCTGAATCTCTCTGCAGCAAAGGAAAGAAAGTACCACTGTGAATAGTATGCCTTTGGTTTCCTGGCTGCATACATTGGGCGGGCAATTGAGCTTCACTGTGCCTCGGGTTTCCTTGTTTGTAAACTACAGACGAGGTTGATGATATTCCCTGGGTAATCTGAGAATTGAATGTATATGTGCAGACGCCTAGAATAGTGCTTAGTATGTATTAAGCATTCAATAAACATTATCGTTGAAACGGTCTCTTAGGAATAGAGTTCATTGCAGGCTGCAGACCCTGATGTCCTTCCCCTTTTCCAAAGTGGACCCTGATCGGTGAGTTCTTGTAAAGAGACCTTTCAGCTTACAAAAAAGCCTCTCTGGAATGTGGAAATGTGAATTCACGATGCAATAGGAAGGGGAAAGAAAGAGACCAGGAGGAAAATTTCAGTCATTTTAACAAAGTGTGTTTTGTGGGAAGTCACTATTAGAGAAATCACGCCTTATATATTATTTAACTTAGAGGGTTATACAATTATGAGAATAGAATTATGAGGGATAAAGGTGTTTTTGGAGAGTAACAGAGATGGGGTAATGTGTGGGGAAGGACTGTGAAGGCTCTTTACATAAGCTACCAGACTCGACCAGCACAGCACAGCTGGATGAGTTAGGGTAAGTCATGGTAGCCTGGCTAAATCATAGTGTATGATAATTTCCAGTCCACACCAAGGCATGAAATTCAGGGGCTTGTCCAATGTCACAGAGGTGGTTTATAAATGACAGAATAGGCTCCAGAAGCCAAAAATTCAGTTCTCTATTACATATCTCTGCCTAAAATCACTGCAAATTTTTTAGATACAGGAAAACTGCCTGAAGAAATGTTTTAAAACAGAGTTCTTTGGTCTTGAATTAGGGTTTAGGACTGAGGCATATGTGTATTTAAACCTGGATCCTATGCTGAGGATCCAGAAAGGACTATTTCTCCCAGACCATTACTAAGTTCAGGGCAGAAATGGTGGTCACACTTTTGTGAGTTTGGCGCATTCTGGGAATCGTCTCTGGCAGCAGCCAGCTGCTGGAATTCCAAAGAAACTATTTACATCCCGCTAAGGGGCATTCTGAATCTCTCTGCAGCAAAGGAAAGAAAGTACCACTGTGAATAGTATGCCTTTGGTTTCCTGGCTGCATACATTGGGCGGGCAATTGAGCTTCACTGTGCCTCGGGTTTCCTTGTTTGTAAACTACAGACGAGGTTGATGATATTCCCTGGGTAATCTGAGAATTGAATGTATATGTGCAGACGCCTAGAATAGTGCTTAGTATGTATTAAGCATTCAATAAACATTATCGTTGAAACGGTCTCTTAGGAATAGAGTTCATTGCAGGCTGCAGACCCTGATGTCCTTCCCCTTTTCCAAAGTGGACCCTGATCGGTGAGTTCTTGTAAAGAGACCTTTCAGCTTACAAAAAAGCCTCTCTGGAATGTGGAAATGTGAATTCACGATGCAATAGGAAGGGGAAAGAAAGAGACCAGGAGGAAAATTTCAGTCATTTTAACAAAGTGTGTTTTGTGGGAAGTCACTATTAGAGAAATCACGCCTTATATATTATTTAACTTAGAGGGTTATACAATTATGAGAATAGAATTATGAGGGATAAAGGTGTTTTTGGAGAGTAACAGAGATGGGGTAATGTGTGGGGAAGGACTGTGAAGGCTCTTTACATAAGCTACCAGACTCGACCAGCACAGCACAGCTGGATGAGTTAGGGTAAGTCATGGTAGCCTGGCTAAATCATAGTGTATGATAATTTCCAGTCCACACCAAGGCATGAAATTCAGGGGCTTGTCCAATGTCACAGAGGTGGTTTATAAATGACAGAATAGGCTCCAGAAGCCAAAAATTCAGTTCTCTATTACATATCTCTGCCTAAAATCACTGCAAATTTTTTAGATACAGGAAAACTGCCTGAAGAAATGTTTTAAAACAGAGTTCTTTGGTCTTGAATTAGGGTTTAGGACTGAGGCATATGTGTATTTAAACCTGGATCCTATGCTGAGGATCCAGAAAGGACTATTTCTCCCAGACCATTACTAAGTTCAGGGCAGAAATGGTGGTCACACTTTTGTGAGTTTGTCATCACAGCCAAAGGCATAGGAAGTCTTGGAAAGAAAGGCATGAAACAGACAAGGAGATACTAAAAGGAGGCAGGGCTTAGAAGAAAAAGTTCAACAAAACAAAGCTGAGAGAGGCATTCTGCATCTAATCTGAAATTCTAAAAGCAAAGTACAAAAAAGAAAAATATGTGAACAATCACTCTATATCATAGGATTTCCCAGATGGCTCAGTGATAAAGAATCCAGGACTCATGGATTTGAGTCCTGGATCAGGAAGATCCCCTGATCCAGGAAAAGGAAATGGCAACCCACTCCAGTATTTCTTGCCTGAAACATCCCATGGACAGAGGAGCCTGGTGGGTCCACGTGGTCTCAGAGTCAGACACGACGAAGCGACTGAGCACACCATGTTTCCATATCGTCCTATTTACCACCATTTGAAAAGTAGTTCATCAAAATGAATTAGGAATAATAGCAAAGTTTTAATGAGACAGTGAGGTAATGTCTAGCTTGCAAGAATTCTATTACAAATTAAAAGACATACAGAACTTGTCATGTAATAATGAATTATGAGTCACTTGCCGTATCTCATAAAACTACACACTGCGAGAACTGTTGTCCTGATTCTCCTCCCTACCCATCAACAGTTTTAAAGGAGAATTCAAGTGTAGATTCTGACTCCATAGTTCTGAGGTGCGGCTGTGAGTCTGCATTTTGAAAAAGCTCCCAGGTGTTGCAGATGTTGCTGGTCCACATAGTACACTTTGAATGGCAAGGTGTTACCAAAATTACGAATTAGCCAAGGTTACACATCTGTGATAGACATAGTGTTGAACCCCAAATCTGCCCAAGTTCCAAGCTCTTGTGATGATCCATTGTCCTGTGCTAACCCTACATAAGGAAATTTGAAATTGTTTGCAGTCAAAACACGGAGGTGGGAGTGGGACTTTGATGAATACAGTGAGCCTGAATGCCTAGCTATGCTTAGAGTTGGAACGTGTGAAAAAAATGTGGAGCTAAGCACCTAGAGCAAACTGGCGGTTAAACTAGTTTCTTCTCTTTACAAAGGAAAAGGTAATCAGTCAATCAAGGCCATTTTCAAATAAGGTAGACTTTACATTTTGTAGGTCACCACAATGTGATGAATGATTTGCTGAATACTATGAAATGAAAAATAAAGTTCAGGCAGAAAGGGGTCACAAGTTTGTCATCACAGCCAAAGGCATAGGAAGTCTTGGAAAGAAAGGCATGAAACAGACAAGGAGATACTAAAAGGAGGCAGGGCTTAGAAGAAAAAGTTCAACAAAACAAAGCTGAGAGAGGCATTCTGCATCTAATCTGAAATTCTAAAAGCAAAGTACAAAAAAGAAAAATATGTGAACAATCACTCTATATCATAGGATTTCCCAGATGGCTCAGTGATAAAGAATCCAGGACTCATGGATTTGAGTCCTGGATCAGGAAGATCCCCTGATCCAGGAAAAGGAAATGGCAACCCACTCCAGTATTTCTTGCCTGAAACATCCCATGGACAGAGGAGCCTGGTGGGTCCACGTGGTCTCAGAGTCAGACACGACGAAGCGACTGAGCACACCATGTTTCCATATCGTCCTATTTACCACCATTTGAAAAGTAGTTCATCAAAATGAATTAGGAATAATAGCAAAGTTTTAATGAGACAGTGAGGTAATGTCTAGCTTGCAAGAATTCTATTACAAATTAAAAGACATACAGAACTTGTCATGTAATAATGAATTATGAGTCACTTGCCGTATCTCATAAAACTACACACTGCGAGAACTGTTGTCCTGATTCTCCTCCCTACCCATCAACAGTTTTAAAGGAGAATTCAAGTGTAGATTCTGACTCCATAGTTCTGAGGTGCGGCTGTGAGTCTGCATTTTGAAAAAGCTCCCAGGTGTTGCAGATGTTGCTGGTCCACATAGTACACTTTGAATGGCAAGGTGTTACCAAAATTACGAATTAGCCAAGGTTACACATCTGTGATAGACATAGTGTTGAACCCCAAATCTGCCCAAGTTCCAAGCTCTTGTGATGATCCATTGTCCTGTGCTAACCCTACATAAGGAAATTTGAAATTCGTTTGCAGTCAAAACACGGAGGTGGGAGTGGGACTTTGATGAATACAGTGAGCCTGAATGCCTAGCTATGCTTAGAGTTGGAACGTGTGAAAAAAATGTGGAGCTAAGCACCTAGAGCAAACTGGCGGTTAAACTAGTTTCTTCTCTTTTACAAAGGAAAAGGTAATCAGTCAATCAAGGCCATTTTCAAATAAGGTAGACTTTACATTTTGTACGGGTCACCACAATGTGATGAATGATTTGCTGAATACTATGAAATGATAATAAATCAAGAATGTTCTCATTAGGCTTCTTTCCTGCTCAATCTCTCATATGTGTTGGACTGACTCTTAGAAAAGAATTGCAAAATTTTTAATTGCATGAAATTGTAATAATTTCTAATTGGTATCTATTTCAATGGCTCATTCTTAAAGATTTCCCTAATGGCTCAGGTGGTAAAGAATGTGCCTACAGGGCCAGAGACCTGGATTCAATCCCTGGGCTGGGAAGATCCTTGCAGGAGGAAATGGCAGCCCATTCCTGTATTCTTGGCTGGAGAAATCCCATGGACAGGGGAACATGGCAGGCTACAGTTCATGAGATCACAAAGAGTTGGACATGACTGAGTGACTGACACACTTTTCACTGCCTTAAAAAAATTGTAGTTTATGAAAACTCCAGTAACAATTATGTGACAGAATTAAATCCACTGCTTCTGGAAAAATATAACACATTGTTATGGTGAATGCTTAGGAAGTCAAAACTTTAGAGTTCTCGCAAAGTTGATATTTTAGAACTACAATTAAGGATTAGATGAGAAGTATTTTTTCATTCAATATATTGTTACCTCTAAAATATCTGTTTCTAGGTCTTTGAAGTACCTAAAATCTTTGAAAATTTAACTTAATCCATTGGATATAATAGTGCATTTATGTTTTCAATTTAGACTATAAGATGTTCTAATCATCTTAGATGACTAAATCCATTTATCAGCCATCTGCAAGAAGGCAAGGTTTCCTTTAATACAAAGGCAAAGATGAGACTTCCCTGTTGGCTCAGCTGGTTAAAGAATCTGCCTGCCAATGCAGGAGACATGCATTCAGTCCCTGGGTTGGGAAGATCCCCTGGAGAAGGAAATAACAACCCATTCCAGTATTCTTTCCTGGGAAATCCTATGGACAGAGGAGCCTGGAGGGTTACAGTCCCTGGGGTTGCAGAGCTATGACTTAGCAACTAAATAACAACAAGCTAAGCTATTCCTTTGACAAATTTCTTAAAGCAGAAACCTATATAAATAGGAAAATGGAAAATATAAATGTAATTAATGGTGCTATCAGTAGTCAATATGTTGCTATTTGTATTTAATTGGATTTAAGTTGATTTGAGATAAATTTCTTGAAGCTTTAAAATGAGTAGAAAATAATTAACCGCTATAAAAGAATCATATCTTGAATAGTTTACTAATTACTGCCAGCATCTCCATGTGCCAGAGAAGAAGCCAATTCTGACTCCCTGTTGGAACCGTTTCTATGACTTGCTTTTCATTGGTTGCTTTTGTTATTGTAATCATACAGAATGACCTGCCTCAATGAATCCCACCCCTCTGACCTTTAAACTAAAGGGTCTATGTTCAGAACCCTGTCCCCCTGCAGATGGCAGGAAGAAAGAAATTAACACATCCTCTGCCTGAGGCTTGCCATTTTAGGAGATGTTTTGTTATTTTGAGGCATTAGCCAGCCATCTTCTTGGTCAGCTGACTTGCTTCAGTCCTGTGTCTTTCGAATTCATTGGCCTGTAGTGCAGCAAGCAGAGAGAGCTTGGACTCAGTAACATCTATGAAGTGTAATGTGCATTGGGTTATCTATTACTTGAGGTGATCTGTGTCATCTTTCCTCCCACGGTTTGAGGACTATGGCTGGGGACCTCGGGTGGAAGGTAGGCTAATTGGGCGTGTCTGACTCCCTGTGCTCTAAACCAGCTGAGGAGAAGGAGCTTTGCCTAAATTTAGAGCTCACCAAAGCCAAAAGCGAGAGTCAAGAGTAGCAGTAAGCAGGACCAATAAATGGGAAAGAGAATATGGGCAAGACATTTCCTGTAGTCTTGGTGAGAGAACTGTGTCAAAGAGGCAGTGAAAAGGGAAAAGAAAATGGGGTAGGATACTTGACATAGTTACATACTGCAGCAATTGGCCAAGATGGCCACTGAGACTACTCGTGTTAGAATTTCCATGACTAAACGAAGCTAATGCCATTAGTATAAAACAATGAAGTCCAAAGAAGGACATGCACCCTGGAGACAATACTCAGTTTTAGACAGGTTGAATTTCAAGTAAATTCAGAAGAGCCAGACGGTGATACTAAGTAAGCAGCTGAAATATGGAACTGGAGGGTGCAGGAGAGATTACATTCCCAATTTAGATTTGGGGAGTCATCCACACAGAAAATGATAGTTGAAACTGTAGGTGTGAGTTGACTCAGCAAGTGAAAAACTGAAAAGTAAAGAAACTCTTGTCAAGAGCTTTAAGGGGTATCTAAGAAGGTATGGAAAGGAAGAGTCCCAAAGAATAGATGAGGAGGAATTAGGGTAGTAGGAAAAGAATGTGAAGTGTTTCATGACACAGGAGAAGTTTCACAGAGGATGTCTGCTAGCACCAGTGCCTGGCGAAGTCAAGAGAAATAGCACAGAGACCAGGCCACTAGATGGTTTAGGTGACAAGGGGGAGGGGAAGGGGCATGGAGTTGTGGGTCAGAGCTGTATGGGATGAGGCAAACATAGATTGTGAAGTAAGGGACCTGAAGTGACCAAATCCTTGTAGATAAGAGAGAAATACCTCCTTGTGTTGTACTGACAATCAATATTCCTTGGCTAAGACTCTCACCTGTAATTGTGCATCTGCACAACCATACCTAGGAAGTCCCTGGTCCAATCCGTGGATGTACATGTACGCTTATTCTTATAAAACATTCCCAGTTTCCAAAATGATTTGCTAAGCCTGGGCCTGTCTGATATACAAAGCTATGCAAAAGATATTTACTGTGCTACCTCAGAAAACTCAGTCTCAATGTCAGTAATGCCATATGTATTTCAAGAAGGCATACATGGGAATAAAGACCAGTGATTGTTCAGGGGTTTGCAGGTGAATATACCCTAAAAAGATTGATAAATTCATTCTTACCTAGTTGGTTTATTATTTGATTCAATGATTATAGCATTATTTGAAGAAAAGGGGTTCATGAGCACATCCAAGTTTGGTTTTAAACATCAGTAATGTGAATTAAATATTTGTTTTGATATTGTTGCTTTTATCCCTGAATCTATCAAAATGCCAGAATATTTAACAAATGAATAAATGTAGAAAGATATCTGATTTTTTAAATTTACTTTTTAATTGGAGTTAGTTAATTAGATAGATAGATAGATATAAAATCCCTCCCTCTTGAGACTCCTTTCCCTCCCCTCATCCCCTCATCTTACCCCCTAGATCATTACAGAGTCATTCCCACTAGCTATCTATTTTACACATGACAGTGTGTATATATCAATACTACTTTCTCAATTTGTCCCACACTCTCCTTCCCCTGCTGTGATCAAAAGTCTGTTCTCTACATACATCTCCATTCTTTCCCTGCAAATAGGTTTATCAGTGCCATTTTTTTTAAAACTCTGTATTTCTGTGTTCAGTTCAGTCATTCAATCATGCCTGACTCTTTGAGACCCCATGGACTGCAGCATGCCAGGCTTCCTCGTCCTTCACCATCTCCCAGAGCTTGCTCAAATTCATGTCCATTGACTCAGTGATACCATCTAACCATCTTGTCCTCTATTGTCCCTTCTTCTCTGCCTTCTAATTTTCCCAGCATCAGGGTCTTTTCCAATTAGTCATCTCTTCACATCAGGTGCCAAAGTATTGGAACTTCAGCATCAGTCCTTTCTGTGCTAATATGCAATATTTGCTTTTTCTTTCTGACTTCACTCTGTACAACAGGTTCTTGGTTCATTCACCTCACTACAACTGACTCAAAGTCATTCTTTTAATGACCGAGTAATATTCCATTTTGTGTGTGTGTGTGTGTATGTATATATATATCACACACTATATACACTACTTATTCTTTATCCATTCATCTGTTGATGAACACCTAGGTTGCTTCTATGTCCTGGCTATTGCTGCAATGGACATTGAGGTACGTGTGCCTTTTAGAATTGTGGTTTTCTCAGGGTATACGCCTAATAGTGGACTTGCTGTGTCATTTGTTGTTCAGTTACTAAGTCGTGTCTGACTCCTTTTTTAGCATGCTAGGCTCCTCTCTCAGAAAAGGGGTTCATGAGCACATCCAAGTTTGGTTTTAAACATCAGTAATGTGAATTAAATATTTGTTTTGATATTGTTGCTTTTATCCCTGAATCTATCAAAATGCCAGAATATTTAACAAATGAATAAATGTAGAAAGATATCTGATTTTTTAAATTTACTTTTTAATTGGAGTTAGTTAATTAGATAGATAGATAGATATAAAATCCCTCCCTCTTGAGACTCCTTTCCCTCCCCTCATCCCCTCATCTTACCCCCTAGATCATTACAGAGTCATTCCCACTAGCTATCTATTTTACACATGACAGTGTGTATATATCAATACTACTTTCTCAATTTGTCCCACACTCTCCTTCCCCTGCTGTGATCAAAAGTCTGTTCTCTACATACATCTCCATTCTTTCCCTGCAAATAGGTTTATCAGTGCCATTTTTTTTAAAACTCTGTATTTCTGTGTTCAGTTCAGTCATTCAATCATGCCTGACTCTTTGAGACCCCATGGACTGCAGCATGCCAGGCTTCCTCGTCCTTCACCATCTCCCAGAGCTTGCTCAAATTCATGTCCATTGACTCAGTGATACCATCTAACCATCTTGTCCTCTATTGTCCCTTCTTCTCTGCCTTCTAATTTTCCCAGCATCAGGGTCTTTTCCAATTAGTCATCTCTTCACATCAGGTGCCAAAGTATTGGAACTTCAGCATCAGTCCTTTCTGTGCTAATATGCAATATTTGCTTTTTCTTTCTGACTTCACTCTGTACAACAGGTTCTTGGTTCATTCACCTCACTACAACTGACTCAAAGTCATTCTTTTAATGACCGAGTAATATTCCATTTTGTGTGTGTGTGTGTGTGTGTGTATGTATATATATATCACACACACTATATACACTACTTATTCTTTATCCATTCATCTGTTGATGAACACCTAGGTTGCTTCTATGTCCTGGCTATTGCTGCAATGGACATTGAGGTACGTGTGCCTTTTAGAATTGTGGTTTTCTCAGGGTATACGCCTAATAGTGGACTTGCTGTGTCATTTGTTGTTCAGTTACTAAGTCGTGTCTGACTCTTTTTAACCTCATGGACTGTAGCATGCTAGGCTCCTCTCTCCTCCACTATTTTTCAGAGTTTTCTCAAATTCATGTCCATTTGAGTCAGTGATGCTGTCCAACCTTCTCCTCCTCTGCTGTCCCCTTCTCTTTTTGTCCTCAATCTTTCCCAGTATCAGAGTGTTTTCTAATGAGTTAGCTCTTTGTATCAGGTAGCCAAAGTATTGGAACTTGAGCTTCAGCAATAGTCTTTCTAATGAATATTCAGAATTGATTTCCTTTAGGATTGACTGGTTTGATCTTCTTGAGTCCAGTGGTCTCTCAAGAGTCTTCTGCACCGGGGCTTCCCCTGGTGGTCCAGTGGGTGAGGACACCACCTTGCAGTGCAAGGGGCGCCGGTTAGATCCCTGGCCTGGGAGGATCCCATGTGCCGCGGAGCGGCTGGACAGATGTGTCCAATCACCGAGCCGGAGCGCTGGAGCGCATGCGCCCAGAGCCGGCGCTCTGCGAGGACAGACGCCACCGCGATGGGAGGCCCACAGGAGTCAAAGAGCAAAGACGGATGAAAATAGAGAAATGAAAGACCAGTAGAAGTGGCCCGCCTGCTCCCCTCCCTCCCCAACCCCCCGCCCAAAAATAAATAATAAATAAGTAAATCTTTAAAAAAAAAAAAAAAAGTCTTCTGCACCACATATCAAAAACATCAGTTCTTTGGTGCTCAGCCTTCTTTAAGGTCCAATTTTCATATTTATACATGACTACTGGAAAACAGTAGCTTTGACCACGGTCAGCAAAGTGATGTCTCTGCTTTTGAATAAATACACTGTCTAGGTTTTCCATAGCTTTCCTCCAAGGAGCAAGTGCCTTTTAATTTCATGGCTGCCGTCACCATCCCCAGTGATTTTAGAGCCTAAGAAAATGAAATCTGTCACTACTTCCACTTTTTCCCTTTCTGTTTGCCATGAAGAGAGGGACTGGATGCCATGATCTTCGCTTTTGAATACTGAGTTTCAGACCAGCTCTTCCACGTTCCGTTTCACTCTCATCAAGAGGTTGTTTACTTCCTCTTGACTTTTTGCCATTATCATGGATCATGTGCATATTTGAAGTAGTTGATATTTATCCTAGAAATCTTGGTTCAGCTTATGATTCATCTACCTTGGCATTTCACATGATGTACTCTTGCATAGAAGTTAAATAAGCAGGGTGACAATATATAACCTTCTTGTACTCCTTTCCTAATTTTGAACCAGTTTTTCCATGTCTGGATCTGATGGCTGCTGCTTGACCCACATACAGGTTTCTCAGGAGATGGATAAGGAACCTGGTATTCCCATCTCTTTTAAGAATTTTCCAGTTTCTCTTTTAAGAATAATCCACACAGTCAAAAGCTTTAGTTTAGTCAATGAAGAAGAAGAAGATGCTCTTCTGGAACTCCTTTGTTTTCTCTATGATCCAGTGAATGTTGGCCATTTGATCTCTGGTTCCTCTGCCTTTTTCAAACCCAGCTTGTATATCTACTAGTTTTCAGTTCACGAACTGCTAAAGCCGAGCTTGAAGGATTTTGAACATAACCTTGCTAGTATGTGAAATGACTGCAATTGTATGGTAAATTGATCATTCTTTGGCATTGCCTTTCTTTGGAATTGCAATAAAAACTGACCTTTATCAGTCCTGAGTCTACTACTGGGTTTTCCAAATTTGCTAATGTATAGAGTGCAATGCAGGAGACCCAGCCTCTGGGTTCAATTTCTGGGTCAGGAACATCCGCTGGAGAAGAAAATGGCAAGCCATTCCAATGCTTTGCCTGGAGAATCCCATGGACAGAGGAGTCTGCCAGGCTACATGAGGTCACAAGAGTTGGACACACTCAGCAAAGTGATGTCTCTGCTTTTGAATAAATACACTGTCTAGGTTTTCCATAGCTTTCCTCCAAGGAGCAAGTGCCTTTTAATTTCATGGCTGCCGTCACCATCCCCAGTGATTTTAGAGCCTAAGAAAATGAAATCTGTCACTACTTCCACTTTTTCCCTTTCTGTTTGCCATGAAGAGAGGGACTGGATGCCATGATCTTCGCTTTTGAATACTGAGTTTCAGACCAGCTCTTCCACGTTCCGTTTCACTCTCATCAAGAGGTTGTTTACTTCCTCTTGACTTTTTGCCATTATCATGGATCATGTGCATATTTGAAGTAGTTGATATTTATCCTAGAAATCTTGGTTCAGCTTATGATTCATCTACCTTGGCATTTCACATGATGTACTCTTGCATAGAAGTTAAATAAGCAGGGTGACAATATATAACCTTCTTGTACTCCTTTCCTAATTTTGAACCAGTTTTTCCATGTCTGGATCTGATGGCTGCTGCTTGACCCACATACAGGTTTCTCAGGAGATGGATAAGGAACCTGGTATTCCCATCTCTTTTAAGAATTTTCCAGTTTCTCTTTTAAGAATAATCCACACAGTCAAAAGCTTTAGTTTAGTCAATGAAGAAGAAGAAGATGCTCTTCTGGAACTCCTTGGTTTTTTCTATGATCCAGAGAATGTTGGCCATTTGATCTCTGGTTCCTCTGCCTTTTTCAAACCCAGCTTGTATATCTACTAGTTTTCAGTTCACGAACTGCTAAAGCCGAGCTTGAAGGATTTTGAACATAACCTTGCTAGTATGTGAAATGACTGCAATTGTATGGTAAATTGATCATTCTTTGGCATTGCCTTTCTTTGGAATTGCAATAAAAACTGACCTTTATCAGTCCTGAGTCTACTACTGGGTTTTCCAAATTTGCTAATGTATAGAGTGCAATGCAGGAGACCCAGCCTCTGGGTTCAATTTCTGGGTCAGGAACATCCGCTGGAGAAGAAAATGGCAAGCCATTCCAATGCTTTGCCTGGAGAATCCCATGGACAGAGGAGTCTGCCAGGCTACATGAGGTCACAAGAGTTGGACACACTCAGCAACTAAAGCACCATCAGATTGTAGCACTTGAACAGCATCATCTTTTAGGATTTGAAATAGCTCGGCTAGAATTCTGTCACCTCTACTAGCTTTGCTCGTAGTAATACTTCCTAAGGCCCACCTGCCTCCACACTCCAGGATGTCTGGTTCTAGCTGTGTAACCACATCATCACAGTTATCTGGGTGTTAAGATCATTTTATACAGTTCTGTATATTCTGGCCACCTTTTCTTAATCTCTTTGCTAGGTCCTATAAGTAGATTTATTGCTAGTTTTTTTAGGATTCTCCATAGTGTTCTCCACAATGGCTGTATTAGTTTATATTCCCACCTATGGTGCAGGAGGGGTTCCCTTTTAACTACATCCTTTCCAACAATTACTGTTTGTAGTTTTTTTTTTTTTTTTTTGATGATGATGGTCATTCTGACAACGGGAAGTGATTCCTCACTGTAGTTTTAATTTGAATGTCTCTAATAATGAGTGATGGAGAAGGAAGTGGCAACCCACTCCAGCATTCATGCCTGGAGAATTCCATGGGCAGGGGAGACTGGTGGATTCCAGTCCATGGGGTTGCAAAGAGTTGGACATGACGGAGGAATTACCGCTTTCACTTTCCATCTCTCTAGGAGGTGGGTCAGAGAGAACCTTGCTGCGATTTATGTCAGAGTGTTCTGCCTATGTTTTACTCTAAGAGCTTTAGAGTTCCTGGCCTTACATTTAAGTCTTTAATTTATCCTCTCCCTCTTTGATTACTTCCTTGCCTCTTTTCCACTCTTGTTTCTCATTGGCCTGCCATTGACCTTCATGCTCTTGACATTCTGAACCCCATACTTATGCTTTTCTAAACAAGCCTTGAGCTTTCTGAGTATTTGTAAGAAAATGTCCCTCTCCTGCACCTTTAATGCTTCATACATATATCTGTTAATAAAATTCATCACATCTTGTTATTATGCCTGCCTCTTTCACGAAGTATAAAGCCCAGGTGAACCCTGATTTAATCACTTTGTATATATAGAACTTAGAATGATTATTGTCTTATAGCAGATGCTAAGCATGTTGATTGAACTAATAAATGGTTTAGGCAGCCAGGACTAGAGAGATGAATGTAAAGTCATTGGTATGCTGTTACTTTGATAAAAATCAAATTTGTTATGAAAGTAATTGAGCATGATAGTTAAGGGCATGACTCTGAGGTAAGACTACCTGGATCTGAATGCTAGTTCCCTACCTAATATCTTTGTGAATACTGGACATGTTATTTCTGTCTGATATTTGATTTTCTTACTTATAAAATGGGGATTATAGGATTATATACTCATAAGGTATTCTTTTTTTCCTTTTTTTTCGTGGGGGTTGGGGAGGGAGGAGGGCAGACAGGCCACTTCTATTGGTCTTTCATTTATCTATTTTCATCCATCTTTGTTCTTTGGCCCCTGTGGGCCTCCCATCACAGTGGCCTCTGTTGTCGCAGAGCACCAGCTCTGGGCGCATGCACTCTAGACCTCCGGCTCGGTGATTGGACACATAGGTCCAGGTGCTCCGTGGCATGTGGGATCTTCCCAGGCCAGGGATCAAACCGGCGTCCCTTGCACTGCAAGGCGGTATCCTTACCCACTGGATCACCAGGGAAGCCCATAAGGTATTTTTTAAACTTTTTTTTTTTTTTTTTTTTTTTACAGTAACTCTTTGTTAGTTACCTATTTAAAATATAGCAGTGCGAACATGTCAGTCTCAAACTCTCAATCTATACCTCCCCTACAGTGCTTCCCCCTAGTAACTATAAGTTCATTCTCTAAGACTGTGTGTTTGTTTTATAAATCATTTGTATCACTTTTTTATAGATTCCTCATGTAAACAATATCGTATGATATTTTGTCTTTCTCTCGTTTGCCTTACTTCACTTAGTATAATCTCCAGTTTCGGCTATGTTGCTGTAAATGCCATTATTTCCTTCTTTTTAATGGCTGAGTAATATTCTATTATATATTTTTATACACACACACATACCATGTCTTCTTTATCAGTTCACATGTCCCATATCTTCTTCATCCAGTCATCTCTCTATGGTTACTTTCTTGTCTCAGTTATTGTAAACAGCACTGTGGTGTACACTGGGGTGCCTGTATCCTTTCAAACCATGTTTTTCTCGGGATATATGCCTAGGAGTGGAACTGCGGGATCATATGGAAGCTCTACTTTTAGTTTTTAAGGAAAACATCATGCTGTTCTCCATAATGATTATACCAATTCATATTCCTACCAACAATGTGGGAGGGTTCCCTTTCCTCCATACCCTCTTAGTGTTTGTTATTTAAAGATTTTCTAATGATGTCCATTCTGACTGGTGTGGGGTGATATCTCACTGCCCTTTTGCTTTGCATTTCTCTAATAGTGATGCTGAGCATCTTTTCATATGCCTTTTGGCCATCTGTATGTTGTCTTTGAGAGAAGTGTCTATTTAGGTCTTCTACCCCTTTTTTTGATTGGGTTGTTTGTCTTTTGGACATTGAGCTCCGTGAACTCTTTGTACATTTTACAGACTAATCCTTTGTCATTTGCATCATTTACGGATAATTTTTCCCAATCTACAGATTGTCCTTTCATTTTGTTTGTGGTTTTCTTTCCTTTCATAAGGTATTTGTGACCACTAAATAAGTTAGGGAATATAAAGTATAAAGTGTCTCATACATTAGAGAACTCAAATGTTAGCTATTCATTTCCTGATTGTGATGGAATTTAGTGCTATGGTAGGTATTAGTCAGGCTTCCCTTGTGACTCAGACAGTAAAGAATCTGCCTGCAACGTGGAAGACCTGGATTCAATCCCTGGATCAGGAAGATCCCAAGTTTCAACTTATTCTCACTCTCTGCCCCAAGATTAAGCCTCCCTTTTTTTTTTTTTTTTTTTTTTTAGGATCTAAGGGGAAAAAGTTCTACACTTAGCAATGAGTAATGTTCTTCATCACCCAGGTCTGAGGGAAGTAGGATTTAGGCTACTTTCATTTAGATGAAATGGTTGTCATTACATTGTAAGCAACATTCCTTTCATCTTTAGAGTATTCTACCAGACAGCTAGCTGATAAATAGATCTGTATTTTCATCTTTTGAAGTATATTGAAGCTGGAGATATTTGGGTTAATTACATAATTAAAAAACACAAGATAGTTAACAGATATGGGTTTCTTTCAAAGTAAATGTTTTATTTCTGAACTTTTGCTTTCTTAAAGTATTTCCCTACCAATCAAGAAAGATCAAATTTATCATCAGACTTAAGGCTTATATCACTTTAAAAGACACTGATTATATGTGCTACATTATTTTTTTTATAATTAAAGAATATGGGGTCTATGTTTAGTGTTACTTGTTATACCTATGAAGAATTCCCAAAAATATGCAAATGAAGAGATTGGATATTTTTAAAAACTTAAGACACAATTAGTTAATATATCGCTTTTTTTGCATGTTTTTAAACAGTAGCTATGAACTATAAGAATAGAAAGTTAAGGAATTTTAATACAATTATAATCAGATTAAGATTTTAACATGTTCTTTAGAGAAAATTTTTGTTAAACAACTTCCGTGAGTCTGTAGAGGTCTTTTTACCCTTTTTGATTGGGTTTTTGTCTTTTGGACATTGAGCTCCGTGAACTCTTTGTACATTTTACAGACTAATCCTTTGTCATTTGCATCATTTACGGATAATTTTTCCCAATCTACAGATTGTCCTTTCATTTTGTTTGTGGTTTTCTTTCCTTTCATAAGGTATTTGTGACCACTAAATAAGTTAGGGAATATAAAGTATAAAGTGTCTCATACATTAGAGAACTCAAATGTTAGCTATTCATTTCCTGATTGTGATGGAATTTAGTGCTATGGTAGGTATTAGTCAGGCTTCCCTTGTGACTCAGACAGTAAAGAATCTGCCTGCAACGTGGAAGACCTGGATTCAATCCCTGGATCAGGAAGATCCCAAGTTTCAACTTATTCTCACTCTCTGCCCCAAGATTAAGCCTCCCTTTTTTTTTTTTTTTTTTTTTAGGATCTAAGGGGAAAAAGTTCTACACTTAGCAATGAGTAATGTTCTTCATCACCCAGGTCTGAGGGAAGTAGGATTTAGGCTACTTTCATTTAGATGAAATGGTTGTCATTACATTGTAAGCAACATTCCTTTCATCTTTAGAGTATTCTACCAGACAGCTAGCTGATAAATAGATCTGTATTTTCATCTTTTGAAGTATATTGAAGCTGGAGATATTTGGGTTAATTACATAATTAAAAAACACAAGATAGTTAACAGATATGGGTTTCTTTCAAAGTAAATGTTTTATTTCTGAACTTTTGCTTTCTTAAAGTATTTCCCTACCAATCAAGAAAGATCAAATTTATCATCAGACTTAAGGCTTATATCACTTTAAAAGACACTGATTATATGTGCTACATTATTTTTTTTATAATTAAAGAATATGGGGTCTATGTTTAGTGTTACTTGTTATACCTATGAAGAATTCCCAAAAATATGCAAATGAAGAGATTGGATATTTTTAAAAACTTAAGACACAATTAGTTAATATATCGCTTTTTTTGCATGTTTTTAAACAGTAGCTATGAACTATAAGAATAGAAAGTTAAGGAATTTTAATACAATTATAATCAGATTAAGATTTTAACATGTTCTTTAGAGAAAATTTTTTGTTAAACAACTTCCGTGAGTCTGTAGAGGGCGCCTCCTGACAACAAATTCATTTAGTAAAATCCTGCCTGATATGGTAGTAAACCAAAATGATTTATTAAATTATTGGCCCCACATCAAATTATCTCTTAATGCCTTTTAAATTAGAAAATACTGTATTTTGTTTCTTAAATTTGTCTCATTATTTTGATGTATTCCATGAAATATAAACACTAAAATTATTGAAAAATAGCATACTGGAAACTAGAACAGTAAAATAGATGATTAGATGCTAAATCTTTATATACTCCTTTATGCTCAATAACAAATCAATTCTTGAAACTTCTGAAGAATTAGATATTTGTAAATATTGTCAATTTGGAGAGGAAACAAAGTTTAAATATTTCGGTCTCAAAAAGAGATCCATTGAGCACATCTCAAAGTACTAGACTTTTCAGATGGATGTGTCTACTACTGGTAGATTATCATTACCAAAAGCAAAAAAGAGGCAGTCATCTAGTCTATTCATGGGACCTGCCTCTTACGAAAAAATATTACTTTCTTTAGGAGACAGCAAAAGAATCTGCTGGACCAAACAGTAGTCTACATCTTAATATTGAATTGTACTAGTCAATAGACTAGTACAGAAATATCCGTCAATCTGTTCATATACATACAAATTCAACATTCAAGCAATTTGATCCTCCAGTACATCTAATACTGAATTATTGGAGACTCAGTACAAAATATGTCTTAGAAAAACATTCAGGAACATAAAACAGTGTACCCAAAATATGAGCAAGAAAGAATAAGAGGTTATGAATGATTGTACGGGAGAGATAAGTGTCTTGCGCTTAGCAGAGACAATGGAAATGGAGAAGATGGAACAGATTAAGGAACAACTGAGAAACTTGAATATAATGCCCATCAGAGATGAGGAAAAAAGAGGAATTCATGGAATTTTTTTTTGTAAAACAAAAACTGTTTTTTGCAAAACCAAAAACTGCTTTGCGTTCCCAATAAAATCCTTTCTTCCATTCTAGACTTTTCAAAGCTATGTGGATGCAATTTCCTGACTTCAGAATCTAATCCCTTGCATGCTTTCTGAATGATTCTGTCCTTTCTCATCCCCAAGATGACACATCTTGACTTTAGATTAAAAATATGCCTAGGGCTTCCCTGGCGGTCCAGTGGGTAAGGACACCGTTTTGCAGTGCAAGGGGCGCTAGTTCAGTCCCTGGCCTGGGAAGATCCCACGTGCTGCAGAGTGGCTGGACCGATGTGTCCAATTACCAAGCTGGAGCTCTGGAGCGCATGTGCCCAGAGCTGGTGCTCTGTGATAACAGAGGCCACTGCAATGGGTGGCCCACATGGGCCAAAGAACAAAGATGGATGAAAATAGATAAATGAAAAACCAATAGAAGTGGCCTGCCTGCCCCCATCCCACCCCAACCCGCCCCACCCCACCCCACAAAAAAAAAATAAAAATATGCCTAGAATGATAGCAAGGAAATGTGTTTTGCAGATTTTCAGAATAACTGAAGTCACACAGTTCTTTCTCAATCATATTCCACAGACAACACTAAAGCGTGGACAACTACTAAGCCACAGTGTATTGTCACCTAAATCAGTGCTACTACAATCTGTGTGGTCTGTGGACAAGTGCCAATCTGTGAAAAATGTTTGTTACTCCTTAGGGATAAATGAGGAGGAAGTTCATTGTGGCAGAATGTACTATGTTTGCTTTAACTGACAGTCTTGTTGAAAGAAACTAGAGACCATGCCACCACTTCTCCTTATTAAAGAAGCCTAAATGTATAATTTCAGGCTATAGTCCACTTTTTAAATTTTTAAACAGTGAAACAGCTAAGAATTTAGCCCTTATTGCTAATTGCATGATCAATGTTTCTTCATCTCAACCTCTTATTCTTATGCTACTGAGTTTTTTTTTTTTAATCATCTACATATCTGAAGATAATGAGACAGTTCTACCAAATGAATACTTAATTGTTCTTCCAGTTCCCTTCCAGGGAAGGGAAATCATTGAGGTTTTAAATAATGAATGGCTCTGAGATCTAATTCAAGCTCTGTGGTGGTATAATGCTTATTTCTAATTTGCAGGAATAGGACAAGAGAGCTTTGACTGATTTAGGATATTTTAATATGAATTAGAGAAAGCAGTAATGCCTTTCATTGTAGAGGTGTTGTGGTGTAAGCCACAGATATACTACAATTTATTTCCATTAAGTACAAAAAATCACTACCTGACAAGATAGGCACAAATACTCTCTAGAGCAGACTGATAACAGCCATTCTGTTGCATAATAAAGTAGCTACCTTTATTGGAAAAGACCCAGATGCTGGGAAAGATTGAAGGCAGGAGGAGAAGGAGCTGACAGAGAACGAGATGATTGGATGGCATCATGGACTCAATAAATATGAGTTTGAGTAAACTCTGGGAGATAGTGAAGGACAAGGAAGACTGGTGTGCTGCAATCCATGGGGCCACAAAGAGTCAGATACTATGTAGTGACTGAATCTGCAAAATTACAAGATATAAGCTTTAAAATCAACAGAGAACTCACACTCCTTAAGTGTGAGCTGCATAGTAATAAATTCCTCGCCAAAATACAATGTGAAGAAAAGAAGTAGGGAGGGACACTTTACAAAGGAGAAAAAATCAGAATAACTGAAGTCACACAGTTCTTTCTCAATCATATTCCACAGACAACACTAAAGCGTGGACAACTACTAAGCCACAGTGTATTGTCACCTAAATCAGTGCTACTACAATCTGTGTGGTCTGTGGACAAGTGCCAATCTGTGAAAAATGTTTGTTACTCCTTAGGGATAAATGAGGAGGAAGTTCATTGTGGCAGAATGTACTATGTTTGCTTTAACTGACAGTCTTGTTGAAAGAAACTAGAGACCATGCCACCACTTCTCCTTATTAAAGAAGCCTAAATGTATAATTTCAGGCTATAGTCCACTTTTTAAATTTTTAAACAGTGAAACAGCTAAGAATTTAGCCCTTATTGCTAATTGCATGATCAATGTTTCTTCATCTCAACCTCTTATTCTTATGCTACTGAGTTTTTTTTTTTTAATCATCTACATATCTGAAGATAATGAGACAGTTCTACCAAATGAATACTTAATTGTTCTTCCAGTTCCCTTCCAGGGAAGGGAAATCATTGAGGTTTTAAATAATGAATGGCTCTGAGATCTAATTCAAGCTCTGTGGTGGTATAATGCTTATTTCTAATTTGCAGGAATAGGACAAGAGAGCTTTGACTGATTTAGGATATTTTAATATGAATTAGAGAAAGCAGTAATGCCTTTCATTGTAGAGGTGTTGTGGTGTAAGCCACAGATATACTACAATTTATTTCCATTAAGTACAAAAAATCACTACCTGACAAGATAGGCACAAATACTCTCTAGAGCAGACTGATAACAGCCATTCTGTTGCATAATAAAGTAGCTACCTTTATTGGAAAAGACCCAGATGCTGGGAAAGATTGAAGGCAGGAGGAGAAGGAGCTGACAGAGAACGAGATGATTGGATGGCATCATGGACTCAATAAATATGAGTTTGAGTAAACTCTGGGAGATAGTGAAGGACAAGGAAGACTGGTGTGCTGCAATCCATGGGGCCACAAAGAGTCAGATACTATGTAGTGACTGAATCTGCAAAATTACAAGATATAAGCTTTAAAATCAACAGAGAACTCACACTCCTTAAGTGTGAGCTGCACTTAGTAATAAATTCCTCGCCAAAAATACAATGTGAAGAAAAGAAGTAGGGAGGGACACTTTACAAAGGAGAAATCTAACAAACACCTCCTCCAGGTGGCTCAGGTCAACAGCAGTAGAGATCCGCCATGTTGATATGCTGCCTGCTAAGTGGCCTCAGTTCTATCTGACTCTTTGTCACCCTATGGACCATAGCCTGCCAGGCCCCTCTGTCCATGGGATTCTCCAGCAAGAATACTGGAGTGGGTTGCCATGCCCTCCTTCAGAGGATCTTCCTGACCTTTCCTGATTGAACCCGGTTCTCCTGCAGTTCTGGCACTGCAGGCGATCCTAGACCACTGAGCCACTGGGGAAAGTACTGACCTTTGGTACAAGATGATGAAAATGTCCTTTACCTTTGCAGTCTTTCTCTCTCAAACTAAATCTAATCATGAGAAAACATACCAATTAAATCCCAATAGAAATCCAATTCTGTAGAATACCTGACCAGTGCTTTCCAAAACTGTCCTAGCCAAGGGGAGTCTCAGAAGACAAGGGAAGGTTTCCTGCATGGGATCCTGGAGCAGGAAAGGTATCTTGTAAAAAGTAAGGCTATTTGGGGCTTCCCTGGTGGTCCAGTGGGTAGAGAGTCCACCTTGCAGTGTCGGGGGCACTGGTTTAATCCCTGCCCGTAGCTGGACCAGTGTGTCCAGTTGCGAACCAGTGTTCTGGAGCATGTGCACCCAGAGCCAGTGCTCTGCAGCAAGTGAGCATGTGACGGAGGCCCACACAGGCCAAGATAGGCACAAATACTCTCTAGAGCAGACTGATAACAGCCATTCTGTTGCATAATAAAGTAGCTACCTTTATTGGAAAAGACCCAGATGCTGGGAAAGATTGAAGGCAGGAGGAGAAGGAGCTGACAGAGAACGAGATGATTGGATGGCATCATGGACTCAATAAATATGAGTTTGAGTAAACTCTGGGAGATAGTGAAGGACAAGGAAGACTGGTGTGCTGCAATCCATGGGGCCACAAAGAGTCAGATACTATGTAGTGACTGAATCTGCAAAATTACAAGATATAAGCTTTAAAATCAACAGAGAACTCACACTCCTTAAGTGTGAGCTGCACTTAGTAATAAATTCCTCGCCAAAAATACAATGTGAAGAAAAGAAGTAGGGAGGGACACTTTACAAAGGAGAAATCTAACAAACACCTCCTCCAGGTGGCTCAGGTCAACAGCAGTAGAGATCCGCCATGTTGATATGCTGCCTGCTAAGTGGCCTCAGTTCTATCTGACTCTTTGTCACCCTATGGACCATAGCCTGCCAGGCCCCTCTGTCCATGGGATTCTCCAGCAAGAATACTGGAGTGGGTTGCCATGCCCTCCTTCAGAGGATCTTCCTGACCTTTCCTGATTGAACCCGGTTCTCCTGCAGTTCTGGCACTGCAGGCGATCCTAGACCACTGAGCCACTGGGGAAAGTACTGACCTTTGGTACAAGATGATGAAAATGTCCTTTACCTTTGCAGTCTTTCTCTCTCAAACTAAATCTAATCATGAGAAAACATACCAATTAAATCCCAATAGAAATCCAATTCTGTAGAATACCTGACCAGTGCTTTCCAAAACTGTCCTAGCCAAGGGGAGTCTCAGAAGACAAGGGAAGGTTTCCTGCATGGGATCCTGGAGCAGGAAAGGTATCTTGTAAAAAGTAAGGCTATTTGGGGCTTCCCTGGTGGTCCAGTGGGTAGAGAGTCCACCTTGCAGTGTCGGGGGCACTGGTTTAATCCCTGCCCGTAGCTGGACCAGTGTGTCCAGTTGCGAACCAGTGTTCTGGAGCATGTGCACCCAGAGCCAGTGCTCTGCAGCAAGTGAGGCCACTGTGACGGGAGGCCCACACAGGCCAAAGAATAAAGATGGATGAAAATAAGTGAACAGAAGACTCATAAAAGAGGCCAAAAAAAAAAAAAAGTAAGGCTATTTAAATGAAGTTTAGGCTTTAGTCAACAATACCATGTTTTTTTTGACATTAATGGTCACAAATGTATCATAATAATGAAAGATGTTAATAATAGGGCAAATTATGTACAGAGTATATGGTATCTCTTTGTATATCTTCACAAATTTTCTGTAATTCTGTCACTCTTCTGAAATAAAAATCTATTTTAAAAATCAGTAGAGAGAAATCACTATAGAAATTAGGGATAACTACTTCTACTAATATACTTATAATACTAGAAATATTTTTATTTCTGAAACTACTTGAAATATTTCAGTTAGAAACATTTTAATATCAATAACTGGTTCCACAAGTGATGGAAAAGCTAAGAAACCAAACAGAAAAGGCTGAAAGTTGCCCACTCCAAGTGCTTGGAGGGTCAATGGGTGGCTTGGGAGTGACTGCCCCAAAGAAACTAGAATGGTAGTGAGCAGGTCCAGGGGTCCTGGGGCCACATAATGAGAGATGAAAACTGCAACCCTGAAGGTGATGCATGTGGTACAGAAAATGCCACCAGTGGCAAAAAGAGAGAGGACATTTTCTGGCTTCATCTCTTGTACTTTCTGGTCTTTTGCCAATGCTTCCCTCTAACCTAACCAATTAGAAGCCAGGAAGACACGGGAGCCTGGGGAATGTGGTTATTTGAGACAACAGAGGAGAAGGGCAAAGATGGATAGGAGAGCAAAGAGGCATCTAACAAATGCTGCAGTCTTTCTTTTAATCATCTCTTGATATGTTAACAGTGAGAAAGAACACGGACTATTTAAGAAATCTATAATCTGTTTTGCCAGGAAAGAAGAAAACTGTATTTATTCACTTCCAAATGACTTTATTAGTTTTTAGTAATTCCTGTCATTTTTCACTCCCTCTCTTCTCACTTCTTACTCTCATCTCTCATTTTTAAAACGGTAATATATTTCTCCTCTTATTATTCAAAATTAGCTTTTATCTTCACAAGCAGCTTTTATCCACACACTATATCTTCTTGAATCAGTTGTTAAACTTTTTCAAATTAGTTTCAAATGAGTTTTACTTGAAACAGCCGTGTCGTCTCATTGTGGAAGATAATGTCAAAATTTATTAAAATTCTGAAAGAAAAGTTTTGTAAAAGAACTTTATTCTTTTGCTATTTCACTGAAGTGGAAAAAAGGAGAGGAATTCTTCATGAGTCAGAGACCAGCTGAATATTATGAATTTTCCAATATGGCCAAACATTTGAGTGTTGGGGATTAAGCATTACTATGAGACAGAGTGTGTCTGTGGTTTGGAACTTTAGGAAGAACTCTGTGCTGAACCTTTCTTTGAGGCTTGTGTAAAATAAAGGTATCAGATATTCCAGTTATGATTAATTTTTAACTTTTACTGAGATTGAAGAAATTTCACTACCCTCCATGACTTTCTCTGGTTGAGGTTTCCTTGTGAGAGACTAAGTCATGTCCTGATCTGCCATGTCTAAACCAAGACAAGACACAGGGAGGAACTTCCACGCTGCAGTGTTTGATGGCAGCATTACCTTTCCAGAATTCTTGTTGAATGCCTTAGTTGGCATTTTCTCAATAGTAGGAACTCCTATTGCCTAAGTAGGACCTCCTATGCCTAAGAAAATGGAAGGTAAATGGAAGGTAAAGAAAAACAAAATAATCAGTGATACCAAATTTTAATTTGGTTTAAAATATCCAAAAATAGGCACTCTTTCAGTCTCATAGGGATTTGAATGGCACTATCTATATTGTGTTTGTGTGTATACACTTGGAATTTCCTTATAGTTCAGCTGTTAAAGAATATGCCTGCAATGCAGAAGACCCCAGTTTGATCCCTGGATCGGAAAGATCCCAAAGATCCCCTGGAGAAGGGACAAACAACTCATCTAGGATTCTTGGTCTTCCCTGATGGCTCTGATGGTAAAGAATATGCCTGTAATGTGGGAGACCTGGGTTATATATACTTAATTTATTAGATATGTAAATACATGTATACATTCAAAGACTATGTATTATATATGATGGTGGTAGTTTAGTCATTAAGTTGTGTCCTATTCTTGTGATGCCATGGACTATAGATAGGTTCCTCTGTCCACTGGGCTTCCTAGGCAAGAACCTTGGAGTGGACTGCCATTTCCTTCTTCAGGGTGTCTTCCCAACTCAGGGGTCAAACCTGCATCTCCTGTGTCTCCTGCATTCTCAGGAAGATTCTTTACCACTGAGCCACCTAGGAAGTCTTATATGATACATAGTTGCATATTAATATGTCAGATAGGGCTTCCCAGGTAGAGCAACGGTAAAGAATCTGCCTGCCCATGCAAGAGATGCAGGAGATGAGGGTTCCATCCCTGGGTGGGAATATACCCTGGAGGAGGAAATGGCAACCCACTCCACTATTCTTGCCTGGAGAATTCCATGGGCAGAAGAGCCTGACACACTATAGTCCATGGGGGGGGTGGGGGGTGTCACAAGGAGTCACACACAACTGAGCATGCATAAACACAATTACATGTCAGATGTGTGCTCAGTTGTGTGCAGCTCTACAGCCCCACAGACTGTACCCTATGAGGCTCCTCTGCGCATGGAATTTTCCAGGCAAGAATACTAGAATGGATTGCCATTTCCTCCTCCAGGGTATCTTCCCAACCCAGGGATGGAATCCTCATCTCTTGGGTCTCCTGCATGGGAAAGCAGATTCTTTACCACTAGCACCATGTGGAAGACCCCATACATCACGTATTCAGGAATTATATTAGCTATATATGAGTTGAAACACAAAATTTGGGGACATGTTTTCTCTCCCAGAAGGGTGTAATCATGGCAGTAAGGAAAAGAGGCTGATTCCCACACCATTTTCAGGACTAATTCCATCATTAGCAGGGGATACCTTCATTACTTTGAAATATGCAAGTTTAGTGGCATGATTTAAGCACAATAGTGTGCATCAGAAAATTAAAAGAAAACAAATGGGCTTTACCATCATGTCCAGGACAGCAATGGCCAAACTTGTGTGGTTAAGACTAAGAGAAAGGGTGCAGACTGAGAAGGAAAGTAGACCAGATGCCTTAAAACTGCTCACCATTATGAGACCTTCATTCCTCCAACATTAACCATTTGCCAGATTGATACGTAGCCTAAAAGCTCTATCCAATGGACACTTAATCTTCAGACATGAAGTAATGAATTTCCCTCCCAGTGTTCCCCCGATTCCAACAAGCATGTCATCACCCAAACTAATGGTATAATATAGTAACGGTTCTATTTATAAGTGGAAAATATTTCTTTTTTCTAAACCTCAATGAACCTTTGGTCTTTTCAGTTTTCCCATCCATCTTGCATACTGATTCCAGCTTAATCTATCTAAAAGAGTAGGCAAAAACTTCCTACTATATAAAGAACCCAGACTTAGAGGTGAAAAAATTACTTTAAATCTATATCATTTGTAGCCTATGTTACGTTTTTATCTTCTCATTCTAGGCACTAGGATTGTGACTGCATTTGTTGGTTGTGGTCCAAACAGTTCAGTTATCCATCACTACTTGTCCCTGACATGGGAAAAAGGAGCTCTGGGTGAACACTGTGGAAGGGAATGAGCCAGAAAGTTCTGAAAGTCTGGGACCTGAAATCCCCGAAAAGGGAAAACTGAAAGAATAGATGATGCAGACTGTACCCTATGAGGCTCCTCTGTCCATGGAATTTTTCAGGCGAGAATACTAGAATGGATTGCCATTTCCTCCTCCAGGGTATCTTCCCAACCCAGGATGGAATCCTCATCTCTTGGGTCTCCTGCATGGGAAAGCAGATTCTTTACCACTAGCACCATGTGGAAGACCCCATACATCACGTATTCAGGAATTATATTAGCTATATATGAGTTGAAACACAAAATTTGGGGACATGTTTTCTCTCCCAGAAGGGTGTAATCATGGCAGTAAGGAAAAGAGGCTGATTCCCACACCATTTTCAGGACTAATTCCATCATTAGCAGGGGATACCTTCATTACTTTGAAATATGCAAGTTTAGTGGCATGATTTAAGCACAATAGTGTGCATCAGAAAATTAAAAGAAAACAAATGGGCTTTACCATCATGTCCAGGACAGCAATGGCCAAACTTGTGTGGTTAAGACTAAGAGAAAGGGTGCAGACTGAGAAGGAAAGTAGACCAGATGCCTTAAAACTGCTCACCATTATGAGACCTTCATTCCTCCAACATTAACCATTTGCCAGATTGATACGTAGCCTAAAAGCTCTATCCAATGGACACTTAATCTTCAGACATGAAGTAATGAATTTCCCTCCCAGTGTTCCCCCGATTCCAACAAGCATGTCATCACCCAAACTAATGGTATAATATAGTAACGGTTCTATTTATAAGTGGAAAATATTTCTTTTTTCTAAACCTCAATGAACCTTTGGTCTTTTCAGTTTTCCCATCCATCTTGCATACTGATTCCAGCTTAATCTATCTAAAAGAGTAGGCAAAAACTTCCTACTATATAAAGAACCCAGACTTAGAGGTGAAAAAATTACTTTAAATCTATATCATTTGTAGCCTATGTTACGTTTTTATCTTCTCATTCTAGGCACTAGGATTGTGACTGCATTTGTTGGTTGTGGTCCAAACAGTTCAGTTATCCATCACTACTTGTCCCTGACATGGGAAAAAGGAGCTCTGGGTGAACACTGTGGAAGGGAATGAGCCAGAAAGTTCTGAAAGTCTGGGACCTGAAATCCACCTGAGAACCAGGAGCAAGGAGTTATTAACTGAAAGAATAGATGATGCAGAGCCTTGAAGGTGCTAAAACAGAAATGCTGAGGGGTGATGGTCCAAATGGTTGAGAAGATGGTCAGTCGTCAGTGGCTAGTCCAGAAACAGCAGGAGGCAAGAATTTGTCATCAAGTTCACTCAAGCCGTAAGTCCATATTAAATTTTGTGTCTTACTAAGAGAAAGCTATTTCTTTTCTAGCCTCCAGAGAACATTTCTGAAGTTGATAATATTTTAGTCACAAAGTAAATCACTATAAATTCAGTTAATTGTACTAGCCATGTTCTCTAATGAGTATAAGTCATTAACAAGTAAATAAAACATACTGTACAAGGCAGAGTTATTGAGAGGTGGGCTCCTTAGCAGGCATCCTTCAGGTTGTTACTAAAATGGCAGCTTATGGATTGAGCCAGCCTAGATGAAGGTGCCAAGAGCACTCTGTGTCTAGAGATGACAGCCACAACTCCTCCTCAAACCACAGCACCAACCAGCCAGGCCTGGTATGGCCTAGTATCCAATCTCTACATAAATTTTTCTACTTCTCTAAGTATTACTAACCATCTTAGCTGATAATATTCTCAGGGGAAAATTGTCTCAAAATAAAAATTCTAGAATATCTAAGAAGACAGCACAGTGACGAAAAAAGAATGGTCGATATTTACTATTCCTTATAATCATATATGGGGAGTGCTTAGTCAGTCAGCCATGTCCAACCCTTGGTGATCCCCGATTCACAAGCTTCATCACAAAAAAATTTTCTTAAAAGAAAAAAACCTTTGGTCTTTTCAGTTTTCCCATCCATCTTGCATACTGATTCCAGCTTAATCTATCTAAAAGAGTAGGCAAAAACTTCCTACTATATAAAGAACCCAGACTTAGAGGTGAAAAAATTACTTTAAATCTATATCATTTGTAGCCTATGTTACGTTTTTATCTTCTCATTCTAGGCACTAGGATTGTGACTGCATTTGTTGGTTGTGGTCCAAACAGTTCAGTTATCCATCACTACTTGTCCCTGACATGGGAAAAAGGAGCTCTGGGTGAACACTGTGGAAGGGAATGAGCCAGAAAGTTCTGAAAGTCTGGGACCTGAAATCCACCTGAGAACCAGGAGCAAGGAGTTATTAACTGAAAGAATAGATGATGCAGAGCCTTGAAGGTGCTAAAACAGAAATGCTGAGGGGTGATGGTCCAAATGGTTGAGAAGATGGTCAGTCGTCAGTGGCTAGTCCAGAAACAGCAGGAGGCAAGAATTTGTCATCAAGTTCACTCAAGCCGTAAGTCCATATTAAATTTTGTGTCTTACTAAGAGAAAGCTATTTCTTTTCTAGCCTCCAGAGAACATTTCTGAAGTTGATAATATTTTAGTCACAAAGTAAATCACTATAAATTCAGTTAATTGTACTAGCCATGTTCTCTAATGAGTATAAGTCATTAACAAGTAAATAAAACATACTGTACAAGGCAGAGTTATTGAGAGGTGGGCTCCTTAGCAGGCATCCTTCAGGTTGTTACTAAAATGGCAGCTTATGGATTGAGCCAGCCTAGATGAAGGTGCCAAGAGCACTCTGTGTCTAGAGATGACAGCCACAACTCCTCCTCAAACCACAGCACCAACCAGCCAGGCCTGGTATGGCCTAGTATCCAATCTCTACATAAATTTTTCTACTTCTCTAAGTATTACTAACCATCTTAGCTGATAATATTCTCAGGGGAAAATTGTCTCAAAATAAAAATTCTAGAATATCTAAGAAGACAGCACAGTGACGAAAAAAGAATGGTCGATATTTACTATTCCTTATACATGTGCTCTTCTCTCTATATATGGAGAGAAAGTGCTTAGTCAGTCAGCCATGTCCAACCCTTGGTGATCCCATGAACTGCAGCCTTCCAGGTGTCTCTGGCCATGCAGATTCTCCAGGCGGGAATACCGGAGTGGGTAGCCATTCCCTTCTCCAGGGAATCTTCCCAACCCAGGGATCAAAACCAGGTCTCCTGCATTGCAGGCAAGTTCTTTACTGTCTGAGCCACCAGGGAAGCCCAAGAATACTGGAGTGGGTAGCTATCCCTTCTCCAGGGAAACTTCCCAACCCAGGAATCTAGCTAGAGGTTCCTGCATTGCAGGTAGATTCTTTATCAGCTGAGCTACCAGGGAATCCATATATATGTATATGCATATATGCAAATACAAGAAGTAAATTTTTTAAAGTAATTAATAAAACCACCCCAAAAGCCATGAATTCATAACTGTCTCAAGCCAAACAAAGAAAGGATTGAAACTGTGTATATTGTGGGGGTTGGACGAAGATGTGGAGAGGACAGCAAGTATGGTGGGCAACAGACAGATGGGCAGTGAGTGGTGAAGGGCAAAAGAGGAGTCTCAGCCAATACCTCAGACGTGTGCACCTGAGTCCAGCTTTTATGATGGCCAATGGAGAGGTTCTCCCAGAACAACAACAATGGGATCATCTGGAACTTGTGGCATGTAAATTCTCAGGCCTACTCAACCAGAAACTGGGCCCCTGGGTGTGGAGCCCAGTGATCTGTGCTGTAACAAGCCCTCTAGAAGGTTCTGATGCTCACAGGAATTTGAGAACCACTGAACTGGTGGGTAATGCTAGTTTAAAAGTAGGAGGTAGAGTGAACGATAGAACAACCAGAAGAGAGCCTTCCTTGGGAACTTGTCTTTTAAGAAAAGCATGAAATAGAATAACAAGTTCTATTTACTAAATGGGTGGAGCAGTGGTAAATATATATATATATATACACACACCTGCCTCTGCATGAGGTGTGAGACACAGGAGAATGGCAACCCGCTCCAGTATTCGTGCCTGGAGAATCCCATGGAGAGAAGACAGCACAGTGACGAAAAAGAATGGTCGATATTTACTATTCCTTATACATGTGCTCTTCTCTCTATATATGGAGAGAAAGTGCTTAGTCAGCCATGTCCAACCCTTGGTGATCCCATGAACTGCAGCCTTCCAGGTGTCTCTGGCCATGCAGATTCTCCAGGCAGGAACACCGGAGTTGGTAGTCATTCCCTTCTCCAGGGAATCTTCCCAACCCAGGGATCAAAACCAGGTCTCCTGCATTGCAGGCAAGTTCTTTACTGTCTGAGCCACCAGGGAAGCCCAAGAATACTGGAGTGGGTAGCTATCCCTTCTCCAGGGAAACTTCCCAACCCAGGAATCTAGCTAGAGGTTCCTGCATTGCAGGTAGATTCTTTATCAGCTGAGCTACCAGGGAATCCATATATATGTATATGCATATATGCAAATACAAGAAGTAAATTTTTTAAAGTAATTAATAAAACCACCCCAAAAGCCATGAATTCATAACTGTCTCAAGCCAAACAAAGAAAGGATTGAAACTGTGTATATTGTGGGGGTTGGACGAAGATGTGGAGAGGACAGCAAGTATGGTGGGCAACAGACAGATGGGCAGTGAGTGGTGAAGGGCAAAAGAGGAGTCTCAGCCAATACCTCAGACGTGTGCACCTGAGTCCAGCTTTTATGATGGCCAATGGAGAGGTTCTCCCAGAACAACAACAATGGGATCATCTGGAACTTGTGGCATGTAAATTCTCAGGCCTACTCAACCAGAAACTGGGCCCCTGGGTGTGGAGCCCAGTGATCTGTGCTGTAACAAGCCCTCTAGAAGGTTCTGATGCTCACAGGAATTTGAGAACCACTGAACTGGTGGGTAATGCTAGTTTAAAAGTAGGAGGTAGAGTGAACGATAGAACAACCAGAAGAGAGCCTTCCTTGGGAACTTGTCTTTTAAGAAAAGCATGAAATAGAATAACAAGTTCTATTTACTAAATGGGTGGAGCAGTGGTAAATATATATATATATATACACACACCTGCCTCTGCATGAGGTGTGAGACACAGGAGAATGGCAACCCGCTCCAGTATTCGTGCCTGGAGAATCCCATGGAGAGAAAAGCCTGGTGGACTACAGTCCATGGGGACACAAAAGAGTCAGACATGACTGAGCATGTGCGTGCACAGACACATTTATTAAAAGGGTGCTTTTGAGAATTTTTTTTTTTAATTTTTAATTGAAGGATAATTGCTTTATAAAACTTTGTTGGTTTCTGCCAACATCAACATGAATCAGCCTTAGGCATCCATATATCTCCTCCTTCCTGAACCTTCCTCCCATTATTTGTCCCTTCTATCCACTCTCCACCCATTCCCACCCTGCTCTGTGCCTGGGCAGGGGAGCTGACATGTAGGAACTGCCTCAAAGGGCCCCTGACTCTGCCTGGAGCCAGTCCATGGGGAGCCCCAGCATGGAAATGCCCAGAGAGAAGAGATGATGAGGTCAGTTTTACCCTGGATCCTTCTGTCTGTGGGGTCGCCTCAGACACCCTGTGTCCTTTGATCAAAGCCATTTCTCCTGTACAGGTTTTCTCCCCAACATTCTCTTCTTCCTGATTCTAGCAGAAGCTCACTCCCCTGGTCCCCTTAAGCCTAGGAGTGGTGGCAGCTTTACTGTTACTATTTCTGAGTAACTTTATGACTGCCTGTGGTTCCACTAAAATTCACCCACACCTTTGCAAAATAAGCTTTTTAAAAACAACATCTTTGACCATGAACTCAACACTACTTAACCAAACTCAAGTGTTCCATCTGTCCTTTGTTGGGACTCTGTGTAAGACTTAGCACCGCCTCAGATTCTCTAAACCCTCAGATGCTGCCTGGTTCTGCCCCGGTTGCCTATAACTAACTTACCCTCGGCCCTTTCCCTCACCTCAAGGACAGTCAGACTTTACTCCTAGAGTTTCTGATTGCTGCTCCCTCTTCTGGGCTTGAATGAAACACCACCCCACAGAGTCTGGGATATGACATCTCAGACAACCACAGAAGGTACCAAATGATGAATGAACCCCAGAACTTGATGATGGTGGTTGACTAATAGGAACTCGGAGACAGGAAGGAGCTAGGCAGATCATGCCCTGATATGTGGTTTTTCCTTGCATTCATCACATGTACTCCCAAGAAATATGCTATGCCTCTGTGGCTCATGACAAAGTAGCAGCCAGCATGGTCAACTCTCACTTCCTAATGCTTCTCAGTTTTCTTTGCCTCACTTTCACTTTTTCCCATTTTGCTGCCTTGGGCTTGAAAAGTCCAAAATAAGGCATAACTACTGAGCTATTCAGGGCATAACCCTGAATTTGTCCCACCCTCTCGAGAGTAGCACTGATGTATATAGACTACCAGGTGTAAAATAGCTGTTGGGAAGCTGCTGTGTAGCACAGGGAGCTCAGCCTGGTGCTCTGTGATGACCTAGAAGGGTGGGATGGGGGGGAGGAGGCTCAAGAGGGAGGCAGTATATGTATATTTATGGCTCACATGATTCACAGCGTTTTATGGCAGAAAAAAACACACCATTGTAAAGCAATTATCCCCCAATTAAAAAAAAGACACAGCACTTTCATTCTAGTCTAAGGTATTATTATGTAGAGATCCCTGGCTAACACATCACCTAATGATTATGATAGTAGCATAACCATGAATGCAGAATAAAATGGTGTACAAACCAAAATTTTCTGGTGATAACTTCCTGTCTGTCCTGGATAGTTACTATGGACTTTACCAGATGAAGTTAAGCAATGTCATCTTTGCCCTGTTCAAAGCTTCCTGATCTGTGGCACTTTTTATTTCGAATTTTGCCTGTGGTTCCACTAAAATTCACCCCTTTGCAAAATAAGCTTTTTAAAAACAACATCTTTGACCATGAACTCAACACTACTTAACCAAACTCAAGTGTTCCATCTGTCCTTTGTTGGGACTCTGTGTAAGACTTAGCACCGCCTCAGATTCTCTAAACCCTCAGATGCTGCCTGGTTCTGCCCCGGTTGCCTATAACTAACTTACCCTCGGCCCTTTCCCTCACCTCAAGGACAGTCAGACTTTACTCCTAGAGTTTCTGATTGCTGCCCCCTCTTCTGGGCTTGAATGAAACACCACCCCACAGAGTCTGGGATATGACATCTCAGACAACCACAGAAGGTACCAAATGATGAATGAACCCCAGAACTTGATGATGGTGGTTGACTAATAGGAACTCGGAGACAGGAAGGAGCTAGGCAGATCATGCCCTGATATGTGGTTTTTCCTTGCATTCATCACATGTACTCCCAAGAAATATGCTATGCCTCTGTGGCTCATGACAAAGTAGCAGCCAGCATGGTCAACTCTCACTTCCTAATGCTTCTCAGTTTTCTTTGCCTCACTTTCACTTTTTCCCATTTTGCTGCCTTGGGCTTGAAAAGTCCAAAATAAGGCATAACTACTGAGCTATTCAGGGCATAACCCTGAATTTGTCCCACCCTCTCGAGAGTAGCACTGATGTATATAGACTACCAGGTGTAAAATAGCTGTTGGGAAGCTGCTGTGTAGCACAGGGAGCTCAGCCTGGTGCTCTGTGATGACCTAGAAGGGTGGGATGGGGGTTAGGAGGCTCAAGAGGGAGGCAGTATATGTATATTTATGGCTCACATGATTCACAGCGTTTTATGGCAGAAAAAAACACACCATTGTAAAGCAATTATCCCCCAATTAAAAAAAAGACACAGCACTTTCATTCTAGTCTAAGGTATTATTATGTAGAGATCCCTGGCTAACACATCACCTAATGATTATGATAGTAGCATAACCATGAATGCAGAATAAAATGGTGTACAAACCAAAATTTTCTGGTGATAACTTCCTGTCTGTCCTGGATAGTTACTATGGACTTTACCAGATGAAGTTAAGCAATGTCATCTTTGCCCTGTTCAAAGCTTCCTGATCTGTGGTCTTGTGTTCCATGTCATCTCTACTGGTCATGGATGCACCCTTGAATTTGCATATTAATATTAATTGTGTTCTCAATCTCTATATTTGTTTAAAAATGAGGCCCTACTATAAGCCCTTTATAAATGGAATTGGTAAGGTGATGTTAAAGTTGCAATCACTTCACATTTAAAGAGTGTTAGAGCATCATATTGTTGCTGAAAGTCTTTAGGTTACTACTTAATCTCCCAGCCCATCGAATAATTCATTTTTCTCTATATCTTGAAGGCTTTCATCTCCAAACTATATACTATGATTTTGCAAAGAAAAATTTTAAGGATGTAAAGAATAAATGGAGAAATGCTATAATAAAGTAGCACATTTTAAATAGTAAAATATTAGTTTAACAGGTGTATGAAAAAGTGTAACAGTTAATTGCAGTGTCAGCATAAATATTAACAACCAGAAAAAGTGTGTAAATTTCTCAGTCATGTCTGACTCTGCAACTCCATGGAACTCTGCAGGTAAGAATACAGGAGTGGGTAACGACTCCCTTCTCCAGGGAATCTTCCCAACCCAGGGATCAAACCCAGGGCGCCCATGCTGCAGATGGATTCTTTACTATCTGAGCCACCAGGGAAGCCCAAGAATACTGGAGTGGGTAGCCTATCCCTTCTCCAGGGGATCCTCTCAGCCCAGGAATTGAGCCAGAGTCTCCTGCACTGTAGGCAGATTCTTAACCAGGGAAGAGCTACCAGGGAAGCCAGGACACATAGTTACTTTGTTGTTGCAGCTGCCACTGAGGTTTTATTCCAATTTCCTAATCCTAAAAAAAAAAAAAATTACACTCCTCTGGACATAAAGTTGTAGCAGACTGATTGTAATTGGGTTTTCTTGGATTACTTAGGATGCCAAGGAGTTTTAGAGCTGTGATAATGAAGGTCCTTTTACATTGTAATAAATGTACTCATGCTTAACAGATGAAGTAACATTGTGCTTTGAAAACAATTCAGTACTATTCAAAGATAAGATACAGACACCATTTATACAGATATAGGAGTGTAATTTATTAGGAAATGTCCAGTGCATGGCAATAGTGCAGACTTATTTTAAATGTTTATTGAAGCTTATTTGATTTATAATATTGTGTTAATTTCAAATGTAACAGGGATTCTGTTATCTATATTTTCTTTATCAGATTCTTCCCCATATAAGTTGCTATAAATTATTGAGTATAGTTCCCTGTGGTATACAGTAGGTCCTTATTGATTACCTATTTTATGTCTAGTGTTTATATGTTACCCCCAAGCTCCTAATTTATTTCTCCTTCCCACTTTTCCCCTTTGGTAATCATGTTTACTTCTGAAGGCTGTGAGTCTGTTTCTTTGTTACAAATAAGTTCATTTGTGTTATTTTTAGATTCCACGTATAAGGTATATATAT
Source organism: Tragulus kanchil (assembly GCA_022376925.1). Taxonomy (NCBI): domain Eukaryota; kingdom Metazoa; phylum Chordata; class Mammalia; order Artiodactyla; family Tragulidae; genus Tragulus; species Tragulus kanchil. The sequence goes on along the minus strand of JAIOJX010000025.1, from coordinate 155,551,986 downwards.
TTGTCGGACTTATTCCACTTAGTATAATAATCTCTAATCCATCCATGTTGTTGCAAATGGCACTGTCTCTTTCTTTTTTATAGAATATTTCATTGTATATATGTAACACATCTTTATCCATTCCTCTGTCAGTGGAAACAGGTTGCTTCCATGTCTTGGCTATTGTAAATAGTGCTGTAATGAACATGAGAGTGCATGTATCTTTTCAAATAATTGGTTTTCTCTGGGTATGTGCCCAGGAGTAAGATTGCTGGATCATATGGTAGCTCTATTTTTAGTTTTTTAAGGAACTGTCTAACTGCTCCCCGTAATGACTGTACCAACTTACATTCCCATCAACAGTGTAGTAAAGGTTCCTTTTTGTCCACACCTCTCTCGCATTTATTATTTGTAGATTTATGGATGTACATTCTGACTGGAGTGAGGTGATACCTCATTTTAGCCTTAATTTGCATTTCTCTGATAGTTAGTGATGTTGAGCATCTTCTCATGTGCTTTTGACCACCTGTTAAACTTAATCACTTTAAAAATTTTAAAATGGAATGCATAATGAAAATAGTCTACAAATGTTTTATTGAGTTCTTACTATCTGATGAATTTCATTAGGAAATTTGTTTTTTTCATTTTGCATGGGCAAAACAATTCAGTACTATTCAAAGATAAGATACAGACACCATTTATACAGATATAGGAGTGTAATTTATTAGGAAATGTCCAGTGCATGGCAATAGTGCAGACTTATTTTAAATGTTTATTGAAGCTTATTTGATTTATAATATTGTGTTAATTTCAAATGTAACAGGGATTCTGTTATCTATATTTTCTTTATCAGATTCTTCCCCATATAAGTTGCTATAAATTATTGAGTATAGTTCCCTGTGGTATACAGTAGGTCCTTATTGATTACCTATTTTATGTCTAGTGTTTATATGTTACCCCCAAGCTCCTAATTTATTTCTCCTTCCCACTTTTCCCCTTTGGTAATCATGTTTACTTCTGAAGGCTGTGAGTCTGTTTCTTTGTTACAAATAAGTTCATTTGTGTTATTTTTAGATTCCACGTATAAGGTATATATATTTGTCGGACTTATTCCACTTAGTATAATAATCTCTAATCCATCCATGTTGTTGCAAATGGCACTGTCTCTTTCTTTTTTATAGAATATTTCATTGTATATATGTAACACATCTTTATCCATTCCTCTGTCAGTGGAAACAGGTTGCTTCCATGTCTTGGCTATTGTAAATAGTGCTGTAATGAACATGAGAGTGCATGTATCTTTTCAAATAATTGGTTTTCTCTGGGTATGTGCCCAGGAGTAAGATTGCTGGATCATATGGTAGCTCTATTTTTAGTTTTTTAAGGAACTGTCTAACTGCTCCCCGTAATGACTGTACCAACTTACATTCCCATCAACAGTGTAGTAAAGGTTCCTTTTTGTCCACACCCTCTCTCGCATTTATTATTTGTAGATTTATGGATGTACATTCTGACTGGAGTGAGGTGATACCTCATTTTAGCCTTAATTTGCATTTCTCTGATAGTTAGTGATGTTGAGCATCTTCTCATGTGCTTTTTGACCACCTGTTAAACTTAATCACTTTAAAAATTTTAAAATGGAATGCATAATGAAAAATAGTCTACAAATGTTTTATTGAGTTCTTACTATCTGATAAATCGTTTATAACTTCCAGCTTGTATTACTTAGATCCTGGTTTGCAAACTGTGCGTCACTGAATCAGAGGTGTTTTCAGAGATCCTAAAACTTTATGTATTTTCTCTCAAACACCACCATTCAAACTGCCTGGAGAAACAGATTAACAATGAAATTCTTGGGAAAATTTTAGTTAAAAATATTATACAGTAGTAATGATGTAGCAATGTAGGCTCACTGAACATAGCAAGTGTACCATTGTGTAGCAGAATGTTGATAGTGGAATCGGCTATGTACATGAGCATAAGGAATATATTGAAACTCTACTGTCAAGTATTTTTGTGACCCTAAAACTGGTATAAAAATTTTATTAATAAATGAAAGAAAGAAATGCCTATCAAAATAGCTTGAAACTATTGATTATGAATATTTAGTTTGCTTTTTATTTTTGCATAAACCTAATAGCTATTGTTCAGAAATGAGCTTAAAGTTGGAAAGAGCTGTAAGGCAGAGAAAAAATTTATAAAAATTATAAAATGTGTGAATACAGTAATAAATGAGACAGATTTGGCAGCACAGGAGTAATAAACTAATTGGAAGAGATATATCTAGATGATGTAATGTAAACCATACTTGGGGAAAATCTTCAATTTGATCACCCTGTGAGATTTCCCAACTTGATAATAAAGAGCTCTTTTTGTACCTAAGACATAGACAATCAAATCAAAGGGATGGAAAATTCTGTATTACCCCGTGACCCAGGATTTTTATTTGTGATATTTATGGTAAACATCTAAGCAATGAACTCCTGCTTCAGGTAAAGTAGAAATAGATATTTAAAGAAACCGAATTAATCCAATGTTAATTACAACTTACATTCCCATCAACAGTGTAGTAAAGGTTCCTTTTTGTCCACACCCTCTCTCGCATTTATTATTTGTAGATTTATGGATGTACATTCTGACTGGAGTGAGGTGATACCTCATTTTAGCCTTAATTTGCATTTCTCTGATAGTTAGTGATGTTGAGCATCTTCTCATGTGCTTTTTGACCACCTGTTAAACTTAATCACTTTAAAAATTTTAAAATGGAATGCATAATGAAAAATAGTCTACAAATGTTTTATTGAGTTCTTACTATCTGATAAATCGTTTATAACTTCCAGCTTGTATTACTTAGATCCTGGTTTGCAAACTGTGCGTCACTGAATCAGAGGTGTTTTCAGAGATCCTAAAACTTTATGTATTTTCTCTCAAACACCACCATTCAAACTGCCTGGAGAAACAGATTAACAATGAAATTCTTGGGAAAATTTTAGTTAAAAATATTATACAGTAGTAATGATGTAGCAATGTAGGCTCACTGAACATAGCAAGTGTACCATTGTGTAGCAGAATGTTGATAGTGGAATCGGCTATGTACATGAGCATAAGGAATATATTGAAACTCTACTGTCAAGTATTTTTGTGACCCTAAAACTGGTATAAAAATTTTATTAATAAATGAAAGAAAGAAATGCCTATCAAAATAGCTTGAAACTATTGATTATGAATATTTAGTTTGCTTTTTATTTTTGCATAAACCTAATAGCTATTGTTCAGAAATGAGCTTAAAGTTGGAAAGAGCTGTAAGGCAGAGAAAAAATTTATAAAAATTATAAAATGTGTGAATACAGTAATAAATGAGACAGATTTGGCAGCACAGGAGTAATAAACTAATTGGAAGAGATATATCTAGATGATGTAATGTAAACCATACTTGGGGAAAATCTTCAATTTGATCACCCTGTGAGATTTCCCAACTTGATAATAAAGAGCTCTTTTTGTACCTAAGACATAGACAATCAAATCAAAGGGATGGAAAATTCTGTATTACCCCGTGACCCAGGATTTTTATTTGTGATATTTATGGTAAACATCTAAGCAATGAACTCCTGCTTCAGGTAAAGTAGAAATAGATATTTAAAGAAACCGAATTAATCCAATGTTAATTCCAATTCTATTCATTAAGCAACTTAAACAGTTATGTGAACCACTGTTAATTTCTCTTCATGAAGACCTAATGACTCTTTTATTTTATTTTATTTTATTTTAAAGATTTATTTATTTATTTATTTTAGGTGTGGGTCGGGTTGGGGAGGGTGGGGTGTGGGTGGGCCACTTCTACTGGTCTTTCTCTATTTTCATCCGTCTTTGTTCTTTGGCTCCTGTGGGCCTCCCATCGCGGTGGCCTCTGTCGCTGCAGAGTGCCAGGTCTGGGTGCATGCGCTCCAGAGCTCCGGCTCGGTAATTGAACACATCAGTCCAGCCGCTCCGCGGCACATGGGATTTTCCCAGACCAGGGATCGAACCGGCGTCCCTTGCACTGCAAGGCGGTGTCCTTACCCACTGGACCACCAGGGGAAGCCCCTAATGACTCTTTTAAACGTTTGGTGATGTTACTTCATTCTAAACATTCTTAGTGCAAGTTTTCATAACTAGTTGCTTTAATAGACATAATTGGTTATTCTATTAGTCTATTATTATCATTAGGTGTTCTATAATTCTAGTAACATAAATACTGTTATACATACTATGAATACTATTATCCTTGTATGTAAATAACATTGTATATATAAATGTTATAAAATATATATGAACACGCATTTGTTTGTTCTAGTTTATCTGCTTTTGCAAAGAGCTGCCCTGAAGATAATTACCGCCCCTTTTTGGTCTTTTCTGAGGATGGATCTTGAATTTAGATTGCATAGATAACCGATTACATAGATAACAGATTACATACATAACAGTGTGTGTTGTTGACATTCAATAATAACCTACCATTATCTGCATTTCTAATAATAGGGAAAGATCTTCAATTGATCACCCTGTGAGATTTCCCAACTTGATAATAAAGAGCTCTTTTGTACCTAAGACATAGACAATCAAATCAAAGGGATGGAAAATTCTGTATTACCCGTGACCCAGGATTTTTATTTGTGATATTTATGGTAAACATCTAAGCAATGAACTCCTGCTTCAGGTAAAGTAGAAATAGATATTTAAAGAAACCGAATTAATCCAATGTTAATTCCAATTCTATTCATTAAGCAACTTAAACAGTTATGTGAACCACTGTTAATTTCTCTTCATGAAGACCTAATGACTCTTTTATTTTATTTTATTTTATTTTAAAGATTTATTTATTTATTTATTTTAGGTGTGGGTCGGGTTGGGGAGGGTGGGGTGTGGGTGGGCCACTTCTACTGGTCTTTCTCTATTTTCATCCGTCTTTGTTCTTTGGCTCCTGTGGGCCTCCCATCGGGGTGGCCTCTGTCGCTGCAGAGTGCCAGGTCTGGGCGCATGCGCTCCCGAGCTCCGGCTCGGTAATTGACCACATCAGTCCAGCCGCTCCGCGGCACATGGGCTTTTCCCAGACCAGGGATCGAACCGGCGTCCCTTGCACTGCAAGGCGGTGTCCTTACCCACTGGACCACCAGGGGAAGCCCCTAATGACTCTTTTAAACGTTTGGTGATGTTACTTCATTCTAAACATTCTTAGTGCAAGTTTTCATAACTAGTTGCTTTAATAGACATAATTGGTTATTCTATTAGTCTATTATTATCATTAGGTGTTCTATAATTCTAGTAACATAAATACTGTTATACATACTATGAATACTATTATCCTTGTATGTAAATAACATTGTATATATAAATGTTATAAAATATATATGAACACGCATTTGTTTGTTCTAGTTTATCTGCTTTTGCAAAGAGCTGCCCTGAAGATAATTACCCGCCCCCCCCCCCTTTTTTTGGTCTTTTCTGAGGATGGATCTGAATTTAGATTGGGATTTTTTTCAGATTGCATAGATAACCGATTACATAGATAACAGATTACATACATAACAGTGTGTGTTGTTGACATTCAATAATAACCTACCATTATCTGCATTTCTAATAATAGGTGAGAAGTTGTTATTCACTTATTTTACCTTCCACACCAAAATACATTGCTTTATCTTTTATATTCCCATGACTGCCTAAGACTCCTAATATTACTAGCTTCTTGCCAAAATTATGGGAGTTTGCAGAGCCCCACAACAAGTCAAGCACTCACATAAATGAAAGCTACTCAAGTCTTTTAAAAAATAGTGTCATAGAAGGATAATGGCTGTATAGAAAAGTCCACAAATCCTAAATATGAGTGACTTAACATGAACCCACTCATGTAAAGGCCACCTATGTCAAGAAATAACCATTTAAGTTTAAAGTAATATCACAATAACACTCAAGTACAGGTGTTTAGAATAAAAATGTTGACAAAATGTTTATGTAGTTTTAGGTATATAGCGATCGAAGGGTTTTAAATGGTCTGTATGCATTAGTGAAACTGCCTATTTTTTAATGTAGCAGAGAAATAATAAGAAATATGAATATGAATTTTTAACAGCAATGATGTGAAAAAGTCCCTATGACTTGTACTCTATGGCAAATTCAGAATTGTCTGAATTATTTGATATTTTACTATAACATCTAATTATACCATTAATATATTATGAAAGTGAAAATGTTAGTTACTCATTCTTGTCCCACTCTTTGTGACCCCATATATGGTAGGCTTTGTTCAGGGAACTTCCCAGGCAAGATTATTGGAGTGGGTTCCCATCATCTTATCCAGGGAATCTTCCTGACCCAGGGATCAAACTCAGGTATCCCACATTGCAGGCAAATTCTTTTAAGTGTCTGAGCCACCAGGGAAGCCCTAATATATTATAGTTATATGGTGACTCAGACTGTGAAGAATCTGTCTGCAGTGCGGAAGACCCGAGTTCCATCTCAGGAGAGAAAAATGGTAACCCACTCCAGTACTCTGGCCTGGAGAAGTCCACAGACAAAAGAACCTAGCAGGCTACAGTCTATTGGCTCACAGAGTCAGACACGACTGAGTGACTAATGAATTGTGAATTGAATTGTGAAAAAACAATTATATGCTTATTAATAATTCAGTTGCAACTATGGTTTATAGAATTTTTCTATTAAGAATGTGAGAGTCCACCTTGCATGCATGGGGCACCTGTTCGATCCCTGGCCCGGGGAGATCCCCCATGCCACGGAGCAATTGGACCAGTGTGTCCAATTACAAGCCAGCGCTCTGGAAAGCATGTGCTCTGGAGAGCATGCACCCAGAGCTGATGCTCTAGGGTGAGAGAGGCCACTGAGATGGGAGGCCCATGCAGGCCATGGAATAAGGATGGATGAAAATAAATAAGTAAAATACCAATAAAAGAGGCCAAAATTAAAGAAAAAAAAAAGAATGTGGGATTTTCTGCAAAAGAATGCTCTCTAAAATAATGTTTTGAAAGGTACGCTATTTTTTTGGAGAAATATTGCATAGGTACAAAAGGTGCATGTTTCTTATTTCCTTTCTTCCTTGTTTTTGCTCTCCTTTTTACTGATCTCTAATGGGTGTTTACATAGCACTGCTATTTGCCTTAAAGTACTCTGGGTGGATGATCCAAGGGGAGACTCAAGTTTACAGAACAAGGTTCACATTTTATAGAACTTAGAACTGAAGATCTGATTAATAGTGTTTTCATTAAATTTGCAGTCATCCAAATACCCTGGAGATATGAAGAGAGGTCATTTAAGCATTTTTAACTTTTTCTCCATGCATGCTAGAATATTACCCCTGTAATCAACTCTTAGCTCTTTCTGCTCATGTTTTCTTCTTCAAATATCCAATACACCAGATGTTTTCATTCCCATTTTCCATCTGCCTTGTGGATGAATTAAAGCTTTTCATTAGCAGGTTGTACTGTGCTTTAGAATGGGACTGAATTAGAGAAATATCCTAATGCCTGTGGCTTTGAGTGCTTACGAGTATTGCAAACCATCAGTCACTCACCCTGTGACTGCTAGTCAATATTTACAAACTACTTTCAAGGGTATAAATCCCCTGCTCTTCCTTTGACTTGAGTGGCCTCCAGCATAAGGGTGATTTCTCCTGTTGAAGTGAGCCTACTTCACTATTAACAGACCTTGTTGGTAAACAATGGAAAATAGTTTCCTTTCATGATCCCAGGTTGTTCCGGGAAAGGGACTGTAAACATATTTTCATTTTCTTTACTTCCAAGATCCACTTTGCTGAAGAACCTTAGACAATCCTGCCTTAGCAAACATGTGGGGCTCTTTGGTCAATTTCTGCATGGTAATGTCATTTTTGGTGAACATATGAATCTGCTGACCTGGCTACTTGGACAGCATAAATCGGCAATGCTATGTTATTTTGTTCCCTTTAGATAAGTTTTGACAAGGGCAAAAAGTAAAAGCATACTATGTTCTTTGGTTTTATGCTTTACATGGTGATCATTCTTTTTCATCTTATTTTGTAAGAGTTCTGTTAGAATAGATCTGGCCTCTCTATGCTCAAAATGAAAAAGGACAAATTGAATTTGGAATCCATCATGATGAGTCACCTTATGTAAAGAGGAAAGCATTTCTAGGTTTTGGAGAAATATTGCATAGGTACAAAAGGTGCATGTTTCTTATTTCCTTTCTTCCTTGTTTTTGCTCTCCTTTTTACTGATCTCTAATGGGTGTTTACATAGCACTGCTATTTGCCTTAAAGTACTCTGGGTGGATGATCCAAGGGGAGACTCAAGTTTACAGAACAAGGTTCACATTTTATAGAACTTAGAACTGAAGATCTGATTAATAGTGTTTTCATTAAATTTGCAGTCATCCAAATACCCTGGAGATATGAAGAGAGGTCATTTAAGCATTTTTAACTTTTTCTCCATGCATGCTAGAATATTACCCCTGTAATCAACTCTTAGCTCTTTCTGCTCATGTTTTCTTCTTCAAATATCCAATACACCAGATGTTTTCATTCCCATTTTCCATCTGCCTTGTGGATGAATTAAAGCTTTTCATTAGCAGGTTGTACTGTGCTTTAGAATGGGACTGAATTAGAGAAATATCCTAATGCCTGTGGCTTTGAGTGCTTACGAGTATTGCAAACCATCAGTCACTCACCCTGTGACTGCTAGTCAATATTTACAAACTACTTTCAAGGGTATAAATCCCCTGCTCTTCCTTTGACTTGAGTGGCCTCCAGCATAAGGGTGATTTCTCCTGTTGAAGTGAGCCTACTTCACTATTAACAGACCTTGTTGGTAAACAATGGAAAATAGTTTCCTTTCATGATCCCAGGTTGTTCCGGGAAAGGGACTGTAAACATATTTTCATTTTCTTTACTTCCAAGATCCACTTTGCTGAAGAACCTTAGACAATCCTGCCTTAGCAAACATGTGGGGCTCTTTGGTCAATTTCTGCATGGTAATGTCATTTTTGGTGAACATATGAATCTGCTGACCTGGCTACTTGGACAGCATAAATCGGCAATGCTATGTTATTTTGTTCCCTTTAGATAAGTTTTGACAAGGGCAAAAAGTAAAAGCATACTATGTTCTTTGGTTTTATGCTTTACATGGTGATCATTCTTTTTCATCTTATTTTGTAAGAGTTCTGTTAGAATAGATCTGGCCTCTCTATGCTCAAAATGAAAAAGGACAAATTGAATTTGGAATCCATCATGATGAGTCACCTTATGTAAAGAGGAAAGCCAGGTATTTGTACAGGGAGAAGTACTGAACCAGGACACTTTAAATGCAAAAGCAGCTTTTTCTCTGGCGCTCATAAAATTAGGACAGGGTGAGCTAAAGTTTAGAGACGATTTCTCTGCTAGAAATGTGAAACAGTATTGCTGTCAAAGAAACAGGTAATATCCTCACCAAAAGGAAATAATGCAGGTAATATCTAATTATTATTTAGAAAATATAGGGAGGGACTTGACTGAAAAACCATACTGATTCTGAGTTTGTTTTTATTTTTAAATAATTCATTATTTTGGGTGTGTTAAAGAGAGGAAAATCACCTTAATTTTTAGTGGAAAATCCCCTCAGGCCATTCTCCCATGCCTCTTGTTCCTTCTATGAAAGGAACTTGGTAAACTTTATCAGAACCCCCTTCACGATATACAATGGCCACGTTGATCTGTTGGGAAGAGGAGTAGGCATTGCTCCCCAGTGTTTTCTAATATTTCCAATAAACTGTGTTTATTTAACAGAATTCCTTTGCAGATTGCATTGCTGGGAACTGATAGCTTTAGCATTAATAACTGATCACCTCTGTGCATAGGGTTTTTGTCTTTCAGTGTTTGCTTCCATTATCCACAGATTTGATGGGTTGAGAACGTGAAAAAGCCAAGTAAACAAATAGTGTACCATAAGTTAGTGACAGCTATGAAAAGAACAGAATAATAGATTTTAAAGTGATTAGGAGGATAGAGATGTTTAGGTAAGTAGTAGGAATGAGGTTTTATTTTTTGAAGAGGAGATATATTAACAGCCAATGTTGATAAAATGAAAAGATTAGGAAATGAGTCAATGGTGACAGGCAGGGCTTGGTTTTTTTTTTTTTTTTTTTTTTTTGTGGGGGGGGTGGGGGGTGGGAGGGCCTCTTCTATTGGTCTTTCATTTGTCTATTTTTCATCCATCTTTGTTCTTTGGCCCATGTGGGCCTCCCATCGCGGTGGCCTCTGTTGTCGCAGAGCACCGGCTCCGGGGGCATGCACTCCAGAGCTCCGGCTGGGTAATTGGACACATCGGTCCAGCCGCTCCGCGGCACGTGGGATCTTCCCAGGCCAGGGATCGAACCAGTGCGTCTTGCACTGCAAGGCGGTGTCCTTACCCATTGGACCACCAGGGAAGCCCCGGCTTGGAAATTTTTTTTTTTTTTTTTTATTCTTTATTTTAAATGTTTTACAGAGTTTTGTTGTTCATATACATGTATGTTCCCAGATCAGTCATATGCATATCCATGGTCCCCACCCACCCAGATCCCCCCATCCCACCCCTCCAGACCTTTGCCCCAAGCCATTGTAAGCACTCCTATTCCCTTAGCACTGTGACACTAGTTATCTTTTCCACACATAACACTATAGGTTTCCTTGTTACTTCATCCATGCTTCCCCCTCCCTATTTATTCGCCACGATGTCCCTATGTCTATGCTCTGTCTTTTTTTTCATGAGTTCCCTGTGTGTGATATCAAGACCGTCTTACTAGGTTCCATGTATGTGTGTTAGTATAGTGTATTTGTCTTTCTCTTTTTGACTTACTTTTTTGGCACTTTTTATTTTTTAATAGGTTCTCAGAGCTTCTGGCCCAGCCACAGAATTCCTTTGCAGATTGCATTGCTGGGAACTGATAGCTTTAGCATTAATAACTGATCACCTCTGTGCATAGGGTTTTTGTCTTTCAGTGTTTGCTTCCATTATCCACAGATTTGATGGGTTGAGAACGTGAAAAAGCCAAGTAAACAAATAGTGTACCATAAGTTAGTGACAGCTATGAAAAGAACAGAATAATAGATTTTAAAGTGATTAGGAGGATAGAGATGTTTAGGTAAGTAGTAGGAATGAGGTTTTATTTTTTGAAGAGGAGATATATTAACAGCCAATGTTGATAAAATGAAAAGATTAGGAAATGAGTCAATGGTGACAGGCAGGGCTTGGATTTTTTTTATTATTTTTTTTTTTTGGGGGGGGTGAGGGGTGGGAGGGCCTCTTCTATTGGTCTTTCATTTGTCTATTTTTCATCCATCTTTGTTCTTTGGCCCATGTGGGCCTCCCATCGCGGTGGCCTCTGTTGTCGCAGAGCACCGGCTCCGGGGGCATGCACTCCAGAGCTCCGGCTGGGTAATTGGACACATCGGTCCAGCCGCTCCGCGGCACGTGGGATCTTCCCAGGCCAGGGATCGAACCAGTGCGTCTTGCACTGCAAGGCGGTGTCCTTACCCATTGGACCACCAGGGAAGCCCCGGCTTGGAAATTTTTTTTTTTTTTTTTTATTCTTTATTTTAAATGTTTTACAGAGTTTTGTTGTTCATATACATGTATGTTCCCAGATCAGTCATATGCATATCCATGGTCCCCACCCACCCAGATCCCCCCATCCCACCCCTCCAGACCTTTGCCCCAAGCCATTGTAAGCACTCCTATTCCCTTAGCACTGTGACACTAGTTATCTTTTCCACACATAACACTATAGGTTTCCTTGTTACTTCATCCATGCTTCCCCCTCTTATTTATTCGCCACGATGTCTCTGTGTCTATGCTCTGTCTTTTTTTCCATGAGTTCCCTGTGTGTGATATCAAGACCGTCTTACTAGATTCCATATATGTGTGTTAGTATACTGTATTTGTCTTTCTCTTTTTGACTTACTTCACTTTTTATGATAGGTTCTAGAGCCAGCCACTTCATTAGGATTGAGTCTTCTGCATTTCTTTTAACAGCTGAGTAGTATTCCATTGTATATATGTACCAGAGCTTCTGGATCCATTCATTCGTCGATGGACATCTAGGTTGCTTCCATGTTTTGGCTATTGTATAGAGAGCTGCAATGAACATCGGGGTACAGGTGCTTCTTTCCGTTTTGATTTCATCAGGATATAAGCCTAATAGTGGGATTGCTGGGTCATAGGGTGCTTCTATTTTTAGTTTTTTAAGAAATCTCCAGACTGTCTTCCATAGAGGCTGTATCAATTTACATTCCCACCAGCAATGCAAGAGGGTTCCCTTTTCTCCGCACCCTCTCCAGCCGGCTTGGAAATTTTTAAGAAGGGAAATGACATGATATAATTTATGTTTTTAAAAGCTCACCCAATGGACTTCCCTAGTGGTCCACGGGTTAGGATTCAGCACTTCCACTGCCAGGGGGCAAGGTTTTCAGGCAACTAAGATTCCCCCAAGACGTGCCACGAAATAAAAATAAAAGTTCATCCCAGCTACTGGGTGAAAAATTGGGGAAGCAAAAGTACCAGAAATAGAAAAAGTAAATCAGGAGGCATTTGTGATAGTGCTGATTAGAGATGGCACTCTTTTGACCTGAGGTCATTTACATGGAGATGAAGACAACTTACCAGATCATATATTTTAAATGACTTATTGTTAAATTGGAATTAAGCTGGCGTGCAGCCCAGGGAAGAGGAGAGCTGAAGAAGAAATTGATCAGTAGGAAAAGAAGGAAACTTAGTCTAACTCACAGGTTTATAGCCTAAGCAGCTGAAGGAATGTTCTTAAAAATCACAGCGAACTACAGGAAAAATAGTCAACCATGCAGAATAGGAGCCAAGCTCTAAGTTATCCTACAGAAATGTAGGGGTTTTCCTCTTTTTTGGAGTATTCTATTTATTGTTATATTATTCTAAAACATGAAAGAGAAATGTAGAAACTGCAGTTTGTGTTGTATATAATTTGTATAAAAATGAGAGAAATTGAAATAATTTAAAATGATATGGCAAAAGGTAAAGATAGTAAACGTAAACATATTATAACACTGAAATAGTTTTTCTTTAATATTAATACAGCAGAAATTAGCAGTTTAGACATTAGGAGACTACAACATGTAAGTCACAGAAAAATGTTTTCAAAAACACTTGAGCCCAAAGTATTTCCATTGTATATATGTACCAGAGCTTCTGGATCCCTTCATTAGTCCATCGACCACTAGGTTGCTTCCATGTTATGGCTGTTGTATAGAGAGCTGCAATGAAAATGGGGATACAGGTGCTTCTTTCCGTTTGATTTCATCAGGATATAAGCCTAATAGTGGGATTGCTGGGTCATAGGGTGCTTCTATTTTTAGTTTTTTAAGAAATCTCCAGACTGTCTTCCATAGAGGCTGTATCAATTTACATTCCCACCAGCAATGCAAGAGGGTTCCCTTTTCTCCGCCCCCTCTCCAGCCGGCTTGGAAATTTTAAGAAGGGAAATGACATGATATAATTTATGTTTTTAAAAGCTCACCCAATGGACTTCCCTAGTGGTCCACGGGTTAGGATTCAGCACTTCCACTGCCAGGGGGCAAGGTTTTCAGGCAACTAAGATTCCCCCAAGACGTGCCACGAAATAAAAATAAAAGTTCATCCCAGCTACTGGGTGAAAAATTGGGGAAGCAAAAGTACCAGAAATAGAAAAAGTAAATCAGGAGGCATTTGTGATAGTGCTGATTAGAGATGGCACTCTTTTGACCTGAGGTCATTTACATGGAGATGAAGACAACTTACCAGATCATATATTTTAAATGACTTATTGTTAAATTGGAATTAAGCTGGCGTGCAGCCCAGGGAAGAGGAGAGCTGAAGAAGAAATTGATCAGTAGGAAAAGAAGGAAACTTAGTCTAACTCACAGGTTTATAGCCTAAGCAGCTGAAGGAATGTTCTTAAAAATCACAGCGAACTACAGGAAAAATAGTCAACCATGCAGAATAGGAGCCAAGCTCTAAGTTATCCTACAGAAATGTAGGGGTTTTCCTCTTTTTTGGAGTATTCTATTTATTGTTATATTATTCTAAAACATGAAAGAGAAATGTAGAAACTGCAGTTTGTGTTGTATATAATTTGTATAAAAATGAGAGAAATTGAAATAATTTAAAATGATATGGCAAAAGGTAAAGATAGTAAACGTAAACATATTATAACACTGAAATAGTTTTTCTTTTTAATATTAATACAGCAGAAATTAGCAGTTTAGACATTAGGAGACTACAAATCCATGTACACAGCTAAGTCACAGAAAAAATGTTTTGCAGAAAGAACTGGATATAATTTATAAGAGACAAATTTGCTCATTCAAAGAATCAGTGACATTTGTTAGTTGCCTCCAGCCAAACACCACCAGGTACACAAATCTCAATTTTATTGCTGTTGCTGTGAGGGAGAAGCCACCCATGGCAAACCCTGGGGCAGCTTAGTAAGGCAGTGTGAGACATCCTTGTAGAATCTGGGCTTTGTATTAACTGCTTCTGGGAGGGTCTAAAAAGCAGGGCTTTGCTCGGGCTTGCATGCTGTCAGGAAGTGGAGGAAGCGTCTGTTACTGGATGTCATAGTAAATCTTACCTAGATGGTTGGAAGAATGAAATGAAGCTAAAGACTACAATTGAAAAAATCAGTAGTTGGGCTTCCCTGGTGGTCTAGCGGGTGAGGACACCACCTTGCAGTGCAAGGGGCGCTGGTTTGATCCCTGGCCTGGGAGGATCCCGTGTGCTATGGAGCGGCTGGACTGATGTGTCCAACTACTGAGCCAGAGCTCTGGAGTGCATGCACCCAGAGCCGGTTCTCTATGACAAGAGAGGCCACTGCGATGGGAGGCCCACCACACAGACCAAAAGAACAAAGATAAATAAATGAAAGATCAATAGAAGTGGCAAAAAAAAAATCAGTAGTCACTCATGAACTGGAATATGTGGATATTTGATCTTGTGGCTTGGACAATAGTTATGGTTTTGTCTGTGCTTAGACATGATTACACAGTCTTGGTTTTTCCACGTCTGATATCAGTTCTCTAGGAAATTGTGCCTGTCCAACAAAAGAATACTGAGATCTAGCTATGGGGACCCTGCCAGGTACTGGCAGTCAGGGGTTCTTTTTCTTTCTATCATTGACATTACGAGTGACTTCTCCATGTACACATTTTCTAGCCTGCCTTCACATAGATTCATTTATTTCTTCATTTTAGGTAACAGTAAGGAACTGAGGGCTGCCCAGGTGGTGCTAGTGGTAAAGAACCCCACTGCCAATGCAGGAGGGATAAGAGGCATGGGTTTGATCCCTGGGTCAGGAAGATCCCCTGGAGGAGGGCATGGCAGCCCAATCCAGTATTATTTCCTGGACAATTCCATGGACAGAGGGTCCTGATGGGCTACAGTTCATGGGGTCACAAAGAGTCAGACATGACTGAAGTGACTTAGTGTGCACAAGGAACAAAATATATATCCAAGTAGTGTTATATTGCTAATAATATATCTTCTCGTATAAAAAATAGATGTTTTCTTTTAACCATAGTGCTTACTCAAAGATGATTTTGTTTTCGATATTTCTTTTATTTTTCCTCTTTAAAATATTCTTTTGAGATGAGAGAGGCAATTGGATATGAAAATTAATGTTAAGAAAATCTATTACAACATAGCAAGTGGAAGACAGAAAATTATTATCTAACACTCTAATTTGTTTTTAGAGCCTACTGAAACAACATTTGAAAAGTAAAAATGTAGAACATAAAAAATGCTCAATTTTTCTATGTTTGAAATTTTAATATTATAAACTAAAAAAATTGTACAACCTAAAAACTGAAAGTTATATTTTATTTGGTAGACTTACTGAGGACTTAAGCTTGGGAAACAGGCTCTCCCAGATATCTGCCCAGGAGTGGGATTTCTGGATCATGTAATAGTTCGATTTTTAGTTGTTTTTTTTTTTTTTAGGAATCTCTATTCTCAATAATGACTGTACCAATATACATTCCCATCAACAGTGTAAGAGGGTTCCTTTTTTCCACAACCTCTCCAGCATTTATTGTTTGTAGGCTTTCTGATGTTGTTGATTCTGTCCAGTGTGAGATGATACCTTATAGGAGGTTTTTTCTTTAAATTCTATTTATTTATTTATTTTGGGCTATTCTGGGTTTTCACTGCTGCCATAGTTTTTTCCTCTAGTTGCAGGGAGTGGGGGCTACTGTCTAGTTGAGGTGAGCAGGCTTCTTGTTGCAGTGATTTTTCTTGCTGTGGAACTTGGACTCTAGGGCACATGGGCTTCAACAGTTGTGGCACATGGACTCAATAGTTGCGGCTCCGAGGCTCTAGAGCACAGGCTCAACAGCTGTGGCTCATGGACTTAGTTGCTGCTGAGCATGTGGGATCCTCCCGGATTAGGAATGAAACTCGTGTCTCCTGCAGGCAACTCTTTACCACTGAGGCACCAGGGAAGCCCCCTTATTGTAGTTTTGATTTGCATTTCTTTAATAATTTGAGATGTTGAGCGGCTTTTCATGTGCTTTTGACCATCGGTATGTCTTCTTTGAGGAACTATTGCTTGGTTTTTCTACACTGAGTTGTCTGTATACTTGGGGGATATTAAACCCTTTGAAATATTTTTTTGAAATATTTCTTCCATCTGTGGCTTGTTTTTTTTTTTTTGTTTCTGGTTTCCTTTGCTGAGAAAAGATTTTTAAGTTTATTTTTAAATACTGCTTGCTAATTTTTTAAAATTTTTCACTCCTCTAGGAGGTAGATCCAAAAAGATACCTTTTTTCGATATTAACATGCTGAACAGTTTCTAATTTGTTTTAGAGCCTACTGAAACAACATTTGAAAAGTAAAAATGTAGAACATAAAAAATGCTCAATTTTTCTATGTTTGAAATTTTAATATTATAAACTAAAAAAATTGTACAACCTAAAAACTGAAAGTTATATTTTATTTGGTAGACTTACTGAGGACTTAAGCTTGGGAAACAGGCTCTCCCAGATATCTGCCCAGGAGTGGGATTTCTGGATCATGTAATAGTTCGATTTTTAGTTGTTTGTTTTTTAGGAATCTCTATTCTCAATAATGACTGTACCAATATACATTCCCATCAACAGTGTAAGAGGGTTCCTTTTTTCCACAACCTCTCCAGCATTTATTGTTTGTAGGCTTTCTGATGTTGTTGATTCTGTCCAGTGTGAGATGATACCTTATAGGAGGTTTTTTCTTTAAATTCTATTTATTTATTTATTTTGGGCTATTCTGGGTTTTCACTGCTGCCATAGTTTTTTCCTCTAGTTGCAGGGAGTGGGGGCTACTGTCTAGTTGAGGTGAGCAGGCTTCTTGTTGCAGTGATTTTTCTTGCTGTGGAACTTGGACTCTAGGGCACATGGGCTTCAACAGTTGTGGCACATGGACTCAATAGTTGCGGCTCCGAGGCTCTAGAGCACAGGCTCAACAGCTGTGGCTCATGGACTTAGTTGCTGCTGAGCATGTGGGATCCTCCCGGATTAGGAATGAAACTCGTGTCTCCTGCAGGCAACTCTTTACCACTGAGGCACCAGGGAAGCCCCCTTATTGTAGTTTTGATTTGCATTTCTTTAATAATTTGAGATGTTGAGCGGCTTTTCATGTGCTTTTGACCATCGGTATGTCTTCTTTGAGGAACTATTGCTTGGTTTTTCTACACTGAGTTGTCTGTATACTTGGGGGATATTAAACCCTTTGAAATATTTTTTTGAAATATTTCTTCCATCTGTGGCTTGTTTTTTTTATTTTGTTTCTGGTTTCCTTTGCTGAGAAAAGATTTTTAAGTTTATTTTTTAAATACTGCTTGCTAATTTTTTTAAAAATTTTTTCACTCCTCTAGGAGGTAGATCCAAAAAAGATATCGCTATAATTTATGTCAAAGAGTATTCTGCCTATGTTTTCCTCTAAGAATTTTATAGTATCTAGTCCTGTATTTAGGTCTTTAATTCATTTTGAGTTTATTTCTGTATATAGTACTACAGAACATTCTATTTCATTCTTTTACATGAAGTTCAATTTTCCCAGCACCACTTATTGAAGAGACTGTCTTTTCTCCATTACCTCCTTTGTCATAGATTAATTGACCATAAAAGTATGGGTTCATTTCTGGGCTCCATTCTCTTCCATCAATCTATATGGCTATTTTTCTGCCAGTACCATACTATTTTGATTACCATAAATTTGTAGAATAGTCTGAAGATAGAGTACCTGATTCCTCCAGCTCTGTTTCTGTTTCTCAGGATTGCTATTCCTATTTGGGGTCTTTTGGGTTTATATACAAATTTTTATTATTTTTGCTCTAGTTCTTTGAAAATTAATATTGATAATTTAATAAGGATTGCATTGAATCTGTAGATAAAGCACTCTCATCTTGACACTATTGATTCTTTTAATCCAAGATCATGGTGTATGTATCTTTCCATTTCAGTTTCTTTCATTAGCATTTTATAGTTTTCAATTTCTTTCATTAGCATTTTATAGTTTTCAGAGTACAGGTTTTTGGGGGTTTTTTTTGCCTACTTAGGTAGGTTTATTTCTAGGCATTTTATACTTTTTGAGATGATGGTAAATGGGATTATTTCCTTCATTTCTCTTTCTGACCCTTCATTGTTAGTGTATACAAATACTAGAGATTTCTGTGTATTAATTTCATATCCTGCAACTTGACCAAATTCATTGATGAGCTCGTAGTTCAGGTAAATTTCCCTTTTGTATGTCGTACTTTTTTTTTCTACACTGAGTTGTCTGTATATTTGGGGTATTTGTTTTGAAATATTTCTTCCATCTGTGGCTTGTTTTTTATTTTGTTTCTGGTTTCCTTTGCTGAGAAAAGATTTTTAAGTTTATTTTTTAAATACTGCTTGCTAATTTTTTTAAAAATTTTTTCACTCCTCTAGGAGGTAGATCCAAAAAAGATATCGCTATAATTTATGTCAAAGAGTATTCTGCCTATGTTTTCCTCTAAGAATTTTATAGTATCTAGTCCTGTATTTAGGTCTTTAATTCATTTTGAGTTTATTTCTGTATATAGTACTACAGAACATTCTATTTCATTCTTTTACATGAAGTTCAATTTTCCCAGCACCACTTATTGAAGAGACTGTCTTTTCTCCATTACCTCCTTTGTCATAGATTAATTGACCATAAAAGTATGGGTTCATTTCTGGGCTCCATTCTCTTCCATCAATCTATATGGCTATTTTTCTGCCAGTACCATACTATTTTGATTACCATAAATTTGTAGAATAGTCTGAAGATAGAGTACCTGATTCCTCCAGCTCTGTTTCTGTTTCTCAGGATTGCTATTCCTATTTGGGGTCTTTTGGGTTTATATACAAATTTTTATTATTTTGCTCTAGTTCTTTGAAAATTAATATTGATAATTTAATAAGGATTGCATTGAATCTGTAGATAAAGCACTCTCATCTTGACACTATTGATTCTTTTAATCCAAGATCATGGTGTATGTATCTTTCCATTTCAGTTTCTTTCATTAGCATTTTATAGTTTTCAATTTCTTTCATTAGCATTTTATAGTTTTCAGAGTACAGGTTTTTGGGGGTTTTTTTTGCCTACTTAGGTAGGTTTATTTCTAGGCATTTTATACTTTTTGAGATGATGGTAAATGGGATTATTTCCTTCATTTCTCTTTCTGACCCTTCATTGTTAGTGTATACAAATACTAGAGATTTCTGTGTATTAATTTCATATCCTGCAACTTGACCAAATTCATTGATGAGCTCTAGTAGTTTCCAGGGTAAATTCCACTTGGTCATGGTATGTCGTACTTTTAATATATATATTTTTAGTTTTAACCCTTAAAAACCAATGAAAATGGACAAGTAGGAAGCAGTTGTGAACTGTTTGCCATACCAGCATTTCCTGATTAGAATATTCCATAATCTCTAGAAAGATACCATTGTCTCATAATTTCTTTCCTTAATGTAGTAGCATAGTTAATGACTACATGTGCCTAATAAATCCAACATCTTTAATGTCACAATGTGTTAGTCACTCAGTCATGTTCAACTCCTTGCAACCCCATGAACTGCAGTCCACCAGGCTCCTCTGTCCATGGAATTCTCCAGGCAACAGAAGTGGAGTGGGTAGCCATTCCCTTCTCCACATCTTCCCAACCCAGGGATTAAATCCAGGTTCCCTTCATTGCAGGCAGATTCTTTACAGTCTGGGCCACCAGGGAAATCCAAAGCACTTGAAATACAAAGCAATTAGAAAAACTGTCACTTGCACTTAAAAAATTGGTCTCACCTTCTAGTAGACATGTAGAGGCAGAAAAAGGTGGATATTGTAGAAAGGTTGATGTCAGTTCATAGATATTCACTAACTTTTCTTGGCAGTATTTATGCTTGTCCCCCTCCCCTAACTAATTTAAATTTAAAAGAAGACTGAAGAGCCTTTTGGTCTTCAGGTAGGCATAGGCGTTACCCCTGTCTCTTAGGAGATGGAAGGTAGACTTATCCCAGGAGGCAAGGACTTGTGAATCTTTGCAGAAGAGTTTCAAGCTCCAGGCTGGAAGAGATGAGAATGATTCACTGGCTCAGTTTGCCGTTGTTGGACCTCTTCTGTGTTCCAGGCAGCACTAAGCAAATGTAGAAAAATTCCAAGGTGAAGCCATATTGTTATATGGAAGAGTGGGGTATCAGAGGAAAAGTACAGTTTTCTTTTTAACTGAACTTTTTGAGATGATGGTAAATGGGATTATTTCCTTCATTTCTCTTTCTGACCCTTCATTGTTAGTGTATACAAATACTAGAGATTTCTGTGTATTAATTTCATATCCTGCAACTTGACCAAATTCATTGATGAGCTCTAGTAGTTTCCAGGGTAAATTCCACTTGGTCATGGTATGTCGTACTTTTAATATATATATTTTTAGTTTTAACCCTTAAAAACCAATGAAAATGGACAAGTAGGAAGCAGTTGTGAACTGTTTGCCATACCAGCATTTCCTGATTAGAATATTCCATAATCTCTAGAAAGATACCATTGTCTCATAATTTCTTTCCTTAATGTAGTAGCATAGTTAATGACTACATGTGCCTAATAAATCCAACATCTTTAATGTCACAATGTGTTAGTCACTCAGTCATGTTCAACTCCTTGCAACCCCATGAACTGCAGTCCACCAGGCTCCTCTGTCCATGGAATTCTCCAGGCA
Source organism: Tragulus kanchil (assembly GCA_022376925.1). Classification (NCBI taxonomy): domain Eukaryota; kingdom Metazoa; phylum Chordata; class Mammalia; order Artiodactyla; family Tragulidae; genus Tragulus; species Tragulus kanchil. The sequence continues at coordinate 155,530,776 of JAIOJX010000025.1, read as the reverse complement.
ACAGAAGTGGAGTGGGTAGCCATTCCCTTCTCCACATCTTCCCAACCCAGGGATTAAATCCAGGTTCCCTTCATTGCAGGCAGATTCTTTACAGTCTGGGCCACCAGGGAAATCCAAAGCACTTGAAATACAAAGCAATTAGAAAAACTGTCACTTGCACTTAAAAAAAATTGGTCTCACCTTCTAGTAGACATGTAGAGGCAGAAAAAGGTGGATATTGTAGAAAGGTTGATGTCAGTTCATAGATATTCACTAACTTTTCTTGGCAGTATTTATGCTTGTCCCCCTCCCCTAACTAATTTAAATTTAAAAGAAGACTGAAGAGCCTTTTGGTCTTCAGGTAGGCATAGGCGTTACCCCTGTCTCTTAGGAGATGGAAGGTAGACTTATCCCAGGAGGCAAGGACTTGTGAATCTTTGCAGAAGAGTTTCAAGCTCCAGGCTGGAAGAGATGAGAATGATTCACTGGCTCAGTTTGCCGTTGTTGGACCTCTTCTGTGTTCCAGGCAGCACTAAGCAAATGTAGAAAAATTCCAAGGTGAAGCCATATTGTTATATGGAAGAGTGGGGTATCAGAGGAGAGTCATGTAGCAGGTCTCAGGTGAGTCCCTGAGATAAGACAGGTTGCCAAGTGTGGTCCCTGGTTTCTCTCTTGGAAGGAGACAAAAGTAGGTAGTATTAGACCTGCATAACAGTTAATGCTTCAGTATTTTATATTATTTGAAATGATCGGTATATTCATCATTTTACTTAGCAAAATTCAAGTTAACCAACCACAAATCTGGAGAAATTTAAATAGACATTACCCAAAACTAGTTATAAAAATTTACAATTTAGAAAAATAAAACCCTTATTCCCACTCCTCAGAAAATCACCGTTGATCACTGCTGAATATATAATGCATATATGTATATGTTTATATCTACATTAAAAGAAATCACACTGTATACAGCTATATATCATTTTACACAATGTACCACATCCAGTGAAATTTTATTTTCCTGATATATACTGACCCAATTCCTTATTGATTAGACTTAAATAGATCTTTTAGCTATTTTTTACCAATAGTGCTTTATGATTCTATTTACATGTTTATCTATTTGTCTTATTTCTCTCTTCTCACACCTACATATATATATATATTTTAAACTAGCAGTTTTTAACTTCAAAATAGATTTCTTTCATTTCACCATGTTCCCATCCACTCGTGTCACCTGAAGTCCAAGCCAATCTCCTGAAAACCTCCCAACAATTCACCCTCCTTTGCTTCCTTCCTTCAGCTCCACTTGCAGTGTGAGCTCCATAGAAGAGCTGAGAGACCTCCGTCTTCTGCTCCTTGAGGCTTCTCTACCTTTGCACTATTCCCATTCCAAACTGGATGATTCTTTGCTATTAGACAGCATCCCTAGCTTCTACCCTTAAGTACCAATAGCAAAACCCCAGGAATGATACCCAAACTTTCTCCAAACTTGCCTCTGATTGAGAACCACTACTAAGTGCTTCACATTCTGATGAAGTGTCAGTTCTCTTAAATTGTAGCTGGAAGAGATGAGAATGATTCACTGGCTCAGTTTGCCGTTGTTGGACCTCTTCTGTGTTCCAGGCAGCACTAAGCAAATGTAGAAAAATTCCAAGGTGAAGCCATATTGTTATATGGAAGAGTGGGGTATCAGAGGAGAGTCATGTAGCAGGTCTCAGGTGAGTCCCTGAGATAAGACAGGTTGCCAAGTGTGGTCCCTGGTTTCTCTCTTGGAAGGAGACAAAAGTAGGTAGTATTAGACCTGCATAACAGTTAATGCTTCAGTATTTTATATTATTTGAAATGATCGGTATATTCATCATTTTACTTAGCAAAATTCAAGTTAACCAACCACAAATCTGGAGAAATTTAAATAGACATTACCCAAAACTAGTTATAAAAATTTACAATTTAGAAAAATAAAACCCTTATTCCCACTCCTCAGAAAATCACCGTTGATCACTGCTGAATATATAATGCATATATGTATATGTTTATATCTACATTAAAAGAAATCACACTGTATACAGCTATATATCATTTTACACAATGTACCACATCCAGTGAAATTTTATTTTCCTGATATATACTGACCCAATTCCTTATTGATTAGACTTAAATAGATCTTTTAGCTATTTTTTACCAATAGTGCTTTATGATTCTATTTACATGTTTATCTATTTGTCTTATTTCTCTCTTCTCACACCTACATATATATATATATTTTAAACTAGCAGTTTTTAACTTCAAAATAGATTTCTTTCATTTCACCATGTTCCCATCCACTCGTGTCACCTGAAGTCCAAGCCAATCTCCTGAAAACCTCCCAACAATTCACCCTCCTTTGCTTCCTTCCTTCAGCTCCACTTGCAGTGTGAGCTCCATAGAAGAGCTGAGAGACCTCCGTCTTCTGCTCCTTGAGGCTTCTCTACCTTTGCACTATTCCCATTCCAAACTGGATGATTCTTTGCTATTAGACAGCATCCCTAGCTTCTACCCTTAAGTACCAATAGCAAAACCCCAGGAATGATACCCAAACTTTCTCCAAACTTGCCTCTGATTGAGAACCACTACTAAGTGCTTCACATTCTGATGAAGTGTCAGTTCTTTGCTAACTTGTCCTGATCACATATTTCTTCATTCTGCTTTATTTGTTCTGCTTTGGCACCCTGGCCTCCTTGCTTTTTCTACAAACACATCAACCTCTTTTTCAGAGACCTTTTGCTTGCTTTTTTATTCATCTTAAATGCTGCCTCTTCCCAAATCAATTCTTGGATACTTTCTCACGTCATTGGTCTCTGCTAAAATGTCATTAGAAGAAAGGTCTTCCCTGGTCACCCACTATAAAGTATCCTTTCATTTTCAATCAATCATTCTTTCTTTAGAGCCCCACTTAATAAAATGTAATCATTCCTATCTGATCATTTTACACACAAGTATCTGCTTCTCACTTACCCTCCCCATGAAAATGTTAAATCACAGGAAATGTTGTCTTCTTTATGCCTATTCCACTACAACCAAGTATCTGGTGGTGGTTCAGTTGCTAAGTTGTGTCCAACTCTTTGTGACCTGGTAGCTATTGGGTAAATAGTTGTGAAATAAATGAATAGATGACATAATTAAATTTTTCAAAAATGCTTTCTTCACTGTGCAAACACATGTGAAAATGATTTATAGTTATTTTTATACTATCAACTCCAGAAGGAAATGAGAAAATATTTTCAAATGATGACTCAGAAAGTAAGGAGTTCATAGTAATAAAATCAGCCTCTTTACGCCTGAGCTAATTCTAATGTCAATATACTCCTGACTACCTATCTTTTCTGATCATAGAATTATAATTCAGAGTGCTTTATTAAATTCAAATGCTTATATTCCTTTCATCTGCATTAAAATCAACAAAGATAGACCTGCAGTAGAAATAGATACCATTTAATTTATTAAATGCAAGTTTCCATGACAACTTATCAAACTTCCAGAATATTATTTTTCTTTCAAATCCAGTTGTGCTTATTCATTAAAAGCTTTTAGCATTGTCATTTCTTCCTGATTATCAAATAATTAGTATGACTGGTGATTCAGGCTCATTTAAAATGATACCTTAAATTCTATAAATATTAGTTTTATGGAACCAACTATAAGTAAGCACATTACTATTTATGCTTATAAGTAGACTTACTGGTTATTCTACTTTATCATTAAAAAAGTAATTTTGCAACCAAATTTGTCTTCAGCATATTCATTTTTTTTATTGAGTCACCTTTCTATTTTCTAGTATAATTTATGTAAGAGAAACATAATTAATATAGTAAAGCTATAAGAGTTAATACTCAGATTAAAATTATGCATTCATTCTAAATTCATGTGCTTCTCAATGAAACAGGGAAATCTAACAATATCATTGTTTCATTGAATTTTTAAATTATACTTTCTTATGCTTAAACACAGTTGTCAGTCTTAGCAATACTAGTAAGACAACACGACATTTTACTCCTCCTGATGTGATGCAACAAGAAATAGACAATGTCAATAATTTAGTAGTATTGCCCCAAATCTCTAGACTTAATCTAATAATGAAGGGCAATCCAGAATATAGCACATTTTGCAAGAAAATGTTAAATCACAGGAAATGTTGTCTTCTTTATGCCTATTCCACTACAACCAAGTATCTGGTGGTGGTTCAGTTGCTAAGTTGTGTCCAACTCTTTGTGACCTGGTAGCTATTGGGTAAATAGTTGTGAAATAAATGAATAGATGACATAATTAAATTTTTCAAAAATGCTTTCTTCACTGTGCAAACACATGTGAAAATGATTTATAGTTATTTTTATACTATCAACTCCAGAAGGAAATGAGAAAATATTTTCAAATGATGACTCAGAAAGTAAGGAGTTCATAGTAATAAAATCAGCTCTCTTTACGCCTGAGCTAATTCTAATGTCAATATACTCCTGACTACCTATCTTTTCTGATCATAGAATTATAATTCAGAGTGCTTTATTAAATTCAAATGCTTATATTCCTTTCATCTGCATTAAAATCAACAAAGATAGACCTGCAGTAGAAATAGATACCATTTAATTTATTAAATGCAAGTTTCCATGACAACTTATCAAACTTCCAGAATATTATTTTTCTTTCAAATCCAGTTGTGCTTATTCATTAAAAGCTTTTAGCATTGTCATTTCTTCCTGATTATCAAATAATTAGTATGACTGGTGATTCAGGCTCATTTAAAATGATACCTTAAATTCTATAAATATTAGTTTTATGGAACCAACTATAAGTAAGCACATTACTATTTATGCTTATAAGTAGACTTACTGGTTATTCTACTTTATCATTAAAAATGTAATTTTGCAACCAAATTTGTCTTCAGCATATGCATTTTTTTTATTGAGTCACCTTTCTATTTTCTAGTATAATTTATGTAAGAGAAACATAATTAATATAGTAAAGCTATAAGAGTTAATACTCAGATTAAAATTATGCATTCATTCTAAATTCATGTGCTTCTCAATGAAACAGGGAAATCTAACAATATCATTGTTTCATTGAATTTTTAAATTATACTTTCTTATGCTTAAACACAGTTGTCAGTCTTAGCAATACTAGTAAGACAACACGACATTTTACTCCTCCTGATGTGATGCAACAAGAAATAGACAATGTCAATAATTTAGTAGTATTGCCCCAAATCTCTAGACTTAATCTAATAATGAGTTTATCAGGTCAATCCAGAATATAGCACATTTTGCAAGAAAACTGACCTGTATCCTTTGACACTCAGTATTAAAAAATAAAACAAAAGCTGATTGAGGATTTTCTGCTGTTATACATTAAAAGACTAATGCTCAGAGGTTGTACAAGAACTTTGATTAGAGGTTATTGATAGTAAAGATAATCTAAGAAATGTTTAATAAAGAGCTGGAATATTTGAATAACAATACAATAACTGGAGAGTACAATAACTGAAACAAAAAAATACACAAGAAGGAATCAGTAGCAGAATAAATGAGGAAAACAAATCCGTGAGCTAGAAAGCAGAGTAGTAGGAATCACTGCTGCAGAACAAAATAAGAATGAAAAGAAATGATGACAGTTGGAGGCTTCTGGGACCACAATAAATGCAACAACATTTGCATTATAGGGGTCCTGAAAGAAGAGACAAAGGGCCCAAGAAAGTATTTTAAGAGATAATAGAGTAATATTTCATGATATATATGTACCAGAGCGTCTTTATTCATTCATCTTTATCCATGTTGATGGACGTCCCGGTTGCTTCCATGTTCTAGCTATTGTAAATAGTGCTGCAATGAACAATGGACTACATGTGACTTTTTCAATTTTAGTTTCCTCAGGATATATGCCTAGCAGTGGGGTTACTGGGTCATACGTTGGTTTTGTTCCTAATTTTTAAGCAGTCTCCATACTGTCTTCCACAGTGGCTATATCAATTTACATTTCCACTAGTATGTACAAGAGGGTTTTTTCCCTTTGTCTAATTGTTTTTTGTCACCTTTCTATTTTCTAGTATAATTTATGTAAGAGAAACATAATTAATATAGTAAAGCTATAAGAGTTAATACTCAGATTAAAATTATGCATTCATTCTAAATTCATGTGCTTCTCAATGAAACAGGGAAATCTAACAATATCATTGTTTCATTGAATTTTTAAATTATACTTTCTTATGCTTAAACACAGTTGTCAGTCTTAGCAATACTAGTAAGACAACACGACATTTTACTCCTCCTGATGTGATGCAACAAGAAATAGACAATGTCAATAATTTAGTAGTATTGCCCCAAATCTCTAGACTTAATCTAATAATGAGTTTATCAGGTCAATCCAGAATATAGCACATTTTGCAAGAAAACTGACCTGTATCCTTTGACACTCAGTATCATAAAAAAATAAAAACAAAAGCTGATTGAGGATTTTCTGCTGTTATACATTAAAAGACTAATGCTCAGAGGTTGTACAAGAACTTTGATTAGAGGTTATTGATAGTAAAGATAATCTAAGAAATGTTTAATAAAGAGCTGGAATATTTGAATAACAATACAATAACTGGAGAGTACAATAACTGAAACAAAAAAATACACAAGAAGGAATCAGTAGCAGAATAAATGAGGAAAACAAATCCGTGAGCTAGAAAGCAGAGTAGTAGGAATCACTGCTGCAGAACAAAATAAGAATGAAAAGAAATGATGACAGTTGGAGGCTTCTGGGACCACAATAAATGCAACAACATTTGCATTATAGGGGTCCTGAAAGAAGAGACAAAGGGCCCAAGAAAGTATTTTAAGAGATAATAGAGTAATATTTCATGATATATATGTACCAGAGCGTCTTTATTCATTCATCTTTATCCATGTTGATGGACGTCCCGGTTGCTTCCATGTTCTAGCTATTGTAAATAGTGCTGCAATGAACAATGGACTACATGTGACTTTTTCAATTTTAGTTTCCTCAGGATATATGCCTAGCAGTGGGGTTACTGGGTCATACGTTGGTTTTTGTTCCTAATTTTTAAGCAGTCTCCATACTGTCTTCCACAGTGGCTATATCAATTTACATTTCCACTAGTATGTACAAGAGGGTCCCCTTTTCTCCACATCCTCTCCAGCATTTCCTGTTTTGTAGACTTTTTGATGATGGCCATTCTCACTGGTGTGAGGTGATATATCTCATTGAGGTTTTGATTTGCATTTCTCATTATTCAGCCACAAAAAGGAATGCATTTGAGTCAGTTCTAATGAGGTGGATGAACCTAGAGCATATTTTACAGAGTGAAGTAAGTCAGAAAGAGAAAGAGAAATATCGTATACTAACACATATATATGGAATCTAGAAAGATAGTACTGATGAATTTATTTGTAGGGCAGCAATAGAGAAATATGGACATTGAGGGGAGGGAGGAGAGGATGAGATGTATGGACAGAGTAACATGGAAACATATGATATGTAAAATAGACAACCAATGGGAATCTGCTGTAAGACTAAGGGAACTCAAACAGGGGCTCTGTAACAACCTGGAGGGGTGGGATGGGAAGAGAGATGGGAGGGAGGTTCAAGAGGGAGGAGACACAGGTATACCTATGACTGATTCATTATGTTTGGCAGAAAACAACAAAGCTCTGTAAAGCAATTATACTTCAATTTAAAAAGAACAAAAAAACATAATAGACAAAAACTTTCCTAAAATGGGAAACACTCAAGTTTAGGAAGCATAGAGAGTCTCATACAAGATAAACCTAAGGAAGAACACATAGAGATGCATATAAATTAAGTAGACAAAAATTAAAGACATAGATAAAATATTAAAAGAACAAAGAAGAGACAAAGGGCCCAAGAAAGTATTTTAAGAGATAATAGAGTAATATTTCATGATATATATGTACCAGAGCGTCTTTATTCATTCATCTTTATCCATGTTGATGGACGTCCCGGTTGCTTCCATGTTCTAGCTATTGTAAATAGTGCTGCAATGAACAATGGACTACATGTGACTTTTTCAATTTTAGTTTCCTCAGGATATATGCCTAGCAGTGGGGTTACTGGGTCATACGTTGGTTTTTGTTCCTAATTTTTAAGCAGTCTCCATACTGTCTTCCACAGTGGCTATATCAATTTACATTTCCACTAGTATGTACAAGAGGGTCCCCTTTTCTCCACATCCTCTCCAGCATTTCCTGTTTTGTAGACTTTTTGATGATGGCCATTCTCACTGGTGTGAGGTGATATATCTCATTGAGGTTTTGATTTGCATTTCTCATTATTCAGCCACAAAAAGGAATGCATTTGAGTCAGTTCTAATGAGGTGGATGAACCTAGAGCATATTTTACAGAGTGAAGTAAGTCAGAAAGAGAAAGAGAAATATCGTATACTAACACATATATATGGAATCTAGAAAGATAGTACTGATGAATTTATTTGTAGGGCAGCAATAGAGAAATATGGACATTGAGGGGAGGGAGGAGAGGATGAGATGTATGGACAGAGTAACATGGAAACATATGATATGTAAAATAGACAACCAATGGGAATCTGCTGTAAGACTAAGGGAACTCAAACAGGGGCTCTGTAACAACCTGGAGGGGTGGGATGGGAAGAGAGATGGGAGGGAGGTTCAAGAGGGAGGAGACACAGGTATACCTATGACTGATTCATTATGTTTGGCAGAAAACAACAAAGCTCTGTAAAGCAATTATACTTCAATTTAAAAAGAACAAAAAAACATAATAGACAAAAACTTTCCTAAAATGGGAAACACTCAAGTTTAGGAAGCATAGAGAGTCTCATACAAGATAAACCTAAGGAAGAACACATAGAGATGCATATAAATTAAGTAGACAAAAATTAAAGACATAGATAAAATATTAAAAGCAGCAACAAAAAAGCAATAAGTAGCATACAAGGAATCCCCCACAGGGTTATCAGCAGATTTTCCAACAGAAATTCTGCAGGCCAGAGGGAGTGGCATGATATATCTAAAAGTACTGAAAGGGAAAAGCCTAAATCAAGAGTATTCTACCCAGTAAGACTCTCATTCGTATTCAACAAAGAAAAGCTTTTCAGACAAGGAAAAATTAAGAAAATTCAGCACCATCAAAACTGCTTTGACTAATGCTAAAGGAACTTCTATAGATGAAATAAAAAGGCAACAACTAGAATGAGAAAATTATGAATTGGAAAGCTCACTGGTAAAAGCAAACACACAGTAAAAGTAGGAAATCATCCACACACAAATATGATATCAAAACCAGCAATTAGAGGAGTGTACAAATGAAAACTACTGGAAATACATCTGAAATTAAGAGACCAACAATTTAAAACAATCTTGTATATGTGTGTGTGTGTGTGTGTGTGTGTGTGTATGAGAGAAAGACTGCTATATCAAAACCTAATGGTAACTGTAAACAGAATCTACACACACACACACACACACACACACACACACAATCCAATCACACTAAAGGTACTGATCAAATCACAAGAGAATAGAATAAAACATGAAGAGAATAAAAACAACCTACAAAACAAATTCAAAGCAATTAACAAGAAGGTATTAAGAACATACAAATCAATAACTAGCTTAAATGTGAATGGATGATATGTTTCAACCAAAAGACATCCAGTGGTTGAATGGATACAAAATAAGACCTGTATATACTGTCTATAAGAGATCCACTTCAGATCTAGGGACAGACTGAAAATGAGAGGATGGAAAAAGGTATATCATGTAAATGGAAATCAAAAGAAATCTGGGATAGCAATACTCATATAAGATAAAACAGACTTTAAAGACTGTTGCAAGAGAGATGAATACTACATAATGATCGAGGGATCAATTCAGGAAGAAACAATTATAAATTTAAAGAACAAAAAAACATAATAGACAAAAACTTTCCTAAAATGGGAAACACTCAAGTTTAGGAAGCATAGAGAGTCTCATACAAGATAAACCTAAGGAAGAACACATAGAGATGCATATAAATTAAGTAGACAAAAATTAAAGACATAGATAAAATATTAAAAGCAGCAACAAAAAAGCAATAAGTAGCATACAAGGAATCCCCCACAGGGTTATCAGCAGATTTTCCAACAGAAATTCTGCAGGCCAGAGGGAGTGGCATGATATATCTAAAAGTACTGAAAGGGAAAAGCCTAAATCAAGAGTATTCTACCCAGTAAGACTCTCATTCGTATTCAACAAAGAAAAGCTTTTCAGACAAGGAAAAATTAAGAAAATTCAGCACCATCAAAACTGCTTTGCGACTAATGCTAAAGGAACTTCTATAGATGAAATAAAAAGGCAACAACTAGAATGAGAAAATTATGAATTGGAAAGCTCACTGGTAAAAGCAAACACACAGTAAAAGTAGGAAATCATCCACACACAAATATGATATCAAAACCAGCAATTAGAGGAGTGTACAAATGAAAACTACTGGAAATACATCTGAAATTAAGAGACCAACAATTTAAAACAATCTTGTATATGTGTGTGTGTGTGTGTGTGTGTGTGTGTATGAGAGAAAGACTGCTATATCAAAACCTAATGGTAACTGTAAACAGAATCTACACACACACACACACACACACACACACACACACACAATCCAATCACACTAAAGGTACTGATCAAATCACAAGAGAATAGAATAAAACATGAAGAGAATAAAAACAACCTACAAAACAAATTCAAAGCAATTAACAAGAAGGTATTAAGAACATACAAATCAATAACTAGCTTAAATGTGAATGGATGATATGTTTCAACCAAAAGACATCCAGTGGTTGAATGGATACAAAATAAGACCTGTATATACTGTCTATAAGAGATCCACTTCAGATCTAGGGACAGACTGAAAATGAGAGGATGGAAAAAGGTATATCATGTAAATGGAAATCAAAAGAAATCTGGGATAGCAATACTCATATAAGATAAAACAGACTTTAAAGACTGTTGCAAGAGAGATGAATACTACATAATGATCGAGGGATCAATTCAGGAAGAAACAATTATAAATAGATATGTACCCAACATATGAACATCTCAAAATACAAGGCAAAAGATAAAATTGACAGTAACACAATAATAGTAGAGGACTATCAGTAAAGAGCCATATTCTTAAATGATACATTGGATGGCTGTTCTGTGCTTAGTTGCTCAGTCGTGTCCAACTCTGAAACCCCATAGATTGTAGCCTGCCAGGCTCCTTCATCCATGGGGTTTGCTTCTGGCAAGAATACCTGAGTGGGTTGCCATGCCCTCCTCCTGGGGGTCTTTCCAATCCAGGTCTCCCGCATTGCAGGGGTATTTGCTACCAGCTGAGCTGCCAGGGAAGCCCCGTCTTAAGTCAGCAAAATTCTCAAAACTTAACATTATGCCTAATGCAACTAGAGAAAGAAAAATGAACAAAACTCAAAGTTAGTAGAAGGAACAAAATCGTAAACATCAGAGTAAAAATAGAGATGAAGAAAACAATAGAAAAGATCAAAGAAACTAAAACCTGGGTGTTTGAATAGATAAAATCCATAAACTTAGAAATGGAAAAGGAGAAAGGAGAAGTTATAACTGACTCCACAAATACAAAGACTCATTAGAGGTTACTATGAGCAACTATATGCCAATAAAATAAACAACCTGACAGAAATGGACAAATTCTTAGAAAAGTAAAGTCTACTAAGACTGAACCAGAAAGAATAGAAACTATGAGCTGACCTATCATAAGTACTGAAATACAAACTGATTAAAAAACTCCTCCAAAACAAAAGTCCAGGACCAGACAGCTTCATAGGAGCATTCTTTTAAATTCAGTAAACAATACTCTTGCCAATGCAGGAGATGCAGGTTCTATGCCTGGATATACCTGGAGAAGGAAATGGCAACCCACTCTCAGTGTTCTTGTCTGGGAAATTCCATGGATAGAGGAGCCTGGCAGGCTACAGTCTATAGGGTTGCAAAGAGTTGGACATGACTTAGCGACTAAACAACAACCAAATTAAATATGTAGAGAAAAGTTAATAACTATTCTTTGAAACTATTCCAAAGGGGGAAAAATGCAGAGACCTCATTCTATGAGGTTATCACCACCTGATACCAAAACCAGACAAAGATATCACAAAAAAGAACATTATAAGCCCATATCACTAATGAACACAAATGCAAAATCCTCAACCAAATACTAGGCAAAAGATAAAAATTAAACATCTAAAAAAAGCAAAAAAAACAGTAACACAATAATAGTAGAGGACTATCAGTAAAGAGCCATATTCTTAAATGATACATTGGATGGCTGTTCTGTGCTTAGTTGCTCAGTCGTGTCCAACTCTGAAACCCCATAGATTGTAGCCTGCCAGGCTCCTTCATCCATGGGGTTTGCTTCTGGCAAGAATACCTGAGTGGGTTGCCATGCCCTCCTCCTGGGGGTCTTTCCAATCCAGGTCTCCCGCATTGCAGGGGTATTTGCTACCAGCTGAGCTGCCAGGGAAGCCCCGTCTTAAGTCAGCAAAATTCTCAAAACTTAACATTATGCCTAATGCAACTAGAGAAAGAAAAATGAACAAAACTCAAAGTTAGTAGAAGGAACAAAATCGTAAACATCAGAGTAAAAATAGAGATGAAGAAAACAATAGAAAAGATCAAAGAAACTAAAACCTGGGTGTTTGAATAGATAAAATCCATAAACTTAGAAATGGAAAAGGAGAAAGGAGAAGTTATAACTGACTCCACAAATACAAAGACTCATTAGAGGTTACTATGAGCAACTATATGCCAATAAAATAAACAACCTGACAGAAATGGACAAATTCTTAGAAAAGTAAAGTCTACTAAGACTGAACCAGAAAGAATAGAAACTATGAGCTGACCTATCATAAGTACTGAAATACAAACTGATTAAAAAACTCCTCCAAAACAAAAGTCCAGGACCAGACAGCTTCATAGGAGCATTCTTTTAAATTCAGTAAACAATACTCTTGCCAATGCAGGAGATGCAGGTTCTATGCCTGGATATACCTGGAGAAGGAAATGGCAACCCACTCTCAGTGTTCTTGTCTGGGAAATTCCATGGATAGAGGAGCCTGGCAGGCTACAGTCTATAGGGTTGCAAAGAGTTGGACATGACTTAGCGACTAAACAACAACCAAATTAAATATGTAGAGAAAAGTTAATAACTATTCTTTGAAACTATTCCAAAGGGGGAAAAATGCAGAGACCTCATTCTATGAGGTTATCACCACCTGATACCAAAACCAGACAAAGATATCACAAAAAAGAACATTATAAGCCCATATCACTAATGAACACAAATGCAAAAATCCTCAACCAAATACTAGCAAACAAAATCCAACAATACATTAAAAGGATCATCCACCCTGATCAAGTAGGATTTATCCCAGTTATGCAAGGATTTCTCAGTATCTGCAAGTCAGTGTGATATATACCACATTAACAAATCGAACCAAGTCACCATCTCAATAGATACAGAAAAAGATTATGACAAAATTCAACACCCATTTATGGTAAAAGAAACTCTCCAGAATGTGAGTACAGAGGGAATCTACCTTATGGTGAGTTGATTAGCAGCAGACATCTCCTCCTTTGCATCAACAGAAATATAGTTCTCCTTGTTTTCTCATTTTCTAATGCTTTCATCGCTGATCAGACCTTCCTCTGACTTTGTCTTTTATCCAAATAACGATGATACCATCAGTGTGGTTATACCCCAGTCCTAACTCGTCAGAAAATCATTTGTTCCTAAGACTCTTCTCAGCTTATTGTTCACCAAGCATCTCCCAATAATTGCTATTTTAGAGACATTTAGGGGAAAATAAGAAATATATAACACAAGCATGCATCTGAGTTAAGATGAACTTAAATTGGCCATAAAGAGCTCTGATTAATGAATGTAGTAAATACCATGCCTATTTTTCTTCTTCTTTCTAAATCTCTTAACTGTGTAAAAAAGAAAAGTAGCAACTTTAAAGGGATTTTCTCTCTGGATTTAGTCTTCAGGAATAGAACAGCTATACATAGGAGCCCAAAAATTCTTTTAAATTCAGTAAACAATACTCTTGCCAATGCAGGAGATGCAGGTTCTATGCCTGGATATACCTGGAGAAGGAAATGGCAACCCACTCTCAGTGTTCTTGTCTGGGAAATTCCATGGATAGAGGAGCCTGGCAGGCTACAGTCTATAGGGTTGCAAAGAGTTGGACATGACTTAGCGACTAAACAACAACCAAATTAAATATGTAGAGAAAAGTTAATAACTATTCTTTGAAACTATTCCAAAGGGGGAAAAATGCAGAGACCTCATTCTATGAGGTTATCACCACCTGATACCAAAACCAGACAAAGATATCACAAAAAAGAACATTATAAGCCCATATCACTAATGAACACAAATGCAAAAATCCTCAACCAAATACTAGCAAACAAAATCCAACAATACATTAAAAGGATCATCCACCCTGATCAAGTAGGATTTATCCCAGTTATGCAAGGATTTCTCAGTATCTGCAAGTCAGTGTGATATATACCACATTAACAAATCGAACCAAGTCACCATCTCAATAGATACAGAAAAAGATTATGACAAAATTCAACACCCATTTATGGTAAAAGAAACTCTCCAGAATGTGAGTACAGAGGGAATCTACCTTATGGTGAGTTGATTAGCAGCAGACATCTCCTCCTTTGCATCAACAGAAATATAGTTCTCCTTGTTTTCTCATTTTCTAATGCTTTCATCGCTGATCAGACCTTCCTCTGACTTTGTCTTTTATCCAAATAACGATGATACCATCAGTGTGGTTATACCCCAGTCCTAACTCGTCAGAAAATCATTTGTTCCTAAGACTCTTCTCAGCTTATTGTTCACCAAGCATCTCCCAATAATTGCTATTTTAGAGACATTTAGGGGAAAATAAGAAATATATAACACAAGCATGCATCTGAGTTAAGATGAACTTAAATTGGCCATAAAGAGCTCTGATTAATGAATGTAGTAAATACCATGCCTATTTTTCTTCTTCTTTCTAAATCTCTTAACTGTGTAAAAAAGAAAAGTAGCAACTTTAAAGGTATTTTCTCTCTGGAAGTTGCCTTGGAGTCCTTATCACAGGGAATACCTTCTCATCTATTTCTTCTTTTCCTGTTGGTAGTTCGGGGCGGGGGAATGTCTGCTGGCTATGGAAATCTTTAAAAAAATTCTGCTGCAGCAGCAAAATTGTTTATTTTAGCAGCAACATAACCTGATACTACTTCAGGAGAGATTGAGCACAGTGGAAAACCTAAGTGTATTTCAGGCCCAAGCACAATCAATCCTTTTCTAAGAACTGCATAAAGCCAACATTTTTACTTGGGTAAAAAATGATGTAACATTTTCTACTTCCAAAAAAATTCTAAACTGTTTATAGAAACTGAATTACTGTCAGCACAAAGACTTCAAGAAGAAAGTGATCAACTCACTATTAATTTTTTGGACTGCCTTTACTGTGTGAAGGTAAACTGCTTATTTCTGACAAAATAATTAACAAGCTTAAACTAGTTACAGAGAAATGAAGAATATATGGATTATGTTTTAAATCTGTATATTTAAGTTAGATTCAAATGTCTGTTGCAAAAATGAACTGAATCTTAGCTTACTCATCTATAAAATGGGGGAGACTTATCATAAGTTAAAGACAATAGATAAGAAATAAATGAGATCGTCTTGGTGGCATGCAAGAATATTCAGCATAATGCTTGCCTCATAGTAAACGTTCATTGAAAGTTCGTATGCTAGCACACATTTCTTCAGAGGTTTATTAATTTTTTCTACTTTCATGCTGTGAATATTAGCAACTTGCCTGGACTTGGGATTTACTAACTTCATAGCAACAGTGGTATTCATTGCTATAGCAGGACACAGTAATAGCAGTAAAAATTAGCAAATTTTCTGACTAGCCAAGCAGAGCATCTGAAACTACTTAGTAATGAGAAGAGCCAAAAGTATAATTGAATTTTCCCTTTTCCTTTTTAAATAAAAGAGTAAATTCCCTTAGCAAATGATTGTTTAATATTACTGATATTTTAAGAAATTTATTATCTTTGCAGATAAGAGATAGAAGGGGATGATTATTGCTGATTCTTTTTGCCTCAAACTGTGCTGTGTCACAGAATTAGTTTTTATGATATTAACGACATTTTGCTATTCCTGACTAATGCTGTTTACAGTCCCTATAACAATTTCAGTTTACTCAGTCTCACAGAATATGGTAATCATCATACACCTTCATTTCTGTGTGTGTCCATATGTTCAGGTTTATGTTAGAGTGCACCAAAATGCTTCATAATCAGAACTATGTAATTTGAATTTCCCAGAACTTCATTTTTAAATAAGTATACATGGCTACTATAATAAATTCCACCCTATATACAGTGAAATTTAATATCCAAATCAAATAATAAAGTGTATTCTTACATTTATTTTATATAGCCTATATAAATGAAGTTTCCTTTTATTATATTATTTTTAAAAACACCACAAATGATTCTTATTCATTCTGCAGGAAGGAAAGGAAAAAGCTATAGTGTTTCTTTCTTTGTGAGACTATGACCAGTTATATTTGCATTCTCTCCAACTCCACCTGAAGATGAAAAAAATATTATTGGATTGCCTCTTTATTAATCCCTATATGTAATAAATCAAATCGTGAAAAATTTCTACAATAACAGGAAGACAACAAGTCTATGAGTTAAAATGAACTGAATCTTAGCTTACTCATCTATAAAATGGGGGAGACTTATCATAAGTTAAAGACAATAGATAAGAAATAAATGAGATCGTCTTGGTGGCATGCAAGAATATTCAGCATAATGCTTGCCTCATAGTAAACGTTCATTGAAAGTTCGTATGCTAGCACACATTTCTTCAGAGGTTTATTAATTTTTTCTACTTTCATGCTGTGAATATTAGCAACTTGCCTGGACTTGGGATTTACTAACTTCATAGCAACAGTGGTATTCATTGCTATAGCAGGACACAGTAATAGCAGTAAAAATTAGCAAATTTTCTGACTAGCCAAGCAGAGCATCTGAAACTACTTAGTAATGAGAAGAGCCAAAAGTATAATTGAATTTTCCCTTTTCCTTTTTAAATAAAAGAGTAAATTCCCTTAGCAAATGATTGTTTAATATTACTGATATTTTAAGAAATTTATTATCTTTGCAGATAAGAGATAGAAGGGGATGATTATTGCTGATTCTTTTTGCCTCAAACTGTGCTGTGTCACAGAATTAGTTTTTATGATATTAACGACATTTTGCTATTCCTGACTAATGCTGTTTACAGTCCCTATAACAATTTCAGTTTACTCAGTCTCACAGAATATGGTAATCATCATACACCTTCATTTCTGTGTGTGTCCATATGTTCAGGTTTATGTTAGAGTGCACCAAAATGCTTCATAATCAGAACTATGTAATTTGAATTTCCCAGAACTTCATTTTTAAATAAGTATACATGGCTACTATAATAAATTCCACCCTATATACAGTGAAATTTAATATCCAAATCAAATAATAAAGTGTATTCTTACATTTATTTTATATAGCCTATATAAATGAAGTTTCCTTTTATTATATTATTTTTAAAAACACCACAAATGATTCTTATTCATTCTGCAGGAAGGAAAGGAAAAAGCTATAGTGTTTCTTTCTTTGTGAGACTATGACCAGTTATATTTGCATTCTCTCCAACTCCACCTGAAGATGAAAAAAATATTATTGGATTGCCTCTTTATTAATCCCTATATGTAATAAATCAAATCGTGAAAAATTTCTACAATAACAGGAAGACAACAAGTCTATGAGTTATAATGAGACTATGGCCAAGAATGGAATTTATTTTTAATAGCAATTTTTAGTTCTATTTCACATTGAATTTGATGTAAAGCAATTAGAGATTTCATACTTTAAACATGTACTTTAACATAATAAGTATCTCCATGATTGAAATGCCTTAAATTCAATGTTAAGATATTAAGTTTCTAATACAAAACTCAAATAACTAGGTCTAATATTAATGGCAAGAGAGATAGTATCTGGAAGTAGATACTGGAGCCTATTTTCTTTTAACAAAAAGATATTGGATTTAAAAGTTTCCCCTTTCTGCTCAACTTAAGCTGTAGTAAATTCTCATCATATAGGAATGCTCTAGTCTTATTCCATATGTAAAAACTCTTTCCCAACATGGAATTGAAGAAGAACAAGGTTGGAGGACTGCTACTACCCAACTTCAAGATTTATTACAGTACTGACGAACCTATTTGCAGGCCAGCAATAGAGATGCAGACAGAGAACAGACTGGTGGGCACAGCATGGGAGCGAGAGGGTGGGACAAACAGAGAGCAGCACTGAAACACATGCATTACCATATGTAAACAGGTAACCAGTGGGAATTTTTGCATGACCTAGGGAGCTCAACCTGGTGCTCTGTGACTACCTAGAGAGCTGGGATGGGGTGGGAGGCAAAAGGAAGGTTCATGAAGGAGGGGACATATCTATACCTATGGCCGATTCATGTTGATATATGGCAGAAACCAACACAATAGTGTAAAACAATTATCCTTCAATTAAAAATAAATTTTTAAAAATGTTTATTACAAAACTACAGTCATCAAAGCAGAGTTTTGGTGAAAGAATAAACAAATACATCAGTGAAACAGAATAGAGAACCCAGAAACAGGCTCACATAAACACAGTCCACTGATGTTTGTCGGAGGAGGAAAGGCGAGACAATGAGGAAAGACAGTCCATTCAACAAAGGCTGTTGGAACACCTGGACATCACATGCCAGAAAAATGAAGGTAGACACAGAGCTTAAAGTCTTCACAAAAATTATCTCAAAATAGACCATAGGCCTATACATAAAAGACAAAACTATAAAGCTTTTAGAAAATCACATAAGAGAATATATAGAGGAGCTTAAGTATGGTGATATTATAGACACAATATTGAAGGCACAATTTGTGAAAGAATTAATAAACTATATTAAAATTAAATACATGTCACTCTGCAAAAGACAATGTCAAAAAGAAGATAGGGCATGTACTGGGGGAAAATATTTCCAAAAGACCTATCTGATAAATGGCTTGTCAAAAATATTTAAGAATGTTTAAAACTCAATAATAACAAAACAATCCACTTCTTTTTTTAAAAAGCGTCAAAAATCTTAAGGATAACACAACAAAGGAGATATGCAGATGGCAGATCACCATGTAGAAAGCTGTTCCACATCATGTATTATGAATTTCGAATTGCAAATTCAAACAATAATTAAATATCATGCCTATTAGAATGGCCAAAATCCAAAACACTGACACCTAATAATGGTGAGGATGTGTAGCAACAGAAAGTCTTATTCATTGTTAGTGGTGATGGCAAAATGATACAGACACTTTAGAAGATACCTTGATATTTCCTTACAAAACTAAATATATTCTTACTATACAAGTGAACAGTCATGCTCCTTTGTTTTTACCCAAAAGAGTTAAAACTTATGTCTACACAAAACCTGTACAGGGATGTTTATAGCAACTTAATTCATAATTGCCAAACCTTGGAAGCCATCCAGATATCCTTAAGTATATGAAAGGATAAATAAACTCAGAAACCAACACAATAGTGTAAAACAATTATCCTTCAATTAAAAATAAATTTTTAAAAATGTTTATTACAAAACTACAGTCATCAAAGCAGAGTTTTGGTGAAAGAATAAACAAATACATCAGTGAAACAGAATAGAGAACCCAGAAACAGGCTCACATAAACACAGTCCACTGATGTTTGTCGGAGGAGGAAAGGCGAGACAATGAGGAAAGACAGTCCATTCAACAAAGGCTGTTGGAACACCTGGACATCACATGCCAGAAAAATGAAGGTAGACACAGAGCTTAAAGTCTTCACAAAAATTATCTCAAAATAGACCATAGGCCTATACATAAAAGACAAAACTATAAAGCTTTTAGAAAATCACATAAGAGAATATATAGAGGAGCTTAAGTATGGTGATATTATAGACACAATATTGAAGGCACAATTTGTGAAAGAATTAATAAACTATATTAAAATTAAATACATGTCACTCTGCAAAAGACAATGTCAAAAAGAAGATAGGGCATGTACTGGGGGAAAATATTTCCAAAAGACCTATCTGATAAATGGCTTGTCAAAAATATTTAAGAATGTTTAAAACTCAATAATAACAAAACAATCCACTTCTTTTTTTAAAAAGCGTCAAAAATCTTAAGGATAACACAACAAAGGAGATATGCAGATGGCAGATCACCATGTAGAAAGCTGTTCCACATCATGTATTATGAATTTCGAATTGCAAATTCAAACAATAATTAAATATCATGCCTATTAGAATGGCCAAAATCCAAAACACTGACACCTAATAATGGTGAGGATGTGTAGCAACAGAAAGTCTTATTCATTGTTAGTGGTGATGGCAAAATGATACAGACACTTTAGAAGATACCTTGATATTTCCTTACAAAACTAAATATATTCTTACTATACAAGTGAACAGTCATGCTCCTTTGTTTTTACCCAAAAGAGTTAAAAACTTATGTCTACACAAAAACCTGTACAGGGATGTTTATAGCAACTTAATTCATAATTGCCAAACCTTGGAAGCCATCCAGATATCCTTAAGTATATGAAAGGATAAATAAACTGTAGTATATCCAGACAACGGGGGTATTATTAAACACTAAAAAGAAATGATCTATCAGGCCATGGAGAAAGATGTGTGTGTGTGTGTGCTCAGTTGTATCTGATTCTTTGTGATCCCATGGCCTATATCCAGCCATGGAATTTTCCAGGCAAGAATACTGGTGTGGGTTGCCATTTCCTCCTCCAGGGGATCTTCCCAACCAAGAAATAGAACCCAGGTATATCTGTGTCTCCTGCATTGGCAGGTGGATTTTATTTTTAACCCCACTGTACCACCTGGGAATCCCTGGAGGTAATTCAAGTGTATATTATTAAGTGAAAGAAGTCAATACGAAAAAACTATATACTACATGATTTTAACTATGTAACATACTGGATAAGGCAAAACCATGAAGACAATAAAAAGATCAGCGGTTTCCAGGCGTTAGTGGTGAGGGAGGAAGAACTGTCTGGAAATAGAGGATTTGGGGGACAATAAAATTATTCCACATGTTACTGTAATGATGGATGCACGTCATTACACACTTGTTCAAGCTCTGTGTAACATAGAACATGGTTCTTGAGAAGGTCACGTAAACCCTCCTGCCATGTCATTACAGCCAGTGTAGATTACTAGTCGTGCTTCAACTGATGTATCAAAAGCATTCCTCTCCTTGAAAGATCCTTGCTTTCACTCCACTTCCTGGGCTCCTTCTTGGACTTCTACTCCACTGCCTGCACCCCTCTTGTCAATATTCACAGCCTCCTGACTGATTTACCAAACCCTAAAACTTCCATTTCTATCCTCATCATAATGAATCTCAAGGATCTATTTTGAGAGTAATCACCTTTTTTCCTTACTGTATCATATTGTTATTTCTAGAAGCCTCCTCATGACTCTTTTGGCGTCCTGAAGAATCCTAAGCTTGGTCTGTCCAAATCTGATCTTATTTGTCTCATTCAAGAATAGAAACCCCTCCTCTGTTTACTGAATGAAGGGCATATTTGCTGTCATATAAAACACCCTCTCCTTCATTTTCTTTCCCATCCAACTGAGCCTGTGGTTTCTCGCCATCCAGATATCCTTAAGTATATGAAAGGATAAATAAACTGTAGTATATCCAGACAACGGGGGTATTATTAAACACTAAAAAGAAATGATCTATCAGGCCATGGAGAAAGATGTGTGTGTGTGTGTGCTCAGTTGTATCTGATTCTTTGTGATCCCATGGCCTATATCCAGCCATGGAATTTTCCAGGCAAGAATACTGGTGTGGGTTGCCATTTCCTCCTCCAGGGGATCTTCCCAACCAAGAAATAGAACCCAGGTATATCTGTGTCTCCTGCATTGGCAGGTGGATTTTATTTTTAACCCCACTGTACCACCTGGGAATCCCTGGAGGTAATTCAAGTGTATATTATTAAGTGAAAGAAGTCAATACGAAAAAACTATATACTACATGATTTTAACTATGTAACATACTGGATAAGGCAAAACCATGAAGACAATAAAAAGATCAGCGGTTTCCAGGCGTTAGTGGTGAGGGAGGAAGAACTGTCTGGAAATAGAGGATTTGGGGGACAATAAAATTATTCCACATGTTACTGTAATGATGGATGCACGTCATTACACACTTGTTCAAGCTCTGTGTAACATAGAACATGGTTCTTGAGAAGGTCACGTAAACCCTCCTGCCATGTCATTACAGCCAGTGTAGATTACTAGTCGTGCTTCAACTGATGTATCAAAAGCATTCCTCTCCTTGAAAGATCCTTGCTTTCACTCCACTTCCTGGGCTCCTTCTTGGACTTCTACTCCACTGCCTGCACCCCTCTTGTCAATATTCACAGCCTCCTGACTGATTTACCAAACCCTAAAACTTCCATTTCTATCCTCATCATAATGAATCTCAAGGATCTATTTTGAGAGTAATCACCTTTTTTCCTTACTGTATCATATTGTTATTTCTAGAAGCCTCCTCATGACTCTTTTGGCGTCCTGAAGAATCCTAAGCTTGGTCTGTCCAAATCTGATCTTATTTGTCTCATTCAAGAATAGAAACCCCTCCTCTGTTTACTGAATGAAGGGCATATTTGCTGTCATATAAAACACCCTCTCCTTCATTTTCTTTCCACCAACATCCAATCTGAGCCTGTGGTTTCTCGCTTGTAAGTTTGACATACTTGCTAGTTTTTTTCTCCATACCCAAGGTGTGGGGAAGCTATCATCACCTTTTATCTGGAGCATAGAAATAACCTCCTAACTGGTTCTGCAGCCTCTAGGGGATTATTTCACAGGGGGATGTTTCAGTGGAAGAAAGATTTATTTATTACTCCGATGGTGGCCATGTAAAAGAATTATTCCAAGTCATCCTTGAATTCATGAGCTATGCTGTGGTAATCACTTATCCCAAAATGCATTAGTTTCATTGGTGACTTTGGAAGAATAAGGGCTCATTGTGGCTCAGATGCTTCCTTTCTGGTCCTCTTGTGGGTCATAATCCTACTGAACACATCTTGGAGGTTTTGATAGGCCAGAGATGAATTTGGTAGGAATCTCTACCCTTGTCTTCTATAAAGACTTTGATTCTCTAGCACTGGATTTGGGATTCTGAACACAGAACATGTTATTCCTATCTGCATACCCAAGAACTATATGTCAATATAGCCATTCAGTAAGAAAGGGATATTTTATTTTTGATATGTCTTATTCCATGTCCTGTATCTCCATGAATTCAAAGTTCCTGTGGGATAAATTTGCTATTTATTAGACCCCTCAAGTTCCAACATTTGCTGTCTTGATCAGTAAAATTAAGACATAGGCAATGAATGGCACTGGAGAAAAATAAACAGGGCCCTGATGTTTTCTGTAGTGATTTTGAGTCAGGCTGGGACCTGGAACCTTTGCTACAGTGCTGCAATGCTTGTACCTAGACATAACTCTTCTCCAGAAACAAAGTACAAACAAACAGCACAGGACTAAAATTGACTGCGTGAATGTGCAGTTAGGACAAATTTTGGACAAAAGATACAAAGAGACCAAAAAGCCCAACTGTCACTTCTGAAGAGCCCAGAGCAAAACCAAGGTACTGGGAGCAAAGATGGGGTGCAGAGAATGCCCCTTGCACACAATACCACCTCAGGAATGTGCAAACCACCTAAACATCCCCTCCGGCCAGACCCCTGGACACACCTCTTCTCTCACCCTATATAAAAAACAAGCCTGCACCCCTGCCTGCTCAGCAAGTGAGCCATCAAGGGAATCTGCTGTTTGTTCTCACTCCACACCTAAAAAATCAGGGTTCCAAACAAAACCTTGTCTGAATTTTTTATCTGACCTCTGATCCAATTTCTACTGATATAGAAGGTGGAGAACCCTGGTGGGTAACAATTTAGCAAGTGGGACATTTTCTCTTTAGCTCTTAGCAGGGCTGCACCTGTGAAAAACTATGGCCTGTTGCATCCTGAGCAGGAAGACTCAAAACGGTCTGACAACAACTGTTTTCTCCTAAAGTTAGAATCGAACACACTAGTCTGAAAAACAGCAGCAAAACTTAAGCAAACATGAGCCTTACAGTAGTCCACATAGTCGGACAGCCACACCTCAGTAGGAGGTGTAGACAAATGCTCGTTGTAAATATTTTGAAAGCATTTTCTGGTCTGAAGAAGGAACAGTAGAATGCTCATATAGATTGCAGTGATTACAGGGCACATATATTTTGATATGTCTTATTCCATGTCCTGTATCTCCATGAATTCAAAGTTCCTGTGGGATAAATTTGCTATTTATTAGACCCCTCAAGTTCCAACATTTGCTGTCTTGATCAGTAAAATTAAGACATAGGCAATGAATGGCACTGGAGAAAAATAAACAGGGCCCTGATGTTTTCTGTAGTGATTTTGAGTCAGGCTGGGACCTGGAACCTTTGCTACAGTGCTGCAATGCTTGTACCTAGACATAACTCTTCTCCAGAAACAAAGTACAAACAAACAGCACAGGACTAAAATTGACTGCGTGAATGTGCAGTTAGGACAAATTTTGGACAAAAGATACAAAGAGACCAAAAAGCCCAACTGTCACTTCTGAAGAGCCCAGAGCAAAACCAAGGTACTGGGAGCAAAGATGGGGTGCAGAGAATGCCCCTTGCACACAATACCACCTCAGGAATGTGCAAACCACCTAAACATCCCCTCCGGCCAGACCCCTGGACACACCTCTTCTCTCACCCTATATAAAAAACAAGCCTGCACCCCTGCCTGCTCAGCAAGTGAGCCATCAAGGGAATCTGCTGTTTGTTCTCACTCCACACCTAAAAAATCAGGGTTCCAAACAAAACCTTGTCTGAATTTTTTATCTGACCTCTGATCCAATTTCTACTGATATAGAAGGTGGAGAACCCTGGTGGGTAACAATTTAGCAAGTGGGACATTTTCTCTTTAGCTCTTAGCAGGGCTGCACCTGTGAAAAACTATGGCCTGTTGCATCCTGAGCAGGAAGACTCAAAACGGTCTGACAACAACTGTTTTCTCCTAAAGTTAGAATCGAACACACTAGTCTGAAAAACAGCAGCAAAACTTAAGCAAACATGAGCCTTACAGTAGTCCACATAGTCGGACAGCCACACCTCAGTAGGAGGTGTAGACAAATGCTCGTTGTAAATATTTTGAAAGCATTTTCTGGTCTGAAGAAGGGAACAGTAGAATGTCTAACCATATAGATTGCAGTGATTACAGGGGCATTGCTTATCATATGACTTCAGATTGGTTCTTGGCTTATTAATTATAAAATTTCTGAACATGACCCTAGGATTCTGAGAATAAAGTTCTTTGTTTTGAAAATATGGCATTTCCTTGTAAATACAGAGGCTAAGCAAGTTTATAAAACCTTTGCTTAAAATGCCTTTTCTTTGATGGTTTTTAAAAACATTCTGTTTTACTGTCAGGATACTAGAATAAGAAAATTGAAATAAAAATATAAGGGGAAGATAGGAGAAAGGTTGAAATCTTAGGGAACAAATAAGACTGATGGCAGTGAGGCGGTGGGGCACCAGGGTAGACCAGATGCAAATAGAACAGGAGAGAGGAAATGCACTAGAAAAAAAAGGTGTTAAAAGCAGCTTTTAGAAAAAGAGATTATTTCCTCCTACTTCTAGACCAATAATGAAGTTGAGGCCTAAATAAATAACAGAAAAAAATGAAGTCTCTAAGAGCCTGAAACATCTCTCCCAGTGAAGTTAGGATAAGAACACACTGCAAAATGCCCTCTCAAGGTCACAAGTAAAGCTCATAGTAATAGTTTTTGGAGATACCATTCTTTAAAAATTGAGGCAGTTCTAACAAAACTGGTTACAAAACACCAGGCAAATTTGTGAGAGGAAGACAAAACCAGCTAACATTCTCAAAGTATTATTAGGTAAGTTTTCAAAATAATATTTTTAGTCTGGATCTCTTTCTTGAAACCTGGATTCGTATCAAATGAGGAGTTTACATCTTTCCCTTGATATCAAATAGGCACCTCAAATTTAACACACACAGAACATCTGATCACAACCATACTTATGGTCTCATCCTCAGTCTGCATTGCTATCTTTTGATGAAACATGTTAGATTCAGCTCTCGCTTTTATACCCCACATCCAATCTGTCAATAGGACCAATTGACTGTGCCTTTAAAAAATTTGTCCAGAATTTAACCCAGGTGAGTCACCCAGATGCTCACCCAGATGACTACAGCTGTTGTTCCCTCACTGCTCCCCCTGCTTCCACCTTTATATGAACATAATTAGTTCTCAGTAGAGTCACCAGGATGTCACTCTCAAAGCAGAACCTCCAACCAGTACTGTAACGCTCAATACACATGTAGGAGGAAGTGTAAGTTTAGCGATACCTGCAAAAGATAAAACATCTTTGACCCAGCAGTTCCACTCCTAGGTGTGAGTGCTAAGTTACTTCAGTAGTGTCTTATTCTTTATGACCCAAGCAAGTTTATAAAACCTTTGCTTAAAATGCCTTTTCTTTGATGGTTTTAAAACATTCTGTTTTACTGTCAGGATACTAGAATAAGAAAATTGAAATAAAAATATAAGGGGAAGATAGGAGAAAGGTTGAAATCTTAGGGAACAAATAAGACTGATGGCAGTGAGGCGGTGGGGCACCAGGGTAGACCAGATGCAAATAGAACAGGAGAGAGGAAATGCACTAGAAAAAAAAGGTGTTAAAAGCAGCTTTTAGAAAAAGAGATTATTTCCTCCTACTTCTAGACCAATAATGAAGTTGAGGCCTAAATAAATAACAGAAAAAAATGAAGTCTCTAAGAGCCTGAAACATCTCTCCCAGTGAAGTTAGGATAAGAACACACTGCAAAATGCCCTCTCAAGGTCACAAGTAAAGCTCATAGTAATAGTTTTTGGAGATACCATTCTTTAAAAATTGAGGCAGTTCTAACAAAACTGGTTACAAAACACCAGGCAAATTTGTGAGAGGAAGACAAAACCAGCTAACATTCTCAAAGTATTATTAGGTAAGTTTTCAAAATAATATTTTTAGTCTGGATCTCTTTCTTGAAACCTGGATTCGTATCAAATGAGGAGTTTACATCTTTCCCTTGATATCAAATAGGCACCTCAAATTTAACACACACAGAACATCTGATCACAACCATACTTATGGTCTCATCCTCAGTCTGCATTGCTATCTTTTGATGAAACATGTTAGATTCAGCTCTCGCTTTTATACCCCACATCCAATCTGTCAATAGGACCAATTGACTGTGCCTTTAAAAAATTTGTCCAGAATTTAACCCAGGTGAGTCACCCAGATGCTCACCCAGATGACTACAGCTGTTGTTCCCTCACTGCTCCCCCTGCTTCCACCTTTATATGAACATAATTAGTTCTCAGTAGAGTCACCAGGATGTCACTCTCAAAGCAGAACCTCCAACCAGTACTGTAACGCTCAATACACATGTAGGAGGAAGTGTAAGTTTAGCGATACCTGCAAAAGATAAAACATCTTTGACCCAGCAGTTCCACTCCTAGGTGTGAGTGCTAAGTTACTTCAGTAGTGTCTGATTCTTTATGACCCTATAGTCTGCCAGGCTCTTCTGTCTATGGGATGCTCCAGGCAGGAATACTGGAGTGGGTTGCCATGCCCTGCTCCATGGGAGTTTCCTGACCCAGGGACCGAACCCAGGTCTCCTACATTGCAGGTGAATTTTTTTTTTTTTTTAACTGCTGAACCACAAGGGAATGACTCCTTGATATATAACCAATAAAATAAATGTGTACAAAAAATGTAAGAATAACCATAACATCGTTAATAGCTCTACACTGGAAAAAGAATTAAAAAGACAAAATGAGAAAATAAAAGTAAACAAATCAAGAAGCATGTTGAAGAATTAAGAACTCAACTGGGCCTTTTCACAAGTAATAAGGGAATAGCTGAAGGAAACCCAAACACTGAAGTAAACCAGTGGAGACAAGGTGTGTATCATAAAGAAATGTAACTTGAGACCTGGAATATAAAATTGTCCAGAAGCAGTGTTGTGGTGATAACAACATAGTGGAGCTATTGGTCCTCAGACTTTTCAGTGTAGCTGTGGTTCAGGATTCTTGTGAGCTTTGTGTAGCTCTTTAGTAGAGAGAAATACGGAACTGGGAAGGAAGTCCTAAGGCAGCCATTTTCACAGGTAGACACCCCTGAAATGTCTAAATGTCAACAAAGCAGATGCTATTCTTTGACAGAAAGGAGTATGTAGATTTTTTTCCCTTGGAAATGGTTAAATCAGTGATGGAAATTTAGCTTCTTTTTTTTTTTTAGTTTTTTTTTAATTGTTTTTTTTTTCTTCTCTTTTTAAAACTTAGCTTCTTGATGAGTTATGAAGTATACCTTTACTGGACACAGAGTCCAGACATCTGCCAAGGCTGAACACAGATTTCCTCATTTATTCCTAAATTCTCCTCACTAGCATATACTTAAAATCATCAACTAAAAATACAACATAGTAGTTGTCATGATGTCAAGGGACAGAGGATGAAGTTAGAAGGGAGAGTATACTCTGCAGACAAAATCAGTAACCCATAACATGTTATTTTAACCAGAAATAGTAGAAGGAATGAAAACATTGTAGTAGCTTAGAGTTTCATTATACATCATTATTCATCTGCTATACAGAAGGAACAGCTGCATTCTGCAAGCTAAATAACTCCAAACTGTAATTTTGATAAATCCACAGACTGTTGTCATAGTGATACCACACACAGATTGCCAAGTGCTGTTTCCTTTTGTCTTTGACTTTCAAACATGTAATTTGACCATATCTGCTCTGTCACTCAGCCCTTGGTGACCCTATGGACTGCAGCCCATCAGGCTCCTCTGTCCATGGAATTCTCCAGGCAAGGATACTGGAGAAGGTTGCCATTTCCTGCTCCAGGGGATCTTCCTGATCCAGGGATTGAACCCACATCTGTTATGTCTCCTGCATTGGCAGATGGGCTCTTTACAACTGGGCCACCTTGTTATAAAGGATTAAGAGATTAGGAACTTTCATTTTCTCATTTAAACACTAATTATCAAATAGTTGTTTTTTAATATTATATTCCATGTGCACATATAAATTTGTATTCATATTCATTTCAGGAATGAACCCCATTACTTTGGAATTCAAAGATAAATCAGAAGCTTTGTCAGGGGTAGCTGTTGGTTTCAGGATTCTTGTGAGCTTTGTGTAGCTCTTTAGTAGAGAGAAATACGGAACTGGGAAGGAAGTCCTAAGGCAGCCATTTTCACAGGTAGACACCCCTGAAATGTCTAAATGTCAACAAAGCAGATGCTATTCTTTGACAGAAAGGAGTATGTAGATTTTTTTCCCTTGGAAATGGTTAAATCAGTGATGGAAATTTAGCTTCTTTTTTTTTTTTAGTTTTTTTTTAATTGTTTTTTTTTTCTTCTCTTTTTAAAACTTAGCTTCTTGATGAGTTATGAAGTATACCTTTACTGGACACAGAGTCCAGACATCTGCCAAGGCTGAACACAGATTTCCTCATTTATTCCTAAATTCTCCTCACTAGCATATACTTAAAATCATCAACTAAAAATACAACATAGTAGTTGTCATGATGTCAAGGGACAGAGGATGAAGTTAGAAGGGAGAGTATACTCTGCAGACAAAATCAGTAACCCATAACATGTTATTTTAACCAGAAATAGTAGAAGGAATGAAAACATTGTAGTAGCTTAGAGTTTCATTATACATCATTATTCATCTGCTATACAGAAGGAACAGCTGCATTCTGCAAGCTAAATAACTCCAAACTGTAATTTTGATAAATCCACAGACTGTTGTCATAGTGATACCACACACAGATTGCCAAGTGCTGTTTCCTTTTGTCTTTGACTTTCAAACATGTAATTTGACCATATCTGCTCTGTCACTCAGCCCTTGGTGACCCTATGGACTGCAGCCCATCAGGCTCCTCTGTCCATGGAATTCTCCAGGCAAGGATACTGGAGAAGGTTGCCATTTCCTGCTCCAGGGGATCTTCCTGATCCAGGGATTGAACCCACATCTGTTATGTCTCCTGCATTGGCAGATGGGCTCTTTACAACTGGGCCACCTTGTTATAAAGGATTAAGAGATTAGGAACTTTCATTTTCTCATTTAAACACTAATTATCAAATAGTTGTTTTTTAATATTATATTCCATGTGCACATATAAATTTGTATTCATATTCATTTCAGGAATGAACCCCATTACTTTGGAATTCAAAGAATTACTTTGGGAATCAAAACAAATGTGAATTTATCTAACATATGTTAGACAGATATCTAAGTTACACTGATATATTTATATCCATTATTACTGATAAAAATAAATATCATGATGATATCCTAATATTACATGGTTTTATTACTACTGTTAGAAAGCTTATAGGAATGAGATGCTCACTACTTTTTCCACTCAGGTCATTGCACTCTCTGACAATTCTTACAATTAAAAAATTCCTTAATTATAAACTGCTTCTGGCAAACATCCACTTAGTGACCTGTCACCTGTCATCTATAAAACAGGTGTTAAATTTGCTTTGTTTATCATAAAAGATTGCCTTTTAACAAAAGCAAATAATATAATCTAACATTCTAAGACATTAGTTTCCCAGAGTCCCTCTTAAATTGCAGACATAACTGGATATAATTCTTCATGTGTATTCTCACAGTGCAGAGTTCAACAGGACTATTCTCATTGCCCTTTGAGCCAAAATAGAAACTTAAAAAAAATTCTGTCACACTAGTCAATGAACTTAGCCAAGTTAAAGAGTAAAAACTCAACACAATGATAAGTTGGGTTTCTATTACACTAAACAATCCAAAAAGTAAATTAAGAAAACAATACCATTTACAATATCATTAAAAAAATGATATCATTAAAAACAAGACCTTTTACAATATCATTAAAAAGAAGGAAATGCTTAGGAATAAACTTAACTGAGAAGGTGAAAAACTTGTACATTACAAGAAAAGTTAAAGACACAAACAAATGGACAGTCATTCTGTCATCATTGATTAGAAGTCTTAATATTGTTAAAATGCCAATATTATTCCCAAGTGATTTATCCCTACCAAAATCCCAGTGGAATTTTTGGCAGAAATGGAAAAATCCATACTAAAGTTCATGTGGAATTTCAAGGGACTTTGAATAACCAAAATAAACTCTAAAAGGAACAAAGTTGGAGGTCTCACACTTCCTGGTTTCAAAACAGAAGGCTACCGTAACAAAACAGTGTGATACAGGCATAAAAACAGACATACAGATGAACAGAATAGAAGAGATAGCCCAGAAACAGACCCTTACATCAATTGATCTTTTACAAATGTACCAAGACCATTCAATAAGAAAACTATTGTCTCCTTAACAAATGATGCTGGGAAAACTGGATAGCCACATAGCAAAAAAGGAGGTTGGACTCTTACTTTAGAATGCATACAAAATTAACTCAAAATGGATAAAGATTGAAACATAACACCCCAAAACTATAAAACTCCTAGAGGAAAACATAAAAGCTTCACAACACTGGATGTGGCAATTAGTTTTTGAATATGACAGTTGCCCAATTCTTACAATTAAAAAATTCCTTAATTATAAACTGCTTCTGGCAAACATCCACTTAGTGACCTGTCACCTGTCATCTATAAAACAGGTGTTAAATTTGCTTTGTTTATCATAAAAGATTGCCTTTTAACAAAAGCAAATAATATAATCTAACATTCTAAGACATTAGTTTCCCAGAGTCCCTCTTAAATTGCAGACATAACTGGATATAATTCTTCATGTGTATTCTCACAGTGCAGAGTTCAACAGGACTATTCTCATTGCCCTTTGCGCCAAAATAGAAACTCAAAAAATTCTGTCACACTAGTCAATGAACTTAGCCAAGTTAAAGAGTAAAAACTCAACACAATGATAAGTTGGGTTTCTATTACACTAAACAATCCAAAAAGTAAATTAAGAAAACAATACCATTTACAATATCATTAAAAAAATGATATCATTAAAAACAAGACCTTTTACAATATCATTAAAAAGAAGGAAATGCTTAGGAATAAACTTAACTGAGAAGGTGAAAAACTTGTACATTACAAGAAAAGTTAAAGACACAAACAAATGGACAGTCATTCTGTCATCATTGATTAGAAGTCTTAATATTGTTAAAATGCCAATATTATTCCCAAGTGATTTATCCCTACCAAAATCCCAGTGGAATTTTTGGCAGAAATGGAAAAATCCATACTAAAGTTCATGTGGAATTTCAAGGGACTTTGAATAACCAAAATAAACTCTAAAAGGAACAAAGTTGGAGGTCTCACACTTCCTGGTTTCAAAACAGAAGGCTACCGTAACAAAACAGTGTGATACAGGCATAAAAACAGACATACAGATGAACAGAATAGAAGAGATAGCCCAGAAACAGACCCTTACATCAATTGATCTTTTACAAATGTACCAAGACCATTCAATAAGAAAACTATTGTCTCCTTAACAAATGATGCTGGGAAAACTGGATAGCCACATAGCAAAAAAGGAGGTTGGACTCTTACTTTAGAATGCATACAAAATTAACTCAAAATGGATAAAGATTGAAACATAACACCCCAAAACTATAAAACTCCTAGAGGAAAACATAAAAGCTTCACAACACTGGATGTGGCAATTAGTTTTTGAATATGACAGTAAAACCACAAGAGACAAAAGCAAAGAAAAAAAAATAAGACTACATCAAAATTTTCTGTGCATCAAAGAACACAATAGACTGAAAAGGCAATGTATGGAGTGGGAGAAGATATTTTCAAACTATATATCTGATAAGGGGTTAATGTCCAGAATATATGAGAACTCCTACCTACAATGTTAACAATAACAAAAATTAATTGAGTAAAAAGTAGGCCAAGGACTTGAATCAACATTTCTCCAAAGATGACAAGCATATGAAAAGATGTTCAACATCACTAATGAGTAGAGAAATACATTTTAAAACAACAATGAGATATCACCTGATACATGTTAGGATGGGCTTCCCTGGTGGATCAGACAGTAAAGAATCTGCCTGCAATGTGGGAGACCTGAGTTCAATCCCTGGGTGGATAGATCCTCTGGAGAAGGAAACAGCTACCCAATCCAGTACTCATCTGGAGAATTCCGTGGGTCATCCATGGGGTCGCAAAGAGTAAGTTACGAAGAGTCATCCCGTTAGGATGACTACTATCGAAACAGAAAATAAACTCTGGTGGTGAGGATGTGGAGAAATTAGAACCCGTGTGAACTCTTACTGGGATTGTAAAATGATGAAACTTCTATGGAAAACAGTATGTAACACTGTCAAATGACCCAGCAGTCCCACATCTCCATATGTATCCAAAACAATTGGGAAGCAGAGTCTTTCAATGGATAAGAAAAATAAGCAGATAAACAAAACGTAGTATGTATCTATGGTTAAAAAATTATTATTTAGTATTAAAAGAAACAGAAGGCTACCGTAACAAAACAGTGTGATAAAAAAACAGACATACAGATGAACAGAATAGAAGAGATAGCCCAGAAACAGACCCTTACATCAATTGATCTTTTACAAATGTACCAAGACCATTCAATAAGAAAACTATTGTCTCCTTAACAAATGATGCTGGGAAAACTGGATAGCCACATAGCAAAAAAGGAGGTTGGACTCTTACTTTAGAATGCATACAAAATTAACTCAAAATGGATAAAGATTGAAACATAACACCCCAAAACTATAAAACTCCTAGAGGAAAACATAAAAGCTTCACAACACTGGATGTGGCAATTAGTTTTTGAATATGACAGTAAAACCACAAGAGACAAAAGCAAAGAAAAAAAAATAAGACTACATCAAAATTTTCTGTGCATCAAAGAACACAATAGACTGAAAAGGCAATGTATGGAGTGGGAGAAGATATTTTCAAACTATATATCTGATAAGGGGTTAATGTCCAGAATATATGAGAACTCCTACCTACAATGTTAACAATAACAAAAATTAATTGAGTAAAAAGTAGGCCAAGGACTTGAATCAACATTTCTCCAAAGATGACAAGCATATGAAAAGATGTTCAACATCACTAATGAGTAGAGAAATACATTTTAAAACAACAATGAGATATCACCTGATACATGTTAGGATGGGCTTCCCTGGTGGATCAGACAGTAAAGAATCTGCCTGCAATGTGGGAGACCTGAGTTCAATCCCTGGGTGGATAGATCCTCTGGAGAAGGAAACAGCTACCCAATCCAGTACTCATCTGGAGAATTCCGTGGGTCATCCAGGGGGTCGCAAAGAGTAAGTTACGAAGAGTCATCCCGTTAGGATGACTACTATCGAAACAGAAAATAAACTCTGGTGGTGAGGATGTGGAGAAATTAGAACCCGTGTGAACTCTTACTGGGATTGTAAAATGATGAAACTTCTATGGAAAACAGTATGTAACACTGTCAAATGACCCAGCAGTCCCACATCTCCATATGTATCCAAAACAATTGAAAGCAGAGTCTGAAAGAGATAGCAGAATTTTCATAGAAGCATTCTTTACAATAGCCAAGAAGTGCAAGCAACCCAAATGTTCATTGCAAGATGAACAGATAAACAAAACGTAGTATGTATCTATGGTATAATATTATTTAGTATTAAAAGACATGAAAATCTTTCCACATGCTACAGCATAAATGAACTTGAGGGCATTATGCTAAGAGAAAGAAGTCAGTGACAAAAAGAAATCCTGTGTGAGTCCACGCATATTAGCTATCTAAAATACTCAAATTCATAGAAACAAAGCATAGAATTGTAGTTACCAGGGATTAAGAGAAAGGAAATGGTGAGTCTTTGTTTAATGGGGATAGAGTTTTAGTTTGCAAGATAAGAGAGAAAAACTCTGGATATCTGTTGTACAACAACATGAATACCCTCCACACTTCTGAACTGGACACTTCTAAATGGTTAAGATGGTAAAGTTTACGCACAGTTAGACTTAGTTCATTTGGAATTTGTGTTTATTATGGAAAAGCTGCTGTATTACGCGTGAACTGCTGTGCAGTTTTGCAACACTGAAATTTTACTTTTTGCCCAGTCTGAGTAAGGGGAGTACCTCAGATGTTAATTTTAAGGAGGTGCCAAAAAAACCTCAATAGTCAAATAATATTTTAATGCATTATTTAACAAAAAATCAAAATTCCATGAGGAATAAAATCTCAAAATTTAAATACAAACAGAATCAGTAAAAATGCCATGTTAAAGCTATTTGGGGCCTGGAGCAAATGGAAAAATTAGTAATAATGATTCAAGGTTAAATCTTCATCTCCACCCACTGTCAGATGATCTGGTCATAATCTTAGCAGAAAGACTGAATTCATCTGATCTAAACTCTATCACACTTTCTCCTCTTTACCTCAGAACTGTCAGAATCTTCACTTGACCTTTACTTCTGTCCTGAGATGTTCTCCCTGCTGGTGTTTGTATATTTGGACCCATCTTATTTCCCGTGTAGATCTCCTGATTATGTGTTACTGATAGTACAGCCATACTCCCAGATACTCAAGATTGCATCTGTTACTATAGCTCTACCTTCTCTGTCAACAGTCTTATCCATTAAATTGTAAATTCTCATTCTAGTATCTTAGTCCCTCATTTCTATTTCTGCTGCTACTCTTTCTTTGCTACAACAGTTGCATTTGCTACTACAATTTGTTACCAGTAAATACCATAGGGCTTCCGGGGTAAGTCAGCTGAAAAAGAATCTGCCTGCAATGCAGGAGACCCCGTTCAATTCCTGGGTCAGTTAGATCCCCTGCGGAAGGGATAGGCTACCCACTCCAGTATTTTTGGGCTTCCCTGGTGGCTCAGACAGTAAATAATTCCCCTGTAATTAAATGCCAGTTAAATACATTAAAAACCTTAAATACCATTAAAGTGCCTCTTTACCCTGCCATGTCCTTGCACAGTTCAAGCTCTGAAACAAGTGTTTTCTCTACACTTACGAACATTTTAGCCAGTTCCTAAAAGCCATCCATTACATCTTCAGGGGTAAACAAAGCTAGAAATAATCACAGCCCTATGGAATTTTTGTATCAGTCACACATGATTTAAATGCCTAGTTTTGATCTTATTAATGAAACTCCTCTCATTTGTTACAAATTGTAAGTTCCCAGAAAGCAAGGTCAATGAGTGTACTTTCAGCTACAATCTGAGTATGGATTTGTGTGTGTTTAGTGATTGAGTGAATAATTACTTTGAACTTCCTTATCTAGTAATTTCCCTATATTATACAGAATACTAGTCACTTAAATGCTGTTGGCCCAGAGGAGAAAACAGAGGTTCATGAAACATCACAAACAGAATCTCTCTCTGGGAATTGAACATTTTTTATTTGTTCACAGGTTCGGAAGCTAAAATACTTTAAATGTTCAACATGTTCTCAGCCCTTAGGGAACCACCAGAGTGCAGCCAAATACATTAACACTGTCATCTTGAAATAGAGCATATATTTTTCAAGCTTAGGAAAACTATTATCTCAAATGTGCTTCTGAGAAGACCAGATAATTTATCCATTAATTAAACTCAATACTTTTACTGCAATTGTTATTTGGAAAGAATGATACCACATAACACCCACCATTATATCCATACAAAACAAAAATATCTTTACATTCTACACTAATAAGGGCAAAAAATTTTAATTCTTCCGGAGCATAAAAATATTCCATTAAATTGAAATCACGTATCTTAGTCCCTCATTTCTATTTCTGCTGCTACTCTTTCTTTGCTACAACAGTTGCATTTGCTACTACAATTTGTTACCAGTAAATACCATAGGGCTTCCGGGGTAAGTCAGCTGAAAAAGAATCTGCCTGCAATGCAGGAGACCCCGTTCAATTCCTGGGTCAGTTAGATCCCCTGCGGAAGGGATAGGCTACCCACTCCAGTATTTTTGGGCTTCCCTGGTGGCTCAGACAGTAAATAATTCCCCTGTAATTAAATGCCAGTTAAATACATTAAAAACCTTAAATACCATTAAAGTGCCTCTTTACCCTGCCATGTCCTTGCACAGTTCAAGCTCTGAAACAAGTGTTTTCTCTACACTTACGAACATTTTAGCCAGTTCCTAAAAGCCATCCATTACATCTTCAGGGGTAAACAAAGCTAGAAATAATCACAGCCCTATGGAATTTTTGTATCAGTCACACATGATTTAAATGCCTAGTTTTGATCTTATTAATGAAACTCCTCTCATTTGTTACAAATTGTAAGTTCCCAGAAAGCAAGGTCAATGAGTGTACTTTCAGCTACAATCTGAGTATGGATTTGTGTGTGTTTAGTGATTGAGTGAATAATTACTTTGAACTTCCTTATCTAGTAATTTCCCTATATTATACAGAATACTAGTCACTTAAATGCTGTTGGCCCAGAGGAGAAAACAGAGGTTCATGAAACATCACAAACAGAATCTCTCTCTGGGAATTGAACATTTTTTATTTGTTCACAGGTTCGGAAGCTAAAATACTTTAAATGTTCAACATGTTCTCAGCCCTTAGGGAACCACCAGAGTGCAGCCAAATACATTAACACTGTCATCTTGAAATAGAGCATATATTTTTCAAGCTTAGGAAAACTATTATCTCAAATGTGCTTCTGAGAAGACCAGATAATTTATCCATTAATTAAACTCAATACTTTTACTGCAATTGTTATTTGGAAAGAATGATACCACATAACACCCACCATTATATCCATACAAAACAAAAATATCTTTACATTCTACACTAATAAGTGGGATTATATTACAACTGAAGAAAATAGCTTTTCTAATTTACCGGATATTCCAGGGGGAAAAAAATGTTTCTGAAAGATATCCAAAAAATGGCTAACAGACTTCTGAATGCAATTGTAAGAAAAACAGTTATTTGACCAGTGTTTATTGAGTACTTTCTCTGCTGAGCACTTAAAAAGTATTAAAGAGCATCATTAATCTTTATTGGAACAAAACTAGAGAAGAGAGAATGCTAGGAAAAAATACAGAATAAACCAAAGCATGAACATACATGTGAGCGGAGTGTCACTATGATGGAAAACAAGTGAATTTAGGAATTTAAGTACAATGGGTCAATTCAGATACTAGGTTACAACAATAGAAGTGAGCAGACAGATATTTAGGATTTCCAATATATACATATATACATATATATATATATATGCGTGTGTATATATATATGTGTGTGTGTGTATCTTCATTTAAAATAATTTACTCATGGGCTTGAAATTTTCTTTGTGAAAAATGATAAAACTAATCACATGATATTGGCAGAAAGATAGGCAAGGTGACAATAATATTAAATCATTTTTAGGTGTACAGCATAGTGATGCAAAATTTTTATGGATGATACATTGAAAGTTATTATGAAATACAGTCTACATTTTCTGTCCTGTATAATATATCCTTATAGCCTATTTATTTTATATATAATAGCTTGCACTTCTCTGTAAACCTCTAGGTTCATCACCTTACCATTGTATTGCGCCTCCTCCTACACTCTCTCCAATGCTAAGTACTAGTTTGTTCTCTGTATCTGTGAGTCTATTTCTGTTTTGTTGTGGTCATTCATTTTACTTTTTAGATTCCACATATAAGGGATACTATACAGTATTTGTCTGACTGATTTCACCCTTCAGGTTCATCCATGCTCTTGTAGATAGCAAAATTTTATTTATGACCTAGTAGTATTCTATTGTGTACCTATACCACTACTTCTTTATGCATTCATTTGTTGATGGACATGGAGGTTCTTCTGTCTTGGTTTTAGTAAATAGTGCTGCTATGAACACTGGGTGCATGTACCTTTTTGATACGTGTTCCCAAAAAAACAAAACCCACCATTGTTATTTGGAAAGAATGATACCACATACAAAACAAAAAAATATCTTTACATTCTACACTAA
The DNA here is from genome assembly GCA_022376925.1 of Tragulus kanchil. Classification (NCBI taxonomy): domain Eukaryota; kingdom Metazoa; phylum Chordata; class Mammalia; order Artiodactyla; family Tragulidae; genus Tragulus; species Tragulus kanchil. The sequence continues at coordinate 155,491,538 of JAIOJX010000025.1, read as the reverse complement.
TAAGTGGGATTATATTACAACTGAAGAAAATAGCTTTTCTAATTTACGGATATTCCAGGGGAAAAAATGTTTCTGAAAGATATCCAAAAAATGGCTAACAGACTTCTGAATGCAATTGTAAGAAAAACAGTTATTTGACCAGTGTTTATTGAGTACTTTCTCTGCTGAGCACTTAAAAAGTATTAAAGAGCATCATTAATCTTTATTGGAACAAAACTAGAGAAGAGAGAATGCTAGGAAAAAATACAGAATAAACCAAAGCATGAACATACATGTGAGCGGAGTGTCACTATGATGGAAAACAAGTGAATTTAGGAATTTAAGTACAATGGGTCAATTCAGATACTAGGTTACAACAATAGAAGTGAGCAGACAGATATTTAGGATTTCCAATATATACATATATACATATATATATATATATGCGTGTGTATATATATATATGTGTGTGTGTGTATCTTCATTTAAAATAATTTACTCATGGGCTTGAAATTTTCTTTGTGAAAAATGATAAAACTAATCACATGATATTGGCAGAAAGATAGGCAAGGTGACAATAATATTAAATCATTTTTAGGTGTACAGCATAGTGATGCAAAATTTTTATGGATGATACATTGAAAGTTATTATGAAATACAGTCTACATTTTCTGTCCTGTATAATATATCCTTATAGCCTATTTATTTTATATATAATAGCTTGCACTTCTCTGTAAACCTCTAGGTTCATCACCTTACCATTGTATTGCGCCTCCTCCTACACTCTCTCCAATGCTAAGTACTAGTTTGTTCTCTGTATCTGTGAGTCTATTTCTGTTTTGTTGTGGTCATTCATTTTACTTTTTAGATTCCACATATAAGGGATACTATACAGTATTTGTCTGACTGATTTCACCCTTCAGGTTCATCCATGCTCTTGTAGATAGCAAAATTTTATTTATGACCTAGTAGTATTCTATTGTGTACCTATACCACTACTTCTTTATGCATTCATTTGTTGATGGACATGGAGGTTCTTCTGTCTTGGTTTTAGTAAATAGTGCTGCTATGAACACTGGGTGCATGTACCTTTTTGATACGTGTTTTAATGTTTTCCTTTTCTTGGGATATAAACCCAGGAATTTTGGTATGGCTGGATCATGTGGTAGTTCTATGCTTGCTTTTTCAGGAATTTTCTAAGTGTTCTCCACAGTGGCTGCACCAATTTATATTCCTGATAATGATATATATGGGTTTCCTTTTTTCCATCTCTTTGTCAACAATAGTTATTTGTGATCTTTGAGATGACAGCCATTCTGGGTGTGAGGTGATAGCTCCTTGTAGTTTCTATTTGTATTTCTCTGATGGTTAGCAATGTATACCAAGTTGTATAGCAAGTTTTTAAATATAGTATGGATATTAATCATTTACCAGTCAAATAATTTGCAATATTTTCTCCCATTTAGTAGCCTGTACTTTTATTTTTTGATTGATTCCTTTACCTGGCAAAAGAGTTTCAGTTTAGGTCCCATTTGTTCATTTTTGCTTTTATTTCATTTGCCTTAAGAATCAATCCAAAAAAATGTTGCTACAATTTATATAAAAAAGTTTTCTACCTGTGTTTTCCACCAGGAGTTTTAGTTTCTTATCTTACATTTAGGTCTTTACTCCATTTTGGGTTTATTTTTGTATGTGGTGTGAGAAAAAAAACCTCATTTTTTACATGTAGTTTTCTCAGCACCATTTATTAAAGAAACTGTCTTATCTCTGTTTAATATGATTTCCTCTGTTGTAATAGATTAATTTACCATTAATTTGTGGGTTTATTTCTGGGCTCTCTATTCTATACATTGATCTACATGTCTGTTTTTATATTAGTACCATACTGCTTTGATTACTGTAGCTTTGTAGTACAGTCTGAAATCAGGGAACATAATTCTTCCTGCTCTGTTCTTCCTTCTCAAGATTGTTTTGGCTATTCAGGGTCTTTTGTGCTTCCATACAAATTTTAAATTTATTCTAGTTCTGTGCCCTTGATTTGTTTTATAGGAATTTGTATTGAACCTGTAGATTCCCTTGAGTAGTAAAATTGTTTTAGCCACAGCAGTTCAGTTTAGCCACATGATTACTAAAATTCGGGGTCACTTAATGCAAAAGTGACCTCATGAATAAGGACAGATAGTATATTTATTTAAAAAAATATATCAGTATGTAAGTAGATCTTACAGTTCAAACTGAGTTGCTCAAAGGTCAAGTGTACATGAGATTGATCTTAAGCAGGATCAGAGGAAGGAACTGCCTGAGCAGGCAGCCCAGACTATTTTTCCCCTAGAGTTGCACCAGGGCCCTGACCTTAGCCCCTATCTATAGTTATGTGGGTGGCAGCTTTTGATAGACAAGTAGTCCCAAACTCCCATTGTTCCCAGTGATGCACTGTGGGAATTTATGCTCCTCACCCATGAAACTCTAGGTTTTCTAGGATTAGAGGTCCTAATTCAAAAGTGGGGAGCAGTCTTGCCAGAAGACACAGTGAGCATCTTTTTGAGCTATAAGGTATGGCTGTCTGGAAACCAGCAAGTGAGGAGTCAGAACCTAGGTAGGGATAGTTTATTCTGATCACTTACAAGTCATAGAGCTGCTTTTAAAGTGGTAGGATTAAATTCAGGTGCTCCAATTGAGGTTCTCTTAGGACTCTCTGTCCCAGTTATAACTGTGAATGAACACAGGCCAAAAGAATATATGGGTTCAGACTTTTCTTATGGCACAGCAGGTAAGAATGTGCCTGTCAGTGGAGGGGACACAGTTCCATCCCTGGTCCTGGAAGACTCCACATGCCACAGAGCAATGACGCCTATCCGCCACAACTGCTGTGTCCACACTCTAGAGCCTGTGAACTGCAACGACCAAGCTTGTGTGCCACACACTAGAGCCTGCATGGTGCAACTACTGAGCCCATGTGCTCTGGCTGCAGAAGCCCACGTGACGAGAGGCTATGCTCTGCAAGAAGAGATGCCACTGCCATGAGCAGCCCATGCCCTGCAGTGAAGAATAGCTCCTGTGTGCTGCAGCTAGAGAAAGCCCATGCAGAACAAGGAAGACCCACCATAGCCAAAACCAAAAGTGTACAAATAAATAAATTATATTTTTTAGACTGTATGGCTTCAAAGGCTCAGACTCTTCAGGAATGACAGTTTGGATCATACCACTAAGTAGATTAACAAGACCTGCAGATGGCGAAGATAGAAATCAGATGCTAGTGGAAGGAATATGGGTATCAGGCCCCAAACTAACTGCAATGATGGTATCCACCGTTAGTTCACAAGGCCCTCTCTTCTAAATGTTCCTTCAGGAAGAAAGACCCATGAAGATATGTTTCATGTGAAGAAGTGGGATTATGCTGCACAAGATATAGACTGCGGTAGTCATGGAGGTGTGCCACTCACACCTCTTGAGGACGGCTCTTTCTGTGATGAGCATAGCTATTCTTAAGCTGTGGCACCTTCCCTAACCTCAGCTACAGAACACAAATTGACATTAGCCAGTAGGTATAGAACTTCATCCCCTTTATTCCCCTTTTTTCACAGAGTCCATTGATGCCCAGTGTCTGGCAATAGCTGTTTCATGTATTTTGTTCAGTGTCTCAGTTGTTTTACAAGGGAGAATAATTTACATTCCAGTTATTCCTACTTGGTTGGAAACAGAAATCTAGTGAACTTTAAATAATGTATTTAATATTTCCTCAGAAATCATTTAGGTCTAAATGCACTCAAATTACAGAGTGAAATTAAGTCTAACTTTGGTTGCTTTGATTCAAAGGAAAATGCCAAGAAACTCTAAAACATTTCCTTTGATAAGCATTAGGATAAATTAGGACACACTTATCATTTGTTACTGAGAGTTGTTTGAGCATATCCTGTTATTTAGTTAATGTGTCTGATAATATCCACAGGCTGAAAAGACACATAAATGCCTGAACTCATACATATATTTGATATACATTAGATGTTTTAAGAAAACAACCTAAACCAAATGGATACTCTAGAGCCACGAACGCCCTTGTGTGCCACACACTAGAGCCTGCATGGTGCAACTACTGAGCCCATGTGCTCTGGCTGCAGAAGCCCACGTGACGAGAGGCTATGCTCTGCAAGAAGAGATGCCACTGCCATGAGCAGCCCATGCCCTGCAGTGAAGAATAGCTCCTGTGTGCTGCAGCTAGAGAAAGCCCATGCAGAACAAGGAAGACCCACCATAGCCAAAACCAAAAGTGTACAAATAAATAAATTATATTTTTTAGACTGTATGGCTTCAAAGGCTCAGACTCTTCAGGAATGACAGTTTGGATCATACCACTAAGTAGATTAACAAGACCTGCAGATGGCGAAGATAGAAATCAGATGCTAGTGGAAGGAATATGGGTATCAGGCCCCAAACTAACTGCAATGATGGTATCCACCGTTAGTTCAAAAGGGCCCCTCTCTTCTAAATGTTCCTTCAGGAAGAAAGACCCATGAAGATATGTTTCATGTGAAGAAGTGGGATTATGCTGCACAAGATATAGACTGCGGTAGTCATGGAGGTGTGCCACTCACACCTCTTGAGGACGGCTCTTTCTGTGATGAGCATAGCTATTCTTAAGCTGTGGCACCTTCCCTAACCTCAGCTACAGAACACAAATTGACATTAGCCAGTAGGTATAGAACTTCATCCCCTTTATTCCCCTTTTTTCACAGAGTCCATTGATGCCCAGTGTCTGGCAATAGCTGTTTCATGTATTTTGTTCAGTGTCTCAGTTGTTTTACAAGGGAGAATAATTTACATTCCAGTTATTCCTACTTGGTTGGAAACAGAAATCTAGTGAACTTTAAATAATGTATTTAATATTTCCTCAGAAATCATTTAGGTCTAAATGCACTCAAATTACAGAGTGAAATTAAGTCTAACTTTGGTTGCTTTGATTCAAAGGAAAATGCCAAGAAACTCTAAAACATTTCCTTTGATAAGCATTAGGATAAATTAGGACACACTTATCATTTGTTACTGAGAGTTGTTTGAGCATATCCTGTTATTTAGTTAATGTGTCTGATAATATCCACAGGCTGAAAAGACACATAAATGCCTGAACTCATACATATATTTGATATACATTAGATGTTTTAAGAAAACAACCTAAACCAAATGGATATGGAAGTCAACAAAATCTCAGCTCCCAAAATTTTTAAAATGGATCACAGTGGAGTGAATGTTAAATGCTGCCCTCAGAAACTGCAATGTGATTAAATATTTATATGATAGAAAAATGTTTTGAAGGAAATCTAAATATCAACAATCTAATCACCATTTTTCAATGTTATGAGGTTTTGTGGGTTTGACTTTGTAAATATTTAATGGGGCTAATAACTAGACAAAATTTTATATGGAAACTCTAATAACATAAAGTATAAATGAATAAACAAAATCCCAAAGTTGTTCCAGTGATTTTTTTAATTTGGCAAATCTAGTTAGTAACCCAACTAAAAGCTTTGATCCCTTGTCTAGTGCCCTTTTCACAATTATTAAGCTGCAAAAAACATAAATAGCCAATGTCATATATAACAAACATTTCCTTCTTTCCTCAATCGGTCTTATGACCAACATTGTAACTTAAAGGCATCTGTTTCCCATACCTTATCTCAAAGCACATATAGTCTCAGCACAGTGGTAAAACATTAAAGCTCACTTTTTTCCTTATACCCAAGTGTTATTTCCAGAGAATGAGATTTACTAAGGTGACAGGATTATAATCAAGCAAGGAAAATGTAGTTGAATCCTGGGGGGAATGTCACAAAAAATGAAGTTAAAAATAAACCTGTACCATAGTGTTACTAATATTTAAGTAAGTGACAATTTTGCTTCTACAGGTACCTCAGTGGTAAAGAACCCACGAGCCAATTCAGGAGATGCAGGTTCAATCTATGGGTTGGCAAGATCCCCTGGAGAAGGAAATGGCAACCCACTCCATTTTTTTTGCCTGGAGAATCCCATGGACAGAAAAGCCTGGCAGCAGGCTACAGTCCATGAGGCCACAAAGAGTCAGACACAACTGATCAACTAAATAACAATGACAACAAAGGGAAAATCTTACTGTTTACAAATATGGCTAGAAGGAATCCAAATAAAACACATGCAACCAAAGGACACTTTTATACAAATAACAGTGATAATTATATTTGTTAATTGGCATTTGAATCTCCTGACATTACACTGTTTCAGTTTGAATTTAACTTCCTATTTAAACATTCTTATATTTGCTCATGATGAGGTCACTGTGGCTCATTTATTCAGCCTGTTTCCTTATTGTGCTCTTGAAATTGCTCTTGAACCATCCTAGATTCAGCTCCCAAAATTTTTAAATTGGATCACAGTGGAGTGAATGTTAAATGCTGCCCTCAGAAACTGCAATGTGATTAAATATTTATATGATAGAAAAATGTTTTGAAGGAAATCTAAATATCAACAATCTAATCACCATTTTTCAATGTTATGAGGTTTTGTGGGTTTGACTTTGTAAATATTTAATGGGGCTAATAACTAGACAAAATTTTATATGGAAACTCTAATAACATAAAGTATAAATGAATAAACAAAATCCCAAAGTTGTTCCAGTGATTTTTTTAATTTGGCAAATCTAGTTAGTAACCCAACTAAAAGCTTTGATCCCTTGTCTAGTGCCCTTTTCACAATTATTAAGCTGCAAAAAACATAAATAGCCAATGTCATATATAACAAACATTTCCTTCTTTCCTCAATCGGTCTTATGACCAACATTGTAACTTAAAGGCATCTGTTTCCCATACCTTATCTCAAAGCACATATAGTCTCAGCACAGTGGTAAAACATTAAAGCTCACTTTTTTCCTTATACCCAAGTGTTATTTCCAGAGAATGAGATTTACTAAGGTGACAGGATTATAATCAAGCAAGGAAAATGTAGTTGAATCCTGGGGGGAATGTCACAAAAAATGAAGTTAAAAATAAACCTGTACCATAGTGTTACTAATATTTAAGTAAGTGACAATTTTGCTTCTACAGGTACCTCAGTGGTAAAGAACCCACGAGCCAATTCAGGAGATGCAGGTTCAATCTATGGGTTGGCAAGATCCCCTGGAGAAGGAAATGGCAACCCACTCCATTTTTTTTGCCTGGAGAATCCCATGGACAGAAAAGCCTGGCAGCAGGCTACAGTCCATGAGGCCACAAAGAGTCAGACACAACTGATCAACTAAATAACAATGACAACAAAGGAAAATCTTACTGTTTACAAATATGGCTAGAAGGAATCCAAATAAAACACATGCAACCAAAGGACACTTTTATACAAATAACAGTGATAATTATATTTGTTAATTGGCATTTGAATCTCCTGACATTACACTGTTTCAGTTTGAATTTAACTTCCTATTTAAACATTCTTATATTTGCTCATGATGAGGTCACTGTGGCTCATTTATTCAGCCTGTTTCCTTATTGTGCTCTTGAAATTGCTCTTGAACCATCCTAGATTAAAAATTAGCTAGGATGACCAAATGATCTTGTGATACGATATATTTGTATGAAATGTTTCCAAAGTCAATATATAAGTTTCCTGGATTTAATATTAATTTTGTCTATATTTTATCAACCCTTATGATTCCATTTTCCTTTGCCTGATCAAAACAAACAGGTAATGTGATTTTATTATATTTTTTAAAACATGGTTTCTTTAGAAGAAGCAAGTATTAAACAAATGTAAAATAATATACTGACAACGGACTTGATATATGCTTTGGTTAATAGTCTCCAATAATTTAGCATATTTTTATTATATTTTGTCTATATTATTTGAGAAATAAATTTCTTTACAAACATCAACTTCATATATGAAATAAATTTCAATAGGAAATTTAGCTAAGGTCAAAATATGATTCTGTTGTAAACAATGAAAAATCAAATTGTTTTAGAATACAATCATTTGAAATAGCTTTTACTTCATACAGCAACCTTTCTAGGACTCTGCCAACCCAGAACATAGGAAAATCAGGTTTGCTTGAGAGCTTATCTAGAACAGAAACCTGTGGAGGCTTACCACAGAAACACTTAAGTGGTCATTTTAATTAATTGTTAGGTGCACAATGTGTATTAGCACACAAGTGAAAAAACTCTTGGGTTCCACGGACTTCTTCCAAGACTCAGGTACCTCAGTGGTAAAGAACCCACGAGCCAATTCAGGAGATGCAGGTTCAATCTATGGGTTGGCAAGATCCCCTGGAGAAGGAAATGGCAACCCACTCCATTTTTTTTGCCTGGAGAATCCCATGGACAGAAAAGCCTGGCAGCAGGCTACAGTCCATGAGGCCACAAAGAGTCAGACACAACTGATCAACTAAATAACAATGACAACAAAGGGAAAATCTTACTGTTTACAAATATGGCTAGAAGGAATCCAAATAAAACACATGCAACCAAAGGACACTTTTATACAAATAACAGTGATAATTATATTTGTTAATTGGCATTTGAATCTCCTGACATTACACTGTTTCAGTTTGAATTTAACTTCCTATTTAAACATTCTTATATTTGCTCATGATGAGGTCACTGTGGCTCATTTATTCAGCCTGTTTCCTTATTGTGCTCTTGAAATTGCTCTTGAACCATCCTAGATTAAAAATTAGCTAGGATGACCAAATGATCTTGTGATACGATATATTTGTATGAAATGTTTCCAAAGTCAATATATAAGTTTCCTGGATTTAATATTAATTTTGTCTATATTTTATCAACCCTTATGATTCCATTTTCCTTTGCCTGATCAAAACAAACAGGTAATGTGATTTTATTATATTTTTTAAAACATGGTTTCTTTAGAAGAAGCAAGTATTAAACAAATGTAAAATAATATACTGACAACGGACTTGATATATGCTTTGGTTAATAGTCTCCAATAATTTAGCATATTTTTATTATATTTTGTCTATATTATTTGAGAAATAAATTTCTTTACAAACATCAACTTCATATATGAAATAAATTTCAATAGGAAATTTAGCTAAGGTCAAAATATGATTCTGTTGTAAACAATGAAAAATCAAATTGTTTTAGAATACAATCATTTGAAATAGCTTTTTCTTCATACAGCAACCTTTCTAGGACTCTGCCAACCCAGAACATAGGAAAATCAGGTTTGCTTGAGAGCTTATCTAGAACAGAAACCTGTGGAGGCTTACCACAGAAACACTTAAGTGGTCATTTTAATTAATTGTTAGGTGCACAATGTGTATTAGCACACAAGTGAAAAAACTCTTGGGTTCCACATTCTTAGACTAGGGACATATTTTGGTGATTTTTACCTTCAGAAATTCCAACAGGTTCTCACAGTGAAGAGACAGGTTGATCTTATGTGCCTGGCAAGAGGAGAGGAAAGGTGAAATGAAGTGAAGGTCACTCAGTTTTGTCCAAACTCTTTGTGGACTCATGGAAGAACCATGGAATTCTCCAGACAAGAATATTGGAGCGTGTAGCCTATCCCTTCTCCAGGGGATCTTCCCAACCCCGGAACTAAATTGAGGTCTCCGGCATTGCAGGTGGATTCTTTACCAGCTGAGCTACAAGAGAATCCCAGAAGAAAGGTAATCATGTTAAATAGACCCAGAGCCTTCTTTATAATAAAACTTCCCTCTCTCAGAGGAGAGAGTCCACTGTAACATCTTCTAATCCCTGCACAGTTTTAAAAATCTTTCTCGCTCCTTTTCTGCCCACTCTGTACTTTCAGCAGACTGAAGGCAAATATCATTGTACTTTTTTTTTTAAAGAAATGCATTTTATTTATTTATTTATTTATTTTTGGCTATTCTGGGTTTTCACTGCTACTGCAGGCTCTTCTCTAGTTGCAGGAAATGGGGGCTACTTTCTGAGGTGAGCAGGCTTCTTGTTGCGGTGACTTCTCTTGTGAAACTAGGGCTCTAAGGCACATGGCCTTCAGTAGTTGTGGCACATGGACTTAAGAGTGCAGCTCTGAGGCTCTAGAGCACAGGCTCGACAGTTGTGGCTCACGGGCTTAGTTGCTCTGCAGCATGTAGGATCCTCCCAGATCAGGGATCAAACTCACGTCTCCTGCATTGGTTGGTGAGGAAATTTAGCTAAGGTCAAAATATGATTCTGTTGTAAACAATGAAAATCAAATTGTTTTAGAATACAATCATTTGAAATAGCTTTACTTCATACAGCAACCTTTCTAGGACTCTGCCAACCCAGAACATAGGAAAATCAGGTTTGCTTGAGAGCTTATCTAGAACAGAAACCTGTGGAGGCTTACCACAGAAACACTTAAGTGGTCATTTTAATTAATTGTTAGGTGCACAATGTGTATTAGCACACAAGTGAAAAAACTCTTGGGTTCCACATTCTTAGACTAGGGACATATTTTGGTGATTTTTACCTTCAGAAATTCCAACAGGTTCTCACAGTGAAGAGACAGGTTGATCTTATGTGCCTGGCAAGAGGAGAGGAAAGGTGAAATGAAGTGAAGGTCACTCAGTTTTGTCCAAACTCTTTGTGGACTCATGGAAGAACCATGGAATTCTCCAGACAAGAATATTGGAGCGTGTAGCCTATCCCTTCTCCAGGGGATCTTCCCAACCCCGGAACTAAATTGAGGTCTCCGGCATTGCAGGTGGATTCTTTACCAGCTGAGCTACAAGAGAATCCCAGAAGAAAGGTAATCATGTTAAATAGACCCAGAGCCTTCTTTATAATAAAACTTCCCTCTCTCAGAGGAGAGAGTCCACTGTAACATCTTCTAATCCCTGCACAGTTTTAAAAATCTTTCTCGCTCCTTTTCTGCCCACTCTGTACTTTCAGCAGACTGAAGGCAAATATCATTGTACTTTTTTTTTTAAAGAAATGCATTTTATTTATTTATTTATTTATTTTTGGCTATTCTGGGTTTTCACTGCTACTGCAGGCTCTTCTCTAGTTGCAGGAAATGGGGGCTACTTTCTGAGGTGAGCAGGCTTCTTGTTGCGGTGACTTCTCTTGTGAAACTAGGGCTCTAAGGCACATGGCCTTCAGTAGTTGTGGCACATGGACTTAAGAGTGCAGCTCTGAGGCTCTAGAGCACAGGCTCGACAGTTGTGGCTCACGGGCTTAGTTGCTCTGCAGCATGTAGGATCCTCCCAGATCAGGGATCAAACTCACGTCTCCTGCATTGGTTGGTGAACTCTTTACCACTAAGCTACCAGGGAAACCTCCATTACACTTTTACATGGACTCAAATCTGTGGCTTCCTCACCTCAGTTTGTTTAATTTGTGCCTCCCCTGTCCTATTTAAAAGTCTGCAATTTTTGAGTACCTGCTTATTTTGTGGCACGAACTACTCCAAATATATAACAATGCAGATCTGTGTAATTATTTTTGAAAAATCTCTACATTCACATCAAGAGAAACATCTTTTTGAACTAGAAATACAGAGCAATACATTACAACTGATACCAAAGCCTTGATGAACATGGACCATAAAGCCAGTAGAGGGAGATGTGAGCTTGTACAGCATAATGTAGACTACCACAGTGATCGCATTAGGTGTTACTCCATGAGTGTAAGGATTGTGGTAAAATTTCCCCACTCATGCATATAATAAGTTAAAAATGTTTGATATCTACTCAGGGCTGAGTTGAACATCATCTACCAAGGGGAAATAAAGGTAATGTCAGTCAGGGCTGGGTGCAAATGTCAGCTTGACTCAGTTTCTGGATCCAGAAGATAATTGTGGGATAGAAGTACTGAGCCACTAATAGGAGAACTGCTTCTAGACTGGAGCTTCAGAGACCTGGGAAAACGGTCATATAACTGCCAGACAAAGAAGGGTAAACATAAAGTAAAATAGATAAGCAGACAACTTTCCACTCAAGACCAAACTAAAATTCTAAATCATATACAGAAATCTGATAACAAGGAAAATAAATAAATAGACTGGAGCTAACAAATATAGAAAGTAAAAAAAAAGAACTTTAGGCAGTCCTAAAATTTATAGAGAGATCAATGTGGCTTTTGGGGATTTTGCTTCAAGCACCTGTTCTAAACAGATGAAATATGTTGCCTAAGTGAGATAAAAAAGAAAACCATGACAACATATGTTGACAAGAGCTCATTTGTGGGTTTCTTAGAATGTCTGTGTGTCTCCTAGACAGTGAGTACTGAAGTGGCCAATAAGGATCACGGCTTAGTTGGCTCACGGGCTTAGTTGCTCTGCAGCATGTAGGATCCTCCCAGATCAGGGATCAAACTCACGTCTCCTGCATTGGTTGGTGAACTCTTTACCACTAAGCTACCAGGGAAACCTCCATTACACTTTTACATGGACTCAAATCTGTGGCTTCCTCACCTCAGTTTGTTTAATTTGTGCCTCCCCTGTCCTATTTAAAAGTCTGCAATTTTTGAGTACCTGCTTATTTTGTGGCACGAACTACTCCAAATATATAACAATGCAGATCTGTGTAATTATTTTTGAAAAATCTCTACATTCACATCAAGAGAAACATCTTTTTGAACTAGAAATACAGAGCAATACATTACAACTGATACCAAAGCCTTGATGAACATGGACCATAAAGCCAGTAGAGGGAGATGTGAGCTTGTACAGCATAATGTAGACTACCACAGTGATCGCATTAGGTGTTACTCCATGAGTGTAAGGATTGTGGTAAAATTTCCCCACTCATGCATATAATAAGTTAAAAATGTTTGATATCTACTCAGGGCTGAGTTGAACATCATCTACCAAGGGGAAATAAAGGTAATGTCAGTCAGGGCTGGGTGCAAATGTCAGCTTGACTCAGTTTCTGGATCCAGAAGATAATTGTGGGATAGAAGTACTGAGCCACTAATAGGAGAACTGCTTCTAGACTGGAGCTTCAGAGACCTGGGAAAACGGTCATATAACTGCCAGACAAAGAAGGGTAAACATAAAGTAAAATAGATAAGCAGACAACTTTCCACTCAAGACCAAACTAAAATTCTAAATCATATACAGAAATCTGATAACAAGGAAAATAAATAAATAGACTGGAGCTAACAAATATAGAAAGTAAAAAAAAAGAACTTTAGGCAGTCCTAAAATTTATAGAGAGATCAATGTGGCTTTTGGGGATTTTGCTTCAAGCACCTGTTCTAAACAGATGAAATATGTTGCCTAAGTGAGATAAAAAAGAAAACCATGACAACATATGTTGACAAGAGCTCATTTGTGGGTTTCTTAGAATGTCTGTGTGTCTCCTAGACAGTGAGTACTGAAGTGGCCAATAAGGAATTTGGCTCCTAGGGGGTAAAGTGGACCAGAACAGTGTAGCAGAAAATGGTGGGCAGGAGACAAGATCACTACTTGAAGAGGGAGCTAGCAAGGTTTTTGAGCACTGCCTTGCTAGCATGTGAAATGAGTGCAATTGTGCAGTAGTATGAACATTCTTTGACATTTTCTTCTTTGGGATTTGAATGAAAATTGGTCTTTTCTAGTCCTGTGGCCACTGCTGAGCTTTCCAAATTCGTTACCATATTGAGTGCAGCACTTTAACAGTATCATCTTTTAGGATTTGAAATAGCTAAACTTCCATCCATTCCACCAGCTTTGTTCATAGTGATGGTTCCTAAGTCCCACTTGACTTCAGACTCCAGGATGGCTGGCTCTAGGTGAGTGATCACACCACTGTGGTTATCCAGGTCATTAAGACCTTTTCTGCATAGTTCTTCTGTATACTCCTGCCTCCTCTTCTTAATTTCTTCTGCTTATGTTAGGTCCATACCATTTCTGTCCTTTATGGTGCCCATCTTTACATGAAATTTTGCCTTTGAATCTCTAATTTCCCATTTATCCCTAGTGTTTTCATTCTATTCTTCTCCTCTATATCTTTGCATTGTTCACTTAGGAAGGCTTTCTTATCTAAGTATAAAATACATGTAAGGTTGTAGTATTGATAGATTCATCAAATCAAAGACTGAGGACTTGATTAATCTACCAGAGGCACTGACATTCATAAAAGGTCTAGTCAGTCTTTCCAGTCCCCTTATTCTAAACAGATGACTGGTGCATGTAAGTAAATGGAGCTCTAAACTGATCACACCTTCAGCAGTTATAGAATATAGTATGGGAAGTGAATCTTGAAAGACCCCATCTGGAAATGTTGATAAGACTCATGAGTCCTTAATCTGGAAGTCTTATCCCAGAAGAATTCACTTTGCTTCTTAGGTCAACTAATAAAACATTAATGTGAAACTTATTGCCAAATATGGCCAGACCACTTGTCTTCATTATGTGAATTTTTATAGTCCAACCAAGAATTGTCTGGTCTGAATCATTGATTAATATTATCTGTTCGGATAAGTCAGTTTCCTAAGGTAGGTCTGGGAGCTTCTGCAATAATTTTTTGAGCTTTCTACTTCATATACAAAACCAAATCAGAAAATTTTATATCCATTGCTAGTAGAGACCTAGATAATTTTAGTTGTATATATTTTATAAGGTTTTCACTAACTTAATAATCAAATTTCACCAACAATTGACTGAAGCTACAGAAGGAATACATTTATGAGAGAATGCTATCTTCTGACTGTGAGATCTGAGTTACAGAACACAGAGCTCTGGGTAATAATATATAAACCTGCAGAATCTTAATTCTGGCTTAGTTACTTTTCTAATAAAATAGAAGGTTTCCAAGTTCTATGAAGATGTCACTGCAAAAAAAAAAAAAAAGAACCTTTATCTTTTCTGATCTGTCTGCCACTGACCAGAGTTTCTTTACAGTTTTCTGCTTTCAGTTCCCTTCACTCACCTTATATTATAGGTGAGAACACATCGTTACCCTTTTCAATAGCTTTTGATTGTTCACTCTTCTAAACCTCTCTCTTTGATCCTCCAGAACTTCTTTACGTACTCTATACCCTAGTCTGAGTATGGACTCTACACAATGGATCTTCTGTTGAGATTAATCCCTGAGAAAGGAATCTGACATTCTGATTCAGAGTGTCTCTGGTAGAACCTACAAATCTGTATTTTTTAAATGCTCCAGATGATTCAGGGAGCATATCAGCAGAAATTGACCTACTTCTTTCACCTAAGAACTGTCATTTACGCGCATAGGACTAGAAAAAAAAAAGAGACTAAGGCTTAAATTCTGTTTGGTGAGTTTGAGTTGAGAGACCTTCAACAAATTATTGTTCTCTTTAGATGTCAGACTCCTCATTTGAACAGGGAAGTGAAAAAGAGATGAGGAGGCATATTATGAGAATCTAAGACAATTCCAAGTACAAAAAAAAATTATTGTTACTTTTTTTAGAATGTCAGACTCCTCTTTTTTGGGTCATCCCAGAAGAATTATTGCTTCTGCAACTAATAACTTATTAAATTAGCCAAATATGGCCAGACCACTTGTCTTCATTATGTGAATTTTTATAGTCCAACCAAGAATTGTCTGGTCTGAATCATTGATTAATATTATCTGTTCGGATAAGTCAGTTTCCTAAGGTAGGTCTGGGAGCTTCTGCAATAATTTTTTGAGCTTTCTACTTCATATACAAAACCAAATCAGAAAATTTTATATCCATTGCTAGTAGAGACCTAGATAATTTTAGTTGTATATATTTTATAAGGTTTTCACTAACTTAATAATCAAATTTCACCAACAATTGACTGAAGCTACAGAAGGAATACATTTATGAGAGAATGCTATCTTCTGACTGTGAGATCTGAGTTACAGAACACAGAGCTCTGGGTAATAATATATAAACCTGCAGAATCTTAATTCTGGCTTAGTTACTTTTCTAATAAAATAGAAGGTTTCCAAGTTCTATGAAGATGTCACTGCAAAAAAAAAAAAGAACCTTTATCTTTTCTGATCTGTCTGCCACTGACCAGAGTTTCTTTACAGTTTTCTGCTTTCAGTTCCCTTCACTCACCTTATATTATAGGTGAGAACACATCGTTACCCTTTTCAATAGCTTTTGATTGTTCACTCTTCTAAACCTCTCTCTTTGATCCTCCAGAACTTCTTTACGTACTCTATACCCTAGTCTGAGTATGGACTCTACACAATGGATCTTCTGTTGAGATTAATCCCTGAGAAAGGAATCTGACATTCTGATTCAGAGTGTCTCTGGTAGAACCTACAAATCTGTATTTTTTAAATGCTCCAGATGATTCAGGGAGCATATCAGCAGAAATTGACCTACTTCTTTCACCTAAGAACTGTCATTTACGCGCATAGGACTAGAAAAAAAAAAGAGACTAAGGCTTAAATTCTGTTTGGTGAGTTTGAGTTGAGAGACCTTCAACAAATTATTGTTCTCTTTAGATGTCAGACTCCTCATTTGAACAGGGAAGTGAAAAAGAGATGAGGAGGCATATTATGAGAATCTAAGACAATTCCAAGTACATTATAGGTAATGAATAGAAGAGATTGGAGATGATGAATTGTCAGCTGGAGCAAGGGCAATAGTGATGACTATATGTAGAAGGATCTATAGGAATTTGGGAGACAGTGTCCACAGGACCTGTTCACTGACTAGATGAGGAGGATGAGTGAGAGGGAGAAAGCAAAGCTGAAGTCCAGGAACAGGTTTGGATAGCTGATCATTCATTAAGATGAAGCATGTGTCAGAGGGAGTCCTGTGAGTATGAGGTGCCTGTAAGATCTCTAGGGGAAGACATAAGGGTGACCATAAGACACATGGGTCTATTGTCCGTAAGAGAGACAAAACTAAAGCCAAAAATTCCCTATCTGCAGATAGAGGACCTGGAAATTATGGTAATTGATAGTTATTGACTCATTCAATTTAAATTATTTCACCATCCTGTTAGTGTACTTTAAACTAGAGACTAGAAATATAAAGACATTTCATGGATCCCTTTGCATCTTAGTTTCAACATATGACCTAGATTTCATTAAAGAAATACATCCTCAAAAGGTAAGGAAGCAGAATTCAGCTTGATGAGGGGAAGATACACATTTGTTGTTTGTTTGAAAGCCCAGTTTGGGGTATATGTATTTTTTGTGTGTTGTGGTTATAACAGAAGTTCTACTTGCTGGTCCTTAATCCAGTGTGTGTCAAGAGTCAGAGCATGGAACCTCCATTATGCTGGGAAAGATTATGTAGAGTCCATGTGAATCTATAGTCAGTGTCTCTAGAATTGGTTCCTATTTTCCTTGCTTGCTAATCTTGGCAGAGGTAGGAGCTCCCTTGATGGAGCAAGTTCTATCATATTGTTCTGAGAGTCATGCCTACAGGTTCAAATGATAACCTGACTCTCTTAGCCAATAGAATATTCTGTCATGAGAAAAATGTTCTATAAATCTGTGTTGTCAAATATGGTAGCCCCTACCCACAAGTGACTATTGATCACTTGAAATGTGGTTAGTGCAACTAAGAATTTGAATTATCGCTTTTATTTTAACTAAAATGTAAACTAGAATAGCCACAAGCAGACTTATGAGGATATTAGAGAATCTAAGACAATTCCAAGTACATTATAGGTAATGAATAGAAGAGATTGGAGATGATGAATTGTCAGCTGGAGCAAGGGCAATAGTGATGACTATATGTAGAAGGATCTATAGGAATTTGGGAGACAGTGTCCACAGGACCTGTTCACTGACTAGATGAGGAGGATGAGTGAGAGGGAGAAAGCAAAGCTGAAGTCCAGGAACAGGTTTGGATAGCTGATCATTCATTAAGATGAAGCATGTGTCAGAGGGAGTCCTGTGAGTATGAGGTGCCTGTAAGATCTCTAGGGGAAGACATAAGGGTGACCATAAGACACATGGGTCTATTGTCCGTAAGAGAGACAAAACTAAAGCCAAAAATTCCCTATCTGCAGATAGAGGACCTGGAAATTATGGTAATTGATAGTTATTGACTCATTCAATTTAAATTATTTCACCATCCTGTTAGTGTACTTTAAACTAGAGACTAGAAATATAAAGACATTTCATGGATCCCTTTGCATCTTAGTTTCAACATATGACCTAGATTTCATTAAAGAAATACATCCTCAAAAGGTAAGGAAGCAGAATTCAGCTTGATGAGGGGAAGATACACATTTGTTGTTTGTTTGAAAGCCCAGTTTGGGGTATATGTATTTTTTGTGTGTTGTGGTTATAACAGAAGTTCTACTTGCTGGTCCTTAATCCAGTGTGTGTCAAGAGTCAGAGCATGGAACCTCCATTATGCTGGGAAAGATTATGTAGAGTCCATGTGAATCTATAGTCAGTGTCTCTAGAATTGGTTCCTATTTTCCTTGCTTGCTAATCTTGGCAGAGGTAGGAGCTCCCTTGATGGAGCAAGTTCTATCATATTGTTCTGAGAGTCATGCCTACAGGTTCAAATGATAACCTGACTCTCTTAGCCAATAGAATATTCTGTCATGAGAAAAATGTTCTATAAATCTGTGTTGTCAAATATGGTAGCCCCTACCCACAAGTGACTATTGATCACTTGAAATGTGGTTAGTGCAACTAAGAATTTGAATTATCGCTTTTATTTTAACTAAATGTAAACAAATAGCCACAAGCAGTTAGTGGCTACCAAGTTGGACAGCACAGTTCTAGACCATCCAATGATTCTGTAAGCAACTAATGCCCTGGATTTTTTCCATCTGAAGAAATTAGAATGGTGTTATCTGTGATTCAAGACTGATGAATATGTGAAAGCTTGGAATATCTCAAGATAAATACATAAAGCATTAAAAGTCTTAACTAATGCCAAAGGTAAAGCTTAGAAAGAATGGCCATAGAAGGATATAAATGAAAATATAAAACAAAAAGAAAGAGATGCAAGAAAAATTGTGCTATATTAACCAAGAAACATTCATTAAGAGGGAAATGGCCCACATGGGAAAAATAAGTATTCAACATATAATGGGCCAAGCAGCTGGCCATGGTACCCAAATTTCACCAGTGGGATGAGTTTTGCTTTGTTCTTCCTTTCCATGACTGCCCCTTCCTCCAGTATCTTTGAGGCTTTAGAGACTTAATATGTTCATGTGCATCTGGTATTTGGATGGACAATGTGGAGGTTCCAGGAAAGCATAGGGTCAGTTCTGATGCTTACTCTTCATATCCTTGAGGAACTGATTGCTACTTTCATGCCTTCCATTTTCCATGAAGAAAAAAAAAATCAGGAATATAGTAATACCCCTTGTGAAGAGTAAATGAAATGTTGATGTGAGAGTGTTTGCAAACTGGAAAGAAATATACATGATATGAACCATAAGTGTCTATCTCAAAGCCAGTCTTAAAGCACCCCAAGATCTCACATGCAACACTAAGATATCTACAGGAAAGAATAAGTGAGTAAGTAAAAGTCTGACTAGAGGAAAACAAGAGCATTTGAAAAAAAAAAACAACTGACAAATTGTATTTTGATAGAGCAATGGTAAATGATAGTGTGAGAGATATTAAAGAAAGCAATCTCATCTAAAAGCTGAAAAATATGAATCATATGAACATGCAGCAGAGGGCAGGAATCAAAGAAACATTGTACACCTCTGTGAACAGAACAGGCAGGCAGAAAGCAATTATCAGGGCTTTGACCTAGAAAAGTATTTTCTGCAATAAATAAGCAGCTTGTAGTGTTTATTCTTACAGTTAATATCTATCTCAGTGTTTTGATTATGTATTCCCTAAGGCAAGCTTTCTTGAGCTAGCATTCAGAGGACAGTACATAGAATTCAAAATGATTCACAGACCAGCTAGAGACCAGAAGAATTCAAGACTGTGAGGTAAAAAAAGCAGGGTCTGGATATTCAACTAACATATTGAATAGAGTGAGCTAAGACATAAAAAGAAAAAAAGAAAAAAAAAAACTCATGATTTTAGGAAATGGTAGCCACAATTTATATGTTATTGGTTTTTTTGGTTTCTGCAATAATTGATAAAATCTCAATTCTCAATGTAATTTTCTACTTCTCAGAGGAAAGTAAATCTGGTGTCAGAATCAAGTTGACTTTTTAAAAAATTCCTTTAAAATGCAGCAAGGGTTTCAACCAACAATTGTGAGTAAAGTCTATTTCTATTTCACTCCATTATGAAACCATAAAACACCAATGCAAAGACTGAAAAACAGAAAAGAATTTCCATTATGAAGGTCAAAAATCATAAATTGAAGTGTGGTGAATATTTGACCAAAAAAGAGACGTCTTTCGATATAAACCCGCAGCATTTCCTTAGACTGAATTTCTGATAGGCAATACATGTTGATATGTCTTTATTAAATAGTTTAACCTCACAGTAGATAGTCTATAATTTCAAATTTCAGGGTTTTTTTTTTTTTTTTTTAAGTGGAGCAACAAATTGATGAAAAAAAAAAAAAAAACTGAGTTCAGAATCCTCCTTTTGCTTGGTTTCTTATATCTAATTTAGAATAATTTTTAGTGATTTCCCCCTTATCACCTCTTCTAAAACTATTTGCTTGATTTTCAATAAACAGCCTTTTAAAATGTTATTTTTTATAAAATTTTAACTAAATTATCAGACAAATGAAAATATAAGTGATGAAAACAGATTTGCAAATAAACACTGATGTTGATGAGCACACAAAACAGCTTAGGAGAGCGGGAGAGCAAAAGCACATAGAGCCTTACCCTCTCTAGCCATCAGCCCTGAAATCTGACCAGCCTAGATCATGAAGTCATCACATGGAAGACAAGTACACTGAGAAATTGCATGGACCCACAAATCTTACACAGGCAACAAGCAAACTTACATTAAGCCACTGAGAGACTAGAGTTATGTGCTAACTCAGCGTAACCTAATTTATCCTTTACATTACATCAATCCTAAAAACTCTGTCTGCCATGTATTAGATTTCTTATCTACTATTGTAGTTAACTATGTCACATTTCAAGATTCTGGCCAATGAGAGTTAAGATAATATTCATAGGGTTATTCTGAAAAAAAAAAAATTATTTTCACTTTCCTCATAAAATGGACAAATGCAATTAGCTGTGTATTTTACTTGCTTGACTGTAAACATCTTAGAAGCATAGGTGACAATTTGAGGCCAGAAGGCCAGCATGTTAAGGATGATAAGAAAAAACTAGTCAGACCTGTTGAGTAGTTCTATTGATACCAATAATAGCAAGCAATTGTCTACCTGTTTATGAATTTCTTGTTATGTGCAGAAAGGATATTTTATAATAATATATAAATATTCATGCAACATCTTCTTTACCCATTTGTCTGTTGGTGGGTAGATAATTTGCTTCCATATCTTGGCTATTGCAAATAATACTAAAATTAACATAGAGGCACATTTATCCTTTTTACTGGAATGCAATTGCTTTACAATGCTGTGTTTCTAGTGTAAAACATAATAATTCAGCCATAGGCATGCATATATTAGCCTCCCTCCCACCTTCTAAGTCATTTCAGAGCACTAAGCTGAGCTTTCTGTGAGGTTCAACAGCTTCCTGCTAGCTATCTGTTTTACACGTGGCAATGTATATATGTCAATGGTGTTCTCTCAATTTGTACCCACTTTCCTCCCCAGCCTGTGTTCAAAAGTCTGTTCTAAACCATAACTCAAAAAGACACCTGTACCCCAATGTTCACTGAAGCACTATTTAGAATAGCCAGGACATGCAAGCAGCCTAGATGTCCATTGACAGATGAACCCATAAAGATGGAATATATACAATGGAATATTACTTGTCCATAAAAAAGAATGAATTTGAGTCAGTTTTAATGAGATAGATGAACCTAGAGCCTGTCATGCTTAGGAGGCGGAGAGCAAAAGCACATAGAGCCTTACCTCTCTAGCCATCAGCCCTGAAATCTGACCAGCCTAGATCATGAAGTCATCACATGGAAGACAAGTACACTGAGAAATTGCATGGACCCACAAATCTTACACAGGCAACAAGCAAACTTACATTAAGCCACTGAGAGACTAGAGTTATGTGCTAACTCAGCGTAACCTAATTTATCCTTTACATTACATCAATCCTAAAAACTCTGTCTGCCATGTATTAGATTTCTTATCTACTATTGTAGTTAACTATGTCACATTTCAAGATTCTGGCCAATGAGAGTTAAGATAATATTCATAGGGTTATTCTGAAAAAAAAAAAATTATTTTCACTTTCCTCATAAAATGGACAAATGCAATTAGCTGTGTATTTTACTTGCTTGACTGTAAACATCTTAGAAGCATAGGTGACAATTTGAGGCCAGAAGGCCAGCATGTTAAGGATGATAAGAAAAAACTAGTCAGACCTGTTGAGTAGTTCTATTGATACCAATAATAGCAAGCAATTGTCTACCTGTTTATGAATTTCTTGTTATGTGCAGAAAGGATATTTTATAATAATATATAAATATTCATGCAACATCTTCTTTACCCATTTGTCTGTTGGTGGGTAGATAATTTGCTTCCATATCTTGGCTATTGCAAATAATACTAAAATTAACATAGAGGCACATTTATCCTTTTTACTGGAATGCAATTGCTTTACAATGCTGTGTTTCTAGTGTAAAACATAATAATTCAGCCATAGGCATGCATATATTAGCCTCCCTCCCACCTTCTAAGTCATTTCAGAGCACTAAGCTGAGCTTTCTGTGAGGTTCAACAGCTTCCTGCTAGCTATCTGTTTTACACGTGGCAATGTATATATGTCAATGGTGTTCTCTCAATTTGTACCCACTTTCCTCCCCAGCCTGTGTTCAAAAGTCTGTTCTAAACCATAACTCAAAAAGACACCTGTACCCCAATGTTCACTGAAGCACTATTTAGAATAGCCAGGACATGCAAGCAGCCTAGATGTCCATTGACAGATGAACCCATAAAGATGGAATATATACAATGGAATATTACTTGTCCATAAAAAAGAATGAATTTGAGTCAGTTTTAATGAGATAGATGAACCTAGAGCCTGTCATACAAAGTCAAGTCAGAAAGAGAAAAACAAATATCATATATTAACACATACATATGGAAATCTAGGAAAATGATACAGATAAACCTATTTGCAGGACAGGAATAGAAGTACAGGCATGCATCTTTTCTAATTAGTGGGGTTTTTTTCCAGGTAAACATCCAGGTATAAAATTGCTACACCATATGGTAGTTCTGTTTTTAATGTTTTGAAGAATCTCATACTCTTCCATAGGGGCTGTTAACAAATTACATTCCCATCAACAGTGTGTGAGGGTCCCCTTTTTTCTATATCCTTACCAACACTGTCTTTTTTATCATAACTGTTCTGACAGGTGTGAGTTGATGTATCAATGTGTTCTTAATTTTAATGTCCCTGATGATTAACGCTGTTGAGCATCTTTTCATGTGCCTAGTGGCTAATTATATGTCTTTTTTGGAGATACGTCTGTCACCTTCTCTGGCCATTTTATAATCAGGTTGTTTTGGATGTTGATTCATGCGAGTTATTTGTATATTTTGGCTATTAGGCCTTCACTGGATATATCATTTGTAAATATCTTCTCCTATTAAGCAGGCAGCCTTCTAATTTTATTGATAGCTTCCTTCTCTGTGCAAAAAAGTTTCAGTTCGATGCAGTTCCATTTGTTTGCTCTAGCTTTTGTTTCCCTTGCTGGAGGAGACATATTACTCAGAGTCTGTTAGGGTTGAAAACAATCCTAACAGATACACGATTCTAAACCCATCCTATTTAAAGTGTGATTGGTTTACAGGAAATAAAAAGTTGTGTCAGAGTGTAGACCATCTGCATCTTTAAGCACACTGTTCACTGATACATAGCAAGGCTTTCTTGAAGCAAACAAGTGTTTTGATTTCCCTTCTAGTGCAAGCTCCTTATAATTTTGAAACTGGTGACAACCAGTGGCAGACTGATGACTTAAAGTAGCACTGCTGCTGGTGCTTGGTCGTCTCATTTGTGTCCGACTCTGTGTGACCCCACGGACTGTAGCCCACTAGGTTCCTCTACATGGGATGCTCCAGGCAAGAATGCTGAAGTGGGTTTCCATGCCCTCCTTCAGGGGATCTTCCCAACCCAGGGATGGAACCCAGGTATCCTGCATTGCAGATAGATTCTTTACCACACCAGGGAAGCCCAGTTCCAAACATTACTCTGATTAAATTTTGAAATACTGTTTTTGTAACTAACTGTGTTCCATTTTTAGTACTATTCAAGCTAGTAACATAATTTCAAGGCATATTAAACACATCACTTTTGAAAACCCTGAGATTTTTTTTCTGATAGATTTGACATTTCAGTGTCTTTAACTTCCCTTTCTGTGACAAATAACCCTTGTGTACACAATAAGTTTTCATTTCTCTGCATTGGAGAATAATTTTAAAGACATTTCAAGTACAAATTAGGGTGTCACACTGAAGAAACCTATGACAGAAATTTAGTACAAGATGACAATGGGTTCATATTCCATAAGCAATAAAAGTATGTCACAAGGAACTCCTCTGCCAAGTGTCAGGAGACTTTAATTCGATACCGTAAAAAAAATTTTGAAAAAAGGGGGGCTTAGTCTTTTCATGTGCCTAGTGGCTAATTATATGTCTTTTTTGGAGATACGTCTGTCACCTTCTCTGGCCATTTTATAATCAGGTTGTTTTGGATGTTGATTCATGCGAGTTATTTGTATATTTTGGCTATTAGGCCTTCACTGGATATATCATTTGTAAATATCTTCTCCTATTAAGCAGGCAGCCTTCTAATTTTATTGATAGCTTCCTTCTCTGTGCAAAAAAGTTTCAGTTCGATGCAGTTCCATTTGTTTGCTCTAGCTTTTGTTTCCCTTGCTGGAGGAGACATATTACTCAGAGTCTGTTAGGGTTGAAAACAATCCTAACAGATACACGATTCTAAACCCATCCTATTTAAAGTGTGATTGGTTTACAGGGAAATAAAAAGTTGTGTCAGAGTGTAGACCATCTGCATCTTTAAGCACACTGTTCACTGATACATAGCAAGGCTTTCTTGAAGCAAACAAGTGTTTTGATTTCCCTTCTAGTGCAAGCTCCTTATAATTTTGAAACTGGTGACAACCAGTGGCAGACTGATGACTTAAAGTAGCACTGCTGCTGGTGCTTGGTCGTCTCATTTGTGTCCGACTCTGTGTGACCCCACGGACTGTAGCCCACTAGGTTCCTCTACATGGGATGCTCCAGGCAAGAATGCTGAAGTGGGTTTCCATGCCCTCCTTCAGGGGATCTTCCCAACCCAGGGATGGAACCCAGGTATCCTGCATTGCAGATAGATTCTTTACCACACCAGGGAAGCCCAGTTCCAAACATTACTCTGATTAAATTTTGAAATACTGTTTTTGTAACTAACTGTGTTCCATTTTTAGTACTATTCAAGCTAGTAACATAATTTCAAGGCATATTAAACACATCACTTTTGAAAACCCTGAGATTTTTTTTCTGATAGATTTGACATTTCAGTGTCTTTAACTTCCCTTTCTGTGACAAATAACCCTTGTGTACACAATAAGTTTTCATTTCTCTGCATTGGAGAATAATTTTAAAGACATTTCAAGTACAAATTAGGGTGTCACACTGAAGAAACCTATGACAGAAATTTAGTACAAGATGACAATGGGTTCATATTCCATAAGCAATAAAAGTATGTCACAAGGAACTCCTCTGCCAAGTGTCAGGAGACTTTAATATAAACAAAGGATACTTCCTTGTATCAAAAACGAATGGGAAAGAAACTGTGTCCCTATGGCTGACACAATGTGTTTTTCTGAGCGTTGCTGGTACAATTTAGGGAAGAAAAGGAAACATAATGATTTTAGATTCTTAGTTTCCTCAATTCCAGTCCTTTAAGTCTTTAATATTATAATCACAGTTGTAAAGTTAAATATGAATATTTAAGTATAAAACATTGATCTAGTCACCAGAACTCCAGGGGGCAAAAAAAAAAAAAAAATACTCTAAGCCATAAAATAATTCAATTAAAATCTCTAGATATTTAAATCACAAAGTAAAATGTCTTAAACCCAGCAGAATTAAAGTAGAAATCAACTTTCAGAAAAGGTATTCAGAAAATTCCCCAATGTTTATAAATTAAACATACCTCTAAATAACCCACAGGTCAAAGAAGAAATCAGAGGAGAAAATAAAATAGATTTTAAGGAAAACTAATTTTTTTTCTAGTAAAAGGGGACAGATGCTTCAAAAGCAGTGTCCAGAGGGAAAAATTATTGTATTACTGCTTTTATTATTAGAAAAGATGATCAAAAAATCAATGATAAATGCTTCTATCTTTAAAAACTTGGAAAAGAAAAGCAGATTACAACCAAGTTAAATAGAAGAAAGAAAAGAGCAGTAACTGATTAAAAGGACAGGAAAAATAGAGAACTCAATGAAATCAGATACTGGTTTGTAAAGATCAATAAAATTCAAACATTTAAAAGAGAAAAATCAGCAGTATCAGTGAAAAGGGACATCACTGTATATTCAAGCTAGTAACATAATTTCAAGGCATATTAAACACATCACTTTTGAAAACCCTGAGATTTTTTTTCTGATAGATTTGACATTTCAGTGTCTTTAACTTCCCTTTCTGTGACAAATAACCCTTGTGTACACAATAAGTTTTCATTTCTCTGCATTGGAGAATAATTTTAAAGACATTTCAAGTACAAATTAGGGTGTCACACTGAAGAAACCTATGACAGAAATTTAGTACAAGATGACAATGGGTTCATATTCCATAAGCAATAAAAGTATGTCACAAGGAACTCCTCTGCCAAGTGTCAGGAGACTTTAATATAAACAAAGGATACTTCCTTGTATCAAAAACGAATGGGAAAGAAACTGTGTCCCTATGGCTGACACAATGTGTTTTTCTGAGCGTTGCTGGTACAATTTAGGGAAGAAAAGGAAACATAATGATTTTAGATTCTTAGTTTCCTCAATTCCAGTCCTTTAAGTCTTTAATATTATAATCACAGTTGTAAAGTTAAATATGAATATTTAAGTATAAAACATTGATCTAGTCACCAGAACTCCAGGGGGCAAAAAAAAAAAAAAAATACTCTAAGCCATAAAATAATTCAATTAAAATCTCTAGATATTTAAATCACAAAGTAAAATGTCTTAAACCCAGCAGAATTAAAGTAGAAATCAACTTTCAGAAAAGGTATTCAGAAAATTCCCCAATGTTTATAAATTAAACATACCTCTAAATAACCCACA
This sequence comes from Tragulus kanchil, assembly GCA_022376925.1. NCBI lineage: Eukaryota > Metazoa > Chordata > Mammalia > Artiodactyla > Tragulidae > Tragulus > Tragulus kanchil. The sequence continues at coordinate 155,464,359 of JAIOJX010000025.1, read as the reverse complement.
GGTCAAAGAAGAAATCAGAGGAGAAAATAAAATAGATTTTAAGGAAAACTAATTTTTTTTCTAGTAAAAGGGGACAGATGCTTCAAAAGCAGTGTCCAGAGGGAAAAATTATTGTATTACTGCTTTTATTATTAGAAAAGATGATCAAAAAATCAATGATAAATGCTTCTATCTTTAAAAACTTGGAAAAGAAAAGCAGATTACAACCAAGTTAAATAGAAGAAAGAAAAAGAGCAGTAACTGATTAAAAGGACAGGAAAAATAGAGAAACTCAATGAAATCAGATACTGGTTTGTAAAGATCAATAAAATTCAAACATTTAAAAGAGAAAAAATCAGCAGTATCAGTGAAAAGGGGACATCACTGTATATTCACAGATGTAAAATATTTAACAAGAAATTATTATGAAGAACTTTAAACCAATAATTTTGACAATTAGATGTGATGGGAAAATCTCCTAAAAGACATAAACTACCAAAGCTTAAACAAGATAATATAGATAACCTGAATAGTCCTTTATGTCTAAAAGGAATTAAAATTCTACTTAGAAACATTCCCACAAAGAAAACCTAAGATGACTTCACTCATGAATTCCACAAAATACTTAAGAAGAAAGTGATACTAATTCTATAAAAACTCTTTCAAAAAATTAAAAGGAGGGAACACATTCTAACTCATTCTGTGAGGCCATCTTTAATAATTGACAAAGTAATTATAAGAAAGCTATAGAACAGTATCTATCATGACCATAAATGCAAAAAATGTTTAATAATGTTTAGTAAGTCCAATTCATCAATATATTATGAGCAATGTATCCAAATGTCTATATGTGTCTTATCCAAGGAATGGCTTAACACTGAAAACCAATGTGGTTTGTCATATAAATAAATTTTAAAAGAAAACTGTATGATCATCTTAGCAGAAGAAGAAAAAGCATTTGACGAAATCCATTAGCCAATCTTGGATTTAAAAACTCTTCAGCATACTAGGAATGCAAAGGAAGTTTCTCAGCATGAGAAACTATCTTCACACAATGTTAACAGTTAATGTCATTGACTGAATGTTTGCCACTAATATAAGGAAGAAGGCAATTTCTATTCAACATTGTACTGGAAGATCTCCCCGCAATCATTAAAATCCCCAATGTTTATAAATTAAACATACCTCTAAATAACCCACAGGTCAAAGAAGAAATCAGAGGAGAAAATAAAATAGATTTTAAGGAAAACTAATTTTTTCTAGTAAAAGGGACAGATGCTTCAAAAGCAGTGTCCAGAGGGAAAAATTATTGTATTACTGCTTTTATTATTAGAAAAGATGATCAAAAAATCAATGATAAATGCTTCTATCTTTAAAAACTTGGAAAAGAAAAGCAGATTACAACCAAGTTAAATAGAAGAAAGAAAAAGAGCAGTAACTGATTAAAAGGACAGGAAAAATAGAGAAACTCAATGAAATCAGATACTGGTTTGTAAAGATCAATAAAATTCAAACATTTAAAAGAGAAAAAATCAGCAGTATCAGTGAAAAGGGGACATCACTGTATATTCACAGATGTAAAATATTTAACAAGAAATTATTATGAAGAACTTTAAACCAATAATTTTGACAATTAGATGTGATGGGAAAATCTCCTAAAAGACATAAACTACCAAAGCTTAAACAAGATAATATAGATAACCTGAATAGTCCTTTATGTCTAAAAGGAATTAAAATTCTACTTAGAAACATTCCCACAAAGAAAACCTAAGATGACTTCACTCATGAATTCCACAAAATACTTAAGAAGAAAGTGATACTAATTCTATAAAAACTCTTTCAAAAAATTAAAAGGAGGGAACACATTCTAACTCATTCTGTGAGGCCATCTTTAATAATTGACAAAGTAATTATAAGAAAGCTATAGAACAGTATCTATCATGACCATAAATGCAAAAAATGTTTAATAATGTTTAGTAAGTCCAATTCATCAATATATTATGAGCAATGTATCCAAATGTCTATATGTGTCTTATCCAAGGAATGGCTTAACACTGAAAACCAATGTGGTTTGTCATATAAATAAATTTTAAAAGAAAACTGTATGATCATCTTAGCAGAAGAAGAAAAAGCATTTGACGAAATCCATTAGCCAATCTTGGATTTAAAAACTCTTCAGCATACTAGGAATGCAAAGGAAGTTTCTCAGCATGAGAAACTATCTTCACACAATGTTAACAGTTAATGTCATTGACTGAATGTTTGCCACTAATATAAGGAAGAAGGCAATTTCTATTCAACATTGTACTGGAAGATCTCCCCAATGCAATCAGTCAAAGCAAAGGGGAGAAAAAATAGGAAAAATGTTAAACACTTTAAAGACAACATGAGTGTATGTATACAAAATCCAATGGAATCTATAAATAAGGTACTAAAGTTAATTAGAGCTTCCTTGGTGACTGAGCACTAAAGAACCCACCTGCCAATGCAGGAAAAGTAGATCAGATTGGGAAGATCCCCTGAAGAAGGAAATGGCAGCCCACTCCAGTATTTTCACCTATGAAATCTCATGGACTGAGAAGTCTTGCAGGCTACATTCCATGGGATCACAAAAGAGTTGGACATGACTTAGTGCCCAAACAACAACTAAGTTAATTAGAAAATTTGCTACATTAATTAGCAAATTTGTATTAAATAATTACATATAAAAATTTCTATGTAACTACACTAATTAGAAATTGAATTTGAAAAAAGAAATAATAACAAGAAATATAAAATACTTAGAAATCTGATAAAAGGTACATAATATACACATACCAAAAACTACAAAATATTGTTAAAGAAATTTTAAAATACTGAAATGGAGAAATATACTGTTTTCATGAGTGAATAATGTGAAAATGTCGATTGTCATTTTATCTATAGAGTCAATTAAATCCTAATTAAAACTGCTAGCAGAGTTTCCCTGATGGACCAGTGGGTGAGGAGTCCACCTTGCAGTACAGGGGGCACCAGTTCGATCCCTGGCCTGGGAGGATCCCACGTGTCACGGAGTGTCTGGACTGGTGTGTCCGATTAGGAGCCAGTGCTCTGGGGCGAGGGTGACCGCTACAATGGGAGGCCCGCACAGGCCAGGAAATGAAGATGAATGAAAATCAATAAATGAAAAACCATAAAAGAGGCCAAAAAGAAAAAAAGTAAAAAAGAAAACAAAGTCCTAGCAAACACTATTTTTGGTAGACAATGAATTGATTCTAAAATTTATATGGAAATTCAGAGAACCTAATATGACCAAAACAACTGAGCAAAGAACAAATTTGGAAGACTTTCTGACTTCAAAATTCTTTTACATATAGGTTTATATCTATATGTTAAAAAAAGGACTTTGATACTCAGCACCAAATACAAATATTAATCCCAAATAGATTATAAACCTAAATGTAGAAATGAAACATTTAAAAATTGTTATAAGAAAACATAGAAATTTTTTTACTTTGGCTTGCAAAAAATTACTTAGATACAACATAAAAGAATGATCTGTATAAAGAAAAAATTGGAAAGTTTTATTAGTTTAGAAAACTCCTTGCTTAATATAATCTGCTCTCTTTAGGTTTCCTTCTGTGAAACTATGTATCAGCACAGAGGAGGAAAACAGCCTAAGTAAATATTTAATCTCTTTTTCGACAGTATCAATGTCTAAAGTTCACAAATGATGAAACAAGTTTGCTATTGCATATTTGGTAATCAATATGCTCACAAGAGCTCAATTAAATCCTTTTACTCTTAACTAAGAATCTCCTAATTAACTCAACATTTATTGCATAAACCATTCCTATAGACTTCATCTTGGGAGAAATACTGAAGAACATGTACATTAATCTCAAATGCTTTCATTTTCACAAGCTTTTTACATTCTACAGTTATTATGAAAATTAATTCTATGGTCAAGACCAGTGAGTTGTACCTTCTCTGTTAAATCAGACTCAGACTGTGTTTCTTGTTAGTTTAGCTCTTGAAGTGATAAGAATGCAAATATTCTGCAGACTTGTCATTATTTTGTTTGCTTCCATAAGAGTTTGCTAATTTGTCTATGTTGCTTAAACTCTTTATTTGGTAGAATTAGAGTGTGTAGAGTTGAGACTACAGTGAATTAACTAAATTACAGACATATATTTAGATTTTTGAGTGTTTTTTATTAATTTAGCCAGTGCTCTGGGGCGAGGTGAAAAGGGACCACAAAATGAAGATGAATGAAAATCAATAAATGAAAAACCATAAAAGAGGCCAAAAAGAAAAAAAGTAAAAAAGAAAACAAAGTCCTAGCAAACACTATTTTTGGTAGACAATGAATTGATTCTAAAATTTATATGGAAATTCAGAGAACCTAATATGACCAAAACAACTGAGCAAAGAACAAATTTGGAAGACTTTCTGACTTCAAAATTCTTTTACATATAGGTTTATATCTATATGTTAAAAAAAGGACTTTGATACTCAGCACCAAATACAAATATTAATCCCAAATAGATTATAAACCTAAATGTAGAAATGAAACATTTAAAAATTGTTATAAGAAAACATAGAAATTTTTTTACTTTGGCTTGCAAAAAATTACTTAGATACAACATAAAAGAATGATCTGTATAAAGAAAAAATTGGAAAGTTTTATTAGTTTAGAAAACTCCTTGCTTAATATAATCTGCTCTCTTTAGGTTTCCTTCTGTGAAACTATGTATCAGCACAGAGGAGGAAAACAGCCTAAGTAAATATTTAATCTCTTTTTAGACAGTATCAATGTCTAAAGTTCACAAATGATGAAACAAGTTTGCTATTGCATATTTGGTAATCAATATGCTCACAAGAGCTCAATTAAATCCTTTTACTCTTAACTAAGAATCTCCTAATTAACTCAACATTTATTGCATAAACCATTCCTATAGACTTCATCTTGGGAGAAATACTGAAGAACATGTACATTAATCTCAAATGCTTTCATTTTCACAAGCTTTTTACATTCTACAGTTATTATGAAAATTAATTCTATGGTCAAGACCAGTGAGTTGTACCTTCTCTGTTAAATCAGACTCAGACTGTGTTTCTTGTTAGTTTAGCTCTTGAAGTGATAAGAATGCAAATATTCTGCAGACTTGTCATTATTTTGTTTGCTTCCATAAGAGTTTGCTAATTTGTCTATGTTGCTTAAACTCTTTATTTGGTAGAATTAGAGTGTGTAGAGTTGAGACTACAGTGAATTAACTAAATTACAGACATATATTTAGATTTTTGAGTGTTCTAATCTATACACATTCATTAATTTACCCAGGGCATCTTTCTCTCTTGACTTCCAAGGTGATGCTAGTGATAAAGAATTCACCTCCGAATGCAGGAGACATAAAAGGCACAGGCTCAATCTCTGGGTCTGAAAGAATTCCTAGAGAAGGAAATGGCAGCCTAACCCAGTATTCTTACCTGGAGAATCCCATGGACACAGGAACCTGGTGGGCTACAGTCCATGGGATCGCAGAGTTGGACATGACTTAGCACCCACATACACACACATCTTTCTCTCAAGTAGTAGTATATTGATATTTTTAAAGATAGTGTAATAGTGTTATTTTCTAAATGTTTGTTGCTGATATGATTCAATTTTTGTAGGCTGTACAGCATTTAAGGAAATGGGCATGAATATCCACTCCAGTATTCCTGCCTGGAGAATTCCATGGACTGAGAAGCCTGGCAGGCTACAGTTCATGGGGTTGCAGAGAGTCAGACACAACTGAAATGACTTAGCACACGATTTAAAGACATTACAAAATAATGGCTCTATTTACCTGTACCATACAATATGATCTGGTTACTTATTTTGTACCTGGTAGTTTATATCTCTTAATCTCATATACTTATTTAATATCCCTATCTCCTCTTCCCACAGCTAACCACTAGTTTGTTCTCTATATCTGTGAGTCTGTTTCTCTTTTTAATATGTCTGCATTGTTTTTGATCTATCTCAATATGCTCACAAGAGCTCAATTAAATCCTTTACTCTTAACTAAGAATCTCCTAATTAACTCAACATTTATTGCATAAACCATTCCTATAGACTTCATCTTGGGAGAAATACTGAAGAACATGTACATTAATCTCAAATGCTTTCATTTTCACAAGCTTTTTACATTCTACAGTTATTATGAAAATTAATTCTATGGTCAAGACCAGTGAGTTGTACCTTCTCTGTTAAATCAGACTCAGACTGTGTTTCTTGTTAGTTTAGCTCTTGAAGTGATAAGAATGCAAATATTCTGCAGACTTGTCATTATTTTGTTTGCTTCCATAAGAGTTTGCTAATTTGTCTATGTTGCTTAAACTCTTTATTTGGTAGAATTAGAGTGTGTAGAGTTGAGACTACAGTGAATTAACTAAATTACAGACATATATTTAGATTTTTGAGTGTTCTAATCTATACACATTCATTAATTTACCCAGGGCATCTTTCTCTCTTGACTTCCAAGGTGATGCTAGTGATAAAGAATTCACCTCCGAATGCAGGAGACATAAAAGGCACAGGCTCAATCTCTGGGTCTGAAAGAATTCCTAGAGAAGGAAATGGCAGCCTAACCCAGTATTCTTACCTGGAGAATCCCATGGACACAGGAACCTGGTGGGCTACAGTCCATGGGATCGCAGAGTTGGACATGACTTAGCACCCACATACACACACATCTTTCTCTCAAGTAGTAGTATATTGATATTTTTAAAGATAGTGTAATAGTGTTATTTTCTAAATGTTTGTTGCTGATATGATTCAATTTTTGTAGGCTGTACAGCATTTAAGGAAATGGGCATGAATATCCACTCCAGTATTCCTGCCTGGAGAATTCCATGGACTGAGAAGCCTGGCAGGCTACAGTTCATGGGGTTGCAGAGAGTCAGACACAACTGAAATGACTTAGCACACGATTTAAAGACATTACAAAATAATGGCTCTATTTACCTGTACCATACAATATGATCTGGTTACTTATTTTGTACCTGGTAGTTTATATCTCTTAATCTCATATACTTATTTAATATCCCCTATCTCCTCTCTTCCCACAGCTAACCACTAGTTTGTTCTCTATATCTGTGAGTCTGTTTCTCTTTTTTAATATGTCTGCATTGTTTTTTGATTCACATTTAATTGATAACATATCATTTGTTTCTCTCTGACTTATTCCACTAAGCATACTGTCCTCTAGGTCCATCCACATTGTTGCAAATAGCAGAATATAATCCCATTCATTTTATGTCTGATTAATAGTCCACTGTATATATTATATACACACACATGCATAAATACATTATTTTAAAAAATAAAGTTAGAACACAAAAATAATAGCAAAATTGACAGTGAAACTTTTGAGTGTTAAGTTTTCCTCCATATGTCTCCATTTTTCTCCTGTCATCATCCTGACTTTAATGAAATTTAACCACTGGGATGAATGTGGAATAGAGGAACCCCTCAGGCATACATTCAAAGGGAATCAAGTGATCAAAATAGATAATAAAATTCACTTTCAGTTAAATATTATCCACCATTGCACACAAAGAATATTTGAAAGAAAAGTATTTTGTTCCACTTCAAGTATACAGAAGGCATTTATAATTGAAATTTGAATTGATATGAGCTCAGGAGAAACATTGAGCATTATAAATATAATTAATTCATAGTAAAAATTGAAGCAACTGAAAAGAAATTGAGCTAATGCTTTACATTTGAATAAAAATTGAATGTTGTCCACCTACTGCTGCTGAATGAGTCATTAATACTATTAGATTAAAATTTGGATTTACAGATTTGTCCTAAAATTACTGAGAAATAAATAGTGGGGATTTTTATTGACCTAAATGCCTATTCTATGGGATGACTTTGGAAATTGTGTGACAGTGTAATACACAAATTTGCTAGAAAGAATCCTATTCTGAAATATGGAAACACAATACACTGATTTCATAGGAAATCATGTACAGTTGACCCTTTAAACAAAGTGGGGATGGTAGTGCCCATCCTCCACATGGCTGAAAATCAAAGTATAACTTCACAGTCAGCTTGCCCTATCTGCAGCTTCTCCATAAATGCTGTTCCATTATCCACAGATTCAACCAACCTTGGATCATTTAGTACTGGACTAGGTGTTTGTTGGAAAAAACTTGTATTGAAGTGGATCTGTACAGTTCAAACTCGTGTTTTTCAAAGATCAATTTTACCTTCTTAATTTTTCAGGAAAATATTAATTTGTTCCTACCACAATCGGCTGGTTTTATTAAAATTTCAAAACTTAACATTAAGTTCTGTACCCCTGACAAAGATTTCCAAACATCCATCTGATGAAATAAACATTTACATCTTAAGACAAGAAAAATTTCAACAGAGAACTTTTTCTCTGCCCACTGGCCTCCTTCTTCCCCTCTAGCATGCTTTGTGCATTTGTATTAAGACTAGACCTCAATGACAGAAATACCTACTCAACCATACTGGTCAATTTCTTCTTCTGGATCCACCCATGTAGCTCCTTATAACATTCCTTTCTCAGTCCCCTCAGAAGTCATGATGATCCACCAGTAGTCTTTCATATGCACAGCTCTTTGGTGAGCTTTAGGCAAAATGCCAACATATCATTTCCCTTAAAGACAGTATTTGGTGCACAGAGGATTAGTCATAAGACCTGGGAGATACTGGCCACACCTAATGGTAGTTCGTAGCTTCAATACTTATTTAGGATTTATTAATGTTAGTAGGTATATGCCTTGCATTCTGTTTATCTGATAAGATTATTATTTCTCACATTATCAAATGTGTGACTGAGCCTCAGATAAAATTAATGATGACTCGAAACAATTGGCCAAATATATGGTCCTAGAATAAGTGGCTGTAACAGTATAACTCTAGGTGTGGGGAGAAGCAACAAGAGGAAACCATTACCTGGATCATAACAGCCCAAGAAGATTGACTATGTTACATTTGAATAAAAATTGAATGTTGTCCACCTACTGCTGCTGAATGAGTCATTAATACTATTAGATTAAAATTTGGATTTACAGATTTGTCCTAAAATTACTGAGAAATAAATAGTGGGGATTTTTATTGACCTAAATGCCTATTCTATGGGATGACTTTGGAAATTGTGTGACAGTGTAATACACAAATTTGCTAGAAAGAATCCTATTCTGAAATATGGAAACACAATACACTGATTTCATAGGAAATCATGTACAGTTGACCCTTTAAACAAAGTGGGGATGGTAGTGCCCATCCTCCACATGGCTGAAAATCAAAGTATAACTTCACAGTCAGCTTGCCCTATCTGCAGCTTCTCCATAAATGCTGTTCCATTATCCACAGATTCAACCAACCTTGGATCATTTAGTACTGGACTAGGTGTTTGTTGGAAAAAACTTGTATTGAAGTGGATCTGTACAGTTCAAACTCGTGTTTTTCAAAGATCAATTTTACCTTCTTAATTTTTCAGGAAAATATTAATTTGTTCCTACCACAATCGGCTGGTTTTATTAAAATTTCAAAACTTAACATTAAGTTCTGTACCCCTGACAAAGATTTCCAAACATCCATCTGATGAAATAAACATTTACATCTTAAGACAAGAAAAATTTCAACAGAGAACTTTTTCTCTGCCCACTGGCCTCCTTCTTCCCCTCTAGCATGCTTTGTGCATTTGTATTAAGACTAGACCTCAATGACAGAAATACCTACTCAACCATACTGGTCAATTTCTTCTTCTGGATCCACCCATGTAGCTCCTTATAACATTCCTTTCTCAGTCCCCTCAGAAGTCATGATGATCCACCAGTAGTCTTTCATATGCACAGCTCTTTGGTGAGCTTTAGGCAAAATGCCAACATATCATTTCCCTTAAAGACAGTATTTGGTGCACAGAGGATTAGTCATAAGACCTGGGAGATACTGGCCACACCTAATGGTAGTTCGTAGCTTCAATACTTATTTAGGATTTATTAATGTTAGTAGGTATATGCCTTGCATTCTGTTTATCTGATAAGATTATTATTTCTCACATTATCAAATGTGTGACTGAGCCTCAGATAAAATTAATGATGACTCGAAACAATTGGCCAAATATATGGTCCTAGAATAAGTGGCTGTAACAGTATAACTCTAGGTGTGGGGAGAAGCAACAAGAGGAAACCATTACCTGGATCATAACAGCCCAAGAAGACAGGGAAGCTAGAGACTTTTGGCTATGGTTAACTGGGCGTAATCCAGTAAGAGCACATTAATTGGCCTAACAATGAAATCTTCGCCTGACCTGGGAATGAGCATTCCGATCATCATGGGACAAATTGGTCATGAAATATCTCCAAAACCTTGGTCAAAATTCAGATCAAAAAGTAAGGGATTCTAAAATAAAGAATGGTGCCCATCATCCAGTTCTACAGGAATCAAGTCACTAGCCACCATGGTCACTAACATGCTGTAACCCTGAAAGTAACTCAAAGCACAGAGTGAGGCACTCTGTGCCCTGAGAAAACTGGCAGAACAAGCCTTCAGACAGATGTTTTCAGGAGACCTTTATGGGGAACCTGGATTCTTACATCTTTTCATCTTAGAAAACACTACAGCCACTGTCTGTTCCTCATGACTAGAAGCAACCTTTTACTGAAATGTGTGTGTGATTGTACATACCCTCTCTATCAAATCACAGAAATGCCACCCCCCCCATCTCTTCACAGCAGTTCTCAGCACTCACTAAGAGACTTTCTCTCAGGCCATAAATTTTCAGTGTTGAGAGACTGTCCCCCGGGTGATAATCCTCAGTCTGACTCAAAAATTTCCACATCTTTCTCAGATTGACCACTGATGAATCTTTCTCATCAGCACATTTAAACTTTTCACAAAACAAGCTGGAACTAAAGTCAGTTAAATCAGTAAGGTAGGTTTTAGGCTCTTAAGTTCTTTTGATTATTTTTGTGTATATGTGTGTTTGTTTGCATGAAATGAGAGAGAATCTGAGTTTCCTTATGAGACTAGGTTTTTTTTTTTTTTACTGCTGTTTGGAAGTGCATGGACTTTCCTACCTAAAGTCTCCATGATGACATCAAACAGATTTGGATTAAAGTTCTCTGGCTGTATAGTTTACAAGTTAGAAAAAGTTACTTAATCTCTTAAAGCTGTATATGTGAGAAGATAGGTAGTCTGTTTCATCATATGGAAAATATTAACATGAAATTTGTTAATATTTTATTAATATAAAACATATAATTGTGATCATGGTATCTAAAACAGACTAAGTTCACAATAAGTATTATCTATGTGCTGCTAACACAAGTAATTTTTCAGTAAAATGTTCTTAGTGGTTTCTCTTGTGGCAAAGATGTGCTTTTAAATCTGTTTATATTTACCTTCATTAAAAACTAATACTTAGAAGTCTTAAGTTTCCTCTTTAGAGAAAATGACTTCCAATATATGGGAGTTAGCTTTTTGTTTTTCCTTCTCTCTCTCTCTTTTTTTTTTTTGCAGTTAGGTAGGTAATAAAATTGCTCTCCCCCACCGACCCCATTTATCTCTGGTGAATAAGGATATCTACAACATTTCCCTATTTTAAACCATATTTTTTTTTCCTTCTCTCTCTCTCTCTCTCTTTTTTTTTTTTTTTTTGCAGTTAGGTAGGTAATAAAATTGCTCTCCCCCCCCCCCCACCCCATTTATCTCTGGTGAATAAGGATATCTACAACATTTCCCTATTTTAAACCATATTTGTTAAGTGACTGACCAAATGGCTTATAAAGACATTTATAAGGCACACTCAAGCAATTTCATGAATATAGCTGCTATATCCATTGCATGCAGAGAAAGATTTTTAAAAACCTGCATTACTGACCATAAAAAAAATCGTGTCCTTAAATAGAATAGAAAGTTCAAAAGTGATTTAGAATCTCTGAAGAAAAGCTATGTTATTCATTTTGGTCATAAACCCATTATTATTGTCTCTTTTATTGCATTTCCTCACCAGAAATGTGCTTTTATTCTCCTTGACCTAGTTTCTGGAAATTAAATTGAGTTAGATTTATATCACTGTACCAAAGCTTCAAGGATCAGACCTCTTGGGCAGGTTTGTTGATTAAATCAAACCAGAGATTGTCTTATCACTGTGTGCCGACATTGATTCTGACTTGATAGCAATTATCTGTAATACTTTTTGTCAGTAAACTATAATAGAAGAATCAGAAATTGAAATATATAGATTTTATTTTGCTTACATTGTGATATCAACCTCAGCTTTGCTCAGCTTTCATTCCTATTTTAAAAATAAATAGAATTTAGGTGTTGTTCAATCCCAAAACAAATTACTGTTTTTTGTTAATAAATTTTATTAAATAAAAAAAAAAACAAATAATTGTGATCATGGTATCTAAAACAGACTAAGTTCACAATAAGTATTATCTATGTGCTGCTAACACAAGTAATTTTTCAGTAAAATGTTCTTAGTGGTTTCTCTTGTGGCAAAGATGTGCTTTTAAATCTGTTTATATTTACCTTCATTAAAAACTAATACTTAGAAGTCTTAAGTTTCCTCTTTAGAGAAAATGACTTCCAATATATGGGAGTTAGCTTTTTGTTTTTCCTTCTCTCTCTCTCTTTTTTTTTTTTGCAGTTAGGTAGGTAATAAAATTGCTCTCCCCCACCGACCCCATTTATCTCTGGTGAATAAGGATATCTACAACATTTCCCTATTTTAAACCATATTTTTTTTTCCTTCTCTCTCTCTCCCTTTTTTTTTTTTTTTTTTTTTGCAGTTAGGTAGGTAATAAAATTGCTCTCCCCCACCGACCCCATTTATCTCTGGTGAATAAGGATATCTACAACATTTCCCTATTTTAAACCATATTTGTTAAGTGACTGACCAAATGGCTTATAAAGACATTTATAAGGCACACTCAAGCAATTTCATGAATATAGCTGCTATATCCATTGCATGCAGAGAAAGATTTTTAAAAACCTGCATTACTGACCATAAAAAAAATCGTGTCCTTAAATAGAATAGAAAGTTCAAAAGTGATTTAGAATCTCTGAAGAAAAGCTATGTTATTCATTTTGGTCATAAACCCATTATTATTGTCTCTTTTATTGCATTTCCTCACCAGAAATGTGCTTTTATTCTCCTTGACCTAGTTTCTGGAAATTAAATTGAGTTAGATTTATATCACTGTACCAAAGCTTCAAGGATCAGACCTCTTGGGCAGGTTTGTTGATTAAATCAAACCAGAGATTGTCTTATCACTGTGTGCCGACATTGATTCTGACTTGATAGCAATTATCTGTAATACTTTTTGTCAGTAAACTATAATAGAAGAATCAGAAATTGAAATATATAGATTTTATTTTGCTTACATTGTGATATCAACCTCAGCTTTGCTCAGCTTTCATTCCTATTTTAAAAATAAATAGAATTTAGGTGTTGTTCAATCCCTAAACAAATTACTGAGCACTTGTACTGACATAATAGTAGGCTCTATAACTGCAAAAATTAATAAAGCCACAATCCCTGCCCTGGAGTTACTCGCAGCTTCACAGAGTGGATTGAACAAGAATTGAAAAGTGATTATAGTAACTTTCCAATGCAAACCATACTGTAAGCATATCAAGTTTCTTCCTGAGTCCCAGAAGTGAAAAAAGATAAAAAGGATCATAAAAAAATAAAAATTGAGAAAGGCTGTATGCTAAGAACTATGTTAAGTGTGTTAAATACAATATTTCAGTTAATACTATGGCAACATTGTAAGATAGAAATCACCCTTATTTATTAAAGAAGATTTCTTATTTAATAAGTGAGGAAACTAAGACTCAGAATTAAGTCCAAGATCATGAAGCCAGTAAATGGAGATTGGGAATTTGAATTGCAAATATGGTGTTGTAGTAATGGGAGAAGAAAAAAATAGATTACAACCTCTGTAGTCATGTGTGGGGACAGAGGAGGAGTGGAAATAAACATATCTCCCTAGCACACTAGTCACCTCATGCTCTGTACCTGTTTCTGAGCTGTAATTTTAACTATAACTTCTAGCTTCTCTCTTCACTAGATCATGAGTGAATGTCATGCCCATTCTTTATTTCATGGCCTTGAATTTCTGCTCAGCTAATGGCTACTGAGTGATTATATTCGAAACAGTTAATCATTTATCCCCCACAGGAGTTATCTTCTGATATTTCAAAGCAACCACTGAAAGAAGTTGATGCCATTTCCTCACCAGAAATGTGCTTTTATTCTCCTTGACCTAGTTTCTGGAAATTAAATTGAGTTAGATTTATATCACTGTACCAAAGCTTCAAGGATCAGACCTCTTGGGCAGGTTTGTTGATTAAATCAAACCAGAGATTGTCTTATCACTGTGTGCCGACATTGATTCTGACTTGATAGCAATTATCTGTAATACTTTTTGTCAGTAAACTATAATAGAAGAATCAGAAATTGAAATATATAGATTTTATTTTGCTTACATTGTGATATCAACCTCAGCTTTGCTCAGCTTTCATTCCTATTTTAAAAATAAATAGAATTTAGGTGTTGTTCAATCCCTAAACAAATTACTGAGCACTTGTACTGACATAATAGTAGGCTCTATAACTGCAAAAATTAATAAAGCCACAATCCCTGCCCTGGAGTTACTCGCAGCTTCACAGAGTGGATTGAACAAGAATTGAAAAGTGATTATAGTAACTTTCCAATGCAAACCATACTGTAAGCATATCAAGTTTCTTCCTGAGTCCCAGAAGTGAAAAAAGATAAAAAGGATCATAAAAAAATAAAAATTGAGAAAGGCTGTATGCTAAGAACTATGTTAAGTGTGTTAAATACAATATTTCAGTTAATACTATGGCAACATTGTAAGATAGAAATCACCCTTATTTATTAAAGAAGATTTCTTATTTAATAAGTGAGGAAACTAAGACTCAGAATTAAGTCCAAGATCATGAAGCCAGTAAATGGAGATTGGGAATTTGAATTGCAAATATGGTGTTGTAGTAATGGGAGAAGAAAAAAATAGATTACAACCTCTGTAGTCATGTGTGGGGACAGAGGAGGAGTGGAAATAAACATATCTCCCTAGCACACTAGTCACCTCATGCTCTGTACCTGTTTCTGAGCTGTAATTTTAACTATAACTTCTAGCTTCTCTCTTCACTAGATCATGAGTGAATGTCATGCCCATTCTTTATTTCATGGCCTTGAATTTCTGCTCAGCTAATGGCTACTGAGTGATTATATTCGAAACAGTTAATCATTTATCCCCCACAGGAGTTATCTTCTGATATTTCAAAGCAACCACTGAAAGAAGTTGATGCCAGTTTCAAAAGGCCAATTTTGGGTCACAGTTTTATTCCTCCCTGTTGGCTCAGACAATAAAGGACCTGTCTGCGTGCTAGAGACCCAGGTTCAGTCTCTGGGTCAGGAAGACCCCCTGGAGAAGGGAATGGCAACCCATTCCAGGACTCTTTCCTGGAGAATCCCACGGACAGAGGAACCTGGTGGGTGACAGTCCATGGGACTGTAAAGAATTGGAAATGACTGAGCAACTCACACTGGAATTCCATAGTATTTAAATGGGCAAAGTTTTGAATTCTCCAGTATAAGGAAGTGAAATGTCTTGCTGTAATATGACAGGAATCAAGTTCATTTATTGTATTTGATATGTACTGTATACAGAAATAACTTATGTTACAAATTCCTTCATAAATTCATTATTTTAAAAACCCCTTTGAAAGTCATAGAATCCAAGTTAATGTCTCTACAATTCCCTATAGTCCTAAAGTTTCTTATTAGTCTTACTGGTGATTTTGAATCTATGTATATATCAATAAATGTTACTTATAAGTAAAATAATATTTATAAATGACATCTTATATTAAGCCTTAATCAGAATCAATTTATAAGCAAAGGAAGCTATGGAAATGGAAGTATCAGGGTCTCCCTAGACTCCTGATTTGCATGGGGAAGGAGCAGCCACGATCCCCTGGAATGGACACATGTTCTAAATTAGAGGCTTGCTCTGCTAAGCCACCTCGGAGAAACACTCTGCTGGTGCATCAGGGAACAAATAAACCCTTGCTCCTGCCAATCTCTTTTGCTCTATCTTCCACTTCAAACCCCATACTGAGAACCCCAAGTAAGTACTAAATAAGCAAGACTTCTCTCTGGAGTGTTCAGAATGGCACTGTACATTCTGATGTGGCAACATAAATCATCAATTCATTCAATACATTGGTCTATGTTAGACCCTATGCTCATCACTAGAGCTGTAGACCATGATGGCTTTTATAGGTTCTTAGGAGATACACATAGCTATCAGTAAATGAGCATTCAGTCTCACGTGGAAGTAATAGATGAGTTTTGAGAAGGCAGGAAATGCTTCCTAGGGGGGGTCTAAAGAACATGTAGTTATACATCAGCTAGGAGAATAGATGCACAGAGAATAAGAAACAAAATGAACAAGGTTACCAGTTCCATGAGAAAGTATCCAAACAATTCACTTATGGAATCTAAAAAAGCCAAACTCATGGAAGTATAGTCAAATGGTGATTGCCTGGAAGGGGGGATGAGAAGATGTTGGTCAAAAGGTGTAAGTGTCCACTTATAACGTAAATAAATTCTGGGGATCTACTGCACAGCATAGTGACAATGATTAACAGCAATGTACTATATACTTGAAAGTCATTAAGAGTACAACTTGAATGTTATCAATACACATACATGTACTAATGATAATTACGTGACAGGATCAAACTGCTAAGAAACTTTACTGTGGCAATTACTTTACACTATATATTTGTATTAAGTTATAACTGTTGTACACCTAAAAAGCACATTGTATGTTAATAATGTGTCAATATAGTTGGAAAAAATGTTTTCTGAAGAAGCTGTCTTTACATTTTGAGAGACTATACTTTTTCAAAATGTTATCAATAGCAATTTTTAGTGTTTTCTGCTTGCAGCCTGTCAAGAAAAAAAGTTCAAAGGATGAATTTGAATCTAATTTCATTTTTACACTCTATCTTTAATTACTCAGAAAACATAACCCTGTCCAGAGGAACTGGTAGCGTCCAGATAGTACTCAAAATATTATAGCTCCTTATCACATTTGAGGTTTGATTTCTTGGTCATTTTAGCATTCATTTGTCTAATTTATGTATTGTATCATGTTCCTGGTTGTTTTCCTTTGAATGTTTATTATGTCATTTTTGCTTCTGTTGCTATATTTTAAGCATAGAATGCTTTGTTTCAATAGCCAAAGCACAAACCACTATTTTAATTCCAATTTAGATGATTTTTCATTTCTAATTCCAATGAACTTAGTTGTTGACAGTACAACTTCTAATAGATGAATACCTAGCATTTTCTTAGTTTCACTTAATCTCATTTAGAGTATGTTCCTTTTTGCTTGTTCTTTTGATACATCAACAGATAAATATCCCTGATAACTTTATACATGTGCTACTTTTCAGACATCAATATATTTAGTCCCTTTCTGTTTACATGAATAATTTGATTATTTATTACCAAAATTGGGTAATTTGAAAAAATAAAAAAGAAAGGATTCCATGTAGTTATACATCAGCTAGGAGAATAGATGCACAGAGAATAAGAAACAAAATGAACAAGGTTACCAGTTCCATGAGAAAGTATCCAAACAATTCACTTATGGAATCTAAAAAAGCCAAACTCATGGAAGTATAGTCAAATGGTGATTGCCTGGAAGGGGGGATGAGAAGATGTTGGTCAAAAGGTGTAAGTGTCCACTTATAACGTAAATAAATTCTGGGGATCTACTGCACAGCATAGTGACAATGATTAACAGCAATGTACTATATACTTGAAAGTCATTAAGAGTACAACTTGAATGTTATCAATACACATACATGTACTAATGATAATTACGTGACAGGATCAAACTGCTAAGAAACTTTACTGTGGCAATTACTTTACACTATATATTTGTATTAAGTTATAACTGTTGTACACCTAAAAAGCACATTGTATGTTAATAATGTGTCAATATAGTTGGAAAAAATGTTTTCTGAAGAAGCTGTCTTTACATTTTGAGAGACTATACTTTTTCAAAATGTTATCAATAGCAATTTTTAGTGTTTTCTGCTTGCAGCCTGTCAAGAAAAAAAGTTCAAAGGATGAATTTGAATCTAATTTCATTTTTACACTCTATCTTTAATTACTCAGAAAACATAACCCTGTCCAGAGGAACTGGTAGCGTCCAGATAGTACTCAAAATATTATAGCTCCTTATCACATTTGAGGTTTGATTTCTTGGTCATTTTAGCATTCATTTGTCTAATTTATGTATTGTATCATGTTCCTGGTTGTTTTCCTTTGAATGTTTATTATGTCATTTTTGCTTCTGTTGCTATATTTTAAGCATAGAATGCTTTGTTTCAATAGCCAAAGCACAAACCACTATTTTAATTCCAATTTAGATGATTTTTCATTTCTAATTCCAATGAACTTAGTTGTTGACAGTACAACTTCTAATAGATGAATACCTAGCATTTTCTTAGTTTCACTTAATCTCATTTAGAGTATGTTCCTTTTTGCTTGTTCTTTTGATACATCAACAGATAAATATCCCTGATAACTTTATACATGTGCTACTTTTCAGACATCAATATATTTAGTCCCTTTCTGTTTACATGAATAATTTGATTATTTATTACCAAAATTGGGTAGATTTGTAGTTTCCCACCATGAAACATAAGCAATATAAATATTGAAGAATTAGAAAGGATTCCAAAACTTGAGTTAGAATTTTTGTGAGCCTTTTACAGCATAAAGCTCAGAGCCCAACCATTACATATTGAGGCTTTGAATACTTAGATACTGCATTGTATTTTGTACCTAGAATCAGCTTGAAATTCCAGCAGTGGGGAGACATGGGAGTAATTCCGAAAGTTAACTGCCTTATTCCATCCACTTAATTCTAAAGAAGAGCCTGATATCTACATGTTCCATAGTTTAGGAACTGACCCTGATATTTGTGAGTTACATGGTAAGATACAATGCAAGGGGATACTGAAGAACACGTAAAGAGATCAGACAGAGAGAAGAAACAGACTAAGCCACTGGGCAATGGCAAGCAGTTTCAAAGATGGTAAATTTGAGTCAGATCTCACAGTAGTCCCTGGAGGCATCACACATCACATTTCAGAGTCACTCCAGTGTTAGGAACAAAGCTCAAGTACAGTATCTCATCCCATCAGGAAAGAGAAACAGGTGAAGAAATCATTGTGCTTCAACAGGAGGAAACTAAACAATAAAGGATAAGAATTTGGCAATTTCAACATGGTATTTGCACTCTCATATAGTCCTCAGAATTGACTAAAATCATATGTACTTCCTTACCTTTTTTTTTCTTTTCTCCATCATGCCTCTTTTATTTATATTTATTTTCATCCATCTTTTTATTCTTTGGCATGTGTGGGCCTCCCATTGCAGTGGCCTCTCTCACTGCAGAGCACCAGCTCTGGATGCATGCACTCCAGAGAGCTGGCTGGTAACTGGACACACCAGTCTAGCTGCTCTGCAGCATGTGGGATCTTCCTGAGCTAGGAATCGAACTGGTGACCCTTGCAATGCAAGGTGGACTCTTTACCCACTGGACCACTAGGGAAGCCCTGTACTTCCTTCTTGATATTCCATTAATTTTCTAGTGTGCTATAAAAATTACATGTGCAAATATATAGAAATTAATAGTCCACATTACTCTCTTAAATACTAATTTTAATTTTTACACATAGAATTATTTCTCTGTCCTTCTTAATATTCTTAGAGTGTTCTATAAACCTTAGATTGTCTATTGATTGACGAATGAATAAAGAAGATATTGTATACATATACAATGAAATATTTTTCAGCCATAAAAAGGAAGGAAATCTTATCATTTGGAACAACACAGATATATCTAGAGGGTATCATGTTAAGTGAAATATAAGACAAAGACAAATACTGTATCATCTTACATATGAAATCTCAAAAACAACGTGAAGAGGAAATTTAAGAACAATTTACTTACAATAGCATATTGTAAAATTTTAAAGTGTCACTACCACCCAAATTGACCTACACAACCAATAAAATCTCTATCAGAATCTTCATGACACATTTTTTGTAGAAACATAAAAAACTTCTAAAATTTGTATGGAATCTCAAAGTTACCTTCAATAGCCAATCCATTCTTGGCAACAAAGACCAAAATTAGAGAACCTATACATCCTGATTTCAAATCTTTCTACAAAGCAACAGTAATCTAAACAAGGTAGTGCTAACATAAAGAGAGATAACAGAATAGAGCATATTCCAGAAATAAAATCCTCACATATGTGGTAAAATGATTTTTGACAAGCATGCCAAAACCATTCCATTGGGGAAACAGTATTTATACAAATGATGCTGTGAAAACAAGATATTCACATGCAAAAAAATTAAATTGGACCCTAATTTAAATCATGAACAAAATTAACTCAAAATGAATGAAGGACTTAAATGTGTGGGCCTCCCATTGCAGTGGCCTCTCTCACTGCAGAGCACCAGCTCTGGATGCATGCACTCCAGAGAGCTGGCTGGTAACTGGACACACCAGTCTAGCTGCTCTGCAGCATGTGGGATCTTCCTGAGCTAGGAATCGAACTGGTGACCCTTGCAATGCAAGGTGGACTCTTTACCCACTGGACCACTAGGGAAGCCCTGTACTTCCTTCTTGATATTCCATTAATTTTCTAGTGTGCTATAAAAATTACATGTGCAAATATATAGAAATTAATAGTCCACATTACTCTCTTAAATACTAATTTTAATTTTTACACATAGAATTATTTCTCTGTCCTTCTTAATATTCTTAGAGTGTTCTATAAACCTTAGATTGTCTATTGATTGACGAATGAATAAAGAAGATATTGTATACATATACAATGAAATATTTTTCAGCCATAAAAAGGAAGGAAATCTTATCATTTGGAACAACACAGATATATCTAGAGGGTATCATGTTAAGTGAAATATAAGACAAAGACAAATACTGTATCATCTTACATATGAAATCTCAAAAACAACGTGAAGAGGAAATTTAAGAACAATTTACTTACAATAGCATATTGTAAAATTTTAAAGTGTCACTACCACCCAAATTGACCTACACAACCAATAAAATCTCTATCAGAATCTTCATGACACATTTTTTGTAGAAACATAAAAAACTTCTAAAATTTGTATGGAATCTCAAAGTTACCTTCAATAGCCAATCCATTCTTGGCAACAAAGACCAAAATTAGAGAACCTATACATCCTGATTTCAAATCTTTCTACAAAGCAACAGTAATCTAAACAAGGTAGTGCTAACATAAAGAGAGATAACAGAATAGAGCATATTCCAGAAATAAAATCCTCACATATGTGGTAAAATGATTTTTGACAAGCATGCCAAAACCATTCCATTGGGGAAACAGTATTTATACAAATGATGCTGTGAAAACAAGATATTCACATGCAAAAAAATTAAATTGGACCCTAATTTAAATCATGAACAAAATTAACTCAAAATGAATGAAGGACTTAAATGTAGACCTAAATCAATAAAACTAAGAAGAAAACATGGGACAAAAACAGCACACCATGGTTAAGCAGCAATTATTTCTTGGATAGGACACCAAGGATAATGGATAACAATAGAAATAGACAAACTGGACTTCATGGACACTCTTAATGTGGTAAGAAGGTAATCTGCAAAATGGGAGAAAATATTTGCAAGTCAGACTAACATATTTATACCCGAAAAACAGAGAACTCCTAAAACTCAATAACAACAATAAAAATCTGATTTTAAAATGGGTAAAGGACCTGAGTAGACATTTCTCCAAAGCTGACATACAGATGGCAAGAAGCACATGAAAAGATGCTCAAGACTACTAATTGTAAGAGAAATGCAGATCAAAACCAGGATAGATCATGTCACACCCAATAGGCTAGTCATTGTCAAAAAAAGGTAAAACAAGTGCTGACAAGGATGTCGAATAATTGCAAAATTTGTGCAGTGTGTAAAGTGATACAGCTGCTATGAAAAACAGCATGGAAATTCCTGAACAGTTTTAAAAGTTAGCAAGTGATCTAGCAAAATGTGGAAGCAAAACAAATGTCCAATAACATGGACATGATGAGGGAATACGCAAAGTGTGCTTCATGTATGTCTGTGTCCATGCTTTATCCTCTCTCATTACCATCTATGCCTACAACGTGCCAGGAGCTCATGTCCCTGGTCATCTAGTTTATTCGCAAACTTGTTTCCAGTATTTTCTTCTATTTTTTCTTTTATTTTCTAAATCGCTTTTCTTCTCTCCTCATTTCCCCTCAGTTTTGCCCCACTTCAAATCTCAAAGCCCATCCAGGCTTCTCTGCCATGTTTTCCCCTTATCTCACAGCTCTTCGTGGAGAATATAAGGGCTATACATAATATACTAGTTAAAATTTGTGGAAGAATTAACAAATGCAAAATTCATAAGACTTCACTTATGGGAAAAATTTATTTTTTCAGTTACAAAATGTCTTCTTTTTCACTTTATAGCTAACACCTGAGTGTTCAAAGATTACTAGAAAAAAATCTTATTAATGTAAAAGGTATTTAAAAGTTTGTATCATCACAAAATATTTTATACATGAGAACAACAATAGAAACACATTAATAACATTCTAAGTCTGCAGAAGTTAGAAGAAAACTGGCACTTCTAAGCATAGCTCCCAAAAGATTAAACTGTCAGATAAGCAACATTTTTGGCAATTTGCTCCTGTCAGTGATTATAAAAGGAGGTGGGGGAAACGGGTGAGAAAATTTAGAATGCAATGGAGAAAATATTTGCAAGTCAGACTAACATATTTATACCCGAAAAACAGAGAACTCCTAAAACTCAATAACAACAATAAAAATCTGATTTTAAAATGGGTAAAGGACCTGAGTAGACATTTCTCCAAAGCTGACATACAGATGGCAAGAAGCACATGAAAAGATGCTCAAGACTACTAATTGTAAGAGAAATGCAGATCAAAACCAGGATAGATCATGTCACACCCAATAGGCTAGTCATTGTCAAAAAAAGGTAAAACAAGTGCTGACAAGGATGTCGAATAATTGCAAAATTTGTGCAGTGTGTAAAGTGATACAGCTGCTATGAAAAACAGCATGGAAATTCCTGAACAGTTTTAAAAGTTAGCAAGTGATCTAGCAAAATGTGGAAGCAAAACAAATGTCCAATAACATGGACATGATGAGGGAATACGCAAAGTGTGCTTCATGTATGTCTGTGTCCATGCTTTATCCTCTCTCATTACCATCTATGCCTACAACGTGCCAGGAGCTCATGTCCCTGGTCATCTAGTTTATTCGCAAACTTGTTTCCAGTATTTTCTTCTATTTTTTCTTTTATTTTCTAAATCGCTTTTCTTCTCTCCTCATTTCCCCTCAGTTTTGCCCCACTTCAAATCTCAAAGCCCATCCAGGCTTCTCTGCCATGTTTTCCCCTTATCTCACAGCTCTTCGTGGAGAATATAAGGGCTATACATAATATACTAGTTAAAATTTGTGGAAGAATTAACAAATGCAAAATTCATAAGACTTCACTTATGGGAAAAATTTATTTTTTCAGTTACAAAATGTCTTCTTTTTCACTTTATAGCTAACACCTGAGTGTTCAAAGATTACTAGAAAAAAATCTTATTAATGTAAAAGGTATTTAAAAGTTTGTATCATCACAAAATATTTTATACATGAGAACAACAATAGAAACACATTAATAACATTCTAAGTCTGCAGAAGTTAGAAGAAAACTGGCACTTCTAAGCATAGCTCCCAAAAGATTAAACTGTCAGATAAGCAACATTTTTGGCAATTTGCTCCTGTCAGTGATTATAAAAGGAGGTGGGGGAAACGGGTGAGAAAATTGGAATCTTTAAGTACTTTTTAAACTAGAGGTACTAGAGGTATCCTAAAAATTCTAAACCATAGTAATCTATGGCAGGTAGAGCCTCTAGCTAATAACCACTGTGTGTAATGAGTGATGTTACTGAGGAACATGTGGTACATTTGTAAATAGCTGAGAGGCAGACAAACTTTGTGTCTCTATAGATTGTTACATCTTTTCAAATTTTATTTGAACTACGATAACCATAGATCCAATAAAGGTCACCTATATGGTGACTTCTAACTGAAAAATTCCTAGTTATCCCATTCACTCTTTGCTTGCAGATGTTGGAACTCACTATTTGAACTGTTATCCCCCTTGGCTTAATGTAAAAATGACATTGTCCCCTCTAAAAAGCAAAAGATTTATGGAGTTAATAGCTATGAACTGTGGTGCTGGAGAAGACTCTTGGGAGTCCCTTGGAGAGTGAGGAGCTCAAACCAGTCAATCTGAAAAGAAATCAACCCTGAATACTCATTGGAAGGACTGATGCTGAAGCTCCAATACTTTAGCCACCTGATGCAAAGGAGCCTACTCATTGGAAAAGACCCTGATGCTAGGAAAGATTGAAGGCAGAAGTAGAAGGGGGTAGTAGAGGAAGAGATGGCTGAATGGTTTCACTTATTTACTGGATGTGAACTTGGGCAAAATGAGAGATAGTGAAGGACAGGAAGACCTGGTGTGCTGCAGTCCGTGGGGTTGCAAAGAGATGGAGATGACTTGGCGATTGAACAGCAACAATTGCAGTGAACTCAGTCTCCTATGCTGGAGTGTCAAAGAGGCCAACAGACTTTTTCAACAGAGGTTGTTTTGACAAGATTGGGTGTTATAGAATGAGTACAAGGTGCAAGAAACAGGTAAATGAGGGCTGCTGATTGAGAAGAGAATAAAGAAAAGGAAGGTAACAGATAAACCAGTCCACATCACTGCCAGTAACAAACTGTTTACAGCTAAGTCCTGCTGAAATTGGACCATGGGAAAGGGAGGAGGCTGCTCTATGGCAGAGTAAGAGAAGAAGAAAATTACTTTTCTAATTCTGCCTGAGAGCAATATAAAAAGATACACGAAGAACACAGATACCAATCCATTTGCCCCATTTCTTTGATTGCAAATAGTTCATCTAGTAATTAGAGCGACTTTGAAGTAGCTATGTTTTCTGAAATTGTTTCTTCCTTTTCAAAATTAAGAGTTACAGTAACATCTACTTTTCTATGTTAAATAAATAGACTATATGGCACACACAGTGAACATTCCTAGTATGAACACATATTGCATGAAGTAATGAATTGAATTGTTAATTGAATATCTGCTATTAGGTCTCAGAGTTAGGGGGAAAGCATTAATATAATGAAGTAGAACAATCTTAGATCAGAAACAGAAGCTTGAAATATGAGTTAAAAATAGTGATTTCAAGGCTTGATCATAGAATTTGAGGTTAAAAGTAAGGAAGTGAAAACAAAACAGGAGTGAGGAAGAGTGAATGACTTGTAGGTTCCAACACATGAAGTCCCTGAAGTGATTACAAGAGATTTTTACCATCACATCCCCGACTTCATGTAAACACAAAGAAACAGCCTAAAACACACTTGTCTGTGCTCTTCAAAGTACTCCATTTTTCCATTGCTGTCCTAGGTGATACAAGTGTTTTATAAATTTCTATAGTCAGAAGATATTTCTAACATTTAATATACACATTGTTTTGGGGGCAATAAAGGAAAATAGTTTTATTATTTTATAAAAAAAGAGACAATCTCAAGTGAGATTTCACCAAAACCTTATGATTACAAAAGACATTTTCTTAACAAGAGGAATTTTCCTACCAAAAACCCTAAATTTGTCTATCAGTAGATTAAAAAAAAAAATCATATAGTCCTTAATGCATAAGAAATAGATAGCATATAAAGTATAAATTTAATTTTACCATTAAAAATTTCAGATATGAATATTTTTTTAGAAATCTCTGAGGGGAAATGAAACTTTAAAGCCTGTGGGAAAAAGCAGTGGCATGTGGGAAAGAGTTATTCTAGGAGTTCGAATCTATATTCAAGTGTAGAAAATAAGAGGAACAACAATTTACAAGAGACTCTTTAAAAACGAAATTGGACCATGGGAAAGGGAGGAGGCTGCTCTATGGCAGAGTAAGAGAAGAAGAAAATTACTTTTCTAATTCTGCCTGAGAGCAATATAAAAAGATACACGAAGAACACAGATACCAATCCATTTGCCCCATTTCTTTGATTGCAAATAGTTCATCTAGTAATTAGAGCGACTTTGAAGTAGCTATGTTTTCTGAAATTGTTTCTTCCTTTTCAAAATTAAGAGTTACAGTAACATCTACTTTTCTATGTTAAATAAATAGACTATATGGCACACACAGTGAACATTCCTAGTATGAACACATATTGCATGAAGTAATGAATTGAATTGTTAATTGAATATCTGCTATTAGGTCTCAGAGTTAGGGGGAAAGCATTAATATAATGAAGTAGAACAATCTTAGATCAGAAACAGAAGCTTGAAATATGAGTTAAAAATAGTGATTTCAAGGCTTGATCATAGAATTTGAGGTTAAAAGTAAGGAAGTGAAAACAAAACAGGAGTGAGGAAGAGTGAATGACTTGTAGGTTCCAACACATGAAGTCCCTGAAGTGATTACAAGAGTTTTTTACCATCACATCCCCGACTTCATGTAAACACAAAGAAACAGCCTAAAACACACTTGTCTGTGCTCTTCAAAGTACTCCATTTTTCCATTGCTGTCCTAGGTGATACAAGTGTTTTATAAATTTCTATAGTCAGAAGATATTTCTAACATTTAATATACACATTGTTTTGGGGGCAATAAAGGAAAATAGTTTTATTATTTTATAAAAAAAGAGACAATCTCAAGTGAGATTTCACCAAAACCTTATGATTACAAAAGACATTTTCTTAACAAGAGGAATTTTCCTACCAAAAACCCTAAATTTGTCTATCAGTAGATTAAAAAAAAAAATCATATAGTCCTTAATGCATAAGAAATAGATAGCATATAAAGTATAAATTTAATTTTACCATTAAAAATTTCAGATATGAATATTTTTTTAGAAATCTCTGAGGGGAAATGAAACTTTAAAGCCTGTGGGAAAAAGCAGTGGCATGTGGGAAAGAGTTATTCTAGGAGTTCGAATCTATATTCAAGTGTAGAAAATAAGAGGAACAACAATTTACAAGAGACTCTTTAAAAACGAAATATTTGAAACAGGCTCTGAAGAAAATCAGTCCTCCAAATCATCACCATAATATTATAATTGTTTTAAAGTTTCCTACTTTGTACAAACATAGCTTAGTTCTTGCGGCAAACCCATAAAGGTGATATATTTAGAAGACTTATTGATATGGAAACTCATTCAAATAGGATTTTTTTAATTGAAGTATAGTTGATTTACAATGTTGTGTTAGTTTTAGGTATAAAGTTATTTAGACATATATATATGTGTGTGTATATATATATATTGATATACATATTCTTCAGATTCTTTTCCATTATAATTTATTGTCAAGTAGGATTTTATTTTGCCCAAGTTAAATATGTAAAAAATAGCATATTAAAAAATTAAACCTTTACGTGAAAGTCATGAAGAAGCTATCGAAAAATACTGAGTGTGTTGTCATTAAGGTTTATGAGCTTACACAGCATAATCATTTACATAGACAATTCTAAGAAAATATATTTGGTCGACCTAAAAGATGCTTTATAACCATGAGTTTATATGTGATGAAGTATTTTGGCTGGAACAGTACTGTGACTTTGATGCAATAATATATAAAGGTAGACCTCACCTCATAAGAGGTTTTCCAGATGAAGTCTTCCAAACTATCATAGGATACCTAGATATATGACATGTGTCTGTCCCTCAGCCATCCTTCAGTCAGAAGTCAAAGCTCAATGCAAAATAATTTGAATCTTGTCATGACAATCTCAAGTGAGATTTCACCAAAACCTTATGATTACAAAAGACATTTTCTTAACAAGAGGAATTTTCCTACCAAAAACCCTAAATTTGTCTATCAGTAGATTAAAAAAAAAAATCATATAGTCCTTAATGCATAAGAAATAGATAGCATATAAAGTATAAATTTAATTTTACCATTAAAAATTTCAGATATGAATATTTTTTTAGAAATCTCTGAGGGGAAATGAAACTTTAAAGCCTGTGGGAAAAAGCAGTGGCATGTGGGAAAGAGTTATTCTAGGAGTTCGAATCTATATTCAAGTGTAGAAAATAAGAGGAACAACAATTTACAAGAGACTCTTTAAAAACGAAATATTTGAAACAGGCTCTGAAGAAAATCAGTCCTCCAAATCATCACCATAATATTATAATTGTTTTAAAGTTTCCTACTTTGTACAAACATAGCTTAGTTCTTGCGGCAAACCCATAAAGGTGATATATTTAGAAGACTTATTGATATGGAAACTCATTCAAATAGGATTTTTTTTAATTGAAGTATAGTTGATTTACAATGTTGTGTTAGTTTTAGGTATAAAGTTATTTAGACATATATATATGTGTGTGTATATATATATATTGATATACATATTCTTCAGATTCTTTTCCATTATAATTTATTGTCAAGTAGGATTTTATTTTGCCCAAGTTAAATATGTAAAAAATAGCATATTAAAAAATTAAACCTTTACGTGAAAGTCATGAAGAAGCTATCGAAAAATACTGAGTGTGTTGTCATTAAGGTTTATGAGCTTACACAGCATAATCATTTACATAGACAATTCTAAGAAAATATATTTGGTCGACCTAAAAGATGCTTTATAACCATGAGTTTATATGTGATGAAGTATTTTGGCTGGAACAGTACTGTGACTTTGATGCAATAATATATAAAGGTAGACCTCACCTCATAAGAGGTTTTCCAGATGAAGTCTTCCAAACTATCATAGGATACCTAGATATATGACATGTGTCTGTCCCTCAGCCATCCTTCAGTCAGAAGTCAAAGCTCAATGCAAAATAATTTGAATCTTGTCAACAGCTTGATTCAGATAGATTCAGACTTGACTTAGGAACTCATTCAAGGGCATCTGATTAGGAGCTCAGTTGCAGAGAGACCAAATGGAGGCACTGTGTTGAAGACTGTCACCACTCTAAAAGTGCTTGATGAGAAAAAAGATACAAAAAACCCCACATCGCTAGGAGACCTCTCTCTACTTTAACTACACCCCAAGCAAAAGACTAACCAAAGAAGAGGGGATCCTGATACAGCTGAAGGAACAGATGAACACTAAGTATAAACAGGAGGAGATGGAAACTCTAGGTAGTAGGACCAGACATGAGTAGGTGTATCTGAGAATAGCAGGGGTCAAGAGCAACAGCAGAGTAGCAGATAGAGTGGCAGCATACCTAAGTCACTCAGAGTAGCTGTGAAAAGATTCCAGAAAGAGGCTCAGATTCTGTGCCACCATCTTCCCTGACACCAGGGCACTTACAGAAGAGAGTTAAGATTCCTTCTCCCAATGGTAAGGGAAAGCTTCTACTTGAGTTGGCTCCATTAGCCAGATATTAAAGTGTCCTCAATGAGGATCCACAGATTGGTCCATCCCCAGAGATGTTTGGAATAGGAATGTAAGTACTCTAGAAATTCTAAAAATAAATCCGAGAAAATGAAAATTTTGGACAATATGGAACAGTCTAGCAAACCATTTGGTATTACTACTTAAAGTACAGATTATTAAATTCATTAAATTATACCAAGTAGACCAAAACCATAAATTTTAAGTTTATGTAGTTCATTCAACGAATATTTCTTGATATATAAGTGAAATTCACTACAGTGTTATATTAAGCATAAAGACCCTCAGACATACAGTTTGGTAGTTGTCATTAAGGTTTATGAGCTTACACAGCATAATCATTTACATAGACAATTCTAAGAAAATATATTTGGTCGACCTAAAAGATGCTTTATAACCATGAGTTTATATGTGATGAAGTATTTTGGCTGGAACAGTACTGTGACTTTGATGCAATAATATATAAAGGTAGACCTCACCTCATAAGAGGTTTTCCAGATGAAGTCTTCCAAACTATCATAGGATACCTAGATATATGACATGTGTCTGTCCCTCAGCCATCCTTCAGTCAGAAGTCAAAGCTCAATGCAAAATAATTTGAATCTTGTCAACAGCTTGATTCAGATAGATTCAGACTTGACTTAGGAACTCATTCAAGGGCATCTGATTAGGAGCTCAGTTGCAGAGAGACCAAATGGAGGCACTGTGTTGAAGACTGTCACCACTCTAAAAGTGCTTGATGAGAAAAAAGATACAAAAAACCCCACATCGCTAGGAGACCTCTCTCTACTTTAACTACACCCCAAGCAAAAGACTAACCAAAGAAGAGGGGATCCTGATACAGCTGAAGGAACAGATGAACACTAAGTATAAACAGGAGGAGATGGAAACTCTAGGTAGTAGGACCAGACATGAGTAGGTGTATCTGAGAATAGCAGGGGTCAAGAGCAACAGCAGAGTAGCAGATAGAGTGGCAGCATACCTAAGTCACTCAGAGTAGCTGTGAAAAGATTCCAGAAAGAGGCTCAGATTCTGTGCCACCATCTTACCTGACACCAGGGCACTTACAGAAGAGAGTTAAGATTCCTTCTCCCAATGGTAAGGGAAAGCTTCTACTTGAGTTGGCTCCATTAGCCAGATATTAAAGTGTCCTCAATGAGGATCCACAGATTGGTCCATCCCCAGAGATGTTTGGAATAGGAATGTAAGTACTCTAGAAATTCTAAAAATAAATCCGAGAAAATGAAAATTTTGGACAATATGGAACAGTCTAGCAAACCATTTGGTATTACTACTTAAAGTACAGATTATTAAATTCATTAAATTATACCAAGTAGACCAAAACCATAAATTTTAAGTTTATGTAGTTCATTCAACGAATATTTCTTGATATATAAGTGAAATTCACTACAGTGTTTAATGAATTAAGCATAAATAAGACTTTTGCCCTCTAGACACTTACAGTTTGGTAGTCAGAAATAGACAAGTAATCAATATACAAAGAATATATTAGCAGCTATAATAGAAATGTCAGTACACTAATTGTTATAGTCCCAGTCTGCATGATTCCGTCCTTTGTGCTTTATAAGATTCAAATCAAATTGGCATTTGAACCAAAGAAAAGTAAGATTTCAACAAATGGAGAAAGGAAGACATATTACTTGGAAAAGGGAAACAAAATGCTGAAAGAGGTGGTAGCACAAAGACTGTGCAGTGAAAGATGGGCAGTCTGAATGGAAAGTGGCAAAATTTGAAAGGTAAACTCGGATTATCCGATTCTGAAGGACACTGGAATGCCTGAGATCTTCAATTTCAGTCTTTAAACGATGGTAAATAAATGAGGTTGCTTAAACAAGGGAATAGTTTGATCATATTTGTGTTTTTAAAAAATGACAGGGATATTGACATTTATCTTAAATTTGTATGCGTGTATATATACATAATTGTTAACTGAGCACCTAATTATCTGAATGTTTATAGGGCTTATCCTAATAGGTGTTCAGTAAATGGAAACCAGCCTTGAAGCTAGTGACAATACTCCCAACCCGGAGAATAACATTGGTCATCAAAGGTGAATTCCTGCTGGGACATGTTGGAGAGTTATTCATCTTGATAATTGGATGTGAATGATAAAGAGAAAAGAAGCAAGGTCTCAGGTAAAAGAATATTTCAAGAAACAGAGTAATAAAACCAACAAAAGAGCTATTTGAAACCTTCTCCCAATGGTAAGGAAAGCTTCTACTTGAGTTGGCTCCATTAGCCAGATATTAAAGTGTCCTCAATGAGGATCCACAGATTGGTCCATCCCCAGAGATGTTTGGAATAGGAATGTAAGTACTCTAGAAATTCTAAAAATAAATCCGAGAAAATGAAAATTTTGGACAATATGGAACAGTCTAGCAAACCATTTGGTATTACTACTTAAAGTACAGATTATTAAATTCATTAAATTATACCAAGTAGACCAAAACCATAAATTTTAAGTTTATGTAGTTCATTCAACGAATATTTCTTGATATATAAGTGAAATTCACTACAGTGTTTAATGAATTAAGCATAAATAAGACTTTTGCCCTCTAGACACTTACAGTTTGGTAGTCAGAAATAGACAAGTAATCAATATACAAAGAATATATTAGCAGCTATAATAGAAATGTCAGTACACTAATTGTTATAGTCCCAGTCTGCATGATTCCGTCCTTTGTGCTTTATAAGATTCAAATCAAATTGGCATTTGAACCAAAGAAAAGTAAGATTTCAACAAATGGAGAAAGGAAGACATATTACTTGGAAAAGGGAAACAAAATGCTGAAAGAGGTGGTAGCACAAAGACTGTGCAGTGAAAGATGGGCAGTCTGAATGGAAAGTGGCAAAATTTGAAAGGTAAACTCGGATTATCCGATTCTGAAGGACACTGGAATGCCTGAGATCTTCAATTTCAGTCTTTAAACGATGGTAAATAAATGAGGTTGCTTAAACAAGGGAATAGTTTGATCATATTTGTGTTTTTAAAAAATGACAGGGATATTGACATTTATCTTAAATTTGTATGCGTGTATATATACACATAATTGTTAACTGAGCACCTAATTATCTGAATGTTTATAGGGCTTATCCTAATAGGTGTTCAGTAAATGGAAACCAGCCTTGAAGCTAGTGACAATACTCCCAACCCGGAGAATAACATTGGTCATCAAAAGGTGAATTCCTGCTGGGACATGTTGGAGAGTTATTCATCTTGATAATTGGATGTGAATGATAAAGAGAAAAGAAGCAAGGTCTCAGGTAAAAGAATATTTCAAGAAACAGAGTAATAAAACCAACAAAAGAGCTATTTGAAACGAAAGCAATGGTTACTCAGGTCATCAAATTTTAAATCTCACTTCAAATCACTCCTTACTAGTACTCTGTGCATCTGACTAGAAATAAGGCAGAAGAGCATAAACTCAAGTCGCTTCTATTAAGGAATATGTAAAGTGGGGTGTGAGTAAGAAGAGGATTCAGGGGCTAAACTTGTTGAATAATAATCGAGGAATTGTTCTGTGGGGAATAGAAAAAGCGCAAGAACAGTACATTCTCTGTCTTCTGCTCTGGAATCTACACTACTGGTCTCCAAAACTGCTCATCTCCCTTCTGAGTCAGCTTGCTTCTGGATTTGGAAGGAAGAGAAATGGAAGTAGCACTCATTTTGGAGTCAGGACCCCAGAATTCTTGTCTTTGCATTGTCACTATTTGAGTTACTTTAAGAAAATTAAAAATTTTCCTCATGTTTGCATATGTTTCTTCCAAACATCTATACTAAATGAATGAGACAAGTAAAGCATTTTGATACATTAAATGTATTTTAACTCTTTCAAAATTGTGCTGTGCTTAGTCATTCAGATGTGTCCAACTCTTTGTGATCCCATCGACTGCAGCCCCCCATGGACTTCAGGATCCTCTGTTCATGGGAATTCTCTAGGCAAGAATATTAGAGTGGGTCACCATACCCTCCTTTCCAGAGGTCCTTCTCAATCCAGGAATTGAACCCAGGACTCTCACACTGCAGGTGGATTCTTTACCATCTGAGCCACCAAGGAAGCACAAGAATATTGGAGTGGACAGACTATCCCTTCTCTGGGGAAGTTAGGGGGCTTACCTGGAAGATTAAAAATGACAGGAAAAAATATTGACATTTATCTTAAATTTGTATGCGTGTATATATACATAATTGTGAACTGAGCACCTAATTATCTGGATGGTTATAGGGCTTATCCTAATAGGTGTTCAGTAAATGGAAACCAGCCTTGAAGCTAGTGACAATACTCCCAACCCGGAGAATAACATTGGTCATCAAAGGTGAATTCCTGCTGGGACATGTTGGAGAGTTATTCATCTTGATAATTGGATGTGAATGATAAAGAGAAAAGAAGCAAGGTCTCAGGTAAAAGAATATTTCAAGAAACAGAGTAATAAAACCAACAAAAGAGCTATTTGAAACGAAAGCAATGGTTACTCAGGTCATCAAATTTTAAATCTCACTTCAAATCACTCCTTACTAGTACTCTGTGCATCTGACTAGAAATAAGGCAGAAGAGCATAAACTCAAGTCGCTTCTATTAAGGAATATGTAAAGGGGGGTGTGAGTAAGAAGAGGATTCAGGGGCTAAACTTGTTGAATAATAATCGAGGAATTGTTCTGTGGGGAATAGAAAAAGCGCAAGAACAGTACATTCTCTGTCTTCTGCTCTGGAATCTACACTACTGGTCTCCAAAACTGCTCATCTCCCTTCTGAGTCAGCTTGCTTCTGGATTTGGAAGGAAGAGAAATGGAAGTAGCACTCATTTTGGAGTCAGGACCCCAGAATTCTTGTCTTTGCATTGTCACTATTTGAGTTACTTTAAGAAAATTAAAAATTTTCCTCATGTTTGCATATGTTTCTTCCAAACATCTATACTAAATGAATGAGACAAGTAAAGCATTTTGATACATTAAATGTATTTTAACTCTTTCAAAATTGTGCTGTGCTTAGTCATTCAGATGTGTCCAACTCTTTGTGATCCCATCGACTGCAGCCCCCCATGGACTTCAGGATCCTCTGTTCATGGGAATTCTCTAGGCAAGAATATTAGAGTGGGTCACCATACCCTCCTTTCCAGAGGTCCTTCTCAATCCAGGAATTGAACCCAGGACTCTCACACTGCAGGTGGATTCTTTACCATCTGAGCCACCAAGGAAGCACAAGAATATTGGAGTGGACAGACTATCCCTTCTCTGGGGAAGTTAGGCTTCCCTGGTAGCTCAGACAGGAAAGACTGTTTGCAATGCAGTAGACCTGAGTTTGATGCCTGGGTCAGGAAGATCCCCTGGGGAAGGGAATGGCTGCCCACTCCAGTATTCTTGCCTGAAGAATGCCATGGACAGAGGAGTCTGATGGGCTGCAGTCCATGGAATCACAAAAGAGATCATTTAGCAACTACCTCAAAAAAGTAGCAACAAATCCTTCCAAGCGTATATTGCCATTTGGGGCTATAATCCTAATTGAGAAAACGAAAAAACAATTGTTGCAAATCATCCCTGACAAATGTTCCTTTATGTCTTAGCCATAAGAGCTTGGCAATTCACCTACCATATATTGAGCATTTGCTATATACTATATTCTATGTGAAACAAGATATGATTTCTCCATCACAGAGATGCAGTGCAAAACTTCCTTTCTGCATCCACTTAAACATGTACCCAGTTAGCCATAGACAAGTAGAATGTGGATAGAGTTCTAACAACACTTTAAGAGTGGAGGGATCAAAATAGAAGATATATATGTGGATAAGAAAAGTGAGGGAAGACTTTGGATACTCAATGGAATTCCCCCAAACAAAAATGGAGGAAAAGACATTGCAGGAAGAGGGAATCATACAATCAAAAAAAAAAAAAAAAGGCAAATATAGAGAGGAAAAAGTAATGGTGAGAGAAAGAAGTTAAATAACAAATACTTCTTTAATTTTCAAATAGATGCCCTAGAGATGGAAACGGCAACCCACTCTAGTATTCTTGCCTGGAAAATTCCATGGGCAGAGGAGCCTGATGTGCTATGGGGTCACAAAAGGGTATAACTAAACAAACATACATGTTTGGGGCATTATTCTTTACCCTCTCATCAAGAAAATGAGACATGGGGCTTCCCTGGTGGTCCAGTAGGTAAAAAGACCACCTTGCAGTGTAAGGGGCACCAGTTTGATCCCTGGACTGGGAAGATCCCACATGCTGAGGAGCAGCTGGACTGGTGTGTCCAATTAGGAGCCAGTGCTCTGGAGCGCATGCGCCTAGAGCCAGTGCTCTGCAATGGGAAGCCCACTGCGATGGGAGGCCCACACAGGCCAAAGAATAAAGATGGATAAAAAGGAATGGGTGGAAAATCAATGAAAAGAGGCCAAAATTTTTTTTTAAATAGCCAAAAAAAAGATAGGAAGACATGAGAAGATGATGAAATTGTACTAGACATCATTTAATATTCTATGTAGTTTAATTTTTTTACTGTATGACAACAGTGAGCTGATTTTGAGTAGAGTCGCAATATATGACAACTGTGCTTCAGAACAGCTTTTACCAGAGGCAAATTCATGTACTCCACACAGTGAGATCAATCAAACCAAAAAGTCAGAGTGCAGAGCAGAGAAAGATTTATTACATGACCATGCAAGGAGAAGAGGGTGATCATGCTCCCCTACCTAATCCAAAACTCCCTGAAGCACTTCAGCAAATCATTTCTTAAAGGTCAAGAAAGGGAGAGGGTCACAGGGTGTATGATTAGCAAATCTCTAATTAGTCAAGTGACAGGTAGCACAGGAGTTAGCATTATCTGTCCTTAGACTTCAAGAGGCCTGGGGGCTATGTGCTCATGATCCTTGAGTGGTTAACATCTTCCATTTGGTGGTGGGGTGGGGAGGTTTCACATTTGTAAAACAACTCAGGAATTGTGTGCATTAGATACTGTTATCTAGGTACTTTAGAGAAGAGCTAAAGCAGAGGATGTGGGGGAAGGACCAGCCCCAGGAAGGTCCCATAGGGTTCTGCTCAGTTACAGGCACATCTTACAGTAATGAAAAGCAAAGATAAGAAAACTAGCAGGGTTTTTAAAAAAGTATAAGACAACCCAGTGGAAACGGCAACCCACTCTAGTATTCTTGCCTGGAAAATTCCATGGGCAGAGGAGCCTGATGTGCTATGGGGTCACAAAAGGGTATAACTAAACAAACATACATGTTTGGGGCATTATTCTTTACCCTCTCATCAAGAAAATGAGACATGGGGCTTCCCTGGTGGTCCAGTAGGTAAAAAGACCACCTTGCAGTGTAAGGGGCACCAGTTTGATCCCTGGACTGGGAAGATCCCACATGCTGAGGAGCAGCTGGACTGGTGTGTCCAATTAGGAGCCAGTGCTCTGGAGCGCATGCGCCTAGAGCCAGTGCTCTGCAATGGGAAGCCCACTGCGATGGGAGGCCCACACAGGCCAAAGAATAAAGATGGATAAAAAGGAATGGGTGGAAAATCAATGAAAAGAGGCCAAAATTTTTTTTTAAATAGCCAAAAAAAAGATAGGAAGACATGAGAAGATGATGAAATTGTACTAGACATCATTTAATATTCTATGTAGTTTAATTTTTTTACTGTATGACAACAGTGAGCTGATTTTGAGTAGAGTCGCAATATATGACAACTGTGCTTCAGAACAGCTTTTACCAGAGGCAAATTCATGTACTCCACACAGTGAGATCAATCAAACCAAAAAGTCAGAGTGCAGAGCAGAGAAAGATTTATTACATGACCATGCAAGGAGAAGAGGGTGATCATGCTCCCCTACCTAATCCAAAACTCCCTGAAGCACTTCAGCAAATCATTTCTTAAAGGTCAAGAAAGGGAGAGGGTCACAGGGTGTATGATTAGCAAATCTCTAATTAGTCAAGTGACAGGTAGCACAGGAGTTAGCATTATCTGTCCTTAGACTTCAAGAGGCCTGGGGGCTATGTGCTCATGATCCTTGAGTGGTTAACATCTTCCATTTGGTGGTGGGGTGGGGAGGTTTCACATTTGTAAAACAACTCAGGAATTGTGTGCATTAGATACTGTTATCTAGGTACTTTAGAGAAGAGCTAAAGCAGAGGATGTGGGGGAAGGACCAGCCCCAGGAAGGTCCCATAGGGTTCTGCTCAGTTACAGGCACATCTTACAGTAATGAAAAAGCAAAAGATAAGAAAACTAGCAAGGGGTTACTTTATTAGACTGCAAGAGAAGAGGTCCAAATAAGGACCCTTTAGGCCCAGTTTTCTAAATGAAATAGTTGGACCAGACAATATCAAAGGTCCCTGAAACAATACAATATGATAATAAGAATCTGGAAAGAGAGCCAATAGGGGAGAGGTGGCCTCCTCTTAAAAAATGGATGCTACAGCAGCTCTAAGGCAGTTTAGTGATCTCATTCCAGTCCTCCACCCCAATTGTAGACCCATTATGTCTCTCATTCAAAACTCATCAAGTTCCCAGCATTGTTAATGACTCTCCTTTGTGAAGAGCCTTATCTACTAGGTATCCCCAAACTCTCAAGCCCTAATCAATCTGTTCAGCCTTTTCCCTATGTGCCAGACTTATAGCTATCATTAAAAATAAAGAATGAAAGCATGAGTACAGTCTCTTTTCCTACAGTATCACATGGCATATCAGTGCTCTCCCACCTCCCCAGGGTGCCAGTGTGCACTGGGATCTTTACGTATTGGACATTCTAAGTGCAAATATTTGTTTTGTGAAATTTCATGCATATATATACGGAGAAGGGCAATTAAGAATATTGAGTAAAATGAGGGGTTAGAAAAAGTCTGCAAGTTGGATGGAAATAGAGGTAAGGATCAATGATTAGTATAACCATCAGGTGCCTTAAGTGCCTCTTGGAAAGCCTATTTGAATATCACTATGCACAAGGTGTGTCTGATTTCAGGAAGCATAGTCCCAGACAACAGAGTGTGATTCATCATTCCAGGTTGTGTTGATTCTGAATTACTAAGAAGGTAAGCAATTGCATCACATCATGCGCCAGAGTTATTGGACCTACAAAATGTTTTTTCTTCCAACCTACAATTATGTGTTATGAACTTTTCCCACTTAGTTGTAATAATGTGATTTCTAATGCAACTAAACATAGGAGACCACTAAAGGGATATCTTGTAGAAGTGAGCATAAGAAAATAAAAGTATAGCACATCATATCTTTCACAGAGTAGATGATCAGAAAAATTTATCTTTTGAGACTCATAGGTTCATAATGGTAATCATACAAAGGTACAAAGTCAATTGAAATTAAAGGTTTAGAAAGAAAATTGAAATGTTGATTTATTCTGGGGATTTAAGATATCTTTCTTTGGTGAGTAGTTCAAATGAGCATAATCAATACATAAGTCATTTCACTTCATTGACACTTGGTCCAAGGCCCTGAGATGCTCCTGCCAC
The DNA here is from genome assembly GCA_022376925.1 of Tragulus kanchil. Lineage (NCBI taxonomy): Eukaryota > Metazoa > Chordata > Mammalia > Artiodactyla > Tragulidae > Tragulus > Tragulus kanchil. The sequence continues at coordinate 155,425,312 of JAIOJX010000025.1, read as the reverse complement.
TTTAAATAAGTAACCCAAGAAAGGAACTCCAGGCTAGAAAAGCTCAGTCCTCCGCTATTATTTTCAGATTTAAAACAAAGCACCTCCAAATTAGCCCTATTAACAACCTTCATTTTTGCCCTCTTTGTTCCAGATAGTGGGCCTGTTCTGTTTCCAGAGTGACACTTCATGTTTGTGGAAAGCAAATCACATGAAACAATCTTTATGAGAAATAAGACAGTGATAAAGAGTGCTCAAATTAGTATTTCTGATCGCACAGTTGATTATGTTAAAGAGTCTCTGGAGACTCTGATTGGAGGTGAGCATTACTGAGTCCGTTTTTTCTGACTTATGCTTGAGGGGGTGCTGCGGTGACTAAGCACTACGTAAGTTAGTACACTTACTATACAGTCTAACATGATTAATGCCTTTAATGAGAAACAGAGCAAACTTCTATCAACTATCACACTCAGAATTCCAAACTAACACGTCAAATAACTGTAAGTTAGTTGTGGTTCAATAACTGTACTTTTGTTTAGTAACAAAAATCAGGGTCCAAACACCTAGTGTAACTCAAGAGTCCTTATCAATGCCAAAGGATCTTTTTTCTCTTCGTCATTGCAATTAGCATTACATTTGTTTTAAAAAATATTTTATCCTATCGTGGTAGGAACATTCAACATGAAATCTACCCTCTTACATTACTACTGAGAGAAAGAAACCTGAATAAAAAGGAATACAGCCTGTATGATTCCATTTGTGTCCAGCTCTAGAAAATGCAAGGTAACCTATAGTTGTGGGAAGCAGATCAGTAATAGCCTGGAATGGGAAGTGGCATTTCTAGGAAACATTTGTGGGTAATGAATCTGTCCATTGTCTAGACTGTGGTAACAGTTTTGTTAAAACAAACAAAATGGGAATGTATTGGACATTCTAAGTGCAAATATTTGTAGTGCTCATGGCAAAAATTTCTCTCAAACCTTCCAAAACATGCCCATTCTATCCCTGTTCTATTACCTAAGTGTTTACTGGATTCGTTCAATGTTTAATGTGTGCATGGTATTTCATAATATCGACCTCCACACACTCATTTGTTATTTATTACACACGCCCACAAATAAAAGTAGCTCTTTTATCTGAAATTTATCCTTCAGAGAAGTCTCAAATTATATATCTGAAACTGTATAATGTCCATATACTTTCTGTGTGTTGTGTTCTGTTGGTCAGTCATATCCAACTACAACCCTATGGACTGTAGCCTGCCAGGCTCCTCCATTCATGTGATTCTCTGGGCAAGAATACTAGAGTGGGTTGCTATTTCCTCCTCCAGGGGATTCTCAACCCAGGGATTGAACCAGCCTCTCCTGCGCCTTCTTCATTGCAGGTAGATTCTTTACATTTGAACTACTAGGAAAGTCAAAATAAAGTAATACATAAAGCTAATTCTTCCTCAAAATTCTATAGCAGTAAGAGGGTTGACACAAGGAATAAGAAAGAAGGAGGTACAGACACTCCATGACCTGTTTTAAATAAAAGTCTTCAGTATCTTTTAGCCTGAAATCACTGCTGTCAGTCATACATTTAGATGTTTACTACTACACCTAAAGGAAAGACTTTTAATTATATCAAAAATGTATTACTGAGATTTTAACTACGTGAATCTACCCCCCCTTACTCAAGAGTCCTTATCAATGCCAAAGGATCTTTTTTCTCTTCGTCATTGCAATTAGCATTACATTTGTTTTAAAAAATATTTTATCCTATCGTGGTAGGAACATTCAACATGAAATCTACCCTCTTACATTACTACTGAGAGAAAGAAACCTGAATAAAAAGGAATACAGCCTGTATGATTCCATTTGTGTCCAGCTCTAGAAAATGCAAGGTAACCTATAGTTGTGGGAAGCAGATCAGTAATAGCCTGGAATGGGAAGTGGCATTTCTAGGAAACATTTGTGGGTAATGAATCTGTCCATTGTCTAGACTGTGGTAACAGTTTTGTTAAAACAAACAAAATGGGAATGTATTGGACATTCTAAGTGCAAATATTTGTAGTGCTCATGGCAAAAATTTCTCTCAAACCTTCCAAAACATGCCCATTCTATCCCTGTTCTATTACCTAAGTGTTTACTGGATTCGTTCAATGTTTAATGTGTGCATGGTATTTCATAATATCGACCTCCACACACTCATTTGTTATTTATTACACACGCCCACAAATAAAAGTAGCTCTTTTATCTGAAATTTATCCTTCAGAGAAGTCTCAAATTATATATCTGAAACTGTATAATGTCCATATACTTTCTGTGTGTTGTGTTCTGTTGGTCAGTCATATCCAACTACAACCCTATGGACTGTAGCCTGCCAGGCTCCTCCATTCATGTGATTCTCTGGGCAAGAATACTAGAGTGGGTTGCTATTTCCTCCTCCAGGGGATTCTCAACCCAGGGATTGAACCAGCCTCTCCTGCGCCTTCTTCATTGCAGGTAGATTCTTTACATTTGAACTACTAGGAAAGTCAAAATAAAGTAATACATAAAGCTAATTCTTCCTCAAAATTCTATAGCAGTAAGAGGGTTGACACAAGGAATAAGAAAGAAGGAGGTACAGACACTCCATGACCTGTTTTAAATAAAAGTCTTCAGTATCTTTTAGCCTGAAATCACTGCTGTCAGTCATACATTTAGATGTTTACTACTACACCTAAAGGAAAGACTTTTAATTTATATCAAAAAATGTATTACTGAGAATAATTTAAATAATCATAATGTTAGGTGTTACTGTTAGCCAACCTTTTCAAACTTACTAGACAGCAATATAGCATATTAAAAATAGTTTATAGTATGTCAGTAAATATTTAAAAACTGTTATAAAAATGATGAATAGTTATTTTAATTTATATGTATTTCATATTACATATAGTTTATAATAGTATTCTTATTTTAATATTTTTATAATAGTGTATACAATTTCCAGTGACAGCATTATGCATGGTTCCAGAGGGTAGACATCAAATTATTTCAACAAACTGTAATGAGGTCTGGAAAATCATGTTAGATAGCTCAAAAGTAAGTTCTAGTGGTTTAGGAATAAAACAATTTTATAGCTGGAAGCAAACAGATTGAATAAAATTTTTACATGAGACAATAATTCCCATATCAATCTTATTTTATAGCATATTATTTTAAATACATGAAATAAATCTCCTAAGTATTATTAATAGATTTGTTTTTTGAGAGGGAAGTAAAGTTTATTAGAGTCGGGGAAGGGAGAACTGACACTGATCAAGTGGGAGACACTGTTGGAATAGCGGGCAGGCTCAGGGGAGAACTGACCATTAATAGACTTTTAACTAATTCATTTCTATCCCTACAAGTTTATATATGCAAGTAGCCAAACAGGAAATCGTTTTGTTTGGATATATACTAAGCATGTGTGAATATTTGTTCAATGTGTCTTTTTCTTACAAAAGAGTAAGATCATCAGGGAGGTATATCTATTTCAAAAATTTAAAATACCATTTGGCCGCAAAAGTTAGCTGACAATTCACAGTGCCTGACTCCTATGAGTGGTTGCTATTCTCCTCCAGGGATTCTCAACCCAGGGATTGAACCAGCCTCTCCTGCGCCTTCTTCATTGCAGGTAGATTCTTTACATTTGAACTACTAGGAAAGTCAAAATAAAGTAATACATAAAGCTAATTCTTCCTCAAAATTCTATAGCAGTAAGAGGGTTGACACAAGGAATAAGAAAGAAGGAGGTACAGACACTCCATGACCTGTTTTAAATAAAAGTCTTCAGTATCTTTTAGCCTGAAATCACTGCTGTCAGTCATACATTTAGATGTTTACTACTACACCTAAAGGAAAGACTTTTAATTTATATCAAAAAATGTATTACTGAGAATAATTTAAATAATCATAATGTTAGGTGTTACTGTTAGCCAACCTTTTCAAACTTACTAGACAGCAATATAGCATATTAAAAATAGTTTATAGTATGTCAGTAAATATTTAAAAACTGTTATAAAAATGATGAATAGTTATTTTAATTTATATGTATTTCATATTACATATAGTTTATAATAGTATTCTTATTTTAATATTTTTATAATAGTGTATACAATTTCCAGTGACAGCATTATGCATGGTTCCAGAGGGTAGACATCAAATTATTTCAACAAACTGTAATGAGGTCTGGAAAATCATGTTAGATAGCTCAAAAGTAAGTTCTAGTGGTTTAGGAATAAAACAATTTTATAGCTGGAAGCAAACAGATTGAATAAAATTTTTACATGAGACAATAATTCCCATATCAATCTTATTTTATAGCATATTATTTTAAATACATGAAATAAATCTCCTAAGTATTATTAATAGATTTGTTTTTTGAGAGGGAAGTAAAGTTTATTAGAGTCGGGGAAGGGAGAACTGACACTGATCAAGTGGGAGACACTGTTGGAATAGCGGGCAGGCTCAGGGGAGAACTGACCATTAATAGACTTTTAACTAATTCATTTCTATCCCTACAAGTTTATATATGCAAGTAGCCAAACAGGAAATCGTTTTGTTTGGATATATACTAAGCATGTGTGAATATTTGTTCAATGTGTCTTTTTCTTACAAAAGAGTAAGATTATCAGGGGAGGTATATCTATTTCATTAAGATACCATAGCCCAGTTCCAATCACAGTGCCTGACATTTAGTTGACCTGCATAAATGTTAGCTGACTTAATTACAAAGTTCATAATGTATTTAATATCAAAGCAGATTTACTGTCCACATTCTACAGGTTAAGACATAGGCCCTGTTCAATTTAAATCACTTTCCGATAGTGTTGAGTCTACAATGTGACAAATCTGCAATAGCTTAGAGCCTAACATTGGTTGACCTATTTCCATTCTACAATGTGATCTTGCTAGTGTCATTTGAAAAATCCAATTAACAACACATATTTTCTAATTATTTCCAACTTGGTAAATCATAACTGTAGTTACAGTATTTTGACAAGGGATAAAAATTTGAGTGATCTTATAAATCAGAGCAGAAAATCCATTTAGTAATAGAGCTGAGTAAATCAGACCTTGATAGTCCCGCCTCTGGTCCACTAAACCTGCCTGATGATGTTCAAGTGTTTTGTTTTCTTTTGTTGAGTAAAAATGATTAGAAGAAAGGCTATTTTCATCCTTGCTGTATAGTTTTCATCCTTGCTGTATAGTTTCTTTCCAAAAGATTAAGGGAAGGGAAGATGGTGTTACAGACTGAATATTTTGTCCCTTTCAAATTTCATATTTTGGAGCCTCCAGGTATGATAGTATTTGGAGATGGAGACTTTGGGAGGTACTTTGGTTTAAATAAATGAGATCATGAGGGTAGGGTTTCCTTCCCAGTTGGTGTCAGTGGTAAAGAACCCAACTGACAGGGCAGAAAACATAAGAAATATGGGTTCAATCCCTGAGTAGGGAAGATCCCCTGGAGTGGGGCATGGCAGCCCATTCCAGTATTCTTGTCTGGAGACTTCCATGGACAGAGGAGCCTGATGGACCCCAGTCCATAGGGTCACAGAGTTAGATACGACTGAAGCCACTTAGCACACATACAAAAGAGTAAGGGCTCCCATGATGGAACGGGTGTCGTTATACAAAAAAAGAGACCAGAACACATGCACACAATCCTCTCTGCCATATGAGTATACATTGAATAAGGGGGCCATCTGCAAGCCAGAAAGATGGCTCTTGCCACAATTTGAACCCTGCTGGATCTTGACCTTGAACTTTACAGCATCTAGAATTATGAAAAAATACATTTTTATTGTTTGAGCTGCAGCCTGAGCTAATACAGGTGACAAAAGGGATCCTTAGATACTCACATAATATAGACAAGGTTTTGATTATTTGCATTTACAGTTCTGCTCAGAGACATAATTATTTCTTAAAGTGCTTTTGCCACTGTATCATTTAAACCTACAATATTGTCCAATTTAGTATTTCAACAGGTTGCTTAACATTTTAACTTGAGTATCCTACTGGCTGCAACCTCTTTGGTTTGGAGTAAACAGAGGAATAACCCTGTTTCCCTTTCCTTCCAAACAGTCATGGATGATTGTTTCCCAGAACATTAAAAAATAATTACATTGTAGGGAAATGATCAGCTAGTCTATATTTCCACTGAAATTTTAAGAAGAGTGACAGAATTTTACTGTAACATAATATGCAGTCAACCCTTGAACAACATGGGTTTGAACTGCGTGGGTCCATTTGAAAATGAATACATGCCACAGCAATGCACCACCTGAGGCTGACTGATTCCACAAATTGCTGAACTGGAGGGCCAGATGAAGTCAGATTTTTGACTATGTAGAAGGTTAGCACCTCCAGCCTGAGAGTTTTTCAAGGATCAACTATATTCAGACATATACTTAAAAAGTCATTTAAAAGTTTTATAAAAGTAAAATTTTAAAGCAAGAGATGATAAAATTTAAAAAGTCAGGTTTAAAAGTTTTAGATAGAGTTAGATTTCCTTCCCAGTTGGTGTCAGTGAAGAACCACTTAAGAAATATGGGTTCAATCCCTGAGTAGGGAAGATCCCTGGAGTGGGGCATGGCAGCCCATTCCAGTATTCTTGTCTGGAGACTTCCATGGACAGAGGAGCCTGATGGACCCCAGTCCATAGGGTCACAGAGTTAGATACGACTGAAGCCACTTAGCACACATACAAAGAGTAAGGGCTCCCATGATGGAACGGGTGTCGTTATACAAAAAAAGAGACCAGAACACATGCACACAATCCTCTCTGCCATATGAGTATACATTGAATAAGGGGGCCATCTGCAAGCCAGAAAGATGGCTCTTGCCACAATTTGAACCCTGCTGGATCTTGACCTTGAACTTTACAGCATCTAGAATTATGAAAAAATACATTTTTATTGTTTGAGCTGCAGCCTGAGCTAATACAGGTGACAAAAGGGATCCTTAGATACTCACATAATATAGACAAGGTTTTGATTATTTGCATTTACAGTTCTGCTCAGAGACATAATTATTTCTTAAAGTGCTTTTGCCACTGTATCATTTAAACCTACAATATTGTCCAATTTAGTATTTCAACAGGTTGCTTAACATTTTAACTTGAGTATCCTACTGGCTGCAACCTCTTTGGTTTGGAGTAAACAGAGGAATAACCCTGTTTCCCTTTCCTTCCAAACAGTCATGGATGATTGTTTCCCAGAACATTAAAAAATAATTACATTGTAGGGAAATGATCAGCTAGTCTATATTTCCACTGAAATTTTAAGAAGAGTGACAGAATTTTACTGTAACATAATATGCAGTCAACCCTTGAACAACATGGGTTTGAACTGCGTGGGTCCATTTGAAAATGAATACATGCCACAGCAATGCACCACCTGAGGCTGACTGATTCCACAAATTGCTGAACTGGAGGGCCAGATGAAGTCAGATTTTTGACTATGTAGAAGGTTAGCACCTCCAGCCTGAGAGTTTTTCAAGGATCAACTATATTCAGACATATACTTAAAAAGTCATTTAAAAGTTTTATAAAAGTAAAAATTTTAAAGCAAGAGATGATAAAAATTTGGAAGGAAAGTATTCTTTATTGTAAAGTATACATCAAGGCTCTCAAATAATTTAGGTGAAGACTATTGGAGGCCTAGGAGAAAGAAACAATTATTTACTCACACCAAATAAGTAGACATGTAATAAAGAAAAAATTTTGAAAATTGAGTAAAATCTCAAATTCTATGACTTTTTGACTTTTAAAATTTGAGTTAATTTTATAGAAAAAAAAATCAGTTATTCTGGTAGTAGTTTCAAAAAATATTTTAAAAATTCAACACCAGTTCTTTCTCCACCTTTTAATAAACAGAAAACTATATAATGATGTGTGTGTTCTAAACCATACATGCGCAGCAGAATGGAGATATTTGAGCCTACACTATTGCTTCTTATTTATTTCTCTGCTTACAATATATAGTCAGTTCATTACTTGTTCATCAACTTACTCCCAGAAGCTCTTTTATGAACTTTAGTCTTATGGCATGAGTATCATTTTATCTCTTGCATCTATGGGAACTCTCAGAATAAGAATACTACTAATAATCGCAGCATCAGCAGCTAATATTTGTTGAGTATTTCTACAGCCTTGATATTGGGGACTATCTCATTTTGTCCTCACAACAGTCCTGTAGTAATTATTACTATAATAGTTCCAATACTAAGTTTATATGATTATTAAATGGGGGAGAAGACATTTGTATCCAGGTATACCTTGCTCACAAGTGACATACTTAAGCACATTGCTGTGTTGCCTTCCAATGAGATTATTAAAATTAATTGCAGCAGCCTATGAATTCACAAAAATAGAAAATACACAACTCGATACTGAACATAGCACAAAAATGTGATACAGAAATATCTGGAAACATGAACAAACCTCTCCAAAGTAATGGATGCCTTCTACATCAATTTCTTAACAGGTCGATTTCTGACCCAAATCCAAATTGACTTCATTGCTTTATAGATTAGAGACAATAGCTTGAGTTCCTCCTTTGAACGCTAAAGCTCTGTAGATCATTTTACTTCCAAACAAAAACTAGACATTTAATGAAAAGGTCTTAACTTTTAATCCTAGACATTGTAAATGTCTATAAATTAGCCATATAGTCATAAACACACCCCAGTGCCTGCACCATCCTTTCAAATATACACAGTCTCATTTTTTCTTAATCTTCCAAAGATGCACACAACAGAGCATGAAATTTCAAATAAGGCAATTAGATAAACTATGTGTTTAACAGATAGTCTTATGATATGAAAGTATTTGCTCATGACCTAGTTCAACAAGCGTGTAAGAAATGATAGCATTGTCAACAACTTACTAGAATTTTCTTAAACTGCTTAAAATGATCTGAGTATAAATTATCAAACTTTAAATGAGGAATATGGGTGCAAATAATCTCCAGCATTGTTCAGACATCTTGTCAATAATTTTGAGTTTATTTGCCTATTGAGGTTTTGGATGTTGTTAAATAAGAGAGAAGAAATGTACCAACTTGTCAAAGGTTTACATAGAAGGCACCTTGGGCATTTGCTTAAATTCAGTGAATTCATAGGAGCATTCCCATCCCTGATGAAATCTGACAAGTTATGGTATTCATCCAAACTTATTTTAGGTGAGTCCATGTCCTTGAACAGAGAAGACCTCATCCTCTGACGTCAGGACCCAATAGACAGTGTATCTTCCCTAGATTAGATATGCAAGTTTCCTTATAGACCAGTCATTTTCCCAGCCCAAGTTCAAAACATGAAGTTTACATCACAAACAAGTTTCTCAAGCATCTATCAATGTAACAGTGTTTTCCATGGAGGCACATTTAATTATATGGTAATCACTAAATTTAGTACCCAAGAGTCCTTTCCTATCAACTCAGTACACTCAATCCATCTGTCATTCTAAGAGTTTAAGTTGAATCAAATCTTTCTGCTTAATTCCTCCAAAGACCAAAAGTTGATAAATTTCTCGAAGTTCAATTTAAGTCATTTCTACCAAATCCACCTTGACTTCATTGCTTTATAGATTAGAGACAATAGCTTGAGTTCCTCCTTTGAACGCTAAAGCTCTGTAGATCATTTTACTTCCAAACAAAAACTAGACATTTAATGAAAAGGTCTTAACTTTTAATCCTAGACATTGTAAATGTCTATAAATTAGCCATATAGTCATAAACACACCCCAGTGCCTGCACCATCCTTTCAAATATACACAGTCTCATTTTTTCTTAATCTTCCAAAGATGCACACAACAGAGCATGAAATTTCAAATAAGGCAATTAGATAAACTATGTGTTTAACAGATAGTCTTATGATATGAAAGTATTTGCTCATGACCTAGTTCAACAAGCGTGTAAGAAATGATAGCATTGTCAACAACTTACTAGAATTTTCTTAAACTGCTTAAAATGATCTGAGTATAAATTATCAAACTTTAAATGAGGAATATGGGTGCAAATAATCTCCAGCATTGTTCAGACATCTTGTCAATAATTTTGAGTTTATTTGCCTATTGAGGTTTTGGATGTTGTTAAATAAGAGAGAAGAAATGTACCAACTTGTCAAAGGTTTACATAGAAGGCACCTTGGGCATTTGCTTAAATTCAGTGAATTCATAGGAGCATTCCCATCCCTGATGAAATCTGACAAGTTATGGTATTCATCCAAACTTATTTTAGGTGAGTCCATGTCCTTGAACAGAGAAGACCTCATCCTCTGACGTCAGGACCCAATAGACAGTGTATCTTCCCTAGATTAGATATGCAAGTTTCCTTATAGACCAGTCATTTTCCCAGCCCAAGTTCAAAACATGAAGTTTACATCACAAACAAGTTTCTCAAGCATCTATCAATGTAACAGTGTTTTCCATGGAGGCACATTTAATTATATGGTAATCACTAAATTTAGTACCCAAGAGTCCTTTCCTATCAACTCAGTACACTCAATCCATCTGTCATTCTAAGAGTTTAAGTTGAATCAAATCTTTCTGCTTAATTCCTCCAAAGACCAAAAGTTGATAAATTTCTCGAAGTTCAATTTAAGTCATTAATTTTTCAATTAGCCCCAGGGTAATTTCCATGATACATGACATTTTTCAAAGGTAAAATCATAACAGTAATAATAATAATAAACTTACTCTTGTCCTCTTCTCTTATCTAGCTCATCTAGCTAGTGAGAGTCCTCAACTTTTTTTCATTTTGAACCCACGAATTCCTCAATTTGTTTTCATTTTGAACCTACTTTCCTCCCACACAGCAAGTCTCTGTATTGGCCACAGAACATATCTCATGTCCTGAGATAATTTAAATCAGTAGTTTTCAAGGAGTTGAAAGCGTTTCCTAGGGGTAACTCAGGAATACCAAAAAAGAAAATACAAGAGGGAATTTTTTTTTCTTTTTTTTTTTTTTTTTCAAGAGGGAATTTTTATGCTCTTTACTCTACATCGAGCCAAAAAAGTACTACCCTTCTGCATACCAAGTTTTCATTAAAGAATGTGACCAAAGAAAGCCTAGCTGAGGAAAATGTTGAAACCATGGTTTTAGACAATAGATATCCTGGAATTAGGACATCAAAGGAATCCTAAATTTGTTCCAAGATGCCAAGTAAAGTTGGTTTCAGGGGAAGACAAGTAGTATGGTATATTTCCTCATAACATTTATGTCTAAGATATATACATGGCTTATATGGTAAAGAATTTGCCTGCAATATGGGAGAACCAGGTTCAATCCCTGGGTCAGGAAGATCCCCTGGAGAAGGAAATGGCAACCCACTCCAGTATTTTTGCCTGGAAAATTTCATGGACAGAGGAGCCTGGCAGGCTATAGTCCATGGGGTTGCAAAGAGTTGGACACAACTGAGTGAATAACAGTGATAGTTTTCCTATATACTTGTTCATTTTCCAAAATATACCTTAGGGGAAATAAAAACCAATATAAAGCCATAACGAGTAGGCATTTTATTTTGCTTTCTTAACATAGTATGACAATGTCTCATTTAGCCTAGTAAAGTTTTCTAGTGAGTGTGGATTTTCAGAATTACTACTCAAAAAACAAGTCATGCCATGAGTGATTCAATCTATTGATTTTTTTTTTTCCCCTCTGACGAAGGTTAAAATGGGTAACTTTCATATTATATGCTCCACCCTGCAAGAAATCTCTTTCAGCATCTTGGAATAAGAATGTGACTTCTTTTTCAGAAAAAAATCTAATTCAATTTTAATGCTTTTATGCTTAAAAGTAACTGATGTACAACAAAAGTTACACCGAGAAGGAAATGATCTTTAAAAAAGTATACAGCCTAAACTGATCACACAGTTACCACATATGGTGATGAAAGTTATTTTCCAAGGAAATCATGTAATTGAAAAGAGTGAAATGCAAGATAAGAAGAAAACATTTCTAGATGGATCAGGCTTATGAACTTAGAAGCATAGGAAAAATATCTCAGTTTCCAATAGACTGGGTTCAAAAGAATTCCTATTTTATGTATTCTGCATTTCTCTATAACTTTTAATAATATTGCCTATTGGCTCCAGAACTCATAATTACAACGATAAAATGATTATTCGGTGGTTTACTAACTCTCATCCCAGGTGACATTAATGATAAAGAAACTGTCTCTCAATTCAGGAGATGCAAGAGATGCTGGGATTCAATCTCTGGGTAAAGAAGATCCCCTGGAGTAGGAAATGGCAACTCACTCCAGTATTCTTGCCTGGAAAATTCCATGGAAAGAGGAGCCTGGCAGACTGCAGTCTTCAGGTTCGCAAAGAGTCGGATATGACTGAGCACATACACACACACACATCACAGCAGTACAAAAGCAGTCTCTCCAAAAGGGACCCAGGGACACTTGGAGGTACTAAGACATAATTTTAATAATCTGTTTTCTATGAAAATTTTTAAGTGCTTCAATTTCTAAGATAATCCACAAATTAAAACAAACTTTCTGAAATAGTTAAGTGGCCTACAGTTTACTAAAGACTGCAGTGCTTAAGTTTGCATTTGTTTTTATAATTAAGGTAGTGCCAACTAATACATCTTTAATTTTCCCAAGCTGATGAGAAAAAAAAACCAGAGACCTAACACATGAAAACATAATCTTGTCCCATCTCCAATGAAAGTTGACTCCATAGTAGTTTAAAACAGGGAATGGTGGAAGAATTGAGATATCACAAGGCAAGTATCAGATGAGGCATGCTGAATTTAAGACATAAATCAACTTAAGGATAAAATGGGTAACTTTCATATTATATGCTCCACCCTGCAAGAAATCTCTTTCAGCATCTTGGAATAAGAATGTGACTTCTTTTTCAGAAAAAAATCTAATTCAATTTTAATGCTTTTATGCTTAAAAGTAACTGATGTACAACAAAAGTTACACCGAGAAGGAAATGATCTTTAAAAAAGTATACAGCCTAAACTGATCACACAGTTACCACATATGGTGATGAAAGTTATTTTCCAAGGAAATCATGTAATTGAAAAGAGTGAAATGCAAGATAAGAAGAAAACATTTCTAGATGGATCAGGCTTATGAACTTAGAAGCATAGGAAAAATATCTCAGTTTCCAATAGACTGGGTTCAAAAGAATTCCTATTTTATGTATTCTGCATTTCTCTATAACTTTTAATAATATTGCCTATTGGCTCCAGAACTCATAATTACAACGATAAAATGATTATTCGGTGGTTTACTAACTCTCATCCCAGGTGACATTAATGATAAAGAAACTGTCTCTCAATTCAGGAGATGCAAGAGATGCTGGGATTCAATCTCTGGGTAAAGAAGATCCCCTGGAGTAGGAAATGGCAACTCACTCCAGTATTCTTGCCTGGAAAATTCCATGGAAAGAGGAGCCTGGCAGACTGCAGTCTTCAGGTTCGCAAAGAGTCGGATATGACTGAGCACATACACACACACACATCACAGCAGTACAAAAGCAGTCTCTCCAAAAGGGACCCAGGGACACTTGGAGGTACTAAGACATAATTTTAATAATCTGTTTTCTATGAAAATTTTTAAGTGCTTCAATTTCTAAGATAATCCACAAATTAAAACAAACTTTCTGAAATAGTTAAGTGGCCTACAGTTTACTAAAGACTGCAGTGCTTAAGTTTGCATTTGTTTTTATAATTAAGGTAGTGCCAACTAATACATCTTTAATTTTCCCAAGCTGATGAGAAAAAAAAACCAGAGACCTAACACATGAAAACATAATCTTGTCCCATCTCCAATGAAAGTTGACTCCATAGTAGTTTAAAACAGGGAATGGTGGAAGAATTGAGATATCACAAGGCAAGTATCAGATGAGGCATGCTGAATTTAAGACATAAATCAACTTAAGGTTACCATGGGTTAATGAAGGAGGGATAAATGGGGAGACTGGGATTGACATATATTACTATGTAATATATATAGTAATATACATATTACTACATATAAAATAGATAAGTAATATAGGGCTATAAGGAACTCTGCTCAATAGTCTGAAATGGCCTATATTGGAAAAAGAATCTGAAAAAGAGTGGATATATATATATGCATTGATTCACTTTGTTGTGTACCCAAAACTAATACATAATTATAAATCAACTATACTTCAATAAATTTTTTTTAATTAAAAAAAATACATAACAGAGCTTCCCTGGTGGTCCAGTGGGTAAATAATCCACCTTGCAGTGCAGGGCACACTGGTTTGATCCCTGGCCCAGGAGGATCCCATGTGCCCTGGAGTGGCTGGGCTGGTGTGTCCAATTATGAGCCATTGCTCTGGAGCACATGCACCCAGAGTCAATGCTCTGCAACAGGAGAGGCCACTGCAATAAGAGGCCCACACAGGCTGAAGAATAGAGATGGATGAAAATAAATAAATAAAAAACCAATAAGAGGCCAAAAATTAAAAAGACATAACAGCAAATAAGTTTAAATTTCAGCAAAGCAGTATCATGCATCACAAATTTATGTTATGATTCTATGCTTTTTGGGTTTCTAGACTTTTATAGTAAATTCTAATTTTTTTTTGTTTTGTCAGATTTATAAAAGGTAATTTGAATTCTGTAGTTGCATGCATTTAATTAAATGGCAACAAAAATAAGTCCTTGCTATATCTTTTGTAGGTCTTAATAACTTAGTAGGTGAACAGAATCAGTTTTGCAGATTCATGAACACTTTTCTTTAAAGAAGCTCATCCCATTACTCAAGTTTCTGAGTAATGAAACACAATTATAGTCAGATATCCTCTAATGCAGAAGACAATGTTTTAATCTTTGTCTTACTGTGTGAATGTAAGATGAATTATCATCTCAAAAATCATAATGAATAAATTGTAAGTAATAACATTCAGCTGTAAGTTATTGTGTAATATGTATGTAAGTTAGTTGCTTAATCATATCCAATTCTTTCTGACACCCATGGACTGTGGCCCACCAGGCTCCTCTGCCCATGGAATTCTCCAGGAAACAATACTGCAGTAGGTTGCTATCTTCTCTAGGGATAATGAAGATATGTGATAGTGACTGTACTACATATAAAATAGATAAGTAATATAGGGCTATAAGGAACTCTGCTCAATAGTCTGAAATGGCCTATATTGGAAAAAGAATCTGAAAAAGAGTGGATATATATATATGCATTGATTCACTTTGTTGTGTACCCAAAACTAATACATAATTATAAATCAACTATACTTCAATAAATTTTTTTTAATTAAAAAAAATACATAACAGAGCTTCCCTGGTGGTCCAGTGGGTAAATAATCCACCTTGCAGTGCAGGGCACACTGGTTTGATCCCTGGCCCAGGAGGATCCCATGTGCCCTGGAGTGGCTGGGCTGGTGTGTCCAATTATGAGCCATTGCTCTGGAGCACATGCACCCAGAGTCAATGCTCTGCAACAGGAGAGGCCACTGCAATAAGAGGCCCACACAGGCTGAAGAATAGAGATGGATGAAAATAAA
This sequence comes from Tragulus kanchil, assembly GCA_022376925.1. Lineage (NCBI taxonomy): Eukaryota > Metazoa > Chordata > Mammalia > Artiodactyla > Tragulidae > Tragulus > Tragulus kanchil. The sequence continues at coordinate 155,409,808 of JAIOJX010000025.1, read as the reverse complement.
TAAATAAAAAACCAATAAGAGGCCAAAAATTAAAAAGACATAACAGCAAATAAGTTTAAATTTCAGCAAAGCAGTATCATGCATCACAAATTTATGTTATGATTCTATGCTTTTTGGGTTTCTAGACTTTTATAGTAAATTCTAATTTTTTTTTGTTTTGTCAGATTTATAAAAGGTAATTTGAATTCTGTAGTTGCATGCATTTAATTAAATGGCAACAAAAATAAGTCCTTGCTATATCTTTTGTAGGTCTTAATAACTTAGTAGGTGAACAGAATCAGTTTTGCAGATTCATGAACACTTTTCTTTAAAGAAGCTCATCCCATTACTCAAGTTTCTGAGTAATGAAACACAATTATAGTCAGATATCCTCTAATGCAGAAGACAATGTTTTAATCTTTGTCTTACTGTGTGAATGTAAGATGAATTATCATCTCAAAAATCATAATGAATAAATTGTAAGTAATAACATTCAGCTGTAAGTTATTGTGTAATATGTATGTAAGTTAGTTGCTTAATCATATCCAATTCTTTCTGACACCCATGGACTGTGGCCCACCAGGCTCCTCTGCCCATGGAATTCTCCAGGAAACAATACTGCAGTAGGTTGCTATCTTCTCTAGGGGATAATGAAGATATGTGATAGTGACTGTAATACATCAAAATGGTATAAGAAGCCTGGCGCTCACCTTCACTTTGAGGTTCTGTGCAATCATGCTGTACATGAAAGAAGCAGCATGTTGTGTGAAATTCAATTTAGTCTCAAAATATTTCCTGAATTCATGCTATGTACAAGTCAGTGAAAATTCAACAATAAATTGTTACCCTCTAGAAAACTCACATGTAAGTATTAACTGTATGAGGATCTGCTGAGGAACGCTATGATCAGAGTAACCAGAAATACTATGCTCAGGGTATCTAACATGAAGGTAATCACAGAAGCTTATGTACAAGTGGATCCTACTCAAATGGAACAAATTAAAGACTTTCCATAAAAGTTGTTATCTAAACTGATTTCTGAAACATATAGGTAGTAATTAGCTAGGTAAAGGCAGTTTTAACTGAATAAATGTATTTAAAATGACATCTAAGTGAGAAGTTGTCTTCCCAGAGGTTTAACATGAAGCTACTACATACTTCCTAAATATAAATGTGATAGTAATTTTCCTAGATTTTATTTTCTAATTTTATCATTTCAAATACTGTATTGCCTTATTTTCTCACACAGTAGTTTCTACTTGATATTTACTCAATTTTCTGTCATCCCTCATAACTTCTTTCATATTTCCTATCATTCTATAGATTTCAGTATCATTGTGTGTGATTTCCTTACTTCTATACCTTTAATATAGAAGGGCAATGCCAAAGAATTGATGCCAAAGAGCTATGGTGCTAGAAAAGACTCTTGAGAGTCCCTTAGACAGCAAGGAGATCAAACCAGTTTATCTTGAAAGGAAATCAACCCTGAAGATTCACTGGAAAGACCGACGCTAAAGCTAAAGCTCCAGTACTTTGGCCACCTTATGTGAAGAGTCAGCTCATTGGAAAAGGCCCTTATGATGGAAAGACTAAGGGAAAGAGGAGAAACAGGTGATTGAGGATGTGAATGGCCCCTTGGCAATTGGGATGGAATAGACCTAAGGAAAGAGGAGAAACAGGTGAATTCTCCAGGAAACAATACTGCAGTAGGTTGCTATCTTCTCTAGGGATAATGAAGATATGTGATAGTGACTGTAATACATCAAAATGGTATAAGAAGCCTGGCGCTCACCTTCACTTTGAGGTTCTGTGCAATCATGCTGTACATGAAAGAAGCAGCATGTTGTGTGAAATTCAATTTAGTCTCAAAATATTTCCTGAATTCATGCTATGTACAAGTCAGTGAAAATTCAACAATAAATTGTTACCCTCTAGAAAACTCACATGTAAGTATTAACTGTATGAGGATCTGCTGAGGAACGCTATGATCAGAGTAACCAGAAATACTATGCTCAGGGTATCTAACATGAAGGTAATCACAGAAGCTTATGTACAAGTGGATCCTACTCAAATGGAACAAATTAAAGACTTTCCATAAAAGTTGTTATCTAAACTGATTTCTGAAACATATAGGTAGTAATTAGCTAGGTAAAGGCAGTTTTAACTGAATAAATGTATTTAAAATGACATCTAAGTGAGAAGTTGTCTTCCCAGAGGTTTAACATGAAGCTACTACATACTTCCTAAATATAAATGTGATAGTAATTTTCCTAGATTTTATTTTCTAATTTTATCATTTCAAATACTGTATTGCCTTATTTTCTCACACAGTAGTTTCTACTTGATATTTACTCAATTTTCTGTCATCCCTCATAACTTCTTTCATATTTCCTATCATTCTATAGATTTCAGTATCATTGTGTGTGATTTCCTTACTTCTATACCTTTAATATAGAAGGGCAATGCCAAAGAATTGATGCCAAAGAGCTATGGTGCTAGAAAAGACTCTTGAGAGTCCCTTAGACAGCAAGGAGATCAAACCAGTTTATCTTGAAAGGAAATCAACCCTGAAGATTCACTGGAAAGACCGACGCTAAAGCTAAAGCTCCAGTACTTTGGCCACCTTATGTGAAGAGTCAGCTCATTGGAAAAGGCCCTTATGATGGAAAGACTAAGGGAAAGAGGAGAAACAGGTGATTGAGGATGTGATGGCTGGGTACGATGACTGACTCAATACACAAGAGCTTGAGCAAATTTGGGGAGATAGTGAAGGACATGGAATCCTGGTGTGATGCTGTCCATGGGGTAGCAAAGAGTACACATGATTGAGAGACTGAATGACAAATATCCTAATAGGCTAGTTTACTCTTTGGCTATATCTAATATGTCATTTATTCTTCCCTCTATGTTGCTGCTGTTGTTCAATCATTAAGTTGTATTTGATATTCTGTGACCCCATGGACCATAGCATGCCGTGCTCCCCTGTCCTTCACTGAGTTTCTGAGTTTGCCCAAACTCAAGTCTATTGAGTTGATAATGCCATCAAACCGTCTCATCCTCTGTTACCCCCTTCTCTCCTGCTCTCATTCTTTCCCAGCATCAGGGTCTTCTCCAATGAGTTGCCTCTGCATCCACTATATGAGGAGGGCCTTTATAAAATTTCAGCACATTTTTTTTTATTTCTAAAAGCATTTGGTTTTTTTTTTTTTTTTTTTTTTATGAAGATGCACACACACTCTCATTTATTTGAGACAGTTTGGAAAACACAGAAAGTACAAGAAGATATTTTGCTGGACACCTGAATCTAATACAACATTGTAAATCAACTATACCTCAACTGAAAAAAATAAATGTTTCAAAGAAGACAAGACAACTGAAAAATCATCTGTAACCATATCTAGTCATTTCTACAGTGAATATAGGTAGCAGTTTTCATTTTATAAGATTACACTGAGCTGAGAGAGAAAAAAGATTACAATGATGCTCTAAAATACTGTTCTGTCACTTCAAATACCACACCCATTTCTCCTTGTGTTAAATGTTCTTTTAAACTAGGAACCATGATAGAAAGGCCCCTTTTATGGAACTAGTTTCTTTGGGGGACATTTGGAGTGTTTAGAAATGTTCACTACTCTAAACAGTCTATGATACTGTAGTTGCCAAGAAAGGGGAGGGAGAGAAGGATGGACTGGGGATTTGGGGCTGGCAGATGCAAGCTATTCCTTTCAGAATGGGTAAAGAACAAGATCCTGATGGATAGCCCAGGGAATGATATCCAACCTCCTTAGATAAGCCATATGGAAATGAATAGATATATATATATATGTATATGTGTGTATGTGTGTGTATGTATAATTGAGTCACTTTGCTCTTCTGTTTTTGTATTGATTTATTCTCATCCGCCTTTATTCTTTGGCCTGCGTGGGCCTCCCATTGCAGTAGCCCCTCTCACTGCAGAGCACCGGCTCTGGGGGCATGCGCTCCAGAGGGCTGGCTCTGAACGTAAATTAAGTTTTGCTATTCTTTGTCATTTTTTTGTTGCTGCTGTTGTTCAATCATTAAGTTGTATTTGATATTCTGTGACCCCATGGACCATAGCATGCCGTGCTCCCCTGTCCTTCACTGAGTTTCTGAGTTTGCCCAAACTCAAGTCTATTGAGTTGATAATGCCATCAAACCGTCTCATCCTCTGTTACCCCCTTCTCTCCTGCTCTCATTCTTTCCCAGCATCAGGGTCTTCTCCAATGAGTTGCCTCTGCATCCACTATATGAGGAGGGCCTTTATAAAATTTCAGCACATTTTTTTTTATTTCTAAAAGCATTTGGTTTTTTTTTTTTTTTTTTTTTTTATGAAGATGCACACACACTCTCATTTATTTGAGACAGTTTGGAAAACACAGAAAGTACAAGAAGATATTTTGCTGGACACCTGAATCTAATACAACATTGTAAATCAACTATACCTCAACTGAAAAAAATAAATGTTTCAAAGAAGACAAGACAACTGAAAAATCATCTGTAACCATATCTAGTCATTTCTACAGTGAATATAGGTAGCAGTTTTCATTTTATAAGATTACACTGAGCTGAGAGAGAAAAAAGATTACAATGATGCTCTAAAATACTGTTCTGTCACTTCAAATACCACACCCATTTCTCCTTGTGTTAAATGTTCTTTTAAACTAGGAACCATGATAGAAAGGCCCCTTTTATGGAACTAGTTTCTTTGGGGACATTTGGAGTGTTTAGAAATGTTCACTACTCTAAACAGTCTATGATACTGTAGTTGCCAAGAAAGGGGAGGGAGAGAAGGATGGACTGGGGATTTGGGGCTGGCAGATGCAAGCTATTCCTTTCAGAATGGGTAAAGAACAAGATCCTGATGGATAGCCCAGGGAATGATATCCAACCTCCTTAGATAAGCCATATGGAAATGAATAGATATATATATATATGTATATGTGTGTATGTGTGTGTATGTATAATTGAGTCACTTTGCTCTTCTGTTTTTGTATTGATTTATTCTCATCCGCCTTTATTCTTTGGCCTGCGTGGGCCTCCCATTGCAGTAGCCCCTCTCACTGCAGAGCACCGGCTCTGGGGGCATGCGCTCCAGAGGGCTGGCTCTTAACTGGACACACGGGTCCAGCCACTCCATAGCACGTGGGATCGTCCCGGGCCAGGGATCAAACCGGTGCCCCTTGCACTGCAAGGCGGACTCTTGACCCACTGGACCACCAGGGAAGTCCTCCACTCACCTCTTTTCAAAACAGAAAAATTGGGCAGGACAATCATCTGTTGGTTGAATACCTGCTAAGCATAATTTGTGCCCAACCAAGAAGTTGATTGGAGAGCCCTTGAAAACAACCATCATGCTTGAGATTCAGGAACACTCTGCTGGCTGCAGGTGTCACTAGAGTCCTGTGGCCAATTTCCACAAATTTCTTCTGGTTGTTGTGTGTGTGTGTGCGTCTATTTCTTATATATGAGTCTCAAATCAAATCAAAACCAAAGTGAGGAGCTAGAGTCAAAGGTACAATACTCCTAGCTTTTATTTTTGAAACTTTGAAGTTTGTACTGGAATAGAGCTAATTAACAATGCTATGAGAGTTTCAGGTGCACAGCAAAGGGCCTCAACCATACAGATACCTGTGCGTCCATCCTCCCCTCCAACTCCCCTCCCATCCAGGCTGCCACATACCAGTGAGCAGCGCTCCAGGTACTAGACAGTAGGACCTTGCTGGCTATCTGCTTTCATTACACTAGTGTAGAACTAGCTTTTCTGACCACCCATCTAGCTCCTCTGACCAGAGACCTTTAGCTCTACATAAGGCTTTGCGTTACTGTCAAACATCCTCCACTCCCACCTGAAGGAGGCCCTGCCGAGGAAGGTCTGGGGGTTGAGAACTCTCTCAGCTATCCTGAACTGGCTACGTCTTCACAACTCCCTCCTTTCGGAAGGACAGTTTTCTAGACCCAGGATTCTCGGTGGGCAGCTTCTCTCCTTCATCACTTAGAGGCGTCACCTTTGAGGGAAAAAATGGGGGCCCAGGGAATGATATCCAACCTCCTTAGATAAGCCATATGGAAATGAATAGATATATATATATATGTATATGTGTGTATGTGTGTGTATGTATAATTGAGTCACTTTGCTCTTCTGTTTTTGTATTGATTTATTCTCATCCGCCTTTATTCTTTGGCCTCGTGGGCCTCCCATTGCAGTAGCCCCTCTCACTGCAGAGCACCGGCTCTGGGGGCATGCGCTCCAGAGGGCTGGCTCTTAACTGGACACACGGGTCCAGCCACTCCATAGCACGTGGGATCGTCCCGGGCCAGGGATCAAACCGGTGCCCCTTGCACTGCAAGGCGGACTCTTGACCCACTGGACCACCAGGGAAGTCCTCCACTCACCTCTTTTCAAAACAGAAAAATTGGGCAGGACAATCATCTGTTGGTTGAATACCTGCTAAGCATAATTTGTGCCCAACCAAGAAGTTGATTGGAGAGCCCTTGAAAACAACCATCATGCTTGAGATTCAGGAACACTCTGCTGGCTGCAGGTGTCACTAGAGTCCTGTGGCCAATTTCCACAAATTTCTTCTGGTTGTTGTGTGTGTGTGTGCGTCTATTTCTTATATATGAGTCTCAAATCAAATCAAAACCAAAGTGAGGAGCTAGAGTCAAAGGTACAATACTCCTAGCTTTTATTTTTGAAACTTTGAAGTTTGTACTGGAATAGAGCTAATTAACAATGCTATGAGAGTTTCAGGTGCACAGCAAAGGGCCTCAACCATACAGATACCTGTGCGTCCATCCTCCCCTCCAACTCCCCTCCCATCCAGGCTGCCACATACCAGTGAGCAGCGCTCCAGGTACTAGACAGTAGGACCTTGCTGGCTATCTGCTTTCATTACACTAGTGTAGAACTAGCTTTTCTGACCACCCATCTAGCTCCTCTGACCAGAGACCTTTAGCTCTACATAAGGCTTTGCGTTACTGTCAAACATCCTCCACTCCCACCTGAAGGAGGCCCTGCCGAGGAAGGTCTGGGGGTTGAGAACTCTCTCAGCTATCCTGAACTGGCTACGTCTTCACAACTCCCTCCTTTCGGAAGGACAGTTTTCTAGACCCAGGATTCTCGGTGGGCAGCTTCTCTCCTTCATCACTTAGAGGCGTCACCTGGCCTCTAAGGCTCCTGATGAAGAAATCTGCTCACACGCCTCCTGGAAAACCTTCTCTCAGCTTGGTAGACATTCACTATGGGCCTCACCAGTGCTTTGGGCCACAGCACCATCTCCTAGAGTCTAGTCGAGTCAGTTCAGCACTTGGAGACCAGAGCTGAAGGAAAAGGTATCGAAGACTTCAAGTGCAGATGGCAGGAGGTCTCCAACATCATTACCAATTTTCAAACTAGAAACGGAAAAGCTGCTGAAGCACTCTCCAGATCTGAATGTCAAACAAAATGAATACCAGTCTCTACGCCATCCAAGGGAAAAGAATCTCTTTGGGACCCTTTTTCCTAAGTGTAAAGGGGCCTTGAACCTGACCAAGGAGAAAACCACTGGTGCAGAACCTCATCCATGCCTGGGCCATTTCTTGCTGTGACCTCACAGAGCACAACTGTGATGCACATCAAAACTGCTATATAAGCAAGAGGCTGGGCCCAGGCTTTTGGTCATTTGGAGCCCAGGGAGCTGATACTGGTGACCTGACGGCGAGACCAAGAGTTAGTGCGATTTGTCCTGTATTCGAGGTTAGTGTTGCTAGTGTTAGAACAGTTAGTATTGTTGCTGCAGTCAGTGTAGTTGGTAGGGATTCGTTTCTTCCCAGAGTAGAATTAGTCTAGTTAGACTTAGTTATTCGCTGGCATAGTTTGTGTTACTCTAGTTGGCATAGTGTTAGCAGAGTTGGCATAGTTAGTGTTAGGATAGTTGGCGTAGTGTTTGTCTAGTAGGCTGATTCTACTGTGGTAGAATCAGCACTTGGAGTTAGCTGGTAGAGCAGTTAGCTGCTAGAGCAGTTAGCTGCTAGAGGAGTTGGCAGAGTAGTTAGTGGTGGTCACCATGGGGGACCTCACAGCCATCTCCACCAGCAAGGGTGCCCACATCCAAAATTACACCTTCCTCCGGACGCTAGGACAGGGGAGCTTTGCCAAGGTCAAGTTGGCGCAGCACGTGGTGACAGGGGCAGAGGTTGCCATTAAGATCATCCAGAAAGAGCATCCGTCCCTCCCCACCAACCAGTTCTTTCGGGATGTGGAGAGCCTGAGAGTGCTCGACCACCCGAAAGTCGTGCGGCTGCTTGAGGTCATTAATACAGAACCGACTCTCTTTATGGTCATGGAGTTTGTCAGTGAGGGAGATATGCACACGTACATCAGGGAGTACGGCCCCATGACAGAGGAGGAGGCCCAGGGCCCCTTCCGACAGCTGCTGGCGGCCGTGCAGCACTGCCACGCCCGTGGCATCGTGCATCGGGACCTGAAACCCAGCAACATCCTTCTAGATGATCAACTCAATGTCAAGATCACAGACTTTGACCTAAGCGCTCCATACGAGCTGAACCAGGAGCTGTATACTTTCTGTGGCACTCCTGGCTACATGGCCCCAGAGCTGTTCGAGACCAGCTACCAAGGTCCCCCGGTAGATATCTGGAGCCTCGGCATCACCCTCTACTTCATGGTCACTGGATTCCTCCCCTTCAAAGTAGAAGCCTTTCGCAAGATGCGTCAGAAGATGGTGAGACACCAATACTGTATGACCGGCCACCTCTCCACTCGCATAGCCAGCATCCTGGCAAGCATGCTCACCATCCCGCCTGCAAAGAGAGGCACCATAGCCACCCTCCAGAGGCACCCCTGGGTCACAATGGGCCAGGACGAGTCACCCCTGCCACCCAAGGAAGCGTGGGCACCTGCCCCTTCTGGAAACACAAGCAAAGACCCCAAGCGGTCCAGTTCTGAGACCTCCTGCTGTAAACCGGCCGGGTTCTTTCAAAAGACCACGCAGGGGGAGGAGACGAACTGCACCTCCGAGGAGATCATCAAGCCCACTGCTGCTCCCTCGCCCGCCCCAGTGGAGAGCAGCGTCAACCGCCGCCCCGCCACCCACGCTCACCCTGGGAACATCTTCTCCAGGAATCGGGTCTTCGGCAACCTCCATAGCCGGCTCCTCGACCTAGACCCTGTGTCCTGCCCCATCTCCAGCAGACCCTTCATTCACGGCATCCCTGCCGCACCACGCGCCGGCAGCTTCCCTGGCACACGCAGGGGAGACCCGGGCACTCGATCACGCAGCACCAGTGACAACAGTGAGTCCCGGACCCCCAGTAATGCCCCAAACATCAACAGCATTGGACACAGCCCTGGCCCCAGAGACGTGGGCAGCAAAGGCCCCGAGGCAGCCCACAGCCCTCCTGCCCCAGCCAGAAGCTCCCCCCAGGCTCCTCCTCGCAAGCCCCAGTCCTCAGCCACTCCCTCTGGACACCTCCCCCAAAAGAAGAAGGGACTGGTTGGGAGAATTCAGAATGCTATCAGACACTGGAGCACCCATCATCGACACAGCCCTGGCCCCAGAGACGTGGGCAGCAAAGGCCCCGAGGCAACCCACGGCCCTCCTACCCCAGTCAGAAGCTCCCCCCAGGCTCCTCTTTGCAAGGCCCAATCCTCAGCCACTCCCTCCGAACACCTCCCCAGGAAGAGGAAGGGACTGGCTGCCAGAATACACAACGCCACGACCTACCTGTGCTGTGGAGCGCCCAGCAGGAGACGCAAAAGCAAAGCAAAGGTAATAAACGTCCACACGTGACTGACTGGGGACGAACCTGGTCACGACTGGCCATTCAAATCCCGCACCTCCATGGCCTTCAGGATCCATGCCCAGCTTGGAGGACGGTCAGGAGCTTCCAGGAGGACCAGGTGAGGCTCCCGCCCCACTCTGGGTCTGGCTGCCTTTCTCCCCTGCTGCCCGAAACTCAAACACACTGGACTACCCCTCCCCACCTGCTCCTACTCCCCATCCCTTCCAGGGGATCTTTGGGTTTCTTTCTTCTGAATTCTTTGATGTGAAACAGGAACATTTTCTCTATAGTCTCAATATTTTCTTGGAAGTCACATCTCCCTTCTCTTCCTCCTTAAGAGCTTCATAGTTAGAACACCAGTAAGAAATGATATATTACTAAGAAGATAGGTACCCTGGTTAATGTTCAAAATGGTATGGCCAGAGGAAAAGCAAGCATTATTCAATATGAATGCAATCCCTACCAACACAAAGGAATCCCGCCCCCCCCCCCCAAAAAAAAAGCTAGTCCAAAAAAAAGGGTCTCATTCTATAAGGATTTAGCATTTTCAAATCCCAGGGAAAGGAACTTGAATAACTTACCAGTTGTGTTTTCTACTATGTGCCTTAAAGATACCTCACTACAAACTGGTACCTGGCTGGCCCAACAGAATGACATATGCAGAATGTCATATTGAAGTGACAGACAGTACTGAAGCGGATTGTTACAGACATATTGAAACTCTGAGTCTTAAATGGTACATCCTAATTCTTGATCTAGAACACCAGTCCAATAACAAAGGTAAAGAAGAGCAGCTGAAAGTTCATCTCGCGTTCAGTGTTCAGAGATAAAACGGTTAACCATTCTTTCCATTCTTTTCTGCAGGGAAGTCCTTCTTTCTCACAGTGAACTCTGGGGGCGACTGAACTCTGGCAGTTTTTCCAAGCTGCTGTATGAAAAGGATGCCGAAGCTCCCCACGAGACAGCACCCTGCAACGGAAGGCCTCTTCCGTTCACCCGTTCTGGCACACTTCCACAATAGACCCAACAACCCCATTTGATTTCTGTCCAGGAGGCTGGGTGTCAAGGATCGGACAGAAGCACAGAAGCAAGATTAGATTGAAAAGGGCAGACATGGTGAGGCTGGTGAAGCCCCAGCCACACCACCCTTCCCAGGGGATCTTAATAAACTTGATTTCTCCAGAAAGATGGATTCCTCTGTTTTACACTGTCTGCCGTCCGAGCAGCGGGCAGTCAGGTCGGACTCTGAGTGACTGAGCTGAGAATCAGCACGGTCACTGCCAGGAGCAACAGTGACTGCGCCGCAGGGCAGGAATGGGGGAAGGGAGCATCCTCCCCCTCCACCCCTATGCTGACGTGACCCAACCTTGTCAGAAGGGCCCAGGGGGACCTCGTGGTCCCTGCAGCCTGTGTCAGTCACTGCTGGGAAGTCAAGGGCAGGACAGTCAGCCCCACGAATGAGCCGGGGTGCAGTGTGCTCAGGTCCCTGTGCAGGCGCGTCTCCCGAGCCTCCCCCAGAAGGTGGGTGCTTCCCATTCGCCCCTGGGGAGGGGCCCTGCTGGGTGGGGTTTTCTTGGCTACAGGATGGCTTCTGCTCTCGTGTGGGTTAGGGGGCTTCATGGCATGTGGGATCTCAGCTTCCGGACCAGAGATGGAACCTGCTCCCTGCCAGCACTGGCAGACAAACTCCTACCCACTGGATGGCAAGGGGACCTCCTTAACCACAGGGGCCGCAGGAGGACCAGATTTGGGAGCTCGATGTGGGAGCGTCCCCTGGTTCCCAGGTCCCATGAGGCCCTGAACATAGCGGGGAGGGGAACACGGCCTTCTTGCCAGGGGCTCACCTCTGGGGGCGCATGCTCTTGGAGCCCCACCCGCCCCCTTCCATCGGCTCTTGTGTAGACAGGTCCCTTGCCCACCGGCCTCCCTCACCACAGGACACAGAGCGCACGGACCAGGCGCCCTGAGCCACCTGAGAACAAAAGCGACAGGCGCTTCATCGGACAGACCCCACCGGGGACGCCTGCCCGAGGGAAAGTCCAGTCTCACACTCGGACTGTTCCAGGGCCTCTTCCGTTCACCCGTTCTGGCACACTTCCACAATAGACCCAACAACCCCATTTGATTTCTGTCCAGGAGGCTGGGTGTCAAGGATCGGACAGAAGCACAGAAGCAAGATTAGATTGAAAAGGGCAGACATGGTGAGGCTGGTGAAGCCCCAGCCACACCACCCTTCCCAGGGGATCTTAATAAACTTGATTTCTCCAGAAAGATGGATTCCTCTGTTTTACACTGTCTGCCGTCCGAGCAGCGGGCAGTCAGGTCGGACTCTGAGTGACTGAGCTGAGAATCAGCACGGTCACTGCCAGGAGCAACAGTGACTGCGCCGCAGGGCAGGAATGGGGGAAGGGAGCATCCTCCCCCTCCACCCCTATGCTGACGTGACCCAACCTTGTCAGAAGGGCCCAGGGGGACCTCGTGGTCCCTGCAGCCTGTGTCAGTCACTGCTGGGAAGTCAAGGGCAGGACAGTCAGCCCCACGAATGAGCCGGGGTGCAGTGTGCTCAGGTCCCTGTGCAGGCGCGTCTCCCGAGCCTCCCCCAGAAGGTGGGTGCTTCCCATTCGCCCCTGGGGAGGGGCCCTGCTGGGTGGGGTTTTCTTGGCTACAGGATGGCTTCTGCTCTCGTGTGGGTTAGGGGGCTTCATGGCATGTGGGATCTCAGCTTCCGGACCAGAGATGGAACCTGCTCCCTGCCAGCACTGGCAGACAAACTCCTACCCACTGGATGGCAAGGGGACCTCCTTAACCACAGGGGCCGCAGGAGGACCAGATTTGGGAGCTCGATGTGGGAGCGTCCCCTGGTTCCCAGGTCCCATGAGGCCCTGAACATAGCGGGGAGGGGAACACGGCCTTCTTGCCAGGGGCTCACCTCTGGGGGCGCATGCTCTTGGAGCCCCACCCGCCCCCTTCCATCGGCTCTTGTGTAGACAGGTCCCTTGCCCACCGCGGCCTCCCTCACCACAGGACACAGAGCGCACGGACCAGGCGCCCTGAGCCACCTGAGAACAAAAGCGACAGGCGCTTCATCGGACAGACCCCACCGGGGACGCCTGCCCGAGGGAAAGTCCAGTCTCACACTCGGACTGTTCCAGGGCCGTCCCACGTGTCTCGGGAGTGGGCAGCACCACAGACAGTTCTCTGTGCCGTCCTCTCAGATTCCCTTTCACTCAGAAGCAACAGAATCCCCACGAGGAGCACAGCATGGCGGAAGGGGATAGAGACATCCTCAGGGATGCAGAGCCATGAGCTGGGAGGCCGCAGAGAGCAGAGCTAGGGCCAAAACACTGGATTGCAACGCACTGAACCCAACACCTGTGCTCCTTGGTGGTGCTGCTGGCTCAGCCTGCCGGGCTTCTCCCATCAGGCATTCTGAGCAGAGATGGCCACAATACTCATAATACTCCCCAAACTCTGTTGGCAGTGAGCTTAGCCACTGGCCCTTCCACAAGTAAAGTATAAGACTCATCAGAAGTGATCTTGGGGAAACTGTCACACTCTGGGTCCAGGATAACTTGAGACTTGAAGTTTCTGTAACTCCATGTCACCTGCAGTCTTACTGGAGCTGTGACGCCGACTGTAGAAACCAAAAACGTAGTCATAGTATCTGGGTCTCCTGCACAGCAGGCAGATTCTTTACCTTCTAAACCACCAGGGATGCCCATTGCAGCTTTCCAGGAACTGTTAACAAAGAATGGGCGACGCACCGAAACGCTTCCTGCAGGATTGTGCAGGAGGGGCCGGCCTTGGAAGCGGGGCTGTGATCCAAGATGAAGTTTCCGGGAAAGAGCGGCAGCAAGCGCGGGGTCGTCGTCACAGACAGAGGCAGGGGCCAAAGATTCAGCTGTGGCCAAGTGGAGACACTCGAGGCCCGCGTCGTCCGCTCCCCAAGTGCCGCCTGCACCACCGGCACCCCCAGCGCCGCCAGCAGCGCCAGCAGCCTGGGCAGCCTCGGCCACCCCAGCCTGCGGTCCTCCATAACTTCTCAGGGGCTCTCGACTGGGTCTGGCCGACGAGCACCAGCCGCCGCCTCTGCTTCTGACTTCCCGCCCGGGCCGGCGGCAGGGCCAAGCATTTGGTTTTTATCAAAATAAACTTATCAAGGCATAATATTCTTTTCATTATATTTTCATGAGTTACATTTTAGTACTTTAAACATAATTATTTTCTCACCTCTGTAAGACTGACCTATTACCTTAAAGTCTTATAAGAGAAGGGAAAGATTTTTTTTTTCCCTCTAAGTCATTGTTTTTATTTTTCATCCATCTTTATTCTTTGGCATGTGTGGGCCTCCCATCACAGTGGCCTGTCTCGTTGCAAAGCACTGGCTCTGGAGGCATGCACTCCAGAGTGCTGGCTAGCAACTGGACATACCAGCCCAGACACTCTGCAGCATGAGGAATCCTCCAGGGCCAGGGATCAAACCGGTGCCCTTTGCACTGAAAGGTGGACTCTTTATCCACTGGACCACTAGGGAAGCCCAGGAAAGATTATTTTATTCTGTAAACACTATCTCTAATATTGGGATATTTTTCTATATTGGATTTGTGCTTTTTAAATTTAGAGTTCCAGTGTAAAATGTCTATTTTCATGAAAGTTCTATTACTCTAGGTTGTAAGCAACGTTTTCTACAGGGTAAAGTTCTGTTTGTTCCTATTTAGATCATTGAAATTTCACTATGTCAAGTACACTAAGATTTTAATGTCTTCCTGGAGGTAGGAAAAATATAAAAGTTCACCTACAAAGGCATGGCAAACAGAGTTCATCACGATGCCCATTGCAGCTTTCCAGGAACTGTTAACAAAGAATGGGCGACGCACCGAAACGCTTCCTGCAGGATTGTGCAGGAGGGGCCGGCCTTGGAAGCGGGGCTGTGATCCAAGATGAAGTTTCCGGGAAAGAGCGGCAGCAAGCGCGGGGTCGTCGTCACAGACAGAGGCAGGGGCCAAAGATTCAGCTGTGGCCAAGTGGAGACACTCGAGGCCCGCGTCGTCCGCTCCCCAAGTGCCGCCTGCACCACCGGCACCCCCAGCGCCGCCAGCAGCGCCAGCAGCCTGGGCAGCCTCGGCCACCCCAGCCTGCGGTCCTCCATAACTTCTCAGGGGCTCTCGACTGGGTCTGGCCGACGAGCACCAGCCGCCGCCTCTGCTTCTGACTTCCCGCCCGGGCCGGCGGCAGGGCCAAGCATTTGGTTTTTATCAAAATAAACTTATCAAGGCATAATATTCTTTTCATTATATTTTCATGAGTTACATTTTAGTACTTTAAACATAATTATTTTCTCACCTCTGTAAGACTGACCTATTACCTTAAAGTCTTATAAGAGAAGGGAAAGATTTTTTTTTTCCCTCTAAGTCATTGTTTTTATTTTTCATCCATCTTTATTCTTTGGCATGTGTGGGCCTCCCATCACAGTGGCCTGTCTCGTTGCAAAGCACTGGCTCTGGAGGCATGCACTCCAGAGTGCTGGCTAGCAACTGGACATACCAGCCCAGACACTCTGCAGCATGAGGAATCCTCCAGGGCCAGGGATCAAACCGGTGCCCTTTGCACTGAAAGGTGGACTCTTTATCCACTGGACCACTAGGGAAGCCCAGGAAAGATTATTTTATTCTGTAAACACTATCTCTAATATTGGGATATTTTTCTATATTGGATTTGTGCTTTTTAAATTTAGAGTTCCAGTGTAAAATGTCTATTTTCATGAAAGTTCTATTACTCTAGGTTGTAAGCAACGTTTTCTACAGGGTAAAGTTCTGTTTGTTCCTATTTAGATCATTGAAATTTCACTATGTCAAGTACACTAAGATTTTAATGTCTTCCTGGAGGTAGGAAAAATATAAAAGTTCACCTACAAAGGCATGGCAAACAGAGACATCACATTCTTTTCATCCCAACATTGTATGCTGAAAGACAAGGGGACAACATCTTTAAAATTCTGAGGGAAAACTCTAAGATAAAGCTCTATGCATAAAGGCAAAATAAAAATATAGACAACTCAAATTACTACAAGTTTCACCCTTCTGAGGAATTTTCTTGCAAGTAGACTTCCATAAAAATATGTGCACGCACAAAAAGTAGAAAATATGTAGTCTATAAGACAGTGGCATAAAAACAGAACATTCCATAGGTAGAAAAAATTTACCAGAAGAGAGTTTTATAGCAGTTCTAGAAAGCTATGTCCATATTAGAACAGAAATTCGGTGAGTTCTAGGAAATTTTTCAAGCAAAAGAATGGGATATAGTTGAAGGAATGGCTATCATTTATCATTAATAAAAGTATAGATTGCATTATAGATATACAGAAGAAAACATTTTTCTTGTTCAGAAAAAAAGCTGGTAAGAAATGCTAAGAAAAAGAATTGAAGGAGGCAAAAGTAAAAAAAAAGGAAAGCATTTAAAAGTTACTGGAGTTGGGGCTTCCCCTGGTGGTCCGGTGGGTAAGGACACCACCTTGCAGTGCAAGGGGCGCCGGTTCGATCCGTGGCCTGGGAAGATCCCACGTGCCACAGAGTGGCTGGACCCATATGTCCAATTACCTAGTCGGAGCTCTGGGGTGCATGTGCCCAGAGCCGGCGCTCTGCGATGACAGAGGCCACCACGATGGGAGGCCCACAGGAGCCAAAGAACAAAGACGGATGAAAATAGAGAAAATGAAAGACCAATAGAAGTGGCCCGCCCTCTCCCCTCCCTCCCCACTCCACCCCCCAAAGGATAAATAAATGTTTTTTAAAAGAAAGTTACTGGAGTGATCTAAGCAAGGACGGATTATTGCCTGAATTAGGAGAGTGGTATACATACCAGGAGGTATGGAGAGAAAGCTGAAGATATATTGAGATGAAATGAACATATCCTGTTAACTAATTGGATGTAAGGAAGATGGAACAATAATAGAAAAGGAGTTAAATATTATGTCAAAGTTTCTATTTTAAACAACCAGATATGATAGTTTTGTTCATTTAGATAAAAATTTTAAAATGAGGAACATTGAGGGAGAAAATATAAAGCTCAGATTTTGTGGTATATCAGTGTTGATGAAGTATAGAAAAGTCACATCCATCTGAGATTTTACAAGTGATTAGCACTCTGTGATCAGTATTTCATTCCAAGAAGAAGAATGAGTTTGGCATGTATGTTAGTATTTCTCTATGACGAGAGTTGTTTAAATGTCTTGCATTTCCTATTTTGTCACAGCTTCTGGAAGAACTCAAATGAATGTTCACATATAACACTGTGGTTACTTAGAAATCCTACACTTATAGTGTGTGTGTGTGTGTGTGTGTGGGCACACGCGCTCGCACTAAGTCACGTCAGTTACGTCCTAATTTTTGTGACCCTATGGACTGTAGACAGCCAGATTCCTCTGTCTATGGGATTCTCCAGGCAAGAATACTGAAGTGAGTTGCCATGCCCTGCTCAAAGGGATCCATCTCACCCAGAGATGAAACCCACATCTCTCATGTCTCTTGCATTGGCAGGTGGGTTCTTTACCAGTAGAGCCACGTGGGAAGCCCACACCTATGAGAGACTGTTTTTATACTTTAATTTCCCAACCTGAGTAATACTTTATATTATAGGAGGTTAGCTATACATAAAAAATGTTTGTGCATAGAAAAGGGAATATGTAAAACAGCCAGTTACTCTAATATGCAAATGTTTCTATTAGTTCAGAAAATGAATTGTTGCTCTAATACAAGAGTTCATATTCAGACAAAAGAGAGTATATCTTCCTTCATGGGTTTAGCCCATTATCATGAAATTGCCACTCAAAAATGCATGTTATTATTAAGAGCTGGAGACAAAACAGGAAACTAAAATCATCTTAGGGTCTGTCTTAGGCTTAGTAAGGACTTAGCTCATTGACTTCTCCAGGATCATGTTTGGAGTTTTGGCCGGTTCTTCGTAGTGTGTGCACAAGCATGATTTTGGTGACTGTACATGACATATCTGGTTCATTGACACATTGGTTTATTCTATTGTCATGTCAAGGTATGAAGGCAGACATGCCTGAAAATCGGCATGTAAATGAGAGGTTTGTTTCCTTTTACATCTGGGTAAAGGCACTGCTGGATGTCTTTCCAAACTAGAAGAAAAGTCAACTCAATATTTTCTATTCACAGCCCACTTTACTCTTAAACAGATCCACTCAATGTGTATCTACTTAAACAGTAAGCATATGTGCCTATGGCAGAGATTTTGAGGTCAGAAAATGTTGATTTGAATCCCAGACTGGGCACTTGCTGGCTGTGAAATTCAAAGTAAATTATCTTGGACCCTCTGAGCAAAAGTTTTACAATTCATAAAATACAACATAGCAATCATAGCATGCCTGGCACAACCTGAATTAACTTTCAAACATGATTTTATTCCAGAATCCGTGTCAGAGACATTAATGAGTATAAATTTTGTTCCTTTATGTATTGGTCTCCTGTCTCTACCTTGATCATGTCTGGTACACTTATTCATTTGTAAATTACTCTCCTTTGCCCTTCCTTACTTCCCTGCTTCCATCAGAATTATATTTTATTCAAATTAAATATGTTCCTTCTTTAATAGACTCAGCTTTGAAGGTAAATGATTTTCAATGAACCAACCCAAATCATGCATAATCATATTTATGGCTTCTCTTCCAAGAATGAGCCTGGAAAGCATATGTGGGAAGAATCTAATATTTTGGACTTGGTTTGCCAGTTTTCACTATCCATGATATAAAGTGTAATAAAGTAATAAGATTCATTTTCTTGTTTGGCTTGCACAGTGGCTCTAAATTCAATTCAGAGAACATCAACAGTAGTTTGAAGAACTAAACAGGTGCTAAGAATGTAAGAGTTCATGGTGAGTATATTATATAACATTTATGAAATCTGTGTGTGTGTGTAATGTTTATAATATCTCAACACTTCATAACGGATGAACTTGGTATTCACATGAAACAACATATATATGTACATATACATATATCATCCTTATAGCAATCCTACACAATTTTATCGTAAGTAAAATTAGGAAACACAAAAGTGCAAGTTGTTCAATTTTTCAACAAGTATATGGAGAAGTCAAGGCCTCACCCCAAGCATTCTAATTTCAACCCCCATGCTATTTCTATCTAGTATAATTTGGACACTTCAACACATGTTATTCCTGACTATAAATATTATACTATTATTTTGATTTGAAGGTGAAAAAGAAACTAAGGCTTAGATATGCTCGACTACTTGCTAAGGCAACACATTTATTACCCGAGGATGAGACGCCTAACTGAAGCTCAGGTTTTCCAAATTTACTTACAGAACTTACTTTCCTTGAGATAAATACCAAAAATAAGTAATTATTGTTATTTTGCAACTGTTCTAAAAAAAAAAAAAGATACCTTAGTTTATGTGACTATCTCAGGAGTTTTAATAAATCAGTTGGGATACATATTCAAATACGGCCCTGAGATATTTATGTCTTTTGATACTAAACTGTTGAAAAATATACCATTTTTTGCTGTGGCTTCACTTTAATCTTATTGAGATAGAACTCTTACAAAATATGTTGGGAATAAAACATCTCTAAACACAAATCAAAAAGATTTTAAAAACTCCAAATTCAAAACACAAGAGAAGAAATCAGCACAAACCCTAAATAGAAAGACTTTTTTTCTCATTTTCTTATAGACCTCCATATTTTGCTATGAACTTATTATCATAGTAAGGACTTTTAAATATCAGCAAGACCATTTACTGCTGCTTATGTGCAGATTCAAATCCAAGAGCTAATGCAAACCTTTTTTTCTGGATATTTGCTCTGTACTCTATGTTTTTTAATGGAGGAAGCAAATACAACATAAAGAAGCTATTCTCAACTCCTCAGGCCACTTTTTAATCTTTAAAAATTTTTGACACTGAAATGTCTTTTCCTAAAATATTTAGCTACTAATTAAACATGAGTCTTTTTATAGAGGATAAACTCCATCTATTTCTCTCGTTCTCAGAAATAATACTTTACTGTATTCATGTTCATGTGCCTTTTTATATAACATGGGAAATTTTCTCCTAAAATTCAGTATTCAGACAAATGGAAAAAGGATGCACATTTCCTTCTCCTCCCAGCCATTTCTTCCCTCTAAAGAAAGAAAAAAAAAAAAAAATACCAACAACAAAAGGTTTACTTAGCCTGCAAACTGCAGTAGATTTAGGAGATGATGGGCACAAGAATGATTAGGACACTTCCCACATCCAGTCAACAAGTAGAACAACTATTAATCTGACAAAATTAAAATTCAGTTAAATAAGCTCTGTAGTACAAAAATAGCAACTGGAGCCAGAAAACCAGAAATGTGACTGACTCTGAGTCTCCCTTCCTGTGTCTTTCTTAGCTTCATTCCCTCATCTGTAAGACGATAAGTGGTCTGGTTTATTTTTTTAGCTGAATATTGTACATCCTTTTTCACTATGCTGGTTGTTGAAATATGACCCATCACCAACTATTTCCTCTAATTCTGTTCATTGCTAAATTATATTTAAAATAAAGTGGGCTTACAAGCACAATGTCTGATTCAACTTAAGTTTACTTGGTTTCCTTTAAAAAGTCTTTTTTTTTTTTTTTTCATTTCTTTTGGTTTATCTGTCATTTGAAAAAACTGTCATACTCATACATAAGACTCTATTATGACTCTTTACGCCTGACATTTTAACCTATTAAACATGATTACAGGTTTAAAGGTATCCCTTAGACACTAAATAGGAGATTTTCATCTGTCAACCATACAGAAGCTGAGAAAGGTAAAAAGGTAGAATCAGGAATTTATGTTATAATAAATAAGAAAAGCATCTCAACACTTCCTTGTCAAGATGTCCTTATAAATACAGGATTAAATCTATAAATTCCTTTTAATTCAAGGCAGAGAGAAAAGAGGAGACCAAAAAGAGTTTAGTAGTGAGTTGAAGTTGAGACTACCTTGACCAGACTCTTAGACAAATATGCTCGGTTGATTTATTAATAAAACAGAGAAATTTTGTCACACATCCCTGCAGCAAGCAGGGATGCTGTTCTTGTCATTAAAGCCTTCATGTTTCGTGATGATAAGAAAGGTCTTTTTGATTGAGAATATCAAACAGTTTTATGAAAACTGTCACTACAGAGAAGATAAAAAGAAGAATGCTGTACACTCACAGGCAGGCTAGTCTTTATCTAAACAAAGAACCCCATTCTGCAGGTGGAGGGATCGTGTGAAACAAAGCAAACTAGTGTGATACAGTGACCAACAACAAAAGGTTTACTTAGCCTGCAAACTGCAGTAGATTTAGGAGATGATGGGCACAAGAATGATTAGGACACTTCCCACATCCAGTCAACAAGTAGAACAACTATTAATCTGACAAAATTAAAATTCAGTTAAATAAGCTCTGTAGTACAAAAATAGCAACTGGAGCCAGAAAACCAGAAATGTGACTGACTCTGAGTCTCCCTTCCTGTGTCTTTCTTAGCTTCATTCCCTCATCTGTAAGACGATAAGTGGTCTGGTTTATTTTTTTAGCTGAATATTGTACATCCTTTTTCACTATGCTGGTTGTTGAAATATGACCCATCACCAACTATTTCCTCTAATTCTGTTCATTGCTAAATTATATTTAAAATAAAGTGGGCTTACAAGCACAATGTCTGATTCAACTTAAGTTTACTTGGTTTCCTTTAAAAAGTCTTTTTTTTTTTTTTTTCATTTCTTTTGGTTTATCTGTCATTTGAAAAAACTGTCATACTCATACATAAGACTCTATTATGACTCTTTACGCCTGACATTTTAACCTATTAAACATGATTACAGGTTTAAAGGTATCCCTTAGACACTAAATAGGAGATTTTCATCTGTCAACCATACAGAAGCTGAGAAAGGTAAAAAGGTAGAATCAGGAATTTATGTTATAATAAATAAGAAAAGCATCTCAACACTTCCTTGTCAAGATGTCCTTATAAATACAGGATTAAATCTATAAATTCCTTTTAATTCAAGGCAGAGAGAAAAGAGGAGACCAAAAAGAGTTTAGTAGTGAGTTGAAGTTGAGACTACCTTGACCAGACTCTTAGACAAATATGCTCGGTTGATTTATTAATAAAACAGAGAAATTTTGTCACACATCCCTGCAGCAAGCAGGGATGCTGTTCTTGTCATTAAAGCCTTCATGTTTCGTGATGATAAGAAAGGTCTTTTTGATTGAGAATATCAAACAGTTTTATGAAAACTGTCACTACAGAGAAGATAAAAAGAAGAATGCTGTACACTCACAGGCAGGCTAGTCTTTATCTAAACAAAGAACCCCATTCTGCAGGTGGAGGGATCGTGTGTGATAATCAAAGCAAACTAGATACAGAGATAATGATACAGTGACTTGAAGTGACTTGCCCAGGCCTTTCTCTAGACTGAGACAAGTCACTGTGTCTAATGTTCAGCTTTTAATTTTTGGCTATTTGGTTCTGCTTCAGAGACGGTTTTATCCAGACAAGTCAAGGATGAAAAGGAAAATTAATGAGTGAATCAGACTGTAAGTAATCTGAGCATGAGAAATGAGCAAGAACAAATTTACTTTTAATTTAGGTCCATGACCAAAAATTCTAACAGAAGCAAGTTCCCAGAGATGTTTGCAATTAGCTATGATATTGATAGTACCACAGGCAAAGAAATCATGTGTTCAGAGAATTTTAACAAATAATAATAGTTTATGGTAATCTGCTTTTTGTCAGATTGCCAGAAGAATTTCACATTTTCACTGACATGAATCATTTATGCTTTAAAATGAGCATCAAAATTAACTGATCTAGGGCTTCCCTGGTGGTCTAGTGGGTAAGGACACCACCTTGCAGTGCAAGGGACGCCGGTTCGATCCCTGGCCTAGGCATTTTTTTTTTTCCTTTTTCTTTGAGGAGGGTGGGTCAGGGAGGGAGTGGGGGAGGGTAGGCCACTTCTATTGGTCTTTCATTTATCTATTTTCATCCATCTTTGTTCCTTGGCCCGTGTGGGACTCCCATTGCAGTGGCCTCTGTTGTCACAGAGCACCTGCTCTGGGCGCATGTGCTCCAGAGCTCCGGCTAAGTAAATGGACACATCAGTCCAGCCATTCCACCACACGTGGGATCTTCCCAGGCCAGGGATCGAACTGGCGTCCCTTGCACTGCAAGGCAGTGTCCTTACCCACTGGACCACCAGGGAAGCTCAAATATTAATTTCTTAAAACTGCATGTCTGTCTACAATTATCTCAAAATTTCAGCTATAAAAAATGTAATAATGATTAATAGTTTGGGCAGTGGAGTCAGATCAGAGGAGACAGATATTGATTCTAAATTTTACTGTTATTTTGATCTTAAATTGTTTCTTTGATAAACTGGTCACTAATAGTTTCACAGCTATTAATAATAGCTTCACTAGCTTCACAAGGCTGTTGTTAGAATTAAATGTTATGAATGCAAAAAGCCTCACATGATAGATGTTGCAGAGTGAGCATTAAATAAAAAGTTGTAATGCTTACTATAAATATATATTTTATTATTATTATTATAATTTAAAGTAGTCTTTGAGGTGGAAAGATAGAAACAGCCTAATCTTGGAATCAGATTTTAGGCTGTCTTCTTGCTAACTTGCTCATCTCTTTGGAAGTGCAACACTACTTATTATTAAGTCTCTTACTGAATAATATTCATGCTTGCTGGTCCACATAATGTTTTCCTTCTGCCCACCTGCTTCAATCAGAATCTTTGGAGACGTTCTGAGAAGCTTCACAACAAATAGACTGGAAAATCAATATTACCCCCTACCCAAGTCCCTAAAACCACAAATTACCCCTGCACTTTAAATGATCTATTGGATCCTACTGATCAGGGTCCTGATGCAGAATTTAATAATGAGAATAGGGAGCAAATCTTTTTTAGTTTTTACTTATGATACTGATTCATCAACTATTTCATTCATAATTTATCTATACAGCATTGTTATATCAGTATACATTTCTAAATACTTTGTCATTTTTTATTTTTTACGTACTTGATTCCTCATAGAGTGTCACTGTTCAAAAGTTTCTCAATAAACTGTGAAAAGAAGCTTGTTTCTCAGGGTCTGACTTCTATGCCTTAAACATTTCTGTAGATAATGAGATATGAGGAAATTATATATTATAGCTATAGAAAATAAAATACAGAATTTGATTTACTTAAATATTATGTTTCATACTCAGTGAGGGAGTGTTTATTGCCAAAACACAAGAGGATAACATCATGGTGCTACTGTTCAATAAAAATTTTAACAAAGTTTAAGTGGGACAGTGAAAATCACCATTACAGGAACATCAAGCATTCTGGTCTTCCTAGTACATAGACTATTGAGCATGCATTCTGGTATCCAAGAAATTTTTCTCACTGTTACAATGTCATATAAACATTCTGACATCTTGGGAAAAGTAGGAAAAAAATCTGAAACAAGAATTTACTCAAAAAAAGGAAAAAGTATCTCAGAGAGATTTTTTCAAAGTAAATTTGAAAATAAACAGACAAAATATTCTTTTTTAAAAAAAATATTCTAACAGGAAAGTTTAAAGCAGTGTTACTTTATTTGGAATCCAAAATACTGTGTGCAAAATTGACCTTAATCCAAAAGAAAATGAAAATTTCCAAGAGTGTCATCTATGAAAGTATGGAAGACATCTAATTCCAGTGGCAATAAATTATAAAATCAACACACAGAAAATAGTTGTGTTTCTGTAATGATAACAATGAAACATCTGTAAAACACAACTATTCCATTCACAAGGGCATCAGAAACAACAATATACTTAGGAATTAATTTTCCCCCAAAAATGAAAGATCTATACCATCAAAGCTGTAAGACTTTTCTTAAAGAAATTGAAGAAGACACAAATGGAAAGATATTACATGGTCATATACTGAAATAGGCAATATTGCTAAAATGTCCAGACTACCCAAGCCATCTAAAGATTCAATGCAATCTCTTCCAAGATCCCAATTACATTTTTCACAGAAATTGAAATTGCAATTCTAAAATATAAATGAAACCACAAAAGATCTTGAATAACCAAAGCAATTCTGAGAAAGAACAAAGTCAAAAGCATCTCATTTCCTGACTTTGAACTATATTACAAAACTACAGTAATCAAAATAGTATAGTTCTGATGCAATAACAGACATATACATCAGTGGAATAGAAAACCCAGAAACAAATCACTACATATGTGGTTAACTAATACTTTACAAGGAAGCCAAGAATACTTGATAGAGAAAGGATACATTACTTACTATACAGTGTTGGGAAAACAAGATAACCACAGAAAATGAAACAGGATAACCACATACAGAAAATGAAACAAGATAAACACATACAGAAAAAATGAAATTTCACTCCTATTTCATACCACTCACAAAAATTAACTCAAAATGATTTAAAGACTTAAAACACAAAATATGAAACCATAAAACTTGTAGAAAAAAATACAGGGAAAAAGCTCCTTGACAGTGGTCTAGACAAAGATATTTTTGAATGTGACATCAAAAAAAGCAAAAAACAACAAATGGGACTACCTCAAACTAAACGCTCCTGTACAGCAAAATATACAACAACAAAATAGAAAGGGAACCAACAAAATGGAAAAAAATACTTGCAAACCATATATCTAATGAAGTTAATATCAAAAATATGTAAAAAATCCATACAGTATCAAAACCAAAAGATATAACTTTTAAAATGGGCAAAGAAACTGAATACACACTTTTTTTTTTTTTTACAAAAGAATTGATACAGATGGCTAGGTACATAAAACATTAGGAATTATCAGAGGGAATGCAAATCAAAAGCACAGGGAAATACTTGTTAGAAGGGCTATCATCCAAAAGACAGTAGGTAACCAGTGTTGACAAGAGTGTGGAGAAAAGGGAACCTGCCTACACTGTTGGTGGGAATGTAAGCTGGTACATGTGCTATGGAAAATAATATGGGGTTCCACAAAAAAATTAAAAATAGAACTACCGTATATGATCTAGCAATCCTACTTCTGGATATATAGCCAAAGACATTTAAAACATATCAGAAAGACATCTGCAACCCTATGTTGACTCTAGCTTTGTTCATAACAGCCAAGAAATGAAAACAGCCTAAGTCTGCATCACTGAATAAATGGATAAAGATGTTTATATATATATATATAGAGAGAGAGAGAGGGAGAGAGATACATGCATATATATACTGTTTAGGTTTGTCATAGCTTTTCATCCAAAGAGCAAGTGTCTTTTAAGTTCATGGCTACAGTCAACATCTGCAGTGATTTTGGAGCCCAAGAAAATAAAGTCAGTCACCCTTTCCATTTTTGCCCCATCTATTTTTTAGTCTTTCACTAATTTTACGGGTTATCTGATATAACATAAAATATTTGTCCTGCTATAGAAATAATCACTAAATAAATACTAAATAATAATGATAATACATTAAAATACATAGAATAAAATAGTACTAAATAAAGTAGTATTCATGTCACCTCTCAGACAGGGCTAAAATAGAACATCTCACACTACACATTCAGTAGATTTTATTCAGGGATATTAAAATGGTTAATTTCTTCTTCAATAGCATTACACTCTTTCCACAAGTGCATATCTAGTTGGTTAATGTGGGAGGGTGATCATGAGATCTAAACCTAAGGATATCTGACTTCCAGAACATTTTCAGGTGTTTTCTCCCCAAATAATATGCTTCAAAACATTTCTACTGACAGAAAGAAAGTCAATTCAATAGCAAATCAGACAAACTTGTAGTGAATAAGTATTTTCTATAGCAGAAAAAAAAAATAAAAAACATGTCACAGAAAGGAGAATGCTTACCTAATACAAATAATCATTCTCATCCGATAGCATATAAAGCACTGGAATAGATGGACAAGCCATTCTGGAGGCAGGAGGAGGGGATCCAGGTGCATTTCTAACATTTCTAATATACTTCAGGCCATACTCTGTATGTAAGTGCATATATATTACTTTAAAAGTCATATATAATATCTAGAATTTTCAAGAAAAACAGATCCAACATGTATTTTTTTCTCTCTCTAAAATTTAAGCTTTTTCAAGGATCTCTAACATACTCTTTGGGGCTATGGTAGATCCTTTACCCATTGGTAAAGGATCTGCCTGCCAAGTAGGAGACATACCTTCAATCCCTGGGTGGGAAAGATTCCCTGGGAAGGAAGTGGCAACCCACTCCAGTATTCTTGCCTGGGAAATCCCATGGACAGAGGAGCCTGGCAGGCTACAATGCATGGGGTCACAAAGAGTTGGACATGACTAAGTGACCAAACAGCAACAACATACTGTATATATTAAATGGACAATATTAAAGATACAATTCTTCTAAACCATTTTTATGGTCAATCAAGATGTTTGTTTTTTTAATTTTTAACAAATAAGAGATTTTAAAATACAATTTATACACTGATTTACTGAAATAACATCAAGATCTTTACTCTGGAGGAATTTGTTCACTCTCATTAGAAAAAGAGCTGAATCCTTGCCAACTTTTTCAAAAATAAATAAAACAAGACAATAGATAAGTTAAAAAATGAAAACTTTTGCATTTTAGTCAAATATTTAAACGGTATAATATCAGAGTCATTTTCTGTGTGTTTGACTGGAAATAAACACCATTCTGTGAAGTCACTGAAGTAAAATAATCCATAATCTAACAGACCCTTTGACTGTCAAACAATATGCAAAATTACTGCTCTCCTGCTCTCTGAGGTTAAAAACCTGGGACCAATTTCACATTTACAATTGGCCCTTGCAGAGCGATTAGCCATCTGCTCCAGGAGAAGACCAAGAAAAGTCAATTAGCAAACAAATCACTAACCCTGATGCAAAATAAAGCCAAGTTGGCTTTATGTTTATCAGAAATACTAAATTTTAACACTTTTTTAATAGTAAGGTCAAACAGATCACTCTCCACTTCTGATGGATAGAACAACAATCAAGGGAATTTTGAACATCAAATTGAAATCCCACTCGAATATTGACCAAATTGATACAGAAACAATCATTTTTATTTTGGTCATTGCTATGCTTTTCCCTATTACTACAGGATAAAACAATGCATTTGGCATACCAAAGTATGCATTCTTAGGATTGTATTCTCCAAGAAGGCAGTCACTAGTCCTATGAGGCCATGTAAATTTATATTTAAATAAGGCAACATTTAATACTTACTTCTTCAGTCACCCTACCTATGTTTTCAAGTACAGAAAAGAACTATACAAAAAAGGTCTTAATGACCTGGATAACCACAATGGTGTGGTCACTCTGCTAGAGCCAGACATCCTGGACTATGAAGTCAAGCAGGCCTTACAGAAAATTACTAGCAAGCAAATGATGCTCTATAGCCGAGGTTGGACATGACTAAGTGACCAAACAGCAACAACATACTGTATATATTAAATGGACAATATTAAAGATACAATTCTTCTAAACCATTTTTATGGTCAATCAAGATGTTTGTTTTTTTAATTTTTAACAAATAAGAGATTTTAAAATACAATTTATACACTGATTTACTGAAATAACATCAAGATCTTTACTCTGGAGGAATTTGTTCACTCTCATTAGAAAAAGAGCTGAATCCTTGCCAACTTTTTCAAAAATAAATAAAACAAGACAATAGATAAGTTAAAAAATGAAAACTTTTGCATTTTAGTCAAATATTTAAACGGTATAATATCAGAGTCATTTTCTGTGTGTTTGACTGGAAATAAACACCATTCTGTGAAGTCACTGAAGTAAAATAATCCATAATCTAACAGACCCTTTGACTGTCAAACAATATGCAAAATTACTGCTCTCCTGCTCTCTGGGGTTAAAAACCTGGGACCAATTTCACATTTACAATTGGCCCTTGCAGAGCGATTAGCCATCTGCTCCAGGAGAAGACCAAGAAAAGTCAATTAGCAAACAAATCACTAACCCTGATGCAAAATAAAGCCAAGTTGGCTTTATGTTTATCAGAAATACTAAATTTTAACACTTTTTTAATAGTAAGGTCAAACAGATCACTCTCCACTTCTGATGGATAGAACAACAATCAAGGGAATTTTGAACATCAAATTGAAATCCCACTCGAATATTGACCAAATTGATACAGAAACAATCATTTTTATTTTGGTCATTGCTATGCTTTTCCCTATTACTACAGGATAAAACAATGCATTTGGCATACCAAAGTATGCATTCTTAGGATTGTATTCTCCAAGAAGGCAGTCACTAGTCCTATGAGGCCATGTAAATTTATATTTAAATAAGGCAACATTTAATACTTACTTCTTCAGTCACCCTACCTATGTTTTCAAGTACAGAAAAGAACTATACAAAAAAGGTCTTAATGACCTGGATAACCACAATGGTGTGGTCACTCTGCTAGAGCCAGACATCCTGGACTATGAAGTCAAGCAGGCCTTACAGAGAATTACTAGCAACAAAGTTAATCCTAAAAGATGATGCTAATAAACTGCTGCACTCAATGTGTCAGCAAATTTGGAAGACTCATCAGTGGCCACCAATGAGTGAAAAATGTCACTTTTCATTCCAATCTCAAAGAAGGGCAATGCCAAAGACTATTCGAACTGCTACACAATTGTGTTCATTTCACATGGAAATTAGGTCATGCTCAAAATCCTTCAAGCTAGGTTTTAGCAGTATGTGAACCGAGACCTTCCAGATGTACAAGCTGGGTTTAGAAAAGGCAGAAGAACCAGAGATCAGATTGCTAACATCCACTGGATCATAGAAAAAGCAAAGGAATTCCAGAAAAGCATCTACCTGTGCTTCGATGACTGCACTAAAGCCATTGATGTGTAGATCACACACACAAAAAAAACAGCAGATATGGTTCCAAATTGGAAAATGAGTACAACAAGGCTGTATATTATCACTCTGTGTATTTAACTTATATGCAGAGTATATCATGCAAAAGGCTGGACTGGATGAAACACAAGCTGGAATCAAGATTGCCAGGAGAAATACCAACAAACTCGGGTATGCAGATGATACCACTCTAATGGCAGAAAGTAAAGAGTAACTAAAGAGCCTCTTTTTATTGGTAACTTCATGCCATGAGTTCTTTCTTAGTTTTTTATGATTTTCATCCATCTTCATTCTTTGGTATGTGTGGGCGTCCACTGCAGTGGTCTCTCTTGCTGCAGAGCCCTGGCTCACAACTGGACACACTGATATAAGAGCTAAGATGGCAGCATAGAAGGACGTGCACTCATCTCCTGCAAAATCGCCTGAACTGCAACGAGTTCCTGGGAAACCATCCACAAAAGGAGGTTGGATCTGATCACGGAGAGGATACCCACATCGAAGAACAAAGGAGAAGCCGCATCAAGATGGTAGGAAGGCGCAATCGCATTTGGCATACCAAAGTATGCATTCTTAGGATTGTATTCTCCAAGAAGGCAGTCACTAGTCCTATGAGGCCATGTAAATTTATATTTAAATAAGGCAACATTTAATACTTACTTCTTCAGTCACCCTACCTATGTTTTCAAGTACAGAAAAGAACTATACAAAAAAGGTCTTAATGACCTGGATAACCACAATGGTGTGGTCACTCTGCTAGAGCCAGACATCCTGGACTATGAAGTCAAGCAGGCCTTACAGAGAATTACTAGCAACAAAGTTAATCCTAAAAGATGATGCTAATAAACTGCTGCACTCAATGTGTCAGCAAATTTGGAAGACTCATCAGTGGCCACCAATGAGTGAAAAATGTCACTTTTCATTCCAATCTCAAAGAAGGGCAATGCCAAAGACTATTCGAACTGCTACACAATTGTGTTCATTTCACATGGAAATTAGGTCATGCTCAAAATCCTTCAAGCTAGGTTTTAGCAGTATGTGAACCGAGACCTTCCAGATGTACAAGCTGGGTTTAGAAAAGGCAGAAGAACCAGAGATCAGATTGCTAACATCCACTGGATCATAGAAAAAGCAAAGGAATTCCAGAAAAGCATCTACCTGTGCTTCGATGACTGCACTAAAGCCATTGATGTGTAGATCACACACACAAAAAAAACAGCAGATATGGTTCCAAATTGGAAAATGAGTACAACAAGGCTGTATATTATCACTCTGTGTATTTAACTTATATGCAGAGTATATCATGCAAAAGGCTGGACTGGATGAAACACAAGCTGGAATCAAGATTGCCAGGAGAAATACCAACAAACTCGGGTATGCAGATGATACCACTCTAATGGCAGAAAGTAAAGAGTAACTAAAGAGCCTCTTTTTATTGGTAACTTCATGCCATGAGTTCTTTCTTAGTTTTTTATGATTTTCATCCATCTTCATTCTTTGGTATGTGTGGGCCGTCCACTGCAGTGGTCTCTCTTGCTGCAGAGCCCTGGCTCACAACTGGACACACTGATATAAGAGCTAAGATGGCAGCATAGAAGGACGTGCACTCATCTCCCTGCAAAATCGCCTGAACTGCAACGAGTTCCTGGGAAACCATCCACAAAAGGAGGTTGGATCTGATCACGGAGAGGATAACCCACATCGAAGAACAAAGGAGAAGCCGCATCAAGATGGTAGGAAGGGCGCAATCGCACTTTTAAAAGGCAAACCTCATACCCGCCAGAGAGGCTGGGTGAGCCAAAGGCGCAAAGCCTGTTGCAGATCAAGACCCGGGAAAGGAGTGGTGACGTCCACAAGGGACTGAGCCAGACCTGCTTTGGAGGGTCCAAGTGCCCCCTTGAACTAGAAGTGCCCTTGAGCAGTCCTCGGAAGGACGGCACTCAGTTTCCTTTGGAGGAGGTTCCCATTAACCCGATGACAGAGCCCCTGAGGAGGACTAGAAACTCTGTGTGCACTGTGATCTGGAAGAGGGGAATAGCGATCCTGCATGAGACTGAGCCTGACTCACCTCTGAGTAATCTGACGTCTCCCGCAGTGGCGGGAGTCAACGGTGGCCTGCAGCAGGGTTGGGGTCACTGCAGAAGTGCTTCCTATAGAGCATGTGGGAATAAATCCTTTGTGAGACAGACGCCATTTTCTCTACTGTAGTTTGGCTGCTGGTCAAACTCCAGGGCTGCTGGTCAAGCTACAGGGAGGCAACTTAGCTCCACCCAGGAAGAAAAGGATTTGGATTAAGAAACTCCCAGGGCCAGCCTGGGCGGGCCTTTAGTTCTGGAATAGGCCAAAATAGACAAGCAGTCAAAGAGGTCTTCAGATCCAACCACTGCCAGAGGCCAGAAAAAGACTGATAATTCCTGAATAGTCAGCAAGAGACAGAAGAACATAAACACTATTTTCACGTTTTGTCTGAAGCTGGAGTTACTGATGGATTTTTTAAATTTCATTTTATTCCTTATTCTTTTTAATATCTTCCTGGGTATGTGATACCACTCTAATGGCAGAAAGTAAAGAGTAACTAAAGAGCCTCTTTATTGGTAACTTCATGCCATGAGTTCTTTCTTAGTTTTTTATGATTTTCATCCATCTTCATTCTTTGGTATGTGTGGGCCGTCCACTGCAGTGGTCTCTCTTGCTGCAGAGCCCTGGCTCACAACTGGACACACTGATATAAGAGCTAAGATGGCAGCATAGAAGGACGTGCACTCATCTCCCTGCAAAATCGCCTGAACTGCAACGAGTTCCTGGGAAACCATCCACAAAAGGAGGTTGGATCTGATCACGGAGAGGATAACCCACATCGAAGAACAAAGGAGAAGCCGCATCAAGATGGTAGGAAGGGCGCAATCGCACTTTTAAAAGGCAAACCTCATACCCGCCAGAGAGGCTGGGTGAGCCAAAGGCGCAAAGCCTGTTGCAGATCAAGACCCGGGAAAGGAGTGGTGACGTCCACAAGGGACTGAGCCAGACCTGCTTTGGAGGGTCCAAGTGCCCCCTTGAACTAGAAGTGCCCTTGAGCAGTCCTCGGAAGGACGGCACTCAGTTTCCTTTGGAGGAGGTTCCCATTAACCCGATGACAGAGCCCCTGAGGAGGACTAGAAACTCTGTGTGCACTGTGATCTGGAAGAGGGGAATAGCGATCCTGCATGAGACTGAGCCTGACTCACCTCTGAGTAATCTGACGTCTCCCGCAGTGGCGGGAGTCAACGGTGGCCTGCAGCAGGGTTGGGGTCACTGCAGAAGTGCTTCCTATAGAGCATGTGGGAATAAATCCTTTGTGAGACAGACGCCATTTTCTCTACTGTAGTTTGGCTGCTGGTCAAACTCCAGGGCTGCTGGTCAAGCTACAGGGAGGCAACTTAGCTCCACCCAGGAAGAAAAGGGATTTGGATTAAGAAACTCCCAGGGCCAGCCTGGGCGGGCCTTTTAGTTCTGGAATAGGCCAAAATAGACAAGCAGTCAAAGAGGTCTTCAGATCCAACCACTGCC
This sequence comes from Tragulus kanchil, assembly GCA_022376925.1. Classification (NCBI taxonomy): domain Eukaryota; kingdom Metazoa; phylum Chordata; class Mammalia; order Artiodactyla; family Tragulidae; genus Tragulus; species Tragulus kanchil. Next base: position 155,376,552 of record JAIOJX010000025.1, on the reverse strand, counting down.
AGAGGCCAGAAAAAGACTGATAATTCCTGAATAGTCAGCAAGAGACAGAAGAACATAAACACTATTTTCACGTTTTGTCTGAAGCTGGAGTTACTGATGGATTTTTTAAATTTCATTTTATTCCTTATTCTTTTTAATTGCTTTTTTTTTTGCATTGTATTGTTTTGTTTCAATTGGTTTTTTTCCCCTTTTTTCCAAACACACTCAGCGCACCCCTTGGTTTTGTTTTGTTTTTGTTTTCTTGGGTGTGTGAGAGTGGGTGTGTTTATTTCCTCCATTGAATTCTGTCGAAGCTGCTAATCTTATCAGTAAGACTGAATATATTCAAGTTTACGTAATTTTTTTTTCTTTTTCTTCTTTTTCCTTTCAAACCACACATTTTATTTTGGTATAAACTTCTGGTTCCCCATTGGCCTTTTAAGGTTCTGTGGGGGGGTTGTTTGTTTTTATTGTTTTTGCTTTGTTTTTCTATATTTTTCTATATACTTATCTCTGTTTTTTTTTTAATTTTTCATTTGTACTACTTCCTCTATAATTCTTTGTTTATCTCCCTATATTTAACTTTGCAGTATTATTCTATATTTCTCTTCTATCCTCCCTTTCTCTTTTTCCCTTTTCCCACCATATTTCTTAGTCTGTTCTGTCCTCATTGCCTTATCCCCAATGGGGACCCTGCTCTAGCATTATTCTCCAATTGGTTCTCTATTTAGTTTAGTTATTAACTGGTGGATATCATTCTTGGTTTTCTCTATTTGCCGTGCTAACATACTGTACTGTATTTTTGGTTGGAATGCTTGTGTTATGTTACAGCTGTATATGTTTGTGTGTATAATTCACTATGCTAGATAGTATTGGCATAATATTTTAATTTCCATTTGTCAAAGGTATACCTTCTGTTTCTCATTTGCGTATATGTTTTAATATCATTTAATGCCATAACAAACCAGCCGTGAAATATTCATTCCCTGGTCAGGCAACAAGTCCTGGGGCTTTAGGGAGGGAGCACTGACTCCAAAACTCTACAATACTAGAGAACGCCTAACACTAGAGACTAGTATACAAGTGAGAATGCCAACAAGGGTAATCACTTGTATGCAAGTCCTGAGATCACCCAACCACCAGCATCACCCAGAATAAGAAGCTCAATCCAAACAACAAACACCAACAGACGTAACTCAAAGTCTGGGAAAAGGAAATCCCAAACAGAATCAGTTTTAAAAAATTAATAATTACAATGAAACGGCAGAGAAATACCACACAAGCGAAGGAACAATCTACAAACACACAAGATCAAATCAATGAAGAGAATTTGGACAAACTTTCTGAAAGTGACTTCAGAAGAATGATAGTAAAGATGATCAAAGACACTGAAAACAGAATTTCAGAGAAATTTCAAGATACAACTAACACACTGAATAAAGAGATACAAGAACTTACAGAAAAAGTAACAGAGACAAACAACTCAATTGCTGAACTGAAAAACACGGTAGAAGGAATCAAGAGCAGAGTATCTGAGACAGAAGACCGGATAAGTGAGCTGGAAGATAAAATGGTGGAAGTAACTGCTGAAAAACAGACTCTAGCTCAAAGAATGAAAAGAGCAGAGGACAGCCTCAGAGACCTCTGGGATAATATCAAACACACCAATATTCGAATTATAGGGGTTCCAGAAGAAGAAGAAAAAAAGAAAGGCTATGAGAAAATTTTTGAAGAGATTCTAGTTGAAAATTTCCCCAACATGAGAAAAGAAATAGTCATTCAAGTCCAAGAAGCACAAAGAGTACCTAACAGAATCAATCCGAGAAGAAACACACCAAGACACATATTAATGAAGCTAACACAAATTAAACACAAGGACAGAATTCTCAAAGCAGCAAGGGAAAAGCAACTGGTGACATACAAGGGAAAGCCCATCCGTTTAACAGCTGATCTTTCAACAGAAACTCTGCAGGCCAGAAGGGAATGACAGGACATATTTAAACGGCTAAAAGAGAATAATCTGCAACTTAGAATCCTCTACCCTGCAAGGATCTCCTTCAAAATTGATGGAGAAATCAAAAGATTTACAGATAAGCAAAAATTAAAAGAATTTAGTCACACCAAACCAGCCTTACAACAAGTGTTAAAGGGACTTATATAGAAAACAAGTATAAAAGGAGAAGGTTCATGAAACAAACCATCATAACATCTAAGAAGATGACAATGGGATCATTTGTATCAATAATTACTTTGAATGTAAATGGACTAAATACCCCAACCAAAAGACACAGGGTGGCTGAATGGATTTAAAAACACAACCCATACATATGCTGCCTCCAGGAAACTCACTTCAGACCTAGAGACACTCATAGACTGAAAGTGAGAGGCTGGAAAAAGATATTCCATGCAAATGGAAATCAAAAGAAAGCTGGAGTAGCAATCCTCATATCAGACAAAATAGACCTCAAAATAAAGAAGATTAGAAGAGACAAGGCAGGACAATACATAATGATCAAGGGATCGATCCAAGAGGAAGACATAACAATCATAAATATCTACGGTCCCAATGCAGGAGCACCCAAATACATAAGACAAACACTTTCAGACATAAAAGAAGACATCGACACTAACACAATCATAGTAGGAGACTTTAACACTCCTCTCACACCAAAGGACAGATCATCCAAACAGAAAATTAATAAAGAAACACAAGCCTTAAATGCCACACTAGAAGAAATGGACCTCATTGATATCTTTAGGACTTTCCATCCTAAAGCAGAAGAATACACTTTCTTCTCAAGTGCTCACAGAACATTCTCCAGGATAGACCACATCTTGGGCCATAAATCTAACCTCAGTCAATTGAAGAAAACTGAAATTCTATCCACCATCTTCTCGGACCACAATGCAGTGAGACTAGAGATCAACTACAGGAAAAAAAACGCTAAAAATACAAACACATGGCGATTAAACAACACATACCTAAAAAACCAAATGATTGCCGAGCAAATCAAAGGAGAAATAAAACAATTCCTAGAAGAAAATGACAATGAACACACGACAGTGCAAAACCTATGGGATACTGCAAAAGCAGTTCTAAGAGGGAAGTTTATAGCAATTCAATCCCACCTCAAGAAACTAGGAAAATCTCAAACAGACGACCTTTCCTTACGCTTAAAACAACTGGAGAAAGAAGAACAAAAACACCCCAAAGCCAGCAGAAGAAGGGAAATCATAAAGATCAGAGCAGAAATAAATGAAAAAGAAACAAAAGAAACAATAGTAAAGATAAATAAAACAAAAAGCTGGTTCTTCGAAAAAGTCAATAAAATCGACACACCACTGGCCAGACTCATCAAGAAAAAGAGAGAGAAGAACCAGATCAACAAAATCAAAAATGAAAAAGGAGAGATTACAACGGATAATGCAGAAATCCAAAGGATTATAAGAGACTATTATGAACAACTCTATGTCAACAAACTGGACAACCTGGAAGAAATGGACAGTTTCTTGGAGAGGATTAACCTCCCAAGACTCAACCAGGAAGAAATAGAAACTATGAACAAGCCAATCACAAGCTCAGAAATCGACCTTGTGATCAAAAATCTACCCAAAAATACAAACCCAGGACCAGATGGTTTCACAAGTGAATTCTACCAAACATTTAAAGAAGAGCTAATGCCTGTCCTTCTAAAACTCTTCCAAAAAATTGCCCAGGAAGGAACACTTCCAAACACATTCTACGAGGCCACCATCACTCTGATACCAAAGCCAGGCAAAGACAACACAAAAAAGAAAAGGCCAATTTCACTGATGAATCTAGACACCAAAATCCTCAACAAAATCCTAGCAAACAGAATTCAGCAACACATCAAAAAGCTCATACATCATGATCAATTTCTTCTCAAGTGCTCACAGAACATTCTCCAGGATAGACCACATCTTGGGCCATAAATCTAACCTCAGTCAATTGAAGAAAACTGAAATTCTATCCACCATCTTCTCGGACCACAATGCAGTGAGACTAGAGATCAACTACAGGAAAAAAAACGCTAAAAATACAAACACATGGCGATTAAACAACACATACCTAAAAAACCAAATGATTGCCGAGCAAATCAAAGGAGAAATAAAACAATTCCTAGAAGAAAATGACAATGAACACACGACAGTGCAAAACCTATGGGATACTGCAAAAGCAGTTCTAAGAGGGAAGTTTATAGCAATTCAATCCCACCTCAAGAAACTAGGAAAATCTCAAACAGACGACCTTTCCTTACGCTTAAAACAACTGGAGAAAGAAGAACAAAAACACCCCAAAGCCAGCAGAAGAATGGAAATCATAAAGATCAGAGCAGAAATAAATGAAAAAGAAACAAAAGAAACAATAGTAAAGATAAATAAAACAAAAAGCTGGTTCTTCGAAAAAGTCAATAAAATCGACACACCACTGGCCAGACTCATCAAGAAAAAGAGAGAGAAGAACCAGATCAACAAAATCAAAAATGAAAAAGGAGAGATTACAACGGATAATGCAGAAATCCAAAGGATTATAAGAGACTATTATGAACAACTCTATGTCAACAAACTGGACAACCTGGAAGAAATGGACAGTTTCTTAGAGAGGATTAACCTCCCAAGACTCAACCAGGAAGAAATAGAAACTATGAACAAGCCAATCACAAGCTCAGAAATCGACCTTGTGATCAAAAATCTACCCAAAAATACAAACCCAGGACCAGATGGTTTCACAAGTGAATTCTACCAAACATTTAAAGAAGAGCTAATGCCTGTCCTTCTAAAACTCTTCCAAAAAATTGCCCAGGAAGGAACACTTCCAAACACATTCTACGAGGCCACCATCACTCTGATACCAAAGCCAGGCAAAGACAACACAAAAAAGAAAAGGCCAATTTCACTGATGAATCTAGACACCAAAATCCTCAACAAAATCCTAGCAAACAGAATTCAGCAACACATCAAAAAGCTCATACATCATGATCAAGTCGGGTTCATCCCAGGCATGCAAGGATTCTTTAATATCCGCAAATCAATATGATACACCATATCAACAAATTGAGAGACAAAAATCACATGATCATCTCAATAGATGCAGAAAAAGCCTTCAACAAAGTACAGCATCCATTTATGATGAAGACTCTTCAAAAAATGGGCATAGAAGGAATCTATCTCAACATAGTGAAAGCCATATATGATAAGCCCACAGCAAACATTATCCTCAAAGGTGAAAAACTGAAAGCATTCCCTCTAAGATCAGGAACAAGACAGGGGTGTCCACTTTCACCACTCGTATTCAACATAGTCCTGGTAGTTCTAGCAACAGCAATAAAAGAAGAGAAAGAAATCAAAGGAATCCAGATTGGAAAGGAAGAAGTCAAGCTCTCTCTTTTTGCAGATGACATGATATTATACATAGAAAATCCCAAAGACACTATTGCAAAACTACTAGAGTTAATCAGCGAATTCAGCAAAGTCCCAGGATATAAAATCAATATACAGAAATCACTGGCATTTCTATACACAAACAATGAAAAATCAGAAAACGAAATCAAAGAGTCAATCCCCTTCACCATTGCAACCAAAAGAATCAAATATCTAGGAATAAACCTACCCAAAGAAACAAAAGAACTGTACACAGAAAATTACAAGACAGTCATGAAAGACATTAAAGAAGACTTAAACAGATGGAGAGAGATTCCATGTTCCTGGGTCAGAAGAATCAATATTGTGAAAATGACCATACTACCAAATGTCATCTATAGATTCAATGCGATCCCTATCACACTACCAAGGATATTCTTCACAGAACTAGACCAAAGAATAACACAGTTCACATGGAAACACAAAAGACCTTGATTAGCCAAAGCAATCCTAAGGAAGAAGAATGGAGCTGGAGGAATCAGCCTCCCCAACTTCAGACTCTACTACAATGCAACAGTCATCAAGACAGTATGGTACTGGCACAAAAACAGAAATATCGACCAATGGAACAAGATCAAGAACCCAGAGGTAAACCCACGCACCTATGGGTACCTTATTTTTGACAAAGGAGGCGAAACTATAAAATGGGACAAAGACAGCCTCTTCAACAAATGGTGCTGGGAAAATTGGACAGCTACATGCAAAAAAATGAAGTTGGAACATTCCCTGACACCATGCAGAAAGATCAACTCAAAATGGATTAAAGACCTAAATGTAAGACCAGAAACCCTAAAATTCTCAGAGGAGAATATAGGCAAAGTCCTCAAGGACATCAATCAAAGCAAGATCTTCTCTGACCCACCTACTAGAATAGCGGAACTAAAAAAGACAAATGAACATGTGAGACCTCATGAAACTTAAAAGCTTTTGTACAGCAAAAGAGATCACAAAAAAAAACCTGAACAGACAGCCCACAGAGTGGGAGAAAATCATAGCAAATGAAACAACAGACAAAGAATTAATCTCCAAAATCTACAAGCAACTCAGACAACTCAGCACTGGAAAAACGAACAACCTAATCAAAAAATGGGAAAAGGACCTAAACAGACACCTCTCCAACGACGACATACAGATGGCCCAAAAGCACATGAAACGATGCTCAACTTCACTTATAATTAGAGAAATGCAAATCAAAACTACAATGAGATATCACCTCACACCCGTCAGAATGGCCATCTTCAAAAAATCGACAGACAATAAATGCTGGATAGGGTGCAGAGAAAAGGGAACACTCCTGCATTGCTGGTGGGAATGTAAATTGATACAGCCTCTATGGAAGACAGTCTGGAGATTTCTTAAAAAACTAAAAATAGAAGCCCCATACGACCCAGCAATCCAAGTCTTAGGCTTATACCCTGATGAAATCAAATCTGAAAGAAGCACCTGTACCCCAATGTTCATTGCAGCTCTCTATACAATAGCCAGAACACAGAAGCAACCTAGATGCCCATCGACGAACGAATGGATCCAAAAGCTCTGGTACATATATACAATGGAATACTACACAGCTGTAAAGAGAAATGCAGAAGACTCAACCCTAATGAGGTGACTGGATCTAGAACGTATCATAAAAAATAAAGTCAGTCAGAAAGAGAAGGAAAAATACAGTATATTAACACATACATATGGAATCTAGTAGGATGGTGATGATGGCACACGCAGTGAAGTGATGGAAAGACTGACATGGAGAGTGGACATATGGACATTGTGGGGAAGGAACAGAGGGTGGGAGGCATAAAGGAAGTAGCATGAAGGCCTGTACTATCATAAGTGAAGAAAATAGCTATTGTCATTGCTCTGTGAGAAAAGGGGATCCTTCAGGGGTGCTGTGTGATGGTTGAGAGGGGTGGGAAGTGGGGGATATACATATGACTAATCTGGGAACATACATATCTGTAAACAATAAAACTCTGTAAAAGTTAAAAGTAAAATAAAGGTTTAAAAAAAAAAATTTAAAAACCAATTGGACACACTGGTCCAGTCGCTTTGCAGCACGTGAGATCCCCCGAGCCAGAGATGGAACTGGTGCCCCTTGCACTGCAAGGCAGACTCTACCCACTGGACCACCAGGGGAGCCCCTAAAGAGTTTCTTGATGAAGGTGAAAGAGGAGAGTGAAAAAACTGGCTTAAAACTCAACACTGAGAAAGCTAAAATCATGACATCCAGTTCCATCAGTTCATGGCAAATAGATGGGAAAAGAGTGGAAACTGGGACAAATTTTATTTTCTTGAGCTCCAAATCACTCCAGGTATGAATGCAGCTATGAAATTAAAAGACACTGGCTCCTTGGAGGAAAAGCTATGACAAATCTAGACACCGTATTAAAAAGCAGAGATATCACTTTGCTGACAGAAGTCTGTATAGTCAAAATTATGGTTTTTCAATAATCATATGTGTGTGAGAGTTGGACCATGAAGAAGGTGAGTGCTGAAGAACTAATGCTTTTGAATTGTGATGTTGGAGAAGACTCTTGAGAGCCCCTTGGACTGCAAGGAGATCAGGTCAGTCAATCCTAAAGAAAATCAACCCTGAGTATTCTTTGGAAGGACTGATGCTGAAGCTGCAATGGAGATCAGAGTATATACAATGGAATACTACACAGCTGTAAAGAGAAATGCAGAAGACTCAACCCTAATGAGGTGACTGGATCTAGAACGTATCATAAAAAATAAAGTCAGTCAGAAAGAGAAGGAAAAATACAGTATATTAACACATACATATGGAATCTAGTAGGATGGTGATGATGGCACACGCAGTGAAGTGATGGAAAGACTGACATGGAGAGTGGACATATGGACATTGTGGGGAAGGAACAGAGGGTGGGAGGCATAAAGGAAGTAGCATGAAGGCCTGTACTATCATAAGTGAAGAAAATAGCTATTGTCATTGCTCTGTGAGAAAAGGGGATCCTTCAGGGGTGCTGTGTGATGGTTGAGAGGGGTGGGAAGTGGGGGATATACATATGACTAATCTGGGAACATACATATCTGTAAACAATAAAACTCTGTAAAAGTTAAAAGTAAAATAAAGGTTTAAAAAAAAAAATTTAAAAACCAATTGGACACACTGGTCCAGTCGCTTTGCAGCACGTGAGATCCCCCGAGCCAGAGATGGAACTGGTGCCCCTTGCACTGCAAGGCAGACTCTACCCACTGGACCACCAGGGGAGCCCCTAAAGAGTTTCTTGATGAAGGTGAAAGAGGAGAGTGAAAAAACTGGCTTAAAACTCAACACTGAGAAAGCTAAAATCATGACATCCAGTTCCATCAGTTCATGGCAAATAGATGGGAAAAGAGTGGAAACTGGGACAAATTTTATTTTCTTGAGCTCCAAATCACTCCAGGTATGAATGCAGCTATGAAATTAAAAGACACTGGCTCCTTGGAGGAAAAGCTATGACAAATCTAGACACCGTATTAAAAAGCAGAGATATCACTTTGCTGACAGAAGTCTGTATAGTCAAAATTATGGTTTTTCAATAATCATATGTGTGTGAGAGTTGGACCATGAAGAAGGTGAGTGCTGAAGAACTAATGCTTTTGAATTGTGATGTTGGAGAAGACTCTTGAGAGCCCCTTGGACTGCAAGGAGATCAGGTCAGTCAATCCTAAAGAAAATCAACCCTGAGTATTCTTTGGAAGGACTGATGCTGAAGCTGAAGTTCCAATACTTGGGCCACCTGATGTGGAATCAAGTCATTGGAAAAGACCTTGATGCTGAGAAAGACAGAAGAGAATGAGATAGTTGGATAGCATCACCAACTCAGTACACATGAATTTGAGAAAAACACCAGGAGAAAGTGAAGGACAGGGGACCTTGGCATGGTGCTAGTCCACGGGTTCACAAAGAGTCAGACATGACTGAGCAACTAACCAAAAGCAAAGCACATGTGGTTACTGGTTATAGTATTGGACAGCATTTATAATTTTTCCAATTTGTGAGGGCTTGTTTAAAAATTTCATTTTTAGAGCAGTTTTGTGTTCATAGAAAAACTGAGAGGAAGGTACACAGATTTCCCATATGCCCCTTGACCTCATACATGCACCCCAACAGAATGGGGTAGTTGTTATAGTTAATGAACCTACACTGACATATCAGAATCACTCGAAATCTATAGCTTATTCTAGGGTTCACTCTTGGTGTTGTCCATTTGATGGGTTTGGACAAATGGCTAACATGACCCCACCATACAGAGTAGTTTCACTGCCCTATAAATCTTCTGTCCTTGCCTATTTTTCCCTTCAACCTTACACCCACTCCCAGCCCCTGGCAATCACTGATCTTACTGTCTTCATATTTTTGCCTTTCATATACTTGGAATTTCACAGGTATAGCCTTTTCTGATTGGCTTCTTTACTTAGTGGCATGCAATTGTTTCCTTCATGTCTTTTTTATTTCCTTTAGTGGCAAGTAGATGGGAAAAGAGTGGAAACTGGGACAAATTTTATTTTCTTGAGCTCCAAATCACTCCAGGTATGAATGCAGCTATGAAATTAAAAGACACTGGCTCCTTGGAGGAAAAGCTATGACAAATCTAGACACCGTATTAAAAGCAGAGATATCACTTTGCTGACAGAAGTCTGTATAGTCAAAATTATGGTTTTTCAATAATCATATGTGTGTGAGAGTTGGACCATGAAGAAGGTGAGTGCTGAAGAACTAATGCTTTTGAATTGTGATGTTGGAGAAGACTCTTGAGAGCCCCTTGGACTGCAAGGAGATCAGGTCAGTCAATCCTAAAGAAAATCAACCCTGAGTATTCTTTGGAAGGACTGATGCTGAAGCTGAAGTTCCAATACTTGGGCCACCTGATGTGGAATCAAGTCATTGGAAAAGACCTTGATGCTGAGAAAGACAGAAGAGAATGAGATAGTTGGATAGCATCACCAACTCAGTACACATGAATTTGAGAAAAACACCAGGAGAAAGTGAAGGACAGGGGACCTTGGCATGGTGCTAGTCCACGGGTTCACAAAGAGTCAGACATGACTGAGCAACTAACCAAAAGCAAAGCACATGTGGTTACTGGTTATAGTATTGGACAGCATTTATAATTTTTCCAATTTGTGAGGGCTTGTTTAAAAATTTCATTTTTAGAGCAGTTTTGTGTTCATAGAAAAACTGAGAGGAAGGTACACAGATTTCCCATATGCCCCTTGACCTCATACATGCACCCCAACAGAATGGGGTAGTTGTTATAGTTAATGAACCTACACTGACATATCAGAATCACTCGAAATCTATAGCTTATTCTAGGGTTCACTCTTGGTGTTGTCCATTTGATGGGTTTGGACAAATGGCTAACATGACCCCACCATACAGAGTAGTTTCACTGCCCTATAAATCTTCTGTCCTTGCCTATTTTTCCCTTCAACCTTACACCCACTCCCAGCCCCTGGCAATCACTGATCTTACTGTCTTCATATTTTTGCCTTTCATATACTTGGAATTTCACAGGTATAGCCTTTTCTGATTGGCTTCTTTTACTTAGTGGCATGCAATTGTTTCCTTCATGTCTTTTATAGCATATTTCCTTTTAGCACTGATGAATAATACTTCTTTGTCTAGCTGTACCACAGATTTTTTTTATCCTTTCACTTCCGAAGGCATCTTGGCCGCTTCCAAGTTTGGGCGACCTTATTTATCTTATAGCATCTTTATCATCACAAATTCCTTTGTACTGCATAGCCTTGTCAATCAAAATCCAACTGACAGAGCTGAACTAAGAAAAATACCAATAACATAGTCCCTTCTCCCTATGGCCACAGTTTTCTTTTTTTTTTTTTTTTTTTAAACCTTTATTTTACTTTTAACTTTTACAGAGTTTTGTTGTTCACAGACATGCATGTTCTCAGATTAGTCACATGTATATCCCCCCCTTCCCTCCCCTCCCGACCATCACACAGCACCCCTGAAGGATCCCCTTTTCTCACAGAGCAATGACTAGAGCCATTTTCTTCACTTATGATAGTACAGGCCTTCATGCTACTTCCTTTACGCCTCTCACCCACTGTTCCTTCCCCACAATGTCCATATGTCCACTGTCCATGTCTGTCTTTCTGTCGCTTCACTGCATGTGCCATCATCACCATCCTACTAGATTCCATATATATGTGTTAATATACTGTATTTGTCCTTCTCTTTCTGACTGACTTCACTTTTGATGATACGTTCTAGATCCAGCCACCTCATCAGGGTTGATTCTTCTGCATTTCTCTTTACAGCTGTGTAGTATTCCATTGTATATATGTACCAGAGCTTTTGGATCCATTCGTTCGTCGATGGGCATCTAGGTTCCTTCCATGTTCTAGCTATTGTATAGAGAGCTGCAATGAACATTGGGGTACAGGTGCTTCTTTCAGTTTTGATTTCGTCAGGGTATAAGCCTAAGAGTGGGATTGCTGGGTCATATGGTGCTTCTATTTTTAGTTTTTTAAGAAATCTCCAGACTGTCTTCCATAGAGGCTGTATCAATTTACACTCCCACCAGCAATGCAGGAGTGTTCCCTTTTCTCCGCAGCCTCTCCAGCATTTATTGTCTGTCGATTTGTGGATGATGGCCATTCTGACGGGTGTGAGGTGATATCTCATTGTAGTTTTGATTTGCATTTCTCTAATTATTAGTGAAGTTGAGCATCGTTTCATGTGTTTTTGGGCCATCTGTATGTCATCGTTGGAGAGGTGTCTGTTTAGGTCCTTTTCCCATTTTTTGATTGGGTTGTTCGTTTTTCCAGTGCTGAGTTGTCCGAGTTGTTTGTAGATTTTGGAGATTAATTCTTTGTCTGTTGTTTCATTTGCTATGATTTTCTCCCACTCTGTGGGCTGTCTGTTCAGCTTTTTTGTAATTTCTTTAGCTGTACAAAAGCTTTTAAGTTTCATGAGGTCCCACATGTTCATTTGTCTTTTTAGTTCCACTATTCTAGTAGGTGGGTCAGAGAAGATCTTGCTTTGATTGATGTCCTTGAGTGTTTTGCCTATATTCTCCTCTAAGAGTTTGATGGTTTCTGGCCTTACATTTAAGTCTTTAATCCATTTTGAGTTGATCTTTGTGTATGGTGTCAGGGTATGTTCCAACTTCATTTTCTTGCATGTAGCTGTCCAATTTTCCCAGCACCATTTGTTGAAGAGGCTGTCTTTGTCCCATTTTATAGTTTCGCCTCCTTTGTCAAAAATAAGGTACCCATAGGTGTGTGGGTTTATCTCTGGGTTCTCGATCTTGTTCCATTGGTCGATATTTCTGTTTTTGTGCCAGTACCATACTGTTTTGATGACTGTTGCATTGTAGTAGAGTCTGAAGTTGGGGAGGCTGATCCCCCCAGCTCCATTCTTCTTCCTGAGGATTGCTTTGGCTATTCGAGGTCTTTTGTGTTTCCATATGAACTGTGTTATTCATTGGTCTAGTTCTGTGAAGAATGTTATTGGAAGTTTGATAGGGATCGCATTGAATCTATAGATGACATTTGGTAGTATGGTCATTTTCACAATATTGATTCTCCCGACCCAGGAACACGGAATATTTCTCCATCTGTTTAACTCTTCTTTAATGTCTCTCATGAGTGTCTTGTAATTTTCTGTGTACAGTTCTTTTGTTTCTTTGGGTAGGTTTATTCCTAGATATTTGATTCTTTTGGCTGCGATGGTGAAGGGGATTGCCTCTTTGATTTCATTTTCTGATTTTTCATTGTTTGTGTATAGGAATGCCAGTGATTTCTGTATATTGATTTTATATCCTGGGACTTTGCTGAATTCGCTGATTAACTCTAGTAGTTTTGTAACCGTGTCTTTGGGATTTTCTATGTATAATATCATGTCATCTGCAAATAGAGAGAGTTTGACTTCTTCTTTTCCAATCTGGATTCCTTTGATTTCTTTCTCTTCTTTTATTGCTATTGCTAGAACTTCCAGGACTATGTTGAATAAGAGTGGTGAAAGTGGACACCCTTGTCTTGTTCCTGATCTTAGAGGAAATGCTTTGAGTTTTTCACCATTGAGGATAATGTTCGCTGTGGGCTTATCATATATGGCTTTCACTATGTTAAGATAAGTTCCTTCTATGCCCATTTTTTGAAGAGTTTTTATTATAAATGGATGCTGTACTTTGTCAAAGGCTTTTTCTGCATCTATTGAGATGATCATGTGATTTTTGTCTTTCAATTTTTTGATATGGTGTATCACATTGATTGATTTGCGGATGTTGAAGAATCCTTGCATGCCTGGGATGAACCCAACTTGATCGTGATGAATGAGCTTTTTGATGTGTTGCTGAATTCTGTTTGCTAGGATTTTGTTGAGGATTTTGGCATCTAGATACATCAGTGAAATTGGCCTATAATTTTCTTTTTTTGTGATGTCTTTGCCTGGCTTTGGTATTAGGGTGATGGTGGCCTCGTAGAATGTGTTTGGAAGTGTTCCTTCCTGGGCAATTTTTTGGAAGAGTTTTAGAAGGACAGGCATTAGCTCTTCTTTAAATGTTTGGTAGAATTCACTTGTAAAACCATCTGGCCCTGGGCTTTTATTTTTGGGTAGATTTTTGATCACAAGGTCGATTTCTGAGCTTGTGATTGGCTTGTTCATAGTTTCTATTTCTTCCTGGTTGAGTCTTGGGAGGTTAATCCTCTCCAAGAAACTGTCCATTTCTTCCAGGTTGTCCAGTTTGTTGACATAGAATTGTTCATAATAGTCTCTTATAATCCTTTGGATTTCTGCATTATCCGTTGTAATCTCTCCTTTTTCATTTTTGATTTTGTTGATCTGGTTCTTCTCTCTCTTTTTCTTGATGAGTCTGGCCAGTGGTGTGTCGATTTTTTTGACTTTTTCAATCAACCAGCTTTTTGTTTTATTTATCTTTACTATTGTTTCTTTTGTTTCTTTTTCATTTATTTCTGCTCTGATCTTTATGATTTCCCTTCTTCTGCTGGCTTTGGGGTGTTTTTGTTCTTCTTTCTCCAGTTGTTTTAAGCGTAAGGAAAGGTCGTCTGTTTGAGATTTTCCTAGTTTCTTGAGGTGGGATTGAATTGCTATAAACTTCCCTCTTAGAACTGCTTTTGCAGTATCCCATAGGTTTTGCACTGTCGTGTGTTCATTGTCATTTTCTTCTAGGAATTTTTTTATTTCTTCTTTGATTTCCTCAATGATCAGTTGGTTTTTTAGGTATGTGTTGTTTAATCGCCATGTGTTTGTGTTTTTAGCGGTTTTTTTCCTGTAGTTGATCTCTAGTCTCACTGCATTGTGGTCCGAGAAGATGGTTGGTAGAATTTCAGTTTTCTTGAATTGACTGAGCATTGATTTGTGGCCCAAGATGTGGTCTATCCTGGAGAATGTTCTGTGAGCACTTGAGAAGAAAGTGTATTCTTCTGCTTTTGGATGGAAAGTCCTAAAGATATCAATGAGGTCCATTTCTTCTAGTGTGGCATTTAAGGCTTGTGTTTCTTTATTAATTTTCTGTTTGGATGATCTGTCCATTGGTGTGAGAGGAGTGTTAAAGTCTCCTACTATGATTGTGTTGCTGTCAATGTCTTCTTTTATGTCTGAAAGTGTTTGTCTTATGTATTGGGGTGCCCCTGCGTTGGGAGCGTAGATATTTATGATTGTTATGTCTTCTTCTTGGATGGATCCCTTAATCATGATGTAGTGACCTGCCTTGTCTCTTCGAATCTTCTTTATTTTGAGGTCTATTTTGTCTGATATGAGGATTGCTACTCCAGTTGTGATTGGCTTGTTCATAGTTTCTATTTCTTCCTGGTTGAGTCTTGGGAGGTTAATCCTCTCCAAGAAACTGTCCATTTCTTCCAGGTTGTCCAGTTTGTTGACATAGAATTGTTCATAATAGTCTCTTATAATCCTTTGGATTTCTGCATTATCCGTTGTAATCTCTCCTTTTTCATTTTTGATTTTGTTGATCTGGTTCTTCTCTCTCTTTTTCTTGATGAGTCTGGCCAGTGGTGTGTCGATTTTATTGACTTTTTCGAAGAACCAGCTTTTTGTTTTATTTATCTTTACTATTGTTTCTTTTGTTTCTTTTTCATTTATTTCTGCTCTGATCTTTATGATTTCCCTTCTTCTGCTGGCTTTGGGGTGTTTTTGTTCTTCTTTCTCCAGTTGTTTTAAGCGTAAGGAAAGGTCGTCTGTTTGAGATTTTCCTAGTTTCTTGAGGTGGGATTGAATTGCTATAAACTTCCCTCTTAGAACTGCTTTTGCAGTATCCCATAGGTTTTGCACTGTCGTGTGTTCATTGTCATTTTCTTCTAGGAATTTTTTTATTTCTTCTTTGATTTCCTCAATGATCAGTTGGTTTTTTAGGTATGTGTTGTTTAATCGCCATGTGTTTGTGTTTTTAGCGGTTTTTTTCCTGTAGTTGATCTCTAGTCTCACTGCATTGTGGTCCGAGAAGATGGTTGGTAGAATTTCAGTTTTCTTGAATTGACTGAGCATTGATTTGTGGCCCAAGATGTGGTCTATCCTGGAGAATGTTCTGTGAGCACTTGAGAAGAAAGTGTATTCTTCTGCTTTTGGATGGAAAGTCCTAAAGATATCAATGAGGTCCATTTCTTCTAGTGTGGCATTTAAGGCTTGTGTTTCTTTATTAATTTTCTGTTTGGATGATCTGTCCATTGGTGTGAGAGGAGTGTTAAAGTCTCCTACTATGATTGTGTTGCTGTCAATGTCTTCTTTTATGTCTGAAAGTGTTTGTCTTATGTATTGGGGTGCCCCTGCGTTGGGAGCGTAGATATTTATGATTGTTATGTCTTCTTCTTGGATGGATCCCTTAATCATGATGTAGTGACCTGCCTTGTCTCTTCGAATCTTCTTTATTTTGAGGTCTATTTTGTCTGATATGAGGATTGCTACTCCAGCTTTCTTTTGATTTCCATTTGCATGGAATATCTTTTTCCAGCCTCTCACTTTCAGTCTATGAGTGTCTCTAGGTCTGAAATGAGTTTCCTGGAGGCAGCATATGTATGGGTCATGTTTTTGGATCCATTCAGCCACTCTGTGTCTTTTGGTTGGGGCGTTTAGTCCATTGACATTCAAAGTAATTATTGATACAAATGATCCTATTGTCATCTTCTTAGATGTTATGATGGATTTGTTTCGTGGATCTTCTCCTTTTATACTTGTTTTCTATATAAGTCCCTTTAACACTTGTTGTAAGGCTGGTTTGGTGTGACTAAATTCTTTTAATTGTGCTTGTCTGTAAAGCTTTTGATTTCTCCATCAATTTTGAAGGAGATCCTTGCAGGGTAGAGGATTCTTGGTTGCAGATTATTCTCTTTCAGCCGTTTAAATGTGTCCTGCCATTCCCTTCTGGCCTGCAGAGTTTCTGTTGAGAGATCAGCTGTTAAACGGATGGGCTTTCCCTTGTATGTCACTAGTTGCTTTTCCCTTGCTGCTTTGAGAATTCTATCTTTGTGTTTAATTTGTGTTAACTTCATTAATATGTGTCTTGGTGTGTTTCTTCTCGGATTGATTCTGTTAGGTACTCTTTGTGCTTCTTGGACTTGATTGACTATTTCTTTTCCCATGGTGGGGAAATTTTCAACTATAATCTCTTCAAAAATTTTCTCATAGCCTTTCTTTTTTTCTTCTTCTTCTGGAACCCCTATAATTCGAATATTGGTGCGTTTGATATTATCCCAGAGGTCTCTGAGGCTGTCCTCTGCTCTTTTCATTCTTTGAGCTAGAGTCTGTTTTTCAGCAGTTACTTCCACCATTTTATCTTCCAGCTCACTTATCCGGTCTTCTGTCTCAGATACTCTGCTCTTGATTCCTTCTACCGTGTTTTTCAGTTCAGCAATTGAGTTGTTTGTCTCTGTTACTTTTTTGGTAAGTTCTTGTATTTCTTTATTCAGTGTGTTAGTTGTATCTTGCAATTTCTCTGAAATTCTGTTTTCAGTGTCTTTGATCATCTTTACTATCATTCTTCTGAAATCACTTTCAGAAAGTTTGTCCAAATTCTCTTCATTAATTTGATCTTGTGTGTTTGTGGATTGTTCCTTCGCTTGTGTGGTATTTCTCTGCCATTTCATTGTAATTATTAATTTTTTAAAACTGATTCTGTTTGGGATTTCCTTTTCCCAGACTTTGAGTTACGTCTGTTGGTGTTTGTTGTTTGGATGGGGCTTCTATTCTGGGTGATGCTGGTGATTGGGTGATGTCAGGACTTGTATACAAGTGATTACCTTTGCTGGCGTTCTCACTTGTATACTGCTCTCTAGTGTTATGCTTTCTCTAGTATTGTAGAGTTTTGGAGTCAGTGCACCCTTCTTAAAACCCCGGGGCTTGTTGCCTGACCAGGGAATGAAGATTTCACGGCTGGTTTGTTATGGCATTAAATATTAAAACATATATATGCAAATGAGAAACAGAAGGTATACCTTTGACAAATGGCAATTTAAAAATTACGCAAGTACTATCTAGCGTATTGAATTATACACATAAACATATACAGCTATAACATAACCCAAGCATTCCAATCAAAAATACAGTACAATACGTTAGCACGGCGAATAGAGAAATCCAAGAATGATATCCACAAGTTAATAAGCAAACTAAGTAGAGAACCAATTGGAGAATAATGCTAGAGCAGGATCCCCGTTGGGGATAAGGCAATGAGGACAGAACAGACGAAGAAATATAGTGGGGAAAGGGAAAAAGAGAAAGGGAGGATAGAAGAGAAATATAGAATAATATTGCAAAGTTAAATATAGGGAGATAAAGATTTGTATGTATTAGAATTTAGTGCTATAGGGAAGGAGCTTAAGAGAAAGCAAAGAATTATAGAGAAGGTAGTAGTACAAATGAAAAAATTATTAAAAATTAAAAGATCTAAATTTTATAGAAAAATATAGAAAAACAAAGCAAAAATAATAAAACAAAGAAAACCCCACAGAACCTTAAAAGGCCATTGGGGAACCAGAAGTTTATACCAAAATAAAATAGAGTCTGTTTTTCAGCATCTTCCACCATTTTATCTTCCAGCTCACTTATCCGGTCTTCTGTCTCAGATACTCTGCTCTTGATTCCTTCTACCGTGTTTTTCAGTTCAGCAATTGAGTTGTTTGTCTCTGTTACTTTTTTGGTAAGTTCTTGTATTTCTTTATTCAGTGTGTTAGTTGTATCTTGCAATTTCTCTGAAATTCTGTTTTCAGTGTCTTTGATCATCTTTACTATCATTCTTCTGAAATCACTTTCAGAAAGTTTGTCCAAATTCTCTTCATTAATTTGATCTTGTGTGTTTGTGGATTGTTCCTTCGCTTGTGTGGTATTTCTCTGCCATTTCATTGTAATTATTAATTTTTTAAAACTGATTCTGTTTGGGATTTCCTTTTCCCAGACTTTGAGTTACGTCTGTTGGTGTTTGTTGTTTGGATGGGGCTTCTATTCTGGGTGATGCTGGTGATTGGGTGATGTCAGGACTTGTATACAAGTGATTACCTTTGCTGGCGTTCTCACTTGTATACTGCTCTCTAGTGTTATGCTTTCTCTAGTATTGTAGAGTTTTGGAGTCAGTGCACCCTTCTTAAAACCCCGGGGCTTGTTGCCTGACCAGGGAATGAAGATTTCACGGCTGGTTTGTTATGGCATTAAATATTAAAACATATATATGCAAATGAGAAACAGAAGGTATACCTTTGACAAATGGCAATTTAAAAATTACGCAAGTACTATCTAGCGTATTGAATTATACACATAAACATATACAGCTATAACATAACCCAAGCATTCCAATCAAAAATACAGTACAATACGTTAGCACGGCGAATAGAGAAATCCAAGAATGATATCCACAAGTTAATAAGCAAACTAAGTAGAGAACCAATTGGAGAATAATGCTAGAGCAGGATCCCCGTTGGGGATAAGGCAATGAGGACAGAACAGACGAAGAAATATAGTGGGGAAAGGGAAAAAGAGAAAGGGAGGATAGAAGAGAAATATAGAATAATATTGCAAAGTTAAATATAGGGAGATAAAGATTTGTATGTATTAGAATTTAGTGCTATAGGGAAGGAGCTTAAGAGAAAGCAAAGAATTATAGAGAAGGTAGTAGTACAAATGAAAAAATTATTAAAAATTAAAAGATCTAAATTTTATAGAAAAATATAGAAAAACAAAGCAAAAATAATAAAAACAAACAAAACCCCCACAGAACCTTAAAAGGCCATTGGGGAACCAGAAGTTTATACCAAAATAAAATGTGTGGTTTAAAAAGAAAAAGGAAAAAAAAAAAAAAATTTATGTAAACTTGAATATATTCAGTCTTACTGATAAGATTAGTAGCTTCAATAGAAATCAGTGAAGGAAATGAACACACCCACTCTCTCTCACACACACACCCCCAAGAAAAGAAAAAAAAAAAAAAAACGGTGTGTGCGCTGAGTGGGTTTGGAAAAAAGAGAGAGAGAAAAAAAATTGAAACAAAGTAATACAATACAAAAAATGAAATTTTAAAGTCCAGCAGTAACTCCAGCTTCAGACAAAACGTGAAAATAGTGTTTATGTTCTTCTGTCTCTTGCTGACTATTCAGGAATTATCAGTCTTTTTCTGGCCTCTGGCAGTGGTTGGATCTGAAGACCTCTTTGACTGCTTGTCTATTTTGGCCTATTCCAGAACTAAAAGGCCCGCCCAGGCTGGCCCTGGGAGTTTCTTAATCCAAATCCCTTTTCTTCCTGGGTGGAGCTAAATTGCCTCCCTGTAGCTTGACCAGCAGCCCTGGAGTTTGACCAGCAGCCAAACTACAGTAGGGAAAATGGCGTCTGTCTCACAGAGGATCTATTCCCACATGCTCTATGGGAAGTACTTCCACAGTGCCCCCGACCCTGCTGCAGGCCACCGTCGACCCCCGCCACCACGGGAGACGTCAGGTTACTCAGAGGTGAATCTGGCTCAGTCACATGCAGGATCGCTATTCCTCTCTCCCTGATCACAGTGCGCAGAGACTTTCCAGTCCTCCTCTGCGGCTCTGTGATCGGGTTAATGGTAACCTCCTCCAAAGGGAACTGAGCGCCGCCCTTCCGAGGCCTGCTCAAGGGCACTTCTAGCTCAAGGGGCACCTGGACCCTCCAAAGCAGGTCTGGCTCAGTCCCTTGTGGGTGTTAGTGCTCCTCTCCCGGGTTTTGATCTGCAACAGGCTTTGCGGCTTTGGCCCGCCCAGCCTCTCCGGCGGGTATGAGATTTGACTTTTAAAAGTGCGATTGCGCCCCTCCTACCGTCTTGATGCGGCTTCTCCTTTGTTCTTCGATGTGGGGTGTCCTTTCTGTGATCAGATCCAGCCTCCTTTCGTCGATGGTTTCCCAGGAACTCGTCGCAATTCAGGCGATTTTGCAGGAGAGATGAGTGCACGTCCTTCTACGCCGCCATCTTAGCTCCACCCTGGCCACAGTTTTCTATATATATTCAGTCAAAACTATTTATTGAGTACCTATTATATACAAAGTGCTATTCTAAATGTGCTATTCTAAATTTCCAAGGACAGAGGGACCTGGCAGGCTATAGTCCACGGGGTTGCAAAGTATTGGACACGACTGAGCACATTCCCAATTTGAGACATAAGGGTAGTGAAAAAGAAAGTCAAGCTCTCTGCCCTTATAATTCCACATTGTAGAGGAAGGAAATGGTAAAGCAAAATTTAAGTAACCAAATAAACCAAGGATTTGATAAAAAGCACTGCAGAGCAAATGAAATAGGAGGATGTAACAAAGAGAGACTGGAGCAAGCAGTAGGGCAGGGTTGTAGCAGGAGACACTTTCAAATGTGTGTCTTTGTTTAAAGACCTCTTTAAAGGGCCAACATTCAAGATCTATCCTGAATGTCAAAGGGGAATCTGCCATGCAAAAGCCTCAGGAAAGAGCAATCCTGGCAAAGGAACAGTTACTGCAAAGGATCTAAAGCAGGAACAGACCTGGCCCATCCTAAACTCTTAGAGGGTCATAAGGCTAAAGGGAAATGGAGCAGGAGAAGAACAATATGGATGGAGCCACAGATAAGCTGGTCCAAGTGATCCAGGCTCCCCTGGATGTCATAGGGGGTATATTTTTTTCTAAGTGTGCTGGGAAGTCTTTGGAGCATTTCCAGCAGGGCAACAACCTGATTTTCAACAGTGGCTTTCATGGTTGTATATTCTGTCCCCTCTCTAAAGAACATGGATTCATGCCACTGTTTAACTCATTTCCTAAACTGTAACAGATTCCTACCATAGAGCAAGCCTTCAAACGATTGACCCTGAAAAAGACTAAGTGTTCTTCATATTCTCTCAGCCCCAGAGATATGTCATTGAAAACTCAGGATACATCTCCAGTAACAGATACATACTACCCACTGCCCTACAAACAAGTCCTATGATACTGCTTTAGCTATAAATTGCCCATGAACCTCATTTTCCTTATCTATAAAATGGGGCATACAACCTGCAAGAGTTATCACCCAAATGGATTTAGGAGAAGAAAATAAAGCTGTGTGCTATGGAAGGTGCTGTGTGAAGGTTTTACCCAGTAATTTACATCTCCACTGCATCACAGCCTCACATTCCAGGTTAAGCTTTGAATACTAAAATATTTTTAAAGTTCTAAGCTTACAAATGCATTCATTCAGGTGTGTCTGACTCTTTGCAAGCCCATGAACTGTCAGGCCTCTCTGTTCATGGAATTTTTCAAGCAAGAATAGTGGAGTAGGTTGCCATTTCCTACTCCAGGGGATCTTCCCAATCTGGGGATGAAACCTGTGTCTCCTGCATCATGGCAGACAAATTCTTTACCACTGCGCCACATAGAAATGGCAGGAATGTATGAGCTTCCACCACCTATAAATCAGGCTAGGAGTTATATACTGTAATTTTTCCCCAAAAAGCACATAATTAAGTCTCAAGAAAGAAAAGAATGAACACATCATTTTGATACATCTCCCAAAATGTTATATGAGAGTTCTACAAAGCTATTGATTATTGTAACCTCAAAAGTGTTCAACCTAGTCCCTTAATAGCTGTGCGCATAATTGAAAATTCTCTTGGATATGAGATTAAGTGCTAACAAATAAATATATACAACCTAAGCAGTCAGTGTGACATGACATTAACATTTTGGATTTGTATCATTTTCAAATTCACTACATTTCCTTCAGCTAATATAATTAATAACCAACTAGAAATATTTCTATTCATGTCCTCCTTTTGTTGACTGTTTATAAGCTGAGAAGAAAATAACTTTTAAATGTCAGAGAAGGGAAGCTTTCATGGTTGTATATTCTGTCCCTCTCTAAAGAACATGGATTCATGCCACTGTTTAACTCATTTCCTAAACTGTAACAGATTCCTACCATAGAGCAAGCCTTCAAACGATTGACCCTGAAAAGACTAAGTGTTCTTCATATTCTCTCAGCCCCAGAGATATGTCATTGAAAACTCAGGATACATCTCCAGTAACAGATACATACTACCCACTGCCCTACAAACAAGTCCTATGATACTGCTTTAGCTATAAATTGCCCATGAACCTCATTTTCCTTATCTATAAAATGGGGCATACAACCTGCAAGAGTTATCACCCAAATGGATTTAGGAGAAGAAAATAAAGCTGTGTGCTATGGAAGGTGCTGTGTGAAGGTTTTACCCAGTAATTTACATCTCCACTGCATCACAGCCTCACATTCCAGGTTAAGCTTTGAATACTAAAATATTTTTAAAGTTCTAAGCTTACAAATGCATTCATTCAGGTGTGTCTGACTCTTTGCAAGCCCATGAACTGTCAGGCCTCTCTGTTCATGGAATTTTTCAAGCAAGAATAGTGGAGTAGGTTGCCATTTCCTACTCCAGGGGATCTTCCCAATCTGGGGATGAAACCTGTGTCTCCTGCATCATGGCAGACAAATTCTTTACCACTGCGCCACATAGAAATGGCAGGAATGTATGAGCTTCCACCACCTATAAATCAGGCTAGGAGTTATATACTGTAATTTTTCCCCAAAAAGCACATAATTAAGTCTCAAGAAAGAAAAGAATGAACACATCATTTTGATACATCTCCCAAAATGTTATATGAGAGTTCTACAAAGCTATTGATTATTGTAACCTCAAAAGTGTTCAACCTAGTCCCTTAATAGCTGTGCGCATAATTGAAAATTCTCTTGGATATGAGATTAAGTGCTAACAAATAAATATATACAACCTAAGCAGTCAGTGTGACATGACATTAACATTTTGGATTTGTATCATTTTCAAATTCACTACATTTCCTTCAGCTAATATAATTAATAACCAACTAGAAATATTTCTATTCATGTCCTCCTTTTGTTGACTGTTTATAAGCTGAGAAGAAAATAACTTTTAAATGTCAGAGAAGGGAAGCTATGTTTCACTATCATGGATTTTGTTTTGCTGTCTAGCTTGTGAGTCATAGAATCTCAAGCACTGTTTAAAATTAAAAATACTGTATTACTTTCAGGTGTATAGAGAACTTTCAATGTTTTTAAACAAATATATCTTTTACCATTTGTTAAGGTCAAGTAATATGTTTCTATTTCATTCTAGGAAAACTTTAAGAAAGAAATACCATGTATTCTATTTATAATGTTTCCCCCAAATTCACAATATATTGGAGCAAATAATAACCTCTCCTCTCCAATGTCATATATACTTGCATTTTAACAAATTCTGTTTAAGGTGGTTTTAAACATCTCTTTATTCAATCACCACCTCAACTGTGGTAGGTACTATCACAGTCTTTACCACTGAGAGAAAAAAAGAAAGAAAGAAAATGGAGTCAGCAACAGTGGTAGGTACATTCTCAGGAAGCAGGTTACCACAATTTAGCAACTCAACAACAACAAAAGAGGAAAATAGGTACATAGATACGTGATGAAAATGAGTAAAGTGTTAACAGAAAAATCTAGGTGCTGAATATAGAAGTGTTTAATATAAAAGTCAATTTTGATCTATGTGCAAAAATAGTCATGCATGTTCATTTGCTCAATCGAGCCCACATCTCTTGCATCTCCCATACTGGCAAGTGGATTCTTTGCCACTGCACCACCTGAGAAGCCAAAAAATGTTAATAAATAAAACCAAAATACAGAGCCTTTGTACAGATCATTATTCAAGATGCTGGCAATATGGTATGGAACAAAACAAAATATTTAATCTAACAAAGCATACATTTCTACTCTATAGAGAAATAACATATACGCACATGTAATATGTAAGGTGGTGAAAAAGTTTAAGAAAAATAACACATAATAAGGGTAGGTGTTCCAGTTTAGACACTTGTTAATGGGAATCTCTGATATGGCCACATCTCAGAGGGAACCTGAAAGAAGTGAGGGAATATGTCTGGGTCAACAGCATTCCAGCTGAGGAAGGCATTCTGGTGACTGTGTACATGTGTATACATTCCATTAGAAAAAAGCATGTGTGGTGCTGGTGCAAGAGAGTAGCTGTAGCAAACACCATAGCTGGAACAAAGCACAAAGTATATAGAAAATAAGATCAGAGAGATAGGGGAGATAGGCAGAGAGAAGAAGTTTAGAAGTTTATACACTATGATTAGAAATTCAGATTTTCTCCTAAGTAATATGGGAAGACACTGAACGTCTTTGACAAATGGGATCCAACTTATATTTTAAAAGGATCCACCTGTTTCTTGGTGATGCACTACCAAGAGAGTTTTGATAGATGCTAGGAGATAGGGGTGTAAGGGAGACAAGTTCAGTCTCTACACAGAAGTCCAGTCAAACATAAAGCTAGCAGCGAGTGACATCACCCAGATGGTGACACACATTGTTCTTGACTTCACACTCCCTTACAAGAATGACTACTAACAACTGTTCAAAAATACACCACCATTGCAAGAATCCTAAACACAAAGGTAAGGTTGAAGCACCTCCTAGCATCATAGAAACCAGAGAGACCAGTCTGAGTAAGAGACATGGCTACAGGTTGATAGCCTTCCCCTCTCTGCAAGGCCAGCAAAGCACCACATGCAAAGGTCTCTCTTGAGCCTCCAATGGAAAGAGAACCTGGAGGGATAAGTAGCAACCCCACCCAACACTGTGGTCCCTTGATGAGAGTTCCTCTTCTGATCTCACACCACTGAGACTGTGCAGGAATCTGGGAGATTTAACCATGCAGAATCTGGCTGTGATGGGAAAGAGAGAAGGGCTTGCAACAACCAGCATATGAACCTTGGTGAATGAGTTTATACCCTTAGTGCGCAAGTAGTAATATCAAGCAATAGCTTAGCTCATCTGTAGAACCAAGTTAGGGTATATCCTGACCAGAGAACTCGACCTGATTCAAATTCTCAACCAAGGAATTTTGCTGGTAGTGGAGCCTTGATTGCCCATGATAGCAAAGGTGCTAAACCACAGCCCCACCAGCTGTAGAAAATGTCTTCTGGCAAAAAGCCACATCTCAGAGGGAACCTGAAAGAAGTGAGGGAATATGTCTGGGTCAACAGCATTCCAGCTGAGGAAGGCATTCTGGTGACTGTGTACATGTGTATACATTCCATTAGAAAAAAGCATGTGTGGTGCTGGTGCAAGAGAGTAGCTGTAGCAAACACCATAGCTGGAACAAAGCACAAAGTATATAGAAAATAAGATCAGAGAGATAGGGGAGATAGGCAGAGAGAAGAAGTTTAGAAGTTTATACACTATGATTAGAAATTCAGATTTTCTCCTAAGTAATATGGGAAGACACTGAACGTCTTTGACAAATGGGATCCAACTTATATTTTAAAAGGATCCACCTGTTTCTTGGTGATGCACTACCAAGAGAGTTTTGATAGATGCTAGGAGATAGGGGTGTAAGGGAGACAAGTTCAGTCTCTACACAGAAGTCCAGTCAAACATAAAGCTAGCAGCGAGTGACATCACCCAGATGGTGACACACATTGTTCTTGACTTCACACTCCCTTACAAGAATGACTACTAACAACTGTTCAAAAATACACCACCATTGCAAGAATCCTAAACACAAAGGTAAGGTTGAAGCACCTCCTAGCATCATAGAAACCAGAGAGACCAGTCTGAGTAAGAGACATGGCTACAGGTTGATAGCCTCGCCCTCTCTGCTACCCCAGCAAAGCACCACATGCAAAGGTCTCTCGTGCGCCTCCAATGGAAAGAGAACCTGGTGGGATAAGTAGCAACCCCACCCAACACTGTGGTCCCTTGATGAGAGTTCCTCTTCTGATCTCACACCACTGAGACTGTGCAGGAATCTGGGAGATTTAACCATGCAGAATCTGGCTGTGATGGGAAAGAGAGAAGGGCTTGCAACAACCAGCATATGAACCTTGGTGAATGAGTTTATACCCTTAGTGCGCAAGTAGTAATATCAAGCAATAGCTTAGCTCATCTGTAGAACCAAGTTAGGGTATATCCTGACCAGAGAACTCGACCTGATTCAAATTCTCAACCAAGGAATTTTGCTGGTAGTGGAGCCTTGATTGCCCATGATAGCCAAGGTGCTAAACCACAGCCCCACCAGCTGTAGAAAATGTCTTCTGGCCTAATTAGAAGAGCTGGAAGGAATCTCTTGGATGCCATGCCATCCAGCAGTACTTGAGCTGAGAGGTGGGCAGGCAAAGCCAATAACCAACTTGAGTAAGACAAGGAAGAAAGCTTTTCCAGATTTAGAGCTGCTTCTCCTGCTACACTTAGGAAATTTCACTAATTTCTGAATAAAACCTTCAGCCTTTCTGGCCAGGAAACTTAACCAGAGAACACAGTAGTTGCATGGCCCATTCAACAGCTCTGTGTATCATAAAACCTGAGCACTGCTCATGGCTTTTCCCATCTGTGAAATAAAACTGGTGGTCTTGGTTGACCAGGGGATTCAGTACACACTCTGGCCTAAATCAGGTTCCCAAATAATGAGCTGAATAGTCCTTGGGTCCTATGCTGCTGCTCTTCCAAGGAAGGAGAGTCAATTAATAGCCCCATTCACTACTGAACATAGTGCCCAGTTCAGAACATCTAGTAAACCTGACCAAAGAATCCAGGTTATTGCAGACTTTCAGCCTCACTTGGACAGTAGGCCAGCAATCCTATCCAATCATTTTCAGCCAGTGGCAGACACCCCTATACCCAAAGATCAAGCAATTGTCTTGCCCTAAAATAGACCATAATAGTGACCCCAACGTGCTGAAGACATTTCTGACAGGCACATCCACAGACCGAAACGGAGCTGACTGGAGAACTGTCTCTGCTAAAGCAAACCTGTCAAATGTGGAAGAGGAATCCAATTAATGATGTGTGTAGATACCAATATACGGAAATAAAGAGCATAAAATTCCAGGCAAGATGACACCACCAAAGGATGCTAATAAAATTCCAATAACTGACCCTGAAGAAATAGAGATGTATTATCAGACAAAGAATTCCAAATAATTCTTTTACGTTTAGTGAACAACAAGAAAACACAAACAGCAAATTAAGAAAACAATGCAAGAAGTGAGAAATTTGACAAGTAAATAGCAACCATAAAAAAATTAAATCTAGAGCTGAAAAGTACAATAAGTGAGTTGAAGAATTCAATAAAGAGCTTCAAAAGGAGACTTGACCATACAGAAGAATTTGTCCTCTCTCAGATAGGATACTGGAAACTACCCAGTCAAAGAAACAAAAAGGCAAAGAATGAAAAAGAAAGAGAAACCCTATGGGGATGGTAAGACAATGAAAAACAATTTTCACATGAGAATTTTAAGAGATGAGGCAAAAGAGAAAGGGAAGAAGGTCTGTTTAAAGCAATAATGGCTGAAATTTTCACAAACCTGGAGACATAGACACCAGAGACCTTAGATCCATAAGGCCCAGAGAACTCCAAATAGGTTGAACCTGAGTAGGGCTACATTTAGACACATTATAGTTAAACTGTCAAAAGTCAAAGACAGACTGTTAAGGGCAATCAGAGAAAAGAAAGGTTATAAACAAGAGAACTTCCATAAGACTACAGCAGATTTTTCAGCAGAAAGTTTTTAGGCCAGGAGAGAATGAGATGAAATTCTGACATACTCAAAATATTGAAAACTGTAATAGCCCATCAAGAATTCCAAACCCAGTGAAGCTGTCCTTCAGAAACATAGGAGGGATAAAGACTTTCCCAAACAAACAAAAGCTGAGGGAGTCCATTACCATCAGACCTAACTTATAAGAAATGTTAAAGGAATTTCTCTGAGTGGGAGTAAAAGAATACTAAGTAACATTATAAAAATAAAAAATGTACCGTAAATATTACTTGTAATGGTAAATACATAGTCATAGTTAGGTCCCGAAATATGGTGATAGTGGGGTGCATAATTCAATTACAACTAATTTAAAAGTTAAAAAAGAACATAGTAACAATAACCTTAACTGTAATAGTCTGTTATTAATTACATGTTCTTTTATATTGTGTAAAGTATACCTGCAATAATCTCAACTGTGATGGGTAGGAGAAGTAAAATAAAATTTAAAATTTCTGTTGAAGTTGTCAGTTTTAAGTAGAATGTTATAAGCTTAATGCATCTCAGTAATCCTCACAGTAACCACAAGGGAAAATCCTATAGTACTTATAACAAAAGAACATAAGAAAGTAAAACATACTTCTATTAAAAGACAAGTAAATAGCAACCATAAAAAAATTAAATCTAGAGCTGAAAAGTACAATAAGTGAGTTGAAGAATTCAATAAAGAGCTTCAAAAGGAGACTTGACCATACAGAAGAATTTGTCCTCTCTCAGATAGGATACTGGAAACTACCCAGTCAAAGAAACAAAAAGGCAAAGAATGAAAAAGAAAGAGAAACCCTATGGGGATGGTAAGACAATGAAAAACAATTTTCACATGAGAATTTTAAGAGATGAGGCAAAAGAGAAAGGGAAGAAGGTCTGTTTAAAGCAATAATGGCTGAAATTTTCACAAACCTGGAGACATAGACACCAGAGACCTTAGATCCATAAGGCCCAGAGAACTCCAAATAGGTTGAACCTGAGTAGGGCTACATTTAGACACATTATAGTTAAACTGTCAAAAGTCAAAGACAGACTGTTAAGGGCAATCAGAGAAAAGAAAGGTTATAAACAAGAGAACTTCCATAAGACTACAGCAGATTTTTCAGCAGAAAGTTTTTAGGCCAGGAGAGAATGAGATGAAATTCTGACATACTCAAAATATTGAAAACTGTAATAGCCCATCAAGAATTCCAAACCCAGTGAAGCTGTCCTTCAGAAACATAGGAGGGATAAAGACTTTCCCAAACAAACAAAAGCTGAGGGAGTCCATTACCATCAGACCTAACTTATAAGAAATGTTAAAGGAATTTCTCTGAGTGGGAGTAAAAGAATACTAAGTAACATTATAAAAATAAAAAATGTACCGTAAATATTACTTGTAATGGTAAATACATAGTCATAGTTAGGTCCCGAAATATGGTGATAGTGGGGTGCATAATTCAATTACAACTAATTTAAAAGTTAAAAAAGAACATAGTAACAATAACCTTAACTGTAATAGTCTGTTATTAATTACATGTTCTTTTATATTGTGTAAAGTATACCTGCAATAATCTCAACTGTGATGGGTAGGAGAAGTAAAATAAAATTTAAAATTTCTGTTGAAGTTGTCAGTTTTAAGTAGAATGTTATAAGCTTAATGCATCTCAGTAATCCTCACAGTAACCACAAGGGAAAATCCTATAGTACTTATAACAAAAGAACATAAGAAAGTAAAACATACTTCTATTAAAAGACATTAGAACACACAACAAAAAACACAACAGGATAAGAAATAAGATGCAAAACAATAAAGCAACCAGAAAACCATGAACAAAATGGCAATAGTAAGTTCTAGTAATAGTAATCAATAATTACTTTAAACATATTAAAATTCACAGAATGGCTGAATGAATTAAAGAATAAGATCCAATAGCATGCTGCCTAAAAACATTCACTTTAGCCTGAAATACATACATAGACTGAGGGCAAAAGGATGGACATTAAAGACATTTCAAGCAAATGTTAACCAAAAAAGCAGGGGTGAATGTATTTGTACCAGACAAAATGGTTTTTTAAAAAAATGTAAAAAGATGGTGACAGTCATTGTATAAGAATGTAACAAAGCATCAAGAAGATACAAAATTTTATGTTTTTATGCACCGAACGTTGGAGCACCTAAATGCATAAAGCAGAAACTAATAGAGTGAAAAGGAGAAATAAACAGTAATACAGAATTAAGTGTGGACTTTAATACCCTTCTCTCAACAATAGATGGATCATCCAGGCAGAGAATCAATAAGAAAACAGTGGATTTGAACACTACTATGGACAAAATGGTCCCAACAGACACATAAAATCATTCTACCCAACAACAGATGAAAGTACATTCTTCTTAAGTACACATGGAACGTTTTCTAAAATAGACTGTATGTTAGGCCATGAAACAAGTCTTAGCAAACACAAAAAGTTTAAAATAATGACAAGTATCTCCTCTGACCACAATGGCATGAAACTATAGATAAATAAAAAAACTGGAAAATCTATGAACACATGGAAATTAAACAACACTCTCCTGAACAACCAAAGTCGTAAAGACGAAACTTAAGGAGAAATTCAAAAGTTTCTTGAGACAGATGATAATGAAATACAGCATACCAGAATTTGTGGGTGCATCAAAAGTAGTTTTTAGAGGAAAGCTCATAACAATAAACACCTACACTTAGAAGTAAGAAAGTACACAACCTAACTATGCTTTGCAGAACTAGAAAATGACCAAACTGAGTCCAAAGTTAGCAGAAGAAATAAAAATTGGATCAGGGATAAATGCAACAAAATATAAAAATAGTAGAAAAGATTAGCCAAAGCAAGAGTTGATTCTACAAAAAGATAAACAAGATAGACAAATCCTTAGCTAGACTAACCAAGAAGGAGTGTGGGAGGGAGAGAAAGATCCTACATCAGCAAACAAGTTAAAAAAAGAAAGGAGACATTACAACTGATACCACAGAAATTGAAAGAATCATGAGAGACTATGATGAACAAGCATACACTAACCAACTGAACAATCTAGAAGAAATTTTAGAATTCTTAGAAATATACAACTTACCAAGACTGAATAAGGAAAATGTAGAAAAGCTGAAATCAATCATCAAAAATCTCCCAGTGAGGAAAAGTCCAGAAACATAGAGATAGGTTCCATAGAGAATGTTAACAAACATTTCAAAAAAGGAATAATACCAATTTTCATTAAAGTCTTCCAAAAGATTGAATGTGAAGGAACACTACTAAATCCTTTTTACAAGACCAGCATTACCCTAATGCCGAAACCATAAAGGAACATTACTAGCAAGGAAAACTAAAGGCCAATATCCCTGGTTCAAAAACTCTCAATGAAATTTTAGAAAACTGAATTCCTTATCAGATATCATTCATCATAACCTCTGGGGTGCAAAGATGGTTTAATGTACATAAATCAATGTGATACATTAATAAAATGAAAGAAAAACCATATGATCACCTCAGTAGGTACAGAAAAAACATTTGACTAAATTCTACATCTCTTCATGATAAAAAAAAAAAAAATTAGGTATACAAGAAATACATCTGAACACAATAGAGGCCATTAATGACAAGCCCACAGCTAACATCATAGTCAATAGTTAAAGGTTGAAAGCTTTTCCTCTAAGATCGGGAATGAAGCAAGAGTGCCCACTCTTTCTATGCCTATTAACATAGTACTGGAAGTCCTAACCAGAGAAGTCAAACAAAAAGAAATAACAATTATCAGAATTAGAAAAGAAGAAGCAAAATAGTCTCTATTTGCAGCCATAATTTCATACATAGAAACTCCTAAAGAATCATAAAAAAAAAAAGTTAGGTTTAATCAGTGAGTTCAGGAAAATTGAAAGATACAAAATTAACATACAAAAATCTATAATATTTCTACACATAAACAATACATTTTCTAAAAAATAAACAAGCATATTAACCCTATTTACAATAGTACCAAAAGAAATAAAATACTTAGGAATAAATCTAAGGCGGTAAAAGATCTCTCCCTGAAAACCATAGACATTAATGAAAGAAATTGAAGATACAAATTCAGCACACTGTACAGAAGGAAAGACGAGGTCTAGTGCATAGCTCCAAAGTTTTAGAATTCTTAGAAATATACAACTTACCAAGACTGAATAAGGAAAATGTAGAAAAGCTGAAATCAATCATCAAAAATCTCCCAGTGAGGAAAAGTCCAGAAACATAGAGATAGGTTCCATAGAGAATGTTAACAAACATTTCAAAAAAGGAATAATACCAATTTTCATTAAAGTCTTCCAAAAGATTGAATGTGAAGGAACACTACTAAATCCTTTTTACAAGACCAGCATTACCCTAATGCCGAAACCATAAAGGAACATTACTAGCAAGGAAAACTAAAGGCCAATATCCCTGGTTCAAAAACTCTCAATGAAATTTTAGAAAACTGAATTCCTTATCAGATATCATTCATCATAACCTCTGGGGTGCAAAGATGGTTTAATGTACATAAATCAATGTGATACATTAATAAAATGAAAGAAAAACCATATGATCACCTCAGTAGGTACAGAAAAAACATTTGACTAAATTCTACATCTCTTCATGATAAAAAAAAAAAAAA
This sequence comes from Tragulus kanchil, assembly GCA_022376925.1. Classification (NCBI taxonomy): domain Eukaryota; kingdom Metazoa; phylum Chordata; class Mammalia; order Artiodactyla; family Tragulidae; genus Tragulus; species Tragulus kanchil. The sequence continues at coordinate 155,343,451 of JAIOJX010000025.1, read as the reverse complement.
TTAGGTATACAAGAAATACATCTGAACACAATAGAGGCCATTAATGACAAGCCCACAGCTAACATCATAGTCAATAGTTAAAGGTTGAAAGCTTTTCCTCTAAGATCGGGAATGAAGCAAGAGTGCCCACTCTTTCTATGCCTATTAACATAGTACTGGAAGTCCTAACCAGAGAAGTCAAACAAAAAGAAATAACAATTATCAGAATTAGAAAAGAAGAAGCAAAATAGTCTCTATTTGCAGCCATAATTTCATACATAGAAACTCCTAAAGAATCATAAAAAAAAAAAGTTAGGTTTAATCAGTGAGTTCAGGAAAATTGAAAGATACAAAATTAACATACAAAAATCTATAATATTTCTACACATAAACAATACATTTTCTAAAAAATAAACAAGCATATTAACCCTATTTACAATAGTACCAAAAGAAATAAAATACTTAGGAATAAATCTAAGGCGGTAAAAGATCTCTCCCTGAAAACCATAGACATTAATGAAAGAAATTGAAGATACAAATTCAGCACACTGTACAGAAGGAAAGACGAGGTCTAGTGCATAGCTCCAAAGTACTTCAGCATTTAAAGTAAAGAAGATGAAAATCAGCCACTATGGGGATGAAGAAACAGGTAGTGTAGTAGGTGGGAAAGTAAGACAGTGTGTTGTCTTAAGGGCTTCCCCTGGTGGTCCAGTGGGTAAGGACACCGCCTTGCAGTGCAAGGGGCGCCGGTTCGAGCCCTGGCCTGGGAAGATCCCACGTGCCGCGGAGCGGCGGGACTGATATGTCCAATTACCAAGCCGGGGCTCTGGATCGCATGTGCCCAGAGCCAGCACTCTGCAACGACAGATGCCACCACGATGGGAGGCCCTTGGGAGCCAAAGAACAAAGACGGATGAACATAGAGAAATGAAAGACCAATAGAAGTGGCCCGCCTGCTCCCCTCCCTCCCCAATCCGACCCCCGTCCAAAATAAAAAAAAAAAAGAATGTGTCCCAAGAAGGAAAGAGTGAAGGAATGTGCCCAATGCTTTTGACAGATCAAGAAAAGACTAGCAACTGACCTTAGGCTGACATGTAAAGCTTATCAGTGACGTATCAGTAGAACCTCCCTGGTGGCTTGGACAGTAAAGACACTGCCTGCAATGCAGGAGACATGGGTTCAGTCCCTGGGTTGGGAAGATGCCCTGGAGAAAAGAATGGCAACCCACTTCAGTTTTCTTGCCTAGAGAATTCCCATGGACAGAAGAGCCTAGAGGATTATGGTCCATTAATCCATGAGGTCACAAAGAGTTGAACTTGACTGAGTGTTAACACTTTACTTCCTCAGTGACTAAATGAAAGTCACTATAGTACATTCTTTCTAATTTTTAAATTCTCTTTTGCTTTTTATTCTTCAATATTGTACATTTAAATATCTTTAGGTCTGCTTTTTCCTTTAGTTCAAATTATGCTAATTTCCGTGTTTACCCTTGAAACTGAGTCCTCTCAAATGACAGTGAAAATAATCTCCAAAAAAAATGAGAGAATGTTCTCTTTCCATAAAACAGCAGGAAAGCAAATAGTATTCTGCATCATAAAACCAGTTATAAGGTAGTAACTTGAAAATGTTCACAAAAGGATTCATCTTACTTTCTGACCTATGTGGAGTCTTGTGTGAATAACTGTTTTTTTCCCGATATTATATAATTATCCTTATATTATTTAAAGATTTATTTATTTATTTATTTTTGGGGTGGGGTGAGATGGAGGGATGGGGTGAGGAGGGAGGGGGCGGGTGGGCCGTGTGGGCCTCCCATCACGGTGGCCTCTGTTGTCGCAGAGCACCGGCTCTGGGCACATGCACTCCAGAGCTCGGGCTCAGTAATTGGACACATCGGTCCAGCCACTCCTTGTATTATTTATACAACTATATAAGAAGTATGCAAATATATTGAAGAGATGATTTCTAACATTTTAAAAACTAAATTCTACAGACTTTTTTCAAACTTTTGATAATTTTTTGCCATGGTAATGACATTAAAAATACCATATCTATTTTCTAAAATCTTACACAAAAATGGGACTCTCCTTGGCCAAAAAAACTGTAAGACTTCCTTCTCCTCCCTTTATTGGTAAAGATAAAACACATCTCAGGGCTCTGCTAAAGTCCTTCAAACAAAGAGAGTCATTGTTGTCTTATTTAAATTAGTACTATCTTTGATCAAAGCCTTTAGGTGGAATATAAGGAGATAAAAGCCTGATTGGAGATGATATACAAGAGAATAGGAAAATGGGATTGGAATGTAAGTCAAGGCAACCCACTACAGTTTTCTTGCCTAGAGAATTCCATGGACAGAAGAGCCTAGAGGATTATGGTCCATTAATCCATGAGGTCACAAAGAGTTGAACTTGACTGAGTGTTAACACTTTACTTCCTCAGTGACTAAATGAAAGTCACTATAGTACATTCTTTCTAATTTTTAAATTCTCTTTTGCTTTTTATTCTTCAATATTGTACATTTAAATATCTTTAGGTCTGCTTTTTCCTTTAGTTCAAATTATGCTAATTTCCGTGTTTACCCTTGAAACTGAGTCCTCTCAAATGACAGTGAAAATAATCTCCAAAAAAAATGAGAGAATGTTCTCTTTCCATAAAACAGCAGGAAAGCAAATAGTATTCTGCATCATAAAACCAGTTATAAGGTAGTAACTTGAAAATGTTCACAAAAGGATTCATCTTACTTTCTGACCTATGTGGAGTCTTGTGTGAATAACTGTTTTTTTCCCGATATTATATAATTATCCTTATATTATTTAAAGATTTATTTATTTATTTATTTAGGGCGTGGGGTGAGATGGAGGGATGGGGTGAGGAGGGAGGGGGCGGGTGGGCCGTGTGGGCCTCCCATCACGGTGGCCTCTGTTGTCGCAGAGCACCGGCTCTGGGCACATGCACTCCAGAGCTCGGGCTCAGTAATTGGACACATCGGTCCAGCCACTCCTTGTATTATTTATACAACTATATAAGAAGTATGCAAATATATTGAAGAGATGATTTCTAACATTTTAAAAACTAAATTCTACAGACTTTTTTCAAACTTTTGATAATTTTTTGCCATGGTAATGACATTAAAAATACCATATCTATTTTCTAAAATCTTACACAAAAATGGGACTCTCCTTGGCCAAAAGAACTGTAAGACTTCCTTCTCCTCCCTTTATTGGTAAAGATAAAACACATCTCAGGGCTCTGCTAAAGTCCTTCAAACAAAGAGAGTCATTGTTGTCTTATTTAAATTAGTACTATCTTTGATCAAAGCCTTTAGGTGGAATATAAGGAGATAAAAGCCTGATTGGAGATGATATACAAGAGAATAGGAAAAAGGGAATTGGAATGTAAGTCAAGGCAAATTTTGCTACAAGAGAAAGCAGAGAAATGGGGCATCAGCTATAAGAGGAGGTGGAAAAAAAGAAAGATTTTAAGATGGAAATTATTATATCATCTTGAAGGCAATGGGAACAGTAGAGACAAATTTTGAAGATGTAAGAAATAAGGGTGGAAAATTGCAGGGAAATGACTTTGAGGAGGCTGGTGAGGCTGGAGGACACAGAGAGCAGCTGGCCTTAGGTAGGACTGCAGCTTCATTCAATGTGACAGGAAGAGAGCAAAGAAAAGTACAGTCTTTTCGGTAAAAGCATACAAACATTCTCTGTGTTTTTCCTATTTTCTCGGTGATAAAAGAAACATGTTCATCAGCAGATACCAAGAAAAGGAAGTCTTTCAAGATTTCCAGGAGAGAAGAGATTGGAATGTCGGAAATATATGCTGACTAGGGAAAAGTAATACTACTACCAGCTTTCCTAAAGACCTAATTTGAAATCTGCGATCATGAAGTTAATGTCAGATGAGGCAACACCTTGGTGTTTATGCATCAATTAAACCTCCAAGTGCCATTGTGGGACAGAGAAAGTAGCATAAATTCATAGTCTGTATATTTACCCTCATTTCTATCTCAGTACAAACAGGGAGAGGGAAGTAGATAGCAGACACAGACATGGAACATATGAATGCATAGGTAAAGTGGAAGTGTTACCCACTCAGTTGTGTCCAGTCCTGGTGACCCCATGGACTGCAGCTTGCCAGCTCCTCTGTCCATGGAATTCTCCAGGTAAGAATGCTGGAGCAGGTTGCCAGGCCCTTCTCCAGGGGATCTTCCCAACCGAGGGATGGAACCTGGGTCTCCAGCACTGCAAGCATGTGTATGTAAATACGTGTATATGCATACACAGATACGCAGATCAATTTATATGCCCACACAAACATACACATCAGTTCTTCAGGGAGCAACATGATGATGCTCATAATATGTTTGAGTCTAATTTTTCTTATTATATCCTTTTACACAATTTCCTATCCTTAAATTCTTACAATTTAACTGGTAAATAATATATTCATGCCAAGAGAAATATCAATTGGCATCACAAATAAAGGTAAATAATAATTAGAAAAAAATATGTGAAAGAGAGTCAAACTAAAATTGATATATATAATAATATAAATAAGCCAAATTCAAAAGAACCTATCCAGTAGTAGATAGAATATTTGTATTGCAACATCCTATTAAATATTTTGTTTCAGTGTACCAATATCAATCAAATTAAAATTGTTCTTAATTTTATTATTTTTACATTTATGTATGCTTTAAATTTTTATTTTATTAATTAACCAGTCTAAAATTATGTAAATATAAGGGATTTATGCCTAATTTTATGTTTGTACATGTTAGAATAGAATGATAATCAAATAACATAATCAAATAGAAATCTGTATTATAGATATCCATTCACTAATTCTATTTGAGCAAATTGGAGTAAAAAAGTATCCATAATAATTTTTTCTATTTAAATGAGAGTTTTTCAATTCCCTTTAAGCAAGAGTTGTTATTAAATTGGGCTTCCTGGTGGTTCAGCAATAAAAAGAATCTGCCTGCCAATGCAGGAGATGCAGGTTTGATCCCTGGGTCTGGAACATCACCTGGAGAAGGAAATGGCAACCACCTCTAGTATTCTTGTCCGGGAAATCCCATGAACAGGGAGCCTAGTGGGCTACAGTCCATGTAGTTGCAAAGAGTCAGACATGACAGAGCAACTGAGCACACAGCCAGATATTTAGTAAAGAAATGTAAGAGTTGAACAGCCCTATCTAATACAGAAAAACATAAATGTATCTCAATAAACTGGGCATTTTACATACATTGTCTCATTTATAATGAAAATAATATAATGACTACCATACTATCTGAACTTCTGCCGTTTACTGAGCGTATTTTATGTGTCAGGTAAAGTCAAATCCCTTTGTAAAAATTTTCAGATGTTATTTATTAATACTTAAGTATTCTTAATATAGGATAGGCATTCCTCACCATTTTATGGATGAAATATCTGAATCATAACAAGAAAACTGTCTATGGTGGCCAAAAACTAAGACCTAGATCCAGGAACTAGACCTCTGAGTTTAGAGTCTGAGATACTATGAGCTTCAAGGTGTGAAAAAGTTTGCCCAATGCCACGTGGCTAGTGGGCAGTGAGCTAAAATAAAGCTAGTCTGGACTCCCCTCAAACAAGGATGGCGTGCAAAGGGTCCAGACCACAGCCACCTCCTCAGAGCAGAAGCGATGGAATGCGGAATGGAATGGCAAGTTTTTTGAAATAGAATCTGTATTATGAATTTTTTTTCCAATATCAATCAAATTAAAATTGTTCTTAATTTTATTATTTTTACATTTATGTATGCTTTAAATTTTTATTTTATTAATTAACCAGTCTAAAATTATGTAAATATAAGGGATTTATGCCTAATTTTATGTTTGTACATGTTAGAATAGAATGATAATCAAATAACATAATCAAATAGAAATCTGTATTATAGATATCCATTCACTAATTCTATTTGAGCAAATTGGAGTAAAAAAGTATCCATAATAATTTTTTCTATTTAAATGAGAGTTTTTCAATTCCCTTTAAGCAAGAGTTGTTATTAAATTGGGCTTCCTGGTGGTTCAGCAATAAAAAGAATCTGCCTGCCAATGCAGGAGATGCAGGTTTGATCCCTGGGTCTGGAACATCACCTGGAGAAGGAAATGGCAACCACCTCTAGTATTCTTGTCCGGGAAATCCCATGAACAGGGAGCCTAGTGGGCTACAGTCCATGTAGTTGCAAAGAGTCAGACATGACAGAGCAACTGAGCACACAGCCAGATATTTAGTAAAGAAATGTAAGAGTTGAACAGCCCTATCTAATACAGAAAAACATAAATGTATCTCAATAAACTGGGCATTTTACATACATTGTCTCATTTATAATGAAAATAATATAATGACTACCATACTATCTGAACTTCTGCCGTTTACTGAGCGTATTTTATGTGTCAGGTAAAGTCAAATCCCTTTGTAAAAATTTTCAGATGTTATTTATTAATACTTAAGTATTCTTAATATAGGATAGGCATTCCTCACCATTTTATGGATGAAATATCTGAATCATAACAAGAAAACTGTCTATGGTGGCCAAAAACTAAGACCTAGATCCAGGAACTAGACCTCTGAGTTTAGAGTCTGAGATACTATGAGCTTCAAGGTGTGAAAAAGTTTGCCCAATGCCACGTGGCTAGTGGGCAGTGAGCTAAAATAAAGCTAGTCTGGACTCCCCTCAAACAAGGATGGCGTACTGCAAAGGGTCCAGACCACAGCCACCTCCTCAGAGCAGAAGACGATGGAATGCAAGTGGAAACTGGACAGTGGGATCCAAAGATAAAACTCTCCAAATTTCTTCTCTGAAAATCAGTCTACCAACATTCAAATGTTGAGAGGGCAGCTGATGGATAGTTAAGTTACAGAGATTTAAGATGAAGATAAGATATAGCAAGGAAAAGATTTCACAATGAAATTAGTATGGCTATACAGCTATGCTGATCAATCTGTTAGAAACACCTAAAGCAAAAAATAAGTAAATCAAAAGAACTTGGGATAACAGCCACGAGATCAAAAAGAACGTAGTCAGAATCTTTCTGATTTCTAAGGCATCTGTGGATCATTAGTGTTGTCTGGCAGGCTACAGTCAGTAGGGCTGCAAAGAATCAGACATGACTGAGCATGCCTGCCTGCCTGCCCTGCTGAAAAAAACCATGTGAGTCCATGTATGCAAGGCAGGGCGCTCGCCTGAGACTTCTTCAGGCTGTAATCAGACTGTTTGGCTCATCTGAACCCTTGGAGAGACTGGTCTCTTTCTCACCAGGTCCTAAATATGACCCAGATCTATAGGGTATTTAACACTTTCAACATATTTTCCGCTCTTCAAGGAACCAAAACTTTATCTCAGAACTGAATATGGTTTAAATTGCAGAGAGGAAGAGAGCTCCAGAAGGTCGGCACATACCCTTAGACTTGAAAGCCCCCAAATCAAAGCAGGAAACATTTCAGAGATTATAGTCCTTAAATCTATAGTCCCTTCTATATTCACATGAGTTTATCAGCAAGCATGCTCTAGAAACAATCACGTTACTGATAAACACAAATATTACACAGCTCAGAAAGGTTGCATTTCTAGAGATTTTTTAGCTTCATTGTATTATTTATTAGAACTCGTATCTAAGAAGATTTTATACCGCTTTACTTCACATCTGAAAGCTGTAAAACAGTCTTTATACCCAAATGTTTCAAATATTTACTGAGAATATAAAATTGCCATAGAAATTACTTTTATGCATAAATTTGCTTGACAGACATGTTATTAAATTATTAGAATATGGTAGGGAAATTTTCAAATGAAATAAGCTTTCAGACAAATTCTCAAATCATAATATAACCCATAAAAAAAGTTTTCAGGGCTTCCCTGGTGGTCCAGTGGGTAGAGAGCCTGCCTTGCAGTGCAAGGCACACTGGTTTAATTTCTGGCCTGGGAAGATCCCACGTGCCGCAGAAAGGCTGCACCCGTGTGCCCAATTATGATCCAGTGCTCTGGGGCACATGTGTCCAGAGCCATTGCTCTGGAATGAGAGAGGCCACTGCAATGGGAGGCCCACACAGGTCAAAGAACAAAGATAGATGAAAATAAATAAATAAGAAAACAATTAAATGGGCCAAATTTTTTTTTTAAAGTTTTCAAAATATGAAGTTGAATGCACCTTTGAAATGCAATGATTTGATCATTTCAGAGTAATATTTCTGGTTATCATAAGGGACTATATCACATCATTTTAAGTATAAATATTTTCTAAAAATTTATATCACAAACAACTTCTTTAATTAAAATTTATATTAAAAACCATGGAGCCATGTATGAAGCGGGCGCCTGAGACTTCTTCAGGCTGTAATCAGACTGTTTGTCTGAACCCTTGGAGAGACTGGTCTCTTTCTCACCAGGTCCTAAATATGACCCAGATCTATAGGGTATTTAACACTTTCAACATATTTTCCGCTCTTCAAGGAACCAAAACTTTATCTCAGAACTGAATATGGTTTAAATTGCAGAGAGGAAGAGAGCTCCAGAAGGTCGGCACATACCCTTAGACTTGAAAGCCCCCAAATCAAAGCAGGAAACATTTCAGAGATTATAGTCCTTAAATCTATAGTCCCTTCTATATTCACATGAGTTTATCAGCAAGCATGCTCTAGAAACAATCACGTTACTGATAAACACAAATATTACACAGCTCAGAAAGGTTGCATTTCTAGAGATTTTTTAGCTTCATTGTATTATTTATTAGAACTCGTATCTAAGAAGATTTTATACCGCTAACTTCACATCTGAAAGCTGTAAAACAGTCTTTATACCCAAATGTTTCAAATATTTACTGAGAATATAAAATTGCCATAGAAATTACTTTTATGCATAAATTTGCTTGACAGACATGTTATTAAATTATTAGAATATGGTAGGGAAATTTTCAAATGAAATAAGCTTTCAGACAAATTCTCAAATCATAATATAACCCATAAAAAGTTTTCAGGGCTTCCTGGTGGTCCAGTGGGTAGAGAGCCTGCCTTGCAGTGCAAGGCACACTGGTTTAATTTCTGGCCTGGGAAGATCCCACGTGCCGCAGAAAGGCTGCACCCGTGTGCCCAATTATGATCCAGTGCTCTGGGGCACATGTGTCCAGAGCCATTGCTCTGGAATGAGAGAGGCCACTGCAATGGGAGGCCCACACAGGTCAAAGAACAAAGATAGATGAAAATAAATAAATAAGAAAACAATTAAATGGGCCAAATTTTTTTTTTAAAGTTTTCAAAATATGAAGTTGAATGCACCTTTGAAATGCAATGATTTGATCATTTCAGAGTAATATTTCTGGTTATCATAAGGGACTATATCACATCATTTTAAGTATAAATATTTTCTAAAAATTTATATCACAAACAACTTCTTTTAAAGTTAAAATAGTGTTTTATGAGAACTTTATGTTTGAAAATTATTATTGCTTAAGAGACTAGAAATCAATGATGCCTAAAAACTAGAAATCAATGATGCCTAAAATACTACAATTTTCTTTTTTCATTTAAACCTCACTTCAAAATTTTAAACTATAAGCTTCTTATAAGAGCACCACAGGAAATCAATTTAGTTAAGAAAAAGATATATGAAAATATTCTACCAAAATTGTATAAGCCTCAAGCTAAAATTAAAGGGTGTTTGAGGAAAAGAATTTTATTACATTCATAATAAATCCTGAACAAAAAGATGACTTGTCCACCCATGTTAGGAATTAATAGTTTATCTGCCACAAGATAATCAATGGCATATCAAAGTTCCTGACGCTCTTTAAAGAATAATACAGGTACATAAATCTAAGAAAGATGACTCACATGGGAACAGCTGTGGTTTGACATAAAATGAGGACTGCTACACGCACAAAAAAAACAAGGAGATGAGGAAGCTCAGAAAAATAATATGAGGTTGAACAGGTAAGTCTGATTGAAAAACCAGACAAATCAATATGGAGTACTTGGTAGAAATAAGAAAAACTAAATGTAAAATATTTTGTGTGCAGTAGAGATATTTCTGTTCCATTTTCTCTAAGCTTTCCAAAAATGCATAAAATAATCAATTCCATGTTTTCCAGTTCCCTGTTTATGAGAGAAAAAAGTTTCTTTACTGTGAAACAGCCATCTTTTCTGTTTGTGTCTTACATAGCACTGTGGAGGTTTTTCCCAAAGTCTGCCACTACAGTAGCCATAGTATCATTGGCCACAAAAAGTGATAGTCCAGAAAACTCCCTCAGATATTTCCTTTCACCAACATCTCCATCCAGGTTTCCACTAGGGCCTAAAGTATGAGCACCAAATAATGGTTTCTTACACTAAAGTGTACTATTTATTATTATTATTCTTTATTTTAAAAGTTTTACAGAGTTTTGTTGTTCACAGACACATATGTTCCCAGATCAGTCATATGGATATCTGTGGTCCCCACCCCCCCAGTTCTCCCCATCCCACCCCTCCAGACCATCGCCCCAAGCTATTGTAAGCACTCCTATCCCCTTAGCACTATGACACTAGCTATCTTTGCCACACATAACAGTATAGGCTTCCATGTTACTCCTCCATGCCTCCCCTCCCCATTTCTTCCCCACAATGTCCCTATGTCTATGCTCTGTCTGTTTTTCCATGAGTTCACTGCGTGTGTTATCAAGACTATCCTACTAGATTCCATATATGTGTGTTAGTATACTGTATTTGTCCTTCTCTTTTGACTTACTTCACTTTTTATGATAGGTTCTAGAGCCAGCCACTTCATTAGGACTGAGTCTTCTGCATTTCTTTTAACAGCTGAGTAGTATTCCATTGTATATATGTGCCAGGGCTTCTGTATCCATTCATTTGTCGATGGACATCTAGGTTGCTTCCAAGTTCTGGCTATTGTATAGAGAGCTGCAATGAACACTGGGGTACAGGCGCTTCTTTCAGTTTTGATTTCATCAGGATATAAGCCTAATAGTGGGATTGTTGGGTCATAGGGTGCTTCTACTTTTAGTTTTTTAAGGAATGTCTCCATAGAGTGTACTTTTAAAGCAGGTACATAAATCTAAGAAAGATGACTCACATGGGAACAGCTGTGGTTTGACATAAAATGAGGACTGCTACACGCACAAAAAAAACAAGGAGATGAGGAAGCTCAGAAAAATAATATGAGGTTGAACAGGTAAGTCTGATTGAAAAACCAGACAAATCAATATGGAGTACTTGGTAGAAATAAGAAAAACTAAATGTAAAATATTTTGTGTGCAGTAGAGATATTTCTGTTCCATTTTCTCTAAGCTTTCCAAAAATGCATAAAATAATCAATTCCATGTTTTCCAGTTCCCTGTTTATGAGAGAAAAAAGTTTCTTTACTGTGAAACAGCCATCTTTTCTGTTTGTGTCTTACATAGCACTGTGGAGGTTTTTCCCAAAGTCTGCCACTACAGTAGCCATAGTATCATTGGCCACAAAAAGTGATAGTCCAGAAAACTCCCTCAGATATTTCCTTTCACCAACATCTCCATCCAGGTTTCCACTAGGGCCTAAAGTATGAGCACCAAATAATGGTTTCTTACACTAAAGTGTACTATTTATTATTATTATTCTTTATTTTAAAAGTTTTACAGAGTTTTGTTGTTCACAGACACATATGTTCCCAGATCAGTCATATGGATATCTGTGGTCCCCACCCCCCCAGTTCTCCCCATCCCACCCCTCCAGACCATCGCCCCAAGCTATTGTAAGCACTCCTATCCCCTTAGCACTATGACACTAGCTATCTTTGCCACACATAACAGTATAGGCTTCCATGTTACTCCCTCCATGCCTCCCCCTCCCTATTTCTTCCCCACAATGTCCCTATGTCTATGATCTGTCTGTTTTTCCATGAGTTCACTGCGTGTGTTATCAAGACTATCCTACTAGATTCCATATATGTGTGTTAGTATACTGTATTTGTCCTTCTCTTTTTGACTTACTTCACTTTTTATGATAGGTTCTAGAGCCAGCCACTTCATTAGGACTGAGTCTTCTGCATTTCTTTTAACAGCTGAGTAGTATTCCATTGTATATATGTGCCAGGGCTTCTGTATCCATTCATTTGTCGATGGACATCTAGGTTGCTTCCAAGTTCTGGCTATTGTATAGAGAGCTGCAATGAACACTGGGGTACAGGCGCTTCTTTCAGTTTTGATTTCATCAGGATATAAGCCTAATAGTGGGATTGTTGGGTCATAGGGTGCTTCTACTTTTAGTTTTTTAAGGAATCTCCATACTGTCTTCCATAGAGTGTACTTTTAAAGCAAAACTCAAGAATAACGCAGTCATTTTCACTTCATAATTATTTTGGTTTACCAATTATTTCAGTCTGACAGAAAAGCTTTCGTGTTCACTGTTCTTCCAGGCTCACTGGATGCCTGATATTTAGAAGATGGTAATTTTTCAATAATAATATACTCAAGGAAAATCAACTAAGCAAAACTAATATGTACTCTTAATCACTCTTATTTTTATTACACAAAATCACTTTTCCCACATAAAATTAGCAATGACATGGATTGATTTTGTTAAGTAGGGTAATTTGGAAAGAAATCACATTTCTTTATACAGTTTTAACCTAACCTACTATATTTCATCTGTCATGAATGATATTAGCATTTTCAGTGATACCTGTAATTGCCTTATCTAGTTGAGAATATGCTTTTTCTATAAAAGGTGAAGTAAACAGTTGTTAAGTGTGAAACCATATCTGACACTTCCAAAAAAGAAACATAAGAATCAGACATAACATTTCTCTATAAATAAAACACCCTATGACATAAAATTAGACAATAGCCAGGGCACGCCGTGCTCAGATCACTGTATTAAATTCCTCCAATTGTGCTAATACTTAGGGCCCATTCTTTATCAGGGATATCTCAGTTAAAGGATGGAAATATTTGATGTATTTAAAAAAATAACCAAGAAACCTCAGAATGGAATTTATATCCTAGGCAGAAATAACTTAAATATATATGTGTGTGTGTGTGTGTGTGTGTGTATTTATATAGTTACCAAGCAGAAGATACATATTTTCACACACACAAATTTGCTTTTGATATTTAGACTAATAACATCACACAGATACCAAGAGGGTATGGAAGGTTTATTGCTCACATTAATGAGACTTTCCAGTCTCTCTGGAGTAGGCTCCCAAGACTATTTAAAAATGGTTTAAAAGATCAGGGAGAGGAGACTGGCTTGGGCTTAGATTTCTGTGATGGTTAGAAGTTGGGCAGGGGTTTAAGTTACTACAAGTAGGGACTGAACTTGCTGGCAACATCAAAGGAGGCAACAGTCCAGATTTCTTGTGAGGATGTCCTGATATGAGTGAAAAGGAAGAGTAATGAGGCTTAAAAACTGTAATCATCAAAATGAAGTTAGACTATGTATTATAATTCACCCTTGATTAATGATAACCAAAACTGCCATTTTCAACTTCATTGAATTTGAACTTAAATAAACTATTATGGGGTTTTCCTGGGGGTCCAATGGGTAAGGACACTGCCTTGTAGTGCAAGGGGCGCCGGTTTGATCCCTGGCCTGGGAAGATTCCATTTGCCACAGAGTGACTGGACCAATGTGTCCAACTACTGAGACAGTGCTCTGGAGTGAAGGTGCCCAGAGCCCCGTGCTCTGCGACGAGAGAGGTCACTGCGATGGGAGGCCCACACAGGCCAGAGAACAAAGATGGATGAAAATAAATAAATGTAAGACCAATAGAAGTGGCCAAAAAAAAAACCCCAAAAAAACTCATTATGGTGCTCCATGAGGCATGTAGCCTGAGGCCAGTAAGGATAGTAAGAGTTCTTAGATGACTGACTCCAAGAGCCCAGAATTATATATTTTTTGGAACTGAAATGAATGCATGGGTCACAATTAATGTCTGGGGCTTCCCTGGTGGTCCAGTGGGTAAGGACACGACCTTGCAGTGCAAAGGGTGCCGGTTCGATCCCTGGCCTGGGAAGATCCCACATGCTGTGGAGCAGCTGAACCCATGTGTCCAATTACCGAGCCGGAGCTCTGGAGCGCGTGCACCCGGAGCCGGTGCTCTGCAACAACAGAGGCCACTACCATGGGAGGTCCACATGGGCCAAGGAACAAATAAGGATGAAAATAGGTAAATGAAAGACCAATAGAAGTGACCTGCCCACCCCCTTCCATCCTCACCCCACCCCCCAAAATAAAAAAAAATTGTTAAAAAAAATAAACAATGTCTGAAAATGAGGGGTATAGGAGTGCTTTGGTAAGATCCTACATTGTGGTTTTAGTGGTTTAGAGAGATATATGACCTTGATTTATATTTCTGGTATCTGTAAGGCAAGAAATTCCCAGAGTTCTTTATCCAAAAGGTGCCAATTTTGAATAAGGAATCATTGCTACCACTGGCCAGGCCTCTACAATGCAGGAGTCTCTCAAAGGTACTATTGCCAGATTGCAATTTAGTCAGATATTTGAGCCTTCTGTTGTAGGAAACTCCATTTAAGACTAACCAGTTTGAAAGAAAAAACAAAGGACTTGAGCAGCATTTATAAATGAGAACTAGGTTACCTCCAGAATCCAAAAGGACTAAAAGATGTTGGGATTATTCTAACATTGTTAGTGCTGAAGTCAATAAATTTTTTTTGACAGAATTAGGAATGAAGAGCAATGAACTAATCAAATAATGTCAAGAAATGTTACAGAGGTGACAATCATCTTGTACTGTGCGTGTGACAATGGTTCATTCTATTGTCAGCTCCTTTGTTAATGTGTACATCTTAACAAGTATGTCAAATGAATGTCCTTGGAAAAGGATGGTTTAACTGTGTGATGCCATGACCATGCTCCTGGAGATAGTTGGACAGGTTAAAATCCTGCAAATACTGTATATGATGTTTTGGCTGCTGAGATACACTGTGAATAGCCAGGCAAAGGTGTATTGTATTTCTTCTAAGGTCAAAGTTATCAGCAGCTGAGAGGCTGCTGAAACAGTGACTCATATTAGCCAAAACCTGTGACCTCAGAGTATTTACCAGTGGAGTTTTGTTCAGAATCATTTCAATAATATTATATATGGGGTTCTTAATAGGTGGGACCACATCATTTAAGACTGTGGTAGAACTGTGAGGCCAAATTAGACTGTTATATACAGCATTGGGAACAGTCATTTCTTCTCTCAATAGGTTCTATATAATGGATTTTAATCTCTAAAGCCTTGTTATAATTTCTATTAAGCTGTATTAACTATTGCAGCTAGAAAGAATATCCATGGAGTTCTATTTGTCAAGAAAATTTTAGGCACCAAAGATTAGAAGTAATGTTGACTCCACTGAGTCAGAGTCAATGTCTATTATAGGATATTTTAGGGCAACAGATACTATGACTATATGTAAATCAGGCAAAGCAAGAGCTCTGATAGAGAACAAATATGTTTGTTTACCTCACCTTAACTATTTTATGTTTAACTTCCCTAAAGGGCCTTCCCTGGTGGCTCAGAAGGTAAAGAAATCTGCCTGCAGACCATATAGAGTAACTTAAGGTTAGTGGGATTCCAGTTATAATTTGGGTAGCAGTATTAATGAAGGTTTGCGAAGTGGTACACTTCAGCAGATACTAAAGTTTATGCACAAAAAAATGGACTAGTGCCACAAAGAACATTTTGCAGCCTGTATCTTCTCATTGTACAAATTCATTTACTAAACTTTGGCTTTCCAGTTGGGTCAAGTTATAAGTTTTTGTTTTTTTGTTTCCTCTCCCAAGATCAGTTTTACTTTTATTGTTTTTTTTTAATTGTTAATTTTATTGCTTATTGGTGGGGGGGTGGTAGTTACTGTTTAGAATTGAGGTGGATAAGGAGGTACTCTCCACCTTGCTCATATTTATAAGTTTCTTCTTCTGGAAATCCCCAAATCAGTATCATCAGGATTAGGTGTCTTCCGTGGTAATAGTGACTTTGAAAGTTTTAAAATCTCAGACTTAAACCAGGTTAATATTAACCTCTTGGCTAAGTCATGAGTAAACTATGAGTATTTGGGCATTTTCCCCTGTAACCTTCAGGATTCGAATTTTTTTGACAACAGAGGTACAGGCAGTAGCAGCAACAGCAGGATTCTATAGGGTCCTAGTGAGCAGTCTGCATAGGTGTGTGGACCTCAGTGTGCCACAGAGGAACCTGTCTCCTCCATCTGAGTGACCAACCAAAGAACCCGTATAATACACAGAGTGACACTCTTTCCTTGAACACTCTACAGAATGGAGACTCAGTGCCTGGTTAAAACCCATGGCCAGTAGTCATACGAATGGTTTTCCTGAGGCCAAAATTAGTCACAATTTATATTGGAATTGAGAAACTGGGGATACGGTTAGGTCCAGGCCATGGGCTAGTCTCCTTGTGCTCCTCACAGCCCTCAAGCAGGTTGGATTAGGCTGCCATTATGGCAAGGCTGAGGTACAGCCAGCAAGCAAGCCCATCAGAATCAGAGAGCAAGCAGAAGTACACAAAGGCTCAGAACTGACACATGCCACTTCTGCCATATTTTATTGGACAAAGTGAGTCATATGACCATCCCAGAGTCAGAGAAGGTAGGGACTAAAAGGTTAGAGGGCAATAGGCGTGAGTATAATACGACCTTTTTTTGGTCCCATCGATGCAATTATGCAATTTTCGTTTGTTTTGTTTTGTTTCTGCCATGTCACATGGCATAAAGAATCTTAGTTTCCCCATCAGGGAGCAAACCCATGTCCCCTGTAAAAGTTGAAGTGCAGACTCAACCACTAGATTGCCAGGGGAAATTTTTTTAATTACACTAGTGTTGAAGCCAGCAACCATTATGTAAAATACTCTGTTATTAAAAAACAGTCTGGTTTAACCCTGAAAACTGTTACATGTGAGTTGGTTAAGCAATCGAGAATATCATTATAAAAGTAAATTGTAACCAGATGCTAATTTTCAAATTGCTGAGAACTATTAATATAACTAACAAAATACTCTAGATCATTACAAAGATTGTATTTGAATATAATCAATTTTAAGCGTTAATTATTAAAACATAATAATTACTTGAATTATTGGGAGAGTGGACTTATTTTTCTTAGTTTGTCTAAGATCTGGGTTTGATCCTCACCAGGAGATCACTGGATCCCCTGGTAGAAAATAATGAAAGACTTGGGGGAGATGAGGAGTGTTGGGGGCTTCGGTGGAGCATTTTGAGTGACACAGAAACAAAAACCCAGAAATTCTGAATGATGATAGCACTGTAGGTCAGTCATTACTGGTTCTAGTGTTGTCTGTTGCTCAGTCGTGTCTGACTCTGTGGCCCCATGGACTATAGCCCACCAGGCTCCTCTGTCCATGGGATTCCCCAGACAAGAATACCGGAGTGGGTTGCAATTTCCATCTCTTCCAAATCAGGGACTGAACATGGGTCTCATGCATTGGAGGCAGATTGTTTACCATCAGAGCCACCAGAGAAGCCCCGGCTCTAGGACCCAGTAGGTAAAGATGACTAGTAATACCTTCTAATAAAAGGGCAATCTGGGGACTTCCCTAGTGGCTAGTCTCCTTGTGCTCCTCACAGCCCTCAAGCAGGTTGGATTAGGCTGCCATTATGGCAAGGCTGAGGTACAGCCAGCAAGCAAGCCCATCAGAATCAGAGAGCAAGCAGAAGTACACAAAGGCTCAGAACTGACACATGCCACTTCTGCCATATTTTATTGGACAAAGTGAGTCATATGACCATCCCAGAGTCAGAGAAGGTAGGGACTAAAAGGTTAGAGGGCAATAGGCGTGAGTATAATACGACCTTTTTTTGGTCCCATCGATGCAATTATGCAATTTTCGTTTGTTTTGTTTTGTTTCTGCCATGTCACATGGCATAAAGAATCTTAGTTTCCCCATCAGGGAGCAAACCCATGTCCCCTGTAAAAGTTGAAGTGCAGACTCAACCACTGGATTGCCAGGGAATTTCTTTAATTACACTAGTGTTGAAGCCAGCAACCATTATGTAAAATACTCTGTTATTAAAAAACAGTCTGGTTTAACCCTGAAAACTGTTACATGTGAGTTGGTTAAGCAATCGAGAATATCATTATAAAAGTAAATTGTAACCAGATGCTAATTTTCAAATTGCTGAGAACTATTAATATAACTAACAAAATACTCTAGATCATTACAAAGATTGTATTTGAATATAATCAATTTTAAGCGTTAATTATTAAAACATAATAATTACTTGAATTATTGGGAGAGTGGACTTATTTTTCTTAGTTTGTCTAAGATCTGGGTTTGATCCTCACCAGGAGATCACTGGATCCCCTGGTAGAAAATAATGAAAGACTTGGGGGAGATGAGGAGTGTTGGGGGCTTCGGTGGAGCATTTTGAGTGACACAGAAACAAAAACCCAGAAATTCTGAATGATGATAGCAC
Source organism: Tragulus kanchil (assembly GCA_022376925.1). Taxonomy (NCBI): domain Eukaryota; kingdom Metazoa; phylum Chordata; class Mammalia; order Artiodactyla; family Tragulidae; genus Tragulus; species Tragulus kanchil. The sequence continues at coordinate 155,325,012 of JAIOJX010000025.1, read as the reverse complement.
TGTAGGTCAGTCATTACTGGTTCTAGTGTTGTCTGTTGCTCAGTCGTGTCTGACTCTGTGGCCCCATGGACTATAGCCCACCAGGCTCCTCTGTCCATGGGATTCCCCAGACAAGAATACCGGAGTGGGTTGCAATTTCCATCTCTTCCAAATCAGGGACTGAACATGGGTCTCATGCATTGGAGGCAGATTGTTTACCATCAGAGCCACCAGAGAAGCCCCGGCTCTAGGACCCAGTAGGTAAAGATGACTAGTAATACCTTCTAATAAAAGGGCAATCTGGGGACTTCCCTAGTGGCTCAGTAGTAAAGAACCTGCCCATCAATGCAGGAGACATGAGTTCAATTCCTGGTCTGGGAAGATCTATGCCACAACAATTGAGTCCATACTCTTGAGCCAGTGAACTACAATTACTGAAGCCATTGCATCCTAGAAACTGAGATCTGCAGCAGCAGAAATCACAGCAATGAGAAGCTCACACACCAAAAGCTACAGAGTAGCCCCTGCTTGCCACAACTAGAGAAAAGTCCATGCAGCAGCAGCGACCCAGCACATCCAAAAATAAGTAAATCAGTTTTTCTTAAAGAGCAATTCAGAACAAAGGGCTTTGACTATTTACAAGCTGTTACAAAATAGCTGGAATGTAGATACTATAAAAGCTGGAATAATATCATGAGTTAAATAGGCAGTGTACAAAATAAACTACACATAGCAATGTGCTTTAAGTAAAGGAAGACTGAATATATAATTCTGTTCACAGGTGCTGGGGAACATTGCAATTAGACCCACCCTGGAGAGGGAGGGTCCTCAAGGCCTCCTGAAGCAGTGTTTAGCCTGAAGTAGAGAAATTTCCTCATGGCTCAGCTGGTATAGAATCTGTCATGCAGAAGACCCATTGATCCCTGGGTCAGAAAGATCACCTGGAGAAGGGAATGGCAACCCACTCCAGTATTCCATGGACAGAGAAGCCTGGCGGACTTCCCTGGGGTTGTGAAGAGTCAGATATGACTTAGCAACTAATACTTTCACTTCAGGGAAACGTCAAGGCTCTTCTTAAAGGACAATGCCTTCAGACTCTGAAGAGCAGAGGAAAAATAGGAAGATCATGTAGCAAAATCCATAGTATAAATAATTGAGAGCAGGATGAAATGAGACTCAAGAAATAGCTTGAAATTAATGGTTACTTGGAAAAGACTTACTGGTTCTAGTGTGTTTCAGTCGTGTCTGACTCTGTGGCCCCATGGACTATAGCCCAAGGCCTCTGTCCATGGTCCCCAGACAAGAATACCGGAGTGGGTTGCAATTTCCATCTCTTCCAAATCAGGGACTGAACATGGGTCTCATGCATTGGAGGCAGATTGTTTACCATCAGAGCCACCAGAGAAGCCCCGGCTCTAGGACCCAGTAGGTAAAGATGACTAGTAATACCTTCTAATAAAAGGGCAATCTGGGGACTTCCCTAGTGGCTCAGTAGTAAAGAACCTGCCCATCAATGCAGGAGACATGAGTTCAATTCCTGGTCTGGGAAGATCTATGCCACAACAATTGAGTCCATACTCTTGAGCCAGTGAACTACAATTACTGAAGCCATTGCATCCTAGAAACTGAGATCTGCAGCAGCAGAAATCACAGCAATGAGAAGCTCACACACCAAAAGCTACAGAGTAGCCCCTGCTTGCCACAACTAGAGAAAAGTCCATGCAGCAGCAGCGACCCAGCACATCCAAAAATAAGTAAATCAGTTTTTCTTAAAGAGCAATTCAGAACAAAGGGCTTTGACTATTTACAAGCTGTTACAAAATAGCTGGAATGTAGATACTATAAAAGCTGGAATAATATCATGAGTTAAATAGGCAGTGTACAAAATAAACTACACATAGCAATGTGCTTTAAGTAAAGGAAGACTGAATATATAATTCTGTTCACAGGTGCTGGGGAACATTGCAATTAGACCCACCCTGGAGAGGGAGGGTCCTCAAGGCCTCCTGAAGCAGTGTTTAGCCTGAAGTAGAGAAATTTCCTCATGGCTCAGCTGGTATAGAATCTGTCATGCAGAAGACCCATTGATCCCTGGGTCAGAAAGATCACCTGGAGAAGGGAATGGCAACCCACTCCAGTATTCCATGGACAGAGAAGCCTGGCGGACTTCCCTGGGGTTGTGAAGAGTCAGATATGACTTAGCAACTAATACTTTCACTTCAGGGAAACGTCAAGGCTCTTCTTAAAGGACAATGCCTTCAGACTCTGAAGAGCAGAGGAAAAATAGGAAGATCATGTAGCAAAATCCATAGTATAAATAATTGAGAGCAGGATGAAATGAGACTCAAGAAATAGCTTGAAATTAATGGTTACTTGGAAAAGACTAACTAAGTTCATATTACCATGTCACTTCTGATATAATATATCAAAACCCTAAATATTTGTGTTAGTCATTGGAGTGAGGATTTCAACATGAATTTGGGGGCAAATTCATGACACAAACATTTCAACCATAGCAACACTCTTACATGCATTTTCTAATGTATATAATTAGGGGAAATAAAAGCAAGATGTTCTTACTGTAAGGAGCTCACAAAATAGTTGAGCCTTATTTGTGCAACTTTTGTCCTATATAAAAGTTAAAAGAGCTTTGAAAGCACATGTTGTCTTGAGATTCCCCAGTTTTTCACTATGGAAAAGAGTATGAAGATTCATCTGAAAAATAAAAGTAGAATTGCCATATGATCCAGCAATCCCACTCCAGGTAATATACCCAGACAAAACTATAATTCAAAAAGATACATGCACACCTATGTTCACAATAGCCAAAATATGGCAACAACCTAAATGTTCATCAGCAGATGAATGGATGAATAAGATGTGGTACATATGCACAATGGAACACTACTCAACCATAAAAAAGAAAGAATGCTATCTGCAGCAACATGGATGCAACTAGAGATTATTGTGCTAAGCAAAGTAAGTCAGAAAGACAAATACCATACAATATCATTTACACATGGAATCTAAAATATGGCACAAATGAACCTATCTACAAAACAGAAACAGACTCATATGGAGAGGGAGGGTCCTCAAGGCCTCCTGAAGCAGTGTTTAGACTGAAGTAGAGAAATTTCCTCATGGCTCAGCTGGTATAGAATCTGTCATGCAGAAGACCCATTGATCCCTGGGTCAGAAAGATCACCTGGAGAAGGGAATGGCAACCCACTCCAGTATTCCATGGACAGAGAAGCCTGGCGGACTTCCCTGGGGTTGTGAAGAGTCAGATATGACTTAGCAACTAATACTTTCACTTCAGGGAAACGTCAAGGCTCTTCTTAAAGGACAATGCCTTCAGACTCTGAAGAGCAGAGGAAAAATAGGAAGATCATGTAGCAAAATCCATAGTATAAATAATTGAGAGCAGGATGAAATGAGACTCAAGAAATAGCTTGAAATTAATGGTTACTTGGAAAAGACTAACTAAGTTCATATTACCATGTCACTTCTGATATAATATATCAAAACCCTAAATATTTGTGTTAGTCATTGGAGTGAGGATTTCAACATGAATTTGGGGGCAAATTCATGACACAAACATTTCAACCATAGCAACACTCTTACATGCATTTTCTAATGTATATAATTAGGGGAAATAAAAGCAAGATGTTCTTACTGTAAGGAGCTCACAAAATAGTTGAGCCTTATTTGTGCAACTTTTGTCCTATATAAAAGTTAAAAGAGCTTTGAAAGCACATGTTGTCTTGAGATTCCCCAGTTTTTCACTATGGAAAAGAGTATGAAGATTCATCTGAAAAATAAAAGTAGAATTGCCATATGATCCAGCAATCCCACTCCAGGTAATATACCCAGACAAAACTATAATTCAAAAAGATACATGCACACCTATGTTCACAATAGCCAAAATATGGCAACAACCTAAATGTTCATCAGCAGATGAATGGATGAATAAGATGTGGTACATATGCACAATGGAACACTACTCAACCATAAAAAAGAAAGAATGCTATCTGCAGCAACATGGATGCAACTAGAGATTATTGTGCTAAGCAAAGTAAGTCAGAAAGACAAATACCATACAATATCATTTACACATGGAATCTAAAATATGGCACAAATGAACCTATCTACAAAACAGAAACAGACTCATACCTACAGAGCATAGACTTGTGGTTGGCAAAGGGGAGGTAGGGAGAGACCATTGGACTAGGAGACTGGGGTTGGTAGATGAAAATTATTAAGTTTAGAGTGGATCAATAACAGGGTCCTAATGTGTAGCACAGGGAACTATATCAAACATCCTGTGACAAACCACAGTGGAAAAGGAATATAAAAAAGAATGAACATATGTGAATAATTGAGTCATTGTGCTAAATAGCAGAAATTGGTACAACCTTGTAAATCAACTAGGCTTCAGTAAAATAAAACAAGAGTAAGTACAAAAGGTGGGCCCGCAATGCTTGGTAACCACTAGGAGACGTGTGATTGCAGTGGAGTGAGAGGTGAAGTCAGATTAGAAGGAGAGCTCAGCCGCTTTGCCAGATATGAGTCTACGCTGTTGGACTGGTATAACCCTAGGAAGGACTCAGAGATGCAAAGCTATTGGGTTTGGAACAGAGGTACAGAGAATCATCCATGGGGACACATGAGAAGTAAAAGTTCATGGCTCCATGCCAGCGATATAGTGCAAGATGATGATGGGTGCTTATGCATGGTGACAGCAGTGAAGCAGAAGAACCATTCAGATTCTAGGTGTATCTTGAAGGTAGAACCAATAAGACTTGCTGACACATTGAAGTGGCACTTAATAAAGTGAAGTCAAGAAAAACTGCAAAGTTTTTGGCCTGACCTGAGAGGAAGTTTAGAGCATAGAACAAAGTTCTAAGTTGAAGGTATAAATTTGAACTTCATTAATCGGAGAAGGGGTATGTGATAAGAAGAGAAGAGTTTTGAAGATAAGATCCCAGGGCTCACCATGAAAGTAAAAGAACCATATAGATAACAATAATAGTAGTAGCTGTTGAGAGTTTAATTCATATTTTGTGTTAGGCACTTAACATCCAGTATCTCATTTAATATCAGGTTAACAATAGGGACTAGTGTTAAAATTCATTTTCTTCTTACAAAGATTGATAAGATAGTTACTTAATTCTGGACCCATATCACTCCTAATAAATGGGCAAATGCACTGAATCTTCGCTTTGAGCCCACATGTCTATCCAAAACAGAAACAGACTCATACCTACAGAGCATAGACTTGTGGTTGGCAAAGGGGAGGTAGGGAGAGACCATTGGACTAGGAGACTGGGGTTGGTAGATGAAAATTATTAAGTTTAGAGTGGATCAATAACAGGGTCCTAATGTGTAGCACAGGGAACTATATCAAACATCCTGTGACAAACCACAGTGGAAAAGGAATATAAAAAAGAATGAACATATGTGAATAATTGAGTCATTGTGCTAAATAGCAGAAATTGGTACAACCTTGTAAATCAACTAGGCTTCAGTAAAATAAAACAAGAGTAAGTACAAAAGGTGGGCCCGCAATGCTTGGTAACCACTAGGAGACGTGTGATTGCAGTGGAGTGAGAGGTGAAGTCAGATTAGAAGGAGAGCTCAGCCGCTTTGCCAGATATGAGTCTCGCTGTTGGACTGGTATAACCCTAGGAAGGACTCAGAGATGCAAAGCTATTGGGTTTGGAACAGAGGTACAGAGAATCATCCATGGGGACACATGAGAAGTAAAAGTTCATGGCTCCATGCCAGCGATATAGTGCAAGATGATGATGGGTGCTTATGCATGGTGACAGCAGTGAAGCAGAAGAACCATTCAGATTCTAGGTGTATCTTGAAGGTAGAACCAATAAGACTTGCTGACACATTGAAGTGGCACTTAATAAAGTGAAGTCAAGAAAAACTGCAAAGTTTTTGGCCTGACCTGAGAGGAAGTTTAGAGCATAGAACAAAGTTCTAAGTTGAAGGTATAAATTTGAACTTCATTAATCGGAGAAGGGGTATGTGATAAGAAGAGAAGAGTTTTGAAGATAAGATCCCAGGGCTCACCATGAAAGTAAAAGAACCATATAGATAACAATAATAGTAGTAGCTGTTGAGAGTTTAATTCATATTTTGTGTTAGGCACTTAACATCCAGTATCTCATTTAATATCAGGTTAACAATAGGGACTAGTGTTAAAATTCATTTTCTTCTTACAAAGATTGATAAGATAGTTACTTAATTCTGGACCCATATCACTCCTAATAAATGGGCAAATGCACTGAATCTTCGCTTTGAGCCCACATGTCTATCCAAAATATTTTGAAAACAGAAATATCCTATATGAATCTGTTACAAGCATTGTTTAATACCCAACAATGATTCCCAGATTAAGGGCAGGAGAAGATGGAAGCAAAAGAGGATAAGATGGTTGGATGGCATCACTGACTCAATGGACATGGGTTTGAGCAAACTCAGAGAGTGAAGGACAGGGAAGCCTGGACTGCTGCAGTCCATGGGATTGCAGAGTCAAAAATGACCTATCAACTGAACCACAGTAACATCATTTCAGGCTTTTGAAGGACCAATAAGTCTGTGGAGGTCTTGTTGAGCTACACTGTGAAGCCTTACTTGATGGACATGTTTTTTAGATTTTCCTGTTACTTATCTGCATAAACATTTTAATTAACATTTCTATTACTTGCCAATCCTGCAGGGGTGCTGTGTGAAGGTCTGGAGGGGTGGAATGGGGGGGATATACATATGACTAATCTGGGAACATACATATCTGTAAACAACAAAACTCTATAAAAGTTAAAAGTAAAATAAAGTTAAAAAAAACAGAATTATACAAACAAAAATGACTTAGTGACATTTATCTATTCTCTTCTATATTCATATGGAATCAAGAAAATAAGTTACTATTTTTAAAAAATTAGATGCATTTAAATAATTCCTCATGAAAGTAACGAGCCTTAAGCTCTTGTCTTCTTATATATAAAAAGGTATGTATTATGACACATTAACTATGAAAATATATAGTTCAGAAGGTAATCTTATCTAGGAAGCATGACTAATAGCTATAATCTATCATGTATTGATTACTCACCCCCAAGCACTAAGGGTTTATTCACTTTTGGTTTAACGATCATTATTTCTTATACCAAGCATTTCCTAATAGAGACAGAGTGATCATGCTCTTTGTTTTACATTCCACTTAGCTACATTCATATTTTTAAAGTTGGGACCATGATGTAACAGCTTAACTAACTATACAATTTAAATTTAGAGCAATTTATAAGATACTATAACACTGATCACTTCTGAAGACGAAAACTTACTAATTAGGGAATGGGGATAGGATACAATTTTATTTTTCACTCTATACCCTTTTCGATCTTTTGGATTTTTTTCATTATGGACATATAGCCTATTCCAAAAAATGATAATTTTATTTTAAAAGATTCATTTTGAACATTCCCCTTTCCAACATATGAAATCTTTTAAGCAATTCACAATACTGGAAGGAAATAAAAATATTCTCCTATTCTCCCAAAATATAAAACAATATTAAGATAATTAATCCATTCATGTACTCAAATTCCCAACAGATATGTAAAACACAAAAAAGATCTCTTTTTTGCCTGAGTCCTTCTGCTTAATAATGCTTGTTGCCAAACCTCAATATTTTCACATCATTATGATTAAAGACCTTAGATGTGCTCTGAATTTTCTTATAGACCAAATGAGCAAAAGCAGTGCTGGTTAGTAAGAGGCTGCCTCCATGGCCTCAAAGATAGGAAAATACCATCAGTAATGATTCAACCATTCCATCAACAAGACATTTTTTAAAAAGAGGAACTGAAAAAACAATTGACCAATCAAGTCTTTGTTGAGGCACTCAAGCCCAGCACTTGAATTCTGAAGCCAAATGGCCCAATACCATGTAAAACTCTGTGGAACCCTCCTCTTGGCTTCAACTACATGGACTTCATTGTTTCACCCTAGAATTCACAAATTGAAATCCTAACCCTAGTGGGTGTGTATTTGGAAACTGGGCCTTTAGGGAGGCCATTAAGGTTATTGGAATTCAAAGACAGGATCCTAATCCCACAGGACTGGTATCTCTATAAAAGAAGAGAAAGAGACAGACCTCTCTCCATATGTGAGGAGAGAAAAGGCCACGTAAGGACACTAAGAAAGTGGTCAACTGAAAACCAGCCAGAAAGTCTCACCAGAAACCACACAACCAGTACCTCAATCTATAAATTCCATCCCCCAGGACTGTGAAAAAGTAAATTTCTGCTGTTTACTATTCAGTCTGGGGTATTTTGTTATGGCAGCTTTAGTTGACTACTAGGACTTTGCACTAGTTGCAAAGAGTCCACCTGCAATGCAGGAACCATTAAGAAACGTGATTTTGGTCACTGGATCAGGAAGATTTCCTGGAGAAGGAAATGGTCAGTATTCTTGCCTGGAAAATTCCATGGATAGAGGAACCTGGTGGGGTATCATCCATGGGGTCACAAGAGTCAGACAAAACAGCATGCATGAGCTAGATGCAATTTGACTACTATAGACTCCTTATCTATAAAATATGAATAATGAAATCCTTTAAAAACAAATTCACAATACTGGAAGGAAATAAAAATATTCTCCTATTCTCCCAAAATATAAAACAATATTAAGATAATTAATCCATTCATGTACTCAAATTCCCAACAGATATGTAAAACACAAAAAAGATCTCTTTTTTGCCTGAGTCCTTCTGCTTAATAATGCTTGTTGCCAAACCTCAATATTTTCACATCATTATGATTAAAGACCTTAGATGTGCTCTGAATTTTCTTATAGACCAAATGAGCAAAAGCAGTGCTGGTTAGTAAGAGGCTGCCTCCATGGCCTCAAAGATAGGAAAATACCATCAGTAATGATTCAACCATTCCATCAACAAGACATTTTTTAAAAAGAGGAACTGAAAAAACAATTGACCAATCAAGTCTTTGTTGAGGCACTCAAGCCCAGCACTTGAATTCTGAAGCCAAATGGCCCAATACCATGTAAAACTCTGTGGAACCCTCCTCTTGGCTTCAACTACATGGACTTCATTGTTTCACCCTAGAATTCACAAATTGAAATCCTAACCCTAGTGGGTGTGTATTTGGAAACTGGGCCTTTAGGGAGGCCATTAAGGTTATTGGAATTCAAAGACAGGATCCTAATCCCACAGGACTGGTATCTCTATAAAAGAAGAGAAAGAGACAGACCTCTCTCCATATGTGAGGAGAGAAAAGGCCACGTAAGGACACTAAGAAAGTGGTCAACTGAAAACCAGCCAGAAAGTCTCACCAGAAACCACACAACCAGTACCTCAATCTATAAATTCCATCCCCCAGGACTGTGAAAAAGTAAATTTCTGCTGTTTACTATTCAGTCTGGGGTATTTTGTTATGGCAGCTTTAGTTGACTACTAGGACTTTGCACTAGTTGCAAAGAGTCCACCTGCAATGCAGGAACCATTAAGAAACGTGATTTTGGTCACTGGATCAGGAAGATTTCCTGGAGAAGGAAATGGTCAGTATTCTTGCCTGGAAAATTCCATGGATAGAGGAACCTGGTGGGGTATCATCCATGGGGTCACAAGAGTCAGACAAAACAGCATGCATGAGCTAGATGCAATTTGACTACTATAGACTCCTTATCTATAAAATATGAATAATGATTTAACCACCTGTAGAATACAAGTTAACAAATTCTAGAATATCTGGCAATTGTTCAGTATTTTCATGCTTTGTCCACCATTGATCTTTATTTTAGCTATATTACAGATTCAGATGATTAGAATTGCATGCCTTTTCTGTATTAAACAACTTATTAACCAAAGATCTATTAAGACGTCTTTTGTTACTCAAATGTTATTGACCAGAGACATTTCAATATTCACTTAACAAATCACCAGTCACAGGCATCAGTTTCTGCAAAAATCCCATAGTCAGTAATGTGTTAAGACAAAACTCCATAATGTTGTATTGCTTTGGGCTACTGGAGAGAAAGTTTAAAAAAAAAAAAAAAAACTGGCTTCATCATTAGCAACCCACATTATGAGAATTAAATCTGATTATAGTCTCACCTAAATATTTTATAAAATTACCCTAGAATAGGTTGCTACTTAATGAAGTTAGCTTCTTATTAGGCAGCTCTAGCTACTTTGGTACATTGGTCTGTTTGAACAACAATGCTCTTTAGTTATATGAGAGGTAGAATACATAGTCTGATCTCACAGTGTTATTGTTCAGGCCCTAGATTATGTCTGACTCTTTGCAATCGCATGGGATATAGTACGCCAGGCTCTTCTGTCTTCCACTATCTCCCAGAATTCACACAAATTCATGTTCATTGAGTCAGTGACACTATCTAACCATCTCATCCCTTGACAACCTCTTTTTGATTCAATCTTTCTTTCTTCATCAGTGTCTTTTCCAGTGAGTCAGCTCTCCACACCAGGTGGCTAAAGTATTGGCACTTCAGTTTCAGCAAAAGTCTTTCCAAAGAATATTCAGGGTTGATTTCATTTAGAATTGACTGGTTTGATCTGCCTTGCAGTCCAAGAGACTTTCATGAATCTTCTCCAGCACCACAATTCAAAAGCATCAACCCCTGACTTTTATTCACCAAGAAAGGGATCAAAATTTATAAATACACTAGGAGAGACAGTCTCATAGGATTAGGTGGCAATACTTTTTACAAGATATAAAAGTAGGTGGGGGACTTCCAATCTTACTTTGTAAGATAAAATGAATAGAAATTTTGCTGCCTACAGAAGGGGAACAGCAGCAAGCTGATGTCAGGAAAAGACTCAGAAACTGAAGGCACCACTTATGTGTAAAGACAGGATGCAAGACTGGCTGAAAATAGGATTGTCTGAATGTTGGTATAAAGAGAAGATGGACCTTGGGACCACCTCATCCAGCCTGTGCAGTCAGGCACCTGATCATTCCTTCCAAGAAACAGTGAGATTCTAGCATCAGGGCCATCAGATGCGGCAGACGGTAGAAGTCAGTCACCAGTCAAAACAAGAGTATTAAAAGAACACTAACAATTCCAATGCTTTACCTACTCAGTAATTAGAATACCACCCAACAAGAAATCAGAAGGCTTCTCCCTGGGGGAGCTGATTCTCTCAAAGGAGAACCTACTGATATTTTGCAGTTCTTATGAATACTGAAACCTATGAGACAACAAGACTTACACACATCATTGGGACATCCATACAGTTTTTTAATTCTTGGCTCTTAAACATAAATCAAGAGCCATGGATCATAAGATCTTAGGAGAAGTCTCTAATATGATTTGGAGAGATTCAAACAAGAAAAAAAATAATGTGGAATAAACAGCATAGGGAAAACACTTAACAATGTATTAGTTATGATTCTCCACTGAAACAGAATTTATAGGAGATACACACACATACACACACAGAGGGAGAGAGAGAGAAACTGGCTTGGACAACTATGGAGGCTGAGAAGTCCCATAATCTGCCACCTGTGAGCTGGAGAACTAGGAAAGCCAGGGGTGGTATAATTCAGTCTGAGCCCGAAGGTCCAGCAACCAAGTGCTAGGCTATCTAAAGACAGGAAAGATGAATTTCTGAGGAAGAGGATTTGGCCTTCTTTTGTCATCTTGTTCTGTTCAGACCTTCAGCAGACTGATGATGGTCAGCCACACTGGAGTGTTAAAATTTTTTTTCCAGTCCACTGAATCAAAGACTAGTGTCTTCCAGAAAACCCCACATCGGTTACTTCCAAATGTTTCATCAGCTCTCTAGGCATCCGTCCTTTAGTCCAGTCAAGTTGAACATAACATTAATCATTGCAAATACTGTAATATTCACAAGGAAATCAGAATATTTGCATATAAGACAACAGAACTGGATGACAAGAGAAAATTTATGGAACTATAAAATGCTATTGAAAATAAAAAATATAGAAATTTGAAAAAAAAAGATTTAAAAAAATCAAGAAAGGAAGATAATGCTATAAAATCTCACAGAGCAAAGGACAAGATAAGAAAATTACAGGAGAAAAAGAAGTCAGATCAGTAAAAGAGTTCCAACATGTACCTAAGAGCAGTTCAAGACAAACAGAGAAACAACATGGAGAAAATTTCTGAACCTCATATTGCTGTTGATAAAGTGTTCACGCCAAGGCTCTACTTAGTCACTGCATCCTATTATCTCTCATTACAAAAAAAGGCCAGCACTCTTTTTTTATTATTATTATTTTTTATTCTTTAAAGGTTTTACAGAGTTTTGTTGTTCACAGACATGTATGTTCCCAGATCAGTCATATGCATACCCATGGTCCCCACCCCTCCAATTCCCCCCACCCTACTCCTCCAGACCATCGCCCCAAGCCATTGTAAGCATTCCTATCCCCTTAGCACAATGACACTAGTTATCACATAACAGTATAGGTTTCCATGTTACTCCCTCCATGCCTCCCCCTCCCTATTTCTTCCCCACAATGTCCCTATGTCTATGCTCTGTCTGTTTTTCCATGAGTTCCCTGCGTGTGTTATCAAGACTATCCTACTAGATTCCATATATGTGTGTTAGTATACTGTATTTGTCCTTCTCTTTTTGACTTACTTCACTTTTTATGATAGGTTCTAGAGCCAGCCACTTCATTAGGACTGAGTCTTCTGCATTTCTTTTAACAGCTGAGTAGTATTCCATTGAATATATGTGCCAGGGCTTCTGTATCCATTCATTCGTTGATGGACATCTAGGTTGCTTCCAAGTTCTGGCTATTGTATAGAGAGCTGCAATGAACACTGGGGTACAGGTGCTTCTTTCAGTTTTGATTTCATCAGGATATAAGCCTAATAGTGGGATTGTTGGGTCGTAGGGTGCTTCTATTTTTAGTTTTTTAAGAAATCTCCAGACTGTCTTCCATAGTGGCTGTATCAATTTACATTCCTACCAGCAATGTAAGAGGATTCCCTTTTCTCCACACCCTCTCCAGCATTTACTGTCTGTTGATTTGTGGATGATGGCCATTCTGACGGGTGTGAGGTGGTATCTCATTGTGGTTTTAATTTGCATTTCTCTAATAATAAGCAAGGCTGAGCATCGCTTCATGTGCTTTTGGGCCATCTGTATGTCCTCTTTGGAGAGGCGTCTGTTTAGGTCCTTTTCCCATTTTTTGATTGGGTTGTTCGTTTTTCCAGTGCTGAGTTGTCTGAGTTGCTTGTAGATTTTGGAGATTAATTCTTTGTCTGTTGTTTCATTTGCTATGATTTTCTCCCACTCTGTGGGCTGTCTGTTCAGCTTTTTTGTAATTTCTTTTGATGTACAAAAGCTTTTAAGTTTCATGAGGTCCCACATGTTCATTTTTCTTTTCAGTTCTGCTATTTTAGTAGGTGGGTCAGAGAAGATCTTCTTTGATTGATGTCCTTGAGGGTTTTGCCTATATTCTCCTCTAAGAGTTTGATGGTTTCTGGTCTTACATTTAGGTCTTTAATCCATTTTGAGTTGATCTTAGTGTATGGTGTCAGGGAATGTTCCAACTTCATTTTTTTGCATATAGCTGTCCAATTTTCCCAGCACCACTTGATGAAGAGGCTGTCTTTGTCCCATTTTATAGTTACTCCTCCTTTATCAAAAATAAGGTACCCATAGGTGCGTGGGTTTATCTCTGGGTTCTCTATCTTGTTCCATTGGTCTATAGTTCTGTTTTTGTGCCAGTACCATCATGTCTTGATGACTGTTGCTTTGTAGTAGAGTCTGAAGTTAGGGAGGCTGATTCCTCCAGCTCTGGTTTTGTTTCTCAGGATTGCTTTGACTATTCGAGGTCTTTTGTGTTTCCATATGAACTGTGTGATTCTTTGGTCTAGTTCTGTGAAAAATGTCAATGGTAGCTGAACAGGTATTGCATTGAATCTATAGATGATATTTGGTAGTGTGGTCATTTTCACAATATTGATTCTTCTGACCCAGGAACATGGAATATCTCTCCATCTGTTTAAGTCTTCTTTAATGTCTTTCATGAGTGTTTTGTAATTTTCTGTGTACAGTTCTTTTGTTTCTTTGGGTAGGTTTATTCCTAGATATTTGATTCTTTTGGTTGCAATGGTGAAGGGGACTACCTTTTTGATTTCATTTTCTGATTTTTCATTGTGTATAGGAATGCCAGTGATTTCTGTGTGTTGACTTTGTATCCTGTGACTATGCTGAATTCATTGATTAGCTCTACTAGCTTTGTAATAGAGTCTTTGGGATTTTCTATGTATAATATCATGTCGTCTGCAAAAAGAGAGAGCTTGACTTCTTCCTTTCCAATCTGGATTCCTTTGATTTCTTTCTCTTCTCTTATTGCCGTTGCTAGAACTTCCAGGACTATGTTGAATAGTAGTGGTGAAAGTGGACAGCCCTGTCTTGTTCCTGATCTTAGAGGGAATGCTTTCAGTTTTTCACCTTTGAAGATAATGTTCGCTGTGGGCTTCTCATATATGGCTTTCACTATGTTGAGATAGGTTCCTTCTATGCCCATTTTCTGAAGAGTTTTTATCATAAATGGGTGTTGTACTTTGTCGAAGGCTTTTTCTGCATCTATTGAGATGATCATGTGATTTTTGTCTCTCAATTTGTTGATATGGTGTATCACATTGATTGATTTGCAGATGTTGAAGAATCCTTGCATGCCTGGGATGAACCCGACTTGATCGTGATGTATGAGTTTTTTGATGTGTCGTTGAATTCTGTTTGCTAGGATTTTGTTCAGGGTCTTGGCATCTAAGTTCATCAGAGAAATTGGCCTATAGTTTTCCTTTCTGTGTTGTCTCTGCCTGGTTTGGGTATCAGGGTGATGGTGGCCTCATAGAATGTGTTTAGAAGTTTTCCTTCCTGTGCAATTTTTTGAAAGAGTTTTAGAAGGACAGGCATTAGCTCTTCTTTAAATGTTTGGTAGAATTTGGCTGTGAAGCCGCTTTCCTCCAGCTCTGGTTTTGTTTCTCAGGATTGCTTTGACTATTCGAGGTCTTTTGTGTTTCCATATGAACTGTGTGATTCTTTGGTCTAGTTCTGTGAAAAATGTCAATGGTAGCTGAACAGGTATTGCATTGAATCTATAGATGATATTTGGTAGTGTGGTCATTTTCACAATATTGATTCTTCTGACCCAGGAACATGGAATATCTCTCCATCTGTTTAAGTCTTCTTTAATGTCTTTCATGAGTGTTTTGTAATTTTCTGTGTACAGTTCTTTTGTTTCTTTGGGTAGGTTTATTCCTAGATATTTGATTCTTTTGGTTGCAATGGTGAAGGGGACTACCTTTTTGATTTCATTTTCTGATTTTTCATTGTGTATAGGAATGCCAGTGATTTCTGTGTGTTGACTTTGTATCCTGTGACTATGCTGAATTCATTGATTAGCTCTACTAGCTTTGTAATAGAGTCTTTGGGATTTTCTATGTATAATATCATGTCGTCTGCAAAAAGAGAGAGCTTGACTTCTTCCTTTCCAATCTGGATTCCTTTGATTTCTTTCTCTTCTCTTATTGCCGTTGCTAGAACTTCCAGGACTATGTTGAATAGTAGTGGTGAAAGTGGACAGCCCTGTCTTGTTCCTGATCTTAGAGGGAATGCTTTCAGTTTTTCACCTTTGAAGATAATGTTCGCTGTGGGCTTCTCATATATGGCTTTCACTATGTTGAGATAGGTTCCTTCTATGCCCATTTTCTGAAGAGTTTTTATCATAAATGGGTGTTGTACTTTGTCGAAGGCTTTTTCTGCATCTATTGAGATGATCATGTGATTTTTGTCTCTCAATTTGTTGATATGGTGTATCACATTGATTGATTTGCAGATGTTGAAGAATCCTTGCATGCCTGGGATGAACCCGACTTGATCGTGATGTATGAGTTTTTTGATGTGTCGTTGAATTCTGTTTGCTAGGATTTTGTTCAGGGTCTTGGCATCTAAGTTCATCAGAGAAATTGGCCTATAGTTTTCCTTTCTGTGTTGTCTCTGCCTGGTTTGGGTATCAGGGTGATGGTGGCCTCATAGAATGTGTTTAGAAGTTTTCCTTCCTGTGCAATTTTTTGAAAGAGTTTTAGAAGGACAGGCATTAGCTCTTCTTTAAATGTTTGGTAGAATTTGGCTGTGAAGCCCTCTGGCCCTGGGCTTTTATTTTGGGGTAGATTTTTAATCACAGATTCAATTTCTGAGCTTGTGATTGGGTTGTTCAAAGTTTCTGTTTCTTCCTGGCTCCATCTTGGGAGATTGATCTTCCCCAAGAAACTGTCCATTTCTTCCAGGTTGTCCAGTTTGTTGCCATAGAGTTGCTCATAATAGTCCCTTGGAATCCTTTGGACTTCTGCATTATCTGTTGTAATCTCTCATTTTTCTTTTTTGATTTTGTCGATCTGGTTCTTCTCTCTCTTTCGCTTGATGAGTCTGGCCAGAGGCTTGTCAATTTTGTTTACCTTTTCAAAGACCCAGCTTTTTGTTTTATTTATCCGTACTATAGTTTCTTTCATTTCTTTCTCATTTATTTCTGCTCTAGTCTTTATAATTTCTCGTCTTCTGCTGGCTTTGGGATGTTTTTGTTCTTCTTTCTCCAATTGTTTTAAGCAGAGGGTTAGATCATCTGCTTCATATTTTCCCAGTTTCATGAGGTGGGATTGTGTTGCTATAAATTTCCCTCTTAGAACTGCTTTTGCAGTATCCCATAGGTTTTGCACAGTCGTATGTTCATTGTCATTTTCTTCTAGGAATTTTTTTATTTCTCCTTTCATTTCCTCAGTAATCAGTTGGTCTTTTAGGTATGTGTTGTTTAATCACCATGTGTTTGTATTTTTAGCGGTTTTTTTTCCTGTAGTTGATCTCTAGTCTCATTGCGTTGTGGTCCGAGAAAATGGTGGATATAATTTCAGTTTTCTTGAACTGACTGAGGTTAGATTTGTGGCCCAAGATGTGGTCTATCCTGAAGAATGTTCTGTGAGCACTTGAGAAGAAAGTGTATTCTTCTGCTTTAGGATGGAAAGTCCTAAAGATATCAATGAGGTCCATTTCTTCTAGTGTGGCATTTAAGGCTTGTGTTTCTTTATTAATTTTCTGTTTCAATGATCTGTCCATTGGTGTGAGAGGAGTGTTAAAGTCTCCTACTATGATTGTGTTGCTGTCAATGTCTTCTTTTATGTCTGAAAGTGTTTGTCTTATATATTGGGGTGCTCCTGTATTAGGTGCATAGATATTTATGATTGTTATGTCTTCCTCTTGGATCGATCCTTTGATCATTATGTAGTGTCCTGCCTTGTCTCTTAGAATCTTTTTTACTTTAAAATCTATTTTGCCTGATACGAGGATTGCTACTCCAGCTTTCTTTTGATTTCCATTTGCATGGAATATCTTTTTCCAGCCTCTCACTTTCAGTCTATGGCTGTCTCTAGGTCTGAAGTGGGTCTCTTGTAAATAGCATATATATGGGTCATGTTTCTGGATCCATTCAGCCAACTTGTGTCATTTGGTTGGAGCATTTAATCCATTTACATTCAAAGTAATTTTTATTTTTTTTTAAAGATTTATTTATTTATTTATTTTTGGGCGGGGGTCAGGTTGGGGAGGGAGGGGAGCTTGGTCTTTTGTTTCTCTCTGTTCATCCGTCTTTGTTCTTTGGCTCCTGTGGGCCTCCCATCGCAGTGGCGTCTGTCATTGCAGAGCACTGGCTCTGGGCGCATGCGCTCCAGAGCTCTGGCTCGGTAACTGGACACATCAGTCCAGCCGCTCCGCAGCACGTGGAATCTTCCCAGGCCAGGGCTCGAACCGGTGCCCCTTGCACTGCAAGGTGGTGTCCTTACCCACTGGACCACCAGGGGAAGCCCTCAAAGTAATTATTGATACAAATGTTCCTATTGTCATCTTCTTAGAATTCTGGGGTTTGATTTGTAGGACTTCTTCTTCTCTTGTATTTATTGCCTATATCAGGCCCTTTAACACTTGTGGTAGGGCTGGTTTTGTGACACAGAATTCTTTGTTTTTGTCTGTCTGATAAGCTTTTGACTTCACCATCGATTCTGAATGAGATTCTTGCTGGGTAGAGAATTCTTGGTTGGAGGTTATTCTCTTTTATCCGTTTAAATGTGTCCTGCCATTCTCTTCTGGCCTGCAGGGTTTCTGTTGAGAGATCCGCAGTTAGATGTATGGGGTTTCCTTTATATGTTATGTGTTGTGTTGTTTGCTTCTAGCTGCTTTTAGTAATCTGTCTGTATATTTAGTCTGTGTTAGTTTGATTAGAATGTGCCTTGGTGTATTTCTTCTGGGGTTTATCCTGTATGGAACTCTTTGCGCTTCTTGGATGTGGTCGACTATTTCCTTTCCCATGCTGGGGAAGTTTTCCACTATAACCTCTTCCAGAATTTTTTCGTAAACTTTCTTTCCCTCTTCTTCTTCTGGAACTCCTATAATTCTAATGTTGGTGTGTTTGATATTGTCCCATAGGTCTGTAATGCTATCCTCAGTTCTTTTAATTCTTTCGGCTTTGTTCTGTTCCTCAACATTTATTTCCAGCAGTCTATCTTCCAGCTCACTTATCTGTTCTTCTGCCTCTGATACTCTACTGTTGAGACCTTCTATAGAATTTTTGAGTTCAGCAATTGAGTTGGTGGTCTCTATTTGCTTACTTTTCATTTCCTGCATGTCTTTTCTCAGTGCACTAATTTCCTCTAATATTCTGTTTTCGGTGTTTTGCATCCTCATTAGTATAGTTTTTCTGAATTCTCTTTCAGATAATTTGTCTGTCTCCTCCTCTGTCATTTGAAGCTGTGATTCTCTAGCTTGGTCCTTCATTTGTGCAGTGTTTCTCTGTCGTTTCATTATTAGGTTAGTTTTTGTTTCTTTGTGGCTGTCTGTGTACGGAGTTCTTTTCCCCACCAGACTTCTTGGTTGAATTCTCCCTTTCTTTGGGTTTCTGTCCTTCTAGAAGGGTTCAATGGTTTGTGTCTTGGGTGATGTTAGGTCTTGTTTACAGGTGAACAGTCTCTAGTGTTGTATGCTCTTTGATAGTGTGGGGTTTTGGAATCAGGGCTTCTACTCTAAGGATCCTTGGTTTGATGATTGGTCAGGGGTTGTTGGCTCTATGTCTGGTTTGCTATGGTGTTCCGTGATATTAATTCAAATACTAGCATCTGAGGAGCAAGAGGTGTGTCCCTAATGGGTGACAGTCATAAAAGCATGCAGATGTTTTCTAACATAGTCATAAGATATACATACATACACAGCAATAACCATATCTAACCAGTCTTACAGTGACAAAGCATAGGAAATTTTTCTGGCAAACGATGCAGTCAAAGATGGTACTTGCCTGTTAAGCTCTTAATTAAATAAAATAGTGAAAAGGCCACCATTCTTACTCCTATCTCTACAATGCATTCTCTACCTATTTGCACCAATATGTTGTCATGTCTCCCAAACCTCCTCAACTACTGTCCTGTATCTAGGTTATCTTAGAGCAAAGCCCCTCAGAAGAATTACTATATTTACTCTCTCCAATTCTTCCCTTCCTAGTCTTTTTTTAACTCATCCAAGTAGGTTTCTATACCCAAATTTCCACCAGAACAGGAGGTTATCAATGACCTGCTCTCTCTATATTATGGCCAACATCTCCATGTGAACCTGCAATTATTTCAAAACAAAGGAAATAGAAAGTCAAGTTGGATTTCAGGTTTTTCACTCTTCGCAAAGAACATTTAGAGAAAGCCACCCTGAGGTGACCTATCCAGGTACTAATAACAGATCATTGTCCCTCTCACAATAAGTAAACAGGCTTTTCCTCAATACTTGAAGTCATTCAAACTCCATTTTCCAAAAATATATAATAAAAATCCCTCTACTTTAAAAATGTCAAACTGGAGACTCCACCAGGCAGATACGGAAGGGTCTGCTCCTGATAACTGCACAGGTATTCATCTTAGAATATTTTCATTGTTCAAGAACCAAGCGGAATGAACAATTTGCTCTGAGGGACTGAAAAGGAAAGTTGTCAGATCCCATAAGACTGCAGAAACTGAATATAGGGATATGATTGTGAATCAGCTTATTCCACTGTGACGCCTCTGCAGGTAAGTGTTGGCCCTTGACAGTGGGCGACTATGGTTTGTACTGAAGACGCTGGGCTTGAGATGGCACCGTAAGAATCAGTAATGGGCAGCTGAGCTTATGCCTAACATTGAAAAAGGTATTCCTTCAAGTCACATGCCTCAAAAGATCACACTGGTCTATACTGAGAGCTGGCTCAGGAGGACACAATTAGCAAGAGTTTCACACTATGAAAGACCATTAATCAAAGGAAGCACTGTGCAAAGGGTGGGGTGGAGAGGGAGATGGGAGAGAGATTCAAATGGAAGGGGTCAAATGTATACCTATGACTGTATGCAGTAAACAACAAAAAAGTGTATAGCTATGACTAGAGCTATAAACAATCAAACTCTGTAAAGGGAAAATAAACACAAGAAAATACTGCAACAGAAAGAGGTCACCGCACCACAGGTGGCGGCAAAAAGGTGGTAGATTAGAAACGAGGGCTTTTCTACTTAGGTATGGCTTTCCGATGTGCTTTCTTATAGACTGAGTAAACTCCAGAAATTTAGGGGATAAAAGGAAAGGAGACAGACTTTCCATTCAAATTGGTATAGTGTTTCCTAAAATACCATTATTTTTATTTGAGAAATAAAAGAGATGTGAGCAAATCTGCAGATATGAAAAGCAGTCTATTAAAGAGCAACAAGTCTGCATAGGAGAATAAATGAGGCAGATATACTAAAACATTAATGGTAACATCTTTTTTTTTCTTCTTTTTTCAAATTATCTAAGGGAATCAAACTTTGAAAATTACACAAAATGTAAATTGCAAAGGAAATTAGAAAAATAAAATGAAGTCTTTAGAAATAGAAAAATGTTGACCTCTATTTCCTTGAAGCAGTTAAGTAAAAGTCTAATTTTGTGCCTGCAATATAATTGAATATCACAGCACCAGATTCACCTTTGAAACTCACATTGATCATTTACAGCTCTGTGTTTTTAAAATCCTTATCTGAAATGCTGTTATATTCTATTTTCTGGAAAGCAAAGTGACCTTTTGTCCATGACCTTTTGATCTTTTGTCCCTCTTTTTCAAGTTGGCCTTGCATAAATGAAGTCTAACATGGAGGGCTTTTAGTTTCATACACTGCATATGTTTTGTGAAACCATGTCATCAGTGCTGCCTACTTATCAGCATTCCTTCCAACCAGCAGACCTGGATGATCTGGAATCAGTTTCTGAAGTATAATTGCTTCAAAGACAACAGTGTCATTGCACAAAAAATTTAACTCAACTTGGGCTAATTTATGTACGGCAATTGACATCTTCAAGATGAAAAATAAAGTTGAACTTTTTTTCTGCTTATCTCTTACACCACACAAAAGACAGTTCAGAATGTGAGGCATAATCAAAGAACAGGTGGACCAGAGCTAAAGCTGCCAGACGTGAGAGCTCTGTACTGAAGTGAGCTATACCATGGACCATGAAGCTCAGAGATAAGTAGGTAAACTACCAGAGTGGCCAATAGGAACTAAGATTCAGAGAAAAAGAGATGTTATCTATATATCTATCTAGTTAACAATCTCTTGAAGCTAAATATACTGTGTGTATATATACAATATGTGAATAAAGAGATGGTCGTATATGTAGCTAAAGCAGATGGACGCTGTCCTGGTTTGTTTCGGTACTGTGACAAATTACGATGGATTACATGGCTTATAAACAGACTTATCATAGTTCTTGAGGCTGAAAGCTGAAAATCAGGTTCTGGTAAGAGCCCTGTTTTGGGTTATAGACTGCCGACTTCTCACTGTGTCCTCACATGGAGACAGGAAAAACAAGCTCTCTGATAAGTTTTATAAGAACATTAATCCCATTAATGAGGGTGCACCAGTATTGCCCTTATCACCTCAAAAGTTTTACTAAGAACAATTAAAATCAGCCATTAAAAAAGAAAAAAAAGGCCTCTATTTCCTTGAAGCAGTTAAGTAAAAGTCTAATTTTGTGCCTGCAATATAATTGAATATCACAGCACCAGATTCACCTTTGAAACTCACATTGATCATTTACAGCTCTGTGTTTTTAAAATCCTTATCTGAAATGCTGTTATATTCTATTTTCTGGAAAGCAAAGTGACCTTTTGTCCATGACCTTTGATCTTTTGTCCCTCTTTTTCAAGTTGGCCTTGCATAAATGAAGTCTAACATGGAGGGCTTTTAGTTTCATACACTGCATATGTTTTGTGAAACCATGTCATCAGTGCTGCCTACTTATCAGCATTCCTTCCAACCAGCAGACCTGGATGATCTGGAATCAGTTTCTGAAGTATAATTGCTTCAAAGACAACAGTGTCATTGCACAAAAAATTTAACTCAACTTGGGCTAATTTATGTACGGCAATTGACATCTTCAAGATGAAAAATAAAGTTGAACTTTTTTTCTGCTTATCTCTTACACCACACAAAAGACAGTTCAGAATGTGAGGCATAATCAAAGAACAGGTGGACCAGAGCTAAAGCTGCCAGACGTGAGAGCTCTGTACTGAAGTGAGCTATACCATGGACCATGAAGCTCAGAGATAAGTAGGTAAACTACCAGAGTGGCCAATAGGAACTAAGATTCAGAGAAAAAGAGATGTTATCTATATATCTATCTAGTTAACAATCTCTTGAAGCTAAATATACTGTGTGTATATATACAATATGTGAATAAAGAGATGGTCGTATATGTAGCTAAAGCAGATGGACGCTGTCCTGGTTTGTTTCGGTACTGTGACAAATTACGATGGATTACATGGCTTATAAACAGACTTATCATAGTTCTTGAGGCTGAAAGCTGAAAATCAGGTTCTGGTAAGAGCCCTGTTTTGGGTTATAGACTGCCGACTTCTCACTGTGTCCTCACATGGAGACAGGAAAAACAAGCTCTCTGATAAGTTTTATAAGAACATTAATCCCATTAATGAGGGTGCACCAGTATTGCCCTTATCACCTCCAAAAGACTCCAATCCCTATTACTGCCATCTTGGGGTTCAGTATTTCAACATGAATTTGAGGGGAAACAGACAGTGTCTATAGCAGATGCTGTATGATCTGGTAACACAGACATCAAGAAAAAATCTAATACTTTTAAAATTCCTAGGACTTCCCTGGTGGTCCAGTGGGTAAAGAGTCTTCCTTGTAGTGCAAGGGACACCAGTTCAATCCCTGGCCCAGGAAGATCCCACATGCCACAGAGCGGCTGGACTGGCGTGTCCAATTACGAGCCAGTGTTCTGGGGCACATGTGCCCAGAGCTGGTGCTCTGCAACAAGAGAGGCCACTGCAATGGGAGGTCCACACAGGCCGAAGAATACAGATGGATGAAAATAAATAATAAATAAATAAATAAAAAGACAATAAAAGAAGCCAAAATTAAAAATAAAATAAAATGACTAAACTAAAATTCCTGATCCTCCAGCTGCTTTGAGATATGTTTATTTGATAAAAAGTGAGAATATATCAAAGAAGTAAGCCTTTTTTCAGGATCAAGTCTTTTTATGAAAATGGCTTAAAAGATTCAGTACATAAAGGGAATATATTCAAAGTCAAAAAAATGTTAAAAAGAAAAGGATATAAAAAGATACTTGAGTCAGGAATTATGTTCATTGACATCAATCTATGTACATTTGCCTCTGTCTTAAATTAGAGTGAGTAGAGCTTTTACATTCTCTGGTATTAAGACAAATCTCTGAGTCCTCAGCCATTCACTTAGCAAATATGTGATTAAAAGAAAAGCCCTATCTTAAAATCGGCCGTATGATTTTACTTATTCACTAGAATACTCTGACATTCCAGATTCCCAGCCCATGTGCAGAATCCTTTGAGACCATGAGATGACAGCATATTACAGCCTCAGCTACATGTCTTCATACTCCACCCTAACACAATGGTTTTTATTTCTAGCTACAGATTAGAATTACTTGCAAGGCCTAAAATAAAGATGCCCAAGTCCCAAACCCACTTGTTTAAATTAATATCTCTCTAGAGGAGGGCCCAACTCGAGTATATTTTAAAAACCTCCAGAGGATTTCAGTGCACAGAAGCAGTTCAGAAGCATGGGCAGGCTGAACCAAAGGTTCTCTAATACACGCATATGCCTAAAAATTAGTTGAAGATCTTGATAAAGATGAACATTTTAGAGAAAATTTTATAGGTCTCCTTAAAACTATATAAAGGGCTTTCAGACTGCTAAGGAAGAAAACTATATTTGCAGACAGCATGATTATGTATATAGAAACTCCCATAGAATATTTTAAAATGCTACTAGAACAAGTGAGTTTAGAATGTTTGTAGGCATAAAGTCAAATTTTAAAATCATTCTAATTTGCTGTAACAATTGGAATATTGAAATTAATGACAATAGCATTAACAGTAGAATGAAAATATGTGATAAGGACAAGTCTAATAAAATATAAGGTCTAAACTTTGAAAAACTGTAAAATATTAGAATAATTGGAGAAGTACTAAACAAAGAGATACTTAATGTTTGTGGATCATAAGACATAACTCAATTAAGAATATTAAGTCCTTCAAAATGACCTGTAGATTATATGCAACCTCAAGAAAATCCCCAGAATTTTTTGAAGAAACTAACTATAAAATTAAAACAGAAATGCAAAAGGAACGATAATAGCCAAATCAATTTTGTTTCCTTTCAAAATTAAAGAAGCGGGAGTCAAGCTAGTTACTGCCATCAACATAAACAGTTTCCATCAACATAACAGTCAATGGAAATGAATAGAAAAGACTGAAATATATCAACACATACATGGCCAATTAATTTTTGACAAAAATGCAAAAGCAATTGAATGAGAAAAAAATAGTGTTTAATATATTGTTCCAAATAATTTGATAACAAACGTGTAAAAATAACTTCAATCTATGCAACATAACCTATACAAAAGTTAACTCTAATCATAGAATTAAATGGAAATTTAAACCATAATTCCTCAAACAATGAACCTCAGAGCACATTGTTCATGTAATACCTAGCAATCTTTGGCTAAATTATTCATAGGACACGCATTAGGGAACGAGTTTCAGAATTCCACTTAAAATTGGATTGGCTGTAAATAGAAACAATCATTTTTACCCCTATAAAGAAACTAGATTCAGTTAACCCATGTCTACAGTACTTCAGCTCATACTCTCCTGCCATTTAGGGGTGCTCAGTCTGGACCAAAGAGAGGGGAAAGTGAGGAAATTACGGAAAATATGCTATTGACATTTTTACTAACATTTCATTCTCACGAGACTAATTAAACTCTTCATGGTTTCAGTCTCTCACTATAATCACCAAATATTAATATTTCATTCTGAATATTTATCAGATATTTCAGCAGTCAAGAAGGAAGCTCAGTCGTTTCCAACTCTTTATGACATAGTGAACTGTAGCCCACCAGTCTCCTCTGTCTATGGGATTCTCCAGGCAAGAATAGTGAAGTGGGTTGCCATTTCCTTCTCCAAGTTCAGCAATAATAGCAGTTAAATCATTTGGACTTGAGCAGGTAAAGCTAGAATATATTCAACACTAAACTATACATCTTAGCCCTATTTGATGTTGCATCGAGTTGCACTGTGGATGTAACCAACTGCTTTTTCACATTTCAGTGAAAAGCTTGCTAATGGGTTGAGGTAGTATTCTTAAAAATAATGTGTCATTTTATACTCCACTAGGATATTTGCCTGAATCCTTTCAAATTTTCCCCTGCCAGCTGTCAATTTTAAAACCCAGAGGAGAATCCTCACATATTTTAAAACAAAAAGCTCAATGTGAGATGATACAAAGGAGCCTTTTTTATTCCAAGCAACCTGGTGGTCTCTAGGGAGTACAAGACTAGAGGAACTGTAGTTGAATTACCAAGTTCTATTTCTAAGTTATGTGATATTTGCTTAAATTAAAAAAAAAATTTAATTTAGAATGTGTACTAAGCACTGAGTGTTGAAAATGGAATGGAAGCAAACAAACTGTACAGGTCATGTCTGAGGAAAGCTTAAAAGTTAACTCTAATCATAGAATTAAAAAAACCATATTGAACCTCAGAGCACATTGTTCATGTAATACCTAGCAATCTTTGGCTAAATTATTCATAGGACACGCATTAGGGAACGAGTTTCAGAATTCCACTTAAAATTGGATTGGCTGTAAATAGAAACAATCATTTTTACCCCTATAAAGAAACTAGATTCAGTTAACCCATGTCTACAGTACTTCAGCTCATACTCTCCTGCCATTTAGGGGTGCTCAGTCTGGACCAAAGAGAGGGGAAAGTGAGGAAATTACGGAAAATATGCTATTGACATTTTTACTAACATTTCATTCTCACGAGACTAATTAAACTCTTCATGGTTTCAGTCTCTCACTATAATCACCAAATATTAATATTTCATTCTGAATATTTATCAGATATTTCAGCAGTCAAGAAGGAAGCTCAGTCGTTTCCAACTCTTTATGACATAGTGAACTGTAGCCCACCAGTCTCCTCTGTCTATGGGATTCTCCAGGCAAGAATAGTGAAGTGGGTTGCCATTTCCTTCTCCAAGTTCAGCAATAATAGCAGTTAAATCATTTGGACTTGAGCAGGTAAAGCTAGAATATATTCAACACTAAACTATACATCTTAGCCC
The DNA here is from genome assembly GCA_022376925.1 of Tragulus kanchil. Classification (NCBI taxonomy): domain Eukaryota; kingdom Metazoa; phylum Chordata; class Mammalia; order Artiodactyla; family Tragulidae; genus Tragulus; species Tragulus kanchil. The sequence goes on along the minus strand of JAIOJX010000025.1, from coordinate 155,298,274 downwards.
TATTTGATGTTGCATCGAGTTGCACTGTGGATGTAACCAACTGCTTTTTCACATTTCAGTGAAAAGCTTGCTAATGGGTTGAGGTAGTATTCTTAAAAATAATGTGTCATTTTATACTCCACTAGGATATTTGCCTGAATCCTTTCAAATTTTCCCCTGCCAGCTGTCAATTTTAAAACCCAGAGGAGAATCCTCACATATTTTAAAACAAAAAGCTCAATGTGAGATGATACAAAGGAGCCTTTTTTATTCCAAGCAACCTGGTGGTCTCTAGGGAGTACAAGACTAGAGGAACTGTAGTTGAATTACCAAGTTCTATTTCTAAGTTATGTGATATTTGCTTAAATTAAAAAAAAAATTTAATTTAGAATGTGTACTAAGCACTGAGTGTTGAAAATGGAATGGAAGCAAACAAACTGTACAGGTCATGTCTGAGGAAAGCTTAAAAGGAGGGCAGAACTCTATTGTACTGGATTGCATGTAAAAGGAAGGTAGCTTGCTCAGAGGTTTGTTTTTGTTTTGGGGAGGAACATGCCTTATGGCATGTGGGATCCTAGTTCCCTGACCAAGGATCAAACCTGTGCCTCCTGCAGTGGGAGCATAGTCTCTCCACCACTGGACCACCAGGGATGTCCCCTTGGTCAGAATTTTAAAAGACATGAACGTCTCTTCTTTCCCACTCACAACAGTATGATCCAGGGCATATCACTTAAACTTCTGAGATGTAAATTCTTTATCCATAATACATACGATAAAGAGAAAAATAACTTAAGGACCTAATAACAGCAGAAACTTTACATCTCATCTAACTTCATTCTCAAAGTACAATTATGAAATCATTCGAATAACAGCAGCTCAAAATAAAAATTACCCAAGACTTCACACTTTAGTAAGTATGCCGTGTGCTCAGTCATGTCTGACTCTTTGCAACACCATGTACTGTAGCCCACCAGGCTCCACTGTCCAGGGAATTTTCCAGGCACGAATACTGGAGTCGGTTGTCATTTCCTTCTCTAGGGGATCTTCCCTACCCAGAGATCAAACCTGTGTCTCCCGCACTGGCAAGGTGGATTCTTTACCAGCACCACCTGGGAAGCCCTATGTTAATAAGTGGAAGAGATGATTTTCAAGCTTTCATATTATGTCATCCTCTAAGCTACTGGCCAGCAGACTACAGCCCAGAGGCCCAATCTGGCCTGCCACCTGTTGTCATCTGGCCCAGAGCCAAGGATAGTTGGGAAAAAAATCATGAGAATAATATATGAAATTCAAATATCAATGTCCACAAACAACAGTTTATTGAAACATGTTTAAATGTAAAATATTTATTGAAACATGTTTCAATGAATCATGTTTACTCATCCGTATTTTGTCTATGGCTGTTCTCATGCTGCAAAAGCAGAATCGAGTAGTTGACTCAGGGACCTTAACGGCATGTAAGTCCTAAAATAAATATTATCTAGTCCTTTATGGACAAAATTTGCAGATTCCTGCTCTTGAATACCTCATAGGGCATTGATGTAATTATCGAATGAAATAACATGAACAAAAGCTTTGCCATCTGTACAGCACAAATCTGAGCCATTAACAGTCTGAAGGATAAACAGATAACCGTAACAAATAGAAATGACTCAACAACAACAACGAAGACTAAACATTTAAAAAGCAGAGACTATACCATGAACAGAAGAACTTTTTGTACCCTGCAGTAAAATGATATTTTAATTAAAATATTTCAAGAAGAGAATAATTTGCTAAATTAGACTGACTCTGTTACATGTTAATTCATGAGTTTACCCCTATGATGGAAATCCTGCTAAAAATTTCTGGCCAAGAAAGCAGTAGTATAAAGAGAACCACCTACTTTTGATGAAAGAGGATCTTGGATTTGTTAGACCGGGTTGAACTTGACCTGATAAAGAAAAATAACTTAAGGACCTAATAACAGCAGAAACTTTACATCTCATCTAACTTCATTCTCAAAGTACAATTATGAAATCATTCGAATAACAGCAGCTCAAAATAAAAATTACCCAAGACTTCACACTTTAGTAAGTATGCCGTGTGCTCAGTCATGTCTGACTCTTTGCAACACCATGTACTGTAGCCCACCAGGCTCCACTGTCCAGGGAATTTTCCAGGCACGAATACTGGAGTCGGTTGTCATTTCCTTCTCTAGGGGATCTTCCCTACCCAGAGATCAAACCTGTGTCTCCCGCACTGGCAAGGTGGATTCTTTACCAGCACCACCTGGGAAGCCCTATGTTAATAAGTGGAAGAGATGATTTTCAAGCTTTCATATTATGTCATCCTCTAAGCTACTGGCCAGCAGACTACAGCCCAGAGGCCCAATCTGGCCTGCCACCTGTTGTCATCTGGCCCAGAGCCAAGGATAGTTGGGAAAAAAATCATGAGAATAATATATGAAATTCAAATATCAATGTCCACAAACAACAGTTTATTGAAACATGTTTAAATGTAAAATATTTATTGAAACATGTTTCAATGAATCATGTTTACTCATCCGTATTTTGTCTATGGCTGTTCTCATGCTGCAAAAGCAGAATCGAGTAGTTGACTCAGGGACCTTAACGGCATGTAAGTCCTAAAATAAATATTATCTAGTCCTTTATGGACAAAATTTGCAGATTCCTGCTCTTGAATACCTCATAGGGCATTGATGTAATTATCGAATGAAATAACATGAACAAAAGCTTTGCCATCTGTACAGCACAAATCTGAGCCATTAACAGTCTGAAGGATAAACAGATAACCGTAACAAATAGAAATGACTCAACAACAACAACGAAGACTAAACATTTAAAAAGCAGAGACTATACCATGAACAGAAGAACTTTTTGTACCCTGCAGTAAAATGATATTTTAATTAAAATATTTCAAGAAGAGAATAATTTGCTAAATTAGACTGACTCTGTTACATGTTAATTCATGAGTTTACCCCTATGATGGAAATCCTGCTAAAAATTTCTGGCCAAGAAAGCAGTAGTATAAAGAGAACCACCTACTTTTGATGAAAGAGGATCTTGGATTTGTTAGACCGGGTTGAACTTGACCTGAGCCCTGGGCTCTCAGTAGGATGATTTAGAAAGCACGGGTTAAAAAATTCCATCATCTCTGTGTGTTCTGAGAAATGGTTCTTACATGTATCGATTCCTTTCCTCAATTAAACTCACCTCTGTTCTGGCTCAAAGAGTTTGTTGTTATATAAAACCCCAGGTTTTCTCTCTCTTCTTTGAGACTTTCCTGGTCATGGTGACCTTTATGCTTCCCCTCAAATTGACTAAATTTAGACATTTTTCTTCACAACTAGAGGCTTCTGACCTCCTTTTTCTTATGGAATTTATTTTAGAAAACTTTCAATACTAAGATCTTTTTGTATCCATTTGAACTATTAACTTTTCTGTAGTCTCTTGCTATATTTATGACCTAGAATATCTTTTTCAATGATCTGGTGGTCTTCCCCTTGAAATGTAATCATCCAAAAAGATAGTGTCTCTATCTCCCAGTCTCTGTAGGAAGTAGGAGCCTAGCTTTGATGAATGCCGATTTGAAAGAGTTGGTCTGATCACACTCATCAACCTCCTTCTAAGCTCCTCCACAGAGCCTTTCTACTGTGTCACTCCAGCGCTAAAAAAACTCCCACCTCTTTGCAGACAAGTACTATTTGTTTCCACTTATATGAGGTTCCCAGAATAATCAAATTCATAGAGTCAGAAAGTGCACTGCTGGTTGCCGGGACTAGAGCAAGATGAGCAGGCAGGAGATGGGGAGGAGGAATGGGGAGGTAGTGTTTAACGGGGACAAAGTTTCAGTTTAGAAAAGTGAGACATTTGAGAGATGGATGATTTTTAGTCACATAAAAATGGGAATGAATAGTGCCACTGAACTATACATTTAAATATGGTTTAAATAGTATTTTTATGTGATTTTTATCACAGTAAAAAATTTTTTAAATGCCCATCTTTTATTTTTAGTCAACTTGAGTTCAATCTCTATTCCTTATCACAATAGTCTTAAAGTTTATTCTGCCTGTTTAATTCCAACTGGTGTATTCTCTCTTAAGAAACATACTGTTTATAGCAATTCTTTGAATAAAACTATCTCCTTAACTGCTGCCCTTGTAGCTCAGTCAGTAAACAATCTGCCTGCAATGCAGGAAGCCCAGGTTTGATTCCTGGGCTGGGAAAATTCCCTGGAGAAGGAAATGGCAACCCACTCCAATATTCTTGCTTGGAAAATCTCATGGAAAGAGGATCCTGGCAGGCTACAGTCCATGGGGTTATAAGAGTCAGACATGACTTAGCAATTAAACCACTACCACCATCTCAAACATATAGCATGTTTGTCTTTCACAACTTCAAGATTCTGGAAAGAAATGTTTATATATAAAATTGTACGTATAGATTTGGGAAGGCATAGAAAATAGAAGTAATCTGTAGTTACACAGTGATAGATCTAAGGACGTTTAGTTTTGTTCCTTTCTGTTGATACTTGCACCTTTCCACCTGAAGCTGAGTACCTTCCACTCTGTTGGGCTTTTATATATTCCTTTCACAACCACCTTGAGCTGGATTCCAGTCAACCCCTGGTACTCCAGGAAAAGCATTAAAAATAGAAATATTTCACTTGAATAGTTTAAATAACAGAATGTGGGACATATGCTAAAAATTTAATAATCTATTTGCTGGACCACTTTCAGCAATAGTTTGAATTGATAAGTAGCCCAACACTCTTTTTTTCTTCAAAGTTTCTAAAGCAGTTAACAAAACCCAGCCAACTCCACAGTTATTGGTCTAATATTAGTCAATGCTGTTACTATATAACCAATGCTTACTATCGTCTGTACTTCTTAATTACAAAGTCTTAATTATACTGATACAAGTGTTCTACTACCTACCACCAGACAGAGGATGGGATGGTTGGATGGCATCAATGACTCGGACACAAGTTTGAGCAAATTCAAGGAGATAGTGATGGACAGGGAAGCCTGGCATGCTGAAGTCCCTGGGGTCACAGAGAATCAGACATGGCTTGGTGACTGAACAACAAACAACGACAAGCAATGGTGTCTGATCACTGTGACCATTGAATTACCACTTCCAGAATCCCTTCTTCAGGTTTGTTAGAAAAATACTGCAAGAGCTATTATAGCACCAACTATCTTGCCTGAATTTCTCCTATGAGCAAAGACAAACAGTTTGTGAACATGTCTTTTATTTAGGGATGTGCTCACAGTCTAGAATGGTTCCCTCAGAGGAGCCATTTAGAATCTCAAAATTCTCTGCCTGTAGATTAAGAAGAGTAACATTCATGTATAAATTCCTACCTCCATTGTCTAGGCTTATCTCATAGGGTGATTCCTGGGGAAATAAATATTAATAGACGTAGTTTTGTTCAGGCTCCAGGGGCAACAATGGGCCTTTGACTGAACAGAGACCCTGAAAGGAGTTAAATGCCAAGTACCTACTGATCAGCAGAAAGAGCAAAAGTAGGTCTTGGGAACCAACAGGTAAGTAAAAGAGTAAGTTGAGAAGCTTCCTGAGTCTTGACACTCTGGTCAGGGATCAGCAAACATTCTAAGACTTATGATTAGAGACACAAGCATTTAACATACTAGTCACAGATATATCTTTGCACAATAAGTTGACGATTACTGGCTTAGGGCTGGCAATGAGAGCAAGACTCCTTTGGAAGGCACTCAGTGGGGTAGTTGCACTGCCTGGGGTCTTCCATTTGGGAATTCCAGATTGCCACTGAGATGCCTCCCAGCACTGCTTGAGTTTGCACATAAGTTTTTCTCCATTTAGGTGCTGTATACATTTGGTTCTTGCTATACCACTTGCTCGCTTCCAGATGGCTCAGTGTTAAAGATTCTGCCTGCCAATGTACAATCCCTGGGCTGGGAAGATCCCCTGGAAAAGGAAATGGCAACCCACTTCAGTGTCCTTGCCTGGGAAGTCTTCTGGAAAGAGGAGCCCAGTGGGCTCCATAGGGTCATAAAAGTGTTGGACATAACTTAGTGACTAAACAATAACATATAACAATTTGTGTTTTGGAACTGTTTCCCCAATTTGGTGATAATTATATATATAATAATTTTATAACAATATTTTATATATATATATATATATATTATATATTACTTGTCCTCATAGAGTAACTTACCATTCACACAATAAACTTCTCATTTCTTGCTTATTAAAGTGTAGAGTGGTTATTTTGTCAATGAATCCTCCAAACCTAAAGTAAATCTATCAGTAGCTCATAAATCTTTTTGCAGAACAGTGATAACACTCGTATGTCCAGCTTTGAACATTCATCAGAATGACAGGTTTTTCAGATGTCCTATGCAAATCTAGCAGAAAAACCCTGAGGCAGAAAAATGGCCAGTTACAGTGAAACTATACCTGTTAAGAAATTTTACAGACTAGTGCTTCATACATTCAAGTCCTAAGACAAGAACCCCAAAATCAATATTGCAAGCTTCTAATTTTATGGCTCCTAACTTTTTCAAGCATAAAGTCTGTTAGTCTCTCAGTCATGTAAGACTCTTTGCAACCTCATGGACTAAAGCCCGCCAGGTTTCTCTCTCCATGTGATTTCCCAGGCAAGAATACTGCAGTGGGTTGCCATTCCCTTCTTCAGGGCATCTTCCCCACCCAGGGACTGAACCAGGGTCTCTTGCATTGCAAGCGGATTTTTTACTATCTAAGCCACTAAAGAAACATCAATGCTACCCATAGCAATCTAGAGTCAGTGCACACCTTACCAAAATCCCAATGATTTTTAAAGAAAAACATCCTAAAATTCATACGGAATTGCAAAGGATCCAGAATAACCCAAATAATCTTGAATAAGAATAAAACTGGAGGACACACACACTCTGATGTCAAAGCTTACTGCAAAGCTACAGTGATCAAAACTGTAGTGCTGGCATACAGATAGACACACAGACCAACAGCACAGAATAGAGAGCCGAGAAATAAACCCTCATAGTCTGGTCAAATGATTTCCAACAAGGAGCCGAGACTGTTCAATGAGGAAACAGCAGCCTTTTCAACAAATGGTGCTGGGAGAACTAGGCATCCAGGTACAACAGAACCCAGTCAGAGCTTTATCTAACATTATGTGCAAAAATTAACTCAGAATGTATCAAAGACCTCCCCCTTCAAAAAAAAAAAAAAAAAAAAAACGGATGAAAGCCTCCCAACGGGATTTGCCAAAGATTTCTTGGAAGGAAGAGTTGTGACAAACCTAGATAGAATATTAAAAAAGAGACATCAGTTTGCCAACAAAGGTCCATATAGTCAAAAAATGGTACAATTAGGGGCTTCCCTGGTGGTCCAGTGAGTAAGGACACCGCCTTGTAGTGCAAGGGGTGCCAGTTCGATCCCTGGCCTGGAAAGATCCCACGTGTCGCGGAGTGGCTGAGCTGATGTGTCCAATTACCAAGCCGGAGCTCTGAAGCGCATACGCCCAGAGCCGGTGCTCTGCGACAACAGAGGTCACTGCCATGGGAGGCCCACATGGGCCAAAGAACAAAGATGGATGAAAATAGATAAATGAAAGACCAAAAGAAATGGCCAGCCCACCCCACTCCCTCCCCAACCTCCACGCTCCTCCCCCCACAAAAAAGAGAATTGTCCTAAAAAAAAATGGTACAATCAGAAAATGGTACAATCAGAAAATGGTACAATATTTTTTACCTAAATGCCATTCTTAATTTAGTTCTTTTAAATGAAATTGCATTTCAATAGCCAGGAGAGTACTGAATATAACTGAAAAAGAATAGTATGGAAAATATATGTTCCTGCTGATAGTAGAGCACTGGTTTAGGGGTAGCTCTGGATCAAAATGCTTGATTTAAAGTCAGATTTTAAGTTACCTACCAGAAATCTTCAAGGCTCTGATTTCTCATCTATAAAGAGTGATGATAGATATTTTATGTGCTGTTTAAAGATTAAATGAGGAAATCCATGTAAAGGAATTCCATGTAAGAAAACCCACGCCTGTGATATTGTTCACATAGCACATATCAATATTTATTTTTGTTTTCAAAAAGACTTCTTAAGGGCTTCCCTGGTGGTCCAATGGGTAAGGACACTGCCTTGCAGTGCAAGGGTTGCCAGTTCAATTACTGGCCTGGGAAGATACCACGTGCCGCTGAGCAGTTGGACCAATGTGTCCAACTACCGAGCGGGAACTCTGGAGCTCATGTGCCCAGAGCCTGTGCACTGCAGTGACAGGGGCCACTGTGATGGGAGGTCCACATGGGCCAAAGAACAAAGATGGATGAAAACAGACAAATGAAAGACCAATAGAAGTGCCCCCTGCAAAAAAAAAGACTTCTTAAAAGCTGTGACTTGATATCAAATTTTCTTTGTTAGAGTTCAGCAGAATCTCAGATATCTGAAGAGGATGAAAAATAAATAGGATAACACACATAGTCAGTGTTTAGATTGTACTGTACCCCATTACATTTAACTGGATTCATTTTTCAGAGTGAATCCTCACATAGAATTCACATGGCAGTATTTTAAAACAGGAAAGTGATAAATGTGTAAATTTTCATTATATAGTTACCTCCTGTTTAAAGTACCCACATTCAAAGTAAAAGTCCAAAGTGAACTTGCTAATAGGTAATCAGAGACTTTATTTTTTAAATAAACTGGATTAGCATTGGAACGATAATAATACTTCTTCTATTACGAGAAAAATTTTTTTGCTAGTGCTTTTTACCCCCATCCCAGTTAGAGTTTAGGTATGATATCAAACTGAGTTCATGAGACCCCTTTCTCACCTAGTTACATATTTGAGTGTTTCAAATGGTAGTTAAACTGAACCAGGCAGCAATTTGACTGTTAGCCAATTAATTCAATCAAAATGATGTCTGACTAACTAATTAAACTCTGGACTATCAAGAATGAGAAAAGTGCAAACAATTTAACAATTTTGTATAGTTTAATTTTTTAAATTCCCTATTATCACCACAAATACTAAATAGTTTCTCTATCCTAAGGGTTTTGTTTTCCTGTCTGTGAAAGATCATCTTGACTTCACCTGATGATTTTGTATGTGAATAATCCTGGAAGGTAAATGTCATTCCAAAAATTGTGTATTATATATGTGTGCCTGAGTTGCTGCTAAGTAGTCTCCAATTCTTTGTGAACCCAAGGATGATAGCCCACCTGGCTCCTCTATACATGGGCAAGAATTCTGGAGTGGGTTGCAATCAAAAAATGGGAAAAAGGCCTAAACAGACACCTCTCCAAAGAGGACATACAGATGGCCAAAAAAACACATGAAATGATGCTCAACCTCGCTTATTATTAGAGAAATTCAAGTCAAAACTACGATGAGATATCTCACACCTGTCAGAATGGCCATCATCAAGAAATCTACAGACAAAAAATGCTAGAGAGGGTGTGGAGAAAAGGAAACACTCTTGTATTGCTGGTGGGAATGTAAATTGATACAGCTGCTATGGAAGATGGTATGGAGATTTCTTAAAAAATTAAAAATAGATGCACCATACAACCCAGCAATCCCACTATTAGGCTTATACCCTGACAAAACTGAAATTGAAAGAGGCACCTGCATCCCAATGTTCATTGACACTCTCTATACAATAGCTAGAACATGGAAACAACATAGATGTCCATCGAAGAATGAATGAATAAAGCAGCTCTGGTATGTATATACAATGAAATAGTACACAACTGTAAAAAGAAATGCAGAAGAATCAATCCTAATAATGTGGCTAGATCTAGAACCCATCATAAAAAGTGAAGTAAGTCAAAAAGAGAAAGACAAGTAGAATATACTAACACATATACATGGAACCTAGTAGGATGGTAATGATAACACATGCAGTGAAGCGATGAAAAAAACAAACATGGAGAACAGACATACAGACATTGTGAGAAATGAACAGTGGGTGGGAGGCATAAAGGGAGTAGCATGAAAACCTATACTATCAGATGTGAAAAAAATAGCTATTGTCATTGCACTATGAGAAAAGGGGATCCTGCAGGGGCTCTGTGCGACAGCCTGGAGGGGTGGGATGGGGGGATATACAAATGACTAATCTGGGATCATACATATCTGTAAACAACAAAACTCTAAAAGTAAAAAGTAAAATGAAAATTAAAAAAAAAAAAAAGAACACTGGAGTGGGTTGCCATTTTCTCCTCCAGGCTATCTTTCCCACCCAGGGCTCAAACCCTGGCCTTGGTTGGTAGGCAGATCCTTACCACCTGGAAAGCCATGTATTGTGTGTGTGTGTGTGTGTGTGTGTGTGTGTGTCTGTGTGTGTATACATATATATTTACACAAAAAAATAATATTAAGCTTAAACTCAAAACACTGAAGAAACTATTAAAAATAATGAAGTATTCATTGGAATAGTTAATAAAAATTAAAATGGTGAACATATGAAGGTATAAGACTAAAGGCATATGTCCAATACTCAGAGCCAAGACAGCTGTTCAAGGAAAGCAAAGAAAGAAAGGCATTATTCAAGATCATAATAAAGTCAATTAGTTCAAGAAGTTATTTTGTTCACTTCCACAAAATCACAGAAAATTTACGTTGTTTTTTTCAAATACTTGATCTTTCCAATGCTAATGCTAATTTCCATCTTAGAATTAAAATAGCTAACCTACAAAACTGAAATTGAAAGAGGCACCTGCATCCCAATGTTCATTGACACTCTCTATACAATAGCTAGAACATGGAAACAACATAGATGTCCATCGAAGAATGAATGAATAAAGCAGCTCTGGTATGTATATACAATGAAATAGTACACAACTGTAAAAAGAAATGCAGAAGAATCAATCCTAATAATGTGGCTAGATCTAGAACCCATCATAAAAAGTGAAGTAAGTCAAAAAGAGAAAGACAAGTAGAATATACTAACACATATACATGGAACCTAGTAGGATGGTAATGATAACACATGCAGTGAAGCGATGAAAAAAACAAACATGGAGAACAGACATACAGACATTGTGAGAAATGAACAGTGGGTGGGAGGCATAAAGGGAGTAGCATGAAAACCTATACTATCAGATGTGAAAAAAATAGCTATTGTCATTGCACTATGAGAAAAGGGGATCCTGCAGGGGCTCTGTGCGACAGCCTGGAGGGGTGGGATGGGGGGATATACAAATGACTAATCTGGGATCATACATATCTGTAAACAACAAAACTCTAAAAGTAAAAAGTAAAATGAAAATTAAAAAAAAAAAAAAGAACACTGGAGTGGGTTGCCATTTTCTCCTCCAGGCTATCTTTCCCACCCAGGGCTCAAACCCTGGCCTTGGTTGGTAGGCAGATCCTTACCACCTGGAAAGCCATGTATTGTGTGTGTGTGTGTGTGTGTGTGTGTGTGTCTGTGTGTGTATACATATATATTTACACAAAAAAATAATATTAAGCTTAAACTCAAAACACTGAAGAAACTATTAAAAATAATGAAGTATTCATTGGAATAGTTAATAAAAATTAAAATGGTGAACATATGAAGGTATAAGACTAAAGGCATATGTCCAATACTCAGAGCCAAGACAGCTGTTCAAGGAAAGCAAAGAAAGAAAGGCATTATTCAAGATCATAATAAAGTCAATTAGTTCAAGAAGTTATTTTGTTCACTTCCACAAAATCACAGAAAATTTACGTTGTTTTTTTCAAATACTTGATCTTTCCAATGCTAATGCTAATTTCCATCTTAGAATTAAAATAGACTTTCAGAATAGGTAAAAAGAAAAATTACATGAAGTTACAGGGAAATCAAGAATATTTAAAAATTAAAGGATAGTAATATAAAATTTTTAGAATGTGCCAGTAAAGTACAAAAGTAATTAATCATTATTGTTAATGTTTGCAAAGCTTTTTATATTTTAGGTGAATGTAATTGTGTTTATACATTGAGTATTTTCTTTTTGGGGTATAAAGCAATAATAGGAAAGTCAAGCACCACACTAGAGTTCATGCTGTACAAACGTTAATGAAGTACCTGCTTTCAGATATTGGACAATAGGTTAGTTTGAGATCCCTTTGAGTAAGGAACCTCACAAAGGTGAGCCCCAGAGTAACCTTGATCCTCTATTTGTAGAAAATGTCCCAACTTCAGTGCACCAAGCTGAAACCCAAAAGCAGAGCACAGGGACCCGGGCAGGCAGAGATTAGAACTTCATGCAGCTTAAACAAGTGGAATCTTCAGAGTAGCATACCTGAGGAGAAGAATCTGTGCAGGGGCGAAAAATACACTTAGGGGACAAAGCTTCCACATAGGATCTACACCAGTGACTGGGCTGTGCGTGCACAGGATAGAGACACTGAGGCTTGTTAGTGGGTAAGTTTCTTTTAAAAGTAGTATCTGCTTTATTGAAATAATTCACATATTATGTAATTTATTCATTTAAAGTGTTAGAACATATACACACAACCATCACACAATTTTAAAACACTTTTGTCCTCAAAAGAAATGCTATAGCTTTTAGTTGTCACCACACTGATCCGATACCCTCAAACCTAGGCAACCACTAATCCACTATGTCTCCATAGACTTGCCTATTCTGAATATTCTCAAACGCCATATGAAGGTATAAGACTAAAGGCATATGTCCAATACTCAGAGCCAAGACAGCTGTTCAAGGAAAGCAAAGAAAGAAAGGCATTATTCAAGATCATAATAAAGTCAATTAGTTCAAGAAGTTATTTTGTTCACTTCCACAAAATCACAGAAAATTTACGTTGTTTTTTTCAAATACTTGATCTTTCCAATGCTAATGCTAATTTCCATCTTAGAATTAAAATAGACTTTCAGAATAGGTAAAAAGAAAAATTACATGAAGTTACAGGGAAATCAAGAATATTTAAAAATTAAAGGATAGTAATATAAAATTTTTAGAATGTGCCAGTAAAGTACAAAAGTAATTAATCATTATTGTTAATGTTTGCAAAGCTTTTTATATTTTAGGTGAATGTAATTGTGTTTATACATTGAGTATTTTCTTTTTGGGGTATAAAGCAATAATAGGAAAGTCAAGCACCACACTAGAGTTCATGCTGTACGAAAACGTTAATGAAGTACCTGCTTTCAGATATTGGACAATAGGTTAGTTTGAGATCCCTTTGAGTAAGGAACCTCACAAAGGTGAGCCCCAGAGTAACCTTGATCCTCTATTTGTAGAAAATGTCCCAACTTCAGTGCACCAAGCTGAAACCCAAAAGCAGAGCACAGGGACCCGGGCAGGCAGAGATTAGAACTTCATGCAGCTTAAACAAGTGGAATCTTCAGAGTAGCATACCTGAGGAGAAGAATCTGTGCAGGGGCGAAAAATACACTTAGGGGACAAAGCTTCCACATAGGATCTACACCAGTGACTGGGCTGTGCGTGCACAGGATAGAGACACTGAGGCTTGTTAGTGGGTAAGTTTCTTTTAAAAGTAGTATCTGCTTTATTGAAATAATTCACATATTATGTAATTTATTCATTTAAAGTGTTAGAACATATACACACAACCATCACACAATTTTAAAACACTTTTGTCCTCAAAAAGAAATGCTATAGCTTTTAGTTGTCACCACACTGATCCCGCATACCCTCAAACCTAGGCAACCACTAATCCACTATGTCTCCATAGACTTGCCTATTCTGAATATTTCATACAAACAGAATCACATAATGCGTGGTCTTTCATGATTGCCTCTTTCACCTAGCTTCTTTCACTTGGTTCCTAAGTACCTCCATGTTAAGCATGTATCCGCACTTCATTCCCGGTATTCTGTAAGGATATACTACATTTTGTTTACCCATTCATAGGCTGATGGACACTTGGGGTTTTTCCACCATTTGGCTAGTATGAATGGTTCTACTAGTAACATTTGTTTACATTTTCATTTCTCTTCAGTAGAAATCTCAGAGTAGAATTTCTGGGTCACTTTCCTAGTGGCTCAGATGGTCAAAAATCCTCCTGCAATAAGGGAGACCTGGGTTCAACCTCTGGGTTGGGAAGATCTCCTGAAGAAGGGAAGGGCTAACCCCTCCAGTATTCTTGCCTTGAGAATGCCTTGGCTGGTCCATGGGGTTCCAAAGAGTCAGATACAACTGAGTGACTTTCACTATTCACAGTAAGTTTACCCATTTGAGAAACTTACAGATGATTTTTCAAAGTGGCTATACCATTTAACAATCGCACAAGCAGTTTATGAAGGTTCAGATTTCTATATATCAAGAACACATTATTTTCTGACTGAGACTATAGTCATTCTAGTGGGTATGAAGTGGTGCCTCACTGTGCTTTTGATTTGCAGTTTCCTGATGATTAATTGGGTTAAGAATCTTTTGTGTGCTTAGTAACCAGGTGTATACCTTCCTTGGAGAATTATCTATTCAGATACTTTATCATTGGTAATTGGACTGTCGTTGTTGTGTTGTGAGAGATCTTTAGGTCTTTTGGACACAAAGACGACTTTTCTCTCTCTCTCTCTTTTTTTTTTTTTTTTTTTTTGCTGTGCTGTGTGACTTGTAGGATCTTAGTTCCCTAACCAGGGATTGAACCTGGGTCCTCAGCAATGAAAGCAATGACTGAATCCTAACACTGGACCACCATAGAATTCCCTCGGTACAATACACTTACCAGATACAACTTGTAAACTTTTTTCTACTCTGTAGGGTTGTCTTTTCACTTTCTTGATAGGAAAAAAAAATCCCACTTCAAAATTATTTGAATTTTGACAAGGTCCATTTATTTACCTGTTCATCCTTCTGATGACATATATAAGAATCCATTTCCAAATTTAAGATCATGGAAATTGTCCCCATAGTTTTATCTCAGAAATTAATAGTGAAACAAAAAGTGTGGAGTGTCAGCTGAGCTGACCTGAGTATCCAGTGGAGGAAGTGGGCCTTAGATCCAGACCCTGCTTGGCTTGCATCTCTTGTCTTGGAGCTCCTGCCCATAATCTGAAGCAAAAGCAGTCAATGAAGCAGTGTAGACAGTGGAGTCTACACCCGACAAGTGGGGTATGGGAGGAAAAAGAGTACCTACTTTGGGGCTGCACTCACCTGGAATTAAGTTCCAGCAACAGGTATGTAAAAGTAGGAGGAGAAATTCAGGCATCCTGCCCCTCTCAAGAAGATAGATGTCTAACTGGAAGATGGGGTGAGAGGAAGCCCTGAGTACTGAGTTCTACTTGTCTTGCCGAGCTGGAGCTAGAAGTGAGTGAGGAGGTCGTGCCTTAGATACCACAGATTGCCACTCTTTTACCAACTGTAGTTGATTTTCTTGATTAAGTTTTTCATTTGCTATGTGCCCTTAAAACCATTTCCAGAGACTTCTACCAGTTTCTCTGGGGAGCATGTCCATAAAGCTGCTTATACTATCAGACCGAACAGGGAACTACGCGGCTTCTCCTTGGAGTAATGCAAACGTTGTAAGACAGAGTGTTAGCTATTCAACCCTAAATATACCAACAGCCACTCAATTTTATACCATAAACAGGTAAACATTATGGCTCAAACATAATAGGCAGTAGACAAAGTCTACAAACAAAGCAGCTTTTACTAATATGGAGAAAGATTTAAAGGATAATACAGTTAAAGAAATAAAAGCAATATGGTCTTCAGTAAACAAACTCAGCAGCAAAACAGAAGAAAACCAAATATAAATTCTAAAACCAAAAAATGCTAAATTTATTGAATGAGATTGGAGATATAAGAGTTATGAAACTGAGACTAATAAACATTAATTTTCCAATGGACCACCATAGAATTCCCTCGGTACAATACACTTACCAGATACAACTTGTAAACTTTTTTCTACTCTGTAGGGTTGGCTTTTCACTTTCTTGATATTAAAAATCCCACTTGAATATTATTTGAATTTTGACAAGGTCCATTTATTTACCTGTTCATCCTTCTGATGACATATATAAGAATCCATTTCCAAATTTAAGATCATGGAAATTGTCCCCATAGTTTTATCTCAGAAATTAATAGTGAAACAAAAAGTGTGGAGTGTCAGCTGAGCTGACCTGAGTATCCAGTGGAGGAAGTGGGCCTTAGATCCAGACCCTGCTTGGCTTGCATCTCTTGTCTTGGAGCTCCTGCCCATAATCTGAAGCAAAAGCAGTCAATGAAGCAGTGTAGACAGTGGAGTCTACACCCGACAAGTGGGGTATGGGAGGAAAAAGAGTACCTACTTTGGGGCTGCACTCACCTGGAATTAAGTTCCAGCAACAGGTATGTAAAAGTAGGAGGAGAAATTCAGGCATCCTGCCCCTCTCAAGAAGATAGATGTCTAACTGGAAGATGGGGTGAGAGGAAGCCCTGAGTACTGAGTTCTACTTGTCTTGCCGAGCTGGAGCTAGAAGTGAGTGAGGAGGTCGTGCCTTAGATACCACAGATTGCCACTCTTTTACCAACTGTAGTTGATTTTCTTGATTAAGTTTTTCATTTGCTATGTGCCCTTAAAACCATTTCCAGAGACTTCTACCAGTTTCTCTGGGGAGCATGTCCATAAAGCTGCTTATACTATCAGACCGAACAGGGAACTACGCGGCTTCTCCTTGGAGTAATGCAAACGTTGTAAGACAGAGTGTTAGCTATTCAACCCTAAATATACCAACAGCCACTCAATTTTATACCATAAACAGGTAAACATTATGGCTCAAACATAATAGGCAGTAGACAAAGTCTACAAACAAAGCAGCTTTTACTAATATGGAGAAAGATTTAAAGGATAATACAGTTAAAGAAATAAAAGCAATATGGTCTTCAGTAAACAAACTCAGCAGCAAAACAGAAGAAAACCAAATATAAATTCTAAAACCAAAAAATGCTAAATTTATTGAATGAGATTGGAGATATAAGAGTTATGAAACTGAGACTAATAAACATTAATTTTCCAAACTGACTAGCAGAGAGAACAGAGGTTCGAGAATTGAAGTAGAAGTTCAGGGGTGTGAGATAATATCAAATAGCCTAATACACCACTGGGAGCACATATAATTACAGTGCTGAAGAGGATGAGCAAGAAGCAGAAAAGTCGTTCAAAAATTATTTGTGGGAGGAGGGCCAAGATGGCGGAGGAATGAGAGGAGGATTTCACCAGCTCCCCAACAGAACAACCAGGAATAATCAAGAAACAAAACATCACCAACAAACCAGCCTCTAGACGACAAAAGAACTCCTCAGGTCTACAAGGGTCGGAGAGCGAGCACTCAGAACTTTCACGGAGCTCCCGTACTGAGGGCCCTGTACCCCAATCCCCACACCGGACCAGGTGCCAGGTGAACTGAGACACCTTTAGGAGGGGGCGCGCAAAACGAAACAGAGAAATCCTCCACGGGTTGCAGCCCAAAAGTCTGGCTCGAGCTGGACGGGGAAGCTCACGCCCACTGTTGAGGCTTAGTCCCGTATCCAGCAGTGCGCGCGCCGACAGCTGGAACAGCTCGCACAGCCCCAGAGCTGCAGCAAAGAAGCCGGGCACCTGGGATGAGAAACCTCAGTCCCACCTGCAGCGGAAAATGCGGCAGAGGACTTAGTCCTATATCTGGCAGTGCACGCACACTGGCAGCTCAAAAAGCCCACGCAGCCCCAGAGCTGCAACAAAGAAGCCCAGCACCTGGGACGAGAAGGCGCAGACCCACAGACAGCGGAGAGCTGTGGCAGAGGAAATAGGGGGAAGAGCAGGGAATGCCACCAGGAGGTGCTCAGTGGAACCGGGGAGCCCCCTCCAGCAAGGGCCCGGAGACGCGGCCCCCAGCCAATGGACTAGGAACCTCCCACTGTGCCCGCTCCGGCCAACATCTGAGCTATCTGCAGAGCCTTTGTTTTACTGAAAGCAAAACAGAAACTAGAGCAACCGATTCTGCAAGGGTCCTGACTACAAAAAAACAAACAAACAAACAAACAAACAAACAAAACTGACCCTCACTGAAGCCTAAGACATAGGCAGTCGTTCAGCCCCCATACCTGATCCACACCAGTACAGACTAGGGAAATCTGGGACAACAACATCAAGAGCAAACAAGTGGAAGGTTCACACACAGATGAGAAGATAAATACCAGGGACAGTATTTACCCTTGGTTTTGTTGTTGTTGTTGTTGTTGTTAATTTTTTTTCCTCCTTTTCCTCCTTGTCTCTTCTTCTTAATTTTTAAATTCTTTTTAATTTTAATTGTTTTGGGGCCATGGCTTCCTCTCTATGCACTAACTGTAAAACCTTTTTGTACCTACTACTATCCTCTACATAAATATTTCCTATCTTTCTGTCTCTACTATTCTCTTCCAGTTGTACCAAATTCTACTACACACTGATATTTGTTACCTAACCCTATAAAATCCTTGCAACAAGAATCTATTCCGTCTCATTACTCATACACTCTCCTCCTTCTCACCCACAACACACGTCTTAGTTAAAAACTTCTTTCGTTATAATATTCCCAGCCGGGACCTTGCCCTGGATATGTTTTACCAGCACTATTTTAATCAACTTAGAGCTTAATGGTCATGTACCTTAACGCCTTATACCCTCACGATGGCAGTCCCGACCAGACCCAGCTGGAACAGCTCGCACAGCCCCAGAGCTGCAGCAGAAGCCGGGCACCTGGGATGAGAAACCTCAGTCCCACCTGCAGCGGAAAATGCGGCAGAGGACTTAGTCCTATATCTGGCAGTGCACGCACACTGGCAGCTCAAAAAGCCCACGCAGCCCCAGAGCTGCAACAAAGAAGCCCAGCACCTGGGACGAGAAGGCGCAGACCCACAGACAGCGGAGAGCTGTGGCAGAGGAAATAGGGGGAAGAGCAGGGAATGCCACCAGGAGGTGCTCAGTGGAACCGGGGAGCCCCCTCCAGCAAGGGCCCGGAGACGCGGCCCCCAGCCAATGGACTAGGAACCTCCCACTGTGCCCGCTCCGGCCAACATCTGAGCTATCTGCAGAGCCTTTGTTTTACTGAAAGCAAAACAGAAACTAGAGCAACCGATTCTGCAAGGGTCCTGACTACAAAAAAACAAACAAACAAACAAACAAACAAACAAACAAAACTGACCCTCACTGAAGCCTAAGACATAGGCAGTCGTTCAGCCCCCATACCTGATCCACACCAGTACAGACTAGGGAAATCTGGGACAACAACATCAAGAGCAAACAAGTGGAAGGTTCACACACAGATGAGAAGATAAATACCAGGGACAGTATTTACCCTTGGTTTTGTTGTTGTTGTTGTTGTTGTTAATTTTTTTTCCTCCTTTTCCTCCTTGTCTCTTCTTCTTAATTTTTAAATTCTTTTTAATTTTAATTGTTTTGGGGCCATGGCTTCCTCTCTATGCACTAACTGTAAAACCTTTTTGTACCTACTACTATCCTCTACATAAATATTTCCTATCTTTCTGTCTCTACTATTCTCTTCCAGTTGTACCAAATTCTACTACACACTGATATTTGTTACCTAACCCTATAAAATCCTTGCAACAAGAATCTATTCCGTCTCATTACTCATACACTCTCCTCCTTCTCACCCACAACACACGTCTTAGTTAAAAACTTCTTTCGTTATAATATTCCCAGCCGGGACCTTGCCCTGGATATGTTTTACCAGCACTATTTTAATCAACTTAGAGCTTAATGGTCATGTACCAACTTTGATTGTGCCATTTGCCAGAAAAACTTCTTATACTTTATCCCTGTAAGACTCTTCAGCTGTGGTTTTTGATGTGTATGTATGTATGTATATTTTTCCATTATGTTAGAAAATATTTGCATGATTTTATGACTGTCATCTATCAGGGATGCACCTCTTGTTCCTCATACGCTTATATTTGAACTAATACCACTGAACACCATAACAAACCAGTCATAGAGCCTACACTCCCTGGCCAGAGATCAAACCAAGGATCCTCGGAGTGGAAGCCCTGACTCCAAGGCCCTACACTATCAAAGAATACACAACACTAGAGATTATCCACCTGCAAACAAGACCTAACACCACCGAAGACACAAGCCACCAAACCCTTCTACAAGGACAGAAACAAAAAGGAAGGGAGAATTCAACCACGAAGCATGGGGAGAGAAAGACTTCCAACACACAGACACACACAGAGAAACAAAAATTAACATAATAATGAAAAGACAGAGAAACACTGCACAAATGAAGGAACAAAGCAGAGAAGCACAGTTACAAATGACAGAAGATGAGACAGACAAATTATCAGAAAGAGAATTCAGAAGAGCAATATTAGCAAGGATTCAAAACACTGAAAACAGAATATTAGAAGAAATTAGTGCACTGAGAAGAGACATGCAAGAAATGAAAAATAAACAAATAGAGACAGACAGCTCAATGGCTTAACTTAAAAATACTATAGAGGACTTCCCCTGGTGGTCCAGTGGATAAAGACACCGCCTTGCAGTGCAAGGGGCGCCGATTCGATCCCTGGCCTGGGAAGATCCCACGTCTGGACCCATGTGTCCAATCACCGAGCCGGAGCTCTGGAGC
The DNA here is from genome assembly GCA_022376925.1 of Tragulus kanchil. Taxonomy (NCBI): domain Eukaryota; kingdom Metazoa; phylum Chordata; class Mammalia; order Artiodactyla; family Tragulidae; genus Tragulus; species Tragulus kanchil. Next base: position 155,277,741 of record JAIOJX010000025.1, on the reverse strand, counting down.
ACATGCGCCCAGAGCCAGTGCTCTGTGACAACAGAGGCCACCGCGATGGGAGGCCCACAGGGGCCAAAGAACAAAGACGGATGAAAATAGAGAAATGAAAGACCAACAGAAGTGGCCCGTCCGCTCCCCTCCCTCCCCAACCCGACCAAAATAAATAAATAAATAAATAAATCTTTTAAAAAAAAATACTATAGAAGGTCTCAACAGTAGAATATCAGAGGCAGAAGAATGGATAAGTGAACTGGAAGACAGATGATGGAAATAAATGCAGAAGAACAGAACAAAGCACAAAGAATAGGAAGAACTAAGGATAGCCTTAGAGACCTATGGAACAATCTCAGACACACCAACATTAGAATTATAGGGGTCCTGTCATGGGCAAGCAAAGGTATCTTCACTGACAGATATGGGGGCCCTAATTATGAGGAGAACAGTTCTGATGGAGAAAGTGATGAGGAAGAGAAGTTAGGTTATTTGCAGGGAATGCCACTATGCGGGGAAGAGGACCCCTCTAGGGCTTCCCTGGTGGTCCAGTGGGTAAGGACACCGCCTTGTAGTGCAGGGGGCGCCGGTTCAATACCTGGCCTGGGAAGATCCCACGTGCCACGGAGCGGCTGGACCGATGTGTCCAATTACCCAGCCGGAGCTCTGGAGCGCATGTGCCCAGAGCCTGTGCTCTGCAACAACAGAGGCCATGGGAGACCCACACGGGCCAAAGAACAGAGATGGATGAAAATAGACAAATGAACGACCAATAGAAGTGGCCCACCCACTCCCTCCCTCCCCACCCCACCCCCAAAAATAAATAAATAAACAAATCTTTAAAAAAAAAAAAAGAGGACCCCTCTACTCTAACTTGGTGGGTATGTCAAATGCTCCCACAAGGGTGATCATTAGTACAAGGAGATGGTTCCATGTTCACTTTTCACAGGAAAGATCAAGAAAAGATACCCCGGCCAAGCGGACAAATGTCTTTTCACACTAGCGATAAGTGCTGCCTGCAGCCTCACCTCTCTGAGACCTCTTCCAACAATGACTAAGTAGCTAGCCACTAATAAAAGCCTGGGCCTGAAATAGCCCCAGTCATAAAATTAGCAGTTTATAGGCTTAAACTATCACTTTTGACAAACATTGATAGAGATGTTTACCTAGGTGCTAGTACAGAGCACAAAAGCTCTTCCACTTGTTTCTTTTTAGTTACAGTGTAACACACTCTTTACAACTCATAGTTCCCTTGATAAATTAAGAATTATAAAAATGTTTTCTGTACAAACACGTTTCCCCCCACCGAGGACAAAGGTGTTTACCTAGGCACTAGTAGAGGAGCAAAAAGCTCCAGTAGTAACCACTTTTGCGTCTCTAGAGGAGCAAACGGGTCTTGTAATAGCCACTTTTATAATTACTAGTTAACTTGAGATTTCTAGTTGAAAAAATATAAAAGGGTAAGGTAAGACTGTGTGGGAGGCTCGCTTACAGAGATCAACTGCACCCAATGTGAGGTCGAGACTCTCCAGCTCTAAGATAAGAACTTCTGTTTACATTTGATTGAGTTCTGATTATTTGATTGCATTCTGATTGTCTGTGCTTGCCTTTGTTTGAATTCTGATTAATTGAATCTTGATTCTGATTATTATATGTACTATGATTAATAAAGCTACTCTTTGTTTGACAATACTCAGGACCATGACACTTTATTGTCCAAGTCTGAGACTCACAACTCTGAGAGGACTACACTGTGACTGTAAAAGGTCTCTGATCTATTTAAGATAGTACCTCTTAGTAAGAACTAATAAGAATAGGAATCAGAGTATTTTATAGAACAGTGCCCGTGACAGTCCCAGAAGAAGAAGAGGGAAAGAAAGGCTATGAAAAAATTCTTGAAGAGTTATTTAGTAAATGGGTAATGATAACACACGCAGTGAACCCATGGAAAAACAGACTTAGAGAATAGACATATGGACACTGTGGGAAATAAACAGTGGGTGGGAGGCATAGAGGGAATAACATGGAAACCTAAACTATTATATGTGAAAAAGATAGCTATTGTCATTGCGCTGTGACAATAGGAGTTCCTACAATGGCTCGTTGTGACAGCCTGGAGGGGTAGGATGAGGGAATTGGGAGGAGGGAGGGGACCAGGGATAGGCATATGACTGATCTGGGAACATACATGTCTGTGAACAACAAAACTCTGTGATAATTTTTTTTAATTTTTAAAAATAAATTTAAAAAGATAATAATAATATGTGAACCTTTCATAAATTTGATGAAACATATTGAATTATATAAACAAGAAGCTCAATAAGGTCTTCTCAAAACACATTGGGGAAAATAAACACACCATGCACATGGAGGATAAATACTGAAAACCAAAAGCAAAGTGCTAATCTTAAAAGCAACAGGAAGAAGAAAAGACACACCACAGACATACATAAGGCCAAAAAAAAAATTAGATTTGAAAGAAAGGTTTATAAAACAGAGTATGACAAAGTACGAAAAAAATGAAGTGGGTAAACTATTATACAATGAAAGTAGGAAATGGAAACTATCACATGTGAAATGAGAAGTGTGAAAGAGAAAGTGTCAGATATAAAACCAATAAACTTTGATTAAAGATGAGTGTTGTTTAGAGCAATCAGAAAAATAAAAGCTAAGAAGTTTCCAAAAACTAATAAGATATTCAACTGATACAAAAGAGGCAAGAAAAGAACAAATAAACAAAATTCAAAAGAGAAAAATGGAAAACATTCAAGCACATGAAACAAGATATATTCAAATTTAATAATAACAGTAAATATAAATGAACTAAAGACTCTGAGCAAAAGAAAGATGTCTTAATTAGAAAGATGCAACTACATACCTTTTTCAGGAGATTCACTTTACAAAGACACAAATCGTTTCTAAGTATAAACACAGGAAAAGATATACTATGCAATAACAGTATAACAAAACTTCCCATGGCTACATTAATAGTAGACAAATGAGACTTCAAGACAAAGTATTACATAAAAGAGAGTTAAAAAGGGAAACATATTAGAAGGATAAAAATTTAAAGTCTGTATGTATATAACAACAGAGCTTCAAACTTCAAAAAGCTACTGTATAGGAATACAACAAAAAATGGAAAAATTCACAAAAGCTGGAAATGTTAACACTCCTGTTTTCTTGCTCCTTCCAGCTTCTAGAGGCTGCCTGCGTCTCTTGACCTCTTTCTGTCTTCAAAGCCAGTTATCCCATTACTCCTTTCTCTGCTTTCCTCCTCACATCTTTCTCTGATTCTAATTTTCTGCCTTGTCCTTACATTTAAGGGAGCCTTGTGATTATATTGAGCCTATACTCATCTTTAATCAATGCAGAAGCAGTCCATATTTTACAGCAATCCAATCAGCAATTGAATTTCCTCTCACTATGGAAGCATAATGCTTACAAATTCCAGGGGTTAGGATGTGGGCATTTTCCGGGTGAGGAGGGGAGGGCATGGAGAGGCCTGCAGAACACTGTTCTGCCTACCACAATTTCACTAACTCTTGACTTTCTAGACCCACCTAAAAATTCATGAAAACCAAGATGGTATACTTCCTACTGAGTAGAATCTATTTGATGATCTAATATTAATTAGTGTTACAGTATACTCCTGAAATCTTCAAAACCATATAATCCAATTTAAATATCGTTTTTTATTCAAATTGTCAGCCTTTCTTCTTTAGAGTCATTATTAGAGAAAACATAGGAAAAAGCTTTATGAGAAACGCTAAATGAAGTTTCACACAGGCTGTGAACATTAACATATTCTATCTCTGTAGACCCTATTTTATCCTGAGAAAGTTACTTTAAAATATGAAAGAAACATGCATATATATTTGGGCCAGAAAGATCTGTGACTACTCACAGCAAATATTTTACTATCAGGACACTTATTTTCTCCTTCTCATTTTCTTTCATATTTTACTTTCCCCCATTACTTCATTTTCTCTTTATCAACCTCTGCCTTTTTCTCTATAAATCATACAAAAATATACCATGACTGGCACTGATCTAGAGAGTAACTGCTGTGTTAATATGCAGACCTGTTTTCACAGATTATTTGGTTTCAGAATCGAAAAATAGTTGAACAAGAAATTGCTATTAAGTGACTTTTTAACTGAAAGTAGACATCTTTTTTCCCCAACAGTACTGAGAATACTCAGCTGACAGTTTACTAGTTATGACTATACCTGTAACAGGAATGACTATGGAGCTTTTCATTCCATCGAACAGAGGCAGATAAACCTTGTTCCTGAATTCCTTTATTTTCCTTTTCTTTCTGTGTCCTTCTAGGCAAAATACCATTTTCTTCTAGTCTGAACAAACATTTCTCTTAAATATCTATGGTTCTTTTTAGTGATGTATTTCTTTATGAAAATGTTCTTGGGAAATTAATGATTTGCCAGTTTACCACATAAGACTTCTTAAACTACTGCTGTCTTGGTAGATGGAACTAGGGTAAAACACAATTTTCTCCAATGTCAGCTCAAATTTTCCTTTTAAGATAAATGAAACCATCTTGCTTAATAAACCATTTATTTTGTGAAACTTCCTAACTTCTGTGCTGTTGAAAATATTTATGTAACAATCTCTTTTAAGTACAAAAATCACTCACAGATTTGCATAAAAATCCAAGTAAAATTATAAATGAATTAGTTTTCTCATCAATGATTTGTTCAAATTTTACCTGAATTTCAATGAATAAAAAAAATAGAGAGATTTTTATCATAGTCTTTCATTTGAAACATAGGATTGACAAACCTGCTAGATGTTTAAATTCCTCAGTGAAACTGATTATTCAGTTCAGTTTAATCGCTCAGTCATGTCTGACTGTTTGTGTCCCCATGGACTACAGCACACCAGGCTTCCCTGTCCTTCACCATCTCCCAGAGCTTTCTCAAACTCGTGTCCATTGACTCAGTGATGCCATCCAACCATCTCATCCTCTGTAGTTCCCTGTTCCTTCTGCCTTCTATTTTTTTTCCCAGCTGCGGGGTCTTTTTCAACGAGTCATCTCTTCACATCAGATGGCCAAAGTATTGGAACTTCAGCTTCAGTATCATTCCTTCCAATGAATATTCAGGATTGATTTCCTTTAGGATTGATTGATCTCCTTGCAGTCCAAGGGACTCTCAAGAGTCTTCTCCAGCACCACAGTTCTAAGGCATCATCAGTTCTTTAGTGCTCAGCCTTCTTTATGATTATTACTGATTATTATGAACTGATCATTACTCAAGATTTATCATGTTGATTTTTTTGTGCTAGTGTTGGGAATACCTAGATGCACAAGTTTTAGCTAGAATAAGAGCATAGCTCAGAGGCTTCCCAGCAAGGGTCAAAGTTTCTATCCCTGGTTCAGGAAGATCCCACAAACTGTGGAGCAACTAAGCCCATGAGCCACAACTATTGAGCCTGTGCTCTGAAGCCCAGGAGCTGCAACTACTGGGCCCAAGCATTACAAATACTAAAGTCCCATGCCATAGAGGCTGTGCTCTCCAATAGAGGTCATTGCAATGAGAAGCTCTCACATCACAGCTAGAGAAGAGCCCACGCAGCAACAAAGACTCAGTGCAACTAAAAATAAATAAACTAATTTAAAGTACAGAAAACATGAAATATTAAAAAAAAAACGGCACAGCTCACAGAAGGAAGCCTCAGTGCAGCCTGGAAATTCAGGTCTCTTCTGCAATACTAGTCATCTCTCGATACTCTGGTGGCATTGGTTCCACAATCCCAGTTACTAAAGTCTAAAGATGCTCAAATACCTTATATAAAAGAGTATAGTATTTCCATATGAGCTATACCCTCTGGTATACTTTAAATCATCTCTAGGTTACTTACATCTAAAGAAATGTAAATGCTATGTAAATAACTATAAACACAGTGTAATGCCATGCAAATAACTGTGAATACAACATAAAGGCTATGCAAATAGTTGCCATACACAGCAAATTCAAGCTTTACTTTCTGCAAGTTTCTGGTATTTTTTCTAATATTTTCAACTCAAAGTTGGTTGAATTCAAGGATGAGAAACCTGCAGCTATAAAAAATCAATTGTATATTCATGTACCTAATCAAGATTCTCCTTCCCCCAAACTACATTTCTCCTCCAGTGTGTTCTAGCCTGGAAAATGGCACTAATACTCACCCACTTGCTTAAACCAGAAACGTGGGGAATCACTGTTGACTCCTCCCTCCCAACTTCTAGTCAACTATCATCCTTTAATTCTGTCTTCTAAGGAGAGTTTCTTCATCCCATGGCTAGTGTCAGAGGCCGAGCCACTGTCATTCCTTGACTGAACTTCAAAGCAGTCTTCAGACTGGTCTCTCTGCATGCCCCTTCCATTCTCCACACCCTCACCATTTGTTGTTTTTTATCTTCTGCCTTCCTAGCTGGATTAGAAGGTCCATGAGGACCGGGTAAGGATGTACGCCACTGTAATACCAACTATTAACATGACAGCTGGCATAGAGTAGTGTCAAATATATGTTAAGTGAATAAGTGAAAGTCTCCTTCTATTAAAAGATAAGAGTGCAAACACACAAAATACCATAGGAAGTCTTCCAAGGAAAAGGCTGTGAACAAGACCTTTGGAAGCCCAGCAGCATAATGTGTTCAGTGAACCGCAAGCAGTTCAGCTGTACTCAGATTTAATATGCAAAGAGTACCCTAAAAGATGTAGGTAGGATGGAGTCACAAACTTTAAATACAGGCATTTAGCTGAAGGGTTTAAGGTAAGGAGGTGATAGCATGGACCTTTTTGCATTTCAGATAAATAAATGACAGCAACAGAAAGAACATTAGTCTAAATGTACATTAGTTGGATGCTTTAAATTGCAAATAAATGCAGGGGAATAAGCTTAAGTGAAAAGGAAGACTTATCAGAATATTGAAATTTCTCATGGGAGTTGGGAAAAACAAAGTGGTTGTGTTATGAGAGTGCCCTGCAATCTAGACTCCGCTCTGTGCCTACTCTGCACATTAATGTTAAGGACATCACTTCACCAACAGCCATTTCACCAGGTCATTTATCAGGATACTGACAATGCACTTCAGCAGTATTAAGAGAATCTGAATGAAAACAGCCTTGCAAATGAAAGCAATTTGAAGAAGGTCATTTCTATTGGAATACTGTAATGGGAGAGTTTTAAGCATCCTGTCACTGGGTAAAAATGTTAAAAATACTCCTTTAGTTAAGTATGTAAGATCTAAGAGTTACTGAAAGAAAGTGCGATAACAAAAGAACTAAAGATGGGCTTTATTTCACAATTTTGCCTAGAACTAGCCCTGTTTTGGGCAAAACTTACATTTCTTCTGAAGCCAATGTTAAGAGAAACAGGCAAAAGATTTCTTCAAATTGACTTTTTAACTGGTTTGTAACACCTTGTCAATTTCATGTGAGCAAGAATTTATTTCAACTCATATAAGCTGTTTGATTCTTCATGGGCAAAAAAAGTCCGTGTGAAATTCTACTGTTTAAATATTTAATAAATAATTATTTTAAAATAATTTTCCTTTATGAATTTGAGTTGCTGTAACAGTGGCAAAAGATTTCACTGGGCCTTTTTTCTTCTCCCTTCCACCAATTAATAGAGTAGTCATAGCAACTTACAGTTGTATCATTGAAGCCAATTATTTCTTTCCAGTAAAATCACTGTAAGCGATCAACATTTAAAAGAATTAAGGAGAGTTATACAAATAAGACTAAGAAATGTTTCACGTATTTAGCTATGAGCACACAAGTGCCAATTTCCAGTTGGAAAAATAAACTCAGACAAGAAAATATATTTGGCAGCTTGTGTAGAGATTTCCCAAGAGGATACCTAAATGAGGTGTTGCAATTCTTGCTCCATGCAGTTTATCATTAAACAAAAGCAGATGTTACTGCAAAATCAGAGACAAAATTCTATTTTTTAAATGAAAGAACAGCCTAATTTTAAAATCTAATTAATGAAAAACAATACAATGTAACCTTGAATGAACTAATCAGAAAATGAAATACTGTTAAATAAAAACTCGATTAAATTAGGTATGTGTATTATCTTTTTAAAAATAATTTTATTATTTACTGGCTGTGCTGGGTTTTCACGGCTGTTCAGGCTTTTCTCTAGTTTCAGAGAGCTGGGGGTGGTACTCTCCAGTGGTGCACGGACTTCTCATTGCAGTGTTTTCTCTTGTTGCAGAGCACAGGTTCAAAAGTCTTGGCACACAGGCTTAAATGCTCTGTAGTATGTGGGATCTTAACCATGTCTCCCTTAGCAGGTGGATTCCAACAACCCCCTTGAGAGGACTACACTGTGACTGTAAAAGGTCTCTGATCTATTTAAGATAGTACCTCTTAGTAAGAACTAATAAGAATAGGAATCAGAGTATTTTATAGAACAGTGCCCGTGACAGTCCCAGAAGAAGAAGAGGGAAAGAAAGGCTATGAAAAAATTCTTGAAGAGTTATTTAGTAAATGGGTAATGATAACACACGCAGTGAACCCATGGAAAAACAGACTTAGAGAATAGACATATGGACACTGTGGGAAATAAACAGTGGGTGGGAGGCATAGAGGGAATAACATGGAAACCTAAACTATTATATGTGAAAAAGATAGCTATTGTCATTGCGCTGTGACAATAGGAGTTCCTACAATGGCTCGTTGTGACAGCCTGGAGGGGTAGGATGAGGGAATTGGGAGGAGGGAGGGGACCAGGGATAGGCATATGACTGATCTGGGAACATACATGTCTGTGAACAACAAAACTCTGTGATAATTTTTTTTAATTTTTAAAAATAAATTTAAAAAGATAATAATAATATGTGAACCTTTCATAAATTTGATGAAACATATTGAATTATATAAACAAGAAGCTCAATAAGGTCTTCTCAAAACACATTGGGGAAAATAAACACACCATGCACATGGAGGATAAATACTGAAAACCAAAAGCAAAGTGCTAATCTTAAAAGCAACAGGAAGAAGAAAAGACACACCACAGACATACATAAGGCCAAAAAAAAAATTAGATTTGAAAGAAAGGTTTATAAAACAGAGTATGACAAAGTACGAAAAAAATGAAGTGGGTAAACTATTATACAATGAAAGTAGGAAATGGAAACTATCACATGTGAAATGAGAAGTGTGAAAGAGAAAGTGTCAGATATAAAACCAATAAACTTTGATTAAAGATGAGTGTTGTTTAGAGCAATCAGAAAAATAAAAGCTAAGAAGTTTCCAAAAACTAATAAGATATTCAACTGATACAAAAGAGGCAAGAAAAGAACAAATAAACAAAATTCAAAAGAAAAATGGAAAACATTCAAGCACATGAAACAAGATATATTCAAATTTAATAATAACAGTAAATATAAATGAACTAAAGACTCTGAGCAAAAGAAAGATGTCTTAATTAGAAAGATGCAACTACATACCTTTTTCAGGAGATTCACTTTACAAAGACACAAATCGTTTCTAAGTATAAACACAGGAAAAGATATACTATGCAATAACAGTATAACAAAACTTCCCATGGCTACATTAATAGTAGACAAATGAGACTTCAAGACAAAGTATTACATAAAAGAGAGTTAAAAAGGGAAACATATTAGAAGGATAAAAATTTAAAGTCTGTATGTATATAACAACAGAGCTTCAAACTTCAAAAAGCTACTGTATAGGAATACAACAAAAAATGGAAAAATTCACAAAAGCTGGAAATGTTAACACTCCTGTTTTCTTGCTCCTTCCAGCTTCTAGAGGCTGCCTGCGTCTCTTGACCTCTTTCTGTCTTCAAAGCCAGTTATCCCATTACTCCTTTCTCTGCTTTCCTCCTCACATCTTTCTCTGATTCTAATTTTCTGCCTTGTCCTTACATTTAAGGGAGCCTTGTGATTATATTGAGCCTATACTCATCTTTAATCAATGCAGAAGCAGTCCATATTTTACAGCAATCCAATCAGCAATTGAATTTCCTCTCACTATGGAAGCATAATGCTTACAAATTCCAGGGGTTAGGATGTGGGCATTTTCCGGGTGAGGAGGGGAGGGCATGGAGAGGCCTGCAGAACACTGTTCTGCCTACCACAATTTCACTAACTCTTGACTTTCTAGACCCACCTAAAAATTCATGAAAACCAAGATGGTATACTTCCTACTGAGTAGAATCTATTTGATGATCTAATATTAATTAGTGTTACAGTATACTCCTGAAATCTTCAAAACCATATAATCCAATTTAAATATCGTTTTTTATTCAAATTGTCAGCCTTTCTTCTTTAGAGTCATTATTAGAAAAAACATAGGAAAAAGCTTTATGAGAAACGCTAAATGAAGTTTCACACAGGCTGTGAACATTAACATATTCTATCTCTGTAGACCCTATTTTATCCTGAGAAAGTTACTTTAAAATATGAAAGAAACATGCATATATATTTGGGCCAGAAAGATCTGTGACTACTCACAGCAAATATTTTACTATCAGGACACTTATTTTCTCCTTCTCATTTTCTTTCATATTTTACTTTCCCCCATTACTTCATTTTCTCTTTATCAACCTCTGCCTTTTTCTCTATAAATCATACAAAAATATACCATGACTGGCACTGATCTAGAGAGTAACTGCTGTGTTAATATGCAGACCTGTTTTCACAGATTATTTGGTTTCAGAATCGAAAAATAGTTGAACAAGAAATTGCTATTAAGTGACTTTTTAACTGAAAGTAGACATCTTTTTTCCCCAACAGTACTGAGAATACTCAGCTGACAGTTTACTAGTTATGACTATACCTGTAACAGGAATGACTATGGAGCTTTTCATTCCATCGAACAGAGGCAGATAAACCTTGTTCCTGAATTCCTTTATTTTCCTTTTCTTTCTGTGTCCTTCTAGGCAAAATACCATTTTCTTCTAGTCTGAACAAACATTTCTCTTAAATATCTATGGTTCTTTTTAGTGATGTATTTCTTTATGAAAATGTTCTTGGGAAATTAATGATTTGCCAGTTTACCACATAAGACTTCTTAAACTACTGCTGTCTTGGTAGATGGAACTAGGGTAAAACACAATTTTCTCCAATGTCAGCTCAAATTTTCCTTTTAAGATAAATGAAACCATCTTGCTTAATAAACCATTTATTTTTGTGAAACTTCCTAACTTCTGTGCTGTTGAAAATATTTATGTAACAATCTCTTTTAAGTACAAAAATCACTCACAGATTTGCATAAAAATCCAAGTAAAATTATAAATGAATTAGTTTTCTCATCAATGATTTGTTCAAATTTTACCTGAATTTCAATGAATAAAAAAAATAGAGAGATTTTTATCATAGTCTTTCATTTGAAACATAGGATTGACAAACCTGCTAGATGTTTAAATTCCTCAGTGAAACTGATTATTCAGTTCAGTTTAATCGCTCAGTCATGTCTGACTGTTTGTGTCCCCATGGACTACAGCACACCAGGCTTCCCTGTCCTTCACCATCTCCCAGAGCTTTCTCAAACTCGTGTCCATTGACTCAGTGATGCCATCCAACCATCTCATCCTCTGTAGTTCCCTGTTCCTTCTGCCTTCTATTTTTTTTCCCAGCTGCGGGGTCTTTTTCAACGAGTCATCTCTTCACATCAGATGGCCAAAGTATTGGAACTTCAGCTTCAGTATCATTCCTTCCAATGAATATTCAGGATTGATTTCCTTTAGGATTGATTGATCTCCTTGCAGTCCAAGGGACTCTCAAGAGTCTTCTCCAGCACCACAGTTCTAAGGCATCATCAGTTCTTTAGTGCTCAGCCTTCTTTATGATTATTACTGATTATTATGAACTGATCATTACTCAAGATTTATCATGTTGATTTTTTTGTGCTAGTGTTGGGAATACCTAGATGCACAAGTTTTAGCTAGAATAAGAGCATAGCTCAGAGGCTTCCCAGCAAGGGTCAAAGTTTCTATCCCTGGTTCAGGAAGATCCCACAAACTGTGGAGCAACTAAGCCCATGAGCCACAACTATTGAGCCTGTGCTCTGAAGCCCAGGAGCTGCAACTACTGGGCCCAAGCATTACAAATACTAAAGTCCCATGCCATAGAGGCTGTGCTCTCCAATAGAGGTCATTGCAATGAGAAGCTCTCACATCACAGCTAGAGAAGAGCCCACGCAGCAACAAAGACTCAGTGCAACTAAAAATAAATAAACTAATTTAAAGTACAGAAAACATGAAATATTAAAAAAACGGCACAGCTCACAGAAGGAAGCCTCAGTGCAGCCTGGAAATTCAGGTCTCTTCTGCAATACTAGTCATCTCTCGATACTCTGGTGGCATTGGTTCCACAATCCCAGTTACTAAAGTCTAAAGATGCTCAAATACCTTATATAAAAGAGTATAGTATTTCCATATGAGCTATACCCTCTGGTATACTTTAAATCATCTCTAGGTTACTTACATCTAAAGAAATGTAAATGCTATGTAAATAACTATAAACACAGTGTAATGCCATGCAAATAACTGTGAATACAACATAAAGGCTATGCAAATAGTTGCCATACACAGCAAATTCAAGCTTTACTTTCTGCAAGTTTCTGGTATTTTTTCTAATATTTTCAACTCAAAGTTGGTTGAATTCAAGGATGAGAAACCTGCAGCTATAAAAAATCAATTGTATATTCATGTACCTAATCAAGATTCTCCTTCCCCCAAACTACATTTCTCCTCCAGTGTGTTCTAGCCTGGAAAATGGCACTAATACTCACCCACTTGCTTAAACCAGAAACGTGGGGAATCACTGTTGACTCCTCCCTCCCAACTTCTAGTCAACTATCATCCTTTAATTCTGTCTTCTAAGGAGAGTTTCTTCATCCCATGGCTAGTGTCAGAGGCCGAGCCACTGTCATTCCTTGACTGAACTTCAAAGCAGTCTTCAGACTGGTCTCTCTGCATGCCCCTTCCATTCTCCACACCCTCACCATTTGTTGTTTTTTATCTTCTGCCTTCCTAGCTGGATTAGAAGGTCCATGAGGACCGGGTAAGGATGTACGCCACTGTAATACCAACTATTAACATGACAGCTGGCATAGAGTAGTGTCAAATATATGTTAAGTGAATAAGTGAAAGTCTCCTTCTATTAAAAGATAAGAGTGCAAACACACAAAATACCATAGGAAGTCTTCCAAGGAAAAGGCTGTGAACAAGACCTTTGGAAGCCCAGCAGCATAATGTGTTCAGTGAACCGCAAGCAGTTCAGCTGTACTCAGATTTAATATGCAAAGAGTACCCTAAAAGATGTAGGTAGGATGGAGTCACAAACTTTAAATACAGGCATTTAGCTGAAGGGTTTAAGGTAAGGAGGTGATAGCATGGACCTTTTTGCATTTCAGATAAATAAATGACAGCAACAGAAAGAACATTAGTCTAAATGTACATTAGTTGGATGCTTTAAATTGCAAATAAATGCAGGGGAATAAGCTTAAGTGAAAAGGAAGACTTATCAGAATATTGAAATTTCTCATGGGAGTTGGGAAAAACAAAGTGGTTGTGTTATGAGAGTGCCCTGCAATCTAGACTCCGCTCTGTGCCTACTCTGCACATTAATGTTAAGGACATCACTTCACCAACAGCCATTTCACCAGGTCATTTATCAGGATACTGACAATGCACTTCAGCAGTATTAAGAGAATCTGAATGAAAACAGCCTTGCAAATGAAAGCAATTTGAAGAAGGTCATTTCTATTGGAATACTGTAATGGGAGAGTTTTAAGCATCCTGTCACTGGGTAAAAATGTTAAAAATACTCCTTTAGTTAAGTATGTAAGATCTAAGAGTTACTGAAAGAAAGTGCGATAACAAAAGAACTAAAGATGGGCTTTATTTCACAATTTTGCCTAGAACTAGCCCTGTTTTGGGCAAAACTTACATTTCTTCTGAAGCCAATGTTAAGAGAAACAGGCAAAAGATTTCTTCAAATTGACTTTTTAACTGGTTTGTAACACCTTGTCAATTTCATGTGAGCAAGAATTTATTTCAACTCATATAAGCTGTTTGATTCTTCATGGGCAAAAAAAGTCCGTGTGAAATTCTACTGTTTAAATATTTAATAAATAATTATTTTAAAATAATTTTCCTTTATGAATTTGAGTTGCTGTAACAGTGGCAAAAGATTTCACTGGGCCTTTTTTCTTCTCCCTTCCACCAATTAATAGAGTAGTCATAGCAACTTACAGTTGTATCATTGAAGCCAATTATTTCTTTCCAGTAAAATCACTGTAAGCGATCAACATTTAAAAGAATTAAGGAGAGTTATACAAATAAGACTAAGAAATGTTTCACGTATTTAGCTATGAGCACACAAGTGCCAATTTCCAGTTGGAAAAATAAACTCAGACAAGAAAATATATTTGGCAGCTTGTGTAGAGATTTCCCAAGAGGATACCTAAATGAGGTGTTGCAATTCTTGCTCCATGCAGTTTATCATTAAACAAAAGCAGATGTTACTGCAAAATCAGAGACAAAATTCTATTTTTTAAATGAAAGAACAGCCTAATTTTAAAATCTAATTAATGAAAAACAATACAATGTAACCTTGAATGAACTAATCAGAAAATGAAATACTGTTAAATAAAAACTCGATTAAATTAGGTATGTGTATTATCTTTTTAAAAATAATTTTATTATTTACTGGCTGTGCTGGGTTTTCACGGCTGTTCAGGCTTTTCTCTAGTTTCAGAGAGCTGGGGGTGGTACTCTCCAGTGGTGCACGGACTTCTCATTGCAGTGTTTTCTCTTGTTGCAGAGCACAGGTTCAAAAGTCTTGGCACACAGGCTTAAATGCTCTGTAGTATGTGGGATCTTCCCAACACAGGGATCAAACCCATGTCTCCCTTAGCAGGTGGATTCTTTACCGCTTAGTCAGTGACACTCAATACGTATATTATCTTGAAAACTCTTGGAAACTATAATATGTTAAGTTATTCTGAGTTCTATGCTTTTTTAGTAACTTTTTAAATATTTATTTTATTTGGTCTTAGCTGTGGCGTGTGGTGTGGGATCTAGTTGCCTGAGCAGGAGTCAAACCCCTTCCCCCCAAATTGGGAGAGCAGAGTGTCAGCCACTAGACCACCAAAGAAATCCCTCTTAGTTATTTTTAAATGTTTTTGTACTTGTTTAATTTCTGTTTCCAAATGTATAGATGAAAACACACCTTTAAATTAATTTGTACAGTAAACTAAAAGTTTATTGCTGTTTAGTTGCTAAGTCATGTCCAACTCTTTGCAACCCCATGGACTGAGGCATGCCAGGCTTCCCTATCCTTCTCCATCTCCCAGAGTTTGCTCAAAATCATCTCCCAGATTTTGGTCAAACCCATGTCTGTTGATTTGGTGACACTATTCAACCATCTCGTTCTCTTTTGTCCCCTTCTCCTGCTCTTCATCTTTCCCATCAGGGTTTTTTCCAATGAATCAGCTCTTTACATAAGGTGGCCCAGGGGTTGGAACCAGCTTCAGGATCAGTCCTTTCAATGAATATTCAATGTTGATTTCCTTTAGGATTGACTGGTTTGATCCCCTTCCCATCCAAAGGACTCTCAAGAGTCTCCTCCAGCACCACAATTCAAAAGCATCCCAGTTCTTCAGGACTCTGTTTTCTTTATGGTCCAACTCTCACACCTATACATGTCTACAGGAAAAATCATAGCTTTGACTATATGAATGTTTGTTTGCAAAGTGATGTCTCTGCTTTTTCTATGCTGTCTAGGTTCATCATAGCTTTTCTTCCAAGAAGCATGTGTCTTTTTACTTTCATGACTGCAATTATCATCTGCAGTGATTTTGGAGCCCAAGAAAATAAGATCTATCACTGTTTCCACTTTCCCCTTCTATTTACCATGACATGATGAGACTGGATTCCATGCATCTAAGAGTTTAGCCCTAGGAAACATTTAGAAGACTTGTAGTAGGCAGGAAGTTGATCTTTGAACAGTATATAGTTAGTCCTTGACCAGTAAGGCTATCCTCCTATATGGCCTCTAGAAATATTTAGATTATCTTTCCAGTCTCCTCTAGCAAATGATTTCCATTGGCTTTATAGAGATATTTCTGCTTCAATCGCGCTTAATTATATTTTCCATTTTCTGAACTTAACACTCTGCAATTTTCACTAGAGGATGAGAAGCTGACTAAAAACATAAGTTTGAGATTTTCATGAAATCTGCCCATGCAGTTCATCCTGCATTACTATATTGGTAATATAATTGTTTATCCTTTTACTGTGATGGTTCTAAACCCAGGATATAGGCTGGCTTTAAGATTTTCTCCCTGAGTTCCAGGCCACATTAGTTTCAATAACTTCCTCAGTTATGATAAATTTAGATAGCCCATGAAGAGAATGGGAAATAATGAAAATAATAGCAGTTGTTAACATTAATGCATGCTATCATGTGCTTGTTATTACCATTAACCCTACACATTATTTTCATTAAGCTTACAGCACTCTTGTAACAAAAGTGCTGAGTTATCACCATTTTGTCTAGACAAAAGATGAGACTTAAAGAGACAAAATGACTTCCCCAAGTTATACAGCCATAAGAGCTAGGTAGGGATTTGATTCCAGAGCTGGTGCACCCAACCTTTATCTGACCTTTTTTCCTGAAAAGAGGACTACTACAAGAACCAGATGCTGACCTGATTCCAGTGATGGAATAAACAGTAACTACCTGTCCCTCTCTCAGCAAGTCACAGGATAGGCAGTTTAGTTCCTTCATCTGCAAAATGAAGATGGTGGATTCTGCATTCTACAAGGTCAATTGTGAGCTCTCAAATTACATTATCCTAAAATCTAGTATATACTATACTAGTTGTATAGTATTAGTAACAACTTAAAATTAGTTCTAAGGAATCCAATATTTGCAATCAACATTTGTGATTTGGGGCAAATCATTTAACCTCCCCAGATATTATCTACCTCAGTTCCAGGGTTATTTCTCTATGTATATCAGTACTTTTGAAAGAGATTTGCATAATATAGCTTACAAAGTACCACTCTATCATTGTCAATATAATTTCTAGCATTACAATTATGGGTTTGAGAAATTTTGATGAATCAGGCTTCACTTTTCCCCTTCATTAAACATTTAGTCAGTGATATTTTAAGATCATCTTACTTGAAGTAGGTTTAAACAGAAAGATCTCCAAATTTCCATTTGTACACATGAGAAGAGTATGGAAAAGACATGTCTTTGGACAACATGTCCAAAGACAACATGTAAAGAGGGAGGGGAAATGTATCTATAAATACAATAGATGAGCTTCAGTGAAAAGCAGCAATGGGGAAAAAAATCTGTCTATATCCCGATTCTTTTGCAGTCTGATGAAGTTAATGATTAAAATCTGCTAGATTTTCCACTACATTTTCCCCAGCTTGTCTATTTGCCTTGATTGATATTTTCTCTCTTGTGGACCAAGGATGACGGTCCTTGCTTTTGTGTTGAGATTAATCATTGATTAGCTCATAGTCAGGAATCTTAGTAAAAGAGAACTGGTTCCCCTGGACGGCCATCTGCTTGCTGGCTACAGGAGAAGGGGGTGATACAGGACTGGCTGGCAGAAAAATGAAGAGGATCCTGGTTTTCCTCCTTGCTGTAGCCTTTGTGCATGCTCTAGAGAGAGGTAAGACTTCCAGAGCTGTTACCATTTACAAGAATTCTCATTTTGTTACCATTTAAAAGAGGGAGACAGGGAAGAATAAAAGGGGGTTAATTTTGAGTTTAGCTGTGACATATAGTGTCAAGTAGAATAGCCAATAAAATAAGAATCTCATGAAAAAAACTATATGGTTTGTCACTTGTCTTTCCCTATTTTCTTAGTAATAAAGATCTAGGAAAATGGTTAAAAATTAGAATTTTTTTATTTGTTAAAAGAGAATGACTGTGATCCATCACCAGGCTTTTGCAGACTGCAACTATTCATTGCCATTAAGAACACAATGTGCCGTATCAATGATGCATGATGTCAACTGAGATTTCTTTGAACTTCAAGGAATCCTCTATAAGTAATATTTGAAACCACATTATAGTTTCTAAAATATCTCACATAAAAGAACTTAACAGCTATTAAAGATTATTATCAAGGTCTTTGAGATATATTTCTCGTTAAGTTTGGTCATCAAATGATGTCTCCATCTTTGAGCAATATACAACTTTGTGGCAAGTTCCTAAGCTGTAAAATCAATCATCAGTTTTGATTTACTTTCTGGGTGCTTCTTCAATGCTTATAAAAGGACTCTGCATTCATCCTTCTTTGAAAAGTTAAAATTTCATGTATTGCTGCCAGTTAACAGCTTCACCTAAGTCATATATTAGTGTTCATATTAACAACATTCAACCAGTGGAATAAAATGTGTGTACCCCAGGAATCAGTTATTAACTGTTATAAAATAACTTTTCTCCTGACTTTCTTATTCTTTCATATTAACTTTTTTAGAAAAAAAACTTCTGTCATTCAAATTCTTTTAAATTTTGTTTCATTCATGTCCCTTACAAGACCTCTGAATAGCCCAGATCCCAAGGAACCCTGAAGGTTTATTCCTTTGCCCAGGGGCTCCCCTAAGGCAGATCTTAGCCTGGCAAGTTCTCCCTGAAAATAGTTTCAGATTTGTATCTTCAAAACACATTTTGTTCTACTCTCTCAGTAAAGTGGACCAAGGATGACGGTCCTTGCTTTTGTGTTGAGATTAATCATTGATTAGCTCATAGTCAGGAATCTTAGTAAAGAGAACTGGTTCCCCTGGACGGCCATCTGCTTGCTGGCTACAGGAGAAGGGGGTGATACAGGACTGGCTGGCAGAAAAATGAAGAGGATCCTGGTTTTCCTCCTTGCTGTAGCCTTTGTGCATGCTCTAGAGAGAGGTAAGACTTCCAGAGCTGTTACCATTTACAAGAATTCTCATTTTGTTACCATTTAAAAGAGGGAGACAGGGAAGAATAAAAGGGGGTTAATTTTGAGTTTAGCTGTGACATATAGTGTCAAGTAGAATAGCCAATAAAATAAGAATCTCATGAAAAAAACTATATGGTTTGTCACTTGTCTTTCCCTATTTTCTTAGTAATAAAGATCTAGGAAAATGGTTAAAAATTAGAATTTTTTTATTTGTTAAAAGAGAATGACTGTGATCCATCACCAGGCTTTTGCAGACTGCAACTATTCATTGCCATTAAGAACACAATGTGCCGTATCAATGATGCATGATGTCAACTGAGATTTCTTTGAACTTCAAGGAATCCTCTATAAGTAATATTTGAAACCACATTATAGTTTCTAAAATATCTCACATAAAAGAACTTAACAGCTATTAAAGATTATTATCAAGGTCTTTGAGATATATTTCTCGTTAAGTTTGGTCATCAAATGATGTCTCCATCTTTGAGCAATATACAACTTTGTGGCAAGTTCCTAAGCTGTAAAATCAATCATCAGTTTTGATTTACTTTCTGGGTGCTTCTTCAATGCTTATAAAAGGACTCTGCATTCATCCTTCTTTGAAAAGTTAAAATTTCATGTATTGCTGCCAGTTAACAGCTTCACCTAAGTCATATATTAGTGTTCATATTAACAACATTCAACCAGTGGAATAAAATGTGTGTACCCCAGGAATCAGTTATTAACTGTTATAAAATAACTTTTCTCCTGACTTTCTTATTCTTTCATATTAACTTTTTTAGAAAAAAAACTTCTGTCATTCAAATTCTTTTAAATTTTGTTTCATTCATGTCCCTTACAAGACCTCTGAATAGCCCAGATCCCAAGGAACCCTGAAGGTTTATTCCTTTGCCCAGGGGCTCCCCTAAGGCAGATCTTAGCCTGGCAAGTTCTCCCTGAAAATAGTTTCAGATTTGTATCTTCAAAACACAGCAAGTTCAATGTGCCATTTTGTTCTACTCTCTCAGTAAAGTGTACATTGAATTAACTTCAGTTACAGTGCTTTCAAGAATACCAGTATTCTTCAACCTCTACTTCGACATCCTTTAGCACTCTGTCAGCCTCTGATGTAATGGATGCCAAAAACTTCAAGTCACCTCCCTTGAAGGTGTAAACTTCACAGTGAACTTGATTAACTATGTGCCATAGCACAGATGATGACTCCTGAAATATAAAATACAACTCTCTACATAATAAATGTCCAATATTTGGTGATGACTCCTAAGTCATCAGTTCTCTGTTCTATAACACCTGAGCATGACCCAAATACCAAGTCAATTATTTACCTGGAAGCTAGGTGTGCTCACTCCTGGCAAGAAGCATACAGATCAAAGGAGCAGAGAGGAACTTTGGATGCTGGAGAATTGGTTAGTATTGCAGTTCTCTCTGCCTAGTTTTAGAGAGTTGACTGGCCACCCACCTTATTTATCTAGAACTCCTTTCTCAAGGTGTATTTTCCTTCAAAAGATTCATTTTGTAATAAAACTTCTTTAACCAAATATATTTAAGAAATAAGCCATACAATAGTGCTTACCAGTTGGCTTGTAATTAGCACTTTTGATTTCTCAGAACTGATAGGACAACAAAATAAGAAAATTTAACCCAGTTTCTCAAACATAACAGGCTCTTTCCTAAAATGCCTACATCCTGTGGAAGTAGTCTCTGGAAATCCTCAGGTCTAAATGGAACAATATGAACATGAGCTCCAGTGAGGTCCATACTCGAATATCAAATGGCCCTAGGGATTCAGTTACACCCTTAGTCCAAATTCATCTTTTAATTTTGTTTCATTCATGTCCCTTACAAGACCTCTGAATAGCCCAGATCCTGTTATAAAATAACTTTTCTCCTGACTTTCTTATTCTTTCATATTAACTTTTTTAGAAAAAAAACTTCTGTCATTCAAATTCTTTTAAATTTTGTTTCATTCATGTCCCTTACAAGACCTCTGAATAGCCCAGATCCCAAGGAACCCTGAAGGTTTATTCCTTTGCCCAGGGGCTCCCCTAAGGCAGATCTTAGCCTGGCAAGTTCTCCCTGAAAATAGTTTCAGATTTGTATCTTCAAAACACAGCAAGTTCAATGTGCCATTTTGTTCTACTCTCTCAGTAAAGTGTACATTGAATTAACTTCAGTTACAGTGCTTTCAAGAATACCAGTATTCTTCAACCTCTACTTCGACATCCTTTAGCACTCTGTCAGCCTCTGATGTAATGGATGCCAAAAACTTCAAGTCACCTCCCTTGAAGGTGTAAACTTCACAGTGAACTTGATTAACTATGTGCCATAGCACAGATGATGACTCCTGAAATATAAAATACAACTCTCTACATAATAAATGTCCAATATTTGGTGATGACTCCTAAGTCATCAGTTCTCTGTTCTATAACACCTGAGCATGACCCAAATACCAAGTCAATTATTTACCTGGAAGCTAGGTGTGCTCACTCCTGGCAAGAAGCATACAGATCAAAGGAGCAGAGAGGAACTTTGGATGCTGGAGAATTGGTTAGTATTGCAGTTCTCTCTGCCTAGTTTTAGAGAGTTGACTGGCCACCCACCTTATTTATCTAGAACTCCTTTCTCAAGGTGTATTTTCCTTCAAAAGATTCATTTTGTAATAAAACTTCTTTAACCAAATATATTTAAGAAATAAGCCATACAATAGTGCTTACCAGTTGGCTTGTAATTAGCACTTTTGATTTCTCAGAACTGATAGGACAACAAAATAAGAAAATTTAACCCAGTTTCTCAAACATAACAGGCTCTTTCCTAAAATGCCTACATCCTGTGGAAGTAGTCTCTGGAAATCCTCAGGTCTAAATGGAACAATATGAACATGAGCTCCAGTGAGGTCCATACTCGAATATCAAATGGCCCTAGGGATTCAGTTCACAAGTCCTTGGGTACATCGTGGGTGACAAGGGCTTACCAAATATGCCAGATCTCAATGATATAATACCCATTTTAGCTGCCCTGGGAGTGGCAATAAAATGATGTCCACCAACTGGCACCACTTGCTTCTTTACTCAGAACTGAACTGGATAAAGCACTAATCCAAATTATTTCTTTTCCTCTTTGCAAGAAACAAGCAAGGACACGGCTGGCACAGCCTCACAACCACCACAGAAATAAACGCTACAGGAGATAGAGCCCTGCTGTTTTATAAGAGCTGATGGCAGGAACATTTTCCTTTTGCTTTAAGCATTTCATTCTCAGCATAATTTTATTAAACATGATATCAAATAGCAAGAAGAACATAAATTTCCCTTGGGTTGTTGGGTAAACTATATGTTTCCTTCTCCCAGTTACCTGTCAAAACAGCCCTAAGATAATGTGGTTTATCCCAGTCTTCCAAACCATCACTGAATTAGTTTCTCTTTTCTACAAGTTACCCACTACTTCCTCAGTAGCCATGTGAAAAAAAAATTGTCGTAAGTTTGATTTGGGAACATAGCTATACTGAATATTAAAGAGAATTTAGAGGAAATAGATATTCAAATTTCCCAGGTATGTCTGTATATTCCCTCTGCAAACACATATAATGGTGACCGAGGAGGTCGACCAGGATCTGGGATCTACACAATGAAAAGAAGAGAGCTATGCAAATATCAAGAAGTATGTTTCAAACAGATGGAACCCAGGTACAAATGTCCTGGACTAGGAACAAATACGGTTGAAGTTCACAAAGCAGCCCAAGTAAAAGCATTAAATAGGCTTAGCTGAGACGGCAAAGAAAGAAGAGCTGAAGTCAGAGAAGTAGCTCAATTTCATCATCAAATGTAAGGCTAACCTCCTTGGAAATCAATAGCAAAGTTATGCTTTGCTGTTGCCAAGTGCAATGCCAGGTATGCACTCACCATCAGTGCAGGTTATGAGGGTGTGTACACACACGTTATAAGCCCACAAGATTGATCTATATAGGAAGAAACTGGAGAAATCCTTAAAAGGAACTGATGCCCCTGCCCCTCGTAACTCTGGTCTCTTCACTTGGATCCCCTCTGTTCCAAGTTCCCATATAGAGAAGGCTTCCCTGACCAACCAAACTCAAATAGCACTGTCCACTCCATGTTTTCCCTATTTCCTTACCCTGTCTTACTTAGCCTTTGTTTTTAGCCCTCATCACCTTATCACTGGCCGTTCATTTGTTTATTGTAATGAAAGTAAGATGTAGAATACAAGTCTCATGAAATCAAGGACTTCTTGTTCCTGGCTAGAATTCTCAGTTTTAGAACACCAATTGCCACGTAGTACATTTAGTAGATTGTGTGTGTGTGTGTGTGTGTGTGTGTGTGTAAAATCTCAAAATTATATTAGAGTATCTACCTCATAAGGTAGTTCTAAAGTACTTAAGGAAAATTAAGGGACTTCCCTGGTGGCTCATTGGTAAAGAATCTACCTGCCAATACAGGAGATGCAGGCTTAATCTCTAGGCTGGGAAGATCCCCTGAAGAAAGAATTGCCTGGAGAACCCCACAGGCAAAGGAGCCTGGCAGGCTGAAGTCCGTGGGCTTGTAAAACAGTCAGACACAACTTAGTCACTAAACAACAATAAAAACAACAAATGTCAGCTAGGACACATCACAGATACCTTAGAAGGAACAAACTTTAAGTCTTTTGTTATTTTCATTACAATTATTATATACTGTGAAGCGTTGGCAGTAGATTTTATGCACTAAATAAAATAGTGAATAATTTACAATGTGCCAGCATATTTTAGATAGATTCACTTCATCCTTTCAACATGAGCAGCTCAGTACTATTATTCCCATTTTATAAATGGGGAGACTGTGAAAAAGAGAGTTAAGTAACTTATCCAAAGTAACTGAGCTAGTTATCAGCAGGATCAGAATTTTATATCAATTCATTGAGCTTACAAAAAACGCTCACAATCATTACTTTGCTATCTCTCATGAGACACATAGCTGAAATTGTCTTTCACTAATCTTAGGATAAGTCTAAGAAAGAACCAGTCTTTAACACCAATTAGGGGGAAGTAAGTCAACTTCATTCTGTCCACGATGGTCATCCACAACTGACCAAACCTCCATTCACTGCTATTCCATGAAACTGGCTCTGTCCTCTAGCTTCCCTAATTTTCTGGGCACTGTCACCTCCAAGTCACCTGTGCTCAGTCTTATACAGCATTGTTGGATTTCACCTTATCCACTTGCTAATCTATATTCAATCACATCTATATTCTGTAAATTTTAGCCCTGAAATACATCAGCCTTGTAGAGCCTCCTCAGTGTTCCCTTTTGTCCTTCTCCCTCATCCTCTGCATAGATCTAGTTCTCAATACCTGGAAACACTCCCTCATCTATTGCAGTTCCATTTCCTTATATGATTCTTGTACAGGCCCTGGTTCCCCTTTACTCAGTTATTGTAATGGCTTCCCTAACCAAATTCCTACCACTCCTCTGTTTCCCTAATCAATTCATTCTAAAATACAATGTAAAACCTGATATAATGTGGCAAATAGAATCCAAAAATGAATTATATCCAAAGTATGATCACTATTGAGAGGCTAATGAAATGACACAGACTCAATAGACACGAATTTGAACAAACTCTGGGAGATCGTGGAGGACAGAGGAGCTGCGCATGCTTCCATTGGGTCACAAAGACTTAATCATGACTAAGCAGCTCAACAACAACAATGATATGATAAGGTTGAACATGCATAGTTGGATGGTGGGATTCTAGGAGTCAGACTGTCTGATTTAAACTCACCCCAATTTTGGTCTCTGATTGGAGTCACCTGATGATGGGTACAACCTTAGGTTTAAATATCAATGTGTATGGTAGACAGAGCACCCACCAAAAATCTCAACATCATAATGCCTGGAACCTGCGAAGATTCTGGCTTGCATCACAAAGGAGAGTTAATGTTACAGGTAGAGTAAACATTGCCAGTCAGCTTCCTTAAAATAGAAAAATACAGAAAGAATGATCTGAATGAGGCCAATGCAGTCATAAGAGGGAAGCAGAAGAAAATAAACAGAGGAAGATGGTTTTAAGGAGAAAAGGCTCAGAGAGGTACAAAACTGCCATCTGGCTTTGAAGATGGAGGAATAGAGCCTTGAGCCTAGAATCATAGGTGTCAAAAGCTGAAGTGGGCAAGGAAATGGATTCTCCCCTAAACCTCCAGAAGAACACAGCTCTCCAGACACCTTGATTTTAGCTCTGTGAGACATGTGTCAGACTACCCAACAGAAATGTAAGGTAGTAACTATAAGCCATTATTAAATGTGTGGTCATTTACTACTGTAGCATTAAAAATGTAATACTGTAAGTTCCCGGGTCCTGTAACAGGCTGGGACTTTCCAAAGAAAAGTGTTATTGAGCGAAAGCATCTCATGGTTGATCGACTACAGTTTAATTGCCCAGATCTGGGGAGAAGTGACCAAGAGGTAATTGGGGTACATGTTAACTCATTTCCCTGCTTCCTGGGAGTTCTGTTTTTTCCTTCTTTTCCATTTCTCCTCTGACCATAAAGTAATTTAGCCTACCATCTAAGAGAAGGACTGGACCAAGTTACATAGTATCTTTATCACAAGGCCATATACTGGATCTCATACTAGGCACTATCAATGGATCTTAGCTCATGTGAGAAGAGCTGCAAACATTCACTAAGTTGTAACCACATGAGGCAGGAGATATGCTAGCCATTATTACATAGATTAACAGATTTCATAGAATAGTCTTAATAAAAAAGATACTCTTTTACTTAAATCCCAAGATTACTCTTCTTTGAATATGACTCTGAGTTGGTCATTCCCCTACATGAATGTGTTTCAATAGATATCCCACTACCTTAAAATTTTAAGTGAAACTTTGGGGTGATCAAGTTTTCTAGTATTGAAGTCCCTTACTTCAGTTTTATCAGATTATTCATTCTCCAGCTATGACTCATGATTTTCTAGCTTTAGATATATTTTTGTGTTGTTCTCTCCTCTTATAACTCCTCTCCCAATTCATGTATTCCTATTAACTTCCTGCCCATCATTTGTGGTCCATTTCAAGTAATAGCTCCTTTCCATGAGTCTTTCTAAAAGCCCTCTTCCATTCTAGGGGTTCATATGCTTTGTTTCAATGTCTTCTGTGGCAATGATCACTATTACTGCTGGTGGTGGTGTGGTCTTATTCTTATCTCCACTATCTGACCTCACTTCCTTAGATGCTGGTGGCTTTCAAGTTTCTTCTCTGGTGCTTTATCATGTTATTTATTCTTAATATTGCCTTAGAAAACAAACCCTGTCATGTATTCTAAGTTTCCAAGTCAGGATATCAAAGCCAATGCTCTCACTCAGACCAAGGGTGATAGAAGGAAACTTGTTCCCTTGGCTTCACTTTGGTAAACCCATGTGTAGATGACAAGGAACTCAACTTGTGACAGGAGGAGAGGTGGAATGAGATGATAGAGGAAGAATGCCTCTTTTGGGACTTTAGTGAGTGTAGCATCTATAAGGGCTACCACCCACACCCATGGTGAACATTTGAGTGTGTCTATGGGGCCATCCTCTACTGCAGCTGGTTATCTGGGCAATGGCCCATTGCCCCCTCTATATACTACTGCTTTTGAATTTTCAGCATCTGAAATGTTCCACTGACAGCATCCTAAGAGGTCCAGTTACTTTCCCATAGTTAATCTATAGAAGTCATGCAGACCTCTAGGTTCAGTACTAAAAAGGACTGAATTTCTTCCCATTGACTTAAATTCAAAACCACACACCCGCTGCAAACATGTATATGAAACCAGATCAATGCTTTAGATGATAATGATTTAAAATGTCAGTGGAAATGAGCCCTCCCCCCTAAAAAAAAAGCCTAAAAAAGTGAAATAAAATTACTAATTTGATTACTACTTCTTCATTGACAGTGTTTTTAGTGACATATGAGTAGTATTCTTTTTTAAAAGTTTCAGTAATCAGGGAAGTTTCCTAAACTAGCCCAACAATGTTTTATTTCTTAGCTAAAACCACTACCATGTATCTAAGCCCAATTAGTCTGAATGAATACTACAAACCCTATTTGAATTTTTTTAAAGCATGAATATACTGACCTTTACTGACATAGATGTTTGTCAGTGCAGAATGGAAATAAAAATGTCAACGGAATAAAATTGCAAAAATGGAAATGCCCAATGGTTCTAAATCCCATAAATCTCCACACAAAATAGGAAAATAACAACATAAGAAAGTTCCTAGCATCCTATTTGAGCATTTTTATTCAACTGAATGCGATTTAGGGTCCAACCATCGCTCCTGCTGTACATCTTTTCTAGAGGGTCAGACTGATTTTAGAGAAAGATAACGTAGTTAAAAGCATTCAAAATACCCTTAAGTTTCTCCCCCCACAGTGAGTATCATATTGTCTCTCCCCAATAGATCAGAAGTCCCACCAGGGCATGGTCATGTCTCTCTTGCTCTTTATTATATACTCAATACTGAACCAGATGCCTGGCACAGAGTACATCTTCAAGACACGTCTGTCGTATGAATGAGTATCATCAGCTGTGTTGGGAGAGGTGAGAGATGCAGTGAAGCAGGAAAGATTTCCCAAAAGTAAACCAAATGTTTTCAAAACCCCAGAATGAGGCACAACTTCCCGGAATGTTTCACAATACAGATAGAAAAGGGACATGCTATTGCAAAAGCAATTCTGTTAATGACCCTTGTAAACACTGGTTATCTGGGCAATGGCCCATTGCCCCCTATATACTACTGCTTTTGAATTTTCAGCATCTGAAATGTTCCACTGACAGCATCCTAAGAGGTCCAGTTACTTTCCCATAGTTAATCTATAGAAGTCATGCAGACCTCTAGGTTCAGTACTAAAAAGGACTGAATTTCTTCCCATTGACTTAAATTCAAAACCACACACCCGCTGCAAACATGTATATGAAACCAGATCAATGCTTTAGATGATAATGATTTAAAATGTCAGTGGAAATGAGCCCTCCCCCCTAAAAAAAAAGCCTAAAAAAGTGAAATAAAATTACTAATTTGATTACTACTTCTTCATTGACAGTGTTTTTAGTGACATATGAGTAGTATTCTTTTTTAAAAGTTTCAGTAATCAGGGAAGTTTCCTAAACTAGCCCAACAATGTTTTATTTCTTAGCTAAAACCACTACCATGTATCTAAGCCCAATTAGTCTGAATGAATACTACAAACCCTATTTGAATTTTTTTAAAGCATGAATATACTGACCTTTACTGACATAGATGTTTGTCAGTGCAGAATGGAAATAAAAATGTCAACGGAATAAAATTGCAAAAATGGAAATGCCCAATGGTTCTAAATCCCATAAATCTCCACACAAAATAGGAAAATAACAACATAAGAAAGTTCCTAGCATCCTATTTGAGCATTTTTATTCAACTGAATGCGATTTAGGGTCCAACCATCGCTCCTGCTGTACATCTTTTCTAGAGGGTCAGACTGATTTTAGAGAAAGATAACGTAGTTAAAAGCATTCAAAATACCCTTAAGTTTCTCCCCCCACAGTGAGTATCATATTGTCTCTCCCCAATAGATCAGAAGTCCCACCAGGGCATGGTCATGTCTCTCTTGCTCTTTATTATATACTCAATACTGAACCAGATGCCTGGCACAGAGTACATCTTCAAGACACGTCTGTCGTATGAATGAGTATCATCAGCTGTGTTGGGAGAGGTGAGAGATGCAGTGAAGCAGGAAAGATTTCCCAAAAGTAAACCAAATGTTTTCAAAACCCCAGAATGAGGCACAACTTCCCGGAATGTTTCACAATACAGATAGAAAAGGGACATGCTATTGCAAAAAGCAATTCTGTTAATGACCCTTGTAAACACTGAGTGCTGGAGATCAGGATGTGAAAATGACTTCTCAGTGTCACTAGGCTTATGCCAGTATTTACCAGAACCATACCAAAGTCCAGCCTGTCCTCTTCATAACCACGTGACACACGAAAGCACAGACTATGCCACGTAAATTCATTTGATACACGGTTTAAGCATATGAATCAAAGTGAGCTCAACTGGTGTGAAAACATTAGGCAGGATTCTGTGGAATAAGGAATTGATTGATAATAAATCACCTTGCAAATTAGCTTCAGTATTTTTTACTTTTTGGAAGATGATAAATTGATTAGCACACTCAGCCAGTTAAGTTCCAGATCTTTGAATAAATGAATAGATGATTTCTTTTTTTCAATCACAAGTATTTCAAGTAATCCACCTAAAAGATACACAGTGTAACAGCTTCCTCTACAGATGACTTTTGTAAAAGCAGGTTTATCCTTATGTTTTAATTCTGACTTTCTTTAGTGCCTCTTTAGGACTTTTCCCTTGCTTTCATCTTCCCAAAGGCTCAGCATTCCAAGTAGACATGGCTCCAAAACCATTTGAAATCTTGTGTAGTTGAACTTGTTTCCCAGTTTTCTGTCATTTTGTGTTCTAATAATCATAGTTAGCATTCTAACAAACAAGAGTTTGTATTCTAACTAATAATAATACCCATGGATTCCAAAGTGCTTCTGTACAGAGCTGATGTAATTCAAGCTAGTTAAACAGGAGATAATCTGTTATGTCCACTTACACTACATTTGTATACACTCACATACATTCTCAACACACTGAGTGAAACTGTACATTCTTAGTACAGTTTCTGGAAAGCTAGAAACAAAATAGTTCTTTAAATGTTCAGAGGTGTCCCCATAGAAAGCATGCTCTTATTTTGCATGTTATTGAGTAGGCACAATAAGAGAAAAGCTCTGAAGTATCACATGTATTCAGGAAAGATTTCCCAAAAGTAAACCAAATGTTTTCAAAACCCCAGAATGAGGCACAACTTCCCGGAATGTTTCACAATACAGATAGAAAAGGGACATGCTATTGCAAAAAGCAATTCTGTTAATGACCCTTGTAAACACTGAGTGCTGGAGATCAGGATGTGAAAATGACTTCTCAGTGTCACTAGGCTTATGCCAGTATTTACCAGAACCATACCAAAGTCCAGCCTGTCCTCTTCATAACCACGTGACACACGAAAGCACAGACTATGCCACGTAAATTCATTTGATACACGGTTTAAGCATATGAATCAAAGTGAGCTCAACTGGTGTGAAAACATTAGGCAGGATTCTGTGGAATAAGGAATTGATTGATAATAAATCACCTTGCAAATTAGCTTCAGTATTTTTTACTTTTTGGAAGATGAAAAAGTGATTAGCACACTCAGCCAGTTAAGTTCCAGATCTTTGAATAAATGAATAGATGATTTCTTTTTTTCAATCACAAGTATTTCAAGTAATCCACCTAAAAGATACACAGTGTAACAGCTTCCTCTACAGATGACTTTTGTAAAAGCAGGTTTATCCTTATGTTTTAATTCTGACTTTCTTTAGTGCCTCTTTAGGACTTTTCCCTTGCTTTCATCTTCCCAAAGGCTCAGCATTCCAAGTAGACATGGCTCCAAAACCATTTGAAATCTTGTGTAGTTGAACTTGTTTCCCAGTTTTCTGTCATTTTGTGTTCTAATAATCATAGTTAGCATTCTAACAAACAAGAGTTTGTATTCTAACTAATAATAATACCCATGGATTCCAAAGTGCTTCTGTACAGAGCTGATGTAATTCAAGCTAGTTAAACAGGAGATAATCTGTTATGTCCACTTACACTACATTTGTATACACTCACATACATTCTCAACACACTGAGTGAAACTGTACATTCTTAGTACAGTTTCTGGAAAGCTAGAAACAAAATAGTTCTTTAAATGTTCAGAGGTGTCCCCATAGAAAGCATGCTCTTATTTTGCATGTTATTGAGTAGGCACAATAAGACGAAAATGACCTCTGAAGTTTTATAAGGAGAGCTTATTAAACAAAGCTAGCTCCTTTGCAGTAAAGGAGTTATTTGAGATATATTTTTTTGTGTGTGGCTTGAAACCATAAGGTTTGGGGAAGAAAATATTCTATATAATTTCTTACCATTTCTAAAAGGGGTGATTTTGTAACCTTTTAAAAGTGATCTTGAAGATCATGAGAATACAATTGTGTACTAAATCCAGGACTCTGTATGTATGCATCCATGCTTAGTAGCTCTGTGGTGACAGACTCTGTGACCCCAAGAACTGTAATCTGCCAGGCTCTTCTGTCCATGGGATTTATCAGGCAGAAATACCGTAATGGGTTGCCATTTCCTTCTTTAGCGGATCTGCTTGACCCAGGAATCGAATCCATGTCTCCTATGCTTCCTATATTGCAGGCAGATTCTTTACCTGCTGAAATATAGGGGAAGCCCCCACTAAACCATGGTTTAAACTCCATTTGAATATTTCCAGGACGAAACAGACTCACTTCAAAAAATCTGCTCATCGTTTCAGTCATTAATTAGGCACAGCTATAAAGTTCTCTCACATTGAACTAAAACCTACTGCTGGTCATTTCCACAGGTCTACCCAGGAACAACATAAAACCCTGTCAATACCCTAATACATGTTTTCACTACAGGAGGAAATCTCTACTATAAAATCTTTTCCTTTGTGCCCTAATTGTCAGTCTCACTGGATGTCATTAATGATTCACAGAAATTTTCACCTGTACCTTACATGTTCACTAAAGTTTTTTTTTAATAATCATAGTTAGCATTCTAACAAACAAGAGTTTGTATTCTAACTAATACTAATACCCATGGATTCCAAAGTGCTTCTGTACAGAGCTGATGTAATTCAAGCTAGTTAAACAGGAGATAATCTGTTATGTCCACTTACACTACATTTGTATACACTCACATACATTCTCAACACACTGAGTGAAACTGTACATTCTTAGTACAGTTTCTGGAAAGCTAGAAACAAAATAGTTCTTTAAATGTTCAGAGGTGTCCCCATAGAAAGCATGCTCTTATTTTGCATGTTATTGAGTAGGCACAATAAGACGAAAATGACCTCTGAAGTTTTATAAGGAGAGCTTATTAAACAAAGCTAGCTCCTTTGCAGTAAAGGAGTTATTTGAGATATATTTTTTTGTGTGTGGCTTGAAACCATAAGGTTTGGGGAAGAAAATATTCTATATAATTTCTTACCATTTCTAAAAGGGGTGATTTTGTAACCTTTTAAAAGTGATCTTGAAGATCATGAGAATACAATTGTGTACTAAATCCAGGACTCTGTATGTATGCATCCATGCTTAGTAGCTCTGTGGTGACAGACTCTGTGACCCCAAGAACTGTAATCTGCCAGGCTCTTCTGTCCATGGGATTTATCAGGCAGAAATACCGTAATGGGTTGCCATTTCCTTCTTTAGCGGATCTGCTTGACCCAGGAATCGAATCCATGTCTCCTATGCTTCCTATATTGCAGGCAGATTCTTTACCTGCTGAAATATAGGGGAAGCCCCCACTAAACCATGGTTTAAACTCCATTTGAATATTTCCAGGACGAAACAGACTCACTTCAAAAAATCTGCTCATCGTTTCAGTCATTAATTAGGCACAGCTATAAAGTTCTCTCACATTGAACTAAAACCTACTGCTGGTCATTTCCACAGGTCTACCCAGGAACAACATAAAACCCTGTCAATACCCTAATACATGTTTTCACTACAGGAGGAAATCTCTACTATAAAATCTTTTCCTTTGTGCCCTAATTGTCAGTCTCACTGGATGTCATTAATGATTCACAGAAATTTTTTGCCTTATTTTGACCTTTTGAAACTGACAATATCCTACCTTGTAAGCAAGTTAATAAATTACAGGAAATGTACTAGATATGAAAGTTCTCAGTCAAAAGTGTACGAAAAGCCATTGTCAATCTTAGTGTCTTGTCCTAGTTTCCAAGATAATGTGAGACTTGATTATGCAGGGTTTTATACACTTTCTATGTCATTTTGAAGGTATTTGAGTTGGTCCCTTATTACAAAATACTGCTTAAGAAAGTTTTTGCTCCTCAATTCTGACTTCTCATCTCTGTTGTATACATACTTTGAAGAGTTCACCTGAAAGACAAGGTGCAATAGCTTCCTCTATGGACAATTTTCACCAGGCATTTTTACCATTAATTCTAAAAAAGCGTAAAGAGAATCTTTTTAAAAGGAGAAAACAATCTTTCCCCATCAGTATCCAACCACGACCACCTCCACGCCAAACCACAAAACAAGAATTTCTACATAAAAGCAGTATCATATTATATAAACTAGATAACTAAAGAATCTACTGTATAGCACAGAGAATTCAATACTCTAATGGCCTGTATGGAAAATGATCTAAAAAGAGTGGCTATATGCATGACTGATTCACTCTGTTGTACATCTGAAACTAATACAACATTGCAAGTCAACTGTATTTCAATTTAAAAATAAGAGAAATGTTTACCCTGTGTTATGTATATTTATTCTTCCATGGAGCTGAGGTGAGGACATTTAGTGGAGTAAAGGACATACCAGTAGTTGCCATCATATCACCCAAGATGGGTTTCCCAATATTTAAATCCAGGAGGATGAGTTATTAGCCATCAAAATCATTTGGAACAGGTACTGGACCATTTGTATACTTTTTTTTTTTTTTTTTTTGAAAGCATCAGAATGTTGGGAAATGTCCTAGATTTACTTGAATGAATGATGACTCAGGGAAGAACACTTATTGCCTTCCATATGTTCACCTTATTATGTATGTATAGATATGTTGAAAAAATGGGTCTCACCATCAACAAAGTATTCATCTCCTGTGGGAACTAGCTCTTCCCAACCATTTGGATGGACTTAAGAGTAGGTTTTTGTTTTTTTCTTCTGGCCATTCAAAAAAGTATTCTTGTCCTTTGAACCTCAAAATAACTACCTCATAACAGTCATGGGAATCTGGTTAGTTTAATTGTCAAAAATTTCTGAATTCAAATGTGTTCCTTTTTATCGTTGAGTAGTATTCCATTGTATGTATATACCACAGCTTCTTTATCCATTCATCTGTCAAGGGGTGGGAAAGGGTAGGAGGTGGGAGGGACATTCAAGAGGGAGGGGACATATTATACCTACAGTTAATTCATATTGATGCATGGCAGAAACCAAACCAATATTGTAAAGCAATTATCCTTCACTTAAAATCATTTCTAAAAAAATTTGTAAATTCATTTAAAGGTAGAAGTTTGACTTCCCCAGGTCAGGCATGTTTCAGTCCCATTGCCATTAGTGGCAAAGGGAATCATACACTCTCTTCTACCTGTTCTCTTCTTCCTCTTACTCTCTAGGCTGCTTTTAGTTCTCAGGTCCCAAAATGCAGTCAAGGAACCAAAAAAAATTTCAAAAGCATACT
The DNA here is from genome assembly GCA_022376925.1 of Tragulus kanchil. Classification (NCBI taxonomy): domain Eukaryota; kingdom Metazoa; phylum Chordata; class Mammalia; order Artiodactyla; family Tragulidae; genus Tragulus; species Tragulus kanchil. The sequence continues at coordinate 155,243,477 of JAIOJX010000025.1, read as the reverse complement.
TATATAAACTAGATAACTAAAGAATCTACTGTATAGCACAGGGAATTCAATACTATAATGGCCTGTATGGAAAATGATCTAAAAAGAGTGGCTATATGCATGACTGATTCACTCTGTTGTACATCTGAAACTAATACAACATTGCAAGTCAACTGTATTTCAATTTAAAAATAAGAGAAATGTTTACCCTGTGTTATGTATATTTATTCTTCCATGGAGCTGAGGTGAGGACATTTAGTGGAGTAAAGGACATACCAGTAGTTGCCATCATATCACCCAAGATGGGTTTCCCAATATTTAAATCCAGGAGGATGAGTTATTAGCCATCAAAATCATTTGGAACAGGTACTGGACCATTTGTATACTTTTTTTTTTTTTTTTTTTGAAAGCATCAGAATGTTGGGAAATGTCCTAGATTTACTTGAATGAATGATGACTCAGGGAAGAACACTTATTGCCTTCCATATGTTCACCTTATTATGTATGTATAGATATGTTGAAAAAATGGGTCTCACCATCAACAAAGTATTCATCTCCTGTGGGAACTAGCTCTTCCCAACCATTTGGATGGACTTAAGAGTAGGTTTTTGTTTTTTTCTTCTGGCCATTCAAAAAAGTATTCTTGTCCTTTGAACCTCAAAATAACTACCTCATAACAGTCATGGGAATCTGGTTAGTTTAATTGTCAAAAATTTCTGAATTCAAATGTGTTCCTTTTTATCGTTGAGTAGTATTCCATTGTATGTATATACCACAGCTTCTTTATCCATTCATCTGTCAAGGGGTGGGAAAGGGTAGGAGGTGGGAGGGACATTCAAGAGGGAGGGGACATATTATACCTACAGTTAATTCATATTGATGCATGGCAGAAACCAAACCAATATTGTAAAGCAATTATCCTTCACTTAAAATCATTTCTAAAAAAATTTGTAAATTCATTTAAAGGTAGAAGTTTGACTTCCCCAGGTCAGGCATGTTTCAGTCCCATTGCCATTAGTGGCAAAGGGAATCATACACTCTCTTCTACCTGTTCTCTTCTTCCTCTTACTCTCTAGGCTGCTTTTAGTTCCTCAGGGCTAACACATGGGAAAAAAAGACGCTAGTAAGAGAGTTAAGCAGCAGCCAGTACTCATTCAGTAGGTAGTTTGGTGAGGTAGTGTTGCTTCCTCTAGTTATAGGAGATGTTCAGAATTGAGATATTCTTTGTGGGTTCTTTGGAGATCTCTTTCCCCATCATCTTGGAGAACACTCATAACTACCTCGCAACTTAAGACCTCCCTCTGGCTCTTTGATCTTCAAATTGTGTACATCTGCACAGAGGCGGCCTACTGTTGGTAGCCTCCTGCCTTATAGATTAATGTCTTCCCACTTAAAAAAAAAAGAGAGATAGGACAATTCAAGGCTAGTTTTGTTCTCCTGCTCAGCTGACATCCAGTATGCAGGCCACAACAGAGCCGCCCACTCACAGCCCTTCCTTTCTTGCCTCAGGCCACATAACCAGTCCTTCTAAACATACAGATTTCTCAGACACCTGACCATTGTATCCCAGCTTCCAAGGGTCGCCTATCAAGATCTGAATGTGTTTTTTGAAGCCCCTCTTAAGCTGCTTGATGTGGGAAACGCTCTACTACCACACACCACACTGACTGGCAAATTTCCCCCTAAATTATTTTGCTTAATTTCCAATTTTTCCCTCAATGAAATTTCTATCCTTCTGTTAGAGAGTCTGGAGGTGGGAACGGAGCAAGAGTGGCAACATCAGGTTTCACACCCCTCCTTGAAGGGCCTGCAGGACAGGGCCTAATGCTTCCTTTTGGAATCAAGACATACTCTCCCCCTTTTTTCTTTTTCTTGGTTCATTTGAGGTCTTGGATGACACTAAAGCAAAGAAAGAAAGGAGGGATTAAAAAGTTTTATTTTAACAGTATAATAAAGATGGAACTTAGGAACTTTTGCTATATCATATATCAATACGTTCTGATTTCCTAGTTGGCATATATATTTTTTGATTCACCACTTTTAGTCTTATATTATTCTGTTTCTGAATTCAATTTTCATTAAAGTTTTTAGAATGCCAGAAAATAGTATGCCATTACGTTCTGGTCCACTGTGACAAACAGAAAAGTTACCCACAAAATGAAATCGCACATAGCTATCAAGAAAATGCTACTTTCACATCCATTAATCATGTCCCTTTGTAAATATACATTTAATAGAACATTCACTTCAAGGGGAAAGAGTCAGGTTTTCTATTTCTGGTTCCTAGGCAGAGATTATGAGAAAGATAAAGTCTGCAAGGAACTCGCCACTCTGGGAAAAGATGACTTCACATCTTTGTAAGTATGATGTATTCACTCACTCTTCCTGGTTACCTGACATTAAATAATGCTAAGTGTGAGGTAATTTCAGTTCAGCTTCAGGGGCTGAACTGAGCTCCTTTGAAATTAAAAGGACAGAGCCCCAGGGTCAAAGTAGGCTGAGATGTTAGGCAAATGGAGGCCATCCAAAGATTCCAGGTGAACTACCACCACCATTGTCTTAGACTTTGTTACAAGTTAATCAATGTGTTGAGAGAACAAGCAAGCATAGTTTTCAAAGTTGAACTAAAAGGCAGTAATATATGCTAGGGCTCTGGCTAACAATGCCACAGAGTAAAGAACAGGTTCTTTCAGAGAAGCTTCAGAGAGGAAAGAACATGAGGCTGGTCTGATGGAGCCCCCCAAATCCAATTTCTACTGCTTTACAAGATAAGATTTTGTTCTAAGTGAACCTATCTTTAAAGTCAATGTCCTGTTTTTATCAGTCAAGAATACACACACAGCATTCCACTAAAAAATGGAACAGATTTCATATTGAAGTATGTACAAATATGAAAACTTTTAAAAAATTCTGAGTATGTTGACTTGTTTTTCCTCTCAGGTCAATGGTCCTATACAGCAGAAAATTTCCCAGTGCCACCTTTGAACAGATCAGTCATCTGGTGAAGGAAGTTGTCTCCTTAACAGAAACCTGCTGTGCTGAAGGGGCTGACCCTGGCTGCTATGACAACAGGGTAGGGTTATGTGGGCTTAGTCTGCCCACATGAATCAGTCTACCATTGCTAAAGTGCAGCACTGCTTCAATCATTATTCTCGGGAGAATAAACTTTGATGCTTTGGGGAAAAATAGATCCTCAGGCCTCACCTTTGGCCTAATGAATCAGAATTTCTGTGTATGCAACCCAGGCATTTCCAATTTTTATACACAGTGATCCTGATGCAAAAGTGGGTTCAAGAACCACTGAAGTAGGAGAACGCAGATCAATGTTGAAGACCAAGGCAGCCAAGGATTAAGGCTACCTGCAATGCAGGAGACCCTGGTTCAATTCCTGGGTCAGGAAGGTCCCCTGGAGTAGGGCATGGTAACCCACTCCAGTATTCTTACCTGGAGAAATCAATGGACAGAGGAGCCTCACAGGCTGTAGTCCATGGGATCACAAAGAGTTGGACACAACTGAGTGAGACTAACAGTAACAAAGGGAGGGGAGGAGGGCAGAGGGAGGTCCCCAAACTCAGAGGAATAGGTAGAACAGAATGCAGATGGGAGATCGTTATCAGATTCAATGGAGCTATTTTAAAGGACCTCCCTTAACTTCAGAGATGTTAATATTCCCATGGAGAAACTCTGAACTAGAGGGTCCAACCTCCAACAGTCGCAGTGACATACTGTTCACTCATTAATGAAGAAGGTTCTCTCTAGGTTGTACTCTGAGTGTTAACATAAGACTCTGTGCTTGCCTGTAACTAGAGTTATACAGCTTGTCATTGACAGCTTGTTACTAATCTGTGTTTTCAAACTGAGGGCTGAACTGTTATACTAAATGGAGAACAGCACATGCGTATGAGTTTAGTTGCTTTTCTTTTCTTGTCCTAGACGTCAGCATTGTCTGACAAGTCCTGTGAAAGTGACTCTCCATTCCCAGTGCACCCCGGAACTCCTGAGTGCTGCACCCAAGAAGGCCTTGAAAAGAAGCTCTGTAGGTCAATGGTCCTATACAGCAGAAAATTTCCCAGTGCCACCTTTGAACAGATCAGTCATCTGGTGAAGGAAGTTGTCTCCTTAACAGAAACCTGCTGTGCTGAAGGGGCTGACCCTGGCTGCTATGACAACAGGGTAGGGTTATGTGGGCTTAGTCTGCCCACATGAATCAGTCTACCATTGCTAAAGTGCAGCACTGCTTCAATCATTATTCTCGGGAGAATAAACTTTGATGCTTTGGGGAAAAATAGATCCTCAGGCCTCACCTTTGGCCTAATGAATCAGAATTTCTGTGTATGCAACCCAGGCATTTCCAATTTTTATACACAGTGATCCTGATGCAAAAGTGGGTTCAAGAACCACTGAAGTAGGAGAACGCAGATCAATGTTGAAGACCAAGGCAGCCAAGGATTAAGGCTACCTGCAATGCAGGAGACCCTGGTTCAATTCCTGGGTCAGGAAGGTCCCCTGGAGTAGGGCATGGTAACCCACTCCAGTATTCTTACCTGGAGAAATCAATGGACAGAGGAGCCTCACAGGCTGTAGTCCATGGGATCACAAAGAGTTGGACACAACTGAGTGAGACTAACAGTAACAAAGGGAGGGGAGGAGGGCAGAGGGAGGTCCCCAAACTCAGAGGAATAGGTAGAACAGAATGCAGATGGGAGATCGTTATCAGATTCAATGGAGCTATTTTAAAGGACCTCCCTTAACTTCAGAGATGTTAATATTCCCATGGAGAAACTCTGAACTAGAGGGTCCAACCTCCAACAGTCGCAGTGACATACTGTTCACTCATTAATGAAGAAGGTTCTCTCTAGGTTGTACTCTGAGTGTTAACATAAGACTCTGTGCTTGCCTGTAACTAGAGTTATACAGCTTGTCATTGACAGCTTGTTACTAATCTGTGTTTTCAAACTGAGGGCTGAACTGTTATACTAAATGGAGAACAGCACATGCGTATGAGTTTAGTTGCTTTTCTTTTCTTGTCCTAGACGTCAGCATTGTCTGACAAGTCCTGTGAAAGTGACTCTCCATTCCCAGTGCACCCCGGAACTCCTGAGTGCTGCACCCAAGAAGGCCTTGAAAAGAAGCTCTGTATGGCTGCCCTGAAGCACCCACCACAAGAATTCCCAACCTACGTAGAGCCAACAAATGACGAGATTTGTGAGGCATTCAGGAAAGATCCCAAGGGATTTGCTGATCAGTAAGCAGCTTTCATCATGTGCAAAAACATCAGGACACAAAATAACAGACATGTCTAAACTAACCCATACTCTGTATGAACACCTCTTCTACTACGGCAACCCAGACAATTTCCAGCAATAGCAACTTGACTGTTACCCAAGGCAGCCCATCTTTTTCAGTACTGATTATTGTAAATCCCTTTTCTCAGATAAAAATGAAAGCAACTTTCCCAAGTTCCAGTTGGTGTCTGAAGTAGATTCATCTGGATACCCTCCTCTACAATTCTTGTGACATTTTCAAATATTTAACAGCAGTTATTGTAATGACCCTTACATTAGGGATCTTGGCATACTTCATGGGATTTTATCACTGTACACAAGTATTTAACTCCAGGTAGAGCATAAGAAGTAAACAGCTTTTTCCCACTCATACATTGCATCCTCAGAAACAGCCGTGAAACATGTTGTACCACATAAGTGAACATAGTACTGTTACCTTCTGTTCAATATTCATGAGCAGATTATATATTGATTCTTTAGTCTTAGAAGACCATAAAAATGGAAAATGGAAAAAAATTTGTGATAATACAAAAAATATACACACAGAAACCAAAAGCAATCATTCAAACTGACTTTAGAAATAGGAAGTCAAGGTGATAATTTTATAAGTATTGGTTGGCTTGCCCACACCTGCAAATTTTCACAGACGATTTTGCCAATAGATTTCAGAGTTTCTTTAGACCCTTAGAGCATTATATTCTTAAAAATTAAAATAATTTCAACAAATAAACAAGCCAATAGATAGCAATTGTCTAAAACAAACAGATAATGAAAGGTAACTACATAGCATTTATTTTAATTTGTTTCATTAACATTAATAAGCAGCCACCCCAAGCCATGCATACGGTAGATGCTAAATGAATAAAGGGACAAATGATCTCTCTCAAGTAATCTACATGAGAATTTAGGAAAGATTTTCTTTATGAAAATATTGATTAAAAGTGACTAGTATTGGGCTTCCCTGGTGGTTCAGTGGGTTACGGACACCACGTTGCAGTGAAAGGGGTGCCAGTTTGACCCCTAGCCTGGGAAAATCCCACATGCCGTGGAGAGGATGTACCAATGTGTCCAACTACTGAGCCAGAGCTCTGGAGTGACTGAGGCCACTTTGATAGCAAGCCCACACAGGCCAAAGAACAAAGATAAATAAATGAAAGACCAATATAAGTGTCTCTCCGCTCCAAAAAAAAAGTGACTAGTATTATAACCCTTTCTCCAAATCCCTACTGCTTTCTAGACATTAAAACTGTGAAGTAACATGCATTCTCTTCCATCAAAATAATTCTGAAAGTGCTTCCCTGGTGGTCCAGTGGATAAAGAGTCCTCCTTGTAGTTCAAGGGGTATGGGTTTGACCCCTGGCCCGGAAAGATCCCACATGCCTCAGAGTGGCTGGACAGGTGTGTCCATTTATGAGCCAGCACTCTGGAGTGCATGCCCCAGAGTTAGTGTTCTGCAACGAGAGAGGCCACTGAAATGGGAGGCCCATACAGGCCAAAGAATAAAGACGGATGAGAATAAATAAAAAAACAATAAAAAAGGCCAAAATTAAAAATATGTATATACTTTTGAAAAAGTGAACTGTTTCCCACAAATATTCTCACCAATTCTCCTACTTTTTCCCCACAGATTTATGTATGAATACTCCATTAATTATGGACAAGCTCCTCTGGCCCTCTTAGTCGGCTACACGAAGAGTTATCTCTCTATGGTAGGGTCCTGCTGTACTTCATCACACCCAACAGTATGCTTTCTGAAAGAGGTAGGTGTCATTTTATTTCATTCTTTCCTCTTCTATTAATGCCATTCCTTTTAAATTATGTTAGAAGATTCAGATTCTGGAATCTGTTATCATTTTTTACATGCCTCTTTTTTATTTTGTTAATCAGAAAAACACGCACAACCATCGCTGTGGGCAATGTTCCTTTGGTCAGAATTCAGTTTTCTAGTCATCAAAAGGAGTCAGAATATCTCTTTTTTGCTATTTCTGCACACTGCTTTCAATAGACACTACCCATCTAATGAAATTCTTCTCATTTATTTTCTAGAGACTTCAGCTTAAATATTTATCACTTCTCACCACAGTGTCAAATAGAATCTGCTCTCAATACGCTGCTTATGGGAAGGAGAAGACAAGGATCGGGTAAAGATTAAGCACCGTCAGCATTTGCAGCTGTTTCTGTACCACTGATCCATAATATTAGGATTCTCTAAGAAAATGTTTCCAATAGAAAATACACACCAACAATCCACAATCCGCTCAGTTATTTTTTAATTTCTCTACACAAAACAGGAACATTGAGGAAGGATTAAGACTATTATTAAACCTAATTTGCTTTTAAGCAACTTTTTTCTACATACTCATGAGAAGACTGATAGACCACTAGAAATTTTTTCCTCAATGTGCATAATGCCATATATTGGAAACACACAAGGCAAAAACAATCATTTTCTTATTCACAGCCCCTTACTTGCTTTGCCCATGTTTTTCCTTGGGAAGAAAACTTCCTGAATTCTTTTTATATCTCTCTTAAACTCCATGAATTTATTCTAATTTCCTAGACCCTTTTTGGAAACTTTACTTTGATTTTTTTAAGACTATGTTAATGTCACACTTTAATTTTGACAGTTTGTGTTTACGCTTCTCTCATAATTCATCAGACATCAATATTTGCCAGTTTCATGTCATTAGTATTTACAGTTGCTTTAACTTCTGCTACCCCAATTCACAAGTTCTTTCCTCTAATGATAATGAAAGGATTCATGCTGGCACCAGATCGTAAGTTTCCCCCAAAGGGCATAGAAACTACTTTCATAAGTACTTTAAAAATAATCTTCCATTAGAACTCCTGAAAAACTAAGTTGCATTTTCTCTTAAAATTCCTTCAGTTTTTCTTTTGCCTTAAGAGTATTAGGCATGTAGAGCATAGGAATTCATAATATAAAACCCTCTATAAAGATGTACCTATATAAATGCATTTATATAACATAAACAGTTCTGAACTTACAACTGCCTCTTTTTATTTTGTTAATCAGAAACACGCACAACCATCGCTGTGGGCAATGTTCCTTTGGTCAGAATTCAGTTTTCTAGTCATCAAAAGGAGTCAGAATATCTCTTTTTTGCTATTTCTGCACACTGCTTTCAATAGACACTACCCATCTAATGAAATTCTTCTCATTTATTTTCTAGAGACTTCAGCTTAAATATTTATCACTTCTCACCACAGTGTCAAATAGAATCTGCTCTCAATACGCTGCTTATGGGAAGGAGAAGACAAGGATCGGGTAAAGATTAAGCACCGTCAGCATTTGCAGCTGTTTCTGTACCACTGATCCATAATATTAGGATTCTCTAAGAAAATGTTTCCAATAGAAAATACACACCAACAATCCACAATCCGCTCAGTTATTTTTTAATTTCTCTACACAAAACAGGAACATTGAGGAAGGATTAAGACTATTATTAAACCTAATTTGCTTTTAAGCAACTTTTTTCTACATACTCATGAGAAGACTGATAGACCACTAGAAATTTTTTCCTCAATGTGCATAATGCCATATATTGGAAACACACAAGGCAAAAACAATCATTTTCTTATTCACAGCCCCTTACTTGCTTTGCCCATGTTTTTCCTTGGGAAGAAAACTTCCTGAATTCTTTTTATATCTCTCTTAAACTCCATGAATTTATTCTAATTTCCTAGACCCTTTTTGGAAACTTTACTTTGATTTTTTTAAGACTATGTTAATGTCACACTTTAATTTTGACAGTTTGTGTTTACGCTTCTCTCATAATTCATCAGACATCAATATTTGCCAGTTTCATGTCATTAGTATTTACAGTTGCTTTAACTTCTGCTACCCCAATTCACAAGTTCTTTCCTCTAATGATAATGAAAGGATTCATGCTGGCACCAGATCGTAAGTTTCCCCCAAAGGGCATAGAAACTACTTTCATAAGTACTTTAAAAATAATCTTCCATTAGAACTCCTGAAAAACTAAGTTGCATTTTCTCTTAAAATTCCTTCAGTTTTTCTTTTGCTTTAAGAGTATTAGGCATGTAGAGCATAGGAATTCATAATATAAAACCCTCTATAAAGATGTACCTATATAAATGCATTTATATAACATAAATATTCAATATATAGTATGTCATAAATCTATACTTGCATTAGTGTGTATAAATGTACTCCTAGAAACAGAGTGTGAATAAAGATTTGGCTAAAAACACTGCCACATTTTTTTAAATATGAAAAACATTTCCTAATTTGTCTAGAACAGAGCATGTTTATATCAATTATGATATATCTACATAAGAGAATGATATACAGTTATATTTTAAAAGAATACTTAACAAAAAGAAGACACTGCTAAAAGAAATCAAAACTATAAATAGAAAGAATTCCATTCTTATGGACTTGAAGAATTAAGTGTAAAAATATCCATAATATCCAAAGCAATCTACAGATTCAATGCAATCTCTGCCAATATCCCTCTCTCTTTTTTTTTTGCTGAAATAAAAATGTACCCTAAAATTCTTACGGACTATCAAAAGATCTCAAACATACAACAAAGCAATGGCAATAAAAACTGTGGTACTGTTATATAAAAGTAAACATATTTAACACTACTGAATTGTATACTTGAAAATGGTCAATTTTATGTATTTTTCCATAATTTTAAAAGAATGATATAGAACCTATTCCTGATATAGTAAATGATAAGGGTAAATACATGAATGGTATATCAGAGTAAAATCCATTATCAAATACCTTATAAACCTTGTGATCTACTTTGCGATAATATATCAAATGTCAACATTAATTCTGTGGTCTAGGACTATAAGTCTTCATTATTTTATTTTAAATTTTGGCCTCTTTTTAAAATTTTTTATTTATTTTCATCCATCTTTTATTCTTTGGCCTGTGTGGGCCTCCCATTGCAGTGGCCTCTCTCAATACAGAGCACTGATTCTGGATGCATGTGCTCCAGAGCGCCGGCTCATAATTTGACACACTGGTCCAGCTGCTCCGTGGCACATGGGATCTTCCCAAGCCAGGGATCAAACCGGTGCCCCTGCACTGCAAGGCAGACTCTTTCCCATAGATAAATAACATTTTTAAATCCTTCAGTTTTCTTTTGCTGTAAGAGTATTAGGCATGTAGAGCATAGGAATTCATAATATAAAACCCTCTATAAAGATGTACCTATATAAATGCATTTATATAACATAAATATTCAATATATAGTATGTCATAAATCTATACTTGCATTAGTGTGTATAAATGTACTCCTAGAAACAGAGTGTGAATAAAGATTTGGCTAAAAACACTGCCACATTTTTTTAAATATGAAAAACATTTCCTAATTTGTCTAGAACAGAGCATGTTTATATCAATTATGATATATCTACATAAGAGAATGATATACAGTTATATTTTAAAAGAATACTTAACAAAAAGAAGACACTGCTAAAAGAAATCAAAACTATAAATAGAAAGAATTCCATTCTTATGGACTTGAAGAATTAAGTGTAAAAATATCCATAATATCCAAAGCAATCTACAGATTCAATGCAATCTCTGCCAATATCCCACTGTCTTTTTTTTTTTTGCTGAAATAAAAATGTACCCTAAAATTCTTACGGACTATCAAAAGATCTCAAACATACAACAAAGCAATGGCAATAAAAACTGTGGTACTGTTATATAAAAGTAAACATATTTAACACTACTGAATTGTATACTTGAAAATGGTCAATTTTATGTATTTTTCCATAATTTTAAAAGAATGATATAGAACCTATTCCTGATATAGTAAATGATAAGGGTAAATACATGAATGGTATATCAGAGTAAAATCCATTATCAAATACCTTATAAACCTTGTGATCTACTTTGCGATAATATATCAAATGTCAACATTAATTCTGTGGTCTAGGACTATAAGTCTTCATTATTTTATTTTAAATTTTGGCCTCTTTTTAAAATTTTTTATTTATTTTCATCCATCTTTTATTCTTTGGCCTGTGTGGGCCTCCCATTGCAGTGGCCTCTCTCAATACAGAGCACTGATTCTGGATGCATGTGCTCCAGAGCGCCGGCTCATAATTTGACACACTGGTCCAGCTGCTCCGTGGCACATGGGATCTTCCCAAGCCAGGGATCAAACCGGTGCCCCTGCACTGCAAGGCAGACTCTTTATACAATGGACCAGGGAAAGCCCTTCATTATTTTTTAAATCTGTAGTTTCTAAATAAACTTATGAACAATTCTGAAGACTATGAAACACAACATTGGCCTTATGAATAGACATTAGTGGTTTCTTTATTACCCCTTTAGGTCTAACATTTTTATTTTTTAAATGTATTTACTTGGTTGTGCTGGGTCTCATTGTGGTGTACAAGATCTCTTAGTTGTGGCATGAAGGGTCTAGCCCCCTGACCAGGGATTGAACCCAGAACCACTGGAAGCATGGAGTCTTAAACCTTGGACCATCAGGGAAGTCCATGGATTGAACATTTTATAGGCAAGTTTCAATGCTGTAAATCTGGCCAAAATAGAAGCTCTGTATCAGTACTGAAACCATGAAAAGGTTCACTGGAGATGACTAAATTTTGAATAGTGACTTCTGCACAACATACCTGTCACATGGCAGATACCCTCTATGCAAAAGCTGAAGACAAAGAAGTTAAACTGGGGTATTACTCCTTCAGACTCTATGTCCCTAATGAAATCAAGAAAACTGAGAATATAGGCAAACTAATCATTCATTTTTAAACTGTTCAGCTATCTCATCAAATTTGCCCAAAAAGCACCTACTGCAGATCTGGAGGATGTTTTGCCACTTGCTGAAGAAATGACCACAATCCTCTCTAAGTGCTGTGAGTCTACCTCTGAGTACTGCATGGCCAAGGAGGTAAGAAATTCTCCATCATCATGGGCTACATACTGAATGGCAGACACGCTAAGCTGCTTTTTTATATGCATCATCTCAGTGAATTCTCCTATGCATCCTATGAAAATATTATTAACTCAGTCTTACAGATGAGGAAACAGAAGATTAGCAAGGATTAATAAATTGAAGTCCTATAATTAGAAAGTAGCCAAGTCCACACAAAAGGAAAGATTCTGATTCTGATGACCTCATTCTACCTATAACAGCCCAGTGCAGGCACTCTCAATACAGAGCACTGATTCTGGATGCATGTGCTCCAGAGCGCCGGCTCATAATTTGACACACTGGTCCAGCTGCTCCGTGGCACATGGGATCTTCCCAAGCCAGGGATCAAACCGGTGCCCCTGCACTGCAAGGCAGACTCTTTATACAATGGACCAGGGAAAGCCCTTCATTATTTTTTAAATCTGTAGTTTCTAAATAAACTTATGAACAATTCTGAAGACTATGAAACACAACATTGGCCTTATGAATAGACATTAGTGGTTTCTTTATTACCCCTTTAGGTCTAACATTTTTATTTTTTAAATGTATTTACTTGGTTGTGCTGGGTCTCATTGTGGTGTACAAGATCTCTTAGTTGTGGCATGAAGGGTCTAGCCCCCTGACCAGGGATTGAACCCAGAACCACTGGAAGCATGGAGTCTTAAACCTTGGACCATCAGGGAAGTCCATGGATTGAACATTTTATAGGCAAGTTTCAATGCTGTAAATCTGGCCAAAATAGAAGCTCTGTATCAGTACTGAAACCATGAAAAGGTTCACTGGAGATGACTAAATTTTGAATAGTGACTTCTGCACAACATACCTGTCACATGGCAGATACCCTCTATGCAAAAGCTGAAGACAAAGAAGTTAAACTGGGGTATTACTCCTTCAGACTCTATGTCCCTAATGAAATCAAGAAAACTGAGAATATAGGCAAACTAATCATTCATTTTTAAACTGTTCAGCTATCTCATCAAATTTGCCCAAAAAGCACCTACTGCAGATCTGGAGGATGTTTTGCCACTTGCTGAAGAAATGACCACAATCCTCTCTAAGTGCTGTGAGTCTACCTCTGAGTACTGCATGGCCAAGGAGGTAAGAAATTCTCCATCATCATGGGCTACATACTGAATGGCAGACACGCTAAGCTGCTTTTTTATATGCATCATCTCAGTGAATTCTCCTATGCATCCTATGAAAATATTATTAACTCAGTCTTACAGATGAGGAAACAGAAGATTAGCAAGGATTAATAAATTGAAGTCCTATAATTAGAAAGTAGCCAAGTCCACACAAAAGGAAAGATTCTGATTCTGATGACCTCATTCTACCTATACAGCCCAGTGCAGTATCCACTAGCTATAGGTGGCCATGTTTAAACTTCAGTTCTTTGCAAACACAAGCTATATTTCAAATGCTCAGTATTGGACAGTACAAGTAGAGATTATTTCATCATCATCTGTATTTCATTATCATCTGTTCTATTAGACAACACTACAATCATTATTAAAAACTAATGTTTTGGTTATATTTGTAAAAATTTGATAGTCCTCTATTTTTTCACCATTTTTCATTTATATCATCTTTCAATTAGATGCAAATGTGAACTGTTACTTTAGATAGAAATCACTCCATGTCTGTGGACATCTTTAGAAATAAACTTTGTTCCCTGGTCTTTTTTTCATTAGAGATACATGTCAGTAATAGCTTTTTATATATATAAATCCTGACTTATAATGGCTACTTGGGACTATTTTATATATATCTATTGTATATACTGCATTTATCTACCTAAATGTGCCATAGTTTAAGCAAGTTCTCTTTTATTAGATTTAGGTTGTTTCAGTTTAACATGGTAAGCAATGGTGCCCTTAATAGCTTTATAGCTAAATCTTACCTTTGAAGACTCATAATTATTTCCTGATACTAAATTCTTAGAGATAAAATTATATAGTTTAAGATTCTTAGTACATATTGACAAGCGCTACCCTGGTGGCTTAGTGGTAAAGAATCTGCCTGCCAATGCAGAAAATGCAGATTTGATTTGGGCCTTGCAAGTTTTAAACTGTTCAGCTATCTCATCAAATTTGCCCAAAAAGCACCTACTGCAGATCTGGAGGATGTTTTGCCACTTGCTGAAGAAATGACCACAATCCTCTCTAAGTGCTGTGAGTCTACCTCTGAGTACTGCATGGCCAAGGAGGTAAGAAATTCTCCATCATCATGGGCTACATACTGAATGGCAGACACGCTAAGCTGCTTTTTTATATGCATCATCTCAGTGAATTCTCCTATGCATCCTATGAAAATATTATTAACTCAGTCTTACAGATGAGGAAACAGAAGATTAGCAAGGATTAATAAATTGAAGTCCTATAATTAGAAAGTAGCCAAGTCCACACAAAAGGAAAGATTCTGATTCTGATGACCTCATTCTACCTATACAGCCCAGTGCAGTATCCACTAGCTATAGGTGGCCATGTTTAAACTTCAGTTCTTTGCAAACACAAGCTATATTTCAAATGCTCAGTATTGGACAGTACAAGTAGAGATTATTTCATCATCATCTGTATTTCATTATCATCTGTTCTATTAGACAACACTACAATCATTATTAAAAACTAATGTTTTGGTTATATTTGTAAAAATTTGATAGTCCTCTATTTTTTCACCATTTTTCATTTATATCATCTTTCAATTAGATGCAAATGTGAACTGTTACTTTAGATAGAAATCACTCCATGTCTGTGGACATCTTTAGAAATAAACTTTGTTCCCTGGTCTTTTTTTCATTAGAGATACATGTCAGTAATAGCTTTTTATATATATAAATCCTGACTTATAATGGCTACTTGGGACTATTTTATATATATCTATTGTATATACTGCATTTATCTACCTAAATGTGCCATAGTTTAAGCAAGTTCTCTTTTATTAGATTTAGGTTGTTTCAGTTTAACATGGTAAGCAATGGTGCCCTTAATAGCTTTATAGCTAAATCTTACCTTTGAAGACTCATAATTATTTCCTGATACTAAATTCTTAGAGATAAAATTATATAGTTTAAGATTCTTAGTACATATTGACAAGCGCTACCCTGGTGGCTTAGTGGTAAAGAATCTGCCTGCCAATGCAGAAAATGCAGATTTGATCCCTGGGTCGGGAAGATCCCTCGGAGGAAGAAATGGCAACTCACTTCAGTATTCATGCCTGGAAAATCCCCATGGACAGAAGAACCTAGCAGACTACAGTCCACGGGGTTTCAAAAGATTTGGACACTACTTAGCAACTGAACAATATATTGACAAATTGCCCTCCACAAATCGTCTACCACTGTACCTTGTAATAGCATTCACACTGATTGCTCTAAGTCTTTGTTAAGCCTTTCTTATCTTTAATCATACCAACTAGGAAACTAAAAATGCACAAACTCACAATTACTCTTGTAGCTACCTGAATATACAGTAAAAATCTGTGACAACTTATCCACGAAGAGTTCAAGGTTTAAAGACTGTTGTCAAGAAAAAACACCCATGGAAGTATTTGTGTGCACTTACTTCATGCCGGCTGCCCCAAACCCTGAGCTGCCAGACGTCAAGTTGCCCACAAACAAAGACGTGTGTGATAAAGGAAACACTAAAGTCCTAGACCAGTAAGTAGACAGTATTTGATATATTCGCTAGCATTATGTGACAAAGAATTTTGAATGGAAAGAAATAGTAAATCTTTCTGTTTTCCTCCAACAAAGAACAATGATATACCACGGGCTGTATGCTGAGTTGCATACAAGTATGTGCATACTCATGGCATAAAAAGATATCAAGTTGCATTAATAGGCTCAAAAAAATCAATTACCACTGTTAGAGATCAGAACTTAGACTGAACTTGGATTTAAACTCTCATTTACATTTGTCTAAATACTCATTGTTTTTATAAATACATAAACATTTGGATGAGATGATGGAAGAATTTACACAAATTACTTTCACAGAAAAACTAAGGTTCCCAGCTGATGCTTTATATAGGATTCACTGTTCTATCTTTGCACAAATGCAGTTCCATACACATTTGAAGTACTGCTGTTTATGTAGAAATAAACAAATGTGTATTTGGTACATTCAGATTTACTTAAACTAGTCACAATGCCTTCAAAGCAACGATTAATAACTTGCATTCAATGAGAATTTTGACTTGAACTTAAAATCTGTTGATTTTTAGTTGAAACTTTTATTTTTAATTCAGCCAGGTGTTCTGCCATAATCGATGTCAAATGTCAGAACATGACACACAAACACAAATCTATCCAAGTTAAAGAGTGATATCCCCTTTCTCTCTCATGCCAGATATATATTTGAACTAAGCAGGAAGACTCACATTCCAGAAGTGTTCCTCAGTAAAATACTTGAGGCCACCCTGAAAAGCCTTGATGAATGCTGCCACTCTGAAGTCTCTGCTGCATGCTTGAATGTGAAGGTACCATTTTCTATATTTTCTTTATTAGTCTTGGTGGAACTCAAGGGTTAGCAAATTCCAATGTATAGGCAAGATCTGGCCTAAGATGGCCTTACAGTTTTAAATGGTATAAAAATAGTAATACTTCATTATATATGAACAGTACATAAAGTTCCCTATGGAAGTATTTGTGTGCACTTACTTCATGCCGGCTGCCCCAAACCCTGAGCTGCCAGACGTCAAGTTGCCCACAAACAAAGACGTGTGTGATAAAGGAAACACTAAAGTCCTAGACCAGTAAGTAGACAGTATTTGATATATTCGCTAGCATTATGTGACAAAGAATTTTGAATGGAAAGAAATAGTAAATCTTTCTGTTTTCCTCCAACAAAGAACAATGATATACCACGGGCTGTATGCTGAGTTGCATACAAGTATGTGCATACTCATGGCATAAAAAGATATCAAGTTGCATTAATAGGCTCAAAAAAATCAATTACCACTGTTAGAGATCAGAACTTAGACTGAACTTGGATTTAAACTCTCATTTACATTTGTCTAAATACTCATTGTTTTTATAAATACATAAACATTTGGATGAGATGATGGAAGAATTTACACAAATTACTTTCACAGAAAAACTAAGGTTCCCAGCTGATGCTTTATATAGGATTCACTGTTCTATCTTTGCACAAATGCAGTTCCATACACATTTGAAGTACTGCTGTTTATGTAGAAATAAACAAATGTGTATTTGGTACATTCAGATTTACTTAAACTAGTCACAATGCCTTCAAAGCAACGATTAATAACTTGCATTCAATGAGAATTTTGACTTGAACTTAAAATCTGTTGATTTTTAGTTGAAACTTTTATTTTTAATTCAGCCAGGTGTTCTGCCATAATCGATGTCAAATGTCAGAACATGACACACAAACACAAATCTATCCAAGTTAAAGAGTGATATCCCCTTTCTCTCTCATGCCAGATATATATTTGAACTAAGCAGGAAGACTCACATTCCAGAAGTGTTCCTCAGTAAAATACTTGAGGCCACCCTGAAAAGCCTTGATGAATGCTGCCACTCTGAAGTCTCTGCTGCATGCTTGAATGTGAAGGTACCATTTTCTATATTTTCTTTATTAGTCTTGGTGGAACTCAAGGGTTAGCAAATTCCAATGTATAGGCAAGATCTGGCCTAAGATGGCCTTACAGTTTTAAATGGTATAAAAATAGTAATACTTCATTATATATGAACAGTACATAAAGTTCCCTACTCATTGTTGACAGTTGCTTTTGTGCCATCTTGCAGTTGATCAGTTACAGCAGGGATTGTATGACACAAAGCCTGAAACATTTACAGTCTGGTCTTACATAGAAAGTGTTCCAATATCTGATGTAGATAATGAACACTCATTTTGATACATTGCATGGAATTCTGATTGAACATCTCTCTGAACAGTGTTCCAATACAAGTAATTGTTATATAATTATTATTTTCTTACAGGGCCCTCAACTGACAAGGGAATTATCATCTTTCATTGAAAAAGGACAAGAACTATGTGCTGATTATTCAGAACACACATTTACTGAGTACAAGAAAAAGTAAGGGTCTTGTTCTGGCTGATTTCTCCAAATTTATCAAAAATGGCATCCTGGTCTTGTGATTTGAAGCAGAGTTGAAAAGATGTTAAGATGTGCTAAGTGAGCAGTAAACAGAGGAGGTGTAATTAAGAGTTGTCAAGGGTAGTTAATCTAATATCTATATAAGAAAAAACTGTTCTTTTGGAGAGTAGGGGAATGTCACAATATCAGATGAGAAGTCAGTTAGAACACAGTCACAGAAACATAAATTCCAAGATTCACAAGGTTCAAAAAAGATAATTAGCTCATATCAGCACTCTTACCATAAAGCTCTCTGTAGATGTTGCTATACATGACTGAGAAAATATAAAACTGCTGAAAACTGTTAGCTTCATGGCATATTCTCTGATATGATAAACCAAAGTTTCAACCAAGTGCACTGTTTTCTATTACCAGCATATATTCTCTATAAATTAGAAATAGAAATGTTAATCAGTAAGACACAATAGCCATTTTTTCTCAAGTCAAGAAGGAAGCATGTCTTTAAATAGGTATTAATACTAAAATAATAGGTCACAAAATTTTTAAAGGCTTCCTAGAAAATCTCTGTTGAAATCATGTCATTCTCAACTTCATTAAGCAAATTTCTGAGATCTATTTCAAATTATTTCTAAAGAATCTCAAAAGAAGGAAACTTCTAGTGACCACCATGAGGACTTTAGTGAGGTCTGAAAGAAAAAACAACTGTGAAAGCCTTAAGGTCAAAATGGTTGTTTCCCAGTTATTGGGAGATTATATAATCAACAAATTACGGAGGTGATATAGAATATTAGAGATAATACAAGATTAAGTTCCCTGCCAACAGTTTTGTTTTGAACTACTAGATTACATGGGGCAGTTGAGTGATAATTTATATAATCTTGGTAAATTAAAAATGTTAATGCAGTAGAATTGATATTTGGGATTGTGAAAGTAGGAAAGATTGAAATGATTGAGTCTGGGTATTTAAAGTCCCACACACCCTTTTTTTCTCCGTATCCCCTGAGTTCTTTCTGGTCTGACTTCCTTTCCCACCCAGCTGTGACCTACCATTTTCAATAACACTTTTATAAACAAGAGAATCCTCCTCACCCTCTGTCGTCTCCCAGCATCCACTTTATTAATCTCAACTCTAGAGCAATGCGGGTCTCCACTACATCCCAATGCCCACTGCTGCGCTGGCAAGTATTACTATTTCTGGAAAAATCATAAACCAGGCTGAGTTGCCTATTATAAGGATAGAGAGTCACAGACCATTCAAACTGGGAAGGAATCAAGAGAGTCAAATCCTAGCACCATCTCAAAGGGAGATGGAGAGTCGCTAAAAGTAGGGCTAAACACAAGAGCTCAACACAAAGACATTGTATTTTCCAGCATAGCTAGTTGAGAAGTAGACAGAAAGAAAATTACCTATGAGAGAAAGAATGATAAGTTGACAAGGTCTTGTAAGGGAAGTATTCTTTGAGGAGTTTAAAATCTAGAACTGGAGAGAGGATGAAAATGAGGGAGAAGAGAGAAGGAAGTCATTCATGTTGATTGATGTAACTGAGTGAATGAAAGGGGGAACAACTGGAACTCAAATTCAGCAGTTTGTATGTTTACTTTCATGATCTAAATGAGACATAGATTTCACTTTCTAATCTCCAATTGAGGCATCAAAATTCATTGAACAGATACTCAGTTTTCTGAGATCTATTTCAAATTATTTCTAAAGAATCTCAAAAGAAGGAAACTTCTAGTGACCACCATGAGGACTTTAGTGAGGTCTGAAAGAAAAAACAACTGTGAAAGCCTTAAGGTCAAAATGGTTGTTTCCCAGTTATTGGGAGATTATATAATCAACAAATTACGGAGGTGATATAGAATATTAGAGATAATACAAGATTAAGTTCCCTGCCAACAGTTTTGTTTTGAACTACTAGATTACATGGGGCAGTTGAGTGATAATTTATATAATCTTGGTAAATTAAAAATGTTAATGCAGTAGAATTGATATTTGGGATTGTGAAAGTAGGAAAGATTGAAATGATTGAGTCTGGGTATTTAAAGTCCCACACACCCTTTTTTTCTCCGTATCCCCTGAGTTCTTTCTGGTCTGACTTCCTTTCCCACCCAGCTGTGACCTACCATTTTCAATAACACTTTTATAAACAAGAGAATCCTCCTCACCCTCTGTCGTCTCCCAGCATCCACTTTATTAATCTCAACTCTAGAGCAATGCGGGTCTCCACTACATCCCAATGCCCACTGCTGCGCTGGCAAGTATTACTATTTCGGGAAAAAATCATAAACCAGGCTGAGTTGCCTATTATAAGGATAGAGAGTCACAGACCATTCAAACTGGGAAGGAATCAAGAGAGTCAAATCCTAGCACCATCTCAAAGGGAGATGGA
Source organism: Tragulus kanchil (assembly GCA_022376925.1). Lineage (NCBI taxonomy): Eukaryota > Metazoa > Chordata > Mammalia > Artiodactyla > Tragulidae > Tragulus > Tragulus kanchil. Next base: position 155,222,798 of record JAIOJX010000025.1, on the reverse strand, counting down.
GAGTCGCTAAAAGTAGGGCTAAACACAAGAGCTCAACACAAAGACATTGTATTTTCCAGCATAGCTAGTTGAGAAGTAGACAGAAAGAAAATTACCTATGAGAGAAAGAATGATAAGTTGACAAGGTCTTGTAAGGGAAGTATTCTTTGAGGAGTTTAAAATCTAGAACTGGAGAGAGGATGAAAATGAGGGAGAAGAGAGAAGGAAGTCATTCATGTTGATTGATGTAACTGAGTGAATGAAAGGGGGAACAACTGGAACTCAAATTCAGCAGTTTGTATGTTTACTTTCATGATCTAAATGAGACATAGATTTCACTTTCTAATCTCCAATTGAGGCATCAAAATTCATTGAACAGATACTCAGTTTTCTTAATAGTTTTCAACTATTTTTCTTTTCCTTTTTTTGTTGTTGTTGCAAAAGATCTGAAGTGGCTACCATTTTGCACTGGACATGTTTATAGAACAGTAAAACTTTACATAAAATTCACCTTTCAGACTGGCAGAGCGACTACGAGGAAAATTTCCTGATGCCACAGAGACTGATCTCCAAGAGCTGGTTGCCAAGCGCTCAGACTTTGCCTCCAAGTGCTGTTCTATAAATTCACCTCCTCTCTACTGCAATTCAGAGGTAAAAAGACTGAGTACTCTGCTTATCATCGCGTAGTGTTTAAAACTTGCAGTCAGATTTACTCATTGGTTACTGACTGCCTGCCTTACTCATGGGGAAATGTTGGCCTTTCAGATGCAGTAATCTCATTTGTTCACATCCTCTATTTGACCCTTTATTTTCCATTTCAGAATGCTGTATTAGAATAGTCAGAAAAGGTAAGGAAAGCACTTCAGTTCACATTGTGGCTAATTTGGAAGTAGTAATGACGGTTCCAAGGATGTGACATCTCGGCCATTCTATTTCTGGAATATAAAGGCAGGATTAAGAACAACTCTATGCCGTACCAAAATAGCTTCCCCTTGCCTCACCTCTTTCTGAAGTCCTATTAAGTTGTATTCCTTTGGACTGGATTATACTATTGTTTATTTTTCAGTCCATTGGGAAGGAAGTACTTATGATCCATTTTGGACCCATCACTTTTGTGTCTTTACATGAAAATAATTTAACACTAGTGTAAAAATTGCTACTACTTAAGCCAGGGTTTAAGGTCAATTAAAAGTCCTTTTCTATAAATTAAAGGATTTTTAAAGAATTTACATGAAGTTTTGTGCAATGAAACTATGAAAGCAACAAAGACTGATTTAATATTATGGGTAAGGAAGGTTTCCTGGAGAAGGAATGGCTACCCCCTCCAGTATTCTTCTCTGGAGAATTTGGGGCTGGGAGGCACTCCATGGGGTCGCAAAGAGCCATAAACCACTGAGTGACTAACACTTTCACTTTCTAATCTCCAATTGAGGCATCAAAATTCATTGAACAGATACTCAGTTTTCTTAATAGTTTTCAACTATTTTTCTTTTCCTTTTTGTTGTTGTTGCAAAAGATCTGAAGTGGCTACCATTTTGCACTGGACATGTTTATAGAACAGTAAAACTTTACATAAAATTCACCTTTCAGACTGGCAGAGCGACTACGAGGAAAATTTCCTGATGCCACAGAGACTGATCTCCAAGAGCTGGTTGCCAAGCGCTCAGACTTTGCCTCCAAGTGCTGTTCTATAAATTCACCTCCTCTCTACTGCAATTCAGAGGTAAAAAGACTGAGTACTCTGCTTATCATCGCGTAGTGTTTAAAACTTGCAGTCAGATTTACTCATTGGTTACTGACTGCCTGCCTTACTCATGGGGAAATGTTGGCCTTTCAGATGCAGTAATCTCATTTGTTCACATCCTCTATTTGACCCTTTATTTTCCATTTCAGAATGCTGTATTAGAATAGTCAGAAAAGGTAAGGAAAGCACTTCAGTTCACATTGTGGCTAATTTGGAAGTAGTAATGACGGTTCCAAGGATGTGACATCTCGGCCATTCTATTTCTGGAATATAAAGGCAGGATTAAGAACAACTCTATGCCGTACCAAAATAGCTTCCCCTTGCCTCACCTCTTTCTGAAGTCCTATTAAGTTGTATTCCTTTGGACTGGATTATACTATTGTTTATTTTTCAGTCCATTGGGAAGGAAGTACTTATGATCCATTTTGGACCCATCACTTTTGTGTCTTTACATGAAAATAATTTAACACTAGTGTAAAAATTGCTACTACTTAAGCCAGGGTTTAAGGTCAATTAAAAGTCCTTTTCTATAAATTAAAGGATTTTTAAAGAATTTACATGAAGTTTTGTGCAATGAAACTATGAAAGCAACAAAGACTGATTTAATATTATGGGTAAGGAAGGTTTCCTGGAGAAGGAATGGCTACCCCCTCCAGTATTCTTCTCTGGAGAATCCTATAGACAGAGGAGCCTGGGAGGCTACACTCCATGGGGTCGCAAAGAGCCATAAACCACTGAGTGACTAACACTTTCACTTTGCTTTTCTATTATTATTTTATTAGAGTACATATGAAGATACCTAAAAACTTCAAAAAATCAAATGTTTATATGAGAAAACTATAAAGGCCATTTAGTGTAATTTTTCACTCAGTTCATCCCTGCCAGAGGTCATTCAGCCTCCATTTAAATATCTATAATTTGTTTTCTCCTAGAGGCAGCCTATTTCACTGCCCAGTAGCTTGATTTATGAGAACATTTTTTTTCTCTAAAACATGATATTCCCCACTTAATTTCTACTGAGAATAGTCTGGCTTTCTTTACAAACTAGAAAATGTCTTTTCTCTGTCCTCTTTTATATTTCATGTAGTGCTTTTCTTTTTTTTAAGTTAAGTTGTAGCAAGTTTATTTATTTTTTTTTTAAAGATGTATTTATTTATTTATTTTGGTGGGGGTGGGGTGGGGAGGGAGGGGAGCAGGCGGGCCACTTCCATTGGTCTTTTCATCTGTCCATTTTCATCCATCTTTGTTCTTTGGCCCGTGTGGGCCTCCCATCATGGTGGCCTCTGTTGTCGCAGAGCACCAGCTCTGGGTGCATGCGCTCCAGAGCTCCGGCTCGGTAATTGGACACATCAGTCCAGCCGCTCCATGGCACGTGGGATCTTCCCAGGCCAGGAATCGAATCGGCACCCCTTGCACTGCAAGGCGGTGTCCTTATCCACTGGACCACCAGGGAAGCCCTGTAGCAAGTTTTGTTTGTGTTCTTTTAAGTCTTAGGTATACATGCTAATTTTCTTACATAGTTTAATGATTTCATTTTTTATTACTGTGTGTATTAGTTGCTCAGTCATGTCCAACTCTTTGCAACCCTATGGACTGTAATCCACCAGATTCCTCTGTCTATGGGATTCTCTAGGCAAGAATACTGGATTGCTCTTTCCTTCTCCAGGGGATCTTCCCAATCCAGGAATCCAACCCAAGTCTTCTGCATTGGCAGGAAGATTTTTTATCATCTCACCTTTTTACCATAGAGTGTCTAACAAAGTCTTAAATCAATTTAGTAAGTTTAGCTACTTCATATTTATTTTTATTTTCTCTACCATTGGAAATACTGATTTCTCCTCCAATTTCAATGCATAACCTTCAAATGCCAAACTTATCTGCCAATCTTACTTGTAATCATTTGTAAAGCCAGAATTCCAGAATGAAGTAAATTAGAAACTAGCCTATTATTTAATTCTGCTGAGAAACATATCTTTTACTAAATTTCAAAACAAGTAAGGTTTTTAAAGACTTGGATTATCAGGTCATTTTGACCATTACTGGCATTAAAACACCTACCATAAAGCAACTAAGTTTTCCTTCCTTTATTACCAAGTGGCTTTGGATAATATAACAACTGAATTTAGGTTGCCTTTCACAGAAGAAAAAAAAATAAGGTTTCCTTACCTAGAAAGTGCTCTCTACCAGGCGAATTTGCTTTGAGAGTCTCATTCAGTCATTAAAGAAAAAAAGCCTAAATCCTTTTTTTTTTTTTTTTACATTTTGTCAAAAATACTGCTTTGATAACCAGTCCCCAGTTCCTTTACCAGTTCATCCACATCCACTTTCTTGTTTGACCTTATGTAATGCAAAAATGAGCTTTATGCACAGAGCACATGTTTCCCTCAAGTCTGTTCCTTTTTATATCCATAATTTGTTCAGTATATTTCATTGTAACACACTGCCATTTTAAGTAGCAACCATGATGAGAAGGCAATTTTATAATGTTCTTTTTTTTGGCTTTGTAACTAGTAAATTTATAGCAGTGAATATATGCTGCTGAGTAGCCAAATTTTCAGTAGCTGCTAAAGGATAGTGAGATGAATGAAGCGGAGATACTCATGAATATTTGATTATTTAGAGCCCTGGGAGGTTAGACCTTCTGGTGTTTTTTTTAACCTTTTTGATGGTCTTTCTATATTAATATTAATATCATAACTAGGTAAGCGAGCTCACCTCTGACTTCAGGTTAAGGTAAAATCTGTTAGAACAACATTCACTTTAATTCTCAATGCTTAGTGTAAGTATTTGTCCCATTTACTCTATAAATTGGATTAAAATTTGTCATTAAATCTCCTTGTGGAATCCAACCCAAGTCTTCACGGTTTTATCATCTCACCTTTTACCATAGAGTGTCTAACAAAGTCTTAAATCAATTTAGTAAGTTTAGCTACTTCATATTTATTTTTATTTTCTCTACCATTGGAAATACTGATTTCTCCTCCAATTTCAATGCATAACCTTCAAATGCCAAACTTATCTGCCAATCTTACTTGTAATCATTTGTAAAGCCAGAATTCCAGAATGAAGTAAATTAGAAACTAGCCTATTATTTAATTCTGCTGAGAAACATATCTTTTACTAAATTTCAAAACAAGTAAGGTTTTTAAAGACTTGGATTATCAGGTCATTTTGACCATTACTGGCATTAAAACACCTACCATAAAGCAACTAAGTTTTCCTTCCTTTATTACCAAGTGGCTTTGGATAATATAACAACTGAATTTAGGTTGCCTTTCACAGAAGAAAAAAAAATAAGGTTTCCTTACCTAGAAAGTGCTCTCTACCAGGCGAATTTGCTTTGAGAGTCTCATTCAGTCATTAAAGAAAAAAAGCCTAAATCCTTTTTTTTTTTTTTTTACATTTTGTCAAAAATACTGCTTTGATAACCAGTCCCCAGTTCCTTTACCAGTTCATCCACATCCACTTTCTTGTTTGACCTTATGTAATGCAAAAATGAGCTTTATGCACAGAGCACATGTTTCCCTCAAGTCTGTTCCTTTTTATATCCATAATTTGTTCAGTATATTTCATTGTAACACACTGCCATTTTAAGTAGCAACCATGATGAGAAGGCAATTTTATAATGTTCTTTTTTTTGGCTTTGTAACTAGTAAATTTATAGCAGTGAATATATGCTGCTGAGTAGCCAAATTTTCAGTAGCTGCTAAAGGATAGTGAGATGAATGAAGCGGAGATACTCATGAATATTTGATTATTTAGAGCCCTGGGAGGTTAGACCTTCTGGTGTTTTTTTTAACCTTTTTGATGGTCTTTCTATATTAATATTAATATCATAACTAGGTAAGCGAGCTCACCTCTGACTTCAGGTTAAGGTAAAATCTGTTAGAACAACATTCACTTTAATTCTCAATGCTTAGTGTAAGTATTTGTCCCATTTACTCTATAAATTGGATTAAAATTTGTCATTAAATCTCCTTGTCACATGTTTGCTCGAAAGTTTTCTCCTTATAAGCAATACTCATCCACTAAATTCACTCAGAATCATGTATACCCAGGGACCCATCTCTATCTGCCATTCTAAATATACAGAGTGCAGTTCCTAGAAGAGTGGCAGAAGGAGCCCCTGTGCAGTATGGCCCCTGAAGCTACTATACCAGTAATGACAAAGTCATACTGAAATCTTCTTGGTAAATCTAATTGTTATTATAGTCCTTAGTTTACCAGCCCTCTGTGCAAAACACTTAATACCCACAATTATTTCTTGAAACAATTGTCATCTTATCAGCTTCTGTCTTTTCTCCCATGGTTCTTCCCTTCTCACTCTTTAATCTCATCTTCTTCTACCTACAATTCAAATTTCTATTTTTTTAAGAGTTTTTCCTCTTGATCTTCTTCACTTTTCATGACATTACATTTTCCCTGAGTGCTCTCATCCATGGACATATCTTTCATCTTCCAACCTGTACCTCCAGGCAGAATTTCTCCCATCAGCACCAAGATCTTTACCCAACTGTTGTTCATGGGGGCTCTTTTTCCCCACAAGAAATTCAAACTTAACATGCCCGAAGTCATATATATATATATTTGCATTTATAAATATTATCACCATTCATCCATTGTCTAGAATGAAAATAGTAATCCTTGACTTCTACATAACTTCAAACTAACTTACAAATCCTATGAATTCTAACTCCTATCTCAATAGATAACTTCTTATACATTATCAGTACTTAATTTAGGCAATGCTTTAGCTCATTGGTCTCTCTCTCTAGGCTTCCTACCATGCCTTACACCCAATTCCATCTCTATACTGAAGTCAAAATAACCTTTGATGGTGTCCAAATGATAAATACATTCTAATTGCTCTACATTGCTCCTAAATAAACTCCAATACTTTCTTCAATCACAAGAATTTGGACCCTTGATTTCCCCTCCAAGCTGATCATTACTTCTTCTTGCTTTGATTCTCCTAAACTACCTGCATTTTCTCTTGTACATTAAATTTTTAAATTTAAAGAGTGCAGTTCCTTATAAGCAATACTCATCCACTAAATTCACTCAGAATCATGTATACCCAGGGACCCATCTCTATCTGCCATTCTAAATATACAGAGTGCAGTTCCTAGAAGAGTGGCAGAAGGAGCCCCTGTGCAGTATGGCCCCTGAAGCTACTATACCAGTAATGACAAAGTCATACTGAAATCTTCTTGGTAAATCTAATTGTTATTATAGTCCTTAGTTTACCAGCCCTCTGTGCAAAACACTTAATACCCACAATTATTTCTTGAAACAATTGTCATCTTATCAGCTTCTGTCTTTTCTCCCATGGTTCTTCCCTTCTCACTCTTTAATCTCATCTTCTTCTACCTACAATTCAAATTTCTATTTTTTTAAGAGTTTTTCCTCTTGATCTTCTTCACTTTTCATGACATTACATTTTCCCTGAGTGCTCTCATCCATGGACATATCTTTCATCTTCCAACCTGTACCTCCAGGCAGAATTTCTCCCATCAGCACCAAGATCTTTACCCAACTGTTGTTCATGGGGGCTCTTTTTCCCCACAAGAAATTCAAACTTAACATGCCCGAAGTCATATATATATATATATATATATATATATATATATATATATATATTTGCATTTATAAATATTATCACCATTCATCCATTGTCTAGAATGAAAATAGTAATCCTTGACTTCTACATAACTTCAAACTAACTTACAAATCCTATGAATTCTAACTCCTATCTCAATAGATAACTTCTTATACATTATCAGTACTTAATTTAGGCAATGCTTTAGCTCATTGGTCTCTCTCTCTAGGCTTCCTACCATGCCTTACACCCAATTCCATCTCTATACTGAAGTCAAAATAACCTTTGATGGTGTCCAAATGATAAATACATTCTAATTGCTCTACATTGCTCCTAAATAAACTCCAATACTTTCTTCAATCACAAGAATTTGGACCCTTGATTTCCCCTCCAAGCTGATCATTACTTCTTCTTGCTTTGATTCTCCTAAACTACCTGCATTTTCTCTTGTACATTAAATTTGCTATTACCCCAAAGCTTTCACACCTACCGACTCATCCTAGATTGCCCTATTCACACATTATAACCTAGCTCAATAATTCCACAAGCTTCAGGATTCAATTTAAACATTAGCTCCTCTGGGAATCCTTCCCCAGCATCCAAGCTCTTCTGTTATGACTTAATGATCTGTGCAAACCCAATAATTAGCACCTATTAACTTGTGTCATTTATCCTTGTCTTTTTTTCCTGGAGTACTTTAAAAGTAAATAAATGTGAAGGATAGTCAATTAAAAGTTCTGTATAAACCTGCATTTTAACAAGAATTGTTTCCTATCAGCGAGGTTCAAACAAATTTTATTCTTTCTGAATGATCCATTATTCTACAACAAAATACTATATCATTCTTTTTTATTTTCATTTCAGATTGCTGCAGAAATGAATACCCCACAGTCCTGATGCATGTAAGTATTTTTTAAAAGGCTGCAAAGAACTAGCTTTGTACTACATATTTTTTAAATCAAAATGGGAGAGTATTTGTTGAAGTTATTTATTCTCACAATTATCTAGTCAAACATTTTATAGATGAGAATATTAAGCATATAGAGAAGTTCAAGAGCTTAAAAAAAATATACAACCAACTTATGACACATTTAGGACTAGAATCAAGGTCCCCAGCCTGGAGCTTTATCCATTATAACCCCATGTCTAAGATAATGACCACACAGAGAGCAGGGATCTTGATGCATTCAACAGAAAAAATTGAGATTGAAGACAGAGCCCGTCAAGTCTTAAAACGACAGCAATGAATTCTAACTCCTATCTCAATAGATAACTTCTTATACATTATCAGTACTTAATTTAGGCAATGCTTTAGCTCATTGGTCTCTCTCTCTAGGCTTCCTACCATGCCTTACACCCAATTCCATCTCTATACTGAAGTCAAAATAACCTTTGATGGTGTCCAAATGATAAATACATTCTAATTGCTCTACATTGCTCCTAAATAAACTCCAATACTTTCTTCAATCACAAGAATTTGGACCCTTGATTTCCCCTCCAAGCTGATCATTACTTCTTCTTGCTTTGATTCTCCTAAACTACCTGCATTTTCTCTTGTACATTAAATTTGCTATTACCCCAAAGCTTTCACACCTACCGACTCATCCTAGATTGCCCTATTCACACATTATAACCTAGCTCAATAATTCCACAAGCTTCAGGATTCAATTTAAACATTAGCTCCTCTGGGAATCCTTCCCCAGCATCCAAGCTCTTCTGTTATGACTTAATGATCTGTGCAAACCCAATAATTAGCACCTATTAACTTGTGTCATTTATCCTTGTCTTTTTTTCCTGGAGTACTTTAAAAGTAAATAAATGTGAAGGATAGTCAATTAAAAGTTCTGTATAAACCTGCATTTTAACAAGAATTGTTTCCTATCAGCGAGGTTCAAACAAATTTTATTCTTTCTGAATGATCCATTATTCTACAACAAAATACTATATCATTCTTTTTTATTTTCATTTCAGATTGCTGCAGAAATGAATACCCCACAGTCCTGATGCATGTAAGTATTTTTTAAAAGGCTGCAAAGAACTAGCTTTGTACTACATATTTTTTAAATCAAAATGGGAGAGTATTTGTTGAAGTTATTTATTCTCACAATTATCTAGTCAAACATTTTATAGATGAGAATATTAAGCATATAGAGAAGTTCAAGAGCTTAAAAAAGAATATACAACCAACTTATGACACATTTAGGACTAGAATCAAGGTCCCCAGCCTGGAGCTTTATCCATTATAACCCCATGTCTAAGATAATGACCACACAGAGAGCAGGGATCTTGATGCATTCAACAGAAAAAATTGAGATTGAAGACAGAGCCCGTCAAGTCTTAAAGATAACGTGGCAGGATTCTCAGGAGGAAAATGAAATTTCTCAAATGAAAGCAACACTGTTGAGATATTACCACTTGCTTTTTATACATATTACATTCTCATCCATTTTTTAAAAAAAAGTCTGATGAAGATATTAAGAGCAAAATAATTTAGATGGGACTCCATACCTTAAACTGAAGGTGATCTCAACTCTGCACATGTTTACAAAAATACTTTCTCTTCAGATTTAATTGTATTCATTTCAAAGAAATTGCTTCTGAGTTGTTTTTTAAAATAATTTTTAAAAATGGTTTAATCTCAGACCTCAATTAAACTGAGGCTTATAATGATGTAAAATTTTAAATTTTCTGATTTCCTGGAAATGTTTCCTAAAATGCTATGGAAGCAAAAACCCATCAACTAATTAAATTCAAGCTTTGAACTCTCAGCAATTTGAATCATTCGAAAAAGCAAAAAAGAAAATTAACATTCTGAGAGGTGGTACAATGGCAGCTATCAAGGGACTCTCTTTTTAATGCACCCAATCTGGATTAGAATCCTCTATCTTTGTAAAATTGAGCAAGTTATACTCCCTGAAGTGGAGATTTCCATAAGAAGAAAATTGTAATATCTACCTTTCAGCACTGTTGTAATGATTAACTGAAATGATGATGTATAAAAGTTCTAAGAAAATAGTAGCAGTAATGCCAGCAACATTTTTACTGCTGTTGCTTCTACTACTAACTAAACTGCTGACTGAAGAAAAACACATTACCTGAAAGTTGTGAGTTATGTTTTTATTTGGGGACTTTAGTGAGGACTGTAGCTCAGGAGACAATCTCTCGGATAGATGCAATGAACTGGTCTGAAAAGGTAAGAGAGGAGCCAAGGTATGCTTTTTTTGTTTGTTTGGTTTTTTGCTGGAAAAACAAACAGGTACAACAACATCAAAGATTACTGTTATCTGCAAAGAAAAAACATCTCACGGTAATAATTTAAGCTTTTTTCTATCGTATGGGAAGATGCAAGAATCTGGGATCATTGTACGCCTTAACTATCTAGGACCAATAGCCAATATCCACAGCACTGAAAATTTTCTGTTTTTCTCCATCCTGAGTTCCCTTCAGGACACACTGTCAACACAACTTCAGTGTCTGATGGTGGGCAACATCTATTGTTTCCTGGAATAGCAGGCAACATTCTTTGTCTAAAATATGAATCTAAACTAAAACAAGTTTACCTGTCTTTATATTTTTATGCTCTGGCATAGGAATGTTATGTCTTAAAGGGAAAGTAAGCTCACTGAATTATTTCTGGAGAAAAAGACTGGAAGCCACTCCTGAAACTAATGTTATAACACTAAAGTAGTTCAGGCCCTCAGCTGTGTCCCACTCTTTTCAGCCCCTAGGACTGCAATACACCAGGCTCCCTCATCCTTCACTGTCTCCTGGAGTTTGCTCAAATTCATGTCCACTGAGTCATGTCCATTGACTCAATTGACTTAATGTCATTTATACCTCATTTGAAAAAATTAAACTCCAGGTTACTTGAGTGTAAATAGTCTAGAGTTAAAAATAGCATCTGGTCTCTGATGCTGCTAAACTGAACCTTTTCCCTCAAATTAATCCAATATTCCTGTATGTCAACCCACATGCAACCCCTATAGAGTCAATACACAACAACTACCTCACCTCCCACCCTTCAAGCTACTTCTAGCTGTTACAATAGCTTTGCCTTTGAGCATGTTTTAAGTGAATTGCTTTTATCTAGGAACTCAATGCATTTTCTTGGTGTCTCATGTATACTCAAATTCATTCGGTCTCTGGGAGCACAAATTAAAAAAGAGGACTTCCCAGGCGGCACTAGTGGTAGTGCCAGTGCAGGAGACGTAAGCAACACAGATTCGATCCCTGAGTTGGGAAGATCCCCTGGAGTAGGAAATGGCAACCCATTCCAGTATTCTTGCCTGAAAACTTCATGGACAGAGAAGCCTGGCAGGCTAGAGTCCATAGGGTTGCCAGGAGTCAGATAAGACTGAAGAGACTTTTAGCACACACACACAAAGAAAAGGAGATGGAACTCTATTTGAAGGACTAAAGGTTTTTTTCTTTTTGGTTGTTGTTTGTTTTTTAGCTTGGCAACTTTCCAAAATACTCTTCCCCCCCCCCCCAATTTTGGCCTCTTTTATTGTTTTTTTAAATGTATTTATTTTCATCCTTCTTTATTCTTTGGCCTGTGTGGGCCTCCCATTCCAGTGGCCTCGCTCACTGCAGAGCACCAGCTCTGGGCGCACGCACTTCAGAGTACTGGCTGGTAATTAGACACACCAGTCTAGCTGCTCCGCGGCACGTGGGATCTTCCCATGCCAGGGATCGAACCAGTGCCCCTTGCACTGCAAGGTGGACTCTTTACCCACTGGACCACCAGAGAAGCCCCTAAAATACTCTTAATGTAGCTAAGTCAACAGGTAAACAGTTCCTCCAGTGACTGATTGATAAGGGTTCTAATATACTGATTCTTCTGGTTCTAGTTGTTAACTTGATCTTCTATAAAAAAAATTATCCTTTCCTTCATATTAATTAGTATTTTTCTATTATGGCTTTTAATTAGTCCTCTAACTTCTGCATTACCCTACTGGCCACCCAAATACCATTTGATCATCTATAACGAAGCCCTAAAATAATCATTCACATATTCCTTCCATATGCTTCCACAATGTGCACTGATTCTTTTGAGCTCTATTTACCTACTGCCTGTTTATTATATTCACAATCTGTAATTATAAATGATTATATTAGAAGCTGTTATGTAGCCTTAAAAGATCACGCTGTAACTTATTCACAAGACTGTGAGACTGGGGCACTTGATGCTGAACTGTAGGATAATTGTTGCCCACTAGCTCTGTTTTGCTAACATTTATTTCCACGTTTCTCAGAGACCTCAAACTGGAACCACGCTGGTAATGACATCTGCTGGCCTAACCTCAGCAACACCAGAGCTCCTGAGAAGACAGCTGGGCTACTCCCTAATTGTTATCAGCTACAATGTCTTCTTCCAACGTTAAGTGTGATGATTTGTTCCCAGAATAAATTGAAATATAATGCAAACCATAAATGCTACTGGGCGTGATGATACAGTGTCGATCTCCCACCTTGTTCCTGTGACCTTCACAAAGACCCAACAGGAGGCAGCTTCAGTCCCACAAGCCTCTGCTTTCTTCTAGATCTGCTGTGTCCTTTTCACAGTAAAAGCATCCATTTTATGGTTCCCCACACACTGAACACCATGCCTTGCTTGCGTCTCAGGCTTAATACATACCATTAAAAGAAAGTTAACAGAATTCGGCCATAAAGGGCCTGGAATAGCACACCAGTCTAGCTGCTCCGCGGCACGTGGGATCTTCCCATGCCAGGGATCGAACCAGTGCCCCTTGCACTGCAAGGTGGACTCTTTACCCACTGGACCACCAGAGAAGCCCCTAAAATACTCTTAATGTAGCTAAGTCAACAGGTAAACAGTTCCTCCAGTGACTGATTGATAAGGGTTCTAATATACTGATTCTTCTGGTTCTAGTTGTTAACTTGATCTTCTATAAAAAAAATTATCCTTTCCTTCATATTAATTAGTATTTTTCTATTATGGCTTTTAATTAGTCCTCTAACTTCTGCATTACCCTACTGGCCACCCAAATACCATTTGATCATCTATAACGAAGCCCTAAAATAATCATTCACATATTCCTTCCATATGCTTCCACAATGTGCACTGATTCTTTTGAGCTCTATTTACCTACTGCCTGTTTATTATATTCACAATCTGTAATTATAAATGATTATATTAGAAGCTGTTATGTAGCCTTAAAAGATCACGCTGTAACTTATTCACAAGACTGTGAGACTGGGGCACTTGATGCTGAACTGTAGGATAATTGTTGCCCACTAGCTCTGTTTTGCTAACATTTATTTCCACGTTTCTCAGAGACCTCAAACTGGAACCACGCTGGTAATGACATCTGCTGGCCTAACCTCAGCAACACCAGAGCTCCTGAGAAGACAGCTGGGCTACTCCCTAATTGTTATCAGCTACAATGTCTTCTTCCAACGTTAAGTGTGATGATTTGTTCCCAGAATAAATTGAAATATAATGCAAACCATAAATGCTACTGGGCGTGATGATACAGTGTCGATCTCCCACCTTGTTCCTGTGACCTTCACAAAGACCCAACAGGAGGCAGCTTCAGTCCCACAAGCCTCTGCTTTCTTCTAGATCTGCTGTGTCCTTTTCACAGTAAAAGCATCCATTTTATGGTTCCCCACACACTGAACACCATGCCTTGCTTGCGTCTCAGGCTTAATACATACCATTAAAAGAAAGTTAACAGAATTCGGCCATAAAGGGCCTGGAATAGCTCACGTCTTAAAGAAAAATAATGGGGTTTTAATTAAAGAAAAACTAACCTCTTACAGATACCTTCTTACCCCTAGTTGTATAGTATTAGTTAGCCAGTATCTGCCTTGCAAAAAAAAAAAAAAACCTTTGTAACCTAAACAAGTTTACTGTTGCTAAGGAAAACTCCTCAGAGCAATTTATTAAGTCAAAGTTCTAGAGACAATTTATCATACATACCCTATATATTAATCTCAGCTTAATTCAATTTATCATATATACCCTATATGATAGTCTTTCTAGGTGCTTGCTTTGCCCAGGAAAACTGAAAAGTGTTCTAACAACGGATTTTGCTTTGAAAGAAAGATCATATTTTCAGAATTAACACTCCTCTGAAACCAACACAATCCAAGTAAAGCCTTCAATATTTATAGATAACTGCTTCAAGGAATTGGAATTCATCTCATGGTAGATGTAGAGTTTTATGGTAGAGACAAAGCATATTTCATAGCAAATATAACTGGAGTCATAGTAACCAAAATTACCCTCATCTCCTGTCAAGAGACTAAGTCCCAGCAGGCTGCATATCATTAATTAAACCTAGATCAGTTGCCTAAGAACTGAGAAAGCAAATGCCTGCCCCTTGCAGCTTCTACAATAAAATGTGGAGTTCTGCCTCACACAGATTTCAAAAGGAGAAATTAACCTCGAATAGAGAAGTTGTTTAGATGGTGCCATGAAATAAAAAAAAAAAAACACCAATCTACCCACTACCTATACAGGCAGTATTTTTTTTTTTTAGATTTATTTATTTATTTATTTTGGGCAGGGGTCGGGTTGGGGAGGGAGGGGAGTGGGTGGGCCACTTCTATTGGTCTTTCATTTACCTATTTTCACCCATCTTTGTTCTTTGGTCCGTGTGGGCCTCCCATGGCGGTGGTCTCTGTTGTCACAGAGCACTGGCTCTGGGCGCATGCACTCCAGAGCTCCGGCTCAGTGATTGGACACATCGGTCCAGCCACTCTGCGGCACGTGGGATCTTCCCAGGCCAGGGATCGAACCGGCGCCCCTTGGCACTGCAAGGCAGTGTCCTTACCCACTGGACCACCAGGGGAAGCCCCAGGCAGTATTTTTTTTTCTTTTTAGAATACTTTTAAAAATTCTTTTAAAATTACCTTCCTGAAGCTTCATAACCAACTCTGAGAATAGCATTGATAAAATGTATGAGATGAATGAGACTCCATTAAGGTGTTCAACAACAACAAACAACAACATGAGAGGAATGAGACCCCATAGAGGTAGGTGACGGGCCCAAGGTAGCAGAGTTCGTATAAGAAGAAAAAAATCCTTAGGTTTCATTTCCAACATGCCACACAAGATTCATGGATCCACCCGAAGTATGTGCTTCATGATCCAATTAGTTCTGGAATTACAATACAGTATATGTCCCTTGTAGAACCACAACTTACCGTATACACTTTATTACTGTCTACAGTCAACCACCGACTTCTTTTCCTTTAAATATGACCCAGAATTATGGCTCTCTGCAATTCCTTTAGACAACTACTGCTCTGCTTTTTGAGAGGTTACATTTACAAATGATTTAAGAACTTTTTACAAACTGGTCCCTTTGGGTGAAGCGTTATTAGGCCCGGCCAGATAGAACTAGGCGTCTTTTCATCACTAAGTGTTCAAGTAAGTGTTGCATGATTGGTTGAAGTAGTGCTTTTATGGTTCTTCTGAATATATTTTCCAGCAAACTCTCAACACCTTTCACCGTTTTTTACTACTAAGAATCACTGACCCAGATATTCCATTATTTTAGTACAAGAGTTTCAGATTTTAGACTTTAAAGGCATAATTATGCCTGCATTTGGGAGGAAACAGGGACTTTTAGAGAAGCCATTGCCATAATTTATGCTTACTTCCCAAGGCTTCCCAATATTAGACACACTTCAGAATTTCCACCTACTATCAACCATAGCTGACTGTACTGGTTAATGTCTAGACTATGAGTAGTCCTCAACGTTTTATACCATATAAATCACCTACCTTCAAAAACACTGGTCCTTGTGGGAGAAACAAACCAAAAAATGCTTGTTTCTGAGAATGAAATTCACAACCTGTATCAGTCGGGCATTCTCCAAGGAAATAGAACTAATAGGAGATAGAGACGTGATTTAATATTAAAACTGACTCACAGAGTCGCAGAGTTGGCAAGTCCGAAGTCCATGAGGCAGGCGGACAGTCTGGAAATGTGCATGTTGCCTTCTCAAGGGGAAATTCTCCTTTGGGAGTCTGTCTTTGCTTTTAAGATCTTGGGTTGATTGGTTGAGGCCCACGCACAGCATCAGGGGTAATCTTCTTTACTGAAAGTCAGCTGGTGGAAGACAGGATCACAGCTACAAATTACCTATAGAAGAATCTAGACTAATGTTTGACTAAACAAATAGGCACCATAACCTAGCCAAGTTGACACCTAAAATTTAACCATCACACAAGCCTTCTGTTATTTCTGTTGCCCTTTATAAGTCTTAAAGTCTTTCAAATTGCAGGACTAGCTCTCTGTGTTTTTTGCCTATGGCATCCCGTAGGCAAGGCTTAAACCCTCACCTGAGAACCATCACTTCTAATGGTCAGCACAGGATTTGTGTGTTAACACAGTATTGACGGGGGGGCAGGGTTTTTGACATACGTTCTTTTGAGAGAATTTAAAATGATTTAAGCTTTACAAACTGGTCCCTTTGGGTGAAGCGTTATTAGGCCCGGCCAGATAGAACTAGGCGTCTTTTCATCACTAAGTGTTCAAGTAAGTGTTGCATGATTGGTTGAAGTAGTGCTTTTATGGTTCTTCTGAATATATTTTCCAGCAAACTCTCAACACCTTTCACCGTTTTTTACTACTAAGAATCACTGACCCAGATATTCCATTATTTTAGTACAAGAGTTTCAGATTTTAGACTTTAAAGGCATAATTATGCCTGCATTTGGGAGGAAACAGGGACTTTTAGAGAAGCCATTGCCATAATTTATGCTTACTTCCCAAGGCTTCCCAATATTAGACACACTTCAGAATTTCCACCTACTATCAACCATAGCTGACTGTACTGGTTAATGTCTAGACTATGAGTAGTCCTCAACGTTTTATACCATATAAATCACCTACCTTCAAAAACACTGGTCCTTGTGGGAGAAACAAACCAAAAAATGCTTGTTTCTGAGAATGAAATTCACAACCTGTATCAGTCGGGCATTCTCCAAGGAAATAGAACTAATAGGAGATAGAGACGTGATTTAATATTAAAACTGACTCACAGAGTCGCAGAGTTGGCAAGTCCGAAGTCCATGAGGCAGGCGGACAGTCTGGAAATGTGCATGTTGCCTTCTCAAGGGGAAATTCTCCTTTGGGAGTCTGTCTTTGCTTTTAAGATCTTGGGTTGATTGGTTGAGGCCCACGCACAGCATCAGGGGTAATCTTCTTTACTGAAAGTCAGCTGGTGGAAGACAGGATCACAGCTACAAATTACCTATAGAAGAATCTAGACTAATGTTTGACTAAACAAATAGGCACCATAACCTAGCCAAGTTGACACCTAAAATTTAACCATCACACAAGCCTTCTGTTATTTCTGTTGCCCTTTATAAGTCTTAAAGTCTTTCAAATTGCAGGACTAGCTCTCTGTGTTTTTTGCCTATGGCATCCCGTAGGCAAGGCTTAAACCCTCACCTGAGAACCATCACTTCTAATGGTCAGCACAGGATTTGTGTGTTAACACAGTATTGACGGGGGGGCAGGGTTTTTTGCAGAAACTATTACTTTTGGTGTTAATACATCTCCAGTCGCGAATGTGTTAATACCTCACCTGGAAATTCTTGGGAACCAAAGCTGTTTTTTTGTGGAGTTTTAAAATTTCAAACATAACAAAAAAGCTATCCAATTAGGTCATTTAATTCAACAGTCTTGCATTCTGACAAAGCAAGAATTTAATCAACTTAACTGTTTAACTATTTCCATTTGATGATAAACAGACAACAAGAAGGACTTCCCAAGTGGCTGAAGTGGTAAAGAATCTATCTGCTTGCCAATGCAGGCAACACAGGAAAGGCGAGTTTGATTCCTGGGTTGGGATGATCCTCTGGAGGAGGAAATGGCAGCTCTGACAATTTTGCCTAAGAAATCCCATGGACAGAGGAGCCTAGTGGGCTATATAGTCCATGGGGTGGCAAAGAGTTGGACACAACCGAGTGTGCACGCACAAGCAGCTGACAACAAACAAGAGGGCTTAGAAGGTTGTCTTTTTGGGACTCTGGTTTTCCTTTTATGCACCGCTCCCACTACAGAAGTCTCAGCCCATCCATCCTATAGGCCAAGTGGTTCTCCACCCTAGCTACACATTAGAATCATCTGAAGAATTTTGAAGGGGCGGGGCGGGGCGGGGCGGGGCAGAGCAACAAAACAGAAGAGTGCCCCTCTCTCCAAGATTCAGATGTAATCAGTCTTGATGGAAGTCATGGTGCAACTGAGCCTGTAAATCCTGCTCCGGCAGCCTAGCACCGCACCCAACTAGAAAAAGGAAAGCCTCTGTGACCAACCAGTTAAGCATCTGTTGGCTAAGGGCTGACTGTACTGAAGAAGGGAAAATTTCTAACACTGCTTGACCTCAATCTGCCACTGCATTTTGAAAATTATGTAGAGTATAGAATGAAATTTTTTTCTCCCAATGTAGAAAATCCAGTCATAGGTATTCAAGTTAAAAGACGACCTTTCAGGACATTCCTGGTGACACAGTAGATAGGAACTGGCCTGCCAATGCAGGGCACATGGGTTTGATTCCTGGTCTGGGAAGATTCCACATATCCACAGCTAAGCCCTCACACCCAGAGCCAGCACTCTGCAATGAGAAGCCCTGTAACTAGAGAAAGCCCGAGCACATCAACAAAGACCCAGAGCAACCCAAAAAAACAAAAACAAAGAAAACAAAGATGATCTTTCCCTAGGGCTATTTCAATATTGTACATTTTTTTCCAAGATCTAAAATGTTCTTTTTCTGATTAAGCCAAAAGAATACTTAATTTTTCCATCCACCACACCCACCACAGGCTCTTAATTTCACAATTTAAGTTTTTTTGGCAAGTTCTGGTTTACAGTTAATGACAGGATCTACTTATTTATCCATTGGTCAGGGGTTTGGCATTCCTATATTGCTTCTATGCCAGAGAGAAAGTGTCTAGCAATCAGTCGTGTGTCTCTGTCCTCCCTCTGTAATATCAAAAGCATGGATATTTATATCCCTTATATGTGGCAGCACGAAAAACCTCAGGAGGGCTTGTCCACTTCAGATCACAATCTTTCCTGCCACCTTGTGGACAAAAGGTATAAGTGCCGAAATCTATTCTAAAATCAAATATTAACAAAATTGGTATCAATAGTACATAAAATCAACCCTGAATTTTCTTTGGAAGAACTGATGTGGAAGCTGAAGCTCCATTGCTGTGGCTACCTGATGCAAAAAGCCAATTCATTGGAAAAAAACCCTGATGCTGGGAAAGATTGAGGGTAGGAGAAGGGAGCAGCATAGGATGAGATAGGTAGCATCACTGACTTGATGAACATGGTGCAACTGAACCTGTAAATCCTGCTCCGGCAGCCTAGCACCGCACCCAACTAGAAAAAGGAAAGCCTCTGTGACCAACCAGTTAAGCATCTGTTGGCTAAGGGCTGACTGTACTGAAGAAGGGAAAATTTCTAACACTGCTTGACCTCAATCTGCCACTGCATTTTGAAAATTATGTAGAGTATAGAATGAAATTTTTTTCTCCCAATGTAGAAAATCCAGTCATAGGTATTCAAGTTAAAAGACGACCTTTCAGGACATTCCTGGTGACACAGTAGATAGGAACTGGCCTGCCAATGCAGGGCACATGGGTTTGATTCCTGGTCTGGGAAGATTCCACATATCCACAGCTAAGCCCTCACACCCAGAGCCAGCACTCTGCAATGAGAAGCCCTGTAACTAGAGAAAGCCCGAGCACATCAACAAAGACCCAGAGCAACCCAAAAAAACAAAAACAAAGAAAACAAAGATGATCTTTCCCTAGGGCTATTTCAATATTGTACATTTTTTTCCAAGATCTAAAATGTTCTTTTTCTGATTAAGCCAAAAGAATACTTAATTTTTCCATCCACCACACCCACCACAGGCTCTTAATTTCACAATTTAAGTTTTTTTGGCAAGTTCTGGTTTACAGTTAATGACAGGATCTACTTATTTATCCATTGGTCAGGGGTTTGGCATTCCTATATTGCTTCTATGCCAGAGAGAAAGTGTCTAGCAATCAGTCGTGTGTCTCTGTCCTCCCTCTGTAATATCAAAAGCATGGATATTTATATCCCTTATATGTGGCAGCACGAAAAACCTCAGGAGGGCTTGTCCACTTCAGATCACAATCTTTCCTGCCACCTTGTGGACAAAAGGTATAAGTGCCGAAATCTATTCTAAAATCAAATATTAACAAAATTGGTATCAATAGTACATAAAATCAACCCTGAATTTTCTTTGGAAGAACTGATGTGGAAGCTGAAGCTCCATTGCTGTGGCTACCTGATGCAAAAAGCCAATTCATTGGAAAAAAACCCTGATGCTGGGAAAGATTGAGGGTAGGAGAAGGGAGCAGCATAGGATGAGATAGGTAGCATCACTGACTTGATGAACATGATTTGAGAAAATTCCTGGAGACAGTGGAGGTCAGAGGGGCCTGGCGGCTAACAACAACAATCACCTGGTGTAAGCTTACTCTGTGCTACAGCTCCATTCAGAAAAACATGAAAAGCTTGTAAGCACGTTAACAACATACAGAATTTTCACCTTATATTCTCAGATATTTTAACTAACCATGTCAGTTTGGTAACTTTGTAGACATACACCAAATGATTCACCTAAATTTTTCATTTTGTTCCTTAATGTGTAAAATTTTAGGGAAAAAAATGGACCCATCTTGTCTCTTAGAAGATAGCACTAGTGATAAAGTATATCTCCTCAATGTTAAACTTCCACCAAGATTAGGTTAAAAGATGTTAAACATAGTAGACTGCTTCACGTTTTTGCACACTGTATTACTTTTCAAAGGATGTGCCTACATCATCTCATCTAATCTTCATCACAGTCACATAAAGTAGAAAATCCAGGTCCTAATACGCCCAATTTACAAATACGGGTTCGGTGAGATAAACACACTAATTCCAAGCTAACAGCAAACATTGATCTAACATTAATGTAATTTATTAAGCATTTTTCTTAAATCAGTTATGAAGTATAAACAACTGCTTTGTACCTGTACCAGTATCTATTGCTTAGTAACATGTCACCCTGAAAAAGCAGCTTAAAACAGTAAAAATCATTAGATATGCTTACACATCTGGGGGTTGACTGGACTCAGAGTTTCTCATACAGTCACAGACAGACAGTGGTTGGGACTGGGGCCACCTTGAAATTTTTTTCATTTACATAAGCTGGCATAGACTGAAAGGAATCAAATAGCTGGGGTCTGAATAATGGGACTCCTCAGGCATCTCTCTCTAGGTGGTCTATTGACGTGTTCTCCACATGGTGATACTAATGGTAAAGAACGTGCTTGCCAATGCAGGCAACACGGAGAAGCGGCTTTGATCCCTGAGTAGGGAATATCCCTTGGAGGAGGAAATGGCAACCCACTCCATTATTCTCTCTTGGAAAACTCCATGGCAGAGGAGCCTGGTGGGCTACAGTCCATGGAGTCACAAAGAGTCAGACCCAACTGATCAACTGAGCACAGCACCATCTGGCAATCTCAGAGGAGCCAGACTTTGTACCAGATGGCTGAGGGTTCTCAGAGTAAATGTCCCGAGATATGATGGCATATCTAATCAACCCTCAGAAGTCAGGAAGCATCCTTTCTGCACATTCCATTCAACAGGCAGGGAAAAAACCCATTCAGTTTCTAGGGAAGGTGAAATAGCCTGCATTTTTTTAATGAATGGAATAGCAAATAATTTGTAGATAGTTTAAAACCGTAATTAGTTTCATTGACTTCCATGAGCTAGGAACTACTATCATCCACATTTTACAGGTGGAAAAGCTGAGGCACAGATTGGTTAAATAACCCTCCCAAAGTCAGCGACTAGTTTACAGTGTTGGGATTTGAATCCAGGAAGTCTGACTCCAAACTCTATATTCTTAACCTAGAAACATATTTTATTGATGTTGAAACTGGTAGGTGGTACACTGACAATTCTGAAGGGATTTACTATTAATCTTAATTATCCAGTAAAACCCAAAGAAAAAAATCCAGGTCCTAATCGCCCAATTTACAAATACGGGTTCGGTGAGATAAACACACTAATTCCAAGCTAACAGCAAACATTGATCTAACATTAATGTAATTTATTAAGCATTTTTCTTAAATCAGTTATGAAGTATAAACAACTGCTTTGTACCTGTACCAGTATCTATTGCTTAGTAACATGTCACCCTGAAAAAGCAGCTTAAAACAGTAAAAATCATTAGATATGCTTACACATCTGGGGGTTGACTGGACTCAGAGTTTCTCATACAGTCACAGACAGACAGTGGTTGGGACTGGGGCCACCTTGAAATTTTTTTCATTTACATAAGCTGGCATAGACTGAAAGGAATCAAATAGCTGGGGTCTGAATAATGGGACTCCTCAGGCATCTCTCTCTAGGTGGTCTATTGACGTGTTCTCCACATGGTGATACTAATGGTAAAGAACGTGCTTGCCAATGCAGGCAACACGGAGAAGCGGCTTTGATCCCTGAGTAGGGAATATCCCTTGGAGGAGGAAATGGCAACCCACTCCATTATTCTCTCTTGGAAAACTCCATGGCAGAGGAGCCTGGTGGGCTACAGTCCATGGAGTCACAAAGAGTCAGACCCAACTGATCAACTGAGCACAGCACCATCTGGCAATCTCAGAGGAGCCAGACTTTGTACCAGATGGCTGAGGGTTCTCAGAGTAAATGTCCCGAGATATGATGGCATATCTAATCAACCCTCAGAAGTCAGGAAGCATCCTTTCTGCACATTCCATTCAACAGGCAGGGAAAAAACCCATTCAGTTTCTAGGGAAGGTGAAATAGCCTGCATTTTTTTAATGAATGGAATAGCAAATAATTTGTAGATAGTTTAAAACCGTAATTAGTTTCATTGACTTCCATGAGCTAGGAACTACTATCATCCACATTTTACAGGTGGAAAAGCTGAGGCACAGATTGGTTAAATAACCCTCCCAAAGTCAGCGACTAGTTTACAGTGTTGGGATTTGAATCCAGGAAGTCTGACTCCAAACTCTATATTCTTAACCTAGAAACATATTTTATTGATGTTGAAATTGGTAGGTGGATATACACTGACAATTCTGAAGGGTATTTCACTATTAATCTTAATTATCAAGTTAAAAAGTAGAAAAACCTATATGTATACTTCTCTGTATCCCATTTACACAAGGAAATCAGATTATGTTTTGCAGAATATATTATCATTTAAAGACATTTATTGAGCATCTGGTCAGCATGTACAAAGGGTATTCTCCACTGTTAGAGGAATTTTCACTCTGGAGGAAAGACAGGCATCTGTACCCAGAAACTAGGGAGTGAATGCCCCCCGCCCCCGAGAGAAAGGAATCACTGAGGTTGAGCCAGTCAGTGGCAAGTCTCCACATTTGAATATTAGGATGGGTTCTTGAAAGTGGAGCTGCTCTCTGTGACTAAGTCAGCTCAGGGGCAGGCTATCTTTAATGCTCCTTGACCCATGCAAGAAGCATGCCATCTGTCATTTCTTCTCTTGCCTCTCACCAGCCAAGTCAGCTTTCCTGAAAATTCCAGCTGGGAGTTGAAGTTCAGAAAGACAGTGAGAATGATACATAGGTCATCAGCCTCTAGCTGAAAAGTCAGCATAAATTGTCTGGTTTTGTTTACTGTAGAAGGTGGGAAGATGACACATCAAAAATAGTAATTAGAGCTTCCCTGGTGGTACAGTGGGTAAAGAATCTGCCTTCCAGTGCAAGGGACACTGGTTTGATCCCTGGCCTGGGAAGATCCCATGTGCTGCAGAGCAGCTGGACCCATGTGTCCAATTGCCTAGCCAGAGCTCTGGAGCGCATGCGCCCAGAGCTGGTGCTCTGCAACGAGAGGCCACTGCAATGGGAGGCCCACATAGGCCAAAGAACAAAGATGAATGACAGCAAATAAATGAAAGACCAATAAATGTGCCCCCCCCCCCAAAAAAAAAACTTAAAAAAATAAATGTAATTAAAATAAGTCATGCTGCCACCTGCTGTCAGGCTCTGGACAACCTACCTGAGGAAACAGAGATGAGACAGAATGTACCTTCCAAGGTCCTCCATAACCAGCTCTGGGCTTCCTTTTGTACTTTTTGTTTATTCCCTCTTACTCAAACTCTCCTTGGGGTTTCCAGCGTTCTAATAACAGCTAATAATATCTTATGTTTATATAGTTGACCCTTTTCAATGCATCTGCACTTTCCTTATTACATTTGATATATTTATCAAGTCTCCACATTGGGCTAAAATCTTACATTGATTTAATTTAGTATTTTCTTTCACAGACATATTTGTTTCCTTTAAGAAATTTATTGGGTGAAAAGGGAAGCTAAGCAACTCTATACATAACTCAAATTTTAGAAACACACAAATGGGAGAAAATATTTTACAACAGCAGGTTCTCCTAGGAGATCAGATCCCAGCATGAGAACATGTTTTCCTCTGCCCATTTGTGAGACTAACCAACCCCATAGGGGTCTTACCCATTCTTCCGAGTTACCCCTGCCTTAAAACCATCACAGTTATGCTCCAGTGTGGAGTCCCTGAAAATATAATGCAGTGACCCCAATTTATAGAAATATGTGAACAATTGAGATCACAGATAGCTTCTAAAAAAAAGTTTGTTAGGAAAGGAATGAGGCCAGAGGACATTAACGGGGATGAGATTCAAATATATTTAACAATTGATAGGGCATACATAGGTCTTAGCTAATCAGACAAAACACTGAACAACAGATGATGGCCATGAACAAACTGATTTAGCTATGATGGGGGGAGGGGTGCTGTTTGAATATTCCCTAGGGATATATATTCAGATGAACTCCCTTCCCCAATATGGCTGGGTTGTTAAGAAATGGGGTAGCTGAAGTAGCTGGGAAAAGCTTTGAAGGAGGAGAAGGGGCACCAAAAGACAGAGTGAAAGACTGTAAGATAAATTTTCCTCATTTGGAACCCTTTACTAATTTGAAAGATTAGCGTATTTGTCATTGGCAGTGGCCATGCAAAGCAATCCTAAGGTTGAGGAAATAATGCAAATAGAAGCCCAAGTCAAACGTAGACTTCTTGAGCAGAAACAAAATCACTGAAATTTTTAAAAATTAATTTCAATATAAGTAATCTGAGAAATCATACTTAGAATTAATTATTATATTAATCATAGGAAAATAAGAAACTAATACAAAGAATTAGGTGCTCAAAAGTGCTACAAACTTAATACAGAGGGAAAAAATGAGTTCTAATCTTTAAGTTTCTGATCCACTCTATCAGTGATCATATTTGGCTCATTCTCGTTCATATGTCCCCAGTTGTGATACCTAATACACTCAGGCTAATATAACAATTACACTCAGTCATTACTCTAATTCTGTTGGATTGCTTCTATATAAAAAGCAGGGAACTAAACTGTGAAGGATCATCAATTATTAACTCAAAAGAACACAATGATGAAACTATGATTAACTTTGATTCAAATAATATCAATACTCTCATCAATTGGCAATTACATAAAGTCAATTGTCTAAGTTTTTGTTAGCACAGCTGCATTTTTAAATTGTTACTGCTCTAAGCATTTCCACCATTATATACTACGGACATTTGTCTGACATGTTAAAATTTTTAGAACAGTATCTTTATGGCCAAAAAGTTAGAGTAGATCACTGTCTGTGAAAAGAGACTTCCAGACCTTTCTTCTATTTCTTAGCTACATTTGAAAGACAATCATGAGGCCAGGGTGTGCTATGGTTTAAAGACTTAAGAAAGAAACATAGACTTACCTGTGATCACTTACCTGTGAGACTGGTCACTGCCCCCACTCTTCTGCTTAAATCAATATATTATAGGAAGGAAACCTCATACAAAGGACCAGATTTCTGCCCAGCCTATCAGAATGCACTACTCACTTGCAGAGCTGATGATCTGAGCTACAGTCAGCTGATGCAAAGAGCCAACTCATTGGAAAAGACCCTGATCCTGGGAAAGACAGAATGCAAGAGGAGAAACAGGCAGCAGAGGATGAGATGGTTGGATGGCATCATTGACTCAATGGACGTGAGTTTGAGCAAAGTCAGGGAGATGGTGAAGGACAGGGAAGACTGGCATGCTGCCGTCCATGGGGTCACAAAAAGTTGAACACAACTTAGCGACTAAACAACAGCAACAGTCAGAGGGGAGTATCTGCATGCCTTCATTTGTGCTCCAAGTGCAATGAGGCCATCACTAATCATCATTTATCTACCTCACGAGCATTTGAGCACAGGAAGGATGATCAATGACCAGTCTTTGAACTTCACTCTCTGTCTGACTTGCATATCTATGAGATGGGAGCCTTTTCTGCTGCTTTATATGAAATAAAGTACTGTTGACCCATCCCAGTCGGAGGTTGATTTATGCAGCTGCCAGTTCAGATCACAATCTTTCCAACACAGGAACACAGTCTATATCTTTCTCTCTTCAACCTCCCCCTACTTAATGAAAAATTAATTTTATCCATGGAATAAAATGCTAAGAACATCAGTGATATGACTTTAAGAACTGGGCCCTTTGTTATACACACGGATAATATCAATACTCTCATCAATTGCAATTACATAAAGTCAATTGTCTTTTTAGCACAGCTGCATTTTTAAATTGTTACTGCTCTAAGCATTTCCACCATTATATACTACGGACATTTGTCTGACATGTTAAAATTTTTAGAACAGTATCTTTATGGCCAAAAAGTTAGAGTAGATCACTGTCTGTGAAAAGAGACTTCCAGACCTTTCTTCTATTTCTTAGCTACATTTGAAAGACAATCATGAGGCCAGGGTGTGCTATGGTTTAAAGACTTAAGAAAGAAACATAGACTTACCTGTGATCACTTACCTGTGAGACTGGTCACTGCCCCCACTCTTCTGCTTAAATCAATATATTATAGGAAGGAAACCTCATACAAAGGACCAGATTTCTGCCCAGCCTATCAGAATGCACTACTCACTTGCAGAGCTGATGATCTGAGCTACAGTCAGCTGATGCAAAGAGCCAACTCATTGGAAAAGACCCTGATCCTGGGAAAGACAGAATGCAAGAGGAGAAACAGGCAGCAGAGGATGAGATGGTTGGATGGCATCATTGACTCAATGGACGTGAGTTTGAGCAAAGTCAGGGAGATGGTGAAGGACAGGGAAGACTGGCATGCTGCCGTCCATGGGGTCACAAAAAGTTGAACACAACTTAGCGACTAAACAACAGCAACAGTCAGAGGGGAGTATCTGCATGCCTTCATTTGTGCTCCAAGTGCAATGAGGCCATCACTAATCATCATTTATCTACCTCACGAGCATTTGAGCACAGGAAGGATGATCAATGACCAGTCTTTGAACTTCACTCTCTGTCTGACTTGCATATCTATGAGATGGGAGCCTTTTCTGCTGCTTTATATGAAATAAAGTACTGTTGACCCATCCCAGTCGGAGGTTGATTTATGCAGCTGCCAGTTCAGATCACAATCTTTCCAACACAGGAACACAGTCTATATCTTTCTCTCTTCAACCTCCCCCTACTTAATGAAAAATTAATTTTATCCATGGAATAAAATGCTAAGAACATCAGTGATATGACTTTTTAAGAACTGGGCCCCTTTGTTATACACACGGATAAGTAAACGCATCACTTGATTTTAAGCCTGTGCATAGAACAACTTCATAACTACACTATCCACACTAACTGAGGTTTGGTTGAAAAGTGGCCTGTTTCTCCAGTCTTCATCCATGCTTCCCAATCTTGCTTTAAATCATCCTATTCTCACTTAATAGCTGGGCTGAGAAAGAGTGAATAGCTGGTTCTTATCTGTGTTCTTAACTATATTATCAAGTAGAATAGAAAGAAAAGATTTCTGGGGAGAGTTTTCTCTTCTCATCATCCACAGTTCACTTTCCTTCCCAAACAGAGAGCTCTCCCTTTCTGTGGTTGAGTAATATTCCATTGTATGTAGGTATTGCTTAATCTGTTCATCTGTTGATGAACATCTAAGTTGCTTTCATGTCCTGACAATTGTAAATAATGCTGCAGTGAACATTGGTGTACCTGTGTCTTTTTGAATTATGTCTTTTTTCATGGTTATATGTCCAGTAATTGAATCACTTGTAGAGATACAGATGGACCTGAAATCTATCCTACAGAGTAAAGTAAGTCAGAAAAAAGAAAAACGATATCACATATTAACACATATATGTGGAATCTAGAAAAATGGTACAGATGAACCTATCTGCAGGGCAAAATAATAGAGATGCAAACATAGAGAACAGACTGTGGACACCCACAGGGGAGGGTGGAACAAGTTGGAAGTTTAGGATGGACATATACGCGATACCGTGTATAAAATACATGGCCAGTGGGAAACTGCTGTAAAGCACAGGGAGCTCAGCTCGGTGCTCTGTGATGACCTAGGGGGGTGGGATGACAGGTGGGGGTGGAAAGGAGGCCCTGGAGGGAGGGGCTATGTCTAAGCATATAGCTGATTCACTTTTCCATACAGGAAACTAGAACCCGTGCTCTTATAGAAGCCCTTTTTAGCTGCCAGTTTTCAGATCACATCTTTCCAACACAGGAACACAGTCTATATCTTTCTCTCTTCAACCTCCCCCTACTTAATGAAAAATTAATTTTATCCATGGAATAAAATGCTAAGAACATCAGTGATATGACTTTTTAAGAACTGGGCCCCTTTGTTATACACACGGATAAGTAAACGCATCACTTGATTTTAAGCCTGTGCATAGAACAACTTCATAACTACACTATCCACACTAACTGAGGTTTGGTTGAAAAGTGGCCTGTTTCTCCAGTCTTCATCCATGCTTCCCAATCTTGCTTTAAATCATCCTATTCTCACTTAATAGCTGGGCTGAGAAAGAGTGAATAGCTGGTTCTTATCTGTGTTCTTAACTATATTATCAAGTAGAATAGAAAGAAAAGATTTCTGGGGAGAGTTTTCTCTTCTCATCATCCACAGTTCACTTTCCTTCCCAAACAGAGAGCTCTCCCTTTCTGTGGTTGAGTAATATTCCATTGTATGTAGGTATTGCTTAATCTGTTCATCTGTTGATGAACATCTAAGTTGCTTTCATGTCCTGACAATTGTAAATAATGCTGCAGTGAACATTGGTGTACCTGTGTCTTTTTGAATTATGTCTTTTTTCATGGTTATATGTCCAGTAATTGAATCACTTGTAGAGATACAGATGGACCTGAAATCTATCCTACAGAGTAAAGTAAGTCAGAAAAAAGAAAAACGATATCACATATTAACACATATATGTGGAATCTAGAAAAATGGTACAGATGAACCTATCTGCAGGGCAAAATAATAGAGATGCAAACATAGAGAACAGACTGTGGACACCCACAGGGGAGGGTGGAACAAGTTGGAAGTTTAGGATGGACATATACGCGATACCGTGTATAAAATACATGGCCAGTGGGAAACTGCTGTAAAGCACAGGGAGCTCAGCTCGGTGCTCTGTGATGACCTAGGGGGGTGGGATGACAGGTGGGGGTGGAAAGGAGGCCCTGGAGGGAGGGGCTATGTCTAAGCATATAGCTGATTCACTTTTCCATACAGCAGAAACTAGCACAACACTGTAAAGCAATTATACTCTAATTAAAAAGAAAGAAAGCTCTCTCCTATACTATGTTAGGCAACAACTATGCCTCTCAAAATGTAAATGAAAGGAATTTGATCCTTTCTCTTCAAAGCCTACAACCAGCACTAGCTCTTGACCAGCATCTCCCTTATACCTGGTACACAGAATCCAGATCTGGGCATCATACTTCAGCACTCCTTGTTCTAGCCTTTGTCTAGCCAGGACCCTCCCCAAGGGTTAGGCATCCACAGGGCCAAAGGGAAGTACACACCCAAGGAGTCATTTTTCCTCCTTCCAGATCTTGCTCTAGGACCCAGGATGCTAGACTGTCTTACAGAATTTCAGCACCTACTCAAGCATCTTCTCCAGATGGACCACACTGTCAGTGGGCCAAGAGGCAGTTGTTTCCAGAAGATATGGACAGGGTTCAGACATGTGGGCTGAGGTCTGAGCATGCATGTCATTGACACCATCAGTGACTTGGACAGATTGGACCTGGAAAAGAAACAGGGACCGGGCATGGGCTGGAGGATGGCTTTCTGCATTCTGCCAAGTTCTATCACAGAGTTCAGAGGACTCTGTGAATTTTAAACCTAAACCTGGATTTTCAGGTTGTTATGAAGACGTATTTGCCAAACTAGGAGGATAGAACATATTTTATGTATTCAACAGTTTTCCAGCTTGATTTCAAATTTTTAAATATTTAGACATATGCTATATGGGCCTCCATCTGGACTGTTACACCTGGACCTGAAGTTTGGAGGTCTAGTCTATATTTTGCAGATACTAAAATGAGTCAGTTAAGTGTCTTCTTCCCCCACTTACCCCCCACACAAAAGCAGTACTCAGCTGCCCCATTCAAACAGGTTTAACAACAACAAATTGCACCCAAGCTTATCAGGACAGTGACTTAAAGCAAGCTGCTGGCTTTTCTCCTCCAGAATCAAGCCTGGAAACCATAAAAGAGAACGAAAATGATTTGAGGGACTAACAACCAGAATGATAAGTATTAGGAGAATCCATGGAGAGTCTGAAGCCGGCTGGAGGGGGAGGGGGGGGCCCTGGAGGGAGGGGCTATGTCTAAGCATATAGCTGATTCACTTTTCCATACAGCAGAAACTAGCACAACACTGTAAAGCAATTATACTCTAATTAAAAAGAAAGAAAGCTCTCTCCTATACTATGTTAGGCAACAACTATGCCTCTCAAAATGTAAATGAAAGGAATTTGATCCTTTCTCTTCAAAGCCTACAACCAGCACTAGCTCTTGACCAGCATCTCCCTTATACCTGGTACACAGAATCCAGATCTGGGCATCATACTTCAGCACTCCTTGTTCTAGCCTTTGTCTAGCCAGGACCCTCCCCAAGGGTTAGGCATCCACAGGGCCAAAGGGAAGTACACACCCAAGGAGTCATTTTTCCTCCTTCCAGATCTTGCTCTAGGACCCAGGATGCTAGACTGTCTTACAGAATTTCAGCACCTACTCAAGCATCTTCTCCAGATGGACCACACTGTCAGTGGGCCAAGAGGCAGTTGTTTCCAGAAGATATGGACAGGGTTCAGACATGTGGGCTGAGGTCTGAGCATGCATGTCATTGACACCATCAGTGACTTGGACAGATTGGACCTGGAAAAGAAACAGGGACCGGGCATGGGCTGGAGGATGGCTTTCTGCATTCTGCCAAGTTCTATCACAGAGTTCAGAGGACTCTGTGAATTTTAAACCTAAACCTGGATTTTCAGGTTGTTATGAAGACGTATTTGCCAAACTAGGAGGATAGAACATATTTTATGTATTCAACAGTTTTCCAGCTTGATTTCAAATTTTTAAATATTTAGACATATGCTATATGGGCCTCCATCTGGACTGTTACACCTGGACCTGAAGTTTGGAGGTCTAGTCTATATTTTGCAGATACTAAAATGAGTCAGTTAAGTGTCTTCTTCCCCCACTTACCCCCCACACAAAAGCAGTACTCAGCTGCCCCATTCAAACAGGTTTAACAACAACAAATTGCACCCAAGCTTATCAGGACAGTGACTTAAAGCAAGCTGCTGGCTTTTTCTCCTCCAGAATCAAGCCTGGAAACCATAAAAGAGAACGAAAATGATTTGAGGGACTAACAACCAGAATGATAAGTATTAGGAGAATCCATGGAGAGTCTGAAGGCTGGGGGATCCCCTAAATGCTACCTTGAATTTGGGAACTTAGAGAGAGAGGCTGAATTGTACTGGAGTCAACCTTAGGCAGAGAAAGCTGGAGGAAAGCTTCTAAACTCTGCTCATGCACTTAGAAAAGTTTAAAACTCTAAAACTATCATAACAGATAGTCTGAATAAACAAAAAAATAGTCCATGCTTCTGGAGAGAATGACTTGCTATCATAAAAATGTCAATTTTCTTCAATTTTATCTATAAATTAAATGCAATCACCATTAAAATTTCTGGTGAATTTTTTTTATCAGTAACTTCAAATCCTTATTTGAACGTAGGGGACTTGCTTGATGATTCAGTGGTAAAGAACCCACCTGCCAATGCAGGGGACATGAGTTTGATCCCTGGTCCGGGAAGATCCCATATGCCTCAGAGCAACTAAGCCTAAGTGCCACAACTACTAACATCTGTGCGCTCTAGGGCTCTTGTGCTCTGCAACAAGAGAGGCTACCTCAATGACAACTAGACTAGCTGTCACTTTCAGCAACTACAGAAAGCCCCCATGCAGCAATGAAGATCCAGCACAGCCAAAAATAAATAATAAATAAAGGTACATATAAAAAGGAAAATGGATGTAGAAATATAAAGTCTACAAAAAAGCCCAAAAGAGAAAGTGTAGTGTATAGGAATGTGCATAACCTGATGTTAAGATATAGTCAAAAAAAAAAAAAAAAAAAAAAACCATACAAACCATAAGAATCTTCCCTGGTGACTCAGCAGTAAACAATATGCAAGCAATGGCAAATCGCCAGGAGTGGCAGGAGACTCTGGTTTGATCTCTGGGTCAGGAAGGTCCCCTGGAGGAGGAAATAACAACCCACTCCAGTATTTTTGCGTGGCAAATCTCATGGACTGAGGAACCTGATAGTGTCGCAAAGAGTCGGACATGAGTTAATTCACTGAGTACATGTACATATAATAATCAACAGTGTAATAATATACAAAGAGTTAAAAACGAATACAATAGGAATGCACGTATATATGGAAACCTAAAACATGATAGTAATGGCACCAGAAATCAATGTTGAAAAGGTCAGATTGTTCTTAAATGGTGTGGAATTTTTAAGTTGTGTAGGAAAATTTAATTGTAACCCTGTAAAATAGAACATGCAAAGGTAGACTACATGGAAAAAGACTAAAAACTTTAAAGTAAAAGATAATTCTCTAGAGTTAATAAAAATGCAGGTAAATATATTTGCAACATGAGGACAGGAACTACCAAATAAAAATTCTAAAAAGACAAATCATAGGCAAAATACTGATTATTTTATTACATCAATGTTGAGGAGTTCTGTTCAACAAAGGGTAAATATCACAGACATATGCACCTAAAGAATGTAAAAACCAATGTAAATGTAAAACCAATGAAGTAGGGACTTCTCCGGTGGTTTAATAGTTAAAACTTCACTTTCCAATGCGGGAAAGGGCAGGTTCAATTCCTGGTCAGGGAAATAAAATCCCATATGCTTCATGGTCAAAAAACCAAAATGCAAAATAGAAGCAATATAGTGACAAATTCAATAAAGACTTTAAAAATGGTCCACATCAAAAAAAGTCTTAAAAAAATAAATTAAAACCAACCAGGCATTAAAATCTAGAAAACATGACAAAATCCACAAAGAGAATAAAAATGCATTAACCCAACGAACAGTTGAAACACAGGGAATTTTTACAATG
This sequence comes from Tragulus kanchil, assembly GCA_022376925.1. NCBI lineage: Eukaryota > Metazoa > Chordata > Mammalia > Artiodactyla > Tragulidae > Tragulus > Tragulus kanchil. The sequence continues at coordinate 155,188,918 of JAIOJX010000025.1, read as the reverse complement.
ATAAAAGTGTTCTGTATGATACTATAGTGGTGAATATATGATATATTAATATAAAATCCATAAAAGTATACAATATAAATAATGAAATTTACGTGCAGTTCTAAAATCATCACTTGGGTTGAGGGTTATAGGAAAGAAAACAGACTGTGACAAGAGAATCTGATCATATTACACATGTATGAAACAACTCCACTGAAGGGATAGGGAAAAAGATATCAACCTATATAATTTTATATATAAATGAAGTCTGTAGGACTAAAGGCAAAAGGAACTGCACGTAAGTACTGTACTTATTGATAAAGTTATTTCCCATGGAGATATGAGTTAACAATTCTGATATTGCAATGCATGTATCCGGAAAGTAAACAATTAAGAAAGTAGATGGAGGTTAGCAGGAGCCAAGTTTCTTATTGTTGGAGTGGAAGTTTACAGATAAGTGAGGCAAGGAGGCTGAAAATTATCAGTATTGTAATGGATTAGAGCTGAAGATATCAGAAAATCCTTGTTTAATTTAGCAGCTTCCCTGGTGGCTCAGCAATTAAGAACCCACCTGCCAATGCAGGAGACTTGAGCGCAATCCCTGGGTTGGAAAGATCCCCAGGAGGAGGAAATGGTAACTCAATATTCTTGCCTGAAAAATTCCATGGACAGAGGAGACTGGCAGGCTACTGTTCATGGGGTTGCAAAGAGTAGGACACGATTGAGTGACTAACACTTTCACTTTCACTTCATACACACATTTGTTTGTTTCCCTTCCCCCGAAGAAGGCCTAAAGGAAACAATAGTTCAGAAGCAATGAACACACCTAGCACTCAGATTTTGGTTTCTAACACCATTCTGCAACAAAGGGATAAAGGAATTTTTGAAGAAATGGCTATTATAGGACTGGGAAGGAAGTGTTAAAAATGAACTTAGAGACTTGTAGTGCCAAGAAGAATTGAAGTACTAAAAAAAGAGAAAGGGGAAAAGCCCAAAGATTGGGGTAAAGTCAAAGGCACACAGGAGCCAATGTAAGGAGTTTCCAGTGGGTTACATCTGGAACAAAATAGGTATAGTATTGGGATATAACCCAAAATATATAATATATGTCCATAAATTAGTCCATACTAATATAAAGAAATGATTACATAAACTAATAAATGAGAGAGAAGAACCAGAACTTCCCTGCAAAAACATTTCTATTAAATTATGAAGCTACTCCTCCCTATAGGAAGAGGGAGCATAATTCTCCATTCTTTAAGCATAGATTTTGCATAGTGACTTCCTTCCAAAAAGTACAGTATGGAAAAGGAAGGGGAAAAACAAACCTCACAGTAAAAACCTGAAAATACTCTTCAGCCAGGTGACCAAAGTCAACATCAACAGTGATAAATCATGTAGACAGTATGTACACTTGATGCTTGAATATCTGTAGGAATAAAGGCAAAAGGAACTGCACGTAAGTACTGTACTTATTGATAAAGTTATTTCCCATGGAGATATGAGTTAACAATTCTGATATTGCAATGCATGTATCCGGAAAGTAAACAATTAAGAAAGTAGATGGAGGTTAGCAGGAGCCAAGTTTCTTATTGTTGGAGTGGAAGTTTACAGATAAGTGAGGCAAGGAGGCTGAAAATTATCAGTATTGTAATGGATTAGAGCTGAAGATATCAGAAAATCCTTGTTTAATTTAGCAGCTTCCCTGGTGGCTCAGCAATTAAGAACCCACCTGCCAATGCAGGAGACTTGAGCGCAATCCCTGGGTTGGAAAGATCCCCAGGAGGAGGAAATGGTAACTCAATATTCTTGCCTGAAAAATTCCATGGACAGAGGAGACTGGCAGGCTACTGTTCATGGGGTTGCAAAGAGTAGGACACGATTGAGTGACTAACACTTTCACTTTCACTTCATACACACATTTGTTTGTTTCCCTTCCCCCGAAGAAGGCCTAAAGGAAACAATAGTTCAGAAGCAATGAACACACCTAGCACTCAGATTTTGGTTTCTAACACCATTCTGCAACAAAGGGATAAAGGAATTTTTGAAGAAATGGCTATTATAGGACTGGGAAGGAAGTGTTAAAAATGAACTTAGAGACTTGTAGTGCCAAGAAGAATTGAAGTACTAAAAAAAGAGAAAGGGGAAAAGCCCAAAGATTGGGGTAAAGTCAAAGGCACACAGGAGCCAATGTAAGGAGTTTCCAGTGGGTTACATCTGGAACAAAATAGGTATAGTATTGGGATATAACCCAAAATATATAATATATGTCCATAAATTAGTCCATACTAATATAAAGAAATGATTACATAAACTAATAAATGAGAGAGAAGAACCAGAACTTCCCTGCAAAAACATTTCTATTAAATTATGAAGCTACTCCTCCCTATAGGAAGAGGGAGCATAATTCTCCATTCTTTAAGCATAGATTTTGCATAGTGACTTCCTTCCAAAAAGTACAGTATGGAAAAGGAAGGGGAAAAACAAACCTCACAGTAAAAAAACCTGAAAAATACTCTTCAGCCAGGTGACCAAAGTCAACATCAACAGTGATAAATCATGTAGACAGTATGTACACTTGATGCAATGGGATGAAAACGAAACTTTGCTTCTGGTGTCTTCCTTGTAAAAATCCATAAACTCAGTTTGTTAATGAGAAAAACATCACCCAAGTCCCAGTAAATGGACATTCTACAAAACACCTTGGACCAGTACTTCTCAAAATAGTCAAGGTTTTCAAAAACAAGAAAAGTCTGAGAAACCATGCACAGCCAAGAGGAGCCAAAGGAGGCATGAACACTGATGCAGTGCGCTGAACGGGACCCTGGAGGAGAAAAAGTATATATGATCAGCTCAAATTTTCTCTAAATCTAAAACCTTTCTAAAAATAAAGCCTACTAATAAAAGTGCAGCTCATCCATGAGGAAGTCCAGAAGGTTTATGAGCACATAAAGAGATAGTCACAGTAAAGTAAAACACTATTGAGATGTCACTTTGCCTCTGTGAGACTGAATGAACTTGGGCAAGCTGGATAATGCCAGTTTGGGAGATTTTTATTAGCAGATAAAAGAACCCTCAATGTTCTGCTGTCAGGAGTTCAACCTAGTGCATACGTTCTGAGGCCCTTAGTAACTCAAATTAGATTTTGACTCCACATTCTATGCCAAGAGAGGGGTGGGGGAGAGGGATCTCACATGAGTGCATAAGAGAATATGTAGGAGGATGTTTTTGTGAAAACAGAGAGTCAAACAAAAACTGCATATCCAGCCCTAGCCTAGAAGAATAAACAGGTAGAACATGAGGGATACACACCATGGAATATTACACAGATGTTAAAAACACTAAGAGATATGAATGTAGAAACATGAAGTTCTTAAAATCATTGCACTGACCAAAAAAATATAAGAAACACATGACTTCTTTTTACATATTACCATCTACATAAACTAAAAATGCATACATGCGGGCTTCCCTGGTGGTCCAGTGGGTAAGGATATCACCTTGCAGTGCAAGGGGCGCCGGTTCGATCCCTGGCCTGGGAAGATCCCACATGCTGCAGAGCAGCTGGACTGATGTGTCCAATTACCGAGCCAGAGCTCTGGAGCACATGCACCCAGAGCCTTTGCTCTGTGACAACAGAGGCCACCGCGATGGGAGGCCCACATGGGCCAAAGAACAAAGATGGATGAAAATAGAGAAAGACAATGGAGAGCCTTGTAAAAATCCATAAACTCAGTTTGTTAATGAGAAAAACATCACCCAAGTCCCAGTAAATGGACATTCTACAAAACACCTTGGACCAGTACTTCTCAAAATAGTCAAGGTTTTCAAAAACAAGAAAAGTCTGAGAAACCATGCACAGCCAAGAGGAGCCAAAGGAGGCATGAACACTGATGCAGTGCGCTGAACGGGACCCTGGAGGAGAAAAAGTATATATGATCAGCTCAAATTTTCTCTAAATCTAAAACCTTTCTAAAAATAAAGCCTACTAATAAAAGTGCAGCTCATCCATGAGGAAGTCCAGAAGGTTTATGAGCACATAAAGAGATAGTCACAGTAAAGTAAAACACTATTGAGATGTCACTTTGCCTCTGTGAGACTGAATGAACTTGGGCAAGCTGGATAATGCCAGTTTGGGAGATTTTTATTAGCAGATAAAAGAACCCTCAATGTTCTGCTGTCAGGAGTTCAACCTAGTGCATACGTTCTGAGGCCCTTAGTAACTCAAATTAGATTTTGACTCCACATTCTATGCCAAGAGAGGGGTGGGGGAGAGGGATCTCACATGAGTGCATAAGAGAATATGTAGGAGGATGTTTTTGTGAAAACAGAGAGTCAAACAAAAACTGCATATCCAGCCCTAGCCTAGAAGAATAAACAGGTAGAACATGAGGGATACACACCATGGAATATTACACAGATGTTAAAAACACTAAGAGATATGAATGTAGAAACATGAAGTTCTTAAAATCATTGCACTGACCAAAAAAATATAAGAAACACATGACTTCTTTTTACATATTACCATCTACATAAACTAAAAATGCATACATGCGGGCTTCCCTGGTGGTCCAGTGGGTAAGGATATCACCTTGCAGTGCAAGGGGCGCCGGTTCGATCCCTGGCCTGGGAAGATCCCACATGCTGCAGAGCAGCTGGACTGATGTGTCCAATTACCGAGCCAGAGCTCTGGAGCACATGCACCCAGAGCCTTTGCTCTGTGACAACAGAGGCCACCGCGATGGGAGGCCCACATGGGCCAAAGAACAAAGATGGATGAAAATAGAGAAATGAAAGACCAATGGAAGTGACCTGCCTGCTCCCCTCCCTCCCCACCCCACCCTCACCTAAATAAATAAATAAATAAATCTTTTTTAAAAAATGCATACATGCAAAATAAAATGCTATGTTTAATAAGAACAGGCACAATGGAAGTATCTGTAGGAAGTACATGGAATGGTTACTTATAGGCAAAGGGAAATGGGGTACAAGGAATGGGGATAAATTGAACAAGACGTGAGCCTTCCATGAATAAAAGAAGATAGCATGCATTAACTGAGTGTTAGTAACATCATTACCTAACCTTCTACCCTTGAGGTCCAACAAAAAACCAAATATATTTCAGCTCAATAGGGAAATGAGGTCTGAAGTCTCAAAATGCTATGCAGTACTCTGTCACTCCCACACATGAGATATAGTTCAGGTCCACACTGTCTGTTTGTTTGTTTTTTTTTTCCAAAAACTCTCCCACGGTCTATGAAAACAGTTGAGGGATAGGAGGAGAATATTATATGGCAACCCAAGGAATCCTACAACAGAAGTCCTTCAGTGATCCAGATCTCAGGTCTTCTAGGCTGAGGCTCAACCTCTCAATTAAGACCTCATTCCAGGGACCAGTTGTGCCTATAGTCTCCTGCACAGGAACCAGTTTAGCCAAGGACTAAGTCAGAACATAGCATTGTCTGTATGCTGTTAGAAAACTGCTTACATTGTCATTTACTCTTGTGATGCCAACTGATTCTAAGAAAAATAAAAGATAACATTTCCCCCAGCATTAGACTAGTTTGGGTCCTGCTGTGATAGCATGGCCCCCACACGGTACAGAGCAGAGTCAGATTCAACACATTCAGAGAAATCCTGTTCTGTACAAGGCACTGAAGAACTAGTCTCCAAGGAGCAGAATTAGTCCTACACGGTTAAACTGGGAATTGGTTCAAGAGAACTGTTAACTGATTCATGATCCCACTGAGCTAAGAATGGACTTAGATTACTCCAAAATCTCTAACTAGAATCCATTAATATGAATTACTTCAATAGCTGAAAATTATGTTTAATATGTGCAAGGTATTGTTCAAAATAATTTATCTACACTGCCTCATGTTCACACACAGAAACCTCTATGAGATAGGTTCAGTAACTGTGCCAATTTTATAAATAAGTGAATTGATACAGGGAAATTAAGTAACTGGGTAAAGGCTGTATGTGTGTGTGCTCAATCATTCAATCACGTCCAACTCTTTGCAACCCTATGGAATGTAGCCCACCAGGGCCCTCTGTCCATGGGATTTTCCAGGCAAGAACACTGGAGTGGGTTGCCATTTCCTATTCCAAGAGTTCTCCCCACACAGTGATCAAAATGTCTCCTGCATCTCCTGCGTGGGCAGGCAGATTCTTTATCACCACACTACTTGGGTGAAGACTGTTGTTGTTTGGTCACTGAGCCGAGTCTGACTCTTTATGACCCAATGGACTGCAAAACAACAAACCTCCTGTCCTCCACTATCACTTGGAGTTTGCTCAAATCCCTGTCCATTGAGTTGGCAATACTATCTAATGATCTCATCCTCTGCCACTCCCTTCTCTTTTTGCCCTCAAGCTTTCCCAACACCAGGCGTTTTCCAATTAATTGGCTCTTAACAAGTGGCCAAAGTATTGGAGCTTCAGCATCAGTCCTTCCGATGAATATTCCGGGTTGATTTCCTTTAGGTTTGACTGGTTTGATCTCTGCAGTCCAAGGGACTCTCATGAGTCTTCTCCCATACCACAGTTTGAAACCATCAATTCTTTGGCACTTAACCTTCTTTATGGTCAAACTCTCATATCCATCCACGACTCCTGGAAAAACCATAGCTTTCACTATATGGACCTTTGTTGGTAGAGTGATATCTCTGCTTTTTAATACACTGTCTAGCTTTGTCATACTTTTCTTCGTAGGAGCAAATGTCTTAATTTCATGGCTGTAGTCACTGTCTACAGTGATTTTGGAGCCCAAGGAAAGAAAATTAGTCACTGCTTCCAGTTTTTCTCCTTCTATTTGACATGAAGTGATGGGACCAGATACTATGATCTTATCTTTCTAATGTTGAGCTTTATCACTCTCCTCTTTCATCCTCATCAAGAGATGCTGTTATTCTTCTTCACTTTTCTGCCATTCAAGTGGTATCTTGTGCATATCTGAGGTTGTTGATATTTCACAGCAATCTTGATTTCAGCTTGAGATTCATTCAGCCAAGCATTTCACATTGATGTACTCCACATGTACGTTAAATGACTGGGGTAACAATATACAACCTTTTCGTACTCCTTTCCAAATTTTGAACAAGTCAGTTGTTCCATGTCCGGTTCTGTTCATGTCTGCTTCTTGATTCACATACAAGGTTTCTCAGTAAACAGGTAAAGTGGTCTGGTATTCCCATCTCTTTAAGAAGACACCTTCTAACCTGGGGGGCTCATATTCTGGTGTCATACCTTTTTTACTTTTCATACTGTTCATGGTGTTCACCAGGCAAGAACACTGGAGCAGTTTTCCATTTCCTCCTCCAGTGGACCAGGTTTTGTCAGAACTCTTCACTATGACCTGTCCGTCTTGGGTAGCTCTGCATGACATGGCTCATAGCTTCATCACGTTACCCAAGCCGCTTCACCACGACAAGGTGGAGCTGGGATTCACAGCTAGGTAATCTGACTCAGAACCCATGTACTCAACCTGTACACCAGTGTCTCTGTCCATTGGGCATTGTAGTTAAGGAAGGGCAAATTCTCTAAATTATGTGTTCGGCTATGATAGAAAAAACTGTTCATGATTTGGTCATAAAGGCATTACCTACCTATATATTCTAATAGCCAGGCTCATTTAATATATTTTTATCTGGATCCAAAGATTGTGTTTTCTTTCCTTCCTTCCTTCCCTCACTCCCTCCTGTCCTATCTCCCTCCCACTTTTCTCTCTCTTTTTTTATGCTATTGTTATTAAATGGCTGAAAATGTGGTAGAACTTTTTTTTAATGTGTCCAGCATACTGTAAAATTGAAGGTGATAACAAATAAGACATTTGATAATGGCTTCCCACCTACGAGAATAGTTTGGAGACATTAGAAAAGATGTAAAAATTCTTGTTAAATCTCCAAAATTTCACATATAGCCAAGTTAATCTCCCAACATACAAGAAATGGTTTTCCCTGGTAGAAGCCTGTGTTTTTCTTTCTCCTAGCTCCACTGTGTTTTAAAACAAAACAAAACAAAACAACACCACTGCCAAATAAACAGCTCTTAACTCCTCCAGACATTCAATGCACTGTCTGAGGTAAAAGAACTGAGAAAACAAACTAGCAAATGTGACAGAGAGAAGAATCCACCATTGTAAGTTATTGTCCATTTCAATCATACATTCAAGAAACCAATTCTTAAATATTTAGATGCTTATCATGGTAGACTTTGTATGCTATCTGATCTCCAAAATTAATTTATCAAAGGCAAAAGTAAAAATCTGTTTTTGAAATAAGCATCATTGAAACCGATCACATAATTCCTCTACTGCTCTGACTACAATAGCCTAAAGTATATTTCATATGATGCATGCTTATTACATGTAGTTATTCTATTAACTTTATATATTGTTCAGTTGTTTCAGTCATGTCTGACTCTTTTGCGATCCCATGGACTGTAGCCCATCAGGCTCCTCTGTCCATGGACTTCTCCAGGAAAGAATACTGGAGTGGGTTGCCATTTCCTTCTCCATCTTTTATTTTAATAACTTTTAAAAATACTGACCAGAAGTCTACTTCCATCCCGTATATTTCTAGGCTATTATAAGTTATGAAGGGCCCAAGAAATGGAAACTTATTCTAATGCTAGCATTAGAAAAAAAAGAAAAGATTATGAAGGAGTTATAGACATGCTATCAAATATACAGATATGGAGATATGGATGAATATCCACATTACACATACTACTTTTCCTTTTATTAATATAACTAAGAAACGACTGCCCAAATGGATAGTTGAATGATCTCCTATGCACTGAAAACCTCACAATTACTTTCTGTGAACTCCTCCCACTTTTCTCTCTCTTTTTTTATGCTATTGTTATTAAATGGCTGAAAATGTGGTAGAACTTTTTTTTAATGTGTCCAGCATACTGTAAAATTGAAGGTGATAACAAATAAGACATTTGATAATGGCTTCCCACCTACGAGAATAGTTTGGAGACATTAGAAAAGATGTAAAAATTCTTGTTAAATCTCCAAAATTTCACATATAGCCAAGTTAATCTCCCAACATACAAGAAATGGTTTTCCCTGGTAGAAGCCTGTGTTTTTCTTTCTCCTAGCTCCACTGTGTTTTAAAACAAAACAAAACAAAACAACACCACTGCCAAATAAACAGCTCTTAACTCCTCCAGACATTCAATGCACTGTCTGAGGTAAAAGAACTGAGAAAACAAACTAGCAAATGTGACAGAGAGAAGAATCCACCATTGTAAGTTATTGTCCATTTCAATCATACATTCAAGAAACCAATTCTTAAATATTTAGATGCTTATCATGGTAGACTTTGTATGCTATCTGATCTCCAAAATTAATTTATCAAAGGCAAAAGTAAAAATCTGTTTTTGAAATAAGCATCATTGAAACCGATCACATAATTCCTCTACTGCTCTGACTACAATAGCCTAAAGTATATTTCATATGATGCATGCTTATTACATGTAGTTATTCTATTAACTTTATATATTGTTCAGTTGTTTCAGTCATGTCTGACTCTTTTGCGATCCCATGGACTGTAGCCCATCAGGCTCCTCTGTCCATGGACTTCTCCAGGAAAGAATACTGGAGTGGGTTGCCATTTCCTTCTCCATCTTTTATTTTAATAACTTTTAAAAATACTGACCAGAAGTCTACTTCCATCCCGTATATTTCTAGGCTATTATAAGTTATGAAGGGCCCAAGAAATGGAAACTTATTCTAATGCTAGCATTAGAAAAAAAAGAAAAGATTATGAAGGAGTTATAGACATGCTATCAAATATACAGATATGGAGATATGGATGAATATCCACATTACACATACTACTTTTCCCTTTTATTAATATAACTAAGAAACGACTGCCCAAATGGATAGTTGAATGATCTCCTATGCACTGAAAACCTCACAATACTTCAGGCAAGTACTTTGATTCTGTATTCTGTGAACTGAAATGATCCCCTTATTCCCACTGGTAGAATGTTAGAGAAAAGGAATACTAAATTGAAAGGGAAGAGACCATAGCATTATCCCGGTTCTGCTGCCATCATATTGTATGACCTTGGTGATTTCATTCAGTCTTCTCAAACTTCCATCTGGAAAATGCTGTCAATGGACTGTACAACTTCTTACTATTCCTGGTGAGTGTTAGTCACTCAATCATGTCTGACTCTTTGTGACCCCGTGAATTCCAGGCTCTTTGCCCATGGAATTCTCCAGGCAAGAATACAGTAGTGGGCTGTCATTATGATTCCTTATTCACCCTGACAACAGTATACTGTATATGTGTTTGATGCTGCTCTACGCCCAGTACTTGAAACCTTTTAAAAATATTTATCTTTACTTATTTGGCTGTGCCAGGTCTTAGTTGTGGCTTATGGAGCCTAGTTCCCTGATCAGAGATTGAACCCAGACCCACTGCATTTGGATCGCAGAGTCTCTGGACCACTAAGGATGTCTCTGAGACTTTTTGAAAAATAATTAGTTACTCAGTTGACCCACTAGATGGTAGCAGATTCCTGGTTACTATGTGACTGCAGGTGGCTGAGTCAATCTTCATAACACTGTGAATTCTAATACCAAAAGGTTAAAAGAAAAAAAAAAAAGGAAAAGAAACCAGTAATTTTCAACCAAAAAAATATTTATGAAATATTATGAAAACTTATGAAATCATGAAAACATGGGTTATGTATGAAAGGGGGAGGGAGAGAGAGAGTATGATAATAAAGTCGAGGGCATTTTGAAATATAAGATACCCTTGAGTGGCAGAATTTAGAAGTCTTCTTCATCTACTTTCGAATTTCTTCCATATTTGAAAATGAGAAGTACTTTATAATAAAAATGGGTAAAAGAGAGGGAGACAGATTTCTCAATGATTCTGAGCGTTATTTTGTACCAGTGAAATGAAGTCATACCCATTTCCCTTCCTGAGATACAAATTGTGCTGTCAAATTATCTGAAGACTTCAGCTGCAATGGCAACAAGTCGAATCTACCATAGTAAAAGTGCTCAATCCTTGCTCATCTGAACTTGAAAATGTCATTATACTATCTTTTTGTAGTTGTTTTTAGCTTAAGGTATGAGTGACTTATCCCAAGCTATATACAATTGCTTTTCTAACTTGTATTTCTCAAAATTTGCAGAAGCTACTTCATGAAATAGCTTTCCAAAAATTCGTACTTCCACACATAAATAATATTAGGTATTTTATTTGTTCCTTCATTCATTTTACACCTACTGTGCTGCTTTTGTCTGAGGATAATTTTATATTCTTTTTTGTTAATAAAATTTGTATAGTTTACATTAAATTATTATTGTAACAAAAAATAAAAGGTTAATAGAAGACCTTTGCCTTGGTCATTGAAAGATGGAGTTTTATTCAGCTATGCCTTTTATTAGTTGCATGATCTTGGGCAAATGGACCTTTTGGAGGTTTCTGATTACCTCCCATAAAATCAGAGGGCATCTACATCATCTAAAACTAAGATTGAATATCATTACTATAACAGAAAGAAGATTTTAAATAGTAATAGCTTCTTTGTCTACTTTGAACCATTCAAACAGTTTGCATCTGACACAAAGAAAAGTTTTCCATTTTCTTTTCCAATGAAATAATTAGAAGGACCCACTAGATGGTAAACCTTTATGTGACTGCAGGTGGCTGAGTCAATCTTCATAACACTGTGAATTCTAATACCAAAGGTTAAAAGAAAAAAAAGGAAAAGAAACCAGTAATTTTCAACCAAAAATATTTATGAAATATTATGAAAACTTATGAAATCATGAAAACATGGGTTATGTATGAAAGGGGGAGGGAGAGAGAGAGTATGATAATAAAGTCGAGGGCATTTTGAAATATAAGATACCCTTGAGTGGCAGAATTTAGAAGTCTTCTTCATCTACTTTCGAATTTCTTCCATATTTGAAAATGAGAAGTACTTTATAATAAAAATGGGTAAAAGAGAGGGAGACAGATTTCTCAATGATTCTGAGCGTTATTTTGTACCAGTGAAATGAAGTCATACCCATTTCCCTTCCTGAGATACAAATTGTGCTGTCAAATTATCTGAAGACTTCAGCTGCAATGGCAACAAGTCGAATCTACCATAGTAAAAGTGCTCAATCCTTGCTCATCTGAACTTGAAAATGTCATTATACTATCTTTTTGTAGTTGTTTTTAGCTTAAGGTATGAGTGACTTATCCCAAGCTATATACAATTGCTTTTCTAACTTGTATTTCTCAAAATTTGCAGAAGCTACTTCATGAAATAGCTTTCCAAAAATTCGTACTTCCACACATAAATAATATTAGGTATTTTATTTGTTCCTTCATTCATTTTACACCTACTGTGCTGCTTTTGTCTGAGGATAATTTTATATTCTTTTTTGTTAATAAAATTTGTATAGTTTACATTAAATTATTATTGTAACAAAAAATAAAAGGTTAATAGAAGACCTTTGCCTTGGTCATTGAAAGATGGAGTTTTATTCAGCTATGCCTTTTATTAGTTGCATGATCTTGGGCAAATGGACCTTTTGGAGGTTTCTGATTACCTCCCATAAAATCAGAGGGCATCTACATCATCTAAAACTAAGATTGAATATCATTACTATAACAGAAAGAAGATTTTAAATAGTAATAGCTTCTTTGTCTACTTTGAACCATTCAAACAGTTTGCATCTGACACAAAGAAAAGTTCCATTTTCTACCAATGAGATCTTAGGCAATTAACAATATTTTTATTTGCTCGTCTGTAAAATGGAGAAAATAAGAGTATCTCTAAGGGGGATAGTAACACATAAATTAGATATGACAAGTAAAGCAGCTAATAAGGTCAGTCATTTTAGAAACTGTTTAGTATTTTTTTAATTGTTATGATTTTGTTGCATGGCATTTGGACCTCCTCAGACCGTCATTTCTACCACCCTTTCTCCTCATATTTGAAAAGTCAGTGACTTTAGACTGACTCTTATTATATGTTTAGATTTTACACAAAATAGCACATGGAGGGCTTCCCCTGGTGGTCCAGTGCAAGGGGCGCCGGTTCAATCCCTGGCCTGGGAAGATCCCACGTGCCCCGGAGCGGCTGGACTGATGTGTCCAACTACCGAGCTGGAGCTCTGGGGCGCATGCGCCCAGAGCCGGCACTCTGCGCTCTGCTACAACAGAGGCCAACGCGATGCGAGGCCCACAGGAGCCAAAAGAACAAAGACGGATGAAAATAGAGAAATGAAAGACCAATAGAAGTGGTCCGCCCATCCCCCTCCCTCCACACCCCACCCCCCAAAAAGATAAATAAATAAAATAAATGTTAAAAAAAAAAAAAAAAAGCACATGGCTCCAGAAATACCTTCAGAAATCCTCTTTAGTCTAAGTGTCTGCAAAAAGTTCCAGGCCTTGGATCTGAAAAAGTCTAGCTGTTTGATGACAAGAGTTGCTATTTTTTCATAGGTATTTGTTTAATTCTTGAAGACATAAAATATGTGAAAAGGTCAAAGGCATCACGTCGTGGAAACAAAATGCCTAGGAGCCACTATACTTCTTTGATCTCATTAGTTATCACCACTTTGAAAACATTGGATACAATATTAGATGTAATTAAAGTGCCAAGCAGAGCAAAAACTACCTCGAGTTCCTAGGATGAACTGGGCCTTTACTCCATCATTTTCAAAAGAAGCCTACATTACAACAGATTTCTGTTTTTTATTCTTTATTTTAATAATACAGTGTTTAGCATATATTTTAGTTAGCAGGGATAACTTGTTCTGTGTAACAAGGTGAGTCCATCAAAATATCAATGGTGAGAGCTTCCCCGGTGGTCCAGTGGGTAAGGACACTGCCTTGCAGTGCAAGGGGCGCCGGTTTGATCCCTGGCCTGGGAAGATCCCATGTGCTACGGAGCGGCTGGACCCATGTGTCCAATTACCAAACTGGAGCTCTGGAGCGCATGCGCCCAGAGCCGGTGCTCTGCGATAACAGAGGCCACCGCGATGGGAAGCCCACATGGGCCAAAGAACAAAGATGGATGAAAATAGAGAAATGAGAGACCAATAGAAGTGACCCACCCAGTCGCCTCCCTCCCCAACCCACTCCCCCTCTCCAAAAAAAGATATCAATGGTGAACCAGAGAAAATGGCTTAGCATAGGGAAAAGGCCATGGAGGATACAGCCCAGCCACTCAGGACCAGAGCAGATGATGAGAAAACAGAACCAGAGATGAGCTGGGTCTAGAAATATCTAGCACCCTTTAGATACTGGCAAAGAAGAACATGAGACAGTGACACTGCAAGGTCTGAGGTTGCCAGGATGTGGAAGAATGGAAGAAATCAGAAAAAAATTTAAAAAAAAAACCTGTGGTCATCCCTTTAATGAGGAAGTATTGGAAATAGACTCACTTGTAGCACTGAGTTCTTTATTCAACATAGATGCCTCAGAGCCTTCAAAAAAGCAAAACTAAGATTAAAGAGTTCTTAAATGCATATCTCATATTTAGAAAGAGTAATGAGTACAAACCAGAACAAAAAGTAAAGAAGAAAAAGGTTAGCCTCAATCATACTTTTTAGCTCAGGAAAAATTCTACAGACGCAGCCCACACTACATGGAGTTTACTGAGGGCAGAAAACGAACTTGGCTTATACTTTTAGAAATATATTAGTCTATCACCACTTTTTTGAAACATTGGATACAATATTAGATGTAATTAAAGTGCCAAGCAGAGCAAAAACTACCTCGAGTTCCTAGGATGAACTGGGCCTTTACTCCATCATTTTCAAAAGAAGCCTACATTACAACAGATTTCTGTTTTTTATTCTTTATTTTAATAATACAGTGTTTAGCATATATTTTAGTTAGCAGGGATAACTTGTTCTGTGTAACAAGGTGAGTCCATCAAAATATCAATGGTGAGAGCTTCCCCGGTGGTCCAGTGGGTAAGGACACTGCCTTGCAGTGCAAGGGGCGCCGGTTTGATCCCTGGCCTGGGAAGATCCCATGTGCTACGGAGCGGCTGGACCCATGTGTCCAATTACCAAACTGGAGCTCTGGAGCGCATGCGCCCAGAGCCGGTGCTCTGCGATAACAGAGGCCACCGCGATGGGAAGCCCACATGGGCCAAAGAACAAAGATGGATGAAAATAGAGAAATGAGAGACCAATAGAAGTGACCCACCCAGTCGCCTCCCTCCCCAACCCACTCCCCCTCTCCAAAAAAAGATATCAATGGTGAACCAGAGAAAATGGCTTAGCATAGGGAAAATGCCATGGAGGATACAGCCCAGCCACTCAGGACCAGAGCAGATGATGAGAAAACAGAACCAGAGATGAGCTGGGTCTAGAAATATCTAGCACCCTTTAGATACTGGCAAAGAAGAACATGAGACAGTGACACTGCAAGGTCTGAGGTTGCCAGGATGTGGAAGAATGGAAGAAATCAGAAAAAAATTTAAAAAAAAAACCTGTGGTCATCCCTTTAATGAGGAAGTATTGGAAATAGACTCACTTGTAGCACTGAGTTCTTTATTCAACATAGATGCCTCAGAGCCTTCAAAAAAGCAAAACTAAGATTAAAGAGTTCTTAAATGCATATCTCATATTTAGAAAGAGTAATGAGTACAAACCAGAACAAAAAGTAAAGAAGAAAAAGGTTAGCCTCCAATCATACTTTTTAGCTCAGGAAAAATTCTACAGACGCAGCCCACACTACATGGAGTTTACTGAGGGCAGAAAACGAACTTGGCTTATATTTTTTTATCCTCAGTGACCAACCTGGTGCTTGTCACACCTGCTCTCGGTGAATGTTTGCCTTTGTTACTATTGTTGTGGATGATACAACCAAGTGTATGCCCAAAGCAAAAGCCTGTGCTAGTGTCCTGTTGAGGAACCAAAGTGCAGGGTCCCAAACACCCTCATGTTTAGCTCTTTCCAGACCTTTAAGGCTGAACATATACAGAAGCCTACAAAAGAATTCACCCACCTCTAACAAGAACTAAAATCAGGCTCTAGGCTTCAATAGGATATACACTCCCTGTTTGCCTATTACCCCTGCGTGCCTCTGGCACCCTGAACACCATCCCCACCAATGGTAAGTTCTTGAGAATTGCTTCATAAACATGGTACAATTGTCTAGAAGTCAGAAGACCTATGCAAGGTCTTGGCATCTATCAGCTGAGTAACCTAGAGCAAGGCATTTCATTGGAGTTTTTCATATGTTAAACTAAAAGTCTCATTTCACCAAAAATTGTCCACTTCAGCAATAATATTCTGATTCTAAGCTGATCATGAAGAAGAGAAAATTGGATTCAACTGGGCCAGCCAATGCTCCTGATCTTTATAAATTCCCACACAGTCTTTGACTCTCCCTAATCCACATACTTTTCAGTGTGTGAACAACTAAACTGCTTACAGGAGATTTGCTGGTGACAAACACAAGGAGGATTCCAGCGAATTACATGTAATCATCTTTCTGTGTGCTTTAGAGCAGTACCCCATTTCCATATGCTCCTAAATTGGTTAGCTAACAACCTGAAACAAAAATTTTAATAGCTTAAAGTGAAGCTATAAATATAGAAGGATCCTTATATATTTATAAGGATCCTCATACATTAAGAAATCTTATAAGCAATGGTCTTCAAGTTTACTACAGATGTCACATGAAAATGATGACAAAACTAGCAAATGTGACAAATGAAGCCATCGGTGACTTAGGGCAATGGAGGTAGAATTCTATGATGCTCAGCTGGCACTCCTGTGACACAGAGGCTTATGGTAAACTGTGTCCCTGAGTCAAAAAGGACTCACTGTGTCCTGAGTCAAAAAGGATTCCAGTCCTTGAATATGTAACCTTACAAGAGGCCAGTATAGGAGGCAGGACAGGGAGACGGGGCAGAGGAAAATGGGTTTGAGAGCTGAGGCAACTGTGGATGAAATTATGAGGACAAAGTTATTTACCTTTGATCTTCATATACCCCTCATCATCACTATCACCCCAATAGAGAACTAGTGGTCAACTGTTAAGATTCATCTGTTCAAAGTAAATTACATTCCAATCTAATAAAAATGTTCTATTGGGTTCCAGTTTGGAGTAAGAACAAACACATTCGACTCTGTCTCTCCCTCTCAATGTAGCTAAGAACCTAGACAGATGGCCTGGGCAGCTGGCTGAAGACTCAGAGCAGAGGTGGTAGGAAAGAGGACAGATCGGAATACCACTGATACAGCAGTGCATTTACCTTTCTCTACCACTGGTATCCCCTGGTCCCAACTCCAAGCAGCCTAAAACCAGAAGTAAGCCTCAATAAAGATAGACACAGTACCTGAAAAAACTCTTTAGTTTAGGCTTGAAAAGTGAGTAAGGCATCATCTAAAACTCTAAAAGAGGGGAAACTGCTTCCCACTTGGAAGAGCTATGGTCCTAACACATAAGAGGATAGGATGAACCTTCACTGTTTTTCTCTCTTTCAACCACCAGCCCACAGGCACTGGTGGAGTCATGAAAAATACCCAGCACAGCAGAGGAAATCAACGTTCAGCTTTCTGGCAACAAGACTTTAAAAGGGCACCTCGAGGAACTGGAAAGAAATAGGAAAATCACAGAGGAAGGAGTTTGGGAAAACAACCCTATAAAGTTTCCTGGGAGCTCCTGGGCTCACCCCTAAGTTGTATATACATCCGTCTAACCCTAGTAAGCCTACAAAAGACTGATACCTTAGAGTTAGATCATTGCCCATGTCTCAGACTTGCCACTGAATAATACTCACAGAGGCCAAATCCAAACAGGGCAGCAAAGACTTTGAAAATAGGAGCAAAAGAGAGAATGTTACAACAGATTCTGTAAACTTTGAAAGGAAAATTAGGGGGTCCTAGCTGAAGAGCTATGCACATAAATTTGACAACACAGGTGAAATAGACAGCTCAGAAACCACAAACTATCTGAATTCATCCAAGATGAAACAGAAAGTTGGAATAGTATCATAAATATTAAGAAAATTAAATATAGAGATGTAAACATTGCAAATAAGAAGGCCATAGGGCCAGATTGTTTTGCTGGTGAATTTTACAAAAACATTGAAAAATAACACAAATTCTATACAATCTCTTCCAAAAATTAGAAGATTAAAAAACACTTCCCAACTAATTTTGAGGCCAGCCTTATTTCCATACCCAAGCCAGACAAAGACAACACAAGAAAACTACAAACCAATAGTCCCTGTGACATAGATGTAAAAATCCTCAATAAAATGATAGCAAATTGAATGTAGCAATATATACAAAGGATAATATACCACAATTAAGTTGAGTTTATCCCAAGAACACAATACAGATTCAATATCAAAATTCAACCAAAGTAAGCCTCAATAAAGATAGACACAGTACCTGAAAAAACTCTTTAGTTTAGGCTTGAAAAGTGAGTAAGGCATCATCTAAAACTCTAAAAGAGGGGAAACTGCTTCCCACTTGGAAGAGCTATGGTCCTAACACATAAGAGGATAGGATGAACCTTCACTGTTTTTCTCTCTTTCAACCACCAGCCCACAGGCACTGGTGGAGTCATGAAAAATACCCAGCACAGCAGAGGAAATCAACGTTCAGCTTTCTGGCAACAAGACTTTAAAAGGGCACCTCGAGGAACTGGAAAGAAATAGGAAAATCACAGAGGAAGGAGTTTGGGAAAACAACCCTATAAAGTTTCCTGGGAGCTCCTGGGCTCACCCCTAAGTTGTATATACATCCGTCTAACCCTAGTAAGCCTACAAAAGACTGATACCTTAGAGTTAGATCATTGCCCATGTCTCAGACTTGCCACTGAATAATACTCACAGAGGCCAAATCCAAACAGGGCAGCAAAGACTTTGAAAATAGGAGCAAAAGAGAGAATGTTACAACAGATTCTGTAAACTTTGAAAGGAAAATTAGGGGGTCCTAGCTGAAGAGCTATGCACATAAATTTGACAACACAGGTGAAATAGACAGCTCAGAAACCACAAACTATCTGAATTCATCCAAGATGAAACAGAAAGTTGGAATAGTATCATAAATATTAAGAAAATTAAATATAGAGATGTAAACATTGCAAATAAGAAGGCCATAGGGCCAGATTGTTTTGCTGGTGAATTTTACAAAAACATTGAAAAATAACACAAATTCTATACAATCTCTTCCAAAAATTAGAAGATTAAAAAACACTTCCCAACTAATTTTGAGGCCAGCCTTATTTCCATACCCAAGCCAGACAAAGACAACACAAGAAAACTACAAACCAATAGTCCCTGTGACATAGATGTAAAAATCCTCAATAAAATGATAGCAAATTGAATGTAGCAATATATACAAAGGATAATATACCACAATTAAGTTGAGTTTATCCCAAGAACACAATACAGATTCAATATCAAAATTCAACCAATGTAACCCACCATAATAACACTTTATAGGAAAAAGAAAACACAAAAATGTATCAACCAATGCAGAAAAAGCACTTGACAAAATTTGCTACCCATTTATGATTTTTTAAAAAGTCACTCAGCAAACTAAAATGAAAAGGTAATTTCCTCAATGCAATACTATTACTACCATATTTAATAGTAAAAGATTGACTGTTTTCCCTAGAATAGGATCAAGGCAAGGATATGACTCTTACTCCTCCTATTCATTAACATACTAAAAGAACTAGTCAATGCAACAAGCCAAGAAAGAGAAACAAAATGTATATAGAGGGCTTCCCCTGGTGGTCCAGTGGATAAGGACACCGCCTTGCAATGCAAGGGGTGCCGGTTCGATCCCTGGCCTGGGAAGATCCCACGTGCCGTGGAGCGGCTGGACTGATGTGTCCAATCACCAGGCCGGAGCTCTGGAGCGCATATGCCCAGAGCTGGCGCTCTGCGACAACAGACGCCACCGCGATGGGAGGCCCGCAGGAGCCAAAGAACAAAGAATAAAGGATGAAAATAGAGAAATGAAAGACCAATAGAAGTGGCCCGCCCACTCCCCTCCCTCCCCAACCCCCGCCCAAAATAAATAAATCAATTAAGAAAAAAAAATGTATATAGAGAGGAAAGGAATAAATGATTTTTATATTTACAGATAACATGATTGTCCATATAGAAAATCTTTAGTAATCTATCAAAAAGGTGAAAAAAAAGCTCCTAGTGCTGATAAGTGACTTTAACAAAGTTGCAGTATGCAGTCAATGGATAAATAGTAATCATATTTCTGTATACTAACAATGAACAAATAGAAAGCAATTTTTAAACACTATGATTTATAATAAGCTAAAGAAAGAAAATACAAGGCATAAGTCTAACAATAGGGATACAGACTCTGTATGCTGAAAACTACAAATGTTGATTAAAGAAAGCTAAGAATCTGAAAAATAAAAAAATGGAGAGATATACCATGCTCATTCATTGGAGAACTCAATGTGGTAAAGATGTCAGTTCTCCCCAAATGATCTACTCAGAGCTATCCATGCTTTTCGTGCCATTAAAGAAGCAGACAAGCTACAAAGAGAAAGATGAGCCAACCAAAATATGAATATCACAATATCACAATGGTATTATTAGCTTTCCATTGCTGCTCTAACCAATTAGTACAAACTTAGTGACTTAAAATAAAAGAATGTGTAATTTCACCATTTTGGAGGTCAAAAGCCAAAAATCAAGGTATTGGCAGGACTTCCTTCCTTTCTGAAAGCCCTAGAGGAGAATCCTTTCCCTTGCTCTTTTCAGCCTTTAGAGGCCATCCACATTGCTTGGTTCAGAGTCCTCTTCTTGCAGCATCAAAGTCAGCCACATTGAATCTCCCAGTGTCTTTTGTCTGTAAAAGCATTTCACTCTGACTCCTCTGCTCCCCTCTCCATTTTTAAGGACCATTGTGATCTCCCTGGGCCTATCCAGATGTACAGGATAACCTCCCCATTTTAAATCAAGTTGATTAGCATCCAATGCATTCATAGGTTCTGGAAATGAGGATGTGGACATCTTTGAGGAGGGGCATTATGTACCTAGAATAGCAGACTTTACTGGCTAGTTTTCAGCATCTGATGAGGAATTTTTAAAGATATTGCGAGTATTTAAGACAAGTAAGGATGGGTTTCACATGGAACAAAGAAAACTTATTTGTATATGACTTGAAGTGTTTTTATTTTGTCTTTGTGTATTCTCTTTATCTCATTAATACTACACAGAAAATCAATAACTTGTAGGTCAATAACTTCATAAGCATAAGGTTGCATTAAAAGTCCATTTGGTCTTCTGTATGGATAGGAAACCAAACAAGTGCATCACATACTATAAAACATAAGCCTAAACTGAATTTAAAAGTGCATCTTAACATGACAAATGTAATCAGAGAACCCAAAAAGGCATTACTTACTGGTGTACCTGCAATAAAATGAATATAATTTCATTTGTAGAGGAAAACTCTGGAAATAAGATAGAATAATAAATAGAAAAGCACCATAATAACCCAGATTATTCTTACCCAATTTATGTTATTCAAGAACAATCATTGGATAAATCGTATAACTATGACCTTATAGAGTAAGTAGAAGAAATATTTACAAGGACAATATCCTTGGGTTGATAGTGAAAATATCTCCATTGGGCAATAGCAAACAAGAAATATAATCTAGGATTCTTTTAAATATAGGATGCGGATGCCTACATTACTTTTAATAAACTATAGTAATAAGTCACTTTTGCTCCACGTTAATATGTGTATTCTTAGTGAATGGATGCGCAAATAATTCTCAACCTTTCTTCCACAGTGGGCATTCATAAGAGATAATGGCATTCATTTATGTGATGGACATATACGAAATATAAGTTCAATTCCCTGTATAACACTTTTGATACCACCTCATTTTCTCCCACTCCAGGTAATATTGCTGATACTTGGAGAATTAAATTAATATTGTAGATATAACACAGAAGCCACTAGTTACTTGGATTCCTTTAAAACCTAAATAACTACACTCTAGGTCTCCACAACGTGTAGTCCCACTTAGTGTGACCTACAGAAAGTCCAGACTACTTTCAGGTTCCCCCAAATTTGCAGAGAATTTATGCTATCCTGGTTGCGGTTATGCCGGACTTCCCCACCTTTTTTCTCCATCCTACCATCTCATAATTACTCCCCATGCTGGTGTACTTATTTCTGTTCCACCTCATTCAAAACTAGACACTATCTTCCTTTCTCCTAAACACAGCTGACACAAGGGTTTATTCTTCAAGATACTTCATTGAAGGAATTCTGCTACCATATAAGCTACTCTCTGTCTGGAATCTGTCTGTTTTGTCACTGATGTATGTTGAACATCTAGGATATAGTCTAGCACACAGTATGTGCCTAGTAAAACCCTATCAAATAAATGAAAAGTTTGTGGAAACAGATAATTACAGTACAAAAAGACGGAAATATGGCTCCTAAAACTTGTCAGTCATTCCTCAGCTCTAAACTAAATTCCTAGGACTCCTTTGCTCTTCTCACTCCCTGTCTTTGTTCTAGCTTTCTCAGAGAAATCAGACCAGTTAACCCCATAATAATCTTTCAGAAATGTCCCTGTGACCACAGGAAACACAGTGGGCATTGCTTTGTAGAGCAGTTGGATTTCTCTCATTCCAAATCCAACACTCCAGAATAGGATTTTATCTTAACTTTGCATAATCTAAGGTTCATGGAAATATTTACTCCAAAAACCAAAATGCCTTCTATCACAAACATGATAGAGAACTCATCTAGAACTATAAAGTGCCAGGGTATATAGAAAACCCCGAGGTCTCAGGGGTTTTTCCTTCAACACTTCAAAGAATCCAGATCAGTTCCCCACCTCCTCCATTCCCTTCCTGCTTTGCTTACATACAGCCATCTGAAAAACAGAAAGTGTTTCTCAATCCACCCTAAAATAAAGGTAGGAAGGAGACAATGTGTCTCTGTTTATGGACTCACAGAGAGCATGACTCCCCTCTGCCCTATCAGATGTGTGCAAAGATGATTGATATCCTCTAACCCTTTTTATTTAAAAAAATCATATGCAAACACTCTTTAATGATTAGTATTAGTAACATACCACTAGGGATCTTTCCTCACAATGGTCCATGCCAATGTATCAAGACACCAACTGAGGGCACAAACTAGTAATTATAACCTAAGGTCTTCATGCTCCTAGCTTTGTTTCCAAACTTACACATGGTGTAAAAGGAGTATTTTCCAAAAAGCTTAGATATTTGGAAGTTAAAGTACATACGTGCAGATAATCAAAGCAATAAAAATTATGTATCATAAATAAAGAAAGGTCACACAGTACAACATGACAGTCAAGAGCATAGGAAGTGCTTCATTCTCCCTGGAATCCAGAAAGGTTTCATGACAATACAAGGTGGTTAGTAGTTAAATGTACAGATTTTGGCATCCAAAGATCTTGAATTGGATTCCAAGCTCTATCTCTTATTACTACGACCTTGAGCAAATTATATGACCTTTCTGAGTCCACTCTCACCTATAACATGTGTGAGTGCTACGTTGCTTCAGTCGTGTCTGACTCTTTATGACCCATTGTCAGTCATTCCTCAGCTCTAAACTAAATTCCTAGGACTCCTTTGCTCTTCTCACTCCCTGTCTTTGTTCTAGCTTTCTCAGAGAAATCAGACCAGTTAACCCCATAATAATCTTTCAGAAATGTCCCTGTGACCACAGGAAACACAGTGGGCATTGCTTTGTAGAGCAGTTGGATTTCTCTCATTCCAAATCCAACACTCCAGAATAGGATTTTATCTTAACTTTGCATAATCTAAGGTTCATGGAAATATTTACTCCAAAAACCAAAATGCCTTCTATCACAAACATGATAGAGAACTCATCTAGAACTATAAAGTGCCAGGGTATATAGAAAACCCCGAGGTCTCAGGGGTTTTTCCTTCAACACTTCAAAGAATCCAGATCAGTTCCCCACCTCCTCCATTCCCTTCCTGCTTTGCTTACATACAGCCATCTGAAAAACAGAAAGTGTTTCTCAATCCACCCTAAAATAAAGGTAGGAAGGAGACAATGTGTCTCTGTTTATGGACTCACAGAGAGCATGACTCCCCTCTGCCCTATCAGATGTGTGCAAAGATGATTGATATCCTCTAACCCTTTTTATTTAAAAAAATCATATGCAAACACTCTTTAATGATTAGTATTAGTAACATACCACTAGGGATCTTTCCTCACAATGGTCCATGCCAATGTATCAAGACACCAACTGAGGGCACAAACTAGTAATTATAACCTAAGGTCTTCATGCTCCTAGCTTTGTTTCCAAACTTACACATGGTGTAAAAGGAGTATTTTCCAAAAAGCTTAGATATTTGGAAGTTAAAGTACATACGTGCAGATAATCAAAGCAATAAAAATTATGTATCATAAATAAAGAAAGGTCACACAGTACAACATGACAGTCAAGAGCATAGGAAGTGCTTCATTCTCCCTGGAATCCAGAAAGGTTTCATGACAATACAAGGTGGTTAGTAGTTAAATGTACAGATTTTGGCATCCAAAGATCTTGAATTGGATTCCAAGCTCTATCTCTTATTACTACGACCTTGAGCAAATTATATGACCTTTCTGAGTCCACTCTCTCACCTATAACATGTGTGAGTGCTACGTTGCTTCAGTCGTGTCTGACTCTTTATGACCCCCATGGACTGTAGCCCACCAGGCTCCTCTGCCCATGGAATCCTCCAAGCAAGAATACTGGAGGAATCTGCCATGCCCTCCTCCAGGGGATCTTCCTGATTCGGGGATTGAACCTGCATCTCTGCATCATTAGGCAGGCAGGTAGGTTCTTTGCCACCAGTGCCATCTGGGGAGCCCTTAACCCACAAACAGGCACATTAATACAGGTGCTAGAGGGCTGCTATTCAGTGACAGACATACAGTGGTGCTGCTAGATAACCAAAGTCTCATATCCATTGGGCCTACAGTACCATCCGACAGCCTTTTATTTTTGCTCTAGTCTGTTTGCTCTCTCATTTCCATGGCTACTGTTTCATATCTTTTACTCTTCTGAACCCTGTGGCTACATCTCCCCTTCAATGCCACTAAGAAGCCATCCTCAGTGGGGTGACTCAGTAATTTCTCTTCCAGACTGAGACAGTTTAGAGAATAAGAAGTGATACTCCCATAATTACACCAGGACCACAGGTATCAAACAAGATTTTCCCAGAAAGATTAGGACCTACAGTTACTTCAATAAAAAATTCCCTCAATTTCAAACCACCAAACTGAAATAATCCCACCTGTATTTGCACCTGTCTTTTTCCCCCTTGCCTCCTATTAGGGTGAAAAAATATACCACTCTTCCTATCACTGGCAAATCTGCTTATTCGCTGGACCCATATCAGCTCACCTTCTCACCTTCCCAGCTTTTCAGCCTTGCTCTGTTATTCCCTCTATCCTCTCTTTCCAGCTTCTCTCTCTCTACTGGTTCCTTTCCATCAGCATTCAAATATTCTGTAGGATCTGATTTTTCTGGAGTCTTGTACCTTATTCAGTAATTTTCCAGCCCTTGTGTGCCTGAAAGAAACTTGCCAGTGGTCCTTAACAGGTGCTTCTCAGTTTTGAACCATGTTTGATGAGTTTACAGTCTGCAACTGTTAGCTCAAGGCATGCCAGGGATAGACTGGTTTCCTTTTTCACTGTCTTTGTAAAGATAGCTTATTAAAAAAAAAAAAAAAAAAGACACGAAGAAAGCGGAAGTGAAGAAGAAGCACGTATACCTCTGGTGGCACATGAACCCCACTCCCACCCACCTAGGTGAACAATGCCTGAAGCCACATTTCTCTTTCACACTTTCCAGTTTACCTGAACCAATGCATTTTATTTTTCTTTTTGATTAAATAAGTGTTATTTGATTTCCATCACCTGCAATTTAAAAGCAATATAAAATCATTTGGCCAGGACATGACCTTTTTTCCTCAGTTCCTAGTACAGTACCTGGCCAATGCTTAACTTATTGAATAAACAGTGTATGTAAACCACTTTGAATTTATTTTTACCTCCATGCCAACAAACAGCAAACTGCTCTCATTCACTCAACAAATATTTGTTGAACTTACACTATGGATCACTATTCTAGATACTGGGAATACAGCCCTGATCAAAACACACAAAGCCTTTCTCGTTTCTATTTCCTAGGGTACTGGGAATATTCATCTCCCCTTCCATGCCACTAAGAAGCCATCCTCAGTGGGGTGACTCAGTAATTTCTCTTCCAGACTGAGACAGTTTAGAGAATAAGAAGTGATACTCCCATAATTACACCAGGACCACAGGTATCAAACAAGATTTTCCCAGAAAGATTAGGACCTACAGTTACTTCAATAAAAAATTCCCTCAATTTCAAACCACCAAACTGAAATAATCCCACCTGTATTTGCACCTGTCTTTTTCCCCCTTGCCTCCTATTAGGGTGAAAAAATATACCACTCTTCCTATCACTGGCAAATCTGCTTATTCGCTGGACCCATATCAGCTCACCTTCTCACCTTCCCAGCTTTTCAGCCTTGCTCTGTTATTCCCTCTATCCTCTCTTTCCAGCTTCTCTCTCTCTACTGGTTCCTTTCCATCAGCATTCAAATATTCTGTAGGATCTGATTTTTCTGGAGTCTTGTACCTTATTCAGTAATTTTCCAGCCCTTGTGTGCCTGAAAGAAACTTGCCAGTGGTCCTTAACAGGTGCTTCTCAGTTTTGAACCATGTTTGATGAGTTTACAGTCTGCAACTGTTAGCTCAAGGCATGCCAGGGATAGACTGGTTTCCTTTTTCACTGTCTTTGTAAAGATAGCTTATTAAAAAAAAAAAAAAAGACACGAAGAAAGCGGAAGTGAAGAAGAAGCACGTATACCTCTGGTGGCACATGAACCCCACTCCCACCCACCTAGGTGAACAATGCCTGAAGCCACATTTCTCTTTCACACTTTCCAGTTTACCTGAACCAATGCATTTTATTTTTCTTTTTGATTAAATAAGTGTTATTTGATTTCCATCACCTGCAATTTAAAAGCAATATAAAATCATTTGGCCAGGACATGACCTTTTTTCCTCAGTTCCTAGTACAGTACCTGGCCAATGCTTAACTTATTGAATAAACAGTGTATGTAAACCACTTTGAATTTATTTTTACCTCCATGCCAACAAACAGCAAACTGCTCTCATTCACTCAACAAATATTTGTTGAACTTACACTATGGATCACTATTCTAGATACTGGGAATACAGCCCTGATCAAAACACACAAAGCCTTTCTCTAATGAAATTTACATATAGTTTGTTCCAAGACAATAAGTAAGGGATTAAGGTGTGCTGTTTGGCAGAGGATTTTCTATTTTTGTCTGTAAATATTAGAAAAGCACTTCGGAGTTTATGCAGCAAGATAATATATTTGAACCAAAGAAATCCAAAGAAACCAAAGAAATCCTTGTGTTTATTTATCAGTGTAAGATATTTATATGAAAAGGAATCAGGGACTTAATATCCACTAAAAATCAAGTCCAAACAAACTTAAGGGCTTAAAATGCCATTAGAAATAAATTCTTTTGTAGAGCACTGAAGATTCAGTTCACAGAAACTCAGATTGACTAATCCTTTAATTTAATATTCAAAGTATCATAGAAAAAAACCATAATATACAAACTAGGCCTAATGCATAAAACATATAAAATAGCACAGTATATAAAATAGTTGAATCCTCGATTAAAATTAATTCACTAGGTCTAATCCATTCACCTTGCAAATTAGCTGGCAATCATTTAGCATTAGTATCAGCTGAAGGAAAACTAATATAATTATTACACTAATATAACTATTAAGTAATAGGATATATATGAAAGCATTTATAAGATGTATGCTATACAAACTTTGGTTACTTTTGATATTATTATTGTTCCTATAAGAGACAAGGTTGTGGAAGAGTTGAGTAGGAGAGGGTGCTAGAAAGAGAAGGAAGTATAAAAATCTACTTGAATAGAGTTAAATGTCTAAGTGTCTAGGAGGAGGAGGAAAGTAAGAAAAGACGATAGCAATGAGCAATCTTTGCCCATAGTGGAAGTATGGTGTCACTGCTTCCAGGCTCCAGGCAATTCTTTGTAACACTCATGATTCTCTCCATAAAGGCTCCTAATCTTACTCTTTGTGCCTGAACCAAGTTTATCTCCACACTGCCAATGCTTAACTTATTGAATAAACAGTGTATGTAAACCACTTTGAATTTATTTTTACCTCCATGCCAACAAACAGCAAACTGCTCTCATTCACTCAACAAATATTTGTTGAACTTACACTATGGATCACTATTCTAGATACTGGGAATACAGCCCTGATCAAAACACACAAAGCCTTTCTCTAATGAAATTTACATATAGTTTGTTCCAAGACAATAAGTAAGGGATTAAGGTGTGCTGTTTGGCAGAGGATTTTCTATTTTTGTCTGTAAATATTAGAAAAGCACTTCGGAGTTTATGCAGCAAGATAATATATTTGAACCAAAGAAATCCAAAGAAACCAAAGAAATCCTTGTGTTTATTTATCAGTGTAAGATATTTATATGAAAAGGAATCAGGGACTTAATATCCACTAAAAATCAAGTCCAAACAAACTTAAGGGCTTAAAATGCCATTAGAAATAAATTCTTTTGTAGAGCACTGAAGATTCAGTTCACAGAAACTCAGATTGACTAATCCTTTAATTTAATATTCAAAGTATCATAGAAAAAAACCATAATATACAAACTAGGCCTAATGCATAAAACATATAAAATAGCACAGTATATAAAATAGTTGAATCCTCGATTAAAATTAATTCACTAGGTCTAATCCATTCACCTTGCAAATTAGCTGGCAATCATTTAGCATTAGTATCAGCTGAAGGAAAACTAATATAATTATTACACTAATATAACTATTAAGTAATAGGATATATATGAAAGCATTTATAAGATGTATGCTATACAAACTTTGGTTACTTTTGATATTATTATTGTTCCTATAAGAGACAAGGTTGTGGAAGAGTTGAGTAGGAGAGGGTGCTAGAAAGAGAAGGAAGTATAAAAATCTACTTGAATAGAGTTAAATGTCTAAGTGTCTAGGAGGAGGAGGAAAGTAAGAAAAGACGATAGCAATGAGCAATCTTTGCCCATAGTGGAAGTATGGTGTCACTGCTTCCAGGCTCCAGGCAATTCTTTGTAACACTCATGATTCTCTCCATAAAGGCTCCTAATCTTACTCTTTGTGCCTGAACCAAGTTTATCTCCACACTGCCATTTTTTAAACTAGTTTTGGGAAAGCAATCTGCTTAAATGATAACATTATACCGTCATGAAAACACTGCTATTTTAGTGCTGTGTGGCTTTGGACTGCATCTTGATTTCCCTACTGAATGTCATCTCTTCCTGTAGTTACTTCTTAAGCTTAAAATTTCCCCCATACAGAAGGAGGCTCTGCATGACATTTTTCCTTTTTAGTTTTGTGTTTTCTCACTTTTCTATAATAATTAGGAGTTAGAATGAAAATGAAAACATTACTTCTGAAAATAGATGTCAGCAAAAATGACAATGCTCCAACAGTTGGGCTACTTCTTTTTCTTCTTCCTTATCAACAGCCAATTTAGATTTCTAATTATTTGCATGCATTTCTCTAAGATGACTCTCTCCCTCTTTTCTTTCCAACTGAATTGATTATCGTTGAAATCTAAATGCTTTGATTCTTGGCAAACTTGTTTACCCTCCCCCGTTTTGGAAAATTTAGCAGAGACAGATAACAATTTCTTGTCTTGTGTTCATCTTGAAAAGTTTTCAAGATAAACACCTGAGTTCGGGCAGGAACTATCACCAAATAATACCTTGGGATTTGGGGAAGAAGAGATGGATCAAGAAATGAGGAAGCTTAAACTAACAGACTTGCATTCTCCCATCTCTGAACTATTTTTCAGCTTATCCTATTTACCTTGACTGTCTAAAAATATTACTTTTTAAACACTAATATAACTATTAAGTAATAGGATATATATGAAAGCATTTATAAGATGTATGCTATACAAACTTTGGTTACTTTTGATATTATTATTGTTCCTATAAGAGACAAGGTTGTGGAAGAGTTGAGTAGGAGAGGGTGCTAGAAAGAGAAGGAAGTATAAAAATCTACTTGAATAGAGTTAAATGTCTAAGTGTCTAGGAGGAGGAGGAAAGTAAGAAAAGACGATAGCAATGAGCAATCTTTGCCCATAGTGGAAGTATGGTGTCACTGCTTCCAGGCTCCAGGCAATTCTTTGTAACACTCATGATTCTCTCCATAAAGGCTCCTAATCTTACTCTTTGTGCCTGAACCAAGTTTATCTCCACACTGCCATTTTTAAGCTAGTTTTGGGAAAGCAATCTGCTTAAATGATAACATTATACCGTCATGAAAACACTGCTATTTTAGTGCTGTGTGGCTTTGGACTGCATCTTGATTTCCCTACTGAATGTCATCTCTTCCTGTAGTTACTTCTTAAGCTTAAAATTTCCCCCATACAGAAGGAGGCTCTGCATGACATTTTTCCTTTTTAGTTTTGTGTTTTCTCACTTTTCTATAATAATTAGGAGTTAGAATGAAAATGAAAACATTACTTCTGAAAATAGATGTCAGCAAAAATGACAATGCTCCAACAGTTGGGCTACTTCTTTTTCTTCTTCCTTATCAACAGCCAATTTAGATTTCTAATTATTTGCATGCATTTCTCTAAGATGACTCTCTCCCTCTTTTCTTTCCAACTGAATTGATTATCGTTGAAATCTAAATGCTTTGATTCTTGGCAAACTTGTTTACCCTCCCCAGTTTTGGAAAATTTAGCAGAGACAGATAACAATTTCTTGTCTTGTGTTCATCTTGAAAAGTTTTCAAGATAAACACCTGAGTTCGGGCAGGAACTATCACCAAATAATACCTTGGGATTTGGGGAAGAAGAGATGGATCAAGAAATGAGGAAGCTTAAACTAACAGACTTGCATTCTCCCATCTCTGAACTATTTTTCAGCTTATCCTATTTACCTTGACTGTCTAAAAATATTATTTTCATTTATATAAATGACTTATTATTAAAATGTTATGCTACCACAATCAATACCAAGTGCACGATTAAATGTGTTGACTTAGTTTAAGTGTTATCTTTGGAAGAAGCAATGTTATTCTATACTCTCTAAACTTTTGAAATTTCTTACATAGCATAGCAGCTTGCTTATAACCTTTTAAAGCAGAAGGAATACTGGTTATGCCCAGAAGATCAACAAGGATAGCTGAGGTAAGGCTAAGTGTTAGGAGGAGGAAAGATGTAAAAGCGGGTCAGATTCAGGAAGGGGCTCAGAACCTGTACTTTAAGGTGGGTCTGAACTCAGTGAGCTGTGGACAGTGGAAACAATCATTAATTCTCAAAGGCTTACAGGGGTCAAAATCAGTTCAAAGCATTTAAGGAGTCACGGTAGATAGGAAAAGCTATAGAGCAGAGGTTAATAGCATGGGAAGAGTTTGGTTTCAACCCCTGGGAAAGAGTAAAAGACAGAGGCTTTCCATTTTGCCAGCTTCCTGTCTCACCCACTGGTTTTTATGGGATTCCTAGGGCTTCTCTGATAGCTCAGATGGTAAAGAATCTGCCTGTAATGCAGGAGACATGGATTTGATCCCTGGGTTTGGAGGATCTCTTAGAGAAGGGAATGGTAACCCACTCAATATTCTTGCCTGGAGAATTCCATGGACAGAGGAGCCTGGCAGGCTATCATCCGTGGGATCACAAAGAGCTAGACACAACTGAGCAACCAACACTAATTGTATGGCTAAACTAATATTGAAATAGAGAGGAATTGGCATGACGTGTCATTGTGCGAAAAGAGGAATGTGTAATCTAAGAACATAGATGAGAGATGAGAGGTAGAAATTTTAAGTTTGTTTTGGGGGAATAGACAGGAGAGGTACAGGGCAATTTTTTTTTAATTTTTTACTCACTTAAAAAAGTTCTCAAATTGAGAAAAAATAAATTAAAAAAATAAAATTTCAAATGTTTGAATTAGGGCATCAAATAATCAAAGCCTCATTTTGACCACCATTCTCATTTCTTCACTGTACCTTATTCATAGACTTGGCAAGATTCAATAAGCAAATTTAAGAAATTTTAGAAAAGGACAAGAAAAACTATCAATACCTTCATTATATATAAAGAAAGCAAGTGCTAGCCTACTATTTATTTTCCTGAGGGCCCTTAAAAGACAATATTTAGTCACAAACACATCTTGAATAGTTGGTATAAGGAGATGTGTAGTACTGGACAACTTTCATCTGCTAAAATACAATCTTGGGTTTCCCCAGTGTGTAAATGAGACTGACACTGTATCCTCCTTGGAGCAAAAATGTTGTTATGCTGAAAAGAAGTGGCCATCTCATCCAGAACTGACCAAAAGGAAAGAGAATACTAAAATATTATTATCTCCCAAAGTCCCAGAGAATCAAAAGCACCAGCCTGGGTTTTTTGGTGTTTTTTTTCCCCCTTTTTTTTTTTTTTTTTCTGTACCATACGGCATGTGGGATCTTAGTTCTCCGACCAGGCATTGGGCTTGTGCCCCTGCAGTGAAAGCACGGAGGCTTAGCCACTGGACCACCAGGGAATTCCATTAATTTTTTAGGTTTACTCAAAAGCTCCTTCAAAGGCTTTTAAGAATAGAACAGGGATACCTTAGGTCTTCTCAGATGGTAAAGAATCTGCCTGTAATGCAGGAGACATGGATTTGATCCCTGGGTTTGGAGGATCTCTTAGAGAAGGGAATGGTAACCCACTCAATATTCTTGCCTGGAGAATTCCATGGACAGAGGAGCCTGGCAGGCTATCATCCGTGGGATCACAAAGAGCTAGACACAACTGAGCAACCAACACTAATTGTATGGCTAAACTAATATTGAAATAGAGAGGAATTGGCATGACGTGTCATTGTGCGAAAAGAGGAATGTGTAATCTAAGAACATAGATGAGAGATGAGAGGTAGAAATTTTAAGTTTGTTTTGGGGGAATAGACAGGAGAGGTACAGGGCAATTTTTTTTTAATTTTTTACTCACTTAAAAAAGTTCTCAAATTGAGAAAAAATAAATTAAAAAAATAAAATTTCAAATGTTTGAATTAGGGCATCAAATAATCAAAGCCTCATTTTGACCACCATTCTCATTTCTTCACTGTACCTTATTCATAGACTTGGCAAGATTCAATAAGCAAATTTAAGAAATTTTAGAAAAGGACAAGAAAAACTATCAATACCTTCATTATATATAAAGAAAGCAAGTGCTAGCCTACTATTTATTTTCCTGAGGGCCCTTAAAAGACAATATTTAGTCACAAACACATCTTGAATAGTTGGTATAAGGAGATGTGTAGTACTGGACAACTTTCATCTGCTAAAAATACAATCTTGGGTTTCCCCAGTGTGTAAATGAGACTGACACTGTATCCTCCTTGGAGCAAAAATGTTGTTATGCTGAAAAGAAGTGGCCATCTCATCCAGAACTGACCAAAAGGAAAGAGAATACTAAAATATTATTATCTCCCAAAGTCCCAGAGAATCAAAAGCACCAGCCTGGGTTTTTTGGTGTTTTTTTTCCCCTTTCTTTTTTTTTTTTTTTTCTGTACCATACGGCATGTGGGATCTTAGTTCTCCGACCAGGCATTGGGCTTGTGCCCCTGCAGTGAAAGCACGGAGGCTTAGCCACTGGACCACCAGGGAATTCCATTAATTTTTTAGGTTTACTCAAAAGCTCCTTCAAAGGCAATATTATTCTAAGAATAGAACAGGGATACCTTAGGTCTTCCTGAAAACTATTGCTTCTAATACTATGCTTAAAAAGGGAGAATGAAATGTAAGTCTCTGTTTCCACACTTTTAAAATCTCATACTTAATACTTGCCTATTCAGTTTGCTTGATCCATGTTTTTCTTGAGGAAATGGCTGGGAAGATATCTATGAAAATTAGAATTCAGGATTTCTACTAATAGAAATAGTATGTTCACATTCAGTGTCATTGGGGTGCTACTTTGTGTATTTGAGCAAATAGTGTGCCAATTTCAGGATGAAAGATAATCATGTGAAAAAGTTAACTGGGATAAACAGCGATAGGCTTCCTCAAAACACTGTATTATTACTCTGAAAATTGACAAAAGGAGCAAAGATGGGCTGATATGAATTTAGGATTGAGAGCAGCACTTTGGTGTGGAGAAAACTATTCTAAAGCGAGTAAAAAGAAGTTTATTACCTTTTATTCTGACAAGCAGATTAATAAATTAAAAAGGCTTTTTGGACCAATACTTTAATTCCTATAAATTCCTGGAAACCAAGTGACAAACTCTTGACCTTTGTCCACAGTTCTTCTTAATACAGTAGTGAGTAGGTAGCAGAATAAGGGGCAATTCCCAGGGACATTGAGTAAAGTCTGTCTCTACTAGGAATCCCAAAACCTAAGTTTTAACATCTGTGAGATTTGGGTTAGTCATTTCCCTCTCTGAGTTTTAATATTCTCATCCAAGGATAAAATGTGATATAAAGCATTATTTGTCCCAGAATCCTTTTTCAGTCATAAAGCACATAAAATTTTATCAAGGCACAAGGGTGCCCAGGTAGAGAAGAATTTTCAGGCTTCCTTGTAGCTAGCAGTGGTTATGAAATAGCAAAGAAGATTTTGCAATTTTCATATCATTCCTCAGAGATGAGGTCACTTAATCCGGACTCTTCTCTCTCTCATGGGTTGGGAAATGCCAACAATAGGAGCCACCACTTTATTTTATTTATTTTTAAAAAATACTTATTTATTTGACTGCCCCAGATCTTAGTCGTGGCATGTGGGATCTTTAGTTGAGGCTTATGCTGTCTAGTTCCAGGGATCGAACCCAGGCCCCCTGTATTGGGAGCATGGAGTCTTAGCCACTGGACCACCAGGGAAGTCCAAGAAACCACCCTTTAGCCCACAGGGAATGCACATGTTGAGGCCAGCAGAGCTTCTACTTAGCCTGGGTTCCTGAGCAACATCATAGAACAGAGAAGTCCCACCAGCCCTGTACTATTTCCCTTGGGATTCTTAGACGAGAGCCAAGAAAAAAATGCTCCTCTTATAAGCTGCTTTAGTTTGGGTTCTCCTTGTTACATTAGCTTAGCCTGAACCCAAGCTAAGGCAGAAGTTCCTGAATGAATAATCACAGAAATTATGTACCAGTTCTGAAAAGAAACAAAAACATAACAGAAGAAACAGAGTTTTGCTTTAGGACTAACACAAAAGTAGCATCAACCTTGTTATCCCGCCCATGATGATCACAGCAGCACATGTTCAAGCTTAAGATCAATTTTTTAAATGATGATCTTTTCTTTGTTCTTAGCAATTCAGGCTCCGAGGCCCCTTTATTATACCTTTTAATTGCTCTGTTAATCACTTTCAATGTTCTTCCATCTTACTACCATGCAGTATGACAATAGATTACCTTCTCTACAAAGGCTATCTTTAAATTCCCACGGGCATTTAGTAAAGTTTTATTATCCCCAGGCATAATCCTATGAGAAGATTAGATTGCTAGAAGTCGTTCTTTTCTGCCCATTAGCATAAGGCAGCCAGGGAGGGCTTGCAGACATCTGGGGTCTGAAACCCTGAAATCCTGCAGCTTATGTAGGAGAGCCAGAGGAGCTCTGGGAAGTTACCTGAATCAGAGCCGCTTTTGCACTTTTGCTTATGCAAGTCTTTGACCAAAAAGGAACTCCAACTCTCTGGTGACTTTGTAAAAACCCAGACTTAATTACCGGATTTTATCCAAATTTTCCACCTGCACACCAACCATCTTTTTATTAGTTACCAAACATGTTTATTAGCAATACTCTCACTTGAACCTTTTAAAAATTTATTTATTTATTTTCATTGGAGGATCATTACAGTATTGTGACAGTTCTCGTCATCCACCAATATGAATCAGACATAGGCATATGTGTCCCCTCCATCCTGAACCCCCGAATCTGTGTGACCTTATTTGAAAATAGGGTCATTATAGATGTAATTCGTTAAGATGAAGCCATTCTGAAGTAAGGTGGACCCCCAATCCAACATGACTGATTTCTTATAAAAGGGGAAAGTTTAGACATGGACACAGAAGGGACACCATGTGAAGAGAAGCCTAGAAACAGAAGTGTTACTTCTACAAGCGAAAGAACAGCAAATCACAGGAAACTGGGAGACAGCCCTTAGGAGGAACTAATAATGCCAATACCCGATCTTCAGAACTGAGTCAGTATGTTTTTGTTGTTTAAGCCCCCAGTTCATTGTTATGGCAGGTCTAGGGGACTAAATCACTGGGTCCTCCCAACTCTGCCTGGACCTTTGTTCATGCTGTTGCCTTTGCCTTAACAGAGCAGCTTCTCCAGCCAAGCTTGAAGTCTGGCTTTTAGCATCTTGTCCTGGAGAGAGAAATCTTCCTTAACCTTCCAAACTAGGTAAAGCCCCACTCCTCTTCAATCTACACTTACCATAAATTCAGGAAGACCCTGCATGTCTTCAAAGCACTGTGTCCTCCTGAATTATTTGTTTACTTAAGGTCTGCATCTGGCTAGAAGCCCAGGCTAGGACTTTGTGTGTCTTATTCACGGCTTTGTCCTCTGTGACTCGCACGTAATTAGTGCTCAAGAAATAGATATTGACTGGCTCCCTTGACTTTAACTTGGAATCTTCTGTTCCTAAACATTGTTTCAGAGATCCCATATTCTTAGTTATAATTCCCACCAAAATGTTCCTAACCTCATGTATATATTCATATGCCTGCAGGCAAGCCTCATATTTCTATAATTTGTTGTTGTCATACCTAACATTTTATTCCATTCCACCACACATCTGTATAAGCAATAACATTTGTAAATGTACTAGTCTCCAGGAATGTTTTTGGTTTGGGTCCTATATTACTGAAAAGAATCTCAATTATTTGGCAAGCTGACATCCTCATAAGATTCTATCTGTCCAGCAAGGCATAGAAGGGAAATCATGTGAAAGAACACAAAAGCAACGAAGCACTTTTTAAACAAATACTTGTTTAACCTGTGATTCCTGATATGAGAATTTTTGGAGTTGTACTGATGTGGACAGGGAGGGGTGATGGGAGATGCACTGAGAATTACACGAAGTCCATGGAATAATGAAAGTTAATCTCAAACATCTATATCTATGCTTATCTTTCTCAACTAGATATAGGTATAGATATATTTGTAAAAGGGGAAAAAAGAGTAAATGTTTCTAGGCAGGCTATTTCTCCCTTTCAGGTCAATTCTAGGTTAGTTTGACTTTTGACCCCAAAGAATTGCACCAATCCTTGAAAAGGGTCTTCATAGATAGGTTCAGAAACCTCTCTGTAATGAAGGTCTTAGTGAGGATATTCATTGGGTGGAAACATTTCGATATATCCTAAAGAGAATTCCCTGAGTAAATATGCATTCAATGGATATGCTACTAATGGGATAATCATAGAACATGCTACAGTTTTTAGTATCATATCTATAGACAAGATTCTGCTGGTCATAGAAAGACTCACTCCTGGGCACAGGAAGAATAAAGTAACTTGACTTGTCCTAATCATTCATCTAGAAAATATTCCTTGAGCTCTCATTCTGTGTCAACAATGGTGGCAGATGCTATTAATACAAAGTTCAATAGAATAATAACAGCAATAAAAATAGCTAATTCTTACTGACTGCTGATTTTGTCTAGGCACCACGCTAAATGCTTTACATACATTATCTCCTCTGATCCTCAATATATCTTTGTGACATAAGTACTATCATTGTCCCCATTTTATGAGAAAATTAAGTCCCAAAGAAGTCTAGCAATGCATACAAGGTCAAAGAGCTAGGATATAAGCACAACTTTGCCTGACTCCAACACCTAATTTTCCTACCCAATGCATTATTCTAGCTCACAATAGTGAAACAAATACTGTAATTTTCCCCCAAATCCATAAAATTCAGTTGAGCTTCTGACCTGAGGAATATAATGTTAACAGTAAATTTGAGAAAGAGAAATTAATTCCACAGTAATACAGAAATGGCATTAAGTAACCTTTTCTTAGAAGGAGATTATGGACCATTTCATATAAACTCCCCAAGTTCAAAAGTCAGGATTATAGTGATTTGGGCTCATCTCAAGTGAGCTTTAGAAAAACAGAAATGAAAGAAAGGGGCTTTAGACCCTCAAGTCCTACATGTGTGTGTGAATGCAAAGTAGAAATAGTGCAAAAAAGAGACCTGAAGTTTTAAGTCAAGAAAGAAATCCAATCAATTTTTTAATCACTAGAGCAGAAATTGAATTTGTATACATTTTGGTAAGGAAGAATCCATGACTTTCAAGAACTTCTTTTAAAATGCACTGACCCAAAATGTTGAGCCAGAAGAGAAAGGAAAAACATATTTCTAAAGAATCCAGACAGAAGATGACAAACAAATGTAACTAGTAGAGATATCAGAATTCTCAAGATCATGTTAAAGCTACCCGAGAAGAAAGAATTCCTGTCCTCTGCTTTGTTACTGACCCTGTGCTTTTCCTGACATGTGTCCTTTTAGTACAGTGTCTTTTGTGTTAGTGAGGGTATGCCTCTTCCCTACCGCTGACTTTTCAGTTTATATAACCATCCTGGCCTCTCTCTGCTTCCTTCACTCACAGTCCCAGAAGAGTAGGAGTGAGTTAACTTGACTAGTGAATCTGAGAAGGAAACTGTGAAAGTTTTCAGAAGCTATGTGTTTGCTCTCCTCTACAGTTTGGGTGGGAACTGTACTTGGAGAAGAGGGTGACCGCTCTGTTCTATGGCAGACAAAACTAAACATTAGAACTCCCTCATTCTAGATTCAGCACTTGGGAGCCAACTTGTCCACAGAAACAAGTCAGATTTCCAATAGCAGTTTAATCAGTAATTAGGGTCCTATTTTTTTACCTCTACCTATCGACCCTTTTTTTTTTCTTATTTCACAATTATTCTGAAATATAAGGAAGCAGTGTCTTATTTATTACATTCGTACAAAGACCCCCAAAAGTAGAGCTAAATTGATAACCCTGTACAATGCCTGCTCAGTTCAGTCTGACTCCTGTGACTCCATGGAGTCTGCCAGTCTCCTCTGTCCATGGAATTCTCCAGTCAAGAATACTGGAGTGAGCTATTATTTCCTCCTTCGGGGGATATTCCCAATCCAGGGATCAAACCTGTGTCTGCCATTTCTTCCCCCAGGGGATTCCCTGACCTAGGGATAGAACACGCATTGAACTTGCATTGCAGGCAGTTTTTTGTCGCTGCACCATTAAGAAAGTCCAACAGTAGCTTGTAAACAGGACACAAAGGAAGAAAAGCTTCTTTCTTGATATAGTCTTGAAACAAAGAGCTAGAATTGGATAGAGAGTGTTTTAAAATTATATTGGTCCAATTTTTCCATCCCCAAGCATTACTAACATAGCCCTGTTTGACCAGATCCCGTGTGACTGTTTGTAAATGAGTAGGTTAACAGTTTAGCTGTTTAGCTGGAAAGAGCTGAAAAGTTATAAGAAGATAGCCTTCTAACTCCAGTTATTCAGCCAATAGAAATAATTGATAGAGAAGAATTGGAATTAACCTTAGAGGATTAGTGGGGATAATTCTGAGTAATGAGGGAAAGGGCTCTATTTATTATTCAGACATTTTATTTTCTAGCCATGTTGTCTATCATCTTTTATTTTCTTGTCTATCCATCACAGCTGAAGCAGAACTATATGAGGTGTGGGGACCATGAGGATGCACTTTGCCTTCCTCCTACTATAGCCCAAGTAACTGACTGGAAGTTCCAGCTTAGAAATCCAGGGTTTGGTTTCAGGCTGCCACTCCCCTCCCAGAAGCTGTTCCAGCCACTGGCTGAGTGCAGCAGTGACGCTAAGGCACTGTCTTTCCAGAGAGATGTGAGACTATGGTTGGTCATTTTTGCCTGGGGGATTCCTTGATGGCTCTGCTAGAACTGAGTGGCCCTCCACCCAACAGCAAGGAGATCAAACTAGACAGTCCTAAAGGAAATCAACCCTGAGTATTCACTTGAAGGACTGATGCTAAGGCTCCTATACTTTGGCCACCAGATGTAAAGCACCTACTCCTTGTAAAAAACCCTGATGATGGGAAATATTGAAGGGAAAATGAGAAGGAGGTAGCAAAAGATGAGATGGTTGGATGGAATCATTGACTCAAAGGACATGAGTTTGAGCAATCTCTGGGAGATAGTGAAGGACAGGGAAGCCTGGTGTGCTGTAGTCCATGGGGTTACAAACAGTTGAACATGACTGAGTGACTGAATAACCATCAGTATTCTCACTCTCTCCTTCACTCTAAGTTAGACTGGCCTAGTGGTCAGAGGGATCGCTCAACTTTCTCTAGATTTCCTTTCACATTGGTACCTTCTGCTTCACTCAGTCTGATTCCAACAGTAGCTTGTAAACAGGACACAAAGGAAGAAAAGCTTCTTTCTTGATATAGTCTTGAAACAAAGAGCTAGAATTGGATAGAGAGTGTTTTAAAATTATATTGGTCCAATTTTTCCATCCCCAAGCATTACTAACATAGCCCTGTTTGACCAGATCCCGTGTGACTGTTTGTAAATGAGTAGGTTAACAGTTTAGCTGTTTAGCTGGAAAGAGCTGAAAAGTTATAAGAAGATAGCCTTCTAACTCCAGTTATTCAGCCAATAGAAATAATTGATAGAGAAGAATTGGAATTAACCTTAGAGGATTAGTGGGGATAATTCTGAGTAATGAGGGAAAGGGCTCTATTTATTATTCAGACATTTTATTTTCTAGCCATGTTGTCTATCATCTTTTATTTTCTTGTCTATCCATCACAGCTGAAGCAGAACTATATGAGGTGTGGGGACCATGAGGATGCACTTTGCCTTCCTCCTACTATAGCCCAAGTAACTGACTGGAAGTTCCAGCTTAGAAATCCAGGGTTTGGTTTCAGGCTGCCACTCCCCTCCCAGAAGCTGTTCCAGCCACTGGCTGAGTGCAGCAGTGACGCTAAGGCACTGTCTTTCCAGAGAGATGTGAGACTATGGTTGGTCATTTTTGCCTGGGGGATTCCTTGATGGCTCTGCTAGAACTGAGTGGCCCTCCACCCAACAGCAAGGAGATCAAACTAGACAGTCCTAAAGGAAATCAACCCTGAGTATTCACTTGAAGGACTGATGCTAAGGCTCCTATACTTTGGCCACCAGATGTAAAGCACCTACTCCTTGTAAAAAACCCTGATGATGGGAAATATTGAAGGGAAAATGAGAAGGAGGTAGCAAAAGATGAGATGGTTGGATGGAATCATTGACTCAAAGGACATGAGTTTGAGCAATCTCTGGGAGATAGTGAAGGACAGGGAAGCCTGGTGTGCTGTAGTCCATGGGGTTACAAACAGTTGAACATGACTGAGTGACTGAATAACCATCAGTATTCTCACTCTCTCTCCTTCACTCTAAGTTAGACTGGCCTAGTGGTCAGAGGGATCGCTCAACTTTCTCTAGATTTCCTTTCACATTGGTACCTTCTGCTAAGAGAACCTTTAAATGTTTAATCCCATCTCAGTGTCTGATTCTTAAAGGACACCAAGGGAAAGTTTAACAGATTACACAAGTAAAATCCGCTGATACTGGAAAGGAGCCAAAGACCAGTACTTACACAACTTTAAGAAATAAGAACAGAGTTAGTTAAGGCTTCAGAATATAGTTAACATAATCCTATAGTCAATGTAGAGTGGCTCTGTACATCAATGGATGGATTTTGAGCAATATCAAAAAGAGCTAACAGTGCTTGGATTTGTCAGAATTGATGCTGACTTTTAAGCAAGTTTGAGTATTGGAGAAGAATTAGTATGAGATTAGTTGAGAGGAATTGTCAGGGTAGACTCAAAGAATGCCAGAGACTTCCCGAGCCACACTCAACACAAATTTTATCAACAGCACATACAGAAGTGATTGGTAATTAACACTGAAAATACATTATTTGGCTCTATTCAGTATGGTTTCCAGAATGAACAGACCAAGAAGCAACACCCTTTACATATTAGTACCTTGTTATGTATAGAAATTTTCCAGAATAATTCTGAAAAATTTGTACTTAGGCTGTGTTGTGTTGGTAGGAAGATTCTAGGTATGGGCTATCCAATATGGTAGTCACTAGCCTCATCTGATTTTTTTAAATTTAAAATTAAACTACTTAAATTTGAATAAAATTCAGAATTTATTAGCTCACTATACTATTCGCACTTCAAATGCTCACCAGCCATATATGTTCATGGTTCCTACCTTGGACAGCATTGATACAGAACATTTCCAACATCAAAGAATATTCTATTCAATAAGGGATGTTCTAGAATTTCCCCAGATGAACAAGTTATCTGATTTTTTAAAAATAATCCTGCTACCGGGCTTCCCCTGGTGGTCCAGTGGGTAAGGACACTGCCTTGCAGTGCAAGGGGCGCCGGTTCGAGCCCTGGCCTGGGAAG
Source organism: Tragulus kanchil (assembly GCA_022376925.1). NCBI lineage: Eukaryota > Metazoa > Chordata > Mammalia > Artiodactyla > Tragulidae > Tragulus > Tragulus kanchil. The sequence continues at coordinate 155,146,374 of JAIOJX010000025.1, read as the reverse complement.
GTCCCACGTGCCGCGGAGCGGCTGGACCGATGTGTCCAATTACCGAGCCGGAGCTCTGGAGCGTATGCGCCCAGAGCCGGTGCTCTGCGACAACAGACGCCACCGCGATGAAAGGCCCACAGGAGCCAAGGAACAAAGATGGATGAAAACAGACAAATGAAAGATCAACAGAAGTGGCCCACCCGCTCCCCTCCCTCCCCAACCCGACCCCTGCCCCAAAATAAATAAATAAATAAATAAATCTTTTTTAAAAAAATAATTCTGCTACCTTTCTTGTAGGGAAAGAGTGTTGCAATATCACTGGTTCAGTCCAGCTCCTCTTCATACCTACTAAAGATGTGTAATGACTATTCTACAAGCCATTGAGATTTTTAGAAACCACCAAAGAGAGCTCAGTTTCATCTAGAACAAGAACTGGTAACCAATGTATTTCATGGTATCTTTACTTAACGTGATATATTTTCATCCTTTGCCTAATGAAGTTTTAGGACAATGGAGTACCCTTAGAAACTTTGGGGTAAGTAAGCAATGGGCCTGCAGAAGGGAGGCTGGACCACCCTGTTGCTGGAGGACAGGATGCACATAGCAGTCCATGTGATGCTTAGTGTGTGTGAGAAGAATCAGGGTTATGGAGTTTCTTATAGCTAGGGGTAGGAATCAAGCTTCAAACTGAAAGTAGAAAAGTAGCATGTCTCACTCTGCAGAGATACCATGGCCATGCTCCTGAGAGAGTTCATATGTGCAAAGCCTGTTAGACTTTAAACAGAGGTGTGGTATCTCAAACAGGAAACAATTCTGCTAGAAGTGTTGATTCCACTGGAAAGAATATATCTAAATTTAAAATTAAACTACTTAAATTTGAATAAAATTCAGAATTTATTAGCTCACTATACTATTCGCACTTCAAATGCTCACCAGCCATATATGTTCATGGTTCCTACCTTGGACAGCATTGATACAGAACATTTCCAACATCAAAGAATATTCTATTCAATAAGGGATGTTCTAGAATTTCCCCAGATGAACAAGTTATCTGATTTTTTAAATAATCCTGCTACCGGGCTTCCCCTGGTGGTCCAGTGGGTAAGGACACTGCCTTGCAGTGCAAGGGGCGCCGGTTCGAGCCCTGGCCTGGGAAGGTCCCACGTGCCGCGGAGCGGCTGGACCGATGTGTCCAATTACCGAGCCGGAGCTCTGGAGCGTATGCGCCCAGAGCCGGTGCTCTGCGACAACAGACGCCACCGCGATGAAAGGCCCACAGGAGCCAAGGAACAAAGATGGATGAAAACAGACAAATGAAAGATCAACAGAAGTGGCCCACCCGCTCCCCTCCCTCCCCAACCCGACCCCTGCCCCAAAATAAATAAATAAATAAATAAATCTTTTTTAAAAAAATAATTCTGCTACCTTTCTTGTAGGGAAAGAGTGTTGCAATATCACTGGTTCAGTCCAGCTCCTCTTCATACCTACTAAAGATGTGTAATGACTATTCTACAAGCCATTGAGATTTTTAGAAACCACCAAAGAGAGCTCAGTTTCATCTAGAACAAGAACTGGTAACCAATGTATTTCATGGTATCTTTACTTAACGTGATATATTTTCATCCTTTGCCTAATGAAGTTTTAGGACAATGGAGTACCCTTAGAAACTTTGGGGTAAGTAAGCAATGGGCCTGCAGAAGGGAGGCTGGACCACCCTGTTGCTGGAGGACAGGATGCACATAGCAGTCCATGTGATGCTTAGTGTGTGTGAGAAGAATCAGGGTTATGGAGTTTCTTATAGCTAGGGGTAGGAATCAAGCTTCAAACTGAAAGTAGAAAAGTAGCATGTCTCACTCTGCAGAGATACCATGGCCATGCTCCTGAGAGAGTTCATATGTGCAAAGCCTGTTAGACTTTAAACAGAGGTGTGGTATCTCAAACAGGAAACAATTCTGCTAGAAGTGTTGATTCCACTGGAAAGAATATTGAAGGTAACAGGATATTAAATATTGATTTAGATAAGTTGATTAATGAAGGCCTCTCAGAGAAGGTGAAACTTGAATAGACACAAATGATGAAAGTCAGTCATGTAAAGACCTAGAGGACAACCCTGCCAGGTTGAAAGAACAGCAAGTATATAGGCCCCAAGGCATGAATGAGTCTGGCATGTTTTGGGGAGACAGAGAACCAGTATGGCTGGAACAGCATAAGAAAGGGAGAGCTGGTAAAAGATGAAACTGAAGAGTGAGCATTGAGATTCCATCAGAAGTTTGGATTTGATTCTAACTGGAAAGAAAGACCTCTGAACAGTTTAGAATAGGCAGTGGCCTTACTTGATTTAGGTTTTAAAAGACCTGTACAGATACTGTATAGAAAAGAATTTATATCAGACAGGGTCCCCATAAGAAAAATAGTCACAATCAAAAGTGTTTAATTAAAGACAGTTTAATGAAGAGACTACTTACAGAGGAATGAGTAGATGAAGCCAGGTAACAAAGCTTAGTGAATTACCCACAACAGGTAATCACTATGCCAAAGCCTGAAGGGACAAATAGAAGGGACAGAAACACCAGAACCCTATGGGGAGCCAAAGGAAGAGCAGATCACAGGAGATGTTATCTCTGAAGGAACACCACCCCTGCCAGAGCACAAGAATAACTGGAGCATAAGTATGATTCCTCTCTTTTCCCCTTCAGTCTTCTCTTGAGACTCTCAATTTTCTGCACTTAATCATCAAGGCAAGAGAGCCAGATAGATACAGGAGCCAGATCATGCATTTTGTAGAACTGGGAGTCAAAGCAAAGCAGACAAGGATAGAAAGTGAACATGGAGGAATGGGTAGAAAGCAACAGGACAGGTTGCACTCGGGCAGGTGTGAATCTGTAAGAACCAGCTGAGTATACAGCATGATGATAAATGCTACTGAAAATAAAATTACAACATAGGATAAAGAGTATCTTTTGATTTTAAGTATCATTTCCCAAAATACAGTGGTGGAGAGACATTTCTAAATATTATGTTTAACTAGTTTATTAAAAGGTGGCTTCATTCTACCTAAAAAAAACAGTGCTTATGAAAAATAACCTCAGTTTCTTTTGAGATAAATAAAAGAAGAACCAGTTATGTCAAAGTAATAAAAAATAACAAAAAGCAGGTCATATGGGAAAAATCTACTTTATCTTCTGGGTCTGATCCCAGGGTATTCGTGCTGGCCTCCTTGCTTTTAAATAAATACTCTCCCAGGTAGAAATATGAATGATAAATTATTGTGGGCAGATACTAAAACTATGCTTCCATGAGAGGCAAACATTAACATCAAGAGGAATGTTCTCATAACCGTGCATAAGAAAGGGAGAGCTGGTAAAAGATGAAACTAGGACAGTTGGGTTTTTCTAACTGGAAAGAAAGACCTCTGAACAGTTTAGAATAGGCAGTGGCCTTACTTGATTTAGGTTTTAAAAGACCTGTACAGATACTGTATAGAAAAGAATTTATATCAGACAGGGTCCCCATAAGAAAAATAGTCACAATCAAAAGTGTTTAATTAAAGACAGTTTAATGAAGAGACTACTTACAGAGGAATGAGTAGATGAAGCCAGGTAACAAAGCTTAGTGAATTACCCACAACAGGTAATCACTATGCCAAAGCCTGAAGGGACAAATAGAAGGGACAGAAACACCAGAACCCTATGGGGAGCCAAAGGAAGAGCAGATCACAGGAGATGTTATCTCTGAAGGAACACCACCCCTGCCAGAGCACAAGAATAACTGGAGCATAAGTATGATTCCTCTCTTTTCCCCTTCAGTCTTCTCTTGAGACTCTCAATTTTCTGCACTTAATCATCAAGGCAAGAGAGCCAGATAGATACAGGAGCCAGATCATGCATTTTGTAGAACTGGGAGTCAAAGCAAAGCAGACAAGGATAGAAAGTGAACATGGAGGAATGGGTAGAAAGCAACAGGACAGGTTGCACTCGGGCAGGTGTGAATCTGTAAGAACCAGCTGAGTATACAGCATGATGATAAATGCTACTGAAAATAAAATTACAACATAGGATAAAGAGTATCTTTTGATTTTAAGTATCATTTCCCAAAATACAGTGGTGGAGAGACATTTCTAAATATTATGTTTAACTAGTTTATTAAAAGGTGGCTTCATTCTACCTAAAAAAAACAGTGCTTATGAAAAATAACCTCAGTTTCTTTTGAGATAAATAAAAGAAGAACCAGTTATGTCAAAGTAATAAAAAATAACAAAAAGCAGGTCATATGGGAAAAATCTACTTTATCTTCTGGGTCTGATCCCCAGGGTATTCGTGCTGGCCTCCCTTGCTTTTAAATAAATACTCTCCCAGGTAGAAATATGAATGATAAATTATTGTGGGCAGATACTAAAACTATGCTTCCATGAGAGGCAAACATTAACATCAAGAGGAATGTTCTCATAACCACAGTGCCTAAGACACAGTATTTCTGCTTTTGTAACATCTTAATATTTTCTTCACTCTTCACTACCAAGCTAAAAAAAGCTTAAAAACAAGTTGTGAAATGATTAAACTAATCCACAGTGATTTAACTGTATTCAGAAAAAGAAATTAAAACATTAAATTAGCACAAAAATAAATATCTAGCACTCAATAACAAAATCAGAGACCTAACAATCATTAAAGAGATTAGATGTGCAAAGCCAGTTAACAAAACTTCTGATCTAAGAGACTAAGGTTTGATCCCTGGGTTGGGAACATCCCCTGGAGGAAGAAATGGCAACCTACTTCACTATTCTTGCCTGGAGAATTCCGCGGCCAGAGGGACCTGGCAGGCTAGAGTCCATGGGGTTGCAAAAAGTCAGACAACAGCTGAGCACACACACATATTACTTTACTGCACTAAATTAAATTAGAAACTAATAACAAAAAAAAAAAAAAAAAAGAAAATCCCCAAATACTTGAAAATTAAACTTTTAAGCAACATTGGTCAAAAAAGAAATAACAAAAAAATTAGAAAACTGTTTTAAAATATGTGAAAGTAAAATCCAGTATATTGGAATTTTGGGGTAGACCTAAAGAAATACTTTGAGAGGAATTTATAGTTTTAACTGGTTGTACTAGGAAAGATCTCAAAACAATGGCCTGATCATCAACCTTAAGAAGCTAGAATAGAGTAAGAACAAATTAAAACAAAGGTAAGTAGAAGGAAGAAAAGAATAATGGAAATCAAGAAAAATAGAAAAAATCAAACCAAAAGGGAGTTGCTTCAGAAAAAGATCAACTAAAAGAGAAACCAGGGCTCCCCCTGGTGGTCCAGTGGGTAAGGACACCGCCTTGCAGTGCAAGGGGCGCCGGTTCGAGCCCTGGCATGGGAAGATCCCACGTGCCGCGGAGCGGCTGGACTGATGTGTCCAATCACCGAGCCGGAGCTCTGGAGCGCATGCGCCCAGAACCCGCGCTCTGCAACGACAGACGCCACCGTAAATACTCTCCCAGGTAGAAATATGAATGATAAATTATTGTGGGCAGATACTAAAACTATGCTTCCATGAGAGGCAAACATTAACATCAAGAGGAATGTTCTCATAACCACAGTGCCTAAGACACAGTATTTCTGCTTTTGTAACATCTTAATATTTTCTTCACTCTTCACTACCAAGCTAAAAAAAGCTTAAAAACAAGTTGTGAAATGATTAAACTAATCCACAGTGATTTAACTGTATTCAGAAAAAGAAATTAAAACATTAAATTAGCACAAAAATAAATATCTAGCACTCAATAACAAAATCAGAGACCTAACAATCATTAAAGAGATTAGATGTGCAAAGCCAGTTAACAAAACTTCTGATCTAAGAGACTAAGGTTTGATCCCTGGGTTGGGAACATCCCCTGGAGGAAGAAATGGCAACCTACTTCACTATTCTTGCCTGGAGAATTCCGCGGCCAGAGGGACCTGGCAGGCTAGAGTCCATGGGGTTGCAAAAAGTCAGACAACAGCTGAGCACACACACATATTACTTTACTGCACTAAATTAAATTAGAAACTAATAACAAAAAAAAAAAAAAGAAAAAAAGAAAATCCCCAAATACTTGAAAATTAAACTTTTAAGCAACATTGGTCAAAAAAGAAATAACAAAAAAATTAGAAAACTGTTTTAAAATATGTGAAAGTAAAATCCAGTATATTGGAATTTTGGGGTAGACCTAAAGAAATACTTTGAGAGGAATTTATAGTTTTAACTGGTTGTACTAGGAAAGATCTCAAAACAATGGCCTGATCATCAACCTTAAGAAGCTAGAATAGAGTAAGAACAAATTAAAACAAAGGTAAGTAGAAGGAAGAAAAGAATAATGGAAATCAAGAAAAATAGAAAAAAATCAAACCAAAAGGGAGTTGCTTCAGAAAAAGATCAACTAAAAGAGAAACCAGGGCTCCCCCTGGTGGTCCAGTGGGTAAGGACACCGCCTTGCAGTGCAAGGGGCGCCGGTTCGAGCCCTGGCATGGGAAGATCCCACGTGCCGCGGAGCGGCTGGACTGGTGTGTCCAATCACCGAGCCGGAGCTCTGGAGCGCATGCGCCCAGAACCGGCGCTCTGCAACGACAGACGCCACCGCGATGGGAGGCCCACAGGAGTCAAAGAACAAAGACAGATGAAAATAGAGAAATGAAAGACCAATAGAAGTGGCCCGCCTGCTCCCCTCCCTCCCCAACCAGACCCCCACCCAAAATAAATAAATAAATAAATCTTTAAAAAAAAAAAAGAGAGAGAAACCAATTACCAATATCAAGAATGAAATAGAGAATATCACTATAAATTCTGTAGACATTAAAAGGATAAAAATTGACAGTTTCGATGAAACAGAAAATTTTCTTGAAAGACACATTACCAAACACTGTCAGAATAAGCAAAATAAAATCTCAGTAACCTGAAGTTTATTATTGTTGTTCAGTTGCTAAGTCATGTCTGAATCTTTGCAGCACCATGGTCTGCAGCACACCTGTCCTTCAATATCTCCCAGAATTTGCTCAGATTCATGTCCATTGACGCAGTGATGCCATTCAACCATCTCATCTTCTACTGACTCCTTCTCATTTTGCCTTCAATCTTTCCATGAGTAGGCTCTTTGAATTAAGTGTCCAAAGCATTGGCACTTCAGCTTCAGCATCAGTCCTTCCATCGAATATTCAGGGTTGATTTCCTGTAGAATTGACTGATTTGAACTCCTTCCAGTCCAAGGGATTCTCAAGAGTCTTCTCCAATTCCATAGTTAGAAAGTATTGACACTTTGGCACTCAACCTTTTTTATGGTCCAATTCTCACATCCATTCATGACTACTGAAAAAAGCATAGCTTTGACTAGAGGGACACTTGTCAGCAAAGTGAATTAGTTTTAACTGGTAAGAATCTCAAAACAATGGCCTGATCATCAACCTTAAGAAGCTAGAATAGAGTAAGAACAAATTAAAACAAAGGTAAGTAGAAGGAAGAAAAGAATAATGGAAATCAAGAAAAATAGAAAAAAATCAAACCAAAAGGGAGTTGCTTCAGAAAAAGATCAACTAAAAGAGAAACCAGGGCTCCCCCTGGTGGTCCAGTGGGTAAGGACACCGCCTTGCAGTGCAAGGGGCGCCGGTTCGAGCCCTGGCATGGGAAGATCCCACGTGCCGCGGAGCGGCTGGACTGGTGTGTCCAATCACCGAGCCGGAGCTCTGGAGCGCATGCGCCCAGAACCGGCGCTCTGCAACGACAGACGCCACCGCGATGGGAGGCCCACAGGAGTCAAAGAACAAAGACAGATGAAAATAGAGAAATGAAAGACCAATAGAAGTGGCCCGCCTGCTCCCCTCCCTCCCCAACCAGACCCCCACCCAAAATAAATAAATAAATAAATCTTTAAAAAAAAAAAAGAGAGAGAAACCAATTACCAATATCAAGAATGAAATAGAGAATATCACTATAAATTCTGTAGACATTAAAAGGATAAAAATTGACAGTTTCGATGAAACAGAAAATTTTCTTGAAAGACACATTACCAAACACTGTCAGAATAAGCAAAATAAAATCTCAGTAACCTGAAGTTTATTATTGTTGTTCAGTTGCTAAGTCATGTCTGAATCTTTGCAGCACCATGGTCTGCAGCACACCTGTCCTTCAATATCTCCCAGAATTTGCTCAGATTCATGTCCATTGACGCAGTGATGCCATTCAACCATCTCATCTTCTACTGACTCCTTCTCATTTTGCCTTCAATCTTTCCATGAGTAGGCTCTTTGAATTAAGTGTCCAAAGCATTGGCACTTCAGCTTCAGCATCAGTCCTTCCATCGAATATTCAGGGTTGATTTCCTGTAGAATTGACTGATTTGAACTCCTTCCAGTCCAAGGGATTCTCAAGAGTCTTCTCCAATTCCATAGTTAGAAAGTATTGACACTTTGGCACTCAACCTTTTTTATGGTCCAATTCTCACATCCATTCATGACTACTGAAAAAAGCATAGCTTTGACTAGAGGGACACTTGTCAGCAAAGTGATGTCTCTGCTTTTAAATATGCTGTCTAGATTTGTTATAGTATTCCTTCCAAGGAGCAAGCATCTTTTAATTTCATGGCTGCAACCACCATCTGTAGTGGTTTGAGAGTTCAAGAAAATAAAATCTGTCACTGCTTCCACTTTTTCTCCTACTTGTCATATAATGATGAGACTGGATGCCATGATCTTCATTTTTTGAATGTTGAGGGTTTTTTTTTTGTTGTTGCTGTTGTTTATTTTTGGGTGCACACAGGCCTCCTCTAGTTGCAGGAAGTGGGGCTACTAGAGAGTAGAGAGTGTAGTGCATGGGCTTACTGTGGGGGTTTCTCCTATTGTAGAGCCCAGGTTCTAGGACACGCGGGCTTCAGTAGTTGTGGAGCATGGGCTTAATTTTTTCACAGCATGTGGGATCTTCCTGGACAGGATTGAACCTGTGTCTCCTGCACTGGCAAGAACATTCTTAACTACTAGACCACCTGAATGTTGAGTTTTAAGCCAGCCTTTTCATTGTACACTTTAAGCCTCACCAAGTGGCTCTTTAGTTACTCTTCAGTTTTTGCCATTGGACTGGTATCATTTGCATATCTGAGGTTGTTGACATTTCTCCTGGTTATCTTGATTCCAGCTTCTGCTTCTTCCAGCCCAGCATTTCGCATGACATACTCTGCATATAAGTTAAATAAGCAGGGTGACGATATACAGCCTTGATGTATTCCTTTCCCAATTTTGAACCAGTCAGTTGCTCCATGTCTAGTTCTACCTGTTGCTTCTTGACAAACATGCATGCGTTCACTAGTGAATTCTTTTAAATATTTATAGAAAAAAATAATATAAATTGTGTACATACATTTCAGAAAACAGAAGAATGTGAACACAAGTATTCAACTAATTCTTTCTAATACTGAGAGTGACAGTGTCAGGTTCCCTCCAGGGCTGTGCCATCAGCTTCCTGTGACTATGTTTCCTACCCCTCTTACTACATTACCAGACACACCAGTGTGGTCTCTGCTATGAGACCATTGTTAACATGTGGTGCTGGGTCTGATTTACTCATTTTTTAATTTTTTTTTTTAGAATGAAAGGTTTTCTGATTTTTTTTTAAACATTTATTTATTTATTTATTTTGGGGGGGTGGGGAGGGAGGGTGATGGGCGGGCCACTTCTATTGGTCTTTCATTTCTCTATTTTCATCTGTCTTTGTTCTTTGGCTCCTGTGGGCCTCCCATCATGGTGGCCTCTGTTGTCGCAGAGCACCGGCTCTGGGCACATGTGCTCTAGAGCTCCGGCTCGATAATTGGACACATCGGTCCAACCACTCCGCGGCATGTGGGATCTTCCCATGCCAGGGATCGAACCGGCGCCCCTTGCACTGCAAGGCGGTGTCCTTACCCACTGGACCACCAGGGAAGCCCCTGACTTATTCTTTTACTCATCCTTTCCTGAAATGTCAAGTCCAGGACAGTCTTGTTGCTGTTTCTGTCACTGTGGGCATTTGCTGCCAATTGTGAAGCTGGTAGCAAAAAAAACCTGCACATTGGAACCTCCTGTTCAGTTTTCCAAAGTGGAAGCTATTCATGGTGCAAACAAGTAGGAGAGCCTTGTAGGCCAGGAGTCCCTCAGACCTTTGAGGCGAAAAGGGATGGATGGGGGCAGGGACCGAAAGCTGCCAGCACCAGTATGATTCCTAGTACCTATTGTCTCTATTCCAATAAAGCAGTTTCACACACACACAAACACACAAAATGCACTAATGATCTTGAAGTCAGATTAACTCTAATCTTTAATATTAAACAATTGTTTTCCCACTAAGATCAAGAGGAAGGTGAGAATGTCTACTACTACTCAAAATTGTATTGAAAGTTTTAGTGCAAAAGGAAGAAGTTTTTTTAAAAATGAAATTTGAAAGAAAATTAAAATTCTTTCCAGAATATATAATCATGTCCACTCTTTAGACAACTAAAAAATCTAGAATCCCACAGACAGAAGAGCCTGAAAGGCTATAGTCCATATAGAGTCTCAGAGACTCAGACATGACTGAAGCAACTTAGCACAAAGAATCCAGTTTTTAGAAAACTACTTAGAACTAATAATCTAGTTGTTGTTGTTCAATTGATAAGTCATGTCTGACTCTTTTCGACCCCATGGACTGTAATCCGCCAATCTTCTCTGTCCATGGGATTTCTCAGGCAGGAATACTGGAGTGGGTTGCCATTTCCCTCTCCAAGGAATCTTCCTGACCCAGGGACTGAACTTGTGTCTCCCGCATTAGCTGGCAGATTCTTTATCACTGAGCCACCAGGGAAGCCTGATCATCTAGCTAAGTATGATAAAAAAAAAAAAAAAAAACAAGCACATAGATCAACTACATGTCTATGTCACAGCAATAAACCATTGGAAAACTGAAATTTGAAAACAATACCATTGGGCTTCCCTGGTGGTCCAGTGGGTAAAGAGTCTGCCTTGCAGTGCAAGCGGCACTGGTTCAATCCCTGGCCGGGGAAGATCCCACACACCGAGGAGTGGCTGGGCCAGTGTGTCCAATTACAAGCCAGCGTTCTGGAGCGTATGCACCCAGAGCCAGTGCTCTGCAATGAGAGAGGCCACTGCAATGGTCTAGAGGCCCATACATGCCAGGGGAACCTTCCTGTTCCCAGTTTTCCAAAGTGGAAGCTATTCATGGTGCAAACAAGTAGGAGAGCCTTGTAGGCCAGGAGTCCCTCAGACCTTTGAGGCGAAAAGGGATGGATGGGGGCAGGGACCGAAAGCTGCCAGCACCAGTATGATTCCTAGTACCTATTGTCTCTATTCCAATAAAGCAGTTTCACACACACACAAACACACAAAATGCACTAATGATCTTGAAGTCAGATTAACTCTAATCTTTAATATTAAACAATTGTTTTCCCACTAAGATCAAGAGGAAGGTGAGAATGTCTACTACTACTCAAAATTGTATTGAAAGTTTTAGTGCAAAAGGAAGAAGTTTTTTTAAAAATGAAATTTGAAAGAAAATTAAAATTCTTTCCAGAATATATAATCATGTCCACTCTTTAGACAACTAAAAAATCTAGAATCCCACAGACAGAAGAGCCTGAAAGGCTATAGTCCATATAGAGTCTCAGAGACTCAGACATGACTGAAGCAACTTAGCACAAAGAATCCAGTTTTTAGAAAACTACTTAGAACTAATAATCTAGTTGTTGTTGTTCAATTGATAAGTCATGTCTGACTCTTTTCGACCCCATGGACTGTAATCCGCCAATCTTCTCTGTCCATGGGATTTCTCAGGCAGGAATACTGGAGTGGGTTGCCATTTCCCTCTCCAAGGAATCTTCCTGACCCAGGGACTGAACTTGTGTCTCCCGCATTAGCTGGCAGATTCTTTATCACTGAGCCACCAGGGAAGCCTGATCATCTAGCTAAGTATGATAAAAAAAAAAAAAAAAACAAGCACATAGATCAACTACATGTCTATGTCACAGCAATAAACCATTGGAAAACTGAAATTTGAAAACAATACCATTGGGCTTCCCTGGTGGTCCAGTGGGTAAAGAGTCTGCCTTGCAGTGCAAGCGGCACTGGTTCAATCCCTGGCCGGGGAAGATCCCACACACCGAGGAGTGGCTGGGCCAGTGTGTCCAATTACAAGCCAGCGTTCTGGAGCGTATGCACCCAGAGCCAGTGCTCTGCAATGAGAGAGGCCACTGCAATGGTCTAGAGGCCCATACATGCCAAAGAATAAAGATGAATGAAAAATAAATGATGATTTAGAGGCAGAAAAAAAAATAGGAGAGAAAATTTAAAAAGAAACCAATACCATTTATAATAGCATTAGAAACATGAAATACTGAGAAATAAATATAATAAAATATGTTTAAGAACTGTTTAATGAAAATAACAAAACATTTTTAAGATCTATTAAAAGATATAAAAAGAAAATCAGTATAGATACCATGTTTCTGGACTGGAAGAATAGATATTTAGCAAACAATTCATTCCAAACTAACTTGAAATATGGTAATCATCTGGTCCTCCTGCAGTATGTCCTCCAAACTAACACCAGAGTGACCTTTCTAAATTGCAAATTTGATCATGTAATTCATCTCTTAAAAAATCTTTTATGGTTCCCCAGGGATAATAGGATAAAGCCTAGATTCCTCAGAGTAATACAAGGCCTCTGTGATCAGAGCCCACCTGCTGCTATCTGCAGCACTTCTGATGGAAACACTCTCTTTTATCTCCTTGGTGAACTCCTTTCTACCCTCCGAGATCCAGACCTGACCTTGATCCATGAGGACTTCTCTCATCTACCCAAGATTTCACCACTGCCTCTTTTCAGCCTGTAGGATCCTCTGTCTGCCCTTTTCATCAATAGTGCCATAATTTATTTGATGATCTCTCTTTCCCCAAAACAGACTGTGGGCTCTTTTGTGATCTTCACCTTGAGGACAGAGACTCTAACTCATTCACATTTGTTTCTCCAGTACCTGACACTTAATAGACGCTTAATTTTTTGAAATAAATCATTGTCTGATCTACTGATTGAATGAAATAGAATAGAGTCCTTTCAAGGATGAAAGACCAAAAACAAGAAGAATTTTATAAGTGAATGGGATCCCTTCTCTAAGTTTGGCTGGGATAAATACGAAAAAGAACATTTCATAACAGAAAGAATTATTAAACATTCTTGTTCTGGCTCCCTCCTCATTCTGGCATTGCTTCTAATCTAAAGCAGTTCTGAGGAAATTATGTTTGACCACAAGCCCCACGAACTATTTCTAGTTTACCATATAAATCCAAGAGAGAAATTTTTATAATATGTCATCTATAGCCTCATTTTACCTCAATCTTCAAACTCACCCTCACCCATCTTTCAGTGTTTCTTCCACGCTAAACAAATTTCCCTGGGGAAGAATGGAGATATTTATAGCAGCCAAATAAAGAACTCTCTCCCAGAAAGTCAGTCTAGCCCAGGAAAGTGTGCCCGCTTCCTTTCTACTATCCACAGTGTACTGAGTTTATGCCCACTGCTCAGCCCTCAGGAAATAGCTGCTCCTCTCTCTGGAACCAGATTCCCCTGCATTGTCTGTGACCTGTAGGTTTGGGTGTATGCATATTCCTTTACAAACCTTTACATGGATTTCCAAAATTACTTCAGTATAACTTTTCCAGATAGGAAAGTCTGGGCATCCCATGAAAACTAGTTTCCTCTTGGTATCTGAAAATAAACACATGTGTGCTAAATGATCTTAAAAATATAATTATTATTATTTATTTTTCTTTTCCCCATCATGCCTCTTCTTTATTTATATTCATTTTCATCCATCTTTTTTTATTCTTTGGCATGTGGGCCTCCCATTGCAGTGGCCTCTCTCACGGCAGAGCACTGGCTCTGGGCACATGGTCTCCAGAGTGCTGGCTCCTAATTGGACACACCAGTCCAGCTGCTCCGAGGCACGTGGGATCTTTCCAGGCCAGGGATCGAATCGCAGCCCCTTGCATTGCAAAGCAGACTCTTTACCCACTGGACCACCAGGGAAGCCCCAAAATGTAATTATTATTTAATACTAATTTATTATTTGTTTGAAACAAAGTGTGAACACTAGAGGCTATGCAGAAAACATGACAAAGCTAAAATGAAGGCAGGAAACCTCTTGGAAGAATTTCAGAAGTTCCTGTTCCAACCAGGGAACAAGGCTGGCAAAATCGATGGAGACTAAGCTTGCCTTCTGGAATGGCTCATCTACCCCTGTGTGTGTCCTGATGCCTTTCGAAAAGAACATTTCATAACAGAAAGAATTATTAAACATTCTTGTTCTGGCTCCCTCCTCATTCTGGCATTTTTAATCTAAAGCAGTTCTGAGGAAATTATGTTTGACCACAAGCCCCACGAACTATTTCTAGTTTACCATATAAATCCAAGAGAGAAATTTTTATAATATGTCATCTATAGCCTCATTTTACCTCAATCTTCAAACTCACCCTCACCCATCTTTCAGTGTTTCTTCCACGCTAAACAAATTTCCCTGGGGAAGAATGGAGATATTTATAGCAGCCAAATAAAGAACTCTCTCCCAGAAAGTCAGTCTAGCCCAGGAAAGTGTGCCCGCTTCCTTTCTACTATCCACAGTGTACTGAGTTTATGCCCACTGCTCAGCCCTCAGGAAATAGCTGCTCCTCTCTCTGGAACCAGATTCCCCTGCATTGTCTGTGACCTGTAGGTTTGGGTGTATGCATATTCCTTTACAAACCTTTACATGGATTTCCAAAATTACTTCAGTATAACTTTTCCAGATAGGAAAGTCTGGGCATCCCATGAAAACTAGTTTCCTCTTGGTATCTGAAAATAAACACATGTGTGCTAAATGATCTTAAAAATATAATTATTATTATTTATTTTTCTTTTCCCCATCATGCCTCTTCTTTATTTATATTCATTTTCATCCATCTTTTTTTTATTCTTTGGCATGTGTGGGCCTCCCATTGCAGTGGCCTCTCTCACGGCAGAGCACTGGCTCTGGGCACATGGTCTCCAGAGTGCTGGCTCCTAATTGGACACACCAGTCCAGCTGCTCCGAGGCACGTGGGATCTTTCCAGGCCAGGGATCGAATCGCAGCCCCTTGCATTGCAAAGCAGACTCTTTACCCACTGGACCACCAGGGAAGCCCCAAAATGTAATTATTATTTAATACTAATTTATTATTTGTTTGAAACAAAGTGTGAACACTAGAGGCTATGCAGAAAACATGACAAAGCTAAAATGAAGGCAGGAAACCTCTTGGAAGAATTTCAGAAGTTCCTGTTCCAACCAGGGAACAAGGCTGGCAAAATCGATGGAGACTAAGCTTGCCTTCTGGAATGGCTCATCTACCCCTGTGTGTGTCCTGATGCCTTTCACCAGACCTCTTCTCTCCCACCCTTTCAGGTGGCTTTTAGGAAATGGACTTATATTTCTTCACATTGAAATGGTATCTAAATGTGTAGTAATAATCAATAAATTTCCTCTCTTTAGAATTTTCCTTTCATAGGAGGACAAAGATTTTTCCCACTTCCCTTTAATTTAGAAATTATTTTAAGGAAGAAGCAAAGCAAATGAAAGAGGGAACAGACTTATTACTTCCCACCTGATACGAAGAGACAACTCATTGGAGAAGACCCTGATGCTGGGAAAACTAGAAGGCAGAAAGAGAAGGGGACAACAGAGAATGAGATGGTTAGATGGCACCACCCAGTCAATGGACATGAGTTTGAGCAAGCTTCAGGAGATGGTGCAGGACAGGCAAGCCTGGTGTACAGCAGTCCCTGGGGCTGCAAAGAGTAGGACAAGACTGAGCAACTGAACTGAACTGATGTGGAGGAAGTGGAGAGTGCAAAGCTGATGGGGAAATACACTGAAGAAGGCACACAGGCTCGGCTTCAGCAGGGCCAAGGAGCCCTCTTCATGCATCCAACTGAAGATGCAGCCAGGCCTTGTCACTGAAACTCACACTTTGACAGACACACACATTAAGAAACAGAAATAATAGA
Source organism: Tragulus kanchil (assembly GCA_022376925.1). Classification (NCBI taxonomy): domain Eukaryota; kingdom Metazoa; phylum Chordata; class Mammalia; order Artiodactyla; family Tragulidae; genus Tragulus; species Tragulus kanchil. Next base: position 155,130,347 of record JAIOJX010000025.1, on the reverse strand, counting down.
GGACCCTGACTTCCCTCCAGCACACTGGGTCTTTTAGCATCCCAATATCTTTTCTGTCATGCTGTCAAAAATTGGTTCCTTTCCTTTCTTGAAAGTAAGAGACCTGTTTCTCCTTCCTAAGTGTGTTAGCATTCCTTCGATACCTGATTCTTTTTTTTTCAGGCAAAACTTTATTGGGGCTCCTGCTGCAACAGGGGGAAACAAGAACAAGTAAGAGTTTCCCTTGCTTGCTTTCTCCCTGGGGGTAGAGGAGGAGCAAACTTGTTCCTTATATGGGGTGAAGGTAGCGGTGTGTCCAGGGGTCAAGTCAAAGGGGTGATTTAGGTGGTTTGCCCAACCCCTCTAGTGGCTTTGAGTGCAGAGGGGAGGCTCAGTATCCTGCTTTTGCTCCAAATGCCCCATTATGACTCCTTGCTCTTAGAAGTGGTAGTTGAGTGTTTCGGTCCTTTCTTATCTTCTGTCCAGAATTTGTCCCAACTGTGGCATGCATCCGGTTGTTTTTAGTCCCATAGAGTCTCTCTGTATTTTGTCGCTCCAGGAGAGGTGTGTCCAGGTACAAGCACTGTAGCACTGCACTTTGCTACTTGTTTTAAATTTCCCCCTCTGTCTCTTCACCTTAGCTTGTCAAAGTTCCTTAAATCCTATTTCTATCTCCTAAATTATCACATCTTTATTCAACTGAATGCCAACAACCAACTTCTAAAGACAGAAAAATTTGAGTGTGTTAACTGTATTTAACACATCTTATAGTGCCACCAGGAAAATAGCACCAAGTACAACCTAACTTCTAGGACCTAGGGTTTTAGAAGTCAGCCTGGCAGCTGCCACCATGTTTGTGTGCACATGTGCTCAGCCGTGTCCAATTCTTTATGGCCTCATGGACTGTGGCCCACCAAGCTCCTCTGTCTTTGGGATTCTCCAAGGCAAGAATACTAGAGTGGGTTGCCATTTCCTCCTCCAGGGGATTTTCCCAACACAGGGATCAAACCTGTGTCTCCTGCATCTCTTGCATTGCAGGCAGATTCTTTACCACTGAGCCATCTAGGAAGTCACCATGTTAAACATTTAGTAAATGGTCTTCACTTTGTATAAGCTTTTGCTCCACACTGTGGTGTAAACTGCTGACAAGAAATGGCCTGGCTGAATATCAGTGTTTCTGAAAGCTTGTTAACTCAGCCTTCCTAGAGTGCCCAGGTTTAGAATATATAAAATTATTATAAGTAAAATAAGGGAGAATATATTTTTAATGACAAAAGAGATTATTCAGTAACTTCCTCCTTTGGTCAGGTAAAGAATGTTACAGTTCACTGAGAGATGTGAAATTATATATATAGAGAAATATATATATGAAGAATATTTAGGGACTTTCCTGGCAATCCAGTAGTTAAGACCTCCTCTTCCAATGCAGAGAGTGTGGGTTTGATCCTGGTCAGGGAGCTAAGATTTCACATGCCTCAGGGCCAAATAAACAAAACAAAAACCGTAAGCAATACTGTAACACATTCCATAAAAGCTTTTAAAAAATGGTCCACATCAAAAAGAAAAATAAATCTTTAAGAAAAAGAATATTTAAAGAAAGTTACTAAGGCTTCTTAAAGGCCCAAAACAACATCTTCACTTGGGAAATGAAGGCTGAACTTGGGCAGAAGAAGAGATATGGGGCAGATGATCAATCACCCGTGTGCTGAGGTGCCCAGCAGGTGCCTAAGCTGTAGCACAGCTGGGGCTTAGACCTGGGAGGAGGAAAGCAGATGTTACAGGAGTTTATTTGCTTTCAGAACAAGGACGATCTTGAGAAAGAGCGGTCTGCTGCTGTCAAAGTGAGAATCAGCTACACGAGCTTGGTTGAAAGCCGATGTTTCAAGATCAGAAGGGAAAGCTCACAGAGCTTGATCTTCAGATAACCCCTGACCCAGCTCTCCTGGCCTTCTGTCCAATTCCCAGTGTCACCTGTGCAAAACTGAGTCACCAAAGCCTCATCATGCCAACAGGTGCTAGACTCCAAAAATAATTCGCCAACATCTGCTCTCAAGGTCTCCTTTTATTCCACATTAAGCACTGCACAAAAAAAATCGCTCTAAAATGCATCCCAAGAGGCACCTTAAAATTCTTGGCTCTTTTCTGTTCCCCTTTGTGGTTATCCACGTGACCTATCCTTCATTTTCTCACTTTCCTTATATCTCTGCTCCATGTCAGTTTCTCATGGAGGCATCTCTCATCACCTGATTTAAGTAGAAAACCACTAATACTCTCACCACCTGGCAGCTCCTTATCCCTCTCTCCCTATTTTATTTTTCTTCATATTAATATTTGGCATCCTGTGTATTTTGCTTGCTGATTGTATTTCTCCCCTCTCTAGCAGATAAGCACAATGAGGGTGTGAAAGGTTATTTTTTTTTTGCTTTGTCTGCTTTTGTTCACTACTTAGTATTTTAAAAAACTATGTACTTAATGAATTAGTAAGTCAAAGAGTAAATACTTGTATTGTTTCATATATACCTATATTTCTGCAAATTCATAGAATTTTCCCTCTTACCCTTAGATGATTCCATCTACCAGAATTGGCTACAGAAGGTTCTAGGTGAACTTAATAACACTAGACTCATAAGATGAGAAATAACTGCCTAAGGTTTCTATTGATTTTGGTCTTAACTGTGGGATGAGGGATATTACATTTCCTGAGCAAAGGGGCCTTCACTTGGGAAATGAAGGCTGAACTTGGGCAGAAGAAGAGATATGGGGCAGATGATCAATCACCCGTGTGCTGAGGTGCCCAGCAGGTGCCTAAGCTGTAGCACAGCTGGGGCTTAGACCTGGGAGGAGGAAAGCAGATGTTACAGGAGTTTATTTGCTTTCAGAACAAGGACGATCTTGAGAAAGAGCGGTCTGCTGCTGTCAAAGTGAGAATCAGCTACACGAGCTTGGTTGAAAGCCGATGTTTCAAGATCAGAAGGGAAAGCTCACAGAGCTTGATCTTCAGATAACCCCTGACCCAGCTCTCCTGGCCTTCTGTCCAATTCCCAGTGTCACCTGTGCAAAACTGAGTCACCAAAGCCTCATCATGCCAACAGGTGCTAGACTCCAAAAATAATTCGCCAACATCTGCTCTCAAGGTCTCCTTTTATTCCACATTAAGCACTGCACAAAAAAAATCGCTCTAAAATGCATCCCAAGAGGCACCTTAAAATTCTTGGCTCTTTTCTGTTCCCCTTTGTGGTTATCCACGTGACCTATCCTTCATTTTCTCACTTTCCTTATATCTCTGCTCCATGTCAGTTTCTCATGGAGGCATCTCTCATCACCTGATTTAAGTAGAAAACCACTAATACTCTCACCACCTGGCAGCTCCTTATCCCTCTCTCCCTATTTTATTTTTCTTCATATTAATATTTGGCATCCTGTGTATTTTGCTTGCTGATTGTATTTCTCCCCTCTCTAGCAGATAAGCACAATGAGGGTGTGAAAGGTTATTTTTTTTTTGCTTTGTCTGCTTTTGTTCACTACTTAGTATTTTAAAAAACTATGTACTTAATGAATTAGTAAGTCAAAGAGTAAATACTTGTATTGTTTCATATATACCTATATTTCTGCAAATTCATAGAATTTTCCCTCTTACCCTTAGATGATTCCATCTACCAGAATTGGCTACAGAAGGTTCTAGGTGAACTTAATAACACTAGACTCATAAGATGAGAAATAACTGCCTAAGGTTTCTATTGATTTTGGTCTTAACTGTGGGATGAGGGATATTACATTTCCTGAGCAAAAGGGGGCCTTAAAAGGAAATTGAGAATTAGGAAGAAATTGTTTCTTGGTGGAAACAATCCTTCTAGTTATCTCTGCTTTTAATCCTGTTTCATGTGGTACTTTACCTCCACTTGAAACTATTCTTGGGTCAAATTTCTTCTCTGCTGTGAATAATCACTTCAAACATCAGTGAAAACCAAAATAAGGGAAATATGCGTATTTCACTTAGAAAATTCCCAGAATGATTGTATGACCAAACACTAATGAGATTTTCTGGTTCTGATGCCGTTTCAGGATAGAATATACAGAATTGCGTCACTAGGCCATTGGCTTTGTACGGTATCCAACACAGTGAGATGCATACAGACGTACAATTTCATGGAATTTCTTTTGGAATGATCACTAAGATATTGATTGTCTTTCATATTTGATAATGTGCTGTAACCATGGGAAATTCAAGAGGTACAGTCTCTTCTCAGTAGATTGTATGTAAAAGGGAAACTAATAACGAAAAACATATGGCTAGGTAATAGATAAATTTATTGGGTGTGTTCATTTCACTATGAATTCTCCTATTTCTTTGATAATTAAAGTTTCTCTTTGAATCAAGAGATCTAACACTGTTAGTGACGTAATGGGCAATCTAATTTTTATTTCTCACCATGAAGTTCCATATCTCCATCCTTAGCCTCATGTTTGCCTCAGAATAAACTGTTATTTTAAAGTAAGTTTAGCTCAAAGAATCAAATTTAGCTCAATTTGTCTTTCAAAGGAGGAAATTTATTTTGCCCAGGAAGTAGGATGTAGTGTCAATTAGCTATAATGAAGAACTTTTTAAATACTGATTGAGTGTTCACTCTTGTGATAATTAAAAGTAAAATGCAATGCCTCAATAGCCCATGTATTAGTGGGTGAAGATCAAATTCTATTGGTTATTCATTGAAACTTTTTTAATTTATTTATTTATTTATTTTTTGGGGTGTAGGGTGGGGAGGGGGGGCGGATGGGCCACTTCTATTGGTCTTTCATTTGTCTATTTTTCATCCATCTGTGTTCTTTGGCCCGTGTGGGCCTCCCATCGTGGTGGCCTCTGTTGTCGCAGAGCACTGGCTCTGGAAGCATGAGCTCCAGAGTGCTGGCTCGTAATTGGACACATGGGTCCAGACGCTCCGCGGCACGTGGGATCTTCCCAGGCCAGGGATCGAACCAGCGCCCCTTGCACTGTAAGGCGGTGTCCTTACCCACTGGACCACCAGGGAAGCCCACATTGAAACTTTTTAAACTTTAATTTGTACAAGTTTTATTGATAAATCTGCTTATTTGAGAAGAATTATGTAGCAGCACATTTGCACAAATTAAACCTGATTTGGTACAGTATGTTTTAAAATTCATTAAATTCCAGTACAACCATGTGCTTTTTACATCATGGGTCTCTTTCTCCAATGTTTAAGATAACACTGTTTCAAACTTAGATGTCTTAGAAGAATTTTCAGAGATAGCTTCAAATTATTCATTTGCAGTTGTATAAGCCAGAATTTACCCCAAATAATTTTTGTTGTCAATTCAGAATTTTTTTTTTAACTTTGCAACATGTTTCTTTATCAACTCCTATCACTCAATAGATGGAATGCAAACTAAATTGTAATACTATCAGAAAAAAAGTAATTCTAGGATGTTAGAACAATCAAAAAATTTATTTTCCCCCAAGTCAAGTATAGATTGTTTAGATTATATGAACTGTTTCTTTCCACAGATCTTATCATTAAACATTCATTTTCATGAAATGTTACCCTTAATTTTCATAGAGCTAGAAACTCAACCCTCCAAGGACGTCAGGAGTGATGGTGTACTGAAAAGAGTACAACTTTGGAATCAGACTCTCTCCCAGAACTTCCCTCATGGTACAGTGGATAAGAATTCACCTATCAATATGGGTTCGATCCCTGGTCTGGCTAGAGTCCACATGCCACAGACCAACTAAGTCCACGCACCACAACTACCAAAGCCTGTGTACTCTAGGGCATGCGAACCACAACTACTGAACACACAGGCCACAAATACTGAAGACTGAACTACTCTAATACTTAGTGATCTGAACATCCATTTGTCATCTCACATCCTTTCTGATGCTGAGCTGGTGCTTCTAGCTGAGGAGATCCCAGAAGCTCGTAATCAACATGCTGCTGGGAGCCACAGTCATTGAAGCCTTTGGATCTGTTTCCAAATGCACTTATACGGCTGTAAGCAGGAGGATTCAATTGCTCAATATCTGGACTTCTCCACAGGGCTGCTCAGGACATGACAACTGATTTTCTCCAAATTATTGATCCACGAGGGAAGGAAACCAATACAGAAGCTATGTTTCCTTTTCAACCTACTATCAGGAGTGACTCTTGGAATAGGAAAGGCAACTCACTCCACTATGCTTGCCTGGAAAATTTCTATGGACAGAGGAGCCTTGTGGGCTCTAGCCCATGGGGTTGCAATGAGTCAGACATGACTGAGCACACACACATCAGACGTGACATGCCATCACTTCCTCCGTATTCTACTGGCTAAATAGACCAACCCTGATACAGACTGAGAGGGAGGCAGAGGGATTGTAGCAGGCCACTCTGGAGGTGGCTGCCTCAATGTGTTTTTAGGGGTTTCAGTTTTGATTCTACCAATTAAAAGTCATTAAACAAAAAAAATCTTGTATCTCCTTCAAACCTCACTTGTCTAATCTATAGAGTAAGAGTAACACATAAAAAACCTGTTTCATCTTATAGTCAGATGGGTGGAGCTTCAAGCATGCAAGAAAGACAGACAGAACAATAGAATGACAGAAGAACAATAGAATCACAGCATCCTGAGGGGATGGAAAGCCAACAGAAGGGTGTTCATCTAGTGAAATTTCTAGGAGTGTATGAAAGCTAGAAATTTTAACAGGATAAAGACTTCTGGAAGATATAGCCAGGGTGAAATCAGCAGCAGAATTCCGTTGGGCTATGTGCAGGAGAAAAGAAAAACTGAGCTTCAAGTGTCCCCTCCAAACAGCAGTCTGAGCCCAGGGGCCCATCCACAGAGCCAGACCAGGATGATGGTTCAAAAGTCAAAATCATCAAATATGAGTAATCTCCTAGAGTAACTTATAGGGTTCCAGGAAGCTGTGGTGGTGGTGTACTCTAATACTTAGTGATCTGAACATCCATTTGTCATCTCACATCCTTTCTGATGCTGAGCTGGTGCTTCTAGCTGAGGAGATCCCAGAAGCTCGTAATCAACATGCTGCTGGGAGCCACAGTCATTGAAGCCTTTGGATCTGTTTCCAAATGCACTTATACGGCTGTAAGCAGGAGGATTCAATTGCTCAATATCTGGACTTCTCCACAGGGCTGCTCAGGACATGACAACTGATTTTCTCCAAATTATTGATCCACGAGGGAAGGAAACCAATACAGAAGCTATGTTTCCTTTTCAACCTACTATCAGGAGTGACTCTTGGAATAGGAAAGGCAACTCACTCCACTATGCTTGCCTGGAAAATTTCTATGGACAGAGGAGCCTTGTGGGCTCTAGCCCATGGGGTTGCAATGAGTCAGACATGACTGAGCACACACACATCAGACGTGACATGCCATCACTTCCTCCGTATTCTACTGGCTAAATAGACCAACCCTGATACAGACTGAGAGGGAGGCAGAGGGATTGTAGCAGGCCACTCTGGAGGTGGCTGCCTCAATGTGTTTTTAGGGGTTTCAGTTTTGATTCTACCAATTAAAAGTCATTAAACAAAAAAAATCTTGTATCTCCTTCAAACCTCACTTGTCTAATCTATAGAGTAAGAGTAACACATAAAAAACCTGTTTCATCTTATAGTCAGATGGGTGGAGCTTCAAGCATGCAAGAAAGACAGACAGAACAATAGAATGACAGAAGAACAATAGAATCACAGCATCCTGAGGGGATGGAAAGCCAACAGAAGGGTGTTCATCTAGTGAAATTTCTAGGAGTGTATGAAAGCTAGAAATTTTAACAGGATAAAGACTTCTGGAAGATATAGCCAGGGTGAAATCAGCAGCAGAATTCCGTTGGGCTATGTGCAGGAGAAAAGAAAAACTGAGCTTCAAGTGTCCCCTCCAAACAGCAGTCTGAGCCCAGGGGCCCATCCACAGAGCCAGACCAGGATGATGGTTCAAAAGTCAAAATCATCAAATATGAGTAATCTCCTAGAGTAACTTATAGGGTTCCAGGAAGCTGTGGTGGTGGTGTATACCTCTCAGACATAATGTGGTCACCCAGCAATATTGTCACAGTATGGATTCTGAGTTGACAGATGTGGGGCAGGACAGAGATTTTGGATCTCTAACAAGTCCTCAGGTGTGTCTCTGTTGTGTGTGTGTGCTGAGTTGCTTCCATCATGTCCAGTTCTTTGTGACCCAATAGACTGCAACCTTCTAGGCTCCTCTGTCCTTGGGATTCTCCAGGTAAGAATACTGGAGTGGGTTGCCATGTCCTCCTCCAGGGGATATCTCTGACCTACGGGTCAAACCCACATCTCTTACATCCCCTGTCTATGTTGGCTGGTGGGTTCTTTACCACCAGTGCCACCCGGGAAACCCAGTACTACTGGCCCACAAATCAAAGTGAGGAGCCAGGAATATACTTGTTCATGTTAGAAACAATCAGGGCATCACTCAAGAGTCTGGAAGCCAGGAGCTGAGAATACCTACTTAAAGTTTCAGAATCATTTCCCTTCATTGTGGCTGCCAGATACCCCTTCAGCTAATACACTGGATGAACAAGTCCATGTAGATTGGATTGATTCTTCAATCTTTATAAAACAGGTTTTAAAAAGTAGAAAAACTCAAAAGACTAATCCTATACAAGTAAAATCTAGTTTCAAATAAAATGCCCACTCACACAGGGTAAATAGCTCCTTCAAGGCTAAATGGTTCCCTAAATTGAACTTCCTTTTTTAAATCTCATGTGTCCCCTCTGTCCTTGAAACTGTTTTCCTTCAGGGAAGGATTCGATTTCTTAGAAGTGCATCATGTTTTATGATTCTTGATTCAATCTGAAGTAAAGCTAAATGTTTAAACGTGGCATAAATATTGAAGCCAGACCCTCCAATTTTGTATGTACACAGAAGTCAAGTATTCGGGTGGTTAAAAATAGTTAATTTGAGATAAGGATGGGCATTACAGAAAATCTTTTTGTGTGTGAAATTCTACATATTCTGACTTCTTTACAAGTAGAATATGTTGTTTTCATACAAATAAAACATATAGTTATTGTATATACAGCTAAGTTTTCTGGTCAACTCATACAGGCATCATCAGTTATTGTCACTTTTCAAGATTCAAAATATGGGTAACAGTAATTGGTCTCTACTGTCCTTTAGACACAATACTAGGAACTGGGGTTATGTACACACATATATACATAGAGTCCCTGTTCTTAAAGAACATCTAGTCCAGTCAATGCTATATCCCAGGGTACAGGGGAAACACTGGATAATTCTTACATCAGTCTAGCATTCCAGCAAAGTCCTGAGGAACAAATGACTTTGCAAAGCAGAAAAGCATGGAGAGGACATTCCAGGCAAAGGGAAGGGCATGAAAGACACCTTCACTGCCTAATACTTCAGCAAGTCTGATTTTAAAGCACATAATCCTCATTAACTGGTTAGTCCATGTCAAATCTCTAAGGGTTATTTTTGTGAACAGTAAATTTAGTTGATTAGACTTTGATGTTAATGAGCACCTCAAAGTTAATTTCATAGCTTGCCAAAAGAAAGTGCACAGAGAAACCAGGGTGAAGAACCCTACAAGACTTTAATCCCAGTCCATAAGGGCATTCTGAGACAAGCAGTCCCAGAATTTATTCAACAACTAGTCCCAGGAATTGATCTTCCACTGCTCCTGAGAGTCAGGTTTTTATGGACGTCTTTAGGAAAGTCATTTTTCCTACAGCCTCCCTACCACAAACACACACAGGTACATACTCTCCCTGTCACCCAGCACCACCCAACATATGGATAAAACACTTAAGTCCATGGAAACCAACAGAAAGAAAATCAACTAGTCAACATATACCAACTCCACTTCTGAAGGGAAAAAATAAGAATTCAAAATGATACCTCATTAATATTGGTAGATCAGCTTTGTTTATCCCTTCTTTCTTTTGTTTATTTAATAAACACCTACCAGGTCCTAAGGATTTAACTCTGACTAAAACACGGTGTTTTTCCTTAGAAAGTTACAAATCAGACCATGGCACAGCGCAGTCAGTGCTGTAACAATGGATGGAGAAGGATAGTGTGTTCGGAGGGCACAGGTACAGTGCATCGGGAGGAGTTGTCCTGATAAGTTATCTGGTTCCCTGGGAGACTGCAGAGGACTACAAATTGCTCAGTACTGCTGGAGCCAAGGGTGACTGTGAAGGAGTGTGGGCAATAAAGCTAAAAATATAGAAAGAAATGGGGTCACAAAAGCCTTAGATACTAAATGAAAGAGTTTGAACTTTCTCCTTAAAAGCTGTGGGGAGCTATTGAAAGAGTTTAAGCAAGGAAATGTCATGATTAAAAAGATCAATATCACAGCCATGTGGACAGATTGAAGGAGGCCACTCGGGGAACAGGAAATGCAGTTGGGGGCTATTGTAGATCTAGGGATGTTTAATGAGTACAAATCAGGGGAGTTGTGTGAACAAAGTGAAAGGGAAGAATTTAAGAAATAGTGAGAAATAAGGTCTTCACAACAAAGTGAGTCACCAATACCAAATCCAGGTATTGAGTGTAAGGGGAGAGAAAATAAGGAAAAGTGCAAACCTCATCTCAGAGCAGTTTTCAGCTAGAGTAAAATGGTGAAGGGAGTGTGGACAGAGGAGAGTGAACATGTAAGGTAGCTTGTTAGGGGTATACCATGAGTTCTTGAGGTAGTTCTGGAAGGTCTGGTGGGTGGCTTCATGGAATAGGTTAGAAGAGACACAGGGCAGCTGAGAAATGAGTTTGGGATAAAGATAGGTTATCTGCAAGTCTTGAACAGGGATGTGGGTTTGAGGCAAGGATTGGGAAGGGCATGTACATACTCTCCCTGTCACCCAGCACCACCCAACATATGGATAAAACACTTAAGTCCATGGAAACCAACAGAAAGAAAATCAACTAGTCAACATATACCAACTCCACTTCTGAAGGGAAAAAATAAGAATTCAAAATGATACCTCATTAATATTGGTAGATCAGCTTTGTTTATCCCTTCTTTCTTTTGTTTATTTAATAAACACCTACCAGGTCCTAAGGATTTAACTCTGACTAAAACACGGTGTTTTTCCTTAGAAAGTTACAAATCAGACCATGGCACAGCGCAGTCAGTGCTGTAACAATGGATGGAGAAGGATAGTGTGTTCGGAGGGCACAGGTACAGTGCATCGGGAGGAGTTGTCCTGATAAGTTATCTGGTTCCCTGGGAGACTGCAGAGGACTACAAATTGCTCAGTACTGCTGGAGCCAAGGGTGACTGTGAAGGAGTGTGGGCAATAAAGCTAAAAATATAGAAAGAAATGGGGTCACAAAAGCCTTAGATACTAAATGAAAGAGTTTGAACTTTCTCCTTAAAAGCTGTGGGGAGCTATTGAAAGAGTTTAAGCAAGGAAATGTCATGATTAAAAAGATCAATATCACAGCCATGTGGACAGATTGAAGGGAGGCCACTCGGGGAACAGGAAATGCAGTTGGGGGCTATTGTAGATCTAGGGATGTTTAATGAGTACAAATCAGGGGAGTTGTGTGAACAAAGTGAAAGGGAAGAATTTAAGAAATAGTGAGAAATAAGGTCTTCACAACAAAGTGAGTCACCAATACCAAATCCAGGTATTGAGTGTAAGGGGAGAGAAAATAAGGAAAAGTGCAAACCTCATCTCAGAGCAGTTTTCAGCTAGAGTAAAATGGTGAAGGGAGTGTGGACAGAGGAGAGTGAACATGTAAGGTAGCTTGTTAGGGGTATACCATGAGTTCTTGAGGTAGTTCTGGAAGGTCTGGTGGGTGGCTTCATGGAATAGGTTAGAAGAGACACAGGGCAGCTGAGAAATGAGTTTGGGATAAAGATAGGTTATCTGCAAGTCTTGAACAGGGATGTGGGTTTGATGTGGTCAATCTCAGGTATTTGAAGGATGTGGCATATCAGTGTTAGCCAGTCTTCTTTGACCGTGAAATATTTTTAAAGTCATGATATACTGCAGGAACATCAAAAGAAGTTCATGAAATATGATGAGTTCTTTGATCAAATTGTCTTAGGATAGATTAGTTGCTACAAAAAATGATTAAAACTGTCTTATTTGTATCATTTTGGTGCCTAACAGAGAAAAATTAGAGGAACCAAATATTTTTATTTGTTTTGGCAAAAACAAAAAAGAATATCACAAGAAATGATAAAGATAGATGTCTATCTCTGCAGAGGGGCCCTCTTCCCATATACACAAAGGTTTACTCTGACTCCAGTCCCTTGCAGAGTAGGTTATTTTTTCCCACAGTGTCCCAGTCCTTTTTCCTGATTGGTATCAGCCTTTTAGTTTCCTCAAAGGAACTAAAAGCTGGAAAGGCAGGTTTGAATTTAGAATGAGTAGATTTGGGGGAGTTTTGTACCTGAAGCTGATGGGGAGGTTCAACCTCCAGTCCTGGCCCCACTCCCTAGCCTAAAATCCCTTACCCACTTCCCAGCCCAAGCTCCCCTCCAAATCACCAGCAGCAGCAGCATGGTCTTCCCCATAGAAAGTCTCCATCAGTCCCTTGGAGTTCCATTCAGTGTGTTTGAATAGGGCATTCCAAGGACCAATGCATCCAGAACACAATTGGATGGAGACAGAGGGAGGAACAACAAGGTTTTCAGATCAGCTTATCTTCTTGGCCTCACAAACTCTTAAACATCAGGAGAGGAGCCATGCAGGAAGAGGGCCAGAGTGGCATCTGCTAAGGTTCAGGATTCAAAGCAGGGACACTCCTGCCAAGATGAAGTGTAGAGTTGAGGCCAGAGTCAGAAAGAGCATAGTTATTTCATGTGCAGATTTCACCAAGAAGTCATTTAAAAAGAGAGAGAGAGAGAGTAACCATTGCTAAAAACAAGACAACAGGACTGAAATGAAGGCACTTATGCTAAGCCCCTCACGACCAAGCCGAGAATTAACTCAGTTATGCAGTACCTGCTGAGTCCCTTGAGACTGCTGCTTGCTCACTACCTCAGATAGTGGGTATGTCCTTCCAGGATCCTAGAGTGGTAGTGACCACATTAGGAACTTTCAGACTTTATTGGAGCATTTCTTTTTTCTCAAACTGGGAAATTAGCAAGAGTTTAGACAGTGTCCAATATGAAAACCAGACAGGGTTCAGAATTGGACTAGATCCAACTTAGAAACCAAACTGAGTCCAGGGTTAGACTAGGTCCAACTAAAGTAAGCCTGCATCCAATGTGAGGCGATAGGCGAACAAGATCCTTTTTGAACGCATAACAAGCAGGTTAATCTTACCAAAGATAATCTTGAATTACAGTGGCCATAGCTGAGAAATTCTAACCTAGATAAGTTTATCCATTCATGAGGTGTCTTAAGGGCTTCCCTGGTGGCTCAGGTGGTAAAGAATCAGCCTTCAATGCAGAAGACTTGAATTCAATCCCTGGGTAAGGAAGATCCCCTGGAGAAGGGAGTGACTAGTCACATTGATATTCTTGCCTAGAGAATCTAATAGACAGAAGAGGCTGGTAGGCTACAATTCATGGTTTGCAAAGAGTTGGACACAACTGAGTAACTAACACATTAGAGAAAAGGGGCCTTAGCTATGCACTATCCTTAAGGATGAAGGGAAAATTGTTTTTCCTCCTCTACAGTTTCTGGTGACCAGATTGACAACTGCTGGGAGAAGCCACCCAGTCCAGAGCCTGCAGCCAAGATCCTGGGAAAACTGGCAGGAGCCAGCAAAGGGTGAGAATTCTTACCAAATTTGCTCTCTTAGATCTGTGATGCCTGATTGAGAGATGATGGTAAAATCATCCTTTCCTTTCCAAATTCGTATTGACAGGCAAAAAACATTTGTGAGAATTAAATCTCTGAATCGTGACTTGTGAATTTACTCCCAGGTTGTCAGTTCTTTCTCTCCCAAGGACAGTTGTTGTCTGCTTGTGTGTCTCATTTCATGTCCTGAAAACCTGACTTGGCAACGGTCACTTTGGGGTCTCCTCCAAATGTGGCTAGACAGGAATATGTGGCTAAGGTCCTATCAAATATTCCCAACAATTTTCTAAAAATATTAGACAAGTGTTGCTACCACTGTAGAGAGAATTTTCCTAATAAATCTGAATTAAAATTTCTCCCCAAGTTTCATTCAGATTTCTATTTTAAGTAATAAGAACATAATTATCTATCCAGAAATTCAGATTCAGAGAAAATATAAAATAATTTTTAAATCTTTTTTCTTGTCATCGTCATAAAAGCAAGGTTGGCAATAGACTGGCTATTCTTTCCAAGGACATCAAAAGCTGTGATCATACTTTGTCCAAACCTTTTTTTAAATTCTTTAATACATTCTGGCAGTAAAACAGATGAAAAGAATATGACTGACAGTGACCTTGGTGATTTTCTCCTGAAACTAGTTCACAGTTTGATAGTTCTTTTTGCCATTCATGAGGTGTCTTAAGGGCTTCCTGGTGGCTCAGGTGGTAAAGAATCAGCCTTCAATGCAGAAGACTTGAATTCAATCCCTGGGTAAGGAAGATCCCCTGGAGAAGGGAGTGACTAGTCACATTGATATTCTTGCCTAGAGAATCTAATAGACAGAAGAGGCTGGTAGGCTACAATTCATGGTTTGCAAAGAGTTGGACACAACTGAGTAACTAACACATTAGAGAAAAGGGGCCTTAGCTATGCACTATCCTTAAGGATGAAGGGAAAATTGTTTTTCCTCCTCTACAGTTTCTGGTGACCAGATTGACAACTGCTGGGAGAAGCCACCCAGTCCAGAGCCTGCAGCCAAGATCCTGGGAAAACTGGCAGGAGCCAGCAAAGGGTGAGAATTCTTACCAAATTTGCTCTCTTAGATCTGTGATGCCTGATTGAGAGATGATGGTAAAATCATCCTTTCCTTTCCAAATTCGTATTGACAGGCAAAAAACATTTGTGAGAATTAAATCTCTGAATCGTGACTTGTGAATTTACTCCCAGGTTGTCAGTTCTTTCTCTCCCAAGGACAGTTGTTGTCTGCTTGTGTGTCTCATTTCATGTCCTGAAAACCTGACTTGGCAACGGTCACTTTGGGGTCTCCTCCAAATGTGGCTAGACAGGAATATGTGGCTAAGGTCCTATCAAATATTCCCAACAATTTTCTAAAAATATTAGACAAGTGTTGCTACCACTGTAGAGAGAATTTTCCTAATAAATCTGAATTAAAATTTCTCCCCAAGTTTCATTCAGATTTCTATTTTAAGTAATAAGAACATAATTATCTATCCAGAAATTCAGATTCAGAGAAAATATAAAATAATTTTTAAATCTTTTTTCTTGTCATCGTCATAAAAGCAAGGTTGGCAATAGACTGGCTATTCTTTCCAAGGACATCAAAAGCTGTGATCATACTTTGTCCAAACCTTTTTTTTTTTAAATTCTTTAATACATTCTGGCAGTAAAACAGATGAAAAGAATATGACTGACAGTGACCTTGGTGATTTTCTCCCTAACTTATATTTCCAGTAATCTAATGATCTCCTTGCCACACTTGGCTGAAATTCTAGTATGAGAGAGTTTTCTGGAATTCCTGTCTATAGTCAGTAAGTCTTCCTCTGTTCTCTATCTCTTTTTCTGAGTATGTGCTCCATTTCTTTTGCCTTCACTCCTGATTCTCCCATTAGGTCTCCATGTTCCCAACAGTCTCAGTGTCAGCTCTTGGGATCAAGGTCCCTTTACTCTCTATTGACACTTCCAAAGTATTCTTTCCCCTCTCTACCTAAAAGATGATAATATATCTACTCTCAGGGAAGGATGAACACAAGTTCAAGAAGGTAGATATCTTTGAGTGGGTTTGGTAGGTAAGTTGGAAACCACCTAATCGGCCTCCCAACTTTCATGTCAGCTGTTCATGAACAAGCAAAAATCTCCACAGACTCAGTCATACTTTCCAGAAATGGAAGCAATTCGCATTTAATTGGTCAAGTCATAAACCCAAGAAACCTCCTTGACTTCTCCTTCTCCCTCAGACCCCAAAAGCAAACTGTCCTATTTTCTTTCTATGGATACTTCCTATAGATATGTTGAAGCCATCAGCTTTCTTCTGTTTCCACAGCCTCCACTGGTACAACCACCATCATCTCTAGCCTGGTTAAGTGTAATATCTGCCTAACTGGTCTCAGCACGCTAACCCAGTACAACCATCCAATCTACTCTCCATCCAGAGACCAAAGAATCCTTTTCAAACTAATAATATGATCATGCCACTATATACAAAGCTTTCAAGGGCTCCTAAAAGCCTGTAGGAAAAAAAACCCAAATCTTTATCAAGGCCTTGCCCTATCCTATGACTAATATGATAGCACTATGATGCTATGTGCTCCAGCCACAGTAGCCTTTTCTGTGGTCTTGAAGCATGCTACATGCTATCTATCACAAGGCTGCTACACAGACTAGTCCCTCTGTCTGAAATACAAGAACATTTTTTCCCATCTCATCCTATCTTTAGCAGACCCCAAGCTCAAGTCCATCACCCCTCTGTTTCGCCATGATTTTCTCTTCATCAACCCCTTCTTTAAATCTCAGATTCCCTCACTTCATTAGAAAATCTTCTCTGAAGCCCATGGGTAGATGAGGTATATTTCTTATATTCCAAGACTAATGTTTTTCTGCTAGAAGTATATAATTTTATGAATTATCATCTCAAATAAGTTATAAGTCCCATGAGGACAGAAATTATGCTTGAATTTGCTGATTATTGTATTCTTAGCAACTAGCCTAGTATTCAGGACATAGTAACCTTTCAATTCAATTATATAGGATAGTATGTGAATTAACTTCTGCCTCATAACAAACAACCCAAAAAACTTAGTAGCATACAGAAATAAGCACTGTTTCCCACACTCATAAGTCTATGGGTAATTTAGTGTAGACTCAGCTAGCTGACTCCACCTTGGGCCCAACTGTACTTGGCTTTAGGCTGAAGGCTGCACTCTAGTCTACCTCATAAGTCTTCCCCAGAATATGAGGTCATAGAAAAGTCAAAAGCACTAGATCCAAGCCAAATCACACAAACACATTTATGACCTCTGCTCATGTCAGGTCTACTAGCATTCCTTGGCCAAAACAAATGTCATGGCCAAGTCCAACACTTAAGGGGAAGAGAAATATATTCCATCCAGAGGAGAAACGGGAGAAGAGTGAATATTGCGGGGGCAATAATTCAAACTATCATAGACAGATACAGAACTTACTATAATTCAATTTTATAAAGGGTTTGATGACATATTAATAAAGGATGGTAAAGTTCAGTGGATTTTTTTCAAACTTGGGCATCATAAAAGAAAAAAAGTTTTATGAGAGAAGTTTCATTTCATATAGTCCTTGAATAATAAAAGCATTTGAACTTGTAGAGACAGAGATACCTAGAAATCTCAAGGGGATGAAACAGTCAAAGCAAAGTTCTAGAGATAGGAATGTGTGAACATATTTACATATTGAACAGTTAGGACACAGAGAACCTGTAGAGCAGCAGAGAAAATGCAAAGTGATTTTATTCAGCAGTGCATAGTCAATAATGGCTTCAAAGCAGTGGAGTTACATGGTCAGATGGTAAAGAAACCACCTGAGAATTAAAAAAAAAAAGAATCCACCTGCAATGTGGAAGACCTGGCTTCAGTCCCTGGGTTGGGAAGATCCCCAGGAGAAGGGAACAGCTATCCACTCCAGTGTTCTGGAGAATTCCACGGCTCATACATGAGGTCACAGAGAATTAGACATGAATGAGCCACTTTCACTTCACTTCACTTACATGGCCAGGGCTGGGTTTTGGGGATATCAGTTTAGTAGTAATGTATGCATGAGACTTTCTGGACGAAAAGAGACTGAGTGAAGAAAGAACCATTAGTAAATTCTTAGAATGTTTGTGAAGGTGTGACAAGTGCTTTATCCAGACAAATATTAGTAAGAAATTGCCAATTAGTTAGCAGTGGAGAGACAAAACAGAAAAACATCAAAGATAATTGGGATTTTTTAATTCAATTGACTTGGAAAAGAATAATCAAATTATCAGAAGTCAAAAAACTCAGACAGATGTAAACATTCAGAGAAGATGAACAGTTAGTTTTTGATATATTTTCCTTCTCAGCATGAACATCAAGATGAAGATACATGCCAGATGTGGAAATTAAAAGTGAGACTAGGCTGAAGACAGATACTCATTCATCCATTGAAGAACCATGCATTTCCAAGGTCTTTTCAGGGGTCATCCGATCTTGTCACTACTGTTTGTCTAGTATCTAGCAAGTTCCTGGTTTAGTACAGGCTCCTGGAACACATTAATCGAATGAATGCCGGCAAATCCACCTACAATGGTGAGGGAGATACAGATCATGCTCCAGTAAGTTCACAGCCTAGATTTGAGTAGGCTTTTAATATTAGAAGTTATACTGGGGCTTCCCTGGTAGCTCAGTGGTAAAGAATCCGCCTGCCGAAGCAGGAGACATGGGTTTGATCCCTGATCCAGGAAGATCCCACATGCTGTGGAGCAGCTAAGCCCATGAGCCACAACTATGGAACCTGTGTTCTAGAGCCTTGGAACCGCAATTGTTGAGCCCATGAGCCACAACTGTTGAAGCCTGTGAGCCTTAGAGCCTGAGTTTCACAACAAGAGAAGTCACCGCAACAAGAAGCCTGCTCACCTCAACTAGAGAGTAGCCCCGACTCCCTGCAACTAGAGAAGAGCCTGCAGCAGCAGTGAAAACCCAGAATAGTCAAAAATGAATAAATAAATAAATTTTTATTAAAAAAAAAAGTTATGCTGAAGCCATGATAAGAAATACAATCACCTGGTGTCCCTTCCTTAAGGCAAAATCTTTGTGAATATGAACATACAGTGAAAGGAGGAGAACAAGGAGGAAGCTGGAGTCATCAAAGGAGTAATTACAGGAAAGAAGTCATGCTATGAGAAAACCACCTTAATGTCATAGAAGTGAAGACCAACAGAATTTCTAACAGGACAAGAGTTACTAACATGTCATTTGATTTGGCAACAGTGGGCCTGTGATACTTTTTAGGAGTTGAACAGTAGGTGCAGAGACTAGATAGCAAGATCTTAAAGAAACAATAGGTCCATGTGAGTCAAGGCAGTAAGTTCACTCTCAATTTTAAAAAAATGTTGGAAAATGAGGAATAAGGTAGTAGTTCAGGAGGTTCTTAATTATTGAATTGAGATAGCTCATAACTATACATGAATGACTAACACCCTTTTTTCTTGTTGTTTCCTGTTCAGTGATTCCACATTCCATGCCAGGTAAATCCTAATGTCTAATACTGTGACTTTCCTTCTCATAACACCTCCATTGGTCACTACCTCTTAAAGTCTTAGATTCAATTTTTGCTCTAGTTCAAGTACCATTTTAAAGCATTTACATCCAAGTGTTTTCTTTACATAATGCTCCAAGAAACTGAATTTTCTATTCATTCCTTCCATTAAAAATATTATTCTCAACCAAATAACTGTTCATACTTCTACTTCTTTGTCTCACTCTTGCCCTCTTGCCTTTCCCATAAGGCAATTGATCCATGAAGTCTTTATTAGTCTTCTCAAGCCACTATCTTTTTCTGTTTTCTGAACAGAAAGATATAAATACCAAAAACAGTGAATAGCAGTCAATAAGAATAGGCACACAGAGGTTTTAAAAATAATAAACAGATGATTTGAAAAACTCTATGTCAAAAAAATTGATAATCTAAATTAAATGGGCAAATTTTATATTCTCTACCAGAACACAAATGTTGATATTTATGCAATAAAATGTAGATAGCTCAAATAGAGTAGTAACAGTGCAATTAATCTCAGATGTAAAGGGTTTCGGGTAAAGTTTACGAAATCCTGAATGAACAGGTAACCTTGCATTATACTAGATGTTTCATAATTTTAAACATGATTGGAGAAGAAATTGTCTAAGAGACTTTAGGATGCAAGTATAGCCTTGACTCCAAAATTTGTTTGGACTGTACAAAAAAGAAAGAAAGAAAGAAAATTATAGGACCATTTCAGGGGCTTCCCAGGTGGCACAGTGGCAAAGAATCACCTGCCAGTGCAGGACACACAGGAGACCTGGGTTCAATCCGTGGGTAGGGAAGATACCCCGGAGGAGGAGGAAATGGCAACACACTCCAGTATTCTTCCCTGGAAAATTTAATGGACAGAGGAGCTTGGCTGGCTACAGTATGGAGTTGTAAAGAGTTGGACATGACAGTATATTTTTAAATAATAGTCAAGCAAAGATTAACTCAGATTGGAAAAAAACAGGATTGAATAACAGAAAAATATATCAATCCTAATTCACCAAATCAATGACTGCAAACTGGAATATCCTGTGATTTCTCCAATGATATGGGAAATATTTGAATATTTATAACTTAAAAACTAAAACAAAGCAAAACATATCCAAGACTAGGAATAGAAAATTTGGAACTTTCATAATTTCATAAGACCTGACCACCAAAATTCTATACCGAATTGAAAAAATGATCTATTAGAACAATTTCAATAAATTAGCAAGTCTTTCCATATTCAGTTTAAAAAATTAAAAGCTCTCCTCTCCACCAGCAATAACCAGTTATCAAATGGAGATCCATTCACAATAACAACATAAAGTGGAATTAACCTTATAAGGAAGGCCCAAGAATACTATAGAGTAGACACTCCATGTTCATGGTGGGGTGACTTATTATGTACAATTTCAATGTCACCTCAACCCAAATTCCAGATATAAACATGCCCTCTTTTTTACACTCTTCTGAGACTTCTAAAATCCTCCACCTTGCATCACAATGGTACGTATTCTTGTCTTCTTTCCTCTCCTAAACCCTATGTCATTTGAGGAAAGTAATGTCCTTTCCATTTTTAAAATTCTTTGGAGTGTCTATTTGCATGATGGGTGCTTAGAGAAATATATGTTGAAGAAAAAGGAGGAGAGAGAGCTTCCTTGGTGGTCTGGTGGGTGAGGAGTCCACCTTACAATGCAAGGTACACGGATTTGATCCCTAGCCCTGGAGGATCACACGTGCTGCAGAGCAGCTGGACCAGTGTGTTCAATTATGAGCTAGTGCTCTGGAGCACATGTGCCCAGAGACAGTGCTCTACCACGAGAGAGGCCACTGCAATGGGAAGCCCACACAGTCTGAAGAATAAAGATGGATGAAAATAAATTAATTAAAAAATTAATCAAAGAGGCCAAAATTAAAAAAAAAAAAGGTAGAGAGAGACTGTGAAGGTACAGTTTTCCATTTTTCATGGTCTCTCTGAGAAAGAGTTCTTAAAACAAGTGCATGACAGTATATTTTTAAATAATAGTCAAGCAAAGATTAACTCAGATTGGAAAAAAACAGGATTGAATAACAGAAAAATATATCAATCCTAATTCACCAAATCAATGACTGCAAACTGGAATATCCTGTGATTTCTCCAATGATATGGGAAATATTTGAATATTTATAACTTAAAAACTAAAACAAAGCAAAACATATCCAAGACTAGGAATAGAAAATTTGGAACTTTCATAATTTCATAAGACCTGACCACCAAAATTCTATACCGAATTGAAAAAATGATCTATTAGAACAATTTCAATAAATTAGCAAGTCTTTCCATATTCAGTTTAAAAAATTAAAAGCTCTCCTCTCCACCAGCAATAACCAGTTATCAAATGGAGATCCATTCACAATAACAACATAAAGTGGAATTAACCTTATAAGGAAGGCCCAAGAATACTATAGAGTAGACACTCCATGTTCATGGTGGGGTGACTTATTATGTACAATTTCAATGTCACCTCAACCCAAATTCCAGATATAAACATGCCCTCTTTTTTACACTCTTCTGAGACTTCTAAAATCCTCCACCTTGCATCACAATGGTACGTATTCTTGTCTTCTTTCCTCTCCTAAACCCTATGTCATTTGAGGAAAGTAATGTCCTTTCCATTTTTAAAATTCTTTGGAGTGTCTATTTGCATGATGGGTGCTTAGAGAAATATATGTTGAAGAAAAAGGAGGAGAGAGAGCTTCCTTGGTGGTCTGGTGGGTGAGGAGTCCACCTTACAATGCAAGGTACACGGATTTGATCCCTAGCCCTGGAGGATCACACGTGCTGCAGAGCAGCTGGACCAGTGTGTTCAATTATGAGCTAGTGCTCTGGAGCACATGTGCCCAGAGACAGTGCTCTACCACGAGAGAGGCCACTGCAATGGGAAGCCCACACAGTCTGAAGAATAAAGATGGATGAAAATAAATTAATTAAAAAATTAATCAAAGAGGCCAAAATTAAAAAAAAAAAAGGTAGAGAGAGACTGTGAAGGTACAGTTTTCCATTTTTCATGGTCTCTCTGAGAAAGAGTTCTTAAAACAAGTGCATAAAGTAGCACATCAAGGTTGAAGAGCTTCTCAATTTCTTTTCCTCTCATATAGTTTTTAATATTATGATTGACTCTATCCTAAACTTGCTGAAGTTCTCATAAAGGTTTGACATATTTATATATAACTGAATTCTAAAGAAACATTTCACTGACAGTTTCACATTGAAATCTAATCCAATTTCCTTTGGATTCTCATGCAGTTATTCCCTCGTACTAGAAGCTTTGGTGAAATTATATAATTTTAAAAATTATATATATTACTGTTCCTTTACTTTATTCCCCAAAAACACACATACACCTCTATTTTGTTTCTAAATTACTTACTGGAGTCTCTTTAAATAGCATATGAATCAAGCAACACATCTGGCAAATTACTAGCTTGTATAGTGACCAAATATTTCCTCAATAGAAATAGAACAAGAATACTCACCAAAATTATTCAATGGTATGAATACTGTGTCTACTGTATGAAAATTTTAAATTCTCAGGTATTTTATAAACCCATAAACTCATAAATATTAGAAATCAAAATTGATCTCAATAATTAGATGAAGACAGAGAGATAAAGTTGCTTTCTCACAATCTCAGAAAAGATGGTGAAAGAAAATATAGCAAACACAATCAATCAATTGGTTAGCTGTTCATTGACTATCCATACTTTTTTGCTCTTATCATGAAACCATTATTCATGGCAGAGTAAACTTCAGCAAAGTCATATAGAAAAGCTAAACCCACACAAAACTGTGAGCTCAGTAAAGTTTTCCTCAGGAGTCCACCTTACAATGCAAGGTACACGGATTTGATCCCTAGCCCTGGAGGATCACACGTGCTGCAGAGCAGCTGGACCAGTGTGTTCAATTATGAGCTAGTGCTCTGGAGCACATGTGCCCAGAGACAGTGCTCTACCACGAGAGAGGCCACTGCAATGGGAAGCCCACACAGTCTGAAGAATAAAGATGGATGAAAATAAATTAATTAAAAAATTAATCAAAGAGGCCAAAATTAAAAAAAAAAAAGGTAGAGAGAGACTGTGAAGGTACAGTTTTCCATTTTTCATGGTCTCTCTGAGAAAGAGTTCTTAAAACAAGTGCATAAAGTAGCACATCAAGGTTGAAGAGCTTCTCAATTTCTTTTCCTCTCATATAGTTTTTAATATTATGATTGACTCTATCCTAAACTTGCTGAAGTTCTCATAAAGGTTTGACATATTTATATATAACTGAATTCTAAAGAAACATTTCACTGACAGTTTCACATTGAAATCTAATCCAATTTCCTTTGGATTCTCATGCAGTTATTCCCTCGTACTAGAAGCTTTGGTGAAATTATATAATTTTAAAAATTATATATATTACTGTTCCTTTACTTTTTCCACAAAAAAACACACATACACCTCTATTTTGTTTCTAAATTACTTACTGGAGTCTCTTTAAATAGCATATGAATCAAGCAACACATCTGGCAAATTACTAGCTTGTATAGTGACCAAATATTTCCTCAATAGAAATAGAACAAGAATACTCACCAAAATTATTCAATGGTATGAATACTGTGTCTACTGTATGAAAATTTTAAATTCTCAGGTATTTTATAAACCCATAAACTCATAAATATTAGAAATCAAAATTGATCTCAATAATTAGATGAAGACAGAGAGATAAAGTTGCTTTCTCACAATCTCAGAAAAGATGGTGAAAGAAAATATAGCAAACACAATCAATCAATTGGTTAGCTGTTCATTGACTATCCATACTTTTTTGCTCTTATCATGAAACCATTATTCATGGCAGAGTAAACTTCAGCAAAGTCATATAGAAAAGCTAAACCCACACAAAACTGTGAGCTCAGTAAAGTTTTCCCTCTTTCACAAGCTTCTTTTCAGTGAAATACCAGTTCCTTATTTTCTGGATAAAATTGGAACCATTACTTAATTTCTGTGAGCTTGATAATTTACATGGAGATAATGCCTATTACATGGCTGTTGGAAAAATTAAAGGATTAATGTAAGTCATAGTGTCCAATGAAGAGCATTTTTTTCTTTTTTCTTCTCTAAGACAATATTATTTCTTAGTCTCTTATGTTCTACTCCTATCAAAACAGGAAGAGTATCTCTCAACCTAACTTACTTTTTTTAATGTTTGGCAAATGAGTAAATGAGCAGATATTCTGAGAGGTACATTTTATTTTTTATTATTTTTTGGTCATACTGTGTGGCCAGTGGGATCTCAGTTCTCTGACCAGAGGTCAGACCTATGCCCCCCTGTATTGGAAATAGAGTCTTAACCACTGGACCACCAAAGAAGTCCTCTTACTTTTAATGAAACTAATTTACATTATTTTCCAAATATATTCTTAAGTTATTTGATTCTAAAATAAAAATTATGTTTGGCTATATAGAAGAAATATTGGATAGGTCACTTACATGAACTCCTTCTTTGTGTCTATATATCATACTAAAAATATTTATTTATATCCCAAACTCTGACACATTAGCTTTATTGCAAAATTATGATAATCCAAAGGAAGGTATGATAGAGAAAGAATGAGATTCAGAGTCAGGAAAATGTGCTGAATCTGGCTTTGCCATTATTAATCATGTCATTTAGGATGAAGAATACTCACCAAAATTATTCAATGGTATGAATACTGTGTCTACTGTATGAAAATTTTAAATTCTCAGGTATTTTATAAACCCATAAACTCATAAATATTAGAAATCAAAATTGATCTCAATAATTAGATGAAGACAGAGAGATAAAGTTGCTTTCTCACAATCTCAGAAAAGATGGTGAAAGAAAATATAGCAAACACAATCAATCAATTGGTTAGCTGTTCATTGACTATCCATACTTTTTTGCTCTTATCATGAAACCATTATTCATGGCAGAGTAAACTTCAGCAAAGTCATATAGAAAAGCTAAACCCACACAAAACTGTGAGCTCAGTAAAGTTTTCCCTCTTTCACAAGCTTCTTTTCAGTGAAATACCAGTTCCTTATTTTCTGGATAAAATTGGAACCATTACTTAATTTCTGTGAGCTTGATAATTTACATGGAGATAATGCCTATTACATGGCTGTTGGAAAAATTAAAGGATTAATGTAAGTCATAGTGTCCAATGAAGAGCATTTTTTTCTTTTTTCTTCTCTAAGACAATATTATTTCTTAGTCTCTTATGTTCTACTCCTATCAAAACAGGAAGAGTATCTCTCAACCTAACTTACTTTTTTTAATGTTTGGCAAATGAGTAAATGAGCAGATATTCTGAGAGGTACATTTTATTTTTTATTATTTTTTGGTCATACTGTGTGGCCAGTGGGATCTCAGTTCTCTGACCAGAGGTCAGACCTATGCCCCCCTGTATTGGAAATAGAGTCTTAACCACTGGACCACCAAAGAAGTCCTCTTACTTTTAATGAAACTAATTTACATTATTTTCCAAATATATTCTTAAGTTATTTGATTCTAAAATAAAAATTATGTTTGGCTATATAGAAGAAATATTGGATAGGTCACTTACATGAACTCCTTCTTTGTGTCTATATATCATACTAAAAATATTTATTTATATCCCAAACTCTGACACATTAGCTTTATTGCAAAATTATGATAATCCAAAGGGAAGGTATGATAGAGAAAGAATGAGATTCAGAGTCAGGAAAATGTGCCGCTGAATCTGGCTTTGCCATTATTAATCATGTCATTTAGGATGAAGCACCTAATCTCCCTGGTTAGTCTTTTCCTCATCATCAAATACAAGGGACTGAGCTAGGTGATTTCTGAGGTTCTTTCCTCTAGAGATGTCTCTGGTTTTCAGCACTTTTACAGATGCTCAATCTTCCTGAGATATTTTCTTTCCCCATATTTTGTAACTTACGCTAGACACAATACTAATACTAGTAAAACTTACACAAAGCACAATACTAATAATACTAGTTCTTGTAACTTACACAAAACTACCAAGGGCCTAGTTCTCAGATATTAATTCAGAAATTGGAAACATAGCCTAAAACTTAATAAAGGATAAGAAAATGTAATTACTATGTTAATGGTTATGTTTATG
Organism: Tragulus kanchil; assembly: GCA_022376925.1. Classification (NCBI taxonomy): domain Eukaryota; kingdom Metazoa; phylum Chordata; class Mammalia; order Artiodactyla; family Tragulidae; genus Tragulus; species Tragulus kanchil. The sequence continues at coordinate 155,103,924 of JAIOJX010000025.1, read as the reverse complement.
ACTAGAAAAATGTTCAGATATATGTAGAATAATTTGAGAGTCTTATTCCACCTGAACTGTTAGAGTATCACAGCAATTTCCCTCAGGATATGTGCTAGATGTAAAAAGAGCTTGAAGGATGAAAGGACCTACTCTTTGCATTTAGTGAATAGAAAAGGCTAAGGTAATAGGCAAAGTTGATAGCATACATGATTACAGCACTGCATCTCCAATTTTCACACTCTGAGCATTCTACATGGTAAGATCCATGAAGTATTCTAATTTCTTTTTAGTTCTCTAGTTATGGTTCTCTCTGAAGTCACAATTACCTTCTTCTAACCTACCCACAGTTATCCGAAGAGAATACTTTTTCATTAATTTACACACCATCTAAACTATTCAAAAACAATTTTTAAAAAATTGAACCCCTCCACTTATGCACTGGATTCTAACTCTTTTACATACTCAAAGAAATTTCTGCAGCAATTCTTCCCTAACCCATAAATTAGTCATCTTTCCTGAGTATTTCCCATCTGTATAAAAATGCTGTAATTTCTTCCATGAAAATATCAGCCCCTCTTGACTTTAATATCTCTCTAACTTTTCTTCTTGTAGAAAAATTCCCCCCCAAACTGCCTATACTTCTTCTCTTCAATTATTCTTCTTTATTTTCTCCTGAGTCCTACCCCAACCAGGCTTTGTACATCACTACTTAACCCAAATAGCTCATGCCAAGGTCAACAATTACCTTCATGCTGTTAAATCCAACAGCCAAGTTTCAGTTCTCATGTTAGTTGACATATCAGCAGCATGTGACGTAGATGGTCGCTTTCTTTTCCTGGAAACAGTTTCTTCATTTAGCTTTCTGGATAACTGTTATAAAAACAATAATAATGACTCAAACAAGATAGCACTGTTCCTTTTTGAAGTTCATCTGCATCTACCATGATCCATCTTGTTTTCCATAAAGATGACTACAGATGAAGTCAGCTTTGATATGATTAAGACTGCCCCTCTATCTTATTAGTCTTCTGTAGGTTTACTATAGCTCCTTTGGGGTGGAATCCTGTGCTATTACTATGATTTACTATCTTAACTGGAGCACAGGTGGGAGTTGGGAGGTGGAGGGCCATTTCTGAGGTTTCCACTTGGCTTTTCTTAACAGAACAGCTTGTACTGCATAGGTAAGGGAATCAAAGTGAGGTTTCTGCCACCTGCAATGTAATTACATGATTATGCCCACAAGAACTAAAAAAATGTCCACAGATGGGGTGTGGATTGGCCTTACTGTGAGTAAAATGTAGGCAAAGACCCCCTTTGTTTCTTGGCCCTTATGTTGAGCAGGGTGCCGTGACAGTATTTTGAAACCTCTAGTGTTAGACTGGCTCAGCTTCCTTTTTCAATAATCCTCACAAGGTCTGAGCATTTCCCCAACCCCAGCATTCACTGCATTGGTAAATGGTTCTAGAACCCTTTAGTAACAACATGCTAACAATGTCTGGAGATAGTATTGTAGCAATATATAGTCCTTCCTCATGTAGACTAGGCTTATCAATTTGAAGCGGTTGACTTCAATCTTCCACTTACAAAGTCTTAGTATTATTTGGTTTTATAATTCAAGCAATCCTCTTATTGACTGCCTGTCTCTGCTGACCTTAGGAAGCCATGTTCCATCAGCCATTTCCACAGATCCGTGAACTGGCAGCACCTCCTGGCTGCTATCCAACTGGGCTTCCCATTCCAAAATCATGACCACCTTGCCTCTGGTAGTGAAGTGCCACTATTGGGCCTCTTCTATTCTACTGTCTTCTCATCCCACTGACACTACAGAGTGAGCTCCACAGTACCACCTCCGACCATCAATGTGCTTAGAGAGGATAGCCCTCACCAAGCTTCTCAGTGATGCCAGTGTCCCTGATCCCTGCCCCCCATCCCCTGCACCAGTACATTCTTCACTGTTTAAGTGAAGGAACTGTCCTCTGCCTTCAAGGGGAAAATAGTCATAAATATATTCTAGCATGGCCACCTCTCTGAGCTTTCTGATTGCTTGCTCAGTTGTCTACCAAGGCAATTACAGCAGCCGCCTGGCATACTGCGGTCCATGGGGTCACAAAGAGTCAGACATGACTTAGTGACTACAACACAGCAAATACCTCTTTCACTGTCATTGTTACCTCCACAGTTTCAAGGGGTGAAAAGCATAACATATGAGGACCAGATCCAGGTGTTATTGCCAGTATGTCAAACACTGAGACACGCTGTGAAATCACATTTCTTTTGGGGAATCCTGTGCTATTACTATGATTTACTATCTTAACTGGAGCACAGGTGGGAGTTGGGAGGTGGAGGGCCATTTCTGAGGTTTCCACTTGGCTTTTCTTAACAGAACAGCTTGTACTGCATAGGTAAGGGAATCAAAGTGAGGTTTCTGCCACCTGCAATGTAATTACATGATTATGCCCACAAGAACTAAAAAAATGTCCACAGATGGGGTGTGGATTGGCCTTACTGTGAGTAAAATGTAGGCAAAGACCCCCTTTGTTTCTTGGCCCTTATGTTGAGCAGGGTGCCGTGACAGTATTTTGAAACCTCTAGTGTTAGACTGGCTCAGCTTCCTTTTTCAATAATCCTCACAAGGTCTGAGCATTTCCCCAACCCCAGCATTCACTGCATTGGTAAATGGTTCTAGAACCCTTTAGTAACAACATGCTAACAATGTCTGGAGATAGTATTGTAGCAATATATAGTCCTTCCTCATGTAGACTAGGCTTATCAATTTGAAGCGGTTGACTTCAATCTTCCACTTACAAAGTCTTAGTATTATTTGGTTTTATAATTCAAGCAATCCTCTTATTGACTGCCTGTCTCTGCTGACCTTAGGAAGCCATGTTCCATCAGCCATTTCCACAGATCCGTGAACTGGCAGCACCTCCTGGCTGCTATCCAACTGGGCTTCCCATTCCAAAATCATGACCACCTTGCCTCTGGTAGTGAAGTGCCACTATTGGGCCTCTTCTATTCTACTGTCTTCTCATCCCACTGACACTACAGAGTGAGCTCCACAGTACCACCTCCGACCATCAATGTGCTTAGAGAGGATAGCCCTCACCAAGCTTCTCAGTGATGCCAGTGTCCCTGATCCCTGCCCCCCATCCCCTGCACCAGTACATTCTTCACTGTTTAAGTGAAGGAACTGTCCTCTGCCTTCAAGGGGAAAATAGTCATAAATATATTCTAGCATGGCCACCTCTCTGAGCTTTCTGATTGCTTGCTCAGTTGTCTACCAAGGCAATTACAGCAGCCGCCTGGCATACTGCGGTCCATGGGGTCACAAAGAGTCAGACATGACTTAGTGACTACAACACAGCAAATACCTCTTTCACTGTCATTGTTACCTCCACAGTTTCAAGGGGTGAAAAGCATAACATATGAGGACCAGATCCAGGTGTTATTGCCAGTATGTCAAACCCTGAGTCACGCTGTGTTAAACTCCACAGCAACAAACGCTTCCCTATCCAGTCTTACATTTCACCCCTGCTTCTAACATTCTCTGTTCCCATACATGCTCTCCCAGACTCTGTCACTGCTAGCCACAATACTACAACTCTTTAGGAAATAACCACTTCCTCTAATCATGGAATATACTTCTTTGTTGTTTACATGCTAAGACTTGACCCCAGCTACCGGACTAGAAACAAAGAGAAGAGCAATAAGCAGACCATGAGGGAGGCAAGCATCTCCTTGGAAGTCTTCAGGAGAAGCCCTTGCACAGCTTCCAGACAGCAGGAGCTGCGAGGCCAAGGGAGGAGAGAGCCTGCTTCTATGGAGTGTTGTTTCCTGGAAAACTCATAATAGTGAATGATACATGTCAGGATTGTCACCACCCCAATTAGTATCAGCCATGGAATCTTTTTTATCTGACCCAGAAAATGACCAATTCTCAGACCCTCATTTCAAAAGTCTTTTTTCTAGAACCACTCTTCATATCCATTGTTTTAGGTTGTGTTTCCTAAAACGCAAGTTCTGGGTCAAGAATTTGGACACAGGGCTTCCCCTGGTGGTCCAGTGGGTAAGGACACTGCCTTGCAGTGCAAGGGGCGCCGGTTCCATCCCTGGGCGGGGAAGATTCCACGTGCCGTGAGCGGCTGGACCCATGTGTCCACCACGAGCCAGAGCTCTGGAGCGCATGCGCCAAGAGCCGGCGCTCTGGACAACAGACGCCACTGCGATGGGAGGCCCACAGGAGCCAAAGAACCACCTCCGTCTTCTCATCCATGACACAGAGTGAGCTCCACAGTACCACCTCCGACCATCAATGTGCTTAGAGAGGATAGCCCTCACCAAGCTTCTCAGTGATGCCAGTGTCCCTGATCCCTGCCCCCCATCCCCTGCACCAGTACATTCTTCACTGTTTAAGTGAAGGAACTGTCCTCTGCCTTCAAGGGGAAAATAGTCATAAATATATTCTAGCATGGCCACCTCTCTGAGCTTTCTGATTGCTTGCTCAGTTGTCTACCAAGGCAATTACAGCAGCCGCCTGGCATACTGCGGTCCATGGGGTCACAAAGAGTCAGACATGACTTAGTGACTACAACACAGCAAATACCTCTTTCACTGTCATTGTTACCTCCACAGTTTCAAGGGGTGAAAAGCATAACATATGAGGACCAGATCCAGGTGTTATTGCCAGTATGTCAAACCCTGAGTCACGCTGTGTTAAACTCCACAGCAACAAACGCTTCCCTATCCAGTCTTACATTTCACCCCTGCTTCTAACATTCTCTGTTCCCATACATGCTCTCCCAGACTCTGTCACTGCTAGCCACAATACTACAACTCTTTAGGAAATAACCACTTCCTCTAATCATGGAATATACTTCTTTGTTGTTTACATGCTAAGACTTGACCCCAGCTACCGGACTAGAAACAAAGAGAAGAGCAATAAGCAGACCATGAGGGAGGCAAGCATCTCCTTGGAAGTCTTCAGGAGAAGCCCTTGCACAGCTTCCAGACAGCAGGAGCTGCGAGGCCAAGGGAGGAGAGAGCCTGCTTCTATGGAGTGTTGTTTCCTGGAAAACTCATAATAGTGAATGATACATGTCAGGATTGTCACCACCCCAATTAGTATCAGCCATGGAATCTTTTTTATCTGACCCAGAAAATGACCAATTCTCAGACCCTCATTTCAAAAGTCTTTTTTCTAGAACCACTCTTCATATCCATTGTTTTAGGTTGTGTTTCCTAAAACGCAAGTTCTGGGTCAAGAATTTGGACACAGGGCTTCCCCTGGTGGTCCAGTGGGTAAGGACACTGCCTTGCAGTGCAAGGGGCGCCGGTTCCATCCCTGGCCTGGGAAGATTCCACGTGCCGTGGAGCGGCTGGACCCATGTGTCCAATTACCGAGCCAGAGCTCTGGAGCGCATGCGCCAAGAGCCGGCGCTCTGCGACAACAGACGCCACTGCGATGGGAGGCCCACAGGAGCCAAAGAACAAAGACGGATGAAAATAGAGAAAGACCAATAGAAGTGGCCTGCCCGCTCCCCTCCCTCCCCAACACAACCCCCGCCCAAAATAAATAAATAAATCTTTAAAAAAAAAAAAAAAAGAAAAGAAGAAGAAGAATTTGGACACAAGCAATTTCCCTGAGAAGTAATTCTAGAAAGAATGTTAAGGGTGTATAAGGAACTGTGTTGGAGGAAATCAGATAAACAGAATGCTAAAGTGAAGGATTTCATAGTGAACAATTGACATTCGCTAGAAAACTATAGAATACACCTCAGAATTGTCCCACCAACAAGCAAAGAAGTTAAGGTGTTTATCCACGAACTCCCGACTTTCACTGTTGTTGGCTGAGAGGACTCACTTTCAGCCCTTTTCAGGCCCATTCCCAGGCACAGACTGAACATGCTCCCCCAGTCAGTTAGTCAAGGGTTTGTATGACCTTGAGATCCAGGTAGGCTCAGGATAAATGGTGAAGCACAGACAGCAACTGCCTCATATGCTACCATACACTGAAAAGCTGCCTCTCCTTCCTTAAAAAAGGTGCTAACTACATTCTTTTAATACACACAAAAGCATATCTTTGTTATGTTTAAATTTTTCATCTTTTCTACTCTAAAATCTTGTTTTAGTCCATTATTAATATGCACTCTACAGATCAGAAAAGACTGTAATGAAGAATTGCAATAAGCATGGAAGAATTATGTCCAGATACAATTGATAGAGATATTATGAACAACCACTGAAGAATTATTTATGGCAGATACAAAAGCTAGAGATATTATAATTATGGATATGTGACATGGATGCAACATATAGATAGTAGATAGATAGACAGAAAATCTCTTTGCAATAGAGATGACCTATTGAGAGGAAGAAGGACTACGGGTATTTGGAGGGAAACCAATTGGGAGTTATTATAATATCCAGAGCATTAACCAAGTAACTGTGGATGGAGTAGAGAGAGGGACAGTTTTGAAAGATCTTAATGAGATGGAATTTATAGGACTCCTTGACTGATAGGAAATGGGGATTAAATAAATAGAGGAATCAAAATATAGTCAACATCTCTTCTCTTCTTTTAGATATGCAAATTAAGTACTTAATAGCAATCAAGTGAAAGAAATCATAGATATCTTCATAAAATCTAGTAGAAATCCTCATACTGAATTTTAAAGTAAACTCCTCAAGTTATCTTGATTCTCTTCAAAGTTTGAGAACCAAGACCTAATAGGATAATACTAGAATTCCTTCTTGAGAGATTTGAGTGTCTTTCACCATCCTATAGGTACCAATACCCAGAACATCATCTATTTTAGGTGTTCGAAGTTTCAATATGGAAATGCATAAAGTCATAATAGCATGATCCAAAAGTTTAACTGTACGTCTATCATCCTTCCAGTAACTACCTTGGCTCATCACCAAATGGTGTGTTAACCATTATCAGACATCATTCTGAGCAGAAACTTCCAGTAAAAAGAGGGGAACTAGGAGACTTTCACTGTTGTTGGCTGAGAGGACTCACTTTCAGCCCTTTTCAGGCCCATTCCCAGGCACAGACTGAACATGCTCCCCCAGTCAGTTAGTCAAGGGTTTGTATGACCTTGAGATCCAGGTAGGCTCAGGATAAATGGTGAAGCACAGACAGCAACTGCCTCATATGCTACCATACACTGAAAAGCTGCCTCTCCTTCCTTAAAAAAGGTGCTAACTACATTCTTTTAATACACACAAAAGCATATCTTTGTTATGTTTAAATTTTTCATCTTTTCTACTCTAAAATCTTGTTTTAGTCCATTATTAATATGCACTCTACAGATCAGAAAAGACTGTAATGAAGAATTGCAATAAGCATGGAAGAATTATGTCCAGATACAATTGATAGAGATATTATGAACAACCACTGAAGAATTATTTATGGCAGATACAAAAGCTAGAGATATTATAATTATGGATATGTGACATGGATGCAACATATAGATAGTAGATAGATAGACAGAAAATCTCTTTGCAATAGAGATGACCTATTGAGAGGAAGAAGGACTACGGGTATTTGGAGGGAAACCAATTGGGAGTTATTATAATATCCAGAGCATTAACCAAGTAACTGTGGATGGAGTAGAGAGAGGGACAGTTTTGAAAGATCTTAATGAGATGGAATTTATAGGACTCCTTGACTGATAGGAAATGGGGATTAAATAAATAGAGGAATCAAAATATAGTCAACATCTCTTCTCTTCTTTTAGATATGCAAATTAAGTACTTAATAGCAATCAAGTGAAAGAAATCATAGATATCTTCATAAAAATCTAGTAGAAATCCTCATACTGAATTTTAAAGTAAACTCCTCAAGTTATCTTGATTCTCTTCAAAGTTTGAGAACCAAGACCTAATAGGATAATACTAGAATTCCTTCTTGAGAGATTTGAGTGTCTTTCACCATCCTATAGGTACCAATACCCAGAACATCATCTATTTTAGGTGTTCGAAGTTTCAATATGGAAATGCATAAAGTCATAATAGCATGATCCAAAAGTTTAACTGTACGTCTATCATCCTTCCAGTAACTACCTTGGCTCATCACCAAATGGTGTGTTAACCATTATCAGACATCATTCTGAGCAGAAACTTCCAGTAAAAAGAGGGGAACTAGGAGAAACATCAAAAGAAAAAAAAAAAAAAAAACGGCAAAAAAATGTATCTAAATGCCAAAATATAAATGTTTCCTATTCAGTTTCTAATAAGCACTAGGTGAATATCAAATAAGGCAACTCCAGGATGAAGCAGGATTGATTCATGAATGGCCACTCAAACTTATTCATTGCCCTGCATTCAAGTCACACTATGGTACAACCTGGTTGCTGTGTCTCTAACACAAACCAACCATGACACATTTTTTCCACCGGAGAGACTGATTCAATGCATCATTCAAGGGAAGACTGAACCTCTTTCCATTTTGCATGAGAATTTCTTGTAGCAAAAAATGTAACAATGACAACAATAAAAGAGGTCACTTTTCCTCCAGTTTCATAATTACCAAAAAGATTTGCAAATATCATTAAATTTCAGCAGAAATAAAAAGCATAGGTTTGATATGAGAGGAGCTATTGACATTTTAAAGATAGTGATGGTAAAATACACATCTTGAAAGATCTTTGAGAAAAGTTGAAACAAATATTTATTTCTGACTTTTTTGTTACAGCTTAATGCATTTGACAAATATTTACAGAGTATCTGTTTTATGTTTGACTGGCACTTTCTCTGAATAGGAGGGACATAACAGTGAATAAAGTGTGTCCTATGAAAACCACAGTGGTAAATATTTAACCACCAGTTCTCCAGAGGGAAATTGTTCTGCTCTGGAAACTTCACCGATTCCTATAGCATAAATAGGAAATCAAGGTTGATTTCAAGCCTACTAACAATGAAAAAATCACCAAGGAGCAAGTTTCCAAAAAGAAATTTTTCAAGTTATTTTTCTCTTCAAAGTTTGAGAACCAAGACCTAATAGGATAATACTAGAATTCCTTCTTGAGAGATTTGAGTGTCTTTCACCATCCTATAGGTACCAATACCCAGAACATCATCTATTTTAGGTGTTCGAAGTTTCAATATGGAAATGCATAAAGTCATAATAGCATGATCCAAAAGTTTAACTGTACGTCTATCATCCTTCCAGTAACTACCTTGGCTCATCACCAAATGGTGTGTTAACCATTATCAGACATCATTCTGAGCAGAAACTTCCAGTAAAAAGAGGGGAACTAGGAGAAACATCAAAAGAAAAAAAAAAAAAAAAAACGGCAAAAAAATGTATCTAAATGCCAAAATATAAATGTTTCCTATTCAGTTTCTAATAAGCACTAGGTGAATATCAAATAAGGCAACTCCAGGATGAAGCAGGATTGATTCATGAATGGCCACTCAAACTTATTCATTGCCCTGCATTCAAGTCACACTATGGTACAACCTGGTTGCTGTGTCTCTAACACAAACCAACCATGACACATTTTTTCCACCGGAGAGACTGATTCAATGCATCATTCAAGGGAAGACTGAACCTCTTTCCATTTTGCATGAGAATTTCTTGTAGCAAAAAATGTAACAATGACAACAATAAAAGAGGTCACTTTTCCTCCAGTTTCATAATTACCAAAAAGATTTGCAAATATCATTAAATTTCAGCAGAAATAAAAAGCATAGGTTTGATATGAGAGGAGCTATTGACATTTTAAAGATAGTGATGGTAAAATACACATCTTGAAAGATCTTTGAGAAAAGTTGAAACAAATATTTATTTCTGACTTTTTTGTTACAGCTTAATGCATTTGACAAATATTTACAGAGTATCTGTTTTATGTTTGACTGGCACTTTCTCTGAATAGGAGGGACATAACAGTGAATAAAGTGTGTCCTATGAAAACCACAGTGGTAAATATTTAACCACCAGTTCTCCAGAGGGAAATTGTTCTGCTCTGGAAACTTCACCGATTCCTATAGCATAAATAGGAAATCAAGGTTGATTTCAAGCTACTAACATGACATCACCAAGGAGCTGGAAAGTGAAACACACAACCAGCTTTCAGGAGCCAGTAGGAGCAAGTTTCAACACACCTCTGGAACATAAAGACAATTGACTTTCTCCCCAAAAGGGTGACTGAATTATGAAAAGCACATGAGTTCTAAGAAAAACACTATCTTTGTATTATATACTCAGTCCCTGAGGTTCTCCAAACACATTTGCCTAGTAAAAGTCTCATAGTAAAGATTTACTTAGAATGATCTAACCTGTCTTTCTCAAAATGATAACAACCACAGAACTAGCTTGCCAGCCTGTATAATCTTTTAACTACATGTCAGCCCTTGAAGTAGGTGTGTCTGACTGTGAAAGACTTAAAGGTAAGGATCTCCAAATCCTAAAACACACCTTAATGCAACCAGAATAATATTTCCGAAAGAGATTATGGACTCCAAAGACAGGGAAAATCTGCTCCTGATAAGATTTGGTTCTCGTCACCAAAACTCATTTTAGCACCATATAGCTATCTATTTCTCAGTGACTGAGGGAACTGTCAGATTACATCTTCATTTGTGATGTACACAAATTCTTTATTTCCTTCTCCCAAATTCTTCTTTGTCCTCCATTAAGGCTGATAGGATTTTTAATATTAAAAGTCAAACTAAACCAGTAATTTTAGTTGATAATAACTTCACAATAAAAATAACAGCAACCATAACTTAGGCTTCAAAAATACTAATTGGGGTGAGAGGTGGGAAAGAGGTTCAAGGGAAAGGGGATATATATATATAGCTATGGTTAATTCATGTTGATGTATGGCAGAAACCAACACAATATTGTAAAGCAATTATCCTTCAATTAAAAATAAATTTTAAAATACATATATTGATAGCTCAGTTGGTAAAGAATCCACTTGCAATGAGGGAGACCCTGGTTTGATTCCTGGGACGGGAAGATACCCTGGGGAAGGGATAGGCTATTCACTCCAGTATTCTTGGCTGCCCTGATGACCCAGACAGTAAAGAATCTGCCTGCCATGCGTAAGACCTGGGTTCAATATTTTGGTTGGGAAGATACCCTGGAAAAGGGAAAGGCTACCCACCCTAGTATTCTTGCCTGGAGAATTCCGTAGATCGCAAAGAGTTGGACACAACTGAGCAAATTTCACTTTCATTATATTGATTAAAAGTATGATTGAATTTTTTTCCAACTAGCACAGGTAACTGAAAAGTTATCACAATTTACTTATACTTTTATGAAAAACAAAACTACAGAGATATTTGAACATTGATTTTTTTTATCTTCATATATATATATATTTAAAAAATGATACCCAGAGCAATGACATACACTAAAAAATATCTAGTAGTGATTTTCTGCTGTAGGTTTAGAATATGTAAAATTCTGAAAATCCATATTCTATCAAATAATGTAGTTTTCCATTTGAAGCTTTAAGAAAATTACAAAATGGCGAAAGCCTCTTGGATAATACTATTTCTACTTTACCAATCTATCTGAGTTTTGTTATGAGACCAAGATGCTAAAAGATGCAATATGTTTATATACACTCATGAAAATATTTCTAGATGTTTTTAATGGAATTTTGCATACATTTAGCTTTTTAAGGAAACTTTCCTATGTATAATTTATGGAAATTATGATGATTAAGCCTTGGACTCTAGGCAATGATATTTCAAGAGCAACCTGGAAAATTGATAAAAACATGATGCTAAATCAAACAATATTTGAATTTAATTCAGGTAACTTTACTAAGAACATGCTACAAAAGAGGGTCTATGTATGATGAGATGGAAATGAATCCTACATGTAGAGTTCAAGCCTGTCAGAAGCTGAGGTGTTTCAAAATATATAGCTATGTTAATAGTTGTTACAGAAACCAACACAATATTGTAAAGCAATTATCCTTCAATTAAAAATAAATTTTAAAATACATATATTGATAGCTCAGTTGGTAAAGAATCCACTTGCAATGAGGGAGACCCTGGTTTGATTCCTGGGACGGGAAGATACCCTGGGGAAGGGATAGGCTATTCACTCCAGTATTCTTGGCTGCCCTGATGACCCAGACAGTAAAGAATCTGCCTGCCATGCGTAAGACCTGGGTTCAATATTTTGGTTGGGAAGATACCCTGGAAAAGGGAAAGGCTACCCACCCTAGTATTCTTGCCTGGAGAATTCCGTAGATCGCAAAGAGTTGGACACAACTGAGCAAATTTCACTTTCATTATATTGATTAAAAGTATGATTGAATTTTTTTCCAACTAGCACAGGTAACTGAAAAGTTATCACAATTTACTTATACTTTTATGAAAAACAAAACTACAGAGATATTTGAACATTGATTTTTTTTATCTTCATATATATATATATTTAAAAAATGATACCCAGAGCAATGACATACACTAAAAAATATCTAGTAGTGATTTTCTGCTGTAGGTTTAGAATATGTAAAATTCTGAAAATCCATATTCTATCAAATAATGTAGTTTTCCATTTGAAGCTTTAAGAAAATTACAAAATGGCGAAAGCCTCTTGGATAATACTATTTCTACTTTACCAATCTATCTGAGTTTTGTTATGAGACCAAGATGCTAAAAGATGCAATATGTTTATATACACTCATGAAAATATTTCTAGATGTTTTTAATGGAATTTTGCATACATTTAGCTTTTTAAGGAAACTTTCCTATGTATAATTTATGGAAATTATGATGATTAAGCCTTGGACTCTAGGCAATGATATTTCAAGAGCAACCTGGAAAATTGATAAAAACATGATGCTAAATCAAACAATATTTGAATTTAATTCAGGTAACTTTTACTAAGAACATGCTACAAAAGAGGGTCTATGTATGATGAGATGGAAATGAATCCTACATGTAGAGTTCAAGCCTGTCAGAAGCTGAGGTGTTTCAAAATATTTTGATGATAATTTTTCCCAAGGAAAGTGTAACAATGAAATAAATATTTGCCATATAAAATAATCTTAATAGTTTTGGTTAAATTAAAGACCATTCATATAAATTTGTCTTTATGCACACTGGTGAGTTTATTCTGGAGAATTGGTGACTCCACTCAGTTTTTGTTGACTTATGAAATCACTGCCTAGAATAGAACCTAGCAAATATTATAGAATGCTGACCTCATTCATCTTGGCAATGATATTTATTCTGCAAACTCTTGAAGCAACTGATGCAGCCTTCTTAAATTCTGTTTAAAAGGTTTTTCGGTTGTGAAATAGATGAATTTGAATGAAATATTGCTTTTATATCTTCTGACCATTTTCCCCTTATAAAAATGAAATTTGCTATCTGCCTCCTCTCTGGTTGCTAGGATAAAATGTCTCCTTAAGGTTGCTAATAGTAGTAGCAACAACAGCTGGTGAATCTAATTTGCATTTAAATGAACAATTCACAGCTCTGTCCTTCAAGTCCCAGGATGCTCCTGATGGATTCTCTGAGCACAGATGCAGTAGTAGCTGCAAGATGGATATGGAGTCAACAGTACAGTCTAAAGACTGCATCTGTTAATGGATCAGTCACTCTATGAAGGGCCGCTGATGACATTCACCACTCTTCTGAAAAAATAGTCATCCCAAATCTAATGTGAGATCTTTATACCAGCCCGTCTTATATTTCAGGCTGTTTGAGAGTTAATCTCAGCAAAACTAGATTTGATGTGAGTTATTTCACCAATAAAAGAGCTACCAAAATCCTTTATCTTGCTCAAGATAGGAAACATGATTACAGTGCTGCCTTGTACCCTTGGGTTCAAGTTAGCACTGTTGAGTGGTAACAGTGAGACTGATGATCTGTACCTCATCATCTTGTGAATTATGATGATTAGCCTTGGAAACTTTCCTATGTATAATTTATGGAAATTATGATGATTAAGCCTTGGACTCTAGGCAATGATATTTCAAGAGCAACCTGGAAAATTGATAAAAACATGATGCTAAATCAAACAATATTTGAATTTAATTCAGGTAACTTTACTAAGAACATGCTACAAAAGAGGGTCTATGTATGATGAGATGGAAATGAATCCTACATGTAGAGTTCAAGCCTGTCAGAAGCTGAGGTGTTTCAAAATATTTTGATGATAATTTTTCCCAAGGAAAGTGTAACAATGAAATAAATATTTGCCATATAAAATAATCTTAATAGTTTTGGTTAAATTAAAGACCATTCATATAAATTTGTCTTTATGCACACTGGTGAGTTTATTCTGGAGAATTGGTGACTCCACTCAGTTTTTGTTGACTTATGAAATCACTGCCTAGAATAGAACCTAGCAAATATTATAGAATGCTGACCTCATTCATCTTGGCAATGATATTTATTCTGCAAACTCTTGAAGCAACTGATGCAGCCTTCTTAAATTCTGTTTAAAAGGTTTTTCGGTTGTGAAATAGATGAATTTGAATGAAATATTGCTTTTATATCTTCTGACCATTTTCCCCTTATAAAAATGAAATTTGCTATCTGCCTCCTCTCTGGTTGCTAGGATAAAATGTCTCCTTAAGGTTGCTAATAGTAGTAGCAACAACAGCTGGTGAATCTAATTTGCATTTAAATGAACAATTCACAGCTCTGTCCTTCAAGTCCCAGGATGCTCCTGATGGATTCTCTGAGCACAGATGCAGTAGTAGCTGCAAGATGGATATGGAGTCAACAGTACAGTCTAAAGACTGCATCTGTTAATGGATCAGTCACTCTATGAAGGGCCGCTGATGACATTCACCACTCTTCTGAAAAAATAGTCATCCCAAATCTAATGTGAGATCTTTATACCAGCCCGTCTTATATTTCAGGCTGTTTGAGAGTTAATCTCAGCAAAACTAGATTTGATGTGAGTTATTTCACCAATAAAAAGAGCTACCAAAAATCCTTTATCTTGCTCAAGATAGGAAACATGATTACAGTGCTGCCTTGTACCCTTGGGTTCAAGAAATTTCAGAGAACTTTGGACCAACTTGTTAGCACTGTTGAGTGGTAACAGTGAGACTGATGATCTGTACCTCATCATCTGTGAAACCCTTGAAGGTATCTACTATTCGTGTTGCTCCATGGTAAAAAGTCCACCTGCCAATGCAGGAGCCACAGTTAACTCGATTTAGACACCTGGCTTGAGAAGAATCCCTGGAGGAGGAAATGGCAATCCACTCCAGTATTCTTGCCTGGGAAATCCCATGAACAGAGGAGCCTGGCTGACTATATAGTTCAAGGGTTCACAAACAGTTGAACATGACTGAGCAACTAAGCACATGCACGCATGTGTGCATGCGCACACACACACACACACACAGAGCCATTACAGAGGCACAACAGTTGGAACTCCTGCCAGCCACTCTGGACTCCTAATACCAGTGACATAGCTTTGGACTATGATGTGTATTTTTTCAATTAATATTTATCTATTTTTATTTATTTGGCTGCAATGGGTCTTCTTTGTGGCGTGTGGGATCTAGATCCCTGACCAGGATGGAACCCAGATTTCCTGCATTGGAAATCAGGCATTATACCCACTGGATCACCAGGGAAGTATCTGATGCATATTCTTGCTTTAATCCTTTTTTTTAATTATTCAAGATTTTAATAAAGTTAAATTTCTAGGATTGACGCAGTCAGTCAGGGGGCACAAAGCCCATGAAGCCTCCTCAGATTTCATAGTGAACCATCGGCTCAGGTTCTTTGTTGGGATTGCTGCCTTGTTCCAGGTACAAATCATTGCAAGGGTATTGCTTTGGCCCCACAGGCTGGTAGATGGGGTAAATCTCCCCCACCCAAAACATGAACAGCATGAAGCCGACGAAGCCGAAGAGGAGCTTACACATGATGTTCCAAGCAACAGCAGTGGGGGACGTGTCCACACGGTTCCTGATATACATGTCCAGGTCCCAGTGCACCGGTTCACCCCAGTTCATCCGCAGTTTTGGATGATTCCAGTCATACCATGGATCCCTCTCCTGCTGTGAGTGGTCAGGGAGTTTCGGGTAGTCACCGTACCCCATGCCATCATCCGGGTAGGGCTCGTAGTCTTCCACCCGCATATTATACATCTTGGCAGCAGCGGCCCGTCGTTCTTCTTGGGTCTTGGGATAGGGTCCCGGGAGCATGTCTTTGGTCATGTGGGAGGCTGTCCGTGCACCCATCGGCACCGCGATTCGGGCTATGTTTTGCAGACATCGGACTCCCAGGACCGCAGCCCTGGCCGCCGTCATCTTCACCTTCCTCCCGTTTCGCTTTAATCCTTTTTAAAATTCTCCTTAATAGTCACCTTTAAAAGGAATCACCGTTATATGATCACCATCTACCTTCTTATTGAAAAGCTTAAAGACTATAAAAAATTCTACTGAACAAAATTGTATTTACTCATAATCTTACAATTGAGAAATAATGATTCTTAACAGTTTGAGTCCTTCTCTGTCAGATTTTCTCTTAGCTTCGCTAGGATTCATGTGCTCATAAGAATTTTGTATTCTGCTATGCCTCAGATTGCTTTGATAACATTAGCATAACTCTTAGCAATGTTGTTTTACTGACTGCATATTATTATACCATATGGATATTACATTATCACAAAAAGAGCTGACTAGTTGAATTTATCTTATCAATTTAAAGACAACCACATATAAAAGAGTTGTGAGTTTAAGTTCTATTCAGAGTCTTACTGAGGGATATAGCCTGGGAGACAATCTGAGTGATTGTCTTAATTTCCAGAAAGATACACTCACACAAAAACTGTTGGAACACTGAAATAACATAGGCATGTACAAAATATATCCCTTATCCATCACATCTGTTGGAAAAATTTTGTTTGCCTTTTATGTTTTTGGATAATAGACATTTTATGATTTATATAATCAAATCTATTATCCTTCCTGATTTGTTGCACTACGTTTGTTTGAAAAAAATCTGTCCTCTACAGACTTTTGATAATATGTTAATTTCCACTTTTCTCTAGACTTTCTACAGTCTGATTATTTATATT
This sequence comes from Tragulus kanchil, assembly GCA_022376925.1. Taxonomy (NCBI): domain Eukaryota; kingdom Metazoa; phylum Chordata; class Mammalia; order Artiodactyla; family Tragulidae; genus Tragulus; species Tragulus kanchil. The sequence continues at coordinate 155,086,913 of JAIOJX010000025.1, read as the reverse complement.
AAACTCCTTAAGCATTTTAAATGAGTTTCCCCAAATCGTAAACTCGTTTTTTTCTAGTACCATTTATTGAAAAGCTTTAATGTATGTTCATATATGTATTATAACATATGCTATAGGAAAACAGATTTTCTCTGGATTTCTCAGTGTTCTTGCAAAGTCCTGGACTCCTGAGCCTTGGAAATTATAATACCATTAAAAATTGAGATTATTTTGTTTTAATTTCACCAGAAAAAAAAATTGCTTTCCACTTGCCCAACTATTATATATTTGGCCTTCTACCTCTTGAATAGTAGAATTTATTACTCCCATGCAAAGGATCATAAACCGTTATCCCTAAGAACCAAAAGTTTCCATTTTAGCCTAAGCACCTGAATTAAAGGAAAGGGAGATTGAGTGAAGCCCAAACCACTGAAGGGATTTAGAGTGTTATCCTTCCGTGCATTTACATTTCAAAAGACAGGAATCAGGGGCTGTAAATTTCGGCACCAATCTTATCCTTCCCTTAAGGACATTTCTTTGCATTCCAAAGGTAAGAACCCAGGATCCTTCCCTCTCCTTTGGAGAAGGGGCAGGTATAGTTCCCTTTGCTGTGGGGGCAAAATTCACAGCCCTGGATCCCTAGACAGGACCCAATCCCACAGCATGTGTAGGATTTACTCAAGCTCCTGGAGGGAAATGACTTGGAACAGTTTCCACTGTAAGTGAAAACAAACAAACAAAAAATCTGCTCTGATCTCCGAGAGAGTACCTGCACATGTTTTTCTCTCTTATTTCACTATACTTTCTATCATTCTTGATATTACTATAAAAAATCTTATATTTAGTCTTTTTAAACTTAATTTTGCAGATATTCATCTCATAGATTTAAGTTTATTAACTATCCAATCACATTCACTATATATAGTCATTAAGTTCTATTTTACATTTTTTAGCATTGGAAATTCTGAAATACATTTAATGGTGACAATGATTGGTCCAACCACAGAAGTAAACATTTTTTCCTGTTGATCTAGTCATGTATCAAATGCACTCATCATAAGAATCTGTAGTTATCAGGCACAAGAATGTCAAATCTTGAAAATTGACATAACCATGGCCACAGCCTAGTAAAAGATAGTAACTTCTCCAAAAATTCAAAAATATATTCTTTACACCTCTACATCAGCTGCAAACTTCAGGTATTAGAGAAACGAGATAGCAAATGATCAAGAAATTGGTGGAAAGAAAATTTCTTGAATCTATGCTCTAAAAAGCGAGCTATGTACTTTAGTACATTTATAGACTTCAAAATAATTTAATTGTTCTTTAGTGACTTTTGAAAATTAAAATTATACATTAAAAAAAATTTTTTTTTCTTTTTTTCATTTTTAACTCATGTCAAGGCATATACAATATGATGAAGAGTCTAACAAAACTCAGGTATAGCAAAGAAAAAAAAATTCTTTCCTAGGCAAGTACCATACCATGACTAAACCTTTCTGCACTCCTGGGGACCTCTGGAATAATTTCCTTTTTAAAAAAATTTGATTTGTTTATTTTTGACTGTTCTGAGTGCTTGCTGCTGTACAAGGGCTTTTCTCAAGTTGCAGCGAGTAGACTTCTCATTGCAGTGACATTCTTATTGCAGAGCACGGGCTCTAGGGCACAAAGAGCTTCGGTAGCTCTGGCATGTGAGCTCAGTAGTTGTGGCTCACAGGCTTAGTTGCTTTGCAGCACGTGGGATCTTCCTGGACCAGGAATGAACCTGTGTCTCCTGCATTGGCAGATGGATTCTTTACTACTGAGCTATGAAAGAAGCCCTGGAATAGTTTCTTAAATTTAAAAAGATTGCTCTGATCTCCGAGAGAGTACCTGCACATGTTTTTCTCTCTTATTTCACTATACTTTCTATCATTCTTGATATTACTATAAAAAATCTTATATTTAGTCTTTTTAAACTTAATTTTGCAGATATTCATCTCATAGATTTAAGTTTATTAACTATCCAATCACATTCACTATATATAGTCATTAAGTTCTATTTTACATTTTTTAGCATTGGAAATTCTGAAATACATTTAATGGTGACAATGATTGGTCCAACCACAGAAGTAAACATTTTTTCCTGTTGATCTAGTCATGTATCAAATGCACTCATCATAAGAATCTGTAGTTATCAGGCACAAGAATGTCAAATCTTGAAAATTGACATAACCATGGCCACAGCCTAGTAAAAGATAGTAACTTCTCCAAAAATTCAAAAATATATTCTTTACACCTCTACATCAGCTGCAAACTTCAGGTATTAGAGAAACGAGATAGCAAATGATCAAGAAATTGGTGGAAAGAAAATTTCTTGAATCTATGCTCTAAAAAGCGAGCTATGTACTTTAGTACATTTATAGACTTCAAAATAATTTAATTGTTCTTTAGTGACTTTTGAAAATTAAAATTATACATTAAAAAAAATTTTTTTTTCTTTTTTTCATTTTTAACTCATGTCAAGGCATATACAATATGATGAAGAGTCTAACAAAACTCAGGTATAGCAAAGAAAAAAAAATTCTTTCCTAGGCAAGTACCATACCATGACTAAACCTTTCTGCACTCCTGGGGACCTCTGGAATAATTTCCTTTTTAAAAAAATTTGATTTGTTTATTTTTGACTGTTCTGAGTGCTTGCTGCTGTACAAGGGCTTTTCTCAAGTTGCAGCGAGTAGACTTCTCATTGCAGTGACATTCTTATTGCAGAGCACGGGCTCTAGGGCACAAAGAGCTTCGGTAGCTCTGGCATGTGAGCTCAGTAGTTGTGGCTCACAGGCTTAGTTGCTTTGCAGCACGTGGGATCTTCCTGGATCAGGGAATGAACCTGTGTCTCCTGCATTGGCAGATGGATTCTTTACTACTGAGCTATGAAAGAAGCCCTGGAATAGTTTCTTAAATTTAAAAAAGATTACTGGGCAACATGAATTATATCTGATTTTTGGAGTTTGTTCCTACCATGTAAGGATTTATAGTGAAGACTGGAGAAAACATATAAAAGTACCTAGCAGAATTTGTGGACCAAAGAGAATACATAATAGAGTAGTCCGCTGTTACTGTGTTGGGGGGTGTGTGTGTATGTGTGTGTGTGAGAGAGCGACTTGAATTAAACTTTTCGTTTTAGTAAACTTGGACTCATTTTATAGTGGAAATAAATAATATATACTTTTTCCTAAAATAAGTTGTGAAATTTTTATATTCAGCTGTTAAGTCTAATTTTATCAGTTATCAAGCAAAATATAACAGCTACCAGTTTGTTTTTGTCATACAGTGCAAAATTAAAACACCAGATTCCTTATAGAAATATGTGTGAAATAAAGTTGATGTAAAGATTAATAGATTCCCTTTTTTAAATCTATGTATAGTTTATTCCTATTATACCTAAAAGTGGGATTTTTAAAATTTAAGATAATCTCATAAACTCTTCTAGAGTTCTTATATTTGCCATATATATGTGCCTCTATTCAGAATGAATTGACACAAGGCAAAAGGGTGGGTGGATAGATAGAGAAAGAAGGAAAGAAAACAAGGAAGGAAAGAGAACAGAGAAATTTTTCTGATACATATATAAACAAAAACTATCGTTTCTTGGAATGTAAATTATTGCAAAGCTGAGGTTTAAAAAAGCCATTCATGATCTAGCATATAAATCAGCTATCCACTCACTGCCCATTTCACCAGCATTTTCCATCTTACTCCTGTGGAACTCTGGAATAATTTCCTTTTTAAAAAAATTTGATTTGTTTATTTTTGACTGTTCTGAGTGCTTGCTGCTGTACAAGGGCTTTTCTCAAGTTGCAGCGAGTAGACTTCTCATTGCAGTGACATTCTTATTGCAGAGCACGGGCTCTAGGGCACAAAGAGCTTCGGTAGCTCTGGCATGTGAGCTCAGTAGTTGTGGCTCACAGGCTTAGTTGCTTTGCAGCACGTGGGATCTTCCTGGATCAGGGAATGAACCTGTGTCTCCTGCATTGGCAGATGGATTCTTTACTACTGAGCTATGAAAGAAGCCCTGGAATAGTTTCTTAAATTTAAAAAAGATTACTGGGCAACATGAATTATATCTGATTTTTGGAGTTTGTTCCTACCATGTAAGGATTTATAGTGAAGACTGGAGAAAACATATAAAAGTACCTAGCAGAATTTGTGGACCAAAGAGAATACATAATAGAGTAGTCCGCTGTTACTGTGTTGGGGGGTGTGTGTGTATGTGTGTGTGTGAGAGAGCGACTTGAATTAAACTTTTCGTTTTAGTAAACTTGGACTCATTTTATAGTGGAAATAAATAATATATACTTTTTCCTAAAATAAGTTGTGAAATTTTTATATTCAGCTGTTAAGTCTAATTTTATCAGTTATCAAGCAAAATATAACAGCTACCAGTTTGTTTTTGTCATACAGTGCAAAATTAAAACACCAGATTCCTTATAGAAATATGTGTGAAATAAAGTTGATGTAAAGATTAATAGATTCCCTTTTTTAAATCTATGTATAGTTTATTCCTATTATACCTAAAAGTGGGATTTTTAAAATTTAAGATAATCTCAAAAACTCTTCTAGAGTTCTTATATTTGCCATATATATGTGCCTCTATTCAGAATGAATTGACACAAGGCAAAAGGGTGGGTGGATAGATAGAGAAAGAAGGAAAGAAAACAAGGAAGGAAAGAGAACAGAGAAATTTTTTCTGATACATTTATAAACAAAAACTATCGTTTCTTGGAATGTAAATTATTGCAAAGCTGAGGTTTAAAAAAGCCATTCATGATCTAGCATATAAATCAGCTATCCACTCACTGCCCATTTCACCAGCATTTTCCATCTTATCAAGGATTGATTTACCCCAAAGGTCTATGAGGAAAAATTGCTACCCAGTCTATTAGAAGTGTTTCTATTTTCCAAAACTTGGATACTCTATTGGGAAAATTTGTGAATAAAAATTAATAAAGTCAGTTCTAGAATGCTTCTTTGGAAAGCACAAATTTGTTCCAAAGCAATTGACCCATTAAGGGAATAATTTGGGCCTAATGAGAATTTCACATTTATTTATGTATGATTTATCTGCAGAAAAAAAAAAAAAACCAAAAACCTGCACCCAGCTGAACTGAAGTGAGAATACACAAAACTCATATAAACGACCTTAAACATCTATTACCTCTGTTAATGTACATGTTAAATTGTAGGAAAAAGATTGCTAAGCAAATGGATAGAAGACCAAATAAAAGAAAATCACAATCTTCCTCACAATCAGAAAGAATGCACTATTTACACTATACACAAAGACCTTCTGCCTGAAAGTGACTCTGAAATTGACCTCTTAAATCACAACTTTTAAACACAATGGGATCCTCGGTGGTTTCAAACATGGCTAAGATTTCCAGAGCCTTCAGCTGCTGGATGAAGCCTAGAAGTTAAACAAGAAAGGCATAAAAAAAATTCCAGCAGTGACACAGAAGTTAATTGAAGAGAAACACTGTACTTTAAGAAGCTGGTGTCTATTTATGTATTCCTAGAAGGACCAACATTTTTTTATAAGAAATATTTGTGTGAAATAAAGTTGATGTAAAGATTAATAGATTCCTTTTTAAATCTATGTATAGTTTATTCCTATTATACCTAAAAGTGGGATTTTTAAAATTTAAGATAATCTCAAAAACTCTTCTAGAGTTCTTATATTTGCCATATATATGTGCCTCTATTCAGAATGAATTGACACAAGGCAAAAGGGTGGGTGGATAGATAGAGAAAGAAGGAAAGAAAACAAGGAAGGAAAGAGAACAGAAAAATTTTTTTCTGATACATTTATAAACAAAAACTATCGTTTCTTGGAATGTAAATTATTGCAAAGCTGAGGTTTAAAAAAGCCATTCATGATCTAGCATATAAATCAGCTATCCACTCACTGCCCATTTCACCAGCATTTTCCATCTTATCAAGGATTGATTTACCCCAAAGGTCTATGAGGAAAAATTGCTACCCAGTCTATTAGAAGTGTTTCTATTTTCCAAAACTTGGATACTCTATTGGGAAAATTTGTGAATAAAAATTAATAAAGTCAGTTCTAGAATGCTTCTTTGGAAAGCACAAATTTGTTCCAAAGCAATTGACCCATTAAGGGAATAATTTGGGCCTAATGAGAATTTCACATTTATTTATGTATGATTTATCTGCAGAAAAAAAAAAAAAACCAAAAACCTGCACCCAGCTGAACTGAAGTGAGAATACACAAAACTCATATAAACGACCTTAAACATCTATTACCTCTGTTAATGTACATGTTAAATTGTAGGAAAAAGATTGCTAAGCAAATGGATAGAAGACCAAATAAAAGAAAATCACAATCTTCCTCACAATCAGAAAGAATGCACTATTTACACTATACACAAAGACCTTCTGCCTGAAAGTGACTCTGAAATTGACCTCTTAAATCACAACTTTTAAACACAATGGGATCCTCGGTGGTTTCAAACATGGCTAAGATTTCCAGAGCCTTCAGCTGCTGGATGAAGCCTAGAAGTTAAACAAGAAAGGCATAAAAAAAATTCCAGCAGTGACACAGAAGTTAATTGAAGAGAAACACTGTACTTTAAGAAGCTGGTGTCTATTTATGTATTCCTAGAAGGACCAACACCTCAAAGGCAGAAAAAACATGCCCTGAGGCATAAGCTTTAATTCTTCTAACTGTGATGTTTGGCTCAAGCCCAGTAAGCCATAGTTACCCAAACTTTCCATCTGACTCAGATACAGTCCTGCCATGATTCCCAACAACCCACAAGTCACAAACCTTCTGATGCCCATTTCTGATGTTCGGAAAAATACAAGGCAAAAGGAGAAGGAACAACAGCAGATGAGATGGTTAGAACAAACTTCTGGTCCTTCTCAAGACTGTGTCACATTTATCGCAGTGCACAGATGCATGCTCAGTCATTCAGTCTTGTCTGACTCTTTGTGAGCCCATAGATGGTAGCCCACTAGGCTCTTCTGTCCATGGAAGTTTCCAGGCAAGAATACTGGAGGGGGTTACCATTTCCTCCTCCAGGGGATCTTCTGGACTCAGGGATCAAACCCACATCTCCTTCATCGTCAGGGATTTCTCTACCACTGAGCCACTCAGGAAGCCCCATTTATCATATTACTACATATTAATCACTTAACATGTATAAAAACATGTTATCATTTCTTTCTTGTTTGTATATCTAACCCAGTACTCATGATGTTTTTGAGTGTTGTGACCATTTTTCCCCACAAGCCATTTTTTGTTGCATAATTTTCATAGCTCTTCCATTTGGAGAAAGATTTCTTGTTACAGCAAGAAATATTCCTCAAAATGGCTGTGTTTCCCTCAAAGAAGGTCTGTAGCTTTCTACAAATACAACTTATATATGTTATATTTAGCTTGACAATTATCCAGAGTCTAGTAAGTAAGATTAATGGTTTATCAATCATGAGAAATGTGACTTCCCTAGTGGTCCAGTGGTTAAGAATTTACCTTCCAATACAGAAGACATGGGTTTAATGCCTGACAGGGTAGCAATAAGCCTGCACACCACAAGTAGAGTCTATGCACCTCAACGAAAAATCATGCATGAGGCAACTGCCAAGCCAAATAAATAAATGTTTTAAAAAGAATAATAATGGGGCTTCCCTGGTGGTCTAGTGGGTAAAGAGTCCACCTTGCAGTGCAAGGGGCACCGGTTCCATCCCTGTCTTAGGAAGATCCCACGCGCCGTGGAGCGGCTGGACTGGTGTGTCCATTTATGAGCCAGCGCTCTGGAGCGCATGCACCCAGAGCTGGTGTTCTGCAATGCGTCCACTGCAGTGAGAGGCCTGCACAGGCCGAAGAATAAAGATGGATGAAAACTAACTAAATAAAAAATCAACAAAAAGAGGCCCAAATTTAAAAAAATAATAATAATGAAAAGGGCATGGGATAATATGGGGAATGGGGATCTCATTTCATTTCTATACTGACAACTCCTAAATTTACCAGTTGAGCTCAGATCCTTCTTCTGGCCTCCACACTTATGTACTCAACAGTGTATTTGACATTTCCTCTTAAACATCTTGCCACCGTTTCAAATGCATTTCTTCATCCAAAGCCAAACTTTTCATCTTCTCTTGAAAAACTATTCCTCATCTAGTTTTTATCATCTGAGCAAACTGCCCCTCTGCTCTTGTTCTTTCTCCCACTCATGCTTGAATACAGATCATTCTGAACAATTCTCCCCTCCACTCCCAAATGCCAATGCATCTAAACCATCCTAAGCCCTGTATTCTCTACTTTACAAATTCCACTCTCTCCCTTCTGTCTCCACTGCCAGCACCTAATCCACATTTCCCTGGGACTCTATAGCCTCTTTCCGGTACCCTTGCTCCTGGATCTCAGAGTAATTTTCAGGGAAAACTAGCTCACACCTCTGACTAAAAAAAGCCAAAGGCTTTCCACTATAATCCACAAAATTCCTTAAATTAAAAATTTCTTAAATGACATGACCCAGACTACCTCTTAAATCTCAGTTAGTCAATTCAGTTGCTCAGTCTTGTCCGACTCTCTGTTACCCCATGAACTGTGGTATGCCAGGACCCCTATCCTTCACCATCTCCCAGAGCCTGCTCAAACTCATGTCCATAGTGATGCCATCCAACCACCTCATCCTCTTTTGTTCCCTTCTCCTTTTGCCTTCTATTTTTCCCAGCATCAGGGTCTTTTCCTAGAAGTCATCTCTTTGCATTAGGTGGCCAAAATATTAGAGCTTCAGCTTCAGCATCAGTCCTTTCAATGAATATTCTGGGCTGATTTCCTTTAAGATTGACTGGTTTGAGCTCTGTTCATTTTGTAAGCACTTCTCTATTTTTTTCTCAGCCTTAAGACTTTTGGCAAATATCACTTTTTCAGAAATACGTTTCTGCCTCCTACTCTGAATTAGCACCCTCTCATTCTCTTTCTGATCTGTCTTAAGACTTTTCACAATCCTTATTTATTCACTTATAAAATGTTTGTGAGATGATTTGATGACAACACTGACTCAATGGGCATGAGTACAAGCAAACTCCAGGAGACAGTGAAGGACAGGGAAGCCTGGCATGCTGCAGTCCATGGTTCTCAAAGAGTCAGACATGATAGTAATTGAACAACAACAACAATTATTTGTTAAATTCTCAATTTCCCACTAGACTATGAATCCCATGAAGTCGGAGTGCATCTGTGTTTTGGTCACAGTATTGTCTAATGCATGACTGGTACCAAGCACACACTTAAAAATATTTACAGAATGCATAAACTCCTTCATAAAATGTTTATATACAATGTTTTGGATGTTGGATTAAGCTCTGGGAGTTTACCTAAGAACATATGACTTTTTGGAAGAGACGTTTAATCAAATAATCATCATAATAGCATTTTAAAAATTTCTGTTGGATGATGCATTATCAAAGTTCACCTTGATAACAGTTCTATGAAGGTGATACAATTGTACTATTATCCCCAATCCACAGAAGAGATAACTGAGGTTTTTAAGGGATAAGCAATTTGTCCAGAGTTACTCAGCTAATCAGAGGCAGAAGTTTAAGCACAAGTGTTCTAATTACTCTCTACCAGACAGGAAACACCTATCCCTAGAGGGCTGGGAAAGATTGCACTAAGGGATGACATTTAATCTGCATCTTAAAGAATGAGTCAGAGGGTTCCAGATAGAAGGTGAAGTCACCCTGGGAGACATAAAAAGCAGAATCAAGCTGTGAGAGATCACTGCACTTTCACTGCAGGTAAACACTTCAGAGGAGCTGAAGTGCCAAATCCCAGGGAAGAAAGTACGCTGAAAGGAGGCAAAAGAAATAGATTGGGACCAGATTAAGAAAGACCTGTGTTAACACTAATCTGATGAAAGGAAGGCCAGAGGCAATTTGGGACTAACACAAATAAAAATACTCCAGGTAACTTCTCATCTCTTAAAATCCTAGGTCCAGAAGGCCCAGCAGGGAAAGAATCTGCCTGCTCTGCAGGAGACACAGGAGACTTGAGTTTGATCCCTGAGTCAGGAAGATCCCCTAGAGGAGCCCCTGTAGCACTCCACTCCAGTATTCTTGACTGGGAAATCCCACGGACAGAGGAAGCCGGTGGGCTACAGTCCAAAAGATCACAAAGAGTCAGACACGACTGAACCACCGGCATAACACACCACATAGATTCTATCACAGAAAAGTAAAAGTGCAGGTTTATTAAAATACATGGATAATTAAAGACAAAATGCTAGCCATTCTTACTTACTAATAAACTACCTGCCCTCTTCCTCTTCCTTTCACTTGCTTTCCTGGACACACCAGTCCTGGACAATCAGGTGTAACCAAGAATGGTAGGTATCCACCTAAGCAGAGGAGAGCCAAGTAGCCCATATTTTGCAGCAAAATCAGGGTAAGATGAGTGTCCACACAGGAAGGAAGGGCAGGGGGGTAGGTCAGCACTCAAAAGGGGTGAGGAGACACCCCTCGGGGGAGGGTATCTTGGTACATGATATTGGAGCCCAAGCATTTCTATGGAGGCATAGTCCACTGTGGGATATGATAGGGTAAAGGGATAAGAAAAGACCCCTGGAGGAGTGTACCTGGCACAGGGTGTCAAAGGCCAAGCAGAATGAGGAGGGTGTCAGGAGGAAGGATGGCCTGGCGTGTGGAATTAGAGCCCGAGTTAGGTGAGAAGGTGGTCTGGGTTGGGGAATGATTCAGTGCAGAGTATCAAAGCCTAAGAAGGGTGAGGAAGTTTTCTGGATGGGAGAGTGGCCCAGTGTGGGATATGGGAGCCCAGGTGGAGTAGAGAGAATGCCTGTATGGGGAAGGGACCCATATAGGAGGCAACAGCCTAGCATAGGGACTTAACATCTTAATGAACTGAGGGCATCTCTGAGTCAATGGGCAGGATCAATGATGCGAACAAATTATATATATGAAGATTAATCAATCAATAAACATATTAAGAGTAATGGTGTAGGGTTTTCACTACCAGAAAAAATAGAGTTGAAACAGTGTAAATTTTATCCTAAAAGGTAACTTCTCATCTCTTAAAATCCTAGGTCCAGAAGGCCCAGCAGGAAAGAATCTGCCTGCTCTGCAGGAGACACAGGAGACTTGAGTTTGATCCCTGAGTCAGGAAGATCCCCTAGAGGAGCCCCTGTAGCACTCCACTCCAGTATTCTTGACTGGGAAATCCCACGGACAGAGGAAGCCGGTGGGCTACAGTCCAAAAGATCACAAAGAGTCAGACACGACTGAACCACCGGCATAACACACCACATAGATTCTATCACAGAAAAGTAAAAGTGCAGGTTTATTAAAATACATGGATAATTAAAGACAAAATGCTAGCCATTCTTACTTACTAATAAACTACCTGCCCTCTTCCTCTTCCTTTCACTTGCTTTCCTGGACACACCAGTCCTGGACAATCAGGTGTAACCAAGAATGGTAGGTATCCACCTAAGCAGAGGAGAGCCAAGTAGCCCATATTTTGCAGCAAAATCAGGGTAAGATGAGTGTCCACACAGGAAGGAAGGGCAGGGGGGTAGGTCAGCACTCAAAAGGGGTGAGGAGACACCCCTCGGGAGGTATCTTGGTACATGATATTGGAGCCCAAGCATTTCTATGGAGGCATAGTCCACTGTGGGATATGATAGGGTAAAGGGATAAGAAAAGACCCCTGGAGGAGTGTACCTGGCACAGGGTGTCAAAGGCCAAGCAGAATGAGGAGGGTGTCAGGAGGAAGGATGGCCTGGCGTGTGGAATTAGAGCCCGAGTTAGGTGAGAAGGTGGTCTGGGTTGGGGAATGATTCAGTGCAGAGTATCAAAGCCTAAGAAGGGTGAGGAAGTTTTCTGGATGGGAGAGTGGCCCAGTGTGGGATATGGGAGCCCAGGTGGAGTAGAGAGAATGCCTGTATGGGGAAGGGACCCATATAGGAGGCAACAGCCTAGCATAGGGACTTAACATCTTAATGAACTGAGGGCATCTCTGAGTCAATGGGCAGGATCAATGATGCGAACAAATTATATATATGAAGATTAATCAATCAATAAACATATTAAGAGTAATGGTGTAGGGTTTTCACTACCAGAGAATAGAGTTGACAGTATGGAAAGAAACCCTATGGTGCTGATTGGAACTGAAGCCTTCGGTATAAACTCAGTGTTTTATAAGATTTTTTATATGATAGAGAAATAAATATAAATGTAGGTATGTTGGGGGGGAGGGTGTATATGTAACTCCCATCTCTGTCCACCAAGATGGCATGGCAAGGGCAAAACCAGCATGTCCACCAAGCACCCAGACCTTCCTTTCTGAAAATGTTTATCCACTGGAAACAGGGCTTCTTTGAAGAATTAGCTGATCTGAAGGCTGAGGAAAAAAAATGTAAAGTGAGCCTAGAATATTTTACACGTCTAAAAGTGAGGCAGTATTCAAAAAATGATGCGGCCTTGTCAGAAACCAGATGGAAGTGCTTCCCCTGGCCAAGGCAGGGGTAATTTGAAGGTTAAAATAAATATATAGGGGGCTTCCCTGGTGGTCCAGTGGTTAAGGATACCGCCTTGCCAAGCAAGGGGCATCGGTTCGATCCCTGGCCTGGGAAGATCTCACGTGCCATGGAGCGACTGGACTGATGTGCCCAACTACTGAGCTAGAGCTCTGGAGTGCATGTGCCCAGAGCCAGTGCTCTGCAGCGACAGAGGCCACTGTGATGGGAGGCCCACACAGGCCAAAGAACAAGGATGGATGAAAATGGATAAATGAAAGACCAATAATATATAAATAGAAGGGGCAAAATGAATAAATAAATATAAAAATAAATAAATATACAGGACTAGATTACAATCAGTTAAACACAATTGGAAGGAATGTACCACTCAGGTAAAGGACGATGACAGTGGAGGAGACTGTATGTGTACTTTGCTCTCAGTTTTGCTGTGTACTTAAAACTTTTCTTAAGTTTTAAAAATAAAATTGAAAATCATGAGTTTATATTTATATAAGTAACTGAATAAATAAACAAATGATTTGAAACTATAATGAGAAAGGGCATTTTACAGTCTCAAAATACCTTCCAACAAGGAAAAAAATTCATATTATCTGCAGAGAGAGAGACTAACTCCACAGTGAACAATGCAGGCAGATACCACCTTACTGAAGTAATTAAAGTGAACACCATTACAAAGAGGATACCACCCTCAAAATCAGGAAATGAGCATTGATACCGTACTCCCAGCTCCTCTGCAGACCACATAGAAGTAATATCCTTCATAGCTAAAGGCTGCAGTTCAAAGTCACTTGTATGTTGGGGAGGGTGTATATGTAACTCCCATCTCTGTCCACCAAGATGGCATGGCAAGGGCAAAACCAGCATGTCCACCAAGCACCCAGACCTTCCTTTCTGAAAATGTTTATCCACTGGAAACAGGGCTTCTTTGAAGAATTAGCTGATCTGAAGGCTGAGGAAAAAAAATGTAAAGTGAGCCTAGAATATTTTACACGTCTAAAAGTGAGGCAGTATTCAAAAAATGATGCGGCCTTGTCAGAAACCAGATGGAAGTGCTTCCCCTGGCCAAGGCAGGGGTAATTTGAAGGTTAAAATAAATATATAGGGGGCTTCCCTGGTGGTCCAGTGGTTAAGGATACCGCCTTGCCAAGCAAGGGGCATCGGTTCGATCCCTGGCCTGGGAAGATCTCACGTGCCATGGAGCGACTGGACTGATGTGCCCAACTACTGAGCTAGAGCTCTGGAGTGCATGTGCCCAGAGCCAGTGCTCTGCAGCGACAGAGGCCACTGTGATGGGAGGCCCACACAGGCCAAAGAACAAGGATGGATGAAAATGGATAAATGAAAGACCAATAATATATAAATAGAAGGGGCAAAATGAATAAATAAATATAAAAATAAATAAATATACAGGACTAGATTACAATCAGTTAAACACAATTGGAAGGAATGTACCACTCAGGTAAAGGACGATGACAGTGGAGGAGACTGTATGTGTACTTTGCTCTCAGTTTTGCTGTGTACTTAAAACTTTTCTTAAGTTTTAAAAATAAAATTGAAAATCATGAGTTTATATTTATATAAGTAACTGAATAAATAAACAAATGATTTGAAACTATAATGAGAAAGGGCATTTTACAGTCTCAAAATACCTTCCAACAAGGAAAAAAATTCATATTATCTGCAGAGAGAGAGACTAACTCCACAGTGAACAATGCAGGCAGATACCACCTTACTGAAGTAATTAAAGTGAACACCATTACAAAGAGGATACCACCCTCAAAATCAGGAAATGAGCATTGATACCGTACTCCCAGCTCCTCTGCAGACCACATAGAAGTAATATCCTTCATAGCTAAAGGCTGCAGTTCAAAGTCACTTGTTGCATTTAGTTGTCTTATCTCTTTAGCGGCTTGAAATCTGACTCAAAACAGACTCATGAAGAAAGTTCTCTGTACTTATTGTAATCTAATCTTTACTTTTAAGTAAAGAAGCTAGCAAACAAATAAGCATATCACACTAATGTCAAGTTCAGTTCTCAGAACTGAGCTTGGACTTGAATGTAATACAAGAGAATCTTCCTTCCTGAACCCCTGGGAAAATACTCCTTTCCTCAGCAGTGTACTGAATATCACATTCATTCTCACTTAACACATATTCTTATCAAGCTATACTTGGCTTTCAATCTTTCCTGCCAATTGCTTATTACATCACCATTGTTGAGGCTGACAGATCAAAGAGCACCAGGAACACGCCAGGGAAAAGAAAAATAAACAAAACAAAGAATAGTGAGTTTATTTCTCTTGTACAGCAAGGGAGACTACAAGCCTTTGGAAACCACAGGAGCATCTTAGCAGGGGAAGCTGAGAAAAGATTCTTATGGGGTTTTAGCTCATCCTGGGTGATTCTAAGGATTTGAGGAAGCAAGGACCAGTTCTGGAAATTCAGTGATTGGGAATCTTTCACATTTTCCTCTAAGAGGTGGGAAGATTAAGTACGTCTAGAGTTGTCATTGATGAAGAAACCACACTCTTTCATGTTAGCCCTAAGAGAAGGGTGTTTATTCATTTCTGTGATCACATACTGGCCTTGTCTACCATTTGTTCTCAGTAATGTTTATGTTCTATTGAGGATACTGTGGCCTGGTGGTCAGCAGCGCCATTTTTCAGTTACTCACCAAAGGACTAACGTAAGGAAATATGTGTTCTAGAAGGTGCAGACACAGTGTTAACAGAGGAAATAATCACTGACTACCTGTCATTAAGGAGTCAAAATTAACAAGAAAACATGGAACAATGATCATCATCATCTAAGGCTTTACATGCGCTTGAAATCTGACTGCAAGAACACCGACCTTACAAAGAGTATACCACCCTCAAAATCAGGAAATGAGCATTGATACCGTACTCCCAGCTCCTCTGCAGACCACATAGAAGTAATATCCTTCATAGCTAAAGGCTGCAGTTCAAAGTCACTTGTTGCATTTAGTTGTCTTATCTCTTTAGCGGCTTGAAATCTGACTCAAAACAGACTCATGAAGAAAGTTCTCTGTACTTATTGTAATCTAATCTTTACTTTTAAGTAAAGAAGCTAGCAAACAAATAAGCATATCACACTAATGTCAAGTTCAGTTCTCAGAACTGAGCTTGGACTTGAATGTAATACAAGAGAATCTTCCTTCCTGAACCCCTGGGAAAATACTCCTTTCCTCAGCAGTGTACTGAATATCACATTCATTCTCACTTAACACATATTCTTATCAAGCTATACTTGGCTTTCAATCTTTCCTGCCAATTGCTTATTACATCACCATTGTTGAGGCTGACAGATCAAAGAGCACCAGGAACACGCCAGGGAAAAGAAAAATAAACAAAACAAAGAATAGTGAGTTTATTTCTCTTGTACAGCAAGGGAGACTACAAGCCTTTGGAAACCACAGGAGCATCTTAGCAGGGGAAGCTGAGAAAAGATTCTTATGGGGTTTTAGCTCATCCTGGGTGATTCTAAGGATTTGAGGAAGCAAGGACCAGTTCTGGAAATTCAGTGATTGGGAATCTTTCACATTTTCCTCTAAGAGGTGGGAAGATTAAGTACGTCTAGAGTTGTCATTGATGAAGAAACCACACTCTTTCATGTTAGCCCTAAGAGAAGGGTGTTTATTCATTTCTGTGATCACATACTGGCCTTGTCTACCATTTGTTCTCAGTAATGTTTATGTTCTATTGAGGATACTGTGGCCTGGTGGTCAGCAGCGCCATTTTTCAGTTACTCACCAAAGGACTAACGTAAGGAAATATGTGTTCTAGAAGGTGCAGACACAGTGTTAACAGAGGAAATAATCACTGACTACCTGTCATTAAGGAGTCAAAAATTAACAAGAAAACATGGAACAATGATCATCATCATCTAAGGCTTTACATGTGACAAATATTTTTAATTCTCAAAACTATAAATTAACTAATATTAACTGTATTTTACAGATGAGAAAACTGAGTGCTTAGTTAATTTGACCAATGTTACTCAGCTTGTAAATGGCAAAGCCAGGATTACTATGTAATACAACGGTGGATTTATACATCCAATGGCCAAATATCTCCTGAAGTTACTATATATCAAGTATCATCTGGACATTAGCACCCTCTAAAATATCCCTTAGCTCTGCCCCAAACATTTGCCACTTTCATCAATCTCCCTTTCCCACATTTTCTAAGGATATAATCTAGTCTCCTATTTTGTGCTTGACATATGAGATCAATAATAATCGTCCTTTAACTTTGACATACCCCTCAACTCATTCCTTATCTGATTCCACTCTTTTATTTATGCCTACCTTGATTTCTTTTTTGAACTCTATTGCCTCATGTATGCTTCATGCCTGGTCTTGCAATTTGTTTATGTATCTATATCTTAGGAGACAATTCTTATTTATGGTTTTGGCTGTCCAGCATCCTCATTTCCTTTTGGAGAGTCACTCTTCCCAGTGATAAGTTAATAAATGTTTAACAACTGTCTCTCCAGGAAAAAAAAATGTGGAGATGATAGATAGGTAGATAGAGCTATATAAATATACAGATTATAAATTTTGCTCATGTAAAGAGTATGTAACAATTTATAAACTATAATAAAAATATATAACACTCTAAGTTCCATGTAGTCAGTTAATTCTCACAACAAAGTTTAAACTATAGCAATATTCAGTGATTGGGAATCTTTCACATTTTCCTCTAAGAGGTGGGAAGATTAAGTACGTCTAGAGTTGTCATTGATGAAGAAACCACACTCTTTCATGTTAGCCCTAAGAGAAGGGTGTTTATTCATTTCTGTGATCACATACTGGCCTTGTCTACCATTTGTTCTCAGTAATGTTTATGTTCTATTGAGGATACTGTGGCCTGGTGGTCAGCAGCGCCATTTTTCAGTTACTCACCAAAGGACTAACGTAAGGAAATATGTGTTCTAGAAGGTGCAGACACAGTGTTAACAGAGGAAATAATCACTGACTACCTGTCATTAAGGAGTCAAAAATTAACAAGAAAACATGGAACAATGATCATCATCATCTAAGGCTTTACATGTGACAAATATTTTTAATTCTCAAAACTATAAATTAACTAATATTAACTGTATTTTACAGATGAGAAAACTGAGTGCTTAGTTAATTTGACCAATGTTACTCAGCTTGTAAATGGCAAAGCCAGGATTACTATGTAATACAACGGTGGATTTATACATCCAATGGCCAAATATCTCCTGAAGTTACTATATATCAAGTATCATCTGGACATTAGCACCCTCTAAAATATCCCTTAGCTCTGCCCCAAACATTTGCCACTTTCATCAATCTCCCTTTCCCACATTTTCTAAGGATATAATCTAGTCTCCTATTTTGTGCTTGACATATGAGATCAATAATAATCGTCCTTTAACTTTGACATACCCCTCAACTCATTCCTTATCTGATTCCACTCTTTTATTTATGCCTACCTTGATTTCTTTTTTGAACTCTATTGCCTCATGTATGCTTCATGCCTGGTCTTGCAATTTGTTTATGTATCTATATCTTAGGAGACAATTCTTATTTATGGTTTTGGCTGTCCAGCATCCTCATTTCCTTTTGGAGAGTCACTCTTCCCAGTGATAAGTTAATAAATGTTTAACAACTGTCTCTCCAGGAAAAAAAAATGTGGAGATGATAGATAGGTAGATAGAGCTATATAAATATACAGATTATAAATTTTGCTCATGTAAAGAGTATGTAACAATTTATAAACTATAATAAAAATATATAACACTCTAAGTTCCATGTAGTCAGTTAATTCTCACAACAAAAAAATGCTTTTCCCAAACTCTTATAGCCAAACTACAGTTGCAGTTAAGTGAATGTAGTTATAACTCAAAGGTTGTTGATTTTTGAGTCTATGACTGGGTAAAGTGAAACAACAAAGATGTATGGCAGGACATTCTTGTTCATCAATGACATAAACAAGTCCTATGCTAAACCTGATAATAGTTTTGAAAATGCTAGAAGACTAGTTCCTCAATTTTTTTGTGCTCTCCACAATGTAATGGCTACAGACACAACATAAATTTAAGTTTAATCTGCATTATTTATGTTTCTCCATCACTTTTGTAAGTGTAGACAACAGAGCAATAAACCAAGCACTATTTTGCAGCATCTGTGTATCTCTATGGTGTCAAACAGTCCAACGTCGTCCCATTTTGAGCTACCAACTTGATGTTACTGAACACAGAGCTGAGAAGAGACATATAGGCACATCCATGCATGATATTTTCACTACACAGTGTATTAGAGGTAAATAATCTCAAGAACATAAATAATAGTAAAATAGTTTAGAAGTCATAAGTCTTGAGTATTTATTACCTTTGTTTTTAATATTTATTTAATTGTAAGCTAATATCATTTAACTGTAAATAATCACTATATTTACCAGTTGACTTGTAAACATTCTGATAATGTACTAATTGGCTCTCATGAACAACACAAGGTGGTCCTAACATACGACTGCGCTTATTCCCTTGTCATCTTGGGTTGGGTAGAAGGGACCCTCTTGCATAAAGAAGACAAAAGGAAATATGTCTCGCCTATACATTGAAACAAGGAACAGGCCTGGAACCTAAGCTTAGCCTCTACTGCACTCTCGCATGTGACTCTGAATCTTGACTGAGACATTAAAGGAAAGAAGAAATAGTTAGGGACCAATCACCCATCATGGTGGCCATTGCTAACCAAACAGTTCCTGCTCTGGAACTGTGCCTGCTTCCCATTCTACTATCTAGAGGATCTCTGTTTACTGCCTCTTTCTATACATGTTCTCAAGCCTGTGATTCTGCCCGCAAAGTATGTACAGTATGTTCCCATCGTTCAAAGGCAATAAATCTAACAGTTACTGTGTGGGTTTCTTAGGAAGGGCTAGATCGCCTTTCCTTCTCTAAGCCTTGTACCTTACATGGCCCTAGGACCAGGTATTTCTCATGGCAGTCCTACCAAACTAATCTGTATGTTATAAAAACAGTATTTTTTTAACCTCTTCCTAGTATAAAACCTACTTACCAGTCAAGAGATAATTATTTTAGAAAGGTGCAAAGATTTAATATTCATAATGATGGTGTCGAATCATCAACAAAATACAAAATTTTTGTGCTCTCCACAATGTAATGGCTACAGACACAACATAAATTTAAGTTTAATCTGCATTATTTATGTTTCTCCATCACTTTTGTAAGTGTAGACAACAGAGCAATAAACCAAGCACTATTTTGCAGCATCTGTGTATCTCTATGGTGTCAAACAGTCCAACGTCGTCCCATTTTGAGCTACCAACTTGATGTTACTGAACACAGAGCTGAGAAGAGACATATAGGCACATCCATGCATGATATTTTCACTACACAGTGTATTAGAGGTAAATAATCTCAAGAACATAAATAATAGTAAAATAGTTTAGAAGTCATAAGTCTTGAGTATTTATTACCTTTGTTTTTAATATTTATTTAATTGTAAGCTAATATCATTTAACTGTAAATAATCACTATATTTACCAGTTGACTTGTAAACATTCTGATAATGTACTAATTGGCTCTCATGAACAACACAAGGTGGTCCTAACATACGACTGCGCTTATTCCCTTGTCATCTTGGGTTGGGTAGAAGGGACCCTCTTGCATAAAGAAGACAAAAGGAAATATGTCTCGCCTATACATTGAAACAAGGAACAGGCCTGGAACCTAAGCTTAGCCTCTACTGCACTCTCGCATGTGACTCTGAATCTTGACTGAGACATTAAAGGAAAGAAGAAATAGTTAGGGACCAATCACCCATCATGGTGGCCATTGCTAACCAAACAGTTCCTGCTCTGGAACTGTGCCTGCTTCCCATTCTACTATCTAGAGGATCTCTGTTTACTGCCTCTTTCTATACATGTTCTCAAGCCTGTGATTCTGCCCGCAAAGTATGTACAGTATGTTCCCATCGTTCAAAGGCAATAAATCTAACAGTTACTGTGTGGGTTTCTTAGGAAGGGCTAGATCGCCTTTCCTTCTCTAAGCCTTGTACCTTACATGGCCCTAGGACCAGGTATTTCTCATGGCAGTCCTACCAAACTAATCTGTATGTTATAAAAACAGTATTTTTTTAACCTCTTCCTAGTATAAAACCTACTTACCAGTCAAGAGATAATTATTTTAGAAAGGTGCAAAGATTTAATATTCATAATGATGGTGTCGAATCATCAACAAAATACAAAATTGTTTCTAAAATTGTCTCTATATTACACCAATATATTTTCTCAGGTTTTGGAGCTTAATGATATGAACCTCTCCTGGAGTACATTTTATCAGAAATGAAACATTTTCATATATTGCTTTATAAATAATACATATCTGTCTAAGCAGAATTTTCTAGCTTTCAGGTTTGAAAGAAGCATGCTTTTCTTATGTTTCCAGTGAGAGAATCATGACTGAACATTAATGCTAAACATTGATAAAATCTGGGAAATATTTATGGATTGTGGAAAGTATCTCAGATTGTGAAATAAAGATGGGGAATTACATTTGGTGCTTTTCTGTATTGATTCAGTATCTCATTACTTATTCTGGTTTAAAGAGTTCCCAGACACTCTGCTAAAGACTCTTCTTTCCTTTTTACCTTGGATCCCTTACCAACCAATTATGCAAGTGAATGAGTCATCTTTACTCTAGTAGGAAGGAGTGGGTGCCACATGCTCAGTTACTCAGTTGTGTCTGACTCTGCTATTCCAGGGACTATAACCCGCCAGGCTCCTCTGTCCATGGAATTTGCCTGGCAAGACTACTGGAGTGGGTTGCCATTTCCTTCTCTAGGGGCTCTTCCTAACCCAGGAATCAAATTCTGGTCTCTTGCATTGGCAAGCAGAGAGACCAGCAAAGGATGGGAATACAGGCAAGGTCAATATGTCAAGGGCTGTAAGCTGAGCTGAAATGAATGAAAGAGGCTCTCTAAAGCAAAAAAAAAAAGGTATTTTAGTTCTTTCTCCCATAACCCACAGTTAAAATTCATCATAGAGGGATTACTGGACAATATTGATACCATAAGAAGAAATTCTATCTAAAACTGTTAGGATAGGAGGTTGAAACATACATCTGTGAGCATCTTGACACCAAAGCAGCAATCACTAGTCACATTTTCTAAAACCCCACTCTTAAACTGAGTCACAATGTCAGTTTTCAAAGGGAAAAAGAAATATTTTTAAGGAACTTTTTAGTCGAGTTTAAGTGTGCTGCTTAAATTGATTTAATCAAATAAAGCATCTACCATGGAAACATAGTATTGTGGAATTCTGTGATAAAAAGTGACTTCAACAGAAATGATACAACATGATAAGTATGTCATATCTAAACTGACATTGTGTATCTAAATAAGCAGACCTGACCTGGAAAGCTCATTGTCTATGTGATTCCCGAAAGGACAGTCACAAAAGGCACATCTCCCAAGGGCAACTGCTGAACATTTTACTCATTCCAGATTGAAGATGATACAGTTTTTTTTATATTCCACTGTTTAATTTGTTGGACATGTTCATAAGAATTTAATGTAAATTGCTCTGGGCCCCATTGGTTAGAGCTTGTATGTGATGTGAAATAGTTACATAATTTGAGAACAGTAATGAGATTATTAGCTAGTGACCATGCTGGTGCTGAATCACTTTCAGTTGGCCATCAGCTTTTAATATCAGGTGAGAGATTGACTCAAAATGCCATATTTAATCAACACAGATAAAGAAGAAATAAATTCTCAACAGAAGAAGAGATGGCCATTATGGGTTATCTAAATCACTATCTAGGATGATAGATGGTAAGTAACCTCACACTGAGTTCAGTAATGGCCAACTTTTATGTCTAAGACTGGTCTAAAATACAAATGTGTTCCTTCTTACCACAATCTGTGCTGTTTTTCCTAGTCTGTCAATGAGTAGACCATTTCTTTCCTTTATCCTTTCTTGTTTTCCTGCTTTCTCCCTTGTCTTTTGAAGATACGTAAGTCCTGAACCCTACTTTATGTTACGGACAGTCTGTCATGAAGGCAGAGAAAACAGAACAGAAGAGGAACCTCTGAGGCCCACATCTGAAGGAAGGGATAGATGTTTGGGCATGATATTCTGGGAAATAAGAAAAACCTGTCCTGAAAATTCAGATACATATCCCAGACAGCTAATGCTAAAAGGAGCAAGGGTCTGGAAACAGTAGAAAGTTACTGGATGGCTGATGTTTACTAACAGATAGACAATGCAATGTACAAGTAGAGCTTTAATAGGGCAGCACTTAATCATTACAAAAAAAAAACTTTTAGTCGAGTTTAAGTGCTGCTTAAATTGATTTAATCAAATAAAGCATCTACCATGGAAACATAGTATTGTGAAATCTGTTATAAAAAGTGACTTCAACAGAAATGATACAACATGATAAGTATGTCATATCTAAACTGACATTGTGTATCTAAATAAGCAGACCTGACCTGGAAAGCTCATTGTCTATGTGATTCCCGAAAGGACAGTCACAAAAGGCACATCTCCCAAGGGCAACTGCTGAACATTTTACTCATTCCAGATTGAAGATGATACAGTTTTTTTTATATTCCACTGTTTAATTTGTTGGACATGTTCATAAGAATTTAATGTAAATTGCTCTGGGCCCCATTGGTTAGAGCTTGTATGTGATGTGAAATAGTTACATAATTTGAGAACAGTAATGAGATTATTAGCTAGTGACCATGCTGGTGCTGAATCACTTTCAGTTGGCCATCAGCTTTTAATATCAGGTGAGAGATTGACTCAAAATGCCATATTTAATCAACACAGATAAAGAAGAAATAAATTCTCAACAGAAGAAGAGATGGCCATTATGGGTTATCTAAATCACTATCTAGGATGATAGATGGTAAGTAACCTCACACTGAGTTCAGTAATGGCCAACTTTTATGTCTAAGACTGGTCTAAAATACAAATGTGTTCCTTCTTACCACAATCTGTGCTGTTTTTCCTAGTCTGTCAATGAGTAGACCATTTCTTTCCTTTATCCTTTCTTGTTTTCCTGCTTTCTCCCTTGTCTTTTGAAGATACGTAAGTCCTGAACCCTACTTTATGTTACGGACAGTCTGTCATGAAGGCAGAGAAAACAGAACAGAAGAGGAACCTCTGAGGCCCACATCTGAAGGAAGGGATAGATGTTTGGGCATGATATTCTGGGAAATAAGAAAAACCTGTCCTGAAAATTCAGATACATATCCCAGACAGCTAATGCTAAAAGGAGCAAGGGTCTGGAAACAGTAGAAAGTTACTGGATGGCTGATGTTTACTAACAGATAGACAATGCAATGTACAAGTAGAGCTTTAATAGGGCAGCACTTAATCATTACAAAAAACAAACACTTTGGATTCTACCTCTCTGTGTGAATCAATACAAAACAAGATGATAGAAACTCTAATTGAATTTCTCTATAACTGAGCAAATACACCAACTTTGGATAACACCTTCTGTATATGAGAGCAACCCAGTAATGTAATTACTACTGTTATTCTCAGAAAAAGTGGAGATGCCTTTCCTTACCTGCTCACAGATTTGGGAGGACATGTGATCTGGTGGAAACAGACAGTGAATTTAGACACATATGCTAGTCACGGACATGTACTCCGCAAATTGCCTAATCTCTGAGAACTAGCTCTTTTCCATCAATAAAGTGTGGCTAATAATAGCCCAAAATAATACGGTTATTTTCAAAGAGCTAGTCATGTGTGGAACTTGCTCCAAGATTTAAAGTAAAAAAAAATGTGCTTAAAGCATATAAATTAGTAGATAGACACTTGAGAAATGTTAGTTTCAAATATCACTCTAACTCCACCCAGTACACTGTCCAATCAGCAATGTTCCTTAAGACCCCTATGTCACTCCTTCGACCCTAGCTATAAAATGGATCCAAGACCCCTGCTTAACACCCCTCTCTTGAGTCGGCCCGCTGTTCTAGCAGTGTCTCCCTCTTTCTCCCTTAAGCCGGCCTCCTGTACTGGTGGCAACTCTCCCTTCCTGGACTCTAAGAAACTCTACTTTCCTCTCAAAAAAAAGAAAAGACAGAGGAGCTGCCTCATCAGCATCTTGCCTTTCCCCTCCAATCATGAGGGCAGATGAGGCCCCTGAGGCTAAGCCACACCCAGACTCCCTCCCCAGCTCTCTCCCAGCAACCAAAATGTTAGAACTACAAACTCCGTCAAGGTAAACTTATCCAAAACTAATATTAAAATTTTGAGCCCTCTCAAAAAGCTAAAACTAGAAAATTGCCATATGATCCAGTAGTCCCATCCCTGGGCATATATCTACAGGAAACTATGATTTGAAAAGATACATGCACCCCAGTGTTCACAGCAGCGCTATTTACAATAAAGCCAAGACATGGAAACAATCCAAATTATATATATATATATGTATATATATAATTGAGTCCCTTTGCTGTAGAGTAGAAATTAGCACCATTCTGTAAACCAACTGTACTTCAAATAATTTTTTTAAAAACTTCTGGCCCTCAGTTCTTTTTGTAAAATTAGAGCAACAAGATAGACCTTTATGGCAAAGCACAGGAAAAACATACAGATGCAGGCTAACTTTCCTGCTGAAATGCAACTTTTTTTGATGTGACTTACAATCTTTAAATATCCTATTAAGGACAATTAACAGATCTTCCCTGGTCATGAGTGATCTTGTGAATACCTAAGATTATCACAAAGCACGTCATTCTTGTCATGTGCTTTACCACAAAATGGAGAGTGGATGACAGGTCTGAAGTGTAATCAGATGCCTACTGGCAACCTTCAGCTCTAGCTTAGCAGACTTGACTAGCCAAGCTTCCACAATATTTGCAGAACAGATACTCTATGACCACCAACTTATGCTCTTCTCATAATGACTTCATCGAAGTCCTCCAACCCTTCTGAAGTCTGAACTGGGTGAATCATGAAATCTCTCAAGTTTCAGTTTTTAAATCAGCCTCTTATGAGGAGAAAATCATTTTGAACTGTTACATATAAGGCATTTAGTAGTTACTGGTAACATTTACTTATATAGACCTTGCCACATATATAAATTTACCAAATAAAAACCCAGAAGCAAACAAATTGGCAGAGAATGTCAAAATTACAAAGGTGCACATACAGAGGACATAAGATCTACCAGTGTCAAAGCTGACATATGAATTTCCCTCCAATATTGTTGACAGCCAACATGAAGGGGAAGCATTCGATTCAACAAACATTGATTTTGTTAGTATCTGCTATGAGCTAACCACTGTTCTAGGTGCTAAGAATATGGTAAAAACCGAAAAATGACTTGGTTGTTCTGGCATAGAATAGTCAATTATTTAATTCTTTATGATAATAAGAAAAAAAAGCAATTCTTTAAGCCAAGCATAGCCTTCTCTGGTGTATAGCAACAATTTCACATGGAATTTCACATACACAACAGTGCTGTGCTATGAAGACTCTTGTCTCAATGACATACCTGCAAAAGTGCAACATTAAATTTCTTCTTACATCATTCAATGAAAACTAAAGACAAAACACCAATGTTTATCTCAGTAAAAGCAACCTTTCAGGAGGTCAACAGAGCTTAGCGCAAATGTGTGATTTTCAGCTAGCTTAATTTGAGGATAGAAAGTGGATTGCTAGATAGAATGTATTTCTCAAAATCTGCATCAGAATAACCTTGGAAGCCTCTGAATAGTGTAGATTTTTTGACTGCACAAATTATTAGTGAATCAGAATCTCTGTTAAGTGGGCCTGTTAATCTGCATTTTGAAAAAGCTCTTTGGGGTTTTCTTTTATACACCAAATTTTGAGAACCTTCAATTATGAGGAAGAATTTTTAAACTGTTTTCATTCTTCAGGTATTGTGAAATCAGTTTAGGGGGGAAAGAAATCTTTTGTGAAACAGATTAATATAAGATAGAAAGAATGAAATAGTAAATATTAAAGTATATAGCATTTTAGTTAAACATTTACCTAAATATTAAAGATAGTAAGCATAAAAAATTTTTGAGAAATTTTTGTTTTTATGAGTTTGTGGAATATAATAGGCTAAATGTATACCTTTATTTGAAGACTCTGATGCTGGGAAAGATTGAAGGCAGCTGGAGAAGGGGGCAGCAAAAGATGAGATAACCAGCATCACCAACTCAGCGGATGTGAGTTTGAGCAGGCTCCAGAAGATGGGGAAAGACAGGGAAGCCTAGTATGCTACAGTCCATGGGGTCACAGTGAGTTCAACACAACTGAGCAACTGAACAAGAACAAATATCTTACTCTGGATTTCAATCAAAATACTCTGAAACACTAATCAAAAGATATGTATTATCTTCAGATCTTCCAAAAATTTTCTGAAAATATCAGTCTTTTCTGGTCTATTTGAGAGTTAAAAGTAAACAGTTGTATATATTATTATACAAGTTGCAATGCAATATATATGTATCACATGCTTTTGTTCACACTAGTGAAGGAAAACACCAAATATCCTTTGTCTACTATGATGTCCATTCATATTTTTTAAGTATTACTGTTTAGATGAGTTGACATACACAATCAGGAATTTCATACACAACAGTGCTGTGCTATGAAGACTCTTGTCTCAATGACATACCTGCAAAAGTGCAACATTAAATTTCTTCTTACATCATTCAATGAAAACTAAAGACAAAACACCAATGTTTATCTCAGTAAAAGCAACCTTTCAGGAGGTCAACAGAGCTTAGCGCAAATGTGTGATTTTCAGCTAGCTTAATTTGAGGATAGAAAGTGGATTGCTAGATAGAATGTATTTCTCAAAATCTGCATCAGAATAACCTTGGAAGCCTCTGAATAGTGTAGATTTTTTGACTGCACAAATTATTAGTGAATCAGACTCTCTGTTAAGTGGGCCTGTTAATCTGCATTTTAAAAAAGCTCTTTGGGGTTTTCTTTTATACACCAAATTTTGAGAACCTTCAATTATGAGGAAGAATTTTTAAACTGTTTTCATTCTTCAGGTATTGTGAAATCAGTTTAGGGGGGAAAGAAATCTTTTGTGAAACAGATTAATATAAGATAGAAAGAATGAAATAGTAAATATTAAAGTATATAGCATTTTAGTTAAACATTTACCTAAATATTAAAGATAGTAAGCATAAAAAATTTTTGAGAAATTTTTGTTTTTATGAGTTTGTGGAATATAATAGGCTAAATGTATACCTTTATTTGAAGACTCTGATGCTGGGAAAGATTGAAGGCAGCTGGAGAAGGGGGCAGCAAAAGATGAGATAACCAGCATCACCAACTCAGCGGATGTGAGTTTGAGCAGGCTCCAGAAGATGGGGAAAGACAGGGAAGCCTAGTATGCTACAGTCCATGGGGTCACAGTGAGTTCAACACAACTGAGCAACTGAACAAGAACAAATATCTTACTCTGGATTTCAATCAAAATACTCTGAAACACTAATCAAAAGATATGTATTATCTTCAGATCTTCCAAAAATTTTCTGAAAATATCAGTCTTTTCTGGTCTATTTGAGAGTTAAAAGTAAACAGTTGTATATATTATTATACAAGTTGCAATGCAATATATATGTATCACATGCTTTTGTTCACACTAGTGAAGGAAAACACCAAATATCCTTTGTCTACTATGATGTCCATTCATATTTTTTAAGTATTACTGTTTAGATGAGTTGAGATGTCCCTGGGTTAGACACTCTTGTAAACTATATACAAATTCATTATCACCAGCAGAAGTCTTCTGGCTGTATCCTGCAGAGTTATTAAGAATAAAATAGCAATACATTTGCCCTAGACATTTTATGTTCTTGATTTATTATTTTACATGAACTAGTAACTTACCCCAATTTTATTCATGATATTAGAAGATAATACTTAGAACATTTCAGTGCATTGACTATGATTAGTGAGTCAAAATTCAATTTTCCATCCAATTCTATAGAGCCAGCTCTTTGTAAATTGATTCTCCCCCCTAACTTTTGATGCATGTTAGATTATAGCTGGTACTATTTCAGATAGATAGATTCTTTCCTTAGTTTCAGTATGTGTACTATAAAGGCCCAAGAATTTTGCAGAAAACTATCTTTCAAAGATTCACAGAGCAGAAAGTAGCTTTAGTAACTCAATATATCAATAACTAGATAATATCACTTCAGAAACAAAACTACGAAGACCCTACTTCCCACTTGCTTTTCATGAAAAGCAGTTTATTTAATTATTAAACAATCTTAATTTGGGGGAAACTGTTCTCCAGAGCAAGTGTTTTTTAGCACATAATTCATAGAAAAGTTTCAGTATCTTTGTGAACTCTCTAAAATGCCATGAAGAATTCTGTGTGTATTGCTGTATAGATTTCTCTAGGGAATGAATTCACAGCTTTCAGAAGTTCCTGAAGGCATCCATGACAAACAAAAACATCACAAGGCAAACTTTTGCTGTTTTAAAGTCAATCCGTATTCTCTCATTCCCTAATTCAAACTCTAGATCATCTCCATCTGTCTTCAGATAAGATCAAACAGTTTTTTTTCCCTTGTGTTTGTACAATTTATTTTTGAAAGCTTTCATTAGGTAATGCCTTGACATGTTTCTTCTCTGAAAGAAAGACAAACAAAGCTTCAGTGGAAAGAATAATAGTTGAGAGGAATGGTCTTAAAGAAAGTGAAACTGCCAGAATCTCTTTAGAAATGTTTTTTGTCCACTTTGGAGCAGTAGGATAAAGTACCAAACTTGCTGATAAATAAGGTGTAACTTCCACAGTACTGAATAAAATCACAATGGAATGCAAAGCCAGGCGAGCCATTAGGGAAGTGTTTACCTTTGATAAGTCAACACTTCCTCCAAACAGTGAAGGTTAATATTAACATGCCTTCCTAAAAAATAGTATCTCTTTACCATAAATCACACAAGAAATGCACAGCAGAAGTCATATTTGAAATATCTTTTAAAATCTACAGACAGGGAAGTATCAGTGTAGTAAAACTGTGTGTGTGTGTGTGTGTGTGTGTGTGTGTGTGTGTGTGTATGTATATACGTACGCTCAATCACTTAGTCATGAATACTGGAATGGGGCATCCCTGGTAGCTCAGTGGTGAATAGTTCACCTGCCAATGCAGGAGACATGAGTTCTATCCCTGATCTGGGAAGATCCAACGTGCTGAGGAACAACTAAGCCTGTGAGCCACAAGTATGGAGCCTTTGCTCTAGAGCCTTGGAGCCGCCAACTATTGAGCCCATGTGCTACAACTACTGAAGTCTGTGAGCCCTAGAGCCCAAATTCCACAACAAGAGAAGTCACCGCAACAAGAAGCCTGTTCAGCTCAACTAGAGAGTAGCCCTGACTACCTGCAACTAGGGAAGAGCCTATGGCAGCAGGGAAAACCCAGAATAGCCAAAATAAATAAATACATACAAACCTCATTTAAAAAAATAATACTGAAGTGGGTTGCCATTTCCTCCTCCACACATAAGGTGTTGTAAAAGATATGTGGCAAATTTCATAAAATGGTGATATTTCCTAGTAAAACTGTTCTTCCTCCACTCGATTAGGTCCAGAACATGATAACCTTAAGTGGGTTTTTATTAAGGAAATCCTCAAATCTAGAAGTATCTTTTGTTCAATAAAAGTTTTATCAGGAATTTTCAAGAAAATGGAAAATTTATTTTTGAAAGCTTTCATTAGGTAATGCCTTGACATGTTTCTTCTCTGAAAGAAAGACAAACAAAGCTTCAGTGGAAAGAATAATAGTTGAGAGGAATGGTCTTAAAGAAAGTGAAACTGCCAGAATCTCTTTAGAAATGTTTTTTGTCCACTTTGGAGCAGTAGGATAAAGTACCAAACTTGCTGATAAATAAGGTGTAACTTCCACAGTACTGAATAAAATCACAATGGAATGCAAAGCCAGGCGAGCCATTAGGGAAGTGTTTACCTTTGATAAGTCAACACTTCCTCCAAACAGTGAAGGTTAATATTAACATGCCTTCCTAAAAAATAGTATCTCTTTACCATAAATCACACAAGAAATGCACAGCAGAAGTCATATTTGAAATATCTTTTAAAATCTACAGACAGGGAAGTATCAGTGTAGTAAAACTGTGTGTGTGTGTGTGTGTGTGTGTGTGTGTGTGTGTGTGTGTGTGTGTGTATGTATATACGTACGCTCAATCACTTAGTCATGAATACTGGAATGGGGCATCCCTGGTAGCTCAGTGGTGAATAGTTCACCTGCCAATGCAGGAGACATGAGTTCTATCCCTGATCTGGGAAGATCCAACGTGCTGAGGAACAACTAAGCCTGTGAGCCACAAGTATGGAGCCTTTGCTCTAGAGCCTTGGAGCCGCCAACTATTGAGCCCATGTGCTACAACTACTGAAGTCTGTGAGCCCTAGAGCCCAAATTCCACAACAAGAGAAGTCACCGCAACAAGAAGCCTGTTCAGCTCAACTAGAGAGTAGCCCTGACTACCTGCAACTAGGGAAGAGCCTATGGCAGCAGGGAAAACCCAGAATAGCCAAAATAAATAAATACATACAAACCTCATTTAAAAAAATAATACTGAAGTGGGTTGCCATTTCCTCCTCCACACATAAGGTGTTGTAAAAGATATGTGGCAAATTTCATAAAATGGTGATATTTCCTAGTAAAACTGTTCTTCCTCCACTCGATTAGGTCCAGAACATGATAACCTTAAGTGGGTTTTTATTAAGGAAATCCTCAAATCTAGAAGTATCTTTTGTTCAATAAAAGTTTTATCAGACATTTTCAAGGAAATGTCAGATTTTTTTTATTAACACTAAGTTTAGATTTCAATATACATGTGTATGGCAACTGTTAGCAGTGATATTTTGGTTTACTTGTTCTTAGATCACAGAAATTAATCAATCATTATCACACTATATCCCAAATGCATTCATTGAATAAATCACCATTTGATGCTTATTATGTGCTGGACACTGCCCTAAGTAAGGGCATGCAATGAAGAAAAAGAACAGGAAAAATTATTTAACTTAAACATGAACAGAATGGATGGGGAAAATGAGTAAATCATTTTGTCTTAGACAGGTATGGACAGTGATTAGGGAATCTGGAAAAACACAAGTCAGGTATGAAAAAGTGTATTACTTTTAACAACAATATTCTGTATGTTTCTAAAGTACCAGATATTCTAAGAAACTGAACAAGCTTGCTGTATCTGCACTGCATAGAAATCCTATGAATGAGTAGAACTTTGGATCACAAGGGCAGAAACCCAACTCACAGAACCCAGCATTTAGAATGTAGTGAAAACTCTCAAACCACTACCACCAGACCACTGATTCTAGAGGAAATGCTCAAGTTCTTACTGGCTTCTCTGCTCCTCTTAGTAAGTCTCCCACATTCTTTTTTCTTGGTCTGTAGATGCGTTTCCTCTGGTACTTATGTCTATATGACAAAAAATGAGATCACTAATAACTATCACATTTTTTTTTTTTGGAGGTGGGGAGCAGGTTGGGGAGGGAGGGGATCGGGCGGGCCACTTCTATTGGTCTTTCATTTATCTGTTTTCATCCATCTTTGTTCTTTGGCCCGTGTGGGCCTCCCATCGCAGTGGCCTCTACTGTTGCAGAGGACCAGCTCTGGGCGCATGAGCTCCAGAGCTCCAGCTCGGTCATTGGACACATTGGTCCAGCCGCTTCGTGGCATGTGGGATCTTCCCAGGCCAGGGATGGAACCGGCGCCCCTTGCACTGCAAGGCGGTGTCCTTACCCACTGGACCACCAGGGAAGCCCCTAACTATCACATTTTTAATACCAAAGAAAAATTATCCATTCTGAGTTGCAGTTTTAATATTCCTGGCAGAAAACCATCATTGGGCGACGTTTAATCAGATGCCCAACACAAGACCAGCAGAATTTGGTAGGTCATGTCTATTACATCAAGGTAAGTAGACTTTGAAATGTCAATCTTTTAGATTTTACTTTCTTTCAAGCACTTTCATTCTCCCCCCAGCTGGTCAGAGAATTCTGGAAACATTAGCATTTTTCTACAGGGAAAGTAAAAAGAAAAAATACATGTACTTTCATTTGTAGATTTGGTTTGGTTGTTGGTAGTTGGCTTTGTTTTGTTTTTTTATGCTTCCTAACTAGTCTCTTAAGACTCAAAAGGAAGTCCCTGAAGGAAGTGGATCAAAGAGTTTATAAAACAAAGATTAAAAAGCAAAAGAAAAAAAAAAAAAAGAGGAAAGGAAATGACTCCAACTCCCACATTTGGAAAAATGATGGTTGAGGGTTCCCAGGGCTTAGAGAAAGGGAATAATGGGGCTGAGGCCTCCAGAGAGGACTGAATCTTTAGACCAGAAGGGTCACAGGGGAATTAGGGAAGAGAGGAAAGTATTAGCTTGGACATGTGTCTAATCATCAGCAAGGGGTCAGCATTAGAAAGCAGAGTGGAAGCCAAAATAATAGACTACTCTTCTACATGCAGAAAAGCCATGTCAGTGACTACCCTCACCCTTGGGTAAAGAATGGCTGCCATCAACAGCTGCCTCCACCTCTCTACATTCAAGACTTTGAAGAGTCTCCTGTGGACATTATCATCCACCCAGGATACTCATCAGTACACCCAAAAGAGTACAGGAAATTTCATACACCCACCATACGACAGCATTGGTGGGAAAGGGAAAGTTCTAATAGAGGTATTGGGGTGTGCTGACAAGTGGAAGAATTCAATTTCACCATTCTAGTAGACTTCCCTAGTGGCTCAGATGGTAAAGAATCTACCTGCAATGCAGGAGACCTGAGTTCAGTCCCTGGGTCAGGAAGATCCTCTGGAGAAGGGAATGATTGCCCACTCCGGTATTCTTGCCTAGAGAATTCCATGGATAGAGGAGCCTGGAGGGCTGCGATCCATGGGGTCACAAAAAGTTGGGTATGACTGAGTGACTAACAGCTTTCACCACCCTGGGAATTTCCAGGACACTCATATAAATGCCAGGATAGGAAGGAGAAAATTTCAAAAAAAGTGCTGGCTTGGGTGATGGGGCAGATAAAAAACTAGGTATCTCTGAGAATGTAAATCTCATCTGACACATAAGGCAACTGATTCTTACAAATTTAAGCCACAATGCAGACCACGCCAATGACCTGAATAGCTGCACCTCCACTCTTAGATCCCTGTGGCAACTTCTTTAATAAATAAAAATGATCAAGAGGTATTTGTGGAGAGGTATTTTTTGGAAATTTCAGTTTCAACTCCTGGCACCATTAGAGGCTGCTAGCTATGTGAGCAGCCTTGGAAACAGATGGTTCTAAGATATTGTGCATGGTGTTGGGAGGAGTTCATTTTTTTGTTTGTTTTTTGAAGAAAAATATATGTATTGTTATCTGTTTTTTCTCTAGATTCCTATATCTACATCTTGAATTTGGTTGAGGTCTGAGGTTATTTTTTATGTTTTAAGTTTTTTTTAATTTTATGTAAGTGTGATTCTATTCTGATAAAATTAATATGTCTATAGAATGGATACATTGGCCTATTAAAAAGCAAATTTCCGAGAGACAGCAGGGAATCCAAAAGCCTTAGAAAATGAGCAATGTTAATCTGTATGGATTTTTTAACTTTTAAAAAAATCTTAAATAAAATTTATGGTAATTGAAGGGAATCTTCAAATGTGAATTCTTTATGCTTCCAAATGATCATCTTAATAGGTCTGTAGTATTCTATTGTTTGAATAGGCCATATATGCACCAAAGGGCGAGTTGGAGAAATTGAATTCAGGTTAACTTGAGCAACAATGAAAATTCTGGCTCATGTGGCTGTAAAAGATAATGAAAACATTATCTGTTTCTCTCTGTCTCTCTCTCCACTTTGTACCAAGAATTCAATTTCACCATTCTAGTAGACTTCCTAGTGGCTCAGATGGTAAAGAATCTACCTGCAATGCAGGAGACCTGAGTTCAGTCCCTGGGTCAGGAAGATCCTCTGGAGAAGGGAATGATTGCCCACTCCGGTATTCTTGCCTAGAGAATTCCATGGATAGAGGAGCCTGGAGGGCTGCGATCCATGGGGTCACAAAAAGTTGGGTATGACTGAGTGACTAACAGCTTTCACCACCCTGGGAATTTCCAGGACACTCATATAAATGCCAGGATAGGAAGGAGAAAATTTCAAAAAAAGTGCTGGCTTGGGTGATGGGGCAGATAAAAAACTAGGTATCTCTGAGAATGTAAATCTCATCTGACACATAAGGCAACTGATTCTTACAAATTTAAGCCACAATGCAGACCACGCCAATGACCTGAATAGCTGCACCTCCACTCTTAGATCCCTGTGGCAACTTCTTTAATAAATAAAAATGATCAAGAGGTATTTGTGGAGAGGTATTTTTTGGAATTACAGTTTCAACTCCTGGCACCATTAGAGGCTGCTAGCTATGTGAGCAGCCTTGGAAACAGATGGTTCTAAGATATTGTGCATGGTGTTGGGAGGAGTTCATTTTTTTGTTTGTTTTTTGAAGAAAAATATATGTATTGTTATCTGTTTTTTCTCTAGATTCCTATATCTACATCTTGAATTTGGTTGAGGTCTGAGGTTATTTTTTATGTTTTAAGTTTTTTTTAATTTTATGTAAGTGTGATTCTATTCTGATAAAATTAATATGTCTATAGAATGGATACATTGGCCTATTAAAAAGCAAATTTCCGAGAGACAGCAGGGAATCCAAAAGCCTTAGAAAATGAGCAATGTTAATCTGTATGGATTTTTTAACTTTTAAAAAAATCTTAAATAAAATTTATGGTAATTGAAGGGAATCTTCAAATGTGAATTCTTTATGCTTCCAAATGATCATCTTAATAGGTCTGTAGTATTCTATTGTTTGAATAGGCCATATATGCACCAAAGGGCGAGTTGGAGAAATTGAATTCAGGTTAACTTGAGCAACAATGAAAATTCTGGCTCATGTGGCTGTAAAAGATAATGAAAACATTATCTGTTTCTCTCTGTCTCTCTCTCCACTTTGTACCTCTCACCCAGTCTCTGCTGGCCCTCATCCTGTCCCTTCACATATGCATGAAAAATAAGGCTGTAAAGGGACTACCCTGGTTGCCCAGTGGTTAGGACTATGAGTGTTTACTGCAGGAGGGCCTGGGGTTCGATCCTTGGTCAGTGAACTGAGATCCTAGAAGACGCAAGGTGCAGCTATAGGAAAGGAAAAAAGAATTAAGACTGAAGAAAGTCTGAATTTATGACAGCACAGCTCATTATTCAAGAACAAACAGGAACTTCTCTCCAATATCCAAATATCAAATTCTTTATAGAGACCTTGATTTAGTCAAACTAGTACAAATGTTCATTCATGAACCAATAACCTGAGGCAAAGGGACAGAGCACAAGGATGGGTCATGTCTCATTCATGTGTCCACTTTTTGCTTGAACTTTGCAACTACCAACCCCACCAGAGTCAGTGTCCAGTAAGAGGTAACAGAAGTGGTAGGCTCCCCCCAGCTCCAGTCCACTGGGTAGGCTTCCTATTTCCTTTCTATCTTCCTATATCTCCTCTCAACTCCAGATAGGTAGCTTAAAAACAGGCATGGTGGAAATGTCTACAAACAGAAGTAGGCATACTCTGCAAACCAGGACTTTTAAATTTCCTAGGGTCAAGTTGTTAAATATTCACTGGAAGTTCTTGGACGGGAACATTTTGCCACAGGGCTGTGGCCAGGGACCTAGATTGCTGGATAGAGACATCAGTATGCTGGTACCAGACCCACTTGTTCTCTGTGAGTACAACTAACAAGTAGTAGTCATAAAATCAGCAGATATATCAATATTTACAATGCTTCTTCGTGAAAAGAATGCTGATTAAAGAGTTCTTTTTAAACTTCCACCTGTTTTCAAACTATTCAAAGAAGAGTTTTGGGATTGTTTTTAAATAGCATCTACTCCCCTTACCAGTGTTCAAACAAAGGAAAATAAGATCAGCATGTTCCAAAAAAAGAAAGATACCACCCACATTCTGATAATTTCTGTAAAGATATAACCTGCAGATCATGGTATATAATTGAAAGAAATTCCATATTGGCCTTTCCTCAGATCATTTAGGGAAAAATAGCTTTGTTGTTGAGTTTTTGCAAAGGAAAATATCATGGCTGGATGCATCCTTCGCGCAGTGCTATCTACATACCAGTCTCTGGTTTCATCTTAGGGCAAGAGTGAAATTTTCCAAGAGTCAACTTCTATGACTCTCTCTCAATGATGATTTTTCTAAGACTTGTTGAAAGTTGCTTGTAAAATGACTTTTGATCTTGAGCTAGGCTGCCTATTCACCTAATCAGATAACACACGGTACCTCCTGGTTTTGCTTTAAATATTTTTCTCCAGAAAGAAACTTCCTTTTGCCAAATTTAAATGTAACTACATTCACTGAGCAACTATTAACCAGCTACATTTACTAACTTACAGAGCACTGTGCTAAACATTATTTTCATCTTACTTGATCCATACAACAGCCCTATGAGACGGGAAATCTTATCCTCATTTAATGCGCAGGATAGGAGATAGAAGATGAATGGCTCTCTAAGGCCACATAACAATTGAACAGCATTGCCAGGAATGAAATCCCTACATGATACCCCAAATCCATGCACTGAGGTGCTTACATGCTACTTCCCATTCGGTTCCAACACACAGTCTGTGTGACAGAGGTTTTATTATTCCCCTTTGCAAACAATAATAACATGGCTCAAAGAGTCTAAGAAATGTGTCCAAATCTCCAAAGCTGTAAGTAATAACTGCACAATGTGAATCTCAAATCCAAACATGGCTCCTTGTCCAGGTTTTTCTCCTACAATGATGCACCTCTCAGCAGAGTCAAACTGTTTGAGTATAAGTTTAGTTATTTAAACATTTTCAAGGGAACAGCTTTATAAATGATGAATATATTGATGTTAAGCTATGTAAAAACATAGCATAGCTTAATTTTATTACAATTTGAGGTAACAATAGAGAGTAAGGACTAGAGTGAATCATTGACTCTGGCAATTTTGTGGTAAGATGTTGGGCAGGAATCTATGCACCAGAAGTAGGAATGTATTATACCAACATCAGCCAGGAGAAATATAAAGAGCTGAACTACTAAATCCAGGAGGCACTGTGCCAGTCAAACAGAAATGAGGAGACAGAGAAAACAGGCGGAATCATGTGTATTCTTTAATCACAATAGGGTATCCCAGAATAGAGCAAGGCTTCATCAAAGTTACACCACACAAGTTAAACTCCCAGTCATCCCAGCCTTGCACAAACTCCTTATGACAGTGGCTTCATCATGAGAAAAACACTTTCAAATGAAGTAGGCAGTGGTTAGGGGGCAAAGGTGTTTATTACCTCAATTATGAAGTGTCTGGGAAGGATTTAGAGGGATGATGTGCAACACAGAACAAGAGAAGTTACCACAAAGCCAAAGAATATGACAAATAGAGGAGTTGCCTAGAACCTGTGCACTAAAGGGAAACAACAGACCCTCTGAGTTTTGCCAACTGATCGTTTCTCAAATTGACTCCAACAGGAGTAAATCTCAGTTATGAATCATGTGTGTGTCCTCATTGTCTTGCTGTATGATCATTGTTGCTTGGAAGTAAACCCTGGAAATTGGAAACAACAGGCAGGGGTGGACGAGCTGGGAAATTATACCGTATTTCTCTTAGCAGAATCAGCATCACAAAGGTATCAGTTCTCAAGTTGCTGGCAAAAGCAAACACAGTGCCCTCATTTAAGGCAAAGAATTTGGAAGGAAGCCAAGAATTTGGACACCTTTAATCACCCTAGAATCTTGAAATTACAGAGGGAAACTTTAAAAGAAATCAATAATGAAACAAAGGTAACTGACCAGGAGGGTCCCTGCACATAGACTGAAAAGAGCTGAACTATCTGTTGCATTTCTCAGTAGGAATTCTAACAAATCAAAGGAAAAAGTATGATACTTAGGAGGGAGGAGTGAGCAAGTGTGGGTCATGAGTGTTGTAGGAGGTATTTAAGAAGGTGGGCAAAGAGGAAGCCTCTGGTCACGCCAACAGGCTCAGAAGTTCTCAGGATCTATATTTAGATGCCCATGTACACTGGCAGATTTGTGGACATGCCAGCCCACTCCAGGATTCTTGTCTGCTGAATCCCAGGAACATAAGAGCCTGGTGAACTATAGACCATAGGGTCAGACACAACTGAAGCGGCTTAACATGCACCTATTTGTGGACTAAGAAATCTGGAACTTGTGTTTGCTCTTTGGGATAATCAGAAAATGGGATGCTTTCCTAACACCTCCAGACTAGATGAAGTGGTATTATTATTACTTAGAGCTCAGGTAGTAGCTCTTTCCACACTTAGATCAGATCTTCCTTCACTAGATGGCCAACCCCTCACTGACAGAGATGTTTCCTAACACAGCAAGTGCTCAATGAGTGTTTATTGGGCTGAACAATTGAAAAACGGTAAAGTCTACTTTAACTTATTAACTTATCTTAAAATTCCCTACCCACCTAGCAAGAAAATGGCAAGGGCCTGGCTGCCATGCAAACATTCCTTTCCCTTTTAGACCCAAATAAATTTAAAACCTGATAATCTTACTTAGTAAGTGATTTCTTTCTAGGGGAAACTGTTTTCTGTTTGAGCTACCCAGTTGTTTGCTGTCTCATGTGTCCTGTCTTAACTCTAGATCAGCAGTCAGAGTCTTGAGCATGCTCCACTCCACACAAGGTGAGTGGGAGCCCAGGTGGCCCTGCAGCTCTATTGTAAAGTGACTGAAGCGAGACCACCTCCCTTTCCCCTCAGTGGCCCCTCACCTATCAGTGACTCCGATCAGGAAAAACACTTTGTACATCTTCTTGGAACCATGCCACTCACATGAGTCTCTGGGGACCATAGTTGAAATCCATCCTATTTCATCACGTCCCTGTTGACGGTACTGTGACTAGTCTAAGGGTTAACACGGCCACTGCTGTGACAGGGAGGGAGTCATGGACTCCAGAAAACAAGGAGAGAGAACATGAAGGCAGGTTAAAAAATGCATACCCAAGCCTGAGGTCTACTTTTTACATCCTGGATGGAGTAAGAGTGATCAGATTGAAAGACAAAAGATAAAGTAAACCTGGTAACAGGTTAATATCCTTACAATTCACTCTTTGTAAAAACAGGCTCAGAAGTTCTCAGGATCTATATTTAGATGCCCATGTACACTGGCAGATTTGTGGACATGCCAGCCCACTCCAGGATTCTTGTCTGCATCCCAGGAACATAAGAGCCTGGTGAACTATAGACCATAGGGTCAGACACAACTGAAGCGGCTTAACATGCACCTATTTGTGGACTAAGAAATCTGGAACTTGTGTTTGCTCTTTGGGATAATCAGAAAATGGGATGCTTTCCTAACACCTCCAGACTAGATGAAGTGGTATTATTATTACTTAGAGCTCAGGTAGTAGCTCTTTCCACACTTAGATCAGATCTTCCTTCACTAGATGGCCAACCCCTCACTGACAGAGATGTTTCCTAACACAGCAAGTGCTCAATGAGTGTTTATTGGGCTGAACAATTGAAAAACGGTAAAGTCTACTTTAACTTATTAACTTATCTTAAAATTCCCTACCCACCTAGCAAGAAAATGGCAAGGGCCTGGCTGCCATGCAAACATTCCTTTCCCTTTTAGACCCAAATAAATTTAAAACCTGATAATCTTACTTAGTAAGTGATTTCTTTCTAGGGGAAACTGTTTTCTGTTTGAGCTACCCAGTTGTTTGCTGTCTCATGTGTCCTGTCTTAACTCTAGATCAGCAGTCAGAGTCTTGAGCATGCTCCACTCCACACAAGGTGAGTGGGAGCCCAGGTGGCCCTGCAGCTCTATTGTAAAGTGACTGAAGCGAGACCACCTCCCTTTCCCTCAGTGGCCCCTCACCTATCAGTGACTCCGATCAGGAAAAACACTTTGTACATCTTCTTGGAACCATGCCACTCACATGAGTCTCTGGGGACCATAGTTGAAATCCATCCTATTTCATCACGTCCCTGTTGACGGTACTGTGACTAGTCTAAGGGTTAACACGGCCACTGCTGTGACAGGGAGGGAGTCATGGACTCCAGAAAACAAGGAGAGAGAACATGAAGGCAGGTTAAAAAATGCATACCCAAGCCTGAGGTCTACTTTTTACATCCTGGATGGAGTAAGAGTGATCAGATTGAAAGACAAAAGATAAAGTAAACCTGGTAACAGGTTAATATCCTTACAATTCACTCTTTGTAAAAAATAGCATCACTTCAGTCAGCTCTCTACTCTGGAGTCACAAGAGGAAAGCCTTCTGACTCCATCTTCTAAAACAACACAGGTCGCCTTGTCAATCTCACTGTCCTTGCCCTGCTCTATGCTGAGCGCACACATGGGCTAGTGACAAAGGGCCAGAGTCCAGCCCCAAACTTTCTCCACTTATTCCGGTTACCCCTTCTCCACTACTTTACTAATTGTGTGATATCAGATCATTAAATCTGTTTTGTGATTCTCATCTTTAAAAGGAAGGATAATATTATTTCATAGTGTTGTTATACATATTAAGTGAGTTAATATGAGTGAAAAATACTCAGAAGAGGGTCCAACACATAGCAAATACTATATAGACTTGGGCTATTATTTTTTAACGTTTGTAACTGCCTGGTTTTAGTTTGTTTTGGTAAAAAATCTTAATATATGATCCTGGGTTCAGTCCCTAGGTTGGAAAGATACTTGGAGAAGGGGTAGGATACTCACTCCAGTATTCTTGCCTGGAGAATTCCATGACTTGTCCACAGGGTCGCAAAGACTCAGACACAACTGAGCGACTTGACTTTCACTTTCATGAAAATATTGCCACAAGTTTAGTGAATACTCATCTCTCATATACATACAAAGTTAGAAATAGAATTTTTTTCTTGTGATGACAGCTCTGTAGATTTGCTCTCTTAACTTTTATGATATATACTGCAGCATTAATTATGTTTCTCGTGGTGTACATTACATCCCTAGCACTTATTCACAACTGAAAGTTTGTGCATTTTGACAGTTTTCATCCAATGCCTTTTCCCCCCATCCCCACCTCTGGTAACTGTAAATCTGATTTCTTCTGTAAGTTTGTTGTTTCTCAAGTGTAATTGACCTATAAAACTATGTTAGTTCCTGCTAGTGACCTGTTATTTCCATTTATTTCCAACTAATCACCACCATGACTCATTTATTATTTTGCAACTGGAGGTTTGTCCCTCTTTATCTCCCTCACACATTTCTTTTCTTCTCAGCTTTCTCCCCTCTGGTAACTACCTATTTGTTCTTTGTGTCTATGACTGCTTTGCTATGCTTATTCATTTGTTTAGGTTCCACATGAAGTGAAATCATACAGTATTTGTCCTTTCTGAACTTGTTTTGCTTAACATGATATGTCTGTTCATATTGCTGAAAGTGGCAAATTTTCATTCTTTATGGACGAGTAGTATTCCATTGTGTGTGTATAAATATATATATATATATGTATGTATACATATATACAGAAGACAAAGGTGGAGTTGTGTGGGGGGGGGGAATGCCATTGAATGACGTCAGTAAAAAGGTACAAACTCTCAGTTATAAATAAGTGTATATATAATATCTAATAATATATAATGTCTAAAGTATCTAACATTTTAGATATTAATCCCTTAAAAAATGTAGTTTGGAAATATCTTCTCCCCTTCAGTAGTGGCCTATTCACTTTGTTGATAGTTTCCTTCACTGTACAAATGCTTTTGAGTTTGGTACAGTCTTACTTGTGTTTATTTTTGCATTTCTTTGAGTCTTACAATTACTTTCTGCTGCCTTTTGGGGTGTAATGTTGCTCTGACAAAATCTGAGGTCAGCCTTGTATTAGTTTTCTAGTGATTCTTCTAAGTGATTTAATGTTTTGTTTGTTTGTTTTCCTGCCAGGCTATTTCCATCAGAGTTCAGTTAGAAAAACAGAAAATCCTTTAAATGTTTCAAGCAACACTTGCAAGAGTGTTAGCAGAACTGGAAGAGGAAAAGAAATTAGATGATGATATTCAGCGGTCAGGAACTGCAAGGAGTGGCAGCAACCTGCAGGAGCCCACAAAACTCTCCTCGCATGGAGATGGCTGCTCTGCACTGGCCTGGAGCCCAGGAGCCAGCACTCACTGCTGCTGCCCCAGAAGCCCTGTGTCCCGACAGAGCTGCTGCTGCTTCTACCTGCTTCCAGCCGCCTAATCTCACAACTGGCTCCCACTGGCAGACTCTAACTGAAACCTCTGGCAGAGGAGCCTGGAAAATGTGGCACACTCCGCTCCAGCACCCTGCAATGCACAAGAGAACAGCGTCTGGATAACACACTATTTCTGGCATATTTCCCAAAGGAAAAGCATCAAAGGACTTTCCTTTGACATCAACATTACTAGCTATATGG
The DNA here is from genome assembly GCA_022376925.1 of Tragulus kanchil. Classification (NCBI taxonomy): domain Eukaryota; kingdom Metazoa; phylum Chordata; class Mammalia; order Artiodactyla; family Tragulidae; genus Tragulus; species Tragulus kanchil. The sequence goes on along the minus strand of JAIOJX010000025.1, from coordinate 155,043,876 downwards.
TCCAGCATTGGTTATTTTGAGTCGATTTCCATGTTTTAAGATGTATTCTTCCAATATATAGATTCTGGTTTTAGTTCAAGGAAGTTTTCCTGCTTGCATTTGTGAATATTTGTTCTAGTTCATTATTTTTATTTTCTTTGGGCTGGGGGGTGGCGTTCTACGGTATATGCCCTGGATTTCTATTTCTCTTCCATAGGTGCTCGGTTGTTCAGTCCAACTCTTTGTAACTCCATGAGCTCTAGCCCAGTAGGTTCCTCTCTCCATGGGATTTTTCTGGTAAGAATACTGGACTGGGCTGTCATTTCCTCCTCCAGGGGATCTTCTTCACCCAGGGACAGAACCTGCGTCTCCCGTGTCTCCTGCGCCACTGAGTGACACCAACTGTAGACACCACCTCTGTCTACAGTTTTTTCTCCATTGCTTTGTAATTTGTTCCTAACTTCCTTTTATTTCACTTTGCATTTTTCTCTATTTTTATTGTTTTCTGCAGTGTCCATTCTGCCTTGTGTTCTTCTCAAATGTATTTTAATTTTTATAAAAGGATTCTTTTTTTTTTTCAGTTCACATTATCTCTTGCTTTTCATCAACACTTTTTCTCAGAGCTTCTCCATTTTTTCTCTGTGGTTTTCCAGTAGAGTGAAACATTGAAAATTTTCATCTGCAATATAACATTTTTTTATGGTCAATGTTCTTGTTAATAAGAATTTACTACTACTTTCTCTGTTTTCCTTTATTCGCATTTCTCAGCATCTAAATTTTACCAGTTCCTTTTTATTACTTGTCATGAATGCCTTGGATTTTGCAGGAGCCCACAAAACTCTCCTCGCATGGAGATGGCTGCTCTGCACTGGCCTGGAGCCCAGGAGCCAGCACTCACTGCTGCTGCCCCAGAAGCCCTGTGTCCCGACAGAGCTGCTGCTGCTTCTACCTGCTTCCAGCCGCCTAATCTCACAACTGGCTCCCACTGGCAGACTCTAACTGAAACCTCTGGCAGAGGAGCCTGGAAAATGTGGCACACTCCGCTCCAGCACCCTGCAATGCACAAGAGAACAGCGTCTGGATAACACACTATTTCTGGCATATTTCCCAAAGGAAAAGCATCAAAGGACTTTCCTTTGACATCAACATTACTAGCTATATGGTCCAGCATTGGTTATTTTGAGTCGATTTCCATGTTTTAAGATGTATTCTTCCAATATATAGATTCTGGTTTTAGTTCAAGGAAGTTTTCCTGCTTGCATTTGTGAATATTTGTTCTAGTTCATTATTTTTATTTTCTTTGGGCTGGGGGGTGGCGTTCTACGGTATATGCCCTGGATTTCTATTTCTCTTCCATAGGTGCTCGGTTGTTCAGTCCAACTCTTTGTAACTCCATGAGCTCTAGCCCAGTAGGTTCCTCTCTCCATGGGATTTTTCTGGTAAGAATACTGGACTGGGCTGTCATTTCCTCCTCCAGGGGATCTTCTTCACCCAGGGACAGAACCTGCGTCTCCCGTGTCTCCTGCGCCACTGAGTGACACCAACTGTAGACACCACCTCTGTCTACAGTTTTTTCTCCATTGCTTTGTAATTTGTTCCTAACTTCCTTTTATTTCACTTTGCATTTTTCTCTATTTTTATTGTTTTCTGCAGTGTCCATTCTGCCTTGTGTTCTTCTCAAATGTATTTTAATTTTTATAAAAGGATTCTTTTTTTTTTTCAGTTCACATTATCTCTTGCTTTTCATCAACACTTTTTCTCAGAGCTTCTCCATTTTTTCTCTGTGGTTTTCCAGTAGAGTGAAACATTGAAAATTTTCATCTGCAATATAACATTTTTTTATGGTCAATGTTCTTCGGTTAATAAGAATTTACTACTACTTTCTCTGTTTTCCTTTATTCGCATTTCTCAGCATCTAAATTTTACCAGTTCCTTTTTATTACTTGTCATGAATGCCTTGGATTTTGCTCGACCAGCTGTTTTCAATGGTTTCCAAGTCAAGGATAGATCGTATGGTGATATTAAAGTCTCTCCTGTTTTTCAGCTAGAGACAAACTGCTTCCAGGAAATATGGCTTGTCTGTGTGATTCCTCTGTAAACCCAGTATCCTCTGCATCCTGGAGCTAAACCAGCTCCAAGGTAATTCTATCAACATAGGTCACATAATTCCTACAATTATAGTCACAAAAAAATGTAAGCCCAGTTTGACCTTCTTTTTGACCTGCTGCTACTGGACCTTCCACTGTTAATATTTTTCTCAATTGTTTCTGATGTACAGTTTCCCAAAGAATGACTGACTACTCAGTTGTAAAAGTCTATTGCCACCCTTTTATGTAACTAAAGATTGTGCCTGTCTATTTTCATCATAAATGGAATTTTCAGAGGTTTTGATCCTTAAGTTAACTTTAGGAGGTTTTCCATGTCGATTGTTAAGTAGTCCATTCTTCCCATCAACTAGCCTAGCAGCAGTGGGACTGCAGGGCAGGTGGAAATGCCAGTGTATGTTATTGGCACCTTCTGTACTTCATGGCTGGTAACGTGGGTTCCTTGGTCACCAGCAGTGTCCATGGGGGTCCCTATGTCACCCACAACTGTTTTAGACCACAAGTAGTTTTTTTTGCCTTGCTCAGCAACTCAGGTGAGCCTTTTGTAATAGCTTCCACCTGTTCTAACACATTGTAGACTGTACACAGCTGTTCCATCACCCTCTATCGTTGCTCTGTCCCCTTCCACAGCTAGGATCAGAAACCCAGGGGTACTCTTACTATTTTGACATTGCCACAGGTGGCAGCAACACCCTTCCCAGTAACTGGTCATGTCCAGCTCACAAACCAGTCACTGAGTTAATATTCTTAAAGCCTATGTCTGTAATTATTTAGGGGTGGTGAGTCTATGCTCATACTCAGTCAGATCATTCTCTTTTGAAACCTCATAGATCGTAGCCCACCAGGCTCCTCTGTCCATGGGATTCTCCAGGCAAGAATACTAGAGCGGGCTGCCATTTTCATCTCCAGGGGATCTTCCTGACCCAGGGGTTGAACCCGTGTTTCCTGTGTTGCAGGTGGGCTCTCTTACCTCTGAGCCCCTGGGGAAGCTGCTTTTCCTACCCAGCCTGATAATACCCAAGTATCTGACTGATAACCCAGCTCCTTGTGTTTTGTGGGCTTTCACCAGTCCTCTCCATGCAGTCAGATGAGCCACAAAAGCCAGGCTGCTACTTCTCAACTGGAAAGAGACTGAGACTTTCAGGTCCCACATACTAATGGACAGCCAACTTGGGATTACCCTACTCCACCCCCTACTCTCAGTTCCTCATTCTTATTTCCTGACATCCAGCACTCTCAGGAGCTTCCCTGGCATACCGGCTGGCTCACCAGTTGTTGCAATGCACCCCACAGATCTTCAAGCCTTGTAGTCATCCATCCCCAAGACCAAAGAATGAACCCAGAAACAGAGATAGAGACACCAGTGGAAAAGGAATATTGGAAAGGGGATCCTTACAAGTCTGGAGTGAGAAGTCCTAGAGCCACAGCCCCCTTTATGTGCAGCAAGAAGGACACAGCCGCCATCTTCACTCCTCAGAGGAGAAGGCAGCTGCATTTAGAGGGATGATTGATGTCAGGTTGGCTCATCAGTTACCAGGGAAACCAGTAGGCGGGGCACAGTCCCTCACAACCCTTCAGATTAATAACCATCAAGAGGGCAGCTGTTTCCCTTTAACTGATTAGCAGGTGAAGCAGTTCTGGCCTAGGGATTAGTACAATCACTAGTTGGGGGAGGGGCAAGCAGGTTCACAAAAGTAGGGTGTAGGCGAAGCAGGGACTGGTCAATCAGGGGATGAGCCTGAGGATTTTTGAGTGGCCTGACCAGACTGAGGCAAAGGGGAAAATGGTGATTTATGCAGCCATGTTCATATATGCAAAATTCTTGTACTGGTGACACTTGTATTCACAATTAGGGAAAAATCTTATGTATAGCCTAGTTGCTTTGATACAAGGCAAAGCATATTCAGTATTAAATAAATGATACAAAAATTAACAGGAATATCAAGAATGACACCAGAGAAAGCTTTATAAGAGAGGAGGGAGCATTTGATGAGGGTCTTTGTTAAAAGGATAGCAGAAGGAAAAGAGCTGGAGGCAGAAAGAATGAGTCCAAGGCACTGCTTGGGGAACTGGGAGGCAAGCGGGACTGAGAAGTAGGTGCACGAAGGTGAGAAGTTCAGTTCAGTCGCTCAGTCGTGTCTGACTCTTTGTGGTCCCACAGACTTGCAGCACATCAGGCTTCCCTGTCCTTCACCATCTCCCAGAGCTTGCTCAAACTCATGTCCATTGTGTCGGTGATGACATCCAACCATCTTGTCCTCTATCGTCCCCTTTTCTTTCTGCCTTCTATTTTTCCAGCACCAGTGTCTTTTCCAACCAGTCATCTCTTTGTATCAGGTGGACAATGGATTGGAGCTTCAGCTTTAGCATCAGTCCTACTCAGCAGGTGAGTAGAGGCAGATTCTACCCACAGAAGCAGTTTATAATGCTCCCAGGACTATTTGAGTTTGAAAGAGGATGGAAAGCTAGATGGTGACACACCTGGATTGAAGACATGCTAAAACAGCAGAGCCCTCAAATTCTACCACATAGATAAATGCCTTTTTTGACCAACTCACCAACTCTTAAGATACCTGTTCACCCTTGAATTATATTTAAAAGTGAGTTTCTGACTGAAGCTAGAAAAACACCATTAAGTGGTAAATAAATATAATGAAAGCAACTGTGAATCTAATATGGACATCCTTTTAGTTTCTTCTTTCCCTTTGGACTGAGGGTAAGGAGAATAGCTATTTTATTCAGCAATATGTATTCAGCATGTACCACAATACCTTGTAAGAGGCACTAGATACATTGTGGCCTAGATACATTGTGAATAAATAAATTCCCTAAGTGTAGCATCTTAGAGGTCCAGTTCTTTCTCATCCTGTTTTATCATTTGTAATTTTCCTGTGACATATCAAAATGTAAACTAAATGAAAAGATTTTAAACTTGGAATTTAAAAATAATAACTCCTTGCATTGCTGGTGGGAATGTAAATTGATACAGCCGCTATGGAAGACAGTATGGAGATTCCTTAGAAAACTAAAAATAGAAGTACCATATGACCCAGCAAGATATCCTGATGAAATCAAAATTAACAGGTCAAGAATGACACCAGAGAAAGCTTTATAAGAGAGGAGAGCATTTGATGAGGGTCTTTGTTAAAAGGATAGCAGAAGGAAAAGAGCTGGAGGCAGAAAGAATGAGTCCAAGGCACTGCTTGGGGAACTGGGAGGCAAGCGGGACTGAGAAGTAGGTGCACGAAGGTGAGAAGTTCAGTTCAGTCGCTCAGTCGTGTCTGACTCTTTGTGGTCCCACAGACTTGCAGCACATCAGGCTTCCCTGTCCTTCACCATCTCCCAGAGCTTGCTCAAACTCATGTCCATTGTGTCGGTGATGACATCCAACCATCTTGTCCTCTATCGTCCCCTTTTCTTTCTGCCTTCTATTTTTCCAGCACCAGTGTCTTTTCCAACCAGTCATCTCTTTGTATCAGGTGGACAATGGATTGGAGCTTCAGCTTTAGCATCAGTCCTACTCAGCAGGTGAGTAGAGGCAGATTCTACCCACAGAAGCAGTTTATAATGCTCCCAGGACTATTTGAGTTTGAAAGAGGATGGAAAGCTAGATGGTGACACACCTGGATTGAAGACATGCTAAAACAGCAGAGCCCTCAAATTCTACCACATAGATAAATGCCTTTTTTGACCAACTCACCAACTCTTAAGATACCTGTTCACCCTTGAATTATATTTAAAAGTGAGTTTCTGACTGAAGCTAGAAAAACACCATTAAGTGGTAAATAAATATAATGAAAGCAACTGTGAATCTAATATGGACATCCTTTTAGTTTCTTCTTTCCCTTTGGACTGAGGGTAAGGAGAATAGCTATTTTATTCAGCAATATGTATTCAGCATGTACCACAATACCTTGTAAGAGGCACTAGATACATTGTGGCCTAGATACATTGTGAATAAATAAATTCCCTAAGTGTAGCATCTTAGAGGTCCAGTTCTTTCTCATCCTGTTTTATCATTTGTAATTTTCCTGTGACATATCAAAATGTAAACTAAATGAAAAGATTTTAAACTTGGAATTTAAAAATAATAACTCCTTGCATTGCTGGTGGGAATGTAAATTGATACAGCCGCTATGGAAGACAGTATGGAGATTCCTTAGAAAACTAAAAATAGAAGTACCATATGACCCAGCAATCCCCCTCTTAGGCTTATATCCTGATGAAATCAAAATTGAAAGAGGCACCTGTACCCCAATGTTCATTGCAGTCCTCTATACAATAGCTAGAACATGGAAGCAACTTAGATGTCCATTGATGAATGAATGGATACAGAAGCTCTGGTACATATATACAATGAAGTGCTTCTCAGCTGTAAAAAGAAATGCAGAAGAATCAGTCCTAATGAGGTGGCTGGATCTAGAACCTATCATAAAAAGTGACGTATGTCAAAAGAGAAAGACAAGTACAGTATACTAACACATAGATATGGTATCTAGTAGGAGGGTAATGATAACACACACAGTGAAGTGATGAAAAAACAGACATGGAGAATAGACATATGGACATTGTGGGGAATGAACAGTGGGTGGGAGGCGTTAAGGAAGTGAAGTAGCATGAAAACCTATACTATCATATGTGAAAAAAATAGCTATTGTCATTGTGCTGTGAGAAAAGTAGGATCCTGCAGGGGTGCTGTGTGATGATCTGGAGAGGTGGGATGTGGGGGGGAATACATATGACGAATCTGGGACCATACATATCTGTAAACAACAAAACTCTGTAAAAGTAAAAAGTAAAATAAAAATTAAAAAAAAAAAACACCTCCTTCCCGTCTCTCAAAATAATTGAAGTCAGTGTGGTGACCTAAATGGTAAGATAATCCAAAAAAGAGGGGACATAGGTGTACATATAGCTAGTCCACTTTCCTCTACAGCAGAAACTAATAACATTGCAGAGCAGCTATACTTCAATATATATTTTTTAATCTTAAAAAAATTTGAGTCAGAATCAGAGTTAGAATTTGGACATCAGTGCTATAGGTAGTTATGGAAAAGAAATTTATACACTCTCTTAAAACACTGCTGTTTAACCATCAAAATGAAGGGTTTTTACTTGTGACCACTGTGCATGTGAACAGATGTGCTCCAGAAGAACAAAATTTGATCAAAATTTGATCAATTGGCTAGAGAACAAAGAAATTCAGACCCGAATGACTTCCACATGTGGCCACTGCCTATTCATCCCCACTATTTTATAAAACCCAGGCATTTCCTTAGAAAACTAAAAATAGAAGTACCATATGACCCAGCAATCCCCCTCTTAGGCTTATATCCTGATGAAATCAAAATTGAAAGAGGCACCTGTACCCCAATGTTCATTGCAGTCCTCTATACAATAGCTAGAACATGGAAGCAACTTAGATGTCCATTGATGAATGAATGGATACAGAAGCTCTGGTACATATATACAATGAAGTGCTTCTCAGCTGTAAAAAGAAATGCAGAAGAATCAGTCCTAATGAGGTGGCTGGATCTAGAACCTATCATAAAAAGTGACGTATGTCAAAAGAGAAAGACAAGTACAGTATACTAACACATAGATATGGTATCTAGTAGGAGGGTAATGATAACACACACAGTGAAGTGATGAAAAAACAGACATGGAGAATAGACATATGGACATTGTGGGGAATGAACAGTGGGTGGGAGGCGTTAAGGAAGTGAAGTAGCATGAAAACCTATACTATCATATGTGAAAAAAATAGCTATTGTCATTGTGCTGTGAGAAAAGTAGGATCCTGCAGGGGTGCTGTGTGATGATCTGGAGAGGTGGGATGTGGGGGGGAATACATATGACGAATCTGGGACCATACATATCTGTAAACAACAAAACTCTGTAAAAGTAAAAAGTAAAATAAAAATTAAAAAAAAAAAACACCTCCTTCCCGTCTCTCAAAATAATTGAAGTCAGTGTGGTGACCTAAATGGTAAGATAATCCAAAAAAGAGGGGACATAGGTGTACATATAGCTAGTCCACTTTCCTCTACAGCAGAAACTAATAACATTGCAGAGCAGCTATACTTCAATATATATTTTTTAATCTTAAAAAAATTTGAGTCAGAATCAGAGTTAGAATTTGGACATCAGTGCTATAGGTAGTTATGGAAAAGAAATTTATACACTCTCTTAAAACACTGCTGTTTAACCATCAAAATGAAGGGTTTTTACTTGTGACCACTGTGCATGTGAACAGATGTGCTCCAGAAGAACAAAATTTGATCAAAATTTGATCAATTGGCTAGAGAACAAAGAAATTCAGACCCGAATGACTTCCACATGTGGCCACTGCCTATTCATCACCAGCGAGAGCAGTGACTGCTCTGCTGTGACCGAGGAGAGCTATACTGATTTCTGTTAGACTTGCTTCCACCAAAAGAGATTAATTCTTACTCGTCAGAATCTGATTTGGGCTCAAGCTTAGCAGGCTAATTTTCAGCCTATGGGAGTAAACTCATGGTAATTTTCTGTTCATTTAATGGAAAACAAACCAGCAAAGATAAAAGAAAAACAACCACACCAAGAGGCTACCTATGGCAAATACTTCCTGCTTCTCTGGTCCATTTAACATTGTCAGATTAGGGTTTCTTTGGAAAGGTACAATCCCTCTAAAAATTAAGAGCGGTGTCATTTTCAGCATGCATAGTTTACTATCAGAAAAATATCACTGAAACAAGGTGAATGAAGCCTCTGTTTTCTGTCAGATTCTACCTCTGGTTGCTATAATTCCCTATGATTTGAGGCAGTATTCTAGGGGTGTATTTTACTTCCAAAGAAAGATAGTACATCTTACAGCAAACAGTAAACAGAAAGGAATATTCCAGTGGGAACTTGATTTTTAAGTTAGTATTAACTGGTGACTTTCCCTCACTTTATTTCTTACATTGGGACCACTGTGCTCAATTCCATAACCAACTTGGCTTGGACACACACACATATATTAAATCCCTGCATGCCTCCTGGAGGCATTTTGCCAGATAATGAACAAAAAGTAATGAATAGACCTTGATTCTTGGTGCTATGTCCTGTTGATACCATCTAGTCCTGATTTGATGCAAAGGGGACACTTCACTTCTGTGATATTCTTCCTCCAAAGAATTCCAATTTTAATTCCAATTTTAATCACAAGAAAACATCAGACAAACCCAAATTTGTATATATAACGCCTGATCATTCTTTTTAAAATTGTCAGAGTCATGAAAAATAAGGAAACACTGGTGAACCATGACAGATTGGAGAAGGCTAAGGAGACATGACAAAATGAAATGTTGTGTCCTGAATTAGATCATGGAATAGTAAAAGGATATTGGTGAAAACATTGGTGGGATATCACTAATGTCTGTTGTTTACTTAATAGTAATGTACCAATGTTAATTTCTTAGTCTTGATAAATGTACCATGGTCATATAAGATGTTATGATTAGGGAAAACTGTATGATCTTTGTACCTTATTGTAACTTTCTGTAAATCTTAAGATTATTGGGGGGGGGGGGGCAGGGGGGAGTTGGGGGGGCAGACAGGCCACTTCCATTGGTCTTTCATTTGTCTATTTTCATCCATCTTTGTTCTTTGGCCTGCGCGGGCCTCCCATCACGGTGGCCTCTGTTGTCGCAGAGCACCGGCTCTGGGCGCATGTACTCCAGAGCTCCGGTTCGGCAATTGGACACATCGGTCCAGCCGCTCACGGCACATGGGATCTTCCCAGGCCAGGGATCGAACCGGCGTCCCTTGCACTGCAAGGTGGTGTCCTTACCCACTGGACCACCAGGGAAGCCCATCTAAGATTATTTGAAAGTGATAGTCACTCAGTCATGTCTGACTCTTCGGTAAGTTCATAGGCAATAGCCCACTAGACTTCTCTGTCCATGGAATTCTCCAGGCAGGAATGCTGGAGTGGGTTGCCATTTCCTTCTCCAGGAGATCCCTCAATCCAGGGATTGAACACACCTCAACCCAGGGATTGAACCCAGGTCTCCTGCATTGCAGGTAGATTCCTTACCATCTGAGCCACCAGGGAAGCAGTTGGCTCAGCCTCTCCTGCCTGCAGCTTGCCCTCTGAACTTGCCCTGACATGAATCAAGGGTGGGGAGGGAGGGAGGCATTTCTGTGGGGAGTGGGAAGCAGCATCTAAGCGAGGCCCTGTGATGCCATGGGCCCCTGTAACTTCACAGGGCGTCACCTTGACCTGCTGAGGGGCCCAGTGGCTCCTGCTGAAAGGAACATTTATCTGGAATGTTTCTGGATGAGACTGACATTTGAATTGGTAATCTGAATAAAGCTGACTGCCACCTCTAATGTGATGGGCCTCATCCAACCAGCTGAAGCCTGAATAGAACCAAAAAGCTGACCCTGCCAGGAGAAAGAACTCCTCTTTCCAGACTACCTTTCAGCTGGGATGTTGTCACTGTTGTTGTTCCTGACTTTGAACTCAAACTGAAACTCTGACTCTTCCTGAGTCTTGGGGTTTCCTGCATTTAGGCCTGAACTATACCATGAGCTCTTCTGACCCTCAAGCCTTTGAACTTGGATTGGAACTACACCATGGATTCTACTGTCTCTAGGTTGCCAGCCAACTCACTCTGCCCATCTCAGGACTTGTCAGCTTCCATAATCACATGACCCACTTCCTTATAATCTCTCTCTCTGTCTTTCTCTCTCCACACCCAATTGGTCCCACTCTATAGGATACCGAGACATCTTAACTAACACAGTGATAAATATAGTTTGTCCACTTACTTTTCCATTTAGAATTAATTTATCTAGGAGCTCCAGTGACTGAATTGGTTAATGCATTGTACGTACACAGAGTATATTTATTTGTTTTAATATTGATAGATATTTGTTCTGTGATCATTATAATATTAATTTGAGGATTATTATAAATAATATTGATATGAACACTCCTGTCCATATGTCTTGGCACACATGAACATAAATTCTCTTGGATATAAAACTAGGAGCATGATTCCTGCCAGATCTGTAGATTTAGCATAGCTGTAGCTTTTTAACTTTAACTCAGCAAAAAAGGTTTTATAAAGTAATGGACATGCTTATTCTAAAATATGTATGAAATTCAAAGAATTAAGAATAGCCCAAACAGTGTTTAAAGAGAACACTAGAGTTGGAGGGCTTAAACTATCTGACTTCAAGACTTATTATAAAGCTAGAGTAAACAAGATAGTGTACTGTTTGTGTCAAGACAGGCAAATAGACAATGGGCAAAAAGGGAGCATCTAAGCGAGGCCCTGTGATGCCATGGGCCCCTGTAACTTCACAGGGCGTCACCTTGACCTGCTGAGGGGCCCAGTGGCTCCTGCTGAAAGGAACATTTATCTGGAATGTTTCTGGATGAGACTGACATTTGAATTGGTAATCTGAATAAAGCTGACTGCCACCTCTAATGTGATGGGCCTCATCCAACCAGCTGAAGCCTGAATAGAACCAAAAAGCTGACCCTGCCAGGAGAAAGAACTCCTCTTTCCAGACTACCTTTCAGCTGGGATGTTGTCACTGTTGTTGTTCCTGACTTTGAACTCAAACTGAAACTCTGACTCTTCCTGAGTCTTGGGGTTTCCTGCATTTAGGCCTGAACTATACCATGAGCTCTTCTGACCCTCAAGCCTTTGAACTTGGATTGGAACTACACCATGGATTCTACTGTCTCTAGGTTGCCAGCCAACTCACTCTGCCCATCTCAGGACTTGTCAGCTTCCATAATCACATGACCCACTTCCTTATAATCTCTCTCTGTCTTTCTCTCTCCACACCCAATTGGTCCCACTCTATAGGATACCGAGACATCTTAACTAACACAGTGATAAATATAGTTTGTCCACTTACTTTTCCATTTAGAATTAATTTATCTAGGAGCTCCAGTGACTGAATTGGTTAATGCATTGTACGTACACAGAGTATATTTATTTGTTTTAATATTGATAGATATTTGTTCTGTGATCATTATAATATTAATTTGAGGATTATTATAAATAATATTGATATGAACACTCCTGTCCATATGTCTTGGCACACATGAACATAAATTCTCTTGGATATAAAACTAGGAGCATGATTCCTGCCAGATCTGTAGATTTAGCATAGCTGTAGCTTTTTAACTTTAACTCAGCAAAAAAGGTTTTATAAAGTAATGGACATGCTTATTCTAAAATATGTATGAAATTCAAAGAATTAAGAATAGCCCAAACAGTGTTTAAAGAGAACACTAGAGTTGGAGGGCTTAAACTATCTGACTTCAAGACTTATTATAAAGCTAGAGTAAACAAGATAGTGTACTGTTTGTGTCAAGACAGGCAAATAGATCAATGGGACAGAATATGGAGTCTGAAAATACACCCACACATACTGTGAATTGATTTTCGGCAGGTACAAAGCAATTCATGAGGGATGGACAGTCTTTAGATAAATGATGCTGGAACAACTGACTACCCACATGCAAAAAATAATGAACCTCCTAGTATATGCTAGAAATAGACCACACAACTAAATATATGAGCTACAATTATGAAACTTCTCAAATCTCAAATACCTTAGGTTTGATCAACATTTCTTATATGAAAGGCATACAAAAACCCAAAATATCCAAAAAAAAAAAGAAACCAATATATTGGTTTCCACATTTAAAGCTTTTCCCTAACCAAAGACACTATTCATCCAATACTAATTAATACAATTAATACAATGAAAAGGCAAGCCCCATCAATGGAAGAATGATACATAAATATGCATACACATATGTATTCACATCATAGAAAACTCTACAGCACTTAAAAACAAATTAATGACATACATACAACATAAATCGTTTTCACAGATATTCTGTACAGCCAAAGCAGATAAATAGGAAGAAGTATATATGAACTTCTTTATATGAAATTAAGAACAGACATTACAAAATCGAACATTACATGTAATCGAAGGTGAGAGATGTCAGAGATGGGATAAGCGTCGACAGAGAGACTCACAAGGGTACCTTTTGGGGTACTGGAAAATATTTTACATCTTGGTCTAAACCATTTCATTGCTCTTAGTGGACATTCTTGTTCCTGCTTTGAGCCCTTGATATGAACACTCCTGTCCATATGTCTTGGCACACATGAACATAAATTCTCTTGGATATAAAACTAGGAGCATGATTCCTGCCAGATCTGTAGATTTAGCATAGCTGTAGCTTTTTAACTTTAACTCAGCAAAAAAGGTTTTATAAAGTAATGGACATGCTTATTCTAAAATATGTATGAAATTCAAAGAATTAAGAATAGCCCAAACAGTGTTTAAAGAGAACACTAGAGTTGGAGGGCTTAAACTATCTGACTTCAAGACTTATTATAAAGCTAGAGTAAACAAGATAGTGTACTGTTTGTGTCAAGACAGGCAAATAGATCAATGGGACAGAATATGGAGTCTGAAAATACACCCACACATACTGTGAATTGATTTTCGGCAGGTACAAAGCAATTCATGAGGGATGGACAGTCTTTAGATAAATGATGCTGGAACAACTGACTACCCACATGCAAAAAATAATGAACCTCCTAGTATATGCTAGAAATAGACCACACAACTAAATATATGAGCTACAATTATGAAACTTCTCAAATCTCAAATACCTTAGGTTTGATCAACATTTCTTATATGAAAGGCATACAAAAACCCAAAATATCCAAAAAAAAAAAGAAACCAATATATTGGTTTCCACATTTAAAGCTTTTCCCTAACCAAAGACACTATTCATCCAATACTAATTAATACAATTAATACAATGAAAAGGCAAGCCCCATCAATGGAAGAATGATACATAAATATGCATACACATATGTATTCACATCATAGAAAACTCTACAGCACTTAAAAACAAATTAATGACATACATACAACATAAATCGTTTTCACAGATATTCTGTACAGCCAAAGCAGATAAATAGGAAGAAGTATATATGAACTTCTTTATATGAAATTAAGAACAGACATTACAAAATCGAACATTACATGTAATCGAAGGTGAGAGATGTCAGAGATGGGATAAGCGTCGACAGAGAGACTCACAAGGGTACCTTTTGGGGTACTGGAAAATATTTTACATCTTGGTCTAAACCATTTCATTGCTCTTAGTGGACATTCTTGTTCCTGCTTTGAGCCCTTGCAATAAAGCACTTCATTAAGACTTGAATAGATAATTCTTAAAATTTCTTATTTTATATAATTTAGACATCTATTTTAACCTCTTGCCTAGAATAATGAAAAGTAACCAGAGGTCTGGAGTTTGAACTTACTCATCTTTGTATTCCCCACATCACTCAAAGAAGTAAAATAACAGGCAAATAGTAATTAATTGAAGAGTTGAAAAGAAGCACTTGACACTCGTAAATGCATAAAGTTACTTTATTTTAAGTATACATTTAATTTTGAAAAATATAAATGCTAAAATATCTCATCTTCTTCATCTCTTAATTCCATAAAAGTCACAATAGAAAGCTTCATAAAACTGTAAAATACTATAATGTTATAGGAATTTTAGGTTTTATATTGGAAAAAAATTATTAGTAACATATTGAAATGTTTTCTGTTCTTTATCATTTTGTTCCACCATGTTGATCTACTTCATTTAAAATAAAAAGATGCATCATTTCTCCAAAGTTAATAAAGACTTAAGAGAATAAAAATAAGAATATCTGAAAGTGCGTATTGATTCTTAAAAGTAATGTGTATGGATATGTACCAGCCATGAAAATGGCTAAAGAGAGGCAACTATTCATTCTCTTCACATTGTAGGACTGGGACAAAGTTACTTCTGGCTCTAAAAGTTTCACTGGATGACTTTAGCCCTGAGTTGCAATATTTGCCTAAGAAGCAGGATTCAAGATTTTTGTGTGTACCCACAGAGCACAAAGAAATGAGCCAAAAAATAGAACAAATCTAAATTTTTGGTCAAAAAGCAACTTGAGTGGTTAGCATATGTCACAAAACTTCTTTATTTCAGGCTGTAATGAAGCTTGATGAAAGCATCATCAGAAAACTCCTAAGGCCCAAGCAAAATGCCATTTGATGGTACTCAGCCACTTGGTGCCACTGAACTCCATGCTCATGCTCTGAAGAGTGGATGTGAAATCTCATGGAAAAAACAAGAAAATCTTAAGTTCCTGCACCAAAATCATGAAGTGGTATGAAAAGGATCAAAGAAGGCTTTGTCCCATCCCTGAACAATGTCAACCTCTGTAAATACAACTCAAATGGTTTTGTTTTTGTTTTTAAAGAGAGTCAGCAGTCAACACATTTCAAGTACTTAACACAGTTTTAAAAAGGAACCAAAACTTGGAAGACACATTCATAATTTAAACAAAATCTATTTTAACCTCTTGCCTAGAATAATGAAAAGTAACCAGAGGTCTGGAGTTTGAACTTACTCATCTTTGTATTCCCACATCACTCAAAGAAGTAAAATAACAGGCAAATAGTAATTAATTGAAGAGTTGAAAAGAAGCACTTGACACTCGTAAATGCATAAAGTTACTTTATTTTAAGTATACATTTAATTTTGAAAAATATAAATGCTAAAATATCTCATCTTCTTCATCTCTTAATTCCATAAAAGTCACAATAGAAAGCTTCATAAAACTGTAAAATACTATAATGTTATAGGAATTTTAGGTTTTATATTGGAAAAAAATTATTAGTAACATATTGAAATGTTTTCTGTTCTTTATCATTTTGTTCCACCATGTTGATCTACTTCATTTAAAATAAAAAGATGCATCATTTCTCCAAAGTTAATAAAGACTTAAGAGAATAAAAATAAGAATATCTGAAAGTGCGTATTGATTCTTAAAAGTAATGTGTATGGATATGTACCAGCCATGAAAATGGCTAAAGAGAGGCAACTATTCATTCTCTTCACATTGTAGGACTGGGACAAAGTTACTTCTGGCTCTAAAAGTTTCACTGGATGACTTTAGCCCTGAGTTGCAATATTTGCCTAAGAAGCAGGATTCAAGATTTTTGTGTGTACCCACAGAGCACAAAGAAATGAGCCAAAAAATAGAACAAATCTAAATTTTTGGTCAAAAAGCAACTTGAGTGGTTAGCATATGTCACAAAACTTCTTTATTTCAGGCTGTAATGAAGCTTGATGAAAGCATCATCAGAAAACTCCTAAGGCCCAAGCAAAATGCCATTTGATGGTACTCAGCCACTTGGTGCCACTGAACTCCATGCTCATGCTCTGAAGAGTGGATGTGAAATCTCATGGAAAAAACAAGAAAATCTTAAGTTCCTGCACCAAAATCATGAAGTGGTATGAAAAGGATCAAAGAAGGCTTTGTCCCATCCCTGAACAATGTCAACCTCTGTAAATACAACTCAAATGGTTTTGTTTTTGTTTTTAAAAGAGAGTCAGCAGTCAACACATTTCAAGTACTTAACACAGTTTTAAAAAAGGAACCAAAAACTTGGAAGACAATCATTCTCTGTATTAAACACCAATGTAGAGCTGATAAAAGATTTACTCTGTGTGTGTTGGTGCATGTGCATAGAATACATACAAACTGAATTTCTCACACAAACTGAATTTCTGATGGCAGACAATTGTTTCTCTTCCCTCCATTCTTTGAATTGGTGGGGGACTGACTACAGAAGGGTTGTCTTCCTACTTCTCTGACCTCCTCCACCTTCCCGCTCTATGCCATTGCATGACTGGAAGAGGCAGGAACAGTACCAGTATGGCACACAAAACTTAGTCATTATTTTACATAGTAGAGTGACTTTTATCAAGGAAAATGTGTCTCCAAATGATCTTTCCAATGCAAGACCACAAGTCTTTATGTTCTCATAAAGCAGACTCTATGACCTAAGGATGCTTTCCTTCCAACACTAAGTCAGTCCAACCACAGGACTTTGAACAATTCTGCATGTACACCTAGTCCTTTACTTCTAACACCATGAATCTTTTATCTCCATGTTTACATCAGGGAGAAACACCTGGTAAAAAAAAAATTACTATTGTATTCTCTGTGTCCAGTTTACATAGAAATAAAACTACCCACAAATCTGGTTAGTTCTTTGATAGTGAATACATTCACTTAAAATACAGATAATTTGGTAGCTCTCTGGGGACCTCAGGGTTTGCTTGCTTGTTTGTTTAACTGGTAACTACTTATGCTCCTCTGAAAGTAAATTATTTTTAAAATATTTCTCTGGGTTCCAAAATATTGAAAAGGTTTGATACTAACTGCTCCTTTTAGCCAATACTAAAGGTGCTATTCTGCTTTTGTGAGTATCAACCTTCCATCACAGAATATGGATAATAAATGAAGGTGCAGGTAGCTTTTAGATCTATTCAAAGGCTGAAATACTAAGTTAAGTTGCTTCAGGAGTTCTTTGAAAGGGACAGACACAGGGCATCAATCCTCAGACACTTGATTCATGACCAGAAAAATAAATTATTCTCTCTAGAATAAAAAAGTGAACAAACATGTCTTTAATTTAACAAGATCCTAGGTTAGGTTAAACTTGATATCATGGCTTTAAACCTTTTATTGATACTCCCATGAGAAAGACAGAGGAAAAGCATCATAATTTTATTATATTAAGATACTGAAAAACTATATAATATACTCATTTTTAGGACAGTCCTAAATACAAAGATGATGCCAAAGTCTGGCATGTGAGGTTTTAACAAATAATGTTTAATTTGCCGCCTTCACTTTAATGAAAAACACTATAGATCATTTATGACTATTTAGTATAAAAAAAAATTAGTCACCTATTTTGCCCCCCACCTTCCTCTATGCATGACTGGAAGAGGCACAGTACCAGTATGGCACACAAAACTTAGTCATTATTTTACATAGTAGAGTGACTTTTATCAAGGAAAATGTGTCTCCAAATGATCTTTCCAATGCAAGACCACAAGTCTTTATGTTCTCATAAAGCAGACTCTATGACCTAAGGATGCTTTCCTTCCAACACTAAGTCAGTCCAACCACAGGACTTTGAACAATTCTGCATGTACACCTAGTCCTTTACTTCTAACACCATGAATCTTTTATCTCCATGTTTACATCAGGGAGAAACACCTGGTAAAAAAAAAATTACTATTGTATTCTCTGTGTCCAGTTTACATAGAAATAAAACTACCCACAAATCTGGTTAGTTCTTTGATAGTGAATACATTCACTTAAAATACAGATAATTTGGTAGCTCTCTGGGGACCTCAGGGTTTGCTTGCTTGTTTGTTTAACTGGTAACTACTTATGCTCCTCTGAAAGTAAATTATTTTTAAAATATTTCTCTGGGTTCCAAAATATTGAAAAGGTTTGATACTAACTGCTCCTTTTAGCCAATACTAAAGGTGCTATTCTGCTTTTGTGAGTATCAACCTTCCATCACAGAATATGGATAATAAATGAAGGTGCAGGTAGCTTTTAGATCTATTCAAAGGCTGAAATACTAAGTTAAGTTGCTTCAGGAGTTCTTTGAAAGGGACAGACACAGGGCATCAATCCTCAGACACTTGATTCATGACCAGAAAAATAAATTATTCTCTCTAGAATAAAAAAGTGAACAAACATGTCTTTAATTTAACAAGATCCTAGGTTAGGTTAAACTTGATATCATGGCTTTAAACCTTTTATTGATACTCCCATGAGAAAGACAGAGGAAAAGCATCATAATTTTATTATATTAAGATACTGAAAAACTATATAATATACTCATTTTTAGGACAGTCCTAAATACAAAGATGATGCCAAAGTCTGGCATGTGAGGTTTTAACAAATAATGTTTAATTTGCCGCCTTCACTTTAATGAAAAAAATTATAGATCATTTATGTCTATTTAGTATAAAATTAAAAGCTTTAAGATTATCAAATACTATAATAGTAACAGTTAATTTAGGACAATAAAATTTTTATAATCAAAATTTCAAAAGGACAGAATTATAATTTAATTAATATAGGAATAAGTGGGAGTCAATATATACATATTCTGAAACCAAAATAATTGGTTTTTTTCTGCTTCTAGTATTCCTCCAACAACCTGTCTTAGTCAGGATATATCACAAATACAGTTATAGGAATCCAAAATTATGGATTCAATATTTAAAATGTTATTTTTAATGCAGATTCATAATACATAATGCAAACTATTAAGATATTACATTTAGATAACATGCTAAATTTGGTTAAAGATCTAATTTTCATTTTTCTAATTTGAAATATGGTACTTTGAAATACACATACACACATATACATAGACATATATATTCTAAATGCCGCAATCACAAAGAATAATTGCCTTTCAGTCTTAAAGACAAGTGTGAGTATTGTTAAAATGTATACATATACCTCTGTGATCTATCTGCATTCCCATAGACACTTTTTAAGCAAGTGGTCTAATATAGTCCTATGAATTTCGTATTGTAAATAAGGGCTACTCTATGAGTGACAGGGACTGCTATCTGGGTAATAAAATATATCTACCCTCATTTGCATAATGGTAAGACCTCTGACGGATTTTTCATCAGTGGTTTGGGTTTTATAAAAGCTGACACAAGAGCTTTGCCTTTTGCCTACCATTACTCTGTCTCTTAACTTTGCACATACGTGCACCAGCCACACACAGAGTACATACACAAACACACAAATATTTTCAAAATGAAAAAAAAAAAGTCTAACAATACTGCATAGGACCCTGACATGGTAATACAATCAGCATCTGTGCCTGGATACCACTATTATCAAAACATCAGTTATTTCCATTACAAAGGAGCATCACCCACCTCCCCCATCTCCTTCACAGAACAGTTAAATTTCTCTTAAAGAAAGGGAAAAATGAATGCTTAGAAACATGGTGTTTTTAGTCCAATCTAGCCCTCTTGCATACCCTAGAGATGATGTATCTGTGTGTGTGTATGTGTGTGTATGTGTGTAAAAATCACATTATATACAATACAATTTTTACAGAAAGCCTGGCAGCTACAAATAAGAGGTAGAACTACTCAAAACTATGTTTCCTGCTGCAGGAAAAAATTCATTTTCTTTACAGTAATTAAAAAAAAGTTTAAAAAATTGACAAAAAATAAGTTGCAGGTTAGGCCCCATAATTTAAACAACAAAATCTAGGAAGAAAAATATTTTTCAATGTACTCAACAGATAAGTTCATTATAGGGTTAAAAAAAGTTTGCATAGGAAAAAAGGGACATTCCAGCATTTGCTACAATGATGGCAACAGTTTCTCTAATGGGAGTAAAGTACCTTTAGTTTTTCTTCTTTAGATAATTCTAAAATTAGGGTTAAAAGCAAGAGCAAGTTAGAATAGCAGCACTTTTTCCAGTCCTGGAGAGCAATACAAGCGAGAAGGGACTGTCTGGAGGTCAAGGTTTGTTCGTCCAGACAGAAACACAAGCCAGTAAGCACAGCTCCAAAGCTAAGGTTGGAAGTTCCTTCAATATCTTAATAAAAAGTGTTATAAAATCCTTAATACTTTTACCCTCTGCTTAATAAAGGGAAACGACAGGGTCTATGCCTGTCTTGAGTGACAGAGGAATTTGGTTGTCAGAGGACACATCTGAAACTGTAAAAACAAAAAGGGATTCTTCAGGTGTTGTTTTTAAGGAACGTTGCACTATTGTCTTGATTTTACCTATGCAAGAGAGAAGCAGAGAGAGCGCTGCAGCGTTTGCCAGTGACCAGAAACCAAAAGGAAACAAAAATTTAAAAATAATCAGACAAAATACAAGAACATAAACAACAAAAACAGTCAGTTTTAAGAAAGACAAACAGGTTACAATGTAGTTTCTGTTCCCTTGCTCCTCCAGAAATAATCATGGTCTTCAGGCTCAAGTTCTATTCTAATTTGAGGCACAACTTTTACTGGAGTTCTAGGAGGACTAGAGGAAAAGAAAAGGGAAAAAAAAAAAAAAGGAAATAGTTAAGTCCATCAGAATTCCTTTACCATCTGTCAAATGTTTATGCATTGTACAGAAACCAAGCAGGTTCTTCTTTGTTCTCTTTAAATACTTATCTCCTCCTTCTGTATTAAAAGCAAACATTTTAAAAATGGGATGAAGTTACTGAATGGGAACTATGAAATCCAAGTACAAATTTCATAAGCTCTCATGCCTAGATTAGAAAAAAAAAAAAATCAACAACTAAGGCAGAGGACTGCCAGGTTGGTGACATTGTCAGATGTCAAAGGACAGAGACCGATATGAAGAAAATACTCAGAGATTTTACGATTTTTGAAAATCAAGTGAAAGTCACTCAGTCATGTACAACTAGCTGCAACCCACAGATGAGCTATGGAATTCTCCACGCAAGAAAACTGGAGTGGGTAGTCTTTCCCTTCTCCAGGGGATCTTCCCAACCAAGGGATCAAACCCAGGTCTCCCACATTGCAGGCGGATTCTTTACTGTCTGAGCCACGTGGGAAGCCCTTGAAAACCAAGCAGGATCTGAAATCTCTAGAGCTGTGGGAAAAGGGAAGGAAACTATTGGAGAAGAGCCTCTAGGAAATGCCAGCTCCCCTTAAATCAGAGATGACACTGATACAATCCTGGGCTTTAATTTAATGATCCTGAAAGATTCTATTACTTCTAAGAGTAGGTGGAGTAGGTCTCTTAGAAAGTTTTCTACAAGAAAAAGCTGGGATGAGGTCTGATGACTTTGTAATTTTTTTAAGATAAATTGTGGAGAGAATAGAGAACAGGATGTCCTGCCAATAACCTGCCACTGATTCCACATCTGTGGGGTAATCACCCATGGAACGACGTAAGATACTGGGCTGTCCGTTACCTTGGCAAACCGAGTGATTGAAGGAAAGGAATTTTATCAGCATGATGTATGGCGTTCAAGGAATGTTGGTGATCGTTCTCCTAAAAAAAAATTTAAATCATAAATAGTTACTGGTAAAGTATAAGACCAGAGGAAAAAGTTTTAACGTCTTTATAAAAATGGATACATCTTTCACAATAGGAAAAAAAGTAAGAAAGACAAGTTCAGACAATTTCAATAAACAAAAAATAGTTAAGTCCATCAGAATTCCTTTACCATCTGTCAAATGTTTATGCATTGTACAGAAACCAAGCAGGTTCTTCTTTGTTCTCTTTAAATACTTATCTCCTCCTTCTGTATTAAAAGCAAACATTTTAAAAATGGGATGAAGTTACTGAATGGGAACTATGAAATCCAAGTACAAATTTCATAAGCTCTCATGCCTAGATTAGAAAAAAAAAAAAATCAACAACTAAGGCAGAGGACTGCCAGGTTGGTGACATTGTCAGATGTCAAAGGACAGAGACCGATATGAAGAAAATACTCAGAGATTTTACGATTTTTGAAAATCAAGTGAAAGTCACTCAGTCATGTACAACTAGCTGCAACCCACAGATGAGCTATGGAATTCTCCACGCAAGAAAACTGGAGTGGGTAGTCTTTCCCTTCTCCAGGGGATCTTCCCAACCAAGGGATCAAACCCAGGTCTCCCACATTGCAGGCGGATTCTTTACTGTCTGAGCCACGTGGGAAGCCCTTGAAAACCAAGCAGGATCTGAAATCTCTAGAGCTGTGGGAAAAGGGAAGGAAACTATTGGAGAAGAGCCTCTAGGAAATGCCAGCTCCCCTTAAATCAGAGATGACACTGATACAATCCTGGGCTTTAATTTAATGATCCTGAAAGATTCTATTACTTCTAAGAGTAGGTGGAGTAGGTCTCTTAGAAAGTTTTCTACAAGAAAAAGCTGGGATGAGGTCTGATGACTTTGTAATTTTTTTAAGATAAATTGTGGAGAGAATAGAGAACAGGATGTCCTGCCAATAACCTGCCACTGATTCCACATCTGTGGGGTAATCACCCATGGAACGACGTAAGATACTGGGCTGTCCGTTACCTTGGCAAACCGAGTGATTGAAGGAAAGGAATTTTATCAGCATGATGTATGGCGTTCAAGGAATGTTGGTGATCGTTCTCCTAAAAAAAAATTTAAATCATAAATAGTTACTGGTAAAGTATAAGACCAGAGGAAAAAGTTTTAACGTCTTTATAAAAATGGATACATCTTTCACAATAGGAAAAAAAGTAAGAAAGACAAGTTCAGACAATTTCAATAAACACTGTAACAAGAATCTAAGTAGTGTAATGAAGCCAACATCACTCAGTTTCCTTTAGTCTAGGTTTTCTGGCAATGGGCCACTGTTGCTCTTTTCAGTGAGGGGGCAGGCTAAATCATTTTTAGAGGGTGATAGCATCTACTGAACGCCCAATTCTTGCCCTTGGACTTCCTGCCATCTTTAGAGTTCACAACTTTGGCCTGCTATTATTTGTGAGGTTAAAACAAAAATTTTGAAGAACTTACTTCTACTGTAACTCTACTTTCAATTTTGTCTTTTTGTGAACTTATATGACACAAGAAAAGATTTTAGAAGGATCATGGGTATTTTGCTTAAATAAATTTCTAATGTCATATCCACGATTTTAACTCTACTTTCAATTTTGTCTTTTTGTGAACTTATATGACACAAGAAAAGATTTTAGAAGGATCATGGGTATTTTGCTTAAATAAATTTCTAATGTCATATCCACGATTTTAAAGAGATTTTGAGAAAATGAAGAACAGCTATCAATAAATAATCAACCTGCCATATACTTATTCCAGGAGCCTCAAATACTAGCTGGTGTGAATTTTTTTAAAGTGTGAAGTGGAAGTGTTAGCTGCGTACCTGACTCTTTGTGACCCTATGGACTGTAGTTCACCAGGCTCCTCTGTCCATGGAATTCTCTAGGCAAGAATGCTGGAGTGGGTTGCCCTTCCTTTCTCCAGGGGATCTTCCTGACCCCAGGACTCAAACCCAGACCTCCTGCATGGCAGGTTCTTTACCATCTGAGTCACCACTCTGAGTTTTTAAATTTTTTTATTTATTTTAATTTTTTCAAAGCGGTCTTTATAAACTGTACTGAGAAGAGTCGTACCAGGTTATGATGCCAACAGAAGTCTTTTACAGTCTCTTTTCACTATTTAATGCTCTAGAAATAAAAAATGAAACTAAACAAGGGTTTGCCAAACTTAAACCTAAAAAGAAAATATTCAACTAAATGTTGATAGGCTCGAGAAGAAAGCAGCCTCAGTCACAAGTTACAGATTGGACACCAAAGGGAAGACGTAAGATACTGGGCTGTCCGTTACCTTGGCAAACCAGTGATTGAAGGAAAGGAATTTTATCAGCATGATGTATGGCGTTCAAGGAATGTTGGTGATCGTTCTCCTAAAAAAAAATTTAAATCATAAATAGTTACTGGTAAAGTATAAGACCAGAGGAAAAAGTTTTAACGTCTTTATAAAAATGGATACATCTTTCACAATAGGAAAAAAAGTAAGAAAGACAAGTTCAGACAATTTCAATAAACACTGTAACAAGAATCTAAGTAGTGTAATGAAGCCAACATCACTCAGTTTCCTTTAGTCTAGGTTTTCTGGCAATGGGCCACTGTTGCTCTTTTCAGTGAGGGGGCAGGCTAAATCATTTTTAGAGGGTGATAGCATCTACTGAACGCCCAATTCTTGCCCTTGGACTTCCTGCCATCTTTAGAGTTCACAACTTTGGCCTGCTATTATTTGTGAGGTTAAAACAAAAATTTTGAAGAACTTACTTCTACTGTAACTCTACTTTCAATTTTGTCTTTTTGTGAACTTATATGACACAAGAAAAGATTTTAGAAGGATCATGGGTATTTTGCTTAAATAAATTTCTAATGTCATATCCACGATTTTAACTCTACTTTCAATTTTGTCTTTTTGTGAACTTATATGACACAAGAAAAGATTTTAGAAGGATCATGGGTATTTTGCTTAAATAAATTTCTAATGTCATATCCACGATTTTAAAGAGATTTTGAGAAAATGAAGAACAGCTATCAATAAATAATCAACCTGCCATATACTTATTCCAGGAGCCTCAAATACTAGCTGGTGTGAATTTTTTTAAAGTGTGAAGTGGAAGTGTTAGCTGCGTACCTGACTCTTTGTGACCCTATGGACTGTAGTTCACCAGGCTCCTCTGTCCATGGAATTCTCTAGGCAAGAATGCTGGAGTGGGTTGCCCTTCCTTTCTCCAGGGGATCTTCCTGACCCCAGGACTCAAACCCAGACCTCCTGCATGGCAGGTTCTTTACCATCTGAGTCACCACTCTGAGTTTTTAAATTTTTTTATTTATTTTAATTTTTTCAAAGCGGTCTTTATAAACTGTACTGAGAAGAGTCGTACCAGGTTATGATGCCAACAGAAGTCTTTTACAGTCTCTTTTCACTATTTAATGCTCTAGAAATAAAAAATGAAACTAAACAAGGGTTTGCCAAACTTAAACCTAAAAAGAAAATATTCAACTAAATGTTGATAGGCTCGAGAAGAAAGCAGCCTCAGTCACAAGTTACAGATTGGACACCAAAGGGAAGATTGCGTTAATTCTTTTTTCTTTAAACCGGTGTGGTAGCCAGTCTCCAAAATGGCCCCCAGTGCACCCGACCTTCTGGTATTCATGTCCTGATATGGTTCCTCCCCATGCTGTGCCAAGGTTGGTTTGTCTAACCAATAGATATGCAGAGGAGACGGTCTCACTCCTGAGACTCGATTATAAAAGACTTCAGTTTCTGTCTTAGTTTCTTTCTCTATTATCACTGGCAGTGATGACATGGACAGCCCTAGGAGATGCCATGAGCCAAGGAGATTGGCATGCTGCCCCGTGCTTGAGATGGGGAGTGGATCTCCATTCTGGTCAAGACTTCAGACTCAGTCCCAGCTAAGACCTTGACAGATGCCATCTAATGAGAACCCTTGAGCCATAATCACCAAATCAGTGGCTCCTAAACATCAGGAACTGTGTGAGGAGATCCATGTGTGTTGTTTTAAGCTGCTGAGTTTTGTGGTAAACACCAAGAGGTAATTAAAATACCCATTTTCCATAAATAGTCATTCATTTCAAACTTTTCTTGGTAACTTCTTACTGTAGCTGAAGTGGCATTACTAAATAGAAATAAAAAATGTTTCAATTGTCTTTTCCTGTAACAGATAAGAATGCTCTGAAGTGCATCTGGATCTCAAAGAATGTTTTCTTCAAATGAAAACTCAGAGTAGTTTGGGAGCATCCGGTGCTTGCTATTGAAAAAGCTTGACATATTCATTCACGGTACTACACAAGTATTTACTCTTTTCAGCTGGCCTATTACCTCAATTCCAAAACAAAAGATGACATGTCAAAAACTATTACACCTTTGCCACCAGGCTAGTATCCCAGAAAGACCAGCACTATTACAAAGATGATTTTGAAATAGCAGAAGGAGAATGATGAAATTAGGAAGAAAATGCAAATATCTTATTAGGTCTACCCAAAGAGGGGTGGTAATATTTTATGATTGCCAATTTAACTGAAATAACAATTATGCCAAATTCTCAGTATTAATAATTGATTCACTGATCTTTGAGAGACCCATGATGCAATTTCTCTTTTGGTCATTGGTGGAAACCTAAGGAAGACAAACAGTAACAGACAGTGATGTAGGACTAGAATGTGCTAGCCTCAGTGCATTGACACCAAGGGAACTTAATTCTTTTTCTTTAAACCGTGTGGTAGCCAGTCTCCAAAATGGCCCCCAGTGCACCCGACCTTCTGGTATTCATGTCCTGATATGGTTCCTCCCCATGCTGTGCCAAGGTTGGTTTGTCTAACCAATAGATATGCAGAGGAGACGGTCTCACTCCTGAGACTCGATTATAAAAGACTTCAGTTTCTGTCTTAGTTTCTTTCTCTATTATCACTGGCAGTGATGACATGGACAGCCCTAGGAGATGCCATGAGCCAAGGAGATTGGCATGCTGCCCCGTGCTTGAGATGGGGAGTGGATCTCCATTCTGGTCAAGACTTCAGACTCAGTCCCAGCTAAGACCTTGACAGATGCCATCTAATGAGAACCCTTGAGCCATAATCACCAAATCAGTGGCTCCTAAACATCAGGAACTGTGTGAGGAGATCCATGTGTGTTGTTTTAAGCTGCTGAGTTTTGTGGTAAACACCAAGAGGTAATTAAAATACCCATTTTCCATAAATAGTCATTCATTTCAAACTTTTCTTGGTAACTTCTTACTGTAGCTGAAGTGGCATTACTAAATAGAAATAAAAAATGTTTCAATTGTCTTTTCCTGTAACAGATAAGAATGCTCTGAAGTGCATCTGGATCTCAAAGAATGTTTTCTTCAAATGAAAACTCAGAGTAGTTTGGGAGCATCCGGTGCTTGCTATTGAAAAAGCTTGACATATTCATTCACGGTACTACACAAGTATTTACTCTTTTCAGCTGGCCTATTACCTCAATTCCAAAACAAAAGATGACATGTCAAAAACTATTACACCTTTGCCACCAGGCTAGTATCCCAGAAAGACCAGCACTATTACAAAGATGATTTTGAAATAGCAGAAGGAGAATGATGAAATTAGGAAGAAAATGCAAATATCTTATTAGGTCTACCCAAAGAGGGGTGGTAATATTTTATGATTGCCAATTTAACTGAAATAACAATTATGCCAAATTCTCAGTATTAATAATTGATTCACTGATCTTTGAGAGACCCATGATGCAATTTCTCTTTTGGTCATTGGTGGAAACCTAAGGAAGACAAACAGTAACAGACAGTGATGTAGGACTAGAAGCTGCCATTCTACATATCAGTAGAAAAAAGGGAAGTCAACTAAAACCACGGTTATGAGTTTAGCAATTCAAAGAAACTGGTGATAACTAGGATCAGAGGGAAGGCGATCAAATAAAAATTTAAATGGTTATGGATAAAAGGAAAAGGTACAGTATGAAGCTCAAGGAATGTAAAAATGAAGTTAAGTATAAATCTTCACATAGAGAAAAATGAAAGAAAACAGGGACAGTGGATGGAGATGACAGTCCTAAAGGTTCTTCTCTGCAAAGTGCAAATCATAGTCAAGCTGGCATGCGAGAGGTTAGTTCTACTCACTGTCGGAAGGTTTGCTATCACTTAGGAAAGGTTGCTGTTCCATGATGTCCATTGGAATTTTAATACTCGGAACTTTTTCTGAGTATGGGCAGTCAGACTGTGAAAGAAATTTACAGCAGTGTTTAGAAAAATTTGTACTAAACAGACTTCCATACCTCCCAGTATGGATTAAACCTATCACATGACCATTTACACTGTACTAAGAAGAATAGCTTTTGATACAATCACTTCTCCTTTGCTGATTTTTCACATTCTACGGCATCTTCTTGTCACATTTATTTTCCTTTCTTCTAGGTTACAGAGATTAAGCTGGTTATAACTAGAAACAAACCAAATGGAACTCACCACAAATGAAAACAATTGTAGTTTTCCATAAGCTGGATTCTCAGTCAATTATTCATGGGTTAGTTGTGCATGTGTGTAAAACAGTAAGTATGAAAGATTAAATTTAGGAGACTTTCTAAACTGTAATATATTCTTGAAATTTTGTTTCATTTCTGCTTTCCCAACTCCACCTCCAGGAAAATTAAGACATATTTCTTTCCAAGGCAGGTAAAAAGACTTTTTCTAATATTCACTCTCAAGGAGTCATATACATAGACCCAAAAATTACCTGCCCTCTCTTACTCTAATACTCTATCAAAGGTATTTTGTATTAATAATTGATTCACTGATCTTTGAGAGACCCATGATGCAATTTCTCTTTTGGTCATTGGTGGAAACCTAAGGAAGACAAACAGTAACAGACAGTGATGTAGGACTAGAAGCTGCCATTCTACATATCAGTAGAAAAAAGGGAAGTCAACTAAAACCACGGTTATGAGTTTAGCAATTCAAAGAAACTGGTGATAACTAGGATCAGAGGGAAGGCGATCAAATAAAAATTTAAATGGTTATGGATAAAAGGAAAAGGTACAGTATGAAGCTCAAGGAATGTAAAAATGAAGTTAAGTATAAATCTTCACATAGAGAAAAATGAAAGAAAACAGGGACAGTGGATGGAGATGACAGTCCTAAAGGTTCTTCTCTGCAAAGTGCAAATCATAGTCAAGCTGGCATGCGAGAGGTTAGTTCTACTCACTGTCGGAAGGTTTGCTATCACTTAGGAAAGGTTGCTGTTCCATGATGTCCATTGGAATTTTAATACTCGGAACTTTTTCTGAGTATGGGCAGTCAGACTGTGAAAGAAATTTACAGCAGTGTTTAGAAAAATTTGTACTAAACAGACTTCCATACCTCCCAGTATGGATTAAACCTATCACATGACCATTTACACTGTACTAAGAAGAATAGCTTTTGATACAATCACTTCTCCTTTGCTGATTTTTCACATTCTACGGCATCTTCTTGTCACATTTATTTTCCTTTCTTCTAGGTTACAGAGATTAAGCTGGTTATAACTAGAAACAAACCAAATGGAACTCACCACAAATGAAAACAATTGTAGTTTTCCATAAGCTGGATTCTCAGTCAATTATTCATGGGTTAGTTGTGCATGTGTGTAAAACAGTAAGTATGAAAGATTAAATTTAGGAGACTTTCTAAACTGTAATATATTCTTGAAATTTTGTTTCATTTCTGCTTTCCCAACTCCACCTCCAGGAAAATTAAGACATATTTCTTTCCAAGGCAGGTAAAAAGACTTTTTCTAATATTCACTCTCAAGGAGTCATATACATAGACCCAAAAATTACCTGCCCTCTCTTACTCTAATACTCTATCAAAGGTATTTTGTATTAAAGGTTCATCTTAATTAGCTTATTACAAATATATTTGGAAATTTAGCCAACCATGAGAAAATAAAGTCAAAAGGAAGGTGCCTGTGATGGTCAGATAAGCAGAAAAGAATTATTACCAAAATAAAATGATAAAACTAGGAAGCTAGTCATGAAGTTTCTTAAAGCACAGACCACCTAAGCTACAACTGTAACAGATTTCTACAGTGTTAACACTTCACTGTTTTTCAGGATTCATTATACTGTATCCATGGCTATGTCTGGAATCAAAAGATGGAATTCATCTCTGCACTGAAAGTATCAAGGAGATAACATTTAGTTGAAAGGGAAAAAACGAGAATGACGGGAGAAAGAAAATAAGAAAAAAAAAATCTTAACATAAAACTACTACATACGTTGAAAATTCCTTTATGATGAATCTAAAGAGAGGGTAATGTGTCACAATATTCTTTTAAGAGATTAAAATATTGCCCTTGAATGGAAAAAATGAAAAGGTTATGTGCCCCTACCTTTATAAGAATGTCAATAACAGGTTTTTAATACAGTTATTTCAAAACTTTCCCTCCAAAATAGCATTTATAGATTAACAGGTTGGCTGCCAACCCTTAATCATAACCTAATGGATGGGTTCAAAAGTGACCAATTGCCTCAAAAAGGGTTTACAAGCCATAATTTTCCCTACTTTTGTTCACAGATATTAGAGTTGGATTTCTCATGCCCTAGTGTTATTCCCTATATCCATGGACCACACACAGCAAGATTACCAAGTGACTCAAATAACAGACTAAATACTCAGAACTTATTGCATGAATATACTCTAGCTGGATTCATTGTCTAGGATACACATATAAGCCTGCTTGTTTTGGTGGGAGTGAGGGGGAGAGAAGAAGTGAAAGAGGAAAAAGAAAAGAAACACATATTATATATTATCTTTAAGAAATTTGTTGGAACTATGGATTAAAAATGATAAATGCTATTAATAAAAGAATAGCATTATTTAAATAAAATATGACTTTGCTGAAAGTCAAAGAATTAGACCTTCTCAGGAGTTCATTTGACCCAACTTCTGACACTAAATTTAAAACATTCTTATAAGTGAATATTTTATTACAATTTTTCTTAAAATTCATTAGAAAAGAATATCCCATAAAAGTATTTCATACATTTGTAACATGTAATGCATTTTAAGTTTAATGTCCATGCATATCAACTGAAGCACTTGGTTTGAAAATTCAAGATGAAATACTGCTTTAAGTTTCTTAAAGCACAGACCACCTAAGCTACAACTGTAACAGATTTCTACAGTGTTAACACTTCACTGTTTTTCAGGATTCATTATACTGTATCCATGGCTATGTCTGGAATCAAAAGATGGAATTCATCTCTGCACTGAAAGTATCAAGGAGATAACATTTAGTTGAAAGGGAAAAAACGAGAATGACGGGAGAAAGAAAATAAGAAAAAAAAAATCTTAACATAAAACTACTACATACGTTGAAAATTCCTTTATGATGAATCTAAAGAGAGGGTAATGTGTCACAATATTCTTTTAAGAGATTAAAATATTGCCCTTGAATGGAAAAAATGAAAAGGTTATGTGCCCCTACCTTTATAAGAATGTCAATAACAGGTTTTTAATACAGTTATTTCAAAACTTTCCCTCCAAAATAGCATTTATAGATTAACAGGTTGGCTGCCAACCCTTAATCATAACCTAATGGATGGGTTCAAAAGTGACCAATTGCCTCAAAAGGTTGACAAGCCATAATTTTCCCTACTTTTGTTCACAGATATTAGAGTTGGATTTCTCATGCCCTAGTGTTATTCCCTATATCCATGGACCACACACAGCAAGATTACCAAGTGACTCAAATAACAGACTAAATACTCAGAACTTATTGCATGAATATACTCTAGCTGGATTCATTGTCTAGGATACACATATAAGCCTGCTTGTTTTGGTGGGAGTGAGGGGGAGAGAAGAAGTGAAAGAGGAAAAAGAAAAGAAACACATATTATATATTATCTTTAAGAAATTTGTTGGAACTATGGATTAAAAATGATAAATGCTATTAATAAAAGAATAGCATTATTTAAATAAAATATGACTTTGCTGAAAGTCAAAGAATTAGACCTTCTCAGGAGTTCATTTGACCCAACTTCTGACACTAAATTTAAAACATTCTTATAAGTGAATATTTTATTACAATTTTTTCTTAAAATTCATTAGAAAAGAATATCCCATAAAAGTATTTCATACATTTGTAACATGTAATGCATTTTAAGTTTAATGTCCATGCACATCAACTGAAGCACTTGGTTTGAAAATTCAAGATGAAATACTGCTTTAATTATCTCAGTATTTCAGGCAATCCTTTTTTTTTTTGGCCTTATGTAGCCTAGAAATTTATTCCAAATTTTGATTCATATTCAGTGTGTAAACTCATTGTTTTTCTTAACACTGCATCTTAATTTGTGCTGCAGTTTAAGCACATTCTCTTTTTCTGTTATCATTGGAAAAAGAAAATCTATACACCTATTCTCCTTCAAGATGGATGAATACAGTCACAAAAGCACCCTCCGACTCTTTCTCTCTTTAGCTAAATGTGCCTCATATATTTAGCCTTTTCTTACTGGATCAATTTATCTGAAATCCAATTTCGTCTGTTGTCTTCCTTTGCTGTATTGTTTCCAAGTTCTCCAGAAAGAATACAGACAGCCTAGATGAGAGCTTTGCTTTTGCCAATAAAACTAGACAGGCCTGGGTGAGAGCTTCACTTTTGCCAATTAATGTGTACCCCTAGAAAAATGGCTTAACATTTCTCAGTCTAAATTTCCTCATCTGTAAAATAGGAACAAAAATAAAGAGCTGTTTTGGCAATTAAGGACAAGGTATATACCTGATCCATCAAGATGATCAAGTACAAACCAGACAACAAAAGCTAACTAGACTCTCGTGTTTGAATGATACAGGGTTTCCATCAGAGTATGGATAGTGCACTGTGTAAAATCTACAACAAATCTATAAATCTTCATGTAGAAGGTGTCATTTTGACAGTCCTTTCAGAAGGCTACTGAGATAAGCCATTTGTGTATGTGTGTGTGTGTGTTAAAGAAAAGTAAATCCCAGATTTTCTCCTAACCCTGATTACAGATTTCTCCTGAAACACCAAGATTTTTGTCTGTGAAACGTTTTCCTAAAAAGTGAAGAATCATTTTATTTCTCAGCTTGGTCATTCAACTGCAAAAGCATCACCTAAATTATGACACTGACTACTATAATTATGTAAATTATGTAAAAAGACCCCAAATTCCAATTTCCTTTCCATTTTATTGATGAGTTACAGAGAAGTAATCTCAAATTATGTCAAAGTCCCTATGACCCAGCAATTCCACTACTGAACATATACCCTGAGAAAACCATAATTCAAAAAGACACATGCACCCCAGTTTTCACTGCAGCATTATTTACAGTAGCTGAGACATGGAAGCAACCTAAATGCCCACTGACAGATGAATAGATAAAGAGGATGTAGTACATATATATATGTAATGGAATATTACTAACGCATACAAAAGGGGAAACATTTCTTAACACTGCATCTTAATTTGTGCTGCAGTTTAAGCACATTCTCTTTTTCTGTTATCATTGGAAAAAGAAAATCTATACACCTATTCTCCTTCAAGATGGATGAATACAGTCACAAAAGCACCCTCCGACTCTTTCTCTCTTTAGCTAAATGTGCCTCATATATTTAGCCTTTTCTTACTGGATCAATTTATCTGAAATCCAATTTCGTCTGTTGTCTTCCTTTGCTGTATTGTTTCCAAGTTCTCCAGAAAGAATACAGACAGCCTAGATGAGAGCTTTGCTTTTGCCAATAAAACTAGACAGGCCTGGGTGAGAGCTTCACTTTTGCCAATTAATGTGTACCCCTAGAAAAATGGCTTAACATTTCTCAGTCTAAATTTCCTCATCTGTAAAATAGGAACAAAAATAAAGAGCTGTTTTGGCAATTAAGGACAAGGTATATACCTGATCCATCAAGATGATCAAGTACAAACCAGACAACAAAAGCTAACTAGACTCTCGTGTTTGAATGATACAGGGTTTCCATCAGAGTATGGATAGTGCACTGTGTAAAATCTACAACAAATCTATAAATCTTCATGTAGAAGGTGTCATTTTGACAGTCCTTTCAGAAGGCTACTGAGATAAGCCATTTGTGTATGTGTGTGTGTGTGTTAAAGAAAAGTAAATCCCAGATTTTCTCCTAACCCTGATTACAGATTTCTCCTGAAACACCAAGATTTTTGTCTGTGAAACGTTTTCCTAAAAAGTGAAGAATCATTTTATTTCTCAGCTTGGTCATTCAACTGCAAAAGCATCACCTAAATTATGACACTGACTACTATAATTATGTAAATTATGTAAAAAGACCCCAAATTCCAATTTCCTTTCCATTTTATTGATGAGTTACAGAGAAGTAATCTCAAATTATGTCAAAGTCCCTATGACCCAGCAATTCCACTACTGAACATATACCCTGAGAAAACCATAATTCAAAAAGACACATGCACCCCAGTTTTCACTGCAGCACTATTTACAATAGCCAGGACATGGAAGCAACCTAAATGCCCACTGACAGATGAATAGGTAAAGAAGATGTAGTACATATATATATGTAATGGAATATTACTAACGCATACAAAAGGGGAAAAGTTGGGTCATTTGTAGGGAGATGGATCGATCCAGAGTCTATCATACAGAATGAAGTAGGAAAGAGAAAACAAATATCCTATCACATATTAACAGAGATACATGGAATCTAGAAAATGGCACCTATTTGAAGGTGTTTGAAGGGCAGGAACGGAGACATAAAAGTAGAGAATGGGCACATGGACACACTGGAAAAGACAGAGTGGGACTAACTGGGAGAGTAGGATTGACATATACATATGGGCATACTGGCATGTACACTACTACCATGTGCTACACAGATGGCTAGTTGGAACCTGCTGTACAGCAGGGGGAGCTCAGCTCAGAGCTCTCTGGTTTCCTGGAAGTTGGGATAGGAGGGAGATCCAAGAAGGAGGGGTATATATATAACAGAGCTGATTTACTTTGTTGCATAGCAGAAACTAACACAACATTATAAAGCAACTATATCCCAATACTTTTTTAAAAATGTCAAAGCCCAATGCAAGGTAAGTAAACTAACAGAGGAGTTTGGTTGAGAGCCCACTCAGACAGATACTGAGATCACAGGAGGTGAGGTCACCAGCATTTGTCTCCATGAGGCTTAATATTATGTAAAACTGAGTCCTTATCTCAAATTTAAATCCTGGATTATCAATAACAAACCCAATATACTTTATAGTTATGAAGCAACTTTGCTTTATCTCTAAGAGATCAGAGATTGAAGTTCTTTAGATATGATGGACTTAATTTTTTAGAGTCATTATATCATTATTAATGTATTCACAGTTACAGAAAATTTCAGAAAAAGTTTTAAAAAAACAAAGACAGAAAATAAAGGGAAAAAGAAGATGAAAAGTGACAAGTAGCATGACCAAGCAAACATTCTTAGAACTCAATCATACATCATGCACAAGGATTAAAAAAATACAACTTTCACATTTGTTTAACTAACTTTGGAATTTTACTTCGGAATTTTAGAAAGCCCCTTACATCATCATTGTCACTGTCCAGACTTCCTTTCTTTTTTTTCTTTTTCTTCTCATCTTCCTTCTTTTTCTTATCCTTTTCTGGAATGACATCATCGAGGAAGCTGAGGTCGTGCTGGGAGAAGAGGTAGTCCATGCCTTTTCTGACAGCGACAAGGGCCAAGATCTGGAAATATGTACGTATAAAGGATAGGAAAGAACCCATGTCAGAGAAGTCAGAGTATTAAAACTGCTCTATCAAAACCAGTACAAACGTATTTTGTCCAAGGCTGGAGTATGACAGAATTCATCTGGCTTGTATGGACTTATATCAAGTGGACCATAAACATTTCTTCATGGGGTAAGTTGGTTCATAGAAGTCTTACTTTAGGTCACTTTATTTTATTCGCTGTAATGTATGATCCCTCCGTTTGGAATTTCTGTGCAAAAGAATTATTTTTTTAAAGCATTTTCTTCCATGTCAGATTCCTAATAAAATGGTTTTAAGGAAAAAGCAGCCTGTATATGATTTCTAATTGATCAAAATCAAAACAGTATATGGATTTTTGGAAGTCAAGAAAATCTGTACAGTGCACCGTTCATAGAGACATCTCCAAAGTATTAACAATGGGGGAGTTTGCTCAGGCCATTTATTCTAGTGAATTCACTTCAATCACCACTGTTAACTGAATATATACCCTGAGGTCACCAGCATTTGTCTCCATGAGGCTTAATATTATGTAAAACTGAGTCCTTATCTCAAATTTAAATCCTGGATTATCAATAACAAACCCAATATACTTTATAGTTATGAAGCAACTTTGCTTTATCTCTAAGAGATCAGAGATTGAAGTTCTTTAGATATGATGGACTTAATTTTTTAGAGTCATTATATCATTATTAATGTATTCACAGTTACAGAAAATTTCAGAAAAAGTTTTAAAAAAACAAAGACAGAAAATAAAGGGAAAAAGAAGATGAAAAGTGACAAGTAGCATGACCAAGCAAACATTCTTAGAACTCAATCATACATCATGCACAAGGATTAAAAAAATACAACTTTCACATTTGTTTAACTAACTTTGGAATTTTACTTCGGAATTTTAGAAAGCCCCTTACATCATCATTGTCACTGTCCAGACTTCCTTTCTTTTTTTTCTTTTTCTTCTCATCTTCCTTCTTTTTCTTATCCTTTTCTGGAATGACATCATCGAGGAAGCTGAGGTCGTGCTGGGAGAAGAGGTAGTCCATGCCTTTTCTGACAGCGACAAGGGCCAAGATCTGGAAATATGTACGTATAAAGGATAGGAAAGAACCCATGTCAGAGAAGTCAGAGTAT
Source organism: Tragulus kanchil (assembly GCA_022376925.1). Classification (NCBI taxonomy): domain Eukaryota; kingdom Metazoa; phylum Chordata; class Mammalia; order Artiodactyla; family Tragulidae; genus Tragulus; species Tragulus kanchil. The sequence continues at coordinate 155,006,971 of JAIOJX010000025.1, read as the reverse complement.
TAAAACTGCTCTATCAAAACCAGTACAAACGTATTTTGTCCAAGGCTGGAGTATGACAGAATTCATCTGGCTTGTATGGACTTATATCAAGTGGACCATAAACATTTCTTCATGGGGTAAGTTGGTTCATAGAAGTCTTACTTTAGGTCACTTTATTTTATTCGCTGTAATGTATGATCCCTCCGTTTGGAATTTCTGTGCAAAAGAATTATTTTTTTAAAGCATTTTCTTCCATGTCAGATTCCTAATAAAATGGTTTTAAGGAAAAAGCAGCCTGTATATGATTTCTAATTGATCAAAATCAAAACAGTATATGGATTTTTGGAAGTCAAGAAAATCTGTACAGTGCACCGTTCATAGAGACATCTCCAAAGTATTAACAATGGGGGAGTTTGCTCAGGCCATTTATTCTAGTGAAGTCACTTCAATCACCACTGTTAACTGAATATATACCCTGAATCAGATGCTGTGGTAAACTCTTAGACAATATTTTCTCATTTATTCCATGACAGCCTAAAAGGTAGATGCTAGTATCTCTAACTCAAAAGCAGAGGAATCCGAAGCTCAGGGACATAAGTAGACTATCCAAGATCTCAAAGCCAGATAAAGGAAGACTATAAAAGGTCGCAGCTTTCTAACTCTAACTCCAGTATTCTTGAACTCTGTATATTTGATTTTATGAACTGCTCTTGAAGGTATATTTAGAATGCTATCATTCGACAGTAAAATTAATATGCAATAGGACCAGAAGTCCTAACTCTGCCTCAAATGAACAGTTGTCTTTGTGTGATTTCTATCTCAGCCACTGCATCTCTTAGAGAAATAACATTTTAAAGAGAGAAACAAAAGAAAGTTACCATAGCATTATTTGACACACACGTACACAGACAAATTTCATGATGAAGCCAAATACAGAGCCAGCATTTCCTTGTGTCCTTCACTTGTGATTCATAATGGAATGTTAGCAGTTTTACCCTTCTCCTCATCATAACGTGGCAAGGAGAGAGCGCAGACTTAACATGATACAAATTTGAAAAACTTGAAAAACTAAGCTTTTCTCTCCATTTCTTCTAATTCACTCATTGACCTGTTGTAAGTTGCCAAACTAGTTCTTTATTATCTGGCCTGAAATGTACAATGCTCTGTTATTTAGATGGACTCCAATGTACAGCAGTATTTTAAAAATAACTAACTTCATGTGTACTTGTGTCTGCCATGTGTCAGGCATATTCATTATTGATGCTCAGAATAAAACAATGATGCCACTTTCATTTTTACTGATGAGTGAGAGAGAGCTCATGGAAGTTCATGGGTCTGCCTGATCCAGAGCCGATATCTGAATTCAGTTGTCTGACTCAAAGGTCCAGCCTAGACAGCCAGAGACCTGGGAACCTTAAATTATAACCAACCAAACTGATTCGGTCAAAGTTCTAAAACAAAACAAAACAAAACCTTGGACTATTCACAAAAGACACATGTGTCATCAATATTATAATACATGCTATCGGTGTGATACTGGTGTGATCTCATGAGGAGGTTCAATTAGAACAATTCATACCATGACTGGAAAAATGATAGCAGCCACGGTTGACTTGAGAATCCAGAGCAAGGCTAGACAAAGCACCTGCAGGAAAGTGAACAGGTGCACTCGGCGCAGGGGGACGTGGCGCAGGTAGATAAAGTCAGGTTGATGCTTCAGAGGCATCAGAAGCAGCTTCAGGCGATCCATGAACTGGGGAGGAAAGGGAAGGAGAGGACAAGTACATTACTTTAAGTACATTACTACATTACATCACCAAGTCATTTCTTCACATCTAAGTAACCCTTAGGCGAGCGGGGATCTTGTTAGAGGACACGGGCCAGGAAGTGCAGAGCATCATCTAACACAGTAAGACAGTATGAGTCTTCCAGTTTTGTTACTACTTTATAGGAATGTTATGCAGCTATATTGACTATGTGAGATAAAGTGCCCACTAAAGGGTAACGTCTCAGAGTCAAATACAAACTCAAGATGCTCGTCTCTCTTTTTAAAGATTTCTGGAGTTTTCCTTTCTTTTTTAAAAATTTGTATTGATTTATTTTTAGCTGTGCTGGGTCTCCACTACTGTGCACAGGCTTTCTCTAGTTGCAGCAAGCTGGGGTGACTCTCTAGTTATGCTGCATGCACTTTTTATTGCCATGGCTTCTCTTGTGGCTCACTGGCTCTGGAACACAGGCTCAGTAGTTGTGGCGAGTTGGCTTAGCTACTCTGCAGCAAGTGGGATCTTCTCAGAGCAGGGATAGAACCCATGTCCCCTGCCTTCGCAGGCAGATTCTTAACCACTGGACCACCAAGGAAGTCCTCATCCTATTTTTTACTTATATTATCTTCACCTTAGGAGAAAGGAGTTGTGCCTATACTAGTAATAACATGCTGAGGGAAGACATCTAACTCATGTGTCTAACTATGCCTCAGCTGTCTTATCTGGAAAGAAGAGGAGATGTTACCTAGCATATATATTTCAATAATGTTTCAAGGAAATAAAAGGTGTATCTGACCTGAAAATGGGAATGCGCAGGCATTTTCATAAATTCCACATTACTTATCTATGGCATAACTTAATACATTCAACCATTTCTCAGAGAAAAGCCCTGTGAATATTCCCGTGACTTCCAGTGTTAACAACTTAGATACCTGATTTGGGAGAGGTTATCACACTGTTTCGTATAAACAGCTACTGAAATGATACTGAGCACCTATGTACTCGGTGTCATGCTTCAAAGAACAATTGCTGAGTTTACATCAATGATGATGATAAAGATGATACCTAAGTACCTACCACAGGAACTTTCAGATAGAAGATGCTTACTAAATTGCTGCTGAATTAAATGATTATGTAATAAAAAGTGGGAAATAATATCTCTACTTTATTTCTGGAAGAAAGGTAAAAATGTAAAAGTAAATAGGCTATCACAATCTTCTCTGAAGTGATTTCCTACTTAAGTGATTTCCTATTTATTTCCTATTCTTTCTTTCTCCTGAGTTATTTTTTTATACAATTATTTTTATTTTACAGTGTTTTGTTGTCTACAGCTATTCATAAATCCAAATCAGTCATAGGTATATGCTTGACTCCTCTCAGCTGAACCCCCCTCCTAGTCCCACCCTTCCAGGTGGTTGCATAGCCCCCATGTAAGTTCCCTTAGTCTTACAGCATATTCACAATGGTTGTCTATTTTACATATGGCAGTGTAGGTGTCCATGTTACTTTTCCCATACTTCTCAACTACTCTTCCCTTCCCCATCCCGAGTTATTTTTGACTGATTTTTGATATTCCCACTTATGAAGATTGGGGCAAAAAAATTTTTTTTTTACCAACTCAAATCTTCCCCAAAAATACTGGTCTCAACTGACTCCCTCCCTTCCCCAAAGTGGTTAAAATAGTAAATAAATATAAAAATAAGAGAGGAGAGTCCAAAAAAGAGCAGGGATAGAACCCATGTCCCCTGCCTCGCAGGCAGATTCTTAACCACTGAACCACCAAGGGAGTCCTCATCCTATTTTTTACTTATATTATCTTCACCTTAGGAGAAAGGAGTTGTGCCTATACTAGTAATAACATGCTGAGGGAAGACATCTAACTCATGTGTCTAACTATGCCTCAGCTGTCTTATCTGGAAAGAAGAGGAGATGTTACCTAGCATATATATTTCAATAATGTTTCAAGGAAATAAAAGGTGTATCTGACCTGAAAATGGGAATGCGCAGGCATTTTCATAAATTCCACATTACTTATCTATGGCATAACTTAATACATTCAACCATTTCTCAGAGAAAAGCCCTGTGAATATTCCCGTGACTTCCAGTGTTAACAACTTAGATACCTGATTTGGGAGAGGTTATCACACTGTTTCGTATAAACAGCTACTGAAATGATACTGAGCACCTATGTACTCGGTGTCATGCTTCAAAGAACAATTGCTGAGTTTACATCAATGATGATGATAAAGATGATACCTAAGTACCTACCACAGGAACTTTCAGATAGAAGATGCTTACTAAATTGCTGCTGAATTAAATGATTATGTAATAAAAAGTGGGAAATAATATCTCTACTTTATTTCTGGAAGAAAGGTAAAAATGTAAAAGTAAATAGGCTATCACAATCTTCTCTGAAGTGATTTCCTACTTAAGTGATTTCCTATTTATTTCCTATTCTTTCTTTCTCCTGAGTTATTTTTTTATACAATTATTTTTATTTTACAGTGTTTTGTTGTCTACAGCTATTCATAAATCCAAATCAGTCATAGGTATATGCTTGACTCCTCTCAGCTGAACCCCCCTCCTAGTCCCACCCTTCCAGGTGGTTGCATAGCCCCCATGTAAGTTCCCTTAGTCTTACAGCATATTCACAATGGTTGTCTATTTTACATATGGCAGTGTAGGTGTCCATGTTACTTTTCCCATACTTCTCAACTACTCTTCCCTTCCCCATCCCGAGTTATTTTTGACTGATTTTTGATATTCCCACTTATGAAGATTGGGGCAAAAAAATTTTTTTTTTACCAACTCAAATCTTCCCAAAAAGGTCTAAAAGAGGAAGAGTTGGGAATTCCCTGGTGGTCCAGGGCTCAGGACTGTGAGCTTTCAGTGCAGAGGGCACAGGTTCAATCCCTGCTTGAGGAACTAAGACTCCACAAGGTGGACAAAGTGGTTAAAATAGTAAATAAATATAAAAATAAGAGAGGGAGAGTCCAAAGAAAAAGAGAAAAGGCATCAGGGTATACCACAGCAGAATTTCAAAAGTTCATTAGCTCTCCCTTTAACAAGGGATTTTTTCCCTCACTGCTATAAATTCATTAATTTTTTTTCCTTTCTGTTTAACTTAATAAGCACATACCTCCAACCATCGATTACCCATCTAGAACACATAAAATCAAATTTTGATCTAGACGGACTTATTTAGGCCAAACCAAAATATGACCTATTAGTTTAGGGGATGTGTCTGTCTTACATTTTTCCATTTAAAGTAAGAAAGAATATAGAAAGAATATTTACTATGTTAGGTAAAAATATTTTTATATACTTATATTTCCCAAATGCTTCATGGACACAAATAAATTCACATTCCCATTTATCCTGTCCAATCTATGAAGAACCACCTTGTATTTTGTAATAAATATCCAAATGGTGAAGAACTCTACTCAGTGGACCTAAATGAGGAAAAATAAAATAGCCTTTCTCTTTTGGAGGTCTGGCCACTTTCCCAGCTCTATCTGACTCTAAAACCAAATTAATCTAAATTCAATAAATGAAAACAAGAACTATTAGGAGGTTTAAGAACTTCTAAAAACCCCAAATTTTCTCAATATTTTTTCTGTGTTTTGTTGTCTACAGCTATTCATAAATCCAAATCAGTCATAGGTATATGCTTGACTCCTCTCAGCTGAACCCCCCTCCTAGTCCCACCCTTCCAGGTGGTTGCATAGCCCCCATGTAAGTTCCCTTAGTCTTACAGCATATTCACAATGGTTGTCTATTTTACATATGGCAGTGTAGGTGTCCATGTTACTTTTCCCATACTTCTCAACTACTCTTCCCTTCCCCATCCCGAGTTATTTTTGACTGATTTTTGATATTCCCACTTATGAAGATTGGGGCAAAAAAATTTTTTTTTTACCAACTCAAATCTTCCCAAAAAGGTCTAAAAGAGGAAGAGTTGGGAATTCCCTGGTGGTCCAGGGCTCAGGACTGTGAGCTTTCAGTGCAGAGGGCACAGGTTCAATCCCTGCTTGAGGAACTAAGACTCCACAAGGTGGACAAAGTGGTTAAAATAGTAAATAAATATAAAAATAAGAGAGGGAGAGTCCAAAGAAAAAGAGAAAAGGCATCAGGGTATACCACAGCAGAATTTCAAAAGTTCATTAGCTCTCCCTTTAACAAGGGATTTTTTCCCTCACTGCTATAAATTCATTAATTTTTTTTCCTTTCTGTTTAACTTAATAAGCACATACCTCCAACCATCGATTACCCATCTAGAACACATAAAATCAAATTTTGATCTAGACGGACTTATTTAGGCCAAACCAAAATATGACCTATTGGTTTAGGGGATGTGTCTGTCTTACTTTTTTCCATTTAAAGTAAGAAAGAATATAGAAAGAATATTTACTATGTTAGGTAAAAATATTTTTATATACTTATATTTCCCAAATGCTTCATGGACACAAATAAATTCACATTCCCATTTATCCTGTCCAATCTATGAAGAACCACCTTGTATTTTGTAATAAATATCCAAATGGTGAAGAACTCTACTCAGTGGACCTAAATGAGGAAAAATAAAATAGCCTTTCTCTTTTGGAGGTCTGGCCACTTTCCCAGCTCTATCTGACTCTAAAACCAAATTAATCTAAATTCAATAAATGAAAACAAGAACTATTAGGAGGGGTTTAAGTAAATTCTTAAGATGCTCACAGGACATGTAGTCTTCTCCCATTAAAACATCGCTAAGTGCTAAATAAGGCTACAGCTAATAAGGTGCCAGGAAGCAGAAGTACTTCCAGTGTCCTTGTGCCAATTAAATTAAACCTCAACTGAAAGACAAAGTCCCTTACCAAGTTTCCCTTAATGATTTTTTTAAAAGGGGGTCAGTTTTACCCAAGATGTGACAATCTGAAGTTTTTGACAAAAGTAGCACATTAATCACATTGACTTGATTCTTTTGGTGGTGCAAGAATTTTGATCAGTGATCTCAGCCACGTGGAAAGCAAATCAAGTAAGAACAGTCTGTTCTTAGTATAGGGTAAAGGAAAATGGATAAATAATGCCTTGAGCCCACTTAAAGGTTAGATTTCCTTCTTAGGAACAAAGGAAGGAAAGGAAGGAGGGAGAGAGGAAATCATTTTCCAAGTCAAATGGTCTTTAGCAGCTTATTTCAAGAATGTATATGATATAATATTTGTTACCAAATGTATGTATGATAACACTGTTAATAAGCTCACTTTGTTAACTAAATCAGAAATATAGGTGAATGATGGAGAAAGTAGAAAATAAATGCACTGAAATAATTAAACAGTTGAGCATTAGCACTTTTCTTCAATGATCTATGACAGGACTGTATCTACTACTACTAGAAAAGATGACTACACTGAGGTTGCTATGGAAAACTTACCTGCACACCATTAAGAGATGCTACCCCCATATACAGGAACACGCCATAGAGTACAGGCATGGGGATAAACTAGGATAGAAAAGAAATGGAAAAACTTTTAAAACAACAATCAAAAAATTCAAAACAGTAAAAGAGGCATGGCCCATGCTTGAGACTGAATTTCTTTCCCAATAGTCTGCTGACTTTTCTCTAAATAATTTTCACCAAACCAAAATCATAATATCTACACACCAAGTATCAGCTCGGTGTATAAATGCCTCTTTCAATTAAGTAAATATCAAACGACTGTCCCCTTTCTCTTGGGAATATTAAGAGGACTAACTAATGAGAATGCTGCTTGAGAGGAGCATGGAGCATCTGGAAGCAATTAATTACACACACGGATTAATACACATCTCTTAAAACTGCATTAATACATTTTCATGCATTAATTAGCTAGAGTTTATATAGTAATGTATGAGAAGTTCCAATATGATTTACGTAAATGTTGTCTATTCCTAAACCTTTGACATGTTCCTAGTACTGTGGGAACTAATCAAGCAGGGATGACTCTGTTTCTGGGAAGTCCTCTATCTGCAAAAAAAAAGGTTCTCAAGCTTGGATTTTGAAAAGAAGTTCAAGTTTAGGAGTTTTCAAAGCTCAAATACTAAAACCACAATCAATTACGTCCAGTCATACCAAATCTGCACAAAGGAGGCTATTGTAGCCAGAAAACAGTATGACTTTGGAGTAGTTTTTAAAGAATGATCACATGCATTAAGACATTGAAGCAAAACTTCTATCAGCCTTTCCTTGTGATTACCTCCAACAATTCTGTATCTGAGATCCTCTGGCCCCTACTAGCCACCTGAGTCTGGACACCTGTTTTTATTTCCTTCACATCATGCATGTTTCCATTTCTTATGATGCCTCTGTACAAATTTACTAAAAACTACAAAATGAAACTAATAAAAAGTTTTGACTTGTTTCATAGTTCTGACTTGTTTCTTTTTTTAATTGAATTTTATGGGCATAGAGTTGCTTGACAATGTTGTGTTTGTTTCTGCTAGACAGCAAAGTGAATCAGTTACATGTATACATATTACCATCTCTTTTTATTTTTTGACATTGTTTTGTTTTGACTGATTAATTTTTAAGACATCTTTTGTAGACTAGACCTCTTCCATTCTTCCTTAATATATGATGATTTCTTATCTTTCATTTCTAATTTCTTGGGAATAAATGAAAGGTGGAAGGGGGAAAAAGAAGTATACAGTTCAAAGGAAACTTGTTAGAAATCCTGCAGTAGTTACTTTTTAATCTGGCTTAAAGGAATCACAAAGATGACCTTGGGCTTTATCCCCATCTGTCACCTAAGGTTAGCTAAGTATTTTCTCGAATGTGATTCTGATGCCACAGCAAAGGCAGTTTGTGCATTATGCCGTCGTCTGTTTTCTCTGAACTGATGATGACACATATTGCCAAATGAATCACAAAATAAAGTCAGAAGGTAGCATTAACTTAGAACAGGGTATGGGTAGGAAAACAGCTTTCAATATGAACATATTTTTAAAAATTATTCATTGGTGAAAACAGTTCATATGAAGAAGGCTATTCATTTGATTTTTAGCTAATTTCAATGCGATACAAATGTCTTATGAAGTCCACCATTTTCTTATGATACTGTGGTGTCTCAATAAAAACCTTTCACTTTGGGGATTCTGATGAAATATTAACAGAATTACTGGGTTAGAGGATTTTTTTTATTGGATTTCGTTTATGAGTCATATCAGAAGGTCAATTCTTCAAAATTCATCACAATAAAATCATTGATCACAATAAAAATTTCCCAAAGGAAGGAAAAGAAGAATGTGTTTTAAAAAGATTCAGGGTCTTATTTTAATTTAAATTTGTATGATATACCTAGTAATAGCAGGTAGAAATTTTTGTAAAGCAAGATAAGAGAAAGTAAAACATAAAACACAAGGTATACTAAATTCACAGGCATATAAAGAAGTGCCAAGTGATAAAGAGATGCAAAAATTTATATTTAAATAAGCAATCATACTTGGAAAGCCAAAAATATTTATTTATAATTATTTACAAATATTTTTGGCTTTCTATGATTTATTTACAATTATGTAAATAAATATTTTGTACAATTCTTTCAATAAACATTAAAAATGAAAAAAGTTAAGTGCTTGCACCAACAACCAGGTAGAATAACAAAATTTAGATGAGATCAATCTTTAACATATTCAGATTATTTTACCAAATTTTTCAAATTCTGGTGACACATCCTTCCCTTTGATTTTGAGTGTTAGATTATTCTCATAAGGAAAAAAATACAAAAAGGGTGAATTTGATAAAAAAGGGGTGTCTGTAGTTGTCCACAGCACAGATCTAAGTACAAAAACAAGGTTTCCCAGCAGAATCACAGTCAGTGTGTGCATGTGTGTGTGCATCTGTGTGTATAAAACTGAGAATGAGGTCCTCATAAGAGCATGGGCATAGAAGCCAGACAGACCTGGGTTCCAATTATGGCACTTCCCATCATGCGACCCAGAGAAAATGAGCAACTTCCCCAGCCTTTAGTTTTCTCAACCATATAGCACATATACTCTTGTTATTTAGTCACTAAATCGTGTTCAACTCTTTGTGACTCCATGGACTGTAGCCTGCCAGGCTCCTTTGTCCATGCAATTTTTCAGGCAAGAATACTGGAGTGGGTTGCCATTTCCTCCTCTAGGGAATCTTCCTGACCCAGGGCTTGAAGCCACGTCTCCTGCACTGGCTGCACTGGAAGGCAGCGTCTTTACTGCTGAGTCACCAGGGAAGCCCCATGATAAAGATAAAGATTACATAGCACAGATATTTTGTTCAGGGCCTGGCTCAGAAAAGATATTTGATAAATGTAGCACTGAAGTCATTATCAACGGGACTTTTAGTGGTAAGTCAAGAAGTCTACAAGTGCAAAGCACACCTTTCTTTGGCCTCTCTGGGCTGAGCTTGAGGTGGCAGGAGTGTAGGACAGAAGAAAGACTATAAAGGTCAGACCTGAAGACTCAGCTTCATCTAATTTACAATATTGCTTTTTCAGCTCTAACAACTGTCTTCAGGAATACATTATTAAAATAATATCTTAACATCCTTAAGCCTTAAAAATCAACATATGAAAGATGCAGACCTGCAATCTGGTCGTTAAGTCACCAAAGTTGTGGACCGAGTTTTGACAAAGAGTTTGTAGAAAGGCTATCTTTTTCTCTATTTGAGAGAATTACAAATTGGATCAGAGATGCTGGGGAAGATCATCTCAAGGGAAATGAAAATGAATAATTTGATAAACAAGGGGTGTGTTTGAAAAGGTAGAATAACAAAATTTAGATGAGATCAATCTTTAACATATTCAGATTATTTTACCAAATTTTTCAAATTCTGGTGACACATCCTTCCCTTTGATTTTGAGTGTTAGATTATTCTCATAAGGAAAAAAATACAAAAAGGGTGAATTTGATAAAAAAGGGGTGTCTGTAGTTGTCCACAGCACAGATCTAAGTACAAAAACAAGGTTTCCCAGCAGAATCACAGTCAGTGTGTGCATGTGTGTGTGCATCTGTGTGTATAAAACTGAGAATGAGGTCCTCATAAGAGCATGGGCATAGAAGCCAGACAGACCTGGGTTCCAATTATGGCACTTCCCATCATGCGACCCAGAGAAAATGAGCAACTTCCCCAGCCTTTAGTTTTCTCAACCATATAGCACATATACTCTTGTTATTTAGTCACTAAATCGTGTTCAACTCTTTGTGACTCCATGGACTGTAGCCTGCCAGGCTCCTTTGTCCATGCAATTTTTCAGGCAAGAATACGGGAGTGGGTTGCCATTTCCTCCTCTAGGGAATCTTCCTGACCCAGGGCTTGAAGCCACGTCTCCTGCACTGGCTGCACTGGAAGGCAGCGTCTTTACTGCTGAGTCACCAGGGAAGCCCCATGATAAAGATAAAGATTACATAGCACAGATATTTTGTTCAGGGCCTGGCTCAGAAAAGATATTTGATAAATGTAGCACTGAAGTCATTATCAACGGGACTTTTAGTGGTAAGTCAAGAAGTCTACAAGTGCAAAGCACACCTTTCTTTGGCCTCTCTGGGCTGAGCTTGAGGTGGCAGGAGTGTAGGACAGAAGAAAGACTATAAAGGTCAGACCTGAAGACTCAGCTTCATCTAATTTACAATATTGCTTTTTCAGCTCTAACAACTGTCTTCAGGAATACATTATTAAAATAATATCTTAACATCCTTAAGCCTTAAAAATCAACATATGAAAGATGCAGACCTGCAATCTGGTCGTTAAGTCACCAAAGTTGTGGACCGAGTTTTGACAAAGAGTTTGTAGAAAGGCTATCTTTTTCTCTATTTGAGAGAATTACAAATTGGATCAGAGATGCTGGGGAAGATCATCTCAAGGGAAATGAAAATGAATAATTCTTTGAGGGCAAATACTGTTTTATGGTAAGCCATGTGGCTATGCGATCGGGCTTTGGACTCAGAACTGCCTGAGTTCAAATCTTGGCTCAAACCATTTAAGAACTTTGTGACCAATGTAAGACCAGAAACCATCAAACTCTTAGAGGAGAATATAGGCAAAACCCTCAAGGACATCAATCAAAGCAAGATCTTCTCTGACCCACCAACTAAAATAGCAGAACTGAAAAGAAAAATGAACATATGGGACCTCATGAAACTTAAAAGCTTTTGTACAGCAAAAGAAATTACAAAAAAGCTCAACAGACACCCCACAGAGTGGGAGAAAATCATAGCAAATGAAACAACAGACAAAGAATTAATCTCCAAAATCTACAAGCAACTCAGACAACTCAGCACAGGGAAAACGAACAACCCAATCAAAAAATGGGAAAAAGACCTAAAGAGACGCCTCTCCAAAGAGGACATACAGATGGCCCAAAAGCACATGAAACGATGCTCAACCTTGCTCATTATTAGAGAAATGCAAATTAAAACTACAATGAGATATCACCTCACACCCGTCAGAATGGCCATCTTCAAAAAATCTGCAGACAATAAATGCTGGAGAGGGTGCGGAGAAAAGGGAACCCTTTTGCATTGCTGGTGGGAATGTCAATTGATACAGCCTCTATGGAAGACAGTCTGGAGATTTCTTAAAAAACTAAAAATAGAAACACCCTATGACCCAGCAATCCCACTATTAGGCTTATATCCTGATGAAATCAAAACTGAAAGAAGCACCTGTACCCCAATGTTCATTGCAGCTCTCTATACAATAGCCAAAACATGGAAGCAACCTAGATGTCCATCGACGAATGAATGGATCCAGAAGCTCTGGTACATATATACAACGGAATACTACTCAGCTGTTAAAAGAAATGCAGAAGACTCAGTCCTAATGAAGTGGCTGGCTCTAGAACCTATCATAAAAAGTGAAGTAAGTCAAAAAGAGAAAGACAAATACAGTATACTAACACACATATATGGAATCTAGTAGGACGGTCTTGATATCACACACAGGGAACTCATGAAAAAAAAGACAGAGCATAGATATAGGGACATCGTGGCGAATAAATAGGGAGGGGGGAGCATGGAGGAAGTAACAAGGAAACCTATAGTGTTATGTGTGGAAAAGATAGCTAGTGTCACAGTGCTAAGGGAATAGGAGTGCTTACAATGGCTTGGGGCAAAGGTCTGGAGGGGTGGGATAGGGGGATCTGGGTGGGTGGGGACCAGGGATATGCATATGACTGATCTGGGAACATACATGTATATGAACAACAAAACTCTGTAAAACCTTTAAAATAAAGAATAAAAAAAAAAAAAAAGAACTTTGTGACCTGGCTAGTTACTCATAATTTTTCTTAACTATTAAAGGGGATTTAGGAAGGGATAGTTAGGGAGTTTAGGATGGACATGTATACATTGCTATATTTAAAATGGACAGCCAACAAGGAGCTACTATGTAGTACATGGAACTTACTCAATGTTATATGGCAGCCTGGATGGGAGGAGGGTTTGGGGGAAAATGGATACATGTCTGTTTGGCTGAATCCCTTTCTTGTTCACCTGAAACTATCATAACATTGTTTGTCAATTGGTTACTCTCCAATACAAAAAAAAAAAGTTAAAAAAAAGAAATCTGAGAGGTTATCAACATAGTAACTGTGCATTATATGGTTGGTGAAGAAATCTAACTCAAACCTTTTTTAAATTAAAAAAAATGTAAATAAGTATGCTTTTTGTAGGTGCTACTGGAGAACTAAGTATGAAAAAATCTGTACAGAGGCCACTCTCAAACAATGGGAGTTATGATTGCAACTATCTTCATCATCATCATCATCAACGTCATTATCATTTCCCTTTGTTTCCCTGTTACTAAGGAGAATGTATGGTCTCTAGCAGGAGTTCAACAAATGTTTGTCAAGTTAAATGCTCTCCTCCACATTTTAGATGACTGACAAATCTGAAAGAGAAATTCTGGTCACTCCTCATGTTAAACATAAACTAATTCAAGCAAAGGCAATAGAAGTAGCTGTGAACTTTTCTTGATCTTTACTGCACTAGGTTCGCCAGAAGAATGGAAAAAGTAAGCTGCAGGAACTTCCTTTCATCTTTTTTCTTGCTCTATGGTCTCCCTGAGTCTCTCCATACAGAACACTAGCATGACAGGCAGTATTTCCACTGCAGAAACACAGATCTAAACTGTCTAGCAGACCTGAGAAGGCAGTGATTTCTGCTTCTCAGCAGTTCTGTACTGAACCAGTGGGGAGATGTAAAGCATGTACCCCTGGTCGCTGCTCAAGGTCAAGGGGTATCCTCCTGAACTGAAATCTAGTACACTATGATTCCTCACATTCTTCTCCGTTAAAAGACAGGTTTCATGGGGGACAACTTCCTAAATTACTTAATGCATGGGAGAAAACACAACTAGGATCACCGGAGGCCACCTAACCTGTGAGGGATACAGGGAGTTGGAAGGAAAGGTGCTGAGCCGTCTCATTTTTAAAAGTCATGTTTCTTTCTATTTCATTCATTTGATCTGCTTTTCAAAGGCGGCTCTTTGAAGTAAAACCATTCCCTAAAGTTGTCATCTGTTTCTTTAAAACACACAGTCACATAGACACACAGTCACATTCCCTCCTCTAAGGCAAGTGCTGACACCACTTTCTAAGTGAATTCCGAGGTTAATTGTTAATCCTGACTTTTTCTCAGTAGTAACTTAGGTTTCAATTAAACTGCTCTTAACATCTGCTCCTTCCTGTGCTGACTTTTCAAATGAGCTAACAAGGGTCCTTTTATGAATGCCCAGAATTTAGCAAACTTCAGCGCTAAGAACGGCACGTGACCTGAAACTGGCTGACCTTTCAGGTGTGGTTCCTGAGGTAAGGAATAGCCTCACCTACTGAAGTAACGAACTGCAACAGCCAAGGCCAGTCAATGCTGGTCTAGCACTGTGTTTAAATCTACATTTCCCACAGTACATTGGAAACTACATTAACAAAACAATTTCATTTCTCACATTTTGGGCAAAATTTTGCCCAGCACAAATGTTTGTTGAACTACCTTTTTCACTTTTCACTAATTCTCACATTCACTTCTTTGTATCGACCCAAAGGTGCCAGATGGAAATAGTACAATCATGGACACTAGTACCTGAATGAGGGGAAGCCAGACACAAGTGCTTACAGAAAGTCAAAGGAAAAGCAAGCTCAGTGATCGCGTACACCCATGCCACTCTTTTCTCTGTATTGTAATCTGTTCCTGTAGATACTAAGACACTTGTACCTCAGGGGCCAAAAGAATCATCATAAAATGAAGAACTAAAGTGCTTTCAGCTTTAGCACTTCTGCAGCCCTATTTAGGTAAGAAAAGAGTTAGGAAGACACCTTGCATTTCTTCCAAAACATGGCAATTGAGACACTGTTTGTTCTCTGTATCCCTTTGGAACCAGGCATGCTTACTCAGTTGACAGATTCTCCAAGATTAAAGCCCATCTGCTGTAACAAACAAACCAAAAAGAATTTTGAACATATCTGACTTTTTGAGTTCAGATTTTATATTGTACTCTTGAAAAGAAATAATGCAAAAATCAAAGGAAAAAGAGGGGGGATGGTGGTGAGTACACACAAACTGATGGGAAGATGACTAAGCACTAAGAGTCCCTGCAAAAGAAAGTCTGCAGTTGAGTTATGGCAGTCCACTTGCAGGGGTTCCAGGGGCAAATTCCTTCCTGGTAGAGCTTTCCACAACCTGAGGTCATGATTATCTACAACGTTCTCTCTAAAAGTTGACCTGTCCATTCAAGGTTCCATTGGCCAGGTAGGAAAAAAACTGTCACTAGACTTTCCACCAGTTGATGTGCTGGTGTCTGTGGGGTGACAGGAACACAGAGCACATTGACAATGGATTTGATGCTATAAAATTCACAACAATTCGAACCTATCCAACAATTTGTTCTGCATTGACAAAAGTGACAACAGATTTTCCTCTGTCCCCACAGAACATGAAATCTGTCCTATGTACTTTACCAAAACCCAAATTCCTTGCAGGTACTTTTAATTTTACTCCCCCATGTTACATGAGATACATATTCCTTCATGATTCCAGTCAAAAGTCAATTAACCAAGTTAACTGACATTGTGGAAATCAAGGGCAAAATACGAATATTTAAATCTTTTTAACACTTTACAAACTGTTTTGTACATATTGCATGTACTAATCTAATTACTCTGAAGGCAAAGTCAGTCCTAGCTGTAAATTAAGAGATTATATTTCTACTTTCCATAAATTCATCTGATTGACAATTGACATATATATGCCAACTTGAAAGAAATGGAGTTTTGCCTTTCTCTGGACTTCTGTATTGTTTGAATTCTTTAAAGAATGTACTGGCTCATTACCTGTATAATAAATAAGCATTAGGGGTGGGATGGTGAGGATGTGCATATGACTAATCTGGGATCATACATATCTGTAAACAACAAAACTGTGAAAGTTAAAAGTAAAATAAAAATTAAAAAAAAAACTTTATAAAATTAGAATTGTATAGAAATAAAAATTTCCAGAGAAAAATTTAGAAGGATATTGCTAACATTGGTTATTGACAGCTATTAGGTCTGTAAGTGAGAATCATGGCTGATATGTAATGCCAAGCATAAAATACAAACTATCAATCACTGGCTAGTATTGTTTCTATAATAAAAAAGAATAAAATATGTGTGTAAGCACTAAGAGTCCCTGCAAAAGAAAGTCTGCAGTTGAGTTATGGCAGTCCACTTGCAGGGGTTCCAGGGGCAAATTCCTTCCTGGTAGAGCTTTCCACAACCTGAGGTCATGATTATCTACAACGTTCTCTCTAAAAGTTGACCTGTCCATTCAAGGTTCCATTGGCCAGGTAGGAAAAAAACTGTCACTAGACTTTCCACCAGTTGATGTGCTGGTGTCTGTGGGGTGACAGGAACACAGAGCACATTGACAATGGATTTGATGCTATAAAATTCACAACAATTCGAACCTATCCAACAATTTGTTCTGCATTGACAAAAGTGACAACAGATTTTCCTCTGTCCCCACAGAACATGAAATCTGTCCTATGTACTTTACCAAAACCCAAATTCCTTGCAGGTACTTTTAATTTTACTCCCCCATGTTACATGAGATACATATTCCTTCATGATTCCAGTCAAAAGTCAATTAACCAAGTTAACTGACATTGTGGAAATCAAGGGCAAAATACGAATATTTAAATCTTTTTAACACTTTACAAACTGTTTTGTACATA
Source organism: Tragulus kanchil (assembly GCA_022376925.1). Classification (NCBI taxonomy): domain Eukaryota; kingdom Metazoa; phylum Chordata; class Mammalia; order Artiodactyla; family Tragulidae; genus Tragulus; species Tragulus kanchil. The sequence goes on along the minus strand of JAIOJX010000025.1, from coordinate 154,990,027 downwards.
TTGCATGTACTAATCTAATTACTCTGAAGGCAAAGTCAGTCCTAGCTGTAAATTAAGAGATTATATTTCTACTTTCCATAAATTCATCTGATTGACAATTGACATATATATGCCAACTTGAAAGAAATGGAGTTTTGCCTTTCTCTGGACTTCTGTATTGTTTGAATTCTTTAAAGAATGTACTGGCTCATTACCTGTATAATAAATAAGCATTAGGGGTGGGATGGTGAGGATGTGCATATGACTAATCTGGGATCATACATATCTGTAAACAACAAAACTGTGAAAGTTAAAAGTAAAATAAAAATTAAAAAAAAAACTTTATAAAATTAGAATTGTATAGAAATAAAAATTTCCAGAGAAAAATTTAGAAGGATATTGCTAACATTGGTTATTGACAGCTATTAGGTCTGTAAGTGAGAATCATGGCTGATATGTAATGCCAAGCATAAAATACAAACTATCAATCACTGGCTAGTATTGTTTCTATAATAAAAAAGAATAAAATATGTGTGTCACACAAGAAAACTGCAAGCTTCATGACAGATACATATTAAACATTTTAGTACCAACTCTACTTCTAAATAGGCTTTCATATATACCCTATATTTATCTATTAAAAATATTCATCCCATTAATCAAATTTGTATATTGACCCCTAACTTTCTAAATAATCTATCCTTTTTATTCCTCAGAAGTTCATTTCTAAAGTTTTTCACTTGTAAATCAGTAATTTTAGTCTCTGTTTGTGGCTATTAGGCCTTCTGATTCAAAGAAATAGAAACACAGTCAGCAATCATTAAGAATAAGAGAACAACTATAAAATGGTCATCGCACGTCATGCATGTTATCCAGAATCTAATGTGGTAAGGGAGAGCAGGATTTAAAGACAAGTAAATAAGAGATGATGGGAAGAAAGGATGCAGAGAGACGAGGAGAGTGAAAAATGTGGGGAGTGGAGATTCAGGTATTAAGACTGAACTGTATGAAACTGCCCTATGCATAAGTCAAAAAAATTGAATAGTAGTAATTTAATACAATTCAACCAAATAACTGCAAAATTGATGATAGAAGGAGTGAAGGAGTGAGAAGGAGATGCAAGATACAAGGTTTTAAACTCTTCATTCTCATTGACCCCTGCTTCATTCAGTGTGCCATGCATGTGATAAGAAACTTGCAGACATTATTAGAGAATTCTAATCTTCACATATCCAATTACCCATCAGTGTTCTGAGAAGGAGGGCAAGGTATTTCACATATTTACCTTCAAGATGGGAGCCATAAAGACTGACAGAAAACAGGTCACTCTTTGTTCCCTGAAACCAAATCAAAAGATTACCAATCTAAGGGTTTTTTTTCCCCGCCCCTTTTTCATGACTAATCTGGGATCATACATATCTGTAAACAACAAAACTGTGAAAGTTAAAAGTAAAATAAAAATTAAAAAAAACTTTATAAAATTAGAATTGTATAGAAATAAAAATTTCCAGAAAAAAATTTAGAAGGATATTGCTAACATTGGTTATTGACAGCTATTAGGTCTGTAAGTGAGAATCATGGCTGATATGTAATGCCAAGCATAAAATACAAACTATCAATCACTGGCTAGTATTGTTTCTATAATAAAAAAGAATAAAATATGTGTGTCACACAAGAAAACTGCAAGCTTCATGACAGATACATATTAAACATTTTAGTACCAACTCTACTTCTAAATAGGCTTTCATATATACCCTATATTTATCTATTAAAAATATTCATCCCATTAATCAAATTTGTATATTGACCCCTAACTTTCTAAATAATCTATCCTTTTTATTCCTCAGAAGTTCATTTCTAAAGTTTTTCACTTGTAAATCAGTAATTTTAGTCTCTGTTTGTGGCTATTAGGCCTTCTGATTCAAAGAAATAGAAACACAGTCAGCAATCATTAAGAATAAGAGAACAACTATAAAATGGTCATCGCAAGTCATGCATGTTATCCAGAATCTAATGTGGTAAGGGAGAGCAGGATTTAAAGACAAGTAAATAAGAGATGATGGGAAGAAAGGATGCAGAGAGACGAGGAGAGTGAAAAATGTGGGGAGTGGAGATTCAGGTATTAAGACTGAACTGTATGAAACTGCCCTATGCATAAGTCAAAAAAATTGAATAGTAGTAATTTAATACAATTCAACCAAATAACTGCAAAATTGATGATAGAAGGAGTGAAGGAGTGAGAAGGAGATGCAAGATACAAGGTTTTAAACTCTTCATTCTCATTGACCCCTGCTTCATTCAGTGTGCCATGCATGTGATAAGAAACTTGCAGACATTATTAGAGAATTCTAATCTTCACATATCCAATTACCCATCAGTGTTCTGAGAAGGAGGGCAAGGTATTTCACATATTTACCTTCAAGATGGGAGCCATAAAGACTGACAGACCAGTCAGAATAAACACAAGGGTTCCAGTGACTCTTTGTTCCCTGAAACCAAATCAAAAGATTACCAATCTACCTCATGTTTTCATAAACATGAATGCTCTTATTTTTCCACCTTTTTACAAACATGCTCTTGTCTTTTCACCTTTTACTCTGCACTATTTAGCTTCTTCTGAGTCAAAGGAAACATATGCAATATGTCTCCTATACACTGACCAAATTGATATTTGGCTAAAGCAGCAAATATGTAGATACCATGTTATCGACACCTCAAGGACAGCCTATAAGCTCAACAGAACTATAAAATCCTCAAGACTATCCCAGTATGTGATTTGAATTCATCACAAATAAAAGGATTCTACTAAATCCTTGTCCTTCTAGAATCAGGGTTAAAAAACTGCTTGCTCTCGGTCTATCAGTTAATGGCCTATGTGAGGCCCTTGTTTTTTAAACAAGTTGTACTGTTGTATAATTACACCTTCCTTCATAGGAGACAGTTATTATATTGTCCCACATTCTAATTAACAAACAGTTCAGGGAAATTCCCCAGCTGCAATAAATCCCATCAGTCTCATTTCTAAATCGACAACAACAAAAGGAACTTTTAACAAATATGATTCCCATACAACACCCCTTCCCCCTTCCCCCAGCTCCCAAGAAAGAATCACCCACTGTTGTGGCGTGGGAAATGATGGCTCGGTCGTGTGAGCTCGTCACCCGAGCCCTTAGGAGCAGAGTCTGTTGCAAAAAACACACAGTAGAGCAGAAAGGTCTCGTAAGAGCCCTTCATGGCTACCCAGATTGAATAGCTGGAGGCCAAGGTGTCTCAATGCTTATGAGACAGAAAATTAACTGGAAAATAAGAATTCCTTTTTTTTCATAGAGTCTTGAAAATCATAAGCAGCCTCAAGAGTTTTAGGAAGGCTCAACAAAGCTAAAAAATGAAAGGTTTTAGCCTTTATATACAATTGCAATACAGCATGTGCCACAGTGCCAAAATAACGTGCATGCTGGAAAACTGAATGACCTGTCTATGTTTTTATTCTATACCATTTGGCCTTTTGCTAATTGAAGGAAATGTATGTAACCTAAAATTTAAGTGAAATTTTTTGAGGGGGTATTTCACATATTTACCTTCAAGATGGGAGCCATAAAGACTGACAGACCAGTCAGAATAAACACAAGGGTTCCAGTGACTCTTTGTTCCTGAAACCAAATCAAAAGATTACCAATCTACCTCATGTTTTCATAAACATGAATGCTCTTATTTTTCCACCTTTTTACAAACATGCTCTTGTCTTTTCACCTTTTACTCTGCACTATTTAGCTTCTTCTGAGTCAAAGGAAACATATGCAATATGTCTCCTATACACTGACCAAATTGATATTTGGCTAAAGCAGCAAATATGTAGATACCATGTTATCGACACCTCAAGGACAGCCTATAAGCTCAACAGAACTATAAAATCCTCAAGACTATCCCAGTATGTGATTTGAATTCATCACAAATAAAAGGATTCTACTAAATCCTTGTCCTTCTAGAATCAGGGTTAAAAAACTGCTTGCTCTCGGTCTATCAGTTAATGGCCTATGTGAGGCCCTTGTTTTTTAAACAAGTTGTACTGTTGTATAATTACACCTTCCTTCATAGGAGACAGTTATTATATTGTCCCACATTCTAATGAACAAACAGTTCAGGTAATTCCCCAGCTGCAATAAATCCCATCAGTCTCATTTCTAAATCGACAACAACAAAAGGAACTTTTAACAAATATGATTCCCATACAACACCCCTTCCCCCTTCCCCCAGCTCCCAAGAAAGAATCACCCACTGTTGTGGCGTGGGAAATGATGGCTCGGTCGTGTGAGCTCGTCACCCGAGCCCTTAGGAGCAGAGTCTGTTGCAAAAAACACACAGTAGAGCAGAAAGGTCTCGTAAGAGCCCTTCATGGCTACCCAGATTGAATAGCTGGAGGCCAAGGTGTCTCAATGCTTATGAGACAGAAAATTAACTGGAAAATAAGAATTCCTTTTTTTTTTTTCATAGAATCTTGAAAATCATAAGCAGACTCAAGAGTTTTAGGAAGGCTCAACAAAGCTAAAAAATGAAAGGTTTTAGCCTTTATATACAATTGCAATACAGCATGTGCCACAGTGCCAAAATAACGTGCATGCTGGAAAACTGAATGACCTGTCTATGTTTTTATTCTATACCATTTGGCCTTTTGCTAATTGAAGGAAATGTATGTAACCTAATAAGTGAACTCAAGAAAATTTTGCAGACTCTCTTTTGAATGAAAACTTGGTCCTTTCTAGAAGAGCAAGTACAGGAATAACTTCCTCATCACCAGTCCTTTCTCCTCCACACGAGCCCATCTCCTTCTGACTGACACACGGATATGCGTGGTGTGGTCTGTGCGACCACTTTTCTCTGATGTAACGTACCTCACTCCTAGGAACTTTGGCTGTTCTCCAGGTGCAGAAGTCTCTGTCTCCATCTTTAAACTGTCGATGTGAGCGATGGAGATGACAGTAGCAGCCACATACCACGGAAGGGCCATGAAGGAGCACACCACCATGAGGATGGCCACCCAAAAGAGATCCAGGTGATACCCCGCTCCTTTCTGTAGCAAGAAGGAACAAAGTCATGTGGAGAAAGCATTCATCCTGGAATCAAGTCATATTTCCAGATGGGAGTTAAGATTACCAAAAGAAACCAATGAACTCTGCTCGGTACATGTAACGACCAGAAAGTGAGGTCCTGGAATGAGGTTCCATCTTCCTCATACTATCCCCCTAACAATTAATCCAAATCTGCCACATGACACACTTCCCCCAGCTTGATTTAAGTCACATCTTGCTTGTTGATTGTTAATTACCTCTCTGCATTCAAGCACACAACTGGAACAATGGACATATATAACTACCTTGAAGAGTTACTGAGGCAAAGTTTCTTGTGAAAGCATAAATGGTAGTCATGGTTATAGAGTAGGAACTCAGTAAATGATGAGAGCAGCAATAGTGATACTGGCTATTTTTAACATAAATACAATAAGCCCCTTAAAAACAGGCACCATGCCTTCTCTACCTGAATGTTTAGCAGTATGCTCTTCACACAGACAATACTCAGCACATGTAGACTAGCGATCTGAAAGTAACCGTAAGAAAATCAACCTTGCCATTCATATGTAGAATCTAAAAAAACGATATAATTTAACTGCTTTACAAGACAAAAATAAACTCACAGACATAGGAAACAAATATAGCATTACCAAAAGGAAAAGGGTGGCTAGGGAATTAGGAGCTTGGGATTAACACAAACACACAACTACATATAAAATAGATAACCAACTAGGGCCTACTGTATATAATCTATAATGGAAAAGAATCTGAAGAAGAAAATACACACACACACATATATATATATACATATAAAATATATAAAAAGCTGAGTCACCTGAAAGCTGTCTACCTGAAGCTAACACTGTAAATCAACTATACTTCAATGAAAAATACAGACAAAAAAGTACATATTTGACTATTTCTCCCCTTTCATAGTATATAAAAATCATGGTTTAATAACCTATGAAACATTACAAGTAAAGTAATTATACCCCTTTAATAAGAAGAGGCTGACTTCAAACATTGCCAGATAGTCACAATAACATTTACTGACTGGAGGAGCAGACGATGTAACAAAAGGTCTAGCTCTTTTACTCACTAAATAAATATTGTTAAATGCATCCACAAATGTTATTGTATGGTTGTATTTCTCCGCTCTGTTTGTGGAGAAATCAAATGCCTAACCCTCCTGTGGAGTCTGAGAAAACAGAGCAGTCCATTTTCACAGCATGGAGCAGCAGCACCAAAAGCCAGGGTACAACCAACCTGAGCGAATGCAGAGGCTGACTCCAAGAAATAAGCATGGGTTTTACACTGGGAACCCGGTGACTGTTATCATTCCGATCCTGTTGCATGACTCAGAACACTGCTCTCTTTTCACTGAAATGCCAAGATCACCCCTGGCTCACGGTCTAATCATGTTCTCAGAGAACTCCTCATAGGGTAAGGTCACTGACACAGAAAGAGAAGCCTATTTTTACTTAGTCCAGGTCTAAGAATGAAAGTCTCCTGAGAAACACGTAGGTTGACAGATATTCCTATAACCAGTTCACTGCAGCAAAAAGCATAAGGGTGTGAACTGGGAACAGTTTAAGGCTGGGGAGAAGAGAGCAAGGTAGTGACTTAAGAGGTGAATTCATGCTACATCTGGAGGCTCAGTCATCTGACCACCAACTTATGAACAGACACAGTCTTAGGTGTGGGTGACATCTCTGCAAATAAATCAGATAAAAATGCCTGTGCTCACAAAGTTTCCATTCTACTGAGAGACAACAGTAAATATAAACAAGTAAACTATACAGTATCTAAAGCAGTGGTAAGCACTCATAAGAACTATAAGATGTTGGACTTGTACACTGAAATACCGCCGGAAGTCACTGTAGGGTTTTAAAGCAAAGAAGGACACGATTTGCTTACATCCTAAACACCAGGGCTGCCGTGTGAGGAACAGACGGAAGAGAGCAGTGACCAGTGAGGACTCTCCTGCCAGGACCTCCGTGAGCGACTGTCACGGTGAGAATCAGGGTGGCACAGGGACCAGACTAAGAACTGGGTGGATTCTGGCTTTACCTTGAAGTGGGGCATACAGGATTTGCTGACTTCTGTCTGTGGACGTGCTGATCATTCACAATCTGGGCTTCTGTTCACATCTGTAGCCTCATTTTTGACCTCTGTCCTACGTGGATCTTATGTCATGGCCACTTTCAACCAGTTCCTCAAATAAGTCTTACTCACTAATGCCTTTGGGGTCTTTGCCCAATGAAAACCTCTACTCTTCTTCCCTTGGCTCAGTCCTCCTCATCCTTAAGACCTAAATCAGTCTTCTTTTTTCTGATAGTTTTTCCTTTATTAGGCCAAGTGAGATAGGGGAGCTTGGTTAGGTTAGGTTTCTTCCTTTATGTTTCTTTGTCTGTGAATATATGCCTTGCTCTATCACAGCATTCATCATGCAGTTTTGAAATTATAGGTGTGTTTATTTGTCTTTGATATTAGACTGTCAGTAACATGAGGAGCTGGACCGCATCCTGAATACCTAAGCAGAACACATGAGGTAGTCAATGCTCACCTGAAGTTTATTAAAAAGTGAATGACAAGTAGAATGTAGACATTCTTCTGAGTGGCAAATATATACTCCTAGCTAGTTATACCAAAAACTAAACCTTATTTGTTGATTGGTAAAAATGTAAGCCTTCTGTGGGGGAAGGAGGAGGTAGACAACCTCTGGAAACATCACATAGTTACAAGCCTTTCAAGACTATATTAGGGGCACCAACATGGTAATTGATAGGCACGATCTCTAAATCCTGTCACCATGGAAACTGGGAACAGTTTAAGGCTGGGGAGAAGAGAGCAAGGTAGTGACTTAAGAGGTGAATTCATGCTACATCTGGAGGCTCAGTCATCTGACCACCAACTTATGAACAGACACAGTCTTAGGTGTGGGTGACATCTCTGCAAATAAATCAGATAAAAATGCCTGTGCTCACAAAGTTTCCATTCTACTGAGAGACAACAGTAAATATAAACAAGTAAACTATACAGTATCTAAAGCAGTGGTAAGCACTCATAAGAACTATAAGATGTTGGACTTGTACACTGAAATACCGCCGGAAGTCACTGTAGGGTTTTAAAGCAAAGAAGGACACGATTTGCTTACATCCTAAACACCAGGGCTGCCGTGTGAGGAACAGACGGAAGAGAGCAGTGACCAGTGAGGACTCTCCTGCCAGGACCTCCGTGAGCGACTGTCACGGTGAGAATCAGGGTGGCACAGGGACCAGACTAAGAACTGGGTGGATTCTGGCTTTACCTTGAAGTGGGGCATACAGGATTTGCTGACTTCTGTCTGTGGACGTGCTGATCATTCACAATCTGGGCTTCTGTTCACATCTGTAGCCTCATTTTTGACCTCTGTCCTACGTGGATCTTATGTCATGGCCACTTTCAACCAGTTCCTCAAATAAGTCTTACTCACTAATGCCTTTGGGGTCTTTGCCCAATGAAAACCTCTACTCTTCTTCCCTTGGCTCAGTCCTCCTCATCCTTAAGACCTAAATCAGTCTTCTTTTTTCTGATAGTTTTTCCTTTATTAGGCCAAGTGAGATAGGGGAGCTTGGTTAGGTTAGGTTTCTTCCTTTATGTTTCTTTGTCTGTGAATATATGCCTTGCTCTATCACAGCATTCATCATGCAGTTTTGAAATTATAGGTGTGTTTATTTGTCTTTGATATTAGACTGTCAGTAACATGAGGAGCTGGACCGCATCCTGAATACCTAAGCAGAACACATGAGGTAGTCAATGCTCACCTGAAGTTTATTAAAAAGTGAATGACAAGTAGAATGTAGACATTCTTCTGAGTGGCAAATATATACTCCTAGCTAGTTATACCAAAAACTAAACCTTATTTGTTGATTGGTAAAAATGTAAGCCTTCTGTGGGGGGGAAGGGAGGAGGTAGACAACCTCTGGAAACATCACATAGTTACAAGCCTTTCAAGACTATATTAGGGGCACCAACATGGTAATTGATAGGCACGATCTCTAAATCCTGTCACCATGGGAACTGTAACAACCTAAGGATGTGCACACTGGCCAGATCAATGGGTTGAAAGAACAGTGGTTATAGAAAATGCCATGTAAGTTATCCTGAGCCACTTCCATGCTCTCTCTCTTTTTTAAAAATCTAGTCAGCTTTTCAATTTTTAAAAAAAATTTATAATTTATTTTTGGCTGTGCTGGGTCTTTGTTGCTTTGTGTGAACTTTCTCTAGTTGGGGTGAGCAGGGGCTAACCCTAGTTTTGGTGTGTGGGCTTCTCATCGTGGTGGCTTTTCTGTTGTGGAGCATGGGCTCTAGAGTGTGGGCTCCGTGGTTGTGGCACACAGGCTTCGCTGCCCCTCGGTATGTGGGATCTTCCTGGACCAGGGATCGTACCCATGTCTCCCGCACAGGCAGGTGGACTTGCAACCTCTGGACCACCAGAGAAGTCCCTCCATGCTTTCTGAAACTCTTTCAAGTAAAATAAGCTTGCACTAGATATCCTGGAGACTAGGAAAGGGTTGCATAACACCAAAGATGGCGGAACGAGGACTGCAGAAAGTAGAAGACAAAGGTAACCACAAAACCACCAGAACAAATCAAAGTTCTGGCACAAAATAATTATAGACACATAATTACTCTGCTTCTTGACATCACCCACCTCAAAAAGTCTTCTTTTCCCTTCTCAGCTAGGCTGAGACTACTTGATGCTCTTAAAAGGAAGGGAAAATCACTAATCTGACCTGAAGGCCCTACTGGCTTGTCTCCACATTGTCCTCTCTCCAGACTGAACCCTCCCTTTCTCACTGCAGCCACGCTCACTTATTTCAGTCATTCATTCCTGCCAGGCTCTTGTAAAGCCTCTTCCTACACAGTGATCCCTGTGTTCTCCTGCCTTCCCCTTACCACCCAGTCTCATTCAGCTAGTCCTACAGATGATGCATGACATCTCACGTAAGTGCCCCTACCATGGAACTTCCAGTACCTCTGGACTAGATCAAACCCTCTGATAGACTCTTAAAGCACCATATTCTGTCTTTGACAGCACCAGACATATCTGCAATGCTGCAATGTGCATGATTACTGGAATGATGTATCTATCCTTCAGGGACAAGAAGGTCTGAGGACAGGGACCATGTGCAAAGTCTTTGTCTACCGATGAAACTTCAGCACAGGACATAGTGGCCACCATAGAGTGAATGCTAGATAAATGTTCATTGGATAAATGAATGCCTTTTAACTCATCTCTTCAGTGGCATTCTGCTAGACCCTAGAAATATAATCACAGTTGATACATTGTCCTTGCCATAAGATGGTTTATAGAGCAATAAATAGAGCTGGAGAAATCACCAGGCATTCTCAATACTATAGTGCTAAAGGTCTACAGTAAGGGTGAGCTTGGGATGTCATGGGAGCAGGCACTCGACTCCCAGGAGGGGCATTCAACTCAGCCCAAAGTCAGAGATAGTTTGCGCAGAAGTGGTCCCATGTCTCCCGCACAGGCAGGTGGACTTGCAACCTCTGGACCACCAGAGAAGTCCCTCCATGCTTTCTGAAACTCTTTCAAGTAAAATAAGCTTGCACTAGATATCCTGGAGACTAGGAAAGGGTTGCATAACACCAAAGATGGCGGAACGAGGACTGCAGAAAGTAGAAGACAAAGGTAACCACAAAACCACCAGAACAAATCAAAGTTCTGGCACAAAATAATTATAGACACATAATTACTCTGCTTCTTGACATCACCCACCTCAAAAAGTCTTCTTTTCCCTTCTCAGCTAGGCTGAGACTACTTGATGCTCTTAAAAGGAAGGGAAAATCACTAATCTGACCTGAAGGCCCTACTGGCTTGTCTCCACATTGTCCTCTCTCCAGACTGAACCCTCCCTTTCTCACTGCAGCCACGCTCACTTATTTCAGTCATTCATTCCTGCCAGGCTCTTGTAAAGCCTCTTCCTACACAGTGATCCCTGTGTTCTCCTGCCTTCCCCTTACCACCCAGTCTCATTCAGCTAGTCCTACAGATGATGCATGACATCTCACGTAAGTGCCCCTACCATGGAACTTCCAGTACCTCTGGACTAGATCAAACCCTCTGATAGACTCTTAAAGCACCATATTCTGTCTTTGACAGCACCAGACATATCTGCAATGCTGCAATGTGCATGATTACTGGAATGATGTATCTATCCTTCAGGGACAAGAAGGTCTGAGGACAGGGACCATGTGCAAAGTCTTTGTCTACCGATGAAACTTCAGCACAGGACATAGTGGCCACCATAGAGTGAATGCTAGATAAATGTTCATTGGATAAATGAATGCCTTTTAACTCATCTCTTCAGTGGCATTCTGCTAGACCCTAGAAATATAATCACAGTTGATACATTGTCCTTGCCATAAGATGGTTTATAGAGCAATAAATAGAGCTGGAGAAATCACCAGGCATTCTCAATACTAAAGTGCTAAAGGTCTACAGTAAGGGTGAGCTTGGGATGTCATGGGAGCAGGCACTCGACTCCCAGGAGGGGCATTCAACTCAGCCCAAAGTCAGAGATAGTTTGCGCAGAAGTGGTATTTAAGTTGAGCCCTAAAACACAAGACATAACCAGCTTGGAGATAAGAGATAGGGAAGGGGGGCGAGGGGGGGATGGGCAAATGGGCTACCATTTTAAGAAAATTAAGTAGATCTGGTCCTTAGAAGGAGATGGGGAAAGGCAGGAAATAGGCAAAAGAGGATAAACACTTGGATGTTTCGTTAAAGGCTTTGGACTTTTTTAATCATAAGAGTAATGGGAAGCCACTGAAGAGTTTAAGCAGGTAAGTAATGTGATCAGATTTCTGTTTGTAAGGATGGCTCTGTTCAGTTATAGAGGACGTGTTGGCAGGACTCAAGACCAGAGGCAGAGATAACCATCATGACCCTGCTACCATCATTCAGGCTTGAGATGCTGCAGTTCAAACTAATGCAACAGCACTGGGAAAACACAAAGGACAGCTGGCAGAGCAATCCAAAGAGGGAAAAGCAATGAATTTATCTTGCCAAATTCAAACTTTAAGGCTTACAATGTCTAGTACTGTGTCCTACACACAGTAAACACAGGAGATTTATTTGTTCAGACTGGCAAACATGACACAGCTTTTCCCACCAAGGGAATGGACACAGATTTGTATACAAATTATAATGTATTCTAAACAGAGATTCAAGAGGTTTGAAAAAGACACCCATGAGTACAGAGTGTTTAAGTATGCTTGGTGTGAATCCACAAAATCTTCCTGCACTGATGACATCTAAACAGGGCTGTGACTAATATAAGCACACTCCCTATGAGAACCCAAGATGGGCTGGCAGGTTCCTGGGTTATCACCCACCTCACACAGAGAGTGCAACAACTCAGAGCTGTGTGACCCCAGACAACAAAATTCTTTAATATGTGTTTACTGCATCTGTCTTATGGAAATCACTGTGATGGGCCACATGAGAGCTGGAAAGAGGACTAAAACGTGGTCCTTGCCTTGAGAATGTTTTGACTCAGGAATGAAGGAAAAGAAATTACGCTAAAAACCTTCTGTGCAAGATCTTATGTGACCAATACACAGTGTGTGTGTGTGTGTGTGTGTGTGTGTTCAGTTGCTCAGTTGTGTCCAACTCTTTATGACTCTGTGCTCTACAGGCTGTCAGGCTCCTCTGTCCATAGGATTTCCTAGACAAGAATACTGGAGTGAGTTGCCATTTCCTCCTCCAGGGAATCTTCCCAACCCAGGGATCAGACTCATGTCTCCTGCATTGGAGGGGGATTCTTTACCACTGAGACACCAGAAGCCCAGTGCATAGAGTAATACAAATATAATAAGAGCAAAACCAGGTGTAATACAAAGTACATATTGTATATGTAATTACATAATCTAACATAAATTACATTATGAGTGAAGATTTCATTGATAAATTTTTATAAGGATGGAGATGATTTTGATACGTGGTAACACTTGAGAAGTGGAGAGGGAAGTTTGAATAACCAATAGATAAAATTTAAAGATTTGAAAGCAACAATTCATTTACCCAGACCATTGTATAGTTTGTGGAGAGAATCATTTTAAATTTCAAGTGAGATCATATCACTAAAGACTCAAATCCCAAGCTAGGGCAACTGGACATTCTTCAAGGGGGAAAGGCTTAGAGGGTCAAGGTATAAACATTTAGAACTCTAGGATGACATATAAGAACAGTGCTTTAAAAAAAAAAAACACTCCAACTTTTGAAATTAAACAAGGGAGATGGATCATTAACTCACAGTTAAATGATTAGAATAGTCTAGATACAAGATTAAAGGACTGAATCTAAGGTATGAGAGCAGGAATAGAAAGCAAAAAATTAAAACAGGACACATTTTGCAGTTATCCTAGAAATCACACTTAATTTTAGGGTTTTTACTATAGTGTATATTAGGGAAAATTTATCGTTACCATGAGCTAATATCTGTTTCTAGATACCAATTCTAAATGATTTTTCCTGCCCATGTCCTATCTTTAACACTTAAAATCACTTTCCTTCTGAGGATTAGTCCTTGCTTGAGATCTGAAGCTCAGGCTCTCTTTCTGCTTCTGCAATGGCCCAAGTAAAGGCCTTGAGAAGTCATGACCTTGCTGAACCTGGTTCGCTTTTGAATGCTCTGCAGGGATAATGTGGGCCATAACTAACCCAAATCATGGCCACAAAAATGCCAATGCCACGCTGCTCCGCATTAGTACAGAGCTGTTCAGCAGAGTGGAAAGGTGGATCCTATTCCATACAGAGCAGTCAGGCAGCCAGGGCCACTTGATTCAGAGCCAAAGCAAACACCACCCACAAGTATGCTGCCTTTCACATCACAGTGCCTCCATCTCTCTCTCACTGTTTCGGCTTTCCCCTTTGAGTCAATTTCATAGCAGTCAGGGCTCTTTATCATTTGAGACAGAATTTCCAGTTTTCCCATTTCACAGCGTCTTTTCCAAACATAATATGAACAAAACAATACCCAGAGTGAAAAACCCTCAATTCGCAATGATCGCTCCACTGGTATCTTTAGATCTGTGTCAAAACTCTGGCATGTATTCTATAACTATTGTCATTCAAAGGAAATATTTCAAATAAGTGATTCCAACAGTGATGAAAGCATTTTTATACATTCAGCTTCTATTTTAAGAGGTAAATCCTAATATGCCTTGATTTTCCAATTTTTTTTTACAGGGAATAGGAGAATAAAATTTCAATATTTTATCAATCCTAAATTTGCTAAAATCAAAATTCTGCATTTTATTAGTAAAAAAAAACCTTAATGAGCAAAAAGAATAGGCATTTGCCTTCAAGGACACATAGCAAATCTGACCAACAAATCAGATCTCAAAAGTAAGATGTTTCCAAATATTTTAGGAATAAAACACATCAGTCAACCTCCATTTCCAGCCTTTCAAAGTAAACAAAGACTTAAATGCCTCCCAGTACAGAACATGTAAATATGCTCAGCAAAATACAGAAAATATCTCATAGAAATCATGGTTTATCGTTACCATGAGCTAATATCTGTTTCTAGATACCAATTCTAAATGATTTTTCCTGCCCATGTCCTATCTTTAACACTTAAAATCACTTTCCTTCTGAGGATTAGTCCTTGCTTGAGATCTGAAGCTCAGGCTCTCTTTCTGCTTCTGCAATGGCCCAAGTAAAGGCCTTGAGAAGTCATGACCTTGCTGAACCTGGTTCGCTTTTGAATGCTCTGCAGGGATAATGTGGGCCATAACTAACCCAAATCATGGCCAAAAAAATGCCAATGCCACGCTGCTCCGCATTAGTACAGAGCTGTTCAGCAGAGTGGAAAGGTGGATCCTATTCCATACAGAGCAGTCAGGCAGCCAGGGCCACTTGATTCAGAGCCAAAGCAAACACCACCCACAAGTATGCTGCCTTTCACATCACAGTGCCTCCATCTCTCTCTCACTGTTTCGGCTTTCCCCTTTGAGTCAATTTCATAGCAGTCAGGGCTCTTTATCATTTGAGACAGAATTTCCAGTTTTCCCATTCCACAGCGTCTTTTCCAAACATAATATGAACAAAACAATACCCAGAGTGAAAAACCCTCAATTCGCAATGATCGCTCCACTGGTATCTTTAGATCTGTGTCAAAACTCTGGCATGTATTCTATAACTATTGTCATTCAAAGGAAATATTTCAAATAAGTGATTCCAACAGTGATGAAAGCATTTTTATACATTCAGCTTCTATTTTAAGAGGTAAATCCTAATATGCCTTGATTTTCCAATTTTTTTTTACAGGGAATAGGAGAATAAAATTTCAATATTTTATCAATCCTAAATTTGCTAAAATCAAAATTCTGCATTTTATTAGTAAAAAAAAACCTTAATGAGCAAAAAGAATAGGCATTTGCCTTCAAGGACACATAGCAAATCTGACCAACAAATCAGATCTCAAAAGTAAGATGTTTCCAAATATTTTAGGAATAAAACACATCAGTCAACCTCCATTTCCAGCCTTTCAAAGTAAACAAAGACTTAAATGCCTCCCAGTACAGAACATGTAAATATGCTCAGCAAAATACAGAAAATATCTCATAGAAATCATGGTTTATCTGCCAGAAAGTAAGAGAAATAACTGGAAAAAAATATAATGGCAACAAGAAAGAATATATCTATGACGTCAGTAAACCCACAAGCCTGGGCCTGTCCTGTTAGACTGAGCCAATCTTTGAGGGGCTGAGGCATGGATTAGAACGACCTTCTGAACCCTACAGACAGGATACCAATCCTAGGGTTATGAGGGAAGGGTATAGATGGGAAACAACCCTTGAAAAAACACTACGATAGTCTAAACGCAGCACAGCCATTTGGTCAACTAGGAAAAAAACACCCTACAGAGAGACAGAGTGGGAAAACACACTTCTTTTTGCCTTGCCACTAGATGTAATGCAGTTAAAAAATCTCTAGAGATATTCCTAACCACAAAACTAGAACTGAGTTTGGGGTTGGGATTCCCATTACCTCTGCAGTCTGGAAAACTGTAAGTTAAAACTTTAGCATGAAATGATCCTGGAATTTCATGAATGAATCTTCCCACCACCCCCTCAAAAATATATAGACAGATATAAAGTATGAAAACTATATTTCATCAAGCTTCCAGGGAAGCAATCAAGACTACGACAAATCCTTTAGTACAAATGTGGCAGATTTTACTTTCCAAAATTGGCTGGAAAAATATCTCCTATCTCACACATAGTCCTATAATGTAAAACTGCCATTCCTCCATTGAACAGTGGAGTCCTTCATCACCTCCTTGAATGAAGGATGACCCCATGACTATGTTGACCAACTGACTTTGGCAAAGGTTAAAGAAAAAAACTCATATTTTTATTTCAATAGTTTCAGAAAAAGCATGTGTCTTTATCTTCAGTAAGGACAATTACCATATTAAAATCAGATGAAGGATAAGAATGGCAGAATGGTAAACAGTGACTTTTGCCCTCTCCAGTGGCGGAGAAAATAGGATTTGGAACAATCTTTTCCAGGATTAAATGAGGTCTTCCAAAAGTAGTATACTGAGGAGCTGGGTCTATACGGCGTGATCTATCACTCTTAAATAATATGACCTATAATGGCCAATACAACTATCTTGCTTTTGAAGCTATTAGTATGTTTAAGTAGTACTAGAAAGTAGAAGGCAATGATAACTGTTGTTATGAACATTTACCTTGAGTTTGTGTTCTTTCCTGTTTACAATCACAGCTGTGATTTGCTGGTCCATGAAAATCAGGATGGTGACCAACAAAGCAGGTATGGCAGCTGCAAGGTACACCCACCAGGGGTTTCCGCCAAATGGTGCAACAAACCAACCTCGGTTTGGACTTGTTGGCTTGAAGAAGAGAGAAGACATTTTTTGAAATAATATTAATACATACAACTTGGTGAAAAATAAGTGAGAGAGACACAGTTTTGCATTTGGAGAGCCAACATACTGAAAAATAGAAACAGTTTTATTGACAGGTTGTACAAAGAAGATTATTTGTCGAAAACTTCCTAAAGAAGGAGGCAATATTTTAAATGAAGGAAACTAAGAATATAGGGTGATGGAAAAGAAGGAAATGTCATTTTGTGTGATGACCTAAGTTAAGACTCAGGAGGGAAGAAAGTGATCTAAGGGACAGCCATAAGAAAAACCCAATGTAATATTCAGCAATAGGCAGGCAAGAAACTACAAAATCACCTTGAATTTGGTCCATAGGTTTTAGCAACTGCACTGAATTTGTATCTACTACTACTAAATTGAAATTGCTTCATAATTAAATACATAAAAAAGCTGCAAATATTTTATATGTTTAATATTTATTTTCATATTTCCTATTCTTTTCCAAATCTTAAATAGAACAAACTAAAATAAAACCCTATCTATGAACTATTTCCTCCACATTTACTAGTACACACTATTACACACTTCTCCTCAAGATACTTCTGTCTCTCGTTGCTCATAACTCCCTCACCGCATCTCTCCACATTTTGCTGCCATTGCCAGGTTACGAGCTTAGAAGGAAAGGAACTCTGTCTTGCTCTTCAGTGCATTTCAAATCCTCCGTACAGGGCTTGACTTAAGCAAACATTCAGAAGTCTGGGCCCCCGGGGGAGAAAATAGGATTTGGTACAATCTTTTCCAGGATTAAATGAGGTCTTCCAAAAGTAGTATACTGAGGAGCTGGGTCTATACAGCGTGATCTATCACTCTTAAATAATATGACCTATAATGGCCAATACAACTATCTTGCTTTTGAAGCTATTAGTATGTTTAAGTAGTACTAGAAAGTAGAAGGCAATGATAACTGTTGTTATGAACATTTACCTTGAGTTTGTGTTCTTTCCTGTTTACAATCACAGCTGTGATTTGCTGGTCCATGAAAATCAGGATGGTGACCAACAAAGCAGGTATGGCAGCTGCAAGGTACACCCACCAGGGGTTTCCGCCAAATGGTGCAACAAACCAACCTCGGTTTGGACTTGTTGGCTTGAAGAAGAGAGAAGACATTTTTTGAAATAATATTAATACATACAACTTGGCGAAAAATAAGTGAGAGAGACACAGTTTTGCATTTGGAGAGCCAACATACTGAAAAATAGAAACAGTTTTATTGACAGGTTGTACAAAGAAGATTATTTGTCGAAAACTTCCTAAAGGAGGAGGCAATATTTTAAATGAAGGAAACTAAGAATATAGGGTGATGGAAAAGAAGGAAATGTCATTTTGTGTGATGACCTAAGTTAAGACTCAGGAGGGAAGAAAGTGATCTAAGGGACAGCCATAAGAAAAACCCAATGTAATATTCAGCAATAGGCAGGCAAGAAACTACAAAATCACCTTGAATTTGGTCCATAGGTTTTAGCAACTGCACTGAATTTGTATCTACTACTACTAAATTGAAATTGCTTCATAATTAAATACATAAAAAAGCTGCAAATATTTTATATGTTTAATATTTATTTTCATATTTCCTATTCTTTTCCAAATCTTAAATAGAACAAACTAAAATAAAACCCTATCTATGAACTATTTCCTCCACATTTACTAGTACACACTATTACACACTTCTCCTCAAGATACTTCTGTCTCTCGTTGCTCATAACTCCCTCACCGCATCTATCCACATTTTGCTGCCATTGCCAGGTTACGAGCTTAGAAGGAAAGGAACTCTGTCTTGCTCTTCAATGCATTTCAAATCCTCCATACAGGGCTTGACTTAAGCAAACATTCAAAACAGGCTGACTTAGATGATTGAATACATGAAGTTATCTTTCCTAATAAATATGTCATGACAGAGAAGACACACAAAAAAACATTTTGTTTGCTACAATGTAAGATATTGCTTTCTCATTAGGTAGTCATTAAGTTAAAACTGCTGTCAGTTTAACTTTTCTTAGCAAATGTATGGTTACCAGTGATGGAGAGAAAGGTTAGGAGTGTTCTAGAAAATAAGTGAAAAACTTAAAAATGAAAAATTTAGATAGGGATATTCAAGAATGACTGAAATGTAAATTTTACCCCCAGGTCTTCACATACCAACAGGTATATAAAATGAATAATTCCCATACCTTCTTTGTAAGAATTAAAATGCACATTATATATAAACATGTATGTACACAGCAAGTTGGTAGCAGGAATAGAGCATTGAAATGGTAGTGTAACCTTGGATATTTTACTTAATTTTTATAATCTTCAATCTCAACGGAATCAGGATGATGATACTTATATACCATCAAGAATTTATTAGATGTGTCATGGGCAAGTGAAAGCATATTCACTTCTCACATGAAAGATCAAGAAAAGATATCCGGGCTGCCCTGGTGGTCCAGTGGGTAAGGACACCTCCTTGCAGTACAAGGCGCGGTTCGAGCCCTGGCCTGGGAAGATTCCATGTGCGGAGCAGCTGGACGATGTGTCCAATTGCCGAGCAGGAGCTCTGGGCGCATGGGGTGCGACGACAGCGCCACTGAATTTGTATCTACTACTACTAAATTGAAATTGCTTCATAATTAAATACATAAAAAAGCTGCAAATATTTTATATGTTTAATATTTATTTTCATATTTCCTATTCTTTTCCAAATCTTAAATAGAACAAACTAAAATAAAACCCTATCTATGAACTATTTCCTCCACATTTACTAGTACACACTATTACACACTTCTCCTCAAGATACTTCTGTCTCTCGTTGCTCATAACTCCCTCACCGCATCTATCCACATTTTGCTGCCATTGCCAGGTTACGAGCTTAGAAGGAAAGGAACTCTGTCTTGCTCTTCAATGCATTTCAAATCCTCCATACAGGGCTTGACTTAAGCAAACATTCAAAACAGGCTGACTTAGATGATTGAATACATGAAGTTATCTTTCCTAATAAATATGTCATGACAGAGAAGACACACAAAAAAACATTTTGTTTGCTACAATGTAAGATATTGCTTTCTCATTAGGTAGTCATTAAGTTAAAACTGCTGTCAGTTTAACTTTTCTTAGCAAATGTATGGTTACCAGTGATGGAGAGAAAGGTTAGGAGTGTTCTAGAAAATAAGTGAAAAACTTAAAAATGAAAAATTTAGATAGGGATATTCAAGAATGACTGAAATGTAAATTTTACCCCCAGGTCTTCACATACCAACAGGTATATAAAATGAATAATTCCCATACCTTCTTTGTAAGAATTAAAATGCACATTATATATAAACATGTATGTACACAGCAAGTTGGTAGCAGGAATAGAGCATTGAAATGGTAGTGTAACCTTGGATATTTTACTTAATTTTTATAATCTTCAATCTCAACGGAATCAGGATGATGATACTTATATACCATCAAGAATTTATTAGATGTGTCATGGGCAAGTGAAAGCATATTCACTTCTCACATGAAAGATCAAGAAAAGATATCCGGGGCTGCCCCTGGTGGTCCAGTGGGTAAGGACACCTCCTTGCAGTACAAGGGGCGCCGGTTCGAGCCCTGGCCTGGGAAGATTCCATGTGCCGCGGAGCAGCTGGACAGATGTGTCCAATTGCCGAGCAGGAGCTCTGGAGCGCATGTGCCCGGAGCCGACGCTCTGCGACGACAGACGCCACTGCGATGGGAGGCCCACAGGAACCAAAGAACAAAGATGGATGAAAATAGAGAAATAAAAGACCAATAGAAGTGGCCCGCCCGCTCAACTCCCTCCCCAACCCGACCCCCGCCCAAAATAAATAAATAAATCTTTAAAAAAAAAAAGAAAAGATATCCGGGCTGAGAAGACAAATGTCTCCTCACACTAACGATAAGTGCCACCTGCAAGCCTCACCTCCCTGAGACCTCTTCTGAGGATGAATAGGTGCTAATACAGAGCACAGAAGTTCTTCCTCTTGCCCCCTTTTTAATGATAAGTGTAAGAATTGTAAGAATGATTCCCTGGGGGCTTCCCCTGGTGGTCCAGTGGGTAAGGACACTGCCTTACAGTGCAAAGGGCGCCGGTTCGATCCCTGGCCTAGGAAGATCCCACGTACCCCAGAGTGGCTGGACTGATGTGTCCAATTACTGAGCCGGAGCTCTGAAGCGCATGCGCCCAGAGCTGGTGCTCTGCGACAACAGAGGCCACAGCGATGGGAGGCCCACACAGGCCAAAGAACAAAGATGGATGAAAGTGAATAAATGAAAGACAAATAGAAGTGGCCCGCCCGCCCACCTCCTTCTCCAACCGCCCACCCCACTCCCACCCCCGCCAAAAAAAAAAAAAGAATATTTCCCCTGGAGAGCAAAGGTGTTGATGGGGGAGAAAGGGCTCCGGTGATGACCTCTTTTGCATCTCTAGAGAAACAAAAAAGTTTCTTTATGATTATTAATTAACTTGAGATTTCTAGTTGAAAAAAATATAAAAAGGGTAAAGGAAGATTATGCGGGAGGCTTGCTCATGGAGATCAACTGTGCCTGATGTGAGATCAAGACTCTCCAGCTCTGGGGTAAGAACTTCTGTTTGCATTTGACTGAGTCCTCATTATTTGTCCTTGCCTTTTGAATTTTGATTAATGGAATCTTGATTCTGATTATTATATGTTTTATGATTAATAAAACTACTCTTGGTTAGACAATACTCAAGACCACGACACTTCATTGTCCAAGTCCGAGACTCACGACTCTGAGGGGATTACACTGTGACTGTAAAAGGTCTCTGATCTATTTAACATAGTGCCGCTTAGTGAGAACTAGTAAGAATAGGAATCAGAGTAAGCTGCAGCACAGTGCCCACTAAAGATGCATCAAGGTTACAAGTTGTTTGATAATACTTTCGATATTTTGAATATCCTAAATATGCAAAGCAGAGGTTATAATGTTACCGTAATGTATTTTCCATCAAAATCAGTACAATGTGAACCTTGCATTTAGTCCACTCGGACATTTAATTTTAGTGAGAAATAGACAAAATGTATAGCAAGAGACCATTTTAAAATAAAGAAATTGGTAACTATACAAAACTAGCTCAAAAAGAGATATGACAAAATAGAATAGGGGAGAGGAAAGAAAATCAGGGAGATAGACGTTCACTTACCTTGAACTCACTTGGCACTATAAGTTTAGGAGTGTCCACACCTACCAGGGCATCTATCACACAAAAGATGAGAATGGACAAGATAATGGCAAAGTCACTGATGAGTTTTCTTGCCTAGAAAGAGGAAAAAGAAACCAGGAACCATTAAGCACTGGAGACATATATATATATATATATATATATATATATATAACACACACGCATATAATATATCTATATTTGAAGTGAATGAGGAATTCTGTATTTACTAATAGTTTCTAGTAACAGATTCATCAACAAATTAAAGAAGGTGTCATATTGAAGGCAGATTTTTTTTAACTTTATTTTTGCATCGCTTTCTTACCTGGCTAGAAATAATGTAATTGCACAGGGCAGGTGTGTGTGTGTGTGGGTGTGTGTGTGTTTGGATATGGGAAGGGAATCAAAGAAAAATATCCTTGAAGTACTGTACACTCATCCTGTAGGCAGCACAAAGGAGACCTGGATAAGAATGAAATCTCTAGGCAGCATTGTGAATACACTAAAGAAGGATATGGCAACCCATTCTAGTATTCTTGATTGGAAAAAAACCCCATGGACAGAGGAGCCTGGTGGGACTGAGTCCTCATTATTTGTCCTTGCCTTTTGAATTTTGATTAATGGAATCTTGATTCTGATTATTATATGTTTTATGATTAATAAAACTACTCTTGGTTAGACAATACTCAAGACCACGACACTTCATTGTCCAAGTCCGAGACTCACGACTCTGAGGGGATTACACTGTGACTGTAAAAGGTCTCTGATCTATTTAACATAGTGCCGCTTAGTGAGAACTAGTAAGAATAGGAATCAGAGTAAGCTGCAGCACAGTGCCCGCTAAAGATGCATCAAGGTTACAAGTTGTTTGATAATACTTTCGATATTTTGAATATCCTAAATATGCAAAGCAGAGGTTATAATGTTACCGTAATGTATTTTCCATCAAAATCAGTACAATGTGAACCTTGCATTTAGTCCACTCGGACATTTAATTTTAGTGAGAAATAGACAAAATGTATAGCAAGAGACCATTTTAAAATAAAGAAATTGGTAACTATACAAAACTAGCTCAAAAAGAGATATGACAAAATAGAATAGGGGAGAGGAAAGAAAATCAGGGAGATAGACGTTCACTTACCTTGAACTCACTTGGCACTATAAGTTTAGGAGTGTCCACACCTACCAGGGCATCTATCACACAAAAGATGAGAATGGACAAGATAATGGCAAAGTCACTGATGAGTTTTCTTGCCTAGAAAGAGGAAAAAGAAACCAGGAACCATTAAGCACTGGAGACATATATATATATATATATATATATATATATATACACACACACGCATATAATATATCTATATTTGAAGTGAATGAGGAATTCTGTATTTACTAATAGTTTCTAGTAACAGATTCATCAACAAATTAAAGAAGGTGTCATATTGAAGGCAGATTTTTTTTAACTTTATTTTTGCATCGCTTTCTTACCTGGCTAGAAATAATGTAATTGCACAGGGCAGGTGTGTGTGTGTGTGGGTGTGTGTGTGTTTGGATATGGGAAGGGAATCAAAGAAAAATATCCTTGAAGTACTGTACACTCATCCTGTAGGCAGCACAAAGGAGACCTGGATAAGAATGAAATCTCTAGGCAGCATTGTGAATACACTAAAGAAGGATATGGCAACCCATTCTAGTATTCTTGATTGGAAAAAAACCCCATGGACAGAGGAGCCTGGTGGGCTATAATCCATGGGGTCACAAAGAGCCAGACACAACTGAGCAACTAAATAACAACTCTCGGTACAGAGCAAGATAAATTCCAAAATGTAACCTGAAAACTCCAAGAATTTATCAGGGAAGGGTTACAATTTCAGGCTAATGAATGGACTGAAGATCTCAGAGAAACAAAAAGTGATAGAAGACAGAAATCTGGTGGCTTCACTAACTTGGCCAAAGAAAACATGTTTCACTTTGTGCTAGTGCTTAAAATCTCCTGTGTGTGGAGTATCTCTTTCTCCACTACTTAAGTGTAGTCACCATTAGCTGACAGCCTTTACATTGCCTAAGTACTTGCCTCTGATCAGGACAAAGGCTGGGCTTTGTAGGATGTGTATTAAACCCAAGTCTCTCCCATGGAGTGAGCACAGAATGGTCATTTCTGATTCGGCAGGGGAGCATGAGACCGTACTGTTGATTGGTGAGGCCTCTGTGGGGTCTAGTGGCACTGGCAGTGGCCTACAAACATCATAGCGCAGAGACAGCTAAGTTTCCCAGAAGGTGTGTATTCACAGCAGTGCATAATTTGATCATTTAACAAAAGTTTACTTAGCACATTTAGGCCTCTGTATTCACAGCTTCTGTATCCATGAAAATGAAGGGCCAACTGAAAGTTCCTAATACTTTGCTTGATGCTAGGGATACCAGTGAACAAAACAGAGACAATCCATGTCTTCAGGAAGCTCACAGTCAAGTCATACGCTCCCAAACAAAATCTGGATTAATTTAGCAGTGGTCATATTATCTCAGGGAGAGCAGTCAGCTTTCTGATGCTGCTGGATGAAGCTGGATGGTGCTGAGTGGCTGTACAGTTCTTAGGACAGACAGACAGAGCAGTAGGACTCCTACAACCAGGTGTTCAACAGAAAGTAGAGAGTGGAATGACTTGGCAGTGTGGATGTGAGGAATATGCTGCTGTTGTGCAGTTACTCAGTTGTGTCCTGCTCTTTGTGACCCCATAGACTGCAGCCCACCAGGCTTCCCTGTCTTCCACTATCTCCCGGAGTTTGTTCAGATTAATGTCCATTGAATTAATGATGCTATCTAAACATCTCTTCCTCTTCCTAAACATCTCTACCTCTTCTCCTTTTACCTTCGATGAAAGAACAGTTGTGCTCAATTCTTGAAGGATATAGTCATGGTCAATTCTCGACTGTGACCAAGTGACAGGAGCCTTGGAGACTCACTTATAAGCAGGATCAAAGATGGGCTTTGGTAGGACTTGGTGGCTTCACTAACTTGGCCAAAAACATGTTTCACTTTGTGCTAGTGCTTAAAATCTCCTGTGTGTGGAGTATCTCTTTCTCCACTACTTAAGTGTAGTCACCATTAGCTGACAGCCTTTACATTGCCTAAGTACTTGCCTCTGATCAGGACAAAGGCTGGGCTTTGTAGGATGTGTATTAAACCCAAGTCTCTCCCATGGAGTGAGCACAGAATGGTCATTTCTGATTCGGCAGGGGAGCATGAGACCGTACTGTTGATTGGTGAGGCCTCTGTGGGGTCTAGTGGCACTGGCAGTGGCCTACAAACATCATAGCGCAGAGACAGCTAAGTTTCCCAGAAGGTGTGTATTCACAGCAGTGCATAATTTGATCATTTAACAAAAGTTTACTTAGCACATTTAGGCCTCTGTATTCACAGCTTCTGTATCCATGAAAATGAAGGGCCAACTGAAAGTTCCTAATACTTTGCTTGATGCTAGGGATACCAGTGAACAAAACAGAGACAATCCATGTCTTCAGGAAGCTCACAGTCAAGTCATACGCTCCCAAACAAAATCTGGATTAATTTAGCAGTGGTCATATTATCTCAGGGAGAGCAGTCAGCTTTCTGATGCTGCTGGATGAAGCTGGATGGTGCTGAGTGGCTGTACAGTTCTTAGGACAGACAGACAGAGCAGTAGGACTCCTACAACCAGGTGTTCAACAGAAAGTAGAGAGTGGAATGACTTGGCAGTGTGGATGTGAGGAATATGCTGCTGTTGTGCAGTTACTCAGTTGTGTCCTGCTCTTTGTGACCCCATAGACTGCAGCCCACCAGGCTTCCCTGTCTTCCACTATCTCCCGGAGTTTGTTCAGATTAATGTCCATTGAATTAATGATGCTATCTAAACATCTCTTCCTCTTCCTAAACATCTCTACCTCTTCTCCTTTTACCTTCGATGAAAGAACAGTTGTGCTCAATTCTTGAAGGATATAGTCATGGTCAATTCTCGACTGTGACCAAGTGACAGGAGCCTTGGAGACTCACTTATAAGCAGGATCAAAGATGGCCTTTTTGGCCAGGAGTTGCTTTTCCTCTTGGAGGATGGCTCTAGCTTGCTGGAGAAGTCCACACAGAGGAGCATAAAGTCAGCTACGGGACTTTTAGGGGCAATTCAACACCAATCGCACACAATAACACAAGCACAAATAGAAGGCAGGGATCAATTTGGGGAACACATGGTACAGCTGTGAAAAGCATAGTTTTTATAGCTTTTATGGTCAGATTGCCTGGCTTAGAACTGCAGCACCATTATTTCCTACTTGTAAATACTTATCCTTTCTTAGCTTTAATTACTCCAACTGCAAAATGTAGCCAAAGTAATCCCTATGACTGCACCAGTTTGTTACAAGAATTAAATAGGATAAGCCAAGAAAGTACTTAGCATAACACCTGCAATACCATAAACTCTCCTAACATACATTACCTTGGGTCATTTCAAGTTCCACTAAGTTTCCTTGACTGCATAAACCACTGGAATAACTAATCTACTGTCAAGAGGTCTTTGAAAGGAATCTTGAATTCCAAGAAACAAGAAATAAAAGCCCAGTAAAAATATGAAACTGTCATGCAGAGCTCATTTTGGTTGGAAGTATCTGGAATCCCTGCAGAAACAGGATGTTTTCAGGGGCTCAATATTGGAGGAAACACCCATTTCTTAAGTTTGTGCAGTGAGTTTGACACAGGCAATTTGGGATGATCTGGAAAGTGATGGGCTGCAGTCCATCGGGTCAGACACGACTGAAGCGACTGAGCATGCACAGAAAATGATGGTCATTGGTAAGCAGGTTCAACAGTGTTATCAAGATGTTCCAACAATTTCTCTGGGCCAAGAGGTCTGAATCACTGGAAGACTAGTTCAGTTCAGTTTAGTCACTCAGTTGTGTCCAACTCTTTGCAACCCCGTGGACTGTAGCACTGGAAGACCAGAGGTCATTGTGAAGGCAAGAAAGGCATTCTCTCTTCACCCTCCCAATTCTTACTTAGTAAGTCCAACTTGTTGACAACTCAGATACCCTAGGAATTGTCTCAAAAGAGGGCAATGGCTATTAAAAAGTCAGTGCTTCTCTTCCCCCTACTTTCACCATAAACAGGAGGAGGCTATCAGAGGCTATTAAATGAATCCACTCTGCCATTTCTTGGCAGAAATTCCATAGGGCCTGCACCTCTGACTCATCCAAGGGACATACCTGCTTGACTAGAATCACTACTGAGTGCTGAGGCAATGTTGTGTGCTTACTTAGGAGAGGAGGCATTCTCAGCCTTCCATATACCAAGCGCTGAAGCCCTAAACCTGCTCTTTCAGTAGTTTTCTCCATCTTTATCAATGGCAATTTCTTTCTTTCTTTCATTGCTTAGGCCAAAAATGTTGGACCATCCACACAACTCCTTTCTTCCTCTCACATCCTATATCCAATAGGTCAGCCAATTACCTTCAGAGCATACCCAGGATTCTGTCTCTTCTCATCATCTCCATTGCTAGTCCCACCCTCGTCTAAACCAGATTACCTCATACAGTTCCTGCTTCTCATCTTCCTGTCTCTCCACTTACCTACTTCAGGACATTGTCAAGGTATCACCAGAATAATTATGGAAGAATTTAGGTCCCATAATGTGGAACATAAAATAATCTCTCTCTAAAGATGCCTAATTCCTGGACCCTGTGAACATGTCATGTTACATGGCTAGGGAGAATTAGAGTTGCCGGTAGACATTATGGGTACTAATTAGATGACCCTGCAACTGGAGAAACTACCTAGGATTATTCCAGCGAGTACAGTGTAATCATGAGAATTCCCAGTGAGTCAAAGAGGGAGGCAGGAGAATCCATGTCAGAGTGATACAGGGTGAGCAAGCCTAGATTCATCACTGTTGGCTCTGAAGATGGAGGAAAGGGGCCAAGAACCAAGGAATGTGGGAGCCCCTAGAAACTGGAAAAGCCAGGGAAACACAGTCTCCCCAAGAGCCTTCAGAAGGAACAGTCCTGCCAACACCTTGATTTTAGCCACTGAGACACATTTCGGACTTCGGACCATCAGATCTCAAGACAATAAATGTATTTCAGCCACTGTGTTTGTGGTAATTTGATATAGAAACCACAGAAAAATGATACTAATAAATTGATACTTTATCTATTTTAGTCACTAGTTTCATGATTAATGATTAATTTCTAAGAACCCTTGGCTATGGCATTCTTGTCAAGTATGGCACTATTACACTATGTGTGTTGTTGTTGTAGTTCAGTTGCTATGTCTGACTCTTTAGTGACCCCATGGTCTGTAGCCTACCAGGCTTCTCTGTCCATGGGATTTCCCAGGCAAGAACACTAGGGTAGGTTACCATTTCCTTCTCCAGGGGATCTTCCTGACCTAGGGATTGAACCTGCATCTCCTGCATCAGCAGGTAGACTCTTTACCACTGAGCCACCAGGGAAGCCTATACTATAGGTATAACAGAAGCTAAGAAGTCGAATGCTAATAATTCAGGATTACACTTCTTAAAATGCAAAAAGCTACTCTATTCATAATATTGCTTAATTCCATTAAAAATCACAGCCAGGGTGATATGTTCTGTATAATATACTCAGTTCTGTTTCCCCTTTCTTCCCATTAAATTGTATAACACTGTTCAGGAACAGCAGAAATCACCCCTGGAGGGTGTTTATTGTAAGACATTCATTTCTAAGTTATTGGATCTAATTTAAACTTCATAGTCAAGGAAATTGATTTTTCCCAGGCCACTTTGGTAGTCAAATCTAAATCCTCTCATTAGTGACGGCAGGTAGGGGTGTTATTTTAGAAGATTCTTCTCACCCTATACTAAAATTACACTTTAATTTGAACAAGGAAAAGCCAACAGCAGAAACTAGAAATTCGAGGGCTAAAAATGCCCTAAAAATGTCAGGTGCTGTGTACATCCAGCTTACTAGATATACTCTAGGACCTGGATACAGGAGCTTGGCATCTGACTTGAAGGAATAAGAATCACCCTCTTTGGGCCCTTCTCACATTTCTAAACATATTTAGCAAAAGAAACATGTATGAATATCCTTTCAGTTTTAGTTTATTTTACCCTCCCTTATCATCAAACTTGACTTCTTTCAAAAACACCAAAATAGTACCCTTTTATGTGTCAGTATATAAATAAAGAAATCAAATTAGAAACCCATAGTTCCTAATTCCCTACTAGCTATTACTGATAATGATTAGAAGTGCCAACATTTTCATGAGAAAACTGTTCCCATAAGATTTCATGCCAATCCTGGGGCCTCAAATTTAGCTTGGACAAACATCATAACTAATCGGTTCATCAAATCAAATGCTAAGCCTCCCTAGGGTCAAACTTCAACATCCTAAGAATATAAGCTATTACAATCTAAGCAGAACACAAGTGGACTCATGTATCAAAGACTAACTATAAAAAACGTTTGCTTTTTTTTGCGTGGTACACAGATATGCTATAGCATATAATAACTCCTCTATTCATGAATGATGAAAAGAAAAGCATGCTTCAACTAAGATTCTTTTATAGCAGAATAGTTTTGAGTTCTTTTATTTTACCATTTTTAACTATATAAATGAAGAGAAAAATATTTCTGTTCTCTGCAGAGTTACAAAATATCTCAATGAATCTAATAAAAAACAACCAGCTTAAATATGTAAATGACCAAAGCAAAGAAGAAATTCGGTGGACGGGAATGGAAATTCAAATAACCATACGCTGTTCTCTTGTTCTTGGGCAAAACAACCTAATAAATCTAGGATACACATACTCTTCCTGAAGGATGATACTGTATTAATTGTTAAGAGAGTCATAATCATCGAGACACCAACAGTGAGAAGCTAGTTAATTTACAGGGAAAAAAATGAATTGGTTCCTCTGAAGCCCCAGAGGGTATTTGGTTTTCACTTTGTGAGGACTGCAGCTGCTCCCAGATTAACTGGAGAGAGGCTGTGATCTTGCAGAGCAGTTCTCAATAGATGGTGTTATAAAGACGGGCTAAAATGCCCTAAAATGTCAGGTGCTGTGTACATCCAGCTTACTAGATATACTCTAGGACCTGGATACAGGAGCTTGGCATCTGACTTGAAGGAATAAGAATCACCCTCTTTGGGCCCTTCTCACATTTCTAAACATATTTAGCAAAAGAAACATGTATGAATATCCTTTCAGTTTTAGTTTATTTTACCCTCCCTTATCATCAAACTTGACTTCTTTCAAAAACACCAAAATAGTACCCTTTTATGTGTCAGTATATAAATAAAGAAATCAAATTAGAAACCCATAGTTCCTAATTCCCTACTAGCTATTACTGATAATGATTAGAAGTGCCAACATTTTCATGAGAAAACTGTTCCCATAAGATTTCATGCCAATCCTGGGGCCTCAAATTTAGCTTGGACAAACATCATAACTAATCGGTTCATCAAATCAAATGCTAAGCCTCCCTAGGGTCAAACTTCAACATCCTAAGAATATAAGCTATTACAATCTAAGCAGAACACAAGTGGACTCATGTATCAAAGACTAACTATAAATAACGTTTGCTTTTTGCGTGGTACACAGATATGCTATAGCATATAATAACTCCTCTATTCATGAATGATGAAAAGAAAAGCATGCTTCAACTAAGATTCTTTTATAGCAGAATAGTTTTGAGTTCTTTTATTTTACCATTTTTAACTATATAAATGAAGAGAAAAATATTTCTGTTCTCTGCAGAGTTACAAAATATCTCAATGAATCTAATAAAAAACAACCAGCTTAAATATGTAAATGACCAAAGCAAAGAAGAAATTCGGTGGACGGGAATGGAAATTCAAATAACCATACGCTGTTCTCTTGTTCTTGGGCAAAACAACCTAATAAATCTAGGATACACATACTCTTCCTGAAGGATGATACTGTATTAATTGTTAAGAGAGTCATAATCATCGAGACACCAACAGTGAGAAGCTAGTTAATTTACAGGGAAAAAAATGAATTGGTTCCTCTGAAGCCCCAGAGGGTATTTGGTTTTCACTTTGTGAGGACTGCAGCTGCTCCCAGATTAACTGGAGGAGAGGCTGTGATCTTGCAGAGCAGTTCTCAATAGATGGAGCTGTTATAAAGAGACAAGCACAGCAGCGGGCACCCAGTGGGCTCTCAATAAATATTCATCCATGTTGTCAATTCCTCTCATGGTGCATGGAAAATGCTAAACAACACTGTAAAAAAGCATTTATTCTAGACAGAAAAAAAAGTACATCAGACAAATATGTGCCTTTTGGCAGTCATGAAATGGTACAAAAATATAAAAATTTTAAAATTTGATCCCCCCAATTAAAATTAGAATTTGGCCTTCCTAAGTGGCGCCACTGTTAAAGAATCTACCTGCTAAGGCAGGAGACGCCAGAGACTCAGATCTGATCCCTGGGTCAGGAAGATGCTCTAGAGAAGGAACTGGCAACCCACTCCAACATTCTTGCCTGGAAAAGTTCATGGATGAGGAGCCTGGTGGGCTACAGTATATAGGTCTCAAAAAGTCAGACACAACTGAGAACACATGCGCGTGCGCACACGCACACACCTAATTAGAATTCAATAAAAGGAAAGTCTGATTTAGACTCCAGGGTTTTCATGCCATAAGCTCCAGGATCAGAGAGACTCGGAGAACAAAGACGGGAACTGGACCAGGCGGTTTATCTAGGACGGCCTTAGCGCTTACCAGTGGAAGTCTTAGCAGAAAAGGATTGTTTCTCGAAGCAAGGAGCACAGGGGAGTGGGCCCAAGAATGTGGTGCAGGAGTGAAGCTAAGGAGTGTTAAGTAGTCACAGCTTCTGCCTTCAACTGAGTAGGAGAACAAAGACCCACAAGAATGAGTGCCTAAGGCAAGTGAGTAAATCACCTGGAAAGCCCTATGCCCCAGGCTGGTTGAAATATTCTAAGTTGAAACTGAAAATCTGGAACTGACTCAGAGAAGGATGACAAGTGGAATAAGAGTCCAGGAAACACATAAAAAATGAGGAGAGACCTCAAGAAGTTGTAGGGAGAAACGGCCTTCAAATATAGGAAATTCATAATCATCGAGACACCAACAGTGAGAAGCTAGTTAATTTACAGGGAAAAAAATGAATTGGTTCCTCTGAAGCCCCAGAGGGTATTTGGTTTTCACTTTGTGAGGACTGCAGCTGCTCCCAGATTAACTGGAGGAGAGGCTGTGATCTTGCAGAGCAGTTCTCAATAGATGGAGCTGTTATAAAGAGACAAGCACAGCAGCGGGCACCCAGTGGGCTCTCAATAAATATTCATCCATGTTGTCAATTCCTCTCATGGTGCATGGAAAATGCTAAACAACACTGTAAAAAAGCATTTATTCTAGACAGAAAAAAAAGTACATCAGACAAATATGTGCCTTTTGGCAGTCATGAAATGGTACAAAAATATAAAAATTTTAAAATTTGATCCCCCCAATTAAAATTAGAATTTGGCCTTCCTAAGTGGCGCCACTGTTAAAGAATCTACCTGCTAAGGCAGGAGACGCCAGAGACTCAGATCTGATCCCTGGGTCAGGAAGATGCTCTAGAGAAGGAACTGGCAACCCACTCCAACATTCTTGCCTGGAAAAGTTCATGGATGAGGAGCCTGGTGGGCTACAGTATATAGGTCTCAAAAAGTCAGACACAACTGAGAACACATGCGCGTGCGCACACGCACACACCTAATTAGAATTCAATAAAAGGAAAGTCTGATTTAGACTCCAGGGTTTTCATGCCATAAGCTCCAGGATCAGAGAGACTCGGAGAACGAAGGCGGGAACTGGACCAGGCGGTTTATCTAGGACGGCCTTAGCGCTTACCAGTGGAAGTCTTAGCAGAAAAGGATTGTTTCTCGAAGCAAGGAGCACAGGGGAGTGGGCCCAAGAATGTGGTGCAGGAGTGAAGCTAAGGAGTGTTAAGTAGTCACAGCTTCTGCCTTCAACTGAGTAGGAGAACAAAGACCCACAAGAATGAGTGCCTAAGGCAAGTGAGTAAATCACCTGGAAAGCCCTATGCCCCAGGCTGGTTGAAATATTCTAAGTTGAAACTGAAAATCTGGAACTGACTCAGAGAAGGATGACAAGTGGAATAAGAGTCCAGGAAACACATAAAAAATGAGGAGAGACCTCAAGAAGTTGTAGGGAGAAACGGCCTTCAAATATAGGAAATTACAGAAAAGAAAAATTAAACTCGTTCTGTGTAGCTTCAGAGGGTGAGGGAGGACCCCAAGGACTGAGGCAAATTTGTGTTTTTATCAGGAGTGCTTGGAATGTGACGTTCCCCATCAAGAAGTCTGCAGATGAGGCTTGTCAGAAATGAAGAGACAACATTGGATTCAATGCTGTTAAAAGTTCTAACTCTAAAATTAGATGATTAAAACTCAGTTATCAAAATTTCTTGATTCTCTAATAATAGGGCCTTCTTAGCTATGTCCCTTCTCGCCGAAACCATTACAATAAAGGATTCCAGGGGTTTAAAAGGAAGGTGGTTAATAATTTAATATTAAGGAACAGAAATTTAAAATTTTAAAAGAATAATTAGTAAGTTATATGTATAAATTAGGGCTTCCCTGGAAACTCAAATAGTAAAGAATCTGTCTGCAATGCAGGAGACCTGGGTTCAATCCCTGAGTTAGAAAGATGCCCTGGAGAAGGAAATGATGACCCACTTAACCATTCCTGCCTGGAGAATTCCATGGACAGAGGAGCCTAGGGGACTGCAGTCTATGGGGTCACAAAGAGTCACGCACAACTGAGTAACCAACTCTCACTTTTTCTTTTATGTATAAATTAAAGGCTTCCCTGGTGGCACTCGTGGTAAAAAGCCTGCCTACCCATGCAGGAGACCTAAGAGACATGGGTTCAATCCCTGGGTGGGGAAGATCCCCTGGAGAAGGGCATGGCATCCCACTCTAGTAGTCTTGCCTGGAAAATCCCATGGGCAGAGGAATCTGATGGGCTATAGTACACTGGGTCACAAAGAGTCAGATACGACCGAAGTCACTTAGCACTCACACACACATGTATACATGGAACAATTTAGAAATGGAGCAGGAGTCCATTTTGTGTTAATAGATTTAATGCTGAGGACTTTTCTATGATGGATAAGTAAGCTGAGAGAGTACTTCTGACCAACAAGATGCCATAGCCAAAAAGACTTCTTCTGTCCACATTTTACCTCTATGCAATCATTAAAACCTCTCACAACACATGACAAAAGGGACTTTGCAAAAAAGCAAACAGACAAAAACTTTCACAAAACCCTCTGGCCGATCCATGCTCCCAACCCTTTTTTGGTGGGGAGGGTTTCCTCAATTAGGGTTAACTGTAATTTTGTCATATGACCAAAATCTTTCTTAAATATAGGAAATTACAGAAAAGAAAAATTAAACTCGTTCTGTGTAGCTTCAGAGGGTGAGGGAGGACCCCCAAGGACTGAG
This sequence comes from Tragulus kanchil, assembly GCA_022376925.1. Taxonomy (NCBI): domain Eukaryota; kingdom Metazoa; phylum Chordata; class Mammalia; order Artiodactyla; family Tragulidae; genus Tragulus; species Tragulus kanchil. The sequence goes on along the minus strand of JAIOJX010000025.1, from coordinate 154,955,336 downwards.
GCAAATTTGTGTTTTTATCAGGAGTGCTTGGAATGTGACGTTCCCCATCAAGAAGTCTGCAGATGAGGCTTGTCAGAAATGAAGAGACAACATTGGATTCAATGCTGTTAAAAGTTCTAACTCTAAAATTAGATGATTAAAACTCAGTTATCAAAATTTCTTGATTCTCTAATAATAGGGCCTTCTTAGCTATGTCCCTTCTACGAAACCATTACAATAAAGGATGCCAGAGGTTTAAAAGGAAGGTGGTTAATAATTTAATATTAAGGAACAGAAATTTAAAATTTTAAAAGAATAATTAGTAAGTTATATGTATAAATTAGGGCTTCCCTGGAAACTCAAATAGTAAAGAATCTGTCTGCAATGCAGGAGACCTGGGTTCAATCCCTGAGTTAGAAAGATGCCCTGGAGAAGGAAATGATGACCCACTTAACCATTCCTGCCTGGAGAATTCCATGGACAGAGGAGCCTAGGGGACTGCAGTCTATGGGGTCACAAAGAGTCACGCACAACTGAGTAACCAACTCTCACTTTTTCTTTTATGTATAAATTAAAGGCTTCCCTGGTGGCACTCGTGGTAAAAAGCCTGCCTACCCATGCAGGAGACCTAAGAGACATGGGTTCAATCCCTGGGTGGGGAAGATCCCCTGGAGAAGGGCATGGCATCCCACTCTAGTAGTCTTGCCTGGAAAATCCCATGGGCAGAGGAATCTGATGGGCTATAGTACACTGGGTCACAAAGAGTCAGATACGACCGAAGTCACTTAGCACTCACACACACATGTATACATGGAACAATTTAGAAATGGAGCAGGAGTCCATTTTGTGTTAATAGATTTAATGCTGAGGACTTTTCTATGATGGATAAGTAAGCTGAGAGAGTACTTCTGACCAACAAGATGCCATAGCCAAAAAGACTTCTTCTGTCCACATTTTACCTCTATGCAATCATTAAAACCTCTCACAACACATGACAAAAGGGACTTTGCAAAAAAGCAAACAGACAAAAACTTTCACAAAACCCTCTGGCCGATCCATGCTCCCAACCCTTTTTTTTTGGTGGGGGGAGGGTTTCCTCAATTAGGGTTAACTGTAATTTTTGTCATATGACCAAAATCTTTCTTGAATGTTGAACAGATTAGGCTGTGTTCAAAACCAAATATCCCTTTGTCAGTCTTAAAAAAAAAAATTTGAAAACCAGTTTTGGGTTAAAAACAAATTTGATTTAAAAATTAATGTCCTTGGTACAAAGTAATATAAGAATTTGAAATTCTGATTCCCCTTCAAGAAGAGCAAAGCCATTTTCTGACAGAGTTTCAATGGCAGGATGTGGTTTGATACTTCTACAAGAACAAGTCAAATTGTCACCCCATATTATTCACACTAGTATGTGACAAAGAATATGGGCTCAGTATTTCTCCCACATATCTGGATACCTTATTTGTTTCAGTTTGATAGTCTTTATCATTCACCAAGAAAGTTTCAGAGAGAAAAAGAAAACAGAGTAGGGATGTCATCTGATTCTCATAAAGAGCTGTTTATAAACTAAACACATTCAACATTCATAGAATTGTCACAGGCCAAAATGCCAAATAAAAGAATCATGGCACCAAAAAAAATATAGCTAACTGTGGAATCCTAGGCGACTTTACACGGATAAAAACTGTGCCACCTAACAAACATGCTCGTTATGTTTTCATTGAAATTCCTGGAGCCGTATACTTTTTCTCATCCACAAGGCTAGTTCCTCAAAGACCACCATCAGTTTATTTAGATCACATGAAGTCACTACAGTGTGATCCCATGGGAAGCACGAATGGGGCAGAAGGATCAAAATAAATCATCTCATTTAAAAACTCAAAAATTGAACTTATTCAGCAAATATATATTAAGTTGCTACTATGTTCCAGGCCCAGGAATTACTAGTCTTTATATCCATATCATCTAGTATTATATCAGGCACACAGAGTCAAGATAATTTTTCAATACTGAATGAATATATTAATTAGCTATAGGATATAGAATATTGTTTTTTTTTTTTTTTCAAAAAGGATACCAAATAACATTCTGCTCAGATGTCATCGAAACAAAGAAAAGAAATGGTCAAAGCTATGAATGGCTCCTAGAACTTACTGATTTTTCTCTATTTAAATGACAATACCAACCAGGAAGATATTGACAAATCTCATCATTACATCAATTCATGCTATTTATTTCTAAGAGGAAAAAAAAAAGAGGAAATTAAGTAGATCCTTGAGAAAATCATTTTCATGCCCAATTACATACATCAGCCAGCCACACTGCATCTGATGACCCTAAATTATCAATGTGCACACTAAGTGCTACGTTGCTTTGGTCATGTATGACTGTTTGCAACTCTACAGACTGTAGCCCGCAAGGCTCCTCTGAACATGGTATTCTCCAGGCCAGAATACTAGAGTGGGTTGTCATGCCCTCCTCCAGGGGATCTTCCAACTCAGGGATTGAATTCAGTCATGGATGTGGTTTGATACTTCTACAAGAACAAGTCAAATTGTCACCCCATATTATTCACACTAGTATGTGACAAAGAATATGGGCTCAGTATTTCTCCCACATATCTGGATACCTTATTTGTTTCAGTTTGATAGTCTTTATCATTCACCAAGAAAGTTTCAGAGAGAAAAAGAAAACAGAGTAGGGATGTCATCTGATTCTCATAAAGAGCTGTTTATAAACTAAACACATTCAACATTCATAGAATTGTCACAGGCCAAAATGCCAAATAAAAGAATCATGGCACCAAAAAAAATATAGCTAACTGTGGAATCCTAGGCGACTTTACACGGATAAAAACTGTGCCACCTAACAAACATGCTCGTTATGTTTTCATTGAAATTCCTGGAGCCGTATACTTTTTCTCATCCACAAGGCTAGTTCCTCAAAGACCACCATCAGTTTATTTAGATCACATGAAGTCACTACAGTGTGATCCCATGGGAAGCACGAATGGGGCAGAAGGATCAAAATAAATCATCTCATTTAAAAACTCAAAAATTGAACTTATTCAGCAAATATATATTAAGTTGCTACTATGTTCCAGGCCCAGGAATTACTAGTCTTTATATCCATATCATCTAGTATTATATCAGGCACACAGAGTCAAGATAATTTTTCAATACTGAATGAATATATTAATTAGCTATAGGATATAGAATATTGTTTTTTTTTTTTTTTTCAAAAAGGATACCAAATAACATTCTGCTCAGATGTCATCGAAACAAAGAAAAGAAATGGTCAAAGCTATGAATGGCTCCTAGAACTTACTGATTTTTCTCTATTTAAATGACAATACCAACCAGGAAGATATTGACAAATCTCATCATTACATCAATTCATGCTATTTATTTCTAAGAGGAAAAAAAAAAGAGGAAATTAAGTAGATCCTTGAGAAAATCATTTTCATGCCCAATTACATACATCAGCCAGCCACACTGCATCTGATGACCCTAAATTATCAATGTGCACACTAAGTGCTACGTTGCTTTGGTCATGTATGACTGTTTGCAACTCTACAGACTGTAGCCCGCAAGGCTCCTCTGAACATGGTATTCTCCAGGCCAGAATACTAGAGTGGGTTGTCATGCCCTCCTCCAGGGGATCTTCCAACTCAGGGATTGAATTCACCTCTCTAACGTGTCCTGTTTTGGCAGGCAGGTTCTTTACCACTAGCACACCTTGGGAAGTCCAAAATACCAATAATTCTGCTGAATTCAGAGGTGCTACAGCTTTATGAGTTCTACTAATCACAATTTTGCCCTGTCTTTAAGTTGACTGCTTTCATTCTGCCACCATCTCTTGGAGTGAGGTCATCTATACTCCACGAGTAATGTCACTTATTGAGAGCGGACTCTGAAGAACGCTTCCTGTTCACACTCTGAGCTATCTGCTAGAGAAGATCACGGTTTATTCTATGATGCTCCTTCAAGAAGTTTTGACACCAAAACTGGTGAAAAACTTCAGGCTGAAGTAACAGAACAGCACATATATGGGACAACAGACCAACGGATGGGAAACACAAACGAGCCGTCAGTGGGGTACTGCTACTCCACTATGTTCCACTGAGCATCTGGAAGCATCTGATAGACAAATTAAATTCCTGGAACTTCCCTGGCAGTCCACTGGTTAAGACTTCACCTTTTAATGCAGACAGTGTGGGTTCAATCCCTGGTTTGGGAGCTAAGATCCCACATGCCTCCTGGCCAAAAACAAAACAAAACATAAAACAGAAGCAATATTGTAACAAATTCAATTTAGGCTTTAAAAATGGTGCACATCAAAAAGAAAAAAATCTTAAAAAAACATTCCTGATGGACTGTCTAGCAAATGTAAACTGTTTCATCTTAAATGCTCAAACTGATGGACTGCCAGTGACTTCATGAGGGAAGAAGAAAGTGAATGACTGACCCAGGTCTAGGCGAAGGCAACAAGAGACTGGACTGGGGGAAAGAAAACAGAAGAATACATGCAAGGGAATGTGAAGAGTGCAGTGTGAGTTAATGGCAGCACTGGACCTAGCATGCATGGCTTCTGGGTCCCTGCGTCTGTGCTCTTCCCATAAATTGCAGCATTAATCTCTAGCTGACTGGTTTCCACTAGTCAACAAGTACTGAGGGCTTAGCTTGCATCCAACCTGGTGCTAATTGACGTGGGGAATGAAACAGAGGTGTAGCAGTTTCCCAGCAGTTTTCAGTCTTTATCGACTAACAAGTCATACAAACACATAGAAATGTAAGTTCAACAGAGTGAAGACTGTGTGAGTTAAAGGAGAATTGGATCCTTTGTAAGGCAAGGGCTCTGCCATCCCCTTTTTGCATTTTGCAGTTTTAGAGGTTTCCTGCGAATTGTTGGTGAGAGCAAGGAAGTAGTAAATTAGGCTTGATTATTGTCACAGAGGCTTCCCTGGTGGCTCCGCAGTATAGTATCTGCCTGCAATGCAGGAGATGGGTTGGATCACTCAGTCGGGAAGATCCCCTAGACGAGGGCATGGCAACCCACTCCAACATTCTTGCCAGGAAAATCCCATGGACAGAGGAGCCAAGCAGGTTACAGTCAATAGGGTCTCGGACATAACTGAACATGCACACATACACACTATCACAGTGGTCAAGGAAAGAAATCACTTTTAAACACATGAGTTTAATTGTAGAATATAAAATACTAGTCTGCACCATTCTGCTGTGCTAAGTCACTTCCATCACGTTTGGCTCTTTTCTGTAACCCTATGGACTGCAGCCTGCCAGGCTCCTCTGTCCGTGGGATTTTCCCGGCAAGAATACTGGAGTGCGTTGTCACGCCCTCCTCCAGGGGATCTCTCCAACCCAGGGACAGAACTCTCATCTCTTACTTCTCCTGCATTGACAGACAGGTTCTTTACCACTAGCACTACCATTTGAATCTATAAATCTGTTTACTCCTACCTTAGAGACTATACTCCTAAATGACAGCTTAAATGAAAACATATTTTGGTAAATGAGAGGAAAAAAATATGTTCTTATTATTTATGTATGCATTATAAATTTATGTATGTATTATTGTTTAGCTACAACTATGAAGTGAGTAGGGGAGATGATCATGTGAAAACCTACACACTTAAACATTACTCCTTAGACATCAAACATATTTCATCCTACTTGTTTATTTTGTAACTTGGTATCAGCAGTTGTAAACAATATTGAGAACCTTCTCAATAGGAATTGTAACTAAAATGCCTTCATTATTCTATTTTCACACATTCAACTTATGTTCAATATTTCTCAACAGCATTTATTGATGTCTGAGAAATTACCTTTTATAAGGAGGACTTTCATAAGGAGCAATTTCTTTAAGTCTCAAAAGCTATTATCAATTTGGGAATTACTGTTGAAAAAAAAAAGAAAATGTCTCCACAAACAGGTAAAATGCTTCATCTGAAGGTTGAAATTATTTTGCTCACTATGATTTACAAGTGCTTCACCAATTTCCTACTTTTCCATCTACCAAGCCTAAATAATATCAGACTTTGGCAAATGAAAGAGATAAAAAGGGTGTCGATTCCCAAAGTATGAACCAAAAAAATAAAAAAGAAAGATGTCCCATGAATTAATAATTAATTAATAATTAATAAGGAAAAACCTCAATAGAGAAGAAGAAAGCATGGAGAAAGCACATTTCCCAGTGTGGGGACCAGTGCTACAATCTCGAAAGTCTCAGGGACAAGTACTCAACCTGAATGTGTGAAGCAGCCAAGTCTTAGACAATAGAGAGTAGTGAAGACAATAACTACATGCACACATACACACTATCACAGTGGTCAAGGAAAGAAATCACTTTTAAACACATGAGTTTAATTGTAGAATATAAAATACTAGTCTGCACCATTCTGCTGTGCTAAGTCACTTCCATCACGTTTGGCTCTTTTCTGTAACCCTATGGACTGCAGCCTGCCAGGCTCCTCTGTCCGTGGGATTTTCCCGGCAAGAATACTGGAGTGCGTTGTCACGCCCTCCTCCAGGGGATCTCTCCAACCCAGGGACAGAACTCTCATCTCTTACTTCTCCTGCATTGACAGACAGGTTCTTTACCACTAGCACTACCATTTGAATCTATAAATCTGTTTACTCCTACCTTAGAGACTATACTCCTAAATGACAGCTTAAATGAAAACATATTTTGGTAAATGAGAGGAAAAAAATATGTTCTTATTATTTATGTATGCATTATAAATTTATGTATGTATTATTGTTTAGCTACAACTATGAAGTGAGTAGGGGAGATGATCATGTGAAAACCTACACACTTAAACATTACTCCTTAGACATCAAACATATTTCATCCTACTTGTTTATTTTGTAACTTGGTATCAGCAGTTGTAAACAATATTGAGAACCTTCTCAATAGGAATTGTAACTAAAATGCCTTCATTATTCTATTTTCACACATTCAACTTATGTTCAATATTTCTCAACAGCATTTATTGATGTCTGAGAAATTACCTTTTATAAGGAGGACTTTCATAAGGAGCAATTTCTTTAAGTCTCAAAAGCTATTATCAATTTGGGAATTACTGTTGAAAAAAAAAAGAAAATGTCTCCACAAACAGGTAAAATGCTTCATCTGAAGGTTGAAATTATTTTGCTCACTATGATTTACAAGTGCTTCACCAATTTCCTACTTTTCCATCTACCAAGCCTAAATAATATCAGACTTTGGCAAATGAAAGAGATAAAAAGGGTGTCGATTCCCAAAGTATGAACCAAAAAAAAAAAACAAAAAGAAAGATGTCCCATGAATTAATAATTAATTAATAATTAATAAGGAAAAACCTCAATAGAGAAGAAGAAAGCATGGAGAAAGCACATTTCCCAGTGTGGGGACCAGTGCTACAATCTCGAAAGTCTCAGGGACAAGTACTCAACCTGAATGTGTGAAGCAGCCAAGTCTTAGACAATAGAGAGTAGTGAAGACAATAACTACCTGCAAAGGACAGGTTCCACCTACGCCCTCAAGTGTTCTGTGTGTTTACAAGCCATGAGCTAGACAAAGAATGGATGAGGGCTGAATTCTGCCTGTGGACCACCACTTTGTGATGCCCTTTCAAGGAAGACAAAGTTGAACATGTCTTCTTACATTTCCCTTTGAGGAAATGTTTTCATTCTTTGGACCAACTACTGCTATTTGGACCAACTACCAACTATTTCCTTACTGCTACAATTTGAATGCTGTTTCATTCCAAAATTTGTGTGTTGAAATTCTAACCCACAAAGAAGATGATATTAGGAGGTGGGCCTTAGGAAGAGTATGAGGACAGAACCTTCAGGAATGGTACTAGTGTTCCTTTAAAGGACACCCCAGGTGTTAGGGTGGTAGGCTATTAAAGTGTTAACACTGCGGCCAGAGATTCCCCAGCACTAAATAATCATAAGAAAGGGCCAAATTGTTAGGGCCAACACCGTGACCAGACTCCTGGCACCAAATCAGGGGGTCAGTTGCTTACCTGCTGGTGCCTGAGAATCTCCCTAGACCTGCGATAAGGAGATAGCCTTGGCCATAAAAATTCCTCACAAAGTGTCAAGAATTTCACACCCCCCGCCCACAGCCACCTGAAGGATAGTGGGCTCATCACTGGACTTCCCGCCAAACTTAAACAAAGAACTCGTTTCTGCGCCTGCCCTGAGGGATCCCCCTCCCATTTTCTCCTGCTCCCCTCCTCCCTAATAAAACCTCCTCGTCCCATCTCCGGGGCGCGATTTCCCTGGCCCATCTCTCGGACCTGTGGATCTCGCCCGGGAACTCTTCTCAAATAAACTTCTTCCCTAACAGCTTGCAGCCCGCCGTGTCTTTGCGATTCTTACACCAGGGACTTCCCTGGTGGTCCAGTGGGTAAGACTCTGAGTTCCCAATGCAGGGGACCAGGCTTCAATCCCTGACCAGGGAACTAGATCCCACATGCCACCACTAAGATCTGGTGCAACCAAACAAATAAAATAAATATTAAATAAATAAATAAATAAAATAAAGAACACCCCAGACAGCTCCCCAGCCCTGCTGCCACCCAGGACACCATGAAAAAGACGCTGGCTAGGAACCAGGAAGAGAGTGCTCACCCAGTCATGCTGGCATCTGATCCTGAACTCCCCCGCCTCCAGAACCGTAAGAAATAAATCTGTGTTGTTTATAAGCTCCCTAGTCTCTGGTATTCTGTTAGAGCCACCCAAACCAACTGTGATAATCATCAACTCTTGCCTTAATTTTCAATCTCATTCCCAGTAATTAAAAAAAAAAGAAAGAAAGAAACTTTATCAACTAGATCTCATTTCTTCCCAAGTTCTCCCCTTCCTTCTACGTGGAACTCAAGAGGAAAGGTTCATGAGATTCCAGGTGTAGACAGCAGCTCACTGATAAAAATCAGATCTAATCAAGATTACTAGGAACTACTGACATCCTAAACAGGGAGAACTGAACCGTAAAGCAAAGGATTAGCTTCGTTTCGCAGGTAAGAAAACAAAATGCCATTAACTAAATGTTGGTCTTATCTTGTTGTCTCTCAAGGAACCACAGTCTTGACCTGAAACTCAACCAAGCATATCAATGGGAGACAGGATGTCTGCACAACCCAGCTCAATTATCTGTACCCCTACCATGGCATTCGTCACTATGGGAAGGAAAGGCTGGTTCAGATGACATCCATATCTGAACACCAGTACCCGTGTAACAACACAGTTTAAGTTTATTCCCATAGCCTATAATCCAACTACTACATTACCCACATGTACAGCTGATGAACAAAGAATTCTATGCCCAAATTCCTGATTAATCTGAAAAGAGTCTTTGCTTATGTACCTAAACATGCTACCAATCTAAAAGATCTTTTTTTTTAACCTTGTGCATTTTTATACAGAATACCCCCCACTTTTCCCTCTCAGGTCAGAATTCTGACAGGCAGAATTAGGATAGAATTATGTGAGCAAAATCCTTGGAAGACTTTTCAAAGTGAGACTACAATTATGTTAAAAATATACATGCACAAAGATTGGAAAGCAATTTTTAATGTGCAAAATCATATTGGAAAAGTTGAATTACAGGTGCCTCTTCTATGGTGCAAAACTGTATCATTGGTGAAACAGAGGGAACTCAATGAAACTCATTTAAAGCTCAAGTACTCACCGTGGTTGGAAAATAAGGACTGGTTTTGAATTTTTTCAGAGCCATCGAAGACGTGTAGGTGCCCAAGAAGAGTATGAAAGACATGAGCGTGATGTCGGGAACAAAACCACAGTTGTTGCCCACAAGTTTTCCTCCATATTTTGCACACTCCTTCGTCGTCAGAAATGCCCACTCAAAGGTAGCATTATGGTACTGCAGAAGAAAAACATGACAATTTTTCTGGAGAACAATGACACATCAAAAGTAGCTTCTAATCCTTGATGGGCTATAGGGGGACTTAGGCAAAAAGCTTCCGTAGAACAGTCCAAGGGTAAACCACTTAAGGGTGAGCCCTGAGGAGGTGTTAATGGACTAACAGGTAAGGGAGGGCCAGGAGGCTGGCAGAGAATGCTGCAATCCATTACCTGGTTGGTGCTACAAGCCTACAATCACCCATCTGTTCAACAGATACAAACCACAAAATCCTTCTTTCCTGTGAAACTTCCTGAGAGTAAACCGAGACAAAATAATCTCCTAAATCTCCAAACGTGAGATTCTCTGAAACACCTCTGTTGTTCAAAAAGTTCTGACTTCTGTGCAGCACAGTTTCTTGTGCTTAAACCTGATGGCCTGAGAGTAAACGGTCTTAAAGGTTATATTTGGTTAACTAATCTACCCAGCACTTTCCCAAAGGAGCTATTTCTTTTCAAAATAACTAGAGAGAGATTGGTGACTTTAGGAATTAAATCAGAACTTTAATAACAAGACAGGTGGGAATATAATCTCAGAAGTCCTCCTTCCCTCTCCCTCTCAGAACTCCCATAGCACATAATCTCTGTTTCTCATGATGTTTCTAACTTTCTCTGGCAAGAACATTGTAGCTCCCTTCAAAGAGCTGATCACTGAAGTAGTAAGATTTAATGAAACTGCAAAGATGTGTTATAAGAAAAGGGTGTAGAACATCTAGGGTACCCATTAGGATAGAATTATGTGAGCAAAATCCTTGGAAGACTTTTCAAAGTGAGACTACAATTATGTTAAAAATATACATGCACAAAGATTGGAAAGCAATTTTTAATGTGCAAAATCATATTGGAAAAGTTGAATTACAGGTGCCTCTTCTATGGTGCAAAACTGTATCATTGGTGAAGGACAGAGGAACTCAATGAAACTCATTTAAAGCTCAAGTACTCACCGTGGTTGGAAAATAAGGACTGGTTTTGAATTTTTCAGAGCCATCAAGACGTGTAGGTGCCCAAGAAGAGTATGAAAGACATGAGCGTGATGTCGGGAACAAAACCACAGTTGTTGCCCACAAGTTTTCCTCCATATTTTGCACACTCCTTCGTCGTCAGAAATGCCCACTCAAAGGTAGCATTATGGTACTGCAGAAGAAAAACATGACAATTTTTCTGGAGAACAATGACACATCAAAAGTAGCTTCTAATCCTTGATGGGCTATAGGGGGACTTAGGCAAAAAGCTTCCGTAGAACAGTCCAAGGGTAAACCACTTAAGGGTGAGCCCTGAGGAGGTGTTAATGGACTAACAGGTAAGGGAGGGCCAGGAGGCTGGCAGAGAATGCTGCAATCCATTACCTGGTTGGTGCTACAAGCCTACAATCACCCATCTGTTCAACAGATACAAACCACAAAATCCTTCTTTCCTGTGAAACTTCCTGAGAGTAAACCGAGACAAAATAATCTCCTAAATCTCCAAACGTGAGATTCTCTGAAACACCTCTGTTGTTCAAAAAGTTCTGACTTCTGTGCAGCACAGTTTCTTGTGCTTAAACCTGATGGCCTGAGAGTAAACGGTCTTAAAGGTTATATTTGGTTAACTAATCTACCCAGCACTTTCCCAAAGGAGCTATTTCTTTTCAAAATAACTAGAGAGAGATTGGTGACTTTAGGAATTAAATCAGAACTTTAATAACAAGACAGGTGGGAATATAATCTCAGAAGTCCTCCTTCCCTCTCCCTCTCAGAACTCCCATAGCACATAATCTCTGTTTCTCATGATGTTTCTAACTTTCTCTGGCAAGAACATTGTAGCTCCCTTCAAAGAGCTGATCACTGAAGTAGTAAGATTTAATGAAACTGCAAAGATGTGTTATAAGAAAAGGGTGTAGAACATCTAGGGTACCCACATTGGAAGTAAAGACACCACAAAAGACTTTGAAGATGTCAAGAGAGTGATGGGTAAAAGGAAAAGTACAATAAGAATGTTGAAAATCAAAGGAGAAAATAATAATATGTGGGGCGAGTTGATAAGAATCTATGGTTGCAGAGATGATAATGAGGGAGGAAGACTGACCAAAATCCATTGATTTATTCTTGTTATTTTTGTAACTGGAATATTTTGGGTAATTTCTTGAGGGGAGTTCAAATAAGGGAAATGAGAAATATGTGAGAGTGAAAATCTGAACAGGCAAGTCTAGGCTTTTTTTTTTTTTCAAGAAATACAGTAACAAAAGGAAAGGCTAGAGCATGCCAGAATGACATGATCAAGGCAAGTTCTTGGCAGCTGGCAAAGACTTCTGAGATGCTGTGGTGGAGAAAGAACCCAGTTACAAGTGTGGAAGGAAAAAGGGGGTTCTGTGAAGAATAAGAATGGAGGAAGGTGAAAGATCAAGATGGAGAGAGAGAGAGGCTGACCAGGACATGGCCTCCTTGGACCACAGGTGGGTGAAAGCCAGAAAAGACAATAGGACACCCTCTGCAAACCAAAGGGACCGTGTGTCAGCAAAAAATAAAAAGGAAGAGCAGATCAAGACAGGGGCAGAATTCAGAGTAGGATGTAGCAGGTACCAAAGGAAATCTTATTTTACTGAATGAGTGAAATCATTCATTAAGATCCCAATATCTTACAGATTTAATGAAGATATCTATGAATATATCCACTCTTTCTACCTGGAGGACAAAATTAAAGTAAAATAAACTTTCAATTTAGATTGTCAGGTAAAATACAGAATTTCTGGTTACATATGAATTTCAGATAAACAACAAATAATATTTTACTATAAATATATGCCCTATGTAATATGTAGGATAAACATGTACACTAAAAAATGTACTACTATGTACTAAAATATATTAATATGTACACTAACAGAATAGAAAGTAGAAAATCTGGCCAAAAGAAAAGAGAAAATACATTGAGGTCCCAAATGCATGGATAATTAGGCAAGCTTTAAGGAAACAATAAAAAATAAAAACAGCATTTTAAAGTTTAATGGGAGAAATAAAATATGCTCACTTATATATTTAATAATGCAAGGCCCCCACAGAAAGTGTCTAAATGAATGGCACAGAGATTAGCAGATTAGAAGAGGGACTAATTAATTTCATTGAGCACAGGGAAAACAAAAGTTAAACTGCACACTGAAAGAAGGACTGGTCTTGAGAATTCTCAGACTCAAAAGGCAGTAGGAAGAAGTGTGACAAGACAACATGACTAGAAAGGAATGTAGAGGGTGTAACAAAAGCCCATAGAAAGCGGAATAAATGTGAAACTTTGGATGTGTATTTCTTCTGTACTGGCTAAAACAGAGAGGTACAGCATTAGATAGAGAGATCCCAGGAGTAAAGACGTGGATCCGGGGATACATGATATGTCATTCACTTCTCTGACAAGTCCCTTAGGCATCGCTTGTGGAATGTTTGGATTCCCTGGTAGCTCAGACAATAAAAAATCTGCCTGTGATGCAGGAGACCCAGGTTCCATCCCTGAGTCAGGAAGATCCCCTGGAGAAAGGAATGGCAACCCACTCCAGTATTCTTGCCTGGACAATTCCATGGACAATCCCTGGGTTTGCAAAGATTCGGACATGACTGAGTGACTAACACTTTCACTTTCACTATGGAATGTTCATGAGGAGGAACTCACAGTGAGTGGACCAGGTGAGTCACAGCTGAGTGTCTGTGGAAATGGGTAGTGAGAAAACTGTGCAAAGGAAATGGGACTAAGTTGTTGAGGGTCTTAATTGAAGTCAATCTCATGAAAAGAGATGTCAACCTATTTTTTCTGGATTTCATTTTCTAGAGAATGATCCTATTTGTATCAAGTGAATACATTTATAAAGCTTAAAAGTAGAATGTATCCTGAAGGATTAATTTTTAAATTTTAAACACCATACCATGCTCCTCAAAGACCAGATTTGGGGGATATATGAGCAAGAGTGAGAAAAGAGAAAATACATTGAGGTCCCAAATGCATGGATAATTAGGCAAGCTTTAAGGAAACAATAAAAAATAAAAACAGCATTTTAAAGTTTAATGGGAGAAATAAAATATGCTCACTTATATATTTAATAATGCAAGGCCCCCACAGAAAGTGTCTAAATGAATGGCACAGAGATTAGCAGATTAGAAGAGGGACTAATTAATTTCATTGAGCACAGGGAAAACAAAAGTTAAACTGCACACTGAAAGAAGGACTGGTCTTGAGAATTCTCAGACTCAAAAGGCAGTAGGAAGAAGTGTGACAAGACAACATGACTAGAAAGGAATGTAGAGGGTGTAACAAAAGCCCATAGAAAGCGGAATAAATGTGAAACTTTGGATGTGTATTTCTTCTGTACTGGCTAAAACAGAGAGGTACAGCATTAGATAGAGAGATCCCAGGAGTAAAGACGTGGATCCGGGGATACATGATATGTCATTCACTTCTCTGACAAGTCCCTTAGGCATCGCTTGTGGAATGTTTGGATTCCCTGGTAGCTCAGACAATAAAAAATCTGCCTGTGATGCAGGAGACCCAGGTTCCATCCCTGAGTCAGGAAGATCCCCTGGAGAAAGGAATGGCAACCCACTCCAGTATTCTTGCCTGGACAATTCCATGGACAATCCCTGGGTTTGCAAAGATTCGGACATGACTGAGTGACTAACACTTTCACTTTCACTATGGAATGTTCATGAGGAGGAACTCACAGTGAGTGGACCAGGTGAGTCACAGCTGAGTGTCTGTGGAAATGGGTAGTGAGAAAAACTGTGCAAAGGAAATGGGACTAAGTTGTTGAGGGTCTTAATTGAAGTCAATCTCATGAAAAGAGATGTCAACCTATTTTTTCTGGATTTCATTTTCTAGAGAATGATCCTATTTGTATCAAGTGAATACATTTATAAAGCTTAAAAGTAGAATGTATCCTGAAGGATTAATTTTTAAATTTTAAACACCATACCATGCTCCTCAAAGACCAGATTTGGGGGATATATGAGCAAGAGTGAGATATGAGTGAAAATTCTGACAATCATTGAAACTAGGCGATGTGTATATATGGGCATTTATTATACTATTCTATTTTAGGGCATGTTTGAAATTTTCCAGAACATTTTTAAAAGTAGGAACATGTAATCTTTAAGGTGTAAAGACAGAAAGGTTTGTGCGCTTGACTTTCTTAAGAGAAAATCACAAGGATGTTATGCACAGGAAGATTAATATGACATTCCATTTCCCATGAAAATGAATGTAACTCCTAGAATCACCCTGAAGGTACATCAAATCAAAACACTTTTGCTTCCATGTCTGACTGTCAAGCAGAATTTATGAGACTGTAACAGTTCTTAGGACCATGACTAACAGCATCTCCATGTAGACATGATATGCATCACTGGGCAATACAATAAGCAAAAATTCAGACATAAAAATTAAAGCATCTACTTTGCTCTCTTTGAGTATCAACTGGTAAAATATATGCCTTTATACATATATGTATATGTGTATGTATGTACCTATGGGTAATGCTACAAATAAAAGTCTCAAGTTTAAGTAGTTAATGTACTTATTTGGGACTTTTTCCCTGCAGTGGGTACCCCCCAGATTTGTAGTGATTGACAATCTTACTTTCTGATCTAAAAGGACATATGTGGGCTGCGATTATAGTTATACATATTGTGAAATACCAAAAGTAATTGGTTGTCCTGATGAGGATTAAGATACAGAAAGTTGCAGGAGACTGTTAGTGGTCCCAACCTAACAACCAAAGCAAGTAGGATAAGTACTGGAGTGGGTAGCCATTCCCTTCTCCAGAGGATCTTCTTGACCCAGGATCAAACCAGGGTTTCCTGCATTGCAGGTGGATTCTTTACCATCTGAGTCACCAGAGAAGCCCTCATTCATAGATACGAAGTCAGTAGGGAATTGTTGAGGGTCTTAATTGAAGTCAATCTCATGAAAAGAGATGTCAACCTATTTTTTCTGGATTTCATTTTCTAGAGAATGATCCTATTTGTATCAAGTGAATACATTTATAAAGCTTAAAAGTAGAATGTATCCTGAAGGATTAATTTTTAAATTTTAAACACCATACCATGCTCCTCAAAGACCAGATTTGGGGGATATATGAGCAAGAGTGAGATATGAGTGAAAATTCTGACAATCATTGAAACTAGGCGATGTGTATATATGGGCATTTATTATACTATTCTATTTTAGGGCATGTTTGAAATTTTCCAGAACATTTTTAAAAGTAGGAACATGTAATCTTTAAGGTGTAAAGACAGAAAGGTTTGTGCGCTTGACTTTCTTAACGAGAGAAAATCACAAGGATGTTATGCACAGGAAGATTAATATGACATTCCATTTCCCATGAAAATGAATGTAACTCCTAGAATCACCCTGAAGGTACATCAAATCAAAACACTTTTGCTTCCATGTCTGACTGTCAAGCAGAATTTATGAGACTGTAACAGTTCTTAGGACCATGACTAACAGCATCTCCATGTAGACATGATATGCATCACTGGGCAATACAATAAGCAAAAATTCAGACATAAAAATTAAAGCATCTACTTTGCTCTCTTTGAGTATCAACTGGTAAAATATATGCCTTTATACATATATGTATATGTGTATGTATGTACCTATGGGTAATGCTACAAATAAAAGTCTCAAGTTTAAGTAGTTAATGTACTTATTTGGGACTTTTTCCCTGCAGTGGGTACCCCCCAGATTTGTAGTGATTGACAATCTTACTTTCTGATCTAAAAGGACATATGTGGGCTGCGATTATAGTTATACATATTGTGAAATACCAAAAGTAATTGGTTGTCCTGATGAGGATTAAGATACAGAAAGTTGCAGGAGACTGTTAGTGGTCCCAACCTAACAACCAAAGCAAGTAGGATAAGTACTGGAGTGGGTAGCCATTCCCTTCTCCAGAGGATCTTCTTGACCCAGGATCAAACCAGGGTTTCCTGCATTGCAGGTGGATTCTTTACCATCTGAGTCACCAGAGAAGCCCTCATAAAATCATAGTTTTGTAATTTCCACCAGCAAAATCAGGTTGTAAAACTCCTAAGTTAAAACTAAATGACACAACGTTACAAGATCTTCATAAAGAGAAGAGGTCCATGGCCGCCTCACCCCTGGCAGAGTAGCATGTAGAAGATTAGCGACCTGTAAATGGAGGCAGAGGGAACGAAGCCAAATCCTCCATGAATTTTTAATGAATCTGTAGTCTGATGGATGGATTAGAATTCTGTGGAGCCCTGGCCATCCACAAAGCCTGCATCCACGCTCCAAACTTTCTAATGGTTTTTTGCCAAATACACAGACAGTTCATAAAAGGCTGGAGATCTGACAAGAGTGCTAAGAGAAACACCACTTAAAATACAGAATCTCTATCAAATGCATGAAAGACACTTTCCTATGACCGCAAGCACAGGAGAGCAGAGACAGACCCCTGTGAGGCTTACAGGCCCTTCTGAAAGGGCTAAGGTAGCTGCCCTCTGAAGCGGTGAAGTGAGCAGAGCAGTCTGGCAAAGATCTCCCAAGGCTCAAAAACCTGCAGCATAAAACAATAGACAGGGCATTTTTATGGGTTTCTGGGATGATGAAAGTGTTCTATACCTTGTTTCAGGTGGTTGTTACATGAGGTATGAAACTGTCAAAAAACTCACGACAATGAACACATTAACAAATACACGTCCTAATGTATGAATGAATTTAATAAAAAAACAGACTTATGAAAAGGAATCTAATATGAAAAACAAATACTAACTGGTCGATTCAAATACATCTTCAGAAGAGGAGATCCTAACATTAGATTCTGAAATCTGTTCTCTGCCTCTGAGGGCGGGTCATCTTAACTACCAGCCAATTTCAACACTCACTGTCCAGACAGGGTGCGGATATGCTGTGGCTGGTCTCAGGGTTTATGGAGACCTCTCAAAGAATCTTGTTTGCAGGCTGCAGGGATATTCAAAGCAAGAAATCCATGGGAAAACTGATGAAAGTGAGAAGACATAAAGACACAATGATAGAGACACAGGTGGAGCGAAGAAATGCATGGACACAGAGGAAGAAAGTGGGGGAGGATGGGTGAGAGGAATTGCGAGAATGGACACGTACACACTAGTGATACTATAGACAAAATAGGTAGCTGATGAGAACCTACTGCGTAGCACAGGGACCTCTAATGAATGCACTGTGGTGACCTGAACGGGAAGGAAACTCAGAAGAGAGGGGATATACGTATACATAGAGCTGATTCATTTTGTACAGTAGAAACCAACCCAACATGGTAAAGCAACTATACTCTAATACAAATTACTTCAAAAAGATACAGTGATTCCAACAATCCATGGAAACATGGGAAATCTGGGTTTTTATTCTTTTTTATATCAGTTTTTTAAAATTATTTTTACAGAGCTGTGTTGTTTACTGCCACACTCAACCTACATCAGCCAGCGGCACATGCATGGGAAACCTGGCTTTTTATTTTTGAAAGGGGGTCATTCTGCAGTTCTCACCTCCGCCAACGCTCTCGTGCCCCATTTTTCCTGCTCTTTCCCTGGAAACACACCCACCCCACCGGAAGAAGAATGCATGTCTTCATGCTAATGAAGCTGAAAAGCAAAGGCCTCCCTGCCTCTGACGGCTGCTCTCAGATGGTGTGAGAGAGAGTCTCGCGGTGCCCAAGAGCTGCATGTCGCTTTCTCAGCACCTTCTTTCCTGACCTAATTACGGCCGAAGGAAAAGAAGGAATTGAAGCCCTGCTGACTGTAGATCCCAGGAAACGTCCTGGGTAGCTGAGCAGGGTGGCCAAACGTATAGAGGACTCGGTGGGTGGTCAGCAGCAGTGGCTGTCAATTTCTTCTCTCCACCAATCTGAGCGATGATGGCAATTGGCCTTGTGGAACGGTAAGAACAGCTGAAGAGAATAAAACCCACTGCACCTCACCTGATTGAGAGACATGTATGTGCCAGCTACACTGCTAAGTGCTGCCTATCTATTAATCTGGCTCTTCTAGTGTCTTTGAGGGAACTACTCGTATCGTTTTACAGATGGGAAGCTGAGAAGGTTCGTCGGCCATCTTATTAGAGTGGTGGAGTCCTGCATTTGCAGCCAGGCAGTCAAACATGAGAACTCAGTATCTGTAAGTCCTTCCACATAATTCACTATTCTGGTTCCCCCAAAGAATGGAAATAGGCAGATTTGGGAGTTCGAAAACCCCAAGATCAAATTCTGATTTCACAATATACTGGTCATATGGCCCTTGAAAGGTTAGCTAACCTTTAGGAACACCTCTGATTTATCTATAAGACAGGTAACACCATAACTCACAAAGGTAATGTAAGGATTAGAGACAATTAATGTAAAGAGCCTAGCCCCTAGTAGATGCTATAACTGATAATAATAAATCATATTACCTAACACTCATTTCTGGATTGTGTGTATGTGTGTGTATCTGTCTGCCTGTGTGTCTATGAAAAGTATATATAAAGGTATTGATACAGATAAAAAAGGAGAAATAAAGACTAGAATAAAGTTGTCCTTTATAATTACATGTACACATATTACATATTTTTCCCCAGTTTCTTCTCTATAGGAGTTGAACATAGCAACTGAACATTTCAATTAAGGTATGCAACTGGTGCACACAGGGGGTACTGTTGCCCTGCAGTACAGAACACCCATAGGAATCAAAAAAGTAAACAAGAGTAAACATTCCAGCTTGGAAACACTGAAGCATCCCGGTACACTAACAATACCACAGGTCATGGAACCACCCAAATTTCAGTTGAATCTTTGTTCAACTAATTTATGGCTACGCGACTTAGAGCAAGAAAGGTTATTCCCCTTCTGGGGCTTCAGTTCATTTCATTTATAAAATGGAGATAATTAAGCCCTGTGCATTGCGTTAATGACTAAAATACACATTAAGGTTTATACTGATGACAATATATATAAAATACCCGGTCTCTTGTAGATATTTTTTAAATGGTTGCTAAATTATTATCATTAGTGGGCCCATATGTCTCAGTCATACCAGAAGTCAACCACACTTCCATTTGTTTCTCATGAATCTTATAGAGACATCTCATTATAATTACATATCAATTACTAGAGTCTCTCCAGGACTTGTGCAAAGACAGAGTTTAAAAATTTATTAATTCAGGGCTTCCCTGGTGGCTCAGACAGTAAAGAATCTGTTTGCAATAGAGGAGACCCTGAGTCTATACTTGGGATGATTCCCTGGAAAAGGAAATAGCAAGCTACTCAAATAACCTTGACTGGAGAATTCCACTGAACAGAGGAGTCTGGCGGCCTCCAGTCCATGGGGTTGCAAAGAGTCAAACAGGACTGAGTGATTATCATTTTCATGTTAAAGCTCTCCTTAATCAGTTACAAGAAGAATTAAGTTGGAAACGGTATCTTTTAAGACAATTAATGTAAAGAGCCTAGCCCCTAGTAGATGCTATAACTGGTAATAATAAATCATATTACCTAACACTCATTTCTGGATTGTGTGTATGTGTGTGTATCTGTCTGCCTGTGTGTCTATGAAAAGTATATATAAAGGTATTGATACAGATAAAAAAGGAGAAATAAAGACTAGAATAAAGTTGTCCTTTATAATTACATGTACACATATTACATATTTTTCCCCAGTTTCTTCTCTATAGGAGTTGAACATAGCAACTGAACATTTCAATTAAGGTATGCAACTGGTGCACACAGGGGGTACTGTTGCCCTGCAGTACAGAACACCCATAGGAATCAAAAAAGTAAACAAGAGTAAACATTCCAGCTTGGAAACACTGAAGCATCCCGGTACACTAACAATACCACAGGTCATGGAACCACCCAAATTTCAGTTGAATCTTTGTTCAACTAATTTATGGCTACGCGACTTAGAGCAAGAAAGGTTATTCCCCTTCTGGGGCTTCAGTTCATTTCATTTATAAAATGGAGATAATTAAGCCCTGTGCATTGCGTTAATGACTAAAATACACATTAAGGTTTATACTGATGACAATATATATAAAATACCCGGTCTCTTGTAGATATTTTTTAAATGGTTGCTAAATTATTATCATTAGTGGGCCCATATGTCTCAGTCATACCAGAAGTCAACCACACTTCCATTTGTTTCTCATGAATCTTATAGAGACATCTCATTATAATTACATATCAATTACTAGAGTCTCTCCAGGACTTGTGCAAAGACAGAGTTTAAAAATTTATTAATTCAGGGCTTCCCTGGTGGCTCAGACAGTAAAGAATCTGTTTGCAATAGAGGAGACCCTGAGTCTATACTTGGGATGATTCCCTGGAAAAGGAAATAGCAAGCTACTCAAATAACCTTGACTGGAGAATTCCACTGAACAGAGGAGTCTGGCGGCCTCCAGTCCATGGGGTTGCAAAGAGTCAAACAGGACTGAGTGATTATCATTTTCATGTTAAAGCTCTCCTTAATCAGTTACAAGAAGAATTAAGTTGGAAACGGTATCTTTTTAAGTCACTGGAAGAAAGTGTTTAATCAGTTTTTATTAAACATTTTAATTAGTTACATACATATTTTAATTTTTAAATTAGGTTTTAAAGAAGTTTCTTAAAATTCTAGAAAGAAGCAAATACTTCCTTTTGTGATTTTAAGTCACATCCTTTTAGTCACTAAGCTAGCTGGCTCGAAAGATTGAAAACTGAATTCTCTATGTGGCTCCTAAAACATATACACAATCTCTTTCACACACACACACGCATGCTCTCAAACATGATGAAACAGAGAGGCAAAGTTTGGAGAAAGGCAGAGAAAACAGTAAGGAAAGAAGTCAAGAGAGCCATTGAATGTGAAAACAAGAGAGAAACAGGGTCAAGTGAAAGTTGGCCAGGAAAGATACAAAGCATCATCTTTGAAAGGGATGTTGTAGGCACTGATTATATAATATCTGCCCAAGTGTTCTGGTCTCCTGAGAGATGGGCACTCTATCAATACCAAGTATTATGGTTTCTGCCTTTATAACTGAGAGATTGATATTCTTTGGGAAGATTCCATATTCAGTGCAGAAGGAATACAATTGCAAGTCTGAAACAGCACTTTCCCTCTTTTTCTCCAACACAAAAGTCTTCTTCCAGAGTGCGACCTTCCATGCAAAATAGCTCATTTTTAAAGCTTAGTTCCAGTCTCTTAAAGAGCCTTGGTTACAAGCCATGGGAAAGGATATCATGTGACAGAGGCACAGTCCTTTCTAAGTGACACGGGAAATGTCCTGCCACAATCACCCTCAGTGAAGGGAACACAGCACCATCTGGTCATCAGAAGACTTTGTAATCGTACTAGAAACAGAGGATTCCATGCGCTCACTTTGCGACTTACCTCACTTTCCCTTGTGAAAATATTTCAAGGTGATAATTAATGGATATAGCAGTCAAATTTATGAGAAGGTTTGAAAGGTATGTTATAGGAATAAATACTTACATTTAAAAGAAAATAATAACAGCTGATTAGAACACAGAAAATGTTTTTTCTGTCCCTACAATATCAAATATGTGTTCAGACCAGGACTGCTGAATGGTAGGAAACATCATATTATGAATACTATAACTAGAGTATACAATATGCAAATGATTTAAAATATTGAGTCACTTACCATGTCAGTGGAAGAAGCAGTTGGCAAATCTTCAGGAGCCAGTGTGGTATCATTAAACACTGAGATATTAACTGTAAGAAAAAGATCATTTTTTACTAAAAAAATGAAATTAAAGTGAACTATACACATAATTAGGAATTGAAAAAAGCAGGGCCAGGTATTTAAAAAATGTCTTCAACAAAAACACAGAGGCACAATAAGTTTTTCTTTATTATAACTGTATTTACATTTCACCTAGATAAAATAACCCAAAATCTGGACATGTCTTTTATGCTCTAATCTGATACGACAGACTGACAAATATTTAAGGAGATGGTATTGCAATTTGTTTCAGTTTTCAAAATAAACCCAAATCTACTCTATTAATAAAAATCACTCAATATATTTTACCTAGTGTAAAAAAATGACTGGTAATAAGTGAGGAAGTTGGTTGATTACTGGCATCACATACAGTTAAGTAAGATGTCACTTGCAGAAGAACCTAATTTATTTATTAAAACAACCTTCTCTTTGAAATATTTCACTGTTTTCTTTCTATTTATGAGTCTAAAATTAAAAAACAATAATTCAAAAGTATTCTATAATTATAAGATTTTTCTTCATCAGATAGGCCCTTTTAAAATAAAAAAAATCAAATCCATGGAAACAGGGTGGCTGCCAGGGCTTGGGGGTTGGGGAAATAGGGACAGTTGGTAAAAGGGTACAAACTTAAAGTTGTAAGAGATTTAAGGTCTGAGAATCTAGTTATAAGGTAGTGACTAGAGTTGATAATACTAGACTAATTGAAATTTCCTAAGGGAGTATAACTTAAGTGTTCTCATCAAATAAAACAATAGAAATTATGTGAAGTGATGGATGTGTTAACTTAATGGAAATCCCTTCACAATGTGTATGCATAATGAGATCATCATGTTGCACACTTTAAATATAAATTTATTTGTCAATTATACTTCAATAAGGGCTTCCCAGGTGGTGCCAGTGGTAAAGAATCCACCTGCCAATGCAGGAGATAGGAGACACAGGTTTGATCTCTGGGTTGGGAAGATCCCCTGCAGTAGGAAATGGCAACCCACTTTAGTGTTCTTGCATGAAAAATTCCATAGACAGAGGAGCCTGGTGGGCTACAGTTCATGGGGTTGCAAGAGTCAGACATGACTAAACGCATAAACACATACTTCAATAAAGCTGAAAAAATACTTGTTTACCAACAATAAATGAAGCTAGGAATGGGGCCATGTAATGACTACAAATGGATGAGAGCAGATGAAGGCAAAAGAATTAAAATATGGAAAACAAATAAGAGGGAAGAAAATATTTAGCTTCAGTCCTATAATTTTTCTCAATCCATTCTGATCTTTGAAGGCTCCAGAATTGTTAGTTTTTAATCTGATCGACAGACTGACAAATTTAAGGAGATGGTATTGCAATTTGTTTCAGTTTTCAAAATAAACCCAAATCTACTCTATTAATAAAAATCACTCAATATATTTTACCTAGTGTAAAAAAATGACTGGTAATAAGTGAGGAAGTTGGTTGATTACTGGCATCACATACAGTTAAGTAAGATGTCACTTGCAGAAGAACCTAATTTATTTATTAAAACAACCTTCTCTTTGAAATATTTCACTGTTTTCTTTCTATTTATGAGTCTAAAATTAAAAAACAATAATTCAAAAGTATTCTATAATTATAAGATTTTTCTTCATCAGATAGGCCCTTTTAAAATAAAAAAAAATCAAATCCATGGAAACAGGGTGGCTGCCAGGGCTTGGGGGTTGGGGAAATAGGGACAGTTGGTAAAAGGGTACAAACTTAAAGTTGTAAGAGATTTAAGGTCTGAGAATCTAGTTATAAGGTAGTGACTAGAGTTGATAATACTAGACTAATTGAAATTTCCTAAGGGAGTATAACTTAAGTGTTCTCATCAAATAAAACAATAGAAATTATGTGAAGTGATGGATGTGTTAACTTAATGGAAATCCCTTCACAATGTGTATGCATAATGAGATCATCATGTTGCACACTTTAAATATAAATTTATTTGTCAATTATACTTCAATAAGGGCTTCCCAGGTGGTGCCAGTGGTAAAGAATCCACCTGCCAATGCAGGAGATAGGAGACACAGGTTTGATCTCTGGGTTGGGAAGATCCCCTGCAGTAGGAAATGGCAACCCACTTTAGTGTTCTTGCATGAAAAATTCCATAGACAGAGGAGCCTGGTGGGCTACAGTTCATGGGGTTGCAAGAGTCAGACATGACTAAACGCATAAACACATACTTCAATAAAGCTGAAAAAATACTTGTTTACCAACAATAAATGAAGCTAGGAATGGGGCCATGTAATGACTACAAATGGATGAGAGCAGATGAAGGCAAAAGAATTAAAATATGGAAAACAAATAAGAGGGAAGAAAATATTTAGCTTCAGTCCTATAATTTTTCTCAATCCATTCTGATCTTTGAAGGCTCCAGAATTGTTAGTTTTTTAACTTAACTCTAGCTGCTGTCCGGGAGGGCTTCCCTACTTCATCAGTAAAACAAGGACACCTGAAAACTTGGTTTTTCATTTTTGTGTGTTTCATTGCAGGTCCAAGAAAGAATCAAAACAGGATAAATGATGCTTGGCTCAAAGAAAAAAGATGTTAGTAAATTATTGTTAATAAAGACTAGAATTTTATTACTATTATGTTCTAAAAAGGTTAACTTACATCTTCTCACAATATTCCATTTGTTAAAACACAGGAGACACATGTAGCAGGTATTCTTTTTTTTTTTTTTTCCAAAGTTGGAAAGGATTTTTATTGGGGACGTCTACACACAGCGTTAGTGAAGTGGGCCAGCCTCCCCGCCCACCACGGCGCGCTCCTAGCTCATACACACACTTGAGTCACAGCCCGGAGGCTTCACGCCACTCTCTTGGTTAGTACCTGGGGGTTTGCTCTGGCTAGGTTTTCTATTTTAACCCACGCTTCTTCTCGTTCTTTCATTTTTAGCTTCTCTTTCAGTTTCTCCGCTTTCAACTGCTGGGTGCAGTCATCGAACAGCTTCTGGTTCATCTCCATGAAGAGTTTCAGCGCGTTGTATATCAAGCCATGTATTGTCTTGTTCCAGTGGGTCTTGGAGTTTCGGTACAAGGACGGGAACATGATGGGCAGGATCTTGGCCGCATTGTCGCTGATGAGGCTCATGATGTACTCGTTGTTCCAGTAGTACAGCACCCGCTCTGCCACCTGGAAGTGGGGGCTGGAGACACACTTGGCTAACTGCCGGAACAGAGGCTCCATGATCTTCACAAACTCTGACGGCTCGATGGGCGTCCAGGATCTCTTCCAACTCGTTCAGGAACATGACTTCTTTTGGACTGTGGGTCTTTGGCCAGTACTTGAGAAGGGCCATTACCACCGGCTCAGTGAGGGTGCTGTCCTTCTCCAAAAACTGCACCACACAGTATGCCAGCTGAGGGTGGTAGACACTCAGAGATTTCACTTTGTGTAGAGGTTTTAGAAAATCTTATGCTCTTTGAGGGGGAAAACCCAATTCAGTAATTTTTCTCAATCCATTCTGATCTTTGAAGGCTCCAGAATTGTTAGTTTTTAACTTAACTCTAGCTGCTGTCCGGGAGGGCTTCCTACTTCATCAGTAAAACAAGGACACCTGAAAACTTGGTTTTTCATTTTTGTGTGTTTCATTGCAGGTCCAAGAAAGAATCAAAACAGGATAAATGATGCTTGGCTCAAAGAAAAAAGATGTTAGTAAATTATTGTTAATAAAGACTAGAATTTTATTACTATTATGTTCTAAAAAGGTTAACTTACATCTTCTCACAATATTCCATTTGTTAAAACACAGGAGACACATGTAGCAGGTATTCTTTTTTTTTTTTTTTCCAAAGTTGGAAAGGATTTTTATTGGGGACGTCTACACACAGCGTTAGTGAAGTGGGCCAGCCTCCCCGCCCACCACGGCGCGCTCCTAGCTCATACACACACTTGAGTCACAGCCCGGAGGCTTCACGCCACTCTCTTGGTTAGTACCTGGGGGTTTGCTCTGGCTAGGTTTTCTATTTTAACCCACGCTTCTTCTCGTTCTTTCATTTTTAGCTTCTCTTTCAGTTTCTCCGCTTTCAACTGCTGGGTGCAGTCATCGAACAGCTTCTGGTTCATCTCCATGAAGAGTTTCAGCGCGTTGTATATCAAGCCATGTATTGTCTTGTTCCAGTGGGTCTTGGAGTTTCGGTACAAGGACGGGAACATGATGGGCAGGATCTTGGCCGCATTGTCGCTGATGAGGCTCATGATGTACTCGTTGTTCCAGTAGTACAGCACCCGCTCTGCCACCTGGAAGTGGGGGCTGGAGACACACTTGGCTAACTGCCGGAACAGAGGCTCCATGATCTTCACAAACTCTGACGGCTCGATGACGTCCAGGATCTCTTCCAACTCGTTCAGGAACATGACTTCTTTTGGACTGTGGGTCTTTGGCCAGTACTTGAGAAGGGCCATTACCACCGGCTCAGTGAGGGTGCTGTCCTTCTCCAAAAACTGCACCACACAGTATGCCAGCTGAGGGTGGTAGACACTCAGAGATTTCACTTTGTGTAGAGGTAACAACACCTTCAATAAGAAAATCTTATGCTCTTCTTTGAGTGGTAAGGCAAATCCATTAATTATACTTCCCAATATTTCCAGTAATTCTGCTATGCCATTGTGATGCTCTGTTTCATAAATAAATCTATAAAATATATTATTTATCTGTTTTCCGATGTAAGCTCTTAAGCCTAAGAATTTTCCATAGATTCTGTGAAGGGTAGTTTTAAGAAAATCTCTCTCGCGAGGATCTTCACTGTCAAAGAGCTCTAAAAGCTGCAATACAAACTTCTGATCAATATATTTCTTCGCTATATTAGGTTGGAAATCTGGAGACTCTAAAAATCTTAAGAAAAACTCATAAACAAGCTGCAGGTGTGGCCAGGCTGCTTCTAGCATCGGCTCGTCCTCCTCGGGGTCAAACTCTGCTCCCGTGGGGTTGGAGGAAGGCGGTAACGTGCAGAACATGTTCACTGCAAACATATGGACTACTTCTGGGTAAATAGGCTCTGTGATCACATTCTGATTATGGGTGATATATTCTACCATTTCACTTAAAGCAGCTCGTTTTACTTCCTTCCACTTTAGGTCACTTAGTGGATCGGAAACAAAGTCAAAGAGAACATAACACTGACGTAACTTCTGGATAAAAAGCTTCTCTTGATCAGCAGGAGGAACATCTCGAATATGGAGAAGGGCCACGGGCTGGAGAGGCCTGTTGGCGCTGGCCGCCTCCACCACCATCCCGCTCCCCGCTCTGTTACATGTCAACATCGAGGCTTCAGCGGGAAGGCAGTGCACTCCTTAAGGCGAGAAACCAGCCTCCATTTTAGTTTAAAAAAAAAGAGCGCAGGCATTCTTTTATACCTACTTTACACCAGATGGTTCTTTGAGGCAAGATGTGCCAGGCTTCTTGCCCAGGATTACAGAGCCAACCAGAAGTAGAGCTGGTACCAAAACCTCGTTCACCCTTCTTTTCCCACCCTGCATTTCTATTCATCAAAATCAAAATGATTGATGGGGTCACTGAATTCAAGGTGGGATATTATATTTCACTCATGTTAGATGAAGTGGTTCTCTTGACTGTAAACTGACATGCCTGATCTGTCTGAGGCTTTGAAGGGAAACAGCGTATGTGAATGCAAAGCCACTATTTAGATGGTGTCTGTGAGGCTGTCCTTCCTGGGCTAGATTCTCACGCAATTTTGTGAGCTTCCTTTCATAAGAGAGTGAAGGTCTTTTTGCAGCATACTTCTCTGCCTAAAAGCGAGGAGGGAGGAGGAAGATATTCCATCCCTTTCTCTGTGAAATTAATGACAGATAATAAAGATTGCAAACTCCAATCTGAACTTCAAGTAACTGCTCTCGAGTTCTTGAAATATGTCGATTTTCTCATCTAAATTCCATCTTTTCAGCTCTCTGCTGAGACAAGTTATGCACGTAGGCTCCCCAAATCCAAAGAGACCAGTATCAAAACAATAGCAAGAAATACGTACTCTTCCTACTTATTCTAATAAGCACCCACTTCAAGAGAAAGACTTCAAAATAAATATACAAACAAGCACTTCTATAAATATATATTGGCAGAATATAGTACAGTCCATAAATAAGATTAAAAGTAAATTTCTTGAAGCTCACAGAAGAGAAAATGATCAATTCCAATTGGGAACTTGGTCTACAAAAGCCCTTGGTCACCACTTGGATCCAGGCACATATAATGCAAATATTTTGGCAACCAAGTTCAGAATAATCTGTGTATTCAGAATCTGTAATATCCTTAATTAGGATTCTGGAAAGGTGAAATGGAAAAGCCAAAACACGCTGCATGCTACATCTTCACTATCTGTTCAACACCACAGCTTATGAAGCACAGAAGCACTCTGCTCTGGGAACCTGGCTGATTTGGAACGAGCCAGTTATCACTGGGACAGCCTGGGTCCCCTATGTGGTTTCAGGTCATTTATACAGGTTGATCATTTTTACATTTCTTCGGTTTTCACATTTTGATCCTCCTTTCTGTGTATCAAATTCTAGCTGATCCTCTAGAATGAAGGAAGGAACACAGACAGTAATAGACATTTAAAAGTGCGTCTGTCACACAGATGGCCAACAGGTACATGAAAAGACGCTGACATGCGTGATTATTAAAGAGATGCAAAACTACCATGAAGTACCCTCTCATACTGATCAGAATGGCCATCATTAAAAAGTCTACCACTAACAAATGCTGGAGAGAGCAGAGAAAAGAAAATACTCCTCCACTATTGGTGGGAATGTAAACTGGCATAGCCACTAGGGAAAACAGTTTGGAGGTTCCTCACATAACTGAAAAGAGACTTGGCATATGAGTCTCTAATCCCACTCCTGCACGTATATCTAGACAAAACTATCATTCAAAAAGATGCATGCACCCCAATGTTGACTGCAGCACTATTTACAGAAGCCAAGACATGGAAAACCCTAAGTGTCCATTGACAGATTAATAGACAAAGGTGTGGTACATATATGCAAGGGAACATTACTCAGCCATGAAAAGAATGAAACAATACCATTTGCTGCAATACGAATGAACCTAGAGGTCATCATTCTAAGTCAAGTAAATCACAAAGAGGAAGACAAATGCCGTATGATGTCACTTATATGTGGAATCTAAACTATAACACAAATGAATTTATTTATGAGACGGAAACAGAGTCACAGACATAGAGAACAGACTTGTGGTTGCCAAGAGGAAGGAGAGTGGAGAGAAGGAAGGACTGGGAGTTTGGGGTTAGCAGATACAAACTATTACAGAGGAACAGATAAGCAACAAGGCCCTCCTGCTCAGCACAGAGAACTATATTCAATATTCTGTGATAAACCATAATGCAAAAGAAAATGCAAAAGATGAACTTCCCTGGTGGCACAATGGGTAAGAATCTGCCTGCCAACACAGAGGATGTGGGTTCGATCCCTGGTAGGGGAAGATTCCACATACCACAGAACAAGTAAGCCTGTGCACTGCACCTTCTGAGCCTGTGCTCTAGGGCCCATGAGCCACAAGTACTGAGCCCATGTGCTGCAAATACTGAAGTCCAGTGCCTAGAGACTGTGCTCTGTAACAAGAGAAGTCACTGCACTGAGAAGCCTGAACACCACAACAAAAAGTAACCCCCATTCTCCACAACTAAACAAAAGCCAGTGCACAGCAACAAACACCCAGTGCAACCAAAATAAATACATAAATTTAAAAAAATACGCAAAAGCATATATATATGTACATAAACTGAATTATTTTGCTGTACAGTAGAAATTAACACATTGTAAGTCAACTATATGTCATTACAATGTCCTGTTTTGGAAAAGGAACTTGGTAAATGCTAGTCAAATCTGAATTTTTACCCTTAACGTAACTTCTTAGGGGGGAGCTGATTAACTTGCTCTGACTAAGAAATAAATTAACAATATTCTCCATGGTAATGAAACTTTAATGTTGTATTCCATTCTATTTAAGCAACAACTTAAGGCAACAGAGGAACTGGACAGTATCGAATAAAACTGAAAAAGCTTCTTGCCTGCATGGTCACGTCAGACTTATTTAAGGGTTCTGAGTAACTTGTGTACATGAGTGTCTCTTGATAAGTCACTTATTTATGCTTTAAGTGTCCAGAACAATAAAAGGACAAATATGGCTTTTCGAGGATGACAATTGAAGGAGAGAGACTTTGGGAAAAGTCACTTTTGGGAAATTATCTGCCACTGCTCCAGTCTTAAGTCTAAAAATTAATAGAAAGTTTTCATTCACTATTTCTTATGATGATCCTTTTTGTTCTCCTGTGCTTACTGAGCCTCATGCTTGAGAGCTTCATGGCCACTAGACAAATTCAAGTTACAATGCTCTTTATTCCATGGACACTATTCACGCACTCACTTACGATGCTGCTCAGGAGCTGAGCTACTATCTGGTATTAAGCTGAATATACTCAGTCACTACTTTCACAAAAACTTCTCTTCCATACTGGCTCATCATTACATTTACAGTATGCATAGACATTATTCTGGGTGTACATTTTCCAAATCTGGGCATTACACAAACCTAAAGCTAGAGAATTATACAGGTCTGGTGATTACTCAAATTCACTGCTTCTCCTTTACTGTTTCTTGCAAGCATTACACAGATGTTACTAAAATATAGGCTAGGTGAGTTAAAGGAAACGAAAATGTCCATGGTTATCTCAAAAGACCATGCTACCATGAATAATAAAATGTTAGCTGTGCTCATAAACTATCACGCCAAATGCAAACCTAAGCAAGGCTATACCAGAAAGCCCTGACCTTTATCTAAAGCAGCAATAACATACAATAAAAGTCAAACTGCGTATCATATGATGCAGGTCATAGAAGGTGAATTAGGATTACCCTTTATGTCCTAATTTTCTTTTAATGGGCTAATTATAAAGCACATAGATGTGTGTGCACACGCTTAGTCATGTCCGACTCTTTGGGACCCCAGGAACTGTAGCCCACCAGGCTCCTCTGTCCATGAGGATTCTCCAGGCAAGAATACTAGAATGGGTTGCCATGCCCTCCTCCAGGGGATCTTCTTGACATAGGGATAGAACACACATCCTCTGAGTCTCCTGCATTGACTACACCAGGGAATAGAACTAAATGAATAAACTTTGAAAAAGCTTCTTGCCTCCCATGGTCACGTCAGACTTATTTAAGGGTTCTGAGTAACTTGTGTACATGAGTGTCTCTTGATAAGTCACTTATTTATGCTTTAAGTGTCCAGAACAATAAAAGGACAAATATGGCTTTTCGAGGATGACAATTGAAGGAGAGAGACTTTGGGAAAAGTCACTTTTGGGAAATTATCTGCCACTGCTCCAGTCTTAAGTCTAAAAATTAATAGAAAGTTTTCATTCACTATTTCTTATGATGATCCTTTTTGTTCTCCTGTGCTTACTGAGCCTCATGCTTGAGAGCTTCATGGCCACTAGACAAATTCAAGTTACAATGCTCTTTATTCCATGGACACTATTCACGCACTCACTTACGATGCTGCTCAGGAGCTGAGCTACTATCTGGTATTAAGCTGAATATACTCAGTCACTACTTTCACAAAAACTTCTCTTCCATACTGGCTCATCATTACATTTACAGTATGCATAGACATTATTCTGGGTGTACATTTTCCAAATCTGGGCATTACACAAACCTAAAGCTAGAGAATTATACAGGTCTGGTGATTACTCAAATTCACTGCTTCTCCTTTACTGTTTCTTGCAAGCATTACACAGATGTTACTAAAATATAGGCTAGGTGAGTTAAAGGAAACGAAAATGTCCATGGTTATCTCAAAAGACCATGCTACCATGAATAATAAAATGTTAGCTGTGCTCATAAACTATCACGCCAAATGCAAACCTAAGCAAGGCTATACCAGAAAGCCCTGACCTTTATCTAAAGCAGCAATAACATACAATAAAAGTCAAACTGCGTATCATATGATGCAGGTCATAGAAGGTGAATTAGGATTACCCTTTATGTCCTAATTTTCTTTTAATGGGCTAATTATAAAGCACATAGATGTGTGTGCACACGCTTAGTCATGTCCGACTCTTTGGGACCCCAGGAACTGTAGCCCACCAGGCTCCTCTGTCCATGAGGATTCTCCAGGCAAGAATACTAGAATGGGTTGCCATGCCCTCCTCCAGGGGATCTTCTTGACATAGGGATAGAACACACATCCTCTGAGTCTCCTGCATTGACTACACCATGGGAGAACAGTAGACAACCATTTAGCAGTTCTTTTAATGGCTATAACATACTGATGCATAACATTTATTAAGATAATGGAAAAATTATACACAAAACATTGGCTTGAAGTCCCACTCTAGAGACAACTGTTTCAAAGCATTTGGAAATCTCATGCTGTAAATAAAACCAAAGTGTAGAACATGGAAGTTGTGCTTACTACCATTACTTGACTTGGTTTGACAGTTTCATGCCAGGGAAAAGACCATGATTACTTAGAAATATTACAGACAGTGATGCACTGGATGCCTGAGAAAGGCTTTATTTCTCTTCATCATTCATCAATTATTAAGCATGTTCTCCCTGGAACAGTCAACACTGAATCAATAAAATATATTCCTTCTGTTAAGAGTATTGTGTTTGTCTCTTTGAGGCGATTTTTCTTGCCTATCTAATTTGCTGATCATATTTAGCAAGCTGTTTTCCTCTCCAGATACAAAACCAACACCTGCTCAGAAAATTTATTTTGACCCTTTTCAAAACATTAACATGCCCTTGAGTGTTTAGTCCGTACCATCCTGACACATTAGGTAATTGAACACAGGTACTAGAGTACAAATTTATTTCTGAAGTCTAGGGTAAATGAATTTCATGTTCATTCAAAACTATGAACACTATTAACAGTATTTGAATATTAACACTATTTTGTTAGTGTGATAAGGCATAAACCAGAAATGCTTTGGAATAAAGAAAACTGAGTTTAAATTTTGGCTCCAGCTGGCAGTGTGACCTTGGACCAGGCTACGTTCCTCATCTCTTGGTTTCATGAGACCTGTGAGCTAGGCTGGTAACTGTACCTACTCTTAGAGGTTGAAAGTGAAAGTGTTAGTCGCTCAATCATGCTCAACTCTTTTGTGACCCCACAGACTGTAACCCACCAGACTCCTTTGTCCATGGATTTTCCAGGCAAGAATACTGGAGTGGGTAGCCATTCTTTTCACCAGGGGATCTTCTCAACCCAGGGATCAAACCTAGGTCTCCCGGACTGCAGGCAGATTTTTACCATCTGAGACAAGAAGTTACTATAAGGATTAAATAATATATGCAGTATTTTTGGCACCTAATTTTGAGTAAAAATTTGTTCATTTTCTCATTTCCCATTACCCCACAAAAGACTTCCCAGCAGTTAAATCTTCTATTTGTATTCTTTTAAAGGAATTCAGACATTTAACTTCCTCTGAAAATTTCCTAGAAAAAGATACTGACTAGAGTTCCACTGGTAAGTTACAACCAACAAACAAAAACTAAGATACTGTTGTAGATAAATACGAAACATTGTGGTGATACTCAAAGGGGTAGATGTTAAGAAGTTCAGTGCCTCATAGTTAGATCATTTAAAATATTCTCCTGAATCTCAAGACTACAAAAGTTTACCCACTATAATAGTCATGTAGAAAGAGGCTTTAAAGTCCCAGAAGTGAGATGTCTAGTTCCTCCAAGATACTGATTAACTCAAAAACTTCTGGTTTACACTTTATCACACTAACAAATTTCTAAATAAGAATATTTTTTATTTCTTTATTTTAAAGGTTTTTTTTTTTTTTAAAGATTTATTTATTTATTTATTTTGGGCGGGGGCCGGGTTGGGGAAGGAGGGGAGCAGGCAGGTCACTTCTATTGGTCTTTCATTTCTCTATTTTCATCCGTCTTTGTTCTTTTGGCTCCTGTGGGCCTCCCACCGCGGTGGCGTCCATCGTTGCAGAGCGCCAGTTCTGGGCGCATGCGCTCCAGAGCTCCGGCTCGGTAATTGGACACATCGGTCCAGCCGCTCCGCGGCACGTGGGATCTTCCCAGGCCAGGGGTCGAACCGGCGCCCCTTGCACTGCAAGGCGGTGTCCCTACCCACTGGACCACCAGGGGAAGCCCCTATTTTAAAGGTTTTATAGAGTTTTGTTGGTCACCGACATGTATGTTCCCAGATCAGTCATATGCATATCCATGGTCCCCACCTCCCCAGTTCTCCTCATCCCACCCCTCCAGATCATCGCCCCATGCCATTGTAAGCACTCCTATTCCCTTAGCACAATGACAACAGCTATCTTTTTCACACATGACAGTAAAGGTTTCCATGTTACTCCCTCCATGCCTCCCCTTCCCTATTTCTTCCTCACATTGTCCCTATGTCTATGCTCTGTCTGTTTTTCCATGAGTTCACTGGGTTTGTCTATAGATTCCTTTTTTACCTAATTTTGAGTAAAATTTGTTCATTTTCTCATTTCCCATTACCCCACAAAAGACTTCCCAGCAGTTAAATCTTCTATTTGTATTCTTTTAAAGGAATTCAGACATTTAACTTCCTCTGAAAATTTCCTAGAAAAAGATACTGACTAGAGTTCCACTGGTAAGTTACAACCAACAAACAAAAACTAAGATACTGTTGTAGATAAATACGAAACATTGTGGTGATACTCAAAGGGGTAGATGTTAAGAAGTTCAGTGCCTCATAGTTAGATCATTTAAAATATTCTCCTGAATCTCAAGACTACAAAAGTTTACCCACTATAATAGTCATGTAGAAAGAGGCTTTAAAGTCCCAGAAGTGAGATGTCTAGTTCCTCCAAGATACTGATTAACTCAAAAACTTCTGGTTTACACTTTATCACACTAACAAATTTCTAAATAAGAATATTTTTTATTTCTTTATTTTAAAGGTTTTTTTTTTTTTTAAAGATTTATTTATTTATTTATTTTGGGCGGGGGCCGGGTTGGGGAAGGAGGGGAGCAGGCAGGTC
Organism: Tragulus kanchil; assembly: GCA_022376925.1. Classification (NCBI taxonomy): domain Eukaryota; kingdom Metazoa; phylum Chordata; class Mammalia; order Artiodactyla; family Tragulidae; genus Tragulus; species Tragulus kanchil. Next base: position 154,919,677 of record JAIOJX010000025.1, on the reverse strand, counting down.
ACTTCTATTGGTCTTTCATTTCTCTATTTTCATCCGTCTTTGTTCTTTTGGCTCCTGTGGGCCTCCCACCGCGGTGGCGTCCATCGTTGCAGAGCGCCAGTTCTGGGCGCATGCGCTCCAGAGCTCCGGCTCGGTAATTGGACACATCGGTCCAGCCGCTCCGCGGCACGTGGGATCTTCCCAGGCCAGGGGTCGAACCGGCGCCCCTTGCACTGCAAGGCGGTGTCCCTACCCACTGGACCACCAGGGGAAGCCCCTATTTTAAAGGTTTTATAGAGTTTTGTTGGTCACCGACATGTATGTTCCCAGATCAGTCATATGCATATCCATGGTCCCCACCTCCCCAGTTCTCCTCATCCCACCCCTCCAGATCATCGCCCCATGCCATTGTAAGCACTCCTATTCCCTTAGCACAATGACAACAGCTATCTTTTTCACACATGACAGTAAAGGTTTCCATGTTACTCCCTCCATGCCTCCCCTTCCCTATTTCTTCCTCACATTGTCCCTATGTCTATGCTCTGTCTGTTTTTCCATGAGTTCACTGTGTGTGTTATCAAGACCATCCTATTAGATTCCATATATGTGTGTTAGTATACTGTATTTGTCCTTCTCTGTTTGACTTACTTCACTTTTTATGATAGGTTCTAGAGCCAGCCACTTCATTAGGACTGAGTCTTTTGCATTTCTTTTAACAGCTGAGTAGTATTCCATTGTATATATGTACCAGAGCTTCTGGATCCATTCATTTGTCGATGGACATCTAGGTTGCTTCCATGTTCTGGCTATTGTATAGAGAGCTGCAATGAACATTGGGGTACAGGTGCTTCTTTCAGTTTTGATTTCATCAGGATATAGGCCTAGCAGTGGGATTGCTGGGTCATAGGGTGTTTCTATTTTTAGTTTTTTAAGGAATCTCCAGACTGTCTTCCATAGCGGCTGTATCAATTTACATTCCCACCAGCAATGCAAGAGGGTTCCCTTTTCTCCACACCCTCTCCAGCATTTATTGTCTGCAGATTTTTTGAAGATGGCCATTCTGACGTGTGTGAGGTGGTATATCATTGTAGTTTTAATTTGCATTTCTCCAATAATAAGTGAGGTTGAGCATCGTTTCATGTGCTTCTGGGCCATCTGTATGTCCTCTTTGGAGAGGCGACTCTTTAGATCTTTTTCCCATTTTTTGATTGGGTTGTTCGTTTTTCCTGTGCTGAGTTGTCTGACTTGCTTGTAGATTTTGGAGATTAATTCTTTGTCTGTTGTTTCATTTGCTAGGATTTTCTCCCACTCTGTGGGGTGTCTGTTTAGTTTTTCTGTAATTTCTTTTGTTGTACAAAAGCTTTTAAGTTTCATGAGGTCCCACGTGTTCACTTTTCTTTTCAGTTCCACTATTTTACTAGGTGGGTCAGAGAAGATCTTGCTTTGATTTATGTCCTTGAGGGTTTTGCCTATATTCTCCTCTAAGAGTTTGATGATTTCTGGTCTTACATTTAGGTGATAAATAAGCTATTGTGATCCCAGTTCTCCTCATCCCACCTCCAGATCTCCCATGCCATTGTAAGCACTCCTATTCCCTTAGCACAATGACAACAGCTATCTTTTCACACATGACAGTAAAGGTTTCCATGTTACTCCTCCATGCCTCCCCTTCCCTATTTCTTCCTCACATTGTCCCTATGTCTATGCTCTGTCTGTTTTTCCATGAGTTCACTGTGTGTGTTATCAAGACCATCCTATTAGATTCCATATATGTGTGTTAGTATACTGTATTTGTCCTTCTCTGTTTGACTTACTTCACTTTTTATGATAGGTTCTAGAGCCAGCCACTTCATTAGGACTGAGTCTTTTGCATTTCTTTTAACAGCTGAGTAGTATTCCATTGTATATATGTACCAGAGCTTCTGGATCCATTCATTTGTCGATGGACATCTAGGTTGCTTCCATGTTCTGGCTATTGTATAGAGAGCTGCAATGAACATTGGGGTACAGGTGCTTCTTTCAGTTTTGATTTCATCAGGATATAGGCCTAGCAGTGGGATTGCTGGGTCATAGGGTGTTTCTATTTTTAGTTTTTTAAGGAATCTCCAGACTGTCTTCCATAGCGGCTGTATCAATTTACATTCCCACCAGCAATGCAAGAGGGTTCCCTTTTCTCCACACCCTCTCCAGCATTTATTGTCTGCAGATTTTTTGAAGATGGCCATTCTGACGTGTGTGAGGTGGTATATCATTGTAGTTTTAATTTGCATTTCTCCAATAATAAGTGAGGTTGAGCATCGTTTCATGTGCTTCTGGGCCATCTGTATGTCCTCTTTGGAGAGGCGACTCTTTAGATCTTTTTCCCATTTTTTGATTGGGTTGTTCGTTTTTCCTGTGCTGAGTTGTCTGACTTGCTTGTAGATTTTGGAGATTAATTCTTTGTCTGTTGTTTCATTTGCTAGGATTTTCTCCCACTCTGTGGGGTGTCTGTTTAGTTTTTCTGTAATTTCTTTTGTTGTACAAAAGCTTTTAAGTTTCATGAGGTCCCACGTGTTCACTTTTCTTTTCAGTTCCACTATTTTACTAGGTGGGTCAGAGAAGATCTTGCTTTGATTTATGTCCTTGAGGGTTTTGCCTATATTCTCCTCTAAGAGTTTGATGATTTCTGGTCTTACATTTAGGTGATAAATAAGATATTGTGACTCGCCCCTCAATTTGATATGTTTCAGTTTTCACTTTGGCTTTTTAAAGAAATTTTTTGTTGGAGCATAGTTGCTTTGGGCTTCCCAGGTGGCGCTAGAATCCGCCTCCCAGTGCAGGAGACATGAGACATGAGTTTGATTCTTGGGTCAGGAAGATCCCCTGGAGAGGGCGTGGCAACCCACTCCAGTACTCTTGCTTGGAGAATCCCATGGACAGAAGAGCCTCATGGGCTACAATCCACAGGGTCACACAGAGTCAGACATGACTGAAGAGATTTAGCAGCAGCAGCACAGTTGCTCTACAATGTTGTGTTAGTTTCTACTGTACAGCAAAGTGAATCAGCTATACATGTGCATATAATTTCTCTTTTTTTGGATTTCCTCTCCATATAGGTCACTACAAAGCACTGAGTAGAGTTGCCTGAATGTAGTGTATACAGTATACAGAACTTACTGTATACAGAAGGTTCTCATTAGTTATCTGTTTGATACATAGCATTAATCATATAGATATATCAATCCCAAGCTCCCAATACATCTCACTTCAGGTTTTTGAACTGAACCATCTTCTTTCTGATACACCTCTGCGATGTGATCAGCAAGGCATAGTGGGAAATAGAACATGTAGCACCTCTACATTAACTAATAACTATCCTATTTCTAAGAAAAGTGAATGTAAGCCTAAAGACCATGTGCTAAAATCCTGGTATGTTAAGTTCCACGTCTGTCTTTCCTCTTATCAACTGCAGACTGAGGTTCCTTAGTTCTTCAGCATATGAGAACCTGGATATATGGCTTGGGTTACTGAGCAACAGATTGGGGTTCAAAGAAGGGACAAAAAGGTGCCTTAAGAAAAGGACACTCAGGAGGTTTAGGGAAGCAAGTTTTAGGGAAGCAAGTGAGAACAAGAAAGATCAGGTAGGGAGGAGAAAGAGCTGTCTTCAACAAGCACCAAAAAACCCCACAATATTATTGTGGCCATGAATATAGTTTTCTTAGTGATGAAGTGACCCTTATTTCCTTTCCTGTAAAATCATTTCACAGGTTGCAAGATCACGACTCCATCTGCACAGTTGCTGGTTCATTCTTACATACTGCCCCAGTGTTGAAAAACAAGTCATATGACCGCAAGTGAGATTTGGCTTTTAAAGAAATTTTTTGTTGGAGCATAGTTGCTTTGGGCTTCCCAGGTGGCGCTAGAATCCGCCTCCCAGTGCAGGAGACATGAGACATGAGTTTGATTCTTGGGTCAGGAAGATCCCCTGGAGGGCGTGGCAACCCACTCCAGTACTCTTGCTTGGAGAATCCCATGGACAGAAGAGCCTCATGGGCTACAATCCACAGGGTCACACAGAGTCAGACATGACTGAAGAGATTTAGCAGCAGCAGCACAGTTGCTCTACAATGTTGTGTTAGTTTCTACTGTACAGCAAAGTGAATCAGCTATACATGTGCATATAATTTCTCTTTTTTTGGATTTCCTCTCCATATAGGTCACTACAAAGCACTGAGTAGAGTTGCCTGAATGTAGTGTATACAGTATACAGAACTTACTGTATACAGAAGGTTCTCATTAGTTATCTGTTTGATACATAGCATTAATCATATAGATATATCAATCCCAAGCTCCCAATACATCTCACTTCAGGTTTTGAACTGAACCATCTTCTTTCTGATACACCTCTGCGATGTGATCAGCAAGGCATAGTGGGAAATAGAACATGTAGCACCTCTACATTAACTAATAACTATCCTATTTCTAAGAAAAGTGAATGTAAGCCTAAAGACCATGTGCTAAAATCCTGGTATGTTAAGTTCCACGTCTGTCTTTCCTCTTATCAACTGCAGACTGAGGTTCCTTAGTTCTTCAGCATATGAGAACCTGGATATATGGCTTGGGTTACTGAGCAACAGATTGGGGTTCAAAGAAGGGACAAAAAGGTGCCTTAAGAAAAGGACACTCAGGAGGTTTAGGGAAGCAAGTTTTAGGGAAGCAAGTGAGAACAAGAAAGATCAGGTAGGGAGGAGAAAGAGCTGTCTTCAACAAGCACCAAAAAACCCCACAATATTATTGTGGCCATGAATATAGTTTTCTTAGTGATGAAGTGACCCTTATTTCCTTTCCTGTAAAATCATTTCACAGGTTGCAAGATCACGACTCCATCTGCACAGTTGCTGGTTCATTCTTACATACTGCCCCAGTGTTGAAAAACAAGTCATATGCCAGTTTAAATATTATTGACTCACTGACTGAATTCTTTCACTAGGAGTGCATGTTGTGATGAAAGGCCAGTTTTTTGTTGTGTTTAGAACACTTACTCTAGCTGTACATGCAACAGCATTATTCTCTCACTATCAGATTTCAGTTTGTTGTCACGAAGTACTAAATTAATGGTGGCTTCTCTGCAGTCTTCTGTCAGAAAGTATTAAGGTTGTGGGAAAAATACACAATCATTAATCTTCAAAGTTTTTTCTAAAACACAAGACTGTCCTGAAAATGCATTGGCCTTTTTTCACGCCAGAAACAGATTTCATCTCCATAATCCCTCATGTTTGTGAACCTCTCTTCTATGAGTGCCCCTCATCTGAGTGACTTGAAAACTAAGGGGCTGCAACCAACCATCCTGCTGCAGAATGAGCCGACTGTGCAAAATTTGCCTAGAAGGGAGGACAAGGTAGACTGGTTTGTCTGTCCTATTGCTCATATTTACAAACCCTGAATTTGAATAAATAACAGCAGCAATTACAATAGTTGTTAAATGGCTAACAGTTAGTTACTGGTTAGAAACTGCTCTAAATATTTTGTAATGCCTCCTATTTTTCCTTCAAAACAATTCTATAAGTTAGGCACTGTTATTAACCCCATTTTATAGATGAAGAAGGTGAGGCAAAAGTACCTTGGGGAAAGGAACTTGCCCAAAGTCACACACTGGGCCTTAGCCACATGGGACTTGTATATAAGATCATCTGACTTCTAAGCTACACTTTACTGGTAGTATCCAGAGGCAGTGGGAATTGTCAGAAACCTTCCAAGACAACTCTGAGCTATTTAGGACAGACTTTTATACAACCTAGGGAAAACACGTCAAAGGAAAAATTACCTATCACCACTTCACCCAGAATTTGCTATGCATGGGGAAAATCATTCTCAACCTTAATGTCTCTGTCTCAAACCAGAGATCCTTCTTGAAAGGAAAATTGCATGTAAAATCTTTGTTGTATTCTTCACGACAAAAAAGCACTCAGGAGTATCTTCCTGCTTTTAAATGATCTTCTTCACCAGCATTCAATTAAAACAATGAATGCAAGTATCCGTGAACATCAGGTGACACTACAGAGATCTTTGTGACAGGTGTGTGGACAAAGCCCTCATCTGGCTTTATGAACACTTCAAACCTCAAAACAACTGGGAGTATTTTCTTTTCTTTAGAAAATCTTAGTGTGTGATTATTCAGAATACCTAAAAAGTCAGTACATAGGGCTTCCCCTGGTGGTCCAGTGGATAAGGACACCGCCTTGCAGTGCAAGGGGCGCCGTTTCGATCCATGGCCTGGGAAGATCCCACGTGCCGCAGAGCGGCTGGACCGATGTGTCCAATTGCCGAGCCGGAGCTCTGGCGCACATGCACCCAGAGCCAGCGCTCTGCAACGACAGACGCCACCGCGATGGGAGGCCCACAGGAGCCAAAAGAACAAAGACGGACGAAAATAGAGAAATGAAGGACCAATGGAAGTGGCCTACCCGCTCCCCTCCCTCCCCAACCCGACCCCCACCCAAAAGAAAAAAAAAAAAGTCAGTACATAGACTTTTCCACAAGCAAACAAATAGACATATTACGGCATAGAAATAAATAAGCAAAAAGAGAGGTCCAAAATCCCACTATGAAATATGTCTTTGATCCAGTATTTTGAATGTGTGTAGTTTGGACCTCCTCTCAAAGTCAACGACATACGATTTAAAGAGTTTTTATCTCCTTCTCTCACAGGAAGAGCTCTAAGAGTTGTGTAATGGTAATACATGTTTTCTGGGTTTCTCTAGGGAGCATAGTTAATTGATTCTAATCATATCTATCAGGCATTGTTTACTCTTTCTAAACATTTGTTACATTTTGAAGCACTTCTAATCTCTATACATCTTAACAGTAATAGACCTTTAGACCTGTGACATTCATGTTGCCTGAATCTTTAAATCTCCACTTTTCACCTGCTTTTTTATTTTAAGCATAGGTTTTACTTTAATGTGAGCTGACTTGCATTAAAAAGAGAAAAAGAATCCATGAGTCCAAAGCCCAACAACACCCTATCTTTTCATCAGGGTCATTGACTGACCCACTGTAGAGAGATACTGTTCTCTTTCATCTCTCAAGATGCACCTAGGTCCTATAAGACTTTTCCACCAAGTGGCAGATAAAAAAAGGAAAGTGAAAGTCACTCAGTCGTGTCTGACTCTTTGAGACCCATGAACAAACCATGGAATTCTCCAGGCTAGAATACTAGAGTGGGTAGCCTTTCTCTTTTCCAGGGGATCTTCCCAACGCAGGGATCGAACCCAGGTCTCCCACATCGCAGGTGGATTCTTTACTGATTGGGCTACCAATGGGAAGATATAACACAAAAATATCTGAAGGTTATATGACACAGCCTGTACAGCACTCAAATTCTTCAAAGGATCTTGTTGAGTTTTTATATTCATAAGTCTTTTGCATTCTAGTCTATAATATCACCACGGTTGTTTTACTGTAAATAATAAGTGGCTTTTGCTTAGAATCTATAGATGAAAGAGGCTGTAACAGGAGATGTGCCTTCCTTTTACAGCCCAGGTGTACACAAGCCTCAAACTGCCGTGCTTCTGGTGTTGCATGGTCTTTGTCAAAAAGCATGGACTGTGCACCAATTTCTCTTTTAAGGGACAATGACCTGTAGCTAAAGTCACAACCCAGGATCACTAGCACTGTAAGCAGAATCATCTAACACGCATGTCTACTCCTCATTCTATCAGAGTAGATGTAAAGCAACTATCCCTGAAGTGAATCATTTTCCCCAAACATCTTCCATATTATAAAATACGATAAATTACTGCAAGAAAAAAATTCCAAAGAACACATTGAGCCCTTTTTTTATGACAGAGCCTGATGCTGACTCAGGTTAAGCAAGATGGATATTAAAGTGATCAGTTGTATAGACTCATATTCCTTACCAAGAAGTTACTTCTACATATTTCCTAACTCTAGAATACAAATCTCCAAGAACATAATATTCCTTCTTTCCCTTCCTTTCTTAGGAACCAGAAAGTTCTAATTTATCACTAGGTTACTTTAATGTGACTCTTCAGCTGAGTCCAAAGCCCAACAACACCCTATCTTTTCATCAGGGTCATTGACTGACCCACTGTAGAAGATACTGTTCTCTTTCATCTCTCAAGATGCACCTAGGTCCTATAAGACTTTTCCACCAAGTGGCAGATAAAAAGGAAAGTGAAAGTCACTCAGTCGTGTCTGACTCTTTGAGACCCATGAACAAACCATGGAATTCTCCAGGCTAGAATACTAGAGTGGGTAGCCTTTCTCTTTTCCAGGGGATCTTCCCAACGCAGGGATCGAACCCAGGTCTCCCACATCGCAGGTGGATTCTTTACTGATTGGGCTACCAATGGGAAGATATAACACAAAAATATCTGAAGGTTATATGACACAGCCTGTACAGCACTCAAATTCTTCAAAGGATCTTGTTGAGTTTTTATATTCATAAGTCTTTTGCATTCTAGTCTATAATATCACCATGGTTGTTTTACTGTAAATAATAAGTGGCTTTTGCTTAGAATCTATAGATGAAAGAGGCTGTAACAGGAGATGTGCCTTCCTTTTACAGCCCAGGTGTACACAAGCCTCAAACTGCCGTGCTTCTGGTGTTGCATGGTCTTTGTCAAAAAGCATGGACTGTGCACCAATTTCTCTTTTAAGGGACAATGACCTGTAGCTAAAGTCACAACCCAGGATCACTAGCACTGTAAGCAGAATCATCTAACACGCATGTCTACTCCTCATTCTATCAGAGTAGATGTAAAGCAACTATCCCTGAAGTGAATCATTTTCCCCAAACATCTTCCATATTATAAAATACGATAAATTACTGCAAGAAAAAAATTCCAAAGAACACATTGAGCCCTTTTTTTATGACAGAGCCTGATGCTGACTCAGGTTAAGCAAGATGGATATTAAAGTGATCAGTTGTATAGACTCATATTCCTTACCAAGAAGTTACTTCTACATATTTCCTAACTCTAGAATACAAATCTCCAAGAACATAATATTCCTTCTTTCCCCTTCCTTTCTTAGGAACCAGAAAGTTCTAATTTATCACTAGGTTACTCTAGTCTGAATTTCTTTTATAATATATTGCTTCAATTTATATAAAAAGTGAATTAGTATCTTGTTCCTTCTCTAAGTTTAAAGTAATCTATTTTAGAATTTACTTAACAAAGAGAGTCCTAGAGTAATAAGAAAGTGGGAAAAATAAGGAACAGAAGTTCAGAGAATTAGATTCATCTGGTCCTTATATTTGCTATAGAGACACCTGGTTTCCTCACCTATTAGAGAAGATCAAGAATAATGTACACAAAACTGCCTTGCAAATTCTGTAGTTTGAGTTAGTTTCAAAGTATTGAGTGAAACTATGTCACAGCTCCTGGTTACACTTCCTGGTTGAATCACATGGCTAAGACATCTCAAGCAAAGAGACCATAAATTCAGCAGTTTTTCAGAGAAAATAAAATAAAACTCTTTCCCAAGGATCATGATACCAGGTTGAAAGTTTGCATGCATGGAGCCTCTAGCTTTCTCCAAACACAGGGTAAATACAAACACAACACTAAGTAGGATGTTCTGACCTGGGTTGGGCGGCATACAAACACAGGAGAACTGAGTATTGTGGCCCACTTTGAAGTTGGAGTTGATGGGGTAGTAATCAGCTAGCTTGATCATCTTCTTGAAAGCATCGTAGATAAAAATGAAGCTAATCAGAGAAGAAAAGCCCTCTTCAGTGAAGCGAGTGAAGTACTGAACCAAGAAGCTGGCATCGGTGGCTACCAAAATGAGACACAGGAAGGCTGACCAGAGGCCAATCCAAAGGCGAAACTCAAGTAGTCAAAATTATGGTCCCTGGAAAGAAAAGGATTAACTCAACTGCAAGAAAAAATTCCAAAGAACACATTGAGCCCTTTTGTTATGACAGAGCCTGATGCTGACTCAGGTTAAGCAAGATGGATATTAAAGTGATCAGTTGTATAGACTCATATTCCTTACCAAGAAGTTACTTCTACATATTTCCTAACTCTAGAATACAAATCTCCAAGAACATAATATTCCTTCTTTCCCCTTCCTTTCTTAGGAACCAGAAAGTTCTAATTTATCACTAGGTTACTCTAGTCTGAATTTCTTTTATAATATATTGCTTCAATTTATATAAAAAGTGAATTAGTATCTTGTTCCTTCTCTAAGTTTAAAGTAATCTATTTTAGAATTTACTTAACAAAGAGAGTCCTAGAGTAATAAGAAAGTGGGAAAAATAAGGAACAGAAGTTCAGAGAATTAGATTCATCTGGTCCTTATATTTGCTATAGAGACACCTGGTTTCCTCACCTATTAGAGAAGATCAAGAATAATGTACACAAAACTGCCTTGCAAATTCTGTAGTTTGAGTTAGTTTCAAAGTATTGAGTGAAACTATGTCACAGCTCCTGGTTACACTTCCTGGTTGAATCACATGGCTAAGACATCTCAAGCAAAGAGACCATAAATTCAGCAGTTTTTCAGAGAAAATAAAATAAAACTCTTTCCCAAGGATCATGATACCAGGTTGAAAGTTTGCATGCATGGAGCCTCTAGCTTTCTCCAAACACAGGGTAAATACAAACACAACACTAAGTAGGATGTTCTGACCTGGGTTGGGCGGCATACAAACACAGGAGAACTGAGTATTGTGGCCCACTTTGAAGTTGGAGTTGATGGGGTAGTAATCAGCTAGCTTGATCATCTTCTTGAAAGCATCGTAGATAAAAATGAAGCTAATCAGAGAAGAAAAGCCCTCTTCAGTGAAGCGAGTGAAGTACTGAACCAAGAAGCTGGCATCGGTGGCTACCAAAATGAGACACAGGAAGGCTGACCAGAGGCCAATCCAAAGGCGAAACTCCAAGTAGTCAAAATTATGGTCCCTGGAAAGAAAAAAAGGGATTTAGACTCATCTTGCATGAAATACAAAACACAAAACAAAATTACCAAATGACTGTAGTGTGACTGTTAAAAAATACCAGATTACTTTTAGCTACTAGATATAAAGCTCATTCTTAAGTTTATCCAGAAATTATTACCTTTAAAGATTTGGTCCAGTGCTATGAGGCTACTGTTAAATAGTTTCAGGTGTTCAAGAAGAGCACATCAAAAGTAATCATACCATTTAAATGTAAATAACTCATTAATTTTCTTCTTGTATTGATTATTTTGTCATTATATACTGTCCTTCTTTCTTTATGGCCTTTGTTTTAAAGTCTATTTTGTCTTGTCTGATATGAATATTGTGACCCCCACTTTCTTGTCATTTCCATCTGTGTGAAGTCCACCCTCTTGCTCAATCTTCTCCACCCTCTTGCTCAATCTTCTCATTCAAAAAAAAAAAATATGATGGGCTTCCCCTGGTGGTCCAGTGGGTAGGGACACCGCCTTGCAGTGCAAGGGGCGCCGGCTCGAGCCCTGGCCTGGGAAGATCCCACGTGCCGCGGAGCGGCTGGACTGATGTGTCCAATCACCGAGCCGGAGTTCTGGAGCGCATGCGCCCAGAGCCGGTGCTTTGCAACAACAGACGCCACCGCTATGGGAGGCCCACGGGAGCCAAAGAACGAAGACGAATGAAAATAGAGAAATGAAAGCCAATAGAAGTGCCTCGCCCACTCCCCTCCCTCCCCAACCCGACCCCCGCCCAAAGTAAATAAATGAATAAATTTAAAAAAAAAAAAAAAATATGATGCTTGCCTTCAGAATTTACAAAATAAACAGTCTGAAAGCGTAACATTGGTACCAGCATGTGCTGAGCAAATGTTTTGTGACCTTTCAGGTTAAGGAAGAAAGTAAGATAAATATGGTCTCTGTCCCCAAGTCATCAATGTCTACTGAGGAAGACAAACTGATAAACATAATCACACTGTAAAATACTAAGTGATACCTTAAGTTCCCACAGTGTGTCACAGAAGGAGTGACTATCTGGGCTAGGGGAAGGGGAATTCAGATAAAGCTGCAGAAAAAACTCAAAGATGAACAGGAACTTTTGAGATAGACCAGGGAGGGTCAGGTCTGGAAGAGGAAAGAGTACTCAAGGAGGCCTATGGCATGAACTTCATGCAGTACTCCCTGTGGACTGAGTGTCCCCGAGACAGGGAGATGAGATCAGATATGCATGATTCAGTCAGAGCAAGAAAGGCTCTTATCACCATTCCTCCTGAAGCTTGCTCAGGGCATGATAACCTTCTGCTGAAGTTGTCATTTAGCAGTGTTCAAGAAGAGCACATCAAAAGTAATCATACCATTTAAATGTAAATAACTCATTAATTTTCTTCTTGTATTGAGTATTTGTCTTTATTGTCCTTCTTTCTTTATGGCCTGATGCACATCTAAGTAATCATCCATTTAAATGAAATACTCCTAATTTTCTTCATTTCATTGAATATTTTTTGTCATTATATACTGTCCTTCTTTGTTTATGGCCTTTGTTTTAAAGTCTATTTTGTCTTGTCTGATATGAATATTGTGACCCCCACTTTCTTGTCATTTCCATCTGTGTGAAGTCCACCCTCTTGCTCAATCTTCTCCACCCTCTTGCTCAATCTTCTCATTCAAAAAAAAAAATATGATGGGCTTCCCCTGGTGGTCCAGTGGGTAGGGACACCGCCTTGCAGTGCAAGGGGCGCCGGCTCGAGCCCTGGCCTGGGAAGATCCCACGTGCCGCGGAGCGGCTGGACTGATGTGTCCAATCACCGAGCCGGAGTTCTGGAGCGCATGCGCCCAGAGCCGGTGCTTTGCAACAACAGACGCCACCGCTATGGGAGGCCCACGGGAGCCAAAGAACGAAGACGAATGAAAATAGAGAAATGAAAGCCAATAGAAGTGCCTCGCCCACTCCCCTCCCTCCCCAACCCGACCCCCGCCCAAAGTAAATAAATGAATAAATTTAAAAAAAAAAAAAAAATATGATGCTTGCCTTCAGAATTTACAAAATAAACAGTCTGAAAGCGTAACATTGGTACCAGCATGTGCTGAGCAAATGTTTTGTGACCTTTCAGGTTAAGGAAGAAAGTAAGATAAATATGGTCTCTGTCCCCAAGTCATCAATGTCTACTGAGGAAGACAAACTGATAAACATAATCACACTGTAAAATACTAAGTGATACCTTAAGTTCCCACAGTGTGTCACAGAAGGAGTGACTATCTGGGCTAGGGGAAGGGGAATTCAGATAAAGCTGCAGAAAAAACTCAAAGATGAACAGGAACTTTTGAGATAGACCAGGGAGGGTCAGGTCTGGAAGAGGAAAGAGTACTCAAGGAGGCCTATGGCATGAACTTCATGCAGTACTCCCTGTGGACTGAGTGTCCCCGAGACAGGGAGATGAGATCAGATATGCATGATTCAGTCAGAGCAAGAAAGGCTCTTATCACCATTCCTCCTGAAGCTTGCTCAGGGCATGATAACCTTCTGCTGAAGTTGTGGATGAAGAATAGTCTTGGAATAGGCTGCCTCAGCACTATTTACAACAGTCAGGACATGGAAGCAACCTTGATTTCCAACGACAGATACATCAGTAAAGAGGATGTGGTACACATATACAATGGAATACCACTGAGCTGTAAAAAGGAATAAATCTGAGTCAGCTGTAGGGAGGTCGATGAACCTAGAGCCTGTTATACAGAGTGAAGTAAATCAGAAAAAGAAAAATATTGTATATTAACACATGTACACAGAATCTAGAAAAACAGTACTGACAAACCTATTTGCGGGGAAGGAATGGAGATGCAGATGTAGAGAATGAACTTAAGGACACAACAGGGGAAGGATAGGGTAGGGCAGGTTGAGAAAGCAGCACTGACATATATGCACTATCATGTATAAAACAGACAACCAGTGGGAAGCTGCTATGCATCACAGGGAGCCCAGCTTGGTGCTCTGTGATGACCCAGAGCAGGGAGAGGGGAGAGGGGAAGAGGCCCAAGAAGGAGACGATGTATATATAAATAGACAGATAAAGATATACATAGATATAATTATGACTGATTTGCATTGTTGTACAGCAGAAACCAACACAATATTTTAAAGAAACTATCTTCCAATTAAAAAATAAGAATAAATGATTCAACATTTAAAAAAAAAGAATAGGATACCTCCATATAAGTAGGGCATTTTTCAATGCCCTTTCCATTTCTTACAAGTAAATCAGTTCAAAATTCATATTTAGAGAAAGATGGGTTGGTGGCTTTGTACTGCTCTTAGAATAAAATTCAAATTCTCTACCTAGCACAATGGTACATAATAGGGCTCCAATAAGCAGTAGCAACAGAGGCTAGGTCTTGACACAAACAGTTATTGACACAGGCTTATTGATAAAGCTGCAGAAAAACAACAAAGATGAACAGGAACTTTTGAGATAGACCAGGGAGGGTCAGGTCTGGAAGAGGAAAGAGTACTCAAGGAGGCCTATGGCATGAACTTCATGCAGTACTCCCTGTGGACTGAGTGTCCCCGAGACAGGGAGATGAGATCAGATATGCATGATTCAGTCAGAGCAAGAAAGGCTCTTATCACCATTCCTCCTGAAGCTTGCTCAGGGCATGATAACCTTCTGCTGAAGTTGTGGATGAAGAATAGTCTTGGAATAGGCTGCCTCAGCACTATTTACAACAGTCAGGACATGGAAGCAACCTTGATTTCCAACGACAGATACATCAGTAAAGAGGATGTGGTACACATATACAATGGAATACCACTGAGCTGTAAAAAGGAATAAATCTGAGTCAGCTGTAGGGAGGTCGATGAACCTAGAGCCTGTTATACAGAGTGAAGTAAATCAGAAAAAGAAAAATATTGTATATTAACGCATGTACACAGAATCTAGAAAAACAGTACTGACAAACCTATTTGCGGGGAAGGAATGGAGATGCAGATGTAGAGAATGAACTTAAGGACACAACAGGGGAAGGATAGGGTAGGGCAGGTTGAGAAAGCAGCACTGACATATATGCACTATCATGTATAAAACAGACAACCAGTGGGAAGCTGCTATGCATCACAGGGAGCCCAGCTTGGTGCTCTGTGATGACCCAGAGCAGGGAGAGGGGAGAGGGGAAGAGGCCCAAGAGGGAGACGATGTATATATAAATAGACAGATAAAGATATACATAGATATAATTATGACTGATTTGCATTGTTGTACAGCAGAAACCAACACAATATTTTAAAGAAACTATCTTCCAATTAAAAAATAAGAATAAATGATTCAACATTTAAAAAAAAAGAATAGGATACCTCCATATAAGTAGGGCATTTTTCAATGCCCTTTCCATTTCTTACAAGTAAATCAGTTCAAAATTCATATTTAGAGAAAGATGGGTTGGTGGCTTTGTACTGCTCTTAGAATAAAATTCAAATTCTCTACCTAGCACAATGGTACATAATAGGGCTCCAATAAGAGTCAGTAGATACATTAAGTCATCCTGCAGGCTAGGTCTTGACACAAACAGTTATTGACACAGGCTTATGAGCTATCGTAGATGATATCACATCTGTGTTATCACACACACACAGGTGATATCACACATGATGACCAACTGAAAACTACTAAACTAAAAGGTGCTTGATTTTGTGTGTCAAGTTGATGAGGCCATGAGGTGCTCAGGTCTTGGGTCATACAGTATTCCAGGTAATTAAGGGTGGTTTTAGTAAGATTAACATTTAAATTGTTAGACTTGAGTAAAGCAGATGGCCTTCCATGGTCAGGGTGAGCCTCATCCAGCCAGTTCTTCTGCTGAAAAGAAAAAAAGGACCAGCTTCCTTCAAGCAAGAGAGGACCGTCCAGCAGACAGATTGCCTTTGGACTGGATCGATAGCATGGGCTTTCCCTAGTTCTCTAGTAGATCACCTTGGGTCCCCTGGGTCTTCAAGCTGTTAGGCTACCCTGCAGGTTTTAGACTTGCCAGCCTCTACAACTGTGTGAGCCAATTCGTTATAGTAAATTTCTTATAGATGAATACCCATATCCTATTGGTTCTGCTTTTCTGGAAAATCCTGAGTAATCACCAAGTGGTCAAATATGCCTCACTTTATGGATGAGGGTATCAATGGAAGTTAAGCCATTTATCCAATGCCAAGGCTTTAATGGCAGCAGTGGACCAGAAACTAAATCTCTGTAGTCTTGGACTGATCCTTTTAAAAATTGCAACATGGTTCCTCCTGTTCAATTTGTATTTAGCCCATAGTGTGTGTGTGTGTGCGTGCGTGTGTGTGTTAGTTGTTCAGTTGTGTCCAACTCTTTGTGACTCCATGGACTATAGCCTACTAGGCTCCCCTGTCCACAGAATTCTGCAGGAAAGAATACTAGAATGAGTTGTCATTTCCTTCTGCATGGAACCTTCCTGTCAGGGAACCTTCCTGGCCCAGGGATTGAACTCCAATCTCCTGCTGTGCATGTGGATTCTTTACCATCTGAGCCACCAGGGAAGCCCTAGCACATGGTGGGGTGGGGGGCCTTAATGTCATGGTCCTCTGTTTCCTTCTCACTATATTGTACACATTGGAATACATTACTAAAGCAGGAGATTAGTAACACTTGGGTAGAAAGTTATTTTCTACAGATTTCTTGAAATCTTTCTAAAGACATCTTTGGCATTTCTTCACAGTTCCCTCCATGTCTGGAACCCCAGTGCTTAATCCTATGCAAGTCTTAAAAGCTCAATTCTAGGAATTTACACTGTAATTTACATTATCACACAATGAGCCAGAGTCCAGAAACAGTTTCATTACTTCTGAGTCAATAAGACCTTTTCCTTAAAGTTTTAAACAATTATCGAGTTTTGCTTTCCTAACAAGAGGAAAGTTTGAACAACCTTAATTTGTACTAAGAATGCTAATGGTTACAGAAATGACATTTATAGGACAGGGTGAGAAATAAATCTAATGATCAGCTAACGGTCAGAAACACTATCAGTTTGAGTACAAAGGGGAAGAATGCGTGCATAAACTTAAATCTTCAGACCTAAACAGGATACCAAAACAGCTGCTCTAAAATTCCTAAATATTCCCAGAGGGTCTCTGTAAGAATAGCCCAAATAAAATCATTGATATCAATTACTCCATTATGAAAGTGATATGTTAACAGCAGCAAAAATAAATAAATAAATAAAAGATGAGAAACTTTAAACAAGTCGATCAACAGTAATGACTACAACAAAAGGCAATGGTTCACCCAATAAGACTATCAGTCCCCTTGGTGCCAAGTTTAAATAGCAATTAAGTTATAAAGAATTATAAGCTATAAAAAGGAAATGACAGTAGTGGCCAAAGAAACCATGGTGCGTTAGGAGAAGAAAATGAGTGTATATTCTTTTGGTAACACTCAATGTTTCTAGAGATTTACATGATAGTTTTGAGCGGCATAAACCCAAGGGCAAAGGCAAACTGAAGAACTCATATTTAAAGCATGCTTTAGAAATCAGTCACTGAAAAGTATAAACTCTCAAACCTGAATGAATAAATCCAGGTACTTAATAGAAGACAATCATAATTCGAAGGCCTACAGTAAACTGCTCAAATAATATAAGAAATAAATTATTAAATGACCAAATGACAGTTAAGAGGAAAGTGTTAGTTGCTCAGTCGTGTCCAACTCTTTGCAGCCCCACAGATTGGAGCCCTGCCAGGCAACTCGCCACGGAAGTCTCCAGGCAAGATTACTGAAGTGTGTACTGGAGCTATTCCCTTCTCCAGGGGATCTTCCGGACCTGGGGATTGAACCTGTGTCTCCCACAATGCCGGCAGATTCATTACCATCTGAGCCACCAATGACAAGCCCAAATGACAATCTTACAGGTTAAAATCCAACTTTAATTATGAAATTTCTGTATGACTTAAAGCACCTGTTTAAACTTTCTTAGGATTTCTCCATGAAGAAAAGGAAAAAAGAATCTAATTCCCTATTATTGGGATTGTTCTTGTTGTTTAATTGCTAAGTCATGTCCCACTCTTTTGTGACCCCAAAGATTGCAGCCTATGAGGCTCTTTCTGCCCATGGGATTTCCCAGGCAAGAATACTGGAGTGGGTAGCCATTTCCTTCTCCAAGGAATCTTTCCAACTCAGGGATTAGAAAGTGAGCCACCAGGAAGCCCATTATTGAAATACAGTCTGTGAAAATAGTTGAAAAAAGATGGCAGGAATAAACTATGTGTGTTTTGGAAAGTTGTGAGCTTTTATATTTTCTTACTCATTTTTAAAAGTGACACATATCATTCATATGCCTCTATGATTCTTCAGTTGATAAAGAAAATATTAAATCCTGTATTCCAAGTCAGAGATAAACCTGTGGATGATATGGAGTTACTGTTTGAGTCCACTGAGTTCACACAAGAAGGATTTATCTATTTCTCCAAAAAAAAAAAAGAAAAAAAGAAAGGTAAAATATGATGGGGAAAATCTGGGCAAAAAATAGTAAAATACTTTTTTTTACAAAGGACTGCTCAGATCCCTTAGTAAGCTGAACTGTAAAGTGAATTACCAAGAGGGGGATGTAATAAATAATGTACAGCACTTCCCAAACTTGCTGGAATCACAGGAGGTTCTTTTTTTATTTTTTCATTGAGAACCTAACGAAGCTAGTAAATGATGAAACAAACTTTGGGAAACAGTGATCTATACAAATACTCTGTATCTAGACATATTAGCACTGCTGTTATGATAATATAAGCAAGTGAGATAGGACTGTGTATTAAAGAATAAGGTTTGCCACACAAGTATCATATGCTACTCAGTGATGGATTTAAAGCACAGTTTCTCAAATGTTTCTTGTTGCTTTACAACTGCTTTCAAATAAATCACTTGAAATTATGCTTAAGTTTCAATTATGAGACAGAAGGGAAAATAAGAAAGGAATTTGCTTAGCAAATGGAAATAATCTCGATGTTACAATTATCTAAAGCAAACCAGGATGCAAACATTTTCTGTAGATTAAGTGTCTGATCACACTGCATACAATAAATCTTTTGGCAAAGGTTGCGCATGTTTGTTCCTGTTTATAGTACATGCTTGTTTAACCTTCCCACAAAGGCTTTCTTTTCTCACATGATGTTTTCTTAAACACATAAAAACTGTTTGACTCTTTCTATAAACTGACATGAGCAGAATTTTTTCCAGTGGTCTCCTGAGAATTATAATGGAGGAATCTGTAGCAATGATTTATAGAAAACATAATGCTACTTCAAATCTGGAGCTTTAAATTCTTGGAAGACCCACACTTATGGTCCTCAACCCACTTTTCAAAACCCTGGTTCTAAATTCTCATTCCTTTCTCTCTCGGGATTATTTCTGACAGCACATGCAATTTTTTATAATAATTTTTTAACCCTTTAAGTTGACTTTTTATTATTTATTTATTCATTTGTTTATTTATGGCTGCACTGGGTCTTCACTGCTGAGCAGAGGCTTTCTCTACTTGCACAGCACACGTTCTAGGTGCTAGGGCTCAGCATCTGAGGCTTAGCTGCTCCATGGCATGTGGCATCTTCCCGGACTGGAGACTGAGCTCATGTCTCCTGCATTGGCAGGCCCATTCTTAACCACTGGTTCACCAGGGAAGTACCCAAACAATTTCAAAGGCTATTATTTGAGCCCTTAAGGTTATGAGGCATTAAGTCGGTAATGACATTCCTAACATTAAAATGCTAAAATTGTATAATACATAAATCCGAAAACAGTGGAAGTATGTGGAAATTCAAACAAGGAATGCTGACAAGCTGCATGAAACTCTGCAATCTATCAGTGGATTGAGATTTGCCCATAAAGGCAATTCTCTCTCAGAGGTATCAAGTTCATTAGAAAGAGGCCAGAATCCCCAATTTGATTTTGAAACCATTGTGTGCTAATGTGGTCATTTGGATAATTTACTTAATTCAATTTTCCCCATCTTAAAATGATCCATCAATTTCTAAAAGAATATACTGGTATCACAATTGTCATGCCCATTAATAATGCCTAGTGATTTCATAAGAGGCTTAGGCTCTGCAGAGTCAGAAATGCATGTCTTTAACCCGATGCAAACATTTTCTGTAGATTAAGTGTCTGATCACACTGCATACAATAAATCTTTTGGCAAAGGTTGCGCATGTTTGTTCCTGTTTATAGTACATGCTTGTTTAACCTTCCCACAAAGGCTTTCTTTTCTCACATGATGTTTTCTTAAACACATAAAAACTGTTTGACTCTTTCTATAAACTGACATGAGCAGAATTTTTTCCAGTGGTCTCCTGAGAATTATAATGGAGGAATCTGTAGCAATGATTTATAGAAAACATAATGCTACTTCAAATCTGGAGCTTTAAATTCTTGGAAGACCCACACTTATGGTCCTCAACCCACTTTTCAAAACCCTGGTTCTAAATTCTCATTCCTTTCTCTCTCGGGATTATTTCTGACAGCACATGCAATTTTTTATAATAATTTTTTAACCCTTTAAGTTGACTTTTTATTATTTATTTATTCATTTGTTTATTTATGGCTGCACTGGGTCTTCACTGCTGAGCAGAGGCTTTCTCTACTTGCACAGCACACGTTCTAGGTGCTAGGGCTCAGCATCTGAGGCTTAGCTGCTCCATGGCATGTGGCATCTTCCCGGACTGGAGACTGAGCTCATGTCTCCTGCATTGGCAGGCCCATTCTTAACCACTGGTTCACCAGGGAAGTACCCAAACAATTTCAAAGGCTATTATTTGAGCCCTTAAGGTTATGAGGCATTAAGTCGGTAATGACATTCCTAACATTAAAATGCTAAAATTGTATAATACATAAATCCGAAAACAGTGGAAGTATGTGGAAATTCAAACAAGGAATGCTGACAAGCTGCATGAAACTCTGCAATCTATCAGTGGATTGAGATTTGCCCATAAAGGCAATTCTCTCTCAGAGGTATCAAGTTCATTAGAAAGAGGCCAGAATCCCCAATTTGATTTTGAAACCATTGTGTGCTAATGTGGTCATTTGGATAATTTACTTAATTCAATTTTCCCCATCTTAAAATGATCCATCAATTTCTAAAAGAATATACTGGTATCACAATTGTCATGCCCATTAATAATGCCTAGTGATTTCATAAGAGGCTTAGGCTCTGCAGAGTCAGAAAGCAGGAATTCAAATGCCAGCCCTGCTGAAGACCACCAGCTGATGAAACCTTCAGCAAATTATTACCCACTCCACACCTGCTTTCTCATCTATAAAACAGGAATTAGTCCCTCCTTCACAGGACTCCTATGAGAAATAAATGAGAGAGTATGTAACACACTTTGGATGATACTTGGAACACAGCCAGCACTCAATAAATGTTACTCGGTGAAGTCCTAAAGGAAATCAACCCTGAATATTCATTGGAAGGGCTAATACTGAAGCTGAAGCTCCACCTAATGTGAGGGGAAGAGTCATTAGAAAAGACCCCGATGCCAGGAAAAATAGAAGGCAGAAGGAGAGGGGGATGACAAAGGATGAGATGGTTGGATGGCATCACCAACTCATCGGACATGAGTCTGAGCAAGCTCTTGAAGATGGCGAAGGACAGGGAAGCCTGGCATGCTGTAGTCCACAGGGTCACAAAGAGTCAGACACAACTGAGCAACCAGACTGAACTGAACTCAGTTGAGTCTAGAAATCTATCATTAGTTAAGACCCCAGGAATGGGGTTTAGGAGCAGAGGACCACAGGAACACCAGCTTGTCTTTCACAGACAAGCTATATCAGCTTGAACCAGTCATTTCTCTAGTGTGTCACCCAGGATCATAAAGGAAACAGAAGGCAATCTCAAATAGGATTCTGAGGAAAACTTTTAAGACATGAACTGTTTACAAAGATACGCGTAACAAAACATGGCCAAGTTCTCAGGGACTAGAGATGTCAGGAAGCCATTTCTACCCTCTGGCTTGGAAGGCCAAGGAAAGACCAGTCACCAGAGCTTGGTAAGGTCAGAGCCAGGATGGAGAAGCTACCTGACAGGGGACCAGCTACTGTCAGACTGACTGGGGGAGCAGAGACTGAGCAGAGACTTGGGGTGGAGTGGGGAGAGGCTGCCCCGCCCTGACCTCCCAGCCTGCTAGTGCTCCTGGGGCTCAGCGTTAGCCAAACCCAACAGGAAGCCAGAGGGTAGAGGAGGCGGCACACTGCAGTCCACTGGGGTCAGCCTCCAGAGGCACAAAGCAGGACAGTACAGCAGAGGACAATGGGGTGGGGGGAGGTAATGCAACAGAGGACTCTCCACTGAATCAAACGTAACCACATGCTGAGTGACTTTATCTCTGAGGGCCTTTCAACCTCCAGATGGTAAGATTCCCAAACTTCATTCTATCTAATCATGATTCTGTGCTCTATCTAGACTATGAATGGCCTATAACTCTACAATTCGAATTTATAGTTTGATATGTATATACTTACTTGCTGAAATTAAATAGAAGCCTCTCAAAAACGAGAACAGGTCCTGTGCTGCTCAAAATAGTGAGTGGTTGACCAGCAAAGAGGCAAAAGATGGCTCCAGAGACAGCGGTGCCCAGGAAACTCTCCAACACGCCCTAAGAGGAAGAAAAGACAGGTGTTAAAAGAAGCGTGTCTTTTTCTCTGAGAATTAAACCATTATTGCTCTTTAGCATAATAAGAACAAAGAACTATGAATACACACACATATATACATATACACATACACATATATGCCATGCAATCAGATAATATGTACAGACTGAACTGAACTCAGTTGAGTCTAGAAATCTATCATTAGTTAAGACCCCAGGAATGGGGTTTAGGAGCAGAGGACCACAGGAACACCAGCTTGTCTTTCACAGACAAGCTATATCACTGAACCAGTCATTTCTCTAGTGTGTCACCCAGGATCATAAAGGAAACAGAAGGCAATCTCAAATAGGATTCTGAGGAAAACTTTTAAGACATGAACTGTTTACAAAGATACGTAACAAAACATGGCCAAGTTCTCAGGGACTAGAGATGTCAGGAAGCCATTTCTACCCTCTGGCTTGGAAGGCCAAGGAAAGACCAGTCACCAGAGCTTGGTAAGGTCAGAGCCAGGATGGAGAAGCTACCTGACAGGGGACCAGCTACTGTCAGACTGACTGGGGGAGCAGAGACTGAGCAGAGACTTGGGGTGGAGTGGGGAGAGGCTGCCCCGCCCTGACCTCCCAGCCTGCTAGTGCTCCTGGGGCTCAGCGTTAGCCAAACCCAACAGGAAGCCAGAGGGTAGAGGAGGCGGCACACTGCAGTCCACTGGGGTCAGCCTCCAGAGGCACAAAGCAGGACAGTACAGCAGAGGACAATGGGGTGGGGGGAGGTAATGCAACAGAGGACTCTCCACTGAATCAAACGTAACCACATGCTGAGTGACTTTATCTCTGAGGGCCTTTCAACCTCCAGATGGTAAGATTCCCAAACTTCATTCTATCTAATCATGATTCTGTGCTCTATCTAGACTATGAATGGCCTATAACTCTACAATTCGAATTTATAGTTTGATATGTATATACTTACTTGCTGAAATTAAATAGAAGCCTCTCAAAAACGAGAACAGGTCCTGTGCTGCTCAAAATAGTGAGTGGTTGACCAGCAAAGAGGCAAAAGATGGCTCCAGAGACAGCGGTGCCCAGGAAACTCTCCAACACGCCCTAAGAGGAAGAAAAGACAGGTGTTAAAAGAAGCGTGTCTTTTTCTCTGAGAATTAAACCATTATTGCTCTTTAGCATAATAAGAACAAAGAACTATGAATACACACACACATATATACATATACACATACACATATATGCCATGCAATCAGATAATATGTACAGAACTATTATAAAGAAATTGTTTTATAAAAATCAACTTAGAGAACTTAAAATAAGTGTTGCATGCATGCTTAGTCGCTCAGTCGTGTCCAGCTCTTTGTGACCCCATGGACCACAGCTGCCTGGGCTTCTCTGTCCATGATCTGGGATTCTCCAGACAAGAATACTGAAGTGGGTTGCTATGCCCTCCTCCAGGGGATCTTCCCAAGCCAGGGATCGAACTCAGGTCTCCCACATTGGAGGCGGATTCTGAGACACCAGGGAAGTCCCAAACTAAGGGCTATCCCTACTCAAAAGCCATCCCAGGAGGCCCTTATTATAATGATTACTTGAAATATTTTTTACATGGCTGCAGAGCCAGCAATATTCTCCCTAGAATGACATCAGCCACAGTATATTCTCTTTTAAGGGTGGGATTCAACTGGGAAAACAGACAAAAATCCTTTCGCACAGCACAGTGCAATAATGAAATTGGAGCACAAAGAGAAGAGTTGACACTGATAAGACTGGCCCCTCACACAGAGTGCAGACACATGCTAAACAGCTCCATAGAACTACTTCCACCCAAGATGTCTGGGTCTGAAGTCTGGCCAGTGAGTTTTACAAGAGGACCCCATTTACATAATGTGAACTATACTGCATCACTGGCAAAGGGAAAACGAATGCCTGCGGCTGGGACTTTCTCAGACTTGCAGTTTTTTACCTCCTGTGCATTGACATTGGGCTTTTATGTCTTTGTCATTTATCTTTTTCTGTGTGTGTACACGCGCCTTATTTTGTGTGTGTGACATGAAAGGGTAGGGACGGGAAGGCTCCGCATGGCAAGACAAGCCACACTCTGGGTACAGGTGAGAGTGAAAGTGTCATTGCACTGTTCTCTTCCAAACACAAAGGAGTGACTATTTTTCATTGCCATTCCAGGATCAAACTACAGCAGAGCCTGAGCATGAGAGTGAACACAAATGAAGGAAGGAGGAATACAAGATCAAGAAGGTTCTATTTGATTTGACGGGATCCCTGGTGGTTTGGTGGTAAAGAATCCACCTGGAAACGTGGGTTTGATCCCTGGGTTGGGAAGAACCCCTGGAGGAGAAAATAGCAACCCACTCCAGTATTCTTGCTGGGAAAATCCCATAGACAGAGGAGCTGGGTGGGCTACAATCCATAGGGTTGCAAACGAGTCAAACACAACTTAGCGACTAAGTAACAACAATAATGAACTTGACTTGATGTGGCTATGGCTATTAACCTCTGCAAGGGGCATGAGCAGGGTCTCCAGGGTCACCCATGTTTCTCTTCCTCCCATTGCTCTCTATAACCACCCCTCCATGTGCTCTGCAGGCACCCAGAAAACACTAAAGGAACCCAAGAAGATGCCCAAATCACACCCTGGGTCCCACTTATCAAAGGCCAACAGCCATGATTGCTCATCCAATAAAGATAACAAGTAACCTCTTCCAGAAAACAGCTTTGATTTATGGAAAGTCATGTGACCATTAAAGATTACTTTTATTTCACCGCTTGATCTTTGGATAAGTGCTACAGTTTCTATTCTGTTACTGACAATTTTAAAACGGACACAGATGATTTATCATACACATTACACAGGAAACTTGCTTAAACGCAGAGCTGTTTCCAGTGCTTCTGAGAAAAGAACGATTTTCCCCACATTTTGACATGCTGCTCTTGACAATAGAGAAATTAAAAAAAAATAAGCTCATGCAATGAATAACTGTACCTAGGATTTAAAGCAATTGATAAAGTGCATGATCAAAAAAGCCCTTTCTGATTTATTATAGTCATTGTTCATGAATATAAAAAGGAAATAATGTGTGTATTTTGAACAGCGATAGCTCACAAAGACACTTCTACATCGGATTTCCCACAGAGGAACACACTCCCTGGCAATTCATGAGAATGGAGATGACTGAGCCTTGAGGGGAGGCAGAATCAGGGGCAACAAAACACTCCAGCTCCACTTTGATTTCACTTTTATTTTACTTCATTTCTGAGCAGATGATATCCACTGAGCAACCTAAGAGAGAGCTAACCACCGGCTCTTGGAAAACCCAGAGACTGGACTCTGTTCTGCCACCAAAGAGCTGATGACCTTGGGAATGTCACTTAACCTCTGGCGATTTCTTCATGTAGGAGAGAAACCTTGAGGCACAGGATGCATACGGTACAGAATAACCATGGATTCCGGAGTCATACCATCCTGATGGTACCATTTACTGTGTCAATGACTTAACCAAGTTACTTAACCTCTCTGTGCCTTGTAACATTCATATGAACATTAGATAATGCATGTCATGGGCTTAGCACAGTCCCTGATAGCTGTGCTTTTGATGAACAGTGACATATACATAATGTATCTACTCAGATAGGAGATGAAGAGGCTGAACCATGTCTCCTCCAGGTGGCTCCGCAAAAACAGCATGTCTTGGAGTCAAGGGTATCTGAGTTTAATCTCTGCTCCACCCATTATCAACTTCTCTAAATTCTAATTCTCCCCTCTGTAAAATCAATGGCTAGTTCACAGGGTAATTATGTGGACTGAATATGATACTACTATATCAAGAGCTAGGAATAAAGTAGAGCGATGATAAGATGCTGGTTCTCTTTTCTTCCTGCTTCCCATCTCCTTTCTCCTAGTTTGCCTCAATTACTTCTCTCTCCTTCCAAAGAGAAAGAAGATGGAGTGAGACAGTCAGTAGGAGTGACAGGAAAAATGAAGATTAGTCCTCAGATGAAAAAAGGGGGCAAAAACCTCTTTAGATTCTGCTTCCCAGAGCAAATTTCAAATCAGCAGAAGCCTTAGAGAGCGATGTTACAGTCATTGATCTTATTGCTTCTTTTCATTCCTTGTATTATTAAACACACGGAATCAACCATAATGAAACAAAATGGTTTATTTCACTTTACAGCAGTACGTCAAAATCCACATTGAAACCAACTTGTAAACATTTTTCTGCTCACACGAGGGTATGATGTTAAGCCATAGATGGCCCTTGTTTTATAGAAGGGCAAAGAAAATCAATTCGAGTCTCAGAAAGATCAAGCATAAAGAGATCTGAGGGAGGGAGTTCAAGAGGGAGGGGACAAGGGTATACCTGTGGCTGATTCATGCTGATGTACGGCAGAAACCCACACAATACTGTAAAGTCATTATCCTCCAATTACAAATAAACACATGTTTAAAAGGCAACAAGAACAAAAAAAAAAAGAGAAAGAAATCTGACCACAGGAGCAAGATGCTTTAGAAAAATAATCCAACCATGACTGGCAATACTAGCATTTTGTTTCTGAGCTACTTGTGACCAGTCACAGCTATCAAGCCTGTCAGGACTGCAAAGCAAGTGCATTCAGGATAATAAAACATTCAACATTTATGCTGTCAACTGTGACTTCACTACAATTTCGGATCTTCAGTATCTTCATATCACCTAAAGAATGACCTTTGTTGTTTTATGTTTTTCTTACTAAGCAATATATTACTTGGATTAATAACCCAAAACTGTCTTAAAAAAAAATAAAGACTCTTACAATGGCTTGGGGCGAAGGTCTGGAGGGGTGGGATGGGGGGATCTGGGCGGGTGGGGACCATGGATATGCATATGACTGATCTGGGAACATACATGTCTGTGAACAACAAAACTCTGTAAAACCTTTAAAATAAAGAATTAAAAAAAAAAAAAGAGTCAGACAGGACTGAGTGACTGAGAAAAAAATAAATAAATAAAGACTATTTCTTTGACAATTTTCCATCAAGTAAACCTTAAGAAAAAAAATATTTTGGTAGAAATGAATAATAAAATAGTCACCAATATTACTGCCATATGTCAAGCTTTTTTAACAAAAATTTTCTTCTATCCATAAAAAGAAATTTCAGCCCTTCTTGGTTATAATCTATTGAAACTGTGTAGAACATTGATTAATAAAATTCTCTAGGTGAGTCTCTGAATCTGAAATTTAGCCAAGAAAAATGATGTAGCCTAATGCTGTTTAAATATAGTCATTGGAAATAAGCAGACAAATCTGAATTATCTACAGGAGTTTGATATCCGACCCCAACATAGAGCCACATGATCAAAAATAAGTGGAGAGATGATGCAAGTATCTAAATCAAATTTAAGTGACATGGGAAATATCTTATGAGACTCTAAAGAAAGATCAAGCATAAAGAGATCTGAGGAGGGAGTTCAAGAGGGAGGGGACAAGGGTATACCTGTGGCTGATTCATGCTGATGTACGGCAGAAACCCACACAATACTGTAAAGTCATTATCCTCCAATTACAAATAAACACATGTTTAAAAGGCAACAAGAACAAAAAAAAAAAGAGAAAGAAATCTGACCACAGGAGCAAGATGCTTTAGAAAAATAATCCAACCATGACTGGCAATACTAGCATTTTGTTTCTGAGCTACTTGTGACCAGTCACAGCTATCAAGCCTGTCAGGACTGCAAAGCAAGTGCATTCAGGATAATAAAACATTCAACATTTATGCTGTCAACTGTGACTTCACT
The DNA here is from genome assembly GCA_022376925.1 of Tragulus kanchil. Taxonomy (NCBI): domain Eukaryota; kingdom Metazoa; phylum Chordata; class Mammalia; order Artiodactyla; family Tragulidae; genus Tragulus; species Tragulus kanchil. Next base: position 154,891,360 of record JAIOJX010000025.1, on the reverse strand, counting down.
ACAATTTCGGATCTTCAGTATCTTCATATCACCTAAAGAATGACCTTTGTTGTTTTATGTTTTTCTTACTAAGCAATATATTACTTGGATTAATAACCCAAAACTGTCTTAAAAAAAAATAAAGACTCTTACAATGGCTTGGGGCGAAGGTCTGGAGGGTGGGATGGGGGATCTGGGCGGGTGGGGACCATGGATATGCATATGACTGATCTGGGAACATACATGTCTGTGAACAACAAAACTCTGTAAAACCTTTAAAATAAAGAATTAAAAAAAAAAAAAAGAGTCAGACAGGACTGAGTGACTGAGAAAAAAATAAATAAATAAAGACTATTTCTTTGACAATTTTCCATCAAGTAAACCTTAAGAAAAAATATTTTGGTAGAAATGAATAATAAAATAGTCACCAATATTACTGCCATATGTCAAGCTTTTTTAACAAAAATTTTCTTCTATCCATAAAAAGAAATTTCAGCCCTTCTTGGTTATAATCTATTGAAACTGTGTAGAACATTGATTAATAAAATTCTCTAGGTGAGTCTCTGAATCTGAAATTTAGCCAAGAAAAATGATGTAGCCTAATGCTGTTTAAATATAGTCATTGGAAATAAGCAGACAAATCTGAATTATCTACAGGAGTTTGATATCCGACCCCAACATAGAGCCACATGATCAAAAATAAGTGGAGAGATGATGCAAGTATCTAAATCAAATTTAAGTGACATGGGAAATATCTTGGAGGGTTGATTTTGTCTGTTTCGTTTTTTAAGGGGAAAAATATTGATTCTTTAACTCTACTTTGGGCTTCCCGCATGACTCAGTGGTAAAAATCTGCCTGCCAATGCACAAGTTGCAGGAGACTCAGATCTGAAAGATTCCCTTAGAGGAGGTCATGGCAGCCCATTCCAGTATTCTTGCCTGGAAAATCTCATAGACAGAAAAGTCTGACAGGCTACAGTCCATGGGGTCACAAAGAGTCAGACATGACTGAACAACTGAGCACATCTCCACTCTGAGCAATTCAATCAGGATCTCCAAAGATCAGGTCCCAAGAGTCCCAGCTTTCAAAGTTCCCCAGGTGATTCTCATATGGTCCAAGTGTTAAGTGCACCCATTCAAGTCACCAACTTTCCTCTATAAAAATAAGAACCACCTGCTCGCATGGTTAGTGACCAGTGGTTACACAGACTATTCATCTATACTGAGGAAAAAGACTGGATATACAATCCTCGTCTTTTACTTTTCCTGCATAGCCACAGACTATAAATCAATGATTTCTCTCCCAACATATCACAGCTGCCAGACCCTTAGTGTGCCATCTTCTTTGCCTAAAAGTGCTTTGTCGTCATACACAGGATTTCTATTTACACTACCCAGCAGGAACAGAAAAAAGAGAGAAGACTTGAAAGACAAATTCTCTCTCTGCTTGAAAAAAAGTATGAGCCAAAATCTTTACTAAAGAGCTTCAGTTCCAAGTCCAATCAGATGGATGAGCAAGAAAGGGAGGCTTTACAATACTGTTTTGTTTGAAGAGCTGTGAATATGTATCTAGATCCTCTGAAGTGTCTAAACATCAAATACCAGTATAACTTTACACAAAAATTAAGTCCAGATGGATGAAAAATGTAAATGAAAACATAAAAGAACTAAGATATGTGGGTAAATATTTTTCCAATCTTGGGGTAGGGAAACCTCTCTAAATACATCATGAATATAAGAAATTATAAAAGACTGAAGAGTTTGCCTACATAAGAATTGAGATCTTGATGGCCAAAGAAATCACAAATAAGGTTAAAAGGCATATAGCAGACCTAGAAAAAATATGCCTGTGATATTTCTGACAAGCAAAGGGCAAATATCTTTATTATACAAAGAGTTCTTATCAGCTAATGAGAAAAAAAAGAATGCCCAAAAGGAAAATATCCCAAGAGTACAAGTATCATTGGTTCAGTGGACATGAGTCTGAGCAAACTCCAGGTGAGGGACAGGGAAGCCTGGAGTGCTGCAGTCAATGGGATCCCAAAGAGTCAGGCACAACTTTGCAACTGAAAACAAGTTTACAGACAGACACAAAGGTAAGCAATCAAGTACAGAAGGACATTACCTCTCAGTAAAAATCAAAGAAATGTTATTTCATAAAAATGAGCCATCATTTTTAAGCCACATAAGGATGGAAATGAGAGTATGAGACAAATCCTGGTTTTGCAAGAAAGTGAGAAAGCCAGCACTCTTGTCCATTACTAGTTAGAAATATAAATGGAGTGTAATCTGAAATTGATATCAAAAATAAAATAAGTATATCCTGCAATCACATTCTCCTAAAAACTTACCGAAGGAGATAATTACAAAGAATAAAAATGAAGTTAAAAACCAAGTCTGTTTACAAATGAAAAGACTGAAAGAAAACCTAAAAGTCCACTAATAGAGAATTTGTTTAGTAAATTATTGCACATACATCAAGCATATAAAGAGATGCAGCTATTACAAATGCTGTGTTCGAGATCCATTTTGAAGCAGAATGACTTTCTTGATATGCTAGTCATGTATATAATTGCATATATGATCTCATTGACAGAAAATCCTATGCACTGATCTGTTTACACACACATTGCAAAATATGCATAAAGATATTCATGGAAAGGTTATAATGGTTGTTTCTGGGTGATAGATTTACGTGCAGAATGATCTCCTATGCAATGTTTCTCCATTGCTCGAATTATCTACAATGCTGAAATTTATCTTATTAAAAACAAAGCTATTTCAAAATGACTTCATGCTAAATATAAAATATTTTTAGAATTTAGGATCTAAAAAAATTGCATTTGGGATCTCCGTCGCTGCTCAAAGAACCATCATTTTCAGACCACCAAGAAAATAAAGCTGACAGAAGTCATTCAAATGAAAAAAGACCACCAAATGGGTTTCTGCAAAGTGGAATTTGGTGTTAAAAAAAACCAAAAACCTTTAACTTCAATCAAACAGGTTCAATCTAAAACCTGCACATAAAATGAAGCAAAGTATCTAAAGTTCCTTATAGGAAAAAAGGAATGACCAATAGGCCCTGGAGGCAAGTAAACAGTACAGCGCCCTTCACTTTGTCACTGAATAGACATTTCTTTCTTTCTTACCAAAGCAACCTAACCAGATCACTCCAACAGACAACCCTACCTAAAATGGAGTATATTTCTGGTGTAGATTAACATGTCACCTTCTATTCCCACTTCAAGGAAGAAATATAGGAGCACTTTGGTAACAAAGTATTACATTCAAGGAAGATGAAATTATTATACAGTCTTCATGCAGCAAAGCAATTATCATTTGCTTTAATCCTGCTGTTACAAATCACACATAATGTTTTATAAAGAAGTGACTAACTTATTGAGAAATATCATATATGAGTAAGAAGCGATACATTTCCAACTTAAGCAGCTTGATCGACTATTCTCAGCACAGCAGTAGGTTAAAATAAAGCCTCAACGTTGGAGATGCCAAATTTATATTTATAAATGTTCCTTATTATGAAACAAGTTCCCTTAAAATGTGCTCTGTTAGGCTCCATAAATATCACAAAATTCAACAAATCCTAAAAATCTTACTGTCTTCTTTCACTAAAATGTTTGTGAAAATAGGATTATATTTATTCTTGGAAAAAATTTAAATGACTTTCTTCACTCAGGCTTCACTCTAGTCTGTGCTCAGTCATTCACAACCAACAACGTCGATTTAGACTAAAGCACTTCTCTGTGTTCCATAAAGCTAAGAAGGACAGTTTTTAAATAACCAAGACTTACCACAAAGTATTAAAAAAGTGTTCCTTCTGTCAGTATCTTACCTACAGACTAAGCTATCCATAAATATTTGTCAAGCCGACATTTAACAATTTAATTAAAAGCATCTAAATGAATATAACAGTACACCTACTTCGCGGCCAAGAATATAAATATAATGCAATGAGTTCACAAGCACGGTCAGAGAGTTCAACATAAAATTTAAAATGAAGATAAAATGATAAGCAAAGTGGAATTTGGTGTAAAAACCAAAAACCTTTAACTTCAATCAAACAGGTTCAATCTAAAACCTGCACATAAAATGAAGCAAAGTATCTAAAGTTCCTTATAGGAAAAAAGGAATGACCAATAGGCCCTGGAGGCAAGTAAACAGTACAGCGCCCTTCACTTTGTCACTGAATAGACATTTCTTTCTTTCTTACCAAAGCAACCTAACCAGATCACTCCAACAGACAACCCTACCTAAAATGGAGTATATTTCTGGTGTAGATTAACATGTCACCTTCTATTCCCACTTCAAGGAAGAAATATAGGAGCACTTTGGTAACAAAGTATTACATTCAAGGAAGATGAAATTATTATACAGTCTTCATGCAGCAAAGCAATTATCATTTGCTTTAATCCTACTGTTACAAATCACACATAATGTTTTATAAAGAAGTGACTAACTTATTGAGAAATATCATATATGAGTAAGAAGCGATACATTTCCAACTTAAGCAGCTTGATCGACTATTCTCAGCACAGCAGTAGGTTAAAATAAAGCCTCAACGTTGGAGATGCCAAATTTATATTTATAAATGTTCCTTATTATGAAACAAGTTCCCTTAAAATGTGCTCTGTTAGGCTCCATAAATATCACAAAATTCAACAAATCCTAAAAATCTTACTGTCTTCTTTCACTAAAATGTTTGTGAAAATAGGATTATATTTATTCTTGGAAAAAATTTAAATGACTTTCTTCACTCAGGCTTCACTCTAGTCTGTGCTCAGTCATTCACAACCAACAACGTCGATTTAGACTAAAGCACTTCTCTGTGTTCCATAAAGCTAAGAAGGACAGTTTTTAAATAACCAAGACTTACCACAAAGTATTAAAAAAGTGTTCCTTCTGTCAGTATCTTACCTACAGACTAAGCTATCCATAAATATTTGTCAAGCCGACATTTAACAATTTAATTAAAAGCATCTAAATGAATATAACAGTACACCTACTTCGCGGCCAAGAATATAAATATAATGCAATGAGTTCACAAGCACGGTCAGAGAGTTCAACAGTGGAAATGACATGTTTTAGAACACTGAAGATAAAAGCCCTTGTTTTTACTTGGCGTTACAGCAATGGGAGGGCTTCCCTGGTGGCTCCAATGATAAAGAATTTGCCTGGAATGCAGAAGATCTCTGGGTCAGGAAGATCCTCTGGAGAAGGCAATGGCTACACACTCCAGTATATTTGCCTGGAGAATTCCACGGACAGAGGAGCCTAGCAGGCTACAGCCCGGGATGAGGGGTGCAAAGAGTCAGACTTGATTGAGTGACTAGCACAGAGAGATACTAACTAGATAGATACAGGCTTTCTTCCTCTGTTCTAGTGTGCAAAAGAAGGGTAATCTCTAATTTTCCCTTGGACAGAGGAATCTGATGGGCTACAGTTCATGGGGTCATAAAGAGTCAGACACAACTGAGTGGCTAACATACTTCCATTTCATGGGAAGGAGAATATAGTAGCATTATTACAGGGGGGGCTTACTGAAAAATGTAAGAGGACTGCATATTCTTGCACCTCAAAAATGTTCTAGTACTTCATTTAAGAACAGGAAACAAGCTAGGGCTAGATCCCATGTGAATGTAAGGTCAACTCTTGGCAAAGCAATTCAGTTATTCCCAGAAGTTCAGTGTGTATGTGTGTGTGTGCACACACACACCTAGTCACTGTTGAGTCTGATTCTTTGCAATCCCATGGACTGTAGCCCATCAAGCTTCTCAGTTCGTGGGATTGCTAACCTTCAATTCCCCATACTTAACAAGGATTCCAAGCATACCCACTCTGGAAGCCTCAGAGTTATCCCATAGAAAGTATAATGGCCCAAATGTATGTGCCAAGTTGGAGAAGTCATATAGTTATCTATGTTGCCATTATAATTTGATTATACTTGGAGCCTCTGTAGCCTCAACTGATTTATTTTGAACACAGTTTTTTGGGAAATGATCCATATGGCTCCCAAGATCTGCTTCTAAAGAAGTATGTGCATATGTATATACACACACAGGTAATGTGTAATACATATATCATTATGTGTGTGATTATTGAGCATAAACTCAGAATGTGTGTGAATATTAATTACATATATTACATAGGCATATATATAATATATATCTTCTCTGAAATGAATGCTTAAATGCAAATCCCTGTCACTAAGCAGGCAAGACCTCCTGAAGAAAAGCTGGCAAAAGAGTTCGCTTACCCAACACCAGTGTGGGTGACTCACTGGTGTTTTCACAACATGCTTCTGCCCAGCACCCATGTCTATTTGTAGCCTCACAATAAAGGTCCTATGCGACTGTCTCTCAGCTGCCTGCCTTTAAAAGCAAGGACACTGTTCTCAGTTGACTCATTTGAGCTGTCTGTGCTTTTGAGAATAACCCACTGCCACATTTATGAAGGCATGTAATATCAGTGAGGATGACTTCAGTGCCAGTGCTTGTCTGATTAGTCCTGATCTAGTGGTTAGAAAGCCGAATGAAGCCAGAGGATTTCACACCCCTAAATAGGTCTAGCACAGTCCACTACTGGTATCTCTGAGGGGCATAAGATGATTGCTTTATCAACTCTCAATTGTAAATACCATCAGAATAGGGATTCTTACCTACTCGGGTCACATTATCTATGTCCCCAGCACTTAAAATAATGTCTTGTACACAGTAGACACCCAATAAGTATCCTCAAAGGAATGCATCAACTTCTGCCTTAGACTGGCGAAACACACCTGGGCCTTGACACCAAATCCATATTCTCTTCTCCTGAGGCCAAGTCAGGACCACATTTACTATCAGAGCAACAACACCTCTGCATGTTATAAGATGACAAACAGGCTCATGAAAAGACGCTCACTAGAGAAATGCAAACCAAAACCACAATGAGGGTATCACTAGTCAGAATGGCCATCATTTAAAAGTCTACAAATAAAAAATGCTGGAGAGGGTATGGAGAAATCAGAACCTCCTACACTGTTGTTAGGAACGTAAACAGGTACAGCCACTATGGAAAACAGTACGGGGTTCCTCAAAAAACTTAGAGTTGACATATGATCCAGCAATCCCACTCCTGGGCATATATTTGGAAAAACTATAATTCAAAAAGATGCATACACCCCAAGGTTCACAGTTGGCACAAGAAAGCACCTCTGTATGTTAAAGTACACACCCAGTTTTTCAACATATTACATAGGCATATATATAATATATATCTTCTCTGAAATGAATGCTTAAATGCAAATCCCTGTCACTAAGCAGGCAAGACCTCCTGAAGAAAAGCTGGCAAAAGAGTTCGCTTACCCAACACCAGTGTGGGTGACTCACTGGTGTTTTCACAACATGCTTCTGCCCAGCACCCATGTCTATTTGTAGCCTCACAATAAAGGTCCTATGCGACTGTCTCTCAGCTGCCTGCCTTTAAAAGCAAGGACACTGTTCTCAGTTGACTCATTTGAGCTGTCTGTGCTTTTGAGAATAACCCACTGCCACATTTATGAAGGCATGTAATATCAGTGAGGATGACTTCAGTGCCAGTGCTTGTCTGATTAGTCCTGATCTAGTGGTTAGAAAGCCGAATGAAGCCAGAGGATTTCACACCCCTAAATAGGTCTAGCACAGTCCACTACTGGTATCTCTGAGGGGCATAAGATGATTGCTTTATCAACTCTCAATTGTAAATACCATCAGAATAGGGATTCTTACCTACTCGGGTCACATTATCTATGTCCCCAGCACTTAAAATAATGTCTTGTACACAGTAGACACCCAATAAGTATCCTCAAAGGAATGCATCAACTTCTGCCTTAGACTGGCGAAACACACCTGGGCCTTGACACCAAATCCATATTCTCTTCTCCTGAGGCCAAGTCAGGACCACATTTACTATCAGAGCAACAACACCTCTGCATGTTATAAGATGACAAACAGGCCCATGAAAAGACGCTCACTAGAGAAATGCAAACCAAAACCACAATGAGGGTATCACTAGTCAGAATGGCCATCATTTAAAAGTCTACAAATAAAAAATGCTGGAGAGGGTATGGAGAAATCAGAACCTCCTACACTGTTGTTAGGAACGTAAACAGGTACAGCCACTATGGAAAACAGTACGGGGTTCCTCAAAAAACTTAGAGTTGACATATGATCCAGCAATCCCACTCCTGGGCATATATTTGGAAAAACTATAATTCAAAAAGATGCATACACCCCAAGGTTCACAGTTGGCACAAGAAAGCACCTCTGTATGTTAAAGTACACACCCAGTTTTTCAACATATTAAATTCACCTTATTTCTTGGTTTTCAAAATAGATAAAACCAATATACAAACCCATCAAAGTCATTTACCACAGCAAGAAAACCTAATTCAAAGACTATATGTAAAATTTTTCCATATTTAAATTCTAGGCTATGTAAAATTACTATGTAAACTATTTAGTTGGGTATGTGTGTGCACACACTAGTCAAATTATATTTACATATATTATCTTATATTTATAAATCCATTGGATCTATGAACTTACTTACTAAAATCATTATTCCAGCCAAAAGAAATTGATAATCTTCAGATCAACACATACCTATTAACAATCACTAATTTTTAATCCCTGTTTTTCAGTGTTTCTGCCACCTATTGAAAGTACCTAATTCTAATATTTCATCAATATATTTCTTAAAAAAGTCTTCAGAAGTGACATGAAAATATATTCAACACTATTTTCCATTTACAGACACTATTTAAAAAAAAGGAATTCAGTTTCAGTGAAAGTATCAACTGATGCTATGTAATTTACTGATTCAATGGTCCAATTATGTCTGACAAATTATCCTCATAGTTTTCAATTAGATGCTCTGAATTAAGTCAACTCTCAGAAGTAACACCCAGTAAATGGACATTTTAATGGACACCCTGACACACTGAAAGCATTTATACTTCTAAAATCTTCAGAACCCAGAAACCAGCTTACTCTACCAGCAAGGCCTTTCCATAACACTTGTCACAGAGGAAAACCCACAGTAACTATATATTCCACAACAAAAGACGCTCACTAGAGAAATGCAAACCAAAACCACAATGAGGGTATACTGTAAACATTGTCTACAAATAAAAATGCTGGAGAGGGTATGGAGAAATCAGAACCTCCTACACTGTTGTTAGGAACGTAAACAGGTACAGCCACTATGGAAAACAGTGGGTTCCTCAAAAACTTAGAGTTGACATATGATCCAGCAATCCCACTCCTGGGCATATATTTGGAAAAACTATAATTCAAAAAGATGCATACACCCCAAGGTTCACAGTTGGCACAAGAAAGCACCTCTGTATGTTAAAGTACACACCCAGTTTTTCAACATATTAAATTCACCTTATTTCTTGGTTTTCAAAATAGATAAAACCAATATACAAACCCATCAAAGTCATTTACCACAGCAAGAAAACCTAATTCAAAGACTATATGTAAAATTTTTCCATATTTAAATTCTAGGCTATGTAAAATTACTATGTAAACTATTTAGTTGGGTATGTGTGTGCACACACTAGTCAAATTATATTTACATATATTATCTTATATTTATAAATCCATTGGATCTATGAACTTACTTACTAAAATCATTATTCCAGCCAAAAGAAATTGATAATCTTCAGATCAACACATACCTATTAACAATCACTAATTTTTAATCCCTGTTTTTCAGTGTTTCTGCCACCTATTGAAAGTACCTAATTCTAATATTTCATCAATATATTTCTTAAAAAAGTCTTCAGAAGTGACATGAAAATATATTCAACACTATTTTCCATTTACAGACACTATTTAAAAAAAAGGAATTCAGTTTCAGTGAAAGTATCAACTGATGCTATGTAATTTACTGATTCAATGGTCCAATTATGTCTGACAAATTATCCTCATAGTTTTCAATTAGATGCTCTGAATTAAGTCAACTCTCAGAAGTAACACCCAGTAAATGGACATTTTAATGGACACCCTGACACACTGAAAGCATTTATACTTCTAAAATCTTCAGAACCCAGAAACCAGCTTACTCTACCAGCAAGGCCTTTCCATAACACTTGTCACAGAGGAAAACCCACAGTAACTATATATTCCACAACAAAATTCTTTACAGAACTCGCTCATATGCAAATTAATTCACCAGGCGGGACCAACAATAGATTTCAACAGATTTCTCTCTCTTGTCTCAGATGCACTGTTTTAAAGCTAAGTCTTATGAAGTTGAAAAAGAGTTCAATTCAGTTTAAAAAGGCAAAAGGCAAACACATAAGAAGTGCCATTATGTCTCCATCTCAATGAGAACATCTTGGGGAAAAAAAATGTTGAAAACTTATCTTTACCAGAAAAATTTCTCTGTATTCTAAAAGACAGAAGGAGGTTTTGTTTTTGCTGCCCTCTCAAAATCAGAGCTTTCTGTGATTTTTCTTAACACGAGACTGCCTGTATTATCTCCTTCATGCTGGTCTCAGGGTGCTTCCCCAGTGCTTTTTTTTCCCACTTGTTCTTTTGAATGATGTGCTTAAGTCGTCATCATACTGCCATTTAGATGAATAGCCACCCAATTTGAATACAGACCACATTTTATAAGAATACCACTACTGGGGCTTCCCTGATGGTCCATCGGGTAAAAAGTCCACCTTGCAGTGCAAGGGGCACCGGTTCAATCCCTGGCCTGGGAGAATCCCACATGTCGCAGAGCGGCTGGACCGATGTGTCCAACTACCAGCCAGCGCTCTGGAGCACATGAGCCCAGAGTCAGTGCTCTGCAATGGGAGAGGCCACTGTAACGGGAAGCCCACACATGTCAAATAATAATAAAAAAAAAGATGGATGAAAATAAATATAAATAAAAGAGACATGATGGGGAAAAGAAAAAAAAACATTACTGAACCACTGTTACAATTAATGTATTCATTTTTGTCTATGAATGAGGAAAAAGGGGGATGACACCTTCTTCGTATGCTTCATCTCTGTGTCCTACAGTGCTTGGTTTCTATTCCCCATGCCTGGGAATACACAGTTATGTACTTTTTGGCCAGCACAATGTCATTTTTAAAATGTTAATCAGTGGCCAATATTTTACAATCACCAGATTTTCACTTAAGAATTTGAATTTCCAACCTCTGTTTGAAAACTCAGAAAATGAAGGAATAGTGAGTGCATATCTGCAAGGCAACAAGCAAAGCCAAGTGGAGAATGGTCCCACCAGGGGAGCAAGAGCTCACAGGAGCTCACAGCACCCTGCTGTGAGGAAGCCAAAGCCAGTCTTGGAACAGTTACAAGGGGAGACTCCAGCTCCCAGAAGTCCCAACCATCCCAGCCTCGGCACCAGTCACTGAGGAAAGAAGCCCTCAGGCAACTCCAAACACAACTGCCACTCACTGCAAGTCTGAGGACCACAGGAACCAGCCACCGCAGCCCATCAACCACCAAAACCATGACAGAGAAGGAAAAAACGGCTGTTTGAAGCCTTGTGTTTGGGGGGTAATGTGCTATGCAGCAATAGATAAAGACTAAAAGATGAAAATGCTCTTAACAAATGAAATATAATTGTTTAAAGTAATGTCTCCCTTCTTGCTTGGGTCAACACAGATGCCACAGAGCGTCTCCATCTTAATTTTGTGTTTAAGCAGAAATCTAAAACATATTCATGCCCAGAGGGAGAAAACAGAAGTAGAAGAAAAGCAATCCTTTGGAATCAGCTCTATCATTTTAAATAAGCTGGTTGACAGCACTTATGAAAGTCACATTGGTTAAACAGTAATAAGTAGTAGCAAAGAAAGAGAGTTTTTGAAAAAGGCTTGAATCTGGTTCTTTTCAGCTTCGCTCAACACTTTAGACTCAGCAACTAGTACAATGCCTATTTTTTCCATAATGACTGGAATCAACTAAAAGAGGTTTTGTACATATTTTTCTGATTATGAGAATTAAAAATGTCTTTTCTATCATTAAAACTTCAGTTATTATTAGGGCAAGTGCCACCTGCGAAGAAACCTACAAAATAAGTTAAGCTAGAGTTTTCACGGCTTAATGAGAGGCAGATCCAGGAGTAGGAAAACCAACTCCTAGCTTTTATCCTTAAAGCTGAGTTCTACCCATAAAGATACAAATTCAATCTTGAGCAAATCACCCATTGTCTGCTCACATGTAAAAGGAAACTAACCAGGCACTCCTTCAAACTTGATATATCATCATGTTTAACAGTGTGGGCCATACATTCAAGGTAACAGAAGATTGAAACCTTATAGCCGGTACAAAATGAAAGCAGCTGATCTGCTTTTGCCCAAACAGAACTGTATATCCTCCCTCCCTTCCCTTCTCTTCCCCACTTGTGACTCAAGCCAGATTTCATGCAGCTATTTTTGTAACTACTAAAATGCTGGAAATACAGCAGCAAGCCAGAAGCAAAGTAAAATGCAGCATCCAGCAAAAGAAAGAAAATCACGCTGAGTAACTGAAAGGCCACCTGCTTCTCGCTGCGCCGTAGGGGTGAGGGAGGCAATCTGGCTGTACTATTTGTGTCTCCCCTGAACCAAACCCACCTGCATGTTGTCAGTGGCATCCCCAAGCAGTCCTCCAAAAGTGATAGCGTTAGTTACAGTTGCCAGATAAATGAAGAGAATTGCTGAAAGAGCCTGAATATTTAAAGCATCATAAAAGTCACTGGCAAAAAATGGTGCTTTCCTCTTTATGTCCTTAATTAATCCACCGCAGAACCTGGGAAGGGAGAAAGCAAATGCGATAATGTCAAAAAAATTACCGTCAAAATGCACCAAGAGACATCTTATTTAATCACAAAGAATGTGTATTTCAAGTGTTTGAATCAGCCAGATACGATTTCAGCCCTTAAGATCAAACCAAAAAACTGTGAAGGAAGAAATCTTCTCTCTCTTTATAGATCACCAAATCAGGCAGTCACATTCCTAGACTTTTGGTCTTTAGCGGGCAGTGAATTGAGTGGATAAATTCAGTGTCTCAGTGTATATAGCAACTAAAAGAGGTTTTGTACATATTTTTCTGATTATGAGAATTAAATGTCTTTTCTATCATTAAAACTTCAGTTATTATTAGGGCAAGTGCCACCTGCGAAGAAACCTACAAAATAAGTTAAGCTAGAGTTTTCACGGCTTAATGAGAGGCAGATCCAGGAGTAGGAAAACCAACTCCTAGCTTTTATCCTTAAAGCTGAGTTCTACCCATAAAGATACAAATTCAATCTTGAGCAAATCACCCATTGTCTGCTCACATGTAAAAGGAAACTAACCAGGCACTCCTTCAAACTTGATATATCATCATGTTTAACAGTGTGGGCCATACATTCAAGGTAACAGAAGATTGAAACCTTATAGCCGGTACAAAATGAAAGCAGCTGATCTGCTTTTGCCCAAACAGAACTGTATATCCTCCCTCCCTTCCCTTCTCTTCCCCACTTGTGACTCAAGCCAGATTTCATGCAGCTATTTTTGTAACTACTAAAATGCTGGAAATACAGCAGCAAGCCAGAAGCAAAGTAAAATGCAGCATCCAGCAAAAGAAAGAAAATCACGCTGAGTAACTGAAAGGCCACCTGCTTCTCGCTGCGCCGTAGGGGTGAGGGAGGCAATCTGGCTGTACTATTTGTGTCTCCTGAACCAAACCCACCTGCATGTTGTCAGTGGCATCCCCAAGCAGTCCTCCAAAAGTGATAGCGTTAGTTACAGTTGCCAGATAAATGAAGAGAATTGCTGAAAGAGCCTGAATATTTAAAGCATCATAAAAGTCACTGGCAAAAAATGGTGCTTTCCTCTTTATGTCCTTAATTAATCCACCGCAGAACCTGGGAAGGGAGAAAGCAAATGCGATAATGTCAAAAAAATTACCGTCAAAATGCACCAAGAGACATCTTATTTAATCACAAAGAATGTGTATTTCAAGTGTTTGAATCAGCCAGATACGATTTCAGCCCTTAAGATCAAACCAAAAAACTGTGAAGGAAGAAATCTTCTCTCTCTTTATAGATCACCAAATCAGGCAGTCACATTCCCTAGACTTTTGGTCTTTAGCGGGCAGTGAATTGAGTGGATAAATTCAGTGTCTCAGTGTCTGAAGCAAAACATCGCAGCTTGTGAGCAGATCATGTAAGGACCTTTCATAATTTTGTCAGAGCTTTCTTCCCAGCCTTATTAATTCATTCACTCGTCCATTCATTCCACCAATGCTCACTGGTCATCTGGGATATACCCAGCACTATTCTGAGTGCTAGAAATACAGCAATGTAACAACACAGGAAAAAATACTTACCAGCATGGAACTACTTTCTGTGTGTGGGGTGGGCGGAGGCAGGGACACAAAATAAGTAAAATGTACAGTGCTAAAACTCAAAGAAAGAATTAAATGGGGATGCGGGTTTAGTACTAGAGTCGCTGTGGCTGAGATAATAGAGGGGCCAAAACAGGCCTCCTAACTGGTGATGTTGGGGTGAGAATTGGAAGGAATGAAGAGAACATGCAGGTGTGTCAAGGAAGAGTGAAGCAAGCTGTGCCTCATCACAGCCACAGGCCGGTCAGCTGATCCTCATTTATCAGCTTGCTCCCTCAACTAAACTTCACTCTTCTGCCTCTGATGCCCTCCCTCTGAAGTCTTGATCCTCCACTCACAGTTTCACTAGGGACTATCACACTTTCTCAGGACTGGCTGCCTCTCTGTCTCAGCTGCAATCAATGCCCGCTTCAGTTTTCTTTGTATCCACAGGGCTGTGCACGGTACCAGGCATACTGCAGACATGCAATTCACTTAGGAAAGGTAAAATGTCAGAGAAAGACATTGCAGTCTGATAAAAATGTTAAATCCCAGAAACTGCATTTATATAAATGAGAAAGTATATTCCTAATGAGAAGTGTTTGTAAAGAACTCTTCAGGGAAAAAAATTGGGGACAGAAAGGTTCTGTTCTCTGTTCTTTAAGAAGGAAGAGGAGAGAAATAATGTTTGCTTAATTTGGGAAACAAACCCAAATGGGCCATCCGGGGAAGAAAATCATGTTAACTCGTTCAGATTCAATTGCATATTAAAATGACCTACGTTTGCATTTTCAAAAAAATCTGAAGTATTTTTTAAAAGACATATCTTCATAAATGAGTAGCCTAATTAAAACTATAGTTAACCCAAATTGAAAGGGAGAGCCTAACAATAAAGGTATAATTCTAAGGAAAAGAGATTTAGTCAACACTGTCTGAGAAACCCAAATTCCCCACTGCAGGCCAAGGAAATGGTGGCTTGGGAGTCACTTATTTCTGTAACAGGCTACCCACTCCTGAGTAAATGTACCAGGAAGAGATGGAACCAAAATAGTCAAGTGGGGAAGAGTGGCCTCGTCACACCCAGCATCTCTGACAGCCCTCACTCGGGCCACGCCCATCACACTGGCCTCAGTGCCAACCCAGCACCCACCGGGCACTCTGTGGTCCTCTCTCGCCACCTCACCTCTACAGGGTCTGTCTCCCACCTTCTGCAGAACTTGCCTCAAATGCTGCAATTCTCTTTATGGCCTTTTTTGACCACGCTTGATAAAATGGTAATACCTAGTACTTTTCTCCCATAGCAAAACTGCCTACTTCTGCTTTATTTTGCACCAAAAAAAATTTTAGATTTTCCCACTCTGCTTCAAGGAAGAGTCTGATGCCCTCCCTTTTTAGTTTCCCAAACTTCACTCTTCTGCCTCTGATGCCCTCTCTGAAGTCTTGATCCTCCCACTCACAGTTTCACTAGGGACTATCACACTTTCTCAGGACTGGCTGCCTCTCTGTCTCAGCTGCAATCAATGCCCGCTTCAGTTTTCTTTGTATCCACAGGGCTGTGCACGGTACCAGGCATACTGCAGACATGCAATTCACTTAGGAAAGGTAAAATGTCAGAGAAAGACATTGCAGTCTGATAAAAATGTTAAATCCCAGAAACTGCATTTATATAAATGAGAAAGTATATTCCTAATGAGAAGTGTTTGTAAAGAACTCTTCAGGGAAAAAAATTGGGGACAGAAAGGTTCTGTTCTCTGTTCTTTAAGAAGGAAGAGGAGAGAAATAATGTTTGCTTAATTTGGGAAACAAACCCAAATGGGCCATCCGGGGAAGAAAATCATGTTAACTCGTTCAGATTCAATTGCATATTAAAATGACCTACGTTTGCATTTTCAAAAAAATCTGAAGTATTTTTTAAAAGACATATCTTCATAAATGAGTAGCCTAATTAAAACTATAGTTAACCCAAATTGAAAGGGAGAGCCTAACAATAAAGGTATAATTCTAAGGAAAAGAGATTTAGTCAACACTGTCTGAGAAACCCAAATTCCCCACTGCAGGCCAAGGAAATGGTGGCTTGGGAGTCACTTATTTCTGTAACAGGCTACCCACTCCTGAGTAAATGTACCAGGAAGAGATGGAACCAAAATAGTCAAGTGGGGAAGAGTGGCCTCGTCACACCCAGCATCTCTGACAGCCCTCACTCGGGCCACGCCCATCACACTGGCCTCAGTGCCAACCCAGCACCCACCGGGCACTCTGTGGTCCTCTCTCGCCACCTCACCTCTACAGGGTCTGTCTCCCACCTTCTGCAGAACTTGCCTCAAATGCTGCAATTCTCTTTATGGCCTTTTTTGACCACGCTTGATAAAATGGTAATACCTAGTACTTTTCTCCCATAGCAAAACTGCCTACTTCTGCTTTATTTTGCACCATAAAATCAGATTCACATTTCATTATTTGCTCATTGTTGGTCTCCCACCACTACAAAGTAAGACCCCTTCGGAGAGAGCTTTCCTTTCATTCACTGCTGCATCTCAAACACCTGTGACTAACAGATACTCCATAAAATGTGTGCTAGAAGACCGAATGTACAAACCAGAGAGTAAAATGCTGACAGAAAAATTAAAGGGAATTTGGACCAAAAGGGACCCTCATCATGAGCAACAGAAGAATCCCATCAGTTACCTGCCAGTGCGCTGCAATTCCTCACAATCAGCGTGTCCTCCTCCTCCATGGCCTCCATCGTGGGGTGTGTCCCCATTCATCTGAACATTCTCTCCACCTGAGTACATATTCTTTCTAATCAAGACAACAGAGCCCAGGAGAAGATTAGTTCATTTTATTCACCTGCCTCTTACCTACGTCCTGTACTCACTAATGAAGAGATGGTCTCCTTTTGGAGAAAGACCATCATTTCCTGCTGCCATTCTAATGCACAATTTTAAAGTGCTCTAGAGCCAAGACAAGTGAGCAGATGAATGAAAAGTTGAAAAAAATCGTATGTTGTATAAAAGTGAAACTGTTTCATCTGGAACATCACAGATTTCTACAAAATGGCTTCCCCTCAGTTATCGCACCCAATTTCTTAACCTCTTACATCTACAGGGAGTCATTGTGAATAGACTTATCTTTCCACCTGTACAAAGGGTCCCAGAAACATCCCAAAGAATCTCTATCGTGTATTCCAATATCATAATCTGAGATTTCTAATTTGTAATCACTGAAAAATATTGTATTTATTTTCCCATGTCAACCAAATGTCTGACCAAAGCACATGTGTGATGCATTTGAGATAATACCTCAGGTTGAATGGAAACCCCTCATTATTAGGGCAATTGCCAGAACCACTTTCTTCTTCCAAACACAACCTCCTTCTCAAAGATGAAAACTCCCAGAGACCCGATAATTTTACCTTTTGTCAGATGATGGAAGACTCTTAGGAGGCTCTATCCTAATGGTTGGATCCCATTCCCCAGGTGGAAGGACTAATAGCCCCTAAAAGTTAGTACTTTTCTCCCATAGCAAAACTGCCTACTTCTGCTTTATTTTGCACCATAAAATCAGATTCACATTTCATTATTTGCTCATTGTTGGTCTCCCACCACTACAAAGTAAGACCCCTTCGGAGAGAGCTTTCCTTTCATTCACTGCTGCATCTCAAACACCTGTGACTAACAGATACTCCATAAAATGTGTGCTAGAAGACCGAATGTACAAACCAGAGAGTAAAATGCTGACAGAAAAATTAAAGGGAATTTGGACCAAAAGGGACCCTCATCATGAGCAACAGAAGAATCCCATCAGTTACCTGCCAGTGCGCTGCAATTCCTCACAATCAGCGTGTCCTCCTCCTCCATGGCCTCCATCGTGGGGTGTGTCCCCATTCATCTGAACATTCTCTCCACCTGAGTACATATTCTTTCTAATCAAGACAACAGAGCCCAGGAGAAGATTAGTTCATTTTATTCACCTGCCTCTTACCTACGTCCTGTACTCACTAATGAAGAGATGGTCTCCTTTTGGAGAAAGACCATCATTTCCTGCTGCCATTCTAATGCACAATTTTAAAGTGCTCTAGAGCCAAGACAAGTGAGCAGATGAATGAAAAGTTGAAAAAAATCGTATGTTGTATAAAAGTGAAA
The DNA here is from genome assembly GCA_022376925.1 of Tragulus kanchil. Taxonomy (NCBI): domain Eukaryota; kingdom Metazoa; phylum Chordata; class Mammalia; order Artiodactyla; family Tragulidae; genus Tragulus; species Tragulus kanchil. The sequence continues at coordinate 154,872,885 of JAIOJX010000025.1, read as the reverse complement.
CTGTTTCATCTGGAACATCACAGATTTCTACAAAATGGCTTCCCCTCAGTTATCGCACCCAATTTCTTAACCTCTTACATCTACAGGGAGTCATTGTGAATAGACTTATCTTTCCACCTGTACAAAGGGTCCCAGAAACATCCCAAAGAATCTCTATCGTGTATTCCAATATCATAATCTGAGATTTCTAATTTGTAATCACTGAAAAATATTGTATTTATTTTCCCATGTCAACCAAATGTCTGACCAAAGCACATGTGTGATGCATTTGAGATAATACCTCAGGTTGAATGGAAACCCCTCATTATTAGGGCAATTGCCAGAACCACTTTCTTCTTCCAAACACAACCTCCTTCTCAAAGATGAAAACTCCCAGAGACCCGATAATTTTACCTTTTGTCAGATGATGGAAGACTCTTAGGAGGCTCTATCCTAATGGTTGGATCCCATTCCCCAGGTGGAAGGACAATGACTTCATCCAGGAACTCGTCTATGCCAGCGATCAGGTCCTGCCTATCTTTTGCTTTATAAGCAATGTCATGGAACACCTAAAGAATAAGAAAAAGTGTGCTGATCCAATGAGAGAACGCCACATGTCTCGTCAGTCTAGCCTGAAGAATGCAATTCATAATCCACTTTAACATTACTATGACCATAATAGCCTCATATTTCCTGTTGTTCATCTTAATCCAAAATATTCCAGTATTCAGACTATGATCCAAAAAATGTAGGTAGAAGCATGAGAAAACAGCTGTTCTCTATTATTTTTTCTATGAATAACATAAAACAGTATTGCCTTTCATCTCCCAATGGTATGTACTATTACTGATACAGCTGCTATGGAAGCCAGATGAAAATAGTTTGAAGAAATATATAGACAATCATTACCTGACATAAAAACTACTGGCCCAAACCACGGCTTCTAATTCAAGAGTGGAAAGTTCAAGCTGAATGTGTAGACTGGGTTGAGCCTCAAACACTGCAGCTCTCAAACACACAAATAATGTGAGTTAAAGTACTGTAGGTGATCATCTGCCTATCTATTAGCTAGGCCATAACCAAACCATGCAAGGTAGCAAATGCTCCATGTCTTTTATGAAAATATCCAAAGAAGGAACTTCCACATGTGTATTGTCCTCTGTCAATCATTCCATTCTTCCAACCTACTTGATAATCTGAAAGTCCTTTACACATAACCCAAGCCTTTCATACCCTATAAATTAAATTCTTTAGTCTCCAGGAGAGATGACCCCTGTTCAATACCCTTGCCTATTCTTAAAGATTGCTACTAAATCTCCTCGCTTCAGTAGAATTTTTAAAAGCTTTCAAACAGATAACAGGTAATGGTGTGGGGGCAATGGGGTTTATGGGAGGGGCATTCAAAGTGCAAGCACAGCATCTGCAGTGGACACCACTGGCCACAGCCTTATTTCCTTCTCAAAGATGAAAACTCCCAGAGACCCGATAATTTTACCTTTTGTCAGATGATGGAAGACTCTTAGGAGGCTCTATCCTAATGGTTGGATCCCATTCCCCAGGTGGAAGGACAATGACTTCATCCAGGAACTCGTCTATGCCAGCGATCAGGTCCTGCCTATCTTTTGCTTTATAAGCAATGTCATGGAACACCTAAAGAATAAGAAAAAGTGTGCTGATCCAATGAGAGAACGCCACATGTCTCGTCAGTCTAGCCTGAAGAATGCAATTCATAATCCACTTTAACATTACTATGACCATAATAGCCTCATATTTCCTGTTGTTCATCTTAATCCAAAATATTCCAGTATTCAGACTATGATCCAAAAAATGTAGGTAGAAGCATGAGAAAACAGCTGTTCTCTATTATTTTTTCTATGAATAACATAAAACAGTATTGCCTTTCATCTCCCAATGGTATGTACTATTACTGATACAGCTGCTATGGAAGCCAGATGAAAATAGTTTGAAGAAATATATAGACAATCATTACCTGACATAAAAACTACTGGCCCAAACCACGGCTTCTAATTCAAGAGTGGAAAGTTCAAGCTGAATGTGTAGACTGGGTTGAGCCTCAAACACTGCAGCTCTCAAACACACAAATAATGTGAGTTAAAGTACTGTAGGTGATCATCTGCCTATCTATTAGCTAGGCCATAACCAAACCATGCAAGGTAGCAAATGCTCCATGTCTTTTATGAAAATATCCAAAGAAGGAACTTCCACATGTGTATTGTCCTCTGTCAATCATTCCATTCTTCCAACCTACTTGATAATCTGAAAGTCCTTTACACATAACCCAAGCCTTTCATACCCTATAAATTAAATTCTTTAGTCTCCAGGAGAGATGACCCCTGTTCAATACCCTTGCCTATTCTTAAAGATTGCTACTAAATCTCCTCGCTTCAGTAGAATTTTTAAAAGCTTTCAAACAGATAACAGGTAATGGTGTGGGGGCAATGGGGTTTATGGGAGGGGCATTCAAAGTGCAAGCACAGCATCTGCAGTGGACACCACTGGCCACAGCCTTATTTCCTCTTGCTATTTCCCGCTCAAGAGGTTGGAAATCCAGCCACTTTCCCAACCTAGCCTGCGGGTTAGGATGGGAAGTTCTGACTCATGAGATAAAAAAGAAAAAAAGGGCAGGCTGGGGGGGACTTTCAAATACCTGTTAAAAGAGACAGACACAGCTAACATTGCACTGCCTCCTTCCTGCTTTGCATACGGACCAGGTGACTGGAGTTGAGTGCATTAGCCACCTTAAGACCACAATGCAAGAGCCTTGGCACATGATTTATTATTAAGCAATTAAGGTAAAACAACTCTAGCAACTACTTACTTCCAAGTTTCCTAATAAGTAAACAAAACAAACCCTAAATTGTTTAAGCCACAGTAAGTCAGATTTTCTGTCCTTTGGAGCCTAAAGTATTTTTCTCTCTCTCTCTCTCCCTCTCTCTTTTTTTCTTTGTGCCTAAAGCATTTCTAATCGATACATCTTAGGGGGAAGAATTTTTATAAAAAATTATAAATATGCAAAAATAAATAAAAGAGCCCACTGAGATGCTTAGTTGCCTCAAAGGAAGAAACCAATATTGCTATTCACCAATGCTCCCAAATTAAGTAAACTTCTGAGTAATCACCCAACAGAACTGCCATAACTAAATGCTCTATTCTTCACTTAACACATGGAGAAGTTAACATATTAAGCAATGAAGAAAAAACAAAATATCTGGCAAAATAGTAAGCTAGAAAGACACAAAAGCAGAAATCAATGCTCCTATATTCTAATAGTATTTTCCCTACTATGTACTAGGACATTCAAGTTCTCATGAGTACAATCATATTTCCAAAGTACTAGATACTCTGCAGTAACGGCTACTACTGCATTTTAGTATGTATATCATTCCTTCCCACAACCTAAGAAAACCATGAAAGGAGGTACATTCTCATACCTTAGGGAATAACTGTGTCATCCATTTTATTATGCATTATTTTATAGAACCCATCATTTCTGAAACAATATAGTACATGGACACTTGAATTTTCAGGATTATAAGAGATTATGTTAATACAGTGATCTGAGCCTTTTAAACAATATTTAACATACCTCAGTTTAACATACCTCAGTTTGAAAATGTTTAGAGAAAGGAAAATATGACTTATTCTCACAAAAAACTTACTTTTTGAAAATTATTAAAATGCAGACATCAGTTCATTTGCTTGAATAATTGTACCTTTTCAACAAGTTTAGTAACTATATAACTCTGAGCAAACTGTGTCACTCAACTCACACTATTAGAAAGAAGTATGACAGTCACAGATCACCGCCTTCCCGATTCCCTACCTCATCAGACATCAAGGTGGCAATGGCTCTGCCGATCTCATGATAGGACTTGGCTTTCCCCTTAGGACCTAAGAGAATGAATAAGAACCTAATGGGAGAGGAAAGAAGCAAAGGCTATAATACACATTTCATCAAACTCAATACACAAAACACTGAGACATGTTTATCCTAATTCATAAGGTTAAGTCTAGAATTCACCTTTAAAACAAAGATAAGACTTTGGGTAATATGAAAGACACTCTTTCATACTATGACGAAACACAATTGTTTTCATTTAACTTGTAAGTAAGGGAGAACTGAGCATGGAATCCTGAAAAACTTCTTCATGAAGAAGGTGAGTCAATCTCACCTTCTTATGGGCCAATCTTTGTTTTTTAAACTTTCTTTTCTCTTCTGACTTTTCAGAATCTTTGGAGAAAACCCAGTAAGGACAATAACTAGAAAAACTTAGCACATCTGATTTTTCTGACTTTTCTTCACCCAATATGGATGGTGACAAATGAGCCTCCTCATATTTTTAAGAAATATTTCTGCTCAGAAGAGGTTGGGGGTCAGCAAAAATCAAATCCTCTCCTAGAAGTCACATGCTGACAGCCAAAGTAAAGGAGGAAAAACATGAGAGAAATTCAATATAAAGTAACATTCACAGACAGTTAAAATTCTGTTATGGGATTCCTCGTTTTCTTTTTTTGATAATGCACTGTTTCATAGTAGTTAGATCTTGAAAATTGCACTAATAAGCTTATCTCCATTTAAGTTCACCCCTTATCATGTTGGAAGGAAGCCCTCACTGATGACAAGGGCAAAGATGCAACTCTCAACCAGGATGTAGGAAGTAAATGAATTTAAAAACTTAGACAAAAGGCAACACTAGATAAATCCCAGCCTTGTTTATTTATGATCATATCTTGCCTAACATGGAGATAATGAGGACAATAAAAATGATCACATCCTTTGTTTGCACACCTTTTTAAAGCTTCCAAAGCATTTCACATTCACATATCATTTAAACTTCTACTATCCTTTGCAATAAGGACAGGTATCTTATTCCCATTTAATGGTGAAGAAACCTAGGCTCAAGGAAGGTAATGGATGGGTTCAAAGACTGTCCCTAATAAATAACAGAGTAGATGGTCGGATGGCATCCTGAACTCACAGGACATGAGTTTAAGCAAACTCCGGGACATAGTGAAAGATAGGGAGGTCTGGCGTGCTGCAGTCCACGGGGTTGCAAACAATCAGACAAGACTGAGCAACTGAACAACAACAACAAGACAGATAGGACTTTTTACCTCCTGGTATTTTTTTTTGGTATACAATTCTGCTTAATAATAAATGCCCAAACTATACATCAGAGAAAAGCTATCCAACAATGACTTCCATAGGCCACTGTGGGGAAAGATGTTCTGTGTACACTTAGCTGGGGACAAGAAACCTTAAGTAAGAGCTTATGAACCAGGACTGACTTAGGACTTTTCTTGGTACAATTTTAGTTTTTACTAATTTATCTATATTCTTGTTGTATAAGAAAGGGCTGATAGCCAGCACTCTTCAAGGTATTAGGGTCTGTTCGCAAATCCCCCTGAATAGATATTTCCTGTTTTCATCATAAAATTCAATCTAAAGGATGAAAAAAAAAATTGAGAATGTAAGAAGGTAAATCTGAAAGTCTTAATATTCCGAGTTTATACCAGAATAACCATAAAACCATTCAGTATCCATTTGCTTAGAAACCAGTTTGGGAGTAGAGCAGTACACTTGCTTTCAAATGTTATCACAGTAGATGAAATAGCAAAAGCAATCAGCAGGCAAAAAAGTCATTCAAGTATGAAGGAAGTCATTATTAGAACTGGGCTTTAATTCTTCTAACTAGAACTTTCCTTTTTCTGAAGCTGAACCTAAATTATATGCCACCACATACAGTATTATCAAATGCTTCTTTTTTATGACAGTACAATGCATTTTTCTGAAGAGACGACTCACTGATTTAAGTGCAGCACCTAAAAAATATATTTAACTACTAAAGTAAAATAAAAATCTCATTAAGAAACATCTACAGTACTGGTCCCACATCCCGATCCTATTTACCTGTCTACCAAGGGCCAGCTGTCAGGCAAGACAATAAGGGGATAGTTTTAGGCAGGAGAGGGAACACGTGGTACAGCAAGGGAACATACATAACACTGGGATGTTTTACTTAAGACATTTTTAAATAATGGATTTCTTTTGCCTGTCATTTTTTATTATTTCAAGCTTCCCAGATGGCACAAGGGTAAAGAATCCACCTGGCAATGCAGGAGACTCAAGAGATGCAGGTTCAATCCCTGGGTGGGGAAGATCCCCTGCAGAAGGGCGTGGCAACCCCCTCTAGTATACTTGCCTGGGAAATCCCACAGACAGGGCAGCCTGGTGGGCTACTACTCAGAGGGTCACCAAGAGTTGGATGCAACTGAGCATCTGAGCATATCCAAATATTAGTGTCTAAGCACTACACAATATCTAACCCTTTTCAGATATCTAACCCTCTAGATCTCTTTATATCTCTCTCAAGTATCTCCATCATGATTATTTTACAATGATAAATACACACTATGGAAATGCATATTTATCAGCTGACACACGAATTCATTATCAGGCGGACTACATGGCCATAAAGCCAAACAGTGCGGAAAATGCTCTCAGTCATTGATAGTCCTCAAATACAAACTCTGGCAGACAGTGCGCAACTAGTCCAAAGGCTGATCCTTCATCTTAAATCCTGTAAGATAAGGACATACATTTTCTACAAATGTATATTCTGCTCTTTACTAATATTCCCAAAGAATAAATAGCAAAAGCAATCAGCAGGCAAAAAAGTCATTCAAGTATGAAGGAAGTCATTATTAGAACTGGGCTTTAATTCTTCTAACTAGAACTTTCCTTTTTCTGAAGCTGAACCTAAATTATATGCCACCACATACAGTATTATCAAATGCTTCTTTTTTATGACAGTACAATGCATTTTTCTGAAGAGACGACTCACTGATTTAAGTGCAGCACCTAAAAAATATATTTAACTACTAAAGTAAAATAAAAATCTCATTAAGAAACATCTACAGTACTGGTCCCACATCCCGATCCTATTTACCTGTCTACCAAGGGCCAGCTGTCAGGCAAGACAATAAGGGGATAGTTTTAGGCAGGAGAGGGAACACGTGGTACAGCAAGGGAACATACATAACACTGGGATGTTTTACTTAAGACTTTTTTAAATAATGGATTTCTTTTGCCTGTCATTTTTTATTATTTCAAGCTTCCCAGATGGCACAAGGGTAAAGAATCCACCTGGCAATGCAGGAGACTCAAGAGATGCAGGTTCAATCCCTGGGTGGGGAAGATCCCCTGCAGAAGGGCGTGGCAACCCCCTCTAGTATACTTGCCTGGGAAATCCCACAGACAGGGCAGCCTGGTGGGCTACTACTCAGAGGGTCACCAAGAGTTGGATGCAACTGAGCATCTGAGCATATCCAAATATTAGTGTCTAAGCACTACACAATATCTAACCCTTTTCAGATATCTAACCCTCTAGATCTCTTTATATCTCTCTCAAGTATCTCCATCATGATTATTTTACAATGATAAATACACACTATGGAAATGCATATTTATCAGCTGACACACGAATTCATTATCAGGCGGACTACATGGCCATAAAGCCAAACAGTGCGGAAAATGCTCTCAGTCATTGATAGTCCTCAAATACAAACTCTGGCAGACAGTGCGCAACTAGTCCAAAGGCTGATCCTTCATCTTAAATCCTGTAAGATAAGGACATACATTTTCTACAAATGTATATTCTGCTCTTTACTAATAGTCCCAAAGAATAAACAGCAGTAACAGATTAGTGGTGACCATAACATTTATCATAATAATAAATCCAATATGTGAAAGCTACAGTGTTACACTAACCTAGGTATAAAGGCATAATTCCTCTTTCCTGAGTAATATGATTTTTATTAAAGCATATATATATATATATATATATATATATATATATATGAAATATAAAGAAAAACATCAAGTGTCAAATAGAAATAAAATGTTACATATCAGTCAAACTTTTCAGAAACTTGAGTAAGTCTATCTTCTTAAAATGCATAGAGAGGAACTCTGGACATCCACAAGTAGCAGGAAACATCACCTCAGGTTGAGAATTTCATCTCTAGGGAAGCAGACCCTTAAGAAGCCTCTAATTTGAACTGCATTGTTGAAGTGGGGATGAGAGATGAGAGATCTGTGAACTTTAACAACACAGAAAAACTCATCAAGTTGAAGTTCCCTCTGCCTAAAACACGTTTTTCTCCTCTTTAACCCTCCAAGACGCAAAAGTGGTTACAACATCTATGACAGAAGTACATCTTGTCAAACTCAGCTCTTATAATGTACTGAAAACCTCCATGACTTAAGCAGAAATTTTGCTGGTCAATGGACAGATGTTATTTTTAACCAGAAGTTTTTTTTTTTTTTTCTTTATTAATGAATCAGAGTAAACATCACTTGAGTGTGGTTGAAAGGGTACAGTCCATGATGATGAATTTGGGGAAATAATTTATGTTGCTGAGCTCTTTTTATTCACTCATAACTAGAAACAGGTCACCGAATTTATAATAGTGTCTGGCTGTCTCAAGAATCTTCATGAGGCCCTTCTACTCTCATGTGCTCGCTTTTCCATACAACTAATTGCGCCTGGGGACAATGCCTCTAGCATTCACTACAACAAAATCAGGACCAGATGATCTGTGTCCAGAACCAACAGACGATACACACAGTCAAAAAATAATTACAGGCAGAAACAGAGCCTAATATCAGAAAAAGAGTCAGCCTTCCTAAACAACTCAATCTTTTCAGAGATGTGCACCATATCCATATGATTCCTGCCATATCAACAGCTATTCCAAAATAAATTTAGCAGGTCCCAATCCTTTACTCCCTTCTTTCAAAACAACAGTGAACCAAATAACCCAATTTTCATATTCTAGTGGCTTTGGCAAATGTGGCTAAACTGTAGCTCCCTCAATAAATTCACAAGGGCCGCAAGCCCATCATAACCAATCATATTACACATGGTAAACAGCGGTGAGCAACTGGAACACTATTACGCCAGACAGAACTGAACTAGCAAGACCTCCATCCCAATTCCTCCAGTAGAATTTTTATGCTTTTGACAATTAGGCACAAACAATTGTTTTTAGGCAGATCGTTATCTATAACATAAAACAGACACTAAGAGTGATACACAGGGGTTAACAGTCTAATTTTATAGAGGGATAGAGCTCCCTTTATAATTACTTGCATCAGATGTGAAAATCAAGAAAAGTATAAAGTGATCAAGGGCTTTGATTATTCTTCATGAGAAAACTCGAAAGCATTTCATTACAACCCACTCTGGGTATCTCCTTAGATTTTTCCCTAAGAGCCTGTCTGCAGAGTCAGAATTCTGAGTTGTCAGTGCAGCACTCGTGTGCCTCCATCTCTCAACTGTAAAATAGGAATTATATTCATCTCTGTGCAGCCCATAAATATGATTAAGTGGCAGTTTCTATGGACAGATGCAAGATAACAGCAAGCAAAATATGTTCAAGATGCTAAGAAAATCATAAACAACATCAAAAAAGAAAAACATATCCTACCAAGTCACCAAAGAGCAGAGGCTATTTGCTTTCACATGAATGGCAAAAAGGACCTCTATGTAGAAAACATCCACCCAATTGGTAGGAGTCCAGATGCAAGCAGGAAGCTAGACTAGATCAAGCAAACAGCAGAGTAGATGGAGAAACTTGTAAACTCTATACAAATGGAGTGGCTATAATCACATTTCCTAAAAGGTGCCTGGTAATAATGCTGTTTTATTTTAAACAGTCATAATAGTAATAAGCAAAAGAGTCTGTCTTCCACCTTCAAAAGGAAAAATGACCACTGTTAGAAGACGCGCACAGAAACAGATTTCTCAGGTCTCTGTGCAGGACAACGGGTGGCGTGCCTGTTAAAGCACAGAGCTGAAGTACAGTGACCGCCACACTCCTTGTGGGATTTCCTTTATTGGATTTCACAGGATGCAGCCACTGTAAATGGGCCCATATTACTCATACACAAAAAAGCTAATGAGGCTCCCTTCTCCATGATTACAGCTTGTGCTGGTTTGGAGGACAGCAAATGGATAAAGCTATTTCCTGGAAAAATGTTAACATGCTAGGCTATAGTATTCAGATTACTGCCCTGAGATAGCTTTATGACATTATTGAATTACATTCTCTTGAATTGCCTGGGTTCATTTTCTCAATTCAAATGATACTAGATTTCACCTCTAGACAAGTATCAAGAAGAACATGAGCCAGGCACGAGCAGATGATAAGAAGGACTCAAAAATGGTCATGACTTGCTACCCAATAAGTAGCAAAAAAAAGCCTTTTAAAATATTTTTATTTGTAGCTTCTAGAGAATAATAATAATAAAAATGAAAAAGAACAACTGAACACTGCTTGGCATATCTTTTTCTTTCAAGCTCCAGTAAAGCTGGTCCAAAGAGACATAAATAAAACCAAAGGGGCACGTAAGCTGGAGCTTAGCCACGATCTGAGTCAGCTAGCTGTTCGCCAGGTGACTGCTCAGATGGACCTGCAAGGCTCTGCTGGAATGTTTTCAAACAGAAAGCTAAATTATAGAAAACTCAAATCATGACAATCCCACAACTGAACAAACTATGATCATACCCTTTCCTTTTGTCTTTGTCCAATGACTGCTTGTATTATTCCTATATTGTAATAGGACACGTGCTCTCCCTATTGCAAGTGTCTAAGAAATAGAAAAAATGGGGGAAAATGCCCATGTAAGAAAGAATGGCCTGCAGTCTATAAACCGAGAGTCCCTAAGGAAATGTTCTCCCCATTTTCCTCCTGAATTGGCTCAGAACAAATCTTGACCCCCTTGTCTTGTTAGTTCACCTGCTCAGATCAGCTAAGATCACTGAAAATACACAGCACTCCCTGCTCACCTGGGGAAATCTAAGGAAAAATCCCCTATCCTTGCCCTGCGACCCACAAAAGGCATCCCCACCCCCAAAAGGTCCTATTTCATGATCATTTTCTAATGTCAATCTGAAGATTAGAAGTTCTCTTTAAACTCTTCTTAAGCAGAAGTATAAGTAAAGCATTAACTTCTATTTACCTACTACACTTTACACAGAAGTCAAGTTTCCTAACTCTTCTAGTCGGCACAGTTACAGAGGGGAAAAAAAGAGGGTGAATTTTAAGGTACTGTGCCCTATAATGAGCCCATGACTCTAACAGCAGTAGTATACTTCCTTTTAAAATAAAACTTAATGAGTCATAACACTTAAAAGTAAAATGCACAAATTTAAGTGTACAATTTAATGTTTTTTACTTATGTGTGTATGTACATATATACACACACACACATATATTGTGGCTGTTTAGCCCCTAAGTGTGTCCTACTCTTTTGTGACCCCATGGACGGTAGCCTGTCAGGCTCCTCTGTCCGTGAGATTTCCCAGACAAGAATATTGGAATGGATTACCATTTCCTTCTCCAGGGGATCTTCCCAACTCAGGGATTGTATCCACGTCTCCTACAGTGGCAGGCAGATTCTTGATCACTGAGCCACCAGGGAAGCCCCAAATGTATACATACATGTCTATATATGTACATATAGACATGTCTGCATATATTGTTACATATAATGTGTATATGTATGTATGAACATACCCATTACCAATTTTCTAATAAAACAGAGAGCCAGTGAAAGCAACTCTGACCTCTGAGCCATTTTCCATCTAGATGATTTTGAAGAAGTTACTTAAACTCTCAAATTCAGTTTCTTCATCTATAAAATCCATATACTTAACAGTTTATACTTTAAAAATTATTATGAGGCTTAAATAGGCTAATGCATCAGAAACTATTCTGTAGCCCAATGAATTATTATAATCGTTAATACATATGCCAAGTCATTTGGTAGCACTGTTCTCCCATTTTCCTCCTGAATTGGCTCAGAACAAATCTTGACCCCTTGTCTTGTTAGTTCACCTGCTCAGATCAGCTAAGATCACTGAAAATACACAGCACTCCCTGCTGACCTGGGGAAATCTAAGGAAAAATCCCCTATCCTTGCCCTGCGACCCACAAAAGGCATCCCCACCCCCAAAAGGTCCTATTTCATGATCATTTTCTAATGTCAATCTGAAGATTAGAAGTTCTCTTTAAACTCTTCTTAAGCAGAAGTATAAGTAAAGCATTAACTTCTATTTACCTACTACACTTTACACAGAAGTCAAGTTTCCTAACTCTTCTAGTCGGCACAGTTACAGAGGGAAATAAAAGAGGGTGAATTTTAAGGTACTGTGCCCTATAATGAGCCCATGACTCTAACAGCAGTAGTATACTTCCTTTTAAAATAAAACTTAATGAGTCATAACACTTAAAAGTAAAATGCACAAATTTAAGTGTACAATTTAATGTTTTTTACTTATGTGTGTATGTACATATATACACACACACACATATATTGTGGCTGTTTAGCCCCTAAGTGTGTCCTACTCTTTTGTGACCCCATGGACGGTAGCCTGTCAGGCTCCTCTGTCCGTGAGATTTCCCAGACAAGAATATTGGAATGGATTACCATTTCCTTCTCCAGGGGATCTTCCCAACTCAGGGATTGTATCCACGTCTCCTACAGTGGCAGGCAGATTCTTGATCACTGAGCCACCAGGGAAGCCCCAAATGTATACATACATGTCTATATATGTACATATAGACATGTCTGCATATATTGTTACATATAATGTGTATATGTATGTATGAACATACCCATTACCAATTTTCTAATAAAACAGAGAGCCAATGAAAGCAACTCTGACCTCTGAGCCATTTTCCATCTAGATGATTTTGAAGAAGTTACTTAAACTCTCAAATTCAGTTTCTTCATCTATAAAATCCATATACTTAACAGTTTATACTTTAAAAAATTATTATGAGGCTTAAATAGGCTAATGCATCAGAAACTATTCTGTAGCCCAATGAATTATTATAATCGTTAATACATATGCCAAGTCATTTGGTAGCACAAAAGTCAAACTGAATCATGATTTCAAATTAAACCTTTCCTATATGCTAGATTTGGATGTACCTGATTCTATTGGTTTTCTAGCCTGAGGGGGAGAAGCTTTCCCTATGATCACACTGTAGACCCCAACGGGTCAGCGCACAGCTTACCTTGTGGGCACAGGGACCTCAGTCAGGGCACCCAGCATGACCGCCTGCTGCAGTCGAACAAAAGCAATGAAAGGAGAATCCAAGAAGTCAACCTCACCAACAAGCACATTTGAGGCTTCTGCATCACGTGGCAGTTTTTTCATGAACTTATTCTTCAGCTGCATGAGAAGAGTCAAGAAAACACAACTTATTTCCAGGGAAGAGAACTTCTTTATGTAAGTCTACACTTACCAGACAGGCCCTAACTAGTCATTCTTCTATTATGTTTAAGCATTCTAATATAATAAACATGTCTCTGTACTTTAGATGCAAAAATATTGAGGGTATAGCCACATGGTTTACATGTAAAACAATATTTACATAATATCCATTCATTTACTTATTCACTCAATAAACATAAGTTGAGTGTCTCCTGGGAGCCAGGAGCTGATCTAAGCCTTAGGAATAAGGGATGCATCAACTAATGACATGGACTCTTTGAGCTCACATTCCAGCAGGGGAGAAGTAAAATAGGATTGAAAGTGGTTATAAGTGCTGAAAAGGAAAAATAAGACACGTAAGAGGGTATATCTTTAGACAAGGAGGTTAGGAAAGGTCTCTAACAAAGCACATTTGACACTGGGATGAAGGAACAAGCCAAGCAAAGATCTGGGCAAAGACCATTCTAGGCAAAGAGAAGAGCAAGTACCAAGTCTCTGCACCAGGCAAAATCTGGGCAGTTAGAGCAATAATGAGTGACCAAGTGCATGGGAACCAAAGGAGAACAGAAGAGAAAATGGCAGCAATGAAGATGCAGAGGTGAGGAAGAGGGCAGGTGGTGAGGGCCTCAAAGGCCATAGTAAGGAGTTTTGGATGTTTTAAATGAAACCTATCCAGTAAAGAAAAGTCCATGGAAATGTGGAGTAGAAAGACCTCAGTTCAGGAGATATCACCAATGTAAACAGAATTACAGATTAGATACAAGTGTGGGATAGGATGACAGAACCTTGGGCATGCATGTTGGCAGAGAAGAGGGAGGCAATCTAAATCCTGGGCTGTTCTACTTTTTAATGGAAAGAGAGGAGGTATCAGCAGAGGACACTGAGAAAGAGCAGCCTGTGAGGCAGGATGAAAAGCAGGACTTCACCAATCAGGACTTTACATGAAGAAAGGGCTCGATGATGAGATGATATCAGCTTCAGAGTCAAAAGTTGCTGGAAGCTGAGATGAGATGAGATGAAGCTGAAATAAGATGAGAACTAAAAGGAACAACGATGGGACTTCTCTGGCAGTCCAGTGGTTAAGACTCCATGCTCCCAGTGCAACGGACCGGGTTCAGTACCTGGTCAGGGAACTAGATCCCACATATTCCAAGTAAGAGGTTGCATGCTGCAATTATAAAAAGAATCCACATATCACAACTAAAAGATCCCACATGCAGCAAACAAAAGACCCAACACAGTCCAATTTAGTTTATTTTTAAAAAGAAAAAAAAAAAAACAACAAAAAAAACAATGAATTTGACAAGATGGAAGTGCTGGATGATCCATACTAGAGCTGACACAAGGCTACCCAGTGAAGAATGAGAGGTGAAAAAGTGAAGACAAGGAGTAGAGAGTTCTTTTGAGAAATATTGGTACTAAGAAAAGATAAGAATTAAGGAGGCAGATGAAGGAAGGCACAACATAGGGGATTGTTTTCCATGGGAAATATGGTAACACTCTGGAATGTTCAAGAGGGATGATCTAGTAGAGACAGATTACTACTGTAGGAGAGGCGCACCTAACTGCAAATCAGCTCAAGCAACCTTGAACTATTGAAAAGAGAGATGTCCACGCATAGCTAGAGGGATTAAATCCAGATGGAACACAACTCATCCACCCTAATCAGGGAAGGCAGGCTCTGTGGGTAGAGTCAGGGGTATCTGGAGAGTTTGTGGGGTGAAGATGAAAATTCCGAGGACTTACATTTTGCAGTGAAAGAAAAGTCCATGGAAATGTGGAGTAGAAAGACCTCAGTTCAGGAGATATCACCAATGTAAACAGAATTACAGATTAGATACAAGTGTGGGATAGGATGACAGAACCTTGGGCATGCATGTTGGCAGAGAAGAGGGAGGCAATCTAAATCCTGGGCTGTTCTACTTTTTAATGGAAAGAGAGGAGGTATCAGCAGAGGACACTGAGAAAGAGCAGCCTGTGAGGCAGGATGAAAAGCAGGACTTCACCAATCAGGACTTTACATGAAGAAAGGGCTCGATGATGAGATGATATCAGCTTCAGAGTCAAAAGTTGCTGGAAGCTGAGATGAGATGAGATGAAGCTGAAATAAGATGAGAACTAAAAGGAACAACGATGGGACTTCTCTGGCAGTCCAGTGGTTAAGACTCCATGCTCCCAGTGCAACGGACCGGGTTCAGTACCTGGTCAGGGAACTAGATCCCACATATTCCAAGTAAGAGGTTGCATGCTGCAATTATAAAAAGAATCCACATATCACAACTAAAAGATCCCACATGCAGCAAACAAAAGACCCAACACAGTCCAATTTAGTTTATTTTTAAAAAGAAGAAAAAAAAAAACAACAAAAAAAACAATGAATTTGACAAGATGGAAGTGCTGGATGATCCATACTAGAGCTGACACAAGGCTACCCAGTGAAGAATGAGAGGTGAAAAAGTGAAGACAAGGAGTAGAGAGTTCTTTTGAGAAATATTGGTACTAAGAAAAGATAAGAATTAAGGAGGCAGATGAAGGAAGGCACAACATAGGGGATTGTTTTCCATGGGAAATATGGTAACACTCTGGAATGTTCAAGAGGGATGATCTAGTAGAGACAGATTACTACTGTAGGAGAGGCGCACCTAACTGCAAATCAGCTCAAGCAACCTTGAACTATTGAAAAGAGAGATGTCCACGCATAGCTAGAGGGATTAAATCCAGATGGAACACAACTCATCCACCCTAATCAGGGAAGGCAGGCTCTGTGGGTAGAGTCAGGGGTATCTGGAGAGTTTGTGGGGTGAAGATGAAAATTCCGAGGACTTACATTTTTGCAGTGAAATAAAAGTGATGTGATACTGAGGAGGGGAAAGACAGACAGACATGGGAGCCTGAGGAGAAAGTTCAAGGTGTAACATAGCTTTCTTGAAGAGTAAATGTTGCCTAACAGTCACTTTGAAAACTTCTCTTGTAGGTATTATTCATTCCTTTCCCCTTACCACCAGCTCCCACGTGGAAAAGGCTTGTTTAAGTATCCTTCACTGAGTGGGAAACATCTCCCAACAGCTCAAGGGAAACATCTCAACAATCAGAAAATGATGGAGATAAGAATTTCGCAGGACCCCATGAAAAACAGACTTCCGATACACATATATCATCAATATGAATGTCTCTTCCCTCAAGTCAAAAGTGACCAGTGAACTTTTTATAGGTCATGGATTACTGCCTATATATGGGGCTTCCCAGGTGGTGTCAGTGGTTAAGAATCCACCTGCCAATCCAGGAGACACAAGAGGCACAGGTTTGATCTCTGGACCCAGAAGATCCTATGGAGAAGAAAACGGCAACCCACTCCAATATTCTTGCCTGGAAAATTCCATGGACAAAGGAGCCTGGAGGGCTACAGTCCACAGGGCTGCGAAGACTGAGCCTGAGCACGAGAATCGCACTGGCTATATGGGAAGGGAGAGGCATGGCCCAATTTTCTCCAGTGACGAAAAATTATGGTAACACTTCACCTTTAATTTCCATTGAAAGAATTTTCAATTAGGGAAAATAAGTGCCATGACAACCACTGCCCCAGTATCGCCTTCAGTAGAATTTTTATAAGGTTTTTTCATTTGGTATTTCATATCGGACGAAAGCTGTGAGGTGAAAAAATATAAAAAATATAAAAGCTAATAATTTAGTAGAGACCAAAAAAAAAAAGCAAAGGCAATATATATATTTTTAGATGTTAGAAACAGGACTACTTTCCAAAGTTTATACCATTAATCTTTCAAGAAATACTAATATTTCCAAGAAACCTGTTTATATTTTACAGATACGAAAAGAGCAGCCACGGGAATGGTCTCAAAATGTCGAATTGTTATTATAGCCAAAGGAAGTAGAAGTAATGAATTATTCTCTATAACACAGAGTAGAAGGTGGGGTTGGTCAAATAACCCAAATGCATAAGGAAGTATCACTACTAGAAGTAATCTTCCTTTGACACTCTCCAGAGAGCTCCTATGACAAACACAGGGCACTAAACTCTATCATAATCCCATTGTACCTTCCATTTTCTCTGGCACTCTTTGCTCTAGTTAGGTAATCTCATCATAACTTCCTGTTTTATGTATGTAGATTCCCACACTTAGGACCAAAAACTGTCCTCTTCTCACTTCTACATTTTCTAAACCTCCTTCAGATCTCAGAACACACCTTTCTACTCTCTCAATATTCCTCATGGGGAACTCCGGAAGCACTCATTTCTTTCTTAATTTTTTAAATGGGACTATAATTGCTTCACAAGGTTGTGTTTCTGCTGTACAACAATGCGAATCAGCCATATGTACACATATATCTCCTCTCTCTTGAGCCGCCCTCCCAATCCCGCACCGCACCCCTCTCGGTCATCAGAGCACCAAGCTGAGCTCCCTGTGCTATGCAACAGCATCCCATTAGCCGTTTCACACATGCTAGTGGATATATGTCAATCATACTCTCTCAGCTTCTCCCAGAAGCACTCATTTTGGAATCAGGCTTTTGCCAAGGCTGAAGTTTTTCCCTCGAGCTCTCTGAGTGTTATAACAGTTTATCACCCACAGGACTGATCGCTTCCTTTGCACATACCTCAGTTGTTGTAAATATTTTGAATGGAAGGAATGAACTCTGTAGCACTTAAAATCAGATCACAAGAACATCAAAATGCCCAGGAAAATTAGTGGTTTTAGAGGCCAATTCTAGAACATATGAACTCTCTGGATTCACTAAGCAACTACCTGATTCATAGCACATGCAGAATATCCCAGAGTCATATTCTCCCACAAAATGTTTTACTAGTATGGTATCTTTACTTAGGTGACTGCACCATCTTGAAAAACTAGAAGCATGTTTTTATAGGAGCAGCCACGGAATGGTCTCAAAATGTCGAATTGTTATTATAGCCAAAGGAAGTAGAAGTAATGAATTATTCTCTATAACACAGAGTAGAAGGTGGGGTTGGTCAAATAACCCAAATGCATAAGGAAGTATCACTACTAGAAGTAATCTTCCTTTGACACTCTCCAGAGAGCTCCTATGACAAACACAGGGCACTAAACTCTATCATAATCCCATTGTACCTTCCATTTTCTCTGGCACTCTTTGCTCTAGTTAGGTAATCTCATCATAACTTCCTGTTTTATGTATGTAGATTCCCACACTTAGGACCAAAAACTGTCCTCTTCTCACTTCTACATTTTCTAAACCTCCTTCAGATCTCAGAACACACCTTTCTACTCTCTCAATATTCCTCATGGGGAACTCCGGAAGCACTCATTTCTTTCTTAATTTTTTAAATGGGACTATAATTGCTTCACAAGGTTGTGTTTCTGCTGTACAACAATGCGAATCAGCCATATGTACACATATATCTCCTCTCTCTTGAGCCGCCCTCCCAATCCCGCACCGCACCCCTCTCGGTCATCAGAGCACCAAGCTGAGCTCCCTGTGCTATGCAACAGCATCCCATTAGCCGTTTCACACATGCTAGTGGATATATGTCAATCATACTCTCTCAGCTTCTCCCAGAAGCACTCATTTTGGAATCAGGCTTTTGCCAAGGCTGAAGTTTTTCCCTCGAGCTCTCTGAGTGTTATAACAGTTTATCACCCACAGGACTGATCGCTTCCTTTGCACATACCTCAGTTGTTGTAAATATTTTGAATGGAAGGAATGAACTCTGTAGCACTTAAAATCAGATCACAAGAACATCAAAATGCCCAGGAAAATTAGTGGTTTTAGAGGCCAATTCTAGAACATATGAACTCTCTGGATTCACTAAGCAACTACCTGATTCATAGCACATGCAGAATATCCCAGAGTCATATTCTCCCACAAAATGTTTTACTAGTATGGTATCTTTACTTAGGTGACTGCACCATCTTGAAAAACTAGAAGCATGTTTTTTAAGCTAAAGGAGCCATTTTCTATACGTTCTTTAGAGGAGTAGTTATAAAGATATGTTCTTTTAGATCAGTATATCACAAAGTGTGCATACGGGATACTAGTGTGCCAGAGAAACTAGCAGCTATTCCAAAATAGAAAGGTGTGGTGCCTGAGGTGCCCTAGAACTTAGTTCTCATATGGTTCTTTTCTCTCTACACCCACTGCTGGGTGATCTCCTCAAGCCCCATGCCTTTAAACACTAACTAGACTTGTCATGGGCTTCCCTAGTGGCTCAGATGGTAAAGAATTGGCCTGCAATTCTACCGGGGTTCAGTCCCTGTGTTGGAAAGATGCCCTGGAGAAGGGGATGGCTATCCAGTCTAGGACTCTTGCCTGAAGAATTCCATGGACAGAGGAGTCTGGTGGGCTCTAATCCACGAGGTCACAAAGAGATGGACAAGGGGCTTGCCTGGTGGCTCAGTGGTAAAGAATCCGCCTGCCAATGCAGGAGACACGGGTTTGATCCCTGATCCAGGAAGATCCCACATGTTGCAGAGCAACTAAGCCCATGAGCCACAACTATGAAGCCTGTGCTCTAGAGCCTTGCGGCCGCAACTGTGGAGTCCATGTGCTGCAACTATTGAAGCCTGTGTGCCCTAGAGCCTGAGTTCCACAACAAGAGAAGTCACTGCAACAAGAAGCCTGCTCACCTCCACTAGAGAGGAGCCCCCACTCCCGGCAACTAGAGAAGAGCCTGCAGCAGCAGGGAAAACCCAGAATAACCAAAAATAAATAAATAAATAAAAAGAGAGGGAAAAAAGAAAGCGTTGGAGATTTATACCTTCAGCCAGGGCCTCTTCCCTTCACTCCAGTCCTGTAATATCTCTACTCAGATGTGTAATAAGCATTTCAAAGTTCACAAATCCCAAACTGAGCACGCTGAGAGTCCCCTCAAACAAGCTCATCCTGGAGATACCCTCATTTGGTTCACAGCAGCTCATTCCTCCACTGCCCAGGCCCAAACCTTGCTGTCATCTCTCACACTTCTCCTCCTCTCACACCCCATGTCCATTCTATCTGCAAATCCTGTCGGATCTACCTTCAGAGATAGCAAAGTATTTCAAGACTCCGACCAGTTCTCACCATCTTCACTGTCACCACTCCAGGCCGCATGACGAGCATCTCTCTCCTGGGCGATGGCACTGGTCTCCCCGCCAGATTACCTGCTTGTGCTCTTGCACGCTCCCCAGTCTATTCTCCAAAGCAGCCAGAGTCAGATAAAACCCTCTGTTGGCCCCCACTTCACTAAGACAGAAGGCAATGCTTTTAATGACAAGCCACAACCCCAGCACCATCTCACGCCCCATCAACTTCCTGACCTTGTTTCCTACTGCTTCTTCCCAGTCTTCTTCAGACCCATCACTTCAGGCTCCAAGCCCTCCCTCAAGGCACGGTCTGAGCTCAGGGTCTTTACACCTGCTGCTGTGTCTGAATGGAATGTCTGCAGGGCTCTCTTCCTCACTTCCTTCCGATCTTAATTTAAATCACTTCCTCAGTGAGACTTTCCCTGGCCACATTATAAAATCTCAACCTCCTTTTTCCCACAGATTCTTCCTATTCCGTTTTCCTATGTTTTTCTTCTTTGTACTTATTACAGTCAAACATGCTACACGTTTTACTTATCTTTATTATCTGCCTCCTCACTAGAATACAAACTCCCTAAGAGCAGGATAATATCCATCTCTTTTGTTCAGTGTTATATTCCTAATGCCTAGGAAAAAAGGTAAATAAATATTTGTTGAATGTATGAATGGTGGTTATTATTTCTGCTCTTTTCAATAGGACTTTCTAACTCTTCTTTTAAAGCAGTGGTTTCTGGGCATCCCACCATTACCCAGGCCATCTAAGAGGGCAAAAGGCCTTGATGGGACTCATCTTAGTAAACTCCCCCAATAGATAACAGTGATTGATCCAAAGGATGCATGCACCATCTATACAGGTGCCAAAAGGTTTTGGAAAATTAATATTCCAATATGTAAAAACCAATGTTTCCCTTTCACCTAAGGTCGCTACCCTCTTTGCTGAAAGGGCTTGTTATAGGACTGTCCACACTAGGAGAGAATGAGGTCAACAACCAAAATGAAACACAAAATTGCTGAGTCCCCAGCCCAGGCCCTGAGGTCCTGCAGCCTCTCCATTCTATGCACTCATCAAGAGTTATTGCTAGTTATATAAGCCAGAAAATTTTATTAGGGGCTTAAATTAATTTGAGGTGATTTCTACTGCAGTTCAGACCCTTCACAAAAGTGTATCTGTCAAATAAATTTGAGGAATACCATGTTAGGCAGGATTAAATAAGTTTCTATATTATATACTCTGCTAGAGCTCTGAATATCCCTATATGCCAAAGAATGTTTTATCTCCCACTCGGAGATAAATAAGGCACATTTTGATATGAAAACAGATCTTAAAATGCTGTTTGGGACAGAAATTTTCTCTTCTTCCATTTAATCCTATTCTCAGCTTCATTTAAATATTTTCAAATTTAACAGGTGTTCAAGGCCTGATAGTGGGCACTGCAGAGAACAGACAGACCCTGCTCTCCTGAGGTTTCTTGTCTAATGAAGAGAAGCAAATATAATAGCTCTACACACAGGGAACTCATGAAAAAAAAAAAAAAAAGAGCATAGACATAGGGACATCGTGGTGAATAAATAGGGAGGGGGAAGCATGGAGGAAGTAACAAGGAAACCTATAGTGTTATGTGTGGAAAAGATAGCTATTGTCATTGTGCTAAGGGAATAGGAGTGCTTACAATGGCTTGAGGCAAAGGTCTGGAGGGGTGGGATGGGGGGATCTGGGTGGGTGGGGACCATGGATATGCATATGACTGATCTGGGAACATACATGTATGTGAACAACAAAACTCTGTAAAACCTTTAAAATAAAGAATAATAATAAAAAAAAATAGCTCTAATGAAAGAAGACACATAAAGATGACATGAAAGGCGTATTGTTCAACGGAGGTCACAAAAGATAAAAACAAGAGTTCAAAGAAAGCTCTTCTATGAGTCAACACTTATAGATTTCTCTTATGAAGTGGCTTATCAAATACTGATTCATATAGGTTCTTTTTTTTTTTTTTTGAGTACCTCCATAATACCTGCTAGAGGAAAAAGTAATGAGTGAAGTATAAAAAACAATTCTGGACTTACACAATAAAATGTGAGCAATAACCAGGTACTAACAAAAACACTGGCAACATTACACAGAATGGTGAAGAATAACACAGGAATTAGAAAGAACGGCAAAAGATAAGGAAAACAACAACAAAATCAGGTTGAGGATTACCCAACAACCTCATCTAGACTGAATTCCAAAGATAAAATCTGACATTCCTTTCTTATAGATCATTATAGTTGATGCTCCAGGGGATAGCCAGCCTGGACATTGTACAGGGCTAAGTATGAGAACACATGGTGGAAAAAAATTCCTTTAGCCAACCTTGGTTCCAAAGAAATGGATTTCAAAGGTCGTCCATGTGGAAGTACATTCGGTAAGAGATAATCTGTCTAGCTCAGGGCTTCCCAGGTGGCGCTGTGGTGAAGAATCTGCCTGCCAGTGCAGGAGGTGCAGGTTTGGTCCCTGGGTCTGGAAGATCCCCTGAAGTAGGAAATGGGAACCTACTCCAGTATTCTTGCCTGGAAACCCCATCAACAGGAGTTCACAGGTTACAGTTCATGGGGTGTCAAAGAGTTGGTCACAACTGAGCAGGTACACATGCAATTTGACTAGCTTGGCAACTGGGGAACATCTTGCCTGGTAACACCACCAACTCTATGAATCCAGAGATGGAGTTTTTAACAGGTCTTCATTAATGTGTGGAAAAGATAGCTATTGTCATTGTGCTAAGGGAATAGGAGTGCTTACAATGGCTTGAGGCAAAGGTCTGGAGGGTGGGATGGGGATCTGGGTGGGTGGGGACCATGGATATGCATATGACTGATCTGGGAACATACATGTATGTGAACAACAAAACTCTGTAAAACCTTTAAAATAAAGAATAATAATAAAAAAAATAGCTCTAATGAAAGAAGACACATAAAGATGACATGAAAGGCGTATTGTTCAACGGAGGTCACAAAAGATAAAAACAAGAGTTCAAAGAAAGCTCTTCTATGAGTCAACACTTATAGATTTCTCTTATGAAGTGGCTTATCAAATACTGATTCATATAGGTTCTTTTTTTTTTTTTTGAGTACCTCCATAATACCTGCTAGAGGAAAAAGTAATGAGTGAAGTATAAAAAACAATTCTGGACTTACACAATAAAATGTGAGCAATAACCAGGTACTAACAAAAACACTGGCAACATTACACAGAATGGTGAAGAATAACACAGGAATTAGAAAGAACGGCAAAAGATAAGGAAAACAACAACAAAATCAGGTTGAGGATTACCCAACAACCTCATCTAGACTGAATTCCAAAGATAAAATCTGACATTCCTTTCTTATAGATCATTATAGTTGATGCTCCAGGGGATAGCCAGCCTGGACATTGTACAGGGCTAAGTATGAGAACACATGGTGGAAAAAAATTCCTTTAGCCAACCTTGGTTCCAAAGAAATGGATTTCAAAGGTCGTCCATGTGGAAGTACATTCGGTAAGAGATAATCTGTCTAGCTCAGGGCTTCCCAGGTGGCGCTGTGGTGAAGAATCTGCCTGCCAGTGCAGGAGGTGCAGGTTTGGTCCCTGGGTCTGGAAGATCCCCTGAAGTAGGAAATGGGAACCTACTCCAGTATTCTTGCCTGGAAACCCCATCAACAGGAGTTCACAGGTTACAGTTCATGGGGTGTCAAAGAGTTGGTCACAACTGAGCAGGTACACATGCAATTTGACTAGCTTGGCAACTGGGGAACATCTTCTGTCTACCTGGTAACACCACCAACTCTATGAATCCAGAGATGTAACCTGTAGTCTTTCTTCCAAAGCAAGGTCTTGCTATAATAATTCAGTTAACTACTTTCTGATTGTCTTTCTAATAACCCAGGGATCACAGTACTAGCATAACAAGAAACCAGAGATTATAAACAGATAAAGCAGAACAAATGAACTGACTGTAACAGTGATAGATAGCTCCTTGAGATGATCACATGTGATAAGAACGTTACTCATACTCAGGTGATATGCATCACATGTAGTTAATTTTAAAAATCATACTGCAATCAATCTCGACTGACTGGAATAACATATGTCCTCCTATCCTTTCCATCACCCTCAGACCCTTAGCATCACTTCATAAGTGGTTCAGGCTATCATATTATTCTGCAGTCACGGGGCAAGTATTTAAATCTTACCTATTTTTCTTTGCCATTATCACTCTATGTTAAAATAAATGCAATACAGTGTCATTTATAACTAGGAGTACTCACAGTTTGTCATTTGAGCCTGATTTATAAGAAGGTGACCCTACTGGCTATTCAATGCTCTTACTATTAAAAATAAATAAACTAAAAAAAATGGAACTTCATGGCTTTAGACATGAGCTACAAAACAATAGAATATAAAAACCTAATTGCCAATGTTATCTATATTTACATCACACTAGATGTTTCTCCTCACAGTTCAATAAAGTTTGATACTACTTGAAAAGAAAAATAAAAATTACCTAATTTTTTACATATTTTCTCATTATTTTTCTCCTGCTACCCCCATTCCATATATTCTCTATTCCTTTCAAGAAGAATGATTTTACTCTTCCAATCTGTACTTATTCTCAATTCACTCTGCTTAATGTCTCATGTCAACAGACTAATATCCAGCTGCTCTCCTGAGCAAAGAACTTATTCTCAGCTTTCTGACTGGAGTCAGGGGGGGAAGATCCCTGAAGGAGGAAATGGGAACCTACGCCAGTATTCTTGCCTGGAAACCCCATCAACAGGAGTTCACAGGTTACAGTTCATGGGGTGTCAAAGAGTTGGTCACAACTGAGCAGGTACACATGCAATTTGACTAGCTTGGCAACTGGGGAACATCTTCTGTCTACCTGGTAACACCACCAACTCTATGAATCCAGAGATGTAACCTGTAGTCTTTCTTCCAAAGCAAGGTCTTGCTATAATAATTCAGTTAACTACTTTCTGATTGTCTTTCTAATAACCCAGGGATCACAGTACTAGCATAACAAGAAACCAGAGATTATAAACAGATAAAGCAGAACAAATGAACTGACTGTAACAGTGATAGATAGCTCCTTGAGATGATCACATGTGATAAGAACGTTACTCATACTCAGGTGATATGCATCACATGTAGTTAATTTTAAAAATCATACTGCAATCAATCTCGACTGACTGGAATAACATATGTCCTCCTATCCTTTCCATCACCCTCAGACCCTTAGCATCACTTCATAAGTGGTTCAGGCTATCATATTATTCTGCAGTCACGGGGCAAGTATTTAAATCTTACCTATTTTTCTTTGCCATTATCACTCTATGTTAAAATAAATGCAATACAGTGTCATTTATAACTAGGAGTACTCACAGTTTGTCATTTGAGCCTGATTTATAAGAAGGTGACCCTACTGGCTATTCAATGCTCTTACTATTAAAAATAAATAAACTAAAAAAAATGGAACTTCATGGCTTTAGACATGAGCTACAAAACAATAGAATATAAAAACCTAATTGCCAATGTTATCTATATTTACATCACACTAGATGTTTCTCCTCACAGTTCAATAAAGTTTGATACTACTTGAAAAGAAAAATAAAAATTACCTAATTTTTTACATATTTTCTCATTATTTTTCTCCTGCTACCCCCATTCCATATATTCTCTATTCCTTTCAAGAAGAATGATTTTACTCTTCCAATCTGTACTTATTCTCAATTCACTCTGCTTAATGTCTCATGTCAACAGACTAATATCCAGCTGCTCTCCTGAGCAAAGAACTTATTCTCAGCTTTCTGACTGGCGTTCTTTCCTCTCTTCTTCTTATTAGCTTATTCTCTTTTTTCCTGCTGATTTCCTCCCTTTCATACTCTTCGAAAATTACCGGCTCTTATTCCTTCCCAAACAAACTTATTTGGTAATCTTAAAATCATTCTAGGTCCACCCTAGTACCATGTCCTTCCAGGACAAAGGCATCTGTGGTAGTGGTAAAACAGGGTCACCATGTCTGAGAGTCTAGTGATATGTATGGTGGCCCCAGATGACTACTGTCCTGGTACAACTATTAATATTACCTTCTTTCATTCTCAAAAGTGATTTGGGCAAAGGAAAAAATTGTATGATCACCCCACACTTTAATCTCATGGAGGTTTAACTCCTGAGCAGTGTGTCGATATGGCTTTGCAAAATAATTATATGCTATGAAGACATAGTAGTCAAGGAACTCAAAAGTATGAGGGAATGCCTGGATCAAACAGCATCTTAGTAAACTATGCTCTCTGAGTGTGAATTCCTTTGTTTCCTATATGCAAACAATATTAACTGCTGAGACAAGGAGAAAAGCATTCTCTTGCTCATTATAAATGAAACGATTCTGCCTCGGCACACTCCCTTTTTCTATACCTTGAGGAAAGAGTTCAATTTAATGGATTAAAGTTTGGTAAATCCATTGGAATTTTCCTAATCCCAATGTAACCAATCTTCAAGGTTGTCATGCCTTGAAAACAAGAAGTGAGCAATTTTCCCTTGCAGCAAGGCAAATGAATGGGAAAAACAGAGACTTACATTTAATTCATGGCTTTAGACAAGTAAAAAATGATATTTGATTACAAACTCACACTAGATGTTTCTCCTCACAGTTCAATAAAGTTTGATACTACTTGAAAAGAAAAATAAAACTTACCTAATTTTTACATATTTTCTCATTATTTTCTCCTGCTACCCCATTCCATATATTCTCTATTCCTTTCAAGAAGAATGATTTTACTCTTCCAATCTGTACTTATTCTCAATTCACTCTGCTTAATGTCTCATGTCAACAGACTAATATCCAGCTGCTCTCCTGAGCAAAGAACTTATTCTCAGCTTTCTGACTGGCGTTCTTTCCTCTCTTCTTCTTATTAGCTTATTCTCTTTTTTCCTGCTGATTTCCTCCCTTTCATACTCTTCGAAAATTACCGGCTCTTATTCCTTCCCAAACAAACTTATTTGGTAATCTTAAAATCATTCTAGGTCCACCCTAGTACCATGTCCTTCCAGGACAAAGGCATCTGTGGTAGTGGTAAAACAGGGTCACCATGTCTGAGAGTCTAGTGATATGTATGGTGGCCCCAGATGACTACTGTCCTGGTACAACTATTAATATTACCTTCTTTCATTCTCAAAAGTGATTTGGGCAAAGGAAAAAAATTGTATGATCACCCCACACTTTAATCTCATGGAGGTTTAACTCCTGA
Source organism: Tragulus kanchil (assembly GCA_022376925.1). Classification (NCBI taxonomy): domain Eukaryota; kingdom Metazoa; phylum Chordata; class Mammalia; order Artiodactyla; family Tragulidae; genus Tragulus; species Tragulus kanchil. Next base: position 154,845,272 of record JAIOJX010000025.1, on the reverse strand, counting down.
GCAGTGTGTACGATATGGCTTTGCAAAATAATTATATGCTATGAAGACATAGTAGTCAAGGAACTCAAAAGTATGAGGGAATGCCTGGATCAAACAGCATCTTAGTAAACTATGCTCTCTGAGTGTGAATTCCTTTGTTTCCTATATGCAAACAATATTAACTGCTGAGACAAGGAGAAAAGCATTCTCTTGCTCATTATAAATGAAACGATTCTGCCTCGGCACACTCCCTTTTTCTATACCTTGAGGAAAGAGTTCAATTTAATGGATTAAAGTTTGGTAAATCCATTGGAATTTTTCCTAATCCCAATGTAACCAATCTTCAAGGTTGTCATGCCTTGAAAACAAGAAGTGAGCAATTTTCCCTTGCAGCAAGGCAAATGAATGGGAAAAACAGAGACTTACATTTAATTCATGTGGCTGGTAAAATAAATACATTCAGTTTCGTATGTTCAATTATAACTATCAGAACTCACCTCTCTTTAAATCTGTCAATCCCAGAATTTAGATTCTGTTTATGGGTGCTTTTAGGCATGCAGCTGAATATTTGGAGAACTAGAAATTTCCAACTTAAATAATGTTTCTAAGAGACTTCAGTTCCAACTATTATAAATTAGCTTGTATCACACTAACTCTTCCTGTAAGAAAAATCAAAAAGCTGGATTTATGTAATCTGTTTAAAGGAATCAGAAAGTTACTATGACATTAAAAACCTAAGCAGTCGGGCCACGGCAGGAGCAGTGGGAGCTACAGCCTCAGCAAGAGCACCAGTAACTACAGCCCGGGGGGCGCGGTGCCTGTTCCTGTCTTTGCTGCAGCAGTCCGGGCCACCACCCAGAGGGGGCAGGGGGAGCCACCAGTCGCTGAGGAGTAAGAGAAGGGTGGAAAGTTTAAGCGAGCCTGGAGTGGGGCAGGCCCAGCGCTAGAGCCACGTGAGAGGCTAAATTCAGGGCTAAAGTCAGCTTATCTTTTTCTTCCACAGGCATTTGATGACTCCTAAGTAACTGTCCTAAACACTCAGACACTACTGAAACAACTTAGCACTCCCGCACAAGTAACTGTAGAGATACAGAAACTGAGCAGAGCCTTGAGAGGTCTCAAAGTGATGGGCAGACATGCCAGGCATTCAGCTGAGACCCCTGAAGGCCAAGATTAAAGGCAAATCAGCAAACTAGTAATAAGTCAAACCACATAAAGACTGAAACCAAGGTTCCAATCAGCTCAATTCCAGACTAAATATTAAGTTGGCCTGCCCCTAGTTTGAATGATAGCCCAAAGCAAAAGAAATAATCTCTGAAGAAAACATTATCTCAAATATCAAGTTAGCTCTAATATATATATATATATATATATATATATATATAATATCTGACATTCAATCAGAAATTACTAGGCATACTAGGAGATAAGATCAAATGATTACAATCCATGAAAAAAAAAAAAACAGAAATTAGAAACAAATATAAGAGCTTTATATTGTAGTCATCAGAGATAATCTTTGAAATAACTTTTAGTAATATTTGTAAAACATTGATGAGATGAAGACTTTCAGAAGAATCCATTAAAAAAAGAAAGCAGACATCCTAGAGATTAAAACATGTATCAATGACTTGTTAAAGTCAATATTATTCATAATATAAAAATGGAATATATTAAAATTTGTGGAAGGCAGCTAAACACACACATTGAGTAAAATGCATAGTCTAAGCACAACTATTTCAAAAAAAGAAAAGCTAAAGTGTGAGGATCTAAATTTATATCTCAAGGAATAAAAATAAAAGAGAAAATGAAACTCAAAAAAGGCATAAAGAAGGAATTAATATAAATAAGAGAAGAGATCATGACATTAAAAATGTACATTCTATGTTGATCATGTTCTATTTCATAATATATATGATAATTACTCATATTCTAAAAAATTATCAAGTAGATTTTATCACAAATATGTTTTACATTAATAGAACAATTATATTACAATGAGGAGCTTAATAAATCTTATTTCATTACAATCCTGCTTCATGTGGTGCTCCCTTGGCAGGAAAACTTCAAAGGAAATCAAGGATAGTGAAAAACAAAACTGTATTCCATAGTGGTTATCTCACGCATCAAAGGCTTTTGTAAAGACTAGAAAATACAAGAGGTAAAATGCCTAGCAAGATACAAAAAACATAGCGCTCACTCCTCCCACCTTCTCCAACAAACATGGAGAGTAAACTTCTCTGCTGCCTTCGTTCTTCCTACCATGCATATTCAGGAGACCACCTGATTGCTATGTTGGAGGTGATGTATTCCTGTTTTTACCTTCCAATAGTATGCAAACCCTAATACCTCACTATGCAACATAAATATAACTTAATCCAGTATACTTCCCTCGAGTTAAAATTAGCCTCCAATAGGGGTGGGAAGAAGCAGCAATCCATCAAAAGTAGCCTTGTGAAAACTAATCCCTGGGATAATTTTGAAATAGGTTTGACCTACCGAGAACTATGTGTATATATTTGGAACAGACCTACTGTTTCAAATTCTGGGGTTCTTGGAGTATGACAGGTGCAGACAAGTGCACTGCCTACATTTGGTTTCTATCATTTATTGAAGACTGACCCTTTTGCCCATTCTCCCCCAATTTTCCAGCAGCTCTTTCATCCCACATCTAAGGAAGAAGAAGATTGGTCTGAACTAAGCAAATTCAATTCTCCACCTGTCAATAAGCTTATACTAGCTTTTCTCAGCTGCTAGGAAAATAGGTCTTTTTCACGGAAAGCTCTACTCTGGCCGTTCTTTGTGGTGGGGCTTTGCAGTTCAAGGAGGAGGTCTACTCTTTTTTTTTTTTAAAGATTTATTTATTTATTTATTTATTTTGGGCGGGGGTCGGGTTAGGGAGGGAGGGGAGCGGGCGGGTCACTTCTATTGGTCTTTCATTTCTCTATTTTCATCCGTCTTTGTTCTTTGGCTCCTGCGGGCCTCTCATCGCAGTGGCGTCTGTTGTCGCAGAGCACCGGCTCTGGGCGCATGCGCTCCAGAGCTCCGGCTCGGTGATTGGACACATCGGTCCAGCCGCTCTGCGGCGCATGGGATCTTCCCAGGCCAGGGATCGAACTGGCGTCCCTTGCACTGCAAGGCGGTGTCCTTATCCACTGGACCACCAGGGGAAGCCCTGGAGGTCTACTCTTGAGTTCCAAGTACAAGGAGTCTCTTTTGCTTCAAGCTCTTTACAGCTACCAAGATGAGGCAAAAGGTTCTGCCTAGGTCACCAGGCTTCTGCTGTGGGGTTTGCAGTCAAAGCTTCAGTCGGTAAGAAAGAGTTCCTCCGCCTTTGACTCCCAGTGTGCACATTTCTCATCCTGACCTTCTCGGGAGTGCTGGGCTGAGAACAGGTTTGGGTGTTTCTCAGTAGCCTGGACAAATACCGTCTTAAACACACCCTGGCATTTCATTCCTGAATCTCACTTCTTTACTGTAAATTGTATGGCTGCCCAACAAGGAAATGCCAGAGGAAGGAAAGAGATAGAAATTGCTGTTTTAGAAGCTTAATCGGGTATTGCTTTTTATTTCAAGGCTATATAAGAAAAATTATCTCAAAACTTTCCTGTTAAATAGAGACTTTACTCAACCCATAAGCAAATTTGTGGGATAGGACATTTTGGTGTGATAGAATTGCTGGAATAAATTACTTTCAACGTTTTGTGTTTTGTCTTTAATGATTGCCCTTTAGGTTATCTTCAAGCTGTAATTTAAAGCAGCTCTTTCATCCCACATCTAAGGAAGAAGAAGATTGGTCTGAACTAAGCAAATTCAATTCTCCACCTGTCAATAAGCTTATACTAGCTTTTCTCAGCTGCTAGGAAAATAGGTCTTTTTCACGGAAAGCTCTACTCTGGCCGTTCTTTGTGGTGGGGCTTTGCAGTTCAAGGAGGAGGTCTACTCTTTTTTTTTTTAAAGATTTATTTATTTATTTATTTATTTTGGGCGGGGGTCGGGTTAGGGAGGGAGGGGAGCGGGCGGGTCACTTCTATTGGTCTTTCATTTCTCTATTTTCATCCGTCTTTGTTCTTTGGCTCCTGCGGGCCTCTCATCGCAGTGGCGTCTGTTGTCGCAGAGCACCGGCTCTGGGCGCATGCGCTCCAGAGCTCCGGCTCGGTGATTGGACACATCGGTCCAGCCGCTCTGCGGCGCATGGGATCTTCCCAGGCCAGGGATCGAACTGGCGTCCCTTGCACTGCAAGGCGGTGTCCTTATCCACTGGACCACCAGGGGAAGCCCTGGAGGTCTACTCTTGAGTTCCAAGTACAAGGAGTCTCTTTTGCTTCAAGCTCTTTACAGCTACCAAGATGAGGCAAAAGGTTCTGCCTAGGTCACCAGGCTTCTGCTGTGGGGTTTGCAGTCAAAGCTTCAGTCGGTAAGAAAGAGTTCCTCCGCCTTTGACTCCCAGTGTGCACATTTCTCATCCTGACCTTCTCGGGAGTGCTGGGCTGAGAACAGGTTTGGGTGTTTCTCAGTAGCCTGGACAAATACCGTCTTAAACACACCCTGGCATTTCATTCCTGAATCTCACTTCTTTACTGTAAATTGTATGGCTGCCCAACAAGGAAATGCCAGAGGAAGGAAAGAGATAGAAATTGCTGTTTTAGAAGCTTAATCGGGTATTGCTTTTTATTTCAAGGCTATATAAGAAAAATTATCTCAAAACTTTCCTGTTAAATAGAGACTTTACTCAACCCATAAGCAAATTTGTGGGATAGGACATTTTGGTGTGATAGAATTGCTGGAATAAATTACTTTCAACGTTTTGTGTTTTGTCTTTAATGATTGCCCTTTAGGTTATCTTCAAGCTGTAATTTAGAACATTTCCACTGGCTAAATTTAAAAACCATTGGCCCAATGTCTAAGAGGCCTAAAAAGAGGAGCTCTCGCTTGATTGCCTACAGAAACCAAAATTGAGACAAACACTTATGATGTTGTTAGTACTAAACTCCTATGAAATGGTCTGAAATTTCCAGAGTGTATAAAATATGCAAGAGGGAAGACAATGTCATTAAATGAGACAAAAATGCCAAAAGGTTCTGTTGCTATAGTTTTTGCTTCTTGAAAATTCTTTTACTTTCACTTATTCCATTTTTAAAATTATAAAAACAGTCCCCTGAGGGTGAAAATCTGATTATCTAATTTTTCCTTCCAAATATAGCCATCTCACCACCATTAATGCAAATGATTCTGCAAAGCAGCACATTTACAAACAGCTATTAAACTAAATATAACATTAAGCACAATCCATCAGTTCTGATTTCCTAAATAGGATGAAATTTCAAGTACTGACCTAGTTTGAAAATCAACTTGTCAAAATCTCTAGTCAGATTTTCTTATGTCTCACATCACTAGAAAACATCAACATGTTTATAGCTATTTACAGTGTTTCACATATTTTCACATTTACTATTTTATTTGAACTTGTACAGAAAGTTTAGAAGAAATATACTATTTGATGATTTTATAGATGAGGAAATAAAAGTTCAAGCAGTTTAAAGGACGTCACAAAATTCACACAGCTAAAACGTCTAAGCCAGAACATCAATTCTGTCCACTTCACTACACTGTGAAACCCTTACATTTCTAGATGAGGGAAAGTTCAGCAGCTTTCCTGGCCCCAATTTACCGTCTTAAACACACCCTGGCATTTCATTCCTGAATCTCACTTCTTTACTGTAAATTGTATGGCTGCCCAACAAGGAAATGCCAGAGGAAGGAAAGAGATAGAAATTGCTGTTTTAGAAGCTTAATCGGTATTGCTTTTTATTTCAAGGCTATATAAGAAAAATTATCTCAAAACTTTCCTGTTAAATAGAGACTTTACTCAACCCATAAGCAAATTTGTGGGATAGGACATTTTGGTGTGATAGAATTGCTGGAATAAATTACTTTCAACGTTTTGTGTTTTGTCTTTAATGATTGCCCTTTAGGTTATCTTCAAGCTGTAATTTAGAACATTTCCACTGGCTAAATTTAAAAACCATTGGCCCAATGTCTAAGAGGCCTAAAAAGAGGAGCTCTCGCTTGATTGCCTACAGAAACCAAAATTGAGACAAACACTTATGATGTTGTTAGTACTAAACTCCTATGAAATGGTCTGAAATTTCCAGAGTGTATAAAATATGCAAGAGGGAAGACAATGTCATTAAATGAGACAAAAATGCCAAAAGGTTCTGTTGCTATAGTTTTTGCTTCTTGAAAATTCTTTTACTTTCACTTATTCCATTTTTCAAAATATAAAAACAGTCCCCTGAGGGTGAAAATCTGATTTTCTAATTTTTCCTTCCAAATATAGCCATCTCACCACCATTAATGCAAATGATTCTGCAAAGCAGCACATTTACAAACAGCTATTAAACTAAATATAACATTAAGCACAATCCATCAGTTCTGATTTCCTAAATAGGATGAAATTTCAAGTACTGACCTAGTTTGAAAATCAACTTGTCAAAATCTCTAGTCAGATTTTCTTATGTCTCACATCACTAGAAAACATCAACATGTTTATAGCTATTTACAGTGTTTCACATATTTTCACATTTACTATTTTATTTGAACTTGTACAGAAAGTTTAGAAGAAATATACTATTTAATCATTTTATAGATGAGGGAAATAAAAGTTCAAGCAGTTTAAAGGACGTCACAAAATTCACACAGCTAAAACGTCTAAGCCAGAACATCAATTCTGTCCACTTCACTACACTGTGAAACCCTTACATTTCTGAACCCTTTTCAACCTGTAGTTCAGAAGAAATTGTCCAGAAACTTATAAACTTTTCATATAGTGTACTAATTTTAGGCTCTGCACATATATTCTTTAAAAATGTTAAGAAGCATATTTTAGAGTATTTGATAAGATTTAATTACGTAAAATAAAAACGAGCTATACAGAGAGGGTGGAAAAGCAGAAAGTCACGTAAAAGCAGCACTTTAAGAAGCATGTAAAGAAAATCAAGAACCTGCAAATTCTAAGTGCCATCTGAGCTAGATAATTTTTTTTTCTCCTCTTTCTTTGTTGTCTCATAAAGGCAGGTCAGGGAAGGAAATGCGAAATACTCATTAATCTACCTGGTGGAAATGCTGTCTACCTAGATGGCCTCTAAATGCTAACTATAACCTGTACCTCCAAACTAGAGCCAGATCTGACCTCGACTGTCCCAATTTTCCCTGATTTCCTTCACAGGACCCTTGCCTTCCCTCCGGCATTACATAGGTATCACCAATGCATTTATTGACTAATTTGGGTGTGATTCTTATTCAATGATAAGTATCTTTTTAAAGAGGGCTCTAAAGTGCCCTATAAAAAGAAATTACATATTATTCAACTTGATTCTCTAGTGCCTTATAAAGGCACTGCCTCGATTTAAGTGTTCAGTACACGTTTCTTTAATGCATGGAACTCACGTGATCATACCTGTGCTGTGGCATCTTTACATTCTGCACAGATAAAAAGCAAGGATACTGAAGGCTCCAGGAAAAGTGCTCCATTTGGTTGATGGAAGCAAACTTAAGAAAGGTAACTAGTGAGACACAAAGAGCCTTTAGCCATTCTAACAATTATGAGCGTAGGTCAATGAAAAATAACTTTTACTTTTGGGTTCCCTGATAGCTACCATTTATTGTGGTTCTTTAAAAAATCCCTTCCCAAATGCCTTAAAGTTCTACCTTCTCCAGGATTTATCAGTGAGATTTTAAAAGGGAGTCCTGCTTTTGGAGACTAACTGCATGTTGCAACCCTTCCTAATATAAGATTTCAAATCTCCGATTAGTAAAAATATGCTCTAAAGGCATTATTGGTACCAACAGGCCCCAAACGTTTAAGTTATTAGCAGTAACACTAGCAATTACTAGCATTTTTTTAATCAATAGGCACCAGACCAGGAACTCCGCATGTGCTACTTTATTAAATTCTCACCCCTTTTCTACAAGCAGTTACTATTGGTCATTGTTCATGTATAAGGAAATGAGACGTAGAGATTATACAGCTTAACTAAGAGCAAGATATCAGGGGCTTCCCTGGTGGTCCAGTGGGTAAAGAGTCCGCCTGGCAGAGCTGGGGGCACGGGTTCAATCACTGGCCCGGGAAGATCCCACGTGCCAAAGAGTGGCTGGGCACTCTGGAGCGCATGTGCCCAGGGCCAATGCTCTGCAACAAGAGAGGCCACTGCAATGGGAGGCCCACAGAGGCTGAAGAATAAAAAGATGGATGAGAATAAATATAAATAAAAAAAGAGGCATAAAGAAAAAAATAAATAAACAAATAAAAGATATTAGGAAAGCCAGAGAAAGAGTTCAAAGCAAAGTCTGTCTCCAAAGTCCAAGCTTTAGCACACTAAGCTTAGGGACTATTCTCTAGTTCATTTAATTTTCTTTTTTTCCTGGTTGCATTTCACAACATGTGGGATCCAAGCTCCCAGAAAACCAATACCCTCTGCATTGGAAGTACAGAGTCTTAACTGCTGGATCTCCAAGGAAGTCCTCCAGTTCATCAGTTCATTTAAATTCAAGTGGAGAAAAAGAAAATGAGCTTTGCAGTCCAAGTGATCAGTAAATCTTAACTCTTCTTACTATCTGTGGTTACTTTGGACAAACTGTATATGTGCGTTCAGTCACGTCCAACTTTTTGCAGCCCCATGGATGGTAGCCCACCAGGCTCCTCTGTCTATGAGAATGTTGGAGTGGAGTGCCACTTTCTACTCCAGGGGCTCTTCCCCACCCAGGGATCAAACCCGTATCTCTTATGTCTCCTGCCACTGCAGGCAGGTTCTTTACCACTAGTGCCAGCTAGGAAGCCCCTCGGACAAATTACTTCATCTTTAAGCTGAATTTCCTCATCTATAAAATGGAAATAGTAAGGAACCCCTCATAGAATTAAGACAAGCAATTGAGATGATGCTTGAAAGTGTTTAAGTCCAGTGCTGAGCAAGTAACAGGCCCCTCATAAAAGGGGTATTATGAGGCTCTGAACCAAGGGGACATCAGTAGGTTCAAAATGATGAAAAGAGATTTGAGAAAAATGAAAAGGCAGAACACACATGACTTGCTGAAGGCCTGAACAGAGGGAGTGAAGGAGAAGGAAGAGTTCAGTATGGCACATAAGACTAGAACTCCATTTCTTCAAACACCCAATGCTCCCTGACATCAAGAGCAAGTACTCCACCAACACTGATGAATAACAGATGCACCAGTGAAACTCCAGCTGAGCACTAAAAATATGTGTCCTCAATTTTCACTGTATTTTCACTGAAGCACCAGTTGCTAAGAAGACCACAGGTACTTATCTTTTGCATTCAGACCCTCTACCTGTAAAGTCATGTTGATAATAATACATAACGTTATAAATAATATATAAAAAGCTCCTGGCATGGTACCTGAAATAGCACATGGACATTACATAAATGGTAACAATAATGATCATGACAGTTTTAATATAATCCTAGGATCTACAGGAAACAGATAATTGATAAAATAATAAAAATTTTTCTCTCCCAAAGGAAAAAAGTAGTTACACTGACACCATACTTAACTTAGATACCCAATTCTCTGAATATCAATCAGATAGACATCTCTCTCCCCAGTTTGTATTATGAACTTAAAAACATATGCTCATCTAGTACAGTGCCTCTCTAAGTGAGTTAATTCTACCAAGTGTATAGACACATGCTTTTTAACTTGAAAAGTTTGCAGAGCCATTTTCACCATGGTAAAGCTAACAAAAAAAGAAAAAAGAATAATCGGATAAACCAAAGGCTAAGGTGAACACTGGATAAGGAAATGATGACCCACTCCAGTATTCCTCCCTGAAGAATTCCATGGACAGGAGAGCCTGGCAGGCTACCGTCCATGGGGTCGCAAAGTTGGACATGACTGAGTGACTACCGCTCACTCAAGGTAATCATGGGTGACTCAGTGCAGCTATATTATAAAACAAATATAATTATTCACAATTGGAGCACTATTTTATCTGCTTTCCCACTTGTCCTTGAATGACTGTGTTTTTAGCAGGAAAAAAGAAATACATGACATGATTTGACTTGTAACTCTCATCCTACCTATTAATATCTTAAAAGCAGTAGCTGTTTACAGTCTTCCTTCTCCCACCCCAAAAAGAAAGATCATAAACACAGGGTTTCTTTCATTCTTTCTGCTCCACAAGCTCCAGCTGCCACAGGGAGAGAGGGATTGCAGAAGAAGACAAAACAAACAAACAAAAATTAGCATCATGGGCTAAGTGACTTCAAGAGAAAATTACAGTTTAAGGAGAAATGTCTCATGTGCATTCTCTTCTGCACACATCCCAGTCGGAGTAGCTAATAAAAAACACGGACTGCTCTTTTAAAAACAAAAAGTTCAAGGAATGAAGGGTGGGAGTGTGAAATGATCAGCAGTAATGTAGACAACCAAGGGTCTGAAGTCAATGGCTTGGAAACCCCCCATGCAGAGTCCTCTTCTTGTGCAGGACCCAACAAACGCTGTCTAGCGCCCCCACCGTCTTCTCTACCCCCATGCCATCCAGGAGCCAGGCAAGGCTCTGCCATAGGCGCTGTGTGAATCTTGGAGCTGGCAGTCCATGTTTCTCTGTCTGCAACCTCCGCTGTAGCTCCCTCTACTCAGAGCCAAAGGAAAAGGCAAGATTCTTATCAAAGCACAGAGCAGCAGTTCTGAACTTGGGTCCTTGGTAGGAGCTTCAGGGAGCCCATGGGTACTTTGAAATTACATGCACATTATTAGGCCTACACATTTATTGTGCACTTCTCTGGTGAAAGCCCCCACTGCTTCATCATAAACTCAAATGGATTCTCAACATGGAAGAAGCCTGTGAACCACTGCACTAGATAGTCTTTGAACCAAAAACGTACATAATAAAGACCTACGCTGTTCCTCTCTGAGGTGTAGGCTTATATAAAGTGTTCATACTGAACGATTTTTGTGGCCCATGGAATGGAAAATTTGAGATTTCTAAGCATTAGGGGAAGAAACACACAGAGTGCCACAGTGGAAAAGGAATGCCACAAAGGAAAAATGCCATCCACTCTGGAGGCATGTCCTTGGAAAGAACATGGTCCCCAACTGATCCTCCCGAACTTTCAGAACTGGAAGGGACCTAAAGGGGCCAGATATGGCTCCCCTGTGGCCCAGAGAAGCTAAAATTCAAGGTGACACTCCCAGGACACAGGGACAGAAACAGATGCTCTTTCCTGAGCCCTTCTCTAATTCTGTTTCCACCACACCACTGGAACAGAAAACAAAGAAATTATCCATTAAAATACTTACAAAAGAAAAAACCATTGAGTGAACCTAGATAAAAGCAGAAGTACCTTTCACTTAGCACATCAGATGTGGTGACAAACATCAGACTGTAAAACTAACAAGTAGACATAACTCTTGAGACCTGTCTGGGTGGGTACTTCAATATCAGATGACTTGGAGTCTAATAAGAAATTGTTGAGAAAATGGCCATCTGCATGGAGACAGCAGAGGTAAGGCACATCACCTATTTACTTCCAAATGGCTGCCAGCAGTTCTCTAAGAATTCAGTGCTATCAGGCAGAATCATTTAAACCAGGTCCTTGCAGGGCTAGGAGGTACAGAGGACCATATGGTCCCAGCAGAACACTTCAACCAGGACAAAGGCATAGATTTCTTCTTTTCTGTCTGCAACCTCCGCTGTAGCTCCCTCTACTCAGAGCCAAAGGAAAAGGCAAGATTCTTATCAAAGCACAGAGCAGCAGTTCTGAACTTGGGTCCTTGGTAGGAGCTTCAGGGAGCCCATGGGTACTTTGAAATTACATGCACATTATTAGGCCTACACATTTATTGTGCACTTCTCTGGTGAAAGCCCCCACTGCTTCATCATAAACTCAAATGGATTCTCAACATGGAAGAAGCCTGTGAACCACTGCACTAGATAGTCTTTGAACCAAAAACGTACATAATAAAGACCTACGCTGTTCCTCTCTGAGGTGTAGGCTTATATAAAGTGTTCATACTGAACGATTTTTGTGGCCCATGGAATGGAAAATTTGAGATTTCTAAGCATTAGGGGAAGAAACACACAGAGTGCCACAGTGGAAAAGGAATGCCACAAAGGAAAAATGCCATCCACTCTGGAGGCATGTCCTTGGAAAGAACATGGTCCCCAACTGATCCTCCCGAACTTTCAGAACTGGAAGGGACCTAAAGGGGCCAGATATGGCTCCCCTGTGGCCCAGAGAAGCTAAAATTCAAGGTGACACTCCCAGGACACAGGGACAGAAACAGATGCTCTTTCCTGAGCCCTTCTCTAATTCTGTTTCCACCACACCACTGGAACAGAAAACAAAGAAATTATCCATTAAAATACTTACAAAAGAAAAAACCATTGAGTGAACCTAGATAAAAGCAGAAGTACCTTTCACTTAGCACATCAGATGTGGTGACAAACATCAGACTGTAAAACTAACAAGTAGACATAACTCTTGAGACCTGTCTGGGTGGGTACTTCAATATCAGATGACTTGGAGTCTAATAAGAAATTGTTGAGAAAATGGCCATCTGCATGGAGACAGCAGAGGTAAGGCACATCACCTATTTACTTCCAAATGGCTGCCAGCAGTTCTCTAAGAATTCAGTGCTATCAGGCAGAATCATTTAAACCAGGTCCTTGCAGGGCTAGGAGGTACAGAGGACCATATGGTCCCAGCAGAACACTTCAAACAGGCAGCTGTATAGCTATAATTAAATCTCTAGTACTCATGCTATTATTTATTTAGCAGTTTTTTTTTAATGTACCTTTCACTGAGGTCTCTGAGAGCACACGCCAAATTAGAACAACAGAAAATACTGAAGAAGCAGAGAAAAGGAATCAAGAGGTGAACACAGGAGCAGTCAACAGCTTTCCAAAAATCTCCCTGTGAGGTCCTTCGTTTGTAGCTGACTTAGTACCAGGAGGTGATGATTGATGTACTGACAGGAGACAAGAGGCCCAAGGGGCTGTTCAGTCCTTTGTTAGATGGCACATGCCACTGCAAAGGTCTACCTCTTTTTGAATCCCTATGTACCATTCATTTGACACCCATAAAATCAGAAATCTTAAAAGAACTTAAAGGTGATCTAGTCCAACTTCCTACCCAGTAACTATATTCCTAATATCAAATCATCTGCTTTTTTGAACGTGAGAGTGAAAGAAAAAGGCATTCAACTCAAAAATTAATTCAAATGTCACCACTGTCCTCTTTCCAGCTCCTGACACAATTCATTCTCCCCTCTGGTCTAAGACATCTACTACCTTACTTTCTGGAGGAGGAAATGGCAACCCACTACAGTATGCTTGCCTGGGAAATCCCACGGACAGTGGTGCCTAGTGGGCTACAGTCCATGGAGCCGCTAAGAGTTGGATGTAACTCAGTGACTGAACAGACAGGCAAACTCTACACTGTTTACACATGTGTCTCATAATCAGAGCCCCTAAAAGGCAAAACTGGTTTTCATCCTGAGAAATTATCCATAAAATACTTACAAAAAATAGTCAGATAAAAAATTTTTGGAGTCAAACATCAGACTGTAAAACTAACAAGTAGACATAACTCTTGAGACCTGTCTGGGTGGGTACTTCAATATCAGATGACTTGGAGTCTAATAAGAAATTGTTGAGAAAATGGCCATCTGCATGGAGACAGCAGAGGTAAGGCACATCACCTATTTACTTCCAAATGGCTGCCAGCAGTTCTCTAAGAATTCAGTGCTATCAGGCAGAATCATTTAAACCAGGTCCTTGCAGGGCTAGGAGGTACAGAGGACCATATGGTCCCAGCAGAACACTTCAAACAGGCAGCTGTATAGCTATAATTAAATCTCTAGTACTCATGCTATTATTTATTTAGCAGTTTTTTTTTAATGTACCTTTCACTGAGGTCTCTGAGAGCACACGCCAAATTAGAACAACAGAAAATACTGAAGAAGCAGAGAAAAGGAATCAAGAGGTGAACACAGGAGCAGTCAACAGCTTTCCAAAAATCTCCCTGTGAGGTCCTTCGTTTGTAGCTGACTTAGTACCAGGAGGTGATGATTGATGTACTGACAGGAGACAAGAGGCCCAAGGGGCTGTTCAGTCCTTTGTTAGATGGCACATGCCACTGCAAAGGTCTACCTCTTTTTGAATCCCTATGTACCATTCATTTGACACCCATAAAATCAGAAATCTTAAAAGAACTTAAAGGTGATCTAGTCCAACTTCCTACCCAGTAACTATATTCCTAATATCAAATCATCTGCTTTTTTGAACGTGAGAGTGAAAGAAAAAGGCATTCAACTCAAAAATTAATTCAAATGTCACCACTGTCCTCTTTCCAGCTCCTGACACAATTCATTCTCCCCTCTGGTCTAAGACATCTACTACCTTACTTTCTGGAGGAGGAAATGGCAACCCACTACAGTATGCTTGCCTGGGAAATCCCACGGACAGTGGTGCCTAGTGGGCTACAGTCCATGGAGCCGCTAAGAGTTGGATGTAACTCAGTGACTGAACAGACAGGCAAACTCTACACTGTTTACACATGTGTCTCATAATCAGAGCCCCTAAAAGGCAAAACTGGATCCTATTCATCTTTGTAATCCTGATCCCTAATACAATGCTCAGTGCATAGGAGCACTTAATAAGAGCTTCATAAATAAGTTAGTGATGAGGCTCTATTTCCTATCTAATTTATACTTATATTAAAACAAAAATTGCCTCCATGAGACACCTGCCCACAATCACAAGATTATGTCTAGAGCAACAGACAGTAAATCTATTGTCTTTCACCAGAATTTAAGTTACATGAAGTTCCTGTCCTTCAAACCCTCTCATTTCTAAAAGCTATGGGTGAGTTACTTCAATGATTCTTCTGAGGTTAGTGCCTAAGCATCTCACCATCCAAGTTCCCATAATCATGTCTCCTCAACTGTTTTTGAAAATGGGCACTTTTGGAGAATACCCTGGTGGTCCTGTGGTTATAACTCCACACTTCCACTGCTGAGGGCACAGGCTCAGCCTCTAGTAGGGAAACTAAGACCCTGCAAGTCACACAGTACAAACACAACAAAATCATATGAATAATAAAAATAAATAAAATTTACAAAGAAAATGAACACCTTTGAAAAAGTCTCAATCCAATGAAAGGTATAAACTTTCTGTCCAAATACAGTAGAATTTTTCCCCATTACTCACTTCATGTTTGAAATTACATAGTGTACATTCATTCCTGTTAAATTCTTCATGGGATCAGACTATAAAGATCCGTCTCCATCTTGATTCTACCATTTAAAATTTATATAGTTAACCATGTCTATTTTGTGTCCTTTGAAAATCTGACAAGCACACATGGTGTCTTAATCCAAACTGCTAACAAATTGTTCAGCAAGACACTCAAAAGTGCCATGGCTTTAGAAATTCCTTCCACATCTTTTTTAAAGAACGTGAGATGAAAGAAAAAGGCATTCAACTCAAAAATTAATTCAAATGTCACCACTGTCCTCTTTCCAGCTCCTGACACAATTCATTCTCCCCTCTGGTCTAAGACATCTACTACCTTACTTTCTGGAGGAGGAAATGGCAACCCACTACAGTATGCTTGCCTGGGAAATCCCACGGACAGTGGTGCCTAGTGGGCTACAGTCCATGGAGCCGCTAAGAGTTGGATGTAACTCAGTGACTGAACAGACAGGCAAACTCTACACTGTTTACACATGTGTCTCATAATCAGAGCCCCTAAAAGGCAAAACTGGATCCTATTCATCTTTGTAATCCTGATCCCTAATACAATGCTCAGTGCATAGGAGCACTTAATAAGAGCTTCATAAATAAGTTAGTGATGAGGCTCTATTTCCTATCTAATTTATACTTATATTAAAACAAAAATTGCCTCCATGAGACACCTGCCCACAATCACAAGATTATGTCTAGAGCAACAGACAGTAAATCTATTGTCTTTCACCAGAATTTAAGTTACATGAAGTTCCTGTCCTTCAAACCCTCTCATTTCTAAAAGCTATGGGTGAGTTACTTCAATGATTCTTCTGAGGTTAGTGCCTAAGCATCTCACCATCCAAGTTCCCATAATCATGTCTCCTCAACTGTTTTTGAAAATGGGCACTTTTGGAGAATACCCTGGTGGTCCTGTGGTTATAACTCCACACTTCCACTGCTGAGGGCACAGGCTCAGCCTCTAGTAGGGAAACTAAGACCCTGCAAGTCACACAGTACAAACACAACAAAATCATATGAATAATAAAAATAAATAAAAATTTACAAAGAAAATGAACACCTTTGAAAAAGTCTCAATCCAATGAAAGGTATAAACTTTCTGTCCAAATACAGTAGAATTTTTCCCCATTACTCACTTCATGTTTGAAATTACATAGTGTACATTCATTCCTGTTAAATTCTTCATGGGATCAGACTATAAAGATCCGTCTCCATCTTGATTCTACCATTTAAAATTTATATAGTTAACCATGTCTATTTTGTGTCCTTTGAAAATCTGACAAGCACACATGGTGTCTTAATCCAAACTGCTAACAAATTGTTCAGCAAGACACTCAAAAGTGCCATGGCTTTAGAAATTCCTTCCACATCTACATTGCTTATTAATTCACACACTTGAGTACAGTTATTCTCTAGCTGAGAAACCCTGATGGTCACAAGTCCTCAGTTCATCAAAGTATTTACAACTGTATCATCTGGGACCCTATGGATGCCTTTCAAGTCCTTGGAGATGCCCTTTGTACCCTCCTTCAGTTATACAACCAAGTGGCCTGCTCAGAAAATAAAATGTAATCTATAAATATACCTATGTTCTTCTATTTAACATATGGAATAATGATTTAGATCACAGGTTGGCAAACTGTTTTCTTTGAAAGGCCAAATTAGGTTTTGTAGACAACATATAGTCTGTGGCATATATTCTTTTTTTTTTCTTTTCAACAGCCCTTTAAAACTTAGCTTGCCAACCATACAGAAACAGACTACCAGCAGGCTCAGTATCAGCAAGCCACAGTTTGCTAGACATTGCCTTTTCAGATTTGAAGCAAATGGAATATTGATGAAGACAAACATTTAACTAAAAATTATAAAATAGGCAGTCATTGGATGACAGTTGTGGCAGATACCATGATGGAAAAGCACAACGTGCAAAGAGAGTTTACAATATAGGCTCTCCAGCCTAAACCAGGGGATCCCAGGAGACATCCCTGCAGAGGTGACTTGTCCTGAGAAATTACAGGTAAACCCCAGTTGCCTAAGTAGGAAGTAGATTTCAGTCATTGGAACCAGCATGTGCAAATGGCCCAGGGAAGAGGGAGACTGGCATACTGGTGGCTCACACAGTAAAGAATCTGCCTGCAATGCAGCAGACATGGGCTGGGAAGATACCCTAGAGAAGGGAATGGCACCCAACTCCAGCGTTCTTGCCTGGAGAATCCCATGGACAGAGGAGCCTGGAGGGCAACAGTCCATGGGATCACAAAGAATCGGACACAACTGAGTCACTAACACGGGAAGGACATGTCTGTGGTCCTAGAAGAATATACAAGGCAGGGAACCTCGTGAAAGGCCTCTGGAGAGAGATTAGGCAAGACGATATGGGGCTTTGAAGACAAAGCTAAGGATTCTGAGCTCATCGCACAAAACAGTTTGAAGTCATCAGCGATGCCTTCTGTATCCTCCTTCAGTACAGAGCCTCTCTTGTATTATCTACATACCTTCTAGTGCTTTGTCAACCTTCCACATTCCTGGGTTTAAACGTCACATGGTTTGTATGAATGTAAAAATAATGCTTAACATACTACTACAGAAGACTGGCTAGTGACTTATTCCTTTTAGGAAAGAAGAGAGGAAACAGAAAACACTGCAACTATAAAATCTTACCTGTACACTCATATGGAGACAATTTAAATATAGAATCATTCTAAGTTAAGATGTATTCTAATAAGAACTTTAAAATTCCTTGGTGTTCTATTTTGCCACTTACTCTTGAACCATTCCCCAAATTACAAAATATTGTCTCATTTACTTCACTTGTTCCATTTTCCCCTACTCTGTTTCATAGTTTATCTTCTTCTTTTTATAAGGAGGCAGGAGAAAGCAGGTAGGGAAAGGGAAATAATATTTTTTAAGCACCTAATTAGTCTGTACCTGGAATACTTCATATATATTATGTCATTTTAGTCTCAAAAGAACAGGAAAGATAAGTTTTACCCACTTTTTCTAAGGCTCAGAGACATGAAGTCCCTACACAAGATCACTTAGATAGTAAAAAGGGAAGCCAGGATTTGAATCAATACCTCTAGGATTATATAAAACCCAAGCTTTTCTACTACATTTCCTATTAACTCAGAAAACTCCAAAAGGGCCCTAAATCTTCTGTTCCTTTGATTTAAATCCTTTTCTTCTATTCTTTCCACAGTGAAGCATTACAGTGTGTGAATTTGATCAAGAAGGCCCAGCTAAAAGGAAGACAACATAGTCTACAGCATAGTTAAGACCATGACAGCACAGAAACACACAAGCATAGGACCATACAGCCCTAGTAGAACACTGGAGAAGAGAGAATCTTCTAAAAGCCTTTTATTTTCATTTATTCTTGGCTTTGATTTTAATAAAACCTGCATGTTGTGCTACTTCAAGCACCTCTGAAAAAATGAAAACTATAGAGAATTTTTAAAACTGGAAGCCAATATGTGACATGAGTCAAGGTCTTTCCAAAGCACTGATTACACTCCATTCCCTCAGGACTTCATTCAGGAACTTCCACAAAGACAGGCTGTGATGAGCATTGCCACCATCCCCCCAAATCTCTTTATGACACATATTTACGGATGTTTTCATAATGTCCTGATGAAAAGAGCTGTTCCCAGAGGATTCCACACTTGGAAAAAGAGTTTCATCTCCATTTTAAGCAGTAGCTACAACTGTTATTTTTCTAAACAAAGCCTTCCTCCAGAGTGAGTGCCTGGGGATATGGTCTTAGAGATGGTAACTCAACAGGCAATAAATCAAGCACCTAGTTTTTCTTCATACAAAGCTTCAATACAGAGGCTACTTACTGAAATTTCTGAAATTGCTTATTTCCCAATGTCATGAATAAGCTGATACAGAAACAGGCTTTACCCACACGTTTCATGTGAGAAACAGAGAGTAATGCAGCCAAAGGCACTATGAGACAAAATAAATTTCCCTTACTTCTGACCACAAGATTTTTCTGAAACAAGTTATCTTAATACATAGCTGGATTTCAATTTGACTTGTTCTTTTTACATTTCAATAACATACTTGATCTTTACCATAATACTGTCCTGGACTCAAAACTATAGGAAAAATGTAAAGTGAAACAGAGCTGTAACAACGGATAGAGTACAAATATACAATAGAATATTATTCACCCACAAAAAAGAATCAGCTAATGCCATTTGTACTAACATGGGTGGATCCAGAGACTATCATACTAAGTGAAGTCAGAGAAAGACAAATGTGGTATACCCCTTATAGGTGGGATCTAAAGAAATGACACAAATTAACTTATTTACAAAACAGAAACAGATTCACAGACATGGAAAACAAGCTCATGTTTACCAAAGGAGGAAACAGGGTAGGAGGGATAAATGAGGAGCCTGGCATTTACAGTTATTGTTTATAAAACATAAACCAACAAGGACCTACTATATATCACAAGGAATTATATTTAATTATCTCTTAAAAATAAAAATGCATAAAACTAGTAAATTCTATAATAAATCAGTCAATGATAAATCCTTCCCAAGTCTGATTTGCCTTACCCAAAATTTCACGCTATTTCATATCATGCTAAATGAAGTAGCTCCTGTCTAAAAGTAGAGTATTGGCCAGTCTACAATTTGAAATGTTCTGTGCTTGGGAAAACTTAGCAATACCATGCCATCTCACGATAGAACATCTTTCTGTACTTGACAGTTGGCTTTTCCAATATGTCCTTGTGATACACTACATTTTGCTTTAACTAAATGGAAAAAAAAAAAGATTTGGTGTTTTCTCTAAGATATTTCAATCACCCAGGTAACTATGTTCTGGAGTCAATAATCAACGAACGCTTCCTCCAGAGTGAGTGCCTGGGGATATGGTCTTAGAGATGGTAACTCAACAGGCAATAAATCAAGCACCTAGTTTTTCTTCATACAAAGCTTCAATACAGAGGCTACTTACTGAAATTTCTGAAATTGCTTATTTCCCAATGTCATGAATAAGCTGATACAGAAACAGGCTTTACCCACACGTTTCATGTGAGAAACAGAGAGTAATGCAGCCAAAGGCACTATGAGACAAAATAAATTTCCCTTACTTCTGACCACAAGATTTTTCTGAAACAAGTTATCTTAATACATAGCTGGATTTCAATTTGACTTGTTCTTTTTACATTTCAATAACATACTTGATCTTTACCATAATACTGTCCTGGACTCAAAACTATAGGAAAAATGTAAAGTGAAACAGAGCTGTAACAACGGATAGAGTACAAATATACAATAGAATATTATTCACCCACAAAAAAGAATCAGCTAATGCCATTTGTACTAACATGGGTGGATCCAGAGACTATCATACTAAGTGAAGTCAGAGAAAGACAAATGTGGTATACCCCTTATAGGTGGGATCTAAAGAAATGACACAAATTAACTTATTTACAAAACAGAAACAGATTCACAGACATGGAAAACAAGCTCATGTTTACCAAAGGAGGAAACAGGGTAGGAGGGATAAATGAGGAGCCTGGCATTTACAGTTATTGTTTATAAAACATAAACCAACAAGGACCTACTGTATATCACAAGGAATTATATTTAATTATCTCTTAAAAATAAAAATGCATAAAACTAGTAAATTCTATAATAAATCAGTCAATGATAAATCCTTCCCAAGTCTGATTTGCCTTACCCAAAATTTCACGCTATTTCATATCATGCTAAATGAAGTAGCTCCTGTCTAAAAGTAGAGTGTTGGCCAGTCTACAATTTGAAATGTTCTGTGCTTGGGAAAACTTAGCAATACCATGCCATCTCACGATAGAACATCTTTCTGTACTTGACAGTTGGCTTTTCCAATATGTCCTTGTGATACACTACATTTTGCTTTAACTAAATGGAAAAAAAAAAAGATTTGGTGTTTTCTCTAAGATATTTCAATCACCCAGGTAACTATGTTCATCGAGCTTTTAATTATGAAAATAAAGTATATAAATTAATTGTAACATTTTAACAAATTAAAGAGCAAACTATATTTGAAATGTTAGCATTTACACAATTGTTATAGCTGAAAAAAATTTTAACGTATGACACGGGCAAGAACGTTCATTTTAAGCAACTGATTAACCTAAAGAAATACACTTTCAATGCTCATGATAAGAAATAATATTTTTTAAAGCTACCAGAATGAAAATATAAGACCTTAACAATACTTTCAGCAATCATCCTTCTCTGAGAAACTCTCAATCACAGTCACCTTCTCAGCCTTTAGAAAAAGTATTTTTTGAGAACAATAGAAAGTAGAAGCTGATCTCCCCCAATTAGTCATCATCATCATAACATCAGCAAGTTCCATGACTCCTGCTTCTTCCTCCAACCCAAACCCTCTGCCTCTCCATCGCCTACCCCATAAAGAACATTAGATATACATATAAAAAACAATAATAAACTTGTAAGTCCCTGTGAAGTGGCAGACAATAAGTGCTAAATGGTACTAGAATTTGAGACAGGTGTAATTAACATAAGTCAGAAAATCCAAGGATGTGTGTAAGGAAAAAGTGACACTCGACTTAGATCTTGAAGACAAGGTAGGACTTGGAAAAGTAGAGAGGTAAAGAGACATTTGGGTCCAACAGAAATTTTCAATCCATACTACTATCCATGGAAGGCCAATCAAACACATTTCATGGAGGTGCGGGCACAGTGGTGGAGTATGGAAATTAAGAACATGAAATCCCAAAGAGCCAGATTAGCAACCTAAATCTGAGAAGTGACAAATGATATCTAAAATGAAACTGACTTCCATCCTAGCCAAACTTCCTGCCAAACAAGACCAAAAATAAAAAGCAGTATGTGTGTATATACTTAGATTGCTCAGTCATGTCCGACTCTTTGTGACCCCCATGGGCTGTAGCCCATCAGGTTCCTCTGCCCATGGGTTTCTCCAGGCAAGAATACTGGCGTGGGTTGCCATGCCCTCCTCCAGGGGAGAGGAGATCAAACCCAGGTCTCCTGCACTGCAGGCAGATTCTTTACCGTCTGAGCCACCAGGGAAGCCCAAAAAGCAGTATAAATAATGAAAGTGACAGTGATAAATTAAGAAGGCAATTCAGACTGTATTATAAAACCTGAATTATGAATCAGGAAACTGAGGTTCAGAGCAGTTAAGGCTCAACCTGCTGATTTAAGTCTTCAAAGCTATTCCTGTGATCAGCAGGAAAAACAGTTCAATAATAATTGTTTTTTCCTCTTACCAGAAAAAAAAGGTTATAGTGATATGTATCTATCAGCTCTAATGATGTAGAAGTGAGCCTATATCCATGGCAAGAATCAACACCAAACAGCCTGAACGTTAAGACACTGTAGTGTGTGTGTGTGTGTGTGTGTGTGTGTGTGAGTTGCTCAGTCATGTCTGACTCTTCCAAACCCAGGCATTGAGCTCTGTGTCTCTTACGTGTCCTGCATTGGCAGGCAGGTTCTTTACCACTAGCGCTACCTGGGAAGCCCAAAAGACTGTACAGTGTTTCTTAAAGCACCAGTAAAATATTGTAAATCAGTCAAATTCTTGTCCACCACGGTTTATGGACAACTCAACTGGCTAATCAATCCAAGCTACTTGAGCCAATTCTACAGGTAATTCTTAATTAAAAAAATTTTTTTTAAAAAGGTTAACATTGAAACCCTGTTGTATTTCATCAAATTTTGGGGATTTTTGTCCATTATTCAAGGAATTTGAGAAGTCATATTATGTTCTATTTGCTGAAAAAACGAAGTCATTCACTTGTACTATTAAACTGCAGAAAGTTACATTCCAATGCATTTCTCACATTTCCTACCTACCTCTTTTTCCAAGGAAGAATGTTTTATTTGGCCAAAACTCTTATCTCCTGTTATTTATGTTCTCTAAAATGGAAAGATGCTTCTAAAACCCCTCATTCCTCTTTGATGGATGGCCCCAGCCCACACAGTTATCTTGCCTTTCACTGAACTGCTGCACTTCACTGTCATCACCACAGGTTTATTTGGTATCTCCATCTATATATAAACTCACATTCTGAAATCATATTTTATACTTTATTTTTATTCTATCAGCCCTCATTGACCTCTACCAACACCACTCAGGGTATGAGCATACAACAAACAGTTGATCAACAGTGTTTCATCACTGTGGCAGCAGAAACATCCTATCACCATAAGACCCTAAAGAATTTTTTAAATTGTCGGTTTATTTAACAACAGTTTTGGTGATTTGCCTATTCAGCACAATGCATGCCTCAAAGACAAACCTAAGCTCATGAATTATCAACTGAACACCTGGGGCTTTGGCTCTAAAAAAGACCATAAGGCAAAGAAAACAGAATTCACTATATTCATTCAGAGCACAGCCCCAGGGTCAGTGTGACCACTCAGACACTATTTAACTTCAGAAAAAATATACATAATGTCTTTGTACCTCAAGTTTACCAACATATTAATATAAAACAGGGTTAATAATACCAACCAAAGAACTATTGTAAAAACAGTGTCCATTGTATGTTTGTCATTATTAATTATTCTTTGCAGAGGAACAGATTCACCACTTTTCCATACAGCCACTGAATGATCAACACTTATGCTAATACTGAAATTACAACAGCATCCTCTAAAATGACTTGGTTACTTTCTAGCCTCTTGTATGCATATGCAGACAACACTGATTAGATAGTAATGTCAACTAACTATGATTCATCACTGGCTTTAAGATTACAGAAAGAATTACTGCTACCATTTTAACATGGCAGCAAAGAAAATGGAAGCATGGTTGTTTTCATTTCAGGTCAATACTAGGAGATGAATACATTGGCTGTAACACCCAGAGATAGCAGGAATCTCTGCTGGTGACTGATAAGATCATGAGATTCTATGGAGGCACATACTCAGCTACTACGGATCAATCAGACAGGTGGGCAGGAAACAGTGGGAAGCCCCCAAGAAGAGCAAGGAACACTTCCTCTCATGGCTTGGCCTCTTTGCAAATCTACTCTACACAGAGACTCCCTGTTGCAAGGAAAACAGCAAAATCTGCAAATACCTCCCAATATGTAATGAATGGCCTGCTGATTTTTTATAAGTTATCCCAGATGACAACACTCCTAATAAAGGCATAAACTTTTCATTTAACTAGATTCACAGTATGTGTGTAAGTTCACTTAGAATTTAACACGTTTCATTTGACCAAAAGGGCACAAAACAGTTGATCAACAGTGTTTCATCACTGTGGCAGCAGAAACATCCTATCACCATAAGACCCTAAAGAATTTTTTAAATTGTCGGTTTATTTAACAACAGTTTTGGTGATTTGCCTATTCAGCACAATGCATGCCTCAAAGACAAACCTAAGCTCATGAATTATCAACTGAACACCTGGGGCTTTGGCTCTAAAAAAGACCATAAGGCAAAGAAAACAGAATTCACTATATTCATTCAGAGCACAGCCCCAGGGTCAGTGTGACCACTCAGACACTATTTAACTTCAGAAAAAATATACATAATGTCTTTGTACCTCAAGTTTACCAACATATTAATATAAAACAAGGTTAATAATACCAACCAAAGAACTATTGTAAAAACAGTGTCCATTGTATGTTTGTCATTATTAATTATTCTTTGCAGAGGAACAGATTCACCACTTTTCCATACAGCCACTGAATGATCAACACTTATGCTAATACTGAAATTACAACAGCATCCTCTAAAATGACTTGGTTACTTTCTAGCCTCTTGTATGCATATGCAGACAACACTGATTAGATAGTAATGTCAACTAACTATGATTCATCACTGGCTTTAAGATTACAGAAAGAATTACTGCTACCATTTTAACATGGCAGCAAAGAAAATGGAAGCATGGTTGTTTTCATTTCAGGTCAATACTAGGAGATGAATACATTGGCTGTAACACCCAGAGATAGCAGGAATCTCTGCTGGTGACTGATAAGATCATGAGATTCTATGGAGGCACATACTCAGCTACTACGGATCAATCAGACAGGTGGGCAGGAAACAGTGGGAAGCCCCCAAGAAGAGCAAGGAACACTTCCTCTCATGGCTTGGCCTCTTTGCAAATCTACTCTACACAGAGACTCCCTGTTGCAAGGAAAACAGCAAAATCTGCAAATACCTCCCAATATGTAATGAATGGCCTGCTGATTTTTTATAAGTTATCCCAGATGACAACACTCCTAATAAAGGCATAAACTTTTCATTTAACTAGATTCACAGTATGTGTGTAAGTTCACTTAGAATTCTCTTGAGGATGGAAGACAGGGAAGGAAGGCAATACAGGGCCAAGCTGCAAATATGCTGGACAATGCTTCAAAGAGAACACTTGTTCAACCCTTCCTGAGATTTTCCTTTTTGCTCCAAACGCTGACCACCAAGAAGGGCTCTTAAGAGGAAGCCATTTTGGGTTGCCAAGGAAATTCTCACAAACCCACAGGATTTCTCTCAGAGCTGGGAATAGCCTCTCCTTAAGGAGAAGCAATCAGAAACACACAGGTGGCCGAGTCTATGAACACTGTACTTTTCACCTCTTTACCTCAAAATACAGGCGGATTAGGCAGCTCAGAGATCCAATTAGACCAAGAGAATAAACCCACTTTTAGCCTTGATATTTTAAACTTCTGCAAAAAAAGCCTCAAAAGTAAGCAGATAGGCAGATGCTAGTGACTGAGCTGTTTTTTACTTGAATTGAGTCGCTAAGCTTTTAATGGAGTGAATCAGAAAGGAGATAGTCAAATCTAACTGGCAAACAGGATCCCAGCAGTGGAAAACGATTTATTCAAATGTTCAAAAGACCCAGGACACAAACTGATACAATCTTTTGGGGAGTTAATTGGCAATACATGATGATCTAGCAATTCCACCGACAAAAATTGCTCCTTCAGAAATACTCATGAAAGAACACACACACAAAAAAACCCTCAGTTACAATGAGGAAATTTCTTAAAGGTCTGTTTGCAATTGCAAAGAAATAAGGAAATATCTATTAACAGACCATTTAAACAAAACATGATTCATACGTACTATGTAGCCTTTAAGGAAAACAAAGTAGATGTCTGTGGTATTGTTAGGTCTGTAAAAATCCAGTTCCAGAACAGTATGATCTCATTTGTAAATTATGTAAGTATACACATTTTTATGCCGAGAAAAAGTCTAGAAGACTACATTAACCTGCTAATAGTGGTCATTTTGAGGGTGAGAACTTGTGAACTTTCATTTTCTATTTTATTCATTTTTGTTTGGTTTGAAGTTTTACAGCAATTTTGTATAATTATGTATCAGAAAAAACTAAAGTTTAAAAAATGTTATAGACAAAAAATGTTCCTACAGCAGGTAAAGAATAAGTCAATGTTACAATTATTATAAAGGTTTTTTAA
Organism: Tragulus kanchil; assembly: GCA_022376925.1. Classification (NCBI taxonomy): domain Eukaryota; kingdom Metazoa; phylum Chordata; class Mammalia; order Artiodactyla; family Tragulidae; genus Tragulus; species Tragulus kanchil. The sequence continues at coordinate 154,818,600 of JAIOJX010000025.1, read as the reverse complement.
TCATGTTCTTCGAGTGTTTACCAAAAGGGGCTGCTGCTTTCTGGTTTTCCACTTCCAAGGGGAAACAGGTATTTGTTTGTTTGTTTTTTCAAATGAGGTTCTGATCAGAAGTAGGTAACGTGACATGAGGCGGATATCCATCAGAGATAATGGTTGATGGCATTCCACTATTCTTTGCAATCTATTCTAAGTATTTGCTTGCATAGGGATACAGGCAGCCTGCCACATACAGAAAAGAGACAAAAAAGTGACATCAAATAGAAAACATGCCAGATAATCATTTAAGGCATATAAACCCTGCAATCCCATTTGTTAAGTGGCAAATACGGGACTGTCCTGCAGTGTTCCTGGAGCTCTTAGGTTCTTTCACAGGTCCCTGGTGGCTCAGACAGTAAAGAATCTGTCTGCAGTGCAGGAGACTGAGGGTTGATACCTGGATCAGTAAGATCCCCTGGAGAAGGAAACAGCAAATCACTCCAGTATTCTTGCCGGGAGAATCCCACGGACAGAGGAGCCTGGCAGGCTACAGTCCGTGGGATTGCAACGAGTCGGCCAAAGCTTGGTGAGTGGCACGGTGAGGTCGTGGCTCAGGAACCCCCTGAGTTTTGGATTGAATCTAGCAGATTCCACCGACAAAATTGCTCCTTCAGAAATACTCATGAAAGAACACACACAAAAAACCCTCAGTTCAATAAAATTTAAAGGTCTGTTTGCAATTGCAAAGAAATAAGGAAATATCTATTAACAGACCATTTAAACAAAACATGATTCATACGTACTATGTAGCCTTTAAGGAAAACAAAGTAGATGTCTGTGGTATTGTTAGGTCTGTAAAAATCCAGTTCCAGAACAGTATGATCTCATTTGTAAATTATGTAAGTATACACATTTTTATGCCGAGAAAAAGTCTAGAAGACTACATTAACCTGCTAATAGTGGTCATTTTGAGGGTGAGAACTTGTGAACTTTCATTTTCTATTTTATTCATTTTTGTTTGGTTTGAAGTTTTACAGCAATTTTGTATAATTATGTATCAGAAAAAACTAAAGTTTAAAAAATGTTATAGACAAAAAATGTTCCTACAGCAGGTAAAGAATAAGTCAATGTTACAATTATTATAAAGGTTTTTTAATCATGTTCTTCGAGTGTTTACCAAAAGGGGCTGCTGCTTTCTGGTTTTCCACTTCCAAGGGGAAACAGGTATTTGTTTGTTTGTTTTTTCAAATGAGGTTCTGATCAGAAGTAGGTAACGTGACATGAGAGCGGATATCCATCAGAGATAATGGTTGATGGCATTCCACTATTCTTTGCAATCTATTCTAAGTATTTGCTTGCATAGGGATACAGGCAGCCTGCCACATACAGAAAAGAGACAAAAAAGTGACATCAAATAGAAAACATGCCAGATAATCATTTAAGGCATATAAACCCTGCAATCCCATTTGTTAAGTGGCAAATACGGGACTGTCCTGCAGTGTTCCTGGAGCTCTTAGGTTCTTTCACAGGTCCCTGGTGGCTCAGACAGTAAAGAATCTGTCTGCAGTGCAGGAGACTGAGGGTTGATACCTGGATCAGTAAGATCCCCTGGAGAAGGAAACAGCAAATCACTCCAGTATTCTTGCCGGGAGAATCCCACGGACAGAGGAGCCTGGCAGGCTACAGTCCGTGGGATTGCAACGAGTCGGCCAAAGCTTGGTGAGTGGCACCGGTGAGGTCGTGGCTCAGGAACCACCTGGGCAGCTCTGTCCTCCACCTATACATGCCAATGCCCCTTTCAGAACAATAAGGAGTAAGTCACTTATCACTGTTAAATCCTCAGAGAGACCACTGGTAAAGGTCTCGTGAGTCACGGGTTTTACCAAGCAATATCAAAAAGAGGACTGCAGGTAACAGATACAGTCACTTAGAAGCCCAGTCTCACTACTCTTGGTGGCCTACATCCACTTCTAGTGCATTAAAATATTTTACCTTGTATTAATAGTGAATAAATAAATATAATTAATAGTATCTGGAAAATATGTTAACTAGGAAACACATTTTCTTCCTTACAATACTTTTATGGAACAGAAGAACTTCCTTTGCTGATAGGAAAAAGGTCTTGACATCTATGTCAAACACATTAAGAAACTGGCTATTGAGTTTGTTGAGCTGTTGAGCTGCTGAACACAGCCTATGGTTATAGGGGGATTTAGAAGTTCAAATTTACTGCAGCTGGTTTTAAATGTTACATGGTTCTAAATTTTACAAAAGATTTCTCCTTTTCTCACCTGAAAACACAAGATAGAGCTTAGATTATCTGAGACAAGTTTATCTACTTCATCTTCAAGCTGACACAAAAATTGTTTTTAAATGAAAGCTAGTTTCCTGATCCAGATAAATGGTTTCCACAGCAAAATGGCATTAGAAAAATGGGAAAATTCAACTGTCAATTTCATTTGGGACACAAGTTCTTGAAGTCAGTATGAATATCAGTGGTTCTTAAACCACTAGTTGACTAAACAACAATTAACAACTAAGTCATTAGTTGTGAATTCTTTCAGAATATGGTAGAGAACATAAAATGGAAGGAGGAGGCTACAAAAGGTTAAATTCCTTGTAGAAAAGGAAAAGAGAACGTTCCTGGAGCTCTTAGGTTCTTTCACAGGTCCCTGGTGGCTCAGACAGTAAAGAATCTGTCTGCAGTGCAGGAGACTGAGGGTTGATACCTGGATCAGTAAGATCCCTGGAGAAGGAAACAGCAAATCACTCCAGTATTCTTGGGAGAATCCCACGGACAGAGGAGCCTGGCAGGCTACAGTCCGTGGGATTGCAACGAGTCGGCCAAAGCTTGGTGAGTGGCACCGGTGAGGTCGTGGCTCAGGAACCACCTGGGCAGCTCTGTCCTCCACCTATACATGCCAATGCCCCTTTCAGAACAATAAGGAATAAGTCACTTATCACTGTTAAATCCTCAGAGAGACCACTGGTAAAGGTCTCGTGAGTCACGGGTTTTACCAAGCAATATCAAAAAGAGGACTGCAGGTAACAGATACAGTCACTTAGAAGCCCAGTCTCACTACTCTTGGTGGCCTACATCCACTTCTAGTGCATTAAAATATTTTACCTTGTATTAATAGTGAATAAATAAATATAATTAATAGTATCTGGAAAATATGTTAACTAGGAAACACATTTTCTTCCTTACAATACTTTTATGGAACAGAAGAACTTCCTTTGCTGATAGGAAAAAGGTCTTGACATCTATGTCAAACACATTAAGAAACTGGCTATTGAGTTTGTTGAGCTGTTGAGCTGCTGAACACAGCCTATGGTTATAGGGGGATTTAGAAGTTCAAATTTACTGCAGCTGGTTTTAAATGTTACATGGTTCTAAATTTTACAAAAGATTTCTCCTTTTCTCACCTGAAAACACAAGATAGAGCTTAGATTATCTGAGACAAGTTTATCTACTTCATCTTCAAGCTGACACAAAAATTGTTTTTAAATGAAAGCTAGTTTCCTGATCCAGATAAATGGTTTCCACAGCAAAATGGCATTAGAAAAATGGGAAAATTCAACTGTCAATTTCATTTGGGACACAAGTTCTTGAAGTCAGTATGAATATCAGTGGTTCTTAAACCACTAGTTGACTAAACAACAATTAACAACTAAGTCATTAGTTGTGAATTCTTTCAGAATATGGTAGAGAACATAAAATGGAAGGAGGAGGCTACAAAAGGTTAAATTCCTTGTAGAAAAGGAAAAGAGAATGACAAACATCAGTTTTGTGAATGATCTCAGTGACAAACGAATCCCCTGGGAAATGAGTTCCACAGGTAACCCCTCTATGGCACTGCCGGTGCTCATCAAGGACTCGCTGGGAAAAGGAGAGCTGGTTCAGAGGCTTCTGAACAACAGGGACGCTCTCTGCAGTTTCCAATGCCGCAGCACCTAAGGACATCTAATGGCCGTAACCACCTCCTCATAACACGTCTTTCTTCTTGGGTTTTCACAGATGTGATTCCATCTGGAGCTTTCCCAGCAGTATCTCACCGGCCCCTGAACTCATGCTAAAGACAGCATCATAGCATGAGTAAACACAAGCCCTTCTCCACTGCTGCGCCTTCTCTGAGGAACAGAGCAAGACCACCCAGTGCTTCATGTGAATCAGAGGGTTTTCTGACTGAGCTGTGAAGAAGAAAAGCAGGTGCTATTGTACTTTTCCAGAAACCACTATGAATATGAAATAGCTAGGCATGCTAAGGGAAGCTATATGTGTGCCTCAGGGTGGAAATCAAAAGATGAAAGGAGCATCTTGGCTGAGTCTAGATGAAAATGCAAGCATTAGTCACTCAGTCATGTTTGACTCTTTGAGACCCCACAGACTGTAGCCTGCCAGGCTCCTCTGTTCATGGAATTCTCCAGGCAAGAATACTGAAGTGGGCAACCATGCCCTTCTGCAGGGGATCTTTCTGACTCCAGGATCAAACCTAGGTCTCCTGCTAAATGTTACATGGTTCTAAATTTTACAAAAGATTTCTCCTTTTCTCACCTGAAAACACAAGATAGAGCTTAGATTATCTGAGACAAGTTTATCTACTTCATCTTCAAGCTGACACAAAAATTGTTTTTAAATGAAAGCTAGTTTCCTGATCCAGATAAATGGTTTCCACAGCAAAATGGCATTAGAAAAATGGGAAAATTCAACTGTCAATTTCATTTGGGACACAAGTTCTTGAAGTCAGTATGAATATCAGTGGTTCTTAAACCACTAGTTGACTAAACAACAATTAACAACTAAGTCATTAGTTGTGAATTCTTTCAGAATATGGTAGAGAACATAAAATGGAAGGAGGAGGCTACAAAAGGTTAAATTCCTTGTAGAAAAGGAAAAGAGAATGACAAACATCAGTTTTGTGAATGATCTCAGTGACAAACGAATCCCCTGGGAAATGAGTTCCACAGGTAACCCCTCTATGGCACTGCCGGTGCTCATCAAGGACTCGCTGGGAAAAGGAGAGCTGGTTCAGAGGCTTCTGAACAACAGGGACGCTCTCTGCAGTTTCCAATGCCGCAGCACCTAAGGACATCTAATGGCCGTAACCACCTCCTCATAACACGTCTTTCTTCTCGGGTTTTCACAGATGTGATTCCATCTGGAGCTTTCCCAGCAGTATCTCACCGGCCCCTGAACTCATGCTAAAGACAGCATCATAGCATGAGTAAACACAAGCCCTTCTCCACTGCTGCGCCTTCTCTGAGGAACAGAGCAAGACCACCCAGTGCTTCATGTGAATCAGAGGGTTTTCTGACTGAGCTGTGAAGAAGAAAAGCAGGTGCTATTGTACTTTTCCAGAAACCACTATGAATATGAAATAGCTAGGCATGCTAAGGGAAGCTATATGTGTGCCTCAGGGTGGAAATCAAAAGATGAAAGGAGCATCTTGGCTGAGTCTAGATGAAAATGCAAGCATTAGTCACTCAGTCATGTTTGACTCTTTGAGACCCCACAGACTGTAGCCTGCCAGGCTCCTCTGTTCATGGAATTCTCCAGGCAAGAATACTGAAGTGGGCAACCATGCCCTTCTGCAGGGGATCTTTCTGACTCCAGGATCAAACCTAGGTCTCCTGCATTGCAGGCAGATACTTAACCATCTGAGCTACCAAGGTGACTCTCTCCTATATTCCACACATGTAAGAAAAGGATCAGGGTGCTGTCCAATCACAAAATATGTCTTTCAAGATTCCATTTTAGTACAGTCATGGCTGAGCTGTTTCAAATGTCTACATGCTTTACTGATTTCATCTTCTTACTCCCTGACAGAAATAGTTAAATTCAGGTCTGTCTCTACAAAGGACCAAGATTTCAAAAATAGAGACCACTAAGTATGCTTAAAGATAATGTAAGAAATGATTACAGTATACTTTAGAAACTAACCTTAGGCTGAATTCTACCAAACCTATGGACAGGTTCTCAGGTAAGCTGGCTAAATAACCTGTATCTTGGAAGTGATGACTAGGTAAGAACTTATAAGGATATGTAAGCAGAAGTGTCTCGCTAAGACTCAGCAAGCAATTTCTCTATCTACTGCTTTCACTGCAACGTACAAACTGAAATTTCACTTAACCTTGTTCATGTAATTGTGAGATGTTATTGCATTACTGATAAACCTGAAAAAAAAAAAAAAAGGTCTTTAAGAAAAAAGTCATTGTAGGAGGACTTCTCTGGCAGTCCAGGGGTTAAGACTCTGTACTTCCCTGTACAGGACGCAGGTTTAGTCCTTGGTTGGGGAGCTAAGATCCCACATGTCTCACAGCCAAAACACCAAAACATAAAAAACAGAAGCAATATTGTAACAAATTCAATAAGCACTTTAAAAAAGATTCACATCAGGGGCTTCCCTGGTGGTCCAGTGGGTAAAGAGTCTGCCATGCAGTGCAAAGGGCACAGGTTCCATCCCTGGCCTGGGAAGATCCCACTTGCTGCAGAGCGGCTGGACCTGTGTGCCCAATTGTGGGGCTAGTGCTCTGGAGCACATGTGCCCAGGGCCGGTGCTCTGCAAAGAGAGAGGCTGCTGCGATGGGAGGCCTACACAAGTCAAGGAATAAAGATGGATGAAAAAAAAAAAAAAAAAAAACAATAAAAGAGGCCAAAATATAAAAAAGATTCAAAACAAAAAACTCTTGAAAAAAATAAAATAAAAAAACTGTTGTACCACTGAGCACAGTATTTCCTTCAGAGAGTTAAAGTTACTGGGTACAATAATAAGGATTTTTCTTATCCTTACAACCAATTCCATATTCACATGAATATCAGAACTAACCCACTGCACTGATAAGCGCTTTAAATTTTTTTTCAAAACAGAAAAGGAGTAAAAGGTGATAGAAAAACAAATCAGTCTACGGTAATTGGGGAAGATAACTGGATAATGAAAAAAAAAATCCTTCCTAGAAACAAAATAGAGATTATGTAGATTTACATGTAGATGAGCTCCAGATGTATTTTTTAAAAAATCTATTTCTCCCCAGGGGTTTTTTTGGGGGAAGGGCCTAATAAATATAACATCCATGTTGGAATATTGTTGAAGCACTGCATCATCTAAATTTTAGTGATGGTCTTTCTTCTGCTGTTAATTATTTTGAGCGATTTCTCAATAAAGCAGCCACTACTGAAATCATAAGTTCTTAAGCTTTGCAGAACCAAAGAGAAAAAGTGCGATCCACAGATCTGTTTCTTCTGTTTTCCCAAAACAGAATTTCATAAAAAATATGCCCTCAAATTTTGTCACTGTGTAGCTGTCAGAAAGAGAAATTCTGCTCCTCTTCATATCTCTGAACATTAAACCCATTTCTTGTGCTACTGGGAAGTTATATAGCTCCAGGAAGCTATGGGGCACCATCACAACTGCTCAAATTGTATCCAGGCAGAATAATCAGTCAATCAGAAAACTTCAGTTCCAGTTGGATGGAAGTTTCTGGGGCCAACTTGGAAAAGCATACAGAACAGGTCTGACTTTACTGCCAAGATCATTTCCAGGACATTGGCTAATTAATTATAAAAGCCTTTTCAAAACAAATTTGAGCCTGGCAACCTTTTTTCCTACCCAAACAGAGAAAAGGCAAGCTAAAAAAATAAAAAGACCAAGTTAATTCTTTTTTTGCCATACCTTTGTCTTCTTAGCAATCCTATTTTTTATTCTCACCCTAAAAGGATCCAGGAGCTTTTGCATTTGAAGTTAATAAGACTGTGGGTATATAAACTGGAAATACTAGTTCGCATATGCACTCTACTTTTGGTTGTAGAGGATATCATGTCAGTTACAAAGCTCCTCTTCAGACTCCTTGGTGGGAAGCAAAGCTAGAGTTTCTTTCTCTCTGAGGGGATGAAGGGCTGATTGGATGAGCTATGGCTACTGTATTAAATAGATGAAGGTGCACAGTTGCTCTTATAATGATATACTCATCAACTGCATTTTGTAGCTTTGAAAACACAAAGAACAAAATCCCTGAATTAAACCTTCCTAGTTTTATCTTCACATGAATCTTGATGAACAAGAGACACTGGTGATATGATAGACATGATAGATTCTGTTTTTGTTTTTAAAGAATCTTTTTTTATGCCTTTAAGTCATCATTTTACTTTTCATCCATCTTTATTTTTTGGCATGTGCGGGCGTCCCATTGCAGTGGCCTCTTGTTGCAGAGCACTGTCTCTGGGCAGGTACGCTCCAGAGCACTGGCTCGTAATTGGACACACCAGCTCAGCCATTCCTCAGCACGTGGAATCCTCCCGAGTCAGGGATTGAACCAGTACCCCTGCACTGCAAGGTGGACTCTTTATCCACTGGACCACCAGCGAAGCCCATATATTCTTATTTTAAGGACCAATAGGCTTTATATAGCTAGATCAATACCCCAAATCATAATGTTCCAGCCCATTTCTTCTAACACTGGCATCAGATTCTTATGTAATACACATCTTAAACCATCAAATTTCTTCTATGTGTTCAGATATGAAGACAGCCAAGAAAGTAAGAAATTTCTCTCAGCATTTACCAGCAGCTATTGACAAATTCCTGACAAGAGAAAAACGGTTGCCAGTAAAAGAAGTCTTCCTGAAAAATGGTCAACCAGATACTCCTAACTCTGCTTCATCCAGTTTCAAGGTCCCAACAATCTCATAATTAGAATGTTGCTCTGTAAATCTATGGAGCCAAATGTACAAAATAGTTTTGAGGAAAATTCTCAACAAGTCCTAGTGGGCTGAGTTTTCCCTTGCCACTGTTAGGACCCTACCACCACATGCAATATTTAGATGATCTCTCCCCCACAGTATTTCAAGAGGTAGGCCAATGGTAGGGAAGAGAGCTATCAATATTAGCATTTAAGAATAGGGAGCAGCTTTAGAAGTCAAGAATTAATCTCAACGCTGGTGGGGCGGGTAATTAAGCCTAATCAAAGCAGAGTCTCTCTTTTGAGAAACACATGAAAAAGTAAGTAAAAATGAGAAAGAGTATACCAGATTTCAGAGAATCTTCAAAGCTGGGATATCCTGAACTTAACTTGATATAAGCCAGTATACGCTTTTGACCCAGGGGAGAGAAAGAAGAGCAATAAAAGGAAAAGTGCACTGAATTAGGAGAAAATGGGGACAGGATTATTCTCAAGCTGGTTAGAAGGAGGAGTAAGAATCCAAAAGTCATTTTATAAGAAAGAACATAATTTCACCTTTCCAGTACTTCTGAGAATTCACCAATGTCTAACATCTCTGTCCAAAGAGGACCATTGTTGTACATAAGGCATCATTGCCTTAAGAATATACAGTTCGGATTTATTTATTTATTCTAGTAGAATTTCCAACCCATTAGTCCAAATAATTCATTTTGTTCTTTAATGTAAAGTGCAAAATTATACCTAGTCACCATTTTCTACGAGCTCACTCCCAGATACTCACTCAACTAGGAAAATGACTCAGTTTCTATTATATTATTTTTAAAAGAAAACAAATTGAGATTCAAAACTTAATTGCTTTTCATTTCAAATGGGTTACTTATCATATATTTTAATAGGAAAACAAATATACGGCTAACAAGACTATCATATTACATTTGCCTGAAATATGCCCCCAATGTTCACAACTGCCAACATTCCCTAGCCCACCCCAATTTACCAAAGCACTTTTTTCATAAATTACCTTATTTAATCATCACAATAAACCTGAGGTGGGAATTATTATTACTATTTTAAAGCTGAGAGAAGAGCTGCTCCAAGAGTTAAATTGCCCAAGTGAAGACCTCTGTTAGAGCTGGAGTCAAGGCTAATTCTTATCTTCTGGGCTTCAAATCCCTTCACATACTGCTCCCCCTTCTCTCCAAGGAAAGAGTATTAGTCGCTCAATGGAGGCGGACTCTTTGTGACCCTATGGACTTAAGTCCACCAGGCTCCTTGGTCCATGGAATTCTCCAGGCAAGAATACTGGAGTGGGTTGCCATTACCTTCTCCACTCTCCAAGGAAGTAAAAAGAGAGAGAGAGAAAAAAAAAAAGCCGTCTACACATATTGATTCATTTTAAGTTGGGGAACCATCATTTCTCCTCCTTTCCGAGCATCATCTAGGTATGCGTTTAGTCTGACATTTTTAAAGAAACAAGAATCCCTTACTTACCTGGTCCTTCTCGGGTTTATCAGAGATGTCATTCAGGCTGGAAGAAGTCAGATTCCTATGGGTCATGGCTGGGCTACCTGGAAAAACAGAAGGGGGTGGTCATGAAAGACTTCTGGTCAGAAACACAAAGACTCTGGCTGTATGCTTGGTGAACACTACCAGATGACAATGGGAATGGTGATGGTGTTGCATTAGGACTCTCTCGAAAGGTTTCCAGAGTTGGAAAGTGAGGTGAGAGCACTAATATGGTTAAACGAAAAAATATGTAAAAACCTCAAAGGTCTGATGGAAGCCTTCTTCCTTGACTCTATCTCAAGATAAATTTAACTATGAAAGAAAGGTGAAAATCATATAAGCATAAAAATAAATCGACTCCCGGTTTTGGCTTACCCTTTATACACATCCTAATCTACTATTTCTATTGCCTACAGACATGGGCTCCTTCCTCAGGTGAGCAGAGCTGGCCCCAGAACAAAAGGCCTGGACCTCCTCTCCCCCAGCTCTGCAGTCCTTCCTAGGGCACCACTTGCTTGGATCAACTCCCCAAACCACCTGCATTCCATTCTCTGGCTAACATTTTGATCAAGAATATTTCTCCTTAGTGGGCATCTGAGCCTGAACCCCCATTCTTTGCCTCAAAGCAGTGTTATCACAGCTCCCTTTACTTCCTCCATTCCCATTTGCCAAACTAACATAAACATATTCCTTCTTCTTCCCTAATACACCAAACTTCTTAGTCAAGTCAAGGGATGGATTTCATCAGGAATACTCCATGGACACCAAGCTCCCCAGCAGTATAGCTGCTGCAGGTAAAATCCACTGGCCGAACCAGCCAGTGACAAAGACATGGTCATAAGTTCCCACAGTCTGGGGACAGAGAAGGGGGACATCTAGATGAGAGACCATTTTCAGACAGACTGGTTAATCAACAAAATACTGAGCTTTCATTCTGCAGGTGAACTTGAAATTTTTAGGCTTATTAAGCAAAAAAAGTAACTTTTCAAAGGCAGGGTGTTTGACCCACCCCTGCAGGGTGCTGAGTAATGTGTTCACCATCTAATTCTCAGAGATCTGACTCAGTCTGGTCTTCACACTAAGAGGACAAGGGTTGAAAAACAGGCACCCACATTCTTGAATACAGCTTCACACTTGCTTCCACTTAATTCTTTAAATCACAGACTTCCATTACTTCAGGCCGAAATGTCAACACATAATCTTACAAAAAGACTAAAATCTAGTCCTAACAATTTAATGTCTATATAACATTGGCTCTTTAAATAATACAATTGTCTTTAACTACTGATCAATTTTCTTGAGCTGGCAAAACAGAATATTTTCCACTCCACTGCATTTTATTGAGTAAGCATGGCCTAGATCTCTTAAACACTTTACCTGGTGGAATGTTTTATTCTAGGAAAATATAAGCACAGGGCATTTGTCAAAGGAAAGCAACATGTGAAAAACTGCTGTATGAACAAAATTAAAAGAACCTCATTGAAAGCCACATTTTCTTCTCCAAACCACACACAAGGTTTCCAGTGTCTATTCAATACAAAAGACACCAGGCACAAATATGAATGCCCCCAAATAATGATGGTCTTGAAACTAACAGGAATTGATGAGTACGTAACATTTTGTACTTTACATTAAAAAACAATTTCAGGGTTTTTTTTGACTAAATGGGTGAAAATTCTACCTGTATAAGTTAAAAGAATATCTAAACTACTTATTTTTAAGGCAATGAAGCCTTAGTAGGCCTAATTGTAAGTTAAAAGCAGATCTATGTAAATAAATAAACTGATTTCTAATTATTATATCAACTGTACGTAAGCATCAATGGTGAAATGAATCTGAAAGCAATTTTTCATTAAGTAATTTAAATTTCCTGGGCAATATTCTAAACTCATTGATTTGCTTTGAAAATTCTTTTTTTATTTTATTTAATTTTTTTTTACACCAAACACATTTTATTGGGCTATAGCCAATTAAAAACTTTCTGATAGTTTTAGGTAAACAGTGAAGGGATTTGGCCATACATTAACATGTACCCATTCTTCCCCCAACTTCCCTTTCATCCAGGCTGGTACACAGCATTAAGCAGAGTTCCATGTGCTATACAACAGATATTTGTTGGTTATCCATTTCAAATCTGTCAGTGTGTATTTGACTTTCCCAAAGTCCCCAACCATTTCCCCTCTGCAACCACCAGTTCATTTTCTAAGTTGTGAGTCTCTTTCTGTTTCGTAAATAAGTTAATTTGTATAATTTCTTTTTTATTATCCACATAAAAGGGATGTCATATGATATTTCTCCTTATCTTTCTGACTTATTTCACTCAGTATGACACTCTCTAGGTTCATCCATATTGCTGCAAATGGCCTTATCTCATTCTTTTTAATGGTTGAGTAATATTTCATTGTACATATATATCACATCTTCTTTATCCATTTTTCTGTCAGTGGACATTTAGATTGTTTCCATGTCTTGGCTACTGTAAACAGAGCTGCAATTTTATGTTAATAAATATTGCAAAGGTACACTTCAAGCCAAGCAATATCCTAACTGCTGCAAAATCTAAATAAGCATAAATGCAAACAAATTAAGGTTTCCATTATAGTGGTAATCCTGATTTACGTTACAACTCTGCCAAGAAAGCTCATATACTGTCTCATTTGTGAAAGACAGTTGTAGGATAGCTATTTGCATTATACTTCAGGGGCGGTGGGGGGCAGGGGCACAGAGAAAGGCACAGGAACGAGATGCAGAAACCAGATGGGGAAGAAGAGGCCCCTGTTAAGAAACAATCACATCCACTGTCCCTCCCAACTTTATCTGATTCTCATTAATACAAGTAATATTAACAGCTTCACTGATGTTTAACTTTGCAATGCCCTGAAAGAATTCAGAAGTCAACACTTCTAGGTAAACCTTAAGCGAGATCATCAGCAATTTTTGTACCCTTTCCCACCTCCCTCCCTAGCACACTCTCCACCTCTCCCCCTCAACACCCTGAACCAGAGACAAAGGGTCCCCAAGGTTCTAAATCAGTGGCTCCCAAAGGGTGGTCCCCAAACCAGCAGGATCAGAATCACCAGAGGACACGTTTACAGTGATTCTGAAGCAAGCGAAAGTTGGAGAATTACTACTCTAAATAAATCAGTTTCTTAACCAGAGGGCATACCCTAGTCAGAAATGAACTGGATGTAACATACATAAATTGAAGTAGCAAGAGACAGCTCTGATCACCTTGTGCTCTTCCAAACTGGCATATCTCAAGCAAATCATGGAGCCAGCCTCCTTGCCACATAAGCACACACTAAAATCATACACAGCCGTTCCTCTAAAGCCTCACACATATGGCCTTCCACATGAAAGGGATGTCATAGGAGATTTCTCCTTATCTTTCTGACTTATTTCACTCAGTATGACACTCTCTAGGTTCATCCATATTGCTGCAAATGGCCTTATCTCATTCTTTTTAATGGTTGAGTAATATTTCATTGTACATATATATCACATCTTCTTTATCCATTTTTCTGTCAGTGGACATTTAGATTGTTTCCATGTCTTGGCTACTGTAAACAGAGCTGCAATTTTATGTTAATAAATATTGCAAAGGTACACTTCAAGCCAAGCAATATCCTAACTGCTGCAAAATCTAAATAAGCATAAATGCAAACAAATTAAGGTTTCCATTATAGTGGTAATCCTGATTTACGTTACAACTCTGCCAAGAAAGCTCATATACTGTCTCATTTGTGAAAGACAGTTGTAGGATAGCTATTTGCATTATACTTCAGGGGCGGTGGGGGGCAGGGGCACAGAGAAAGGCACAGGAACGAGATGCAGAAACCAGATGGGGAAGAAGAGGCCCCTGTTAAGAAACAATCACATCCACTGTCCCTCCCAACTTTATCTGATTCTCATTAATACAAGTAATATTAACAGCTTCACTGATGTTTAACTTTGCAATGCCCTGAAAGAATTCAGAAGTCAACACTTCTAGGTAAACCTTAAGCGAGATCATCAGCAATTTTTGTACCCTTTCCCACCTCCCTCCCTAGCACACTCTCCACCTCTCCCCCTCAACACCCTGAACCAGAGACAAAGGGTCCCCAAGGTTCTAAATCAGTGGCTCCCAAAGGGTGGTCCCCAAACCAGCAGGATCAGAATCACCAGAGGACACGTTTACAGTGATTCTGAAGCAAGCGAAAGTTGGAGAATTACTACTCTAAATAAATCAGTTTCTTAACCAGAGGGCATACCCTAGTCAGAAATGAACTGGATGTAACATACATAAATTGAAGTAGCAAGAGACAGCTCTGATCACCTTGTGCTCTTCCAAACTGGCATATCTCAAGCAAATCATGGAGCCAGCCTCCTTGCCACATAAGCACACACTAAAATCATACACAGCCGTTCCTCTAAAGCCTCACACATATGGCCTTCCCTGCTACTTCAGACAGTAAAGAATTTGCCTGCAATGCAGGAGTCCCAGGTTTGATCCCTGGGTTGGGACGATCCCTTGGTGGAGGGCAGGGCAATCCAGGCACAAATGATAAAGAACCCATCTGCCAATGCAGGAGATAGAAGAGACATAACTTAGTCCAGTATTCTTGCCTGTAGAATCCCTAAGGGCAGAGGAGCTTGGTGGACTACAGTCCATAGGGTCTCAAAGAGTCAGACACAACTGAGGTGACTTAGCACACACACAACCAATAAATAACTTTGCTATCAGAATTCACTATTTAATCAGCCTTTTCCAGAAACGTATTACCCAAATCAAAGAAGACAAGGACAAGAGATTACAAACCAGATTATATCTGGGAATAAGAAATTCCACGTGGCGCCTTAGCAAACCTGGGAAACTTCACAAAGAATCTCTAACCATATTCTACTGTCAACAACTGGTATCCTACAGTCAGTAAGACACATTGTCAGGATACATCAATATTTTATAGAGCTTTGGCCTATAATGTGAACTCATTGTAATGCCATCTTGAATGAGTGGGGGTAGCAGAAGCAAATGCCATCTTGTACCAAAAAGGTGAAATAAAAACCCACCCCAAAGTATGATACTTCTTGTGTGAGTAAAAATTCATCTGCTCAGAGCAGCAGAGGATTACATGGTTGGACGGCATCACTGACTCAGTGAACATGAATTGAAGCAAGTTTTAGGAGACAGTGGAGGACAGAGGCCCCTGCTGTGCTTCAGTCCATGGAGTCACAAAGAGTTGGACATAACTTAGCAACTGAACAACAACCATCACTAGGAGGCCTTTTCTACCTAATATTCAGGGCAAATGAATGTCTCATAACTACTCTTGGTCTAAAGCAACTTTGCTTTAAAAAAAAAAAAAACTTTGACTTTTTTAAAAAGAAAAAGAACCAGCTTTGAGTGAATAATCATAATTAATTTCCATATCACCATATTTTGGCCATAAGAGACAGAAAGCTTGGAGAAGCACATTTTCAAGCAGTTTCACACAATCAAAAACAATTTCATTTTCAAAGTACATATTTGGCAGGTACATACTGTCTTCTATAAAAATTAATTGCATTCTGTACTAAGTTTGAAAATCACTGTTATTCTTTAGCACACATGTAGCAATTCATAAAGTCCTTTGCAATTATATCTATTAGATGCAGTAAAAACGGGTGAGGAGAATGTACACCATAGAAAGATGATGATACTTGTATGTGTACAGAGTAAGTAAAAATATAAATATGTATGTGATGCAATGACACAGAAACTGACCTCCCCATCTTGGAGAGCCTATAGGATATATTCTCTGTACCCCTCGCTGACTCACTGATACTCTTTTTCCCCCTTTGTTGACATAACAAGTCTACTAGAAAATGTGTATATCTAAGAGAAAGGGTCAACTCATCTTTTTGAATACTAAGTACTTTAACTTACTTAATCCTCATATAAACACTCTGAGATTAGTATCACCATTTCCACTTATAAATAAACAAAATGAACTTCAAGGAGATTAATAAGATGCTGATCATGCAGTAAGTGGCAAAACTATAATTTAAATCCAGATCTCTTAAAACCAATCCTATTGCCTCTGGTGGGGAGTGGAGGAGTGGGACTGGTCTTTGTATGTTGTTTACATAAACAAACATATAAACTTCCTCATTTCTTTTTTTTTTTAAACATTTTTTTGTTTATTTATTTTTTTTGGGGGGGGGGGGGGGGGGGGGGGGGGGGATGGGCGGGTCACTTCTATTGGTCTTCCATTTCTCTATTTTTCATCCGTCTTTGTTTTTTGGCTCCTGTGGGCCTCCCATCGCGGTGGCCTCTGTTGTCGCAGAGCGCCAGCTCTGGGCGCATGCATTCCAGAGCTCCGGCTCGGTGATTGGACACATCAGTCCAGCTGCTCCGCGGCACATGGGATCTTCCCAGGCCAGGAATCGAACTGGCGCCCCTTGCACTGCAAGGCGGTGTCCTTACCCACTGGACCACCAGGGCAAGCCCTAAACTTCCTCATTTCTAATGAAAAGAAAATATAATGTACAATCACAAAAAATATATTCTATTTCCATGCCAATTACGTGCAAAATAAAATCGCCAAGAATGTGTAAGGCAAAAATGTTCTTGGTTCTCAACATACTGTCTTCTATAAAAATTAATTGCATTCTGTACTAAGTTTGAAAATCACTGTTATTCTTTAGCACACATGTAGCAATTCATAAAGTCCTTTGCAATTATATCTATTAGATGCAGTAAAAACGGGTGAGGAGAATGTACACCATAGAAAGATGATGATACTTGTATGTGTACAGAGTAAGTAAAAATATAAATATGTATGTGATGCAATGACACAGAAACTGACCTCCCCATCTTGGAGAGCCTATAGGATATATTCTCTGTACCCCTCGCTGACTCACTGATACTCTTTTTCCCCCTTTGTTGACATAACAAGTCTACTAGAAAATGTGTATATCTAAGAGAAAGGGTCAACTCATCTTTTTGAATACTAAGTACTTTAACTTACTTAATCCTCATATAAACACTCTGAGATTAGTATCACCATTTCCACTTATAAATAAACAAAATGAACTTCAAGGAGATTAATAAGATGCTGATCATGCAGTAAGTGGCAAAACTATAATTTAAATCCAGATCTCTTAAAACCAATCCTATTGCCTCTGGTGGGGAGTGGAGGAGTGGGACTGGTCTTTGTATGTTGTTTACATAAACAAACATATAAACTTCCTCATTTCTTTTTTTTTTTAAACATTTTTTTGTTTATTTATCTTTTTCGGGGGTGGGGTGGGGAGGGAGGGGGATGGGCGGGTCACTTCTATTGGTCTTCCATTTCTCTATTTTTCATCCGTCTTTGTTTTTTGGCTCCTGTGGGCCTCCCATCGCGGTGGCCTCTGTTGTCGCAGAGCGCCAGCTCTGGGCGCATGCATTCCAGAGCTCCGGCTCGGTGATTGGACACATCAGTCCAGCTGCTCCGCGGCACATGGGATCTTCCCAGGCCAGGAATCGAACTGGCGCCCCTTGCACTGCAAGGCGGTGTCCTTACCCACTGGACCACCAGGGCAAGCCCTAAACTTCCTCATTTCTAATGAAAAGAAAATATAATGTACAATCACAAAAAATATATTCTATTTCCATGCCAATTACGTGCAAAATAAAATCGCCAAGAATGTGTAAGGCAAAAATGTTCTTGGTTCTCAACTTAGCTGTTCCCAAAGATGGAGTCTGAAAAAAATTTAAAAAGATGGAGTTTGTATTTCTTTACTTTCTTCATTCTCATAAAGAAAAGGAGAAAAATACTGAACTCAGCTACTCTGCTTGCCATAATGATTAAAAAGTTGCCCTAAACCACAGCTCTGCGACAAAGAACAAAGGATAATAAAGACAATCGCAAAGTAATTATAAAAGTAGCAATGCCACACACTTCTGAATGTCCTAATTTATACTCATGCCCAAATGTCTGTAAGATTCCACAATGAATATACAGCCAATTCTCCACTATTTCCATATGGGTTTTCTATCTTTCAAGATACTCCCATTGCACTTTCTTCTCATTTCAACCACTAAGAACAGGCATATAACAGGACAGGGAGAATCAATCTGATGAGATATAGCGAGTTTGACTGAGAAAATCTAGAAGGAACGGCCAAGATAAGCTTGGATTTTGTCAGATTAGTTTCCTAGTCTTCCGTGGCAAGAGACCATCCCCAACAAAAGTTAAAAAAATAAAAAGCCCATCATCAAGACCTCCAACCTATTCTCAGTGCCTACTTCCAAATAAAATACAGAAATATTTAAAATATATTAGACAAAGGAAAGCTTAATATATTGTCAGAAAAAGTTCTTTGAAATAATCTCATAACTAACAGAAAATCATTTTGGACATTTTTGCTCATATAATTTTTAATTATTTTGTTTTATATAGAGGATTTCTGTTATTTGTTCATGCTTTAATATCATGTGAACTCCAAGAATGAAGAGCCAAGACCCTTGGCTTGGCTTGTTCATAGTTATAAGTCCCAAGAGCTTGGCATGAGTGGCACTTAATAAATATTTGTGAATGAATGAATAACAACAACTGGGTATCACTTCCATTTGGAGTTACTACTATAAACACTACTGTTCAAAGTTTATTTCCTATGGAGGGAGATACTGGGGCCGACTCCAAGAAACTCAGACTTGGAAAGACCACCAGGGCAAGCCCTAAACTTCCTCATTTCTAATGAAAAGAAAATATAATGTACAATCACAAAAAATATATTCTATTTCCATGCCAATTACGTGCAAAATAAAATCGCCAAGAATGTGTAAGGCAAAAATGTTCTTGGTTCTCAACTTAGCTGTTCCCAAAGATGGAGTCTGAAAAAAATTTAAAAAGATGGAGTTTGTATTTCTTTACTTTCTTCATTCTCATAAAGAAAAGGAGAAAAATACTGAACTCAGCTACTCTGCTTGCCATAATGATTAAAAAGTTGCCCTAAACCACAGCTCTGCGACAAAGAACAAAGGATAATAAAGACAATCGCAAAGTAATTATAAAAGTAGCAATGCCACACACTTCTGAATGTCCTAATTTATACTCATGCCCAAATGTCTGTAAGATTCCACAATGAATATACAGCCAATTCTCCACTATTTCCATATGGGTTTTCTATCTTTCAAGATACTCCCATTGCACTTTCTTCTCATTTCAACCACTAAGAACAGGCATATAACAGGACAGGGAGAATCAATCTGATGAGATATAGCGAGTTTGACTGAGAAAATCTAGAAGGAACGGCCAAGATAAGCTTGGATTTTGTCAGATTAGTTTCCTAGTCTTCCGTGGCAAGAGACCATCCCCAACAAAAGTTAAAAAAATAAAAAGCCCATCATCAAGACCTCCAACCTATTCTCAGTGCCTACTTCCAAATAAAATACAGAAATATTTAAAATATATTAGACAAAGGAAAGCTTAATATATTGTCAGAAAAAGTTCTTTGAAATAATCTCATAACTAACAGAAAATCATTTTGGACATTTTTGCTCATATAATTTTTAATTATTTTGTTTTATATAGAGGATTTCTGTTATTTGTTCATGCTTTAATATCATGTGAACTCCAAGAATGAAGAGCCAAGACCCTTGGCTTGGCTTGTTCATAGTTATAAGTCCCAAGAGCTTGGCATGAGTGGCACTTAATAAATATTTGTGAATGAATGAATAACAACAACTGGGTATCACTTCCATTTGGAGTTACTACTATAAACACTACTGTTCAAAGTTTATTTCCTATGGAGGGAGATACTGGGGGCCGACTCCAAGAAACTTCAGACTTGGAAAGCCTTAGCGTAAATAAGGAAGAAGTCTGTAACTGGCCCAGAACTAACAGAATGAAAAGACACTGCCAAACTGGCTAAACGTCTGTCAGTCAGCAGTGGAAACAGAGGAAAGAAGCAATGAATGCAAGAAAGAGAAACCCTATGCACAGGAAGAATCAGGTGAGAATGAGAAGAGAAATAAGGGAAGGTATCACCTCACTCAGAGGAAAGGAGAGCCTTGGGTAGAGAAAAATCTGGGGAACAAAAATAAAGAATGTGAATAGCTTGGAAATGATGGATGTGTGTGAGGCAAGTTCTAGCCCAAAGCTAAAGTCATCCCTAAGGTGTGGGGCAAGGATGATGGAGAAAACAACCTTACAAAGAAAGATGGAAGACAGCAAAGGCTGAAGTAGAGCAAATGAAAACACCATTCTTTGTCTCTCTCTCTCTTTTTTTAAATTGTGGCCTCTTTTATTGGTTTTGTATTTATTTCTTTTCATCCATCTGTATTCTTTGGCCTGTGTGGGCCTCCCATTGCAGTGGGCTCTCTCATTGCAGAGCACCAGCTCTGCGTTCATGCACTCCAGAGCACTGGCCCATATGTGGATACACTGGTTCAGCCTCTCCACAGCATGTGGGACCTTCCCATGCCAGGGATCAAACCAGTGCCCCTTGCATTGCAAGGAGGACTCTTTACCCACTGGACCACCAGAGAAGCCTGACCATTCTCTTTTTTTTTTTTAATATTTATTTATTTATTTTGGGGGGGGGCAGGTTGGGGAGGGAGGGGAGCGGTGGGCCACTTCTATTGGTCTTTCATTTATCTGTTTTCATCCGTCTTTGTTCTTTGGCTCCTGTGGGCCTCCCATCGTGGTGGCCTCTGTTGTTGCTGAGCGCCGGCTCTGTGCGCATGCGCTCCAGAGCTCTGGCTCAGTAATTGGACACATCAATCCAGCCACTCCGCGGCACGTGGGATCTTCCCAGGCCAGGGATCGAACCAGCGCCCCTTGCACTGCAAGGCAGTGTCCTTATCCACTTGACCACCAGGGAAGCCCCATTCTCTTTTTTAAAGACCATTCTCTTATCTTTTTGAAACCTCTGCTGTCTATGTGCCCCTTAAAAAATCTATCCTTCCTCAACTTCCTTGGCCTTCTTTTCTGTGTTTTAAAATTTTCTGAACTACTCTGTGGGCTTTTCCCAAGATTCAGTGTTAGAACTTGGATGAACAAGAGGGACATCTCACTGTCTTCATGACCCAAAGTGATTTTACTGAATGTCCTTTTGCCAGGTTAAGGAACTGCAATAGGTACCCACAGGCGTATCATTCCAAGCACATATACTAGTGTCCGATTTCCTAATTTGGGCTCTCTTATATCTATAGGTTGATACTGGATCCAAGATATAGTAAAGTTTCACTAATTCATATAGAAGTCCTCTGAAATAGTGAAATGTCTAAATTTAAAATGATTTAAGAAAGCTACTAATTCAACTTAGTGTATGACTTGGCAAATGAGTTTACTCCTCTCCCTTCCTAGATGCTTTGAAAATAACAGATTAAAAATATAAAAACCAAAAATTATAAAGCCACATCGATTTAAAAAACTAATAAAAGACCAACAGATACAAGAGACTTAAAAAACTTTCTAGAAGAAAAAGATTAGGGTATTAGAACCTTGAGGGAGGCTCAAGATGGAAAGGATGAAAAAAAAAGGGTTTTAGAACCTGAAACTATTTGTGCTACACAGAAATTGCCATATAAAATATGTGCAGAAAGCCATGGAGCCAAAAAAGAGATCTTCCATGAAAAATGCTGAAGAAGCTCCACACTGGAAGAGGCCAAGTACAAAGGAGGCACAAGAAGGCTTCTCTGGTGGTCCAGTGGGTAAGGACACTGCCTTGCAGTGCAAGGGGCGCCAGTTCAATCCCTGGCCTGGGAAGATCCCACGTGCCGCAGAGCGGCTGGACTGACGTGTCCAACTACTGAGCCGGAGCTCTGGAGCGCATGCGCCCAGAGCCGGTGCTCTGCGACAACAGAGGCCACCACCATGGGAGGCCCACACGGGCCAAAGAACAAAGATGGATGAAAACAGAGAAATGAATGACCAATAGAAGTGGCCCGCCTGCCCCCCTCCCTCCCAACCCGCTCCTCCCAAAATAAATAAATAAATAGATAGATTTTTTTTAAAAAAAGGAGGCACAAGGAAGATGCAAGCAGAAGAGCATGAGTTTATGGAAAGTCAGTATCAAAAGTTTCTACCATGCCAATGGGTAGCATACGCAGTAGGTGAGGCATTTACATCACAGGGCTCTTTGCTGAAGTGGGATTCAGAAAAGACCAATCAGTTCATGAATTTGCTTGCACCTCACAGCCAATTGTAGAATTCAGCATGACATTTCCTACTCACTCTAAAGCAAATCCTCTTACTTGGATACA
This sequence comes from Tragulus kanchil, assembly GCA_022376925.1. Classification (NCBI taxonomy): domain Eukaryota; kingdom Metazoa; phylum Chordata; class Mammalia; order Artiodactyla; family Tragulidae; genus Tragulus; species Tragulus kanchil. The sequence goes on along the minus strand of JAIOJX010000025.1, from coordinate 154,796,228 downwards.
AATGAACAATTGAGAATAAATAAATAAGAGAGTAAGCCCATGACCAAACACACATGCACACGCATGCACACACACACACACACATACACAATGAAAACACCATAACTTCAATGAAAGGATTATAATTCAGAAGACTTACATAGAGATTTTTACTAGTTTGTGAGAGATTTGGGAAGATATTATATCCATAAAATGTGGATAGAATGTTACAAATAACAGAAAAGAAAAATTCTTTACAGTTACAATTACTTTTAAAGACTACATATGATAGTAATATAGGTATATGGGTTTTTCAGGTGGCACAGTGGTAAAGAGTCCACCTACAGATGCAGGAGATGCGGGTTCTACCCCTGGTTCAGGAAGAAGCCGTGGAGAAGGACTTCTGAGCTATTCCACTCCAATATTCTAAGCTACAAATCCATGGGCATATCCATTGACAGGCTGGGTATAGTCCATGGAGTGACAAAGCTTTGGACATGACTGAGCGATTGGGCACACTATACATATATGTGTATATATATGTATATATATATATGTATATATATATGGGTTAGAAAATAAAATCAAGCAAATCTTCTAAAAAAGTAAATGTCAAGGTGGCCAAGATCCAGAAAATAAGAGAGCATTTGATACAGAGTGTCAATTCATGAAAGCCAATTAGAAAGACTATTAAAGAGTCCTACTAACCAGGAACAAGGAAAGTGAAAAAAGAATGTTATTACAGAGAATACCCTAGAGCTAAATTAAAGACATATTTCTTCAAATCACAAAGGTCCCTAGAGAAAACTAAACAAAACAAACCACACAGACACACAATCCAACTGTGTTTGTAAATGAATCATTATGAAACTTCACAACACCAAAAGTAAGAGAATACCCTAAAACTTTCTATCTAGTGAGAAAAGCAATCAAAACTACACTTTGGAATTCTTTTAAGCAATACAAAATACAAGACAGGAATAGAATTATGTTTTCAAAGTTCTTAAAGAAAAATTATTTTCAACCTTCAATGGTGTACTCATCTAAACAATCAATCAATATGAAAAACCAATAAGGAAACTTGTAGTCCAAAAAAAAAAAAAACCTAGCAAAATGTCAACCTTTATACGGCCTTTCATACAAAGTTACCTGAAAAGTGATTTGGCAAAATGAGAAAACAAAGAAAAAAAGATAGATGGTCTCCAGCTCAGAAGAGCAATGGAAGTAAATGCTAGAAGCGCAGCAGCGCAGCAGTTCTGGGGCAGTGGTGTCCTACCGAGCAGGAGGATGGCATAGGGAAGAGAGGAGAGAGCAAGTAGCGAGAGATCAGAGAGAAGGAAGCAGCATTGGGGTTTATCCATGTCCTTGAGATACTGAGAAAGCTTGGGGATACAGTAACAATAGGTAATTTGAAAAAATGCCATTTAAAACTCCAGGTTAAAAAAAAGTTATATAAGGAAGAAAACATAATTATAACCCCGACATAACTTTAAACTATATTCCTATTGTCATAATTGGAGTAGGAAATGGCAACACACTCCAGTATTCTTGCCTGGAGAACCCCATGGACAGAGAAGCCTGGCGGGTTAACAGTCCACAGGGTCACAAAAAGTCTTTCTTTATTGCTAAGCCACCTGGGAAGCCCAATATCTTTTGAGCAAAGAAAAGTTAATAGAAAACATGTAAGACTTATAAATCAAAAAAATAAAGTTAAACTTATTATATACAGATATGGTAATAACCATGAGAAAACCAAAAAAAAAAAAAAAAAACCAGAAACAATTTAAAGCATTAGAAGTGATTGTGGCAAGGGCAGTTCTGGAAACAGGGAAGATGAAACAAAGGAGTTTGTTTCTCATTAGAAGGCCTCTATGTGGTTCAATTTCATAATATTTACATATAGTACTTTAATAAAAAACCTTAATACATGTTTATCATATAATCGTGCTAATTATATCTACTTTTATTATTTTGAACCCGAGATTGTCTATTGGTTAGCAGACAATCTTGGGAGTTCTAATCAAGTCAAATTTCTAATAGAAACATGGAGATCAACATTTTCAAAGGAGTCTAAAATCAATTTTTTTCTTTATTTTCTGGCCACATCACAAGGCCAGTGGGAGATGAGAATGGCAACCCCCACACTGGAAGCACAGAGTCTTAACCACTGGCCTGCCAGGGAAGTCCCCAAAATCAATTTTTAAGTAGTTTAAAGATGCTCCATGGAGTAATATTTGCCTTATTTTTAAAAAGGATGACAAGGGGAACTTTTCCTGGAGACTCTGAATTATCAAAGATTCATATCAATAGCATTCGTCAACAAAAAGTCTTATATCCAGAATGTCTATGCAGGGGGAAAAGTACGTGCAGAAAAGCAAGTCATTTAACACAGTCCTGTATCTGCAGCTAAGTAAATATACAGATATGGATGTCAATATCAATGCTGATGGAGATATAGCTTATTAGTATTATATACAGATATAGATATATAACTTTAAAAGAATAATAGACACATTCTCTGGGCCTTCCACTATAGACACAGCCACTCCTAACCACTCTTGATTTACAGCTCACAAAAGGTGACTAGGAGAAAAGCCTGGCGCAGTAACTCCTCCTGGCCTTGCTGATACACATCCAACTGGTTGATATATGTTGGGCAATCGGTGATCACTGGTCACACGCACCTCAGTGACCAGCCTCCAGGAAAGAAGGGAACAAGGATCTTTGGGCGAATCATGCCCATATCATATCACGTAGCCTGAGTGTCTGCCGAAGAGCAAAGGCACAGTGTGTAACAGAGAAGAACAAACCTGACTCCATATTGGATCTATTCATTTAGCTCTAACCTTCATGTTCCATTGTTTCTGCTTAGTCATGCCGCCTCTGCACTTTTCTCTAGTCAAACAGGAAAATGTCCATATAGTTCTGCTGAAACAAAGGAGTTTGTTTCTCATTAGAAGGCCTCTATGTGGTTCAATTTCATAATATTTACATATAGTACTTTAATAAAAAACCTTAATACATGTTTATCATATAATCGTGCTAATTATATCTACTTTTATTATTTTGAACCCGAGATTGTCTATTGGTTAGCAGACAATCTTGGGAGTTCTAATCAAGTCAAATTTCTAATAGAAACATGGAGATCAACATTTTCAAAGGAGTCTAAAATCAATTTTTTTCTTTATTTTCTGGCCACATCACAAGGCCAGTGGGAGATGAGAATGGCAACCCCCACACTGGAAGCACAGAGTCTTAACCACTGGCCTGCCAGGGAAGTCCCCAAAATCAATTTTTAAGTAGTTTAAAGATGCTCCATGGAGTAATATTTGCCTTATTTTTAAAAAGGATGACAAGGGGAACTTTTCCTGGAGACTCTGAATTATCAAAGATTCATATCAATAGCATTCGTCAACAAAAAGTCTTATATCCAGAATGTCTATGCAGGGGGAAAAGTACGTGCAGAAAAGCAAGTCATTTAACACAGTCCTGTATCTGCAGCTAAGTAAATATACAGATATGGATGTCAATATCAATGCTGATGGAGATATAGCTTATTAGTATTATATACAGATATAGATATATAACTTTAAAAGAATAATAGACACATTCTCTGGGCCTTCCACTATAGACACAGCCCCTCCTAACCACTCTTGATTTACAGCTCACAAAAGGTGACTAGGAGAAAAGCCTGGCGCAGTAACTCCTCCTGGCCTTGCTGATACACATCCAACTGGTTGATATATGTTGGGCAATCGGTGATCACTGGTCACACGCACCTCAGTGACCAGCCTCCAGGAAAGAAGGGAACAAGGATCTTTGGGCGAATCATGCCCATATCATATACGTAGCCTGAGTGTCTGCCGAAGAGCAAAGGCACAGTGTGTAACAGAGAAGAACAAACCTGACTCCATATTGGATCTATTCCTTTAGCTCTAACCTTCATGTTCCATTGTTTCTGCTTAGTCATGCCGCCTCTGCACTTTTCTCTAGTCAAACAGGAAAAAAATGTCACCTGTAGTTGGAAATACAGGTAATAACAACATCAAAGTTCTGCCTCTCAAGCTGGACCTTCAAAAAGCCACACTTTTCATTCATATAAAGATAAAAAGTTTCAGAACAGAAAGTAACACTTGTCTTGTAGAACCTTTATAGGGACATGGTGACCAGACCCTCCATGAATAGCTGTAGGAACAAAAGATTATCGCATCCCATTCAGGGTCTAGTGGGCAAAAATCCCTCCACACCCTCTCTCCTTGAGTAGAAAAGAAACCTGAATTCTCAGGTTGATGCAGGGCAGTAAACAATAAAACTCTGTAAAAAAAAAATTTTTTAATTAAAAAAAAAAAAAGAAGCCTGGGAGGAGGGGGCCAAGATGATGGAGGAGTAAGAGGGGATATCGCCAGCTCCCCAATAGATTCACGAGAAACTAATCAGGATATGGAACAACCCCTAACACTCAGACCCTAGAGGACAAAAGAAGACCGCAGGCCTACAGGGAGTGAGCCGGAACTGCGGAATGAGGTAGGAAAAGGATACAGACGTAAAAAAAAGGAAAAAAGGAGACAGAGAAACGTGAGAAAAACCTGAACTTTGAAGGAGGGAGGGAGACTTTCAGGCAGGGAGGGAGAAGCAGGTAAAGCTTTGCTCCCGCCAAGGAGTACCCTAAATAGGGCAGCTAAGGAAAATGACAGATCCTTGGGGAGAGTAAGGTGAAACTCTCAGTCCATAAAACGCCCCACAGCCTGAGAGTGCACCCCCTGAACACTTCTGAAACCCCCATCCACCCACTCCCAAAGCTGCCAGGGGTGTGGGGGAGCGCGAACCGGCAGAGCTGAGCAGCCCAGTGCAGAGGGACAGGGACGATCCGACAGGTAGGAGCAGCTGGCCGGTGACACCGACAGAGGCAGCCAGAACAGACGAGCTGAACCGGGCAAAAAGACAGGCCCAGCGGTGAAACGTGGCTGAGCTGAAAACGCCACCAGAGCCCCAGCATCTGCACACACCCCGAGCACGGTTGCAGGGCTGCTTAGAGCGCTGAGAACAGTGGGCGGCCATATGGATCCTATTCCTTTAGCTCTAACCTTCATGTTCCATTGTTTCTGCTTAGTCATGCCTCTGCACTTTTCTCTAGTCAAACAGGAAAAATGTCACCTGTAGTTGGAAATACAGGTAATAACAACATCAAAGTTCTGCCTCTCAAGCTGGACCTTCAAAAGCCACACTTTTCATTCATATAAAGATAAAAAGTTTCAGAACAGAAAGTAACACTTGTCTTGTAGAACCTTTATAGGGACATGGTGACCAGACCCTCCATGAATAGCTGTAGGAACAAAAGATTATCGCATCCCATTCAGGGTCTAGTGGGCAAAAATCCCTCCACACCCTCTCTCCTTGAGTAGAAAAGAAACCTGAATTCTCAGGTTGATGCAGGGCAGTAAACAATAAAACTCTGTAAAAAAAAAATTTTTTAATTAAAAAAAAAAAAAGAAGCCTGGGAGGAGGGGGCCAAGATGATGGAGGAGTAAGAGGGGATATCGCCAGCTCCCCAATAGATTCACGAGAAACTAATCAGGATATGGAACAACCCCTAACACTCAGACCCTAGAGGACAAAAGAAGACCGCAGGCCTACAGGGAGTGAGCCGGAACTGCGGAATGAGGTAGGAAAAGGATACAGACGTAAAAAAAAGGAAAAAAGGAGACAGAGAAACGTGAGAAAAACCTGAACTTTGAAGGAGGGAGGGAGACTTTCAGGCAGGGAGGGAGAAGCAGGTAAAGCTTTGCTCCCGCCAAGGAGTACCCTAAATAGGGCAGCTAAGGAAAATGACAGATCCTTGGGGAGAGTAAGGTGAAACTCTCAGTCCATAAAACGCCCCACAGCCTGAGAGTGCACCCCCTGAACACTTCTGAAACCCCCATCCACCCACTCCCAAAGCTGCCAGGGGTGTGGGGGAGCGCGAACCGGCAGAGCTGAGCAGCCCAGTGCAGAGGGACAGGGACGATCCGACAGGTAGGAGCAGCTGGCCGGTGACACCGACAGAGGCAGCCAGAACAGACGAGCTGAACCGGGCAAAAAGACAGGCCCAGCGGTGAAACGTGGCTGAGCTGAAAACGCCACCAGAGCCCCAGCATCTGCACACACGCCCAGAGCACGGTTGCAGGGCTGCTTAGAGCGCTGAGAACAGTGGGCCGGATTCCCAGCAGGCCGACAATTCCAGCTTTCCTGATCGCCAAACAAGAGGAATCTGCTCTACAAGGTCCCCACAGCCTCCCCTGGCCCCCACTAAGCCAGATCCAAAACCTCCAAGGTAGCTGCAGGCACAAACTCTGGCAGGGAAACTCACAACTAAGAACCAGGGACAGTGGTTTTCCTTTCCTTTTGCGGGGCGGGGGGGGGGGGGGGCGCGCAGTTGAGTCTGGTTTCTTTTAACCACAGTTTTCTCTCTCTTCACTTTAACTGTTAAAACTTCTTATATCTACTATTATCCTCTTTATAACTACTCCTTTGTTGGCTATCTCTACTGTTCTCTTCCTGCAGTAATAAACTTTAACATATATAAATCTCTGATATCCACCCCTACATAACTCTGCAACAGGATCCCATTTTTTCTCAGTACCTATCCATTCTCCTCCTCCTCTTCTCCAACATATGTGTTAGTTAATAACTGCATTCATTTCTCTGTCCCCAGCTTGGACCTCGCTCTAGATATGCTTTCCAGGTCGTGTTTTAATTAGCTTAGATCCTAACGGTTGGATATCAACTTTGTATTCGATGTTTACCAAAACAAGTTCCTGTACTTTATCCCTTTTAGACTGTTTGAATATGGTAATAGATGTGCATGTATATATGCTTTTTCAAGATGTTAGATAATATTTGTATGATTTTATAACTGCCATCTATCAGAGATGCGCCTTTCTCCCTCATATGTTTATATTTGACCTAATACCACTGAATGCCATAAAAAAACAGAAGAGGAACCGACACTCCCTGGCCAGAAGCAAACCCAGGAACACTGGAGTGGAAGCACAGACTCCAAGACCCTATACTACCAACACTACGGAATGTTCACATGCAAATAAGACTCGACATTTCCTAACTGATGGGCAAGATACAAAACAGAGAAGCTATCTGAAAGGACAGAAACCAAAAACTCAACTTCAAAACCTAGGAAAAAGAGACCTCAAACACAAAAAATCAAAATTTAACAATAATAATGAAAAGACAGAGAAACACTGAACTTTGAAGGAACAAACTAAAGACAAAGTCAAAACTATCTGAAAGAGAATTCAGAAGCACGATACTAACAAAGATCCAAAAATCCAAAAATAGAATATTAGAGGAAATTAACACACTGATAAAAGACATATAAGAAATGAAAAAACAAAAAAATGAGACTAACAACTCAATTGCTGAACTTAAAAATACTATAGAAGGTCTCAATAGTAGAGTATCTGAGGCAGAAGAACGGACAAATGAACTAGAAGACAGAATGGTGGAAATAACTGCTGAAGAACAAGGTAGAGAACAAAGAATGAAAAGAACTGAGGATAGTCTAAGAGACCTCTGGGATAATATCAAACATACCAACTTTAGAATTATAGAGGTCCTAGAAGAAGAAGAGAAAAGAAAGGATATGAAAAAAATTTTGAAGAGATTATACCTGAAAACTTTCCCAGCATGGGAAAGGAAATAATCAACTAAGTCCAAGAAGCACAAAGAGTTCCATACAGGATAAACTCCAGGAGAAACATGTCAAGACACATACTAGTCAAGCTAACATACATTAAACACAAAGAAAGAATGCTAAAGGCAGCAAGGGGAAAACAAGTAACATACAAAGGAAACCCCATAGGCTTAACTGCTGATCTGTCAGCAGAAACCCTGCAGGCCAGAAGAGAATGTCAAGACATATTTAAAATAATAAAACAGAAAAATCTACAACCAAGAATATCTATCCAGTAAGGATTTCATTCAGAATTTATGAAGAAATCAAGAGCTATACAGACAAGCAAAAGCTAAAAGACTTTTGTAACATGAAACCAGCCTTACAACAAGTGTTAAAGGGACTTATATAGTCAACAAATACAAGAGTAGTAAAATTTCTACAAAACAAACTCAAAACACTTAAGAAGATGACAATAGGAACATCTGAATCAATAACTGCTTTAAATGTAAATGGACTAAATGCCCCAACCAAAACACACTGACTGACTGAATGGATACAAAACCAAGACCCATATACATGCTGCCTACAAGAAACCCACTTCAGACCTAAAGACATATATAGACTGAAAGTGAAAGGATGGAAAAAGATATTCTATGCAAATAGAAGTCAAAAGAAAGCTGGAGTAGCAATTCTCATGTCAGACAAAATAGACCTCAAATAAAGCAGATTATAAGAGACACTACATAACGATCAAGGGATTGATCCAACAGGAAGACATAATAATCATAAATATCTATATACCCAACATAGGAGTACCCCAATACGTAAGGCCAACAGTTTCAGACACAAAAGAAATTGACAGTAAAACAATAATAGTAGGAGACTTTAACACCCCTCTCACACGAATGGACAGATCATCAAAACAGAAAATTAATGAGGAAACACAAGCTTTAAATGACACATTAGAAGAGATGGATCCCATTGATATCTTTAGAGCCTTCCCATCAAAAGCAGAAGAATATACTTTCTTCTCAAGCACACATGGAACATTCTTCAGGATTGACCACATCTTGGGCCACAAATCAAACCTCAGTAAATTCATGAAAACTGAAATTATGTCAACTATATTTTCTGACCACAACACCATGGGACTAGATATCAATTACAAGAAAGAAAAAAAAAAAACACTAAAAACACAAACACATGGAGATTAAACAACACACACCTAGAAAACAAAAAGATCACTGAACAATTCAAAAAAAGAAATGAAAAAATTCCTAGAAGAAAATGACAATGAAAGCATGACAGCACAGATTTTATGGGACACCACAAAAGCAGTTCTAAGAGGGAAGTTTATAGCAATACAATCCTACCTCAAGAAAGAAGGAAAATGGATAAAGAAACTATGGTACATATATATAATGGAATACTTCTCAGCCATAAAAAGAAATGCAGAAGATTCAGTCCTACTGAGGTGGATGAATCTAGAACCTATTATACAAAGTGAAGTAAGTCTAAAGAGAAGAACAAATACAGTATACTAACACACATATATGGAAAAAAATTTTTAAAAACAAACTCAAAACACTTAAGAAGATGACAATAGGAACATCTGAATCAATAACTGCTTTAAATGTAAATGGACTAAATGCCCCAACCAAAACACACTGACTGACTGAATGGATACAAAACCAAGACCCATATACATGCTGCCTACAAGAAACCCACTTCAGACCTAAAGACATATATAGACTGAAAGTGAAAGGATGGAAAAAGATATTCTATGCAAATAGAAGTCAAAAGAAAGCTGGAGTAGCAATTCTCATGTCAGACAAAATAGACCTCAAATAAAGCAGATTATAAGAGACACTACATAACGATCAAGGGATTGATCCAACAGGAAGACATAATAATCATAAATATCTATATACCCAACATAGGAGTACCCCAATACGTAAGGCCAACAGTTTCAGACACAAAAGAAATTGACAGTAAAACAATAATAGTAGGAGACTTTAACACCCCTCTCACACGAATGGACAGATCATCAAAACAGAAAATTAATGAGGAAACACAAGCTTTAAATGACACATTAGAAGAGATGGATCCCATTGATATCTTTAGAGCCTTCCCATCAAAAGCAGAAGAATATACTTTCTTCTCAAGCACACATGGAACATTCTTCAGGATTGACCACATCTTGGGCCACAAATCAAACCTCAGTAAATTCATGAAAACTGAAATTATGTCAACTATATTTTCTGACCACAACACCATGGGACTAGATATCAATTACAAGAAAGAAAAAAAAAAAACACTAAAAACACAAACACATGGAGATTAAACAACACACACCTAGAAAACAAAAAGATCACTGAACAATTCAAAAAAAGAAATGAAAAAATTCCTAGAAGAAAATGACAATGAAAGCATGACAGCACAGATTTTATGGGACACCACAAAAGCAGTTCTAAGAGGGAAGTTTATAGCAATACAATCCTACCTCAAGAAAGAAGGAAAATGGATAAAGAAACTATGGTACATATATATAATGGAATACTTCTCAGCCATAAAAAGAAATGCAGAAGATTCAGTCCTACTGAGGTGGATGAATCTAGAACCTATTATACAAAGTGAAGTAAGTCTAAAAGAGAAGAACAAATACAGTATACTAACACACATATATGGAATCTAGAAAGATGGTATTGATAAATACACACACAAAGCAGCAATGGAGAAACAAACATAAAGAACAGACCTATGGACAGTGGGGGAGGGAAGATTGGGTGAGAGGTATGGAAAGAGTAACATGGAAACCTGCACTGTCATATGTAAAAGAGATAACCATCGTAAATAAGCTGTAAGACTAAGTGAACTTTTATCGGGGCTATCAAAAGCCTGGAGGGGTGGCATGGAGAGAGGGGAGGGGGGACTCAGTCAGAAGGAGTCAAGGATATACCTATTACTGACTTGGGATTATGCATAGCTATAAACAAGAAATCTCTGTAAAAGATGAATAACAATAACTTCAGTGTACACCTGAAACTAATGCAACATTGCAAACCAACTATATTCCAACAACAAAAAAAAGAAGATACACAAAGGCAAAAGGAGCCCTAGATACAGCAGACTGAATAAAGCAGCAGCTTATTTCCCTCTCAAAAGAAAAAAAGAAGCATTCAATTCAACTTGGTCTTTCCGATATGAAGGAAATCCTATGGACAGAGGAGCCTGGAGAGCTATAGTCCATGGGGTTGCAAAGTGTCCGATGCAACTGAAGCAACTTAGCACTCAAGAAGGTTCTTTGGAAGACTAGTCTGCCATCTTCTTGGTCTGCTGGCTTTCTGAATAAAGTTGCTTATCCTTTCCCCAAATCCTTGTCTCTTGATTTATCAGTCTGTCGTGCACCAAGCAATACTAGCTTGGATTCAGCAACAGGTCCAAGCCAACACCCTTCCAAGTATGCACTGGTTTATATACTCATTTTCTCTGCTTTGGAGAGGTTTGTTATACAATTCAGCCAAATTGACATTTACGTTCCAAATGATGAAATAGCTTTGAGGCCTCAAGTGATCCTAGGGTTGCTCTGGGTAATTCTGGTCAGAACTAACACAGGCTCAGGATTTCCTTCATATTGGAAAGACCAAGTTGAATTGAATGCCAAGTTGATATTGTCTCACTCCTAAATCTCAGCTAGTCATATCGTTCTAAAAAATCCCAAGGCTAAGAGTCTTTAACTCTGTGACACAAACCTGTGTGACACAAACCTGTGTGACACCAATTGCCATGGCCATGATTTTTCTGACTGATGAATGAGGTGTACAGCATGGTAATTCGTACTTCACATCTCTCAGATAAACTTAATGGGTCCATAAGGAGAAATATCAGTGGAAAAGAAATACATGAGCAAGTGTCCTATACAGATGCTCAATAAATGTTAGTTTCTTCTCTTCCCTTTTGGCCTATAATCATACGCATACATCCTCTGTGAATTCAAGATCCTTAAAGAACTAAATAATGGGTCCATAGAGTAAGATATCAAAAGCTGAGGTGGCATGAGAGGGGAGGGGGGACTCAGTCAGAAGGAGTCAAGGATATACCTATTACTGACTTGGGATTATGCATAGCTATAAACAAGAAATCTCTGTAAAAGATGAATAACAATAACTTCAGTGTACACCTGAAACTAATGCAACATTGCAAACCAACTATATTCCAACAACAAAAAAAAGAAGATACACAAAGGCAAAAGGAGCCCTAGATACAGCAGACTGAATAAAGCAGCAGCTTATTTCCCTCTCAAAAGAAAAAAAGAAGCATTCAATTCAACTTGGTCTTTCCGATATGAAGGAAATCCTATGGACAGAGGAGCCTGGAGAGCTATAGTCCATGGGGTTGCAAAGTGTCCGATGCAACTGAAGCAACTTAGCACTCAAGAAGGTTCTTTGGAAGACTAGTCTGCCATCTTCTTGGTCTGCTGGCTTTCTGAATAAAGTTGCTTATCCTTTCCCCAAATCCTTGTCTCTTGATTTATCAGTCTGTCGTGCACCAAGCAATACTAGCTTGGATTCAGCAACAGGTCCAAGCCAACACCCTTCCAAGTATGCACTGGTTTATATACTCATTTTCTCTGCTTTGGAGAGGTTTGTTATACAATTCAGCCAAATTGACATTTACGTTCCAAATGATGAAATAGCTTTGAGGCCTCAAGTGATCCTAGGGTTGCTCTGGGTAATTCTGGTCAGAACTAACACAGGCTCAGGATTTCCTTCATATTGGAAAGACCAAGTTGAATTGAATGCCAAGTTGATATTGTCTCACTCCTAAATCTCAGCTAGTCATATCGTTCTAAAAAATCCCAAGGCTAAGAGTCTTTAACTCTGTGACACAAACCTGTGTGACACAAACCTGTGTGACACCAATTGCCATGGCCATGATTTTTCTGACTGATGAATGAGGTGTACAGCATGGTAATTCGTACTTCACATCTCTCAGATAAACTTAATGGGTCCATAAGGAGAAATATCAGTGGAAAAGAAATACATGAGCAAGTGTCCTATACAGATGCTCAATAAATGTTAGTTTCTTCTCTTCCCTTTTGGCCTATAATCATACGCATACATCCTCTGTGAATTCAAGATCCTTAGAACACTGTGAACTACAACTGCCAAGGTAGGTTCCTATCATGTGTCATTTTTCTAGCCTAAGGAGGTGAGATCAGATAACTAAGAAATTCTGGCTGGGGCTTCAAATCATCTGAGTTGACTCAAAAAATGAGGACTGAGTCCCAAACGTAGGTGTTACTCATCACATACAGGGTATATAGTGACTTCCAGCAAATCAAAATTAGAGAACTTCAACAAAAATGTTACATGGCTCCCTGCGTGCAGAGGCCATTAGCAATTTTTTACTTGAGAAACCTATGTGATATGTACCTAACTTACTTATATGTGTTCCATCATGCTGATAAGGAAATTCCTTAGGTAACCACTAATATTTTCAGAGGACACCTTGGTCTCAGTTCAGTCTAGCATCTGCCCTTCACTGTTTCCTCCTTAAGTGGTATGGCGGGGGTGGAGGGGAGGGTGACTTGGGTGGGGAAAGAGATGGTGGTAAAATACATGAAGCCTTGAACAAGAACAACAAAATATTCAGGGACTCAAAGAATACTTTACTAGGTCTAGTTATGCTGTTGAAAGATTGCTTAAATCAGGGGGCAAAGGTACTTTCCAGAAAATTCATTTTCTGCTGAACCAAGATGAAGAGGAGAAAGAAAAGCAGAAGATGAGAAAAAAACTCATGTCAGTAATAACTTGAGTCAGTATCAAAAAGATAGCTTCAGAAATTCATCCAATACAGTGCTACTGGAAAATTTTCTCTTGTTATACGTGTTTCTCACAGGGAGATAATACAGAAAGTACAATAAGGTTATGCAATGCTGGCTATGTTACTAAAGAGGCAGCTCGGAGAAATCACAGAGATAAAGGACACTGAGAACATTAACTTCTCTCCCCATCTGGGAGATACATCTCTCATGTCTTTTTCTCCTATAAACAACACATACCTAGTCTCCTATGATCTGTTTATATACTTTTGGTGACAGGAAACTTGTCACTTAATGAAGCAATATATTCTACTTTAACAAAACTCATTCTTACATGTAGTAAACCACCTTGACCTCCCAGATATGCAGTGAGCATCTAGATGGACCAAGAAACAGTATGTGCCAAGCACACACATGATTAGAAAGAGCTGGCTTTCATTTCAATATGTAGAACTTCTTGAATATCATGTACATTCTCATTTCCCTAGACTTAACTAAGGATGTTCATAAGGGTAAAGCCCTTGTTTGAGTTGACTCAAAAATGAGGACTGAGTCCCAAACGTAGGTGTTACTCATCACATACAGGGTATATAGTGACTTCCAGCAAATCAAAATTAGAGAACTTCAACAAAAATGTTACATGGCTCCCTGCGTGCAGAGGCCATTAGCAATTTTTTACTTGAGAAACCTATGTGATATGTACCTAACTTACTTATATGTGTTCCATCATGCTGATAAGGAAATTCCTTAGGTAACCACTAATATTTTCAGAGGACACCTTGGTCTCAGTTCAATCTAGCATCTGCCCTTCACTGTTTCCTCCTTAAGTGGTATGGCGGGGGTGGAGGGGAGGGTGACTTGGGTGGGGAAAGAGATGGTGGTAAAATACATGAAGCCTTGAACAAGAACAACAAAATATTCAGGGACTCAAAGAATACTTTACTAGGTCTAGTTATGCTGTTGAAAGATTGCTTAAATCAGGGGGCAAAGGTACTTTCCAGAAAATTCATTTTCTGCTGAACCAAGATGAAGAGGGAAAGAAAAGCAGAAGATGAGAAAAAAACTCATGTCAGTAATAACTTGAGTCAGTATCAAAAAGATAGCTTCAGAAATTCATCCAATACAGTGCTACTGGAAAATTTTCTCTTGTTATACGTGTTTCTCACAGGGAGATAATACAGAAAGTACAATAAGGTTATGCAATGCTGGCTATGTTACTAAAGAGGCAGCTCGGAGAAATCACAGAGATAAAGGACACTGAGAACATTAACTTCTCTCCCCATCTGGGAGATACATCTCTCATGTCTTTTTCTCCTATAAACAACACATACCTAGTCTCCTATGATCTGTTTATATACTTTTGGTGACAGGAAACTTGTCACTTAATGAAGCAATACATTCTACTTTAACAAAACTCATTCTTACATGTAGTAAACCACCTTGACCTCCCAGATATGCAGTGAGCATCTAGATGGACCAAGAAACAGTATGTGCCAAGCACACACATGATTAGAAAGAGCTGGCTTTCATTTCAATATGTAGAACTTCTTGAATATCATGTACATTCTCATTTCCCTAGACTTAACTAAGGATGTTCATAAGGGTAAAGCCCTTGTTTTTTCCTTGATGATTTCTCCTTGATGATTTCTAACACTGGGGAGTAGATCTCTGCAGCCTCAGTCCTTCCCAAGAAGCTGGTAAACAGAAGTTCCTTAATAAGAAACCCTGCATATAAGAAGGATGGACCGCTGTCCTTGTCAAGAGGGCCTGAATCTGGATCAAGTTATTGCTTCTTTTGAAATATCACTGAAATTCATGAAAAACAAAATTACATTCAAATCATTATTTAAAACGTTGTTTTTCAGTAGCTAAGTCATGTCTGACTCTGACTCTATGACCCCAAAGTCGCTCCCATCACCACAAGCACCCTTCTTCACAAGGATGTGATCCATGCTTCTCCACAAGTACTTCGCATTCTGCTCAGGAGAACCAGCTTATCACCAACATCGCTCTCCTCCTGGCAAAAGCAAGTCTAGTTAATAGGTCTGTAAAGTAAGTGTCTGTCTTGTTCATTATTTTCCCGGGACAGGCTGAGCACCAGCCAAAGAGATGTACTTAAAACTATTTAAGTGAATGAATGAACTGACCATTTGAATAAATCAATATAATACCCTAAAACTCTACCACTGCAACAAAATATAATAAAATTATCACCACTAAAGGGGAAGTGTTAGTCACTTGGTTGTGTCTGAGTCTTTGTGACCCGGTGGATTGTAGCCCACCAGGTTCCTCTGTCCATGGAATTCTCCAGGCAAGAGTACTGGAGTGGGTTGCCACTGCCTTCTACAGTGGATCTTCATAACCTAAGGATAGAACCCAAGTCTCCTGCACTTTAGGCAGATTCTTTACCATCTGAGCTGCCAAAAAGGAAGGGACACTCACAATCCAAGGTGATAATGAGTAATTTTTTTCAAAGTTCATAGTCACAGCTATCACCAAAATTATTATAAATTATCATAACAACCTACACAGCCTAAGCCCCTAGATGTTTAAAAAGATACACCACTTTCTCATAGGCTCGAGGCAATTCCCTAGAAAATTGGATAAAAATTATTCAAATATGTCTTTTGGAAACCGAGTTCAATCTTGACACAGCCATTCCTAAAATCCAGATCCCATCTTAGCAATATGCTACACGAATCAATTTTTAAAGGAAGATTTTTATTAAGGGAAAATTCTGTCATTATAATTGGATTTATCCTGCTCTTTCTCCTCCAAAAGGTTGCTGATATTAGTCTTTCCACTACATGCACCTAACGAGACTGTTCCTTGATTTGTAACCATGGTTACTACTTGCAGAACCCACCATAGTATATGGCTCTTTTTTGAGGCAAAAGCTGATCATGGCCCATAATAGTCTGTGTGCTCCAGCTGCTTCCTGGAGTAGATAAGAATGGGCCTGAGAAAATAGAACCATCCCAGAAAATTACACTTTTGAATGCTGACTTGTTGCCCCTCGTTGAAAAACACCAGGAATTTCATTTTCTGATTTGAAACAACAAAACCGAGTCATCCGTGTCCACATCCCTTATTAACAGATAAGAGCACTGCTATCTGTGGCTAAAAGCAGGGAGATCTGAGGGCAAAGAATGAGAAGCAGGGAGGAAAATAAAAAGTAACCATGTCATCCAGAGTCTACACACTTGTATTCAAACCGTGGTTCCACACTTACCATGTGACCTCAAACATTCCCCACCACACAGGTCAGGTTAGAGCAAAAGAACAATCTCAGCTTTCTCATTGCCTAAAATAACAGCCATCTACTTCTCCCTCATGGCAATAAATGTCTACATGGTTTTGCTGGGGTTTCCTTTCCACATCGCTGTCCTGAGGCCAGGAACTAAATGCATAGAGCATCCCTCACTAGACACACTGCTAGTTTAAGAGAAAGAAACTCATAAAACATGTATTGACTCTTAAAGCTTTCCCTGGCAATGATACCATCACTCCTGCTCATACTTTATTGACCAAAGCCAAGTCATGTGGTCATACCTACCTTCACATGGGTGAGAAAACAGAGTAGTCATATATGCCGGGATAGAAGAGAGTATTCATACATATCCAGAAAAAAAAAGAGGTGCAGAAGTTGTGAACAGCTCCAAAGTACTGTGGCAGCCTAAGTACTTAACGCTAGGCATGTCCGACTCTTTGGAACCCCACAGACTGTAGCCTGCCAGGCTCCTCTGTTCATGGGATTCTCTAGGAAAGAATACTGGAGCAGGTAGCCATTTCCTTCTCCTGGGAATCATCCCAGTTCAGGAACTGAATCCAGGTCTCCTCTCCTGCATTGTAGGTGGATTCTTTACCATCTGAGCCACCAGGGAAGCCCTGACCTCAATGAACCTCAGCAATTTCTTCTATAACAAGGATCAGGCATACTTAAACTTCACAGAACTTTTACCAGGGATGCTTACTTCATAGAATATTTGATGAGGATCAACTGGGATGACATTTGGTTGAATAAATGATAGCTAGTAATGTTGTACCTGCTTTAGCAGTGGTGCCTCAATCGCAGACAGAATGATCTAGTCAGACAGAAATGGATGCCTTAGCCAAGGAACCCAGTTTTCAAATTCTACTACTATTAGCAGCCACACAAAAGTGGTAGCACTTTCCATGCCAGTAAAGTTGGTGAGCTAGGGATGATGTGAAGATGATGACCTAACACATTCTAAACAATCATTCTTGCTCTAGGTTTGCATGTATCTCTTTTCAGTCTTTTCTTCCATTTTCTGGTTAAGTGTTCAATTAATCAAAAAATGATTCATAAAATGTCTATGTGTCAGGCATTATACACTGGTCCTTGTGTAAGAAACAAATCATAGTTTTTCCCAAAAGAACCAATTTAGGTAATGAAAATCCCCATTTATGGTCCAGAAACAGCCCACACACCACCAAGACCTCTCATTCAAAGAAAAAAAAAAGTTAAAGAAAACTAAATCACACAAATAAGGACATGCAGATGAATCTGAAAAGAATAACCAACAGTCAAAAATAAAAATGGAAAAAAGAGGAAGTTTGCCTCAGGTAAATGGATACTATATCTTCTGGTTAAGTTGATGCTACATAGTCTATTAGCTTTCTTATTTGTTTTCAGATTGGCTAAGCTCTTAAAGACGATGAGAGAATTATATTTTCCATACAAACAAATCTAATGGGGCAAAGGAAATACAAGTGTGACTGATAGTACATGATTCACAGATAATTTGCCCATGGCAAGAGCCAGGAGATGAATGAGTCCAATCCAACATTTAGCAAACATCTACTAAGAGTGAAACACTGTGCTTAGTAGGAGGAATTCAAAGATGAGTGGGATGGGATTCTCTAGGAAAGAATACTGGAGCAGGTAGCCATTTCCTTCTCCTGGGAATCATCCCAGTTCAGGAACTGAATCCAGGTCTCCTCTCCTGCATTGTAGGTGGATTCTTTACCATCTGAGCCACCAGGGAAGCCCTGACCTCAATGAACCTCAGCAATTTCTTCTATAACAAGGATCAGGCATACTTAAACTTCACAGAACTTTTACCAGGGATGCTTACTTCATAGAATATTTGATGAGGATCAACTGGGATGACATTTGGTTGAATAAATGATAGCTAGTAATGTTGTACCTGCTTTAGCAGTGGTGCCTCAATCGCAGACAGAATGATCTAGTCAGACAGAAATGGATGCCTTAGCCAAGGAACCCAGTTTTCAAATTCTACTACTATTAGCAGCCACACAAAAGTGGTAGCACTTTCCATGCCAGTAAAGTTGGTGAGCTAGGGATGATGTGAAGATGATGACCTAACACATTCTAAACAATCATTCTTGCTCTAGGTTTGCATGTATCTCTTTTCAGTCTTTTCTTCCATTTTCTGGTTAAGTGTTCAATTAATCAAAAAATGATTCATAAAATGTCTATGTGTCAGGCATTATACACTGGTCCTTGTGTAAGAAACAAATCATAGTTTTTCCCAAAAGAACCAATTTAGGTAATGAAAATCCCCATTTATGGTCCAGAAACAGCCCACACACCACCAAGACCTCTCATTCAAAGAAAAAAAAAAGTTAAAGAAAACTAAATCACACAAATAAGGACATGCAGATGAATCTGAAAAGAATAACCAACAGTCAAAAATAAAAATGGAAAAAAGAGGAAGTTTGCCTCAGGTAAATGGATACTATATCTTCTGGTTAAGTTGATGCTACATAGTCTATTAGCTTTCTTATTTGTTTTCAGATTGGCTAAGCTCTTAAAGGCGATGAGAGAATTATATTTTCCATACAAACAAATCTAATGGGGCAAAGGAAATACAAGTGTGACTGATAGTACATGATTCACACATAATTTGCCCATGGCAAGAGCCAGGAGATGAATGAGTCCAATCCAACATTTAGCAAACATCTACTAAGAGTGAAACACTGTGCTTAGTAGGAGGAATTCAAAGATGAGTGGGATGTGGTTCAGGCTCTCCAAGCACTTTGCCAACCAGGAAGGAAGCATATTTGTACTACAGTGCAGTGATAAAGTAACGGCTGGGAGTATGAGAACAGAAATGAGAGTCAGGCACATGGGTGAGAGGGAAGGAAAAGAGAGCTTCGAGGATCAATTAAATTTATTCAGTCAAGTGGGAGAAGTTGCAAGAGCATGAATAAGGGATAGAGAGATTGAAAGTCATGGAACCTAAGCAAAGGAGGACCCCCAATATTACTGGAGCCTGTAGTTCTAGAGTGGAAATGTCAAAAAATGGTTAGAGAGTGAAGCAGAGACCAAGTCAGGGAGCATCATCTCGCAGGTTAAAGAACTTCATCTTCTCAACACCGGCAAGGCTAGAAGCTTGGCCTTGAATGTATAAAACACAGGGAGAGGCCCCTAAAGTTTTTTGAGCAGATAGGTCCTGCTAACAGTTATGAAAGATGAGTTTCAAGGGGTAAGATTAAAGGTTGGGAAAAGAGGAGGGTATTGAAATAATTCACGCAAGAGGTAATGAGGATCCAAAGTAGAGCAGCTGCAATGGAGAGTCAGAGACAGGCAGGAACGACAAGGAAGGAAAAGAGCAGAAGAGGATGGAGGACAAGGAGAAGGACAAGATGACAGGGGGCCCTGGCCTGATCAGGGATGGGTGAAGGGCTCCTGAGCTGGGGGATGCAGTAAGAGGAGTAGGGCTTGGGCTATACATAACTTAAAGAAAAAAAGTTAAAGAAAACTAAATCACACAAATAAGGACATGCAGATGAATCTGAAAAGAATAACCAACAGTCAAAAATAAAAATGGAAAAAAGAGGAAGTTTGCCTCAGGTAAATGGATACTATATCTTCTGGTTAAGTTGATGCTACATAGTCTATTAGCTTTCTTATTTGTTTTCAGATTGGCTAAGCTCTTAAAGACGATGAGAGAATTATATTTTCCATACAAACAAATCTAATGGGGCAAAGGAAATACAAGTGTGACTGATAGTACATGATTCACACATAATTTGCCCATGGCAAGAGCCAGGAGATGAATGAGTCCAATCCAACATTTAGCAAACATCTACTAAGAGTGAAACACTGTGCTTAGTAGGAGGAATTCAAAGATGAGTGGGATGTGGTTCAGGCTCTCCAAGCACTTTGCCAACCAGGAAGGAAGCATATTTGTACTACAGTGCAGTGATAAAGTAACGGCTGGGAGTATGAGAACAGAAATGAGAGTCAGGCACATGGGTGAGAGGGAAGGAAAAGAGAGCTTCGAGGATCAATTAAATTTATTCAGTCAAGTGGGAGAAGTTGCAAGAGCATGAATAAGGGATAGAGAGATTGAAAGTCATGGAACCTAAGCAAAGGAGGACCCCCAATATTACTGGAGCCTGTAGTTCTAGAGTGGAAATGTCAAAAAATGGTTAGAGAGTGAAGCAGAGACCAAGTCAGGGAGCATCATCTCGCAGGTTAAAGAACTTCATCTTCTCAACACCGGCAAGGCTAGAAGCTTGGCCTTGAATGTATAAAACACAGGGAGAGGCCCCTAAAGTTTTTTGAGCAGATAGGTCCTGCTAACAGTTATGAAAGATGAGTTTCAAGGGGTAAGATTAAAGGTTGGGAAAAGAGGAGGGTATTGAAATAATTCACGCAAGAGGTAATGAGGATCCAAAGTAGAGCAGCTGCAATGGAGAGTCAGAGACAGGCAGGAACGACAAGGAAGGAAAAGAGCAGAAGAGGATGGAGGACAAGGAGAAGGACAAGATGACAGGGGGCCCTGGCCTGATCAGGGATGGGTGAAGGGCTCCTGAGCTGGGGGATGCAGTAAGAGGAGTAGACTTGGGATCCAAATTACGAGGACAATGCTAAATACCATACACATTCAGTTTACCACAAAAAGAAAAGCCATTATTTCTGAAGATTCTGCCAGTGATTTTTATCAAAGTAAAATCCTACTGCTTGCTGCCAAGAAGAAATTTCATTATTCACTTTGGAATTGATATCTCCAGCTAGAATATTACATTTGCTTTTCCTCCAGTCTCACTCACATGTGGACAGACATACTAATTTAAGTAGTTAGATCTTCAGTGGTCTCCAAGAATTAAATCCAGACATTGTTTGGTCTAGTAAGAGTGGTTTACTTTATATCTGCATGAAAATTCTCCATCAGTTTTGAATTAATCCCATCTATCTCAGAAGTCTCCCCTAAAACCCAGCCTTAGCAGTTCTTTGGGAGACCTGGGACTGGTAATCCAAGTCCTTTCCCACTATGAGAAAAGCTCTCTTCCTCCATCCATGAGAATATGCAGAAGGTGAATATTTTCTCCACACTGGCCTTTCATAGCCTTGCTCCAAAGGGAACTGCCCCAAAGGGCACACTCCAAAATCAAGGCCATGATTTCTGACCTAACTGGATGGGAGTCACTGACACTGTTCACCAAAGATTTCTGAATCTCCACCCTCTGGGCACAGGGTAAAATAACAATTCTTTGAAATTAGGTGTGGGCATATGACTCACTTTGGTGAATGAAATATGAGTGAAAGTAACACGACATTGCTGGACACAAGTTATGAGGCAGTCCATGAGTCACTCTAACTCTTCCTCGTGCTACAACTGATTGTAGAAGCATGAAGCATAAGGCTACTGTTGGCCTGCATCATAGCAAGGATGATGAGCATAGCTCTCTGGAGTCCCATAGTAAGCATGTAATAGTGTGAGAAGGAAACTTTTATGGTGTTATCAGAGACATTTGGGGTTAGTTGTCACTCTAGCAAAATCTAACCCATCTTACTATGCAATGGAGAGTCAGAGACAGGCAGGAACGACAAGGAAGGAAAAGAGCAGAAGAGGATGGAGGACAAGGAGAAGGACAAGATGACAGGGGGCCCTGGCCTGATCAGGGATGGGTGAAGGGCTCCTGAGCTGGGGGATGCAGTAAGAGGAGTAGACTTGGGATCCAAATTACGAGGACAATGCTAAATACCATACACATTCAGTTTACCACAAAAAGAAAAGCCATTATTTCTGAAGATTCTGCCAGTGATTTTTATCAAAGTAAAATCCTACTGCTTGCTGCCAAGAAGAAATTTCATTATTCACTTTGGAATTGATATCTCCAGCTAGAATATTACATTTGCTTTTCCTCCAGTCTCACTCACATGTGGACAGACATACTAATTTAAGTAGTTAGATCTTCAGTGGTCTCCAAGAATTAAATCCAGACATTGTTTGGTCTAGTAAGAGTGGTTTACTTTATATCTGCATGAAAATTCTCCATCAGTTTTGAATTAATCCCATCTATCTCAGAAGTCTCCCCTAAAACCCAGCCTTAGCAGTTCTTTGGGAGACCTGGGACTGGTAATCCAAGTCCTTTCCCACTATGAGAAAAGCTCTCTTCCTCCATCCATGAGAATATGCAGAAGGTGAATATTTTCTCCACACTGGCCTTTCATAGCCTTGCTCCAAAGGGAACTGCCCCAAAGGGCACACTCCAAAATCAAGGCCATGATTTCTGACCTAACTGGATGGGAGTCACTGACACTGTTCACCAAAGATTTCTGAATCTCCACCCTCTGGGCACAGGGTAAAATAACAATTCTTTGAAATTAGGTGTGGGCATATGACTCACTTTGGTGAATGAAATATGAGTGAAAGTAACACGACATTGCTGGACACAAGTTATGAGGCAGTCCATGAGTCACTCTAACTCTTCCTCGTGCTACAACTGATTGTAGAAGCATGAAGCATAAGGCTACTGTTGGCCTGCATCATAGCAAGGATGATGAGCATAGCTCTCTGGAGTCCCATAGTAAGCATGTAATAGTGTGAGAAGGAAACTTTTATGGTGTTATCAGAGACATTTGGGGTTAGTTGTCACTCTAGCAAAATCTAACCCATCTTACTAGTTGTCATGAAAGCAGAAGAGAAAGAAGGGCAAGAAGACCCTCAAATTAAGAGTGCTTAAACCATGTCAGGAATTAAAACTAATGTTTTTAAATTTTTTGTTTAAAATAACATAATAAATCCATTGCAAGTTGACATAAGTAAGGTATTTTATGAAAAATAACCTCATTTTCCAAAATAAAAAATCTTCCAAAAAGAATGGCATTGTTTCACATTTTTATACATCTCTCAAAGGTATAGCTTACTCTATATCTAGATTCCCTTGTCTGCATCTGTGTTCAGTCTTTTGAGATACATTGTTTTGGTTGGAAATGACACAGTGATAATCCTAAGACTTTCAAACTCTTTGAAAGGGTCTCAGAGATACACAGGGGTCCCCAGTCCCCACTTTGAGAATCAGTTCTGTACTGTGATTGGTCAAAAAGCTTTCTGTAAAGGGGCAGACAGTAAATATTTTAGGCCTTGTGGGCCATCCATTCCCTGTTGCAACTGCTGAGCTCTATAATAAAGCATGAAAGTAGCCATAGACAATACATAAACTAAAGAGCATGGCTATGTTTTAATAAAATTTTATTTACAAAATCAGGCAGGACATCCAATTTGGTTCCTGGGTCTTAACTGTTCACCCCTGCAAGAGAGGATACCTAAATCATTTGGAATGAGTCTTGCCTAAGAAACACAGAGCTAGTAGAGGCAGTAAGATATACCCACACACTATAACACAAAGATGAATGAGACAAGGTCATAGGAGATGGTATAAAAAAGGTGTCTGCTGAATTCAAGGTCAGTGGAGAGTACCTCAGGTTGGGAAGGGGTCAAGGAGAATGTGGGCTTTGAAAAACTAGCAGAATTTTGAGAGTCTCAGGAGGAAGGAGAGTATTCCAAGTAGAGAGAATGTTTAGCACAAAGACACTAATAGAGGGAAGAAATCAGAACATTCAAGTAATGGTAAGCAGCTTCTGAAATCTAGTGTAGGAGAAGGGATATACAAGCAGCATGAGATGCTGCTTCCTGAACTTGAGGCCACTGTACCATGGGCCTTGAATGCCAGGCCCAGGGGGACCAGATGTGATCTGGAGATGCGCTAACATGTCACTGACCATTTCCACATTTGGAGGTCAGCCAGGAAGGAGAAGATTAACTGGAAGGCACAGTACAGGACACATTTCCCTATGCCCAGCTATAAGCAAGTGACCCCAGACAACAGGGCAAGCAAGAGAAAATAAGGATCTAAACAAAAGCAATGACAGTAAGACCAGAAGGGAGACAAACACAAGAAACAGGACAGGTACTATTTAAGAGACTTAGCTAATCTGTTCAGCTCTTCCTCTCCCACTTCGGGTGGAGGGGAAGGGGGAATGCATAATCAAAGATGACTCTAAGATTCCAAATCTGAAAGAAGGGAGAAAGATGGTAACCAGCAGCAAGGTCAGGAAAATGGCCAGACTTGGCAATGAGAAGAGTTTGATCGTGAACATATTCCACATACAAAATGAATGCTCACAAGTTCTGTACTGTGATTTGTCAAAAAGCTTTCTGTAAAGGGGCAGACAGTAAATATTTTAGGCCTTGTGGGCCATCCATTCCCTGTTGCAACTGCTGAGCTCTATAATAAAGCATGAAAGTAGCCATAGACAATACATAAACTAAAGAGCATGGCTATGTTTTAATAAAATTTTATTTACAAAATCAGGCAGGACATCCAATTTGGTTCCTGGGTCTTAACTGTTCACCCCTGCAAGAGAGGATACCTAAATCATTTGGAATGAGTCTTGCCTAAGAAACACAGAGCTAGTAGAGGCAGTAAGATATACCCACACACTATAACACAAAGATGAATGAGACAAGGTCATAGGAGATGGTATAAAAAAGGTGTCTGCTGAATTCAAGGTCAGTGGAGAGTACCTCAGGTTGGGAAGGGGTCAAGGAGAATGTGGGCTTTGAAAAACTAGCAGAATTTTGAGAGTCTCAGGAGGAAGGAGAGTATTCCAAGTAGAGAGAATGTTTAGCACAAAGACACTAATAGAGGAAGAAATCAGAACATTCAAGTAATGGTAAGCAGCTTCTGAAATCTAGTGTAGGAGAAGGGATATACAAGCAGCATGAGATGCTGCTTCCTGAACTTGAGGCCACTGTACCATGGGCCTTGAATGCCAGGCCCAGGGGGACCAGATGTGATCTGGAGATGCGCTAACATGTCACTGACCATTTCCACATTTGGAGGTCAGCCAGGAAGGAGAAGATTAACTGGAAGGCACAGTACAGGACACATTTCCCTATGCCCAGCTATAAGCAAGTGACCCCAGACAACAGGGCAAGCAAGAGAAAATAAGGATCTAAACAAAAGCAATGACAGTAAGACCAGAAGGGAGACAAACACAAGAAACAGGACAGGTACTATTTAAGAGACTTAGCTAATCTGTTCAGCTCTTCCTCTCCCACTTCGGGTGGAGGGGAAGGGGGAATGCATAATCAAAGATGACTCTAAGATTCCAAATCTGAAAGAAGGGAGAAAGATGGTAACCAGCAGCAAGGTCAGGAAAATGGCCAGACTTGGCAATGAGAAGAGTTTGATCGTGAACATATTCCACATACCACCATTTGCAAACACAAGTTTGAATGCTCACAAGTCCCAAGCTCTGCTCGTCGGGGAAAAAAACTTCTATTTTACAATTCCAGCAGATGGTCAAAGATTTTTGAAATCTGTCCCTCTTAAAATCTCCTCCAAGTTCCCAGGACTCTGAAATACAGCAGAATTTCTAAGTTTCTACTCTTTTCCTACCTTGATTCTATTAATAACTTCAGGAGTCAGCACACACTTTAGTACGTTGTAAATGCAGCTTTAGATAATGATGAAATAACTAGTGAACCCTCTTTCAGAAGCTCGGGACAAACAGTAACACCTTCCCTCCTTTTTAAAGTGCTTAGGACTGTCTGTATATGAAGAATGTTAAAATTACTTCTTGGATACTACAGAAGTTTTCTGAATGTCTTACGTACTACAGAAGTTTTCTGAATGTCT
Source organism: Tragulus kanchil (assembly GCA_022376925.1). NCBI lineage: Eukaryota > Metazoa > Chordata > Mammalia > Artiodactyla > Tragulidae > Tragulus > Tragulus kanchil. The sequence goes on along the minus strand of JAIOJX010000025.1, from coordinate 154,769,832 downwards.
TACGTTAACTAAAAAATCTAAAGGTAGATGTCAGGTTGCTGAAAGATTTCATTTCCTATAGTGTGTTGAAATGGCGATTATGAAAAACTATATTGAGAGAATTTTGAAAGCTATACTTGGATTTCCTTTTGTCCTTTTAAAAGTCCAAAAATATATGTGAAAATCATACAGTAAATAACCCAAATAATATTCCCAACCAAGAACAAACCCACTTGTTGAACATAGGGATATACTGTGAAATGCTTGGAATCAAGATGAACATGCCCTAAATTCACTAGTCCTCTAAAGAGAGCTGTCATGCTATACCTCAATGGTAGGTTTAAATAGATCCCCAAAACTAAAGTGAGAATGTGATAACAAAGTAGAATTTTGAGTCATGGTCCATGATAAATAATTGAAAAATCTCCTAGTGAGGACCTTCTGGGAGGTCCAGTGGTTAGGACTCTGAACTTTCACAGTAGAGGGCTCGGGGTTCAACCCCTGGTTGGGAAAGAAGGATCTGGCAAGCCACACAGCATGGTCAAAGAAAAAGAAAGAAAACACACAACAATAACAAAAAAAAAACCCAAACTTAGTGAAATGCATCTTCAAAGATGGCCTCAGTGGGCATGAAAGGGGCTATCACAAGAACTGCTGTGTTTCTGTAAACCCCACCATCCTTTTCTCTGGTGAGTCTCCTAGTATCTTCCTGGGTGCAAGGTGCCAAGGCCTGCAGAAGCCATCTGCACACATGTCATGCTGTCTCCCGCCTTTCCATCCCCACCATCACAGCCCTAGCCCAGATCCTCATTCTCTCCAACTGGTCTCCTGCAATCATCTAACTGTCTCCCTACTTCCGGGCCTTCCCCCTCCTAACCCATTCAAAACTTATTTCCTTAATACACAGTTCTGACCCCACTACATCCCTGCTAACAAATGTTCACAAACTTCCGCAAAACAGCTCTGTTAATTTAACCACCATTAACAGTCACACGTTCCGTTCTCATGCCCTCTGCTAATTAAATATGTGAATCCATTCTGTCTCACAAAAACTCATCTCTGTTCTCAATAACCTGGTTGCTTTTATGCTTTTCTCTCAGCATAGTATCACCTTTCCATGTCTTCTCCCACTTTCTTTCACATATGAAAAGATGATCTACACTTTATGGCCCACTGACAAGTCTACCTCTTCTGAGAAGAATAATTCCCCCAAATTTCTTCCTATGCCCACTGTTCATTTTTCTAATATGCATTTTCAGAGAGCATAACATATACTACTATTACAAACTGCAGACAAGCAGGTCCACCCTCATACTCCTGTAGTGGCCCTGCCTCTCTCAAAATGTTGACAGCTGTGAAATGCTTGGAATCAAGATGAACATGCCCTAAATTCACTAGTCCTCTAAAGAGAGCTGTCATGCTATACCTCAATGGTAGGTTTAAATAGATCCCCAAAACTAAAGTGAGAATGTGATAACAAAGTAGAATTTTGAGTCATGGTCCATGATAAATAATTGAAAAATCTCCTAGTGAGGACCTTCTGGGAGGTCCAGTGGTTAGGACTCTGAACTTTCACAGTAGAGGGCTCGGGGTTCAACCCCTGGTTGGGAAAGAAGGATCTGGCAAGCCACACAGCATGGTCAAAGAAAAAGAAAGAAAACACACAACAATAACAAAAAAATCCCAAACTTAGTGAAATGCATCTTCAAAGATGGCCTCAGTGGGCATGAAAGGGGCTATCACAAGAACTGCTGTGTTTCTGTAAACCCCACCATCCTTTTCTCTGGTGAGTCTCCTAGTATCTTCCTGGGTGCAAGGTGCCAAGGCCTGCAGAAGCCATCTGCACACATGTCATGCTGTCTCCCGCCTTTCCATCCCCACCATCACAGCCCTAGCCCAGATCCTCATTCTCTCCAACTGGTCTCCTGCAATCATCTAACTGTCTCCCTACTTCCGGGCCTTCCCCCTCCTAACCCATTCAAAACTTATTTCCTTAATACACAGTTCTGACCCCACTACATCCCTGCTAACAAATGTTCACAAACTTCCGCAAAACAGCTCTGTTAATTTAACCACCATTAACAGTCACACGTTCCGTTCTCATGCCCTCTGCTAATTAAATATGTGAATCCATTCTGTCTCACAAAAACTCATCTCTGTTCTCAATAACCTGGTTGCTTTTATGCTTTTCTCTCAGCATAGTATCACCTTTCCATGTCTTCTCCCACTTTCTTTCACATATGAAAAGATGATCTACACTTTATGGCCCACTGACAAGTCTACCTCTTCTGAGAAGAATAATTCCCCCAAATTTCTTCCTATGCCCACTGTTCATTTTTCTAATATGCATTTTCAGAGAGCATAACATATACTACTATTACAAACTGCAGACAAGCAGGTCCACCCTCATACTCCTGTAGTGGCCCTGCCTCTCTCAAAATGTTGACAGCTGTGAACTTCCTTCATCTCTATTTCTCTCCTGCTGGACTATGAGACTAGGACAGGCAGAGCATAAGGAATATTTGCTGACTTGAACCTGTTAAAGTGAACTCTCTGGGTTCAAGATTTTCCTAAAGAAGTTCTAAAACTCTTTACAAAAACTCTTGAGCCTGACAAAATTACAATTTTTATTTAGTCAGTAAACTTTCCAACACTGGAAAGACTTGAACTGCTTACCTTCAGAAATGCCCCAAACTTCTTTCTTAAACCAGAAGAGCCCCACTTACACTTCAGTTCTCTAAATGTTAATGTTAACTGTGTAACCTGGTTGTAAGATGAAATAAGAATCTATAGAATTATACCACTCTGGTTTCACTTTGTAAAAGTGTTACCTAATATTAATACTTGGGATAGCAATAGTATCAAACACTAAATACACATCTATAAAGTAAAACATTGAGCTGGACCAGGAGGTCCTTGCCTGGTAAATTTACAAACTAGGCAGAAAGACTGGAGAAGGAAATGGCAACCCATGCCAGTTTTCTTTCCTGGCAAATTCCACAGACAGAGAAGCCTGGTGAGATACAGTCCGTGAGGTCGCAAATACATATATTTATGGGGCTTCCCTCATGGCTCAGTGGTAAGGAATCTGCCTACAATGCAGGAGACCGGGGTTTCATCACTTGGTTGGGAAGATCTCCCTGGAGGAGGGCATGGCAACCCACTCCAGTAATTCTGCCTGGAGAATTCCATGGGCAGTCCTCTGTCTGCCTGATGGGTGGCAGTCCATGGGGCCACACAGAGTCAGACATGACTGAAGTGACTAAGCAGCAGCATCATACACAAAGAAACAAAACAAAGTGAAGACAGATGGCAGCATGTAAAAGCAGAAAATCCTAAACTTCATTTTCTTCAAGTTCAGATGTAAGAGCTACACTTTATGGCCCACTGACAAGTCTACCTCTTCTGAGAAGAATAATTCCCCCAAATTTCTTCCTATGCCCACTGTTCATTTTTCTAATATGCATTTTCAGAGAGCATAACATATACTACTATTACAAACTGCAGACAAGCAGGTCCACCCTCATACTCCTGTAGTGGCCCTGCCTCTCTCAAAATGTTGACAGCTGTGAACTTCCTTCATCTCTATTTCTCTCCTGCTGGACTATGAGACTAGGACAGGCAGAGCATAAGGAATATTTGCTGACTTGAACCTGTTAAAGTGAACTCTCTGGGTTCAAGATTTTCCTAAAGAAGTTCTAAAACTCTTTACAAAAACTCTTGAGCCTGACAAAATTACAATTTTTATTTAGTCAGTAAACTTTCCAACACTGGAAAGACTTGAACTGCTTACCTTCAGAAATGCCCCAAACTTCTTTCTTAAACCAGAAGAGCCCCACTTACACTTCAGTTCTCTAAATGTTAATGTTAACTGTGTAACCTGGTTGTAAGATGAAATAAGAATCTATAGAATTATACCACTCTGGTTTCACTTTGTAAAAGTGTTACCTAATATTAATACTTGGGATAGCAATAGTATCAAACACTAAATACACATCTATAAAGTAAAACATTGAGCTGGACCAGGAGGTCCTTGCCTGGTAAATTTACAAACTAGGCAGAAAGACTGGAGAAGGAAATGGCAACCCATGCCAGTTTTCTTTCCTGGCAAATTCCACAGACAGAGAAGCCTGGTGAGATACAGTCCGTGAGGTCGCAAATACATATATTTATGGGGCTTCCCTCATGGCTCAGTGGTAAGGAATCTGCCTACAATGCAGGAGACCGGGGTTTCATCACTTGGTTGGGAAGATCTCCCTGGAGGAGGGCATGGCAACCCACTCCAGTAATTCTGCCTGGAGAATTCCATGGGCAGTCCTCTGTCTGCCTGATGGGTGGCAGTCCATGGGGCCACACAGAGTCAGACATGACTGAAGTGACTAAGCAGCAGCATCATACACAAAGAAACAAAACAAAGTGAAGACAGATGGCAGCATGTACAGAAAATGGCGAGAAAATCCCTAAACTTCATTTTCTTCAAGTTCAGATGTAAGAGTCTGAAGAAGGACACTGCCAATAATTGCAGAAGGACACAAGTGTTTTCTAAGGACTCAGAGGATGCGAGCTGTTAACCATCACCCTGAAATTCCCAGATAAGCGCTCAGAGTGAAGAGCCGTTCTGAATCCACCAAGAGAGGGTACGCACCTATGCTCTGATAATGGCAAGGCATTTAGGTGGGTATTAACTTGTTCTGAAAAGTGAGGTAAAAGCTTCTCTTTTGTTCTCAGTGGCCCAGACTGGTTTTAGACCCGCCGGTGTGATCTCTAAGAGGAAATCATTTTTGGTTTTCTTCCAACCTCTAATTCAATACCTTGGCAGCATTTGAAATGGATAAGAGTTGAGAGCTCACATCTGCCTCAGGTGACAACTAAGATAAGAAGCACACAATGTAAAAATGATGAGAACTTACTTCCCCAAAGCAACTTTAAATGTAGCTTGTTAAAGGCAGTAGTACTTCAAGTTAACATAAAATCTGAAAATACCATGCCAAGAATACTAAAAGATTATATTAATGGAAACTGGTCCACAAACCTGTTTTTTAGGTGATAATTTTGAGCAGTGCTTTTGAAAAATGATTCCATGGTAACTAGAATAAACTGATCAAAATTCATCCAACAGCAGGGAACAGAAATACAGGAAAATAATTTTTCCAGGTAAACAAATTTTCTTAAAAGGGCCCAAATTACAGACAGAGAGCCTGTTTTTGAAAAATAACAGTCCGTGAGGTCGCAAATACATATATTTATGGGGCTTCCCTCATGGCTCAGTGGTAAGGAATCTGCCTACAATGCAGGAGACCGGGGTTTCATCACTTGGTTGGGAAGATCTCCCTGGAGGAGGGCATGGCAACCCACTCCAGTAATTCTGCCTGGAGAATTCCATGGGCAGTCCTCTGTCTGCCTGATGGGTGGCAGTCCATGGGGCCACACAGAGTCAGACATGACTGAAGTGACTAAGCAGCAGCATCATACACAAAGAAACAAAACAAAGTGAAGACAGATGGCAGCATGTACAGAAAATGGCGAGAAAATCCCTAAACTTCATTTTCTTCAAGTTCAGATGTAAGAGTCTGAAGAAGGACACTGCCAATAATTGCAGAAGGACACAAGTGTTTTCTAAGGACTCAGAGGATGCGAGCTGTTAACCATCACCCTGAAATTCCCAGATAAGCGCTCAGAGTGAAGAGCCGTTCTGAATCCACCAAGAGAGGGTACGCACCTATGCTCTGATAATGGCAAGGCATTTAGGTGGGTATTAACTTGTTCTGAAAAGTGAGGTAAAAGCTTCTCTTTTGTTCTCTGTGGCCCAGACTGGTTTTAGACCCCGGTGTGATCTCTAAGAGGAAATCATTTGTGGTTTTCTTCCAACCTCTAATTCAATACCTTGGCAGCATTTGAAATGGATAAGAGTTGAGAGCTCACATCTGCCTCAGGTGACAACTAAGATAAGAAGCACACAATGTAAAAATGATGAGAACTTACTTCCCCAAAGCAACTTTAAATGTAGCTTGTTAAAGGCAGTAGTACTTCAAGTTAACATAAAATCTGAAAATACCATGCCAAGAATACTAAAAGATTATATTAATGGAAACTGGTCCACAAACCTGTTTTTTAGGTGATAATTTTGAGCAGTGCTTTTGAAAAATGATTCCATGGTAACTAGAATAAACTGATCAAAATTCATCCAACAGCAGGGAACAGAAATACAGGAAAATAATTTTTCCAGGTAAACAATATTTAATTTGGTTACTGTGGTAAAGATGGGCCCTAATGAAAACTGGGCTGTGGGTTACTCTTAATGAAATGATGCAGTGCCAAGGATTAATAAGTATTTACTGTACAACACCCATGTTCCAAGTACCTACACTGCACTGGACAAGACACAAAAGCATGAGATCTGGCCATGAGATCTGAACTAAAGGAGCTTTTTCACATAATCAGAATGAAAAAATGCAAATAATGAAACATCAGACAGCAACATAAAACACATAGTAAACTGTCAGCTGTGAAGCACAGACCATATGAACTATGAAATTTAGTACTTGAAAAGATCTTTTGTGTTTATGAGAACAATTTTATAAAAGGAGACAGGATTTCATTTGGGCCTTACTGAATAGTTTAGAATGTGCATACTTGAACAGGTGTACTCAGAAGGGGAGAGGGATCGAGAAAGGCATAGCAGTGGGGTTCACCTCGATATAAGAGAAAAAGGATAAGTTGATTAGACTAGTGTTCTGTACCAAGAAGAGATGAAAATGAAGTTGGATAAGTAGGTAGGATCAGCAAGATCTGATGTCACTTTCGCATCTTTATTCTTTGATACGTGTATATTAAATGTATTGAACTGATATGGGAGATAATAGGTTGCTCTGGGGAGGTGACTTAGATGACATATCAAAACTGTTCAGGAAAAATATATATACTAGAAACAGACAATGAATAGAATCCTTTTCTCCTGACTAAAATGCGTCTTTGAAATGGATAAGAGTTGAGAGCTCACATCTGCCTCAGGTGACAACTAAGATAAGAAGCACACAATGTAAAAATGATGAGAACTTACTTCCCCAAAGCAACTTTAAATGTAGCTTGTTAAAGGCAGTAGTACTTCAAGTTAACATAAAATCTGAAAATACCATGCCAAGAATACTAAAAGATTATATTAATGGAAACTGGTCCACAAACCTGTTTTTTAGGTGATAATTTTGAGCAGTGCTTTTGAAAAATGATTCCATGGTAACTAGAATAAACTGATCAAAATTCATCCAACAGCAGGGAACAGAAATACAGGAAAATAATTTTTCCAGGTAAACAATATTTAATTTGGTTACTGTGGTAAAGATGGGCCCTAATGAAAACTGGGCTGTGGGTTACTCTTAATGAAATGATGCAGTGCCAAGGATTAATAAGTATTTACTGTACAACACCCATGTTCCAAGTACCTACACTGCACTGGACAAGACACAAAAGCATGAGATCTGGCCATGAGATCTGAACTAAAGGAGCTTTTTCACATAATCAGAATGAAAAAATGCAAATAATGAAACATCAGACAGCAACATAAAACACATAGTAAACTGTCAGCTGTGAAGCACAGACCATATGAACTATGAAATTTAGTACTTGAAAAGATCTTTTGTGTTTATGAGAACAATTTTATAAAAGGAGACAGGATTTCATTTGGGCCTTACTGAATAGTTTAGAATGTGCATACTTGAACAGGTGTACTCAGAAGGGGAGAGGGATCGAGAAAGGCATAGCAGTGGGGTTCACCTCGATATAAGAGAAAAAGGATAAGTTGATTAGACTAGTGTTCTGTACCAAGAAGAGATGAAAATGAAGTTGGATAAGTAGGTAGGATCAGCAAGATCTGATGTCACTTTCGCATCTTTATTCTTTGATACGTGTATATTAAATGTATTGAACTGATATGGGAGATAATAGGTTGCTCTGGGGAGGTGACTTAGATGACATATCAAAACTGTTCAGGAAAAATATATATACTAGAAACAGACAATGAATAGAATCCTTTTCTCCTGACTAAAATGCGTTTTCTTAGGATTGGCCCAGGGTGTGGTCTGAAGTTGATTTCCATAAGTTGCCATAATTCCATAACATAAACAAACTGAACATTTTGGTCAATTTCCTTAATACTTTATCCACAAAAGGGAATCAAAGTCTAGATATCTAACATGGAATAAATAAAATTTTTAAAGGATAAGATCAGCTACCATGTCTTAAGCAATTCCTATAAGCACTTGCCTAATAACAGCAAATGCTAGATTTATTGAGGGCTGAGAAACACAGTAAGTATTATACATATTTCCAATTTAATTCTTACAACAATCATATGTTGTTAAAATTAACCCAGTTTTATGCCAACCCAAATGTACAGCAGAGAAGTAACTTGCCCCACGTCAAGAGGCCAGCAGACTTCCCTGGTGGCTCAGACACTAAAGAATCTGCCTGCAATGTAGGAGATCCAGGTTCGATCCCTGGGTTGGGAAGATCCCTTGGAGAAGGGAGTGGCTACCGACTCCAGTATTCTTGCCTAGAGAATTCCATGGACAGAGGAGCCTCGTTACCATCCATGGGGGTCATAAAGCGTCACACACCACTGAGTGACTAACACACATACATACAAGAGGCCAGCATGTGGTAGATGCAGGATTCAAATCTAGTTCTGCCTGACTCCAGACTCAAATGACCAAATTTTGTACCAAAATTTATTTTCTTGCCCAAGAGGCATCACTGAGGAAAAAAAGAAAAAACAGTTCATTAATAGAAATGTGTGATTATTTGCAGACAAAATCAAGTGACTATTGAAGGTTCCCTGCGAGGTAAGTTAAGTCTTTCTGTAACCATGTGAATTTCCTATGCCTTAACTTCAACAAGACACTATTCATCAAGAGACTTTTTTTTGAAAATGAAGTTGGATAAGTAGGTAGGATCAGCAAGATCTGATGTCACTTTCGCATCTTTATTCTTTGATACGTGTATATTAAATGTATTGAACTGATATGGGAGATAATAGGTTGCTCTGGGGAGGTGACTTAGATGACATATCAAAACTGTTCAGGAAAAATATATATACTAGAAACAGACAATGAATAGAATCCTTTTCTCCTGACTAAAATGCGTTTTCTTAGGATTGGCCCAGGGTGTGGTCTGAAGTTGATTTCCATAAGTTGCCATAATTCCATAACATAAACAAACTGAACATTTTGGTCAATTTCCTTAATACTTTATCCACAAAAGGGAATCAAAGTCTAGATATCTAACATGGAATAAATAAAATTTTTAAAGGATAAGATCAGCTACCATGTCTTAAGCAATTCCTATAAGCACTTGCCTAATAACAGCAAATGCTAGATTTATTGAGGGCTGAGAAACACAGTAAGTATTATACATATTTCCAATTTAATTCTTACAACAATCATATGTTGTTAAAATTAACCCAGTTTTATGCCAACCCAAATGTACAGCAGAGAAGTAACTTGCCCCACGTCAAGAGGCCAGCAGACTTCCCTGGTGGCTCAGACACTAAAGAATCTGCCTGCAATGTAGGAGATCCAGGTTCGATCCCTGGGTTGGGAAGATCCCTTGGAGAAGGGAGTGGCTACCGACTCCAGTATTCTTGCCTAGAGAATTCCATGGACAGAGGAGCCTCGTTACCATCCATGGGGGTCATAAAGCGTCACACACCACTGAGTGACTAACACACATACATACAAGAGGCCAGCATGTGGTAGATGCAGGATTCAAATCTAGTTCTGCCTGACTCCAGACTCAAATGACCAAATTTTGTACCAAAATTTATTTTCTTGCCCAAGAGGCATCACTGAGGAAAAAAAGAAAAAACAGTTCATTAATAGAAATGTGTGATTATTTGCAGACAAAATCAAGTGACTATTGAAGGTTCCCTGCGAGGTAAGTTAAGTCTTTCTGTAACCATGTGAATTTCCTATGCCTTAACTTCAACAAGACACTATTCATCAAAGTTACAGATGAAACTACTACAGGATGAAGTTCAATTCCTGTCCGAGATACTTAATGATCTATATGATTTGGGCAAGTTATTAAACCTCCTTAAGCCCCATTTCTTCACCTGTCAACTGTGGATAGCAATAACCATTTCACAGAATTGTTCAGAAAATTAAATGCACCCCCATAAAGTACTTAGATCAGGATTGTAACAAAAAGTGATGAACTAGGGCTTCCCCTGGTGGTCCAGTGGGTAAGGACACCGCCTTGCAGTGCAAGGGACACCGGTTCAATCCCTGGCCTGGGAAGATCCCACGTGCCGTGGAGCGGCTGGACCGATGTGTCCAATCACCGAGTCAGAGCTCTGGAGCGCATGCGCCCAGAGACGGCGCTCTGCAACGACAGACGCCACCGCGATGGGAGGCCCACAGGAGCCAAGGAACAAAGACGGATGAAAATAGAGAAATGAAAGACCAATAGAAGTGGCCCGCCTGCTCCCCTCCCTCCCCAACCCGACCCCTGCCCAAAATTAAAAAAAAAAAAGTGATGAACTATTATTTGCTACTCATTATTATTCAACACAAAGTTATTATTCAAGCTGCTTCACCAACTGTACAGCAGAAATAACTGCAAAGTTAGTAGTTCAATAAGTAGCCCTTCCTCCCAATTCTCCTGCCACCAAATTCTTATTTTTTTATTTAAGATTAGCCCCCAAATCACCTCCTCCAAAAGCTTCTACCAGGCCCAGTGGACGTTCCCACAATGCATATGTGTGTATATTTGTGTGTGTGGGTGTGTACTTTCAGTCATTTTACTTCATATTTGCTACAGCTGTTATCCATTGTGTCTTGTTTTGTGCATTAATAAGGAGTTCAATTCTTGCTGAAGGCAAGAACTTCCTCGTTCATTTCTAAATACCCAGTGTCTAGTACAGTCCCTGACATGCAGTAATGGGAGCACATATACTTCCATCTCTACAGGACATGGAGATTATGACCCTGAAACCAAAACCTGGCATTGAAGGTTCCCTGCGAGGTAAGTTAAGTCTTTCTGTAACCATGTGAATTTCCTATGCCTTAACTTCAACAAGACACTATTCATCAAAGTTACAGATGAAACTACTACAGGATGAAGTTCAATTCCTGTCCGAGATACTTAATGATCTATATGATTTGGGCAAGTTATTAAACCTCCTTAAGCCCCATTTCTTCACCTGTCAACTGTGGATAGCAATAACCATTTCACAGAATTGTTCAGAAAATTAAATGCACCCCCATAAAGTACTTAGATCAGGATTGTAACAAAAAGTGATGAACTAGGGCTTCCCCTGGTGGTCCAGTGGGTAAGGACACCGCCTTGCAGTGCAAGGGACACCGGTTCAATCCCTGGCCTGGGAAGATCCCACGTGCCGTGGAGCGGCTGGACCGATGTGTCCAATCACCGAGTCAGAGCTCTGGAGCGCATGCGCCCAGAGACGGCGCTCTGCAACGACAGACGCCACCGCGATGGGAGGCCCACAGGAGCCAAGGAACAAAGACGGATGAAAATAGAGAAATGAAAGACCAATAGAAGTGGCCCGCCTGCTCCCCTCCCTCCCCAACCCGACCCCTGCCCAAAATTAAAAAAAAAAAAGTGATGAACTATTATTTGCTACTCATTATTATTCAACACAAAGTTATTATTCAAGCTGCTTCACCAACTGTACAGCAGAAATAACTGCAAAGTTAGTAGTTCAATAAGTAGCCCTTCCTCCCAATTCTCCTGCCACCAAATTCTTATTTTTTTATTTAAGATTAGCCCCCAAATCACCTCCTCCAAAAGCTTCTACCAGGCCCAGTGGACGTTCCCACAATGCATATGTGTGTATATTCGTGTGTGTGGGTGTGTACTTTCAGTCATTTTACTTCATATTTGCTACAGCTGTTATCCATTGTGTCTTGTTTTGTGCATTAATAAGGAGTTCAATTCTTGCTGAAGGCAAGAACTTCCTCGTTCATTTCTAAATACCCAGTGTCTAGTACAGTCCCTGACATGCAGTAATGGGAGCACATATACTTCCATCTCTACAGGACATGGAGATTATGACTACAGATTCTACAAGGATCAAATTTACGCCAATAAATCCTGGCAAAACAGAGCACAACAAACACCATTTTAGGATGAAGTAAGACTTGCTCCATTAAGTTCTCTTAGAAAGATATCTTCTCCAGTAAGTGAAATTTCCTTACACTAAGATAGTAAAAAGCTTAACCAATGGGTTCATTTAAGACAAGTAACAGTACACAGTTCAAAGCTTAATGGTGTCACCATGAATGGTCTTCTTCACAACTAAAAGAATAATATCATGCACAATCAAATTTGGAAATCTTAGGAAAACATTCATGTCATTTTGGGTACATGTTCTCTTTTGGTTTTAAGTATAAAAAATAAAAGATTTAGAAAATAAAGATTTTTATCTTATGCTATATTTTCATCGTCTATAGCACCAACTGCCTTTCTGGCACTGAACTAGTATTTGAGGGGTTTTTTGGACCCCTAACACCCAGCATTTGAATGCTTTCAAACCACCTGCAAAGACTTCATCATCATGGTATCTTCCTCACAATCCTCTGAAATAAGAAGAATGATACCATTCCCCTCAGGAGGAAGCTAAGGTTCTTTCTAGTAACATTCCATGGAAGGAGAACTGCCACTGTCAAGCCCAACCTTTAGTCTCCAACTCTTTTCACTGACTTACAAGGTACTCAATTTAATTCAGGATGGCAGAACACACAGAGAATACATTATGACTGTCCTCTTTGCAAGTAGAAGAAGTGAATCCATAATTATGAATCTAGGAATCCGTGAGCCTTACCCTTTCAGGCACTCTTGAGGATGCCTCCACTGAGTCAGTTGCCATAGCCCCATCGTGGTGCCCCCCGATGCCCACCACCACCACCATCCTTGCCCCTTCCCGGTCATTGACTTACTTAGCCATCCCACGCTGGGAGTGCGCCGCACTCGGGGGTCATCGTCCAAGGTGCGGGTTGCTAGGCAGGGCACTGAGTTCTCAAGCGGGCTGCGGGCTTTAGTGTCAGAAGCAGAAGACAGGAGGAGGAGGAGGACACACGAGCAGCCACAGCAAGCATGAGGATGAAAGCATTGATTAAGAAGAAAAAATACTAAAGCAAATCACACAAGCGGGTTAAAGGAGAACAATGACATATTACATTGACACACACCCCCTCCCGTGACCCTGCATTCTTAGGTGAAATGAATCCCAACACAGAATTGCAGAGCCCAAACAAATTACATTCAGTCTTCACCGTTCCCAAGTACCCCTGGCAGTTCTGCCCTGAAGTTCTAATACACAAAACATGGACTGTATCCAAAAGAAAGATTTACATAATGAACACTCATCTCAGGATGCAAGATCAAGACTGTTAATAATCAGGCACCACATAAGCACACATGGAGGGAAGTTACACACACTTGTGTAGGGCATGGGGAGCAGAGTGTTATATTAGTAAGGCGCTCTCTTGTGACGCAGCCAGCACACTCTTTTATGGATCTTCTAACCAAAGCAGAAAGCAACATCTCATACTCTGACTTAGAAAATATTTTCCCTGATAAATGCAGAACCGGTTTTTAATTTCCTTTGCATCCTGTTATTCAGCTCTTCAGCAACATGAGACTGGGATATAGATGAATCAATACTGTATAAATCCATTTAGAAAGGCATATTAGTTATCATTTTCTGATGCCCCTTAATCCTTAATTTTACTATAATTTTAATACGTGGTGAGGCCATGCCAAATCTTAGACCACACCATAGACAGAATAATAATGTAGACTAAATAGGTAGTATGGTTCCTCCAGATATTTTTAATCCACTGGAGAACACTGTCAACGTCAGCCTGCAGATAGGTCCATTTGAGTTTCATGTCATCTGTTTTGCTATCCTCATCAAACGACCCACTCCTAGTAAGAAACAGGCAGCATAATTATCCTTCAAGGAACAACAATGAGGTTGGAAATAACTAACCATCAGACTACATACAATTTGACTTGAGAGAGTTTTCTCCCCTTAATAATATAGTCATTAAATGATCAAAGCAACAAACAAAGCATATCGAACACAAACCAAAGATTAAATAATCTCCTCACACAAATTATGCAGATGACAGGGCAGACAAATTGTGCTCTTAAAGCTATTGGTGACTGGGGAGGTCAAGATCTAACTTAAATTAATTACAAATTAATGTAAGCTGATGGCCAAATTTGGGCATTCAGCACATTATAAAATCTAGAAACATTTTTGTCAATTTATCTGTCTGTGTTTAAAAGCTGTAAATAAAGCCAGGACTTGTGAGCAGGCCATCTGTGCCAACACCTGTTTGAGGCAAATCTCATGTCTTTTCTTTGCAATTTGAATTTTTAATTGTTTCCCATAATTGAACTACTTTGCAAGTTTGTATTGCACTAAGAAAAATGAAAAAGGGAAATGAACCAGTTGAGATAATTCCAAAATTGCTTTTGTTAAGAGGGAGGCATTTAGAAATATATATTATCATACAGGCCAACTTTCATCTCCTATCTCTTTTGACAGCGGAGAAACCTGCTTAGCGAGCCAATATTCCTGAAGGCTTAGCTAAAAGAAATGGAAGAGGCCAGACAACTGGCCACCATTTATCTGGGCCCAAGACAGGACCAATTCAAATTCCAGTTTCGTGAGAACAGACAGACGTTAGGAATATGGAGTAAACTCAAAAAAGCCGTCACACTCTTCAGCAGCTGAACAGTACAAAGCTACCCACATTTTATCACCAACACCATGATTTGCTCCTAAAATAAATCGGCTCCAAAAATCAGGTGCTGATGACTGGCTTTCCCCAACAGTTTCTTTCTCCTTTGCATGCCCCCCACCCAACATGTCAGTGTATAATTAGTTGGAAACTAAAGCTGGGAACACATTTTTGCATATACAGCCTCCAGTAAGGCTAAGCCCCACCATCAAAGGGACAGGGAAATGGAGTCTGGCGCTCACTAGCAAAGAACCTGGCTCCAAAGACAAGCATGAAAACGAAAATGCCCATAGAGACTTGGCACCTGTGGTTTAGTAAAGCTGACTGGAGCCATCTGGCTGCTTACCCTCATGAAAACTGGGAGGCTCACAGCATCCATTACTTATATTGGCAAATTCCAACATTTTGATTGTTAGACACTCCCTGCACTTCTGTGTAGGAAGAGATACAAACTCGGTAACCCTTTCATGCTGCTTTTTCCCACTCTTCACAAATTTACTTCACAGATAAAATGTTAGAAAGTTGTTCTTAAAGCTGAAGCCAAACTGTCTACGATTATACCATGATAATGACATACAATGCAAGCCTTTTCCAAATAATGATTTCATTGTACCTCTTCTACACTTAAGCTACAAAATAAACAACTTCGCTTTGCTACTATCTTACATATTTTCTTTTAAATCACTTTTGCCTGGCTCTGGGCATAAACAAGGTAGAAACTGGTTTATATTATCATGACTTGATGAGGAAAGATAAAGCTCTGAAGATTTTTGAGTGACGATTTCCAATATCTAGACAGTATAAAAAGGTGTTTGAGCAGGATTTTTTTGTAATGATTCATCTTTCCCTTGAGCATCAACTTGTCTAAAACTATCAATCCTAAATATGTTCAAGTAAGGATGCCCCTACTTAAATCATCCAAATAAACCAAAAACCAAATAAACAACAAAAATAACTAATCAAATTAGTTTCTTAACAATATTTTAAAGAAGAAAATTAAATACACTATTGCAAAAATTTTAGGACTCTTTTAGGATCACAATGTTGTGCATTCAAATAGGTATTCAGCCCCTACCATGTATTCAACACCATTATTTAACCAAGAAATGTAACTCAGGAGTTGAGCATTATTTCACCTGTAAACACCTGACATGTTGCCTAGCAGTCTCCATTTGGAAAGCCAATACAGACGTCCAACTTCCACCTTCAGCGAGTTGAGCCCCTTATTTACACAAAGTGAGGGCCCTGGTCTGTAAATGTTGGAAACTAAAGCTGGGAACACATTTTGCATATACAGCCTCCAGTAAGGCTAAGCCCCACCATCAAAGGGACAGGGAAATGGAGTCTGGCGCTCACTAGCAAAGAACCTGGCTCCAAAGACAAGCATGAAAACGAAAATGCCCATAGAGACTTGGCACCTGTGGTTTAGTAAAGCTGACTGGAGCCATCTGGCTGCTTACCCTCATGAAAACTGGGAGGCTCACAGCATCCATTACTTATATTGGCAAATTCCAACATTTTGATTGTTAGACACTCCCTGCACTTCTGTGTAGGAAGAGATACAAACTCGGTAACCCTTTCATGCTGCTTTTTCCCACTCTTCACAAATTTACTTCACAGATAAAATGTTAGAAAGTTGTTCTTAAAGCTGAAGCCAAACTGTCTACGATTATACCATGATAATGACATACAATGCAAGCCTTTTCCAAATAATGATTTCATTGTACCTCTTCTACACTTAAGCTACAAAATAAACAACTTCGCTTTGCTACTATCTTACATATTTTCTTTTAAATCACTTTTGCCTGGCTCTGGGCATAAACAAGGTAGAAACTGGTTTATATTATCATGACTTGATGAGGAAAGATAAAGCTCTGAAGATTTTTGAGTGACGATTTCCAATATCTAGACAGTATAAAAAGGTGTTTGAGCAGGATTTTTTTGTAATGATTCATCTTTCCCTTGAGCATCAACTTGTCTAAAACTATCAATCCTAAATATGTTCAAGTAAGGATGCCCCTACTTAAATCATCCAAATAAACCAAAAACCAAATAAACAACAAAAATAACTAATCAAATTAGTTTCTTAACAATATTTTAAAGAAGAAAATTAAATACACTATTGCAAAAATTTTAGGACTCTTTTAGGATCACAATGTTGTGCATTCAAATAGGTATTCAGCCCCTACCATGTATTCAACACCATTATTTAACCAAGAAATGTAACTCAGGAGTTGAGCATTATTTCACCTGTAAACACCTGACATGTTGCCTAGCAGTCTCCATTTGGAAAGCCAATACAGACGTCCAACTTCCACCTTTGGCATGGATTCTTGCCTAGACATAGAATGACCTTAGACTCCTTTAACATTACAATATTACACAAAGTGAGGGCCCTGGTCTCGCTGATGGATGGGAAGTAAATTGTGGTTGAGGAAGCTGATGACCACAGTAGCTGAATTAGAATACTTTTATTAAGCACCCTGTTACTCCATTTTTCTATGTTTGGGTAAATTATTTTACATTTCTTTAAATTTACATTTCTTCAGATTTTTCACTTGCAAATGGTGATATGATACAGCAACATTAAAAACATCATAGAGAGCAAGGCCTGGTGTATAACAGGTGCTCAATTAATGGGAGGCAATATTGTTGCAGCTATATTCAATATCCTGAAGGGTGCTGGAAAACATGAAAGACAGTAACCTTGGCCTCATTTAATGTACCTTTAATTTCAAAATGTGATTTTTAAGAAATCAGGTTTACAAACCTGAAATAAAAATCTCCTTTTGGTCCTTTGTACTGAAACAGGGTTTGAATGAAAATGAGACAGGCTTCATTTCTCTTGGGAAGACACAGTAAAGAGTGTTCATTTCCAGGTCTCTATTTCGTCTTCCCTCATTCCTCACATTTTCGTGTTCTTCCCTCTCCTATCCTCTCTATTTCTCTCTCACAGGGACCAGGGCAGAGAGTAGGATCTATACCTGCTCCCCTGTCTGCTCTTAGAGCAACCCCAGGCTGGAAAGAGTGAGACCTCACAGGGGCAGCGCCAACAAAGATCTCAAGCCTTGGAAGATGTTCCGGGCCAACAGTAAGGATGCCCCTACTTAAATCATCCAAATAAACCAAAAACCAAATAAACAACAAAAATAACTAATCAAATTAGTTTCTTAACAATATTTTAAAGAAGAAAATTAAATACACTATTGCAAAAATTTTAGGACTCTTTTAGGATCACAATGTTGTGCATTCAAATAGGTATTCAGCCCCTACCATGTATTCAACACCATTATTTAACCAAGAAATGTAACTCAGGAGTTGAGCATTATTTCACCTGTAAACACCTGACATGTTGCCTAGCAGTCTCCATTTGGAAAGCCAATACAGACGTCCAACTTCCACCTTTGGCATGGATTCTTGCCTAGACATAGAATGACCTTAGACTCCTTTAACATTACAATATTACACAAAGTGAGGGCCCTGGTCTCGCTGATGGATGGGAAGTAAATTGTGGTTGAGGAAGCTGATGACCACAGTAGCTGAATTAGAATACTTTTATTAAGCACCCTGTTACTCCATTTTTCTATGTTTGGGTAAATTATTTTACATTTCTTTAAATTTACATTTCTTCAGATTTTTCACTTGCAAATGGTGATATGATACAGCAACATTAAAAACATCATAGAGAGCAAGGCCTGGTGTATAACAGGTGCTCAATTAATGGGAGGCAATATTGTTGCAGCTATATTCAATATCCTGAAGGGTGCTGGAAAACATGAAAGACAGTAACCTTGGCCTCATTTAATGTACCTTTAATTTCAAAATGTGATTTTTAAGAAATCAGGTTTACAAACCTGAAATAAAAATCTCCTTTTGGTCCTTTGTACTGAAACAGGGTTTGAATGAAAATGAGACAGGCTTCATTTCTCTTGGGAAGACACAGTAAAGAGTGTTCATTTCCAGGTCTCTATTTCGTCTTCCCTCATTCCTCACATTTTCGTGTTCTTCCCTCTCCTATCCTCTCTATTTCTCTCTCACAGGGACCAGGGCAGAGAGTAGGATCTATACCTGCTCCCCTGTCTGCTCTTAGAGCAACCCCAGGCTGGAAAGAGTGAGACCTCACAGGGGCAGCGCCAACAAAGATCTCAAGCCTTGGAAGATGTTCTCCTAGTTGGCAGCAGAGAACCAGTTAAGGACTCCTTTTCAGAAAAAGAAATGGAGAAGAGAATACTCATATGTGGTAAGACAGTGAGAATTAGACCATTCCTTTACTCATGATGACTCTGCAAACCCAAGGACTGTAGCTCACCAGCTCCTCTGTTGATGGGATTTTCCAGGCAAGAATACTGGAGTGGGTTGCCATTTCCTTCTCCAGAGGATCTTCCTGATCCAGGAAGACCCACATCTCTTGCATCTCCTGCATTGGCAGGCAGATTCTTTACCAGTGAGCCATCAGGAAAGCGTTACAGACCTTTATTTTATAAAACAGACTGGAAACTAGTAAAAACTTCTAACATGTTTATTTCATGGTAATATCCTGCAATACATATATTATTTACTGATAGCTCAGAAATAATCAGTCTTCATACTCTAAGATAAAAATATTATAAAGTCTATGAGTGGAAACTTCTTATGTATTATTTGGCATCTGTAAAACTGATAATGAAAGTAGCACTGTTTTAAAAATAGAACTCCCAAGAATGCTTTCATATATACAGTGGTAGGGGAAAGAAATAAAAAGACACAGAAATTAATAGAATACAAAATGATAGTAGGGACTTGAAGATCTATCCTCAGTTTTAAATCTGAAAGGCATTAAATTTTCCCTTTAAAACATTTCTGAATAATAACTGTTTTTTACAATGATACCTCACAGTATGATCATAAAATGCTTCTTACAAAGATATCTCATTTACTCCTGTTTGAATACATAGAATGAGACATTACTATCCTTATTTGGGGCTTCCTAGGTGGTGCTAGTGGTAAAGAACCCACTTGCCAATGCAGAAGACATAAGAGATGTGGGTTTGACAGATGGGTAGGGAAGATCCCCCAGAGGAGGGCATCGCAACCCACTTCAGTATTCTTGCCTGGAGAATCCCACAGACAGAGAAGCCTGGAAGGCTACAGTCCACCATGGGGTTGCAAACAGTTGGACATGACTGAAGCGATTTAGCATGCATCCTTATTTTACAGGTATAGAAATTGAGGCTCAAGGCAATAATGTAAATTGCCCTAACTTATACTGCTACTAAGTATTACTCTCAGATCAGCATGAAGCCTTTGGAAAAGATGGTACCATGTCTTCAAGGAGAAAATTATAAAGTAGGCCTTCAATATCAAAAATTAAATACTTGCGTTGTATCTCTTAAGCCTGACTCTTCATTGCCATAAGGTACAGATTAGATTAGTAAATACTCATAGGACATGACTCTTTAAAAACTGTGTTATTGGGCTTCCCTGGTGGTCCAATGGGTAAGGACACCGCCTTTCAGTGCAAGGAGCACCGGTTCGATCCCTGGCCTGGGAAGATCCCACGTGCCGCGAAGCAGCTGGACCGATGTGTCCAGTTACCGAGCCAGAGTTCTGGAGTGCATGTGCCCAGAGCCGGTGCTCTGCAGCGAGAGAGGCCACTGCAATGGGAGGTTCACACAGGCCAAAGAACAAAGATAAATACATGAAACACCAATAGAAGTGGCCAAAAAAATGTATTATTGTTTATTTAAAGATCTGAGCATTATAAATCTGGAAGATCGGTCACCAGCCCAGGGAAAAGAAAAGAAGAAGAGTGTCTGATGGATAGTTTATAAATACTACTGTTATCCCATCACTGTTTGTAAGGAATACATTTATTTGGGCATTTTTCTAGAAATTTTCCATGGATAGGTTCATTTAATCTATGGCTGAGAAGAGCTTGGTCATTCATTGAATTCTGGCCAGGACATTCATCTGTGCTGTGCAAATGAAGGGAGAATTAGAGTTCTGAATAAAGTAGATAGATGTGTGCTGGTGGCTTTGGAATGAACTGGTTGTACACAGAAAGGCACCTGGGAAGTTAACTCTCCTCAGAAGCTAATGTGGGTCTGTCAGCTGACCTCTCAGAACTGGAGAACCATGCTGACCTGCTTCTGGAACACAGCCTCCTAGGGAAGTTAGGGAAATGTTAGCCTTACCCACTGATTCAGGGATCAGGTCTGAATTCAACAGTATGGAAGGTCAGTGGGCAAACAGTTGGACATGACTGAGCGATTTAGCATGCATCCTTATTTTACAGGTATAGAAATTGAGGCTCAAGGCAATAATGTAAATTGCCCTAACTTATACTGCTACTAAGTATTACTCTCAGATCAGCATGAAGCCTTTGGAAAAGATGGTACCATGTCTTCAAGGAGAAAATTATAAAGTAGGCCTTCAATATCAAAAATTAAATACTTGCGTTGTATCTCTTAAGCCTGACTCTTCATTGCCATAAGGTACAGATTAGATTAGTAAATACTCATAGGACATGACTCTTTAAAAACTGTGTTATTGGGCTTCCCTGGTGGTCCAATGGGTAAGGACACCGCCTTTCAGTGCAAGGAGCACCGGTTCGATCCCTGGCCTGGGAAGATCCCACGTGCCGCGAAGCAGCTGGACCGATGTGTCCAGTTACCGAGCCAGAGTTCTGGAGTGCATGTGCCCAGAGCCGGTGCTCTGCAGCGAGAGAGGCCACTGCAATGGGAGGTTCACACAGGCCAAAGAACAAAGATAAATACATGAAACACCAATAGAAGTGGCCAAAAAAATGTATTATTGTTTATTTAAAGATCTGAGCATTATAAATCTGGAAGATCGGTCACCAGCCCAGGGAAAAGAAAAGAAGAAGAGTGTCTGATGGATAGTTTATAAATACTACTGTTATCCCATCACTGTTTGTAAGGAATACATTTATTTGGGCATTTTTCTAGAAATTTTCCATGGATAGGTTCATTTAATCTATGGCTGAGAAGAGCTTGGTCATTCATTGAATTCTGGCCAGGACATTCATCTGTGCTGTGCAAATGAAGGGAGAATTAGAGTTCTGAATAAAGTAGATAGATGTGTGCTGGTGGCTTTGGAATGAACTGGTTGTACACAGAAAGGCACCTGGGAAGTTAACTCTCCTCAGAAGCTAATGTGGGTCTGTCAGCTGACCTCTCAGAACTGGAGAACCATGCTGACCTGCTTCTGGAACACAGCCTCCTAGGGAAGTTAGGGAAATGTTAGCCTTACCCACTGATTCAGGGATCAGGTCTGAATTCAACAGTATGGAGGGAAAGGGGGAATCGCAAAGTAAAATAACCCAGCCAGAGACTACTGGGCTAAGTTGGAATCTAAAACCCAGACAAAACCTAAGAATGTCTACAGGGACAGAAAGCTGCCAAACCCGGCAGTGGTCCCAACCAGATCCACCATGTGCCAGCATCTAAGCAGCCTGACCCCGGATACCCAAACCAAGCAGCTGAAATGTGCCTCACCTCCAATCAAGTGCAAAGCAGCAAGAACCTAGATAATTCACTTCCATTTCAATGGGGCCGAGAATTACTACCAACAGAAAAAAAAAGACTTATTTCATTGTTTGTAACTGCTATGTTATTGCAAGTATTAGCAATAGATAACACTTTTTAAAATACCTAAAGGTGTTGTGTTCTAATGTCAGAAACTGCAGCGTAGGAAGCACCATCCTGCCGGGAGGATAACACTGAAAAGAAGAATCTGGACAGAAAGTAAGGGGTGGGAACAAGTGGTATTGCACTTCTCACACCTGACAGAAAAAAGGCAAATGAATTGAGATAAAATTCAGAGATGCCATCAGGAGCAGGCATCTGTGACGCCCTAGCTACAGATGAGGCCACAGGAGGAAGCTTGGTGGAAGCAGCCTGGTGCGGTCTGGAAGCAGTTGTCCTGGCTTGGAGTGCCCACCCTTTCCAAGTCCTCATCTACCTGCTGGTGCAGCTTCACTTCTTGGGTTCTCAGTGTGGTTTAGGGTTTCCCTGACATCCAGCAAAGAGAACAATAGATGAGGACAGATGATTCTGCAAGATGGCTGAGAAGAGCTTGGTCATTCATTGAATTCTGGCCAGGACATTCATCTGTGCTGTGCAAATGAAGGGAGAATTAGAGTTCTGAATAAAGTAGATAGATGTGTGCTGGTGGCTTTGGAATGAACTGGTTGTACACAGAAAGGCACCTGGGAAGTTAACTCTCCTCAGAAGCTAATGTGGGTCTGTCAGCTGACCTCTCAGAACTGGAGAACCATGCTGACCTGCTTCTGGAACACAGCCTCCTAGGGAAGTTAGGGAAATGTTAGCCTTACCCACTGATTCAGGGATCAGGTCTGAATTCAACAGTATGGAGGGAAAGGGGGAATCGCAAAGTAAAATAACCCAGCCAGAGACTACTGGGCTAAGTTGGAATCTAAAACCCAGACAAAACCTAAGAATGTCTACAGGGACAGAAAGCTGCCAAACCCGGCAGTGGTCCCAACCAGATCCACCATGTGCCAGCATCTAAGCAGCCTGACCCCGGATACCCAAACCAAGCAGCTGAAATGTGCCTCACCTCCAATCAAGTGCAAAGCAGCAAGAACCTAGATAATTCACTTCCATTTCAATGGGGCCGAGAATTACTACCAACAGAAAAAAAAAGACTTATTTCATTGTTTGTAACTGCTATGTTATTGCAAGTATTAGCAATAGATAACACTTTTTAAAATACCTAAAGGTGTTGTGTTCTAATGTCAGAAACTGCAGCGTAGGAAGCACCATCCTGCCGGGAGGATAACACTGAAAAGAAGAATCTGGACAGAAAGTAAGGGGTGGGAACAAGTGGTATTGCACTTCTCACACCTGACAGAAAAAAGGCAAATGAATTGAGATAAAATTCAGAGATGCCATCAGGAGCAGGCATCTGTGACGCCCTAGCTACAGATGAGGCCACAGGAGGAAGCTTGGTGGAAGCAGCCTGGTGCGGTCTGGAAGCAGTTGTCCTGGCTTGGAGTGCCCACCCTTTCCAAGTCCTCATCTACCTGCTGGTGCAGCTTCACTTCTTGGGTTCTCAGTGTGGTTTAGGGTTTCCCTGACATCCAGCAAAGAGAACAATAGATGAGGACAGATGATTCTGCAAGAGGGCTGTGATGAGGGGGCTTCCTCCTCTCCCATTCCAGTGGCATCACTTACTGAAGGGCAGAGGAAATAAATGAGCACACTATTCAGGAGATTCTTCCCAAATAGTAAGTTACAGAGCAAAGATCACTCTAGAAAATGCCCCTACTCTCCATGAGATTTTTTTCCTTAATTGTGCTTAAACTTGTTACACATAATTAATATTATTTGTAATTACTATTTACAGTTACCATTTGAAACATTTTACATGTATGATCTTTTAATTTCATCATCTCTGTTTTACAGACATAAAAACTGAGTACTAAACTGCCTTTCCAAGTTTTTCCTGAATAAAAAAATTGAAAATCAGGGCTGTAAAATTGGATTGGACAAAATGAAATTCATCATCTAGGCGCCATTGGATAAACAAAATCCCTTTTCAGTAAAGGGCATCTCTCAGACTATGGAAGGCAAGGATTTTTTTTTTTTTTTCCCCCTGGCTCTGCTGAATCTTAGTTGCATGTGGGATATAGTTCCCTGACCAGGGATAGAACCCAGACCCCCTGCATTGGAAGTGCAGAGTCTTAGTCACTGGACCACCAGGGGAGTCCCGGAAGGCAGGGATTTTTATGAGAGTCCAGGGGGTAGAAACTAAACCACAAAAATACCAGGGACAGGGCTTCCCCTGGTGGTCCAGTGGGTAAGGACACCGCCTTGCAGTGCAAGGGGCGCCGGTTCGAGCCCTGGCCTGGGAAGATCCCACGTGCCGCGGAGCGGCTGGACTGATGTAGCCAATCACCGAGCCGGAGCTCTGGAACACATGCGCCCAGAGCCGGTGCTCTGCAGCTATAGACGCCACCGCGATGGGAGGCCCACAGGAGCCAAGGAACGAAGACGAATGAAAATAGAGAAATGAAAGACCGACAGAAATGGCCCGCCCGCTCCCCTCCCTCCCCAACCCGAGCCCCGCTCAAAGTAAATAAATAAATAAATCTTTAAAAAAAAAAAAAATAGCAGGGACAAACTCATGATGCCTTTGCCCAAATTTCCATAAAGGTTGTGAAAGCTGAATACTCAAAAATTAAGGTTCCTATTCCTAAAGTTGGATCTTACACATCTTTGGTAAGACTAGACAATACTGGGCTTCCCTGGTGGTGAGTGGGTAAAGAATCCGCCTTGCAGTGCGAGAGGTACTGGTTTGACCCCTGGAACAGGAGGATCCCACATACCGCAGAGCAGCTGGACCAGTGTGTCCAATTACGAGCCAGCTCTCTGGAGTGCATGTGCCCAGAGCCAGTCCTCTGCAACAAGAGAGGCCACTGCAGTGGGAGGCCCAGAGAAGCCAAAGAATTAAGATGGATGAATTAAGAATAAATAAATGGGCGTGCACGCCCAGGCGCATAGCGTGCTGCGTGCAGATCCCAAGGCAGCAGAGGCTGAGGAGACCAGGGGCAGAGACAGCAAAGAATACGTCCTTCTCAATAATTTCCAATTGCTATCTGCTACGGAGATTGACCTGTTATTAGAAATAAGCATCACAGAGGATTCAGCCTATCCAGGAACAGGATAAGATTTTCAAGACAGGCCATTTCGTCTGGCACCGTCAGAAGTTGTGAGAACCAAATGTATCAGATCTGCTAAGATATAATCCAATACCTTGTATGAACAAAACATGAATGTTGACACTCAAAAGTAGCCGCGAGGAGCCGCCGGAACCCGCCCGCCGCGAGGAGCCGCCGGAACCCGCCCGCCGCGAGGAGCCGCCGGAACCCGCCCGCCGCGAGGAGCCGCCGGAACCCGCCCGCCGCGAGGAGCCGCGGACGCCGCGAGGAGCCGCGGACGCCGCGAGGAGCCGCGGACGCCGCGAGGAGCGGCTATCAATATCCTCTAGACAAATTATTTCCTATCTTTCTGTCCTTTCCTATCTTTCTGTCACTATTCACTTCCAAATGCACTAAACAGTACACACACTAATCTTTGCTACCTAATCCTATAATATACTTCCAAGACAAATCTTTTCCTTTTTATTACTTATAGACTCTCCTCCTTGTCACCCCGAGCACATGTCCTAATTTAAAATTGCTTTCATTGTAATTATCCAAGCCAGGACCTTGTGCTAGATCTATTATTCAGGCACTATTTTAATTAATTCAAAGCTTAACGGGCAAGTATCATCTGTGATTGCATGAGTTGCTAGAAAGATTTCCTGCGCCTTATCTCTGTAAAACTGGTCAGTTGTGGGGATTGCTGTATATGTATGTGTATCTTATGATTATGTTAGAAAACATCTGCATGCTTTTATGACTGTCACCCATCAGGGATACACCTCTTGTTCCTCAGATGCTAGTGTGTGAACTAGTATCACAGAACACCATAGCAAACCAGACATAGAGCCTACACTCCTGACCAATCATCAAACCAAGGATCCTCGAAGCGGAAGCCCGGATTCCAAGACCCCACACTGATTATCAAAGAACATACAACACTACAGATTATTCACCTGTAAACAAGGTCTATCACCACCCAAGACACAAGCCACTGAACCCTTCTACAAGGACAAAACCCAAAGGAACGGAGAATTCAACCAAGAAGCCTGGTGGGAATAAGAACTCCATACACACAGACACACACAAAGAAACAAAAATTAACCTAATAATGAAACGTCAGAGAAACACTGTACAAATGAAGGACCAAGCTAGAGAAACACCACTTCAAATGACAGAGGAGGAGATAGACAAGCTATCTGAAAGAGAATTCAGAAAAACTATACTAATGAGGATGCAAAACACCGAAAACAGAATATTAGAGGAAATTAGTGCATTGAGAAAAGACATGCAGGAAATGAAAAATAAGCAAATAGAGACCACCAACTCAATTGCTGAACTCAAAAATACTATAGAAGGTCTCAACAGCAGAGTATCAGAGGCTGAAGAACGGATAAGTGAGCTGGAAGACAGAATGGTGGAAATAAATGCTGAAGAACAGAACAAAGCCCAAAGAATTAAAAGAACTGAGGATAGCCTCAGAGACCTATGGGACAATATTAAACGCACCAACATTAGAATTATAGGAGTTCCAGAAGAAGAAGAAGAGAAGAAAGACTATGAAAAAATTCTTGAAGAGGTTATAGTTGAAAACTTCCCCAGCATGGGAAAGGAGATAGTCAGCCAAGTCCAGGAAGCACAAAGAGTTCCATACAGGAGAAACCCCAGAAGAAACACACCAAGGCACATACTAATCAAACTAACGCAGACTAAATATAAAGACAGATTACTAAAAGCAGCTAGGAGCAAACAACAAATAACATATAAAGGAAACCCCATACGTTTAACTGCGGATCTCTCAACAGAAACCCTACAGGCCAGAAGAGAATGGCAAGATACATTTAAACGGCTAGAAGAGAATAACCTGCAACCACAAATTCTCTACCCAGCAAGAATCTCATTCAAAATCGATGGTGAAGTCAAAAGCTTCACAGACAAGCAAAACTAAAAGAATTCTGTACCACAAAACCAGCCCTACAACAAGTGTTAAAGGGCCTGATATAGCCAATAAATACAAGAGTAGGAGAAGCCTTACAAATCAAACCCCAAATTTCTAAGAAGATGACAATAGGAACATTCGTATCAATAATTACTTTGAATGTAAATGGACTAAATGCTCCAACCAAACGACACAGGCTGGCTGAATGGATCCAGAAGCAAGACCCATATATATGCTGTTTACAAGAGACCCACTTCAGACCTAGAGACACTCATAGACTGAAAGTGAAAGGCTGGAAAAGATATTTCATGCAAATGGAAATCAAAAGAAAGCTGGAGTAGCAATCCTTATATCAGACAAAATAGACTTTAAAGTAAAGAAGATTCTAAGAGACAAGGCAGGTCACTACATCATGATTAAGGGATCTATCCAAGAGGAAGACATAACAGTCATGAATATCTACGCACCCAACACAGGGCACCTCAATACATAAGACAGGTACTTTCAGACATAAAAGAAGAAATCAACAATAACACAATAATAGTAGGAGACTTTAACACTCCTCTCACACCAATGGACAGATCAACAAAACAGAAAATTAATAAAGAAACACAAGCCTTAAATGCCACACTGGAAAAGATGGACCTCATTGATATCTTTAGGACGTTCCATCCAAAAGCAGAAGAATACACTTTCTTCTCAAGCGCTCACGGAACATTCTCCAGGATAGACCACATCTTGGGCCACAAATCTAACCTCAGTCAGTTCAAGAAAACCGAAATTATATCAACCATCTTCTCGGACCACAATGCAATGAGACTGGAGATCAACTACCAGAAAACCCTAAAACAGAAACACATGGAGATTAAACAATACATACCTAAAAAACCCACTGATCGTTGAGGAAATCAAAGGAGAAATTAAACAATTCCTAGAAGAAAATGACAATGAACACACGACCGTGCAAAACCTATGGGATACAGCAAAAGCAGTTCTAAGAGGGAAATTTATAGCAATACAATCCCACCTCAAGAAACTAAATATGGGATACAAACCTCATTCAGAAATCGATTGGTTTGAAGTCAAAAGCTTCACAGACAAGCAAAACTAAAAGAATTCTGTACCACAAAACCAGCCCTACAACAAGTGTTAAAGGGCCTGATATAGCCAATAAATACAAGAGTAGGAGAAGCCTTACAAATCAAACCCCAAATTTCTAAGAAGATGACAATAGGAACATTCGTATCAATAATTACTTTGAATGTAAATGGACTAAATGCTCCAACCAAACGACACAGGCTGGCTGAATGGATCCAGAAGCAAGACCCATATATATGCTGTTTACAAGAGACCCACTTCAGACCTAGAGACACTCATAGACTGAAAGTGAAAGGCTGGAAAAAGATATTTCATGCAAATGGAAATCAAAAGAAAGCTGGAGTAGCAATCCTTATATCAGACAAAATAGACTTTAAAGTAAAGAAGATTCTAAGAGACAAGGCAGGTCACTACATCATGATTAAGGGATCTATCCAAGAGGAAGACATAACAGTCATGAATATCTACGCACCCAACACAGGGGCACCTCAATACATAAGACAGGTACTTTCAGACATAAAAGAAGAAATCAACAATAACACAATAATAGTAGGAGACTTTAACACTCCTCTCACACCAATGGACAGATCAACAAAACAGAAAATTAATAAAGAAACACAAGCCTTAAATGCCACACTGGAAAAGATGGACCTCATTGATATCTTTAGGACGTTCCATCCAAAAGCAGAAGAATACACTTTCTTCTCAAGCGCTCACGGAACATTCTCCAGGATAGACCACATCTTGGGCCACAAATCTAACCTCAGTCAGTTCAAGAAAACCGAAATTATATCAACCATCTTCTCGGACCACAATGCAATGAGACTGGAGATCAACTACCAGAGAAACAAAACAGAAACACATGGAGATTAAACAATACATACCTAAAAAACCACTGATCGTTGAGGAAATCAAAGGAGAAATTAAACAATTCCTAGAAGAAAATGACAATGAACACACGACCGTGCAAAACCTATGGGATACAGCAAAAGCAGTTCTAAGAGGGAAATTTATAGCAATACAATCCCACCTCAAGAAACTAGGAAAATATGAAGCAGATGACCTAACCCTCCGCTTAAAACAGTTGGAGAAAGAAGAACAAAAACATCCCAGAGCCAGCAGAAGAAGAGAAATCATAAAGATCAGAGCAGAAATAAATGAGAAAGAAACAAAAGAAACAATAGTAAAGATAAATAAAACAAAAAGCTGGTTCTTTGAAAAGGTAAACAAAATTGACAAGCCACTGGCCAGACTCATTAAGAAAAAGAGAGAGAAGAACCAGATCAACAAAATCGAAAACGAAAAAGGAGAGATTACAACAGATAATGCAGAAATCCAAAGGATTCTAAGAGACTATTATGAGCAACTCTATGGCAACAAACTGGACAACTTGGAAGAAATGGACAGTTTCTTGGACAGGATTAATCTCCCAAGACTGAGCCAGGAAGAAACAGAAACTTTGAACAACCCAATCACAAGCTCAGAAATCAACTTTGTGATTAAAAATCTACCCAAAAATAAAAGCCCAGGACCAGATGGCTTCACAGCCGAATTCTACCAAACATTTAAAGAAGAGCTAATGCCTGTCCTTCTAAAACTCTTTCAAAAAATTGCACAGGAAGGAAAACTCCCAAACACATTCTACGAGGCCACCATCACCCTGATACCCAAACCAGGCAAAGACAACACAAAAAAGGAAAACTATAGGCCAATTTCACTGATGAACTTAGATGCCAAGATCCTCAACAAAATCCTAGCAAACAGAATTCAACGACATGTCAAAAAACTCATACATCACGATCAAGTTGGGTTCATCCCAGGCATGCAAGGATTCTTCAACATCCGCAAATCAATCAACGTGATACACCATATCAACAAGTTGAAAGACAAAAATCACATGATCATCTCAATAGATGCAGAAAAAGCCTTCGACAAAGTACAACATCCATTTATGATCAAAACTCTTCAGAAAATGGGCATAGAAGGAACCTATCTCAACATAATAAAAGCCATCTATGAGAAACCTACAGCGAACATTATTGTTAATGGTGAAAAACTGAAAGCATTCCCTCTAAGATCAGGAACAAGACAGGGGTGCCCACTTTCACCACTGCTATTCAACATAGTCCTGGAAGTCCTAGCAACAGCAATAAGACAAGAGAAAGAAATCAAAGGAATCCAGATTGGAAAGGAAGAAGTCAAGCTCTCTCTTTTTGCAGACGACATGATATTATACATAGAAAATCCCAAAGACACTATTACAAAGCTACTAGAACTAATCAATGAATTCAGCAAAGTTGCAGGATATAAAGTCAACACACAGAAGTCACTGGCATTCCTATACACAAACAATGAAAAATCAGAAAATGAAATCAAAGAGGCAATCCCCTTCACCATTGCAACCAAAAGAATCAAATATCTAGGAATAAACCTACCCAAAGAAACAAAAGAATTGTACACAGAAAATTACAAGACACTCATGAGAGACATTAAAGAAGACTTAAACAGATGGAGAGATATTCCATGTTCCTGGATTGGAAGAATCAATATTGTGAAAATGACCATACTTCCAAATATCATCTACAGATTCAATGCAATCCCTATTCAACTACCACTGACATTTTTCACAGAACTAGACCAAATAATAACACAGTTCATATGGAAACACAGAAGACCTCGAATAGCCAAAGCAATCCTGAGGAAGAAAAATGGAGTTGGAGGGATCAGCCTTCCTAACTTCAGACTCTACTACAAAGCAACAGTTATCAAGACAGTATGGTACTGGCACAAAAACAGAACTATAGATCAATGGAACAAGATTGAGAACTCAGAGATCAACCCACGCACCTATGGGTACCTTATTTTTGATAAAGGAGGAGAAACTATAAAATGGGACAAAGACAGTCTCTTTAACAAGTGGTGCTGGGAGAATTGGACAGCTACATGCAAAAAAATGAAATTGGAACATTCCCTGACGCCATACACTAAGATCAACTCAAAATGGATTAAAGACCTCAATGTAAGACCAGAAACCATCAAACTCTTAGAGGAGAATATAGGCAAAACCCTCAAGGACATCAATCAAAGCAAGATCTTCTCTGACCCACCAACTAAAATAGCAGAACTGAAAAGAAAAATGAACATATGGGACCTCATGAAACTTAAAAGCTTTTGTACAGCAAAAGAAATTACAAAAAAGTTCAACAGACACCCCACAGAGTGGGAGAAAATCATAGCAAATGAAACAACAGACAAAGAATTAATCTCCAAAATCTACAAGCAACTCAGACAACTCAGCACAGGGAAAATGAGCAGCCCAATCAAAAAAGGGGAAACAGATCTAAAGAGACGCCTCTCCAAAGAGGACATACAAATGGTCCAAAAGCACATGAAACGATGCTCAACCTCGCTTATTATTAGAGAAATGCAGATTAAAACTACAATGAGATACCACCTCACACCTGTCAGAATGGCCATCATCAACAAATCGACAGACAACAAATGCTGGAGAGGGTGTGGAGAAAAGGGAACCCTCTTGCATTGCTGGTGGGAATGTAAATTAATACAACCTCTATGGAAGACAATATGGAGATTCCTTAAAAAACTAAAAATAGAAGCACCCTATGACCCAGCAATCCCACTATTAGGCCTATATCCTGATGAAATCAAAACTGAAAGAGGCACCTGTACCCCAATGTTCATTGCAGCTCTCTATACAATAGCCAGAACATGGAAGCAACCTAGATGTCCATCGACAAATGAATGGATCCAGAAGCTCTGGTACATATATACAATGGAATACTACTCAGCTGTTAAAAGAAATGCAGAAGACTCAGTCCTAATGAGGTGGCTGGCTTTAGAACCTATCATAAAAAGTGAAGTAAGTCAAAAAGAGAAAGACAAGTATAGTACTGGCACAAAAACAGAACTATAGATCAATGGAACAAGATTGAGAACTCAGAGATCAACCCACGCACCTATGGGTACCTTATTTTTGATAAAGGAGGAGAAACTATAAAATGGGACAAAGACAGTCTCTTTAACAAGTGGTGCTGGGAGAATTGGACAGCTACATGCAAAAAAATGAAATTGGAACATTCCCTGACGCCATACACTAAGATCAACTCAAAATGGATTAAAGACCTCAATGTAAGACCAGAAACCATCAAACTCTTAGAGGAGAATATAGGCAAAACCCTCAAGGACATCAATCAAAGCAAGATCTTCTCTGACCCACCAACTAAAATAGCAGAACTGAAAAGAAAAATGAACATATGGGACCTCATGAAACTTAAAAGCTTTTGTACAGCAAAAGAAATTACAAAAAAGTTCAACAGACACCCCACAGAGTGGGAGAAAATCATAGCAAATGAAACAACAGACAAAGAATTAATCTCCAAAATCTACAAGCAACTCAGACAACTCAGCACAGGGAAAATGAGCAGCCCAATCAAAAAATGGGAAAAGATCTAAAGAGACGCCTCTCCAAAGAGGACATACAAATGGTCCAAAAGCACATGAAACGATGCTCAACCTCGCTTATTATTAGAGAAATGCAGATTAAAACTACAATGAGATACCACCTCACACCTGTCAGAATGGCCATCATCAACAAATCGACAGACAACAAATGCTGGAGAGGGTGTGGAGAAAAGGGAACCCTCTTGCATTGCTGGTGGGAATGTAAATTAATACAACCTCTATGGAAGACAATATGGAGATTCCTTAAAAAACTAAAAATAGAAGCACCCTATGACCCAGCAATCCCACTATTAGGCCTATATCCTGATGAAATCAAAACTGAAAGAGGCACCTGTACCCCAATGTTCATTGCAGCTCTCTATACAATAGCCAGAACATGGAAGCAACCTAGATGTCCATCGACAAATGAATGGATCCAGAAGCTCTGGTACATATATACAATGGAATACTACTCAGCTGTTAAAAGAAATGCAGAAGACTCAGTCCTAATGAGGTGGCTGGCTTTAGAACCTATCATAAAAAGTGAAGTAAGTCAAAAAGAGAAAGACAAGTATAGTATACTAACTCATATATATGGGATCTAGTAAGATGGTCTTGATAACACACACAGTGAACTCATGAAAAACAGAGAATAGACATAAAGACATTGTGGAGACCGAACAATGGGAGGGAGTAACATGGGAACCTATACTGTCATGTGTAGAAAAGATAGCTATAGTCATTGTGCTAGGGGAATAGGAGTACCTACAACCACTTGGAGCAATGGTCTGGAGGGATGGGGGGGGGGAACTTGGGTGGGGGGAGGGCCAAGGGATATGCATCTGATTGATCTGGGAACATACATGTACAAAAATAAATAAATAAATAAATAAATAAATAAATAAATAAATAAATTTAAAAAAAAAAAAAAAGTCAAAAGTAAAATAAAATTTTAAAAAAGAAAGAGTTCATTGACTCCCAAAGCATGGGATTTTCATGCCACAGCAATAAACAAACTTACTTCTCACTTGCAAAAAAAAAAAAAAAAAAAAAAAAAAGAATAAATAAATGAAGGACCAATAAAAGAGGCCAAATTTTTTTAAAAAATGATTAAAAAAATAGATTAAAAAAAGACTAGACAATACATATCAAAAGTATTCATTTAAATGGTAAATGATATATTTAAAATCAGACAATCCTATAAAACATAGCTTTTTAAAACAGAATTAGCAAGTAACCTTGTCAGAAACATCTTATTAAATATTTTGGAAGGAATACTAATTAGGTATAAACTTACACTTTCTAATAAAATGCAAACTAAATACATCTTATTTGATTTTTAAATACTACCAAGGAATGTTTGTACTATGCATGCGCGTTAAGTCAATTCAGTTGTGCCGACTCTCTGTGACCCTATGGACCGTAACCCACCAGGTTCCTCTGTCCATGGGATTCTCCAGGCAAGAATACTGCAGTGGGTTGCCACGCTCTCTTCCAGGGTATCTTGCTAATCCAGGGATCAAACCTGCACCTCCTGTGGCTCCTGCATTGCAGACAGAATCTTTTACTGCTGAGTCACCGGAGAACTCCAATGTTTCTAGGATTCAATGGTATTGTTTCATAAAAATAAACTAAAATAATTTTATTTTAGTATTTTATATTTTATTAAAATATTAATATATATTTTATTATATTATTAATAATTATACATTATTAAAATATTTTGTTTTATATTTTTATTATTTATTTTAATATTTTTTATAAAAATTAAGCTAAAATAATATAGAATTATTATCTAAGTATTTCTAACCAAATTGTTAAGTAGAACCATATAAACTGATGCTAGTGAACTTTATTTTACACACAAAAATGGTAATGGCATGTGGTTCAGCCTAAAGTAACCGTGAGAAAGATAAAGAGTAAGTAAAGGAAAATCTAACAGTAGAAGAAATGAAAACCTCATTAATTTTCTTCATCTGACACTAACTCCATAGAAATGCCTCAATTAATATATTGAGCTTGCCTCAATATATATAATATAGCACTTGCCTCAAATTTAGTACCTGGCAGACATGTCCACCAGAATTCACAGATGTCTTGGATGAGAGGAACTTTCACAATAATTAACATCTTGGAAGCTAGCCTGATTCTTCCCTAACTTATTACAAATACAAATGTTTTTCATTTCTTTTTAGAGTCATTAAATCATTTTGAATCCAAAGCCATATTAGGATCCTAAAAATTAAGAGTTAAGTCTTTAGCCATGGATAGACTGTGGTGAACTGGTAGTCAGTACGCTGGTAAATGTTTGAAAACCAGCTCTCTGGTGAAAAACTGTGTGTATGTGTGTGCGCGCACGCGCAAGAATATGCATGTGTGTGAGTGGTAAATTTTACTGATATAAAAGATGTGTAGCACATAAATATACAATACTCTATTGTAAACTGCATATAGCCAGTTGATTCTCATAAAATACTTTTGTTGATTTTTACCAAACTCTTCTATTAGTAGCCAAATTACGGTTTCAAATGGCAAACAAGCATAGATCCAACACCCATGCTGAACATCCATTATCAGATATGTTATTGAGTAAGGAAGAAACGAAACAGTGAAAATATATTGACTCAATCGTCAATGATGTGGGTGACTCCTTCACGAAACTCAATAATAGCTTTTTTTAATACTGAAAGAATATTTCCTCAATTCCTTGCACTATTTACATTTTAACAATTATAATGGTCTGAATGTATCCTCCCAGAACTCATATGCTGATACCCTAACCCTCAGTGTAATGATATCAGGAAGTGGTTGGGGGGAGGCAGAGTTTTCATAAATGAAATTAGCAGCCTTATAAAAATAAACAGGAGAAAGATGAACGACCTCTCTCCACCACCTGAACATAGAATGAGAAGATGACCAGCTACAAGTCAAAGAAGACCCTCACCAAAAAATCACATCTGCAACTTCTTGATCATGGACTTCCCAGCCTCTAGATTTGTGAAAAAATAAATGCTTATTATTTATTTATACCAAGCATTTGTACCACTGTTTGGTAACATACTATAAGAGTCCAAGGTGACAGCTACATACACTACATACTTTTAAGTTTCACCTGCGTATTATTAGCATTTTCTCTATCCCTTTTTAAAGTCTAGAAATAATTAACAAAACAATATATTAAGCCCTGATTTATCTTATTTGCTGATGTCTATGGTGTCATACTATCATTATGACTAACTGCAAGCTTCCGGTATGAAATCCCTGAACATAGACTTGGGAAGAGGTGATATGAGACACTATCTTATAGCATTTCTTTAGCATAGACACAGTAGATGTAAATAGCCTAAAGAGCCTAGCCTATAGGAAAATAAG
The DNA here is from genome assembly GCA_022376925.1 of Tragulus kanchil. Classification (NCBI taxonomy): domain Eukaryota; kingdom Metazoa; phylum Chordata; class Mammalia; order Artiodactyla; family Tragulidae; genus Tragulus; species Tragulus kanchil. The sequence goes on along the minus strand of JAIOJX010000025.1, from coordinate 154,733,552 downwards.
TAAGATATAATGCATTTTGTGGAGAAGGAAATGACAACCCACTCCAGTATTCTTGCCTGGGAAATCCCACGGACAAAAGTGCCTGGTGGGGGCTTCCCCTGGTGGTCCAGTGGGTAAGGACACCGCCTTGCAGTGCAAGGGGCGCCGGTTCGAGCCCTGGCCTGGGAAGATCCCACGTGCCGCGGAGCGGCTGGACTGATGTGTCCAATTACCGAGCCGGAGCTCTGGAGCGCATGCGCCCAGAGCCGGCGCTCTGCGACGACAGAGGCCACCGCGATGGGAGGCCCACAGGAGCCAAGGAACAAAGACGGATGAAAATGGAGAAATGAAAGACCAATGGAAGTGGCCCGCCTGCTCCCCTCCCTCCCCAACCTGACCCCATCCAAAATAAATAAATAAATAAATCTTTAAAAAAAAAAAAAAAAAAAGTGCCTGGTGGGCTACAGTCTGCGGGGTCACAAAGAGTCAGACATGACTTACTGACTGAGCAATGCATATTTATTAATTTGTTTTTAATATTATTACTTAAGTGTATTCTTTTGTGAACTAATTTTTAACAGCAGCTACGTTTAAGAAACAGTCCTCAAAATTCTTGATAACAATAAGCACAGCATAGGGGAATGAAAACATCTTCAATTCTAGAGGAGCTCCAAAGATTTCAGCTATTAACTGAATTGTTGCTATCATAATTAAAGCTGGGAGCATCCTGACTCTATTTTCTAGTCTTTGACAGAAAACCAAGGTGGCAAGTTTATCTACTTTTTTACATGGGAATATTAGACTCTAGCTCCAACTACAATTGATAAAAGATTCTAATGTGCTAATGTAGTAGCAAAAGTTCTATACTTTTTTTATTTTAGAATTTTCTCCTAAGAAGATTTCACAGTTATTAAAGACATTTAAATCTTAAATCCTAACATGTAAAGATAACCATATAAACCTGCAAGTGAAGAACAAATGTGTCTAGAAAACCAAAAATCTGCCATCTGATAATTTATAGCAAGGTACCTTGGAGGCACCTCAAACTCATGGCTACAGCATCTCCCAAGGCAAAACTTGCCTCTGAATATTTAAAAGGCTAAAACGACTCTTTTAAATGCCTAGTCTTAGTCCATGCTTTAGGGTGTAAGCTGATCTGCTGAAGAGTCAGAAAGAAAAAGAACCACATGCACTTCCTGCTTGCTTTCTGTCCAGCATTTGTAGTATTTCACATGTGAGATGCTGAACGACCAAGCCAATTTCAACTTCCCTCTAAAGTACAAATATCTACTGACAGGATAAACGATTGAATGACGAGCAGTATCAACTCATTAATTATATTCCACATCTAAATACCTTCCCCTAAAGTACAAGATACTGGCCTCGAAGACCCAGCTGTTCTAATTTCTGCTCTACCTACATGTCCATGAAAATGAAGCTTATACCACACTGGTAAAGGCACCTTACTCTGCTACACTCCTTACACTCCTTTCTCTTCTCGCTGCAAACACAGCATTTGAAAACAATGCACTTTCTTGCTTCTTTATACTACCACCAACTTCACGATAAAAAAATTTTTTTCAAATCATAAAATTTCATTTTAGGTGAGAAAGAGGTTAATAAATAAGATATTAAAAACAGACTTGTACTTTAAATGCCATAATTTTTAAAACATGCGTTGTTTTTAAAATTATTATTTGTGACATCTGTTTTAACAAACTGTTTATCACATAACATTTCCAGTCATTAAATTCTTTAAATGCAGTTTAAAAAAAATAAAACAGGAGATGCACAAAAACAAAAACATTTATTGTCAGCAGCAGTATTCCAGATAATGGTAGACCCATCAAATGGTATGTTCTAGTTTAGGAGTATTCTAGATTAAATTCTTCCTTTTGTGATCGTTCTTTTATAAAGAACATTTTTATTTTAATTATTTATTTGTAATATGTTGCATTTCAAAAAAAAAAGAAACACAGAAGGATTTAAATCAATATAAAAGTCACTCAACAGAATTAAACTTTTCATCTGGTTCTGTTTACTGATTAAACACTCATTTGAAAAACCTATGTGGAATGATTCCAAAATATAGCAAAGTTTGCTAATAGTAAGTTCTCTCCCAGCCAGCCATTAAATTTTAATATTAAGTAAGAAAACCCAATTTCCAGAAATGGAGTGACTGATTTAGAATTCAATTTATAGACTTCATTTAGTCCACCTTTTCCATGACAACACGTTCAAGATCATTCTGAAAGTACAGCTGAGAACAACGAATTGAAAGTGTTCTTATCTGCTCATTTCTCTTAATGGAGATCTAGTGTTACCTGCCCAATGCTCAGCACTTCTTTACACCTTCATTTTCTGTACCTCATGGGAATAACTTCTCCCTTATACCACACTTTGCCGACTAAACGGCACCTTAAATCACTCTTTCCCTAAAGTACAAGTACGGCCTCAAGACCCAGCTGTTCTAATTTCTGCTCTACCTACATGTCCATGAAAATGAAGCTTATACCACACTGGTAAAGGCACCTTACTCTGCTACACTCCTTACACTCCTTTCTCTTCTCGCTGCAAACACAGCATTTGAAAACAATGCACTTTCTTGCTTCTTTATACTACCACCAACTTCACGATAAAAAAATTTTTTTCAAATCATAAAATTTCATTTTAGGTGAGAAAGAGGTTAATAAATAAGATATTAAAAACAGACTTGTACTTTAAATGCCATAATTTTTAAAACATGCGTTGTTTTTAAAATTATTATTTGTGACATCTGTTTTAACAAACTGTTTATCACATAACATTTCCAGTCATTAAATTCTTTAAATGCAGTTTAAAAAAAATAAAACAGGAGATGCACAAAAACAAAAACATTTATTGTCAGCAGCAGTATTCCAGATAATGGTAGACCCATCAAATGGTATGTTCTAGTTTAGGAGTATTCTAGATTAAATTCTTCCTTTTGTGATCGTTCTTTTATAAAGAACATTTTTATTTTAATTATTTATTTGTAATATCTTGCATTTCAAAAAAAAGAAACACAGAAGGATTTAAATCAATATAAAAGTCACTCAACAGAATTAAACTTTTCATCTGGTTCTGTTTACTGATTAAACACTCATTTGAAAAACCTATGTGGAATGATTCCAAAATATAGCAAAGTTTGCTAATAGTAAGTTCTCTCCCAGCCAGCCATTAAATTTTAATATTAAGTAAGAAAACCCAATTTCCAGAAATGGAGTGACTGATTTAGAATTCAATTTATAGACTTCATTTAGTCCACCTTTTCCATGACAACACGTTCAAGATCATTCTGAAAGTACAGCTGAGAACAACGAATTGAAAGTGTTCTTATCTGCTCATTTCTCTTAATGGAGATCTAGTGTTACCTGCCCAATGCTCAGCACTTCTTTACACCTTCATTTTCTGTACCTCATGGGAATAACTTCTCCCTTCTCAGAGTGCACCCAATTATGAAATTTATTTTAAAAAAAGACAATTATACAGAAGACAGACACTTTGCAAGAAATCTGGTAAATGAAAGAAAGTATAAATAAAACATAGTGCCTTTCCTACTGCTATATAATGGGACTCATACCTTGAGCAATTATTCTCATATCTAACTATCAGTATCAAAAGATCAGATTGGTATTTTAAGCAGTAAAAATAATATTTTGAACCTTACTCTGATGATTGACAATTTATAGGCTGGACACCATCTCATATATCAAGCAAACACTTTACAATAGGAGATTTCAGAGTATTTATCAAACCTCAGTCTGTCCTTCTAATTCTGACAAACCACCAAGTCGAAAGTATATTGCTTGACGTGCTTCATTTGCTGATTCATTGGAAACATTCAGTTGTTTCATCACTGCATCATTCCCAAACCCTCTCAGTCTATCAGAACGGATGTATATGGAGTACCAAGGCTCCTGGCATTTGCAGCCTACAGTAACTGCTGAAATCTTTCCAACAGGACTGCACACCTGCCCAATTGGATAAAACGTGTCAATATGAAATGGTTGCGGCATATGAGTTGAGAAAAGAAGAACTAAGAAGAGAGATTTAAAAAAAGAAAAAAAGGTGCCAAGAGGTGGAGTAAAAGTGAATGAGGCAGGTAAGAGAGAGCAGCAGCCAGGCGGCCCCTGCATTACCATTATCAGGGTTGGTAAACATCCTACTTGCACTGGAGACCGTCTTCCCAATGTCAGCCAGGGATCGAAGGTTGGACTTCTTGGTTTGATGCCGATGCCTCCGGAGCAAAGTATAGGTCACCTTATCCTTCAGTTCGGGCTTCAATAGGCCCGTCTCAATCTGGTGGTCAACAATCATCTCTGAAACAAAACCAAAGCAAAACAAAAATGAAAAACAAACCTCAGTCACAAGTTAAATTTTTGGCTAATTTTACAGATGCCATCCATAAATGTAACATCCTCCTCAAATTTAATACTAATATATTATTTTTCAAATTTTCACTTTCCCATTTTCTGTAAAGATAAAGAATACAGGGTACAGTGCTATTGGCCTTAAAGAAAGAGTTAGAAATAGTCCAGTATTAATTACCTATTTTGAGAGAAAGAACGGTCTTGTAAATTTTTTTCAACTCCAGTTAAGACTGAATTCACATTAATCACCTTCTATGAGTAACAGAATAAGTAATTTACATTTTACAACTGTTTTGTTTAAAAGTAAGATTAGAAAATTTCATGGACTCTTTCACAACAAAGGTGGCAGAAATATAAATGATACGAAAAAATCTTGAACAGAATATACAAAATTTAACATCATAACATTATTTTCTTAATCTATTTTCACAACTCCTTCTGTAATATATTTGATTTATGATAGGGCAAGTAAAAAAAATTAAACACCAATTAATCCAATGAAAGAAAGATTAAAGTGCAAAATTATGCCTTAGTCTTTTCTTAGAAGAGAGGTTTATTCTTCTTGTTTAGATCCAACTAAAGCCTTTCCCATAGATTCTATTACTCAGTTTAAAGTATAACCTGACCAGAATTACCTAGAAACTTTAGTATTTTAGACTTACTAAAAAAAATTCCTAAAATTTCTATTAACACCTAAACCAATTTCTTATACTATTTACAAAAATAAACTCAACATGGGTTAAATACATAATGTAAGACCTGAAACTATAAAACTCATAGAAAAAACTTAGACAATACACCCTCTGACATCAGCCTTAACAATGCTTTTTTTTAGATCTGTCTCCTCAGGCAAAGGGAACAAAAGCAAAAATAAATAAATGGAACTCCATCAAAATAAAAAGCTTTCACACAGTAAAAGAAACCATCAATAAAAGGACAACCTACTGAATAGGAAAAGATATTTGGAAATGATATATTCAATAGGGGTTAATATCAAAAATATATAAAGAATTCACACATCTCGATATCAAAATAGAGGTCCAGTTTTTAAGTGGGCAGAGGATCTGAATAGACATTTTTCTAAAGGAGACATAAAGATGACCAATAGACATATGAAAGGTGTTCAACATCATTAATCATCAGGGACGTGCAAGTCAAAACCACAATAACATATCACCTCACACCTGTCAGAAGGCTACTATCAAAAAGACAACAAATTAGCAAGTGTCAGTGAGGATGTGGAGAAAAGGGGACCCTCACACACTGTTGGTGGAAATGTAAATTGGTGTAGCCACTATGGAAAACAGTATGGAGGATCCTCAAAAGATAACAGAACCACCAAACAACCCAGCAATTCCATTTCTAGGTGTTTAGACAAAGAAAACAAAACACTAATTTGAAACGATACATTCACCCCTATATTCACTGCAGCATTATTTACAATAGCCAAGCTATGAAAGCAACCTAAGTTTGTATTGATAGATGAACAGATAAAGAAAATGTGATATATTACATACACACATACATAAGTACTATGTGTATTATTCAGCCATCAAAAGAAATGAAATCTTGCCTCTTAACAATATGGATGGATCTAAAAAGCGAAGTCAGTCAGAAAGAGAAGGACAAATATAGTATATTAACACATATATATGGAATCTAGTAGGATAGTGATGATGGCACACGCAGTGAAGCGATGGAAAGACAGACATGGACAGTGGCTATATGGACATTGTGGGGAAGGAACAGAGGGTGGGAGGCATAAAGGAAGTAGCATGAAGGCCTGTACTATCATAAGTGAAGAAAATAGCTATAGTCATTGCTCTGTGAGAAAAGGGGATCCTTCAGGGGTGCTGGGTGATGGTCGGGAGGGGTGGGAAGAGGGGGATATACATACGACTAATCTGGGAACATGCATATCTGTAAACAACAAAACTCTGTAAAAGTAAAATAAAGATTTTTAAAAAAAAAAAAAGAAAACAATATGGATGGATCTGGAGGGTATTACACTAGGTGAAATAAGTCAGAGAAAGACAACTACCAAATGATTTTCATGTATGGAAACTACAAAACAGATTTCCCTTGTGGAATCTACCAAACAAAATGAATGAACAAAACAGAGACAGATCCAAAGACACAGAGAACCAACTAGTGGTCACCACAGGGCAGGAGACATGGGGGTGAGCAAAGGGGGTGAAAGGAATTAAGAGATACAAACTTCCAGCTACAAAATAAATAAGATACAGAATATAATATACAATACAGGGAATATCATCAATAATAATATGGTAACAACTTTGTATGGTGACAGATAGTTACTAGATGTATCATGGTGATCAGTTCATAAAGTATATAATGTCAGTTCATAATGTTGTCCATCAAAAACAAATATAATGTTGTATGTCAACTATGTTTCAATAAAAAAAATACTAAATTATCTTAGAAAAATCTTATCCTTCCCCCAAATTTCTGTTCACTCTTTTTTTTTTCCCCAGAATGGTTCTAACCAGAAAGGATGAATGTGCTTCATAGAAACTGCTCCATGGGTGGGTCTGCTGAAGGACATGTTCTACTCTAACAGAAAATAAGAAGTCCTCTTTCCCCCACATCAACATGTCAGCAGTATGACATAAAGTTAGCCTGGTGCCTCCTCCTGTAATGTCATATTGCAGACAGTTCCTTTTTGTCCAAAATGGGACCCAGGAGAAATGATCACAAAATCTGTGTGAGATATGCCACGGAGGGACAACAGCTCACTGCTTTTGTCCCCGGCAGAGAACCAGAACAACACGTCCCGGGCCCACCTGTTCAGGCACACGGCTGCATCAAGCACGTGTCAATATTTCCCTCTTGCCAACCTTCTCCATATACGAAAGTGGAGGAGAGAACAAAAGCTCTTCTTTTCCAAAAGTCTGACAAGAAAATTGATGGGTACTGATAGGCTAACAGCATCTCCCAAACGTTACCATCTCTTTGCAAAGAGAAGTTGCAGGTGCTCAACGGGCTTTGCTTGAGCATGACTGCACCTCCCCCAAGTCCATCTTTTTAAGGAGCACTCAGGGAACTGGTCTCAACGTGAGAGCTGACGGTTCACACATCAACTGCCTGGAAGCCAAGGAGAGGCTGCATCCAGGCTTTTCCATCACATGCCTTGCACAGATGCTGTCAATGTCACATAACACTGGACCACTTTGCAGACAGCCTGGGGAAAAATCATAGGTCAACAAAATGAATGAACAAAACAGAGACAGATCCAAAGACACAGAGAACCAACTAGTGGTCACCACAGGGCAGGAGACATGGGGGTGAGCAAAGGGGGTGAAAGGAATTAAGAGATACAAACTTCCAGCTACAAAATAAATAAGATACAGAATATAATATACAATACAGGGAATATCATCAATAATAATATGGTAACAACTTTGTATGGTGACAGATAGTTACTAGATGTATCATGGTGATCAGTTCATAAAGTATATAATGTCAGTTCATAATGTTGTCCATCAAAAACAAATATAATGTTGTATGTCAACTATGTTTCAATAAAAAAAATACTAAATTATCTTAGAAAAATCTTATCCTTCCCCCAAATTTCTGTTCACTCTTTTTTTTTTCCCCAGAATGGTTCTAACCAGAAAGGATGAATGTGCTTCATAGAAACTGCTCCATGGGTGGGTCTGCTGAAGGACATGTTCTACTCTAACAGAAAATAAGAAGTCCTCTTTCCCACACATCAACATGTCAGCAGTATGACATAAAGTTAGCCTGGTGCCTCCTCCTGTAATGTCATATTGCAGACAGTTCCTTTTTGTCCAAAATGGGACCCAGGAGAAATGATCACAAAATCTGTGTGAGATATGCCACGGAGGGACAACAGCTCACTGCTTTTGTCCCCGGCAGAGAACCAGAACAACACGTCCCGGGCCCACCTGTTCAGGCACACGGCTGCATCAAGCACGTGTCAATATTTCCCTCTTGCCAACCTTCTCCATATACGAAAGTGGAGGAGAGAACAAAAGCTCTTCTTTTCCAAAAGTCTGACAAGAAAATTGATGGGTACTGATAGGCTAACAGCATCTCCCAAACGTTACCATCTCTTTGCAAAGAGAAGTTGCAGGTGCTCAACGGGCTTTGCTTGAGCATGACTGCACCTCCCCCAAGTCCATCTTTTTAAGGAGCACTCAGGGAACTGGTCTCAACGTGAGAGCTGACGGTTCACACATCAACTGCCTGGAAGCCAAGGAGAGGCTGCATCCAGGCTTTTCCATCACATGCCTTGCACAGATGCTGTCAATGTCACATAACACTGGACCACTTTGCAGACAGCCTGGGCAAGGCACAAAGAGTTTCTCCCATAGGAATGTTTTGGTTTGAGAGTGGCCTTTAACTCTATTTTTAACTTCACAATGCTTACTCAGTCAAACTCTCAAAATAGATTCTGTAATTATAATTAACCCTCTGTTCCATAATAAAATAATTAAGTGCTCCTGAACACAACCTTTCTACTTTCCCTTTAAGTCTTAATCAATGTGGAAAGTCCATTTTACAGAAGAACCATAAAAATAAACAAACAGCCCCAGCATATCTACCACAAGCATATCAAACTCCTACTCTAATTCCAGGGTTGTAGATTAAAGTGTTTCTTATCTTCCCTTCCTGGCAGGTCCACCCTCTACTCTTGCCTTCCCCAGTAATCTCAAACTAATCCATATATAATGCACAGCCAGCCCTCTGTTACTAATGGCTAGAAATCACCAGTTAGAACACGTTAAAACATCTGTGTGGCTTATGCCCTTCATTAAGTTTCCATAAAAATGACCCACATTATCGGAGTCTCTTCAGCCTAAACTACAAAACCTTTAAAGGAAAGTGGAGGCAGTTAACATTTTACAGCTACACTGAAATTAAGCCTTCAGTGTTCAAAATTTCACAGATGCTACCAATGAGGAGAGAAAGAGTTCCCTCAAGATGCTCCCAAGAGCTGAAAGGAAGCTGAGGAAGCAACAGGTTTAAACTCTTGCTAAAACAGCTGAGAAAACCATGCAAGAGCAGAGACTCTCACAGATAAAGCCTTATTAGGGCACTCCCTCAATAAACCAGCTATTTTTTTATTCACAATTTACATCTTTGTCCATATCACACACTATTCTTCCTTTCTTTAAAAAGGAAACTATACCAAAAAAAGAAAAATGTGAAGATTGACATGCAACCCCCCAAAAAGATCAATGGTAACATTCTTTTAAAAAAAACGTACACACACGTACAAAGGCCCAAGAAATATTCAGCTTCAAGACTAACAGAAAACTCAAATTTATAACAATTTAACCCATTTTATGTTACTCTATCCAGCTAGCAAAATTTAAAAGAGCAGCCTCCAGTGATGTGAATGTTGTATGTAACAGACAATGCCACCGATGACAGTGACAACCAGGACAAGCATTCCTGAAAGCCACTTGGCCAGTACAAAATGAAACCCTTTACAATGTTCAAACCCTTTGACTATTTCACCACTAGAGACCTATAATCAAGAAATAAGCAATTTCACAAAAGTATAACAAAAATATTCATTTCTTTTCTTTACAATAAAACTTGAAGTTAACTTAAATGCCCAATTATAGATTATTAACTATTTCTGTAGTCATTAAAACCATGTTATATTTATGTTTAAGAACATGTAAATATTTATATTATGTTTTTTAGTTAGCAAGGGCAAATTAGACGATTATAGTATGATCTGAGCTGTAAAATAAATTCTGTATGTGTGAACAGAGATGTATCAAAAAACTGCTGGGAGAATAGCTCTAAAGGATAAGTGGTATTTTGATTATCATGTGTTACATTTTTCTGCATTACTAGAAATGAGCATATTTTAATTTTTTGATATAAAATATACATATTATCATTTTGAAAATATAAAAGGTGTTAAAGAAACAACATGACTAATATATCTGCCAATATGCACAGCTCAGGAATGCCTTTAAATATAAAAATGAGAGCTCCAAAAATAGAACCACATTTTCCTAATCCACTTCCCATCATAAGAAAAACCTGAAATGGATTATAAATTTTTTTTAACTTAGGAGGGGAGGAAAATTCTCATATACTTGACTTCATATGTGAATGATACTCTTTAAGTGTAAAATTATTATATAATAGCAATAATAAAGCTATCAAAATAACCTAGGAAATGATGTTCTATTCTTTAAATAAGACAAATTTTCTATTAGCACTCAGAAGGGGATCTTCATGAAGAAAACGAGGAAAGGTCCTGGGAAGAATCAGAATGAGCCTAAATTTGTTACACAAGTGTGAGACATGACACAGCTTAAGCCACTGATCATGGCTCCTGCATGGTGGTGGCTTTGCACCTGCAAAGGGAGGATGCCCCTCGAGGCCACTGAGAAGGAGCAGTGGTAAACAAACCGAAAGGTGAGCTGGCCGTTACTCTATCCAGCTAAATTTAAAAGAGCAGCCTCCAGTGATGTGAATGTTGTATGTAACAGACAATGCCACCGATGACAGTGACAACCAGGACAAGCATTCCTGAAAGCCACTTGGCCAGTACAAAATGAAACCCTTTACAATGTTCAAACCCTTTGACTATTTCACCACTAGAGACCTATAATCAAGAAATAAGCAATTTCACAAAAGTATAACAAAAATATTCATTTCTTTTCTTTACAATAAAACTTGAAGTTAACTTAAATGCCCAATTATAGATTATTAACTATTTCTGTAGTCATTAAAACCATGTTATATTTATGTTTAAGAACATGTAAATATTTATATTATGTTTTTTAGTTAGCAAGGGCAAATTAGACGATTATAGTATGATCTGAGCTGTAAAATAAATTCTGTATGTGTGAACAGAGATGTATCAAAAAACTGCTGGGAGAATAGCTCTAAAGGATAAGTGGTATTTTGATTATCATGTGTTACATTTTTCTGCATTACTAGAAATGAGCATATTTTAATTTTTTGATATAAAATATACATATTATCATTTTGAAAATATAAAAGGTGTTAAAGAAACAACATGACTAATATATCTGCCAATATGCACAGCTCAGGAATGCCTTTAAATATAAAAATGAGAGCTCCAAAAATAGAACCACATTTTCCTAATCCACTTCCCATCATAAGAAAAAACCTGAAATGGATTATAAATTTTTTTTAACTTAGGAGGGGAGGAAAATTCTCATATACTTGACTTCATATGTGAATGATACTCTTTAAGTGTAAAATTATTATATAATAGCAATAATAAAGCTATCAAAATAACCTAGGAAATGATGTTCTATTCTTTAAATAAGACAAATTTTCTATTAGCACTCAGAAGGGGATCTTCATGAAGAAAACGAGGAAAGGTCCTGGGAAGAATCAGAATGAGCCTAAATTTGTTACACAAGTGTGAGACATGACACAGCTTAAGCCACTGATCATGGCTCCTGCATGGTGGTGGCTTTGCACCTGCAAAGGGAGGATGCCCCTCGAGGCCACTGAGAAGGAGCAGTGGTAAACAAACCGAAAGGATGGAAGCTGCGCTCCTGTTTCATATCATCACACTCGCCATGATTTTCTTCTCTTTTTGTGGAAATAAAAGCAGGGTGGAGAGGAAATGCATCTTAAGACTGAGCTGCACATAACTCTCAACTCTGAATAACAACACTCTTCAGGAGACAATACATTCACTGCATCCTCTGCCAGAAAAGGACTTTTTAATAATCAAATCATGACAGTAACTCAAGTTATCTCACCATTTTGTATCACTTTATATCAAGGCAGGGGGCTTTTTTCTTTCTTTTTTCTTTAAGTTGCTGTAATGTCCTGATTCATTCAGAACATTTTTAAGTATTTCCTTTCAGTCACTGACATTCTCTCGAACAGGCTTTTCTCCCCATTCCTCCAAGTCTGGTCCATTGTCTTTTCTTGTGTTGCTTGTGACGTGAGTTATCTGAATTGTCTTTCCATTATCAGCTTCAGAATGACACTGCTGTCTCTGCCTGCTTGCCTCAAACATAATACTGAGGGATGACACCTCACAGTGATCTAATAGCATCCAATTTTAAAACTGCATGATTAAACCAAACATGGAGGTTAAAGAAAAAAGCCACAATTGATAAATAAAAAATGATGGAAAATTAAAGTGAGAATGTAAAATGCTTGATGAACCTTTCTTCAATGTAGTAAAGACCAGAACCCTCTCTCTTTGGTCACTGGAGAATGAGGCTCCGGTCTTATGTGGGACCTGATTTTCTACTATGTGGAAAGGGTTAGTTAATTATTGAAGACCAGAAACTCTGAAAGATGGCTCTTTTGGGTGCTGAAGATTTTGGAGACAGGTTAATAGAAAAGTACAAGTATATTGCTTGACTATAATATTCATTATCCTTGTTGACCATCTCCAGGCAGAGCAAAGAAGTTGTGAGGTTATTTCTAGCTTCATCCACTACACCTTTCAGAATCTTTCCTCCTGTTCATGAAATCCCTAAGCATCTCTTGACCTGACTCTGTCTATACTCAGCCCTTGCTAGGTGATCTGGATAAATTCATTTATACTGGAGTAGTCAAGGAGGTAAGTACAATTATACCTGAGGTCTTCATTCAATTCTAACAACAACCCTGAGAGGTGCACCTTTCACCCACCTTCTGTGGATGAGAAATGGAGACTGCTAAAGAATTAAGGAATCTGCCTTGTCCATGGTCCCACATGCTAAGTAAGGGTAGACCCTAATTCTGTATATCATGGACTGAATGCATAACCTCTGCCAGAGAGCAGGTATATTTTAACAGAGAACAAACCCTGGCTGAAATGAATCTCTAAATAGTGAAATTTCAGGAAGTAACCATGGTCTAAGGTAGGACTTTTGTTTTTCACTACAGAAACTCTCAATGACCCTTAAACCACAGTACATATTCTCTCCCTAGATGGATGATCCACTGCCCAGTCACAAGTTTAAACCTGTTGGCTCTGCATTTAGGCACTTCTAACTTCAGATGTCTTTCTCTAGGTTAGTTCTCAAAGCCTTAAAATAGAGAAATTGTGATTCTCACTCAAAAATCTAAACTGATTTTCATTAACCATGATACATTTTTAGATACAATCTCTCTTGCAGCTTTTAACAAATGAAGACATATCAGTGAAACAAATAGCCTGGAAAACCATTCCTTCCCTTTGCTTCTCTCTGTCTTTCCAGATCTACCCTGGATACAATAATCAAACATCTCTCCTCACATGTCAAAGGTCCATTTTCAGTCTCATCTCCTTCATCAAACATGAAAAATTCCCCTATCAAGCAGTATTTCCTACATAATCTTCTCACTACCTATGTGGACATGGATTTATAACTTATCACATTCACAAAGCGGGAGGTTTGTAAACCTAATTCCAAGGCCTAGAATAGTATCTGGCCTTTGGGAGAAGGCCATGTACCACTGCTGAATAAATGCATAAATTAATTCTGTCCACCTAACATCCACTTATTAGTCTTTCTCCCTTTTCCACTTATGGCTTAGGTACATGCAAGGCAAGTGTGGTGCTTTCTTGTAAATCTAACTAACAAGCTCTCTGAAGGGGAAACAGATACGTAGAGGTCAGCAAGATATATGCCCAATTTGAGAACTAATCTCCTTGTCCAATACAAATGCTTTAGCCTTCCCATTGTCTATAAAGACACAGATGCCCCAGACAAGCCCTTTGCCTTCTGATATTCAGAGACATTTTGAGATTGCACAGGAATGTTACACTGGTCAGCAGCCCCGTGATCCCCATCCTCTTCCCAGTCCCGTAGCAGGTACACTGCAGGAGCCTCAAGAAAGTGCACCCATTCCCACAGGTGCAGTGGTCACCAAGTTACGGAACTTCCTTCAGAATAACATGCAAAGCCCCTACACCTCTCCATAAGGAAAACATGATCTTGAGCAACCAATCTGAAGGGAAAGGCAGTCCAGGCCAAGCTCTTGCTAGAAAATGAAAACAATTACTATTCTTTGGAATGTAGCAATACGTGCCCATGGTGTTTGACATGATGAGTTAATATTCACTACACAACAGTAATTACAAAGATGCCAAAGCTGCCCCGCACCATGAGGTCCAGTGCCTCGCCAGGGGTTGTACAAATGATCCTCAGCACCAACGAGATCAGACTCAGTCAATAATTCATAAGGTTCTGCTGGCTCTGTGCCCCCACCCAACTTTCTCTACATACAGCTCATGAAGCTTGACTTTCACCTACGAAATCAACCCAACTCAGAGACTAAACCTAGACCAGCGTCCTTCTTAAAGAGGATTTAAACCCTATTTTACAGATGACAAAACAGAGGCCCAGAGAAGCTCAGGACCATGTCTAAGATCAAGAGTTCTAGAAATCTAGTGTGAAGACTTCCAGTGTCCAGTATAGCAAAGGATGAGGGGGGGTGGGGGAGATTATATTTAAAATCTCAATCTCCTAATAACTGGAGGAATTCAAATCTGTACATATAAACATGGCTCCAATTGTAATTTTAAAAATAACATAAAAGTGAGAAGCATAAGGAAGAAGACTGAAAAACAATTAAAACTGGATGGAAATATGCCATAATGATAACAATAGTTATGTCCAGATGCTGAATAAATGCATAAATTAATTCTGTCCACCTAACATCCACTTATTAGTCTTTCTCCCTTTTCCACTTATGGCTTAGGTACATGCAAGGCAAGTGTGGTGCTTTCTTGTAAATCTAACTAACAAGCTCTCTGAAGGGGAAACAGATACGTAGAGGTCAGCAAGATATATGCCCAATTTGAGAACTAATCTCCTTGTCCAATACAAATGCTTTAGCCTTCCCATTGTCTATAAAGACACAGATGCCCCAGACAAGCCCTTTGCCTTCTGATATTCAGAGACATTTTGAGATTGCACAGGAATGTTACACTGGTCAGCAGCCCCGTGATCCCCATCCTCTTCCCAGTCCCGTAGCAGGTACACTGCAGGAGCCTCAAGAAAGTGCACCCATTCCCACAGGTGCAGTGGTCACCAAGTTACGGAACTTCCTTCAGAATAACATGCAAAGCCCCTACACCTCTCCATAAGGAAAACATGATCTTGAGCAACCAATCTGAAGGGAAAGGCAGTCCAGGCCAAGCTCTTGCTAGAAAATGAAAACAATTACTATTCTTTGGAATGTAGCAATACGTGCCCATGGTGTTTGACATGATGAGTTAATATTCACTACACAACAGTAATTACAAAGATGCCAAAGCTGCCCCGCACCATGAGGTCCAGTGCCTCGCCAGGGGTTGTACAAATGATCCTCAGCACCAACGAGATCAGACTCAGTCAATAATTCATAAGGTTCTGCTGGCTCTGTGCCCCCACCCAACTTTCTCTACATACAGCTCATGAAGCTTGACTTTCACCTACGAAATCAACCCAACTCAAGAGACTAAACCTAGACCAGCGTCCTTCTTAAAGAGGATTTAAACCCTATTTTACAGATGACAAAACAGAGGCCCAGAGAAGCTCAGGACCATGTCTAAGATCAAGAGTTCTAGAAATCTAGTGTGAAGACTTCCAGTGTCCAGTATAGCAAAGGATGAGGGGGGGTGGGGGAGATTATATTTAAAATCTCAATCTCCTAATAACTGGAGGAATTCAAATCTGTACATATAAACATGGCTCCAATTGTAATTTTAAAAATAACATAAAAGTGAGAAGCATAAGGAAGAAGACTGAAAAACAATTAAAACTGGATGGAAATATGCCATAATGATAACAATAGTTATGTCCAGATGGAGGTACAATGGACAATTTTTATTATTCTCTTCTCAATATTTTTCTGTACTTTCCAAATTTTCTGAAATAAACCTTACTAGTTTTATAGCACTAAAAAGAAAGGGAAAGGGCTTCCCTGGTGGTCCAGTGGGTAAGGACACTGCCTTGCAGTGCAAGGGGCGCCGGTTCGATCCCTGGCCTGGGAAGATCCCACGTGCCACGAAGCGGCTGGACTGATGTGTCCGGTCACCGAGCCGGAGCTCTGGAGCGCATGTGCCCAGTGCCAGTGCTCTGCGACAGCAGAGGCCACCGCTATGGGAGGTCCACACGGGCCAAAGAACAAAGATGGATGAAAAATAGACAAATGAGAGACCAATAGAAGCGGCCCCCCCCCCCCCCCCCCCCCAAAAAAAAAAAAAAAGGGAAAGGGCTTCCCTGGTGGTCCAGTGGGTAAGGACACCACCTTGCAGTGCAAGGGGTGCCGGTTCAATCCCTGGCCTGGGAAGGTCCCACGTGCCACGGAGCGGCTGGACTGATGTGTCCGGTCACCGAGCCGGAGCTCTGGAGCGCATGTGCCCAGTGCCAGTGCTCTGCGACAGCAGAGGCCACCGCTATGGGAGGTCCACACGGGCCAAAGAACAAAGATGGATGAAAAATAGACAAATGAGAGACCAATAGAAGCGGCCCCCCCCCCCCACCCCTCCCAAAAAAAAAAAAAAAGGGAAAGGGCTTCCCTGGTGGTCCAGTGGGTAAGGACACCACCTTGCAGTGCAAGGGGTGCCGGTTCGATCCCTGGCCTGGGAAGATCCCACGTGCTGCAGCTGGACCGATGTGTCCAATTACCGAGCCAGAGCTCTGGAGCGCGTGCACCCAGAGCCTGTGCTCTGCGACAACCAAGGCCACCGTGATGGGAGGCCCACACGGGCCAAAGAACAAAGATGGATGAAAATGGACAAATGAAAAACCAACAGAAGTGGCCCGCCTGCTCCCATCCCTCCCCACCCCACCCCCACCAAAATAAATAAATAAATAAATCTTAAAAAAAAAAAAAAGAAAAGAAGAAAGAAAGGGAAAGAGGGACTCCCCTGGTCATCCAGTGGTTAAGAATCTGCCTTCCAATGCAGGGGATACAGGTTGGATCCTTGTTTGGGAAACTAAGATCCTACATGCCACAGGACAATTAAACCCACTCGTCACAACTACTAAGTGCAAGCACCTCAACTAGAGAAGCCATGTTCTGCCACTGAGAGAAGCCCGTGCCCAACCACGAAAGATCCTGTGAGCCACAACGAACACCCCAAGGACTGCAACTAAGACCGGATGCAGCAAAAAATAATTAAGTAAATAAGTATGTTTTAAATAATAATAATGATTAAAAGGAGGGAGAGATTAAATGTTATAGAATATTCAGGTCTGCTTACACTAGAAGTCGTCTGCATGGAAAGCAATTCATGGATAGACAGATAAAACAGGAAAAATGATAAGAACTTAGGACAACATACTTACCCACCAACTGTGGGAGAGAAGAAGCTTCCCTGTCCAGCATGATGGATCCTTTCTCCATACACGTCCTCAGCTCAAACAAGCTGTGAAGGGACAAGGTGGCCACGTGGGGTTTGCTCCATCTCTCTCCACCCTGTTCCACTTTTTCTTCAAACTTAATCCACCTAGAAAGATGAGATCCGTGAAGAGCAATTAAAAGTGCTCTCATCACCTCTGGAAATAGCAACAGCAACCTCTCCAGCTCCGCCCCCACCAGCATTTCCAAAATGTCTCCTTCGGTGGAGTCTTAAATGATTATTCTATCATTAACTGAATTACCTTTATAAATATACCAAATACACTCACCAGACTGCTCCTCTCCCTGACATTATAAAGAAAGAAAACAAAACACAAGGAGCCAACATATCCTTGGTTTTCTATCTGGCTGCATGTAACCATGAAATCCTTAAGAATACTGAATCATTTTTTTTTAAATAATGTAGGAAAAATATGCATTTCAAATTCTCCATGTGGGTAGAACCTACAGTGTGTAAAAATAATCACCATTGTGAGAATTCTGTTGTAAGTTCACAAGGCAAGTTTATACAAGGTGAAGTATCAGTTATGAACCAATTTCTAAATATTAAAAAACACAGTGTGTGAAATGGTCAGACAAATATAAAAATGCCCCTTTCATGCTTAAAGAGGGCCATCATGTGTTACTGTATCTTACTTTAATATCTCTCTCTCAGTTGACACAAGTTCCCCTCTCATTCATAGTCTAATAGAAGCTTCAACCCACCAGTCTGGCTCCATGTGTGTTTAAAAAAATACAGGGTCAGGGCTACCCTGGTAGCTCAGTGGTAAAGAGTTCATCTGCCAATGCAGGAAACACAGGTTCAATCCCTGATCCAGAAAGATCCCACATGCTGTGAAGGAGCTAAGCCTGTGGATGCAGCAAAAAATAATTAAGTAAATAAGTATGTTTTAAATAATAATAATGATTAAAAGGAGGAGAGATTAAATGTTATAGAATATTCAGGTCTGCTTACACTAGAAGTCGCCTGCATGGAAAGCAATTCATGGATAGACAGATAAAACAGGAAAAATGATAAGAACTTAGGACAACATACTTACCCACCAACTGTGGGAGAGAAGAAGCTTCCCTGTCCAGCATGATGGATCCTTTCTCCATACACGTCCTCAGCTCAAACAAGCTGTGAAGGGACAAGGTGGCCACGTGGGGTTTGCTCCATCTCTCTCCACCCTGTTCCACTTTTTCTTCAAACTTAATCCACCTAGAAAGATGAGATCCGTGAAGAGCAATTAAAAGTGCTCTCATCACCTCTGGAAATAGCAACAGCAACCTCTCCAGCTCCGCCCCCACCAGCATTTCCAAAATGTCTCCTTCGGTGGAGTCTTAAATGATTATTCTATCATTAACTGAATTACCTTTATAAATATACCAAATACACTCACCAGACTGCTCCTCTCCCTGACATTATAAAGAAAGAAAACAAAACACAAGGAGCCAACATATCCTTGGTTTTCTATCTGGCTGCATGTAACCATGAAATCCTTAAGAATACTGAATCATTTTTTTTTAAATAATGTAGGAAAAATATGCATTTCAAATTCTCCATGTGGGTAGAACCTACAGTGTGTAAAAATAATCACCATTGTGAGAATTCTGTTGTAAGTTCACAAGGCAAGTTTATACAAGGTGAAGTATCAGTTATGAACCAATTTCTAAATATTAAAAAACACAGTGTGTGAAATGGTCAGACAAATATAAAAATGCCCCTTTCATGCTTAAAGAGGGCCATCATGTGTTACTGTATCTTACTTTAATATCTCTCTCTCAGTTGACACAAGTTCCCCTCTCATTCATAGTCTAATAGAAGCTTCAACCCACCAGTCTGGCTCCATGTGTGTTTAAAAAAATACAGGGTCAGGGCTACCCTGGTAGCTCAGTGGTAAAGAGTTCATCTGCCAATGCAGGAAACACAGGTTCAATCCCTGATCCAGAAAGATCCCACATGCTGTGAAGGAGCTAAGCCTGTGAGACACAGCTATTGAGCCTGCACTCTCCAGCCTCAGAGTCACAATTATTGAGCTCATGTGTGTCACCGCAACAAGAAGCCTGTTCACCTCGAGAGGAGCCCCCACTCCCTGCAACTAGAGAAGAGCCTGCAGCAGCAGTGAAAACCCAGAATAGCCAAAAATAAATTAATTAATTAAATGCATTTATTTAAAAAAAAATATATATAAGCTCAGTAAACAATGCATGTACTCTGATAATAACAGATCTCTTACTATAAATCTTAGTAACAGAACAAATAACCCTGCTTTATAGTTCCTTCTTTCCAGGATTTGCAGACATTTTGATAACCTAGCAATACACTGGAATGAAACTAACGAAAATGAGAGCAAAACACACTTGACAGTCTTCATATTCCATATACTGACTCTATCTATACTAGTAAAGGAAAACAGGAAAGCAGCATGATTTCGCTATTCATCATGACCCAAAGAAAAATATTGCTTACTATCACTTCAAACCTCTGAAAGATATTGGACAAGATAAAGAGGGAGTTAAAAATTATTTTCTTACATTCTTCACCCAAAAGTTTAATGATTGAAAAATGTTTTCCTAGGAAAAGCTAAACACTCATCCAACTTGCTAAAGAGGAGAACAAAGGGCAGAGATCAGACAAAGCTCTACATAAGGCTTTATTTATAGACTGCTCACCACCCTCAAGAGGAATAAAAGAACACATTAGTAGAACCACGAGTGAAAGTAGATCAACAGATCAGCCACAATGTCAAAGAAAATTCAGAAGTTTAATCAAGCCCAATACTTGGCTTGATGCACTAGTATATTAGCCTTATTTTAAAATTTCCTCTTCCCTCTCCCAGCCAGGAAACTCCCACACCTCAATGGCAACTTTATCCCCAACCTCACTAACCGCCCAAAGACCTTCCTCCTTCCCCCATACACCCAAAAATATACGGAATGGGGCTTCCCTGGTGGTCCAGTGGGTAAGGACACTGACTTTCAGTGCAAGGGCACCAGTTCGATCCCTGGCCTGGGAAGATCCCACGTGCCGTGGAGCGGCTGGAACAATGTGTCCAACTACTGAGCCCGAGCTTTGGAGCACATGCACCCAGAGCCAGTGCTCTGCAACGAGAGAGACCACTGTGCTGGGAGGCCCACACAGGCCAAAGAACAAAGATGGATGAAAATAGATAAATGAAAGACCAATAGAAGTGGCCAAAAAAAAGAAAAAATCAGAAAAAAAAATGGAATGGATGTTTTCACATGTTTTCCCCACATTAAAAGACAAACGCCAAAGAAGTCCTAAAACTTCAGAACTAGACCTTGTTTATTCTGCAAAAAGTGGTTGTGAAACATTCTGAGACAAAGACCTTGAATATTCTTGTCTGTGTGTGCGTGTTCAAGTGTGTGTGTTAATTAGTAGTTCTTCACCTTGGTTGGTATTAAAACCACAGAAATAGAAGAAAATGAGAGGAAAATGACAACTTCACATCACAATCTAATGAATTCTATGGATTTGTAAAAAGGATAAAAGGCAATTGGGTTATTTTGAAAGTAATCATTTTATGGAGTATATTACATTGGCTAACCTCAGGCATATCAGCTTTTCAGACTTACGGAATTTCTTGTATGTTGACTAGTGACTAGTATGTGAATCATATATTTACATGTCATATTATAATTTATTGACCAAGATGAGACTCTAGAAGATTCCATTGTATAAGGGTTGCATGTAACTTTATTATTGATCAGGATGGTAGTGTTCTTGCTTTTTTTTTTTTTTTTTTTTTTTGGGCCAATCTGCCTCCCCCACTCCACCCAGTGGCCTTGCTTTTATTCTTAATAGTATTCTTATTTGCTGGGGGATGGAATCTTTCTTGCCCCCTACTTCTTTTTTTTTTTTCTTTTATTGGTCTTTCATTTATTTATGCTCATCCATCTTTGTTCTCTGGCCTGTGTGGGCCTCCCATTGCAGTGGCCTCTCTCATTGCAGAGCACAGGCTCTGGGCGCATGCGGTTCAGAGCGCCGGCTCATAATTGGACACAGCAGTCCAGCCACTCCGCGGCATGTGGGATCTTCCCTGCCCAGGGATCGAATTCACACCCCTTGTAGTGCAAAGCGGACTCTTTACCCACTGGACTACCAGGGAAGCCCCTTACTTCTTTTTTTTAGTTTTTTTTTTTTTTTTTACCAGAGTTTTGTTGTTTACTGCCACTCATCAACGTGAGTCAATCATAGGTAAACATATTTCCCCTTCCTCTTGAACTTCTCTCCTGTCTCCCTCCCTCTCCCACCTCTCTAGGTTGTTACAGAACCCCTGTTTGAGTTCCCTTAGTCTTACAGCAGATTCTCATTGGTGGTCTATTTTATATATGGTAATGTAAGTTTCCATGTTACTTACTCTTTCCATACATCTTGCCCATTCCTTCCTCCCCATAATGTTCATAAGTTTGTTCTCTAGGTCTGTTTCTCCACTGCTGTCCTGCATATACTCAGCAATCACACTACTAGGCATACACCCTGAGGAAGTCAAGATTGAAAAACACATGTATCCCATTTTTCACTGCAGCACTATTTACAATAGCTAGAATATGGAAGCAACCTAGATGTCTATCAACAGATGAATGGATAAAGAGGCTTTGGTACATTTATACAATGGGATAGAACCTTTGGTCACAGAACTGGAGCCCAGGACAAATAACAAGGGACAGTTAGAAAGTCAGTAAATGGAAATGTTCTATACGTTTAGCTTTCACTTCCCTCTTCTCTCTCCTAAATGACAACCAGTTACTTCTCTAACAGTTGCCATAAATCCTTATTGTCAAATCCATTTCATTAAAAACAACTAAGCCTCACTTAAATACAGTATGTGACAATAGCTCTTTTCTGCCATGATCTTACAATTGTCCAAACAATTAAGTTTGATAAAATTCTCTTTAAAAAAAAACAAAGGAACAAAACCGCTGCATATTTTGTGACCAATTTCCTCTCCATAATTCATCTTAAATATGACTTTGAAAACTGGGTGGGGAGAGGGTCCAGGATATACATATGAATGATCTGGGAACATACATGTAAAAAAATAAATTAATTAATTTTTTTAAAAAAAGTATATTTAGAAATAATATCAACTAGTTTGGACTTAGAAAACAGTACTACTCAGCCTCCTGAATTACACCAGTCAAGATCTGATCAAGATTTAACCATAATGGAATGGGAATGTAAAATCTCAAAACTAGCCAGTTCCTTAAAATCTACAAAAGATAGGTATTGCCTCAAAGTTCAGTTTAAGTATCTATTTCACTTTCAGCAAATATTATATGTTGTGATGATATCATATCATGGGATAGCAAGTAGCACAAGGTAACTCTGGGATAATGCGTATTAAATTCCTTTGAAATACATTGCTTGGGGGACTTCCCTTGTGGTCCAGTGGTTAAGAATCCATTTTGGGGCTTCCCTGGTGGTCCAGTGGGTAGAGAGTCTGCCTTGCACTGAAAGGGGCATCAGTTCAATGCCTGGCCCAGGAAGATTCCGCTTGCCACAGAGCAGCTGGACTGCTGTGTTCAATTACAAGCCAGTGTTCTGGAATGCATGTGCCCAGAGCCAGTGCTCTGCAGCAGGAGGTGCCCCTGCAATGGGAGGCCCACACAAGCCGAAGAATAAAGATGGATGAAAAATAAATAATTTTTTTAAAAAATCAATAAAAATAGGTCAAAATTTTTTATAAAAGAATCCATCTTGCAATGCAGGGGACACAGGTTCAATCCCTGGTCTGGGAACTAAGATTCCACATGATGAGGAGCAACTAAGCCCACATGCCACAACCACTGCGCCTGCGTGCCACAACTAGAGTCTGTGCTGCAATGAAAGATGCCATGTACCATAACTAAGACCCCATGCAGCCAACTAATATATGAATGAATGAACTTTTAAAAATACACTCCTCAAACTGTTCAGGGAACTGTACTTCTCACATACACTTATCGACATAGCGCAAGGGTCTGCCCATTTAAACAGATTGTTCACAGGTAGTTTTATTCCAGAAACGACACATGTTATGTCTATCTTCCCCACATATCAAGGACAAATTTGAGAAAAAACGGAAAACAACTCAGTTCAAATCAGAACCCATTAAAGAAAAGGCTAAGGCAAACCGTCAGCCTATTCATGTGTCAGTGAATTTCTAAAGGTGCTTTAGAACCATGTAATTACAATTCTAAAGACCAGACATTTGAAAACTGGGTGGGGAGAGGGTCCAGGATATACATATGAATGATCTGGGAACATACATGTAAAAAAATAAATTAATTAATTTTTTTAAAAAAAGTATATTTAGAAATAATATCAACTAGTTTGGACTTAGAAAACAGTACTACTCAGCCTCCTGAATTACACCAGTCAAGATCTGATCAAGATTTAACCATAATGGAATGGGAATGTAAAATCTCAAAACTAGCCAGTTCCTTAAAATCTACAAAAGATAGGTATTGCCTCAAAGTTCAGTTTAAGTATCTATTTCACTTTCAGCAAATATTATATGTTGTGATGATATCATATCATGGGATAGCAAGTAGCACAAGGTAACTCTGGGATAATGCGTATTAAATTCCTTTGAAATACATTGCTTGGGGGACTTCCCTTGTGGTCCAGTGGTTAAGAATCCATTTTGGGGCTTCCCTGGTGGTCCAGTGGGTAGAGAGTCTGCCTTGCACTGAAAGGGGCATCAGTTCAATGCCTGGCCCAGGAAGATTCCGCTTGCCACAGAGCAGCTGGACTGCTGTGTTCAATTACAAGCCAGTGTTCTGGAATGCATGTGCCCAGAGCCAGTGCTCTGCAGCAGGAGGTGCCCCTGCAATGGGAGGCCCACACAAGCCGAAGAATAAAGATGGATGAAAAATAAATAATTTTTTTAAAAAATCAATAAAATAGGTCAAAATTTTTATAAAAGAATCCATCTTGCAATGCAGGGGACACAGGTTCAATCCCTGGTCTGGGAACTAAGATTCCACATGATGAGGAGCAACTAAGCCCACATGCCACAACCACTGCGCCTGCGTGCCACAACTAGAGTCTGTGCTGCAATGAAAGATGCCATGTACCATAACTAAGACCCCATGCAGCCAACTAATATATGAATGAATGAACTTTTAAAAATACACTCCTCAAACTGTTCAGGGAACTGTACTTCTCACATACACTTATCGACATAGCGCAAGGGTCTGCCCATTTAAACAGATTGTTCACAGGTAGTTTTATTCCAGAAACGACACATGTTATGTCTATCTTCCCCACATATCAAGGACAAATTTGAGAAAAAACGGAAAACAACTCAGTTCAAATCAGAACCCATTAAAGAAAAGGCTAAGGCAAAGGTCCCAAAGTTCAGCCTATTCATGTGTCAGTGAATTTCTAAAGGTGCTTTAGAACCATGTAATTACAATTCTAAAGACCAGACATTTTTACTGGAAAATGTACTAAAAGCTACTATCTACCCTTCATAATAACTATGAATAACCAGACGTTTGCAATAAGTTCCCTACTTATCCTTTTGTCTTAGGTACTTGACATGTTACAGAAAAATTAATTTCAGAAGTTGGCTTTTTAAATGCTGGCAATCACAAAACTGTTGTAACCTTGAAGAAGGAGTTTATTAGGTGAAGTTTATTTTTCCAAGGTCTTAGAAGAGTAATGATAAAGCATATTGCAGTCTAGCACAATTTGAGTAACTGCCAGCCAAAGAGCATTTCAACAACAAACCAAACTGGTTTGTTGAAGAAACAGAAGGCCCATGGGAAACACTGAACATTTTGCAACTTTCCAATCACATGATTAAATATAATTTAAAAAAGAGAAGACCTCTAACTTAAGAACACACCAGTTTTACAGTGGAAAATAGACATGACCTTTGCCCTAGAATATATTCCAATTACATAAAGCTATTAAAGTAATAATAAATTTCTTGTTAACTAAAAAAAAATGCCTCATTGCACATAAAAGATGCCAATGCTAGTGTGTATCTGGGATAAATGATGTTTTTTAAGAAGAATTCTTAAATTTTTAAATCAACTGTGAAAGTTATTGCAACACAGTGTGGTAACCACATATAATTACATAGATGATTAAATGTCTTTTTCTTAAGAGAAAAAATAAACTGGGTCTCAAGTGGAATTTTCCAGAGTAATATAGTGGAGGAGAGATAGAGGCTTCAGTATAGACTGGGAAGACAGAAGTCGTCTGCAAAGCCCCAGGGTACATGTATCTGGCTGTGTTTGATGGCCAGGCCCTAAAGTCAGGCTTTCCAAAGGGAGGCAGGGTCACTCAGCCAAGCAGAAACTGTTCCTCCATGCTATCCCACTAGAACTGAAACATCAGTTAATTTTCCAGAAACGACACATGTTATGTCTATCTTCCCCACATATCAAGGACAAATTTGAGAAAAAACGGAAAACAACTCAGTTCAAATCAGAACCCATTAAAGAAAAGGCTAAGGCAAAGGTCCCAAAGTTCAGCCTATTCATGTGTCAGTGAATTTCTAAAGGTGCTTTAGAACCATGTAATTACAATTCTAAAGACCAGACATTTTTACTGGAAAATGTACTAAAAGCTACTATCTACCCTTCATAATAACTATGAATAACCAGACATTTGCAATAAGTTCCCTACTTATCCTTTTGTCTTAGGTACTTGACATGTTACAGAAAAATTAATTTCAGAAGTTGGCTTTTTAAATGCTGGCAATCACAAAACTGTTGTAACCTTGAAGAAGGAGTTTATTAGGTGAAGTTTATTTTTTCCAAGGTCTTAGAAGAGTAATGATAAAGCATATTGCAGTCTAGCACAATTTGAGTAACTGCCAGCCAAAGAGCATTTCAACAACAAACCAAACTGGTTTGTTGAAGAAACAGAAGGCCCATGGGAAACACTGAACATTTTGCAACTTTCCAATCACATGATTAAATATAATTTAAAAAAGAGAAGACCTCTAACTTAAGAACACACCAGTTTTACAGTGGAAAATAGACATGACCTTTGCCCTAGAATATATTCCAATTACATAAAGCTATTAAAGTAATAATAAATTTCTTGTTAACTAAAAAAACATGCCTCATTGCCCATAAAAGATGCCAATGCTAGTGTGTATCTGGGATAAATGATGTTTTTTAAGAAGAATTCTTAAATTTTTAAATCAACTGTGAAAGTTATTGCAACACAGTGTGGTAACCACATATAATTACATAGATGATTAAATGTCTTTTTCTTAAGAGAAAAAATAAACTGGGTCTCAAGTGGAATTTTCCAGAGTAATATAGTGGAGGAGAGATAGAGGCTTCAGTATAGACTGGGAAGACAGAAGTCGTCTGCAAAGCCCCAGGGTACATGTATCTGGCTGTGTTTGATGGCCAGGCCCTAAAGTCAGGCTTTCCAAAGGGAGGCAGGGTCACTCAGCCAAGCAGAAACTGTTCCTCCATGCTATCCCACTAGAACTGAAACATCAGTACCCTTTTCCTTTGTTGGCTCGTTGGGTTTGTTGAAACTTGTGATTTCTTTCCTTTTCACGCAGGTTTGGCAGTAGAATCTGAATCTCATTGGGGAAGCGATCTTTAACACAGATTTTATAACGATGATAAATTCCAACAGGGCCTATCGGAGTATTCATTCACTGAGGGAAAACTGAAAGCCAATTAACCATGTGGGCAGACATCACTTACTCAAAGAAATAGGGAAACTGGAGTGATGGGAGATTGTGATACCCCTCCTAACTGACTTTGGGCCGTCACCAAAATTGGATCGTGACTTATTCTTTTACCAGTTTGCTTCATGAATCAATTAGATGATACCTAGTCACCTAGAAGGAAAGCTATGACAAATCTAGGCAGCATAGTAAAAATCAGAGACATCACTTTGCCAACAAAGGTATAGTCAAAGCTGTAATTTTTCAAGTACTCATGTAGGGATGTGAGAGTTGGATCATAGTGAAGACTGAGTGCCAAACAATTGATGCTTTGGAACTGTGGTGTTGGAGAAGACTCTTGAGAGTCTCTTGGCCAGCAAGGAGATAAAACCTGTCAATCCTTAAAGGAAATCAACCTTGAATATTCATTGGAAAGACTGTTGCTGAAGCTGAAGCACCAATACTTTGGCCACCTGATGCAAAAAGCTGACTCATTGGAAAAAACTCTGATGCTGGAAAAGATAAAAGGCAAAAGGAGAAGAGGGCGACAGAGGATGAGATGGTTAGACAGCATCACTTGAGTCAGTGGACATGAATCTGAGTGAGCATTGGGAGATGGTGAAAGACAGAGGAGTCTCGTGTGCTGCAGTCCACCAGGTCGCAAAGAGTTGGACATGACTCAGCAACTGAACAACAGTCACCTAGAAATTCTTGATGAATGTTCCATTAGAACTACTGCTACATCACTGAAAGTCAGTATTAAAATTCTGGGGGACTTTTTTGGCTTTTTGCCACATCAAGTAGCATGCAGGGGATCTCAGTTCCCTGACCAAGGTTCTCTTAACCTGCGCCTCCTACAGTAGAAGCATGAAATCTAAACCACTGGAGTGCCAGGGAAATGTCTGAATATCAGTATTCTAATGACCTAACACTAAGGATACTCTCTTGAAAAATAATATTTTTAGTATTCCGCTCATCATATATATTCTTAGATCTGATCATTCTACCTCTGGGAGAGCCAGTAAAAATTCAATGTTCTGACTTTCAGGAAAAGATCAGGGAAAAGATGTGGAAAAAAGAGGGTGGTAGATCTGGCTATATTTCAAACTTCATATAAATAAAGACTTCCTTTGTTTATAGTTTTACATGACTACTGTGCTTTGTGAGACTTACATGAGGATATTCTTCCTACCAATGAAAGCATTTTTCTTATTTTTTAAGACACAGAGCTAACCTGAACTTTCTGAAGTAAGACTAAAACTGCAGTAATGCTGGGACTCAATGTAGGAAGTTCTTGGTCAAATCAAATCATTAGTCCATCAAAAAAAAGTAGAGAACATGAAAAAGGCAATTCTAAAGAGCATGTTACTGTGTTCTATGGGGTACAGGCTCACAGAAGAAACTACACGGAGCTGGAGAGATCTGGCAGGTTAGTCCTCTGTGGAAAAAAACAGTTCATTCAATTGGAGTTTTCACAAAAAAGGAAAGAATTCTCTGTTTTATGTTAGCCAAAAAAAATTAATGCTGCATTTTCATATGTAAAATGACTCACTGTTAAGCCCTACAGTTTTATTAGACTGGTAGGTTTAAGAGTTCTACGTGGGGGAAAAAAGCCCTATCATGTCTGGAAACTGGACATCATGAATGGAAGTCAGCAATTACTGCAAAAAACATTTAGAAGCAGGGGCTTCCCTGGTGGTCCAGTGGTTAAGGACACTGCCTTGCAGTGCAAGGGGCGCCGGTTCGATCCCTGGCCTGGAAAGATCCCACGTGCCGCGGAGCGGCTGGACTAATGTGTCCAATTACTGAGCTGGAGCTCTGGAGTGCATGCGCCCAGAGCCAGTGCTCTGCGACAACAGATGCCACCGCGATGGGAGGCCCACATGGGCCAAAGAACAAAGATGGATGAAACTAGACAAATGAAAGACCAGTGGAAGTGGCCCACCCACCCCCCTCCCTCCCCACCCCTGCCAAAATAAATAAATAAATAAATGTTAAAAAAAAAAAATTTAGAAGTAGAGTCATGTTCAGAAGCTGAATCATTTCTGGAGGTGCAAACACCTCCAAACTTCCCAACAGAATTTAGGTGCAGTAGTAAGCTAAGAATCAAGGCTCTATTTCCCTATTCATTCATTCTATGAACACACAGTTCTCAGCTGTGTACCAGGTAGTTGAAAACACTAGGACTAGAGTGGTGAATGAAACAACCCAAAATTCCTGCCCTCATGGAGCTTTAATTTTATCGGAAAAGTGGAAAGTGAAAGTCACTCAATCATATCTGTCTCTTTGTAAGCCATGGACAAGACATGGAATTCTCCAGCCAAGAATACTGGAATGGGTAGCCTTTCCCTTCTGTAAGGGATCTTCCCAACCCAGGGATTGAACCCAGGTCTCCCACACTGCAGGCAGATTCTTTACCATCTGAGCCACAAGGGAAGCCCATGAATACTGGAGTGCGTAACCTAGCCCTTCTCCAGGGGATCTTCCCAACCCAGGAATCAAACTGAGGTCTCGTGCACTGCAGGGAGGTTTTTTTCCTAGCTGAGCTACAAGGGAAACCCTTGATTTTATTGTCAGAGAGACAACAGCAAGACATGTTAACATACTAAATGCTGTTAAGTGCTAGAGACAAAATAGAACAGAGGATGAGGGACAGGGAGGTTTGAGGAAAGTTTCTATTTAAGACAGGGCAGCCACTGAGAAGGTCATAGTTGAATAAAGACCTGAAGGGGGTAAGGAAATGACCCATGGAGATGACTGTGGGTACACAGGGAGAGCATTTCAGACAGAGGGAACCACAAATGCAAAGGCCCTGATGCAGGAAGATGACCAGGTCAGCGAGGCTTGAGCAGAGCTACCCAGGAGAAGAGGAGTAGGAGACAAGGACATGAAGTCAAAGAGATCATAGCATATAGTTCATGAGTGAAGTAAGGGCAGGTTCAGGGAGATGGACTAAGTAGGAAGCATTTGCAGTCATCTATATAGGGAACACTGTGGCCTGGATCAGGGTTGTAGCAGTACTGAATACAAGATATGGTGCAATTCTGAGTATCTGAACAGTATTGAGGGTAAACAAGATAGGATGTGCCAATAAATCAAGTAAGAGTTGGAGAGAAAGAGAGGTGTCAAAGAAGACTCCAATCTTTCTGGTTTGGATGACTAGAAAAATGGAGCTGTTCACTGTGGTGGGGAACTCTGTAGGAAGAGCAGGTCTGAGGTGGGCAGATCAGAAGCTCAGTTTCTGACATGTTATTCTGAGATGTCTACAACCCACCTGGTGGCTAAAGGGATAAAGAATCTGCTTGTGATGCCAGACACCTTGGTTTGATCCCTGGGTCGAGAAAATCCCCTACAGAAGAAAACGGCAACCCACCCCAGTATTGTTATTTGGAAATTCCCATGGACAGAGGAGACGGGTGAGCTATAGTCCATGGGCACAAAAAGAATCAGACATAACTACCCCCTCAAACACTTGCTTTCAATCAAACTAGGCAAGAAGTCTGGGCTAGAGAACTAAATGCACATGGTATCAGGATATTGATGAAATTGTTTCAAACATCAAACAAAGGTCCTCTTTTGGGCTTATCAATGGTATGCTGGGTACCTTTGGCCTATCACTGTGCTGTCCATCAATCAGAAAGAAATGGATTGTCACAGACGTCCAATTTTAATATATATTTCTAAGAAAAGATTATATTTAAAACAGTAGATTCTAAGACAATCAGTTCTTAACTAATCACAATAAGTACATTTTACTGAACACCTATTACACATCAAGCACCGCAAAGTACTGGGAATATAACATAATGAAAGATAGACAGGGCAGCCTCTCCATTCATGTGGATGAGTGCAATGAGGGAGACAAAAAGAAAAAGAATGTCACATATATGATTAATTAACTGTACCTGTGGCAAGTCCTACATAAGAGAAGTTATAGAGAGTAGACTATTTGTCAGTAGACTATTTGTCTATGTTTCTTCCTGGACAGTTTCCTCCATTCCGTGGTGCAATCCCACCACACTTTTTCTCCATCCATACAGTCTCTCAGGGACCAGTGACATCACCAGAATGACACATGTTCCCAAGGAAACAGTCAGCCTCTAGAGATGGTAAAGTATTCACGACCATCTTAACCTTTAAGAATTATAAATGAATCTCATTCAGTTTTGAACTACCTATACAATGAGCTGTGATCTCCGCATTCCTGGGACCATGGATTACATAAAATATAGTCTACATCTGGCTGGAATAAAAATCATAAGGCTACACCTGAACCCTACCCTATAAAGGTACTCACACAGAATTTTAAGATGACAGTAAGAATCAAAGGAACTCTTCTGGCTGATGACACCACTCTACACATGGGGATGGAATTTTAGAGCTATAAAATATGATGATGTTAAAGAGGATGCAACCCAATATGACTCTCATTTGACAACATAGGAAACACAAGCTCAGGAAGACTATATGACTACATGTCCTAAGTTGAAAGCTAGTTAGCAGCAAAGTCAAAACTAAATCAAAATCTGCCCAACACTTAATTCACATTGTAACAGTGTAATTCTTACTCTGATCTTTTCTGTTAGACAGAAGAAAAACAAAGAATGAAATAGAGATACTGGTACAAGTTTTCAGTCTGAGAGTCTTCTTCTGGAGAATGTTTTATGAACTAAAAGTGTACTTTATGAAGGAGCTTTCATAGCCAGGTTATTGGTGCTAAGAGAGGGAAGTAAGAGACAGTGGCTGGGCTTCCCCTGGTGGTTCAGTGGGTAAGGACACCACCTTGCAGTGCAAGGGGTGCCAGTTCGATCCCCGGCCTGGGAAGATCCCATGTGCCATGGAGCGGCTGGACCAATGTGTCCAATTACTAAGCTGGAGCTCTGGAGCGCATGTGCCCAGAGCCGGTGCTCTGCGACAACAGCCGGTGCTCTGTCACTGCGATGGGAGGCCTGCACAGGCCAAAGAACAAAGATGGATGAAAACAGATAAATGAAAGACCAATAGAAGTGGCCCGCCCACCCCCTCCTTCCCCATCCCCCACAAAAAAAAGAGACAGTGACTAAAAAGAGGCCCTCAAAGAGGAAAGAATGAAAGTCTTCAAGAAGAAACATTAGAGATGAAGGAACATAAATGAGTTATTGCTCACTTCTGTATTCCCAGGACCTAAAACAGTGCCCAACATGTACTACACATTCAAAACATACTGACTGAATTTAATTGATCTGAATTAAGTTATAGCCTATAAAATACATATGTCAACATTATCTTGTTTATGAAAGTCAAATATATTGAATCTCCATATAATGATGATAAGAGATCATTAAATACATTATATTGACACCTTTACATTATATAATTTTTATATGTCATAGAAGATTTAGTGTGGTATATATAGTTAAATCTACATGTAAAAAAAAAAGAAAACCTCTGTTGTGAGATTAATGAAACTTTACACATTTGTGCAGTGCTTAAAAATTTATAAAGCATCTCCATATATATATATATATATACATGTATGTGGACAGAGAAGCCTGGTGGGCTATAGTCCATGGAGTTGCAAGGAGTTGGACATGACTGAGCACATGCACACACATGTATATAAATATCCATAATATAATTATATATCTGGTTCAGTTCAGGTCAGTTGCTCAGTCACATCTGACTCTGCAACCCCAGGGACTGACATGCTAGGTTTCCTGTCCTTCACCATCACATATTTACAAATGAAATATATAATATAAAGATACATTTTAAAATATACTATACTTATATATGGTCACATATATATTTTATGTCACACACATATATATATATATTATATGCAGTATTACCCACTATTTATTGATGATGAAGTTAAAGCTCTAAGAATGTAGGTGGCAGGTAGCAGGTGGCAAGGGCGTGAAATTAAACTCAAGTCTCTACCACTCCCAATTCAAGTGAACCTTCTACTTGTTTTCACTGGGCTTATAAAAGATAACAGGTTTTCACTTGGAATAATGGCAAGTTTGTGGGTAATGGTCATTGTCTTGCCATCTCCCTCCTAACAGCAAATGGATGAAAACAGACAAATGAAAGATCAATAGAAGTGGCCCGCCTGCTCCCCTCCTTCCCCATCCCCCACAAAAAAAAGAGACAGTGACTAAAAAGAGGCCCTCAAAGAGGAAAGAATGAAAGTCTTCAAGAAGAAACATTAGAGATGAAGGAACATAAATGAGTTATTGCTCACTTCTGTATTCCCAGGACCTAAAACAGTGCCCAACATGTACTACACATTCAAAACATACTGACTGAATTTAATTGATCTGAATTAAGTTATAGCCTATAAAATACATATGTCAACATTATCTTGTTTATGAAAGTCAAATATATTGAATCTCCATATAATGATGATAAGAGATCATTAAATACATTATATTGACACCTTTACATTATATAATTTTTATATGTCATAGAAGATTTAGTGTGGTATATATAGTTAAATCTACATGTAAAAAAAAAAGAAAACCTCTGTTGTGAGATTAATGAAACTTTACACATTTGTGCAGTGCTTAAAAATTTATAAAGCATCTCCATATATATATATATATATACATGTATGTGGACAGAGAAGCCTGGTGGGCTATAGTCCATGGAGTTGCAAGGAGTTGGACATGACTGAGCACATGCACACACATGTATATAAATATCCATAATATAATTATATATCTGGTTCAGTTCAGGTCAGTTGCTCAGTCACATCTGACTCTGCAACCCCAGGGACTGACATGCTAGGTTTCCTGTCCTTCACCATCACATATTTACAAATGAAATATATAATATAAAGATACATTTTAAAATATACTATACTTATATATGGTCACATATATATTTTATGTCACACACATATATATATATATTATATGCAGTATTACCCACTATTTATTGATGATGAAGTTAAAGCTCTAAGAATGTAGGTGGCAGGTAGCAGGTGGCAAGGGCGTGAAATTAAACTCAAGTCTCTACCACTCCCAATTCAAGTGAACCTTCTACTTGTTTTCACTGGGCTTATAAAAGATAACAGGTTTTCACTTGGAATAATGGCAAGTTTGTGGGTAATGGTCATTGTCTTGCCATCTCCCTCCTAACAGCAAATGGTAATAAGTCAGACATAGCCTCACAAGATGCCCTGGCAGGTGGAAACTGGGTGCATATCTCTAGGCTGTCACATTTATATGCCTAAGTTTCTCTCTTTAAAACACTTTACTGTTATCTGTGTGTGTGTCACTCAATCATGTCCAACTCTTTATAATGCCATGTACTGTAGCTCACCAGGCTCCTCTAATGCTGGAGTAGTTTGCCATTCCCTTCTCCAGGGGATCTTGCAGACCCAAGGACTGAGCCCAGGTCTCCCACACTGCAGGCAGAGTTCATTGTCTGAGCCAACAGGGAAGCCCATTTTACTCTTAAATACATATAAACAGCGATTTACTTCTAATTTCTTATAAAGGTTAAAATGCAGACCAATGACTCCAGCAGTGAAATGAAGGGTGTCCTGCATCCATGTCAATGTCAAAGAGAAGAAAAGGAATCCTTTTACTCTTTAACCCAGCCAACCTCAGGCTCATTGGTCATCCAAAGAGTGCAGGCTACAGAAAGGGGCTCACGGACAAGGATCTTGCCCCATCCTTGTTTCCCTGGCTCAGTCGTGCACTCGCAGCCATGCTCACCTCGCTGTTTCCTTCCACTCCATCTCCTGCCCATCCACGGCCAGCAGCTCATCCAGTTCCGTGAAGAGCTGAGGGGGTGCTGGGCTGTCATCCTCCTCGCCCAAGATGAATCGGATGCGTTCTGCGGCAGGAGAGACTGCAGAAGTGAAAATACTGCGGTTAAACACTGGCTGGACAACCTCGAGGAAAGTGTAGCTCCGAGCTCTTCCTCTGTCCCCAGAGCTGGTGGTGGGCTTCCCTTCCACATTTTCAGTGGACATCTTCTTCTCGGAGCCTCCCTTGTACCCAACCTAAAGACAGAGGGAATTCAAGGCTTCCTCTAGTCCTTTCCTTCTGATCCGTGTCTCAGTTCTCCACCACGCTCCAGAAAGACAGAGCTCCAATTCTGTGTCCCAACTGACAGAGAACCTTTAGCCCTCTGATGAGCTGAGGTCCAACCACATGACCTCCCCACCTTCCCCACTGATGACCCATCAAAGGTATTAGACAGAAAATAGCTGGAGCCAATCATTTTCTCTACAGCAGTGGGAGGGGGCAAAAGAGTACCCCAATCCTGAGTTCCCCTCCGGCCCCCGCCTACCAGCCACCCTCCCTGTGTCCAATGCCCAAAGCCCATGCCCTTGCAGGATCCTTACAGCCCATAACTGCCTAACTGCAAAGTTGATGAAGGAATATTTAACAAGACAGAGTCTCTTCTTTACATAATGGCAGTAACCAAAAATCTTTAGTCACACTTCAGTGCACTTGAAAAACAAGCCCAAGTAAAATATTGTACACCAGAGAGGGGGAAAGCCTTCCAGCACACCAGAGCACATAATTGAATGCCCTACTAGCTCCTTTTGACCCCATCACCTAAGAATCATGTAATGAAAAATTAACTAGAATCTCCCCCTGAATGTGGGTTATTTACTCTTTCTTTAAAAAAAAGAAAAGAAAGTATTTGGAAACTGATGGTTATATTACCAAATAAGGCCCATGAATACTCCTTATAATCCCCCATGAATGGTACATACATGTAACTGTGGTCCAAGTACACAGGTTTATACATCTATAGAACTTTGTAGGAATATATTCACTCAACCTAATTAAACAAACAAACAAAAATTCTACCATCTAAAAACTGCTATAACACATGACAGAATAAAATTTTGTAAGTCAAAACACATGTACTACAAACTCATGAAAAATATTCAACCTACCTAGGAATCAATACTAATTATTAAAATAAAATATATATTTTGCCTATAAAATGGCAAAAACTTCAAAGAATGAGAATCTCAATGTGGGCAAGGATTTAAGACATGTGCACAGCACCTTTCAATTTATGTCACTGGCAGGAGCCTAAATGGATACATCCTTCTGAAGGAAAATTTGAAAAAAATATGGAAACTTCTTAAGTATATCTATCCTGTGAGCCCACAATTCTACCACTAGAAAGATGTTCATTCCAAAATAAATAATAGTTGTTGTCACAAGCTAAACGTTCCAAAAGCCTCCAATTCTGCCAACTGACAGAGAACCTTTAGCCCTCTGATGAGCTGAGGTCCAACCACATGACCTCCCACCTTCCCCACTGATGACCCATCAAAGGTATTAGACAGAAAATAGCTGGAGCCAATCATTTCTCTACAGCAGTGGGAGGGGGCAAAAGAGTACCCCAATCCTGAGTTCCCCTCCGGCCCCCGCCTACCAGCCACCCTCCCTGTGTCCAATGCCCAAAGCCCATGCCCTTGCAGGATCCTTACAGCCCATAACTGCCTAACTGCAAAGTTGATGAAGGAATATTTAACAAGACAGAGTCTCTTCTTTACATAATGGCAGTAACCAAAAATCTTTAGTCACACTTCAGTGCACTTGAAAAACAAGCCCAAGTAAAATATTGTACACCAGAGAGGGGGAAAGCCTTCCAGCACACCAGAGCACATAATTGAATGCCCTACTAGCTCCTTTTGACCCCATCACCTAAGAATCATGTAATGAAAAATTAACTAGAATCTCCCCCTGAATGTGGGTTATTTACTCTTTCTTTAAAAAAAAGAAAAGAAAGTATTTGGAAACTGATGGTTATATTACCAAATAAGGCCCATGAATACTCCTTATAATCCCCCATGAATGGTACATACATGTAACTGTGGTCCAAGTACACAGGTTTATACATCTATAGAACTTTGTAGGAATATATTCACTCAACCTAATTAAACAAACAAACAAAAATTCTACCATCTAAAAACTGCTATAACACATGACAGAATAAAATTTTGTAAGTCAAAACACATGTACTACAAACTCATGAAAAATATTCAACCTACCTAGGAATCAATACTAATTATTAAAATAAAATATATATTTTGCCTATAAAATGGCAAAAACTTCAAAGAATGAGAATCTCAATGTGGGCAAGGATTTAAGACATGTGCACAGCACCTTTCAATTTATGTCACTGGCAGGAGCCTAAATGGATACATCCTTCTGAAGGAAAATTTGAAAAAAATATGGAAACTTCTTAAGTATATCTATCCTGTGAGCCCACAATTCTACCACTAGAAAGATGTTCATTCCAAAATAAATAATAGTTGTTGTCACAAGGTCTAAACTACAGAGGTGAACAATGTAGCACACAGTGTTCATAATTGAGAAGAATTTTTAAAAGCCTAAATGTTCAAAAAGGAGGATTGGTTAAATAAACCACATTACGCCCTTCAGTCAAATGCTGTATAGTCATAAAACATGAAGATGAGATTATTGTTTTTTGACATGTATATCACTTAATTTTAATTAAAAAAAACTATAAAATCATATGCATAAAACAATCCTATCTGGTAAAGCAGAAATACACATGCATCCATAAGATAGAGTGGAAATGAGGGAGCCCTCATTTTGCATGGTTCTAATGAGCGTGAACCAGTCCAGCTACCACAGTTTAGTTAAAAAACACTAGCTGCCCAACACGACAGTTTTCAGTTTCAGTTGTGTGGTATATATTAACTATGAGCAATTGCATAAAATACAAAGTTCACTGCCAGCTATTCAGTCCATCAATTAGTATGTAAATAAAATATGTGCATCGTAATCATGACCAGTCATAGTGTCTCTTTCAAAGTCTGCTAGCGACTGGTCCCTGCACATTTGTTATCCAGTTCATGCACCGACAGCAAAGTGCAAAGTGGTGCTGCCTTCTCTCTTCCAGTGATCAAATCATATGACATGAATAATCAAAAGAGGGAGCTGGCCAACAAAGATGAAGGTACAGCACAGGAACAAAGAGTACTAACAGTGGAAGTGAAGCGTATGGCAAATACAAATGGAGGTAAGAAGACCTAGCTGGTTATGGGGATAATGCTGCTATTCCCCATTTGAGAGAGTCTGGATGTACAGTCAGAGGCACTTAGTGAAGGCAAACTCATTCACATAAAGGGTAAGGTAAGTGGTTGTAACAAAATGACAATGATGTCCCAGAGGAAGTGAGGCTGACAAGAAGAAACTTCACAGTGAAAGAGATCCTCACAGCCATTTCCTGACACAGACAGCACAAAGGATAAAATGTTGGAAGTTGATCCAGACAGAGGCAAGTAGGGCAATTGCTTGTGCATCTTTTTAGATGCTCACTCCATTTCATAAATCGCACTACAGGAAACAAGCAAACCACTTCCAATAAGAGTTTACAGAGAAACCAACTACTTTAATCTCAGTGTTTCTAATGTTTTAAATTAGCTTGTACTAAATAAATAGTAGTTTTACTACTTCTTTCATTTTCCTATTATCCTTACAGCCAATGGTAAGAGAGATTTTAATGATATGGGGCAAATGTTTTTAAAGGTCCAAGAACAATAATAACTTTTCTCATTGACCATAAGGATTGATTAATATAATTTCAGATTGCACAGTCATTTTGGGGGGGGGGGCACTTCTATTAGTCTTTCATCCATCCATTTTCATCCATATTTGTTCTTTTTGACCTCTGTGGGCCTCCTGTTGCAGTGGCCTCTCTTGCTGCAGAGCACTGACTCCGGGCGCATGCTCTCCAGAGTGCTGGCTCGGTAATTGGACACAGTGGTCCAGGCGCTCCGCAGCACGTGGGATCTTCCCAGGCCAGGGATTGAACCAGCGCCCCTTGAACTGCAAGGCCGTGTCTTTACCCACTGGACCACCAGGGAAGTCCTGCATAGTCATTTTTATGATCCTGCACTACAGTGCAAAGCAAGGGTTACCTGTACACACATCTTTTAATATCATTCAGTTTATTTCTAAGGCTTCTATTTTCTTCCTTTCACTTTCCTATCAATTCTAAAATATGCACAACTCATTTCATGTATTCATTCAGCAATGTTTATTGAGTACTGTCTATGCTCTAAATAGGTTTTGCTTCAGACTTTGAAGAAAAAGAACTTAACATGAAGATCCCTCATACCTAATTTATATGCTAAGAAGAAAAACAATCATTAACTAACTAATTAATTAATTAGGTAAGTGAATAAGTAAGTTAGTACCTAAACCAACAAACAAGAAAAACATCTGCAAAATGTTCTGTGTTTGCAGAACATTAAAACAAGGTAATTGAATACATATTCATATGTATTACTATATATGTATTATGTGTATTACTAATACATTTTACTTTTGTAGTTAGAAAAAGGTGGTTTTGAATTTCTTCAGACACACCTGTACCAGACAGAGAAAAGGGTTCTTACTTTAGATGCTCACTCCATTTCATAAATCGCACTACAGGAAACAAGCAAACCACTTCCAATAAGAGTTTACAGAGAAACCAACTACTTTAATCTCAGTGTTTCTAATGTTTTAAATTAGCTTGTACTAAATAAATAGTAGTTTTACTACTTCTTTCATTTTCCTATTATCCTTACAGCCAATGGTAAGAGAGATTTTAATGATATGGGGCAAATGTTTTTAAAGGTCCAAGAACAATAATAACTTTTCTCATTGACCATAAGGATTGATTAATATAATTTCAGATTGCACAGTCATTTTGGGGGGGGGGGCACTTCTATTAGTCTTTCATCCATCCATTTTCATCCATATTTGTTCTTTGGCCTGTGTGGGCCTCCTATTGCAGTGGCCTCTCTTGCTGCAGAGCACTGACTCGGGCGCATGCTCTCCAGAGTGCTGGCTCGGTATTTGGACACAGTGGTCCAGGCGCTCCGCAGCACGTGGGATCTTCCCAGGCCAGGGATTGAACCAGCGCCCCTTGAACTGCAAGGCCGTGTCTTTACCCACTGGACCACCAGGGAAGTCCTGCATAGTCATTTTTATGATCCTGCACTACAGTGCAAAGCAAGGGTTACCTGTACACACATCTTTTAATATCATTCAGTTTATTTCTAAGGCTTCTATTTTCTTCCTTTCACTTTCCTATCAATTCTAAAATATGCACAACTCATTTCATGTATTCATTCAGCAATGTTTATTGAGTACTGTCTATGCTCTAAATAGGTTTTGCTTCAGACTTTGAAGAAAAAGAACTTAACATGAAGATCCCTCATACCTAATTTATATGCTAAGAAGAAAAACAATCATTAACTAACTAATTAATTAATTAGGTAAGTGAATAAGTAAGTTAGTACCTAAACCAACAAACAAGAAAAACATCTGCAAAATGTTCTGTGTTTGCAGAACATTAAAACAAGGTAATTGAATACATATTCATATGTATTACTATATATGTATTATGTGTATTACTAATACATTTTACTTTTGTAGTTAGAAAAAGGTGGTTTTGAATTTCTTAAATCTCTGAGAGAACATAAATCTAAAGTTCCAGGACTTCGGTGTAAAAACATTTGCAATGTCTTTCCAATTAAGTGGGATATGTAATTATTTTAGAGTATCAGTGAGGGCTAAAAGAAACGATAGGAGAATAAGAAATGATTGGCAGAATCTAGAATCCAGATACTACTCCTAATAAGTCAAGTGTTCACATTACTAAAGATGTAGTTATTCAGCACAGTGGATTCTAAAACAGAATCACAGATTTGACTGATTTATCATCAACATGTAGCATCAAATATCCCTGAGATAGAATTAGCTTTTAGAAAATTCTGTGTTTAGAGAATCGACTTATTCTCCATTTCTAAAAGAAGCCATGAGGCTTTTTCTTTGCCTCTAACAGAGAATAATAAACATCTCTCCTGCTTAAACTGGCTTGCTACTTTAATTTCTTTCTTCAGTTGCTCCTCTCATCAGAAGGAAGCTTCTCCAAGAAGCAGAAATAGGAGGTATTGCATTGTCAGTATCAACATGTGGGAGAGCACTTCCATGGTTGGCAAACACTTCCCTAATTTCTAACATCGTTAAGATATGCAGAGTATGAAGGTATGGAGTATGTCAGGAATTGACTTTTTCTCCCATAACTTTTGATCAGATAAAGAAATGAGCTAAATACCATTGATTTCAGGCTCTGGAGCCAAAATGGATTTGGATCTAAACTCCATTACTTATGTTATGTGTGAACTGAGACAAGTAATGTCTAAAATATGCACAACTCATTTCATGTAATTGTTTTTCTAATATTCAGACTTTGAAGAAAGAACTTAACATGAAGATCCCTCATACCTAATTTATATGCTAAGAAGAAAAACAATCATTAACTAACTAATTAATTAATTAGGTAAGTGAATAAGTAAGTTAGTACCTAAACCAACAAACAAGAAAAACATCTGCAAAATGTTCTGTGTTTGCAGAACATTAAAACAAGGTAATTGAATACATATTCATATGTATTACTATATATGTATTATGTGTATTACTAATACATTTTACTTTTGTAGTTAGAAAAAGGTGGTTTTGAATTTCTTAAATCTCTGAGAGAACATAAATCTAAAGTTCCAGGACTTCGGTGTAAAAACATTTGCAATGTCTTTCCAATTAAGTGGGATATGTAATTATTTTAGAGTATCAGTGAGGGCTAAAAGAAACGATAGGAGAATAAGAAATGATTGGCAGAATCTAGAATCCAGATACTACTCCTAATAAGTCAAGTGTTCACATTACTAAAGATGTAGTTATTCAGCACAGTGGATTCTAAAACAGAATCACAGATTTGACTGATTTATCATCAACATGTAGCATCAAATATCCCTGAGATAGAATTAGCTTTTAGAAAATTCTGTGTTTAGAGAATCGACTTATTCTCCATTTCTAAAAGAAGCCATGAGGCTTTTTCTTTGCCTCTAACAGAGAATAATAAACATCTCTCCTGCTTAAACTGGCTTGCTACTTTAATTTCTTTCTTCAGTTGCTCCTCTCATCAGAAGGAAGCTTCTCCAAGAAGCAGAAATAGGAGGTATTGCATTGTCAGTAACAACATGTGGGAGAGCACTTCCATGGTTGGCAAACACTTCCCCCCTAATTTC
This sequence comes from Tragulus kanchil, assembly GCA_022376925.1. Taxonomy (NCBI): domain Eukaryota; kingdom Metazoa; phylum Chordata; class Mammalia; order Artiodactyla; family Tragulidae; genus Tragulus; species Tragulus kanchil. The sequence goes on along the minus strand of JAIOJX010000025.1, from coordinate 154,691,139 downwards.
TAACATCGTTAAGATATGCAGAGTATGAAGGTATGAAGTATGTCAGGAATTCACTTTTTCTCCCATAACTTTTGATCAGATAAAGAAATGAGCTAAATACCATTGCTTTCAGGCTCTGGAGCCAAAATGGATTTGGATCTAAACTCCATTACTTATGTGCTGTGTGAACTGAGACAAGTAAATGTCTATGGTCATTACCACCCTGAATGTACCCGATCTCGTCTGAAACAAGTCAGTTATCCTCTCTGTGTCTTAAGCCCCCCACCAAAAAAAAAAGGGATGATGACAATCAGCAGAGTAGCTAAAATTCAAGGTGTAAACTCATTTAAAAGTTGCTGGCCCTTACTAGCAAAACCTGCCTAGCTTCTAAGAAAGCAAGCTCTCACAGATACCAATCTTGCCAATCCATTATGCTGAAAAGATATCAGGTAAGCAAGTAAAGAGCCATAAGTCCTGCATGTTTTACTTCAGTAAATTAAGTTGCTTCAGCAATGAGAACATGAAGGTGTGTGTACACTCCATGAAACAGTCCATAAAAGAACAAGGGAGAAATAAGCAAGCACCTTCAGTCTCACTTTGATACTGAGGGAGTAGAGGGTTTGAAGAAATTCCCAGGTGGCACTAGTGGTAAAGAACCCACCTGCCAGTGTGAGAGACGTAAGAGGTGAGGGTTCATCCCTTGGGCTGGGAAGATCCCCTGGAGGAGGGCATGGCCACCCACTCCAGTATCTTGCCTGGAGACATGGACAGAGGAGCCCGGCAGGCTACAGTTCATAGGGTCACAAAGAATAAGACACAAGTGAAGTGAATTAGAAGACACTCAGGGGATTTGAAAACATCAGAAAATCAACTTGTTTTACAGATGAATAGATGACAATTCTAAAAGATAACTAACGTAGTTTCATCATAAAAGAAAACCTGGAGAAAAGATGAGAGAGAGACAAGGAGGAAAGAAAGGGATGAGAAAGAGAAACTGTCAAATTCATCCAATCACCTTTGTTAGAAGAGAAGGTCTGCAGATCAAAGTGAAGTAATAGCTTTAACCTGCTTTGATTTTTTTTTCCTTTTTTTTTTAATTCTATCCTCTGGTTAAAATGTGTTTGGGATTTCTGAGTAGCTTAAGAATTCCCTGGAGGGTCCTACATGAATGTGGTTACCTCTGACCCAGGTCCACCTGTCGGGTAGCAGTGAGAAGGTCTGCAGGGGTTGAGGACACCGAGTGCCATCAAAGCCCTGCTGCCAACAAGAAGGAGGCAAATGCATGACAGGAATGCTGTCCATACCCACTGCCACTGCCGCACACAGCATCCTCACACTCTCCCCTGCGGGGCTTGAACTTGGCCTCCACATTCATCTGGGCAACTACCACCCACCCACCAGTGATGGCAGACGCAGTGAAACCTCTCCAACTGGCTACACAACAGTCCACCCCGTTGTCTTTCTCGTCACTCTGGCCTCAGTTTGTGTGACCACCCTTCTCTCCCACAGAAACCTACATATTTTCAGATCTTTCCCATTTTTCCTATCTAGAATATTCTTTTCTTTCCTCTCTGATTCCATTTCTAAGGCCCAGTTGAAAATTCTATCTTTTCCAACAACCTATAGTAACAATTCCCAGAAATATGAATCTCTCCTTTATTGAAATCATAACAACACCTTGCATCTGAATTACTTACTGAGGTACCAACAAATACATGGCTTACTCATTACCACCTAACTTTTGTAGATGTGCCTTCTCTCTCTAAGTCACCGAGGTCCTGGAAGACAGGGACTGTGTTTTATGCACCCTCCTTAAAGACCAACACAGTAGCATGCAATGTAAGAATCACTTTGACTATTAATGAATTAGAGATGACTAAACAAACCTTGTAATTTTCAAGCCCACAAACAACATGACTGCTTGCAAAAAGTAGCTGACATTAATGACTCTGGAATGGAAAATATCTAAGTTTTGAAAACTGTCGTTATTCTACCCTTCCCCTTAATCCATCTTTGCATGAGCTGTACCAAAATACGGTCACTGTTCCCTGTACAGTCACAAATAAAAGAAGGAATACTTCAGGTGAACTATTTTCCTCTGTTGGATGCAATCTCCTCCTACCCTGAGGGACCATGACATTTAATGTGCACATCTATTAAGACACTTAATAGTCATGGCCTGGTGTGCTATTCATTGCTACACTTTGTCTCTGCAGTTTTTCATGCCTTACCTAAACTGCTCTTGGCGCCTATCATGTGCACAGTGAAGTTATACAAAAGAGAATGGATGGAAAATCGAGTAAAAGAATGAATGAAAAAAAAGAATAATATCTATTCTGCCCCAGTTCCTCACAAGATAACGTTCTAGGCTTCTATTCTCTGCCTCTTGTTAAGCTCAACCAGGAAAATGACATGAAGGACAAATGGAAACCCTGGGGTGTTTAGCAATATTGGAAGTAGTCCCTACACTCTTATTTGCTATTTTAATTAATTAGTTTTTAGGATATGCAACACCATATAGTATTTGTTGAGATTACATGAATATATCCTTATATTTAATTATTTTTATTTTACTTTTACAGAGTTTTGTTGTTTGCAGCTATACATAAATCTGAACGGTTCCTAGGTATACCCTTGACCCCTCCCACCTGAACGCCTCTCCCAATCCCTCCCCAACCCACCCCTCCAGGATGTTGCATAGTTTCCACGACATGAGTATTTTTAAGATAAGATCTCTATCCTCAAGGAACCTAATGTTGGAAGATAACATAATAATAGGGGAAAAAACCTGTCAATAAAAATGTAGGACTTCCCCTGAAGATCAGTGGTAAAGAGTTCACCTGCCAATTCAGGAGGTATGGATTTGATCCCTGATCCAGGAATATTCCACATGCTGCAGAGCAACTAAGCCCGCGAGCCACATCTATTGCACTTCTGCTCTAGAGCCTCGGAGCCGCAACTATTGAGCCCATGTGCCGCAACTACTAAAGCCCGTGTGCCCTAGAGTCCAAGTTCCACAACAAGAGAAGTCACCACAGCGAGAAGCCTGCTCACCTGCAACTAGAGAAGAGCCTGCAGCAGCAGTGAAAACCCAGGATCCATCTTTGCATGAGCTGTACCAAAATACGGTCACTGTTCCCTGTACAGTCACAAATAAAAGAAGGAATACTTCAGGTGAACTATTTTCCTCTGTTGGATGCAATCTCCTCCTACCCTGAGGGACCATGACATTTAATGTGCACATCTATTAAGACACTTAATAGTCATGGCCTGGTGTGCTATTCATTGCTACACTTTGTCTCTGCAGTTTTTCATGCCTTACCTAAACTGCTCTTGGCGCCTATCATGTGCACAGTGAAGTTATACAAAAGAGAATGGATGGAAAATCGAGTAAAAGAATGAATGAAAAAAATGAATAATATCTATTCTGCCCCAGTTCCTCACAAGATAACGTTCTAGGCTTCTATTCTCTGCCTCTTGTTAAGCTCAACCAGGAAAATGACATGAAGGACAAATGGAAACCCTGGGGTGTTTAGCAATATTGGAAGTAGTCCCTACACTCTTATTTGCTATTTTAATTAATTAGTTTTTAGGATATGCAACACCATATAGTATTTGTTGAGATTACATGAATATATCCTTATATTTAATTATTTTTATTTTACTTTTACAGAGTTTTGTTGTTTGCAGCTATACATAAATCTGAACGGTTCCTAGGTATACCCTTGACCCCTCCCACCTGAACGCCTCTCCCAATCCCTCCCCAACCCACCCCTCCAGGATGTTGCATAGTTTCCACGACATGAGTATTTTTAAGATAAGATCTCTATCCTCAAGGAACCTAATGTTGGAAGATAACATAATAATAGGGGAAAAAACCTGTCAATAAAAATGTAGGACTTCCCCTGAAGATCAGTGGTAAAGAGTTCACCTGCCAATTCAGGAGGTATGGATTTGATCCCTGATCCAGGAATATTCCACATGCTGCAGAGCAACTAAGCCCGCGAGCCACATCTATTGCACTTCTGCTCTAGAGCCTCGGAGCCGCAACTATTGAGCCCATGTACCGCAACTACTAAAGCCCGTGTGCCCTAGAGTCCAAGTTCCACAACAAGACAAGTCACCACAGCGAGAAGCCTGCTCACCTGCAACTAGAGAAGAGCCTGCAGCAGCAGTGAAAACCCAGGATACCCAAAAGTAAATAAATAAAATTATAAAAAAAAAATAAAAATGTAATATTCAATACCTAAGATTTTTGAATAGTTACATGATACTAGATATTGTGTTAAGAGTCTTTCATTGACATCATTTATTTTACACAAACCTATGAAATACCCACTACTATTATCATCTTATTTCTCTCACTCCTCAGCTAGGGAAACTCAGTATTTTCCAATTAGATACAACAATAAGTGCTATGACCTCAGACCCACTTGTATTATTTCCAAGCCCACTTCTTTTTTTTTTTTTTTAAAGATTTATTTATTTATTTATTTTGGTGGGGGTGAGGTGGGGAGGGAGGGGAGCAGGCGGGCCACGTCTATTGGTCTTTCATTTATCTATTTTCATCCATCTTTGTTCTTTGGCCCGTGTGGGCCTCCCATCGCAGTGGCATCTGTCCTCGCAGAGCACCGGCTCTGGGCGCATGCGCGCCAGACCTTCGGCTCGGTAATTGGACACATCAGTCCGCTCCGCAGCACGTGGGATCTTCCCAGGCCAGGGATCAAACCGGCGCCCCTTGCACTGCAAGGTGGTGTCCTTACCCACTGGACCACCAGGGAAGCCCCCAAGCCCACTTCTTAGCCAGTACATTCTAATGAATGATCTCATCTTTAAAAATGGTCAGACTTCCATATGAACAGCACAGATAGTAAATGTACTGGATTTCAGAAGAGGCAGAAATCATAATGGCATATGAAATGATCCTAAAGTAAATTAATTGAACATTTGGTTCATTATCCACTGAAAGGCAATTAGTGAACATGCTCTTTTATTTTTGGTCTGCAAAGCCTCCCACTGTGGTCACCCTGCAGGCTATCCCCAAGAAAACTTTCTTTCAATAGAAATAATGATCAAAATGAACATTCATACTGAGCATGACAAGTTTACATGCAAATTCCTTTCTGTGGGTTAAATGAGGACTTCTGGATTTTTTATTTTCTCCTTGTCAAAGTCCACCATCTGGTAAAGTCATTTGCCTCCACCTCCCCAACTAAAGACGCACAGCGAGAAGCCTGCTCACCTGCAACTAGAGAAGAGCCTGCAGCAGCAGTGAAAACCCAGGATACCCAAAAGTAAATAAATAAAATTATAAAAAAAAAATAAAAATGTAATATTCAATACCTAAGATTTTTGAATAGTTACATGATACTAGATATTGTGTTAAGAGTCTTTCATTGACATCATTTATTTTACACAAACCTATGAAATACCCACTACTATTATCATCTTATTTCTCTCACTCCTCAGCTAGGGAAACTCAGTATTTTCCAATTAGATACAACAATAAGTGCTATGACCTCAGACCCACTTGTATTATTTCCAAGCCCACTTCTTTTTTTTTTTTTTTAAAGATTTATTTATTTATTTATTTTGGTGGGGGTGAGGTGGGGAGGGAGGGGAGCAGGCGGGCCACGTCTATTGGTCTTTCATTTATCTATTTTCATCCATCTTTGTTCTTTGGCCCGTGTGGGCCTCCCATCGCAGTGGCATCTGTCCTCGCAGAGCACCGGCTCTGGGCGCATGCGCGCCAGACCTTCGGCTCGGTAATTGGACACATCAGTCCGCTCCGCAGCACGTGGGATCTTCCCAGGCCAGGGATCAAACCGGCGCCCCTTGCACTGCAAGGTGGTGTCCTTACCCACTGGACCACCAGGGAAGCCCCCAAGCCCACTTCTTAGCCAGTACATTCTAATGAATGATCTCATCTTTAAAAATGGTCAGACTTCCATATGAACAGCACAGATAGTAAATGTACTGGATTTCAGAAGAGGCAGAAATCATAATGGCATATGAAATGATCCTAAAGTAAATTAATTGAACATTTGGTTCATTATCCACTGAAAGGCAATTAGTGAACATGCTCTTTTATTTTTGGTCTGCAAAGCCTCCCACTGTGGTCACCCTGCAGGCTATCCCCCAAGAAAACTTTCTTTCAATAGAAATAATGATCAAAATGAACATTCATACTGAGCATGACAAGTTTACATGCAAATTCCTTTCTGTGGGTTAAATGAGGACTTCTGGATTTTGTATTTTCTCCTTGTCAAAGTCCACCATCTGGTAAAGTCTTAGCTCTCAAACCAAAGTATAAAAAGAAATAATTATTTGTTTCTCCAACTTATTAATGTGCTATCACCAATTAATGTGCTATCACCAACTGGTGTGCATAGTTATCATTTTAAGTATTCGTTTCTCTTCTTCATGCTGAACTAAGAGTTTGTAGGTCAGTATCATGGTTGTTAAAACTTTCACAAATTATCTATTAGGCCATGGTAGTAGTTTGAAAATGCACTTAAATGTATATATTGCAGGGGTTGTATTAACCACTCAAGTCATGTCTGACTCTATGCGACCCCATGGACTGCAGTCCACAAGGCTTCTCTGTCCATGGGATTTCCCAGGCAAGAATACTGGAGTGGGTTACCATTTCCTTCTCCAGGGGATCTTCCCAACCCAGGGATCAAACCCGGGTCTCTTGCATCGCAGGCAGATTCTTTACTGCCTGAGTCACCAGGGAAGCCCAGAAATGCATCTATAAAAGGCTCAGACTTCTTCTCACATTCATAACTATAAAAAAATGATAAATAGCTAAATGTACAAATCTTCATTTTCATACAAAACCTTTAACATACACACATACATTGCAGTGGCACCTGTTATTCCTGCCCAGCTAGAAATCTTACACTTTTTCTTGTGATAACAGCCGTATTCCCTTGGAGAACCATCTTTCTACTTATCACTCCACTAACACTGAATTACCCCTGTGGTACAGGCCTGGACGAAAGGAATATGAACAGCACAGATAGTAAATGTACTGGATTTCAGAAGCGGCAGAAAGCATAATGGCATATGAAATGATCCTAAAGTAAATTAATTGAACATTTGGTTCATTATCCACTGAAAGGCAATTAGTGAACATGCTCTTTTATTTTTGGTCTGCAAAGCCTCCCACTGTGGTCACCCTGCAGGCTATCCCCCAAGAAAACTTTCTTTCAATAGAAATAATGATCAAAATGAACATTCATACTGAGCATGACAAGTTTACATGCAAATTCCTTTCTGTGGGTTAAATGAGGACTTCTGGATTTTGTATTTTCTCCTTGTCAAAGTCCACCATCTGGTAAAGTCTTAGCTCTCAAACCAAAGTATAAAAAGAAATAATTATTTGTTTCTCCAACTTATTAATGTGCTATCACCAATTAATGTGCTATCACCAACTGGTGTGCATAGTTATCATTTTAAGTATTCGTTTCTCTTCTTCATGCTGAACTAAGAGTTTGTAGGTCAGTATCATGGTTGTTAAAACTTTCACAAATTATCTATTAGGCCATGGTAGTAGTTTGAAAATGCACTTAAATGTATATATTGCAGGGGTTGTATTAACCACTCAAGTCATGTCTGACTCTATGCGACCCCATGGACTGCAGTCCACAAGGCTTCTCTGTCCATGGGATTTCCCAGGCAAGAATACTGGAGTGGGTTACCATTTCCTTCTCCAGGGGATCTTCCCAACCCAGGGATCAAACCCGGGTCTCTTGCATCGCAGGCAGATTCTTTACTGCCTGAGTCACCAGGGAAGCCCAGAAATGCATCTATAAAAGGCTCAGACTTCTTCTCACATTCATAACTATAAAAAAATGATAAATAGCTAAATGTACAAATCTTCATTTTCATACAAAACCTTTAACATACACACATACATTGCAGTGGCACCTGTTATTCCTGCCCAGCTAGAAATCTTACACTTTTTCTTGTGATAACAGCCGTATTCCCTTGGAGAACCATCTTTCTACTTATCACTCCACTAACACTGAATTACCCCTGTGGTACAGGCCTGGACGATAGGAATATCACAGATCTTGGCCACAGCAATTAATATCTAAGTGGACATTTTATCTAATCCAGGCCCAACAGAATAAGTAAGAATCAGCTTTCTGTTGGAACTTCCAGGAAATAAATCTTCAGTTTATGCTTAAGGCACTAAGATGGCGACATAACTTTCAGTGTAGACGGCCACCTTGCAACCCTAGGGGAAAAGCCTGCCTGGGAATAAGAAACTCAGAAGCGAGAGAGAAATAGGTACCTGAGGTCATCATTTAAGTATTCAGGTCTGGCCATACCTGAAATCAGTAACTTTTCAATCATATGTAAGGATTACCTCTGAGCTAAAAGTAATCAGAGGCAATGTTTTTGTCACTTACAACTGAAGAGTTATGATACAGATGTCTCTGCTTCCATTTGAGTGAGTTTGAGTACAGCAAACATATTAGCCACTCATGTATCAACTCCTTCAAACTAACTGCATTGAAGAATCTGTTTTTATAGAATCCAACTTATATTGGAGTGATCTGTTCAAGTCACCGAGACTTTCTCCATGCCTGAATTCACCTCTCCTTCAACATATCCAGAAAAATGACTATTGATTTACATGCTGGCAGGCTCTAGACAGGTAAATTAGATGGTTACTTTTTCTGTTTCCAATTAGCTAAGAGATTGAAACAGCCAAATAGCATTCATTAAGGTGGGTAATTTTTAAAATACTTAGGTATCCATGTATTAATAAGCTCCCACACATGAAAGGCTGCCAATTATCACAATTATCCTTAATATGCCATGACATTATTATTCAGCTATAAAGAGTCAACAGCAGTAAGAGCCTGGATTTCAGAATGCTATCAATTTCAGCCGACAAGACACAATAAAATCTGGAGTTTGCTGAGACATTCTGGGAAATACCTGTGTCTTAGCCTTTCATCTTCAAAATGTTGAAGAAAAAAAAAAAAAAACTTACCTGCAGGTACCATTACAAAAATGTTACCGGGATGCCAGTCGTATTTATAAGCTATTCAGAATTCTTTAGAATAAAAACGTGCTGGCCCTTACATTCCCCAATTTATTCTGCATTTCTCTTTCTTATTTTCTGCTAACACAGCAGGGTTAATATATGTATTTACAGTGCTGCTGGGAGTTCCCTGGTGGTCCAATGGTTAGGACTCAATGGTTTTACTGCCATGGTGTGAGTTCAGTCTCTGGTCAGAGAACTGAGATCTTACAAACCAATGGCACAGCCAATAAAAAATAATAAATGCTGCTAAGCCATCACAAAGTAGCCACCCAGGGATGGTCTAGCAGTCAAATAAATTTAATCTATGAAACTCCAGGGCACACCATATTGAAACAACAAAAACATTGGCTCAAAATCATTGGGGTCTGCTGATGCTTTAATTAACTCCAATTATATTAATTATAATAGTAACACTATTCCAATTGATTTTCAAGCAAAAATCAACTCATGTAGTTACTCTGAGCTAAAAGTAATCAGAGGCAATGTTTTTGTCACTTACAACTGAAGAGTTATGATACAGATGTCTCTGCTTCCATTTGAGTGAGTTTGAGTACAGCAAACATATTAGCCACTCATGTATCAACTCCTTCAAACTAACTGCATTGAAGAATCTGTTTTTATAGAATCCAACTTATATTGGAGTGATCTGTTCAAGTCACCGAGACTTTCTCCATGCCTGAATTTACCTCTCCTTCAACATATCCAGAAAAATGACTATTGATTTACATGCTGGCAGGCTCTAGACAGGTAAATTAGATGGTTACTTTTTCTGTTTCCAATTAGCTAAGAGATTGAAACAGCCAAATAGCATTCATTAAGGTGGGTAATTTTTAAAATACTTAGGTATCCATGTATTAATAAGCTCCCACACATGAAAGGCTGCCAATTATCACAATTATCCTTAATATGCCATGACATTATTATTCAGCTATAAAGAGTCAACAGCAGTAAGAGCCTGGATTTCAGAATGCTATCAATTTCAGCCGACAAGACACAATAAAATCTGGAGTTTGCTGAGACATTCTGGGAAATACCTGTGTCTTAGCCTTTCATCTTCAAAATGTTGAAGAAAAAAAAAAAAAAACTTACCTGCAGGTACCATTACAAAAATGTTACCGGGATGCCAGTCGTATTTATAAGCTATTCAGAATTCTTTAGAATAAAAACGTGCTGGCCCTTACATTCCCCAATTTATTCTGCATTTCTCTTTCTTATTTTCTGCTAACACAGCAGGGTTAATATATGTATTTACAGTGCTGCTGGGAGTTCCCTGGTGGTCCAATGGTTAGGACTCAATGGTTTTACTGCCATGGTGTGAGTTCAGTCTCTGGTCAGAGAACTGAGATCTTACAAACCAATGGCACAGCCAATAAAAAATAATAAATGCTGCTAAGCCATCACAAAGTAGCCACCCCAGGGATGGTCTAGCAGTCAAATAAATTTAATCTATGAAACTCCAGGGCACACCATATTGAAAAACAACAAAAAACATTGGCTCAAAATCATTGGGGTCTGCTGATGCTTTTTAATTAATCATTCCAATTATATTAATTATAATAGTAACACTATTCCAATATATCAAGAATCTCTATCAAAAAGACATAAAATTCCAAGCAGTCATTTTGGGTTTCAGCAGCCTCTGTGGTAATCTAAACTAAGCAACTATCACAGACTAAACTGTGTCCCTGACAAAATTCATATGCTGAAACCCTAACCCCTAATGTGATGATATTTGGAGATGATTAGGCAGATAGGTGTGTTTGGATAAGATTATGAGAGTGGACCCCGCATAATGTGCTAGGTGTGCTTATGAAAAGAGACACAAGGAAGCTTGTTTCCTTTTTCTCTGCACCAGGGGAGGGAGGACAAAAGGAGCAGGCCGCCATCTGACGCCTGGAACTGAGCCCTGATTAGGGAACTAAGTCACCTGGTACCTAGGTCTTGACCTCTCAGCCTCCATAACTCTGATGAATACATTCCTGTTGTTAAGACTACATAGTCGATGATATTTTGTCATGGTAGCCTCAACGAATACAGTAAAAAAAAAAAAAAAAAAAACCTAACTAATGGTGAAACCAAACTTTTTGACTTTTTCCCTGGATTTCCCTTATCACCTTATCACTTTCCCTAATTCACTGATCGCAAGTTTGCAAGGTGTTCATGAGCCTTTGGGGAATAAATGGGCTCACAGAAATAGTAATAACCCAATTTCACTGACACTGCCCCAGCTGCACAGCAAGAAAAATCTGCAGCCTGTACCCCATGGATCAAATCGACCTCCCAAGTATTTTCTGGGTCCCCAAGGGATGATTCCCACTCATCCTTTTGGCTCTAACCCCACTGCAGATGCCCTCTGTCTGCAAAATCACCTGGAAAGGGTACCACATTATAGACGTGGCCACTAGGGCTCAGTGTGCAAATGTCCGCACCCTGTTAAGGAAGTCAGCTTCCAGAGTTCCCAAGGAGGCAATGCCCAAGGTGCCAAAGCAACACAGTAGTGAAATAAGCAGCAGGTGACCAATAAGCCTGAGTGGAATGTCATGACCATTAATGTGGGTCTGATGAGTCAGTACATTGTACAGAGTGTTGTTAAGGTAGAGTCATTAAGTTTTGTTTTTGGACACCTATCACATGCCAGAGAATTTCCAGAAGAAAAGGAAGGAAAAAGAATTCCTACAATGATGTCTATTCACTCAAATTTAAGCACCAGGGCAATCAGCCTTATGAAAGTTACAAGGTTCCTAATGCCTTGCACATCTGGATAAGCATGAACTTTCGGTTCTTATTTTTAACTTCCTTCTAGCCTTTTGTTCAGATCAAATTCCTTTCCCCAAAGAACCAGCTTTATCTTGACCCTTCAGGGAATCAATAAATTCTGTTTTGTTTATTCCAGGTATATTTGGATTTCTTCAGCCTTATTGATTTATACAGTAGGTAGAGGGAACAAACCACCAGAACCAAGTGTCAACAATTATTATCCCTAAATGGTGTAATTATTGATGACTCCTGGACTCTTGTTTTCTCATTGTGCTTATGCGTAATTTCTAAGCTTTCTGAAATCAACATGAATGTCATTATTATAAGGAAAATAAGCCAATTGCTAATTTGAGGATAGTCATGCTAAATTAGTGCCAGGCACTTCCCTACCGCACTTGAGACTACACAGTCTCTATTATCCTTCTCAGCAAATGAACAAAACAAGCATAACCCTCATGCATTTGCCTTGACTGATGTCTAGGGATTCGAGCAACCACTTCTGCTAAAAACTTAAAATGCCAGGCACTTCTACAGGACTAACATCCTTGCAAGGGATGATAATGGGCTCACAGAAATAGTAATAACCCAATTTCACTGACACTGCCCCAGCTGCACATCAAGAAAAATCTGCAGCCTGTACCCCATGGATCAAATCGACCTCCCAAGTATTTTCTGGGTCCCCAAGGGATGATTCCCACTCATCCTTTTGGCTCTAGCCCCACTGCAGATGCCCTCTGTCTGCAAAATCACCTGGAAATGGTACCACATTATAGACGTGGCCACTAGGGCTCAGTGTGCAAATGTCCGCACCCTGTTAAGGAAGTCAGCTTCCAGAGTTCCCAAGGAGGCAATGCCCAAGGTGCCAAAGCAACACAGTAGTGAAATAAGCAGCAGGTGACCAATAAGCCTGAGTGGAATGTCATGACCATTAATGTGGGTCTGATGAGTCAGTACATTGTACAGAGTGTTGTTAAGGTAGAGTCATTAAGTTTTGTTTTTGGACACCTATCACATGCCAGAGAATTTCCAGAAGAAAAGGAAGGAAAAAGAATTCCTACAATGATGTCTATTCACTCAAATTTAAGCACCAGGGCAATCAGCCTTATGAAAGTTACAAGGTTCCTAATGCCTTGCACATCTGGATAAGCATGAACTTTCGGTTCTTATTTTTAACTTCCTTCTAGCCTTTTGTTCAGATCAAATTCCTTTCCCCAAAGAACCAGCTTTATCTTGACCCTTCAGGGAATCAATAAATTCTGTTTTGTTTATTCCAGGTATATTTGGATTTCTTCAGCCTTATTGATTTATACAGTAGGTAGAGGGAACAAACCACCAGAACCAAGTGTCAACAATTATTATCCCTAAATGGTGTAATTATTGATGACTCCTGGACTCTTGTTTTCTCATTGTGCTTATGCGTAATTTCTAAGCTTTCTGAAATCAACATGAATGTCATTATTATAAGGAAAATAAGCCAATTGCTAATTTGAGGATAGTCATGCTAAATTAGTGCCAGGCACTTCCCTACCGCACTTGAGACTACACAGTCTCTATTATCCTTCTCAGCAAATGAACAAAACAAGCATAACCCTCATGCATTTGCCTTGACTGATGTCTAGGGATTCGAGCAACCACTTCTGAACTATGCAACAGGACGCCCATAGTTCTGAAAGGAAGTAGAGGGAGCTGCCACAAAGGTCTAAAAATAACTTCCTGGGCACAAAACAATGGGGATGAGGGTTTCATGCAAGTGGAATGGGAAAGCAAGATGCTTTCTGTAAAGAGGAACCCCCTCTTTAATGAAGATGATAGAGGGAAAATGGCCACCATCAAGTCCTTCCTAAAAGACCAAGAAGTTCCTAATGCATGTCACAGCTCCCATTTCCATTTTCCTTTAATTTCTTACTCCCTACTTCACTTCTCTTGGCTCTGCCAGAGCAGTCCATGATAAGCTTTCTATGATGAATCACTCTGCTTAAGAGTGAACACATCAGCATTTTCTCCAGGTTCAACTCAGAACAATTATCAGCACAATTTATACCCTGAGGTTTCTAAAGTCAGACTCAATTCTCATCAACATTAAGAAATCTTCCCGATTCCCAAAATAGCCTCTACAGACTTGCTCGAGTGCAACTCTTTTCTATACAAAGTAGCTAAATTTATTGCTCCAATATTAGCATCACAACCACCAAGCTAAAGCTGCCATTAGATGCCTCCACATACAAAAGAAGCCATCCTTCTAATTGTAGACTCTCCCTCTTACAAAATGCCTAAGAATATAAGACACCAAGCCTGAAAGAATCTTGAGGACTTCTGACCTCATCCCCACAAGGCCAAAATATCCTACCCATCTTTCCTGGATAGTTCCTGAGAAAGTGCTTCAAATCATAATCCTGTAAAAAAAAAAAATTTCATAGGTTCTGATTCTCTCTAAAAACAAAGTCACATTTCTCCACAGATACATCACTGCTATAATGATTCTGACAGAACTCTGAACGAAATACAGAAACATCAGCTTATGCGTAATTTCTAAGCTTTCTAAAATCAACATGAATGTCATTATTATAAGGAAAAGAAGCCAATTGCTAATTTGAGGATAGTCATGCTAAATTAGTGCCAGGCACTTCCCTACCGCACTTGAGACTACACAGTCTCTATTATCCTTCTCAGCAAATGAACAAAACAAGCATAACCCTCATGCATTTGCCTTGACTGATGTCTAGGGATTCGAGCAACCACTTCTGAACTATGCAACAGGACGGCCCATAGTTCTGAAAGGAAGTAGAGGGAGCTGCCACAAAGGTCTAAAAATAACTTCCTGGGCACAAAACAATGGGGATGAGGGTTTCATGCAAGTGGAATGGGAAAGCAAGATGCTTTCTGTAAAGAGGAACCCCCTCTTTAATGAAGATGATAGAGGGAAAATGGCCACCATCAAGCCCTTCCTAAAAGACCAAGAAGTTCCTAATGCATGTCACAGCTCCCATTTCCATTTTCCTTTAATTTCTTACTCCCTACTTCACTTCTCTTGGCTCTGCCAGAGCAGTCCATGATAAGCTTTCTATGATGAATCACTCTGCTTAAGAGTGAACACATCAGCATTTTCTCCAGGTTCAACTCAGAACAATTATCAGCACAATTTATACCCTGAGGTTTCTAAAGTCAGACTCAATTCTCATCAACATTAAGAAATCTTCCCGATTCCCAAAATAGCCTCTACAGACTTGCTCGAGTGCAACTCTTTTCTATACAAAGTAGCTAAATTTATTGCTCCAATATTAGCATCACAACCACCAAGCTAAAGCTGCCATTAGATGCCTCCACATACAAAAGAAGCCATCCTTCTAATTGTAGACTCTCCCTCTTACAAAATGCCTAAGAATATAAGACACCAAGCCTGAAAGAATCTTGAGGACTTCTGACCTCATCCCCACAAGGCCAAAATATCCTACCCATCTTTCCTGGATAGTTCCTGAGAAAGTGCTTCAAATCATAATCCTGTAAAAAAAAAAATTACATAGGTTCTGATTCTCTCTAAAAAACAAAGTCACATTTCTCCACAGATACATCACTGCTATAATGATTCTGACAGAACTCTGAACGAAATACAGAAACATCAGCAAGATTCTACAGGAAATTTTTCTTTTCTGTCTTAAGTCTGCTTTGACTTGAAGATCCAAAATTAGTGGTAAGTGATCCCCTCTTTCTCTAAAGCTTAATAATTCCATTCTCGGCAAAGAAAACCATACAGCAGGTCCTCCAACATGACAGACTTGACATTAATAGTGTCACTATTCACAGACAGCATGATGCTTCATTTACCTTGTTTTAACCTTGAAAAAAAAAACTCTATGACAAACCTAGACAATGTATTAAAAAGCAGAGACATCACTTTGCTAACAAAGTCCATATAGTCAAAGCTATAGTTTTTCCAGTAGTCATGTATGGATGTGAGAGTTTGACCATAAAGAAGGTTGAGTGCTGAAAAATGGAGACTCTTGAACTGCGGTGTTGGAGAAAACTCTTGAGAGTCCCTGGGACTACAAGGAGATCAAATCAGTCAATCCTAGAGGAAATCAACCCTGAATATTTATTAGAAGGACTGAAGCTCCAACATTTTAGCCACCTGACGCAAAGAGCTGATTCATTAGAAAAGACCCTGGGGCTGGGAAAGATTGAGGGCAGAAGAAGGGGGTGACAGAGGATGAGATGGTTGGATGGCATCACTGACTCAATGGACAGAGCTTGAGCAAACTCTGGAAGGTGGTGAACGACAGGGAATTCTAGCGTGCTGCAGTCCATGAGGTCGCAAAGAGTTTAACATGACTTAGCAACTAAACAACAACAAAATCAACCCAGAAGCCTCTGCATTATTGAGGCCAACTAGTGCAAATGGCCATTGGCCAGCAATGACCTCAAAACCAGGCCAGAATCATAAAGACTATTCGTAAAGCCTGAATTCAACTACTTGAGAAATGGTACATGAATAACAAGAGCCCAATGAATAAACGATAAATTTTCATGCTGTTTTATTATGCACCTTCTCAAATTATCAATAGAGATTTGCTAAATCCATTTTCTATAACCAATAAAATGAGATCAGCTGTTTTTAGAACCATGTTTTAAATGAGAGGAGCATCATTTGTTATGGAAATAAACTTCCTTCTGAATTGTCCATACAGCTAAACCACACCAAGCTGATGGAAAACTCAGATCAGACAGTGCATGTGGGCTGGCTACGGACTTTCATTACCCATTAAGCTCTACTGTGAACCTTCTATGCATTTCACAGACTAATATCGACAAATATAAGGAAGTCACCCTTATCAACACAGTATGTTTTCACTATAATATTTCTATCTGACATTTCTTTACTCCTTATATAAGAAGCCTATTTATAAGACTTTAAGTCATCTGGAGAGAACCTCAGTTCATCAGAGGTAAAACTAAATGTGCACCACTTCAAAAATCATCCATTCTTAACAGCTTGAGTCTGCCGAAAGAACACACAGAGAGAGTACTTAGTCACTTCTAAGGCTTGTGGTATTGTGTAAGGCATGGATATTCCTTAATTGGCTGCAGAATTTCCAATTAATTAAATATCAGTCACAAAATTTAGAGTTCCTTTGCTTTCTCAGATGACCCTTTCTTTAGATTCATCACGAATCTAAGCTGGTTTGGAAACACTTGCGTCAATTTACCAGACTTTTCAAAGCCTACGTAAACTCAAATCTGTCTTTTCTAGAACTACATTCATAAAATGCTCTAGTAACCTTATAGATACTATGCATTCACCCCCAAATTGTCTAACCCCTCTGCCACCTTCCTTATGTTGAGGGGCAGGCAATAGCCATATGAAAAGTGGGGTATCTAGGATTCAGATAAAAAGGGCTACAAAGAATGAGACAGAGAACTCCTAATAAAGTAATAGAGGGTCTGTGTCTGAAAAATGACACAAGCTAAAATCTCTGAGAGGAAGCCAAGGTCAAATGCTAAAGTCAGCAACTAAACAGCAAACTAAAAGGAACCAGAAGAAAGAATCAAGATTAAGTTACCAAGTTAAGAGTGAAAAGCTAGGATCAACTGAGATAAAAGCAACAGTATGGATATGTAGGTGAGTCAGGTCAAGGCAAATATTAAATATAAATATTCAAGTCATCTAATAATGTGAAACTGACCTAAAGAAGTACTATTCTTCTGAGAGATATGGTGAGAAGTGCGGATTATTCTCAATACATTTTAGGAGGACTTATGTAAGATACCACATGTACTAAGTCACTCAGTCATGTCCAACTCTTTGCAGTTCCATGGACTGTAGCCTGTCAGGTTCCTCTGTCCATGGGATTCTTCAGGCAAAAATGCTGGAGCAAGTAGCCATTTTATTCTCCAGGGGATTTTTCTTGAACCAGGGATTGAACCCATGTTTCCTGCATCTCCTGCATTGGCAGGCAGATTTTTTTTTTTTTTTTATCACTAGCGCCACCTGGAAAGCCATGTAAGACACTAAAGACTCTCCAAATCTTGCTGATAGGTTAGCAAATTCCCTCCATGTGATTAACAAAGTGTTCACAGGAGCTTGTTCTCACAACCTGAGGGGAAATAGATCTTTATAGCTTAGGAAGCATTCATTGTTCAGAGTTCTACACATGTCCTCCTGTCTAATGACCACCAGGGAACTTACTTCTTGAGACAACACAAGTTTCTGTTTTTCTTGAGTAAACAGAAATCATGGCTGGAATGATGGAATGAGAATTATAAGCCCTAAATCCCATGCTTGGCTCCAATTCCAGCTGATCAAATCTCCCTTTACTTGCTGACTCAGCTTCCCCATCTGTTTGACATACAGTAACAACAGGAAAAACGAAGAGATTATTACAAGGGACATCCATAGATGATGGAACTGAATTTTGATTTCTGCATTACAAAATCCATTCAGAAATACAAGACAGTGATATCAGATTTAACAATCTACCAAAGTACTATTCATTCTGTCATTTTTTAAATTTCACCTTTCCTTTGAGAAACAATACCTACCAACAAATTTTCAAAGATAGAGACTAAAAAAATAAATAAAACCACAAATAAATTTGGCATTCCTAAAGGGGAAAACTAGTAATCCTTAGAAATGTTCTCACCCTTTATTTACCCCTCTTTTCAAAGATGTGTAGTGAGCTAGGAGTATAGGAGTATTTAAACACCAGTTACACAAGGGAGTTGTAAAATCAATGAAGATATTTACTCTTTCTTTTTCAATGATTACCATCAGTAGTGGCAACAAAAATGAACCTCAGTGAAAATGACCTAAAGGTCATCAACTCCAGAGACCTAAGTGAGCATGAAATATTTAAGATGATTTTAAAAACCAAGAGTTCACTGGAAGATGAACAAAGCATGTGAGGATGAGGGATTCCAAACACAGAAAAGGAAAGGTATGCATGCTGGTTCACAGATTAATAAAATAGACAATGAAAGAAACTAAATTATGCACAAGGGTGACTTACTGTAATGAATGTGGAAATTCTGTGTAGAGCATACATTTTCATGCACAGGTCCTACTGACAACCATCTACTTTTTCTCTTCAAGTAGAGTGTTTTCAAAGCAAATACACATCAGGAACCCAAGAGAAACTCAAAAAAAATTACCAAAAAAAAAAGTGGTTATTTCTGAGCTGCACCCAAAACACACAACCATGAAGATTATTATACTGTAAGATATACTCAGTCTCTACTCTTGCCTAGTAGAGATTTTAGGAAGTTTAGTTATCACGTTCCTTTTAAAAGTCTTGGTTTTTTAAAACAAGGGTCCAAATATTGTTATAGATTCCATTGTTTATTCACATAAAAATAAATTATAGTTATTAAAATATACTCTGAACTTCTGCCTTGTATACTCAGAGAAAAACTGGCCAATGTCCAATTCTTATAAAATTTTATTCATTTTATCTTACTTTAAACCACACTCCAAAATGCCATCTAATACTTACTTGTGACCTCAGCTAAATAAATCCCCTAAACATAATTCTGGAAGTCAGTTTCTAATCAGTTTTCCTGGCCATTATTATAAAAATAGACCTAAATATTAATATTTATTATTTGGATACTAAATCAGTGGCTACTAAATTTTCTCCTACAGAATAATTCATCTGAATTATTAAGAATTCACTTCAGAAACATCAATCGCAATTAAAAGTTTTTCTGAAATGTTTGTATGATACATCCTGCCATGCATGACAACTGCTAATTTGCCTATGAAATTAGTATGCTCTGGACTGAGTCAAAAAACACATATTCTTTCACATGCTGAAATTAAACTCACTTCAAAGGTGAGTATCTCTTCTCTTTTCAATCTATTACTATTTTTAATGATCAAAGACTTCAAGGACAAGAATTACTTAGCTCACAATCTCATATGGGGTATAATCTTACATAAGCAAACTGGGCAACACATCTGCTACAGTCTTTTCTTCCAAAATTTATATTTATATTTTCCAGGATCACAAAATGCCATTCTTCCTCTGTCAACTGAGCACCATTGGCAATTCTCTTCAAAAAGACTGTTACTAATATGAAGTTTATTGAAGAATCTTCAGCTTGCTTTCTATTTTTTCCAGCCAATCAGTGCAAACTGTAATATTTACATTACTTAGGGCACTTGATTGGAAATACTACTTAATAAGAACATCCATCAGTAAACAGCACAAACTAGGAATATACTATCTCTTCTAAGAACACTCCTATAACCTAGCATTATTATCTCTACATGCATAAATGAAATATGTTCAAGGAGGTTACATCCATTACTCAGCTCACAAACCTAGCATCGGGAGAATCTAAGCCTTAAAATACAGTTATATAAATTTGGCTGACTATCATCTGCACTATTTTATTCTATTACACACTTTATTTCTATCTCTACTGTATGTCTTAACACAGGGTACCCTTCAGGAGTCCATGAGCCGTATCTCAGAAATGTATCTGGCCACTGAAAGTGAGTCATATTAAAATCTTGATGATAACAATGCTTAGTTTTCTTTTTTTTAAAGTAACCAAGCACTATATATTACCAAATGCCTTCCAATGAGTCCTAAACTTTTGTCATACCAAGCTTGGGATTGAGCCACTATTCCTTTAATTTTCAACAAGCCATCCATCATACTACTTTTATTTTCCTCTGATTATAAATGGCTTTAAGAGCTGTCTAAATTCATTCCAGAGCTCAAACAACATAGCCTATAAACTTTTCAGTTTTAACTTTAAGGGTTACAGATCTGTTTGAGAGTCAAATGAAGTCTGTACAAACCCATACGAGCAGAGTTTTTACATAAAATGAATGCAATTGCTCTGGGAAATGATTTTCTTCAAACTCATCAAACAACTTTCAAAAATATTTTTTTTAAAAATGTTCACTCCAGGGAATAAACTAACCTCTTAGGGTTGTATGTGTCTGACTTCCAGGGATGAGTGGATGCTGGAAAATAAGAATAAAATCAACTAACAGTGCACACACACACACACACACACACACACACACACTCATAAAATCTTAGAGGTTAAAAAAAAAAAAAAAAAACAGTATCCCATAAAAATCAGACAAGGAGAATTACAATTTTTTTAAAATTTTATTTATTTATCTTTTGGGGGGTGGGGTGGGGATGGCAGGGGATGGGCGAGTCACTTCTATTGGTCTTTCATTTCTCTATTTTCATCCGTCTTTGTTCTTTGGCTCCTGTGGGCCTCCCATCACGGTGGCCTCTGTTGTCGCAGAGCACCGGCTCTGGGCACATACGCTCCAGAGCTCCGGCTCGGTAATTGGACACATAGGTCCAGCCGCTCCGCAGCACGTGGGATCTTCCCAGGCCAGGGATCAAACCGGCGCCCCCCGCACTGAAAAGCAGTGCCCTTCCTTACCCACTGGACCACCAGGGGAAGCCTGAATTACAATTTTTAAGCCTATCTAACTGCCAGGGGTCAATTACTGCTTACAACAATTGA
The DNA here is from genome assembly GCA_022376925.1 of Tragulus kanchil. NCBI lineage: Eukaryota > Metazoa > Chordata > Mammalia > Artiodactyla > Tragulidae > Tragulus > Tragulus kanchil. Next base: position 154,669,844 of record JAIOJX010000025.1, on the reverse strand, counting down.
GCACATTAGCTGAGAAAGTACCTTTCCATTTTACAGTCCTGTCCAGAGAACTTCAAAAACACACATGTGACCTGTGTTTTAAAGTGGCCTGTACCACCACGGTGACCAGCTGACCATTCTGTGTGATGGATTCATTTCCCTAATCTCCACCATGGTGAAATATGTCAGGCAGATGTTCTGAGGTGCATCTCTTAGCAACATACTCAGTTCCAATTAAAAACATTTAGAGATCTACATTACAAATCCCTGTAAACAGAATTATTTGCTAAATCCAGAAATGTCAGAAATATTCAGAGGAAGGATTCTCTTCTGCACTTCAAGGGCGGCAACTCTGTCTCAAAAGTGAGGCTGCTGGGTGAATAAACTGAAGCCCAGTGGATGACGTTCCATCAGAACAATCTGCAACTGTTTATTTTGCTGCCACAGTTCCCACTGCGATACTGACACTGTTATAATGTTGATTCATGCTCTTGTGTCTTTAGAAATTAATAACCGTAACTTTTGTTTTTTAAAATGGTTTGGAATTGCCAGCAGTATGCTACCTCCAACTGGCTCTAAACAAAGCAGTTTGTGATTTAACTGGTTCTCAAAAGCAGAAAGGCATCTTTCTCTAAAGCTCTGGGTCCTAACTGGTTTCTCATGCAACAAAGTGACGCTTAAGATGTGCTCACTGTCCTTTGTGCCCAAGAGTGATGAGAGAGAACAGAGTCCTCAGTGAAGAAGCCAGAAACGAAAACTTCAACATATGCACTTTAAGTTGAAAATGGACCAGCTATGGCATTAAATCATCCATGTGACCAACCAACCAACCCTTTCATCTAATGTGAGTGTTTTTAAAACTTTAATCAGAGGGGGAAACAGAGGCATCCACCCAGCCTCAATATCTCTATGTTTTTTCTTGAAACTTTAAAGACTCTCATGGATTCTGCATTTAAAATTAATAAATTTATGTTTATTTTATCATAAAAATATTTCCTTCTAAAAATACAAGTAAAAGTGATGCTTCAAGCAAACATGATATACTTATCGTGTGTTCCACAACCCTCAACCTCAGGAGCATCTGGAGGCCAGTCTGAGAAGAAAGTCTTTTCTGCATCCACTGAAAAAGGTATAAGTCTGTGCCAGCACACAGCTTGGCAATGGCTCAAAATGCATCTAGGCAACTCAGACCAACTCTCATTCATTCCTGAAAGTTTCTCTTCATAACCAAACTGATGATGATAAAGTAATATAATCACTATTTGAAATCTCTTGTCTATTTTTATTTTTCCAGGAAACCCAACACAAGCCCCAGTCCTGATTTAGCTCCACACACTTACTTGCCTTCTCAACCTTGATGAGGTGTGATTCTGGACTCCCTGAAACAGAATTATTTGCTAAATCCAGAAATGTCAGAAATATTCAGAGGAAGGATTCTCTTCTGCACTTCAAGGGCGGCAACTCTGTCTCAAAAGTGAGGCTGCTGGGTGAATAAACTGAAGCCCAGTGGATGACGTTCCATCAGAACAATCTGCAACTGTTTATTTTGCTGCCACAGTTCCCACTGCGATACTGACACTGTTATAATGTTGATTCATGCTCTTGTGTCTTTAGAAATTAATAACCGTAACTTTTGTTTTTTAAAATGGTTTGGAATTGCCAGCAGTATGCTACCTCCAACTGGCTCTAAACAAAGCAGTTTGTGATTTAACTGGTTCTCAAAAGCAGAAAGGCATCTTTCTCTAAAGCTCTGGGTCCTAACTGGTTTCTCATGCAACAAAGTGACGCTTAAGATGTGCTCACTGTCCTTTGTGCCCAAGAGTGATGAGAGAGAACAGAGTCCTCAGTGAAGAAGCCAGAAACGAAAACTTCAACATATGCACTTTAAGTTGAAAATGGACCAGCTATGGCATTAAATCATCCATGTGACCAACCAACCAACCCTTTCATCTAATGTGAGTGTTTTTAAAACTTTAATCAGAGGGGGAAACAGAGGCATCCACCCAGCCTCAATATCTCTATGTTTTTTCTTGAAACTTTAAAGACTGTCATGGATTCTGCATTTAAAATTAATAAATGTATGTTTATTTTATCGTAGAAGTATTTCCTTCTAAAAATACAAGTAAAAGTGATGCTTCAAGCAAACATGATATACTTATCGTGTGTTCCACAACCCTCAACCTCAGGAGCATCTGGAGGCCAGTCTGAGAAGAAAGTCTTTTCTGCATCCACTGAAAAAGGTATAAGTCTGTGCCAGCACACAGCTTGGCAATGGCTCAAAATGCATCTAGGCAACTCAGACCAACTCTCATTCATTCCTGAAAGTTTCTCTTCATAACCAAACTGATGATGATAAAGTAATATAATCACTATTTGAAATCTCTTGTCTATTTTTATTTTTCCAGGAAACCCAACACAAGCCCCAGTCCTGATTTAGCTCCACACACTTACTTGCCTTCTCAACCTTGATGAGGTGTGATTCTGGACAGGTCAGCTCTGCCTAAATCTATGATATTTGCATGAGTTTTAGGTTTGATGCTGTTGGACACAGAAGAGAGGGAAAAGAAAAGAATTCTATTGGAAAGGGAGGAACCTAGAAAGTCAGCCAAATTTCCAGTCTCTCAAGATTCAGGGAGTCATTATTTGGCTTGATAATCTTATAAATTCCAAGAAAACCAAATATAATATTATTTCATATGCTTGGCTTAGTCAATCTCCCTTCAATAGCAGGGATAATGAAGGGATGACCATAAGTGTGTAAAGTAGCTATAGTCTGTGATCCTATCAGGCAGGTTATTGATTCATTCACATTTCTAACAAGTTTCTTACATACACGTAGGAGTACATAAACTCATCTATATGCTACAGTGCTCTCAGTGGGCTTACATCTCACAAGGGGAAAACCTACGTGTAAGCAGATAATTACAGTAATAGTGTTAAAAGCTTTTGATGTCTTCATTTATCCAATTGATGCTCATTAAACACCTACTGTGTACTGAGCCCCTACTAGGCATTATGCCATGGGCTCTAAAAGAATAATGTTTTTTATTTCCTTAAAGCACTTTGGAGGCCTACAGATCAGTATGGCTAAAGCTCAGAGCATGAAAACGTGGTAAGAAAAGAAAGAGGAGGGTATAAAAATAGATAGGTGATAGACTGTGAATGGCCCTATAAACTTTGATAAGGCTCTTAGACTCTATCCTCTTGTATCAACAGGGAAGCATTGAGGGTTTCAAGCAGGGAGTGGCCAAACCAGGTGCATGTTTTAGAAAGCTGTTTAGGGCACTGCCTTCATTGATGGGGTGGGGAGGGAGGATATTCAAATATATATATACACTATATATACTATGAATATACCTACAAATACTATAAATGTACCTACAAAGTTGTGATAAGAAGTTGTGGAAACCTATTCAAGTGGACTGCTTTTTGCATCTCAGCATCCTTGTTTTCTTAGCTGCGCACACCTTGAGAACATACTTGCTGCTTCTGTCTGTTTCTAACAGTTCAACAATCTGTGGTTCAACTACTTTGCTTCAAAACTGTACTCAGTATTTCTTTTGCAAATCTGTTCATAAATGCACCACGTCCACTTATCATACAACATCTGATAAGTTCACCTTATTTCCATTCTATAGTCTTCACCAACCACAAAAACTAAACCCACTTGTGGTGAATTGAGCTAGACAGCAATTCTGGCTGCAGTCAAATAATGGCGGTGTGGCTTCCAATGTCACTGGCTTAGGAAAGTGACTCAGGCAGCCATTTTCTCTGCTGCTGTCATTCTACATTCACCACTGTTAACCCCAGCTAGCCAGCTACACTCGGAGCATCTTTAAGTGCCTTTTCCGACCACTGAAAGCAAAAATCTAAAGCAAGCTTTTAGCCGAGACAACACATGAGCTGTGTTTTCCAAACAGGCTTTATCATCACATTTACCTGAGGTGATTAAATATTCAGATTACCAGGTGCCCAAGTCTCAGTGGGTCTGAAGGGACAGAAGTGACACAGGGATCTGTATTTTTAATAGACCCCTGGGTGAGTTTATGAATTAGGCTGGTTAGGTAAAGCCTAAATCGAAGCTACCTTAATGAGTTCCTCATAATTAAAGCAGCATTAAGCACATATTTTCTCTTAAATACTTTAATGAAACTCAGGCAATCACGTTAAGTAATTGCCACCCATTTAATGTGTACTGAAACAGTTTACAACTAATTCACATGCCATTTTCTCAATGCTTCAGGCTTACTTGGCTTTCCTGCTACGCATTAAATAGTTTGTTAACTATTAATAAAGAGTGAAGAAAAATCAGAATCTGGAGGTCATTTTAACAGTTAATGGGGCCACCAAGAAGCATGATTTGTAATTAGCAAAACACATGTGAGCTCCTTGTGACATTAACCAGGTCCTTATGATCAAGGATTTAAAGCAAGAGCAGACCACGGATAAACAGCTCATTTCCTAAAATAAGTCACTCTTTTTTTCCCTGTCAATGAAAAAATATACAGGAAAATGCTATTTGTGCTGGTCACAATGAGTATTTGTGAGGTGACATTAAAGACAAATGAATTCAGGGCCAATGAACCGAGGCCAATCGGTTCAGTCACTAAGTTGTGTTCAACTCTTTGTGACCTCATGGACTGCAGCCCACCAGCTCCTCTGTCCATGGATTTTTCCAGGCAAGAATACTGGACTGGGTTGCCATTTCCTTCTGCAGGGGATCTTCTCCAACCAGAGACTGAACATGGGTCTCTGCATTGCAGGCAGATTCTTTACCAACTGAGCTACCAGGGAAGCCCTCGGACTTGCAAATCAGTACCCAATTCGCTACCAAGGGACTAGTATCTATGAGGCACTACACTCAGTACTTTGTGCAGTATTTGTACAATGATGAATAAGACATAACCCGTTCTCATCTTCACTGCTTGATTTAATTGTCAACGTCTTCATAAAGCCTTCTCTAGGTCCAGACAGAATTAATCCGTGTCTTCTGGAGGTGCATGAAGCACCTGTATGTCTCTCAAGCACTATGACATCACTCTTGACACTGCAAAATCATAGTTAAGTCTTCCTAAGTCTGCTGCTCCTCCTAGGAGGTTGTTAGGTGCCAGAGCCCAGACTGGGAACAGGGATCATGTCTTAGCTCCTTCTCCAGGACCTGCCTGCCTAGCACAGAGTGCCTGGGCACGCTGCTGTGTCTCTCCATCACAGATGGTTGATGAACAAATGAAACAGAAAGAGGGGACACAGCTGAGCCCACACACCACAACTACTGAGCCCACGTGCCACAGCCACTGAAGCTAGTGCACCCTAGGACCTGTGCTCTGCAACAACCACCACCAAAAAAGCCACCACAGTACAAAGCCTGCCCACTGCCACTACAGAGTAGCCCCCACCTACTGCAACTAGAGAGAACCTACACAGAGCAATGAATACCCAGGGCAGCCATAAATAAATAGGTTACTGGGATGTTACACCTGCGGGTCTGATAAGAAAAGAGTAGGCTGCCTTTGAATTCAAACAAAATCTTGTGATTCTGATCCTGGATTACAATGTTAAACTAGGACCTCCTGTTTTATTCTCTGTGCTGAAAGTAATAGAAATTGTGATTCCTAATCAAAAAGTAAAACAGGATGAGTCATAAACAGATACTTTTATATATACTACTAGTAGAGTTGTTTTCTTAAGTGGAAAAACGTCAGGAGATCCCCCCAAAGCACCTTTAGGTCTGAGCAACAAAGTCATCAGCAGACATTGTAACAGTGGGACAGAGGAATGTGTGAACAGGCTTGGTGCACTGCTGTGAAGTGAAGCACACAACTGTGTGAGTGCCATCTGGGCTAGATGTGATTCTCAACAACCCATCTGGGTGCATCTTTCCTCCCAAAGAAGCATTACAGGAGTGATCAATCAACGAAGCCCACCATCCCAACTTAGCGTTCATTTCTCCCTCGTTTCTTCTGTATCTTCAGATCTATATCCATAATATGCCCCAAGCTCACAAGATGAACCTCACAAGATCACTACCACATTCACAGCAGATACTGAAACAGAGGAAAATGAGATTGGATGGAAATTACAGAGAATAAAACAGGCAAAGCCTGATTTTCAGACATTTCTTTTTATAGATGGAAAACCATTTATAATAAAATGTACTATAAACCCCAAAAAAATAATTACACTAAAAGTAAAAAAGTTTAAGGAAACAGGGCAGAATTTGAAAAACAGGGGTTTTATTAATGCATTACTCTCAGCATGTTGCTTTTTTTTTTTACCACCACAACACACTTTATCAACCACCTGGTTGTGTTTAAGATATGCCCTTTACAAAGACTGGAAAAAAATCACCATTATTTCCAAGCCCACAAGAAGAAATATATAGTTCTCAATTCGGATATGTGCCTCCTCGCCATGTCTACAGTAATCACTCCTACCTTGAAAGGGAAATAAAATAGCATCTTTCTAAGCCATACAATCTTTCCCAATACAACAAAAGCATCAAACACCAAAAATAGAGAACAAAACTGGGAATGTGTCAGACTTGTCATAGTAAGTGCTATTCATTTCCTCAGCACCTGTCTCCAAATGCCCTGTTTTCCATGGCCAAGAAATCAGGGAGGCTGGTCGGCAGCCAGTTGGCTGAAATCACAGCATATCCTCTCGCCACTTTTTGTCTCACAGAGAGCAAAACGGAATCTTGTAACTTGTCTAATTCAATATTTCATTCAAATCTAGAATAAAACTTTTCTTTGGGACTATAAATGATGTTCACATTGCAGACATTTAGATGGGTAGATGTCCTGCTTCAAAAATGATGCTGTAAGGATAAACCTAAGAACCAGACCAATAAACAAAACTTGCTAAGAGTTCACTACAGTTGAGCCCCAAAGGATGTTTTCAGCAGAAAAGTTTCCAATGAAAGGAACAAGCAAATAAACTGAAGATAAAACAAAAAAAAATGAAATGATACTGGCCACTTATCTATGCAGCTGGCTGGAAGAAAACCAACTCCCCACTGATCATCAGGAGCCTTTCTGCAAAGTGAGAAACACAGAACCCATCTGTTACTGAACCAGAACTGTTTCCTGGTGACATTTTCCAACCTGAAGATGGCCCCAGTGTCCAACCAAGGAAACACATTTTCCAGGATGTGAAACGCACCTTTGAAAATCCTGAATCTCCTTTCCTATACCGTTGATTGTGTAACCAAAGGACTCTCACTTTTACCAAAACAGCCAGATAATTTCCCTGAAAAGCATAATACACATCTGACCATATGTGTGTATTTGGTGACTCACAAAATTGTACTTTTAACAGTTGATAAATGCTACCCTTTAAGCGTCAATGAAGTATAAAACACTATCAGCCTTAACACTGAACTTAATCTTTCTAATTGTAGCCTTTCACCAGGCTGTACAGAAACTAAGCCATTACTGATCTCTATTCTCAGCCTCTTTCCTTTTCTCCAGCCAAGGCTGCTTGCAGAACCTCAGCACACCTGCGACTTTCACTCCTCATCAGTAGCTCTTACATGGATGTACCTTCTGACCACGAAAGTAGGGTATATTAAGTTTATATCTTCTATAGGATTAAGACGACTCATGAGGCATTCATTACTAATGCTGGATTATACTAGACCGAGTAAATTTAAAATAATAACAATAATTAACATTTGCATAGCAGTTAACAGGTCACAAAATCTTTTTAACTATACTACTTCATTTGAGGCTCACAAGTCCCAACCAAGACAAGAAACGATGATGAAAAGAAAGCCTCAGCAAATCATAGGGCTACTAAGGGGCAATAGCAAAACCTGAACCCCCACCCCACAGCCCTCTGATTTCAAATACTGTGATACTATCTTCTCCTTTTACTATGGCAAAAAAAAAAAAAATGTATTGGTGAATTTTAAAACTTTATTAATATGTGTGGGTATACATATGTAGGAAATCCCCTAGTGGCTCAGTGGTAAAGAATCCACCTGCCAATGTAGGAGAGACCCAGGTTCAATCCCTGAGTCGGGAAGATCCCCTGGAGAAGGAAATGGCAACCTACTCCAGTATTCTTGCCAGGGAAATCCCATGGGCAGAGGAGCCTGGGGGAGCTATAGTCCATGTGGTTGCAGGAGTCAGATGTGACTCAGGAACTACACAATAACAATATGTACCTATATATATGGCAGATATGAAAGTGAGATGTGAGACTAAGTAATCATCTTCTACAGAAAAAAAAAAAAAACACATGTGATAAAACAAAGAGTAAGCACTTTTTAACGATGAATGTGTGATATGATTTTGCAGAGAAAGCATGTGATGTTACAAGGGCAGCTCCAGTGTTCCGGGAAAATTATAAGGTCAGGAAGCTAAAGAAGATCAGAGTATCTACCTAAAGATGCAGACCCAGTCCATGATGGAGACGGCTTATACCACGGGGGCTGTAGCAGCATGCCCCCGGCCAGGACACAGTTAATGCAGATTCGTCAAGGACTCTGTCCCATGGCCAAGTCTCTAGCGAAGTTTTACAAGGACCTCTTTGTCTTGGGCCCCCTCCCAACACATGGGAAACCTCAGAATGTCTCTTGCCACTGAGTGCAACTAAGCTGAGCCACTTGGTATTACTGGCTCAGGGAATGGTTCTTTTTGCCACGTAGGGTATATTAAGTTTATATCTTCTATAGGATTAAGACGACTCATGAGGCATTCATTACTAATGCTGGATTATACTAGACCGAGTAAATTTAAAATAATAACAATAATTAACATTTGCATAGCAGTTAACAGGTCACAAAATCTTTTTAACTATACTACTTCATTTGAGGCTCACAAGTCCCAACCAAGACAAGAAACGATGATGAAAAGAAAGCCTCAGCAAATCATAGGGCTACTAAGGGGCAAAAGCAAAACCTGAACCCCCACCCCACAGCCCTCTGATTTCAAATACTGTGATACTATCTTCTCCTTTTACTATGGCAAAAAAAAAAAAAAAATGTATTGGTGAATTTTAAAACTTTATTAATATGTGTGGGTATACATATGTAGGAAATCCCCTAGTGGCTCAGTGGTAAAGAATCCACCTGCCAATGTAGGAGAGACCCAGGTTCAATCCCTGAGTCGGGAAGATCCCCTGGAGAAGGAAATGGCAACCTACTCCAGTATTCTTGCCAGGGAAATCCCATGGGCAGAGGAGCCTGGGGGAGCTATAGTCCATGTGGTTGCAGGAGTCAGATGTGACTCAGGAACTACACAATAACAATATGTACCTATATATATGGCAGATATGAAAGTGAGATGTGAGACTAAGTAATCATCTTCTACCGAAAAGAAAAACTCATGTGATAAAACAAAGAGTAAGCACTTTTTAACGATGAATGTGTGATATGATTTTGCAGAGAAAGCATGTGATGTTACAAGGGCAGCTCCAGTGTTCCGGGAAAATTATAAGGTCAGGAAGCTAAAGAAGATCAGAGTATCTACCTAAAGATGCAGACCCAGTCCATGATGGAGACGGCTTATACCACGGGGGCTGTAGCAGCATGCCCCCGGCCAGGACACAGTTAATGCAGATTCGTCAAGGACTCTGTCCCATGGCCAAGTTTCTAGCGAAGTTTTACAAGGACCTCTTTGTCTTGGGCCCCCTCCCAACACATGGGAAACCTCAGAATGTCTCTTGTCACTGAGTGCAACTAAGCTGAGCCACTTGGTATTACTGGCTCCCGAGGGTGGCCAGCTAGTTGAGCCAAGACATATTTCCAATATTTCTCAGCCCTGCAAACAACCTATACTTTGTAAGAGCTTGTCTTTTATCTTTAATAAAAGACAGGGGATATTTTTTTCCAATAATATCTTAAAATCCAGATAATTTGAGAGAACATAATAATCAATGGGGGATAATTGCTTATTTTCTATCCTTTATTTTCCATCCCTCAGCCAATAGGGCAAACCAATATGTCTATGGAAATGACATATCTACAAGGACAGAATACTTCTCCCTTTTAACCTGAGAAAGCAGAGTTTTAAGTATGCATCGTTAAGTGGAGACTAATTTGAAATGATCAAATCCAAGGTATGCGAAACATACAGAAGTAAGTCCCTTTTTGAAATTAAGAAAATATTATGGGCACAATGCAAATAACCAATAGAAATTATCAAATTAGGGCTTCCTTGGTGGTCCAGTGGGTAAGGACACCACCGTGCAGTGCAAGGGGTGCCGGTTCCATCGCTGGCCTGGGAAGATCACCCATGCCACGGAGTGGCTGGACCGATGTGTCCAACTGCTGAGTGGGAGCTCTGGAGCGCATGCACCCACAGCCAGTGCTCTGCGACGAGAAAGGCCACCGCAATGGGAGGCCCACATAGGCCAAAGAAAAAGATAAATAAATGAAAGACCAATATATGTGGCCAAAAAAAGAAATTATCAAATTATATTTCACTCTTCCTGGAGTCTCTTTTTTTTTTTCTTTTATGTTTAAAATATGATTTAGTCTAGTGCGCCTAAACAGCTTCCCAGGTGGCTCAGTGGTAAAGAATCCACCTGCCAACACAGAGGACATGGATTTGATCTCTGGATTGGGAAGAACTGCTGGAGAAGGAAATGGCAACTCATTCCAGTATTCTTGACAGGAGAACCCCATGGACAGAGAAGTCTGGCAGGGTACAGCCCATGGGGTAGCAAAGAGTCAAACACGACTAAAATGACTGAGCATTCATGCAATACGTCCGAAAGTTACAAATGGCCCCCAAACAGAAAACCTATCCAACTCTAAATAAAAATAAACCTGAGAAGCCTAGAGCTTTGCCATTTATCCAGACATATCTTATAACATAGAAATACTGCATGCCACTGAAAGGTACAAATTAAATTTTTAAGCTCACAGTTCACCAGTCATTACACATGAGCTAGGTCAATTACTAACTATACCTATTGCAAAACACAAGTTAATCTTTCTACATGTGCATTTAAATGCACATAAATTCCAAGAGGAAAGAGTAGAAAGATAACCCTGGAGAGGATTTAAGGGCAAAGGGGTGAAGAAAGGCTTTGACTTTCTGTTCTCTATGCATTCCTTATTATATTACTTTGACTCCATTTTGCTTCAACCATGGAAATAAAAATATGTTTAAATTTTATTTGCATGAAATAAAGAAAGAAAACTTTAAAACAAAACAAATTTAAAAGATTTGGTTCAAAGCAGGACAACTAAAGACATGGAAACAAGTACACAGTAGCACATTGCTTTAGAAACGGAGGCTTGGGCAGCTTCCACCATAACATGGATGAGCACATTCCCACCATGAAGATTCTCTCGAAGTAAAAAGGCAGCAAGGACTACAACCACTGTCTTCTTTAATCAGTGTTGGAAAGGGATTCAGTTCTGTGGTCGCCTCCTCCCTTAGAAAAAGCAAGGCAAAGCCCCTGAAAAGCTTTTGTGTGAAGTCACTTCAGTCGTGTCTGACTCTTTCCAACCCTATGGACTGTAGGTCACCAGGCTCCTCTGTCCATGGAATTCTCCAGGCAAGAATACTGGAGGGTACATGGCTATTAAAAGATCTGTGTGTTTCACACTAGTGCGCCTAAACAGCTTCCCAGGTGGCTCAGTGGTAAAGAATCCACCTGCCAACACAGAGGACATGGATTTGATCTCTGGATTGGGAAGAACTGCTGGAGAAGGAAATGGCAACTCATTCCAGTATTCTTGACAGGAGAACCCCATGGACAGAGAAGTCTGGCAGGGTACAGCCCATGGGGTAGCAAAGAGTCAAACACGACTAAAATGACTGAGCATTCATGCAATACGTCCGAAAGTTACAAATGGCCCCCCAAACAGAAAACCTATCCAACTCTAAATAAAAATAAACCTGAGAAGCCTAGAGCTTTGCCATTTATCCAGACATATCTTATAACATAGAAATACTGCATGCCACTGAAAGGTACAAATTAAATTTTTAAGCTCACAGTTCACCAGTCATTACACATGAGCTAGGTCAATTACTAACTATACCTATTGCAAAACACAAGTTAATCTTTCTACATGTGCATTTAAATGCACATAAATTCCAAGAGGAAAGAGTAGAAAGATAACCCTGGAGAGGATTTAAGGGCAAAGGGGTGAAGAAAGGCTTTGACTTTCTGTTCTCTATGCATTCCTTATTATATTACTTTGACTCCATTTTGCTTCAACCATGGAAATAAAAATATGTTTAAATTTTATTTGCATGAAATAAAGAAAGAAAACTTTAAAACAAAACAAATTTAAAAGATTTGGTTCAAAGCAGGACAACTAAAGACATGGAAACAAGTACACAGTAGCACATTGCTTTAGAAACGGAGGCTTGGGCAGCTTCCACCATAACATGGATGAGCACATTCCCACCATGAAGATTCTCTCGAAGTAAAAAGGCAGCAAGGACTACAACCACTGTCTTCTTTAATCAGTGTTGGAAAGGGATTCAGTTCTGTGGTCGCCTCCTCCCTTAGAAAAAGCAAGGCAAAGCCCCTGAAAAGCTTTTGTGTGAAGTCACTTCAGTCGTGTCTGACTCTTTCCAACCCTATGGACTGTAGGTCACCAGGCTCCTCTGTCCATGGAATTCTCCAGGCAAGAATACTGGAGGGTACATGGCTATTAAAAAAGATCTGTGTGTTTCACACTAGAGGTAAAAGAGCCAGCCCAGAGGTGCAGCATAAATACTTGGGTTTGCAGCTCCAGGGTCTAAGCTGTCCTGTAGGATTCAAGAGAGAATTTGTCTCTTAAGCCCAGAGGCAAAGCAGCACTCCCCAGTTCCTGTGTGTTAGACCTAGACAGAAGGTGACCTAGCTCTCAGCAGGGCAAGAATCTCAGTGGAGACCTCTGAAGGAGAAGAACCTGAAACAAAGGCAGGTATGGGGTAGAAAAGGGAGTTCTCCATGTGCCACCATCCACGACTGATCCAAGAACATCATTTTAAGTTGAAGGAGCAGGAGTCTGGCTCAGGAGAGATTCAGCCTAAAATATTATCAGCCGTGAGACTGTAGGAGTGGAAGATTGCTCCAGCTTCCAGAAGGAGGTCCCAGGGGCAAAGCTAAACTGTCCTTCATTCCAAGTGACATTATGATGGCAAAGCCTCAGCCGTTGCCTCTGAAGAGAAGGCCACCTCCATGTACCCCCTCTTTATACCACTGTCCACATGGCAAATTGACACAGACTTCGTGAGGATAACTGTGATGGTGCATAGCAGAAGCTTCCAGTTCTGCTTCTGGACCCAACCATCCCAATTTTTGACATTTATTCTAGGGAAATAATTATAGATGACTTCAAGAACTTAGCTACAGGGATAGTCACTAAAGCACTGCTTATAGTGACCAAAATAAGGAAGAATCTAACACCCTTCGAAAGGGGAATGATAAAACAAATTATGTACATTATGTATAACAGCCTTAAAATGATACTGAGCTGGTTACAAAAGTATATAATAATCTAGGAAGCTATTTGCAAGACATTGTTAGAAAAAGAGAGTAGGTTCTGAGGACTGTATGCATTTATAGCACAATACCATTTTTGCCAAAAATACATAAGCTTAATATACAAACTTAACAGGATATACCTTGAACATTGATGACCTATTTATAGATCCTAGGTGATTGTTACAGTCTTCTTTTTGATTATCAATACTAATTTCATAATCTTGAATACATACACATACACATTACTTTTGCAATTAAAAAATATATTTGAAGTCAAATAGATAACTCCTAAATCTACATCTATAATCATGCTGTTTCTAAACTTCAGTCTCCATTTATCATTTGCCACCGAAGGGAGTTCTATTCCCCACTTCAGTCCTTGAAATTACTGCGCTCGGTCATGCATACCCAAAACTTAAGGTATGAATAAGCACATGTTATAACTTGAGCACACCTAAATGGTCAAAACTATAGAAAGGTAAATAAACAGTGCCATAAAAGAATTAAGTTACATGCTGTGGTGATGATTTCATAATATATTTAAGTCAAGTCATTATGCTTTAAGCATGTATGGCAATTATGTATCTCAATAAACTGAAATTTAAAAATAAAAAAGCAGTAAGCTATAAAGAACCTGTTTTATGCAACAAGATAGAATTTTTGGCAAAGGAAAAACTAAACTACCCTTATGACTAGTGATTTATGTTTTAAAATCAGTATAACTATAAATAAAGTACTTATAACAACTGTGGATATCATTGGTTGAAGAAAACCAACTACTTTTAGGATACAATCCTAAAGTTTAAACTAAAAGAGAACATTCAATAGGCAGAAATTAGTCTGTGAAGGGGTAATTTCTGCCATTCGTCCTTAAATCAGTGGCATGTGTGTCTTCTATAATTAATGGCAAAATCTCCCTCAAAAGTGGCTTCCAGATGCTTTCCTTAAACTAGAGCTAATCAGTCTCTTGATTCATCGTGTGTCTAGGAATGTGCTTCTAACAGGAACACTCACTAGCTCAGTGCAAGAGAAACATCACTACCCACTCCGCCAACACTTTTTTAAAAAAATTCAAATGAGTTTACTCTCCTTCAGGACCAGCTGAAGACATACTCTTCCCCTAGCCAAGTCCCAACCAATTTAAAAATATCCCAACGTGAACTTACAACAACCCATGATCTAATGTGATGAGTTTACCAAGGTCTCCAAGAACCCAAAACACATGCCAAGCAAAATACAATGAACAGGGCACTCCAGAGTGAAGACACACTTCGTACCTGTCAGGGGGATATGTTCCACTGTAGCACCAGACGGCTTCACTGGGGAAATCTTTCCTGACTAGAGAATCTGCTTCTCCCTTCAACTCACAGAAACCTTACTGCTACTTTTCTCAGTGTTCCACCTTGTTCCAGAAGGAATTTACTGAGGTTACTAGCATACTCCTAGTTTTGGAAGAAACATGAAAACTATTTCTGGAAATTTCTGTCAGGTTGAGTTCTTCTTTAAATCCACTGGGGAACTGAAGACCCTAACTTCTTCCTGGGAATTTCTTTATCATCTACTCCAAAAACTGATTGTGTAACCATTACCTCACCCTTCACTGATGTGATGAAAGCTCATCCTCTTCACTGGTTCATGATATGAGGATAGCTCGTACCTAGTGCAGTATTGCCTGGAAAATTCCATGGACTGAAGAGCCTGGTTGGCTACAGCTCATGGGATCGCAAAGAGTCAGACACGACTGAAGCATGACTGAGCATACAGTGAATGTTTTCAATAGGAGGGCCCTGAGCTTAAGAGTGGCAGGTTGTAAAAGAATACCCTGAAAGTTGAAAGAATAGAGATGAAATGGAAAGAAATGTAGTTGCCCCTATTTTAAGGACTAAGAGAATGATCTAACCAACCAACCCTGGAGAGGCACCATTGAACTGACTTTGCCAAAGGACTTTTTTATGCAACACTGACCATCTATGGATACATGGAGCCAGCTCATGAGAACTTCCCTGGTATCTAACCAAGATGTTGTTAAGGGTGTCATTCACTGCATTATATAAAGCTCTCTTTATTTCTTTCTGGGTCTGCATTGGTGATACCTGTGCTTCTCCTAAGCAAGCAATTTGTTTCTAACTTGTTCTCTCTATAAGGGGAGCATGTGTTAAGTACGAAGTTGCTTCAATCATGTATGATTCTTTGTGACCCTATGGACTGTAGCCCACCAGGCTCCTCTGTCCATCGGATTCTCCAATCAAGAATACTGCAGTGGCCTTCTCCAGGGGATCTTCCCAAGCCTGGGATCGAACCCATGGCTCTTGTGTCACCTGCATTGGCAAGGCAGGTTCTTTACCATTAGTGCCACCTGGGAAGCAAGGAGAGTAAGCAAGCAAGTTTCACATTTGCCTTGGCTGACACAAAGTTTAAAAACAAAAATGAGGCCCACATACACCACATGGCCATGACTACTCCATGATTTGTATTTGTTCTTCCTTGACTCCATTTAAGTCACTACCTGTTTTTTCTCTTTCATTTTCCCACTTACCTACAATTTTATTTTGTATTCTTTTAGCGTATGCCTTAACTGTCACCTATTTTTTGGTAACAATGTGGAGTTCAAATAAGTAAATTTAGAAAGTTTCTAGACCTTTCAAAACTTACTGAAACTCAACTCAATATGTATTGTATACTACACAACAGCTTTGGGCAAAATCAAGAAAAAAAAACACACTATTTAACTGGAACAATCAGAAAATTTATTCCCATGTAATCTGAGTTTAGTCATTGTTTGTTCAACTGGAACAATCAGAAAATTTTCAGATTCCCGAAGTAGCAGTGAAGCATGACTGAGCATACAGTGAATGTTTTCAATAGGAGGGCCCTGAGCTTAAGAGTGGCAGGTTGTAAAGAATACCCTGAAAGTTGAAAGAATAGAGATGAAATGGAAAGAAATGTAGTTGCCCTATTTTAAGGACTAAGAGAATGATCTAACCAACCAACCCTGAGAGGCCCCATTGACCTGACTTTGCCAAAGGACTTTTTTATGCAACACTGACCATCTATGGATACATGGAGCCAGCTCATGAGAACTTCCCTGGTATCTAACCAAGATGTTGTTAAGGGTGTCATTCACTGCATTATATAAAGCTCTCTTTATTTCTTTCTGGGTCTGCATTGGTGATACCTGTGCTTCTCCTAAGCAAGCAATTTGTTTCTAACTTGTTCTCTCTATAAGGGGAGCATGTGTTAAGTACGAAGTTGCTTCAATCATGTATGATTCTTTGTGACCCTATGGACTGTAGCCCACCAGGCTCCTCTGTCCATCGGATTCTCCAATCAAGAATACTGCAGTGGCCTTCTCCAGGGGATCTTCCCAAGCCTGGGATCGAACCCATGGCTCTTGTGTCACCTGCATTGGCAAGGCAGGTTCTTTACCATTAGTGCCACCTGGGAAGCAAGGAGAGTAAGCAAGCAAGTTTCACATTTGCCTTGGCTGACACAAAGTTTAAAAACAAAAATGAGGCCCACATACACCACATGGCCATGACTACTCCATGATTTGTATTTGTTCTTCCTTGACTCCATTTAAGTCACTACCTGTTTTTTCTCTTTCATTTTCCCACTTACCTACAATTTTATTTTGTATTCTTTTAGCGTATGCCTTAACTGTCACCTATTTTTTGGTAACAATGTGGAGTTCAAATAAGTAAATTTAGAAAGTTTCTAGACCTTTCAAAACTTACTGAAACTCAACTCAATATGTATTGTATACTACACAACAGCTTTGGGCAAAATCAAGACAAAACACACTATCATGACTATCACAGTCATGTGTCAACTGGAACAATCAGAAAATTTTCAGATTCCCATGTAATCTGAGTTTACGTGCAGTTCTAAAAGAGACTTTATAAAGTACTTTGAAAACACTATAATTTACATCAGAGATACAACACAAGCAGTTCATGTTTTGCTGCAGAAACAAGAAAACTGGTAGAAACACTAAAGTCCCATCTTCAATTATAGCAAAACTCTATTTCGCCCCCAGTTAGGCATCGACTACCTGAACATAAAGAAAAATGCACGAAAGAAAAGAAAATCATCCCATCTCTACCTTCACCCCTTCTCAACTAGTCTACTGTGATTATGAATCCAACATCACATATTTAACTCACCAGAAAAGTGGTACATTTTTCATCTACTTATATCTTTGTCTCACTATGCTACACGTAAAAGTTCCAGGTTTTGTAACTAATGACACTGCCACTAATCAGTTGAAGAGGAGATAAACTAAAAAGTCTTTTTCTTCCGACAAGCTTCTCCCTCTGAGTTGTGAAAAGTGCTGCCCTTTAAAACGTGAGGCCTTCACCATAGCTAAAATATCATCTCATATATTCATAAGTCTAAATTTAGAGCATTGGTATAACATTGACTAAAACTTCTTTGGTCATGTCAATTCATGTTAATTATTTTAATTGGATACTTATTGTTTTCCACAACTCAACATTTTTGACAAATCCTTTCCAAACCCATCCATTACCATACACCAAATAACAGTATCCATGACACTGCTATATTTAAAATGGATAGCCAACCTGGACCTACTGTACAGCTCATGGAACTCTGCTGAATGTCATGTGGCAACCTGGATGGGAGGAATTTGGGAGAGAATGGACATATGTATATGTATGGCGAGTGATGATATTAACAGATCAGTATATTCCATATTTTCTTTTCATTTTCCCACTTACCTACAATTTTATTTTGTATTCTTTTAGCGTATGCCTTAACTGTCACCTATTTTTTGGTAACAATGTGGAGTTCAAATAAGTAAATTTAGAAAGTTTCTAGACCTTTCAAAACTTACTGAAACTCAACTCAATATGTATTGTATACTACACAACAGCTTTGGGCAAAATCAAGACAAAACACACTATCATGACTATCACAGTCATGTGTCAACTGGAACAATCAGAAAATTTTCAGATTCCCATGTAATCTGAGTTTACGTGCAGTTCTAAAAGAGACTTTATAAAGTACTTTGAAAACACTATAATTTACATCAGAGATACAACACAAGCAGTTCATGTTTTGCTGCAGAAACAAGAAAACTGGTAGAAACACTAAAGTCCCATCTTCAATTATAGCAAAACTCTATTTCGCCCCCAGTTAGGCATCGACTACCTGAACATAAAGAAAAATGCACGAAAGAAAAAAAAAATCATCCCATCTCTACCTTCACCCCTTCTCAACTAGTCTACTGTGATTATGAATCCAACATCACATATTTAACTCACCAGAAAAGTGGTACATTTTTCATCTACTTATATCTTTGTCTCACTATGCTACACGTAAAAGTTCCAGGTTTTGTAACTAATGACACTGCCACTAATCAGTTGAAGAGGAGATAAACTAAAAAGTCTTTTTCTTCCGACAAGCTTCTCCCTCTGAGTTGTGAAAAAGTGCTGCCCTTTAAAACGTGAGGCCTTCACCATAGCTAAAATATCATCTCATATATTCATAAGTCTAAATTTAGAGCATTGGTATAACATTGACTAAAACTTCTTTGGTCATGTCAATTCATGTTAATTATTTTAATTGGATACTTATTGTTTTCCACAACTCAACATTTTTGACAAATCCTTTCCAAACCCATCCATTACCATACACCAAATAACAGTATCCATGACACTGCTATATTTAAAATGGATAGCCAACCTGGACCTACTGTACAGCTCATGGAACTCTGCTTAATGTTATGTGGCAACCTGGATGGGAGGGGAATTTGGGAGAGAATGGACATATGTATATGTATGGCTGAGTCCCTCTGCTGTGCACCTGAAACTATCATAACATTGTTAATCAGTTATATTCCAATAAAAAGTTTAATAAATTAAAAAATAATAGTTACCATGAATTGGTTTTCAAATACTGGATTTTACATTTTCCAAAGGATTTTCCCCAGAATCAGTATGACCTTGTGAATCCAAGTAATAAGCCCAACTACAGCTTCAAGAGCTTCTCTCACACAGAACACATCAAATTACCTGACTGGTTTGCATAATACAAGAAATCTAACCTCAACTTCTTTCTGAAGTGACCGCATAATTTCTCTTGAAATATTGAAGACCCAGACAGCCAGTCATATGTGCCAAAGCAATTACAGAAGGGATTTATTTATTAAACATTAATCCCCTTGCCATGCAGAGTACCTAGAAAATCCCTGATGCACTTTTGCACTGAAACTTCACTGGAAACACATTTTTCTAAGACTCTAAAGACCTTTCCCTTAACAAATCCGATAGGCTCTTCTCAAGTTCTCAATCCCCTTGACCTCTATGCTTCATTTAGCACTGTTGAAATTCTCTCCTCGCATGGTTTCCCTGGATGTTCTCTGTGTTCTTCCACCACCTCTTTGTCTCATTTGCTGACTTTTCTTTCTGTCTGCCTCCACCCCCTTGGCTGGCAACAGCTCCTAAGGTTGGAAACTGGCTTTCTGAATTTCTCTCTCACTTCTGAAGCATAAACCCCATGCACTACTGAACTATCACCTCATGTGGATGCCTCAAAAATCAATGGGCTTGACCTCTAAAATTGTGATCCATCTCCAGTTACGGATTGGTCGTCTCAGGTTATGACCCTGGCACCTAAAATTAACATCTCTACCAGGGGGAAGGATGGGGAAAAGGGGGGAGGGGTAGTTCGGGAGTTTGGGATCAACATGTACACACTGCTATATTTAAAACAGATAGCCAACAGGACCTAGAGTATATAGCACATGGAACTCTGCTCTGTTTTATGTGGCAGCCTGGACAGAAGGGTAATTTGGAGGAGAATGGATACATGTATATGTGTGGCTGAGCCCTCTGGCTGTCCACCTGAAACTACTACAACATTGTTAATTGGCTACACTCCGATATAAAATTTAAAACAAAATTTAAATAAAAATGTAGCAACTCAAAAATCAAGCTCATTTTTCCTTCCAGTCCAGCATGCTTTCCCAACAACCGCCCTCCAATTACTTATGCCTCAATTATAAAACAGCCCCTTAATGCTCCCCACCTCTAGCTCCACCCCTCAATCCATTGTAGAAATTTATGCTGCCTAATAACTACCATATTTAAGCACATTGCATGTATTCAAGGATCTATGGCATGTTCCTACGGACTTACCACATCAAAGCAATAAGCAAATTCATCACAAATAATCCATGGCCATGAAGGTCCTATCTCGACCAAGCCAGTATGCTTAAGAACCACAGGACTTGCTTATTGTCATTTCCAAACCTGTGTCCTCACATTTACCTTTCCTCCCATTCAAAATGCCATCCTCACTCTTATTTGCCCATTTATGTTTCTCTTACCCAGTTTAAAACTCATCCTCCTGCCTCAGTTAGCCCCACATCCTCATCACTACTCTTGCTGTCACTCAATACTTAGTCTATTTACACTATCTTTTTCACTTATGGATATGTTACTTGGTGAGTGAGCTCCACTTGCGTCATATGTACACAGTATCTTTATCCCTGATAGATGATAAAATTCCTTGGCAGCAGGGAATCTCTGATTTATAACATTTTGACTCATATATAAAAACATCTTGAATATTTTGGCACTCTATATAGTACAGTACCAGCAGGTATCCACTAATTAGCTGTTAATTAATAACGTAGTTTCCGTGGCTGACTAACTGTCATAATCCTATACCCAAATCCTTTAGCTATAACAAATACTACATAGCCAATGCACATTTCAACCCACAGTCCCAAAAGATACAATTCCCTTCAATAAAAAGTTTTAAAATATTCCATTCTAGACAATTTCTCTCTTTAATTCCTTTCTTATACTTTCTTCCTTAGCTTGTCCACCACCTAGAAGGAACAGGAATCATTTCTTTCCCAG
This sequence comes from Tragulus kanchil, assembly GCA_022376925.1. NCBI lineage: Eukaryota > Metazoa > Chordata > Mammalia > Artiodactyla > Tragulidae > Tragulus > Tragulus kanchil. The sequence goes on along the minus strand of JAIOJX010000025.1, from coordinate 154,648,539 downwards.
TGGCTCAGATGGTAAAGAATCTGTCTGCAATGCAGGAAACCTGGATTCAATCCCTGGGTTGGGAAGATTCCCTGGAGAAGGAAATGGAAACCTACTCCAGTATTCTTTCCTGGAGAATTCCATGGACAGAGGAGCCTGGCAGGTGTGTCCATGTGTCCATGAGGTCACAAAGAGTCAGACACAACTGAGCAACTTACACTTTTACTTCACTTTCAGTGTAATTACTTAACTCCTGCCTGTGTTGGAATCCTGGCTCCTCTACTCCCTTTACTCTGTGCTGTTCTTAAAGGCACATGAAAGACTTTCTCCAGATCAGCCTAGGCCTCAGCTTAAGTTCCTAAAGCTTGAGAACCTAGAATCTAATTCCACAAGCCACCCCAGAAGTCAAGAAACAGCCTTCATTTGACTAATAGATGCAAAAGTCATACACATTTTGCCAGCCATACAAAAGGAAAATGAAGTAAGAAACAGAATTGACTTTCTCTTACCTACAGCACAGAGTGAGGAAAAAGTAGGGTTGTCCATAGCATTTCCATGGAAATTTTTTAACTGAATAAATAACTACACAAGATGTGAGTGAATATACCGGCCTGATGACATGAGATGCCCTTGAAAGTTCCTCTAGAAACCCTATCCTACATTTGCTCTCCAAATCCCAATATATACTGCAGCTTTTAATATGTACTAACTGCATATTATTTCTCCTATTTTTTATTGAAGGAAACTGTATCTTCTTGGACTGTTGGTTAAAATGTTCACTGCATGTGCAGTGTTTCTTATAGTCCTAGGATTTGAGTACAGGATTATGACATTAGTCAGCCATGACAACTACGTTATTAATTTTTTTCAAGCCAAAGCGTCAGGAGTTGCATGGACTCACTGTCTCCATCAGAAAATAGGGTTTCTGACATTTTCAGCAACTCTCCCCAAAAGAAAAACATTTAGAAAACATGGGCCTAAACCCATGTATCCTTGATCCTTACTCACAGCTCTCAACAGGGCACTGTGCAAGACAGAACAAATTTGAGTAGGACATCCTCCTGAATGTTACCCTTGCTGGTCCAGTCTCCTAGACTCTCAGAACCAAAAGATGTCAGTATGCCATGAGTACACATCAAATATCAGATGGGCATGAATAGCTGCTAAATGCACTTTGGTAGACAAAGAATTTTAAAATGTCAGCGCAATATGTCCTGGGGATTTTTATCACTATCGGTAAAAGATGATGCAAAGCTCATGATAAAAACTTGACTTGAGATTTAGAAAAGGATAGTTTGTGTTATTTACTCACACGGAATCTTAGCAAAATTTAGTAAACAGAAAATACTCTGCTGTACCTCCTAGTCCAAAACAAGATTCAGAGTTAAGAAATATTTAAACATTTTGTTTAGTTCTTACATGGTAAAACTAGTCATTGGATGATAACCAAAACTACCAATACCAAACTTTTTCTTTTTGAATTTTCGCCAGGAAATCCAGGATAAATATAGTATCACTGAGACTTTTCTTTTAATGGGAGAAAAGCACTTGCACACACAAAAAATAGACATATCTAATGAAAGCTAAATTTCTGCTTCAAAACACAAAGGCCACACTGAACACTGACAATGCAGAGACAATCACTACCAAGGTGAAAGCCATGAGGTCAAATGCCGGGTGGTATTAGTAATGGAAACATGATCCCATAAATGAAAGGCCATAAACACAGGACAACCCTACTGCCTCAAGAATAACAGAATCAGAGTGTGTGTCGACTATAACTCACGCCTTTCCCACCCTCTGTATTTCCAATGTCTGAAGAGCATAAAATGCTCTATTTATCAAGTTTTCTAAAAATGTGACATTGTGTTCCCTTTCATTTGGTTTTAATTTTTGTATTTTGAATGTCTGATTTGCTTCCTATTTGATCTTTCTGTTACTTTCCATTCTTTCTAGAATGAGGTGCAGCAAGGCTTGGTACGATGTATACTGGCAACTTGCTGTAATGTGCACTGGTAACTTGCCTGGAAATACTACTGCTCAGCTTCCTGAGAACCAAGACATCTAATTAGAGGATTGTAATCAATCCAGGCAATCTGCCTTCATGCTACTCAGGGCAAGAGCATGAACTCTGGCGTCAGACAAACATAACTCAAATCTTGGCTCTGCCATTTACTTAAAGGCGTCACCTCTAGAAGTTACTGTTACTTAACCTCATCAAGGGCCAACTGTTTTTTTAAAAGGTCATGATAATAATAAAGATAATCATAATACCTCACAGTGTGTTCTTATGAAGATTCAAAGAGAGAATGAACAAAATGTACGTCATACTCCCTGGCACATAATAAATCCTGCCTGATGTTGAAGTATAAACAATGTGGGTTAGAGTACCCATATCCCCATTCACTCACAAACTTAAACTTCCTGCTTCATAAAGTGGAAATAATATCAACTGTACAAGATTGTCATAAAGATCAACTGAGATAATGTCAGTGGAAAACTGCTTATTTGTATGGCTAGACACAAATGGAAGGTGATGATACTCTGTCCAACATAGTAAGTTGAGTGTTTCTGAATGGCATCACCAAAAACAGCATAAAATGATCAACTTGAATTTACACAAAGTTATAGAAACTGCTGCTGATGATTCCAGTTTGGTCGGGTGTCTCTGTATTTCAACACAGCATAAGAAGAAACACACGGTAGGAGAAAAATACAAGTCTTGAAAGCAAACGATCCTTTGACAATACGAAATAAAACATCCACCAGCTAAGTAGGGAAGCATCATCCTTCACATCCAGTGCTTTTCAATGTTCAGTCTTCTGACCACTTCCAAGAGAACCCACATGGCTGATTTCATAAATCACTTCCGGGGGACACCTCCACTTACTTAATCAATCTCTGGGAGTGAAGCCCAAAAATCTGAATTTTAACAAGGCCTCCAAGGGATTCTGAGGTCCACTCAAGTGTGAATACTGTTGCTTCAAAGTTTTTATTATGAAAAATCATAATAAACACAGCTAGCATTTGCCAGTACAGAAAACTATTTACCAGAAACAAAGGAGGAAATAGATCTTACCAAAAGATTCCAATCCAAATACAAATTCTGAGCTGGAGAGGGTAGACAAAGTTCAAAGAGAAAGCAAGATTTCACTTTTCAACTAAATCTATTCAATGACATTTTATAGAGTAATACAAGAACTGTTTTACAACTGGTCATTACTGAGCCATCTGGTGTCTCTAAGTGCCCTAGACATTGACTCTGCTTCGCCTATGCTTGCCCACATGCCTGTGCCAGCCGTATGAGCAGGAGCTGGAAGTCAGCAGACTTCCAAGCTCCCATGCTTCATCAATCCCCATCTTCTACAGAACTTGCCTGAAATGTTAGTACCGACCTTTTGAGTCCAGAGACATCACAGACCACCTCTGAGAGCACCCAGTTATTTCAACCCAAAAGGTTACTAGGAGCCAGGATGGAATCACAATATGCTATTCCAAGAAAGCCTCATTTCCTCTTCTGATTAAATGACTGCCTAATTTATCTTGAGTTAGGCAAAATATCTGCTCTTCTTCCACAATGGACTTAATGGTGCTCTAGCTGATTCCTTGAAGCAGCGCTTATAGCTCTGGCTCATCATGGAACACATGGGGAATGACTTTGGTATGTCACAGTGAAGTATACAGAAGAGACTGGGTCCACTGAGACCCTGCCTGAGGTCAATTTCTCCATCTATTTGTAACCCACCACTAAAGGACACCCATAAGGAAACACACTCCAAAGAATAGTACTCCATGACTAAAGAGCTGTCTAATCAGATTCCCCATCCGGCAGGCTGATAACTAACAGTGAGAGAAGTAAGTTGGCAGGTCTGAAGCAGGAAAGACAGAAAAACAGAGGTAACTAATGAACAACCTACAACTGGAAACAGAACCCAAAGTACAAGAATCAGAAATATGATGGGTAGAAACAGATGGGGCGTACAAACACTAGCGAAAGCAAAGGGGTTCCAAGACCAGGACACACATGGGTCATTGTCCTCATTTAAAAGCTATGGTTCAAAAGACTTAACACAAAGAGAGTTGACTGACAGACCAAGATCTGCCCGGAGATGTAATGCACTGCTACATTCGAAAACTATTTACCAGAAACAAAGGAGGAAATAGATCTTACCAAAAGATTCCAATCCAAATACAAATTCTGAGCTGGAGAGGGTAGACAAAGTTCAAAGAGAAAGCAAGATTTCACTTTTCAACTAAATCTATTCAATGACATTTTATAGAGTAATACAAGAACTGTTTTACAACTGGTCATTACTGAGCCATCTGGTGTCTCTAAGTGCCCTAGACATTGACTCTGCTTCGCCTATGCTTGCCCACATGCCTGTGCCAGCCGTATGAGCAGGAGCTGGAAGTCAGCAGACTTCCAAGCTCCCATGCTTCATCAATCCCCATCTTCTACAGAACTTGCCTGAAATGTTAGTACCGACCTTTTGAGTCCAGAGACATCACAGACCACCTCTGAGAGCACCCAGTTATTTCAACCCAAAAGGTTACTAGGAGCCAGGATGGAATCACAATATGCTATTCCAAGAAAGCCTCATTTCCTCTTCTGATTAAATGACTGCCTAATTTATCTTGAGTTAGGCAAAATATCTGCTCTTCTTCCACAATGGACTTAATGGTGCTCTAGCTGATTCCTTGAAGCAGCGCTTATAGCTCTGGCTCATCATGGAACACATGGGGAATGACTTTGGTATGTCACAGTGAAGTATACAGAAGAGACTGGGTCCACTGAGACCCTGCCTGAGGTCAATTTCTCCATCTATTTGTAACCCACCACTAAAGGACACCCATAAGGAAACACACTCCAAAGAATAGTACTCCATGACTAAAGAGCTGTCTAATCAGATTCCCCATCCGGCAGGCTGATAACTAACAGTGAGAGAAGTAAGTTGGCAGGTCTGAAGCAGGAAAGACAGAAAAACAGAGGTAACTAATGAACAACCTACAACTGGAAACAGAACCCAAAGTACAAGAATCAGAAATATGATGGGTAGAAACAGATGGGGCGTACAAACACTAGCGAAAGCAAAGGGGTTCCAAGACCAGGACACACATGGGTCATTGTCCTCATTTAAAAGCTATGGTTCAAAAGACTTAACACAAAGAGAGTTGACTGACAGACCAAGATCTGCCCGGAGATGTAATGCACTGCTACATTCGACATTATCAGTAATGACTTGGAAGAAAAAAGATAAACAGAATATAGCTTATAAAAACATCAAGCTGCCCAAATCTGAGAGATGTTATGATTCCTTCCTGTTTTCAAGAGTTGTTATATGGGAAAAGGAGAAAGGATCAATTGTATATTAAGGATACAACCAAGACCAAAAGGTCAAACTCAAAGGAAGGCAGATTTTGATCCAGTGTAATGGAAGGCATCTTAGTGATTAAAATTGTCCACAAATGTTCACTGACCACAGTGAACGAAGTAAGCTCTCTGGCCCTAACAGTGTGAGTTATGACCAGTCAGAAAAGTCATAGCAAGGATTTCTCCTTTGGCAAGAGACAGAATAACTGGTCTTGATACTCCCTTTGTGCTCAAATTCTATGAAAAATACTCTTGGTAGAAATCAAGTCTTTCTACCACTAAAGGAGTAGCAATGAATCTGGCAAAGAGCGTAACATCTAAAATGATCCCAGTGTAAATTACAAGTAGAAGCCCTTTATTTCCATTCTGGGAAATACAACTGATAGAGGCTTATTTTTACCTTATGACAGCATACTTCTATTAGCCTTACTCCTATTACCCTTATCACCGTGGGTCAAGTTTCCAACAGAAGTTTATAGAGTTTAGGAGTCAAGACAAAGGAAAAACATGATTCTGTTCCTGAAAGGTGACTATCTAGAAAACTCTAAGATGGTCATTCACTCTCCTCATTCAGCATAAAGAAGCAAAAAAAAGAAAAGATTTGCAGCCAGGGGACTATAAAAAGCTCACTTGGGTCTGAAAGGATGACACTGTGGACCAGCCTGGGATCGGCTTACACTGAGCTCTGTATGGAAGTTCCCTCTGACCTGGAACGTTTGCAAAACCAATGGAAATTTTGTAAAAGACAAGCAATCAGTTTCACACTCAACCTGATTTTCCTAAATTTTTGGCAATAACGTCTTAAAAATGGGATCATATAGCAATAATGTTGATTCAAATGCCACTCCCCGACATTGCCTTTCACAAAGACTTAACACAAAGAGAGTTGACTGACAGACCAAGATCTGCCCGGAGATGTAATGCACTGCTACATTCGACATTATCAGTAATGACTTGGAAGAAAAAAGATAAACAGAATATAGCTTATAAAAACATCAAGCTGCCCAAATCTGAGAGATGTTATGATTCCTTCCTGTTTTCAAGAGTTGTTATATGGGAAAAGGAGAAAGGATCAATTGTATATTAAGGATACAACCAAGACCAAAAGGTCAAACTCAAAGGAAGGCAGATTTTGATCCAGTGTAATGGAAGGCATCTTAGTGATTAAAATTGTCCACAAATGTTCACTGACCACAGTGAACGAAGTAAGCTCTCTGGCCCTAACAGTGTGAATTATGACCAGTCAGAAAAGTCATAGCAAGGATTTCTCCTTTGGCAAGAGACAGAATAACTGGTCTTGATACTCCCTTTGTGCTCAAATTCTATGAAAAATACTCTTGGTAGAAATCAAGTCTTTCTACCACTAAAGGAGTAGCAATGAATCTGGCAAAGAGCGTAACATCTAAAATGATCCCAGTGTAAATTACAAGTAGAAGCCCTTTATTTCCATTCTGGGAAATACAACTGATAGAGGCTTATTTTTACCTTATGACAGCATACTTCTATTAGCCTTACTCCTATTACCCTTATCACCGTGGGTCAAGTTTCCAACAGAAGTTTATAGAGTTTAGGAGTCAAGACAAAGGAAAAACATGATTCTGTTCCTGAAAGGTGACTATCTAGAAAACTCTAAGATGGTCATTCACTCTCCTCATTCAGCATAAAGAAGCAAAAAAAAGAAAAGATTTGCAGCCAGGGGACTATAAAAAGCTCACTTGGGTCTGAAAGGATGACACTGTGGACCAGCCTGGGATCGGCTTACACTGAGCTCTGTATGGAAGTTCCCTCTGACCTGGAACGTTTGCAAAACCAATGGAAATTTTGTAAAAGACAAGCAATCAGTTTCACACTCAACCTGATTTTCCTAAATAGCAATAACGTCTTAATGGGTACAATTTGGCTATCCACAGCCATGAATCTTAAGAAAAGAAAGTGGGGATCATATAGCAATAATGTTGATTCAAATGCCACTCCCCCGACAGCCTCACATTTCCCTTCCCTGGAACACAGGGTAATGAGGCTCTGGCCTTGCCTGCGGGACACAATAGTGGCCTTCACACCCAATCCTGTTGAGATCTGCTGACTTTCCACCCACAAAGGCCAAGACATTCAGTGCAACTGAGGCAGAACTAGTTTGGCCCTGAGCGACTCTGACAAGAAAGGGAAGTTCCTTCTGTCCACCAAAGGTCAGGACTGCACACGCTGCAGTCACTGCAGACAACTGTGTTCCCAGAGAGGCCTCATCCTGGGAAATGTCACCATACAACAGCACACAAAGACCCAAGATGGAAATGTGTTTTTCATCCAAAGGCTTCCTAAGACAGGAAGAAAACAGAAATGAGGATCTGGGGAGGAGGGAGACAGAGGAACGAAGACTGTGATGAGGTTAAAGAAATACAAAATCAACAAAGCCACAGTCGCTGTCTGTCACCGCACTGACACAGATAAACAGTCTTAGGTTATCATAAAAGACAAAGAGTGACAGAACTCCTTCCAAAAATGCATAACGGGATATTTGGTGGGTATTCTCATTAACAGAACTCTGCTCATCAGATTCACAAACCATGTCCATTTGGCATGATCAGACCTCAGCTTTAAATGCAATGCAGTCCCCCTTACTGTATAGAACAGGAAACTATACTCAATATTCTGTAATAACCAATGAGGGAAAAGATTTTGAAAAAGAATATACGTGAATATGTACATATATCTGTGTGAATGTATACATATCTGACTCACTGTTCTGTACACCTGAAACACAACACCATAAATCAACCATGTTTCAATAAAAGTGTATATTAAAAATATATAATGGTTCCCTTTTCTTTGCTTATTTGAAACATCCAGTGACCAGTCATGGATGCTCCACTGATTAACATGAATTGACACAGTTCTGGTCCAGTTAAAATCAGCTTTAGAGCTGCCCTTTATCCTAACTCAGCTACCTGTCTGCTTGCCATACAATATAATACCCTGGCCAAATGGGTTATTTTCTGGCTTTCCACAGAGCCTACTCGTAACTTTATCAACCCACAGCTACTTTTTCTTTCCTAAGAACTCAGATCATTTTTCCATTCCTTTTCTGTTCAAATTTAAAACCAGAATTTTCAAGGTTTTTTTAAACAGGGTTCATGACAAAGCTGCTCTTTTTCAGAACTTGTACCAGTGAGCAAGAACTGAGATTATGTAAGGAAGAAAGACACGAATGAAATAACGTGTAGCAGGCAGTCACCTCATTTAGAAAAGTATAAGGAAATTTTAAAATGGGAATATAAGCTGAACACCCCTCACCATCAGTCACTGATATCGTGTATTGTTCAAGACAAATCAGTAGTTCACTTCTCATTGTCAGGACTAAGATACTGCTAAGTGTGAGTCTCTCGGCAGTGTCTGTCTCTTCACGACCCCATGCACCGTCCTCCGCCACGCTCCTCTGTCCATGGGGATCCTCCAGGCAAGAATACTGATGTGGTTCGCCATTTCCTTCTCCGAAGATACTGCTAACGGATTGACAGCTCAAAGAAGACAAGCCTGCGTCAATGCTAAGTTGCCTCAGTTGTGTCCTTTGCGACCTTAGGGACTGCCGAGCTGCTTTGTCCATGGGATTCTCCAGGGAGGAGTACTGTGGTGGGCTGCCACGCCCTCCTCCAGGGGATCTTCCTGACCCAGAGATCGAACCCGTGTCTCTTAAGTCTATCTGTACTGGCAGGCGGGTTCTTGATCATTAGTGCCGCCTGGGAAGCCCTTCCAAAAGAACACGTCATGTTTAACATAGCATTATAAGACCTCAAATACTTTTCAAAAAGAATCTGTCAATTAACCCACCATAGCACTAGATACATGTAGACACAGTACAATACATATTTAAAATTAAAGGGGGCATATTCATTACATACTTAACAAATGCACTATTAAACATCAATTATCATTTCTCACATCAAGGTTTTCTACTCCAGCCAACAAGAGAAAATGAAGATCATACCACAGTACAATTTATTTTTTTTAAATTATTTTTATAAAACCATGAGATACAAATCTGGAAAAGACTTTGGAGATCACCTAGGATCCAAGTCCTCGTTTCACAAAAGAGAAATCTGGGGCTCATGCTGGTTATCCAAGCTGTGGAAAGTCATCAACCCACTTACTACAGCACTGCCATGAAATCCAGGCTTCCTGACTCTTACCCTAGGACTTTTCTGCTACGTAATGTTACTCCTCAAAATCAAACTCTAGTACAGTCTTCTTACCTAGTTTTTAGCACTGACAAAGCTGCTCTTTTTCAGAACTTGTACCAGTGAGCAAGAACTGAGATTATGTAAGGAAGAAAGACACGAATGAAATAACGTGTAGCAGGCAGTCACCTCATTTAGAAAAGTATAAGGAAATTTTAAAATGGGAATATAAGCTGAACACCCCTCACCATCAGTCACTGATATCGTGTATTGTTCAAGACAAATCAGTAGTTCACTTCTCATTGTCAGGACTAAGATACTGCTAAGTGTGAGTCTCTCGGCAGTGTCTGTCTCTTCAAGACCCCATGCACCGTCCTCCGCCACGCTCCTCTGTCCATGGGGATCCTCCAGGCAAGAATACTGATGTGGTTCGCCATTTCCTTCTCCGAAGATACTGCTAACGGATTGACAGCTCAAAGAAGACAAGCCTGCGTCAATGCTAAGTTGCCTCAGTTGTGTCCTTTGCGACCTTAGGGACTGCCGAGCTGCTTTGTCCATGGGATTCTCCAGGGAGGAGTACTGTGGTGGGCTGCCACGCCCTCCTCCAGGGGATCTTCCTGACCCAGAGATCGAACCCGTGTCTCTTAAGTCTATCTGTACTGGCAGGCGGGTTCTTGATCATTAGTGCCGCCTGGGAAGCCCTTCCAAAAGAACACGTCATGTTTAACATAGCATTATAAGACCTCAAATACTTTTCAAAAAGAATCTGTCAATTAACCCACCATAGCACTAGATACATGTAGACACAGTACAATACATATTTAAAATTAAAGGGGGCATATTCATTACATACTTAACAAATGCACTATTAAACATCAATTATCATTTCTCACATCAAGGTTTTCTACTCCAGCCAACAAGAGAAAATGAAGATCATACCACAGTACAATTTATTTTTTTTAAATTATTTTTATAAAACCATGAGATACAAATCTGGAAAAGACTTTGGAGATCACCTAGGATCCAAGTCCTCGTTTCACAAAAGAGAAATCTGGGGCTCATGCTGGTTATCCAAGCTGTGGAAAGTCATCAACCCACTTACTACAGCACTGCCATGAAATCCAGGCTTCCTGACTCTTACCCTAGGACTTTTCTGCTACGTAATGTTACTCCTCAAAATCAAACTCTAGTACAGTCTTCTTACCTAGTCATTTTTTGAGCACTGTATCAAACACAAACTTGAACTTGGATCTAACTTTGCACCCCTCTAGTAGAGCCCTGAACAGAGACTCCATCTTCAGCCCCTAATATAAGCTCTAGTGTTTACTCTGCATTTAGCATCTGCTATCCAACTCCCAACAAACTACAGTGCATCTGAGTGGTAATCAGGAAATAAAATTTACAGTGGGAGATGTACTCCTTTAAATTCCTGCTCTGCCCCAAATCTGCTCTCACTTTTTTAAATACTCCCCAGCCCCTCAAAAGGTATCCAGCTTAGGTGAATTTTTTTCTTTTTATTTCTTCGCAATGACCACTTCTCTGCAGTACATATTGTCTAATATAAAAAATGGGCAACATAATAACTTTACATGAACTTATTACATGTGCTTTTTCATACAGATATTTTTTCATTTAAAGTAAAAAATAAATGTTTATGTATAACTGAATCACTTTGCTATACACATGAAACTGACATTGTTAATCAACTATGCTCCAATATACATATTTCTAAAAAGAAAATATATTGGTTTCAGACATTTTGGTTCTTAGTTTAAGCACAGCATGAAAATACTAGTCAGAATAAAGGGAAAATACTACTCAGAACAAAATAACAACTCTAAACACTAATTAAAGTTTTTTAAAATAAAAACTAAACCTTAATCTAAAGCTCACATCCTACTCAAAAACTGACTCAAAATAGATCACATATTTAAATGTACATTTTTTTAACAAAGGAGAAAATCTTCAGGTCTAAGGCTTAGTTAAGTTATTAGAATGTCACAAAATGTATGATCCATAAAATAAAAAGTCATCTATAAATTAGAATTTATCAAAACTTAAAACTTTAGCCCTGTGAAAAACCCTGTTACGAGAACGGAAAAAAAAAAAAAAAAGGCTGAGAAAAAAATATTTGCAGATCACATATCTGATGAAGAATTCATATCTAGATATATCTAGAACTCTCAAAACTCAAGTTAAAAAATAAACAAAATAAAATAAACAATCTCACAAGAAAATAGGCAAAAGATACAAGGAGACATAATACCAAAGAGGATATACAAGTGGCAAACAAGAACATGAAAAGCTGTTTAACACCATTAGGCCAAGGGGAAAAGTAAGCTAAGACCAAAACAAGATTATTATTACACAGCTATTAGAACAACTAAAACAAAAAACTGTGACACTATCAAATGTTGCTGAGAATGCAGAGAAATTGGATCCCTCAGACATAGGTAGTAGGAAGTAAAATGCTAACCACCACATTGAAAAAAAAAAAAAAGTTTGGCCAAAAAACATTTTCTTTAAAAACTAAAAATACATTTACCATACAGCCCAGCAATCACATTCCCTGGCATTTATCTCAGAGACATGAAATGAGATCTCTTCAAAACCCTATACATACACAATTGCTTGTGGCACCTTTATTTGTAATAACCAGAAACTGCAGACAACGAAAATATCTCTTAGTAGGTCAGTAGTTAAAGGAGCTAGTATATTCACATCATAGATTTCTGCTCAACAATAAAAAGTGAACCATTCACAACAACTTGGACGGATCTCAAGGGCGTTACAATGCTCAGAAAACTACCCAATATAAAAAGTTAACATACTGTATGATTCATTTATATAACTTTCATAAAATGAAAAACTTATAGAGACAGAAAACAGATGAGTATGTGTCAAGGGTTAGGGACAGTGGGAAAGGAGAAGGTGTAACTATAAAGAAACAGCCCTCCGAAGGTCTCTGTGGTGATGGACGGTTCCGCATCTTGGTGGTGGTTACACAGACCCAGAACAAAATGACCCAGAACTATACACACTGCTTGTACCAATGTCAATCTCTGCTTCTGATACTAAACTATAATTACAGAAGATGTAATCACAGAAGGAAACAGGATAAAGGGGGTATAGGACCTCTCTGTGCAATCTCTTGGAACTTCCTGTAAGTCTAGAATTTTTTCAAATTAAAAGTTTAAAAAGGGATTTCTCCCTGATGGTCCAGTTGTTGAGACTCTGCCTTCCAATACAGGTGGTGTGGGGTCAATGCCTGGATGGGGAACTAACGTCCCATATGCTGCACGTATAACCAAAAAAAAAGGTTTGCAAAAAACATATTATTCCAGTTTTCACTGCCACAGGGTTACTCCAGAAGGACTACCACATTCTCAAGCTTAGGAAAGCTCTCCTATCTGAAGCTAAAGACACCTTGTTCACTAATGGCCTCAGAAGCTTTAAGTCAGTCACATATACTTTCACCTTTCTCTTCCAGTATCTCTTATTTGCAGAAGAGCGTGGCAGCCACATCCTCGCAGACTTGCCCTTCAGAAAGATGGGAAGTCTTTGCACTCTCTGAAGTTCTGTTGTTGGTGGAGGATGGGTACTGCTGTGGCAAATTCAAGTTAGTCTATAAGAATTAGGAAGCCACAGCCCAATATAGGAAGGAAACCTGGCGTGGGAGAGAAAACACTCGCTTGAGAGCTGGAAGCTGAAGTTAACCCTTTGGGCCACCCTGGCCAAATCACTTCTCCTCAGTCATCTCATCCATTCAATGTGGAGATTTAACTAAGTTACTGAATATGAGTATTGTTCTCAACGCACTACCAGAGAATGAAGAGCTAAATTTCTGAGAAGAATCATTACATCAAAACCCTGAGAGGCAGAAAGCCAGTTCTAGAATCTACTTTTTAAACATCAGTTTCTGTCACCATTATTGGAAGGAAAATTAGGACAGCCAGTTTGAATAAGTCCCAAATGAAAGGGAAACTTTTCAGGAAGCACTGTGGAAAGAAAGCGACGAGCCTTTCCAAGGCACCATGCCAACTACATCTCCAGTTTAAATGACCCTTTGCTCAAGACAAAACTGTTCTTTGGAAGGAAAAAAAAAAAATGTGTTCTGCTATTTGGACGTATCTTCCCTATTCATTTGATTCATTCATACGTTCACTCTGGTGACAACTCAAGGCGACTCAGAAAAGGGCTGTCCTGCCACTGGCAACAATTAAAGACGCTTCCTATGCCTCCATCCTTTGGGGCCACTCCTGCTGTGGCACTGAAAGAATTTAAAAGAATTTCTTTTCAATCAAGGAAGGAAGCAAAAGAGTCTAAGTCTGTGAATGAGCTGAGGAAATTTCTCCAAAGGAATCAATGAAACATAATATAAAGGGTCATTTGGCCCTAAGGGACATTTTGAAATGTCCAGCAACCTACGTAGGAGTTTCTGTTTTGTTTTCATGTATTTCCTCTCTACTTTATTTGTCACTATCTGGGGGGAAAAAGGTCTTTCCTGGCAACCTTTTTTTTACACTGGTCAATTTATCTAGCTTCATAAACCTAAGCTTACTGACAGCAAAATATGACAGCTGGAAGAAATTTTAAGTATCTTAGAATTAGGAAGCCACCAGACCCAAATGGGAAGGCTTTGCACTCTCTGAAGTTCTGTTGTTGGTGGAGGATGGGTACTGCTGTGGCAAATTCAAGTTAGTCTATAAGAATTAGGAAGCCACAGCCCAATATAGGAAGGAAACCTGGCGTGGGAGAGAAAACACTCGCTTGAGAGCTGGAAGCTGAAGTTAACCCTTTGGGCCACCCTGGCCAAATCACTTCTCCTCAGTCATCTCATCCATTCAATGTGGAGATTTAACTAAGTTACTGAATATGAGTATTGTTCTCAACGCACTACCAGAGAATGAAGAGCTAAATTTCTGAGAAGAATCATTACATCAAAACCCTGAGAGGCAGAAAGCCAGTTCTAGAATCTACTTTTAAACATCAGTTTCTGTCACCATTATTGGAAGGAAAATTAGGACAGCCAGTTTGAATAAGTCCCAAATGAAAGGGAAACTTTTCAGGAAGCACTGTGGAAAGAAAGCGACGAGCCTTTCCAAGGCACCATGCCAACTACATCTCCAGTTTAAATGACCCTTTGCTCAAGACAAAACTGTTCTTTGGAAGGAAAAAAAAAAATGTGTTCTGCTATTTGGACGTATCTTCCCTATTCATTTGATTCATTCATACGTTCACTCTGGTGACAACTCAAGGCGACTCAGAAAAGGGCTGTCCTGCCACTGGCAACAATTAAAGACGCTTCCTATGCCTCCATCCTTTGGGGCCACTCCTGCTGTGGCACTGAAAGAATTTAAAAGAATTTCTTTTCAATCAAGGAAGGAAGCAAAAGAGTCTAAGTCTGTGAATGAGCTGAGGAAATTTCTCCAAAGGAATCAATGAAACATAATATAAAGGGTCATTTGGCCCTAAGGGACATTTTGAAATGTCCAGCAACCTACGTAGGAGTTTCTGTTTTGTTTTCATGTATTTCCTCTCTACTTTATTTGTCACTATCTGGGGGGAAAAAGGTCTTTCCTGGCAACCTTTTTTTTACACTGGTCAATTTATCTAGCTTCATAAACCTAAGCTTACTGACAGCAAAATATGACAGCTGGAAGAAATTTTAAGCATTGTCCACACCAACCTCTTATTCCAAAACTCAGTAAAGTGAAGCCCAAAAAAGACTCAATGAAGGGCCCATGTCAGAGAGCTGGTAAGTGGCACAACTGGACTAGAATGCCACCTCCTGAGTACCAGTTCGGGGCTCTCCCTGTTCTATCACAGAAACACCCCATCACTTTCAGGTTGAAAAAATTCTATAGTTGACAAGTAGAGCCTCTAACCCCTCCAAAGAAACTGACTGTATACAGAAAATTAACTTTTGACACCTCAATTACTCAAGAATATTCTATTTGTGGCCCTCAATTCCTATCAAATTGTTCCCTCTAATGCTTCATGTGTGATTCTCTCTGAATGGACTCAGGACTTAGTCTACCCCATTTGTAATGGGCAATCATACAGCACATATTTACTGAAGTCACTAGGTTAAGCATTTTATATTATTTAATCATAACAACTCTGAGTTAGGGAGTCCTCTCCCATTTTTCAAATGAGATATCTGAGGCTTAGAGAACTCAGGAAAATGGCTCAAGGCCATCCATCTAATCCAGGTCAACTTCATTTCAGCATCTAAGGCTTACCCAAGATGTTTCTCAGAACAACCGACTTCTTCACTGCAGAGCTGTGCTTTCAAATCGTTATGCCAGGTTGTTCTTTATTGATATACATTTGTAGAATTCGCAGTGCAACATTCAGCTCAAGGAGCAAGTGGACTGCAGGTGAAAATATGCTACTTTCAATAACTGAAACAACATTCATTACTTAAAGAAGAAACCTCTCAAGAACCATGTCACAGTATCCACTCCTGCTGTGGCACTGAAAGAATTTAAAAGAATTTCTTTTCAATCAAGGAAGGAAGCAAAAGAGTCTAAGTCTGTGAATGAGCTGAGGAAATTTCTCCAAAGGAATCAATGAAACATAATATAAAGGGTCATTTGGCCCTAAGGGACATTTTGAAATGTCCAGCAACCTACTTAGGAGTTTCTGTTTTGTTTTCATGTATTTCCTCTCTACTTTATTTGTCACTATCTGGGGGGAAAAAGGTCTTTCCTGGCAACCTTTTTTTTACACTGGTCAATTTATCTAGCTTCATAAACCTAAGCTTACTGACAGCAAAATATGACAGCTGGAAGAAATTTTAAGCATTGTCCACACCAACCTCTTATTCCAAAACTCAGTAAAGTGAAGCCCAAAAAAGACTCAATGAAGGGCCCATGTCAGAGAGCTGGTAAGTGGCACAACTGGACTAGAATGCCACCTCCTGAGTACCAGTTCGGGGCTCTCCCTGTTCTATCACAGAAACACCCCATCACTTTCAGGTTGAAAAAAAATTCTATAGTTGACAAGTAGAGCCTCTAACCCCTCCAAAGAAACTGACTGTATACAGAAAATTAACTTTTGACACCTCAATTACTCAAGAATATTCTATTTGTGGCCCTCAATTCCTATCAAATTGTTCCCTCTAATGCTTCATGTGTGATTCTCTCTGAATGGACTCAG
The DNA here is from genome assembly GCA_022376925.1 of Tragulus kanchil. NCBI lineage: Eukaryota > Metazoa > Chordata > Mammalia > Artiodactyla > Tragulidae > Tragulus > Tragulus kanchil. The sequence continues at coordinate 154,631,853 of JAIOJX010000025.1, read as the reverse complement.
GACTTAGTCTACCCCATTTGTAATGGGCAATCATACAGCACATATTTACTGAAGTCACTAGGTTAAGCATTTTATATTATTTAATCATAACAACTCTGAGTTAGGGAGTCCTCTCCCATTTTTCAAATGAGATATCTGAGGCTTAGAGAACTCAGGAAAATGGCTCAAGGCCATCCATCTAATCCAGGTCAACTTCATTTCAGCATCTAAGGCTTACCCAAGATGTTTCTCAGAACAACCGACTTCTTCACTGCAGAGCTGTGCTTTCAAATCGTTATGCCAGGTTGTTCTTTATTGATATACATTTGTAGAATTCACAGTGCAACATTCAGCTCAAGGAGCAAGTGGACTGCAGGTGAAAATATGCTACTTTCAATAACTGAAACAACATTCATTACTTAAAGAAGAAACCTCTCAAGAACCATGTCACAGTATTAGCTTTTGATGCTGCAGACCGAAACCACTTATGAACCAACCTGCATGAGCTCAATATAGAGACTCCTAGATTTGCCGCCCTGAAGAACTGGGTTGGGCAAGAACCGTTATTCCCAGTTGAGGAAAACACTGTCAGTGGCAACAGAAATGAAGCTTTTCTACCACTCACTTCCTACCCCAATGCAAATGAGAGAAGCTCACAAAAGATGATCCTCCAGTCGAGGTTGAAAGATCCACTAAAGATGACATACTAATACTTGCTTTTTGTTAACTTATTTCTATAAAGTATTACAACAGCAAGACACAGCAGGGAGAGCGTGAACTCTAGAATACCAAACCCTGGGTCTCACTTACAGGTTTATTCCTTATGAGCTCTGTGACTTCAAGGAAGTTATATGAATTCCCTGAGGCTAAGTGCCCTTATCATTAAATGGGTATAATGCTGCTTGAACTGATAGTCGCAACAAGTACACATTTATGATGGTTAAATTAGGCATGCAACCTCCTAGTCTAGTGCCAAACACAGAACAGGCACCCAACAAAGGTCTGCCCCCTTGCAATGCATTTTGTCACTTCACTGCGTAGCTATAGAATTTGGTTGAGAACATTATCTTCAATTTTTCTTACAGCCCCTTATCTAAAGAGAAACATTCCTGTTTTAGAATACAATTCCAGAAAAATCTTTACTTCCTTTTAGCATGCTTTTCTTTTTCTGATAAAGAAATAGCTACTGGATTCTGCCTCTCTTTTCATCTTGGCTGCCAGGGAACTCAGAGAAAAATTCAACTCCATGAGAGTACTATTCCTTGTGGCTCTGCATACTCTGTGCTCTCTCTGGTTCTGTCATCTATTTTACCCATATTTAATTATTACAAAACACCTAAATCTTCTATAGAATGTAAGAAGCTATTTACTAATTTAGTCAAGAAAATATTGACTTAAGCATTAGGAAAAGAACACCTCACTTGGAATACTCTAATCCAGGTCAACTTCAAGGAAGCAAAGTTTGGACTGCAGGTTGATTATACATTTGTAGAATTCACAGTGCAACATTCATCTCAAGGAGCAAGTGGACTGCAGGTGAAAATATGCTACTTTCAATAACTGAAACAACATGCATTACTTAAAGAAGAAACCTCTCAAGAACCATGTCACAGTATTAGCTTTTGATGCTGCAGACCGAAACCACTTATGAACCAACCTGCATGAGCTCAATATAGAGACTCCTAGATTTGCCGCCCTGAAGAACTGGGTTGGGCAAGAACCGTTATTCCCAGTTGAGGAAAACACTGTCAGTGGCAACAGAAATGAAGCTTTTCTACCACTCACTTCCTACCCCAATGCAAATGAGAGAAGCTCACAAAAGATGATCCTCCAGTCGAGGTTGAAAGATCCACTAAAGATGACATACTAATACTTGCTTTTTGTTAACTTATTTCTATAAAGTATTACAACAGCAAGACACAGCAGGGAGAGCGTGAACTCTAGAATACCAAACCCTGGGTCTCACTTACAGGTTTATTCCTTATGAGCTCTGTGACTTCAAGGAAGTTATATGAATTCCCTGAGGCTAAGTGCCCTTATCATTAAATGGGTATAATGCTGCTTGAACTGATAGTCGCAACAAGTACACATTTATGATGGTTAAATTAGGCATGCAACCTCCTAGTCTAGTGCCAAACACAGAACAGGCACCCAACAAAGGTCTGCCCCCTTGCAATGCATTTTGTCACTTCACTGCGTAGCTATAGAATTTGGTTGAGAACATTATCTTCAATTTTTCTTACAGCCCCTTATCTAAAGAGAAACATTCCTGTTTTAGAATACAATTCCAGAAAAATCTTTACTTCCTTTTAGCATGCTTTTCTTTTTCTGATAAAGAAATAGCTACTGGATTCTGCCTCTCTTTTCATCTTGGCTGCCAGGGAACTCAGAGAAAAATTCAACTCCATGAGAGTACTATTCCTTGTGGCTCTGCATACTCTGTGCTCTCTCTGGTTCTGTCATCTATTTTACCCATATTTAATTATTACAAAACACCTAAATCTTCTATAGAATGTAAGAAGCTATTTACTAATTTAGTCAAGAAAATATTGACTTAAGCATTAGGAAAAGAACACCTAACTTGGAATACTCAAGACCTAACTATTCTTCGTATTTATCCCCTCTCCTTCATTAATCTTTCAGACCTATAGTTTCTCAGGTCAAGTAGGAATAAGAATTTCTAAAGACCTCTCAGGATCATTGACGTATACAAGGGTGCTTTGTCAAGCGCTCTGTAAGGTCATGAATTACTATTTTCACAATCAGAGGAGAGGAAGATGGCTCACTTGAGTGAAGATGTGCACACCCACGTGGCTCCAGTGCAGCACCGAGGACCCTGCAGGCAAACGCTGAACATGAGCAGTGACAGGGCTCAGAAGCAGCCACCTTGCTAGGTTTGTGAGAACGCTCTAGCGGGACTCCCTGAGAAGGAAGAAGCCTGGTGAAAATGAGTGCAAACACCTCAAGTGACAAACCCAATTCAGTGACCAGCCTAAGTCAATTGTTGGTTTTGGTGAGTAATCTAAATTGATTTCACTTAGACTATAGTCGAATGAGACCATGGCCTGTTCCCCAGGAACCTGTGGGCTACAACCCTGTCTCTCACCAGACCCATCACAGGAACAGGCTGTGGGTCACAATGATGCAGGAACCCACATCTCTCCTTAACTCCCAAAGTGACAGTGGACACATCACATCAGCTGGTACATACAAAAGTCCTCATATACTATTAATGTAATTCAGAGAGGGGGATTTTTTAAGGCTAAATTTGGGCTATAATCAGGCAGCTCTTAATAACAGGGAGAGTGGGTGTTTCTCCATTTTTAGAACACTTTGCCAACTTATTCCAAGGAGTTCAAATGTTCTCTCTGCATCTGTACGTCTTTTGTTCGAAAGGTCCATCCCCCTCACTAACCGCTTAGTGCGGCAGTGCCTACCTGTGGAGGGGAGAAAGGCGGAAACACTGCAGAATACTGGAGAGATCATGAGGGAGCAAAGCTGAAAGGCACAGGTTCAAGTTCCAGCTCCATTCCTTGCAGATGTGTGAATGTGATCCTATCACTTAATGATAGAAACTCATACATATTGAGTCGTATTATTTGCCAGTGCCCTTTAAAGGCTCATGACTCATGTTACCCTCATAGCAACCCAATGAGATAGATCCTCTCTCACCCTTTTGTACAGATTGCAAGAGCTGAGACTTAGAAAAGTCAGGTGACTTGCCCAGTATCAAAAAGCAAGGAGATCAAACCAGTCAGTCCTAAAGAAAATCAACCCTGAATATCCACTGGAAGGACTGATGCTGAAGCTACAATACTTTGGCCATCTGATGAGAAGAGATGACTCACTGAAAAAGCCCCTGATTCTGGGGAAAATAGACAGCAGACGGAGAAGGGGATGACGGAGGATGAGACGGTTGAATGGCATCACTGAGTCAATGGATGTGAACTTAAGCAGGGTCTGGGAAATGGTGAAGGACAGGGAAGCCTGGTGTACCACAGCCCATGGGATCACAAAGAGTCAGACATGACTGAGTGACTGAAAGACACATTGGGATCTGAACTCAAACTGTGACTCCAAACCTCTGGTCTTCACCACCAGGTCATGTTGCGTCTATAAATCCTACTTTCTGCCATGTGTAAGATAAGGGTATGACAAAACAGGCAGTAGGTTTCTCACAAGGTTGTTCTGAGAATCAGATGTACTCACGAAGGTGACAGCGCTTTATTAAGTAGTCTAAAGAGCTATACAAACGGGACATGTTCCTACTCAAGTCAGCATGCATTTCCTAACACCAGCTACATGGCCAGAGGAAGTTACTTCTATATACATTCTGAACACAGAAGAGAAACAACAACAAAAGACTTTGAAAAGCCATATGTGAAAATGAGTGACTTCTGTGATAAGAACATCAACGGCCAAACTGATGAGCGATGGGAAAACCCATTCAGGATCTGCCCACACCCTTCAGAAAGACACAACTGTCATCTCCACGGCTGAAATTTCAGACAGTAAAAGCTGTTCTACTGCAATGCTCATCCATTTCCAAGGCAACTCAAAGGAGTTTTCTCCAGGATTCAGTTGACTTTAGATTGATCAAGTGGAAAACAACTATTCATAGCTGAAATTTTTTAATTTTAGATACCCCCAAGCTTTGCAGAAATGAATAATAGAATCGCTGGGACTTGACTGCACCTGATCAAATGCTCCTCACGCTCAGCCAAACCACTCCGGTATCACGGTTGCATGATATAGGACAAAAAGAGCCAGGCCAGGGATCCAAAGACCTTGTCCTAAGCCTGACCCCAACAATACAGGATGTGTGACCTCCGGCAAGTGGTTAGCCTGTGGAAAGCTCTGATTTGTCTTCCTAAAATAGAAATCATGCTTGCTCTAATTGCATCAAGGGTTACAGAACAACTGTACAGAGTATAAAAGCCTCTATAAGTTTTACAGCAGTACACAAAAATAAAGTATTTTGTAACATATAGTCAACCCAGCTTCCTCAACTCTATGAATGCCCTTTGAACTGTGCCCAGGGGAAACTTTCAATGCCATCCAAAATAACTCTGATGGAAAAATACAACCTGGAGCAAAGCAGGAAAAAGCAAAAGTGTAAAAACATGAAAAGTGCCATAAAAAATATATTTTGCTATAGTCAGGAGGACCTCCCGGGACCTTTCCTGGTTTCTTTTTAGGGAAGACTCACATCTCTTGATCACAGACTTTAAAGGTACAGTGGACAAAAATATACTAGGTATTGTCCTCAGTATAGAAAAGTTTCCAAATTCCTCTGACCAAACAAAATCTTCCTTACAAAAAAAAAAAAAAAAAAAACTTCCTCACATCAGAAATTTCCCTTCTTGCCCTGAACAAGCTAATAAACCAAAACCATGGCATCAAATCACCATGGCAAGATAGCATTCCATGCTCCAGTGATAGATGCAAGGCCTTGTGGAAGGAAATCATTGAGTAAGCAGAAGCAGGGCTAAGGTTTGCATCCTCTTGACCCTGTCATTCAATCCACCTTCTCTTCCTTACATCATGTGAGTCGTAGACAGAAAAGGCGTGTGTATGATTTAAAGTCAAAGTCCCTGAAATCTTCCCAGAATGGTCTGACCCTCTGCACTTCTACACACTCTAACTGTGGAACCGGCATCTTCGGGGGAAGACGCTGACCGCCAGCAGAGTATGATGTCAACATGGACAGTCACGAAACCACTAGAGAAGGTAGGAATGCACCTCTCCTGCCAAGGCCAAACGCTTTCTGGACCCGTGGCTCAAAACAAATGTTTCATTTGACACCCTGATACAGTAGGAAGCAACATTTGTAGAGAAGCCAAATGCCCCCAAACCTCCGGTATCACGGTTGCATGATATAGGACAAAAAGAGCCAGGCCAGGGATCCAAAGACCTTGTCCTAAGCCTGACCCCAACAATACAGGATGTGTGACCTCCGGCAAGTGGTTAGCCTGTGGAAAGCTCTGATTTGTCTTCCTAAAATAGAAATCATGCTTGCTCTAATTGCATCAAGGGTTACAGAACAACTGTACAGAGTATAAAAGCCTCTATAAGTTTTACAGCAGGACACAAAATAAAGTATTTTGTAACATATAGTCAACCCAGCTTCCTCAACTCTATGAATGCCCTTTGAACTGTGCCCAGGGGAAACTTTCAATGCCATCCAAAATAACTCTGATGGAAAAATACAACCTGGAGCAAAGCAGGAAAAAGCAAAAGTGTAAAAACATGAAAAGTGCCATAAAAAATATATTTTGCTATAGTCAGGAGGACCTCCCGGGACCTTTCCTGGTTTCTTTTTAGGGAAGACTCACATCTCTTGATCACAGACTTTAAAGGTACAGTGGACAAAAATATACTAGGTATTGTCCTCAGTATAGAAAAGTTTCCAAATTCCTCTGACCAAACAAAATCTTCCTTACAAAAAAAAAAAAAAAAAAAACTTCCTCACATCAGAAATTTCCCTTCTTGCCCTGAACAAGCTAATAAACCAAAACCATGGCATCAAATCACCATGGCAAGATAGCATTCCATGCTCCAGTGATAGATGCAAGGCCTTGTGGAAGGAAATCATTGAGTAAGCAGAAGCAGGGCTAAGGTTTGCATCCTCTTGACCCTGTCATTCAATCCACCTTCTCTTCCTTACATCATGTGAGTCGTAGACAGAAAAGGCGTGTGTATGATTTAAAGTCAAAGTCCCTGAAATCTTCCCAGAATGGTCTGACCCTCTGCACTTCTACACACTCTAACTGTGGAACCGGCATCTTCGGGGGAAGACGCTGACCGCCAGCAGAGTATGATGTCAACATGGACAGTCACGAAACCACTAGAGAAGGTAGGAATGCACCTCTCCTGCCAAGGCCAAACGCTTTCGCTGAGACTCACCAGTGGCTCAAAAACAAATGTTTCATTTGACACCCTGATACAGTAGGAAGCAACATTTGTAGAGAAGAAGGTATCAGCATGTAAACAGAAGTCGAAGGTGGTTTCGTAGATAAAACAGCAACTGGGGAAAAAAACAGGACGTTGGAAGGCAAAACATTCTATTTAAACATATATTAAAACATTGTTAATTTGTTCAGATGATGTTTTATATGCCTAATTATTAAGCTGAAATTGATGCCTTTTATTTTTTTCAGCTATCGGTCAAATAAAATGGAATTATTTTCTAGACAAAAATTTTCTCATTGAGGCACACCTATTACTTGGGCAGTGTTGATGGCATGTCTTTAATTTTGCTTTAATGATTTCAGATTGTTTTAAAAAAATTAAATATAACTCATATAGCATAAAATTCATCCATTTAAAGTGCACAATTTGATGTTCCTTGCGTATCCACAGAGTTGTACAGCTATCCCCACCATCAATTTTCGAACAGATTTTGATCACCCTCAAAAGAAACGCCATGCTTATTAGCACTCAATCTTTTTCTTTCCCAATCCCCAGTCCCCGGCAACCACCAATCTGCATTTTTTCTCTGTAGAACTGGGGGTGTGTGCATGCACACATGCTCAGTTGTGTCCAACTCTTTGGGGCCCCACTGACTGTAGCCCACCAGGATCTTCTGTCCATGGGCTTCTTCAGGCATGAATACTGGAGTGGGTTGCCATTTCCTCCTCCAGGGGATCTTCCTAACCCAGAGATCAAACTCACATCTCCTGTGTCTCCTGCATCAGCAGGTGGATTTTTTACCATTGAGTCACCTGGGAACCCCTACAGATCCGGATGGCATGTCTTCAACAAGAGTGAAGCCTGACTCTGTGCTCTCCTTTCTACCTACAGTGTTCCTCTCTTCAACCTTCACCCATTTTTTTTTCTTTTTCATCCTTTGGCTCTCAACTCAAGGATGACTTTCTTAAAGAAGTCATTTCCTGAAGTATTTCACCAGGGAACCGGCATCTTCGGGGAAGACGCTGACCGCCAGCAGAGTATGATGTCAACTGCACCGAAACCACTAGAGAAGGTAGGAATGCACCTCTCCTGCCAAGGCCAAACGCTTTCGCTGAGACTCACCAGTGGCTCAAAAACAAATGTTTCATTTGACACCCTGATACAGTAGGAAGCAACATTTGTAGAGAAGAAGGTATCAGCATGTAAACAGAAGTCGAAGGTGGTTTCGTAGATAAAACAGCAACTGGGGAAAAAAACAGGACGTTGGAAGGCAAAACATTCTATTTAAACATATATTAAAACATTGTTAATTTGTTCAGATGATGTTTTATATGCCTAATTATTAAGCTGAAATTGATGCCTTTTATTTTTTTCAGCTATCGGTCAAATAAAATGGAATTATTTTCTAGACAAAAATTTTCTCATTGAGGCACGCCTATTACTTGGGCAGTGTTGATGGCATGTCTTTAATTTTGCTTTAATGATTTCAGATTGTTTTAAAAAAATTAAATATAACTCATATAGCATAAAATTCATCCATTTAAAGTGCACAATTTGATGTTCCTTGCGTATCCACAGAGTTGTACAGCTATCCCCACCATCAATTTTCGAACAGATTTTGATCACCCTCAAAAGAAACGCCATGCTTATTAGCACTCAATCTTTTTCTTTCCCAATCCCCAGTCCCCGGCAACCACCAATCTGCATTTTTTCTCTGTAGAACTGGGGGTGTGTGCATGCACACATGCTCAGTTGTGTCCAACTCTTTGGGGCCCCACTGACTGTAGCCCACCAGGATCTTCTGTCCATGGGCTTCTTCAGGCATGAATACTGGAGTGGGTTGCCATTTCCTCCTCCAGGGGATCTTCCTAACCCAGAGATCAAACTCACATCTCCTGTGTCTCCTGCATCAGCAGGTGGATTTTTTACCATTGAGTCACCTGGGAACCCCTACAGATCCGGATGGCATGTCTTCAACAAGAGTGAAGCCTGACTCTGTGCTCTCCTTTCTACCTACAGTGTTCCTCTCTTCAACCTTCACCCATTTTTTTTTCTTTTTCATCCTTTGGCTCTCAACTCAAGGATGACTTTCTTAAAGAAGTCATTTCCTGATCTCTCCAGTTTGACCAAATCCCACTATTATCAGATTTTATAGCACCATGAGTCACTTCATCATAGCACTTATCATAGATGCAATTCAACATTTATTTGTATGGTGTTTGATTAGTAAGTGTCTCTCCCAAAAGACTACAAGCTCCCTAAGGGTAGAAAGTATCTTTAACTTTATTCACCACAGTATCTCCAGCATCCAGCACCATACGTAGTACACAGCAGATCTTCAAGAAACATTCTGGATGAAGGGAACAAGGGATAGATGTATGAATGTGGTGTTTTAGATACTGCTGTGGTCCTGGGGTTTATCGAGAGACTCTCCCTAGAGTTTTCAGTACTGAATAACTTTCCCGTGACTTTACTTGTTCACAAGGAACAAATATTGGAAGGCTAAGGATTGCCTAGAACAGGGAAGCTGAATAACATTTTATTATAGTTTGTTTTTAAAGTTATAGTTTGTTTTTAAGTAACTAAAAAGCAAAATATTTTCAAAACATGCAAACAAGACAGATTTGACAAATTTTAAAACTTTAAAATAAAAAGAGTTAAATAAAAATGGAGCAAATGATCAAATGATCAAATTATAGACAACAGATTTTAGTCTAAGTTAACATTTTACCCACAAAGGAACACTACCTGTGTCCACAGCAAAATCTAGTCACTCTACCCACCTCATCCAGTCCATTTTAGTTAGTTTAGTTACAGTTTGTTTTATGTACTTTCTCAAGTAATAAATGTAATTACTTACAAAATAGGTAATAAAAAGATGCATAATATGACTTGTGATTCTAAGATAAGATTTCTGGATTAACCATGCAGAATTTCAAGGGAGAAAAGGGAAGGCTACTTCTATTTCACTTAAGTTCTTCATCACTCTGGAGTGAAAGAATAAAGAATCGATACTGATATCACACAAGCTGAATCTGGATGTGAACATGACTTCAGATTTCATTCACTCTGGACTTCCCTGGTGGTCCAGCGGGTAAAGTGTCTGCCTTGTAGTGCAAGAGGCACCAGTTCGATCCCTGGCCTGGGAAGATTCCACGTGCCGCAGAGTGGCTGGACCGCCGTATGAGCCAGTGCTCTGGAGAGCATGCGCCCAGAGCAGGTGCTCTGCAGTGAGAGAGGCTACTGCAATGGGAGGCCCACACAGGCCAAAGAATAAAAAAAAAGAAAGACAAAAGTTGGATAAAAATAAATGTAAATAAAAGAGGCCCGATAGAAGAAAAACATTTCATTCACTCTAACTAGACGCTGTGAAAAAGCCTGCTCTTAACTCTTTTCCTAATCACTCTAGTACAATGGCTAAGAACCTTTGTTGAGAGTCACACAGAGGCCAATGTCCTAGCAGTGCCACTTGCTAACCATGTAATGTCAGGTGAATCACTCACTTCTGCAAGCATCAGTGTCCCTAACCCTGAAAATGAGGACATTAACCTCTAGGGCTTTGACAGAGAAAACCAAGATTACAATTCTTAGGTACTTGCAGAGTATTTAGACCAGAGCTGGTGTCCAATAAATATTAACTGTTAGTATCTTCAGCAATATTTTATGAACAAAATTCAAGTCATTTCATACACCGATTTATTATCATTACTTCTCACAGCTCTCCTTTGTAAGACAAGCATGGAAAAGACAGACAGACATAAAAACAGACCACCCTGGAAAATCTGAGGGGCTGCTCAAGCTCACCAACAAGAATGACTAAGTTTACAGATTCCAGGTCTTAACTTTCTCTAAGTAGAAGACATTTTTGCTATTTATGGAGTAAACAATAGAACTAAAATGTTCATTCACTAGAGTTTATTGAAATATATGCCAGTCACCTATCCCTTTCCATTAAGAAACATGCATTTCTCCAAGCACCACCCAGTCTAACTAAGCTGACATCTCTTTGGTCAGGACTAAGTCACATGGCCACCCCCAGCCTCAAGGAAACCTGGGGAAAATCAATGTTTTCAGCTACCACACTGCTGTCATGAACAAAATTGGGGTCTTAAGGAGAATGGATATTAGACAGACTACCAAGCAGAGTCTCCTAAAATGTATTTTTATGGTTGGTTTTGGGGGGGTTTGTTTTTGTTTGTCTGGCCCCATCACACAGCATATGGGATCTCAGTTCCCTGACCAGGAATCAAACCTGTGCCCCCCACAGTAGAAGTACAGACTGTTAATCACTGGATCCCCTGGGAAGTCCCTTATGGTTGTTTAACTACAGAAATATAATGGCCACATTCTCTTTCCTTCTAAAGGAGGAAGGGATCTTTTGATAGAAGCCCCTCTGTTTGCTCACCCTCCTTGTTGGCCCATTCCTGGGTGAGGGGCCAATGAAACCTCACCAGCTCCTCACTCCCCTCCCCTCCCAACACTCCTGATGCTCTGAGGCTCCACTCAAGGGCTCCTTTCTCTGTGAGGCCTTCTCCTGCTCCCCCTGCCCAACCCAGGCATTTGCCTTAAGGCCCTTATTCCACCTCGTGTATGACTCTACTACAGTGATTGTCACAGTCTCTGCCATTTGAATTGTGTCATTTTCTCCACTAAACTGTCAGATTTCTTTACAACATTTTCATCTCTGCAGGCCCAGTGCCCAGAAAAGAGAAGGCACTCCCTAAAGATTTCTTGGATTGGCTCAAAATGGATTAAATTTAATTGACTTGCACTGCACTGAGGGTCTGGGGATCTGACCAAATCGCTCTCTCATCCTCTCGTGGCAGCTCACAGGGTGTCTGCCCCAGAGCCATGAAGGACGACGACAAGCTTACTAGCTTACGGTTCATACAAGGAGATCATGTCTCAGTGAGATCATCCATTAAGCGTGGCTTTCTGGCCAAAAAGGAGAGTCAAAAGAAAAAAGTTACATTAGTTGATTTCCTCTCAGGGGAACTATGGAGAAACGAGTAAAAGTCACTGTTCACCAAACAAAAGGCTGAGAAACTATTTTTTCATTTAAGAACATGACAAATTAGTGAAAGTGACAAAAATAAATAAAAACCTACCATATACCCCCCCCAAAAAATTGTGCAATTGCCTAAAACCCAAACTGTAACCATGAATGTGTTGGCATTTGGCACAGAGATCAGGATTTCAAGGAAGTGAGCCACTCTTGATGAGCAGGACTTGACTGAAATGTCACAAGCAGCTTTTGATTAAACTATGATTGTCACAGTATACAGGAATGAACTAACATATGGTGTTTTTAAAATAAACTACTAACCACATCCAGTGGTTTCAATTAAAGAATGGTTCATTGCTTACAAAAATTCCCCTAGATCCAGCTGTCTTCCAAAAAAGTCCCATTGCCTCACTGAATTTCCACTGTCATCAGGCAGATTACTAAGGGACCAGTCTTGGATCCGATGCAAACACTCAGGATAGCCTCTGTAGAAAATACATTCCCCGAGCTTTGTCTTGTGGCTAAACAAATCCTGGGGGTAATTTCCTATGAGGAATATAAGTTGAATTGTAGTTACATTAAATGGTCTACTGGAAGACTTAGAAAACAGTCAAAAGAATTTTTTAGAATGCTAAACATGGTTACATATACCTTAGTGCTCTGGAATTTAAAAGAAATAATAATAAACAAGGATTAAGAAAAGGAACTAGTAAGACTAAAGTTCCGATAGAAGGAACATCACTTAGCGAGGATTCCAAAACCAATACAAAGAGGTAATGTAAACAGAAGAAAGAAAGGAAGCTAGTTAGAGAATCCCTGTAATCAATCATTTCATAATCTGGGTTGAAGAACTAATCTTGGAGAATTAAAGGTAAATCAGGTAGGGGCTTCCCTGGTGGTCCAATGGGTAAACAGTCCGCCTTGCAGTGCAGAGGGCACCAGTTCGATCCCTGGCTCAGAAAGATTCCAGGTGCCGTGGAGGGGCTGGACTGGTTTGTCCAAGTGTGAGACAGAGCTCTGGAGCACATGCGCCCGGAGCTGGTGTTCTGCAACAGGAGAGGCCACGGAGATGGGAGGCCCACACAGGCCAAAAGAATAAAGACAGGTGAAAAACCAAGAAGAGAGGCCAAAATTTTAAATTAAAAAAAAAAGATAAGTCAGGTGGAGGCCACTTGAAACTTATTGAGGACAGCATTAGAGACCTGGTCCTGCTAAGAGATGGGGCTCTATTTTGAGGTGAGGGGTGAGATGTTAGCCTCTGCCACTCACCCTGTGATTTTCTGCTCTTTGGTCTCACTGTCTTTCTCAATAGTCAGGGGTCCCACCACATTCTCTCTTTCTCAGAATTTGTCATCTTCTCTATGTCCCTGGGCTTCCCTGGTGGCTCAGATGATAAACCATCTGCCTTCAATGCAGGAGACCAGTGTTTGATCCCTGGGTCCAGAAGATCCCCTGGAGAAGGGAATGGCAACCCACTTCAGTAGTCTTATCTGGAGAATTCCATGGATAGAGGAGCCTGGTGGGCTACAGTCCATGGAGTGCAAAGAGGTGGACACGACTGAACAACTAACAGTTTTCTCTCTCCTGACCTTCAGGGTCATTCATGTGTTTTCTTCCTCTGTTCCCACCACTGGCCAAAATGTAGAATTCAAATAGCATTTTTAAAAATCAGTTGTTACTTAAAATCAATAAAAGCTTCAGGTTGGTTTTCTCCTTATATACGGCCCTTGATTGATCTCTTTTTCATCCAAGCTAGTACAAACCTTCTATTTAAATTCCCCATCGTCACACTTAAAGACAGAACATTTTCTCCACCTGCCAGATAATGAAAGCCTCTCTGTCACTTCTACTGTATACAAAAATATGCAAAGCAGACCCTCAAATTTATACCATTATATTCACCACTTAGATGTCTTCACATATGTCAGAGACAATCATAAACAATAGAATAAAAGGAGCATAAAGAGAATGTGGCATCAACATATTTCCAGTCCACTACATAGGGGGAAGAAAATCTATAAACCTTCCAAGGTTGATTTGAACATGCAAATAATAGCTCAGGAAGATTTATCCAGCCACACACTTTTCACACACTTTCAAAAACTTTGAATAGCATCTGATCTAAACCAGTGGCCTGTAGAATAACAGTTATCTACCTTCAGTCCTCGTTAACCACAGTATCTTTTGCTCAAAATCTATATTTAGGAATTGGAGGAACAAGGGAGGATATTAGCCATCTCTGGGTGTGGACATCAATAAAAAATTAACCCAAAAATCTTTCTGAAACTTTTTGCTTGTTTGTTTCCTTGGTTTTTGTTCATTTGGGGAATTCAGCAATTTCACAAGAAATAACAAAGCAAAGTCTGACCTAGGGTTTCACTTGGATACTAGGTGAAACTGTGGTACATTTCCAGCTACAGAAATTGCTACTCCCATGACTTGGTAACAGAAATCACCCTATCTTCTGCCGAAAACAACTTCAGTTTTGAACAAACATAGCTAACTGTATGGCTGGCATATTTACTGTGAATCGGCATCCAGAAGTCACATTTTCCATTACACCTAAGTTATTCCCTCCCAAAGCCTCATAAATGGAGCAGAATCAATAAAATATCATTTCTCTGGGGCCTTTGTGTCAACATTTTGGTAACTGACAAAGGATAATTTTAATACAAACTTCTGGAACACAATAACACCACTACCAAAAGTGGCTCTTAAGAGTATTGAGTACACTCTGCTTTGAAAAAACAACACAAAACAGAATTTGGCTTAACTGGCAAATAGCAAAATAATAAAAAATTTCAGGGATGCTCTTGTTTTAAAAACATTACATCATAATTCTGAGAAGGATGTACAAAGGTCACCTAAGTTCATCTCTGCAGCAACGTGGATTGCTCTGTTTATCCATAATAATCATACATAAACAATTCTTAAAATTCTCCATGTAAGATACTCCACCAACAGCCTTGGCTACATAAAGTGATTAACAAAACTCACAATCGTAAGTAACCTCTTTCATATACTATTCTTACTCAATCCAGTGGCATATGGACCTCAAAGAGTCTTATGCAGAGGCAAGCTTATTACCCCAACTCAACATGCTAATATGGTCCTTCAGTGAAATCCCATCTTAAATAACATTGAGCATTTTTGCACTGACATGCATATCTTCACACATTTCAATATTTTCTCATAAGAAAAAGCACATGCAGAGTAGCATTTTTCTGTTTTGAAAACATAATCAATTCCTATTTTATTTATGTGCTAATTAGTCATTGCAACGTTGTAGAACCAGACAGCATGGGAAAAAATGACTTTTCCTGGCCTTCTCTCTTCCCATTTCAGTATTATTCAACTCTACTGCACTACTCTGGTGATTTCTATTTTAATCACATTTGCATAAGATTTAGGTTGGGGAGGATAGCATTTTTTTAACTAAGGTAGTTGCTAATATTAAATTTTCCTCTCCAGTTTTTATTTTTCTCAGAACAGAGCATTTTAAACTAATTGGTAATTTCTGAACATTTTATTTGTACATCCACTCAAAGGATATGCTATTTTAAAACATGACTCAAATTAAGTATGAGATACGGCTCCCACCCATGGGGCTCAAATGATATGGTTGGAGAGACGACACACACCTGAATGAAAGAAGTGAGTCAATACTCAACACACCACAGGTCTAAGCACCAGAACAGGTAACATACCTGGCAAAATAATGTAAAATACTTGCCACAGGAGTTCAAAAACTGGGAAAGTCACTCTGAGTTGGTATAAATGCTCTCTTTAAGGCCTCACTGAAGCAGACTAAACCTAAAATTTTCATTAAACTACTTAAAATATGAAAATATACAGGAAGCTCCATTACAGTCTCAATTTCTTTTTAAATGCCTAAGGAACCCACATTAGTTAGCTGTGTTCAGGAAGGAGGAGTATTAGAAAGGTTTTATCATCATCATCACTATTATTTGCTTAATTAAGGAGAGACTAGATGGAAGTGACACATTAGATATCTGGAAGCCTTGTCAGAAATAACTCCCTTGTATTTCAAGCCAGACCCCAAAGGCAGAAAATCCAAATAAGAAAATAATGCCTTAGGAACCCAAAGGAACAGGCAGACACAAGAGACACTTTAACAGAACGCCAACAGGACCCGGCAAGGGGCTGACTGAGGAAGAAGAAGGCTACTTAAGAGTCAGAGATAACGGAGATTTTGATTACATAGGTAATGAGGATGACGGGACTCCATGCTCACAACACTTCCCCAGAAGTGTGATGAAAAGTCAAGCAACACTCGCCCTCGATGGGAAAGTTATTAAAAGAACCCAACATTCCTGCTCCCAGATTGTGGTCATGGAAGAATTCCAGAGAATTTATTTATAGAGTATACCCATGGTCCCCTATGGTCCCTTGGCCCAACTTCTGCATCAACAGTTCAAACCCATAACCAAGCCTAAATCCCTGTACTAAGAAGCTATAGGGTCCTTTAAGAATTTTTTAATATTATAAATTTCCTAAACACAGTACCGTTTCAAGAAGATCCCTACCGATTTCTTTCTTTCTTTCAGTGCACTTTAATCACACACATTCTTACACACATACAAATATGCTCACACCCTCCAGTTTCCTATCTTATAACCATGAACCCAAATAACAGGATGCATCCTTCCTTCTGCTGAGGACCTAATGCCTGTGACCTGTGATTGATAGTCATTTATTCCCCCTTTGCTTCCTTGAAGTACACTTCACAGCCGACACTCCAAACAGGGCTCTTGCTTTCCCCCATCTTCTACCCCAAGTCACTGTCTCCTTTTAGCCTGAGTACCCCAGCCCCTGGAGCACAGTGGAACCCTCTGAGGCCTTCTGAACTCACAAGTCACTATAAATAGTCACAACATCAACTCTCCCATGACACATGCAAACACACTATTCATAACATCTCATGGCATGATAAAATGGAATAACTATTGTAACAGAAGAGTCGGAGAGTGCATGTGACAGTCTCAATTTCTTTTTAAATGCCTAAGGAACCCACATTAGTTAGCTGTGTTCAGGAAGGAGGAGTATTAGAAAGGTTTTATCATCATCATCACTATTATTTGCTTAATTAAGGAGAGACTAGATGGAAGTGACACATTAGATATCTGGAAGCCTTGTCAGAAATAACTCCCTTGTATTTCAAGCCAGACCCCAAAGGCAGAAAATCCAAATAAGAAAATAATGCCTTAGGAACCCAAAGGAACAGGCAGACACAAGAGACACTTTAACAGAACGCCAACAGGACCCGGCAAGGGGCTGACTGAGGAAGAAGAAGGCTACTTAAGAGTCAGAGATAACGGAGATTTTGATTACATAGGTAATGAGGATGACGGGACTCCATGCTCACAACACTTCCCCAGAAGTGTGATGAAAAGTCAAGCAACACTCGCCCTCGATGGGAAAGTTATTAAAAGAACCCAACATTCCTGCTCCCAGATTGTGGTCATGGAAGAATTCCAGAGAATTTATTTATAGAGTATACCCATGGTCCCCTATGGTCCCTTGGCCCAACTTCTGCATCAACAGTTCAAACCCATAACCAAGCCTAAATCCCTGTACTAAGAAGCTATAGGGTCCTTTAAGAATTTTTTAATATTATAAATTTCCTAAACACAGTACCGTTTCAAGAAGATCCCTACCGATTTCTTTCTTTCTTTCAGTGCACTTTAATCACACACATTCTTACACACATACAAATATGCTCACACCCTCCAGTTTCCTATCTTATAACCATGAACCCAAATAACAGGATGCATCCTTCCTTCTGCTGAGGACCTAATGCCTGTGACCTGTGATTGATAGTCATTTATTCCCCCTTTGCTTCCTTGAAGTACACTTCACAGCCGACACTCCAAACAGGGCTCTTGCTTTCCCCCATCTTCTACCCCAAGTCACTGTCTCCTTTTAGCCTGAGTACCCCAGCCCCTGGAGCACAGTGGAACCCTCTGAGGCCTTCTGAACTCACAAGTCACTATAAATAGTCACAACATCAACTCTCCCATGACACATGCAAACACACTATTCATAACATCTCATGGCATGATAAAATGGAATAACTATTGTAACAGAAGAGTCAGAGGCCACGAGAAATGACCCCTTCCATGGTGTGAAGGACTGCTACTTGGATGCCACTTCAAGGTGACTTCAAAGAGAACTATGCTTCCAAAACGCAAGGCTCCCTAAGACGCTGACATAGTTATCCAGCTAAAGAAGGCGGAGACCCTATAACACAGTCCTCCTGTAACTCATCCGCGTCAAAGAGAAAGAAACAGCAATTATGTATACCATACAAAACACAATATTGCTGAGCCAGCCTCGTGCCACCAAAAACACAAGGATGCCAAATATCTTTCCTCTCTGCACAGCACTGCCTTCAAGTTGCTGACTCGTCCCACCCAACCGGCCTCCTTAACCTGATTCATTTCACTGAGAAACACAAAGAGCCAGAAAGAGACCCTTGTCAGGAAAGAAGGGACAGACCTTTTTCCTGGGGGGCCCAGAAGTGAGAATTCTAACAGCTGGCTGAATTCAAGGACATACGTGGTAAACACAGTCACTTGCTCTATTGGCCGTATTTGAAACAGAAGAGGAGCATGATCCGGATCACCTCTGCCCACTGATAAGTGTTTTTTCCTTGGTCCTTTCACCTACCAGCCAGCATCCATGTTGCATCACTGGCAAGTTATTAATTAGAGGCTGAATTTAGGTGAGATCCCCAGAAGATGCCTTTGGGAGTCCGCAGCCAAGCTGACAGCCAAAGCAAAGGAAGAGGTAGTGGGCACTGGTAGCTCAAAATGCCAGAGGAGCTTAAAGAAGAGGGATCAGAGTCCATAGGGAAGTGCTTTCTGCAGGCTTTCAGTCTGAATTTGGCATTATCTATACACAATGGATGGGAAGTTGAGCTTGAAGAGTCAGTGTTCAGCATAACTCAAAATAATGCTAACCAGATATACTGCTTTTTTAATACTCAGAGCACTATGAATAAACATCTATCATTAGTCCCATTTTACAAGTGAGGAAAGTGAAGAACAGAGGGCTTAAGTATCTTGCTAAGATGATGCTACTGGTATGAGATGGGATTTGAACTCTGCCTAGCTTATATAGGCTCGCAGTGACCATGGCCCACTGCCTTTCCAGGAAAATTCCATCACAAGCGACCCTTCTGAAAAGGTAAACTTTGAGTCTTCAATTGCTTTTCTAATAAAAAAAAAAAAAGGCCTTTGTTTCAGACCTAAAGATAAAAAGATAAAGCACATCCTCCTACATATAATCAAAAATGAAAAAGCATCTATTTTGGGTCTAATTTCCTAAGACGCTGACATAGTTATCCAGCTAAAGAAGGCGGAGACCCTATAACACAGTCCTCCTGTAACTCATCCGGTCAAAGAGAAAGAAACAGCAATTATGTATACCATACAAAACACAATATTGCTGAGCCAGCCTCGTGCCACCAAAAACACAAGGATGCCAAATATCTTTCCTCTCTGCACAGCACTGCCTTCAAGTTGCTGACTCGTCCCACCCAACCGGCCTCCTTAACCTGATTCATTTCACTGAGAAACACAAAGAGCCAGAAAGAGACCCTTGTCAGGAAAGAAGGGACAGACCTTTTTCCTGGGGGGCCCAGAAGTGAGAATTCTAACAGCTGGCTGAATTCAAGGACATACGTGGTAAACACAGTCACTTGCTCTATTGGCCGTATTTGAAACAGAAGAGGAGCATGATCCGGATCACCTCTGCCCACTGATAAGTGTTTTTTCCTTGGTCCTTTCACCTACCAGCCAGCATCCATGTTGCATCACTGGCAAGTTATTAATTAGAGGCTGAATTTAGGTGAGATCCCCAGAAGATGCCTTTGGGAGTCCGCAGCCAAGCTGACAGCCAAAGCAAAGGAAGAGGTAGTGGGCACTGGTAGCTCAAAATGCCAGAGGAGCTTAAAGAAGAGGGATCAGAGTCCACAGGGAAGTGCTTTCTGCAGGCTTTCAGTCTGAATTTGGCATTATCTATACACAATGGATGGGAAGTTGAGCTTGAAGAGTCAGTGTTCAGCATAACTCAAAATAATGCTAACCAGATATACTGCTTTTTTAATACTCAGAGCACTATGAATAAACATCTATCATTAGTCCCATTTTACAAGTGAGGAAAGTGAAGAACAGAGGGCTTAAGTATCTTGCTAAGATGATGCTACTGGTATGAGATGGGATTTGAACTCTGCCTAGCTTATATAGGCTCGCAGTGACCATGGCCCACTGCCTTTCCAGGAAAATTCCATCACAAGCGACCCTTCTGAAAAGGTAAACTTTGAGTCTTCAATTGCTTTTCTAATAAAAAAAAAAAAAGGCCTTTGTTTCAGACCTAAAGATAAAAAGATAAAGCACATCCTCCTACATATATAGGATGAAAAACAGAGAAGAGGGTGAAAAAGACAATGCATCTCTTTTGTGTTTTATTTCTTAACAGAGAGAGAATCTAACCCATTTCATGCACACTTTGCAGACTCACTTCTCTCCTGTATCCTGGTTCACTGGGAGAATATGCGAACGGCACACAGGAGACTGTAAACATCTTAGTAGCATCCAGGGCCTTGCCTGAAAACATTTAAGAATCAAGAAAAATGAGGGCTTCCCTGGTGGTCCAGTGGGTAAGGACACTGCCTTGCAGTGCAAGGGGTGGTTCAATCCCTGGCCTGGGAAGATCCCACGTGCCGCAGAGCAGCTGGACCAATGTGTCCAACTACCTACCGAGCTGGAGCTCTGGAGCACATGCGCCCAGAGCCGGTGCTCTGTGACAAGAGAGGCCACTGCAATGGGAGACCCACACGGGCCAAAGAACAAAGATGGATGAAAATAAATGAAAAACCAATAGAAATTGCCTAAAAAAAAAGAAAAAGGAGAATGCACCCAGAAAAATGAGGTCAGGTAGGGGGAGGGCACAGGGGTGTATGCACTGGGAACAAGGGAAGTCAAATGACAAAACCCCAAATAATCTTGGCTCTTATGAAAAGGTACTCTGTTCATTGCCCCGGAAGCACCAAACAAAAGCGGCTGCCCATTTCTTAGCTTCAGTTTCCTGGCTATAACTGGATCACCGACGGGCATCCATTGTTGGAAGCTCTCAGAACAATGTTCGCTAGCATAAATCCATCAGTTCTGGTACACATCCAAAGAGCTAGAAAAGACTACCACACAACTGAATGAGTATCTGTGTGCACATACCTAGTGACAAGATTCCACCACAGGCAAGGCATATATGTGAGAAGCAGTTAGCACCTCCCAGCACTGAGGCATGCGCAAGCTTGTCAAGAGATAGGTTACACATCAGACCGATATGCTGAACAGGGTGTTCCGCTCAGAGCCCTGTTTCCTAACATCTTACACTGCAGTCATGCAGTGGTCTGTGAGTCCGCCACAAGCATCCCAGGACACTAACAAAATGCAAAGTGCAGAGGTCACACCATGGATGGTAGGACCTCAGCTCGTCCAGGACCACCTTCCCACCCGGGGTGGGCAACCCTCGCAGGATGGCAGTTGCTAACTTAGGGGGGAAGAAAAAAGTGCATGGTGGGGGAGGCAAAGGGTTATTTTTAAGAAAGCACACAATCAAGCTTTTCTCTCCACCACCCACTCCACACCACCTCCTCGTTCCCTTGTCTCTCCTCCTGCCTGCTCTTCCACTTCACTTCCCCAGCCTCCCGCCCCACCGCTCGGGTCCCACACTGCTCACACACAGTTTCTTCTCTGCGTTCCAAGGTGGGATACCAGCTCGGACACCACGCTGAGGACAGCAGTTGTGCAAGTCCTCTGGGCTGCTAGAAGACGAAGAAGTTGCCTAGCTTCCTCCTCAAAGCACCCAATGCCTAAGATTCAAAACACACATCCACTCTTTAGAAGCCCTGTCGTGACACTAGAGCCACAGAGAAGAGCAAAAAGCTTCTGTGCTATAAGCTAAATAAATCCATTAATTATGTCATCTGCCTGATGTGCCTAGATACTGGAGGATATTTGGCTTATATGTTGTTACCAATTCCTTTACCACTCTGTGGCTCCTTAATATGGTTTCTGAAGCTGAGCCGTCTGAGCTCTTCTGCAGACTAAAGCAGTTTTAAATGTAAGTGATAAATCCATGTGCTTTGTGGATCGATTTCTTCCAATAGCTATGGGTGACAAGCAACTCCACACCCTCAGGAGTTGAGTGCCCAGACCAAAGTAAAGCCTTAGCAATAGTTGAAATAATGAGGCGCTTTCTAAAGTGGGATAATTAACAGTTAGAACCAGATTTGACATGGCAAGAGAAAAAGGCAGAGCAAGAAATACAACAATCATGTATAAGGACTAAAAACAAGAAAATCACCTGGATCTTGAGCTATCATGTGGGAAAGAGTGAGACCAATAGAAGCAATGCCTATGTCTTCCTCTGTAGTAATACATCAACTCAAATGGTCTTCAATAAGCATTTATTAAGCTTCTCAGGTGGCACTAGTGATAAAGAACCCACCTCCCAGTGCAGAGACTTATGTTTCCTAACATCTTACACTGCAGTCCATGGTCTGAAAAGGACCTAACAATGCAAAGTGCAGAGGTCACACCATGGATGGTAGGACCTCAGCTCGTCCAGGACCACCTTCCCACCCGGGGTGGGCAACCCTCGCAGGATGGCAGTTGCTAACTTAGGGGGGAAGAAAAAAGTGCATGGTGGGGGAGGCAAAGGGTTATTTTTAAGAAAGCACACAATCAAGCTTTTCTCTCCACCACCCACTCCACACCACCTCCTCGTTCCCTTGTCTCTCCTCCTGCCTGCTCTTCCACTTCACTTCCCCAGCCTCCCGCCCCACCGCTCGGGTCCCACACTGCTCACACACAGTTTCTTCTCTGCGTTCCAAGGTGGGATACCAGCTCGGACACCACGCTGAGGACAGCAGTTGTGCAAGTCCTCTGGGCTGCTAGAAGACGAAGAAGTTGCCTAGCTTCCTCCTCAAAGCACCCAATGCCTAAGATTCAAAACACACATCCACTCTTTAGAAGCCCTGTCGTGACACTAGAGCCACAGAGAAGAGCAAAAAGCTTCTGTGCTATAAGCTAAATAAATCCATTAATTATGTCATCTGCCTGATGTGCCTAGATACTGGAGGATATTTGGCTTATATGTTGTTACCAATTCCTTTACCACTCTGTGGCTCCTTAACATGGTTTCTGAAGCTGAGCCGCCTGAGCTCTTCTGCAGACTAAAGCAGTTTTAAATGTAAGTGATAAATCCATGTGCTTTGTGGATCGATTTCTTCCAATAGCTATGGGTGACAAGCAACTCCACACCCTCAGGAGTTGAGTGCCCAGACCAAAGTAAAGCCTTAGCAATAGTTGAAATAATGAGGCGCTTTCTAAAGTGGGATAATTAACAGTTAGAACCAGATTTGACATGGCAAGAGAAAAAGGCAGAGCAAGAAATACAACAATCATGTATAAGGACTAAAAACAAGAAAATCACCTGGATCTTGAGCTATCATGTGGGAAAGAGTGAGACCAATAGAAGCAATGCCTATGTCTTCCTCTGTAGTAATACATCAACTCAAATGGTCTTCAATAAGCATTTATTAAGCTTCTCAGGTGGCACTAGTGATAAAGAACCCACCTCCCAGTGCAGGAGACTTAGAAACCATGGGTTCAATCCGTGGGTTAAATCCCAAGGACAGAAGAGCCTGGTGGGCTCACAGTCCATAAGGTCTCAAGAATCGAACACAACTGAAGCGGCCTTTCACACACACATGCAAGCACACACATACATACTTTGTACCAGACACACTATATTAGGTGCCAGCGATAAAACAGGTAAATAAGACAAGCCTGATCCAAGATCTTAGGGAGCTTATGGTGTCCCATCAGTGCAAAACAAAAACTGGAGGCTAGTAAAATTCCAAAGTGAAACACATATGATGAAGGCAAGCGCTAAGAACTGTGAAAGACTAACACTGGAGAACCTATTCATACATCAGAAAGAGTAGCAAGGAAAGGGCTCTCTCTCTGAAGAGACAACACGTTTTTTAACAGAGCTTTGTTTACTGCCACATAGTGAACTGAATCTGCCATAGGTATAGATACATCCCCCAGCCCCAAACTTCAAAGCTGAAACATAAAGGGAGAGCAACGCTAACCAGGGCAAAGATGAGTGACCATTCCAGAAAGACAGGACTGCACGAGCAAAGGTCCTGAGGCAGAAAAGGTTTGAACACCACTGGAAAATCAATGTGGCCAAATTGAAGTGAACAAGGAGCAAATAACACAAAGGACTCTGGTGCGACATGGTGGGCACTGAGGCTTGACCAGGACTTCATTCTAAGGAGGGAATGGTGTGACCCAATCTTTACTTCCTAATGATCAATGCTGCCTCTATGTGGGAAAAGGCTTGAAAAGTGGAACCTGTTCAGCTGTCTTAGGCAAGAGATGAGGATTCCCTGCACCCGAATGCAGCAGTCACATCAAAAGAGAGTAGACAGATTCAGATGTATATTAGACATAGAGCCAACAAAAGTCATGGACGGATTGTTGATATGGGTAACAGGAAAGAAAAAAATCAGAGAAGATTCTCATCAAGTTATTCTATTTACATGTGCAGGGTGTTTTTTCAGAAGTTATATGTATCATCTGATACAATGCCAAGTCCATGCAAGAATCTGGTCGAGGGGGCCCAGTATGTTTGTAGACATAAGTCACTTAAAAATCTTAGATCCGGGCTTCCCTGGTGGTCCAGTGGGTGGAGGGTCCACCTTGCAGTGGGCACCGGTTCAATCCCTGGCACAGGAGGATCCCATATTCTGTGGAGCGGCTGGACCAGTGTGTCCAATTACAAGCCAGCGCTCTGGAGCACAAGTGCCTGGAACCAGTGCTCTTCGGCGAGAGAGGCCACTGCAACAGGAGGCCCACACAGGCCAAAGAATAAAGATGGATGAAAATAAATTAAAAAAAAAAAAACAATAAAAAAGGCCAAAAAAAAAAAAAAACCCACAGATCCAAGAACAACGGCAATTCTGTCTTCACAGCGGTGCCAGAGCGCAATAGCTTCCCTGAAATCATAGGTCTAAATGTCTCTCTACATCTGAGTGCAACAATTTTAAGTAGAATTGCACCAGCTAAACCAGCTAAACCAATCCATCTAGTCTCCATGCCAGGCAGTGGAGGAAACAGAGTAATTTCTTAGAGGATCTTCATGTCAAATTGAATGACTCGTGACAAGTATGCCCTAGGCATATGACAGCATACCTTACTGGCTACCAGAAAATAACTAACTATAAAATACAAATCAATAAACCATTTCTTTATTATCACTGTCCTTAACAATGACGTCTCTGTAGGAGGGCCTCAGAAACCAAGTCTACAACTCAATCTAGTACTCCCAGGAGGAGACTCCAAGGGTCAAGAGCATGAATGGTGTGACCCAATCTTTACTTCCTAATGATCAATGCTGCCTCTATGTGGGAAAAGGCTTGAAAAGTGGAACCTGTTCAGCTGTCTTAGGCAAGAGATGAGGATTCCCTGCACCCGAATGCAGCAGTCACATCAAAAGAGAGTAGACAGATTCAGATGTATATTAGACATAGAGCCAACAAAAGTCATGGACGGATTGTTGATATGGGTAACAGGAAAGAAAAAATCAGAGAAGATTCTCATCAAGTTATTCTATTTACATGTGCAGGGTGTTTTTTCAGAAGTTATATGTATCATCTGATACAATGCCAAGTCCATGCAAGAATCTGGTCGAGGGGGCCCAGTATGTTTGTAGACATAAGTCACTTAAAAATCTTAGATCCGGGCTTCCCTGGTGGTCCAGTGGGTGGAGGGTCCACCTTGCAGTGGGCACCGGTTCAATCCCTGGCACAGGAGGATCCCATATTCTGTGGAGCGGCTGGACCAGTGTGTCCAATTACAAGCCAGCGCTCTGGAGCACAAGTGCCTGGAACCAGTGCTCTTCGGCGAGAGGCCACTGCAACAGGAGGCCCACACAGGCCAAAGAATAAAGATGGATGAAAATAAATTAAAAAAAAAAAAACAATAAAAAAGGCCAAAAAAAAAAAAAAACCCACAGATCCAAGAACAACGGCAATTCTGTCTTCACAGCGGTGCCAGAGCGCAATAGCTTCCCTGAAATCATAGGTCTAAATGTCTCTCTACATCTGAGTGCAACAATTTTAAGTAGAATTGCACCAGCTAAACCAGCTAAACCAATCCATCTAGTCTCCATGCCAGGCAGTGGAGGAAACAGAGTAATTTCTTAGAGGATCTTCATGTCAAATTGAATGACTCGTGACAAGTATGCCCTAGGCATATGACAGCATACCTTACTGGCTACCAGAAAATAACTAACTATAAAATACAAATCAATAAACCATTTCTTTATTATCACTGTCCTTAACAATGATGTCTCTGTAGGAGGGCCTCAGAAACCAAGTCTACAACTCAATCTAGTACTCCCCAGGGAGGAGACTCCAAGGGTCAAGAGCATGAACTGCCTTCCTTATTCAACATGCTCTGCTCTAACTGGCCTCCAGAGGCTATGGGAAGTCACATTATCCCGTGGGAGACAGAGGTTCAGTCTCAGTGCCTTTCTGACCTGTTCATTCTCTATTACCTACTTGAATATTGCTGGCATTGTCTCCACTGCTCTTCCTAAAAAGCTATTACATAATTGTCTCCAAACCCGGTGGCCCCTTTGTGTAAGCGAGCATCCCTCTTCTTTTTAGCGTTTATAGAGATGATGCACTCTTGTTCTTAAACTGTAGAATGAGAGACGATGAGAGAGACAGACAGATCCCATGCACACACTGGAGACAGTACCTCTGATTCTGGCTCAGGCATCACCAAACAGATAGCAAAGCAAGATAAACAGTGGTAATTTATTTGGAGACGGATGTTATCTTTTGTTCTTCCAGGCTATTAACAGTGACCTTTTTTGTCTGCATTTCAAGGACTTTGCTTGAAACGGACCCCCTTTTTTAAAGTCAACATACGAACAATGCCTGTCAGGAAGGCTCTCTCCCAATGTTCCAGAGAAAAGTACGGAAGGAACTCTTGCCTCCTTGCCCTCTGGTCCTATCTGAGTTCTACATTTACTCCAACACTTAAAAATTTTAATTCAGTGGTCCATCCCCAAACTGCCCTCCAAAGGTTCCTCTTTCCTTTGGCGGTCCACCTAATGGCTACTCTCTGCCTAAGTGTCTCTCTAGCTGCTAAGCCACCTGCTCAGCTCCAGCAGAGAGACTCTAAAAAAATTCACAGATTTGCCTCACTACACTTCACACCCTCTTATTTAACTCTGTAAACTCACTCTTCAACACTTCTGAGCTGTTAATTTTAATTTAGCCTCTCATCACCTACAAAGACTGAGCTGGATCTTTATTGCTGCCACCCATGATGGATTTTATTGCAGGTTCGGGATTTCTGCAACTGTAGCAAAGAGATGAAGACCTGTGCTGAGCTCGCCAACATGAAAAGCTGTCACTAGGGAACTCATGTCGGGGAATCTTCCCAAACTGGCATATGTTTCGACTGCTTCTCCCTTCTACTGCATATATTTATTCTCACTTCAGCCCTAAAGCTGCCCAGAGAGCCAAACGTTCTCCACATCAAAAGAAACCACATCAACAGACACATAAATCCTAGCACACGTCCATCCGCTTGAATCCAAGGGTGTGCTCTGACCTCCTGCTCTTCTGTTCCTAATAATGCCTCCATCCAAAGTCTGACGGTTGGCAGCTGCAGCAGCTCAAGAGCTACGCCACTTTGCATCACTCTCAGATTTTCACGATGTTTTCCCACTGTTCCTTTTCAAATAAACCTGCCTAAATGTCACCTATAATCCTGTACATGTCATGTATACATGTATGTATGTATACACACACATAATATCGACATAAGGCTGGCTAATAAGTTCATTTGGGTTTTTCCATAAGATGCTTTTCCCTAAGTTGATTATATCTTTTTTTTTTTTTTTTTTAAAGATTTATTTATTCATTTATTTTGGGCGGGGGTCGGGTTGGGGAGGGAGGGGAGCGGACAGGCCACTTCTATTGGTCTTTCATTTCTCCATTTTCATCCGTCTTTATTCTTTGGCTCCTGTGGGCCTCCCATCGCGGTGGCGTCTGTTGTTGCAGAGCGCCAGCTCTGGGCGCATGCGCTCCAGAGCTAAGGCTCGGTGATTGGACACATCAGTCCAGCCGCTCCGCGGCACGTGGGATCTTCCCAGGCCAGGGCTCGAACCGGCGCCCCTTGCACTGCAAGGCGGTGTCCTTATCCACTGGACCACCAGGGGAAGCCCAGTTGATTATATCTTGTTGAGCCGCCCACTCATGTCCAACTCTTCTGTGACCCCACAGAGAGGGTTCTTTCAGGTAAGAGCAGTAAAGTGAGTTGCCACTTGCTTTCTCCATGGGATCTTCCTGACCCAGGGATCAAATCTCAGTCTCCTGCTTTGCAGGAAGATTCTTTACCACTGAGTCACCAGGGAAGCCCCTATCTCTCACACACACACACACACACACACACACACACACACACACACACACAAATCCTCATCGTGGCCTACTTTCTTATTAGAACCTATTTCCAAGCATAAATGATCCAAAAATTCCTTAAAGAATCTCCCAGTTACTGTTGATGACTGCAGTTAAACACCATCTATGTCATTCTGTCCTACTTCACTAATCGAAATGCAAAACCACACCTAAATGCGGTCATTTCTCTTCTTACCAGCTCAGAATTTTACCAGGTCTTCTCCTCGACCAACCTACGGGGACAAGAAAAGCATCACCTCCAGAGACATGCTGCTTTAGAGGCAAGCGTCCCAGCACTGCTGTATCCTTCTCTGTTCACCACAAGACCTTTAGGCATGTCTTTCCCACGGCCGTCAGTGGGAGGCAGAGGGAGGCACCAGGACTCACTGAGAGGTTTCAGGATGCTGCTGCTGGACTCATCTGCGTTCTCCACGTCCGACTTGTCAGAATAGTTCTCAGAAATTCTCTCCTTTTCCTTCTTTTCTCGGTGCCCTGTCCTTCTCTTGTGACGTCTCCTTCTCCGGTAGCTCTTTGGCACATGGACCCCAATGTAGATGGTGTGGTGACCTGCGGATGGAGCACAAATCACCAGTCATTTCAAAGCACAGTCTCTGCTGCGTAGAAATCACATGAGACCCAGAGGTCAGAAAAAAGATGTCTGAATTCAACATTACCATTCCACACTGGAGAAGCTGGAAAAATAAAACTGCCTTTCAATTTTCATTGAACTAGACAGTAACTCAACCTGTTGGGTGGCACCAGGATTCCATGAAGGTGTGCTCTAATTCCATCCAGATAGACTCTTTTCGTCTAGGCAAGTCAAAGAACACCAAACTAGAAATTGGGAATCCTTGATTCTGGTCACATCTCTGCCATCAATGAGGCATTTGACCTTAAGCATGTCCCTTACCCAATCTTGACCTCAACATGATCATTTATCTAATGAAGGGCTTAAACTGGGTAATCCTCAGAGTCTTCTCCTGTGCTAACTTCCCTGGAGTCTGTGATTACACTGAACAGAGGGATGAAAAAGGAGCTCTTGGAACAGGGGAGTGGGGAAAAAAGACCTAACTCAAAGTTCAAAAAGTCATTCTGCAGGTATAAGGTTTTACACCAAAACTTTTTTTCACCCAATCAGCAGAATAGAGACTTAGAACTGGGACAAACTAAGAAAAAATAAGACATACTTAGAGAGAAAATTTTAGAAATACTCAAATGTTCACACTAGGAAACAGCTAAAATGAATGTCAGCTACAGTGCCATTCTCATTTTTCTTTTTTCGTTGCAAAAGTTTCTAAAAACTGGTTGTTGCCGTGATAAAAATAAACCCAGCCCAGTAAAGACTGCCTTGAAGAGAAGGGCATGAGGAAAAAGATTGTGAAATGCTTTTAGTTCTCGAGATGGAAGGTGCTACAGTACTGACAAGTGGTATTATTTTTACAAAATCTGATAAGACAGAAGAAAAGGAGCTCAAAGTTTTACATCTTTTTTTTAATTGGGAAACTTTTACTTTCATTTGATATGCAGTCTAACTTCTGAATGTGGGGACCACCATTTCAGAAGTAATATGAAGACTTTTTTCTTTTTTGAATTCCAAATGGGAATTGCAAACAAGATGTGATTTCCTAGGGATTTCTTTTCACATTCCAGAATTATTTCAGGATGATCCCTGTACAGCATCAAAGACAAAAAGCATCATTCCCTCACGTGAAAGACACATACATGCAAATGTCTGATGTAAATACCAGGAATTCCTTTCCACTGTCACTCAACAGGCATATCTAAGAACACCATCATTCACAGGGGTGTTCCCTTAAACTGGAAGAAAACAACTATATCAAGAAAGATGTTCCACAGTGGGTGAGAAGCGTAAAGGAAGTAGACTCTTTCGTCTAGGCAAGTCAAAGAACACCAAACTAGAAATTGGGAATCCTTGATTCTGGTCACATCTCTGCCATCAATGAGGCATTTGACCTTAAGCATGTCCCTTACCCAATCTTGACCTCAACATGATCATTTATCTAATGAAGGGCTTAAACTGGGTAATCCTCAGAGTCTTCTCCTGTGCTAACTTCCCTGGAGTCTGTGATTACACTGAACAGAGGGATGAAAAAGGAGCTCTTGGAACAGGGGAGTGGGGAAAAAAGACCTAACTCAAAGTTCAAAAAGTCATTCTGCAGGTATAAGGTTTTACACCAAAACTTTTTTTCACCCAATCAGCAGAATAGAGACTTAGAACTGGGACAAACTAAGAAAAAATAAGACATACTTAGAGAGAAAATTTTAGAAATACTCAAATGTTCACACTAGGAAACAGCTAAAATGAATGTCAGCTACAGTGCCATTCTCATTTTTCTTTTTTCGTTGCAAAAGTTTCTAAAAACTGGTTGTTGCCGTGATAAAAATAAACCCAGCCCAGTAAAGACTGCCTTGAAGAGAAGGGCATGAGGAAAAAGATTGTGAAATGCTTTTAGTTCTCGAGATGGAAGGTGCTACAGTACTGACAAGTGGTATTATTTTTACAAAATCTGATAAGACAGAAGAAAAGGAGCTCAAAGTTTTACATCTTTTTTTTAATTGGGAAACTTTTACTTTCATTTGATATGCAGTCTAACTTCTGAATGTGGGGACCACCATTTCAGAAGTAATATGAAGACTTTTTTCTTTTTTGAATTCCAAATGGGAATTGCAAACAAGATGTGATTTCCTAGGGATTTCTTTTCACATTCCAGAATTATTTCAGGATGATCCCTGTACAGCATCAAAGACAAAAAGCATCATTCCCTCACGTGAAAGACACATACATGCAAATGTCTGATGTAAATACCAGGAATTCCTTTCCACTGTCACTCAACAGGCATATCTAAGAACACCATCATTCACAGGGGTGTTCCCTTAAACTGGAAGAAAACAACTATATCAAGAAAGATGTTCCACAGTGGGTGAGAAGCGTAAAGGAAGTAGCATGAAGGCCTGTACTATCATAAGTGAAGAAAATAGCTCTAGTCATTGCTCTGTGAGAAAAGGGGATCCTTCAGGGGTGCTGTGTGATGGTCGGGAGGGGAGGGGAGGGGGGGATATACATATAACTAATCTGAGAACATACATATCTGTGAACAACAAAACTCTGTAAAAGTTAAAAGTAAAATAAAGGTTAAAAAAAAAAAAATGTTCCAATTCAGGAATGCAGAAGCCCATGTAGAATGAAGAAGCAGTCCAAAAAAAAAAAAGCTGATACTTGGAATAAAATTGAAGCCATCTATGTAAAACATGAAGTCCCTGCCCCCAACAGATACACAGACACACAATGACACAGACACACAGGCCAACGCAACTACTAAAAAGCACAGTGAAATTCTCCTCACAGACTGTGGGCCAATGAGAAATGTATCATGTCTACCCACTTACAAGCAAATTGTTCTCATGGGAAAGCTATATTATACCAGGAAGTAGGAAATGTCTAAGAAACAATGTGAATTAAGAAACAGTGTCAATTGTTTCCTGCACTCCAATTATTGAGGGAGTCCTGAAGTCTTATCTCAAGTCACACAATATATGTAAGCAAAGCAACCAGTTTCTTTAGTAAATCAAAACCAAAAGCCTGGTCGCCTTCATTCAGGAAATAGGAAAACATCATGAAAAAAGTTAAGAAGTCAAAGAAAAAACTTTAACCTATCACATTAAACGTTTTCTTATTAAATAATGGTAACTAAGCAAAAAGAAAAAATAGTAATGAAGTGACGTCAGTCAAACTGATGTTATGTGGAAAGATTATTTTCAATGTATTTACCTAAATCTGCCTAGTATACATCATTTAAAAGACAGTTTATACGCACTGATAATATTTTAAGGTATGCCTAGTATACATCATTTAAAAGACAGTTTATACGCACTGATAATATTTTAAGGTAAGACTTCTTTTTTTTTTTTTAAAGATTTATTTATTTATTTTGGGCGGGGGTCGGGTTGGGGAGGGAGGGGAGCAGGCGGGCCACTTCTATTGGTCTTTCATTTCTCTATGTTCATCCGTCTTTGTTCTTTGGCTCCTGTGGGCCTCCCATCGCGGTGGCGTCTGTTGCAGAGTGCCGGCTCTGGGCGCATGCGCTCCAGAGCTCTGGCTCGGTAGTTGGACACATCAGTCCAGCCGCTCCGCGGCACGTGGGATCTTCCCAGGCCAGGGATCGAACCGGCATCCCTTGCACTGCAAGGCGGTGTCCTTACCCACTGGACCACCAGGGGAAGCCCAAGGTAAGACTTCTGACTATCAAGTATTACTGCTGC
Source organism: Tragulus kanchil (assembly GCA_022376925.1). Taxonomy (NCBI): domain Eukaryota; kingdom Metazoa; phylum Chordata; class Mammalia; order Artiodactyla; family Tragulidae; genus Tragulus; species Tragulus kanchil. The sequence goes on along the minus strand of JAIOJX010000025.1, from coordinate 154,599,097 downwards.
CAACCCAACAGAAGCATCAGGACGATGCAGAAGGTGAGCTTCCAGGACAGAAATGTACCTTGCCCTCTGGGACCTAAGTGAGGTTGTCATCACCATGAAAGCAGGGCCATTTTATTCATGTCATGATCACAGGCCTCATGGCTGCCTGATGAGTAAGAGCCAGCTGACTCCTCTCTCAGCTCCTCCCCAGATTTGGTTTTTTTTATGACTCGGACACCATGTTGCTGGGCCAATGAGAAATGTATCATGTCTACCCACTTACAAGCAAATTGTTCTCATGGGAAAGCTATATTATACCAGGAAGTAGGAAATGTCTAAGAAACAATGTGAATTAAGAAACAGTGTCAATTGTTTCCTGCACTCCAATTATTGAGGGAGTCCTGAAGTCTTATCTCAAGTCACACAATATATGTAAGCAAAGCAACCAGTTTCTTTAGTAAATCAAAACCAAAAGCCTGGTCGCCTTCATTCAGGAAATAGGAAAACATCATGAAAAAAGTTAAGAAGTCAAAGAAAAAACTTTAACCTATCACATTAAACGTTTTCTTATTAAATAATGGTAACTAAGCAAAAAGAAAAAATAGTAATGAAGTGACGTCAGTCAAACTGATGTTATGTGGAAAGATTATTTTCAATGTATTTACCTAAATCTGCCTAGTATACATCATTTAAAAGACAGTTTATACGCACTGATAATATTTTAAGGTATGCCTAGTATACATCATTTAAAAGACAGTTTATACGCACTGATAATATTTTAAGGTAAGACTTCTTTTTTTTTTTTTAAAGATTTATTTATTTATTTTGGGCGGGGGTCGGGTTGGGGAGGGAGGGGAGCAGGCGGGCCACTTCTATTGGTCTTTCATTTCTCTATGTTCATCCGTCTTTGTTCTTTGGCTCCTGTGGGCCTCCCATCGCGGTGGCGTCTGTTGCAGAGTGCCGGCTCTGGGCGCATGCGCTCCAGAGCTCTGGCTCGGTAGTTGGACACATCAGTCCAGCCGCTCCGCGGCACGTGGGATCTTCCCAGGCCAGGGATCGAACCGGCATCCCTTGCACTGCAAGGCGGTGTCCTTACCCACTGGACCACCAGGGGAAGCCCAAGGTAAGACTTCTGACTATCAAGTATTACTGCTGCCAACCCAACAGAAGCATCAGGACGATGCAGAAGGTGAGCTTCCAGGACAGAAATGTACCTTGCCCTCTGGGACCTAAGTGAGGTTGTCATCACCATGAAAGCAGGGCCATTTTATTCATGTCATGATCACAGGCCTCATGGCTGCCTGATGAGTAAGAGCCAGCTGACTCCTCTCTCTTCAGCTCCTCCCCAGATGCTTGCCCCGCTGGCCTGGGCACCTCCCCATCACTTTCCCATTCCCCTCCTCTTCTCCTACTTTTCTAGGTGGAGGGGCTTTCGGACACCATGTTGCTCCACGGAGCCAGGGATCAACCAAAACTGTGGTTCCTTTTACGATATCCCCAATTTCAAACATTCTTATCAGCTTTATTGAGGTATCATTCTTCACATGCCATAAAATTCACTCATGTTAAGAGTTTATCTTTCTGCTTTAATCTCTAACAAATCTGAGATATTTCTGGAATAAAAACTAGCAGTTTAAAAAGTAAAAAAAAAATATTGAATGATTTTTAGTATATTTACAGAGTTGTATGCAACCATTGTCATAATTCAATTGCAGAACCTGTCTACCAATCCACAAAGATCTCTCATGTCCATCTGCAGTCACTTTCTGTTCCCTTTCCAATCCTTAATGACCTCTGAGACATCCTTTACATTCTCAGTGATGGGCTCTGGAAGATACAATCCTCTGGAAGCCACCTGCTATGAACTTCTGTGGGATCCCTTACCACACAGCAAAACAGAATATGCTTTGGGTAAGGAAACTGTCTCCTTCCAAAAGTGGCCAGAATTCAGAGCACTGAGCAGAGCAATTCAAGAGCAAAGCATCCTCCTTTTCCTCTCAGACACTCCTAGTAACTAAATTTTCCATTGCTGTGTTTGTTCAGATAAAGGAAAAGGCACATGGCCCCAAGGTTAAACAAACCTTTATGACCTAAGGAACAGGGTTTTTTTTGGGGTCTGGGGTTCAAAGTCAATTACTTTTCTCAACCCTCAGTATTCTTGCCTGAAGAATTCCACTGGACCACCAGGGAAGCCCAAGGTAAGACTTCTGACTATCAAGTATTACTGCTGCCAACCCAACAGAAGCATCAGGACGATGCAGAAGGTGAGCTTCCAGGACAGAAATGTACCTTGCCCTCTGGGACCTAAGTGAGGTTGTCATCACCATGAAAGCAGGGCCATTTTATTCATGTCATGATCACAGGCCTCATGGCTGCCTGATGAGTAAGAGCCAGCTGACTCCTCTCTCTTCAGCTCCTCCCCAGATGCTTGCCCCGCTGGCCTGGGCACCTCCCCATCACTTTCCCATTCCCCTCCTCTTCTCCTACTTTTCTAGGTGGAGGGGCTTTCGGACACCATGTTGCTCCACGGAGCCAGGGATCAACCAAAACTGTGGTTCCTTTTACGATATCCCCAATTTCAAACATTCTTATCAGCTTTATTGAGGTATCATTCTTCACATGCCATAAAATTCACTCATGTTAAGAGTTTATCTTTCTGCTTTAATCTCTAACAAATCTGAGATATTTCTGGAATAAAAACTAGCAGTTTAAAAAGTAAAAAAAAAATATTGAATGATTTTTAGTATATTTACAGAGTTGTATGCAACCATTGTCATAATTCAATTGCAGAACCTGTCTACCAATCCACAAAGATCTCTCATGTCCATCTGCAGTCACTTTCTGTTCCCTTTCCAATCCTTAATGACCTCTGAGACATCCTTTACATTCTCAGTGATGGGCTCTGGAAGATACAATCCTCTGGAAGCCACCTGCTATGAACTTCTGTGGGATCCCTTACCACACAGCAAAACAGAATATGCTTTGGGTAAGGAAACTGTCTCCTTCCAAAAGTGGCCAGAATTCAGAGCACTGAGCAGAGCAATTCAAGAGCAAAGCATCCTCCTTTTCCTCTCAGACACTCCTAGTAACTAAATTTTCCATTGCTGTGTTTGTTCAGATAAAGGAAAAGGCACATGGCCCCAAGGTTAAACAAACCTTTATGACCTAAGGAACAGTGTCTGTTTCGTCAATTACTTCTCAACCTCTTTTTGCCCACCAGAAGAAAGGAAGGCAACATCATTGGGGTGAATGTGCAAAAGACATCAAAATGATGACCAAATATTTTATAAGCTCAACCCACTCCAGTATTCTTGCCTGAAGAATTCCACGGATGGAGGAACCTGGCAGGCTATATAGTCCATGGTGTCGCAAAGAGTCACAACTAAGCAACTATCACTCACTCATAGATGTGCTAAGTACCAAATACACTCAAGTAAAAAGCGCTAGAATGAAGCATTCTTACCACACGGATAAAATACCTGTCTTTAGGATCAACAGAAGCAGCATTACTGATTTTTTTAAATGCTGTTACTAATAAGGATATCAGAGTGGTAGTTTAGTAGCTAAGTCATGTCTGACTCTACAATCCCATGGACTGAAGCCTGCCAGGCTCCTCAGCCCATGGAATTCTCCAGGCAAGAATACTGGAGTGGGTAGCCATTCCCTTCTTCAGAGAATCTTCTTGGCCCAGGATTCAAACCTAGGTCTTTTGCATTGCAGGCAAATTGTTAACTGACTGAGCTATGAAGAGTATCATGGTTGCTCTCAATATTCATTTTCATCAAAATATCTTTACCTGTCTCAGAGATACGCCATGAAGATTGAAGGCTATTTTTAAAATTGTAACTCCCAAAATGTCAGCACGCTTTTTAGGAAAGCCATAGAGATGGAGGGTGTAGCATTATTTTAAGTGTAAAATGAAAAAAAAGAAACTTGATAATCTCAGCAAGAGTCCAACAAACAAGTAAGAGGCTCAGAGAATCAGAGACAGGGACTTGCTTAATTTATGAGGGTATAAGTTTTAGGTTCAAACTAAAATAACTATTGGAGGAGGGCACAGTAACCCACTCCAGTATTCTTGCCTGGAGGATCCCAGGAACAGAGGAGCCTCTCAGGATAGTCCATGGGAGTCTCAAAGAGCCAGACACAACTGAAGTGACTTAGTATGCAAAATAACTACTAGGCTCAAAAGAAAACAATTCTTCACTAAAAAGGTCAGTAAATATCTGTAAACAATAAAATGTAAAAGTTAAAAGTAAAATAAAAGTTTAAAAAAAAGGTCAGTAAAAATTGCTTCTAAAGATAACATAAAAAGAAGGAGCAAAAAAATGTGATAGCTATAATTCATAAGGAAATAGCAATGGTTTAAATGTCATTAAGCTAAAGTTTACATTCTTGCTACTCAAAATTTTGTAAAGTAAAACGAGTGGAATCTCCATTTGACAGTGTTCACTTAGGTGTGAGTCAAAGGGCATTCAGTCCTAGACTTGGCAGTGGGCTCAGTACCATGTGTCCAAATAAATGCCCCACATACCTTTCTCTGACAGATGGTGTAAGTACCCAAAAAACTCTAAATATCTGGGAACTATCTCACAATCCACCCACAGCCAGCAGTCCGGGAAGAAAACATGGCTTTCCTGGTTATCTCTAACCTTCAGAAATGATCACTCGATGACCCATGTTTCTTCCCATCTCACATGCCCTACCCCCAGCAAAAGCTGAAGTCCTGCAATGCTATCATGTCCACCTCTCTCAATTCCTAAAATATTTCCATGCCAAGGGCATTGAGAGTTGCTATTGTGATTTGAGGTCACCAGAAAACTCTTAGTAACTCAAGTCACTGAAGTGAAAGAGGCTTCCACAGATACCCACTCTTCACTCTGAAGAACAATTTAGGACTTTGGAGAATGAAACTTATCAAATGAGCCAAGCTATAATTTCTGCAATGGACTGAGTGTTTAACAACATATGCCTCTCTATGCAAGAGATATCATGAGCATCTTTAGGAAACATGGTGCTGTGCTTATATACATATAGATGATAGCAGTCACTTATGGAACTCTTACAATTGTGCCAGGTTGTGGCTAGGTCTCCTCTGTCCAATTACCTTGTGCCATGCTCACCACTGCAGGAATTAACGGGGCAGCAGGGCTTCCCTAGTGGCTCAAATGGTAAAGAATCCACCTGCAATGCAGAAGACCCAAGTTTGATCCCTGGGTTGGGAAGATCCCCTGGAGAAGGGAAAGGCTACCCACTCCAGTATTCTTGCCTGGAGAATTCCATGGCTTGTCCATGGGTCTCAAAGGGTGGGACACAACTGAGCAAATCACAGCGGTCAGCAGGGGATGAGATGATCAAACAGCATCACTGGCTCAATGGACATGAATTTGAGCGAATTCCAGGAGACAGAGGACAGAGGAGCCTGACAGGCTACAGTCCATGGGGTCGCAAAGGGCTGGACAGGACTTAGCAACAGAACAACAGCATCACCATTGTATAGACAAAGAAAGCAAGGTTCATGGGAGTCAAGGATATTGTCACCAGCTAACTCATAAAACGCCACAGCAAAGGGACTGACTTCCCTAGTGTCCAACAGTTGAGACTCTGAGCTCCCAATGTAGGGAAACGAGGTTCAACCCCTGGTCGGAGAACTAAGATCCCAGAGGCTGCACAGCATGAACCAAAAAGTTAATTTTTAAAAAGACATTAATCTCTTTAAAATATCCCAAAGGAGAAATCTCTCTCAGGTCTCACCATCAAAAACAGTGAGTGCTTGCTTCATCACTGCTTTGGTGGTGGCTTTGCTTGTATTTAGGGTGTTTTGTGATATACACTATATTTATACTGTCTTATAACCGATACTTTTCCTTCCTCATGTTGACTGCTAGAAATAGAAGAGACAAATCTCAGACCAACCCATAGAGGGTAGACAGTTTCATGACATGCATTTTGAACACTAACCTCACACTTTCAACTTTTTAATGGTTATTTTCCCTTCACATTAAACCTTTTTGGAATAAGGCAGTATATAAATATTTTCTAAAACCTGATATGTCAGTACCGGGGATAGAGGCTGGGGGTGGCCACAGGGGCAGGTCGATTTCTAGGCAGAGAGTTTACTGATCCTCTGGTGAACCTTCAGCTATACTGAATTCTACAGCTCTAAATCTTTGTCCAAAAATCAACTTTACCCACAGGCACCCGCCTCCCCACCCACCAGCCCCAGTCTCCCACAGGACATCTCTAATTAAATCTTGAGAGATGTTCCCAATTTGATTTTTACCCACTCTGTTGCTCTTTCTACAATCAACAGGATTTCTGTTCTCTCTGGTTCAAAGCAAAGGTTCCATAATACCTGGCACTTCACATCCTTCTTTCAGAAATAATCAGGAATGTTCCCCAAATATAAGTTAAATATGGCCTTCTTTGGCTTATCTAAAGTAACCTGGTCTTACGTCAAGATGCCTGAAACTTGTTGTAGCTATGAATTCCAGGAGACAGACAGAGGAGCCTGACAGGCTACAGTCCATGGGGTCGCAAAGGGCTGGACAGGACTTAGCAACAGAACAACAGCATCACCATTGTATAGACAAAGAAAGCAAGGTTCATGGGAGTCAAGGATATTGTCACCAGCTAACTCATAAAACGCCACAGCAAAGGGACTGACTTCCTAGTGTCCAACAGTTGAGACTCTGAGCTCCCAATGTAGGGAAACGAGGTTCAACCCCTGGTCGGAGAACTAAGATCCCAGAGGCTGCACAGCATGAACCAAAAAGTTAATTTTTAAAAAGACATTAATCTCTTTAAAATATCCCAAAGGAGAAATCTCTCTCAGGTCTCACCATCAAAAACAGTGAGTGCTTGCTTCATCACTGCTTTGGTGGTGCTTTGCTTGTATTTAGGGTGTTTTGTGATATACACTATATTTATACTGTCTTATAACCGATACTTTTCCTTCCTCATGTTGACTGCTAGAAATAGAAGAGACAAATCTCAGACCAACCCATAGAGGGTAGACAGTTTCATGACATGCATTTTGAACACTAACCTCACACTTTCAACTTTTTAATGGTTATTTTCCTTCACATTAAACCTTTTGGAATAAGGCAGTATATAAATATTTTCTAAAACCTGATATGTCAGTACCGGGGATAGAGGCTGGGGGTGGCCACAGGGGCAGGTCGATTTCTAGGCAGAGAGTTTACTGATCCTCTGGTGAACCTTCAGCTATACTGAATTCTACAGCTCTAAATCTTTGTCCAAAAATCAACTTTACCCACAGGCACCCGCCTCCCCACCCACCAGCCCCAGTCTCCCACAGGACATCTCTAATTAAATCTTGAGAGATGTTCCCAATTTGATTTTTACCCACTCTGTTGCTCTTTCTACAATCAACAGGATTTCTGTTCTCTCTGGTTCAAAGCAAAGGTTCCATAATACCTGGCACTTCACATCCTTCTTTCAGAAATAATCAGGAATGTTCCCCAAATATAAGTTAAATATGGCCTTCTTTGGCTTATCTAAAGTAACCTGGTCTTACGTCAAGATGCCTGAAACTTGTTGTAGCTATTGCTGAGAGAAATACAGGGAGGGAGGCAAATTTAAGAGACAGTTATTATTTCTTTTTAACTATGACAAGAAAAATGTTGGGAGAGGAGGCAGATGTATATGTGATGTATTATTTAAAAGATGCTGTAAAGAGTTTACTTCTTGGACCAAAATGAATCTCGAAGGTATTTTAGAAGTGCATGCACGAGAAACCTTAAAGAGCATCGTAGTATCAAGTCCAGATGCCAAAGAGGTTGGATGTTTGGCACTTTATAGAGTAAGAATTAGATCAGTGTGCCTAATCCTCAATACTTTAGTAAATGAAATAGAAATAACTCATTAGTGCATTACCCACAAACCCATAAGAGTGTCCATAGCCAGTTCTATTAAAATACAATGAAAGCAACATTGCTAACTTACTTGGGCATAAAGACCAGTTCACGAAAACTCACTTTGAAAGACATGATACAAGTCAGCCCCCTTGGTTAGATGTTTGCTTGATGGTCCACAAAACAGATCCCACTACTCAGGACAAGGGATGATTTCTATTTCTATATTTTGGATAGGGCCAACTCTTCACACAGGAAAAAAATGCATGTGTTTATTAATAGATAACTGCATGCTACATATGTAATTTATTTACAGACCATTTTGAGTAGGATTAGTAATCTATTTTAATATTAACGCTACCAATTACACTTAGGAGCAGGCATGCAAGGGAATAAGTAGTAAAAGTGATGAAAAACAGGAAAATACTTTTCTTTCCACTGAATGGCATGGCAATTTTCTTCACTGAAAGCCTCCCAGAAATCCTTAGGGCAACTTGAGGTTCCCCAAGCAAGACTGATAAGAAATCTCAGCTTGTTACCTGGTATTTACAGAGCAGATTACTTTTAATATTTAATATCTGATGATGAAAATGATAACAATCTCTAGGCAAAAACAAACAGTGCAAGGAAAAGGTCTCTAAGGGTACTGAGCTTACGGTGACTCAGCTAAGCTCTTGTCTTAAAGAACCAGCTAAAGCTCGGAAAACTGTTGTACCTGCCTTACGAGTGCTCATTTTAGCAAAATAGTCACAGTCTTTAGGTAAAGGTGAGGAACCTATGACCACACTCTGACCACCCACATCTTGATAAAAGAGGCTAAAACTGACCAGCACTGTATAAAGTCTGAATGAGTGGATATTTTTAAAAGATGCTGTAAAGAGTTTACTTCTTGGACCAAAATGAATCTCGAAGGTATTTTAGAAGTGCATGCACGAGAAACCTTAAAGAGCATCGTAGTATCAAGTCCAGATGCCAAAGAGGTTGGGTGTTTGGCACTTTATAGAGTAAGAATTAGATCAGTGTGCCTAATCCTCAATACTTTAGTAAATGAAATAGAAATAACTCATTAGTGCATTACCCACAAACCCATAAGAGTGTCCATAGCCAGTTCTATTAAAATACAATGAAAGCAACATTGCTAACTTACTTGGGCATAAAGACCAGTTCACGAAAACTCACTTTGAAAGACATGATACAAGTCAGCCCCCTTGGTTAGATGTTTGCTTGATGGTCCACAAAACAGATCCCACTACTCAGGACAAGGGATGATTTCTATTTCTATATTTTGGATAGGGCCAACTCTTCACACAGGAAAAAAAATGCATGTGTTTATTAATAGATAACTGCATGCTACATATGTAATTTATTTACAGACCATTTTGAGTAGGATTAGTAATCTATTTTAATATTAACGCTACCAATTACACTTAGGAGCAGGCATGCAAGGGAATAAGTAGTAAAAGTGATGAAAAACAGGAAAATACTTTTCTTTCCACTGAATGGCATGGCAATTTTCTTCACTGAAAGCCTCCCAGAAATCCTTAGGGCAACTTGAGGTTCCCCAAGCAAGACTGATAAGAAATCTCAGCTTGTTACCTGGTATTTACAGAGCAGATTACTTTTAATATTTAATATCTGATGATGAAAATGATAACAATCTCTAGGCAAAAACAAACAGTGCAAGGAAAAGGTCTCTAAGGGGTACTGAGCTTACGGTGACTCAGCTAAGCTCTTGTCTTAAAGAACCAGCTAAAGCTCGGAAAACTGTTGTACCTGCCTTACGAGTGCTCATTTTTAGCAAAATAGTCACAGTCTTTAGGTAAAGGTGAGGAACCTATGACCACACTCTGAAGTTACACTTTCATTACAGCTCCCATTACCAATCCTTGATAAAAGAGGCTAAAACTGACCAGCACTGTATAAAGTCTGAATGAGTGGATATTTTTAAAGAAATACAGCTTTATTATATGCAGTGATCATCCATTATTTGAGTATATCTAGGCCAAAACAACAACTTGGGAACCGACCTTGATGAATAGACAGGTCTAAGAATCACAGTATTTTTTATAAACTGCAGCTCCTGACGTGCTCCACAATCTCTAAAAAGCTGCTTCTCCAAAGTAATTTTAACTCTGCTCCAGCAAAACCTTCTTTGTATTCATATCTACAGTTATAAAACATAATCTATATTTATACCTGTATCTATACATTTATGGGGGCTTCCCTGGTGGCTCAGATGGTAAAAGATCCACCTGCCATGCAGGAGACCGAGATTCAATCCCTGGGTTGGGAGATCCCCTGGAGGAGGGCATGGCAACCCACTCCAGTATTCTTGCCTGGAGAATCCCATGGACCAAGGAGCCTGAAGGGCTCCAGTTCATAGGGTCAAGAAGACTTGGACACAAGCCAGAGACTAACATTTTTAACACATTTATATATTTAGATTTATATATACAACTTACATTATTACATTATATATACAATCTCTACACCGAGAGATAGAGAACTCAGTATCACTTTTATGGACAATCCAAATCCAAAAATATCAACAAATTGTCTTCCACCCTGTCTAATGCACAAAGATGCTCAGTGAGTTTTGTTCTGAACTTTCCCTCCTGTTTCCAAAGTGGGCAAAAAAGGTCCTATTTCTCTTCCCGCCTACCGTAAGCCCTGATAATAACTTATGAGCACTCTCCTCCGCTCTCCAGCTAAGGCACTCCAGAGCACTTCTGCTGGGCAGGACAAAACAGCCAGCTTTAGATCAAGGCTAACTCATCCCTCAGTCAGCTGTTCAGTCATTATGCAGAGCTGAACCACGCAGTAGAAGCCACACTTTCCCTAACCTCAGTCTCCCTTCTCCCTGCCAGGGGTCAGTGCCATCCCATTGCCACCCTGCTGAGGGAGGATCTCCCCAGAGCTTTCTCACTGTGGGTGCCAAGCTCCAGGGCTCAGATCTGCCGTCCTTTTACTCGACAGTACAGAAGGAGAGTGGAGCCAAAAGGTCTGGAAGGTCACAGCCAGCTAGAGCAGTGCAAAGAGCAAATGGGAGGCACCCAACAGGAAGAGCTGAACCCTTGATTGCCAACCCCAGAACCCCAAAAGAGCTAGAGAATGTTAATGTGCAATATACATGCAGCCAGACAAAATCCACCTGTGAGCCAAACACAGAGAACTGACAGTTTCCATTATCTCTCTTGTGGTTACCATTTGCACAACTGAATGGCAAGTAGGGCTGGAAGAGAGAAAACAATGGCTAATCCAATGGTCATTGATAACCGGATTTGCAACTACAGCCAGAGAGGCAGCTTAGACAGACACATAAATGCACACATTCACACTCTCATTCTAACCACATTGTCCGTCTGCAACTCTATTCTGGCTTCCCTTTTAGCACTAGCCTAAGCCCTGCTGGACAATAGGAAGACTAGACTTCAGTCACTACAGACAGATAATCCATCGTATAGTCCATGCACTCGAAGCTAACCAGGGATCAAATGTCTAATATATAATTCCCTCCTCTCACATACCTGCACATAGGTAAATGAGATGTGAATCATGAGAGGGGCCTAAAACAATGACCAGAAACAGACAAAGTGCTATGAAAGACTCAAACTAGTCTAGCTAAGTCCAACACGTGCCCAGAAAAGAGGATAACATTCACAGCCACAGCAGCACATAATCACATTTCTGGACCTGAAAAGACCCTCAAGATGAACTGATTGAACCTCTTCATTTACCAATGAACCAAGGAAAGCCAAACAGTTAATGATGTACAGGCTGGGACTCCTGGTGTTCCTGGTTATAGAAGGTCTCCTTTCTCACTTCCCCACTACCATGGTACCAGTCTCCAATCCCAACTCTTATTTTCCATGTTTTACAACATATAGCCACATTGGGGGTGGAAATTCAGTTCTTGAAGTCAGCAACTACAAAAAAAGACAAAACAGACTCAGGAATTCTGTTAAAATGTGGCTCATAATCACAGAATGGCAAGTTTAAATCCACAACCCTTAGTTCTGTAAACTGACCCAGAATATGAAGACAGTCTGGGCTGATGCCTGTCCTCCCCAGAGCACCTGTGGTTGTCCAAACAATGAGTCCAGCCAGGCTCATGCCTTCTTTCGCTCTCACCTTTTCATAAGCTCTCCTAACAGCTTTTCTTCTTCTCTATCCAGTTCTTCCTATTCCCTGCTCTCCCAACCACTTCTTCCAGTTCTCATCCATCTCCCTTTCTAAATTCCTTTCCCGCTCTGGAGGGACCAGACCTCAAGCACACTTGTTTGGAAGGAGTACTGCCCTGGTAAAGTTAAGAAGACTGGCTCCTTGTCCTGGAGTTCCAAATTACTGTCAGCATAATTACTGCAAATGAATCACTCTACCTTCTCCAGGGCTCACCTCTCCATCTGGAAGGTAAGAAAACTAAGCTACATTTTCTCTAAGATCCTTCTGAGCTCTAAAAGTCTGTAATAATTCTAGGCATTTTAACTGATTAAGTGTAATGGAGCACACAAGGGAAAGGCTGAAAGTTTTCTATGATTTCTCAACGTTCCTCCACAATTACTTACAGTGATAGCTTTCTCTTTGGCCATTCTTCAGTCTCTTCTAATGTGACTCTCCTCACCATCCTGACCAGACTGCTAAAAGCCACCAATCACTTTTTTTCCTGCCAAATCCACCTCTAACTTTTCGCTCCTCATCTACTGGATTCCAGGCAGCACTCAGCACTGTACATCACTGGCTCCTTGTTGAAAACACTCTTCTCTTGCTCTCAGAGACACTCAGTCTTTCTTAGATGTCTAGGATTGCTCCTTCTCAGTCTCCAAAGGATGGCCTAGCAGAACCCAGGCCAGTCCTTCTCTCACCCTGTTCTCTCCCCAGGGTAATGTCATCCCTTTCACCTTTTAGGTCTCAAGGTAATATTCCTATGGCTTTATTTTTAATATTTTTGGGGTTTTTTTTTATATTTATTTATTTATCTGCTTATTTGGCTGTGCCAAGTCTTCACTGTAGCCTATGGGATCTAGTTCCCTGGCCAGGGACCGAGCACTGGACCTGTCACTGGCAGCGAGGAGCCTTAGCCACTGGACCACCAAGGAAGTGATCCTATGGCTTCAAATGCTAGCTATCTCCTTGGGAATCCCCAAACTTCCGTCTCTATCCCTGCCCTTTTTTTTTTAGCTCCAGCTTGTGTGGCAAAGACCTGCTTTAGAGTTCTACTTAGATGCCTCACAGGGGGTTCAAACTGAAAAAGCTGAACACCTACCTTCCTTCACTATAATCCCTCCAGCGGCCCTCCTCACGAGAGGCACATGAGTCTCCCAAATTGTCTGCAGCAGAAATCCAGAAGCAAGCACCCCCACCCACCCATCTGTCCATCAGCAGGTCCTGGCAATTCAACCCATCCTTCTGTCCCGTGCTAAATCCAAATCATCTCTCAGTTGAATTTTAGCAACAGTCTCTTCACTTTTACCTCTGTCCTCTTGTGATGCTGCCTCCACCCATCAGCCAGAGAGACCGCTTTTAAAACGCAAATTTTGTCTTGTCATTTCCCTGCTTACGATACTCTGCAGTGGCTCCCCAGTGCACACTAAATAAACCCTAAATCTACAGCATAGTATAAAAGGCCATGAATCATCTGGGTTCCATCCACTTTGGCCACTCTCTCCTCATTCACATTGTGATCCAGCCACATGGGCCTTGTTTTCTCTTCTCAGACAGGCTTACCTCTTCTCTCCACTGGGCCTTCACACAGGCTAGCCCGAGAGGGTTCTCTCATTCTTGACCTGGCTAAGCCTCTTCACCCTTTAGGTCTCAAGCTAATATCACTCTATGTGAGATACATATCTTGATCTCCATGTAAACTCACCCACAGGCATGATATACTCATTAAATCATTGTATCAACCAACCTTGTGGCCTTAAATAATGACATGTTTATTTGACTGCACATTAATTATGAACCTAACTGGAATATGTTATCACTTTCAATGATACATGTATTCCCGGAAAAGCAACATATTATAGCTTATATATCTGTAACTGTTCTCACCATTTTGATAAGCTTAAATAAAAAATTAGTAAAAGCTTCATCCATCAAAGTTAATAAAAAGAGTTAACATAGATATTAATCAACTCACTTGCTGATCACCAGATACCAGTACTAGCTTTAGTCTGACAGCATTCTGCAGTCACAGCAAACACCAATGAGAAAGTGTTAAGTACAAAAATAAACACAGGCTAGGAATATACCCAAAGAAGCTAACACCTTAAATTTACAGGGTTCATCCCGGGGATTTCAAATCAGTTTCCTTAGACCGTTAGCAAAACTAGGAGATAAGGAAGCACCAATGCTGTTTCTTTGCACAAAAAATGGAGATTCAGAAATTAAGTCACCTGTCAATGGCTTACTGCAAATATCAAAGTATTTTTCTGGGGCTTCCCTGGTGGTCCAGTGGGTAAGGACACCACTTTGCAGTGCAAGGGGTGCTGGTTCGATCCCTGACCTGGGAAGATCCCACATACTGTGAAGCAGCTGGACCAATATGTCCAACTACCAAGCCAGCGCTCTGGAGCACATGTGACCAGAGCCGGTGCTCTGCAACCAAAAAAGGCCATTGCAATGGGAGGCCCACACAGGCCAAAGAACAAAGATGGAAATAAATCAAAGACCAATAGAAGTGGCCAAAAAAAAAAAAAAAGCAAACACATTTTTCTGGTATTATCCAAAAATCCTTAGAGCATCTCTAGCAGGGAGAGAAAAATACTACTTATTAACTGCACTCTGCATGAAGGAAACATAACCACACAAACATGATCAGTCTCATGTCGCCCAGAAAGACAGGGCAGAGTCAAGATCAGAAACAGGTCCTGAGATGGCTGGTTGACCACATTCTTCAGCACAGACTGAACAAAAGCACCTCAACCATCACACACGGACTGAACTTGGTAAACACATGTGCCCATTGGATTTGACTGTGTGCTTTCATGCTATATCCAAGACCTTTCCCTTTTGGCTGGGATAGAATCCTGTCGAAAATTTAATAGTCAACCAGAAGCTAGGGCTGTGATCTGACAAATTCATAAAATGTGTGACTCTGTCTCTCTAAAGCGGACTCGTCCAATTTCACTAAAATTCACTCATTTTGACTTCCAGAAGTTTGGGTCTTGTCAAAGGTATGAAGTAGCCCACCATGAAGAGTCCATGAAAGCATGTCCCAGGAGGTAAGAGTCTGCTCTCCTTTCACAGGCAACAGAGTATCAAGAAAGGTGAACGTGTTGGAGGTGGCACTTAGGATGGCTGCCTTCTAACTCCTGGGAAAGGTACAAATGGCTCACCAGATTTAAAAAGCCTTTGCAGCTCTTCAGGGCAGGGAGTTACTGAAGTCACCTCTGCTGCTGACTCCGTGGGTGTCACTCACCACCCTCCTGCCCTTCACCTTCAGCCCACCTGGCAATCAGCCGCCTCGGGGGCCACAGTACTTGCAGCCTCGTGTGAACTCCGCCAGGGCAGGCTCTCACCCCAGTCCCCTAAGGGCTATCAGCTGGAAGAGTGAAATAAAACAGAACAAAGCCAAATTCCACCAGCAGACCCACCACAGCAACGGAGAGCTCCACCGAGCTTTATTCAGTTTTAGTCTATTTTTACTTGGCTCTCCCTCATCAGTCCCAATTTTCAATTCCCAATGACTGTGAATCTTATAATGATAAAAAGGGGGAAATACTTACCTCAGGTTTAAATACCCGGTATGATTTCTATACTATTGCATAATCTCATTGAATTGGCACCTGAATTATATAACAGCCAGTAGAGAACAGAATTATTCTCGTCCATGCAGCAGAGGGGGGAAGGGGAAAAAAAAGGAAAAATACATGTGCATTTATGTTTATATACCTATGTAACAGACCCTTGAATTCTACTCATTAGTGGAAAATGCCATATATGTAAATCTGTTTTCCAAAGGAAGTAACTCTGCAGGCCTTATTAATGTGCATGCATTTGTAAATGCATTTGTAATTGCATACCCTGTATGCAATTATAGTTTGAATGTCTCTTCTTGAAAAAGGAGACAGTTTATTGTAAACCAATTATCCTCCAATTAAAAATAAATAAATTTATAAAAAGAAAAGTAGACAATTTCACAAATTAGAGGTAATGTCTACTGGAACAGTCTAACCATGGAAATCAGATCTCACATTCAGAGCTTCAAAGAGAATCAGAATGTGTTCAAAGAGAAATAGAAAGCAGGCCTCAAGAAAATTCTCTTGATCTTCCTGGCTTGCCTTTTCCAATATAAGAAGCAGTAGGTAAATATGGTTAGTAGGCAAGGGATAGATGCTGGTAAAGATGAATTAAGCAAATAACGAACATTTTGGTATTTCAAATATTTTGGAAAGGTAATCAGTAAAAATTATTGGTGAAGCTGTATCAATCAGAAAACAAAAGAATCAGACAGGGGCTTTCCTGGTGGTCCAGTGGGTAAAGAGTCCACCTTGCAGTGTAAGGCGCACTGGTTCGATCCCTGGCTGGGGAAGATTCCACATGCTGAGGAACAGCTGGGCCAGTGTGTCCAATTACGAGCCAGTGCTCTGGAGCGCGTGTGCCCAGAGCCAGTGCTCTGCAAGGAGAGAGACCACAGCAATGGGAGGCCCACTCATGCCAAAGAATAAAGATGGATGAAAAATAAACAATAACTTAGAGGCAAAAAAATAAATAAATGTATATAAATAAAAGTAAAAAAGAAATTTAATCATCTCTTTAAAAATAAAAAATAATAAGACAGTGGTACAGTATAAAGCACTTTCCTGGTGGCTCAGACAGTCAATAATCTGCCTGGAATGGAGGAGACCTGATTTGATCCTTGGGATGGGAAGATCCCCCAGAGGAGAGAATGGCAACCCATTCCAGTGTTCTTGCCTGGAGAATTCCGTGACTTGTCCATGAATAACAACGCAAGAATAACACAAATGACAGAGACGTCCCAAAAATAAATACAAAACAACACATCTCAAAAATATGAGCAGATACGAAATTTTGAGAAAAAAAATTCAACTATAGACAAAATTTGCTCCAAGTATATTATTTTGGAATTTCTAGATCCCTGTAAAACATGACTCAGGTAACAAGTTCAATTTTGCACACTACTTGCCATAAAAGAATGTAGTCACCTAGGACCAAAAGTAGCTTCCAGAAGGCTTTAGCCAACTCTGTGCTGCCAGGGAGTCCCCTACAATTGGAAAACTCTGGGGAGGGATGTCTGATTACAGTTTCCAAACCCCATGGAATGATCACCCAAATTCCTTCAACCTCAAGACATCTATACACAAACACAACCTCCCTGACACAGCAGGAGGTATCAGAGAGCTGGGTGCTGCCTGCTTTAGGACCTCTGGCGGTCTTTCAGCTGAGGCCATGGGGAAAGGTCCGTCTAAGTTCAACATGTCTTGGAACCCAAGCTGCTATTCAAGCATCAACCCTTAAACACCTGGCCACACTTCCTTATGCTCTTCAACGTGTGGATACATTGTTCCTTTTAAGAAGGATTTTCCTTCAGCAATATTTGCCAAGTATTTTCTCTGTACACACTGTTTCTCAGCAATTAGAAAGAACAGGAGCTAGGAAGTCAGCAAAATGCAACCTGACACTTAACATCCAGTGCTCAGAATAGCGCTGGCCCCAACCAGCCCCTCCTTCCCATCCCGTCTCTTCCCACCCGATAGGTTTTCATTCACTCCTTCTTGGCAATTACGTTTTTTGACCATTGTAATTATTAACAAATGCCCACCAGGCCCCGCCTTTTCTTTAGAATACTGCCTCCTCCAATACACATAAATACATCGTCACAATATCCTCCAGTGAAAAATAGGTTGAAGTCATTATGATTTCATGTTGGTAAAATGTGGAGATCCTGAACCAAAACACACTTGAGTCTCTCTCTTCAAAACGCAGAGCAGAAGAAGGAAAAAGAACATGGTGGAGGTGTTTTAGGGGTTTCTTTTTCTTATCAATATAAATGATATACCCATATCAATGACCTTTGCAAAATCTAGTAGGATTAATAGCAAGCAATAGGACACTACAGAGTATATCATCTCATTTGACTAAGAGAAAAGAAAGATTTCTAACTAAAAATTTAAACAGTGATTTTAGAGGACTACATAGATTAATTCTATAAAAATTTCATTTGGTTATTTACACATTCATTTCTTCACACTTTCAATAAATATTTAGTGAATGTCTACTTTCCTCCTGACCCTGTCCTACTTTTCTTACTTTTATTTCCCTAAAAATATCCTTCCTATAAATTCCATGAATTTTTAACAACACTCACTCTCTTAATGTCCAACAGTAGGCCTGGGAATTTGTAGAATCATTCTTCCATTTGGACAGATGGAAGTTCTCCTTTCCTCTCAGATTTGGTTTTGAATGGATGAGGAAAAACACTGCAGTACATCCTAATGGCTTTGAGAGCACTGATCAAACTTAGCAATGCAGACCCACTTCAGCCAATACTGTCTTTCTGTACTTCATGCTTCCTGAGTTGCTGCTTAGGCTTGATGTGAAGAAAAGGGCCCCTCGTCATGAAGTCAGAGTTGCCAAGGCTTGCCAGGGAGTTACCTAGCCTTGCAGAGCCAAGGCGTTATCTCAAAGGATAAGGTGGAGTTTGCTCTTTTCCCCCTATTGCAAAATATGAGAATATTAAGTAATGTGTTTATGTCATACAGATCCAAAATCCTGGCTGACTTTTTAAAGGATAAAATATCCATAGAATTTCTTCCTCTTTAGAAAAGACACCTAGGTTCTTCCTCCTTCAACTTGGGTTCACCCAACAAAATTTGCCAATTTCCCCTTAGCATGTTTAAAATGAAAACTCAGTCTTCCTCCTGATAGTGAGCTTTTCTGGATCAACCTAGCAACATTCCTTGGAAAGCAAGAAGATCAGATTAGTCAATCCCAAAGGATTGACTAATATTCATCGGAAGGACTGATGCTGAAGCTGAAGCTCCAATACTTTGGCTGTCTGCTGCAGAGAGCCAACTCACTGGAAAAGACTGGGAAAGATTGAGGGTAGGAGGAGAAGGGGACGACAGAGGGTGATATGGTTGGATGGCATCATTGACTCAACCGATATGAGTTTGAGCAAACTCTGGGAGATGGTGAAGGACAGGGAAGCCTGGCGTGCTGCAGTTCATGGGGGTCGCAAAGAGTTGGACATGACTCAGCAACTAAACAACAACAACAACTGGTAACATGAATTTGTCATCCTCAGACCACTTCCATAGAAATGCCTGGGCTGGAGCTGGAGCCATCTGGTATAGAAACGAATATGAAATCTGAAACGTTACAAATTTTAAATGAGTTTACCCAGAGTAACCACTCTATGCCAAAAATGTTAGCTTTACGAAACATAGTATTAGGTAACACCTGAAAGAACAGATATACAAGCCTCTCTTTATTTTAAAGATTAAAATTGACACTTGGTTTCCTTTCTCAAGAATATCTTTTTATACCATTATTATTACAAACCTACCAGAGGTATGTGTGGTAAGTCGGTTCAGTCATGTTCAACTCTTTGTGACCCTAGCCCACCAGGCTCTTCTGTCCATGGAATTCTCCCGGCAAGAATACTGGAATGGGTTCCCAAGCCCTCCTCCAGGGAATCTTCCCCACCCAGGGACTGAACCCGCATCTCATATGTCTCCTGCACTGGAAGGTGGGTTCTTTACAACTAGAGCCACCTGAGAAGTCTCATGCTTCAGGCAAATTACATGAAATGAGCTCTAGGTCTTTAAATATAACTCACATAGATAAATTCATTATTTAAACAGAAGATGACTCCTCTTCTGACTCACTCTATTCTTACTGAGTTTTTTAGCTGATGGTTTTCTATTAAGTTTTTAGAATGCAGATTAAGTGTCAGGCCACCCACTGAGAGTAAAGCTGAACCAGCTGAACTGAAGGTGTGGCTGGAAGCCTCAGTCTGCCTCTCTTTCTCAGAACTACAGCATTAGAAAGAACTGCGAAGCAACATCAACTCTTCTTGCCTTCAAGCTGAGCTCAATCCAACCACCCCAAATTAAGTGACCTTAGAAAAATTTTAAACGTGTAATCATTTCAGACTAACCGGTGTTACTGGGGGTCACCCTAATACTAGTTTAATTGGGAGTACATCTTATTTGTGCAAATTACTGTAAAAAACAAAGTTTTATCTTAAGCTGACTTTTGCCAAACGTGCTGCAATATACCTCAACCATGTTTATTCTAGAAGCAAGAGAAATACTGCTTTGATAAAGGGAAACGTGTTTGATAACAGAAATGCTAGGTGTTCCATCTCCTTGCCCTTTGAATTTCTGATCCTTAAATGAAGAGAGCATACTTCAGACATAAACGTACCAGAAACTCACTTACTTCAGAACAAAAATAACATTCTTCTTTCCTTTAAAAACACTGTTCTCCATGCAATTAAAAATATGAAATAGATTCATGTCCTTGAAGAAAATATTCCCATCAAAATTCTGATCTTAGATCTTGATGGTCAAATCACTTGTGTCTTCATTCTCAACCACTGGGAGCATGGTAAGCCATTCAAACCTATCTCCATTTCCACTCTTTACACTTTCACCTAGAGTTACTGTAAAATTTAAGTGCTAACACCCTAACCAGATGCAGCCAGGTGAGAAAATTGGAAGGTCAACTGGGAAGGCACTGAATTAGAAACAATAGTTCCTAATTATAGTTTCACGACCAGTAGTAGTGACAGTAAGGAGACGATACTGTTGGATGTTCTCCACCAAATCATGGCCATAAGCAGCAATCCTATAAAGTTGCAGGATTCAACAACAGCAAATTACAAATTGAAATGAGCTCTAGGTCTTTAAATATAACTCACATAGATAAATTCATTATTTAAACAGAAGATGACTCCTCTTCTGACTCACTCTATTCTTACTGAGTTTTTTAGCTGATGGTTTTCTATTAAGTTTTTAGAATGCAGATTAAGTGTCAGGCCACCCACTGAGAGTAAAGCTGAACCAGCTGAACTGAAGGTGTGGCTGGAAGCCTCAGTCTGCCTCTCTTTCTCAGAACTACAGCATTAGAAAGAACTGCGAAGCAACATCAACTCTTCTTGCCTTCAAGCTGAGCTCAATCCAACCACCCCAAATTAAGTGACCTTAGAAAAATTTTAAACGTGTAATCATTTCAGACTAACCGGTGTTACTGGGGGTCACCCTAATACTAGTTTAATTGGGAGTACATCTTATTTGTGCAAATTACTGTAAAAAACAAAGTTTTATCTTAAGCTGACTTTTGCCAAACGTGCTGCAATATACCTCAACCATGTTTATTCTAGAAGCAAGAGAAATACAGCTTTGATAAAGGGAAACGTGTTTGATAACAGAAATGCTAGGTGTTCCATCTCCTTGCCCTTTGAATTTCTGATCCTTAAATGAAGAGAGCATACTTCAGACATAAACGTACCAGAAACTCACTTACTTCAGAACAAAAATAACATTCTTCTTTCCTTTAAAAACACTGTTCTCCATGCAATTAAAAATATGAAATAGATTCATGTCCTTGAAGAAAATATTCCCATCAAAATTCTGATCTTAGATCTTGATGGTCAAATCACTTGTGTCTTCATTCTCAACCACTGGGAGCATGGTAAGCCATTCAAACCTATCTCCATTTCCACTCTTTACACTTTCACCTAGAGTTACTGTAAAATTTAAGTGCTAACACCCTAACCAGATGCAGCCAGGTGAGAAAATTGGAAGGTCAACTGGGAAGGCACTGAATTAGAAACAATAGTTCCTAATTATAGTTTCACGACCAGTAGTAGTGACAGTAAGGAGACGATACTGTTGGATGTTCTCCACCAAATCATGGCCATAAGCAGCAATCCTATAAAGTTGCAGGATTCAACAACAGCAACTAGCTAAACAGGTTTCGAAAGAATTATAATCAACCCATGCTCCACTGAACGCAAAGATGATCATTAAAACAGAAGTTTTACCAGAACAGGAAAATACACAAAATCCATACAGCAAGCTGGACCACCACAAAGGCAGTCCATCTTACAGATATTTTGATCACCTTTTGTCTTTCTTGTTTCTCCTTAAGGAAAACTATCTACAGATTTGTGTGCCATTCACTACATTGTTATTTTCATTTTCTGCTTAAAAATCAAGGGGAAAATTTCCGGAAATAAATGACTTAGTGTTAAGAAACCCATGGAAAACATTCTGCTCCAGGAGGGTGCTCTCAGTCCTAGAGATGTTACAAACTCAAGAAGTGATTTACATCTCCCGAGAACTTGGCCAAAAGGTTGTTCTCAAAGAATACAATCTCATACACAGAGTACATCTCATCCCCAAGCTTTCTCACTGGTTTTTCTACTTTAATTGTTCTGAAATGACTGGATATTTGTTCAGTCCTACAGTGTTTCTTACAGTCATCTGCTATCACTTTAAGATTCTTATCTCCTCTTTGACACCAGGACAGGCACAGTGTCGCCTTGATGGGAAGCCACATCAAGGTTTGCAAAAATGTGAAGACAAAAGTTTTACTATTTTGCTTTCACTAACTTGGCACTTTCCCACAGTCCTGCTATAAAAGTGCAAGGAACCCATAAAACAATAAGAATGAAAATACTGTGGTTTCCTTTTTCCTAAGAAACGTAAGCATCAACTTCTTATTCGTCAGTCTCAAGACTGCACATGCGGGAAGTGGGAAGGGAACCAACCCTCCAACACTACACAGTCAGAAGAAACTTATGAAGGAGACACAATGGCCACACTATTCAAACTTCCCTGGGGGCACAAGAGCATCACTTGCCTGGGACCTGGTGCTCAGTCCGGTTGAAGAAGGTCCACAGTACCCACCTGCTTTTACCCAACCTCACCACCTCTTTGGTCCCCGTCTATGATAGGCATTAGGTAATCACCAAACAGTACCAATCAGACTAGAGTTTTCAAAATACATATGAATTCATTCTCAAGTGATTTTAAAGAGTAGAATTTATGACATGGTTTACCAGTAAGTTTCACTTAACTTTGTAAGTACTATCTAAAAATGTGCTAATTTTTAAAACTGTCATTACAAATGTCAGTAACACCTTGTATATCTGGGATGCCTTCACATACTTATTTGAATAACTTCATTAAGCCTTGGCTTCTTAGTATTAAATAAACATGATTATTCCCACATTATTGACAAGAGACAAGTCAAGAGACAAGAGAAGGCACACGGAAAAGCACCCACTAAAATGCAACTCTTCTCTGGTTTTTAACTGGCACTGGGAAACATTAGCAAAAGAGGTCCTGGGGGCTTCTAAGTAAAAAGTCCATCCTTTCCTAACTGAGATATATCCATAATTACTACTCTTTATAGCCTCTGCTTAGACCCATGCTTCTTGCAGCAATGGGATCATTCTCTCTGCAACATCTGTTTCTCTCTCCTGCAGGCTACAAGGAAGATATTAGAAGATCTTGCCAGATATATTTATATAAATCTAGCAGCCTCCTTGAATTAGTCACTGAAGGGCGGTGAATAGAATCTGGCAAAATATTTATTTTTGACAGAGACGCACAGCTAACCTAGGAACTTGCTTCAAAGTAAAGATCTGTTTTTCTGGTTGTTACCAACCAGGTAGGCAGGACCACCCTGCGTCAGATTCTGACAGTTCAGTGAAGTTCTCAGAATGACTTTCTGTGCAGAAGCAAAATGTGCAGACGAATGACACTACGGACAGAAGCTTGGGTTTTTACCTTCAAAGTCAGATGATCTACATCAGGTACAAGCACTATTATCTACCAAGACATAGGTACACAAATAGAGACTTCCCCAGACCCATCCAGCTCACCTTCTACTTCTTCTTCATCACACACATGCTTAAGGAAGGAAGCCCCTCTGTCCAGGACAGCTTCATCCTCCATCCTATAGTAATAAAAAAGAAAAAAAGAATGCTCAGACTTCTCCTGGAGGGAGCCGCCGGAGGCAGCCCAGCTTCTGGGCAGGTGCACCTGCCAGCTGCTGTTCATGTTAACAGGGCAGAGCCCCTCTTCCTTTGGTGTCTGCTGCTCCTTCACTCCTTCCGCTCCTCTGACCGGGTGCTTGTGAATATGCCGGTCCCACACAGCTTCAGGTTTACCCTCGATAAGGCCCCCGCAGGGACAGGTGAGAGACAATCATCTCCATCCTGCAGGCAGGAGGTTAGGGGTTCTCCCCTTTGGGATCTGTGCCCCACAAAAAAAAAAAGATGAAAAGAAAAAAAAAAATACCAAGAGAGGAAGTTTGGTGTGCCTGGAGTGCTCGTGATGATCCTTTGTGGAAATCCAGCTTCAGTGCTTAGCTCTTTAAACACCCACTGCCTAAAAATGTATACCCTCACACACACACGCACGCATGCACACCCACCCACACACAGAAAGCGACAGGGAGTAAGGCTACTGCGCAGTGGGAGCCTAGCTTCCAGCCAGCCTCTTAATACCAGCACAGCCCAGTATTCTCTGTTGAGTGGCAAGCTTTGAGTCACATGTTGGCCTTACGGAAATCTGACATCTGAGGATTATCCAGCAACCCGGCTTTGGCAACAGTCACACATCTATATATGCCACCCATTCATTCATTTTCCACATTCTTCTCACACGTCTCTGTCTATGTATATCTGTCCTGTTAACTCTTCCCTGAAGGGCACAAAGTGCTTCATTATGTAGCCACATTAGGCTGTCCTCCTGTCTCCTTACATAATAGGATCTACTCTGCAATTTCCCAGGCTAAATAAGACCTCAGGATCCATCCAAGTAACAACAGCGTTTGTAGGGCCCTCCTAATGCCAAATGTGTCTCTAGTTGATAGAATGAGTTAAGGTTGATTTCCATATTTGGTGACTCCTTTCATTGCATTAACTTTGACATACAGAATTCCATGAACTCTATTTATAGTGAAAGCAGGAAGAAATCTCAAATTTCTCAAATGCTGCTACTGTAGTACTGGTCTAGAAACAAAGAACTTTCTCTGGGGACAGCTGCTCTCTGTCATACCGTACACAAGCCCCACCAGAGAAGCAGATGTTCACTCTGATTCTATTCATACAGCTATGTGCTCGGGCATTGAGTACTGTAGATCTGTTTTCATATTATCTTTATAACGTTCTCTTGCACCTCCCATATATGTTACCATCTTTGTGAGATGCACTGAATTCACTTTTTCTTCTTTTCTATTTTAGGAGCATTTCCACTTCATAAAACAACCATCTGAGCTTAAAAAGTCAGAGATTTGGTGTTAGGTAGATCCGGACCTTAAAAAGCTTATTCATACTTATATCACCTGGAGCAAAGTATCCAAATTTTTAAGCCTCAGTTTTCCCATCTACACAATGGGGGGTAACAATATCAATTGTATGGGACGGCTTTGAAATTCAAATCAGGTAACACATGAAAGCACTCAGTTTTGTGCCTATCACTTATTACATATTTAATGAAGGTATGTTTCTTTCCTGTCTTCTTTCCTTCCTTCTCTTTTTGCCTGACCTTGATTGGTGGACAATGCCATTAGGAAACTCATTACTTTTGGAAACTTGCAGAATGTTTTTTTCTGGGATAGGGGTCTTACAAACAGAAGTTCATCTTTTTCCTTTCGTATACTCAAACTAAAAATATAAAACTAAATGCAAAGAGGATGTGGGTCAGTAAGCAAGATCACAGTAGAAAAGAAAATACTGTGCAGACCTGAGGTGTCAAATCAGTTACCAGCCTCTGTGAGCTTCTGGTTTCCATGAAAATTCAAGGATCCAATGTATTCACCAATTCAGCAAATGTTTATTTAGTGTCTGCTATGTTCCTGGCACTCGAGAAGGAGGGGACCACACCTGTGAATAAGGCAGGCAAAATGCCTCCGAATCGAATAACCAATAAATGGACAAGGTAATCTTAGATATCACTAAGTGCTCTGCAGGAAAAAAAGATAAGACAGTGGGCTACTTAGCATAAGGTGTTTAAGATGTGGCTTCTGAGGAGGGGGCATTTGAGCGGAGACTAAAATGACAGAGCGACAGAGGCAAATGGCTGGGAGGAACCAGGCATTTGACAGCCGGGGGGTAGAATATTCCAAGCAAAGGTAACAGCCAGTGCAAAGGGCCTCGGTGGGAAGAAGCTCAGCACATTTCCAGGAACAGAGTAAGGCCAACACGGCTGGACAGAGAGACAGAAGGTCAAAGGGAAGGGACAATACGGAGGGAATTGGCTATGAAGGCCATGGTAAGCAGTTAGACTGTAGGTGCTGTGGCAGCCTCTGATGAATTTTCAGATGGAAAGTGATTCAGCCTCTTTTGTCTTTTCAAGGACCACTCTGGCTGCTATGGGGAAAAATACCTGCATGAGCACTGATTTGCTCCAGAAGTGTTCAACTCATTGAGATCCCATGGACTATAGCCCATCAGACTCCTCTGTCCATGGAATTTTCCAGGCAAGAATACCTTGAGTGGATTGTCATTTCCTCCTCCAGGGGACCCTTCCAACCCAGGGATCGAACCTGCATCTCTCAAGTCTCCTGCAATGGCAGATGGGTTCTTTCAGTGAAGAAACAGAAGAGACTAGGAAGCTATCTGAGGAGCCCAAGGAAAGCTATAGAAGAAACAAGTCTGGGGAGAGGGATCAAGAGTTCTTTACTGGCCACCTTATGATTGAGATGTTCATTATATACGAACAAGGAACTGTCCGTCACACAACTAGTAGTCACAGTCTGGAACTCAGAGGCTGAGAGCTGGAGATAAAAATCGGGAATCAATGAATAAAGCTGGTGTCTGAAGCTATTACTAAATGATATCATCCAAGAAGAAAATACAGAAATAGAGAAGCTGACCTCAGACCAAGTGCCAGGCATGCCGGGCATGCCAACATTTACAAGCCGAGCAGAGGAACAAAAGCGGTCAATGAGGTAAGAGGAAAACCAGGAAACAGTGATGTCAAGGAAGCTGAGTAAATAGGAGAGTGCTGCTACCGAGAGGCTGAGACAGAAACGGGGAAGAAAAAAGGGTTGGGCAGTAGGAAGGTCATTGGTGGCGCGAGGAAAGCACTCATAACATACCCTGCACAGAAGCAGACACACAGAGACAGCACTCAGTCATTCCCATTTCTCTTCCCTGCCATCCTCCCCCCATTCCCTCTGGGCACAGGAGATGCCATGATGAGCAGGACAGACAAAGGCTCCAGTGTCACCACACCTGCCTTCCTAAAGGCTTCCCCTGGCAATCTCAGGGTTCATCCAAAGAGCAAGAACCCACTGGTTCTTGCCTTTGTAGACCTAGATAAGGATGAGTGCTTAATGGAGAAACTTCTTTAAAAGATCCTGGAAACACACCAAAATCCTGGGATCCTGCGCTACTGCATCTGCACTCAAAGTACTTACTGTCCCCTCTTCCAGGAAACAAAGAGTCGTTTAGTCCACCTCTCTTCTCAGGGCACACGCATTGCAGTCCTATCAACCTACAGAATCCAACGAGGCTTCCCGGGAACATGGTTTCTGCCTCCCACCGTGAACCAAGCTGGTCACTGACTGACTTTTCACACATTCCCTACATGAATGGTGAGCCTTTGCACCTACAGCCCTTCCCCCAAATCCCACACAACAAACAACTGAAGCAGAAGTGACGGAAGAAAGCAGCACCAACTGAAAGAGACCCCACACGCTTTAACACCGGACACTCCACTCAAGAAACAAGTCTGGGAGAGATCAAGAGTTCTTTACTGGCCACCTTATGATTGAGATGTTCATTATATACGAACAAGGAACTGTCCGTCACACAACTAGTAGTCACAGTCTGGAACTCAGAGGCTGAGAGCTGGAGATAAAAATCGGGAATCAATGAATAAAGCTGGTGTCTGAAGCTATTACTAAATGATATCATCCAAGAAGAAAATACAGAAATAGAGAAGCTGACCTCAGACCAAGTGCCAGGCATGCCGGGCATGCCAACATTTACAAGCCGAGCAGAGGAACAAAAGCGGTCAATGAGGTAAGAGGAAAACCAGGAAACAGTGATGTCAAGGAAGCTGAGTAAATAGGAGAGTGCTGCTACCGAGAGGCTGAGACAGAAACGGGGAAGAAAAAAGGGTTGGGCAGTAGGAAGGTCATTGGTGGCGACGAGGAAAGCACTCATAACATACCCTGCACAGAAGCAGACACACAGAGACAGCACTCAGTCATTCCCATTTCTCTTCCCTGCCATCCTCCCCCCATTCCCTCTGGGCACAGGAGATGCCATGATGAGCAGGACAGACAAAGGCTCCAGTGTCACCACACCTGCCTTCCTGAAGGCTTCCCCTGGCAATCTCAGGGTTCATCCAAAGAGCAAGAACCCACTGGTTCTTGCCTTTGTAGACCTAGATAAGGATGAGTGCTTAATGGAGAAACTTCTTTAAAAGATCCTGGAAACACACCAAAATCCTGGGATCCTGCGCTACTGCATCTGCACTCAAAGTACTTACTGTCCCCTCTTCCAGGAAACAAAGAGTCGTTTAGTCCACCTCTCTTCTCAGGGCACACGCATTGCAGTCCTATCAACCTACAGAATCCAACGAGGCTTCCCGGGAACATGGTTTCTGCCTCCCACCGTGAACCAAGCTGGTCACTGACTGACTTTTCACACATTCCCTACATGAATGGTGAGCCTTTGCACCTACAGCCCTTCCCCCAAATCCCACACAACAAACAACTGAAGCAGAAGTGACGGAAGAAAGCAGCACCAACTGAAAGAGACCCCACACGCTTTAACACCGGAACCCACTTCCAAGGCGGAGAAAACCATTCTGCCTGACTGAAGCATTGTCTCCAGCTCTGAGTTAGAGGGTGCCTGGTGGGGGGCGGAGGGGGGGGCATTCTCTGGGATGCATAGTTCACATTCCCTCCAAGGCTACACATAGCAAGTAACGAGAAACCTAGTTCTTTCTAGTGGACCATGCAGAGCATCTGGAAGTCCCCTCATGCCTGTAAAAAATGCAAAAGAAAATGCAAACTGAAAATACAGGACCTACATGCTCAGAGCAGCCCTCTCCTTGTCGAGAGCAAGGGCAGCCTGGCCCTTCAGCACAGAGTTCAGGGGTTTTATCGCTTTCTTCCATATTTACACCACAAGTGTCAATTGTTGGGGTTTATGACCCCCCCCCACCCTGACGAAATCCTCTCAGCAGTTGCTTGCTATTATTAGTAAGGCAAAGAGATTCCTTTTAAAATGACCCTCTGACCCAATCACTTTTTCCCTCTTTCAGTAGGAAGCCATGAACGCCTCCTCTCCCTCGTCAGATCCCCAAACCTATCCTAAAATGTTCCTTTCACATGAACCGCACTTGCTGAAAACAAAGAAGGGGTTGCGGGGGGCCATGCTTCTAAACAACTTCCCCAGGCAGCTCGCGTCGCCAGCATGAGGCAAAGTTCAGAATAGACTTGGAAGCTTCTCACCAGCATCACGGGGAGAAGGATCATACCAGTCAGTATAAAATCCACATGGGGCCAATGCTGCCTTCCTTCCGCAGGGTCTCTGACCGCCGAAGTTAGACCCCATCCCCCAGACATCCACACGCCCGGCGTGGGTCTTCGCTCGTCCTCCGTTATTCAGGGACCCGCAAGTGATTTAACTGCAGCACATGTCAAATCTGCTGCCAAGCAGACCGGCCCTCGGCACCCGGTCCTAATCACCAAACAGGCTTGTAAGGGTGACTTAAGCCTGGCACGAGAAACATTCGTGCAGAACTGTGCACCACAGGGCCCTGGACACTCGTCTACATTCCACCCCTCTGAGTTCCCACCCCGAGAGCCCTCGCCAACTGCCAACGTGCTCCCCAGCAGCTAGTCTACACAGCGCATGCAGCTGCCACTCAGCCAGTCAGCAAGTGGCAGGCGGCCAGCACGCAAGTTTTGGAATGCGAGCATGCCCCGTCACAGTGCTGCTAAAGGTTGAAGGTCTCTGTGTGCTCGCCTTTAGATTCGCCTCACTTGCCCTCCCACCCCCCTTCTCCCATCCCTCCCGGGTTCTGCCTCCCACAGTAGCATGTCACTCGTCTCTATAGTAACAGCATCTGGTTTCAGGGTTATAACTTTAGGCAGAGCATTTCTCCCCCTAAGCAGAGGCTTTTGCCAAAGGATGCACTAGCAGCAAAAAGACTGCTGCTTAAGGGGGTTCCCCCGTCACTCCGGGATCACAGCTATGTGGGGAGCAGCAGGGTCACAGCAGCGGCATGGCTCAATCCCAGGGATGCAGAAAACAGCCCTCCGACCCTGACACGCCAGTGTGGACACAGAGGACTCACTCTGAGGCCAGCAGTCCCACTCCCGCCCCCAGCCTGCTCTCCACTTAACAAAGCTGCACAGGAATCAGATGAATAGTGGAGCTTCCTGACTACTTCCAAGAAGGCGCCAGACCGTGGCACCCTAAGGAGCAGAGTAGCTCCAATTGTTCCTAAGTCAATGCCCCTGGTTTTTTTTCACGCATATGGCGACCCCATGGACTGTAGCCCACCTGGCTCCTCTGTCCCTGTGGAGTTCTCTTGGCAAAAGCACTGGAGTGGATTGCCATTTTCTTCTCCAGGAGATCTTCCCAACCCAGGGATCGAACCTGGGCCTCCTGCACTGCAGGCAGACTGTTTACCATCTGAGCCACCCAGAAAGGCCTAAAATGTGTTGGGTAACCTCACAGTTAAACTCATCTCACTTTGTCCTTACATGCTGATCTGTTTACAAGAGCCAGGGAACTCCGTAATCTCTCACTTCACAACAGCTTTCCCATGCACAGAAAATGTTTACACATGCCCGCACACACCAAAGTGACACATGCAGGAGCGTGGCAAATACCAGAAAGTGAAGAGCTGAATCATAGCTGTTGCTACCATGAAAATTATATTTACACTGTGTGTAAGATCCTTTCTTTGCTCCCCAGCAGCTAGTCTACACAGCGCATGCAGCTGCCACTCAGCCAGTCAGCAAGTGGCAGGCGGCCAGCACGCAAGTTTTGGAATGCGAGCATGCCCCGTCACAGTGCTGCTAAAGGTTGAAGGTCTCTGTGTGCTCGCCTTTAGATTCGCCTCACTTGCCCTCCCACCCCCCTTCTCCCATCCCTCCCGGGTTCTGCCTCCCACAGTAGCATGTCACTCGTCTCTATAGTAACAGCATCTGGTTTCAGGGTTATAACTTTAGGCAGAGCATTTCTCCCCCTAAGCAGAGGCTTTTGCCAAAGGATGCACTAGCAGCAAAAAGACTGCTGCTTAAGGGGGTTCCCTCGTCACTCCGGGATCACAGCTATGTGGGGAGCAGCAGGGTCACAGCAGCGGCATGGCTCAATCCCAGGGATGCAGAAAACAGCCCTCCGACCCTGACACGCCAGTGTGGACACAGAGGACTCACTCTGAGGCCAGCAGTCCCACTCCCGCCCCCAGCCTGCTCTCCACTTAACAAAGCTGCACAGGAATCAGATGAATAGTGGAGCTTCCTGACTACTTCCAAGAAGGCGCCAGACCGTGGCACCCTAAGGAGCAGAGTAGCTCCAATTGTTCCTAAGTCAATACCCCTGGTTTTTTTTCACGCATATGGCGACCCCATGGACTGTAGCCCACCTGGCTCCTCTGTCCCTGTGGAGTTCTCTTGGCAAAAGCACTGGAGTGGATTGCCATTTTCTTCTCCAGGAGATCTTCCCAACCCAGGGATCGAACCTGGGCCTCCTGCACTGCAGGCAGACTGTTTACCATCTGAGCCACCCAGAAAGGCCTAAAATGTGTTGGGTAACCTCACAGTTAAACTCATCTCACTTTGTCCTTACATGCTGATCTGTTTACAAGAGCCAGGGAACTCCGTAATCTCTCACTTCACAACAGCTTTCCCATGCACAGAAAATGTTTACACACATGCCCGCACACACCAAAGTGACACATGCAGGAGCGTGGCAAATACCAGAAAGTGAAGAGCTGTATTATCATTGTTATTAGCTGTTGCTACCATGAAAATTATATTTACACTGTGTGTAAGATCCTTTCTTTGAGGAGTGCAAGGTGTTCATCTCAAGTCTCAGAGCTCAACGTGGGTAGCCCCTGCTCCTCAGCTGGTCTTAGATCACATGGGAGCCCACCCCCTTCCCCAAAAAAATCAGTATTTTCACAGGTCTTTTTCAGGAGCTACCAGTACTGACCTTTAAAGTATACACTCACACACACATCTCCGAATTCTATTTCCTATTCAAATCATTTCTAAGAAGTTGGGAACCGTTTGCACCATCAATCCTTTGCCAGTGTGATGTTTTCTTTCAAACTTTGGAAAACACTCAGTGTTTTGGGGGTGCCTTTGTTGTTCTGGAAACTCTGCTGTCCACATTTTCAACATACACGTAAAGAACATTAGTTCTCCAAAGCACCAGCGACAGGGGCGAGCAATCCCAGCGCTGCAAAGAATACCGCCATCTATCGGCCACACGTGTTCACTGCAGAGAAGCGGAGGTAAAAACCCCAACTGCTTTTCTATTTCGCCAGACCCGGTGCTGAGCGGACCTTCGGCTCCCACAGGGAGGAAGGGAGAAGGACACGGGTGCTGGCTGAACCGTGGTGATGGCTGGAGCTCTGGACGTACTCGCTATTCAGTGGCAAACCCGACTAGAGGAGTAATGGCAGAGGCCCCAGTCCCAGCGATCAGGCGGCAACAAAGCTAATAAACAGGTGCCTTTCGCAGAGTTCAGGAGGCCCCATACCAGTCTGCAAATACAATTGTACACTGGCCTGGGGACAGGGAGAAAGAGGTAACAGTCCCCTATGAAAGGTGAAAATGGAATCCTGAACAGGATCATGACGAATATAAGTCTGAATTTATGAACTGCATTAAAAGTTCATTTGTACTCTTGGACATTTATCGCAGAGAAATGAAAACTTTAGTTCATACAGACACCTGTATATGATGTTCACAGTAGCTTTATTTACAATAGCTCCAAACTTTAGTTTGGAGCTATTGTAAATAAAGCTACTGTGTCTTTCAGCAGGCGAATGGTTAAAGCAGGCGAATGGTTAAAGCAACTGGTATTTCTCTATCATGGAATATTGCTTAGCAGTGAAAGGGAAAGAAATATTGATAAACAAAGAAAACTGAATCTCCAGGGTATTGTGCTATGAAAAGGTCAATCCTAAGAGGTTACACAGGCTTCCCTGGTGGCTGAGTGGTAAAGAACTTGCCTGTCAATGTAGGAGATGTAGTTTGTGTGGGCAAAGTATTCAAGGGGGCTACCAGTACTGACCTTTAAAGTATACACTCACACACACATCTCCGAATTCTATTTCCTATTCAAATCATTTTGAAGTTGGGAACCGTTTGCACCATCAATCCTTTGCCAGTGTGATGTTTTCTTTCAAACTTTGGAAAACACCCAGTGTTTTGGGGGTGCCTTTGTTGTTCTGGAAACTCTGCTGTCCACATTTTCAACATACACGTAAAGAACATTAGTTCTCCAAAGCACCAGCGACAGGGGCGAGCAATCCCAGCGCTGCAAAGAATACCGCCATCTATCGGCCACACGTGTTCACTGCAGAGAAGCGGAGGTAAAAACCCCAACTGCTTTTCTATTTCGCCAGACCCGGTGCTGAGCGGACCTTCGGCTCCCACAGGGAGGAAGGGAGAAGGACACGGGTGCTGGCTAAACCCTGTGGTGATGGCTGGAGCTCTGGACGTACTCGCTATTCAGTGGCAAACCCGACTAGAGGAGTAATGGCAGAGGCCCCAGTCCCAGCGATCAGGCGGCAACAAAGCTAATAAACAGGTGCCTTTCGCAGAGTTCAGGAGGCCCCATACCAGTCTGCAAATACAATTGTACACTGGCCTGGGGACAGGGAGAAAGAGGTAACAGTCCCCTATGAAAGGTGAAAATGGAATCCTGAACAGGATCATGACGAATATAAGTCTGAATTTATGAACTGCATTAAAAGTTCATTTGTACTCTTGGACATTTATCGCAGAGAAATGAAAACTTTAGTTCATACAGACACCTGTATATGATGTTCACAGTAGCTTTATTTACAATAGCTCCAAACTTTAGTTTGGAGCTATTGTAAATAAAGCTACTGTGTCTTTCAGCAGGCGAATGGTTAAAGCAGGCGAATGGTTAAAGCAACTGGTATTTCTCTATCATGGAATATTGCTTAGCAGTGAAAGGGAAAGAAATATTGATAAACAAAGAAAACTGAATCTCCAGGGTATTGTGCTATGAAAAGGTCAATCCTAAGAGGTTACACAGGCTTCCCTGGTGGCTGAGTGGTAAAGAACTTGCCTGTCAATGTAGGAGATGTAAGTTTGATCCGTGGGTCAGGAAGATCCCCCAGGGAAGGAAATGGCAACCCACTCTAGTATTCTTGCCTGGAAAATCCCATGGACAGAGGAGCCTGGTGGGCTACAGTCCACAGAGTCACAAAAGAGCTGGACACGACCCAGCGGCTAAACAAAAGCAACAAGAGGTTATTCCATTTATATGACATTTTTTAAATGACCAAATTTTAGATACGAAGGAAAGGTTAGTGCGACCTGAGTGCAGAGATGGCAAAGGTGGCATTCCTGAAGCAACCACAGGAAATATCCTTGCTGAGTTGGTCCTGTTCTGCACCTCACTCGTGGTGATGAATACAGGTGATAAAACTGTATAGAGCTGAAAACACACATTGCTTAGGGAGTTCCCTGGTGGTCCAGTGGCTAAGAATCCATTTTGGGGCTTCCCTGGTGGTCCAGTGGGCAAAGAGTCCGCCTTGCAGTGCAAGGGGCACCGGTTCGATCTCTGGCCCAGGAGGATTCCATATGCGGCTAGACTGGTGTGTCCAATTACGACCCAGTCCAGAGGTGGTGCTCTGCAGCGAGAGAGGCCACTGCAATGGGAGGCCCACACAGGCCAGACAATAAAGACGGATGAAAATGAATAAATAAAAAACCAATAGGCCAATATTTAAAAAAAGAAAAAAGAATACTGGAGTGGGGTAGCCATTCCTTGTTCTAGGAGATCTTCCCAACCCAGGGACTGAACTTGGTCTCCTGCATTGCACACAGATTCTTTATCATCTGAGCCAGCAGGGAAGTCAGAATTACCCTTTAATTTATTTTAGTAGTCCAATCCACTTGCTTTCACAACTACCACATGCCACTGCTTCTGACCAGAGTTCCCACGTTAAAAATTCAGCACTTTTTCCAGTGAAAGTTTTCCCAGTTTTAGGGACTTTTAGGGACAGAAAACAGAGGCTCGTTTCTCAACTCATAACTTGCAACTGCCCTTCTTCAAGGACCCTGGTGTGAAAACAGAAAGATCCTAAGAGAGAGGGCAGGTGAGAATGGAAAGGCTGGGGCTGATCCTCAGGAATGTCAGGGAAGCAGCCAATCAGGTCTCCAGCCAAGAGCCAGACGGAACCAGCAGCCAAGTAAAGAAGGCAGAACAAAGGGAAGGAGGGGAGACAGCCCACAGGGTAAAAGTGAGTGAAATGACTTCTGTAGCTGGAAACCCACCCTGCAATGCGCCAACTTCAGGCTTAGAAGTGAGTGTATCATGCTGGATCACTCCCTGCCCTCCCGCCATGGATTTCTAACTGGTGTTCCTGGCTCTGAGCTCACTCCCCACTTATCCATCCAGAGCACAGTCTGGTATCTTTCTCCTTTTAAAGACCATCCATGACATTGAAGATGAAGTCCAAACTGCTCAACATGGAACGGAAGGCTTAGCATGAGCTTTCTTCACAGAGTTCCTGCCAGTCTCCACACCACTCCATTCCCTGAACAGGTTACCCTGCCTTCGTGGCCATGCTGTTTCCTCTAAATCACACGTCATCCTGGGTAGCCCATTCTTCAAGACCCTACTCTCTAGAACACTCTCGACATTCTCAGACACACCCTTCTCCCAAAAGAGCCATGCTTCTTCCTATGTTCTCCGATGGCTCCTTAAACATGTCTGCTTCTCATGGAGCATGTACAATAGAGAAGGTCACAATGGCTTACCCTCACACGACTCTCCCTGGACACGTCAGGGCAGCCATCCCCACCACCTTATGAGCTCTCTGAGAGCAAGTGCTATCCTGCTAAAGTCTTTCCACCTCCAGATTCAAGCACTGTCACGACACACAGTGTGTGCTCTTTAAATGCTGATGAAGGAATGGATGGATAACAGTGATGCTCCACCTACAACTTCCCCTTGTAAAGGCCATCACACCTGCTGCCACCCAGAGTCAGGACAGCTAGCCAGGACCTGATGCTGCTCAGCGTGGATTACAGACCATTCCTCAGGTTCCACTTGCACTGCTCTATATAAATAAAATGTGTACTTTGAAAAAAAAAAAGTGAGGAAGGGGTACAGTGAGGGTATGTACATGTCTGGAACTAAGTGCTTCTTTAAGTGTAAAATTCCTGAATGCAGTTTTCAAATATGTACCCCATACCCAAGCGAACTTTTTTTTTTTTTTAAGATTTATTTATTTATTTATTTATTTTTTGGGCAGGGGTCGGGTTGGGGAGGGAGCGGCAGGCGGGCCACTTCTATTGGTCTTCCATTTCTCTATTTTCATCCATCTTTGTTCTTTGGCTCCCGTGGGCCTCCCATCACGGTGGCGCTGTCGTTGCAGAGCACGGTCTCTGGGCGCATGCGCCCAGAGGCGGTGGCCACGTTCTATTGGTCTTCCATTTCCTTTTGAGCTCACTCCCCACTTATCCATCCAGAGCACAGTCTGGTATCTTTCTCCTTTTAAAGACCATCCATGACATTGAAGATGAAGTCCAAACTGCTCAACATGGAACGGAAGGCTTAGCATGAGCTTTCTTCACAGAGTTCCTGCCAGTCTCCACACCACTCCATTCCCTGAACAGGTTACCCTGCCTTCGTGGCCATGCTGTTTCCTCTAAATCACACGTCATCCTGGGTAGCCCATTCTTCAAGACCCTACTCTCTAGAACACTCTCGACATTCTCAGACACACCTTCTCCCAAAAGAGCCATGCTTCTTCCTATGTTCTCCGATGGCTCCTTAAACATGTCTGCTTCTCATGGAGCATGTACAATAGAGAAGGTCACAATGGCTTACCCTCACACGACTCTCCCTGGACACGTCAGGGCAGCCATCCCCACCACCTTATGAGCTCTCTGAGAGCAAGTGCTATCCTGCTAAAGTCTTTCCACCTCCAGATTCAAGCACTGTCACGACACACAGTGTGTGCTCTTTAAATGCTGATGAAGGAATGGATGGATAACAGTGATGCTCCACCTACAACTTCCCCTTGTAAAGGCCATCACACCTGCTGCCACCCAGAGTCAGGACAGCTAGCCAGGACCTGATGCTGCTCAGCGTGGATTACAGACCATTCCTCAGGTTCCACTTGCACTGCTCTATATAAATAAAATGTGTACTTTGAAAAAAAAGTGAGGAAGGGGTACAGTGAGGGTATGTACATGTCTGGAACTAAGTGCTTCTTTAAGTGTAAAATTCCTGAATGCAGTTTTCAAATATGTACCCCATACCCAAGCGAACTTTTTTTTTTTTTTAAGATTTATTTATTTATTTATTTATTTTTTGGGCGGGGGTGGGGTTGGGGAGGGAGGGGGGCAGGCGGGCCACTTCTATTGGTCTTCCATTTCTCTATTTTCATCCATCTTTGTTCTTTGGCCCGTGTGGGCCTCCCATCACGGTGGCGTCTGTCGTTGCAGAGCACGGTCTCTGGGCGCATGCGCTCCAGAGCTCCAGCTTGGTGATTGGACACATCAGTCCAGCCGCTCCGCAGCACGTGGGATCTTCCCAGGCCAAGGATCAAACTGGCGCCCCTTGCACTGCAAGGCGGTGTCCTTACCCACTGGACCACCAGGGGAAGCCCCCCAAGCGAACTTTTAATCACTTGTCGAAACAGCCATTTGCTCCAAAGCTAGAGTGGGGAAGTGGTTATGTTATGTCCCCTGAAAGATTTTATGTCTGTGGATGAATTAGGAGATTTTTAAAAGGATAATCATAACTATTTAATTTTCTCCTTACTACTTAACTTGAGAAATTAACCTTTCCTCTAGACTATAATTATAATTGCACAGTAATATACAGAATTAAAATCAAGTGAGAATTTCCTCTTGTCTACTTTTAGAGAAAAAGTTTAAAATAAATTTTTAAAAAATGTATTCACATGAGCAGTACCTATATCTGTCACACAGTAGGTTCAAAGTAAGTATCTGCTTCATGACTATACAAATGAACGAACTTAAATCGCAGCTGAAACTGCTTTAAAAATCCAGAAGAAGCATGAGAAGCCATGAGAAAGCTCAATTTGTTCCTTGGGCCTGCAACTGGACAAATAAAACTCTTTAATGTGTTTAGGCAAACCCATAAACAGGCTGGATAGCAAAGGCCTGCGAAAGGAAATTAGGATTTGAAATGTCAACAGAAACTCTGAGCTCTGGAAATTGCAGCCTAACTTTAAATTTATACATAGTCAATGTTAATTATCTGTAGTAATTAGCAGAGGGACAGCCCAGATAACCAACGTTAATTCGTACTTCTCTGAGTCTGTGATTTGGCAGATACTCATTGTGGCTTTGACAGTGACCTCAGGTCAGAGCCAGGCTGGCAGGTGGATGGGGACTCCAGAGTAGGCGTCTGTTCCGGGACTCGGTGCTGGGAGTCAGCTGGGGGCATCTGAGTAGGTACGGCCCCTGACCTCTCACCTCTGACACCCAGAGCTGACCCTGGAGAAAAGCAGGCCTTCGTTCCCACCCAAAATGGCAGTCAAGCCATTCACATCTCCCATCTTGAACCACCACATCTACTGGTAGGGACGAGGCTCCTGGCATTTTACTGAGTTCTTGTTACATGCCAGGCACTGTGTTAAGCATCATGCATGCATTATTTGATTCATGATGCTGTAAAATTTTGCCCAGCTGGCTTAATAATAGGACAGGGCTGAAAGTTCTAGCTAAAGGACTACAGTACCTATTAGCAATGTGGGGACTGAGAGTAGGGATGCTCATTACTGATTAATTTTTCAAAAGCTCCATGTTTAAAACATCTACTACATACCAAGTATTGAGCCAAGTACTCTACAATGCCCGTCTGATTCAATCCTCACAACAACCCCATAAGGTAAATATGCTTAGCATACCCATTGTAATTTGAAGTTAATCATTTACTCAAAATCACACAATAAGTGTGACAAGAAGACAAGGCAGGAAGTCACTCCATCCTAATTAACTCACACATGTCCATCAGGGATTACCCTCAAGAATCTTTTTTCATCTTACTTAACTTCAATATGCCTTCTCATAACTTCATGTTATATCACTTACACTCGCCTCTTACCTTATCTGGAGGTATTTACTGGCCCAAAGTTGAAGCATCCTATGTCAGGCTTCCCAAATAAATGTCTTTATTTAGCATACACAGAAGTTAAGCTTAGTATGTACTAGCCTCTGCTGTAGCTGCTTTACAAATATTAGTAGCTCATTTAACTCTCACAACAATCTAATGAAGTACATATCACTTTCATCATCTCTGAGACACAGAGAGATTAAGTAACTTGTCCAAAGTCACACAGCTAATAACTGTCAAAGTCAGGATCCAAACCCAGGTGGTCTAGATGCCACGCTGCCTCCCTGCAGCTAATTTGACTGTTCCTGACTCTCCAGGAATCTAGAATCACAAAGATTAAATGGACCTTTGAAGAAAGAGCAGACTCACCAGAATACAGACCTTTGACATTCATAAAACATCTCCTCTCAACCCTGCTCTGCATATAACTTCTGATGTTGTCAAGTGTAACTATATGCATTCCTGAATTCAAGGAAAAGAGAGGGCTACCGGGATGCCCTGTAGGGCAGGGGGTGTGCCATCTGCCAGGCTCAGTGTGGGCTCACCCTGGCACCGGGCTCACCACGAGCATCTCCACAGAGCACAGATGACTCCATGATATGACCCTTCAGGGCTACCAGCCAACAACTGACATCACAGAGGTTCATCCTAGTGAATCAAAAGTCAGAAGAGTACAGCACTCCCCATGTGGGCCCTACTACTAGACAGAAATAGTACTTTATCTCATAAATTCTATAAGCCCAGCTCACTGTTACATGAACAATGAGCGTACTTCTCTAATCCATGTTCCCTTACCAATGCCTCCTTCCACAGGATAGGAAGTCCCCTACATATGAACCTTCAAGTTGCAAACTTTCGAAGATGCGACTATACATTCGCAGGTCCAATCGCGTAAGCCAGTTCATGTGTCTAGTGGCCAGTGTCGCATGCGTGCATCCTCTGCGAGTGGCTGTGCTCGTCTGGTCGACTGTACATACTGTATGGAGCACAGCAGTACAGGATCTTTACAGACCGAGTTGAATCCAGCAAGGAACCAGAACCCATGCATGGAGGTCAGGCGTGAGTGAAACTGCAGCTTGCCCTCCGTCTCCTACACTAATGACCCTTCAGCTCTACCGTCTCCCACCTCCGCTCCCTCCTCCATCAGTAACTCTTCTTGCCTTCTCTTCACTGCCTGTCTGTTGCATTGTGCTACTGTACTTTTCGATGTACCATATTGAAAGACTTAAAATGTTTTATTTTTGTGTTTGTTTTTTATGTATTATTTGTGTAAAAGTATTATAAACCTAATACAATATAGTACTATATAGCCAATTGTGTTAGTTGGGTACCTAGGCTAACCGTGTCGGCCTTACAAACTGAACTTACAAACATGCTCTCAGAGCAGAACTCACTCATATGTAGTGGACTTCCTATACTATTCAAATTTTATCCTTCAATTTCCTCAAGAAATTGCCTAGTGTCTACTTGTGAAATTTTAAATTTTCCTATAACTTCTGATGTTGTCAAGTGTAACTATATGCATTCCTGAATTCAAGGAAAAGAGAGGCTACCGGGATGCCCTGTAGGGCAGGGGGTGTGCCATCTGCCAGGCTCAGTGTGGGCTCACCCTGGCACCGGGCTCACCACGAGCATCTCCACAGAGCACAGATGACTCCATGATATGACCCTTCAGGGCTACCAGCCAACAACTGACATCACAGAGGTTCATCCTAGTGAATCAAAAGTCAGAAGAGTACAGCACTCCCCATGTGGGCCCTACTACTAGACAGAAATAGTACTTTATCTCATAAATTCTATAAGCCCAGCTCACTGTTACATGAACAATGAGCGTACTTCTCTAATCCATTTTCCCCTTACCAATGCCTCCTTCCACAGGATAGGAAGTCCCCTACATATGAACCTTCAAGTTGCAAACTTTCGAAGATGCGACTATACATTCGCAGGTCCAATCGCGTAAGCCAGTTCATGTGTCTAGTGGCCAGTGTCGCATGCGTGCATCCTCTGCGAGTGGCTGTGCTCGTCTGGTCGACTGTACATACTGTATGGAGCACAGCAGTACAGGATCTTTACAGACCGAGTTGAATCCAGCAAGGAACCAGAACCCATGCATGGAGGTCAGGCGTGAGTGAAACTGCAGCTTGCCCTCCGTCTCCTACACTAATGACCCTTCAGCTCTACCGTCTCCCACCTCCGCTCCCTCCTCCATCAGTAACTCTTCTTGCCTTCTCTTCACTGCCTGTCTGTTGCATTGTGCTACTGTACTTTTCGATGTACCATATTGAAAGACTTAAAATGTTTTATTTTTGTGTTTGTTTTTTATGTATTATTTGTGTAAAAGTATTATAAACCTAATACAATATAGTACTATATAGCCAATTGTGTTAGTTGGGTACCTAGGCTAACCGTGTCGGCCTTACAAACTGAACTTACAAACATGCTCTCAGAGCAGAACTCACTCATATGTAGTGGACTTCCTATACTATTCAAATTTTATCCTTCAATTTCCTCAAGAAATTGCCTAGTGTCTACTTGTGATCAAATTTTCTAAAGTTTAATTCATCTACTCATTCATTTAACCAAATGAGTGCCTACTATGAATAGACCTTATCCTAGTCACTACGGATAAATCCATAAAGACAAGAAGTCAACTTAAGAAGTAAATTGTTTAATATGTTAGAAGGTGATCCTGCCATGGAAAAAAAGCAATCAAGGAAGAGATTTAGGGGGTGCTGGTGGGATGTGGCTGGGCAGGAGTCAGTTTCAAATAGGCAGTTAGGGAAAGCCGCACGGAGTGACACTTAGAGCAGAAACTTGAAAGAGATGAGGAAGCGATTATTTGAGGGAACAACAAACACAAAGGCCGTGAGGCAAGAGAAAGTGGCAGATTCTTGGGCCATCAAGGAGGCTGGTGGCTAGAGCAGAGCAACTAGGAACGAAGTCCAGAGAAATCGAGGTAACACGGGGACAGCCTGCGTGGCCTGGGAGACAACTCAAAGGGCTTAGCGATTTACTCTGAGTAACCAGAAACCACTTGGGGGATCTGAGCAGTGGCGATATTTCCTCAAGCTTACAGTCTTCTTTAGTTTTTAATTCTCTGCAATTAAAGAAACATCTTCATGAAGGCCCTTCCTGGAACCTGATGCTACCCAGAAGGTCTTCCAGGAGCCACAGCACAGAAGTTACAGGCGGGGTCTGCCAGGGGGCAGCTTCCGACAGCAGCCAGGCCGGAGGCGGCCCCAGGCCTCTGGGTGGAGACCCACCTTAGAACACTGGATCCCCAGTGTTCAGAGCCGGCACACTGACTTCCGCCTGCAGTCAGCACTCTGACCTAAGGCCGATCCACATTAACGTTTTATATTAATGTAATCTTTATGAACTTCTGCCAAACTAGTCTTGAAGTTCATGACTTCTGCTGTTGCCACTCGAATCCTCACCTACCTAAATTTGCCCCAGGGATGGCAACTCAGTTTTAGAAGATGCCAAAGCTGATGACTAATAATACCTGTCAAGAGACAAGCTTATTATTAAGTATTATAAACCTAAAAATATGAGTGGTTTTACCTAGGCTAACCGTGTCGGCCTTACAAACTGAACTTACAAACATGCTCTCAGAGCAGAACTCACTCATATGTAGTGGACTTCCTATACTATTCAAATTTTATCCTTCAATTTCCTCAAGAAATTGCCTAGTGTCTACTTGTGATCAAATTTTCTAAAGTTTAATTCATCTACTCATTCATTTAACCAAATGAGTGCCTACTATGAATAGACCTTATCCTAGTCACTAAGGATAAATCCATAAAGACAAGAAGTCAACTTAAGAAGTAAATTGTTTAATATGTTAGAAGGTGATCCTGCCATGGAAAAAAAGCAATCAAGGAAGAGATTTAGGGGGTGCTGGTGGGATGTGGCTGGGCAGGAGTCAGTTTCAAATAGGCAGTTAGGGAAAGCCGCACGGAGTGACACTTAGAGCAGAAACTTGAAAGAGATGAGGAAGCGATTATTTGAGGGAACAACAAACACAAAGGCCGTGAGGCAAGAGAAAGTGGCAGATTCTTGGGCCATCAAGGAGGCTGGTGGCTAGAGCAGAGCAACTAGGAACGAAGTCCAGAGAAATCGAGGTAACACGGGGACAGCCTGCGTGGCCTGGGAGACAACTCAAAGGGCTTAGCGATTTACTCTGAGTAACCAGAAACCACTTGGGGGATCTGAGCAGTGGCGATATTTCCTCAAGCTTACAGTCTTCTTTAGTTTTTAATTCTCTGCAATTAAAGAAACATCTTCATGAAGGCCCTTCCTGGAACCTGATGCTACCCAGAAGGTCTTCCAGGAGCCACAGCACAGAAGTTACAGGCGGGGTCTGCCAGGGGGCAGCTTCCGACAGCAGCCAGGCCGGAGGCGGCCCCAGGCCTCTGGGTGGAGACCCACCTTAGAACACTGGATCCCCAGTGTTCAGAGCCGGCACACTGACTTCCGCCTGCAGTCAGCACTCTGACCTAAGGCCGATCCACATTAACGTTTTATATTAATGTAATCTTTATGAACTTCTGCCAAACTAGTCTTGAAGTTCATGACTTCTGCTGTTGCCACTCGAATCCTCACCTACCTAAATTTGCCCCAGGGATGGCAACTCAGTTTTAGAAGATGCCAAAGCTGATGACTAATAATACCTGTCAAGAGACAAGCAGGGAATTGATTTGTTGGTGGCTTTTTAGCACCTGTGACTCAAACCTTTGCTTTACATAATAAAGAAATATGCTTAAAATTATCTTTAACAGTAAGTTTTCTGGATTAATTTTGTGAGAACAGGCAGGACATGGAAAGGCTGCAAATTCCTGAGTTACGTCTATTGTATTTAAAGGTAAATGCCTTCAGTCTGTCATCCTTTGCCTAACTCAGTTTAGACTCTTTGCAACCCCACGGACTGCAGCACGCCAGGCTACCCTGCCCTTGCCCATCTCCCAGAGTCTGTTCAAACTCATGTCCATCGACTCACTAATGCCATCCAACCATACAAACCATTTTGCCTAAGGGTAGAAGAAATGTTGGTTTGGCTCTAGTGGATTCTTAGCAAGGGGTGGGCCGTACCAAAAAAGCATGGTACTCCCAAATTAAAAACACACTCTTTAACTCTGGTATATTAAAAAGAAACCTTACCGTATATAACTATCAAAGGCAATATGTAAGTCGAGGCAATGATTCAAACAAACCAATTGTTTTTTAAAAAAATGGGAGGACAACTAAGGAAGATTGAGTATTATAATATTGGGTATTAGATGATACTAAGGAATACTTAATTTCTATTAGCTATAGTAGTGGCAATGGGGTTATATTTTTAATGTCTTTATTTAATAGTTGTTAGAGGCAACCTAAATGTCCATCA
Source organism: Tragulus kanchil (assembly GCA_022376925.1). Classification (NCBI taxonomy): domain Eukaryota; kingdom Metazoa; phylum Chordata; class Mammalia; order Artiodactyla; family Tragulidae; genus Tragulus; species Tragulus kanchil. Next base: position 154,554,537 of record JAIOJX010000025.1, on the reverse strand, counting down.
ATAGAGGAATGGATAAATAAGCTGTGGGTGTGTATATATGTATATATATATATATATATGTATATATATATATATATATATATAATCTACAAAACAGAAAAAGAGTTACAGATGTAGAAAATAAACTTATGGTTACCATAGGGTAAGAGAGGAGAGGGAGAAATGGGGAGACTGGCACTGACACATACACATACTATATACAAAATAGATAACTAATAAGAACCTACTGTGTAGCAGAGAATTCTACTCAACTCTGTAATAACCTATAGAGAAAAGAATCTAAAAAAGAGTGCATATATGTGTATATATATAACTGATTCACTTTGCTATACATCTGAAAGTAAGTACCACTGTAAATCAACTCTCCTCCAGCAAGAATTTTTCAAAAAGCAAAATACCCCAGCAAAAAATAAATAAATAAAAAGGAGGGTGGACGGTGTTACTGAGACAAGACTAGAAACATATTGGGAATTACTAAAGCCGTGTAATGAAAGATGGGAGTTCATTGTACAATTCTTTCCTCTTTTGTTCACGTTTGATACTTTCCAAAATAAAAAGCTTTTTTTAAAAAAATTTCAAACTATCCTCTTGAAGTCTCTCTTCTTTTATGTCCAGAGCCTTCCAAAAAATATGTATTAATATAAAAGTTATAACAAATATATTCACATGTTATAGAGCTGTTTCTGTTCTCAAAGATTATAAAACTCTAACACCCACATTCTCGTCTCTCATTTTAGACATAATAAATAAAAACGTACAGGAAGCATTTCAACATATGTTTTCTTTTCCGTCACACCTTAATTCACAGGCTCTCATCCAAGGAGTACTGGATTGACTTCAGCGTGCCCAACACTTCCATCTTAATCAAAACAAAACAAAGTTTATAGCATGTTTATGTTTATGTTTCTCAGTACAAGCATCAGTGATTAACCTAGGAAAAAAAATTAAAAAAAGTATTATAATATTGGGGGTATTAGTTTTTGGAAAAACTAAGGAATACTTAATTTCTATTAGCTATAGTAGTGGCAATGGGGTTATATTTTTAATGTCTTTATTTAATAGTTGTTAGAGGCAACCTAAATGTCCATCAATAGAGGAATGGATAAATAAGCTGTGGGTGTGTATATATGTATATATATATATATATATGTATATATATATATATATATATATATAATCTACAAAACAGAAAAAGAGTTACAGATGTAGAAAATAAACTTATGGTTACCATAGCGTAAGAGAGGAGAGGGAGAAATGGGGAGACTGGCACTGACACATACACATACTATATACAAAATAGATAACTAATAAGAACCTACTGTGTAGCAGAGAATTCTACTCAACTCTGTAATAACCTATAGAGAAAAGAATCTAAAAAAGAGTGCATATATGTGTATATATATAACTGATTCACTTTGCTATACATCTGAAAGTAAGTACCACTGTAAATCAACTCTCCTCCAGCAAGAATTTTTCAAAAAGCAAAATACCCCAGCAAAAAATAAATAAATAAAAAGGAGGGTGGACGGTGTTACTGAGACAAGACTAGAAACATATTGGGAATTACTAAAGCCGTGTAATGAAAGATGGGAGTTCATTGTACAATTCTTTCCTCTTTTGTTCACGTTTGATACTTTCCAAAATAAAAAGCTTTTTTTAAAAAATTTCAAACTATCCTCTTGAAGTCTCTCTTCTTTTATGTCCAGAGCCTTCCAAAAAATATGTATTAATATAAAAGTTATAACAAATATATTCACATGTTATAGAGCTGTTTCTGTTCTCAAAGATTATAAAACTCTAACACCCACATTCTCGTCTCTCATTTTAGACATAATAAATAAAAACGTACAGGAAGCATTTCAACATATGTTTTCTTTTCCGTCACACCTTAATTCACAGGCTCTCATCCAAGGAGTACTGGATTGACTTCAGCGTGCCCAACACTTCCATCTTAATCAAAACAAAACAAAGTTTATAGCATGTTTATGTTTATGTTTCTCAGTACAAGCATCAGTGTTTTTAACTTCTTCCCCTCATCTGTGTAAAGCTGCATGGTAAAATGCAACAGGGGCTTCCCAAGTGGCACAGTGGTAAAGTATCCACCTGCCAAGTAGGAGACACAAGAGACTCGGGTTCAATACCAGGGTCCAGAAGATCCTATGGAGAAGGAAATGGCAAACCACTCCAGTATTCTTGCCTGGAAACTTCCATGGACAGAGGCACCTGGCAGGCTAACAGTCCACGGGGTCACAAAGAGTCAGACATGACTGAGCACACACGCAAAATGCAACAAAGCATTCATATATCTGCAGCCACAAACACTGAGGTGCCATAAACCTAGTGAGGTTGACAAAACAGAACCGTGGGGTGCATAAGATCCCTCTGCAAACTTCCTCCAGCTCCTCATGGAGTGCAAAGAACACAAGCGCAATATGAAAGGTCAATTATGGGGTGGAGGGGGTGTTTTTTGTATATTAAAACATCGTTTGCATCAAAGTTGAAGCTATGAAATTCAGGACTGCCTGTAGGTACAAATGTATGATGTCCTTGCACAAGACAGGGAGATTTATTTGAGGTCCTGGGAGAACAAAAAGTATCCAAAAGCCACCACAGTCCCCTCTACTACTAGGCTAGGTACAGGGGAAAAGCAGAAGAAGGATGTCCTGGTGACACCATATTCCTTTCTTGCCAAAATACAGGACACCTATTTTTTTCCCAAAGAAACAATATTACGTTTATTGGTTAGGTTCCAAAGCCAACTCATAAAAGCTATGTATTAATATAAAAGTTATAACAAATATATTCACATGTTATAGAGCTGTTTCTGTTCTCAAAGATTATAAAACTCTAACACCCACATTCTCGTCTCTCATTTTAGACATAATAAATAAAAACGTACAGGAAGCATTTCAACATATGTTTTCTTTTCCGTCACACCTTAATTCACAGGCTCTCATCCAAGGAGTACTGGATTGACTTCAGCGTGCCCAACACTTCCATCTTAATCAAAACAAAACAAAGTTTATAGCATGTTTATGTTTATGTTTCTCAGTACAAGCATCAGTGTTTTTAACTTCTTCCCCTCATCTGTGTAAAGCTGCATGGTAAAATGCAACAGGGGCTTCCCAAGTGGCACAGTGGTAAAGTATCCACCTGCCAAGTAGGAGACACAAGAGACTCGGGTTCAATACCAGGGTCCAGAAGATCCTATGGAGAAGGAAATGGCAAACCACTCCAGTATTCTTGCCTGGAAACTTCCATGGACAGAGGCACCTGGCAGGCTAACAGTCCACGGGTCACAAAGAGTCAGACATGACTGAGCACACACGCAAAATGCAACAAAGCATTCATATATCTGCAGCCACAAACACTGAGGTGCCATAAACCTAGTGAGGTTGACAAAACAGAACCGTGGGGTGCATAAGATCCCTCTGCAAACTTCCTCCAGCTCCTCATGGAGTGCAAAGAACACAAGCGCAATATGAAAGGTCAATTATGGGGTGGAGGGGGTGTTTTTTGTATATTAAAACATCGTTTGCATCAAAGTTGAAGCTATGAAATTCAGGACTGCCTGTAGGTACAAATGTATGATGTCCTTGCACAAGACAGGGAGATTTATTTGAGGTCCTGGGAGAACAAAAAGTATCCAAAAGCCACCACAGTCCCCTCTACTACTAGGCTAGGTACAGGGGAAAAGCAGAAGAAGGATGTCCTGGTGACACCATATTCCTTTCTTGCCAAAATACAGGACACCTATTTTTTTCCCAAAGAAACAATATTACGTTTATTGGTTAGGTTCCAAAGCCAACTCATAAAAAGCTATTTACTGCAAATGTGGCCAAATTATAGTAATAATAATAAAAGCTAATACAATAAGTGCATTGTATGAATAATTTAAAACTTAATACCAGTCCATGAAATAAGTGCTATTAATATCCCCATTTTATAGATGATGAAAGGAAGACATAAAGATGTAAGCAGTTGTCAAGGTCACATCATAATGGACTCCATATAGATTATCAGTTAATAGTACTGAAATAACAAAGAATAGCATAGTGCTAAAGTAGTGCTTTACATAGAAAATGGGTACAACAGACTTGTGTGGGGTCAAATGGAACCTCAAGCATCATTCTGATACTATTCTATCAAAAAATGCATTCTGAGTTTTCAATAACCACATATAATGATGGCATTCCAAAAATGAGTAGGAAGCAGCATGCATTTGATTAGAAAGGGCATCAAATAACTGAAACCAGAGGATAAATACCAGAGCTGTCTCTAATAGATAATAACAAAGAAATGGATTACGATCAGTTGGGACAAACCCATTCCAAGAAGAAATCACACGCACATACTATCTAAGGCAACTTTCTAAATTTGCTTTTCTCCTTATCTCAAAAATCAATTATCTGGATAAACACAGGAGAGCTAAAGACTGTGCAAAGTAACACATGGGTCAGTTCTTCAAGGTCTATTCAGGGTCACAGACCCTCTCTGGAGGCTTGGGACTTGCTCGTGAACTTTTACCAACTTGAATCAATTTCACAAACTACTATTTTAAAAGGAAGAACTATTTCTTCAATTAACTATCCGAAGAGAATTCTCTTCGCCAAGAAGTCTTAGAAGTTACAAAGACTTTCTCTCCAATCTCCATTTGTTTTAACTTTTACAATCCTCCCAGCTTACTAGCTGCAGCCAAGTTGAAAAGAAAGAGCCAAAGAGAGTGCGAGTCAGATGGTCACATTCCAGCCTATATGGAGACCTTCGGGTCTGTTTTCTAACTCTTCCTGCCTGTGCCTCTAGTTTTGGAAAACCAAGAGTCAACATCAGGAAAGGCAAGCAAGGAACAAGCAATGGTTCCCATACCCAGTGGAAACCATGACCAGTTGAGACAGATGCAATTTTGCTTACAATGGGCTTTGAAAGGCAATAATAAGTACCCACAAATTAAAAACTGCCTGCTAACCTATACAGGTGCCATTTTCTTAGTAGTCAAAGCATTTATCGCTTCATTAAACGACCGATCTGTCCTGTTTGGTCACTGGCACTGATAGCCCATGCTCTAGTGGAAACATCTTATTCATTCTCAGTAAGAACTAGCCTACTTAATGAAAGAAACTTTGACGTCTGGGCAAATTTAAAGTGACGCCTCTTGTCCACTTCTGGTTCTCTTGACCTTATTCCACGCAAGCCCTGGTTCAGTCTCTGATTGGGGAAATAAGATTCCCCAGCCACAGGGCAACCAAGCCTGCACACTGCAACTAGAGGAGCCCACAGGGCACACTGAAGACCCTAGAGAGCCAACATTTAAAAAAAAAAAAGAGAGAGAGAGTGAAAGACCTAAACATTTTTCCAACGAATATATACAAATGTCCAACAGGTACATTAGAAGATGCTCAACATCACTAGTTATTAGAGAAACGCAAATCAAAAGCACAATGAGATATCACCACACACCTATCAGAATGGCTGTCATTAAAAAGTCTACCAATAAAAATAGTGGCAAGGATGTGGAGAAAAGGGAAACATAGTACATTCATTGTTGGTGGGAGCGTACAACAAAGCAGCCTCTATGGAAAACAGTATAGAAGGTCCTCAAAAAACTAAAAATAGAACTACCAAAATATGATCCAGCAATCCCACTCCCGAGGACATATCTAAAGAAAATGAAGGCACTCATCTGAAAAAATGCATGCACACCATGTTCACAGCAGCTTTATTTACAACAGCCAAGAAAGCGGCCTAAGTGTCCACATGGATGAATGGATAAAGAAGCTGTCATATATATATATATATAGAGAGAGAGAGAGAGATATAGATATAGATATACACACAATGGAATAGTATTCAGCCATAATAAGAATTGAATGAAATCCTACCATTAGCAAAAACATGGACGGACCTGGAGGTTATTATGCTTAGTAAATAAGCCAGATAAAGATAAAGTGCATGTTTTCACTTGAAAGTGGGAGCTGAAGAATAAAACAAACAAATGAATATGACAAAACAAAAACAGACTCACGGATATAGACAACAAACTAGTGATTATCAGTAGGGAAAAAGGAAAGAAAAGGGCTGAAATATGGGTAGAAGATTAAGAGGAATAAACTATTACATATAAAATAAATAATCCATAACAATATATCATAGAACCCAGGAAATAGAGCCAATATTTCATAGTAACTTTAAATGGAATATAATCTATAAAAATATTGAATCATTGTTATAGACCTGAAACTAATACAATATTGTAAATCAACTATACCTCAATAAAGAAAATAATTTTTTCTCCATTTCTTTCAAATTAAAGTAATTCAAGTTATTAACTAAGTCTCAACTTCCTCATCTGAAAAAATGGGTTTAATAATGCCTCTGTATTACCATTAATACCTTACTAATACCATTGCTACCCTGTGGGGTAGCTACAAGATAATAAACACAAAAGGACACTGGGAATTTCCACGGCAGTCCCGTGGCTAAGATCCTGTGCTCCCAATGCCATGGTCCCGGTTTGATCTCTGGTCAGGGAACTAGGTCCCACATGCCGCAACTAAGTTTGCACGCCACAACCAGAGGTCTCACATGCCATAACAAAGATCCCACGTGTCGCAACAAAGACCCAGCACAGCCTCAATAAATAAACAAATAAAATGTTTTAATTCAAACACTACAAAAAATAGATCATTTTTTCTTAAAATGCACACTGCCAGGTAGGTGCCAGCCCCAGAGCGGCAGGTTACCCAGGCAGCTAGTGTTATGACGCAGTAAGGTCCTTAACCTTCCCCAGACAGGCACAAGTTCATGAAGGTCACATTTGCTCGCAACTGGCAGAAAGGGAATTCAAACCCAGCTCTGCCTAATTCCAATGCCTTCATGCCACACCTCCTCCCCTGCATGAACAGGAAGAATAAATAACCAAGTAGTTTTTCCAAAATCTCTCCAAAGCTTATGAGTCCCAGGGCAGGGCGGGAGCCAGAAACAGGAGAAAACTTCCCTTTTCTAAACCTTATGTGAGCTGCGGGGGCAGCAGGGAAAGAGGTCATCAGCCTGCACCTCTTGATGGGCCAGAGGTCACAAGCAGCTGATAATACTCAGACTCCTCACTGGAAAAGTGCCTGAGGACTGGAAACAAGCCCAGCAGAGTGTTTGTGAAAAGTGGTCATCCTGTGAAACACTGACCGACTTGTGTAATTTTTATGACTTGGAAAACACTGAAAATGACCCCAAATGACAATTTTCAAAAATCAGAATAAAAGAAAAATAAAAAAATAGAGGTGACAACTGCCTGAAGGGGTGGGATGGAGGGGGCGATAGGGAGGGGGGTGGAGGAGGGAGGGGACCAGGGATATACATATGACTAATCTGAGAACATACATATCTGTAAGCAACAAAACTCTATAAAAGTTAAAAGTAAAATAAAAGTTTAAAAAAGAAATAGAGGTGACAGAGGGATGGAGGTAAGAAAAGAAAGAAAAACTGTGTCTCAGGTCTTTATTAACATACACTTTTGGTAAGAACTGATCTCTGAAATTAATGAGTTCCTAAAATAGAAATGACAGACTTGATAGATAAGTAATAATAATCTTTCTTGCATTACAAAAACTACCGACTCTCTATGTTGCTGAAGAATTACCAATAATGACAATTACACATACACTTTGTTACGCACCCACTATGTTCTGGTCCTTATCAATGGATCAGTTGTGATTTTCGTAAGAACACACAAGTGCTAGAGTTACTTTAAGCTCCGTTTTACTTAGGAAGAAACCTAGCCTCGGAGCCATAAAGGGAAAGGCCCAAGAATGCAGAGCCTAAGAGAATAAGAACAGAAATTCACACTCAGATCTGTCTGAGTCTAAAACGCGCCTCTCCCTCACTGGCTATGGAAGTGCCCGGCAGGGCCCATCTGCTGGGTCCTCCCTCCCTCTGTTGTTATTACTGTTCAGTCGTTAAGTTGTGTCCTATTTTTTGCGACCCCATGCACTGTAGAGTGTCAGGCTTCCTATCCTCCACCATCGACCAGAGTTTGCTCAGATTCACGTCCTTTGAGTCTGTGATGCTATCTAACCATCTCACTCTTTGCCGCCCCTTCTCCTTTTGCCTTCCATCTTTCCCAGCATGAGGATCTTTTCCCATGAGTCGGCTCTTCACACCAAGTGACTGAGGTATGGGAGCTTCAGCTTCAGCATCCGTCCTTCCACTGAATATTCAGAGTTGATTTCTCTTAGGATTGACTGGTTTGATTTCCTTGCTGTCCAAGGGACTCTCAAGAGTCTGACGAGGGAAAGATGCAAGGTAGATGGAGCTCCTGGAGAAGCAGATCTGGAGCATCAGTGGGGCCGCACCGTCTACTCAGGGACCCAGCAAACGACGCCAAATATAGTGAAACGGAGAGCACATATTGATTGTTTTAAATGGGTGTTGTTATGACGATAAGCTGTTTTGAAAGCACAACCATCTGCACCTTGGACAGGACCAGAATACAAAGTTCTTAGTAGACCAAAAAAAGCAGTAAAGAGCAAATTAATGAATCCCCTCCCCAACTCCCTGCAATAAAAAAACAAGGCCATCTGTGATGTTTCAGTCTACAACAGGATTGAGCGGAGCACAGGAGGATAAACACAATGACTTCCAGATTTCTGTGATCCCACCATACTCATCGAGATATTATTCCAGGTGCTCAGAGTTCACCCAATTATCTTCTCAATATGCTAAAAACTAAAAGACAGACTTGATAGATAAGTAATAATCTTTCTTGCATTAAAAACTACCGACTCTATCTTGCTGAAGAATTACCAATAATGACAATTACACATACACTTTGTTACGCACCCACTATGTTCTGGTCCTTATCAATGGATCAGTTGTGATTTTCGTAAGAACACACAAGTGCTAGAGTTACTTTAAGCTCCGTTTTACTTAGGAAGAAACCTAGCCTCGGAGCCAAAAAGGGGAAAGGCCCAAGAATGCAGAGCCTAAGAGAATAAGAACAGAAATTCACACTCAGATCTGTCTGAGTCTAAAACGCGCCTCTCCCTCACTGGCTATGGAAGTGCCCGGCAGGGCCCATCTGCTGGGTCCTCCCTCCCTCTGTTGTTATTACTGTTCAGTCGTTAAGTTGTGTCCTATTTTTTGCGACCCCATGCACTGTAGAGTGTCAGGCTTCCTATCCTCCACCATCGACCAGAGTTTGCTCAGATTCACGTCCTTTGAGTCTGTGATGCTATCTAACCATCTCACTCTTTGCCGCCCCTTCTCCTTTTGCCTTCCATCTTTCCCAGCATGAGGATCTTTTCCCATGAGTCGGCTCTTCACACCAAGTGACTGAGGTATGGGAGCTTCAGCTTCAGCATCCGTCCTTCCACTGAATATTCAGAGTTGATTTCTCTTAGGATTGACTGGTTTGATTTCCTTGCTGTCCAAGGGACTCTCAAGAGTCTGACGAGGGAAAGATGCAAGGTAGATGGAGCTCCTGGAGAAGCAGATCTGGAGCATCAGTGGGGGCCGCACCGTCTACTCAGGGACCCAGCAAACGACGCCAAATATAGTGAAACGGAGAGCACATATTGATTGTTTTAAATGGGTGTTGTTATGACGATAAGCTGTTTTGAAAGCACAACCATCTGCACCTTGGACAGGACCAGAATACAAAGTTCTTAGTAGACCAAAAAAAGCAGTAAAGAGCAAATTAATGAATCCCCTCCCCAACTCCCTGCAATAAAAAAACAAGGCCATCTGTGATGTTTCAGTCTACAACAGGATTGAGCGGAGCACAGGAGGATAAACACAATGACTTCCAGATTTCTGTGATCCCACCATACTCATCGAGATATTATTCCAGGTGCTCAGAGTTCACCCAATTTATCTTCTCAATATGCTTAATAGCTAATAAGAAGAGAGGCTATTATACTGAATTAGGTGAGAGAGAGGACAGTTCAGACAAAAGGGAAGTTCTAAGCATGTGAAGGAATCACAACAAAAGCAAAAGCCATAATCCAAGCTCCTAGCAGAGAATTTATTTCACTGATAAAACTGCCCCTGTGTCAGCCAGAAATCCTGGTGGTTCCCAGCCAGTGTGCTGGGACCATGCTCCAGGCAGGCGAAGATGTCCTTCCCCACTCCAGGCAGGGCTGGGCACAGGCTGGGCCCCAGGCCAGTCACCTCCATCCACGAGATGTCTAGACTGCTTACCCAGAATGCCATACAAATATTCTTCCTTACTAAGCATTCTTTGGCATGACAAAGGTCAGAAGCATTAGCAAATGCATCCATCATTTCACTCAGTTTTGATCAGGAAATGCTAACAGCTTAGAAAGCCCACAAAGTCCCCGGAGGAGCATGAACAACCACTCCCCGCACCATCCTGGTCCCTCCGCCACGGGTCTTTATTTTCCTAACAGCTGCTGGCCAGCGTCATCCCAGGCTGAGAATGACGCACTATTGGAAGGACTATATATAAGGCTCTGTAAACCAAGGTGGGAGGCCACAGCTGAAGCCACTTCTGCGTCCCCCAGTGCAGGGTCAGGGAATGCCCAAAGGGGAGCCCCATGTGGTTCATGCAGGCCACTCACAAAACGTACTGGGGTGCACCTGGGTGCCTGGGAGCCACATTGAGAAATTGTCAAGGCCTACTGAGTGAAGTCAGTCAAGCAAATAAAGACACATTTTACTATATGAAACCTGCTTCTACCTGAACTCTAAACAGTAATACAAACTGATAGAACAGAAGGAGAGCCACAGACAGCAAACACAATTAAAAAGGGGAAAGGGTGGCAAGAATAAATCAGGTATATGTGATTAGCAGATATATACTAATATATGTACACTAAACAACAAAGATTTACTCTATAACATGGAAGAATATATTCAGTATCTTCCAGGAATCGATAATGGAAAAGAATCTGAAAATATATATTTGGTGTATAACTGAATCCCTTTGATGCATACCTGAAACACGAAGTTGTAGATCAACTGTATCTTAATTTTTTAAAAAGTAAAGAGACAAAGGAGGAACTGGTGCTCCGTGCACCATCACAATGATACTGTCGGAGAGCAGCCTGAGAAACAGCAGAGAAGAGGCAGGCTTCCTCCTTACCTTTTCATTTTTCACTGGGCCTAACAAGACCCATCGTAAAGACGGCCACAGAAGTAACTGTTTTAAAGAGCGACTGATGTGCACTGAAATTTCAGCTGTCCACAGTGAGGTGGGCTTGTGGGGTAGCCAGCGTGGCGTCCGCCTGCAAGCTCACCAGCCCGGGAGCAGAGCGTCCCCGTGTCTGCAAGCCTCTAACACAGGAACAGGAACACCCCTACTCCGGCTTCACTGACTTCTAACACGGTAAGAGCTGCACTCACAGGCCAACCCCTTGAGGTGAAATTCAGGATTACTACTAGTCCTAAGAATAAAAGAAGGTACAAATTATATGCCAGCTAGGAACAGTGTGTGTAGGATGATACCAAAGACTGACAGGGCATCACGTCTCACACTCCAATCTCACTGTTAGAAAACCCTCCCCAGCACAGAGGAGTGTGGGCCTCATGCCAATCACTCTGCTTGGCTCTCTAATATCTATTTTATCTCAGTTTCTATAATGTGACCTGGCCTACCCAAAATTGTACCTGGCACCGTATTCACATATGCACATAAAGGCATACACACATACACACACACGGAGAAACTATCATTACCATTTTGCAATATAGGCCAACCCTTCCTCAATCACCTCGTCTCAACCACTGCCTCTCACTTGCACATCTGACAGTTCTCCAACCCCTATGTCACTCTGCCCTGGGGAAGTCAATTCTAGTCTTAGTGACCCCCTGGCTCTTCTCTCATTTCTGCTAAGAACTTTCAACTGGCGCAGGTCAGCACTGCTCATCCCCTGCTGCTCTAAGCCAGAGCCATCCCATCTTGCACCCAGCCTCGACAATCTTAATTTTTAAAAAGATTTACTCTATAACATGGAAGAATATATTCAGTATCTTCCAGGAATCGATAATGGAAAAGAATCTGAAAATATATATTTGGTGTATAACTGAATCCCTTTGATGCATACCTGAAACACGAAGTTGTAGATCAACTGTATCTTAATTTTTTAAAAAGTAAAGAGACAAAGGAGGAACTGGTGCTCCGTGCACCATCACAATGATACTGTCGGAGAGCAGCCTGAGAAACAGCAGAGAAGAGGCAGGCTTCCTCCTTACCTTTTCATTTTTCACTGGGCCTAACAAGACCCATCGTAAAGACGGCCACAGAAGTAACTGTTTTAAAGAGCGACTGATGTGCACTGAAATTTCAGCTGTCCACAGTGAGGTGGGCCTGTGGGGTAGCCAGCGTGGCGTCCGCCTGCAAGCTCACCAGCCCGGGAGCAGAGCGTCCCCGTGTCTGCAAGCCTCTAACACAGGAACAGGAACACCCCTACTCCGGCTTCACTGACTTCTAACACGGTAAGAGCTGCACTCACAGGCCAACCCCTTGGGGTGAAATTCAGGATTACTACTAGTCCTAAGAATAAAAGAAGGTACAAATTATATGCCAGCTAGGAACAGTGTGTGTAGGATGATACCAAAGACTGACAGGGCATCACGTCTCACACTCCAATCTCACTGTTAGAAAACCCTCCCCAGCACAGAGGAGTGTGGGCCTCATGCCAATCACTCTGCTTGGCTCTCTAATATCTATTTTATCTCAGTTTCTATAATGTGACCTGGCCTACCCAAAATTGTACCTGGCACCGTATTCACATATGCACATAAAGGCATACACACATACACACACACGGAGAAACTATCATTACCATTTTGCAATATAGGCCAACCCTTCCTCAATCACCTCGTCTCAACCACTGCCTCTCACTTGCACATCTGACAGTTCTCCAACCCCTATGTCACTCTGCCCTGGGGAAGTCAATTCTAGTCTTAGTGACCCCCTGGCTCTTCTCTCATTTCTGCTAAGAACTTTCAACTGGCGCAGGTCAGCACTGCTCATCCCCTGCTGCTCTAAGCCAGAGCCATCCCATCTTGCACCCAGCCTCGGAGCACGGGGCTCTGCCTTGCTGCTTTCCCAGCCAGACACAACATTACCTACATCCATTCCTTCTCTTGAGCATTAAACATGGTAGAATGACGGTATGAAAACTAACTGTGAATCTAACCAAGTGCGAAACCAAATCCAGTGCATAAAGCCCTAAGAAAATACCAAAGTATTCCACATCAAAGAAGAACAGAGACGTGGACCTCAAAATTTCAGGCAGGCATTTGGTAATTTTAGAATGATGCTTGATTTAGTTCTTTCTGATGGAAGACAGATTCTCTGAGGGCAGACACACTTGGGCAAGCCAAGGATGGAAGGTTAAACTTGGCTTAAAACTCAACATTCAAAAAACAAAGATCATGGCATCCGGTCCCATCACTCCATAGCTCTCCTTGGGCAGCCCCTGCGCTGTCTCTGTGAATGGTCCACGGCACATCCGGACAGCTGGCTGACTTCTTTGTTGATGGGCACCGCTTTCATCACATCCATGAAGCTGGTTGTCTTACAACCCCCGACTTGGGTAACGCCGAACAAGCCTCTGCTGTCTTTGCATCGGTTTCCTCAGCTTCCAGAGACAAGGCTCACTCTCCACATAGCCTCAGGCCTCACCATGCTGTGTGGTTCTAAAAATTTCATGACACACCATAAACTCTTCACACACACACACAAAGGATCAGATAAATTTAAGAGATAGTATCACCCATGTGTGTTTACTCCCAAACTATCTCAGTTCCCCCTTATAATTTGTGAACCTGGCCTACCCAAAATTGTACCTGGCACCGTATTCACATATGCACATAAAGGCATACACACATACACACACACGGAGAAACTATCATTACCATTTTGCAATATAGGCCAACCCTTCCTCAATCACCTCGTCTCAACCACTGCCTCTCACTTGCACATCTGACAGTTCTCCAACCCCTATGTCACTCTGCCCTGGGGAAGTCAATTCTAGTCTTAGTGACCCCCTGGCTCTTCTCTCATTTCTGCTAAGAACTTTCAACTGGCGCAGGTCAGCACTGCTCATCCCCTGCTGCTCTAAGCCAGAGCCATCCCATCTTGCACCCAGCCTCGGAGCACGGGGCTCTGCCTTGCTGCTTTCCCAGCCAGACACAACATTACCTACATCCATTCCTTCTCTTGAGCATTAAACATGGTAGAATGACGGTATGAAAACTAACTGTGAATCTAACCAAGTGCGAAACCAAATCCAGTGCATAAAGCCCTAAGAAAATACCAAAGTATTCCACATCAAAGAAGAACAGAGACGTGGACCTCAAAATTTCAGGCAGGCATTTGGTAATTTTAGAATGATGCTTGATTTAGTTCTTTCTGATGGAAGACAGATTCTCTGAGGGCAGACACACTTGGGCAAGCCAAGGATGGAAGGTTAAACTTGGCTTAAAACTCAACATTCAAAAAACAAAGATCATGGCATCCGGTCCCATCACTCCATAGCTCTCCTTGGGCAGCCCCTGCGCTGTCTCTGTGAATGGTCCACGGCACATCCGGACAGCTGGCTGACTTCTTTGTTGATGGGCACCGCTTTCATCACATCCATGAAGCTGGTTGTCTTACAACCCCCGACTTGGGTAACGCCGAACAAGCCTCTGCTGTCTTTGCATCGGTTTCCTCAGCTTCCAGAGACAAGGCTCACTCTCCACATAGCCTCAGGCCTCACCATGCTGTGTGGTTCTAAAAATTTCATGACACACCATAAACTCTTCACACACACACACAAAGGATCAGATAAATTTAAGAGATAGTATCACCCATGTGTGTTTACTCCCAAACTATGGGGGTTTAAATTGCCAAATCTTCCCACTTCTCAGCAAGAGAGATTCGTAAAGGTCTGCCTGCCTGACCCGGGCAGGGGTCCAGCTCTGCAGGTTCATGCCCACATGTACCAGGAAGTTGTGGTAAACAAACCCACGTGGTTTTACAACTTCCAAACGCAGCAACATTAAGGTCTGTGTTATTTCGTGCCAGTATACTCTTAATAATTTGGACAGAAGTATACCGGCAGTCTGAATAGAAAATGTCTATCTCCCCGATGAAAGCGCCTAGGAATGGGATAAGCTATCATTCACCATTTTGATGTTTTAATTTTGCAAATCGTTTGGCATTTCAGAGGGAGCCTGTAAAAGCTTCTGTATTTTAAACAAAACTATAATAACAGAGCCAAATTCACCCTGGTATAAAGTCACAGGAGTTTCACTATGTCTTTATCTCGTGAAAAGCAAATAAATTATAAATCCTTTTTAAATCACTAGGCAAAGCCCCAAATCTGTAGGAGTGAGCAAAGGAAGAGAGTGAAGGTGATTATGAAAAGATAAACTGTTTTCTGAAGGTGCTTTTGTGGTAAAAGTGTATGATGCAGTCACTCTGGCATACAAAGATATTATTTGAAAGCAACATAAAAACCACACAGATCTGCAAATGAATAAATGTTCCCAAGATAAATGACGAAGAAAACCATTCTGAATGTGACTTTGTTTTGTTGTATATTTAGCTGGAAGTCTGTTCAGATTTTTTTGACGATTCTTTGGAACACTGAGTATTCGACACTCTTTCACTTCTTAGCTTTGTTACTACAGCTATCCACCCCCCGTTCAGCTCACTGAACGTTTTATTGAGGATCCATTCTGTAGCAGTCCAAGCCAAGGCCTGGTGACATAAAAAATAAATAAAATACAGCCATTACATAGAGGAGAGAGCATGGCTTCCTAGCTTCAGGCCTCACTCCACATAGCCTCAGGCCTCACCATGCTGTGTGGTTCTAAAAATTTCATGACACACCATAAACTCTTCACACACACACACAAAGGATCAGATAAATTTAAGAGATAGTATCACCCATGTGTGTTTACTCCCAAACTATGGGGGTTTAAATTGCCAAATCTTCCCACTTCTCAGCAAGAGAGATTCGTAAAGGTCTGCCTGCCTGACCCGGGCAGGGGTCCAGCTCTGCAGGTTCATGCCCACATGTACCAGGAAGTTGTGGTAAACAAACCCACGTGGTTTTACAACTTCCAAACGCAGCAACATTAAGGTCTGTGTTATTTCGTGCCAGTATACTCTTAATAATTTGGACAGAAGTATAACGGCAGTCTGAATAGAAAATGTCTATCTCCCTGATGAAAGCGCCTAGGGAATGGGATAAGCTATCATTCACCATTTTGATGTTTTAATTTTGCAAATCGTTTGGCATTTCAGAGGGAGCCTGTAAAAGCTTCTGTATTTTAAACAAAACTATAATAACAGAGCCAAATTCACCCTGGTATAAAGTCACAGGAGTTTCACTATGTCTTTATCTCGTGAAAAGCAAATAAATTATAAATCCTTTTTAAATCACTAGGCAAAGCCCCAAATCTGTAGGAGTGAGCAAAGGAAGAGAGTGAAGGTGATTATGAAAAGATAAACTGTTTTCTGAAGGTGCTTTTGTGGTAAAAGTGTATGATGCAGTCACTCTGGCATACAAAGATATTATTTGAAAGCAACATAAAAACCACACAGATCTGCAAATGAATAAATGTTCCCAAGATAAATGACGAAGAAAACCATTCTGAATGTGACTTTGTTTTGTTGTATATTTAGCTGGAAGTCTGTTCAGATTTTTTTGACGATTCTTTGGAACACTGAGTATTCGACACTCTTTCACTTCTTAGCTTTGTTACTACAGCTATCCACCCCCCGTTCAGCTCACTGAACGTTTTATTGAGGATCCATTCTGTAGCAGTCCAAGCCAAGGCCTGGTGACATAAAAAATAAATAAAATACAGCCATTACATAGAGGAGAGAGCATGGCCAACTGAGACAGACTCATTAACAGATAATTCTGCATAGCTTCAAATACTAAGAAGTACACTCACTCAAGATTAACAGAGATACTTCGTCGCCCTTTCTGTCTACAAAGACAGCATTCCCAGTAGCAAGAAGAAAGGTTTCTCCTCAGTTGGGCTCATTTCCCTAAACTTCTACTTGGGGTGGGGATGAGAAGTGGAAGGAAGGAGGCAGAAAAAGAGAGATCACAAATAATGTCCTTTAATGAGAAATAACCCATAGCAAAATGTTTCCTGAAAAATTATAGCTAGTCATTTTAACACGTACAATACATTGACTACAAACTCAACTAGCTCAAAAATACTTCAGCATTTCTTGCAATGGTCACTTTCAGTACACTGAGGTCATTTGCTCTTTAGACAGTGACTACACAAATGTCATGATTTCTCCCAAAACCAGACAATGGCTATTCAACAGCCAAAAATAAAAAGAGAGAGAGAGAGAGAGAACTATGCCCTTGCTTACTAGCAATATCAAGTCTGGAAACTCCAGGGAAAAAAGTCGAGAGATATTCACACTCATGGTCAATCGCTTCAGTCAGTTGGACTCTGCAGCACTATGGACTGTAGCCCGCCAGGCTCCTCTGCCCATGGGATTCTCCAGGCAAGAATACTGCGGTGGGGTGCCACTTCCTTCTCCAGAAAGATATCCATCTCACATCGAATGTTTTCTGGTCATGGCAAGAAAGTTACCTTAGATTCAAGTGAGGGTTTTCTGAGTACCATCTGGGATCCTCAAGAAATGGTACAAATGACCTGGAAAACTGATGCAGGCATACTAGAACCCAAATTAATGAGGTTTGCTTGCTTTTCATAGGCATAAACAGGAAGGTGATTTCAAATGGAAAGGTCCAGATGATAATAATGAGAGCAAATATTAATACCACAACAGGGAGGAAAACCATAATTGACAAATCATTAAATGAGATTACAAGATTTTAGTACAAAAAAAAGGAACCAAGTGTGCTTCCACACACTACAATACAGTCCTTTTAATGTAATGTGATAAGTATGGAATGTCATATTTTATTTCTAATAATCTTTTTTTAATTCTAGAGATGTGATTAGCCAACAGTAAGAAGATATCTGAAATAATAACCTTGATATATCAAATTATTTAATTTCCCAAAGGAAGGAAGCCTTCCAAAAACTGCTTAAGCCCAAACGTAAATGAAAGAAGAGAAAAAAACAGAATTCAAGCACTAATTTTTCTACATCAAGGGAAAAAGGCTTTCCTGGGGTTCTGAAAAATTCAAAGATGTTCAAAAGCCTGTGAAGTGATTCATAAAGGAGAATCTGAAGTAGCAAATTCTGCATCACTTTCCCACCTCTAGAGCTTCCTTTACCACTGCAGAAAGAGGAAAATTAAGTTTATTCACTGAATAGTTTGATCTCAACATTTGAAAATAGAGTTCATAGTCGGTGACCTTTGTTTAGTGTATGTGTGTATGAAATGATGGGAAATCATATTTAGTTCTAACACACAGTCATGTCTACCAATAGGCATAGTTTCCTTGAAGGTTTTTGAAGTATATCTTATAAATTTGTCCTCACACATGGTTACAGATTTTTTTTTTAATTGTTACAATTCTGAGTTAATAAGCTCAGAAACATTCTATTTGGAAGACCTATGTGTCTAGACATATTAAATCAAATGAAACTCTCTAAGTGCCTTCACACTCGTGTCAATAACATAAAGCATCAATTCTCATTTATTCAAGGGACGATTACAGCTTTGGGAACATGGCCAACACCTCATTTCTTCTCGCTGTCCTTTCGGTCTGTAGTATCTTATCTATCTTATCAGCAGGCATCACTCCAAAAGTAGTAATAAACTGACAATTATTGGGTCCTCACCATGAGACAGGCACTGTTGTGCCATACACAACAGAACCTTTGATTTCCCACAACTACTCTAGGAGATCAGTACTAATGCTATGCTTATTTTACAGAAGAGGGCAGTGAGGATGCTAATGGACTTGCCCAAGACCACAGTCGTAAAAATGCCAGAGTGACCACTCACTCTGATGCCTGAGCCTGAATACTTAAAGACTTCATGATTTGCCTCCAAAGGAATAACCATGATGGAAGACATGAAACCCAAACCGATCAATACAACAAGAAACCACCCTCTCCTTTTTTGATAAATACATAATCAAAATGAATGTGCATTTCATGGGTGAAATGGTTCCAACTACTGACCATAATGAGATTCATGGATTACCCATAGATATTAACTCACAGATTCAATCCCAGGCCCACAGTTCACTGTGAGGTACTGGTTTGACCTTTCTTCTCTTCTTGGGTATTTGTCAAATCTAATACATATTTATCAAGCACTGCATTCAGCCCTAAATTATTTTAATGTGGCAAAAAATACACAACATAAAAATTTCCACCTTAGCCCTTTTTAAGGGTACAGTTCAGTAGGGTTTAAATATATTGATGTTGTTGTGTATAATCTCCAGAGCTCTCAGCCTTTGTCTTAGTCTCTTCAGGCTTCTGTAACACATGATAACAGGAATTAAGTTTATTCACTGAATAGTTTGATCTCAACATTTGAAAATAGAGTTCATAGTCGGTGACCTTTGTTTAGTGTATGTGTGTATGAAATGATGGGAAATCATATTTAGTTCTAACACACAGTCATGTCTACCAATAGGCATAGTTTCCTTGAAGGTTTTTGAAGTATATCTTATAAATTTGTCCTCACACATGGTTACAGATTTTTTTTTTAATTGTTACAATTCTGAGTTAATAAGCTCAGAAACATTCTATTTGGAAGACCTATGTGTCTAGACATATTAAATCAAATGAAACTCTCTAAGTGCCTTCACACTCGTGTCAATAACATAAAGCATCAATTCTCATTTATTCAAGGGACGATTACAGCTTTGGGAACATGGCCAACACCTCATTTCTTCTCGCTGTCCTTTCGGTCTGTAGTATCTTATCTATCTTATCAGCAGGCATCACTCCAAAAGTAGTAATAAACTGACAATTATTGGGTCCTCACCATGAGACAGGCACTGTTGTGCCATACACAACAGAACCTTTGATTTCCCACAACTACTCTAGGAGATCAGTACTAATGCTATGCTTATTTTACAGAAGAGGGCAGTGAGGATGCTAATGGACTTGCCCAAGACCACAGTCGTAAAAATGCCAGAGTGACCACTCACTCTGATGCCTGAGCCTGAATACTTAAAGACTTCATGATTTGCCTCCAAAGGAATAACCATGATGGAAGACATGAAACCCAAACCGATCAATACAACAAGAAACCACCCTCTCCTTTTTTGATAAATACATAATCAAAATGAATGTGCATTTCATGGGTGAAATGGTTCCAACTACTGACCATAATGAGATTCATGGATTACCCATAGATATTAACTCACAGATTCAATCCCAGGCCCACAGTTCACTGTGAGGTACTGGTTTGACCTTTCTTCTCTTCTTGGGTATTTGTCAAATCTAATACATATTTATCAAGCACTGCATTCAGCCCTAAATTATTTTAATGTGGCAAAAAATACACAACATAAAAATTTCCACCTTAGCCCTTTTTAAGGGTACAGTTCAGTAGGGTTTAAATATATTGATGTTGTTGTGTATAATCTCCAGAGCTCTCAGCCTTTGTCTTAGTCTCTTCAGGCTTCTGTAACACATGATAACAGGGTGGAAGCTTACAGACAACCAACATGTACTGTTCACACTTCCGGAGACCAGAAGTCCAGGAGCCAGCACGGTCAGGTGCCACCCTTGTCCAGGTTCCGGACTTCTCACTGTACATGCACATGGCAGAAGGGGCCACAGAGCTCTGTTACAAAAGCATAAGTCCCATTCACAAGGGCTCCATCCTCGTGACCTAGCCACCTCCCAAAGGCCACATCGACTAATACCATAACCTTTGAGAATTAAGATTTCAACATATGAATTTAGAGGGGGACACACACATTCAGCCCACAGCAGCCCTAAACAATTTTCAGGTCCATTTTGTTGCACCATTTTATTCTTTATCAATGATCCATCTTTAAATTTCTGAAGTTAATCAAATCTTCAATACAAAAGGCTTCTTTCTAGATGAGCATATATAAGACTCTGACATTATATAAGTTAATGATTCTGTTGGGCCCACAGACCTTTTGAAAATCTGATAAAAGCTGTAGATTCTAACTTCAAAATAAAATGCATATATGAGTATGTAATTTAAATGCTACTCTATTTTCATAAGGTTATTAAACTCCTGCATGCCCCAAAAGCCAACTTTGAACTCAAATAAAGAACCTTAATTTTCTGGCATTATTTAGCACTAGTATTTATTGATTCTCTTGTATCTGCAATACTCCTTTAAATATCAAGCTTCTCCCCTAATGAGTCATAATCAAGATCTTATTTGTAAAAGTTCTCATAAGCATGATCTTATTTATAAAAATTCATCTACAAATATTCAGGAAAACAATTCCATTGCTTATAAAAAGAACCCCATAAGGGCAAAGAATTCCCTTACTTCACCTACATATCATATATCCCATGAGAAGTTTCCTGCAAAAATGCTATCAAAACACCCTCAAAAAAATCACAAATGCACAATCAAATCTGCCTTGGTTGACTGGTTTGACCTTTCTTCTCTTCTTGGGTATTTGTCAAATCTAATACATATTTATCAAGCACTGCATTCAGCCCTAAATTATTTTAATGTGGCAAAAAATACACAACATAAAAATTTCCACCTTAGCCCTTTTTAAGGGTACAGTTCAGTAGGGTTTAAATATATTGATGTTGTTGTGTATAATCTCCAGAGCTCTCAGCCTTTGTCTTAGTCTCTTCAGGCTTCTGTAACACATGATAACAGGGTGGAAGCTTACAGACAACCAACATGTACTGTTCACACTTCCGGAGACCAGAAGTCCAGGAGCCAGCACGGTCAGGTGCCACCCTTGTCCAGGTTCCGGACTTCTCACTGTACATGCACATGGCAGAAGGGGCCACAGAGCTCTGTTACAAAAGCATAAGTCCCATTCACAAGGGCTCCATCCTCGTGACCTAGCCACCTCCCAAAGGCCACATCGACTAATACCATAACCTTTGAGAATTAAGATTTCAACATATGAATTTAGAGGGGGACACACACATTCAGCCCACAGCAGCCCTAAACAATTTTCAGGTCCATTTTGTTGCACCATTTTATTCTTTATCAATGATCCATCTTTAAATTTCTGAAGTTAATCAAATCTTCAATACAAAAGGCTTCTTTCTAGATGAGCATATATAAGACTCTGACATTATATAAGTTAATGATTCTGTTGGGCCCACAGACCTTTTGAAAATCTGATAAAAGCTGTAGATTCTAACTTCAAAATAAAATGCATATATGAGTATGTAATTTAAATGCTACTCTATTTTCATAAGGTTATTAAACTCCTGCATGCCCCAAAAGCCAACTTTGAACTCAAATAAAGAACCTTAATTTTCTGGCATTATTTAGCACTAGTATTTATTGATTCTCTTGTATCTGCAATACTCCTTTAAATATCAAGCTTCTCCCCTAATGAGTCATAATCAAGATCTTATTTGTAAAAGTTCTCATAAGCATGATCTTATTTATAAAAATTCATCTACAAATATTCAGGAAAACAATTCCATTGCTTATAAAAAGAACCCCATAAGGGCAAAGAATTCCCTTACTTCACCTACATATCATATATCCCATGAGAAGTTTCCTGCAAAAATGCTATCAAAACACCTCACATCTGAAAGTAAGCTAAAATCACAAATGCACAATCAAATCTGCCTTATCCTTATGGACACACCTTCTTCAGATCTGATAGTAAGCAAGCCCCATGACTGACTGCAGATAAGGGGACTCAATCACTACCATTTCAAATTAAAGGCATTGCAGCTAAACAACCATGTTCAATGGTTTTACCTGCATCATTGCACTTCCTGATGGTTCTGATAACATAAGAAAACTGGATTTTAGAGGTGAAATCCTAGAGATGACAAGCTCTCATTTCCTTTCCACCCAACTTTTGGCGGGGGGGCATAAGAAAAGCCTGAAAATTATACTGTTTTGTTATTCACAGGGGATTAATACATAGACATTGCTAAGGCGCACTAGCCCAAACTAAATATTAAATGTTTCAGTATGTCACCACTTTAGCAACACATGAATACTTTGGATACACTCTTCCAAAACATATACACACACAAATTCTATATATCATATCTAGGGGTTCATGAGCTCCCACCTAAAGCGCAGCTGTGAACTCCAGATCCCAAGATGAAGAACCTATCTCTGCACTCAGTAGACAAGTGTGAGTAGACTCTTAAAGAGTTCCAGGACTTCATCTCCTTGAGAAGGACATGGAGACCTGACCTCCACACTGCCTTTAAAGGTGTTCGTTCTACAAACAGCATTCATCCGTAACGGTCACCACAGCATTCTCTTCGTTATCTGGTCAGTTTCTCAAAACAGTAACAGTTTAGATAAGGGCTCCTCAAGGAAGGTTCTGTCTCTTTAGGGTTTCAAAGGCTGAGGGATGGAGAGCCTCTTATGTCTGCCAAAGTGACTTCAGCCCACATCTCTCCAGAGAGCTAATCAGTAGACATTCTGACGCTGGCAACACAAACAAGCTGGGAATTAGCGTGGCTAATGTAGGTGTTATTATCTGGTGGACGGCGGTCGCCACTAGAAGTCACCTCAAATATTCAGAAAAACAATTCCATTGCTTATAAAAAGAACCCCATAAGGGCAAAGAATTCCCTTACTTCACCTACATATCATATATCCCATGAGAAGTTTCCTGCAAAAATGCTATCAAAACACCTCACATCTGAAAGTAAGCTAAAATCACAAATGCACAATCAAATCTGCCTTATCCTTATGGACACACCTTCTTCAGATCTGATAGTAAGCAAGCCCCATGACTGACTGCAGATAAGGGGACTCAATCACTACCATTTCAAATTAAAGGCATTGCAGCTAAACAACCATGTTCAATGGTTTTACCTGCATCATTGCACTTCCTGATGGTTCTGATAACATAAGAAAACTGGATTTTAGAGGTGAAATCCTAGAGATGACAAGCTCTCATTTCCTTTCCACCCAACTTTTGGCGGGGGGGCATAAGAAAAGCCTGAAAATTATACTGTTTTGTTATTCACAGGGGATTAATACATAGACATTGCTAAGGCGCACTAGCCCAAACTAAATATTAAATGTTTCGTATGTCACCACTTTAGCAACACATGAATACTTTGGATACACTCTTCCAAAAACATATACACACACAAATTCTATATATCATATCTAGGGGTTCATGAGCTCCCACCTAAAGCGCAGCTGTGAACTCCAGATCCCAAGATGAAGAACCTATCTCTGCACTCAGTAGACAAGTGTGAGTAGACTCTTAAAGAGTTCCAGGACTTCATCTCCTTGAGAAGGACATGGAGACCTGACCTCCACACTGCCTTTAAAGGTGTTCGTTCTACAAACAGCATTCATCCGTAACGGTCACCACAGCATTCTCTTCGTTATCTGGTCAGTTTCTCAAAACAGTAACAGTTTAGATAAGGGCTCCTCAAGGAAGGTTCTGTCTCTTTAGGGTTTCAAAGGCTGAGGGATGGAGAGCCTCTTATGTCTGCCAAAGTGACTTCAGCCCACATCTCTCCAGAGAGCTAATCAGTAGACATTCTGACGCTGGCAACACAAACAAGCTGGGAATTAGCGTGGCTAATGTAGGTGTTATTATCTGGTGGACGGCGGTCGCCACTAGAAGTCACCTCACCAATGCTGCTCACCCCCTGCCTTCGCAAGGCTCTTCCATCTTGTACCTTCACTTCAGACCACTGTCTTCTCAAATTCCTTTTAGATTGATTAACTCCAGTGTTTGTTTATATATTTTATTCTACACTAAATTAGCCTCTTATCCTCTTTTTTGTTCTCGCATTTTGGGTTGTTTTTTTTTTTTCTTTTTCTTTTTTTGGCCACTTCTACTGGTCTTTCATTTGTCTATTTTCATCCATCTTTGTTCTTTGGCTCATGTGGGCCTCCCATCACAGTGACCTCTGTTGTCGCAGAGCACCGGCTCTGGGTGCATGCGCTCCAGAGCTCCGGCTTGGTAATTGGACACATCGGTCCAGCCGCTCCATAGCACGTGGGATCTTCCAGGGCTAGGGATCGAACTGGCGCCCCCTGTACTGCAAGGCGGTGTCCTTACCCACTGGACCACCAGGGAAGCCCCCAGTTCTCTCGTTTCTTAATAAAATTTGTCCTCTATGTATATATCACATGGCTCAACTATCTATGATACACTATTAAATATATATACATATATAGTCATTATTCCTCAGACTCCAAGGTGAAGTTTAAGTTACAAAATCTAGTCTTTGAAAGATTCGTTCATTTATTAAAATGGTTCTCGGGGACTTCCCTAGTAGTCCCGTGATTAAGACTTCCACACTCCACTGCAGGGAGAAAGGGTTCCATTGCTGGTGAGGGAACTAAGGTCCCACTGGCACGACACCCAAATAAATAAAATTGTTAAGAGACACAATTTGATGAATCCTAAAAAAGGTTTTCCCACCCTCCGGAACAAAAAACGTTCATCCGTAACGGTCACCACAGCATTCTCTTCGTTATCTGGTCAGTTTCTCAAAACAGTAACAGTTTAGATAAGGGCTCCTCAAGGAAGGTTCTGTCTCTTTAGGGTTTCAAAGGCTGAGGGATGGAGAGCCTCTTATGTCTGCCAAAGTGACTTCAGCCCACATCTCTCCAGAGAGCTAATCAGTAGACATTCTGACGCTGGCAACACAAACAAGCTGGGAATTAGCGTGGCTAATGTAGGTGTTATTATCTGGTGGACGGCGGTCGCCACTAGAAGTCACCTCACCAATGCTGCTCACCCCCTGCCTTCGCAAGGCTCTTCCATCTTGTACCTTCACTTCAGACCACTGTCTTCTCAAATTCCTTTTAGATTGATTAACTCCAGTGTTTGTTTATATATTTTATTCTACACTAAATTAGCCTCTTATCCTCTTTTTTGTTCTCGCATTTTGGGTTGTTTTTTTTTTTTCTTTTTCTTTTTTTGGCCACTTCTACTGGTCTTTCATTTGTCTATTTTCATCCATCTTTGTTCTTTGGCTCATGTGGGCCTCCCATCACAGTGACCTCTGTTGTCGCAGAGCACCGGCTCTGGGTGCATGCGCTCCAGAGCTCCGGCTTGGTAATTGGACACATCGGTCCAGCCGCTCCATAGCACGTGGGATCTTCCAGGGCTAGGGATCGAACTGGCGCCCCCTGTACTGCAAGGCGGTGTCCTTACCCACTGGACCACCAGGGAAGCCCCCAGTTCTCTCGTTTCTTAATAAAATTTGTCCTCTATGTATATATCACATGGCTCAACTATCTATGATACACTATTAAATATATATACATATATAGTCATTATTCCTCAGACTCCAAGGTGAAGTTTAAGTTACAAAATCTAGTCTTTGAAAGATTCGTTCATTTATTAAAATGGTTCTCGGGGACTTCCCTAGTAGTCCCGTGATTAAGACTTCCACACTCCACTGCAGGGAGAAAGGGTTCCATTGCTGGTGAGGGAACTAAGGTCCCACTGGCACACACGACACCCAAAAATAAATAAAATTGTTAAGAGACACAATTTGATGTAATCCTAAACAAAAAAAGTTTTCTGGATGTGACTTTTTTTGCCACTTAGATTTGTTGTCATCATTCCTCCAGGTTTCCCAAGTTCTGAATTTACCAGGTGAGATGAGACTAAATTAATGACATAGACTAAATTTACTACTACATTTTCTAAAAAATATTGTGTCCCAAAATGATAAGCAGGTAGAAGTGAGATGAAAACAACAGGAATAATGAGAAGAAAAAGGTTTTAAGTACACAGCATCCTTGGTTACTTTTCCTATGACCCTGTGATTGGAAATCAAGACAGCATTTTAAAAGCTGGTCACCTTGGGAAGCACGTAAACTTCTAAAAATAAAAATCAACATTGACAGACTCTGCCATAATGGTTTCCTGGTAAACAGAAAGACACGCTTGCTATTTTACCCCCACACAGGGCCTGTGGTAATTAATTATTCAACATTTGGAAAGTGCTTTAGAGATAAGAAGCTAAGTGCTAAAAGCCACCATCAATTTGCAGCAAACCACACTTAAAGTGAACTCACCAGGTTTACTGTTGGAAACTGAACCATTCATCTAAGTCCATGCTTTCTTTTCCTTTTTTTTTTTTTTTTTTTTTTGGTTATTTCATTTAGAACTTTAGACCAAACAGCTAACACTCACATACAACCTTCCTTTCCTTTTGATCAGCCTTTGAGTGTGACTGAGTAAAAAACTAGTCCTTTAAAAATAAATTCCAATAATGTGGTTTCACTGAAATTCACAGTGAGACGCTTATTATGTATCCTTCCTTTTTTGCCTCTTATTTAAGTAACATAATAAAGAGTGAATTTACTAAAGATTTCATGAGTAAACCTTTGAGAATAATCAAAGTCTAGTTTAATGTACTACTACCGTATTAGTGATCATTTAAGAAAACATTTAATGTTCATGACTATGCTACATACATAAATACAGATGCACAATCTAATAATTGATTAACTTTGATGGAACATCTTTAAAAAAATTTTTAATTTGGTTTTTCTATAAAAAACAAAGGTCTGAGATTTAGAAATTTTAAGGTCCCACTGGCACACGACACCCAAAAATAAATAAAATTGTTAAGAGACACAATTTGATGTAATCCTAAACAAAAAAAGTTTTCTGGATGTGACTTTTTTTGCCACTTAGATTTGTTGTCATCATTCCTCCAGGTTTCCCAAGTTCTGAATTTACCAGGTGAGATGAGACTAAATTAATGACATAGACTAAATTTACTACTACATTTTCTAAAAAATATTGTGTCCCAAAATGATAAGCAGGTAGAAGTGAGATGAAAACAACAGGAATAATGAGAAGAAAAAGGTTTTAAGTACACAGCATCCTTGGTTACTTTTCCTATGACCCTGTGATTGGAAATCAAGACAGCATTTTAAAAGCTGGTCACCTTGGGAAGCACGTAAACTTCTAAAAATAAAAATCAACATTGACAGACTCTGCCATAATGGTTTCCTGGTAAACAGAAAGACACGCTTGCTATTTTACCCCCACACAGGGCCTGTGGTAATTAATTATTCAACATTTGGAAAGTGCTTTAGAGATAAGAAGCTAAGTGCTAAAAGCCACCATCAATTTGCAGCAAACCACACTTAAAGTGAACTCACCAGGTTTACTGTTGGAAACTGAACCATTCATCTAAGTCCATGCTTTCTTTTCCTTTTTTTTTTTTTTTTTTTTTTTGGTTATTTCATTTAGAACTTTAGACCAAACAGCTAACACTCACATACAACCTTCCTTTCCTTTTGATCAGCCTTTGAGTGTGACTGAGTAAAAAACTAGTCCTTTAAAAATAAATTCCAATAATGTGGTTTCACTGAAATTCACAGTGAGACGCTTATTATGTATCCTTCCTTTTTTGCCTCTTATTTAAGTAACATAATAAAGAGTGAATTTACTAAAGATTTCATGAGTAAACCTTTGAGAATAATCAAAGTCTAGTTTAATGTACTACTACCGTATTAGTGATCATTTAAGAAAACATTTAATGTTCATGACTATGCTACATACATAAATACAGATGCACAATCTAATAATTGATTAACTTTGATGAACACTATATGAAGGTAATATCATTCTATTTAAATAAAAAAAACGGGTTTTGTTAGACAATTTTTCCTGCTTATTTACAATATATTCTGATTTTAATATACTCATTTTAAAACTCAAAACAATGGTCTGAGATTTAGAAATTTTTTTACCAAAGTATAACTAAAACCCATATAAAAACCAACCTGCCATAATTTAAGACACATACACTCCAATGTTCATTGCAACACTATAATAGTCAGGACATGGAAACACCCTAATTGTCCACTGACAGATAAATGGATAAAGATGTGGTACACATATACAATGGAATATTACTCACCCATAAAAAGGAAGAAAACCAGATCATTTATTGTGATGTGGGTGGATCTAGAGTCTGTCATACATAGTGAAGCGCTTAAGAAAGAGAAAAACAAATAGCATATACTAATGCAAATTTAAATGGAATCTAGAAAAATGGTACAGACAAACCTATTTGCAGAGCAGGAATAAACACAGAGGTACAGAATAGACATGGGTACATAAAGTAGGGGAAAAAAGAGGTAGAATGAATTGGGAGGGTAGCACTGATATTATACACTACCACGTGTGAAACAGAGAGCTGGTGGGAAGATGCTACATAGCACAGGGAGCCCAGCTTAGTGCTCAGTGATGACCTAGACAGGTGGATGGCGGGGTGTGGGAGGGAGTCTCAAGAGGAAGGGTATTTTATATATATATATATATATATATATATACACACATAGAGATATAGCTGATTCACTTTGTTGTACAGCAGAAACACAACACTGCAAAGCAACTGTACTCCATTAATAATTTTTTTAAATCTACCTGTATTCATGTTAAAAAAAAGGAGGCATGAAGTGATTTTTCTCAATAGTTCTTACTAGACTATAGCTACTTTACAATGTTGTGTAGTTTCTGCTGTACAGCAAAGTGAATCTGATACACATATACATAGATCCCTCTGTTTTGGATTTTCCTTCTCATTAAGGCCACCACAGAATGATGAGTAGAGTTCCCTGTGCTATACAGTAGGTTCTCATTAGTTAACTATTTTATACATAGTATCAATAGTGTATATGAGTCAATCCCAACTAGAGTCAGTATTAGGCCACACTGTGCAAAACTAACAAGTGGTAACTGTGGTCCATCTGGGATTAATTATACAAAATACAGTAATCCTTATCTGTGTCTATTCTGGAAACAATTTTGTGCAAAATATTATTTTTTTACTTAAAAAATTAAGAGGTAAGATAATTTCGCAGTGAAAGATCATATATACAAATGTCATAATTTCATGTTTAAGAGAATTAAAATAAAGATATAATCTTCTTGGAT
Organism: Tragulus kanchil; assembly: GCA_022376925.1. NCBI lineage: Eukaryota > Metazoa > Chordata > Mammalia > Artiodactyla > Tragulidae > Tragulus > Tragulus kanchil. The sequence continues at coordinate 154,524,574 of JAIOJX010000025.1, read as the reverse complement.
CTGAGACTTATTTCCATTACATCAGGATAAAGATGTGGTACACATATACAATGGAATATTACTCACCCATAAAAAGGAAGAAAACCAGATCATTTATTGTGATGTGGGTGGATCTAGAGTCTGTCATACATAGTGAAGCGCTTAAGAAAGAGAAAAACAAATAGCATATACTAATGCAAATTTAAATGGAATCTAGAAAAATGGTACAGACAAACCTATTTGCAGAGCAGGAATAAACACAGAGGTACAGAATAGACATGGGTACATAAAGTAGGGGAAAAAAGAGGTAGAATGAATTGGGAGGGTAGCACTGATATTATACACTACCACGTGTGAAACAGAGAGCTGGTGGGAAGATGCTACATAGCACAGGGAGCCCAGCTTAGTGCTCAGTGATGACCTAGACAGGTGGATGGCGGGGTGTGGGAGGGAGTCTCAAGAGGAAGGGTATATATATATATATATATATATATATATATACACACACATATACATATAGCTGATTCACTTTGTTGTACAGCAGAAACACAACACTGCAAAGCAACTGTACTCCATTAATAATTTTTTTAAATCTACCTGTATTCATGTTAAAAAAAAGGAGGCATGAAGTGATTTTTCTCAATAGTTCTTACTAGACTATAGCTACTTTACAATGTTGTGTAGTTTCTGCTGTACAGCAAAGTGAATCTGATACACATATACATAGATCCCCTCTGTTTTGGATTTTCTTCTCATTAAGGCCACCACAGAATGATGAGTAGAGTTCCCTGTGCTATACAGTAGGTTCTCATTAGTTAACTATTTTATACATAGTATCAATAGTGTATATGAGTCAATCCCAACTAGAGTCAGTATTAGGCCACACTGTGCAAAACTAACAAGTGGTAACTGTGGTCCATCTGGGATTAATTATACAAAATACAGTAATCCTTATCTGTGTCTATTCTGGAAACAATTTTGTGCAAAATATTATTTTTTTACTTAAAAAATTAAGAGGTAAGATAATTTCGCAGTGAAAGATCATATATACAAATGTCATAATTTCATGTTTAAGAGAATTAAAATAAGCTGTACTGATATAATCTTCTTGGATCTGAGACTTATTTCCATTACATCAGACTCAACATTTCTCTAAAAAGAGGGTTTGTGTATTTTAATCTCCAAAACGCACAGTTTTTAAAAAGTCATCTTTGGTTTTAGAGGGCTTATTATGAGATGAGTTTTCACCACTTTAAACATTAATACCTTTTACACATCTCTCAGTCAACCTTAAATCTTTTATCCGTGCTCACCCTTCCCAAAAACTGCCCCCACCAAGAAAAAAACAAAACAAAACAAAAAAGTGTACTCAACATTCCTAATCTCAAGAGGAAAAGAAAAACCCTGCTGGTTGCTGAAGTGAGATCTTCTCCATGAGGCTCCTGGCTCAAGTAACAAAACTAACTATGGGATTCTGCATGGAGCCCACAATACAAGGCTCAATCCCCAAATAAGGTAAGCCCAAAACAGCTAAGGCAAATTTTTTAATTGAATCAGCTTGGTATTTATTGTGCATGCCCTATATAATCTTCATCTTCTATGGATCACTGTGAAATAAATAGGTAGACAAATGATTTTTCATGGTTCACTCCTAATAATGTAATTTATTTTAAAGAAACTGAGAATAACTTCAAGCAATTGAAAACTAGGGAAGAAAATGAATCCAAGGAAAGTGTTTAAAAAATAAATTTCTTCAAAGGAAGTATCACAGTGTTTCCTCCTCCACTCTGCCAGTTTTAGTAGGAAACGCCCATAGCGGACTATTGGTGCAAACAGAAGAAACCGGCATTTGTGTTTTAAAGAACTGTTTTGTGGCATCCACGATTAGCTATCTCTGTTTCGGTGCTAACAGGGCAACCAGATAGTTCCTTAAAAATAAACAATTTACTGAAATTGCCTGGGGGTGCTGGGGTGGCGGGGAAATAAGTCATTTCAAATGAAATGTTTTCCATCCACACAAATCTGAAGAAGATAGAAACCGTCCAAAGGAATTATCTATGTTCTCAAGTGAATGAGAAATGAATTGGCAAGGACTGAGCCTCCATGAGAACATGACTTTGAATCAAAACCAAATTTCTAAAACACTCCAAGTGATCCGTTCTTGTCTTTATGGAACTTAAATACTGAACTTCTGAAAAGAATGATTCTGAAATGTTTAAGAAATGAAGCAATTTAATTAAGTGGCCATGCTGTGTCTACTGATTGTGTCATAATGTTCGGATCTAGAACCAGGGTAACAGGAAGACAAGGAGCAAGACACTGCTGACCTTCTGCGTGTGTGTGTGCACGCATGGGTGCTCAGTCATGCCCAAATCTTTACAACCCCATGAACTGTAGGCCACAGGTTCCTCTGTCCATGGGATTCTCCAGGCAAGAATACTGGAGTGGGTTACTGTTTTCTCCTCCAGAGTCTTCCTGATCCAGGGATCGAACCCAGGTCTCCTGAATTGCATGCAGATTCTTTACCACTGAGTCACCTGGTGACTTTCTGAGACAGACACTATCACCTGGCCATGAACGGCCTTATCCAGTCACTCCCCAACACAATAGCAGACGCGAGTTCATGTCCCCTATACTTGGAAGGTCCTTACCTAAGTTACTTTGATAGAGGCTAAAACTAACATACACACATGCCTAAAAACTCCATTCACCATGTCTCCAAATCCTTCAAATTTCATCATCAGGGATTATCTCCTTTGCTCCTTTTTTCTGGTAGAAATTAAAAATGTAAATACTATGGGCTTCCCTGGTGGTCCAGTGGGTAAGGACACCGCCTTGCAGTGCAAGGGGCGCCAGTTTGATCCCTGGCCTGGGAAGATCCCACATGCCGCGGAGCAGCTGGACCAATGTGTCCAACTACCGAGCAGGAGCTCTGGAGCACGTGCACCCAAAGCCGGTGCTCTGCAACAACAGACGCCACTGCGATGGGAGGCCCACATGGGCCAAAGAACAAAGATGGATGAAAACAGACAAATGAAGGACCAATAGAAGTGGCCTGCCCGCCCTCCTCCCTCTTCATCCTATCCCCTCAAAAAAAAAATAAATTTTTTAAAAAAATGTAAATACTACTAAACTATATAAGACATTAAATTATTTTTCTTACAAGGATATTGTCAGATTTCTTTCCTCTTGCAAGGAAAAATGGGAAAAAATTAACCCTGAGAGCATCAGCTTTTAAACTCATATTGTACTAAAAGAATCATATTATAAAGGAAACAGAGCTGAGAAAGTCAGGTATGCTTATCATAAGTAACACCTAAATCATGCTCACTGCATGCTACAATATATTCTTAGCATTTCACACACATTAACTCACTTAAGAGTCTTGGAAATAAAGGAGGGAGGTTCAAGTGAAGAGTTGGAGCACTAAGAGGCTTCCCCAATGGGAATGTTGGGTGACTGGTAACGTTCACCTCCGTCTTGCTCCAGACAGCCTCCTGAGTCAAACAGCCCTGTACAAGGATGCCCACCTCTCACGACGAGTTGACATGGGGCAGAAAGGCCTGGCTCCCTTACCTCAGGATGAGGTTCTCCTCAGCTCCAGAGCTCCCCGTGGAATCAGCAGAGGGCTTTGCTGCCATTGAACCGACTTCACCTCCTCCTTCTGCCCAATCCAACTTCCTTCACTCCCTCACAGGTATTATATATCTCATCACAAGCCCCAATAAACTTCCCACCCAATCAGAACCCACTTCCCAGGGAACCCAACCTAAGACAGTCCTGGAGGCAGGACTCAAGCCCAGGCACTCTGGCTCCAGAGTCCATGTCCATAAACAGCACACTGAAACCCTGACCATAATGCAGACACGGAAAACAAGCCCAACGGGTGTTTCCTCAGACCTCATTACGTATAGGTACAAAGACGTCTTGGTAACAAGACCAAAGTTTGCCACAGGACTTCTGATCTCTCCTTCCCTCATTTCTGGACCAATGTGTCCAACTACCGAGCAGGAGCTCTGGAGCACGTGCACCCAAAGCCGGTGCTCTGCAACAACAGACGCCACTGCGATGGGAGGCCCACATGGGCCAAAGAACAAAGATGGATGAAAACAGACAAATGAAGGACCAATAGAAGTGGCCTGCCCGCCTCCTCCCTCTTCACCCTATCCCCTCAAAAAAAAAATAAATTTTTTAAAAAAATGTAAATACTACTAAACTATATAAGACATTAAATTATTTTTCTTACAAGGATATTGTCAGATTTCTTTCCTCTTGCAAGGAAAAATGGGAAAAAATTAACCCTGAGAGCATCAGCTTTTAAACTCATATTGTACTAAAAGAATCATATTATAAAGGAAACAGAGCTGAGAAAGTCAGGTATGCTTATCATAAGTAACACCTAAATCATGCTCACTGCATGCTACAATATATTCTTAGCATTTCACACACATTAACTCACTTAAGAGTCTTGGAAATAAAGGAGGGAGGTTCAAGTGAAGAGTTGGAGCACTAAGAGGCTTCCCCAATGGGAATGTTGGGTGACTGGTAACGTTCACCTCCGTCTTGCTCCAGACAGCCTCCTGAGTCAAACAGCCCTGTACAAGGATGCCCACCTCTCACGACGAGTTGACATGGGGCAGAAAGGCCTGGCTCCCTTACCTCAGGATGAGGTTCTCCTCAGCTCCAGAGCTCCCCGTGGAATCAGCAGAGGGCTTTGCTGCCATTGAACCGACTTCACCTCCTCCTTCTGCCCAATCCAACTTCCTTCACTCCCTCACAGGTATTATATATCTCATCACAAGCCCCAATAAACTTCCCACCCAATCAGAACCCACTTCCCAGGGAACCCAACCTAAGACAGTCCTGGAGGCAGGACTCAAGCCCAGGCACTCTGGCTCCAGAGTCCATGTCCATAAACAGCACACTGAAACCCTGACCATAATGCAGACACGGAAAACAAGCCCAACGGGTGTTTCCTCAGACCTCATTACGTATAGGTACAAAGACGTCTTGGTAACAAGACCAAAGTTTGCCACAGGACTTCTGATCTCTCCTTCCCTCATTTCTGGGGTCTGTCAGCCATGCTCACTGCCAATCCTTTCACAACCGTCTACTCGGGTCTCTTCACTGAAGACCAGGGACTACTGAAAAATGCCACTATTTTACCCAGAATTCTGTCTCCCAGTCTCCTAATGCTCAAAACCTTCAAGGAAGGCACTGAGCACACAACCACTGCCTCAGGCTCCATTACGCCAGAGGCCCATGCTACAACCTGGATCCTAAAGCAGTCCAACTTCTCAGACTTCCTCGTGAAGAAGGGTCCTCCAGTCTGTCTTACAGTCTGTCACTTGGGACAGCTGAGGCCTCTTCCCTAGGGCACAGTATCTGCCACGCCCTCTCTCACTGCAGCCTCTAGTCAAAACTGCACTTGTGGTCCAGTGTTTAAGACACCATGCGTCTAATGCAGGGGGCCTGTGTTCAATCCCCAGGTTGGGAACTAAGATTCCACATGACTTTTGGTAGGGCCAAAAAACAAAACAAAACAAAAAACTGTATTTCCTCTAACTTGCTCAACTCACGAGAATAGACATTTTGGGGGTCACTGTCCACCATGAAACCAAATAGCAAGACCTTTAATCCTTATTTAGACACAGCTCAGACACCCACTTGATAACATATAAGCAAAAGAACATCTAGAGAACAGCAATCTGAGAACACTTGGTGCAGGAGCAATGGTTCCCCACACCTCTAGCCCCAACAGAGTTGCTGCGCTGTATAATCACCATGAGAAATGAACAAAAGGGGAAATGATATTCAACAGATTGTTAAGAAAGGAAATAAGTGTGTGCAATTCAGTTTGGAATGATATACATCAGAAATATATTTTAAGACAATTCTAATTGTATGCTTAATTAAGGAAGCTTCAGCCATCAGAAAATTCAGTTAAAGTGAGCACTTCATACTATAATAGCAGTAGATAAACAGATCACTCCTGAAGTTTAAGAAGAGTTAATTCCTCAGAGATGGGCTTCTCAAAACATGGTTTTTCCCCGTCTTGAGCCCACAGACTGGAATCCATGGGACCTACAGCCCACATTTCTCCCATTCATTCGTCCCATCACTGTTCCCCAAGTCTTTAGGGCCCCGTTAGATCTCATATCTCTGGATACCTACCTCAGAAATGAACCCCCAATATATCTCAATATACTGAGAAGTTAAACCACCAACTCCTGATTCAAGTACCCACCTGCCTAAAGTCTGGGCCACCTACTCTAACCTGGTTTTTTTCTGCTGCTCTGGTTTTTTTTTTTTTTGGCCTCTTTTATTGGTCTTTCATTTATTTATTTTCATCCATCTTTATTCTTTAACTTGTGTGGGTCTCCCATTGCACTGGCCTCTCTTGTAGCAGATCACCAGCTCTGAGCTTACGTGCTCCAGAACGCTGGCTCGTAATTGGACACACTGGCCCAGCCACTCCGTGGCATGTGGGATCTTCCCAAGCCAGGGATCAAACCGGTGCCTCCTGCACTGCAAGGCAGACTCTTTACCCACTGGACCACTAGGGAAGCCCTGCTCTGGTTTTATATAAAGGACACCATGTCATTCAAGCCCATATGCTAGAGTTCTTGCATCACAGAAGCTATCTAAAGTATCTAACTCACTTATTTCTAAACCGACAAAATAAATTTCATTTAGTTGGGAAAGCAAACTCTTTCAGAGTAGTGGAATTATCCCAAACGAACCCTGAACCAAATGTGTTGGTTTTAATCATTCAGAAACACCCAATTTGATGTTATCAGTAGCAAGGTGTGGACTTGATTTAGAGAAATTTTACAGGGAGTGTTAAATGACGTGATCATTTTATAGCCTCAAGTATAACAATGTACTTATATGAGCACCTCCTGGTCAAGGTGAAGAGCTAAGATAAGACCTGCCAAAGCAGGTAAACTTTATAGGAAACTTCTTTGTGAGGCCAGACCCACGAGCCCCTAGGCAACCCTTTAGGGACATCAAAGAGCAAGAAATCATTCTACAAAGGACAGGTGACTTGAACAAAGTGCTGTGAGAGAGCTCCGGGTCAAGACAGAATGTTGTCTCAAGAGGTCTATTTATCAAACACATCCATATTTTCTTTTAAACTATATAAATACTTGATCTACCTAAAGATTTGTTCAGGGCCTCTTGAGAAGTTAGGTTCTTAGGGCAAATTGTTGCTCACATAAATACCTACTACATAAATTTAAATGCTTTTTATGTTAAGCCTCTATCTCTCAATTGTATGTGGCCCTCCTAGTACTGCTGTTCTTGGGTCTGGGGTCAAGTAGTCATGGTTTTCCTTAGACTTGCACTCAGATGTAGGAGAGGGTCCCTTTCAGACTTCACTGTTCAAGACTATAGCATTCATACTGGTTTAAAGACCCCCATCATTCTCATGATATGCAGTCCATTTCTCTAGACCTTTCCCAGGTATGCCTGTCTTGAGGTACAAGACAAACTCTTCAAGGAGCCATGTAAAGTAAAACTCAGTATGAAGAGATTCCTATGAAGAGACACTGGCCCAGCCACTCCGTGGCATGCTGGATCTTCCCAAGCCAGGGAACAAACCGGTGCCTCCTGCACTGCAAGGCAGACTCTTTACCCACTGGACCACTAGGGAAGCCCTGCTCTGGTTTTATATAAAGGACACCATGTCATTCAAGCCCATATGCTAGAGTTCTTGCATCACAGAAGCTATCTAAAGTATCTAACTCACTTATTTCTAAACCGACAAAATAAATTTCATTTAGTTGGGAAAGCAAACTCTTTCAGAGTAGTGGAATTATCCCAAACGAACCCTGAACCAAATGTGTTGGTTTTAATCATTCAGAAACACCCAATTTGATGTTATCAGTAGCAAGGTGTGGACTTGATTTAGAGAAATTTTACAGGGAGTGTTAAATGACGTGATCATTTTATAGCCTCAAGTATAACAATGTACTTATATGAGCACCTCCTGGTCAAGGTGAAGAGCTAAGATAAGACCTGCCAAAGCAGGTAAACTTTATAGGAAACTTCTTTGTGAGGCCAGACCCACGAGCCCCTAGGCAACCCTTTAGGGACATCAAAGAGCAAGAAATCATTCTACAAAGGACAGGTGACTTGAACAAAGTGCTGTGAGAGAGCTCCGGGTCAAGACAGAATGTTGTCTCAAGAGGTCTATTTATCAAACACATCCATATTTTCTTTTAAACTATATAAATACTTGATCTACCTAAAGATTTGTTCAGGGCCTCTTGAGAAGTTAGGTTCTTAGGGCAAATTGTTGCTCACATAAATACCTACTACATAAATTTAAATGCTTTTTATGTTAAGCCTCTATCTCTCAATTGTATGTGGCCCTCCTAGTACTGCTGTTCTTGGGTCTGGGGTCAAGTAGTCATGGTTTTCCTTAGACTTGCACTCAGATGTAGGAGAGGGTCCCTTTCAGACTTCACTGTTCAAGACTATAGCATTCATACTGGTTTAAAGACCCCCATCATTCTCATGATATGCAGTCCATTTCTCTAGACCTTTCCCAGGTATGCCTGTCTTGAGGTACAAGACAAACTCTTCAAGGGAGCCATGTAGGTAAAACTCACAAGGTTCAGACACACACTGACATTCAGTATGAAGAGATTCCTATGAAGAGATGAAAACTGAACTCAAAGATGTGTTTAAACACAATATTTATCAATACCCCAAAGAACAGTGAAACTCATTGAGATTTCACTGGAAATAGTATTGCTTATACACAGTAGGCAACACATCTGGAACTTCTCTGATGGTCTAGTGATTAAGAATCTGCCTTGTCATGCACGGGACACAGGTTCGATCCCTGGTCAGGAAATTAAGATCCTACATGCCATGGAGCAACTAAGTTCGGGCACCACAACCAGAGACCCCAGGTGCCGCCATCAAAGATCCCACATGATGCAACTAAGACCAGATGCCACTAAGATCCAACACAGCCAAGTAAATAAGTTAAAAAAAGAAAACATCTATTCTCTAGTATCTCAATACATTGCACATTTGCCCATATTTTAAGGCAAATAATATACATCTCATAATACAAAGATATATATATATAATGCAATGATATTGTTACCTTTACATAAAACCCAGTATAATCACAGTGCCCTAACAGCAGTCCCATAAAGAAGTTTTACTTTCCCTCACTTACATGTGTGTTACATCTTCCAAAGATTTTATGAGAACAACATCTGCATTTAAAACTCCTAGTTCAACCTGACCAATATAAAAGAATGATCTACCTAAAGATTTGTTCAGGGCCTCTTGAGAAGTTAGGTTCTTAGGGCAAATTGTTGCTCACATAAATACCTACTACATAAATTTAAATGCTTTTTATGTTAAGCCTCTATCTCTCAATTGTATGTGGCCCTCCTAGTACTGCTGTTCTTGGGTCTGGGGTCAAGTAGTCATGGTTTTCCTTAGACTTGCACTCAGATGTAGGAGAGGGTCCCTTTCAGACTTCACTGTTCAAGACTATAGCATTCATACTGGTTTAAAGACCCCCATCATTCTCATGATATGCAGTCCATTTCTCTAGACCTTTCCCAGGTATGCCTGTCTTGAGGTACAAGACAAACTCTTCAAGGGAGCCATGTAGGTAAAACTCACAAGGTTCAGACACACACTGACATTCAGTATGAAGAGATTCCTATGAAGAGATGAAAACTGAACTCAAAGATGTGTTTAAACACAATATTTATCAATACCCCAAAGAACAGTGAAACTCATTGAGATTTCACTGGAAATAGTATTGCTTATACACAGTAGGCAACACATCTGGAACTTCTCTGATGGTCTAGTGATTAAGAATCTGCCTTGTCATGCACGGGACACAGGTTCGATCCCTGGTCAGGAAATTAAGATCCTACATGCCATGGAGCAACTAAGTTCGGGCACCACAACCAGAGACCCCAGGTGCCGCCATCAAAGATCCCACATGATGCAACTAAGACCAGATGCCACTAAGATCCAACACAGCCAAGTAAATAAGTTAAAAAAAGAAAACATCTATTCTCTAGTATCTCAATACATTGCACATTTGCCCATATTTTAAGGCAAATAATATACATCTCATAATACAAAGATATATATATATAATGCAATGATATTGTTACCTTTACATAAAACCCAGTATAATCACAGTGCCCTAACAGCAGTCCCATAAAGAAGTTTTACTTTCCCTCACTTACATGTGTGTTACATCTTCCAAAGATTTTATGAGAACAACATCTGCATTTAAAACTCCTAGTTCAACCTGACCAATATAAAAGAATGATCTACGTGAGGCAAACACCAGATTCACAGATGTGAATGCCTAAGTGAATGGGTGACTCTCCCCTTGCCTACCACCAGAGGTACCCATTCAGGTTTGCCAAATGACACCCAGGAAGTACTAGGTGTGACTCATTTTGTCTTTCTTTTTTTTTTTTTATAACACCTGCTCTACATTCTTCAGAGAAGGCACAAAAAACACAGTTCCTTATAAGCTTTTCTTAGGTAAATGCCTCTTTAGAAATCTTAAAAGCAGTACTCATTGGGGAAAGCTGAATGAAAGCTATGTAAAAACTGGACTTTATTTTTCCAACTTACTTTGAGTCTACAATTATTTCAAAACAGAAAGTTTTTTTAAGTGCTAACAATTAATTCATTTTTAATCCCAAATACATAAAACGGCATCTAATTCAGAGGAAATAGAGTCCCATCTAAATAGAAAAGTTAGGTAATGTTTCCAAGGAACTATGAACATCACAAACCCTAATAACAAAAGTTTCATCCCCAAAGTTACTGGATTCCAAACTTCATGACATCATATTTCACAAGAAGTATCCACAAATCCTAATAGCAATGATCAAAGCTATTGATACTACACTGGAGGAATTTCTCTAGAAGAAACAGACTTTAGATTAAATTGAGTGTAATAACTGGGCATCTTGTACTGGTCACAAATATGCTATCCACCGTGAGGACCACAAAAGATACTCTGACAATTCTTACAGTGAGGAGGCAGAAAGCGGAGGAAGACAGCACAAACGCACAGGAAACCAAGGGCAGTGCAGAGAGGTAAGCATCAAAGGGATCAACGAGGGTACAACTCACTGCTTAACATTTTGGCAGTGAAAAGTGTGAGTGCTTGAATAATATTTTCTTCTGATGTTTCTGGACGGATGTTTTAGATTCTTCTCTTAATGTACTTTTCAACGGAAATTATCTGATCTCATTTATCTAACTCTTTCGAGACACTACCTATCCGCCTTCTCTTCTCCCTCGGTTCAACTTGTAAAATTGTAAACGTGTGAGCTGTGTGTTTCTTCCCAACCTGTTCACTTACATGTGTGTCTTTCCAAAGTTTTCCAGATTAAAACTCCTAGTTCAACCTGACCAATATAAAAGAATGATCTACGTGAGGCAAACACCAGATTCACAGATGTGAATGCCTAAGTGAATGGGTGACTCTCCCCTTGCCTACCACCAGAGGTACCCATTCAGGTTTGCCAAATGACACCCAGGAAGTACTAGGTGTGACTCATTTTGTCTTTCTTTTTTTTTTATAACACCTGCTCTACATTCTTCAGAGAAGGCACAAAAAACACAGTTCCTTATAAGCTTTTCTTAGGTAAATGCCTCTTTAGAAATCTTAAAAGCAGTACTCATTGGGGAAAGCTGAATGAAAGCTATGTAAAAACTGGACTTTATTTTTCCAACTTACTTTGAGTCTACAATTATTTCAAAACAGAAAGTTTTTTTAAGTGCTAACAATTAATTCATTTTTAATCCCAAATACATAAAACGGCATCTAATTCAGAGGAAATAGAGTCCCATCTAAATAGAAAAGTTAGGTAATGTTTCCAAGGAACTATGAACATCACAAACCCTAATAACAAAAGTTTCATCCCCAAAGTTACTGGATTCCAAACTTCATGACATCATATTTCACAAGAAGTATCCACAAATCCTAATAGCAATGATCAAAGCTATTGATACTACACTGGAGGAATTTCTCTAGAAGAAACAGACTTTAGATTAAATTGAGTGTAATAACTGGGCATCTTGTACTGGTCACAAATATGCTATCCACCGTGAGGACCACAAAAGATACTCTGACAATTCTTACAGTGAGGAGGCAGAAAGCGGAGGAAGACAGCACAAACGCACAGGAAACCAAGGGCAGTGCAGAGAGGTAAGCATCAAAGGGATCAACGAGGGTACAACTCACTGCTTAACATTTTGGCAGTGAAAAGTGTGAGTGCTTGAATAATATTTTCTTCTGATGTTTCTGGACGGATGTTTTAGATTCTTCTCTTAATGTACTTTTCAACGGAAATTATCTGATCTCATTTATCTAACTCTTTCGAGACACTACCTATCCGCCTTCTCTCTTCTCCCTGGCAAAGGAGTTCAACTTGTAAAATTGTAAACGTGTGAGCTGTGTGTTTCTTCCCAACCTGTTAACACTCAGCAATTTCCCAAAGGCAATTGTAATCAGCATGCTAGCCATCTCCTGCCATGAAGCCCTACTCTCTGCGAACATCAGGAGTGTTCATCTCACATTCCTAAGGACGTGATCTCTAGAGGTCAAAGGAATGAAGGCATTTCTGCAGAAGCTCCGCTGTGAGGTCTCACTACAGCTGCAGGCAACATGCAGCACGCGGCGGGAGGGTTCTAGGAGGGCAGTCATCCCTACGAGGTCCAATCAAACTTTCAGGTGATGGTCTCACTCGGTTCTCACTCTGAACTAACATGCCTCACAAATAGCACTTTCAGAACTTCATTCATGGTCAGTCTCAGGTAGAAAGTACCAAAGACTGGCTTGTGTTAAAGACATTAAGAATCTCCAGGGACTTCTCTGATGGCACCATGGATAAGAATTTGCCTGCCGATACAGGGAAGACAGTTTTGATCGCTGATCCTAGAAGATACCACATACTACGGAGCAACTAAACCTTAGTGTCACAGCTACTTAAACCTACACACACTAAAGCCCACCGGCCACAACTAATGAGCCCTGGGCTGCAACTACTGAAGCCCCTGACCCTGGAGGCAGCAAGTCGTAACTGCTGGAGCCCATGTATCTAAAGCCTGTGCTCCAGAACAAGAGGAGCTACTGCAATGAGAAACCCAGGCACTGCAACTAGAGAGCAGCCCCCGCTCTCTGCAACTAGAGAAAGCCCGCCTGCAGCAGTGAATCATAAATAAGTAAATATAGCAATGTCAAAAAAAATTTTTTTAAAAAGAATCTCCCCATCAGGCCCTTAGAGACAACAGATTTCCACACTGAAGAGCAAGAGAAATGGAAGCACTAATCCCATCCCACTCTCATGGGACAACAGTTTAGATATTATCATTGTCATGATCCTATTCTTTAAATAGTTGCTCTTCCCTAAATCCAATGTCAATGTCTTTTAAAAGTCACAAGTGCTGAGCAGACACCAAAGAGAGGAGTCTTGCTTCCAGCATCTAATAGAGCAATAACCAGACATGCCTGGATGCTTTTGTTTTTAAAAGGCCCACTTTAACTTCTCACAGGAATGAAATCACCCAGAACAGAAGAGGTTTTCTGAAATATACTATTTGTAAAACAGTAGTTTAACAAGGCTCACCATAACTACCCTTTGTGTTTATTTCAATGTTCCAGAGCATTGTGTCTGCCACAAGAAAACAAAAGCTGTCTTGCTATTCCAGATGATTCCATTTTTCCAATAAAGCACCCACATTCTGGTCAAGCACATGAGGGAGGCTACCTAAAATGTAAACGTCCTCATAAAATGGAGGCTAACTTATGTTATTCTGAAGCAGGCTGTGTAACATACTCAGTACGCTGAGAACCACAAACAGTTACGCTTCAATGACAAAAGCCAACCAACCAACACTACCAATGCCAGGTCTCAAAAAAAAAAAAAAAAAAAAAAGAGGGCTTCCCCTGGTGGTCCAGTGGGTAAGGACACCGCCTTGCAGTGCAAGGGGCGCCGGTTCGAGCCCTGGCCTGGGAAGATCCCACGTGCCGCGGAGCGGCTGGACTGATGTGTCCAATTACTGAGCCGGAGCTCTGGAGCGCATGCGCTCAGAGCCGGTGCTCTGCAATGACAGATGCCACCGCGATGGGAGGCCCACAGGAGACAAAGAACAAAGACGGATGAACAGAGAGAAACAAAAGACCAATAGAAGTGGCCCGCCTGCTCCCCTCCCTCTCTCCCCAACCCGACCCCCGCCCAAAAATAAATAAATAAATAAATTTAAAAAAAAAAGAAAGAAAGAAAAAGGAAAAAACTTAAATATAAGAAAAAACTAACCAGATTTCCACATCAAAGTCCAAGTTTCTTCTGCTGCAAGCCTGATTTTGCAATGTGATACCTACTATTGTTTATCATGTAATTCTCCAAAATAAAGACCATACAAATTTTCATTCTATTTCATTTAAATATAAATATATGGCACTAAACTCCTTTTCAGAAGGGTGGGTGAGGGGGGGCGGTCAGAAAGTCAAACCAATAGTTGAGAGCCAGACCTTACAAAGGTTTAGCAATCAGTGCTTTACACAAGTGTTTACAAAGAATATGCACAAGTTTGCTTCCAATATTATAACCAACAAATCTGAGAACCACCTTATCCATACTAAGCTGAAAGGGCTCTCTATAAGCTCCAGTTTTCAGCTATTACTCATCTCTACATATTCAAGTTTTCAGGAAACATGGTTTCCAAGATATTAACACTGGAAAACCCACTACAAGATTTAAATCTGGAGATTGTTGGTCAACATTCTAATTACAAAGGCAAAAAATATTCAGAGTGTAAGATCTAGGGGCTCACCCATGGGGTGAAGAGCACTATAATAATTTTCAAGGGTTCTCCAGATCCTGTGTGTGTTACTGGGGCATAAATTTGATACGAGCTATATAGTGAAATGGGTGATCTCAAGCTGCTGGCTATTAGACTCAAATTTTAAAACTGATGTTTAATAAACCCTGTTCCCTGCTCAGCTTTAGCAATAAAAAGTAAACGTCCTAGAACTGAAAAATAATGTAAAACAGAGTTTGAAACAAGCAGAGTTAACAGCTCACGACGAATGCATAAGTGCATGGTTAATTCATTCAGCAAACAAGCATCTATTACTATGTCAGGAATGGTTTTCAGTGTTGGCACAATTTAAGAGTAAAGTAAGTTGAGAACATAATAACAATAATAAAATAACTAAAATATGTATGGCCACTGACACTTCTGAAGAAAGCTTTATGAATACCACCTCAATAGTCTTCCATAAAATCTCTAATGAACTCGGTTTACAGCCATTTTATAATAATGATTTAAAAAGAGAGAGAGAGAGATCTAGATGATATTCTAAATTCTCCAAATCAAATAACTTACAAATAAGAGAGCTGGATCTCCAACCACGTATCTTCAAAATGCACATTTCCATCAGTAACTAGGTAGTACCAGATTACAAGACACTCTACTTTTATGGTAACTACAGAGAACATATTCTGTGCAGCTCTGAATACTGTGTTACATTTTTTTAATTTTAGGGACACAATTTTACAGATCCAGACTATGCTATTACAAGATCAAATGTTTGAATCAAACAGGATTTTGGGGGGGAGGGGCGGTCAGAAAGTCAAACCAATAGTTGAGAGCCAGACCTTACAAAGGTTTAGCAATCAGTGCTTTACACAAGTGTTTACAAAGAATATGCACAAGTTTGCTTCCAATATTATAACCAACAAATCTGAGAACCACCTTATCCATACTAAGCTGAAAGGGCTCTCTATAAGCTCCAGTTTTCAGCTATTACTCATCTCTACATATTCAAGTTTTCAGGAAACATGGTTTCCAAGATATTAACACTGGAAAACCCACTACAAGATTTAAATCTGGAGATTGTTGGTCAACATTCTAATTACAAAGGCAAAAAATATTCAGAGTGTAAGATCTAGGGGCTCACCCATGGGGTGAAGAGCACTATAATAATTTTCAAGGGTTCTCCAGATCCTGTGTGTGTTACTGGGGGCATAAATTTGATACGAGCTATATAGTGAAATGGGTGATCTCAAGCTGCTGGCTATTAGACTCAAATTTTAAAACTGATGTTTAATAAACCCTGTTCCCTGCTCAGCTTTAGCAATAAAAAGTAAACGTCCTAGAACTGAAAAATAATGTAAAACAGAGTTTGAAACAAGCAGAGTTAACAGCTCACGACGAATGCATAAGTGCATGGTTAATTCATTCAGCAAACAAGCATCTATTACTATGTCAGGAATGGTTTTCAGTGTTGGCACAATTTAAGAGTAAAGTAAGTTGAGAACATAATAACAATAATAAAATAACTAAAATATGTATGGCCACTGACACTTCTGAAGAAAGCTTTATGAATACCACCTCAATAGTCTTCCATAAAATCTCTAATGAACTCGGTTTACAGCCATTTTATAATAATGATTTAAAAAGAGAGAGAGAGAGATCTAGATGATATTCTAAATTCTCCAAATCAAATAACTTACAAATAAGAGAGCTGGATCTCCAACCACGTATCTTCAAAATGCACATTTCCATCAGTAACTAGGTAGTACCAGATTACAAGACACTCTACTTTTATGGTAACTACAGAGAACATATTCTGTGCAGCTCTGAATACTGTGTTACATTTTTTTAATTTTAGGGACACAATTTTACAGATCCAGACTATGCTATTACAAGATCAAATGTTTCGAATCAAACAGGATACTACAGAAACTGGTTAGAACTAACTAGGCCCAAGATGTTGCAAGATTCCACTTCCCGTTAACACCCAACCTCTCAGTATATGCTCATCTAATCTAATAACACATGCTAAACAACACCCTCACAGGTGCCATGACCGTTCAAAATGGACCAAAATGTGGGCTGTGGCCTAATTCCTGGAAATTCCCACCCCTTCCCCAAAAGAGATGGATCTCCTCCCATCTGTGAGCCTATGAAATTACCCAGCCCATTAAAAACTAACAGCCGTATACCCACCCTGCTCCACTCTCATGTTCTGAGATGGATCACATGCTATCTGTGGAATGTGTATCTCTCTGAATAAACTCATTTTTACTTTAAAAAAAATGGCTCTCATCTCTTCACCCACTTATTTTATTTATTCTATAGAAACACGGATGAATGAGTTTGGCTGATCAGCTGAGATTTCTAATTTTGGGGCCTCTTTTATTGGTTTTTTATTTATTTATTTTCATTAATCTTTATTCTTTGGCCTGTGTGGGCCTCCCATGGCAGCGGTCTCTCTCGTTGCAGAGCACCGGCTCTGGGTGCACGCGCTCCAGAGTGCTGGCTCATAATTGGACATACCAGTCCAGCTGCTCTGCGGCATGTGGGATCTTCCTGCGCCAGAGATCGAACCAGTGCCCCCTGCACTGCAAGGCGGACACTGGACCACCAGGGAAGCCCTAGCTGAGCTTTCTAGACAAGCTAAGCAAGTTTACTTCCCAAGTCTTAAGATGTTTCTTACTTGGGACAATACACTGGACAGCAACATGAGCCACAACCATGAACTACTTCACAGAAGGAAAACAAAGCCAATAAACATCGAGAAAGGTACAAAAGGTACTTCAGGAAATGCAAATTAAAACCACAATGCGATACAACTGCATATCTACTAGAATGACTAAAACTAAAAAGAGAGTTAATATGAGCTGTTTGTAGGGATATGGGGCAGCCAAACTCTCATGAGATGCTGGTATCACTTATGAAGGTAGGCACTATGTACTAAGACTGGCTCACCAATTCAACTCACAACACATACCCCAAACTCCTACCCGTATCAAGAGGTATATGTAAGAATGCTCAGAGCTCCACTTTTCCTAATAACCAAAAACTGGAAAAAACTCAAATGTCCATCAAGAGTGAATAAATGGATAAATAAACGTGCCATTCTCATAAAATGAAACACTACAGTCCAATGAGAATAAGCAAGCTGTTGCTAAATGCAAAACATGAAATGAATCTCACACACAACACTGAGCAAAAGAAGTGAGGCAAGAAGATAGAGAACATGTATCTGGTAGAAAGTTCAATAGCAGGTACCCGCAGTCCCAGAAGGGACTTCAGGAGGGGAAACTACCCTTGGCGGGAGGAGTGAAGGCCTCTGGCTGCTGACAATGGTCTACAATGTCTTGGCTTTGGGTGCTGATGCTCAGGGCTCTATTCACTTAGGCAAATCATTGAACTGTTTACTTATCATTTAATGACATGGATACTCTTCTATATGGGGCTTTCCTGGTAGCTCTATGGTAAAAAATCTGGCTGCCAAATGCAGGAGACCAGAGTACAACCTCTAGGTCCGAAAGATTCCCTGGAGAAGGAAATGGCCACCCACTCCAGTAGTCTTGCCTAGAGAATCCCATGGACAGAGGGGCCCAGTGGGCTACAGCCCATGAGGTTGCAAAGAGTTGGATACAACTTAGCCACTAAACCACAACCTACTTGTCTATCCACATGTTACAGTTCAGTAAAAATTTAAAGAGGAAGAAGAGTAGGAGAAAGGAAAGAAGGGAAGGAGGAAAGGAGGAGGGGGAAGGAACTGTATGAAGTGATGCTATCAGGGCAGTGGAAAGAGTCCTCCACCACTAGGCTTCTTTTCATTCTCACATCTCTTAACTCTCAGTCAGTCTCTTCCTTGACTACCAAGCTGTTCTCGGGCACTTTCTAATGTTATCTATGCAGCTGCCAATGCCAGGCCATTTCTATCTTCCAATTTGTGGTTTACTACCTACTGCAGGATTAGAAATGTTATCGTTAGTCACACTGCCTGTGAACAGCCACTCATGTGAGTGATCTCCGAAGAGTAAAGTGAATCCTCTTTAATGTATGTCTTTTTTTTAACCTCTATTTTGCCTACTCAGCCAAACTCTCATGAGATGCTGGTATCACTTATGAAGGTAGGCACTATGTACTAAGACTGGCTCACCAATTCAACTCACAACACATACCCCAAACTCCTACCCGTATCAAGAGGTATATGTAAGAATGCTCAGAGCTCCACTTTTCCTAATAACCAAAAACTGGAAAAAACTCAAATGTCCATCAAGAGTGAATAAATGGATAAATAAACGTGCCATTCTCATAAAATGAAACACTACAGTCCAATGAGAATAAGCAAGCTGTTGCTAAATGCAAAACATGAAATGAATCTCACACACAACACTGAGCAAAAGAAGTGAGGCAAGAAGATAGAGAACATGTATCTGGTAGAAAGTTCAATAGCAGGTACCCGCAGTCCCAGAAGGGACTTCAGGAGGGAAGCTACCCTTGGCGGGGAGGAGTGAAGGCCTCTGGCTGCTGACAATGGTCTACAATGTCTTGGCTTTGGGTGCTGATGCTCAGGGCTCTATTCACTTAGGCAAATCATTGAACTGTTTACTTATCATTTAATGACATGGATACTCTTCTATATGGGGCTTTCCTGGTAGCTCTATGGTAAAAAATCTGGCTGCCAAATGCAGGAGACCAGAGTACAACCTCTAGGTTCGAAAGATTCCCTGGAGAAGGAAATGGCCACCCACTCCAGTAGTCTTGCCTAGAGAATCCCATGGACAGAGGGGCCCAGTGGGCTACAGCCCATGAGGTTGCAAAGAGTTGGATACAACTTAGCCACTAAACCACAACCTACTTGTCTATCCACATGTTACAGTTCAGTAAAAATTTAAAGAGGAAGAAGAGTAGGAGAAAGGAAAGAAGGGAAGGAGGAAAGGAGGAGGGGGAAGGAACTGTATGAAGTGATGCTATCAGGGCAGTGGAAAGAGTCCTCCACCACTAGGCTTCTTTTCATTCTCACATCTCTTAACTCTCAGTCAGTCTCTTCCTTGACTACCAAGCTGTTCTCGGGCACTTTCTAATGTTATCTATGCAGCTGCCAATGCCAGGCCATTTCTATCTTCCAATTTGTGGTTTACTACCTACTGCAGGATTAGAAATGTTATCGTTAGTCACACTGCCTGTGAACAGCCACTCATGTGAGTGATCTCCGAAGAGTAAAGTGAATCCTCTTTAATGTATGTCTTTTTTTTAACCTCTATTTTGCCTACTCAGAGGCTTTTTTTGCTGAAGAATATGCCAAATACAGGAGTTCCAAATAAACTGAAATGTTATTGGGCTCTAAGGCTTCCCTGGTGGCTCAGGCCATAAAGAATTTGCCTGTAATTTGGGAGACCCGGATTCAATCCCTGGGTTGGAAAGATCCCCTGAAGAAGGGTAAGGCAACCCACTCCAGTATTCTTGCCTGGAAAATTCGATGGACAGAGGAGCTTGGTGGGCTACGGTGGGCAACAGTTCATGGCGTCACAAAGAGTCAGACACAACTGAATGACTAATGCTTCTACTTTTTCACTGGGCTCTAGTCATGAATACTAGGTCTCCCGGCCAAAATTAGAATTAACCAACATAAAATTCCAGATCCCAGAAGTCTACTTATTTGCAAACAGTGTAAGAGAATATCATCAATAAATATATTTTAAAAGTATGTATATTAAAAAGTATATATATTTTTTAAAAAAGTAAAGGAACTACTAACTTATCCAAGACATTATGAACAGATTTCCTAATTGTGTCATTCATAGGACATCCTATCAGTTTCAAAGAATATATTCTTTTCTCATTTTGCATTTTGACTAATCTTGATCTTTAAAATCCTTCCCAAAAAAGTATACTGCAAGTTTTATTTAAAATTTTTTTAAGGTTTTCAATACAGAAATTCAAGTGCAACAGTGCATACTAAGTCTCTTCAGTCATGTCCAACTCTGCGATCCTATGAATCTCAGTCTTCCAGGCTCCTCTGTCCATGCAATTCTCCAAATAAGACTATACTAGAGTGGGTTGCTGTTTCCTCCTCCAGGGGATCTTCCTAACCCAGGGATCAAACCAGCAGCTCTTAGATCTCCTGCATTGGCAGGCGGGTGCTTCACTACTAGTACCACCTGATACCCTCTTTTCTACACAGTAATCCACAATGTAATAAAAGGAAAAGAAAAACCCTCAAACACTAATTGTAAAATGCAGGCCATTTCTATCTTCCAATTTGTGGTTTACTACCTACTGCAGGATTAGAAATGTTATCGTTAGTCACACTGCCTGTGAACAGCCACTCATGTGAGTGATCTCCGAAGAGTAAAGTGAATCCTCTTTAATGTATGTCTTTTTTTTAACCTCTATTTTGCCTACTCAGAGGCTTTTTTTGCTGAAGAATATGCCAAATACAGGAGTTCCAAATAAACTGAAATGTTATTGGGCTCTAAGGCTTCCCTGGTGGCTCAGGCCATAAAGAATTTGCCTGTAATTTGGGAGACCCGGATTCAATCCCTGGGTTGGAAAGATCCCCTGAAGAAGGGTAAGGCAACCCACTCCAGTATTCTTGCCTGGAAAATTCGATGGACAGAGGAGCTTGGTGGGCTACGGTGGGCAACAGTTCATGGCGTCACAAAGAGTCAGACACAACTGAATGACTAATGCTTCTACTTTTTCACTGGGCTCTAGTCATGAATACTAGGTCTCCCGGCCAAAATTAGAATTAACCAACATAAAATTCCAGATCCCAGAAGTCTACTTATTTGCAAACAGTGTAAGAGAATATCATCAATAAATATATTTTAAAAGTATGTATATTAAAAAGTATATATATTTTTTAAAAAAGTAAAGGAACTACTAACTTATCCAAGACATTATGAACAGATTTCCTAATTGTGTCATTCATAGGACATCCTATCAGTTTCAAAGAATATATTCTTTTCTCATTTTGCATTTTGACTAATCTTGATCTTTAAAATCCTTCCCAAAAAAGTATACTGCAAGTTTTATTTAAAATTTTTTTAAGGTTTTCAATACAGAAATTCAAGTGCAACAGTGCATACTAAGTCTCTTCAGTCATGTCCAACTCTGCGATCCTATGAATCTCAGTCTTCCAGGCTCCTCTGTCCATGCAATTCTCCAAATAAGACTATACTAGAGTGGGTTGCTGTTTCCTCCTCCAGGGGATCTTCCTAACCCAGGGATCAAACCAGCAGCTCTTAGATCTCCTGCATTGGCAGGCGGGTGCTTCACTACTAGTACCACCTGATACCCTCTTTTCTACACAGTAATCCACAATGTAATAAAAGGAAAAGAAAAAAACCCTCAAACACTAATTGTAAAATCCTTTGACATCTTGATTTCATGTAACTTCTTTCTATATTCATTCTCCATAAAGAAAAAAAAAAAAAAAAGTTAACTCTCAAAACTGGAGATAGAACTGGCACACAAAACCAAAAACTTTACCCATGGGCACCGCAGGTCCTGAAATAAAGAAGAGGCAGGTGGGTGCCTCTGCTGAACAGAATTATCCACAGGAGACGGAAACTCTCACTTTACACTGAGATCAATGTTTATCTGCTTTAGTATCTTAAAAGCTGTGACTAAAATAACACTCATCTATTTGATGACAGTCATTCAAGAAACAGGAATCAGTAGTTCAAAGATGAAATGTTTATTCCCACCTCAACCAATAATTTTCCACTTAGTTTAAGAAAAGCATACAAAGTTCCCTGTGCCTTGACTTCCTCTTCTTTTAAACAAGCATCATAATCCCTTACATCAATTTAATGTGCAGAGAAGAAAAAGATGATGCTCTGGCTTCTGAAAACAACCATAGATCTATACGGTTTCACCATGTTGAGTTCTATGTCCATCTTTTCAAACACATAACCTAATCCAAAGGCAAAGAAAACACTGTCATCGAGGATGAAATTATGAACCTCATAAAGAAGAACATGGGGAAAGACGTTTTCTCTCTTCTTTGTCACAGCAGGTAAATAAATCACATTTCATAGCTGGCTGTCCTTGTGATGCCGTGTTTCAAATGCCATTGCACTGAGGAGACTAGACAAATGTAATAAAATTCATTGCCACAAAATCATTACAACAGTCATAAATACGATTTCAGATAAAATAAAATCATCCACCTCTACAAACGAGGAGTACTTGTGCACCTGTGCATGTGCCTGTGTGCTGTGTGGAATGTATATCAAACAAAAGAACTGAGCAACATGGTAGGTTAGAAAAAGCCATCTTCACTGCTGGAAAAATAACTAACAGTGTGCACTTCAGGGAATATAAAAATATCTTCTTAATGTTAGGACAGCAGCATATTTTCATTTGTGACATAAACAAATAAAATACTTCGCTACAGGGAGAAAGGCAAAAATGTAAGTGAAATACAACTTACCCCTGGCCTTGTATGAAAGAAATATATTCTTCCCCTCCTTTCAAATTCCTGCATTATGCAAAAAATTCCTGAAAGTAGCAAGATCTAGTTTCACCAAACTAACTAATTTCCTGGGTGTTCCTAAACTATGTGTTTGCTAGACGGCTCCCCCAACCTAGAGAAATTTCGTAAGTCACAGGTTGGTCTAAAGGGACTGGAGTACGTTTACAGCTTCTTTGTATCCACAGGAGACGGAAACTCTCACTTTACACTGAGATCAATGTTTATCTGCTTTAGTATCTTAAAAGCTGTGACTAAAATAACACTCATCTATTTGATGACAGTCATTCAAGAAACAGGAATCAGTAGTTCAAAGATGAAATGTTTATTCCCACCTCAACCAATAATTTTCCACTTAGTTTAAGAAAAGCATACAAAGTTCCCTGTGCCTTGACTTCCTCTTCTTTTAAACAAGCATCATAATCCCTTACATCAATTTAATGTGCAGAGAAGAAAAAGATGATGCTCTGGCTTCTGAAAACAACCATAGATCTATACGGTTTCACCATGTTGAGTTCTATGTCCATCTTTTCAAACACATAACCTAATCCAAAGGCAAAGAAAACACTGTCATCGAGGATGAAATTATGAACCTCATAAAGAAGAACATGGGGAAAGACGTTTTCTCTCTTCTTTGTCACAGCAGGTAAATAAATCACATTTCATAGCTGGCTGTCCTTGTGATGCCGTGTTTCAAATGCCATTGCACTGAGGAGACTAGACAAATGTAATAAAATTCATTGCCACAAAATCATTACAACAGTCATAAATACGATTTCAGATAAAATAAAATCATCCACCTCTACAAACGAGGAGTACTTGTGCACCTGTGCATGTGCCTGTGTGCTGTGTGGAATGTATATCAAACAAAAGAACTGAGCAACATGGTAGGTTAGAAAAAGCCATCTTCACTGCTGGAAAAATAACTAACAGTGTGCACTTCAGGGAATATAAAAATATCTTCTTAATGTTAGGACAGCAGCATATTTTCATTTGTGACATAAACAAATAAAATACTTCGCTACAGGGAGAAAGGCAAAAATGTAAGTGAAATACAACTTACCCCTGGCCTTGTATGAAAGAAATATATTCTTCCCCTCCTTTCAAATTCCTGCATTATGCAAAAAATTCCTGAAAGTAGCAAGATCTAGTTTCACCAAACTAACTAATTTCCTGGGTGTTCCTAAACTATGTGTTTGCTAGACGGCTCCCCCAACCTAGATAAATTTCGTAAGTCACAGGTTGGTCTCAGAAACCGCAGCAACAGTGAGAACCCAGACACGTATTCCGTTCACAGCTTCTTTTGTCCCATGAAATCATACATCCTGATTGTTTCCATTTAGCTATAGCAAGGAAAACTCCTGAAAATTTTCACCATCACTACATTTTTCTCTTCTGAGTTTGTTTTTTCCACTGCCAATCTTCATACCTATCAACTCCAGTCTCAGCTTTCATTCACATTAAAAACAAACACAAAAACACTCCAGGAAACAAGCAGACGATCTGTATTGACACACTTAAGTTGCACAGAATTCTCACGGGACTCTCGCTTGACAACACCAGTCCTTGTGGACTGCAGCGCCCTCAGAGGCTGGCTGAGAAACCTGATTATCTATGTGATTCACCAACCAACATCTATTTCCTTTCCTTAAGTGCTGTGTTTTCTTTAAGAGGTAAGCCATGGCCAGACTATCTTATTATCAACTCAAAGCATCAGAACCTGAAAATTATACTTGCCAGAGTTCAGTGAAAAATGAAATCACCAGTAGAGTGTGCTGGAATTTGTCCCAAAGGTTACCTGCTTTGATCACACTTTTTTCTCTAAATACGATTCCCTGTATTCTTTTCACACATTCTCACAAACCCAAAATATATTTTAATCATTTAAACGGTGAAAATAATAACATTAACATTTGGACATTTAAAGTCCTTTTATGTTAACAAAATGAACTAAAAGAGATACACCACTATAAACAGTACATTCTGCAAATTTCATTGGCTGGCATGCCTTATATGTGTTAGTAAGGTTCCAGAATAACCCCAAAACATTAAATGACACCCCAAATCTCATACCTTCATACAGATACTGGGGGTTTCTAGAAGTTTTCTGTTTTCACAAAGGTGGACTTGCCTGGAACTATCAAAACATCCCGCCTTATCCCTCCTAACCTCACTCTGATAAATTCCTTATGCCTCAAGAATTTTTAAGAGGACTGCTTTCCTTTCTCCATATATGTGGAAGTTTTCTATCACCTTACCAGGGACCCTGAGATACAGTTATACCTATTGAATCTCAAGATGTAACAGCAAAAGAACAGAATCCTTTCACAATATTTAACTTTAAAATGAAAGTAAAAGTTTTTCTTCTCAGTTGTTAAAACTATAAAATAAAAAATCGGACATGTTCCTCTGACTAAAGTTACACCAATAATTTCAATCTAAGGACCATTATGACCATGAAAATGACTTAAATGCTAATGTGATAGATACAAGGAAGAGCGTTCTTAAGTCAGAAACCTTTCAAAAGACATAGAGTGCACCGTAAGAAGGTACTGAATAGAGTTCTCACTGCTGTGAGCAATCTATTCAGATCAATGTGAAAAAGGAAGCCCTAATGAGCAATGGGTGCTTAAATTAACCCAGGTAATATTCAAACTCCACATACCAGAGAAGCATGATACAAGGTAGTGTCTCTTAGGAAAGGAACTGTTCCTGGACTTGAGACAATGTGTGTCTGGCACATCCCAGTGTTCATGATTTCCCATTGGGCACAACTTTCTCCAGCACTGAAGCAAAACGGGAAAAGAAATGAGGAAGGTCAACTAAGACTGGCAAGTGCTCTTCATTGTCAAGTCTGGAAAGAGTTTGCTGAGGGCCAATTATGCTGCGAAGGTAAGGCCTTGAGAAAGAATGAGGGGTGGAAACCACAGAAGTTTTACCAGGAACTTTTCTGAAAAATGGTTTACAATGGTTGAACAGAGATAGAATGGCTTCCTTCTCCATCTCTCATGTCAAGTTTCGGGGGGGCGGGGGTTGTTGAGGTTCTTCTGTTCTTTAAAACAACTTTCCTCCTTGTGGCGCTTGGTGCAGTTTTGTGATGTAGTTCCCAACTCCTGCCTTCCTTTGGTGCCTCTTATTAACGGACTGGCAAAGGCTGGGTAAAATGCACTTAAGAAAAAAGAAATCACTTTCTCTTGCCAAAACGCACATGCCGCCCAGTACCCGAGGAAGAGCTCCACTGCCACCGGCCAAGAGAAATCCCAGTTTAACTTCCCCTTTCCAAATCCACTGCAAATATATGTGTGTGTGTCTGTGTGTGTGTGTAGTGCCACTTGCAGAGAATCTGCCTGACTCACCCTCCTTTTTGGTGTGCCAGGGAGGGATGTGGAGGATCGATCTCCGAGCTGGCACGGAAGGGGGCCGCGGTCTCAGTGCACGGAAACTCCCCCCGACCTCCCCAGCCGGGTGGGTTTGGGGATATTTCCCTCTCCGGCAGGTGCCCGGCCACGCTGAGGCCACGCTGAGGCCACCCAGGCTCAGCCAGGCAAGAACACACGTGTCACTGCGCTGGAGCCCAGCCCGCGGGGTACAGTGGCCCCAGCAGCCCGGGCAGCCACGCCGGCTTAGCGCTAGGAGCTTTCCCGTGCGGGAGTAGCAGGACCCCTCAAGGCCCTCCTCTAAACGCTAAGAAGGAAAAAAGTACTTTTCCGCGGAATCAGCGTCCACCCGCCGCCGGCGCCCAGCCCCCGGGGATGCCCGGCCCGCCGCTGACCTCTCCCTCCCTCCCCGCGCGCGCCGAGGCCGCCCGCGCCCCCTCCGGGACCTGCGCCGGGCCCGCCGCCGCCCCGGGTGGGCAGCCTCGGCCGACCCTCCTTCCCGGGCCCCGGCCCGGCGCTCACCTCCTGGGGTCCGGCTTCCGTCGCTCCTCCAGTTTGGCGGCTGAGCGTGGGGCTGCAGCAACCGCTGCCGCCGCCGCTTTCGCCGCCGCCGAGGCGCTGCCCGCGCGCCGCCGGGGCTGGAAGCCGGGCGCCCGCGGGATCCCCGGAGGCGCGGGCCCGGGGCGCGGCGGGGGCCCAACCGCGGGAAGTTTCCTTTTCTGAATGGTTAAATGTTGACGTTCCCCATCTCTCATGTCAAGTTTCGGCGGGGTTGTTGAGGTTCTTCTGTTCTTTAAAACAACTTTCCTCCTTGTGGCGCGTGGTGCAGTTTTGTGATGTAGTTCCCAACTCCTGCCTTCCTTTGGTGCCTCTTATTAACGGACTGGCAAAGGCTGGGTAAAATGCACTTAAGAAAAAAGAAATCACTTTCTCTTGCCAAAACGCACATGCCGCCCAGTACCCGAGGAAGAGCTCCACTGCCACCGGCCAAGAGAAATCCCAGTTTAACTTCCCCTTTCCAAATCCACTGCAAATATATGTGTGTGTGTCTGTGTGTGTGTGTAGTGCCACTTGCAGAGAATCTGCCTGACTCACCCTCCTTTTTGGTGTGCCAGGGAGGGATGTGGAGGATCGATCTCCGAGCTGGCACGGAAGGGGGCCGCGGTCTCAGTGCACGGAAACTCCCCCCGACCTCCCCAGCCGGGTGGGTTTGGGGATATTTCCCTCTCCGGCAGGTGCCCGGCCACGCTGAGGCCACGCTGAGGCCACCCAGGCTCAGCCAGGCAAGAACACACGTGTCACTGCGCTGGAGCCCAGCCCGCGGGGTACAGTGGCCCCAGCAGCCCGGGCAGCCACGCCGGCTTAGCGCTAGGAGCTTTCCCGTGCGGGAGTAGCAGGACCCCTCAAGGCCCTCCTCTAAACGCTAAGAAGGAAAAAAGTACTTTTCCGCGGAATCAGCGTCCACCCGCCGCCGGCGCCCAGCCCCCGGGGATGCCCGGCCCGCCGCTGACCTCTCCCTCCCTCCCCGCGCGCGCCGAGGCCGCCCGCGCCCCCTCCGGGACCTGCGCCGGGCCCGCCGCCGCCCCGGGTGGGCAGCCTCGGCCGACCCTCCTTCCCGGGCCCCGGCCCGGCGCTCACCTCCTGGGGTCCGGCTTCCGTCGCTCCTCCAGTTTGGCGGCTGAGCGTGGGGCTGCAGCAACCGCTGCCGCCGCCGCTTTCGCCGCCGCCGAAGCGCTGCCCGCGCGCCGCCGGGGCTGGAAGCCGGGCGCCCGCGGGATCCCCGGAGGCGCGGGCCCGGGGCGCGGCGGGGCCGAACCGCGGGAAGTTGTCGGCGCGAGGCGCGGAGCGCGCGGGGCGCCAGCCACCCCCGCCCAAGTAGTCCCAACTTTGCTGCCCGGGTGGGTGCGCGCTCCGCGGCGGAGGGAGGCGAGGTCGGGGCGAGGGCGCGAGGGCGGGGAGGGTCCTCGGAGCCGGCGGGACCGGACCCGGCACGGCCCGCGAGCGAGAGGGGCGAGCGCGCGGGGCAGATGTCTACACGGCCCGCGTGCGGCGCGGCCAGAGCGTGTGTGCGAGCGCGGGCGCCTCCTCCACTCTGCCCGTCGCGGCGCCCGCTCCTGTAGGGGGCTCGCCGAGGCTTCTGCCCGTCACTGCCACTGCGGCGGCGGCGCCCGGCCCGGACGCCCCTCGGGAGCGAGCCCGGGGAGGGGGGGATCGGGAAGGCGGCGGTGGCGGCGGAGGCTGTGCCGCGAGCGCGAGCCCGCGATCCATATTTAAAGCCGCGACTGGCCTCGGCCGGCCCCCGGCCCTGCCCTCGCTCGCGCCCGCCCGGCCCCCGCCGCTCCGGGCCGCCGCTCGGCGTCAGCCGCCCGGGCCGCGCGGCGGCGGGGAGGGGCCTCGGGCCGCACCGCCCCCGGGGGCCGGGGCTCGGCGCGCCGCGTCCGGCTGCAGCCGCCCGGAGACCCGGCTCCCGACCCGCAGCCTCCGCTTCCCTGGGTGCCCTCTCGCGCCCGCCGGGAGCCGGCTGCTGGGTCCGGCTGAAGGTCCCGTGCGCCAGAGTTGTCCGCCGGGGAGAGCTTCCTCCCTCTTGCAGAAATGAAGTGGCTGGGATTTCCCAGCCCCGGATCCCTCTGGACGCTACTTTCTGAAAGTTGAGGGAGACAGGTAGAGAGCGGGCCGCCGGCACGCGGGGTTAAAGTGGTCGTTCACCTTCCGCAGAGGGTGTCTGGGGAGAGCGCTTGGCCTTCGCTGAAGTCGCTGATGTCTTCTGTCTTCCGGAAACATGGTTAGCCATCCAGGGGAGCTTCTTGAGGATATAAAGGGATTATTGTCTTTACTCTGTTCCTAAGGCTGATAGAGGTGTAAGTCCTCTTTGCCAAGCAAATAATACGAGTCATATATCAATGACCCAGCCCCATTTTGATCAGTTAAGTAGACCGTGAACATAGGAACAGACTGCCGGCACAGACACCGTCTCATGTTCTGAGTACTGCTAGAGAGAAGCCACTTGTAAAGGGTTTGAGCCGCACAGGATACGACGCAAGCCCAAGTGCATTTCCTATTAATACATATTATATATTTAATATACATGTAGAAGTCATTGACCAAATTGCATCTCTGAGGGTGGCCACCAGAACACGTAAAACCCTAGAGACATAATAATGGTAACTACCTGCTCCAAAGATTTGGTTCCAAATCTTTCTTCAATGCTAAGCTAAGCTGTCATTAACTCATGGGGGGGCGGGGGGGAGGGAATCTGAAGGAAAATAATTTGGGGACAAAGGCTTTCCTTTCCAGTATTTAAAACTGGAATAGGTGTATCATACCTCACCAGTGCTTGGGAAGCAGGTATATATTTGTATCATTTTAAAAAAGCTAGTATGTTTAAAATCCTTAGTCAGTGCTTAGGAGACACTAGGAACCACTAGAGGTTGCCTAATGTTTAAAATCAAAGTGCATTAATATCCTGTGTCGAGCTGTTGTTACATCTCTGCTCACACATTTTACATGACCCACTGACGTGACATAGGAAATTAAAAACAGAAGTTTGTTTTTGCTTTTATTTTTTAATGTAAGGGTTTCACTTACATAGTTATATTTTGTTTTATAGACTAATATTAAACTTAACTTTTAGTCCCTGAGCACACAGTTAGCAAGAATCAGCAACCCCAAAGTAAGCTCACAGGAAAAAAGAAGCCACTTTTGTATTAAGAATTTGCCACTGCTGTTCAGCAGTTTTGCCCACTGTGGATTATGTATTTCAACATAGCTGGCAATTTCTCATTATAATGGTGAACCAGCCATGAATGGTCAGCGTTGGTGACTGTTCAGGAAAGGAAAAGTCTAAGAAACTTATGTTTTCCAATATTCCATAAAAACACATCCAACGGGCCTTCACACAAACCAGAGAGATAACCCCTGAAGGTATTTCACTATCAAGACTGACACATTTTACCCTGAAAGGAGTACAAAGTTGGAGAGTGGAGTGGGAGGCAAAGAGAGAATCAGAGCACTATGGGATGAGATGTTGCCTGTGCCTTATATTAATATGAAAAAGAGCTGTCTTTGGCAAAAAGCCAGTAACCTGTTATCATTCTCATTACTGGATGTTTGCTATCCCACAATTAAAACCGCATGTTCCATTTCCTTTCCTATTGACTATTGTCCAGTAATTGAGATGCATGTGTTTTTCTTTTGAAAGGTCACTGATTAACTTTTCTCATTATCTCTGCGTGTGGTCACCTTTGCTATTGCTATTCTGAGCCGGAACAATAAATCCTGAGATCTTTTTTCATCCGTCCTAAAACTTGACCTGTCCCTTGAGTCTCATGAGCCCAAAGAAAGCTGTATTTGTTCATTTTATATTGCCGTTCACACAGCTTGGTGACAAGAAAAATGAACAGAAAAAAATTAATGGGATTAGAAAAACAATATAAGTAATCTTTCCAAATAATGACTTACCTTTTTAATAAGTAACTCTCTCTGCTGAATGACCTTCTGGAATACGAACCACTACTTAGCTTATCAATCAAGTTTCTTTGATATCATCCAAGGTACTTAGAGGCAGCCTAAAGGAAACAAAGATGCGAGGAAGAGCCTTTGTGTCAATAACAGGCACCATCTAGTGGCAGCAGGTGATGAAGCCCTCCTGATGGCAATGTTTCCAGCAAGAAGGAAGATGAAAGTTTTTGAATAGGTGGTCTAGGCATTCCTGGTCTTGGAGAAGCAAGGCAGTCTTTGATTTTAAAACAAGAAGGTTGTATGTAGGAAAATAACACAACTCCTAGACCCTGTGATGATTATTCAAAGGAGGAGAGTTCAGATATGACCTGCAGGTAGAAATATTGCCACAAAGAGTTTCTCAATCTATGTGTAACTTGGTATATCCAACCCTCTTTATAAAGACCTCTGTAATGCTTTTTTACTTAACGACCTCTGGATTTAAGTTTCTTCATTCTAGGTCTCCTTTGGCAGCACGTATATTAAGTTTCCTTATTATAAAATTAAGGAGAGTGATGGCTTGTCACTGAACATTATCTAAGAAACTTATGTTTTCCAATATTCCATAAAAACACATCCAACGGGCCTTCACACAAACCAGAGAGATAACCCCTGAAGGTATTTCACTATCAAGACTGACACATTTTACCCTGAAAGGAGTACAAAGTTGGAGAGTGGAGTGGGAGGCAAAGAGAGAATCAGAGCACTATGGGATGAGATGTTGCCTGTGCCTTATATTAATATGAAAAAGAGCTGTCTTTGGCAAAAAGCCAGTAACCTGTTATCATTCTCATTACTGGATGTTTGCTATCCCACAATTAAAACCGCATGTTCCATTTTCTTTCCTATTGACTATTGTCCAGTAATTGAGATGCATGTGTTTTTCTTTTGAAAGGTCACTGATTAACTTTTCTCATTATCTCTGCGTGTGGTCACCTTTGCTATTGCTATTCTGAGCCGGAACAATAAATCCTGAGATCTTTTTTCATCCGTCCTAAAACTTGACCTGTCCCTTGAGTCTCATGAGCCCAAAGAAAGCTGTATTTGTTCATTTTATATTGCCGTTCACACAGCTTGGTGACAAGAAAAATGAACAGAAAAAAATTAATGGGATTAGAAAAACAATATAAGTAATCTTTCCAAATAATGACTTACCTTTTTAATAAGTAACTCTCTCTGCTGAATGACCTTCTGGAATACGAACCACTACTTAGCTTATCAATCAAGTTTCTTTGATATCATCCAAGGTACTTAGAGGCAGCCTAAAGGAAACAAAGATGCGAGGAAGAGCCTTTGTGTCAATAACAGGCACCATCTAGTGGCAGCAGGTGATGAAGCCCTCCTGATGGCAATGTTTCCAGCAAGAAGGAAGATGAAAGTTTTTGAATAGGTGGTCTAGGCATTCCTGGTCTTGGAGAAGCAAGGCAGTCTTTGATTTTAAAACAAGAAGGTTGTATGTAGGAAAATAACACAACTCCTAGACCCTGTGATGATTATTCAAAGGAGGAGAGTTCAGATATGACCTGCAGGTAGAAATATTGCCACAAAGAGTTTCTCAATCTATGTGTAACTTGGTATATCCAACCCTCTTTATAAAGACCTCTGTAATGCTTTTTTACTTAACGACCTCTGGATTTAAGTTTCTTCATTCTAGGTCTCCCTTTGGCAGCACGTATATTAAGTTTCCTTATTATAAAATTAAGGAGAGTGATGGCTTGTCACTGAACATTATCTAAATAAAGCATTTTGTTCAACAAATAGCAGAACCCATAAATATAATTATTATGGGGGGGGAGAATTATTCTGTTTTACTAGAAAATAAAAAAGGGTGAAAGCTTATCCTGAGTGATACAAAATTGCAACATTCGTAGCCATCGCATTTGGGGCCCTAAACAAAAGGAGACGGGATAGACATGTTATATCCTGTTACTACAAACGTCAAAGAAAGATCAGGAATGATTCTGAGTGTCAGCTTCTTTTTAAATATATGGCTCATTCACAGATGGCTGACAAACCTCTTGCCATACAGAGATTTTCTTTGTGCTGGTATTTTGACTTGTCATTATTTCGTTAGTAAACAATATTGCCATCAAATGATCATTAAAGTGACCACCCTGAAATCAGTTTAGTCAACCACTTCAGGATGTAAGAGTAAGGAAAGAGAAAACCACCTTTTCTTCCCATCGTGAGACTAGTCTGGGATGAAACTGAAGATACAGACAAAGAGAGAAAGACAGAGGTCATTTAGAGATATCATTTTTGTTTTAGTTGCACTCCAGAAATTACATATTCTGACAAATTCCTGAATAAATTCAGCCAACCTCAATTTACAATCTATATTTCCTCCTTCAAAATCCAAGTTTAAAAATAACCGTAGTCTCTTTTTATGGGGAGTGAAGAAAGGTGAACACTTTTTTATAAGCTGTCAGCATGGCACGAGCTAGGGAAAATAATTTTATTTGGTTCAACGTGCCATAAGTTGCTTCATAGCTTAAACTGCTAAATTGTATCCAACTGTCATTCTTAAAAACACATATCTAACATCAAGTATTAGGAGATGTTCTAACTTCTAAAAACAAGAGCCTCTCCCTGTTCATGTCCAGAAAGGCAAGTTACTCAGCCTTTCAGGACCTCAGTTCCCTCCACAATAAAATTAAGGAGCTTGAGATAATTGCTCAAAAAAAAAAAAAAATCCAATAGGATACTAGAATATTTTCCTTTAATAAAATTTGAACAATATGTTTCTGATAGATAAACTTGAAAATATTTCAGAATAGTATTCACACACTTATTATAAATGCTCTGTTTAATAACCTTAGGCCAGAGTTTCAGCCTATTCTTCCTACAGGAATTCTCCCATGCATCAGCCTAACAACGGGACACAGGCCTCTCTGTTTGGAAAGGAAAAGGGAAAATTAAATTGAGCTACTAAGCCACTAAAATCTATGCCCTCTATGATTAAAAAGATTAGTCTGACCTTAGGTAAGATAGTAGAGAATTACATCAGACTTCTCTACCAAAACTGACTCCCAGAGCCCTTGGACTCTTTGTGTGTGTGTCTGTGTGTGTGTGTGAGTGAGTGTGTGTCCCACCAGTCACATTCCCAGACACAGACAGGTGCTTGTTCGTTGTACCCTGTTGGCCTCTCCCCTCCTGGAGGACAAATAAGCCCAGATGGCTGCTGCTTACTCTAAAGTTGCTCTCCCTTTTCTTCTGTGAACTAAGTCACATGAACATAGCTGTCCCACGGCATGGAGACAGGTTTTCTACAGATGGACCAACCACTCGATCAAACTGGTCCATGCCCATTCTCTCCCCAGACCAGGCCTATGCTGGAGACCACAACACTCCCATCTCCTTGCAAATAACCAAACAGTTACACATCTGCCAGACAGAGCCTTTACAGGAAACACGGCAGAATTGAAATTTGAATATTGAAAGTTGGCTCTTTACTTCTCCCTATCCTGAGGGAGGAAACATTCTGAGCAAACCTGCCTTTTATGACTTTTCCATTTCCCCTTTCTGACCAGAAGATGCTCAGTTCTACACAGAACATGAAGCATCATTGGGTCACCCATTCAGCACACAGACATTTATTAAAAACCTGTGAGTGCCAAGGACTCTTCTTGGTCATGGGGTCAATCCATAAGATAATCTCCATTTCCTTGGGATGCAAAATGCTGTGAAGCAGGGAATGGTTAAGTAGGGTGACCAACCATCCCAGCTGATAGTTCCAGTTTACCCTGTTATTCCTGTGTAATGGCAATAGTACTCTCTTTCATTCTCAAAAGAGAAATCAGTGAGAATTTTAGGATCACCCTAGTTCCAAAAGAAACAAAACACACAGTGAGAGGGTGAGAGAGAACCGTTTGCAAGTGGATGTTAAGGAAAAGCCTCTCTGGCATAGTGATGTTGGAGCACGCATATCTGAATGACAAGATGCATACGCAGTCAAAATTTTAAAGGCAACTTGGCAGGACAAACAACGTTTGGCACAGAGTCTTACACATAGTAGGAACTCAGTAATTATTTATAGAATGATCAATTGCATCCACTCTTTGTAGAACATTAAAACAAGACAGCCTTACTTGACCATTTCTATTAAGACAGGTTCAGGCTCCACAAACTCCTAAAGACATCGTTCTTCCTAATCTATAACTTGTGGGCCATATCTGTGTATTGATTGCATGTATATAAAACATCTCTCAAAGGATAGGATATGAAAGCTACGAAAAGCACTGTTTGCCTCCAGGAAAGGGAACTTGGTGATGGTGGAGTAGGTATAGTGAGCAAGACTTTTCACTATAGCCTTTGTAAGTTTTTGAATGTTGAGCCATGTAAATCTATCGCCCCCTATGTCCTCTCCCTGGAGGACAAATAAGCCCAGATGGCTGCTGCTTACTCTAAAGTTGCTCTCCCTTTTCTTCTGTGAACTAAGTCACATGAACATAGCTGTCCCACGGCATGGAGACAGGTTTTCTACAGATGGACCAACCACTCGATCAAACTGGTCCATGCCCATTCTCTCCCCAGACCAGGCCTATGCTGGAGACCACAACACTCCCATCTCCTTGCAAATAACCAAACAGTTACACATCTGCCAGACAGAGCCTTTACAGGAAACACGGCAGAATTGAAATTTGAATATTGAAAGTTGGCTCTTTACTTCTCCCTATCCTGAGGGAGGAAACATTCTGAGCAAACCTGCCTTTTATGACTTTTCCATTTCCCCTTTCTGACCAGAAGATGCTCAGTTCTACACAGAACATGAAGCATCATTGGGTCACCCATTCAGCACACAGACATTTATTAAAAACCTGTGAGTGCCAAGGACTCTTCTTGGTCATGGGGTCAATCCATAAGATAATCTCCATTTCCTTGGGATGCAAAATGCTGTGAAGCAGGGAATGGTTAAGTAGGGTGACCAACCATCCCAGCTGATAGTTCCAGTTTACCCTGTTATTCCTGTGTAATGGCAATAGTACTCTCTTTCATTCTCAAAAGAGAAATCAGTGAGAATTTTAGGATCACCCTAGTTCCAAAAGAAACAAAACACACAGTGAGAGGGTGAGAGAGAACCGTTTGCAAGTGGATGTTAAGGAAAAGCCTCTCTGGCATAGTGATGTTGGAGCACGCATATCTGAATGACAAGATGCATA
This sequence comes from Tragulus kanchil, assembly GCA_022376925.1. NCBI lineage: Eukaryota > Metazoa > Chordata > Mammalia > Artiodactyla > Tragulidae > Tragulus > Tragulus kanchil. Next base: position 154,488,257 of record JAIOJX010000025.1, on the reverse strand, counting down.
CGCAGTCAAAATTTTAAAGGCAACTTGGCAGGACAAACAACGTTTGGCACAGAGTCTTACACATAGTAGGAACTCAGTAATTATTTATAGAATGATCAATTGCATCCACTCTTTGTAGAACATTAAAACAAGACAGCCTTACTTGACCATTTCTATTAAGACAGGTTCAGGCTCCACAAACTCCTAAAGACATCGTTCTTCCTAATCTATAACTTGTGGGCCATATCTGTGTATTGATTGCATGTATATAAAACATCTCTCAAAGGATAGGATATGAAAGCTACGAAAAGCACTGTTTGCCTCCAGGAAAGGGAACTTGGTGATGGTGGAGTAGGTATAGTGAGCAAGACTTTTCACTATAGCCTTTGTAAGTTTTTGAATGTTGAGCCATGTAAATCTATCGCTTATTATTTTTTCTTTTCCCCATTATGTCTCTTTTATTTGTATTTATTTTCATCCATCTTTTTATTCTTTGGCCTGTGTGGGCCTCCCACTGCAATGGCCTCTCTCACTGCAGAGCACGGGCTCTGGGCGCATGCACTCCAGAGCACTGGCTTGTAATTGGACACACCGGTCCAGCCGCTCCTTGGCACATGGGATCTTCCCGGGCTAGGGATCAAACCAGTGCCCCTTGCACTGCAAGGTGGACTCTTTACCCAGTGGACCACCAGGGAAACCCCCAATAGCTTATATTTTAACTTACATTTGAATTAAAATATATAAATAATTTCATTTTCCTGCCTATAGCTGTATTTCATACAATTAACATATAATCATATATTATTGTAACATATAATCATATATTATTGTAACATATAATCATATATTATTGTAATATATACTTCACAAGAAACCCTCCTGATAGACAGTAAGATTAAACTGCTTACAAACTATAAAACAGTGGCTCTTGCCACACCAGCAGCAGGGCTGGGAGGTCTGAACTATTGCCGACGGTGTTCGCTCACTGCCCACCTGGGCTTCATTCAAATTAGTGTCATGGAGTAAGAACATCTTATAAGATCTCTGCTTTTCTTGCACCTGGGCAAATAAAAATATAGTACAAAATTTTCAAATAACATTTTATTGGGCACGTTGCTGTACCATTGCTTATAGTCATTTGGCTTTCAAAAATGAAAATCTGTTCTTTTTTTCTGTTATGATAGTAATATGGTTTCATTATTTTTAATAAATTGTACAACAGAGACACATTAAATGAAATGGCATGAGAAAATCCTTCAGAGAAGATTGCTAATATTCTGGCATAGGTTCCTTTTTTTTTTTTTAATAATTAAGATCTGGGGATTCCAGTTGATTGATCATAGCGTATTTTTTTTAAGATGTGGTCATTGAGGCTAACTTTAAGTGAAAACAATCTCTTTTAGCATAAAACACACGTTTTAAGAGACACAGTTAGAAGAAAGGGGTGGGGGCCTGAATTTGGCTTACTTTAAAATCTTGGATATTGAAAGCTACGAAAAGCACTGTTTGCCTCCAGGAAAGGGAACTTGGTGATGGTGGAGTAGGTATAGTGAGCAAGACTTTCACTATAGCCTTTGTAAGTTTTTGAATGTTGAGCCATGTAAATCTATCGCTTATTATTTTTTCTTTTCCCCATTATGTCTCTTTTATTTGTATTTATTTTCATCCATCTTTTTATTCTTTGGCCTGTGTGGGCCTCCCACTGCAATGGCCTCTCTCACTGCAGAGCACGGGCTCTGGGCGCATGCACTCCAGAGCACTGGCTTGTAATTGGACACACCGGTCCAGCCGCTCCTTGGCACATGGGATCTTCCCGGGCTAGGGATCAAACCAGTGCCCCTTGCACTGCAAGGTGGACTCTTTACCCAGTGGACCACCAGGGAAACCCCCAATAGCTTATATTTTAACTTACATTTGAATTAAAATATATAAATAATTTCATTTTCCTGCCTATAGCTGTATTTCATACAATTAACATATAATCATATATTATTGTAACATATAATCATATATTATTGTAACATATAATCATATATTATTGTAATATATACTTCACAAGAAACCCTCCTGATAGACAGTAAGATTAAACTGCTTACAAACTATAAAACAGTGGCTCTTGCCACACCAGCAGCAGGGCTGGGAGGTCTGAACTATTGCCGACGGTGTTCGCTCACTGCCCACCTGGGCTTCATTCAAATTAGTGTCATGGAGTAAGAACATCTTATAAGATCTCTGCTTTTCTTGCACCTGGGCAAATAAAAATATAGTACAAAATTTTCAAATAACATTTTATTGGGCACGTTGCTGTACCATTGCTTATAGTCATTTGGCTTTCAAAAATGAAAATCTGTTCTTTTTTTCTGTTATGATAGTAATATGGTTTCATTATTTTTAATAAATTGTACAACAGAGACACATTAAATGAAATGGCATGAGAAAATCCTTCAGAGAAGATTGCTAATATTCTGGCATAGGTTCCTTTTTTTTTTTTTAATAATTAAGATCTGGGGATTCCAGTTGATTGATCATAGCGTATTTTTTTTTTTAAGATGTGGTCATTGAGGCTAACTTTAAGTGAAAACAATCTCTTTTAGCATAAAACACACGTTTTAAGAGACACAGTTAGAAGAAAGGGGTGTGGGGGCCTGAATTTGGCAACATCTTTTCAAACCCAATTGATGGGTGTTACACACTTACATCATCACAATTCCAGAACTGCCCTTTGGCTTACGAAAATTTATATGAAATAGGGTCACTATTGACAGTTTCTTATTATCTGCCAATGAAGGTATTGATAACCTCGCTAATAATACTAACACTGCTAGTAGCCAAGACCTACACAGTTATTACCATGTTCCAGAGACTATTCTAATTACTTAACATGAATGAACTCACTTAATCTTCATAATAATCCTATCAATCCTAGTGATATCACTCCTATTATCAAAAGAAGCAATGGGAATACCAGAACTCTATACGGAGTTCTTACACATCAACTCTGTTTCAGATTTCCTCAGAATTGGTGGGTGTTCAGAGTTGGGGGTTGGTCTTGCTCTGTGAGCTTCAACATCTGATCCAGAGAGTTGACTTAAGTGTTGGAGAAATCCATACTATACAATACTTTAATTACATCTACTGCTCCTGTTTCAGTCAAGCCTGACAGAGCACACGTACGCTAACATCAACACCTGCATATACTTTCTGAGAACTCAGTTATTCCAAAACCCAAATTTTGGGAAGTTGAAGCACTAGAGTTTGGTTTTATTTTTTTTTTACTGTGGTTGCGTTTTAATCACAACATTTAAAGTGAGATTCTTTTGTTCCTGTGTTTTTTAATTTTAGTCACATGTACATGCTTTTTGGCCACAATCACTCCTATAGGGCACAAAATAGACATACAATGTACATGCGTTCGAAGACCATTAATAATGTCCCATGAACAGGTCACACCTTAGTATTTGTTTGTTCTGTCCTTCCTTAGTTTTTAAATTTTTCATACTGAAATGGTAGTGGTAGAGAAAAAGTGGTAGAAGAAAAATCTTTTTCTTAGTATTCTGGTATTGTCCTTGTTATTTTGGTATTTAGGACCTATGGTAGTGGTAGAGAAAAAGTGGTAGAAGAAAAATCTTTTTCTTAGTATTCTGGTATTGTCCTTGTTGTTTTGGTATTTAAGACCTGGCCTGACCTTCCCTGGTGGTGTGAATGGTAAAGAATTCACCTGCCAATGCAGGAGATGACATTATCCCCAGGTCAGGAGGATTCCCGGGAGAAGAAAATGGCCACCCACTCCAATATCCTTGTCTGAAAAATCCTATGGACAAAAGAACCTGGTGGTCTACAGTTCATGGAATCACAAAGAGTCGGACATGACTGAGCAACTAAGCACACACACACACGCACACACACACGCACACGCACGCACACGCACACACACACACACACACACACACACACACTGGTACAGGCACTCTTCAACTTTGGACTCTTCAGTCCAAATAAGACTTTCATCTCTGTTCACCAAAAAATGAACGTTTAATCCAGCATTACACAGAAATTGGTAAAAAAAAAAAAAAAAAAAATTTTTTTCTTTAGCATTTATTTGCTTAAATCTAAAGCTTAGTACTTCGCAAAAATCATCCAGAAACTTCTATGGTACCATTTATAATGATAAGATAGAAACTGAAAGAGGAAGGCAATTTTCAAATAATTAAAAGGTAAATCTCTTTCGTCTCAGTTTTCCGTTTGAGTACTGTGATAACTTTGATCCAGAGAGAATAATCCCACATCACTCCTAGGTACTCACATTTCTTCATAGATTTGGTGGTGTCTTGCAACCAGTACCCGGGCATCCTGGTCTAAGGATGGTATTAAAATAAACCCTAAAAAGGGGAAAGGTGGGATAAAGAGGGCCAGACATTCAGTTGATAGCACTAGAGTTTGGTTTTATTTTTTACTGTGGTTGCGTTTAACACAAATTAAGTGAGATTCTTTTGTTCCTGTGTTTTTTAATTTTAGTCACATGTACATGCTTTTTGGCCACAATCACTCCTATAGGGCACAAAATAGACATACAATGTACATGCGTTCGAAGACCATTAATAATGTCCCATGAACAGGTCACACCTTAGTATTTGTTTGTTCTGTCCTTCCTTAGTTTTTAAATTTTTCATACTGAAATGGTAGTGGTAGAGAAAAAGTGGTAGAAGAAAAATCTTTTTCTTAGTATTCTGGTATTGTCCTTGTTATTTTGGTATTTAGGACCTATGGTAGTGGTAGATAAATAGTTGTAGTAGAACAATCTTGTTCTTAGTATTCTGGTATTGTCCTTGTTGTTTTGGTATTTAAGACCTGGCCTGACCTTCCCTGGTGGTGTGAATGGTAAAGAATTCACCTGCCAATGCAGGAGATGACATTATCCCCAGGTCAGGAGGATTCCCGGGAGAAGAAAATGGCCACCCACTCCAATATCCTTGTCTGAAAAATCCTATGGACAAAAGAACCTGGTGGTCTACAGTTCATGGAATCACAAAGAGTTGGACATGACTGAGCAACTAAGCACACACACACACACACACACACACGCACGCACACGCACACACACACACACACACACACACACACACTGGTACAGGCACTCTTCAACTTTGGACTCTTCAGTCCAAATAAGACTTTCATCTCTGTTCACCAAAAAATGAACGTTTAATCCAGCATTACACAGAAATTGGTAAAAAAAAAAAAAAAAAAAATTTTTTTCTTTAGCATTTATTTGCTTAAATCTAAAGCTTAGTACTTCGCAAAAATCATCCAGAAACTTCTATGGTACCATTTATAATGATAAGATAGAAACTGAAAGAGGAAGGCAATTTTCAAATAATTAAAAGGTAAATCTCTTTCGTCTCAGTTTTCCGTTTGAGTACTGTGATAACTTTGATCCAGAGAGAATAATCCCACATCACTCCTAGGTACTCACATTTCTTCATAGATTTGGTGGTGTCTTGCAACCAGTACCCGGGCATCCTGGTCTAAGGATGGTATTAAAATAAACCCTAAAAAGGGGAAAGGTGGGATAAAGAGGGCCAGACAGCTCTTGCTGCTTCAGCCAATGGCCCTCAAATTCCATTACTGCTTCTTTGATTAAATTAAAATGCAATAAGTATTGAGTACTTATTTAACACTTTGCCTATCCTGGCAAGAGTAAAAAACATTCCATTTTGAGAAACAACTATTCAGAAGCTTCTGCTGATGCTGCAGTTACTATTTGGAATAAAGAGCAGGGTAATCAAGTAGATGGAGGTGATTTTTTAGAGAATACAGAAGAAAATATTACATCCTAGGCAGAGCTGTGCTGTCCAAACAAGCCGGTTTCATAGTCTTGCTTTAGGATAGACCACCAGTTAAGACAGATGGAAGAAGTCCAGTGGAGTGCTAAAATCAGTGCTGTCTTCGGTAATTAATAATAGCTACCATGTGTCAAGAACTTCCTAATCCTTGTGAGATAGGATAAAAAGTGTCCAATTAAGGAAAAAGAAACTCAGAAACAAGAACCAAAGTTATGGATCCAGGGTTTTGAAACTAGGCCTAAACCTTCATTCTTTCCACTCTACCATGCTTCCTCAATCCACCCCTAGGAGGTATATGGAGAAAGCTGAGATTGCATCGTCTTTGGTAGTGAAAGTCTGGACTCCTTACCACCCATCCACTCCTAATTTCAGTTTAAAACTGCACACAAAGCAGATTAATATCCCAAAGCACTGTTTTATTAAGCTCCTGCCCTCCCTAAACAACTCTTTCAAAGCTCTTTATCAACAACTGAATAAAGTTCAAATGATTTGGTTTAGAGTTAGTAGCTTTTGTTGACCAGGTTTCAGTGAGCTGTATTTGTTACTGATCCCATACATAGTTTGATGTATGGAAAGTCTCACCATTTCCCAAGCATGCATTTCGTTTTCTTTGTCCCGGTTACTGGCTGGGGTCAATTTATTTTAGCAGGAATGACTTTCTTTCCTCCACCCTCTATCTCCAAATATTGAAAGCCTTTTTTATTCTTAAACACCCAATTAAAGTACTGGGCTTCCCTAGTGGCCCAGTGGTAAAGAATCTGCCCGCCAATGCACAAGATAAGGGTTCGATCCCTGGGTCAGGAAAATCTCCTGGAGGAGGAAAGTATTCTTGCCTGAAGAATCCCGTGGACAGAGGAGCCTGGTGGGCTATATAGCCCATGGGGTCGCAAAAAGCTGGACACGATTTAGCAACTAGGCAGTAACAAACTACAGTGCTACCTAATCCCTTTCATCTTCTCTGATTAATTCAATTCAGAAGAACTCTCTCTTTTCCATATGGATAACATTTCGGTTGTGCCAGTTATGTCTCAATGTAATGACGCTTTCAGTATATGTTCCTTGTTTCCCTCATAAAACTGTATGTTCTGTGAGAATAGGTAATGATCTTATACAGTTTTACATTCTTCATCTCTTCTAGAACAGTCCCATGACTATAAGATGCTCTCACTAAAAACTGAATAAAGGGGCTTCCCTTGTGGCTCAGTGGATAAGAACCCATCTGCCAATGCAGGAGACACAGGTTCGATCCCTGATCCAGGAAGATCCCACATACCGCAGAGCAGCTAAACCCACACATCAACAAAGACCCAGCACAGCCAAAAATAAATAAATAAAAGTTTAAAAAAAAAACTGAATAAAGAATGAATAAATGAAGCTTACGTTGAGCTGATGACAATTACAACGTTAAATATAGCAAGAGCCCCCTTGAAAGACTGAACCCAAAAAACACTTGTGAATTTTTACTTTTCTGTGGATATTAATTTAAAAAATCATCTTTTGTGTTCAGTCATGGGCTTTAGGAAAATACACTTATGAGAAATTAGGCTTAAACACAAAGCAGATTAATATCCCAAAGCACTGTTTTATTAAGCTCCTGCCCTCCTAAACAACTCTTTCAAAGCTCTTTATCAACAACTGAATAAAGTTCAAATGATTTGGTTTAGAGTTAGTAGCTTTTGTTGACCAGGTTTCAGTGAGCTGTATTTGTTACTGATCCCATACATAGTTTGATGTATGGAAAGTCTCACCATTTCCCAAGCATGCATTTCGTTTTCTTTGTCCCGGTTACTGGCTGGGGTCAATTTATTTTAGCAGGAATGACTTTCTTTCCTCCACCCTCTATCTCCAAATATTGAAAGCCTTTTTTATTCTTAAACACCCAATTAAAGTACTGGGCTTCCCTAGTGGCCCAGTGGTAAAGAATCTGCCCGCCAATGCACAAGATAAGGGTTCGATCCCTGGGTCAGGAAAATCTCCTGGAGGAGGAAAGTATTCTTGCCTGAAGAATCCCGTGGACAGAGGAGCCTGGTGGGCTATATAGCCCATGGGGTCGCAAAAAGCTGGACACGATTTAGCAACTAGGCAGTAACAAACTACAGTGCTACCTAATCCCTTTCATCTTCTCTGATTAATTCAATTCAGAAGAACTCTCTCTTTTCCATATGGATAACATTTCGGTTGTGCCAGTTATGTCTCAATGTAATGACGCTTTCAGTATATGTTCCTTGTTTCCCTCATAAAACTGTATGTTCTGTGAGAATAGGTAATGATCTTATACAGTTTTACATTCTTCATCTCTTCTAGAACAGTCCCATGACTATAAGATGCTCTCACTAAAAACTGAATAAAGGGGCTTCCCTTGTGGCTCAGTGGATAAGAACCCATCTGCCAATGCAGGAGACACAGGTTCGATCCCTGATCCAGGAAGATCCCACATACCGCAGAGCAGCTAAACCCACACATCAACAAAGACCCAGCACAGCCAAAAATAAATAAATAAAAGTTTAAAAAAAAAACTGAATAAAGAATGAATAAATGAAGCTTACGTTGAGCTGATGACAATTACAACGTTAAATATAGCAAGAGCCCCCTTGAAAGACTGAACCCAAAAAACACTTGTGAATTTTTACTTTTCTGTGGATATTAATTTAAAAAATCATCTTTTGTGTTCAGTCATGGGCTTTAGGAAAATACACTTATGAGAAATTAGGCTTAAACATATGATGTCTCCTTGTCATAAGCAATCTTTCATCTATTTTTTTTCTCAAAAAAGTATTTTGGGAATGTCTGCTATGCTCTAGATCCAATGAAAAACTCATTAAACAGGGGTGAACAAGACAGACAAGGCCACTGCTTTCAGGGAGCTTACATTCTATTTAGGAAGAGAGGCAATAAACAAGTAAACAAATGTATAGGATAATTTCTATTACAGAAATTAACATAACGATAAAGGAGAGAGTAATAAGATAGAATACATTAAATTGGCTGGTCAGGGAAGACTTGAGGAGGGAACACCTCACTTCAAGAGTTAGCTATGCGGAAAACTGTGAGGAAAACGGGCAGAGAAAACAAAAGGGTTAAAGACTCTTGGGAGCTGGGGAACGAAAGGAGATAGGCGAGAGTAGAATACATGAGCAAAAGAAGGAGTGGTATGAAATGAGACTTGGAGAAGGCAGGAACAGATCTTGCAGAGTTTCATAGGTCTAGTAAAAAATTAATATTGTACTCAAAGAGTAATCAGAAGCTACCAAAGCCACATGATCAAATTTAGGATTTGGAAAATGGGTTCTTAATGCTAAAAGGAGATGGATTAGAGAGGAACTGATGGCTTGCGTTAGGGGGAGAGTACTGAAGATGGGGAGAAGTATGTGATTTCAGAGGCATTTTGAGGATAGAATTAAGTGGACTTCGCAGATTAGATCTAAGAATTGAAAGGACAAGAAAAATTGAGGATGACTCCTAAGTTTCAGGTAGGTATGTGTATATGTGTGTTTGTTGCTCAGTCATTTTGTCCGACTTTTTAGAACCCCATGGACTGTAGCTCACCAGACTCCTCTGTCCGTGGAATTTTCCAGGCAGTGGAAATGGCAACTGAAGTGGGTTGCCATTTCCTTCTCCAGGAGACCTGGGTCTCTTCCTGCTTTGCAGGCAGATTCTTTACCATCTGAGCCACCAGGGAAGCTCTTTTGGGTAGGAAATGGTGCTATTTCCTAATACCTGATGAGGACCAAGTTTGAAGAAGACAAAAATCACTGTTTTGATTTGCGGAAAAGAAATAGAACACTGTTTTGAATGTAGTATGTTTGAAATGACTTTTAGACATCCAATTCTAATGAACAATCCATATCATTAAAACATTAACATTTTACAGAAGACTTGCATTTTCTCAATTGTGTACCCCATTTTTTGGCCAGTGTGGCAGAGTGTGTTTCCCAAAGAGGGTCTCGGTAATGCTACCAAGAAACTGAATCACTTCTAACATTCACCCCTCCCTTTGTTCAAATCTTTGCAGATGTTTCCACTCTAAAGGTTAGTTGGTGACATTGTTCAGTTAAAAGAAATAAAAGTCTCTTTTTTTGAAAAAAAAAAAGAGAGAGACTATTCAGCTAATGTTTTTTATCCATTTTTTTAAATTAGAGGATCATTACTTTATAATATTGTGATAGTCTCTGCCATACATCAACATGAATTGGCATTAGGCATACATATGAGCCCTCCCTCATAAGATGCCCCTGTCCCACCTCCCTCCCCATTACTGGCTTTGGGTTCCTTGTGTCATACATCCAACTCCCACTGGCTATCTGTTTTACATGTGATAATATATATGTTTCAGTGCTGTTCTCTCATATCATCCCACCCTCTCCTACCCTCACTGTGTCCAAAATATCTGTCTCTTTTGCAGCCCTGCAAATAGGATCATCAGTACTATCTTTCTAGATTCCATAAATATGCGTAAATATACAATATTTGTCTTTCTCTTTCTGACTTACTTCACTCTGTTTAATAGGCTCTAGTCCATCCACCTCATTCGGACTTACTCAAACCATTCCTTTTTACAGTATTCAGCTAATGTTTGAATTGAGCCATATTGCTTAAGACTTTTTTGCCTTGTATGTTGACTTGAGAGTCTTAAAATATGTACATTTAACCAAAAGTTTATCCTTGGAAAAAACCTTTTAAATAGTCCCATTCCACAGCCTCTTCTTCAATGTAACCTTACCACACCCTTATAGAGTAGAGAGTCTAACTCGCCTCCTAGAAGGGACTAGGGATTGCTTTGACCAACAGAATACAGTGGCGCCTTCCTTCTCCAGGAGACCTGGGTCTCTTCCTGCTTTGCAGGCAGATTCTTTACCATCTGAGCCACCAGGGAAGCTCTTTTGGGTAGGAAATGGTGCTATTTCCTAATACCTGATGAGGACCAAGTTTGAAGAAGACAAAAATCACTGTTTTGATTTGCGGAAAAGAAATAGAACACTGTTTTGAATGTAGTATGTTTGAAATGACTTTTAGACATCCAATTCTAATGAACAATCCATATCATTAAAACATTAACATTTTACAGAAGACTTGCATTTTCTCAATTGTGTACCCCATTTTTTGGCCAGTGTGGCAGAGTGTGTTTCCCAAAGAGGGTCTCGGTAATGCTACCAAGAAACTGAATCACTTCTAACATTCACCCCTCCCTTTGTTCAAATCTTTGCAGATGTTTCCACTCTAAAGGTTAGTTGGTGACATTGTTCATTTAAAAAGAAATAAAAGTCTCTTTTTTTGAAAAAAAAAAAGAGAGAGACTATTCAGCTAATGTTTTTTATCCATTTTTTTAAATTAGAGGATCATTACTTTATAATATTGTGATAGTCTCTGCCATACATCAACATGAATTGGCATTAGGCATACATATGAGCCCTCCCTCATAAGATGCCCCTGTCCCACCTCCCTCCCCATTACTGGCTTTGGGTTCCTTGTGTCATACATCCAACTCCCACTGGCTATCTGTTTTACATGTGATAATATATATGTTTCAGTGCTGTTCTCTCATATCATCCCACCCTCTCCTACCCTCACTGTGTCCAAAATATCTGTCTCTTTTGCAGCCCTGCAAATAGGATCATCAGTACTATCTTTCTAGATTCCATAAATATGCGTAAATATACAATATTTGTCTTTCTCTTTCTGACTTACTTCACTCTGTTTAATAGGCTCTAGTCCATCCACCTCATTCGGACTTACTCAAACCATTCCTTTTTACAGTATTCAGCTAATGTTTGAATTGAGCCATATTGCTTAAGACTTTTTTGCCTTGTATGTTGACTTGAGAGTCTTAAAATATGTACATTTAACCAAAAGTTTATCCTTGGAAAAAACCTTTTAAATAGTCCCATTCCCACAGCCTCTTCTTCAATGTAACCTTACCACACCCTTATAGAGTAGAGAGTCTAACTCGCCTCTCCTAGAAGGGACTAGGGATTGCTTTGACCAACAGAATACAGTGGCTGTCTGCTTTCAAGGCTGGATCATGCTAGAACAGTCTGTCCTAAGGTTACCTATCATGCTTGGCTCCAAGTCAAGCCACTTGGAGCAGCCACGTGAAGTGGTCAGCCATGGGAAGTCCAGTAGGCAGCTCTAGTCTCCAAGTCTTCCCAGCACGGGCCCCAGCCACAGGAAGGAAGGGGTCTCCAAGTGATCCTAGCCCCAAATCACCAAATCACCCTACCCCTCACATCTTCTCAGCTGAAATCCTAGATACTATGGAGCAAAGACACAATCCTGCTGTCCCTTGGCCTGACCCACAGAACCTGTAAGCATAATGAAATGCTTACTGCACACTACTAAACGTTGGTATCATTCATTAAGCAGCATTGGTACCCAGATCAGCCTGTTAATCAAACATTCAGGGAATAAACACACACAAGCTATAATCCTACCAAGGATTAACTGCTGCCTGTACAGTTAACTACTATGTTTTGAGAGGAGCATGCAATTCCCCAACAGAGTTCTTAAACTGTCATTTTACTTCCTCAAATAAAAGCTGAGTAACCATATGAGCAGTGACTAGGGACAGAGAAGGAATCAAGTTCAGATGTATATTTGGGCCTTAATCCTAGGCTTTTTTAGTAACCATATGAGCAGGTGTTACTAGGGGACAGAAGAATAGAGCCAAAATATCTGTCTCTTTTGCAGCCCTGCAAATAGGATCATCAGTACTATCTTTCTAGATTCCATAAATATGCGTAAATATACAATATTTGTCTTTCTCTTTCTGACTTACTTCACTCTGTTTAATAGGCTCTAGTCCATCCACCTCATTCGGACTTACTCAAACCATTCCTTTTTACAGTATTCAGCTAATGTTTGAATTGAGCCATATTGCTTAAGACTTTTTTGCCTTGTATGTTGACTTGAGAGTCTTAAAATATGTACATTTAACCAAAAGTTTATCCTTGGAAAAAACCTTTTAAATAGTCCCATTCCCACAGCCTCTTCTTCAATGTAACCTTACCACACCCTTATAGAGTAGAGAGTCTAACTCGCCTCTCCTAGAAGGGACTAGGGATTGCTTTGACCAACAGAATACAGTGGCTGTCTGCTTTCAAGGCTGGATCATGCTAGAACAGTCTGTCCTAAGGTTACCTATCATGCTTGGCTCCAAGTCAAGCCACTTGGAGCAGCCACGTGAAGTGGTCAGCCATGGGAAGTCCAGTAGGCAGCTCTAGTCTCCAAGTCTTCCCAGCACGGGCCCCAGCCACAGGAAGGAAGGGGTCTCCAAGTGATCCTAGCCCCAAATCACCAAATCACCCTACCCCTCACATCTTCTCAGCTGAAATCCTAGATACTATGGAGCAAAGACACAATCCTGCTGTCCCTTGGCCTGACCCACAGAACCTGTAAGCATAATGAAATGCTTACTGCACACTACTAAACGTTGGTATCATTCATTAAGCAGCATTGGTACCCAGATCAGCCTGTTAATCAAACATTCAGGGAATAAACACACACAAGCTATAATCCTACCAAGGATTAACTGCTGCCTGTACAGTTAACTACTATGTTTTGAGAGGAGCATGCAATTCCCCAACAGAGTTCTTAAACTGTCATTTTACTTCCTCAAATAAAAGCTGAGTAACCATATGAGCAGTGACTAGGGGACAGAGAAGGAATCAAGTTCAGATGTATATTTGGGCCTTAATCCTAGGTATCATTAAGTTTAGTAGTAAAGCGTATTCAATTTTGATAAAAGTTTGAGGATTTGAAGCATATAACACATTTCAAATCTTGCGCTTTCCCTTGTATTTCAGTTTTCCTTCAAATATTGCTAGGTTGCCATGAGTAGAGCTACAGACAGAATAGAGTGGTGATGGATACACTTCCTTTATGACAGATGGTTATGGAATTGGAACACAAAGTTGTTGCGTTTTCAGAAACAATCCTTTATAATTTTTATTTGACTAGCAATCAATATTTTCTCTTCACCTTTCTTTCAGAAAGTATGAAATAGAAGCATTTGGCCTTGGATAGTAATTTTTTTCTTTGTCATGCTTTGCGGCATGCAGGATCTTAATTCCCCCATCTGGGATCGAACATGTGCCCCTACCCGGGGAGTATGGAGTCTTGACCACTGCACCACCAGGGAAGTCCCAATAATTTTTTTTTTTTTCAAAATAATACCTTTATTTTAAAACTGTCTTAACACAATGTACTAAATTTTGAAAGTGAATTATTTTGCTAGGAATTAGTGCCTGCTATCCTATGAGTGAATAAAGTCAATTTGTTGTACCTGTACAACAATCAGAAACATTTAGTGAGTGGTCACTCCTTCATATGAGTGATTATAGCAAGCACTAACAATAAATTACCTCATTGAGAAAGCAGTTATTTTAGCTGGTCTTGGATCATATTTAACTCCTCAGTGAGCCAGTAAGTTTTGATTACTCTAGCAGACCCATAATCAATATGAAACTTTTAGTCTTTTATGGGTGAAATAAACTGAACTCAAGGCTCTTGACCCTACTCCCTGCCTTCACTATCAAGTCATATGTATAATACCACTATTGGTACTCTATCTAGAGTATTAAAATTCTGGAAACCCCTAAAATATTGTAACTATATGTGTACACACATCTTTTTCCTAGTCTTTTCAGAGAAAGAAACTGACAATCTCACACAAGCTATAATCCTACCAAGGATTAACTGCTGCCTGTACAGTTAACTACTATGTTTTGAGAGGAGCATGCAATTCCCCAACAGAGTTCTTAAACTGTCATTTTACTTCCTCAAATAAAAGCTGAGTAACCATATGAGCAGTGACTAGGGACAGAGAAGGAATCAAGTTCAGATGTATATTTGGGCCTTAATCCTAGGTATCATTAAGTTTAGTAGTAAAGCGTATTCAATTTTGATAAAAGTTTGAGGATTTGAAGCATATAACACATTTCAAATCTTGCGCTTTCCCTTGTATTTCAGTTTTCCTTCAAATATTGCTAGGTTGCCATGAGTAGAGCTACAGACAGAATAGAGTGGTGATGGATACACTTCCTTTATGACAGATGGTTATGGAATTGGAACACAAAGTTGTTGCGTTTTCAGAAACAATCCTTTATAATTTTTATTTGACTAGCAATCAATATTTTCTCTTCACCTTTCTTTCAGAAAGTATGAAATAGAAGCATTTGGCCTTGGATAGTAATTTTTTTCTTTGTCATGCTTTGCGGCATGCAGGATCTTAATTCCCCCATCTGGGATCGAACATGTGCCCCTACCCGGGGAGTATGGAGTCTTGACCACTGCACCACCAGGGAAGTCCCAATAATTTTTTTTTTTTTCAAAATAATACCTTTATTTTAAAACTGTCTTAACACAATGTACTAAATTTTGAAAGTGAATTATTTTGCTAGGAATTAGTGCCTGCTATCCTATGAGTGAATAAAGTCAATTTGTTGTACCTGTACAACAATCAGAAACATTTAGTGAGTGGTCACTCCTTCATATGAGTGATTATAGCAAGCACTAACAATAAATTACCTCATTGAGAAAGCAGTTATTTTAGCTGGTCTTGGATCATATTTAACTCCTCAGTGAGCCAGTAAGTTTTGATTACTCTAGCAGACCCATAATCAATATGAAACTTTTAGTCTTTTATGGGTGAAATAAACTGAACTCAAGGCTCTTGACCCTACTCCCTGCCTTCACTATCAAGTCATATGTATAATACCACTATTGGTACTCTATCTAGAGTATTAAAATTCTGGAAACCCCTAAAATATTGTAACTATATGTGTACACACATCTTTTTCCTAGTCTTTTCAGAGAAAGAAACTGACAATCTCAGTAGTTAGAGCCTCAGAATGTTCCAGCTGCCATATGGAAGTTTTTACTTTGGAAATTATAAGTCATGTCATTTTTTGAATGATGTGCTATAACAGCTTGAAAACAAATAACTGTTTGTTTTTTGAAGAGTTTGAATGTAGGGGTTAGGTATATTATATGAATGTACACTCAGTAAGAAATTAGTTTCAACCAGAGGTCACTAAACTTTTTCTGTAAAGATAGTAAATGATTTTGTCTTTGACAGCCATACATTAGGTCTCAACTACTCTCAACCCTGCCATTGTTCTGGGAAATATGCAGTGATGGGTGGGGCCAGACTTGGGCCACACTTTGCCAACCCCTTGTTAAAACTAAAGAAGACTACATTAGTAAAACCTACTGCACTGTAAAGGCTGCCCTGGTGGCGCAGTGGTAAAGAATCCACCTGCCAATGCAGGAAACACAAGAGAGGTGGATTTGATCCCTGGGTCGGGAAGATCCCCTGGAGGAGGAAATGGCAACCCCCTCCAGTATTCTTGCCTGGAAAAGTCCATGGTCAGAGAAGCCTTATGGGCTACAGTCCCTGGAGTCACAAAGAGCTGGACGAGACAGAGCATACATATTGGAATGTAAACATGTTTACTTATGAACATATCTACCTCAGAAGTCTTGTTAGTATGTTTTATACCTCTTATTTTGCTAGGAATTAGTGCCTGCTATCCTATGAGTGAATAAAGTCAATTTGTTGTACCTGTACAACAATCAGAAACATTTAGTGAGTGGTCACTCCTTCATATGAGTGATTATAGCAAGCACTAACAATAAATTACCTCATTGAGAAAGCAGTTATTTTAGCTGGTCTTGGATCATATTTAACTCCTCAGTGAGCCAGTAAGTTTTGATTACTCTAGCAGACCCATAATCAATATGAAACTTTTAGTCTTTTATGGGTGAAATAAACTGAACTCAAGGCTCTTGACCCTACTCCCTGCCTTCACTATCAAGTCATATGTATAATACCACTATTGGTACTCTATCTAGAGTATTAAAATTCTGGAAACCCCTAAAATATTGTAACTATATGTGTACACACATCTTTTTCCTAGTCTTTTCAGAGAAAGAAACTGACAATCTCAGTAGTTAGAGCCTCAGAATGTTCCAGCTGCCATATGGAAGTTTTTACTTTGGAAATTATAAGTCATGTCATTTTTGAATGATGTGCTATAACAGCTTGAAATCAAATAACTGTTTGTTTTTTGAAGAGTTTGAATGTAGGGATTAGGTATATTATATGAATGTACACTCAGTAAGAAATTAGTTTCAACCAGAGGTCACTAAACTTTTTCTGTAAAGATAGTAAATGATTTTGTCTTTGACAGCCATACATTAGGTCTCAACTACTCTCAACCCTGCCATTGTTCTGGGAAATATGCAGTGATGGGTGGGGCCAGACTTGGGCCACACTTTGCCAACCCCTTGTTAAAACTAAAGAAGACTACATTAGTAAAACCTACTGCACTGTAAAGGCTGCCCTGGTGGCGCAGTGGTAAAGAATCCACCTGCCAATGCAGGAAACACAAGAGAGGTGGATTTGATCCCTGGGTCGGGAAGATCCCCTGGAGGAGGAAATGGCAACCCCCTCCAGTATTCTTGCCTGGAAAAGTCCATGGTCAGAGAAGCCTTATGGGCTACAGTCCCTGGAGTCACAAAGAGCTGGACGAGACAGAGCATACATATTGGAATGTAAACATGTTTACTTATGAACATATCTACCTCAGAAGTCTTGTTAGTATGTTTTTATACCTCTTGTTTTATTGCAGACTGTATCATGCCACTTCACTCGGCCAACGTCCGCAGTTGCAGCAGACTGACTCAATTATAGTCCATCAAAGACTGGAATGCCACAAAATTACTCTGGAATATCACTGCAGAAAGAAACAGACTGAAGGACTACACCTAGCATTTTAGAGCTGGAGGGAGGTGTGAAAATACTAGTTCAAAATACTCAACAGAGCATTCTATTATCTGTGTAGATACATCTAGATTTAGAATGATGGGTGATGTGGGGTAAACTCAGAGGCACTAATATCACATACGATGAAGTGGACACTCCCCTGTGACTTAAATTAGACAACCTAATAAAACTAGAATAACAAACACAAAGCCCACACCCTAACCATTCTCACTATCAAGTAAAAGTGAAAGAAAATGGTAGATTAAAAGATTAACTTTATTAAGTATCTATATTCCTCTGATGTAGTCAACTTGGCTTAATTTTTTCATCCCAGTTTGTGTTACTAACCACTTAAGAGTCATCTCCCTTCTACTCTGATTTCTAGCTCAATGACTCCTGGTCTCTCTGACCCCTAGTCTTTGCCAAAGATTGAATCATTACTGGTAAAGAAACAATTTTAGAAACATTGTTTTAGTTGAAAAAGAATGCTACCAAAAGTAATAAACAACAAAATCAAGAGCAATAGGGGAGATGAAAAAATAAATGGAGCTGAAATATCAAGTAAATGTGTCTAATGAATCCTTGAGTGTCTTGTCTTCCTAATCTTACATAAAGAAACTTTGATCATGTATAGTGGCCTTAAATAATTATTTTTCTTTTCTGCTGTCTTTCCAAGTTTTGATCCAAAATGAAGGACAATAGTGAAATGCTCCTTCATAATCTTCAGTTCTTTCTTGAGTGAATCTACTAATCTGTTTTCCCCTGTGCTCTACAGTCATTAATGATTCACACCCACTCTTATGAACTCTGAATCTATTTAAAAGATAAAGACAAGATCAGAGTAAGGTTAGCAGGGACTGAACCCAGGTGTGCTGCCACTTAGCCTTGAACTGAGGCCACTAAAACCTTGGAATTATCTGATTAACAATCAGATACTCACCTGAAAGTATTTATATCAAGTGGGATGTAACTGTCCTAATCCTTATATTGATAGGAAGATCTACCTATGAAGATTATGCTTTGTAACAAGAGTCAAAGAGGAAAGAGAATAAGCTCTGGAGTCTGACCAATCTGGAGATGAGGCTTCACTTGACTGTTTATTCTAGAAATGCCAGCGTGCTAAATCGCTTCAGAGTCCCACTCCCACTAGGCTCCTCTGTCCATGGAATTTTCCAAGCAAGGATACTGGAGTGGGTTGCCATTCCCTTCTCCTGGGGATCTTCCTGACCCAGGGATCAAACCCAGGTCTCTTACATCTCTTGCACTGACGGGTGGGTTCTTTACCACTACTGCCACCTGGGAAACCCTCTACTATTATAGTGATGGTGGGCTCTCAGTGCAAGTGGTAAAGGTGAGGGTACTACTTGTAGTTCAGAAAACATGCAAAGAAAGGACAATTATAGTGCCAAAATAATTTTAAATAACCCTTTTGGTCCATCAAACATATTGAATGGCTCAATCCATATTCAATCTTCAACCGAGTGAACAAGAATATTATCTCTTTAAAGTGATATTGATTGATTGAAGGCCACTGCTTGGCATTAAAACAAGCACTGGGAATAGTCTTCACTATTAAATTCATCCTCTTATTTCCTACAGAACTGCCCAACCACCTCGGGAATAAAAATCTTAACTAATCCTTGAGTGTCTTGTCTTCCTAATCTTACATAAAGAAACTTTGATCATGTATAGTGGCCTTAAATAATTATTTTTCTTTTCTGCTGTCTTTCCAAGTTTTGATCCAAAATGAAGGACAATAGTGAAATGCTCCTTCATAATCTTCAGTTCTTTCTTGAGTGAATCTACTAATCTGTTTTCCCCTGTGCTCTACAGTCATTAATGATTCACACCCACTCTTATGAACTCTGAATCTATTTAAAAGATAAAGACAAGATCAGAGTAAGGTTAGCAGGGACTGAACCCAGGTGTGCTGCCACTTAGCCTTGAACTGAGGCCACTAAAACCTTGGAATTATCTGATTAACAATCAGATACTCACCTGAAAGTATTTATATCAAGTGGGATGTAACTGTCCTAATCCTTATATTGATAGGAAGATCTACCTATGAAGATTATGCTTTGTAACAAGAGTCAAAGAGGAAAGAGAATAAGCTCTGGAGTCTGACCAATCTGGAGATGAGGCTTCACTTGACTGTTTATTCTAGAAATGCCAGCGTGCTAAATCGCTTCAGAGTCCCACTCCCACTAGGCTCCTCTGTCCATGGAATTTTCCAAGCAAGGATACTGGAGTGGGTTGCCATTCCCTTCTCCTGGGGATCTTCCTGACCCAGGGATCAAACCCAGGTCTCTTACATCTCTTGCACTGACGGGTGGGTTCTTTACCACTACTGCCACCTGGGAAACCCTCTACTATTATAGTGATGGTGGGCTCTCAGTGCAAGTGGTAAAGGTGAGGGTACTACTTGTAGTTCAGAAAACATGCAAAGAAAGGACAATTATAGTGCCAAAATAATTTTAAATAACCCTTTTGGTCCATCAAACATATTGAATGGCTCAATCCATATTCAATCTTCAACTGAGTGAACAAGAATATTATCTCTTTAAAGTGATATTGATTGATTGAAGGCCACTGCTTGGCATTAAAACAAGCACTGGGAATAGTCTTCACTATTAAATTCATCCTCTTATTTCCTACAGAACTGCAAACCTCACTATAATCCTACACTCAATTAATAGATTAGGACGGGAGGAAGGTCAGAAGAAGAGAGAAACAAATGCCTTTCTATATGTTTTTATGTCTTTCTTAAACTCTGAGAATGGAAGTTAAAAATCCATGAGACCAGACATTATTCTCTTCCCTTGTGTCATGGTGTTTTTCTTCCATGTCTTAAAAAGTCACTATAGGGCTTCCCTGGTGGTCCAGTGGGTAAGGACACCGCCTTGCAGTGCAAGGGGTGCCGATTCGATTCCTGGCCTGGGAAGATCCCACGTGCCGCGGAGCGGCTGGACTGATGTGTCCAATTACCGAGCCGGAGCCCTGGAGCGCATGCGCCCAGAGCCAGTGCTCTGCGACAACAGACGCCAATGCGATGGGAGGCCCACGCGGGCCAGAGAACAAATATGGATGAAACTAGATAAATGAAAGGCCGATAGGAGTGGCCCGCCCACCCCCCTCCCTCCCCACCCCCACCAAAATAAATAAATAAATAAATGTTTAAAAAAAAAAAAAAGTCACTATAAAGATATCCTAACACAGTGGCTGGCTCTAGAACCTATCATAAAAAGTGAAGTAAGTCAAAAAGAGAAAGGCAAATACAGTATACTAACACACATATATGGAATCTAGTAGGACGGTCTTGATAACACACGCAGTGAACTCATGGAAAAACAGAGCATAGACATAGGGACATTGTGGGGAAGAAATAGGGAGGGGAAGGCATGGAGGGAGTAACATGGAAACCTATACTGTCATGTGTGGAAAAGATAGCCATTGTCATTGTGCTAAGGGAATAGGAGTGCTTACAATGGCATGGGGCGATGGCCTGGAGGGGTGGGATGGGGGGAACTGGGAGGGTGGGGACCAGGGATATGCATATGACTGATCTGGGAACATACATGTCTGTGAACAACAAAACTCTGTAAAACCTTTAAAATAAAGAATAAAAAAAAAAAAGATATCCTAACACAGTGGTCCCCTGCCCTTGGGCAATAGGGACCATTTTCATAGAAGACAATTTTTTCCAGACAAGGGGGTAGGGGAATGAAGGAGTGGGTGGAGGGGCTGAGAGGGGTGCAGAATGGTTTAGGAATGATTCAAGCACATTACACTAACTGTGTACTTTATTCCTATTGTTATTATTATCAGCTCCACCTCAGATCATCAGGCATTAGATCCCAGAGGAACCCGGTCTTAACACTATAGGAGTCTGTAACTGTCTTTTAGGGTCCATAACTGTCTTTTCTCACCAATGTTAGAGTCTATTGCTCTCTTTTTCTCACCTGCGTGCTTTTGGTCGATTTTGCTTTTCACTATGAATTTTGTGGGGTTTGTTTTATTTGTTGTTGTTCACTCAACAATTTATACAGTTTATGTGTCAAATGTTATGCCCCATATCAGGAATAAGCAACAGCTCACAATCCTTGTGCTCAGTCCTTGTGCTCATACCGTAGAGTTCCCATGGAAAAGAGATACTACATATACAAATAGGCGATTTGCTCATTACAAATAGGATCAAACAACAGTCATCACAGAGAGAGAGTGGATGGAGATCTGCTGTAGGAAGGCTGGTGAGCTATCCCCTCTATACCTTCTGGGACGGCAACTGAAGACAGATTTCCTGTCTCCACATTCCCTGCTGCTGACATCATCCCCTCAGGAAAACCCAACAGTGGGAGATGGACGATGATGCCCAGGTGGGGTAATAAATATTCCAAGAGAGTGTGTTAATGAAATAATCACATTGCCACATGATACCTTTTCTCACCCTATAACACTGTGCTTGCCTTCAGGGAAATCACACAGATTGTTTATTTAAGGCACCCTGAGAAGTTTATTTGCTCTGTGGAAGAGAGCTCAGGGTAATGTTTCTATCAGAACTCCATGGCTCACTCATGTTTTCATCTTCATAAGGGAAAGAAAGTTCGGTTGGAAGCATTCAAGTCTCCACTACTTCTGGCCCCTGACAGACACAATCTTCCCCCCTCAGGCAGAGTTCTCATCAATACTGTAGAAGTACACTTTATTTGCAATTTTAGGCAGTCCTAGGATTTTTATATTTATCTGGAGGTAAATACTATTGAAGGTTGTTGCAGTTCAGTCACTAAGTCGTGCCCGATTCTTTGCAACCGCATGGACTGCAGCACTCCAGGCTTCCTTGTCCTTCACTATCTCCCAGAGTTTGCCCAAACTCATGTCCATTGAGTCAGTGGTTCCATCCAACTGTCTCAACTTCTGTCATCCCCTTCTCCTCCTGCCTTCGATCTTTTCCAGCATGAGGGTGTTTTCCAACGAGTCAGCTCTTTCCTCCCATCATGTGGCCAAAGTGTTGAAGCTTCAGCTTCAAGCATCAGCCCTTCCAATGAATATTTAGGGTTGATTTCAAAGGTACTACTTCTCCAAAATATTGGTCTTCCTTCAGAGTTCATCAAAGTCTCATTCTTAACATTGACCCAGTATATAAAAGGAGAGTGTGATAGTAAGGAAAAAAATTAGTCAAAGCCCTTTTCTTCCTTAATTATCAGGATTGTAGTTGCATTGTTTTTACTTTTCAAATGTGGATAAAAGAGATATTCCAAACCATGAACATACTCTGGATAATCTTGTCAGATTGTCTTCATTTATGTACTTTCCTTAGACCAGGGTTGTTTTGGTTTTGTTTTTTTCACAGCACTCTTCTTTTTTCTCTGCTCCTAACCTTCCCCTCATCCTTCATCTATGCTGTCTTCCATCCTGTGATACTCAAGATATTACATTCACACCCCTCTGCCCATATCCTCCCCCCAGTTTCAGGTTTTCTCTCATTATTTAAGCTGGTTTCTGAATACACTGAGTGAATGTTCCTTTGCTTCCTCTTAAATAACTATACAGTGGAGTTCCACATGAGAAAAGTTCAATATATAGCAGAACTGCAATTGTATCAAGCACCCAAAAAATGACATCGATTAAAATTTGACATTTATAATGGCTATCCCTGTGTTCTTGAGGGGAAAATAGGCTAAGAGTTAACACTTACCTGGACAAATGTGGAAGATAAAACAACAGGGAACATGTTAAATTCTTTTCAAATAAATATTATCAAGAAAGAGGAAGTGTTGAGCCATGATTGAGACTAAACTCTAGAATCAAATTACATGGGTTTAATTCCTGGCACATTTATGTCTACCTGCCTACCTTGGTCAGTGTTACCTAACTGCTCTGAGGCTCAGTTTCTACATTAGTAAAAGGTATCTACTATCTCCCGATTTGCAACCCATGCCAGATCAGGCTTCCTTGTCTCACTATCTCCCAGAGTTTGCCCAAACTCATGTCCATTGAGTCAGTGGTTCCATCCAACTGTCTCAACTTCTGTCATCCCCTTCTCCTCCTGCCTTCGATCTTTTCCAGCATGAGGGTGTTTTCCAACGAGTCAGCTCTTTCCTCCCATCATGTGGCCAAAGTGTTGAAGCTTCAGCTTCAAGCATCAGCCCTTCCAATGAATATTTAGGGTTGATTTCAAAGGTACTACTTCTCCAAAATATTGGTCTTCCTTCAGAGTTCATCAAAGTCTCATTCTTAACATTGACCCAGTATATAAAAGGAGAGTGTGATAGTAAGGAAAAAAATTAGTCAAAGCCCTTTTCTTCCTTAATTATCAGGATTGTAGTTGCATTGTTTTTACTTTTCAAATGTGGATAAAAGAGATATTCCAAACCATGAACATACTCTGGATAATCTTGTCAGATTGTCTTCATTTATGTACTTTCCTTAGACCAGGGTTGTTTTGGTTTTGTTTTTTTCACAGCACTCTTCTTTTTTCTCTGCTCCTAACCTTCCCCTCATCCTTCATCTATGCTGTCTTCCATCCTGTGATACTCAAGATATTACATTCACACCCCTCTGCCCATATCCTCCCCCCAGTTTCAGGTTTTCTCTCATTATTTAAGCTGGTTTCTGAATACACTGAGTGAATGTTCCTTTGCTTCCTCTTAAATAACTATACAGTGGAGTTCCACATGAGAAAAGTTCAATATATAGCAGAACTGCAATTGTATCAAGCACCCAAAAAATGACATCGATTAAAATTTGACATTTATAATGGCTATCCCTGTGTTCTTGAGGGGAAAATAGGCTAAGAGTTAACACTTACCTGGACAAATGTGGAAGATAAAACAACAGGGAACATGTTAAATTCTTTTCAAATAAATATTATCAAGAAAGAGGAAGTGTTGAGCCATGATTGAGACTAAACTCTAGAATCAAATTACATGGGTTTAATTCCTGGCACATTTATG
Organism: Tragulus kanchil; assembly: GCA_022376925.1. Taxonomy (NCBI): domain Eukaryota; kingdom Metazoa; phylum Chordata; class Mammalia; order Artiodactyla; family Tragulidae; genus Tragulus; species Tragulus kanchil. The sequence goes on along the minus strand of JAIOJX010000025.1, from coordinate 154,463,727 downwards.
TCTACCTGCCTACCTTGGTCAGTGTTACCTAACTGCTCTGAGGCTCAGTTTCTACATTAGTAAAAGGTATCTACTTCATCCATTGTTGTAAAGATTACATTAATTAAATAGACATAGAGTGCTAAGGTCTGGTACACAGAAAGCATTCAATAAATGTTAGCTATTTTATAGTCGATTCCAAATTGCATAAATCCCCATCTTTATTTTTTGAATATTAATACTATATAAAATAAATGCATTGGAAAAACTACCCCAATTTTTCAAGTGGTTTGTTGATCATCAATTAGCAGTATAGGAGAGTCCACATATTTTTTCATTATATAAACATAAGTGTATAACTCTACACATATACACATATACTTTGTATCTATATTTCTTTTATTAAATTTTGGCCTCTTTTAGTGGTTTTTCATTTATTTATTTTCATCCATCTTTATTTTTTGGCATGTGTGGGCCTTCCATTGCAGTGGCCTCTCTCCTTGCAGAGTACAGGCTCTGGGTGCATGGGCCCCAGACCACTAGCTTGTAATTGGACACACTGGTCCAACTGTTCCGTGGCATGTGGGATCTTCCCAAGCCAGGGATCTAACCAGTGCCTTGCACTGCAAGGTGGACTCTTTACCCACTGGACCACCAGGGAAGCACTCTTTTTTTAATGAAATTTAAATATCATTTTAATTTGTTATTATATGTGCATATTTCTAATAAACTATACATGTGTGTTTGCTCAGTTGATCAGTTGTGTCTAAGTATTTGTGACCCAATGGACTGTAGCCCACCAGGCTCCTCTATCCATGGAATTTTCCAGGCAAGAATACTGAAGTGGATTGCCACTGCCTCCTCCAGGGAATCTTTCCCACCCAGGGATGGAACCCACATCTCCTGTGTCTTCTACATTGGCAGACAGATTCTTTAACAGTGGGCCATGAAAGAATCCCAGAATTACACATGAGGTTTTACGAAATTCACCCAGGTGTTTCCTGGGTATAAACATTGGACTTTTAAGATCTCCCAGGCAAAAATACTGGAACATATTATTTCGGGACTGTTCATCATCATTGGACCAATGAAAAGACTTCAAAAAGGAAGTGTTGAGCCATGATTGAGACTAAACTCTAGAATCAAATTACATGGGTTTAATTCCTGGCACATTTATGTCTACCTGCCTACCTTGGTCAGTGTTACCTAACTGCTCTGAGGCTCAGTTTCTACATTAGTAAAAGGTATCTACTTCATCCATTGTTGTAAAGATTACATTAATTAAATAGACATAGAGTGCTAAGGTCTGGTACACAGAAAGCATTCAATAAATGTTAGCTATTTTATAGTCGATTCCAAATTGCATAAATCCCCATCTTTATTTTTTGAATATTAATACTATATAAAATAAATGCATTGGAAAAACTACCCCAATTTTTCAAGTGGTTTGTTGATCATCAATTAGCAGTATAGGAGAGTCCACATATTTTTTCATTATATAAACATAAGTGTATAACTCTACACATATACACATATACTTTGTATCTATATTTCTTTTTTTTTTAATTTTGGCCTCTTTTAGTGGTTTTTCATTTATTTATTTTCATCCATCTTTATTTTTTGGCATGTGTGGGCCTTCCATTGCAGTGGCCTCTCTCCTTGCAGAGTACAGGCTCTGGGTGCATGGGCCCCAGACCACTAGCTTGTAATTGGACACACTGGTCCAACTGTTCCGTGGCATGTGGGATCTTCCCAAGCCAGGGATCTAACCAGTGCCCCTTGCACTGCAAGGTGGACTCTTTACCCACTGGACCACCAGGGAAGCACTCTTTTTTTAATGAAATTTAAATATCATTTTAATTTGTTATTATATGTGCATATTTCTAATAAACTATACATGTGTGTTTGCTCAGTTGATCAGTTGTGTCTAAGTATTTGTGACCCAATGGACTGTAGCCCACCAGGCTCCTCTATCCATGGAATTTTCCAGGCAAGAATACTGAAGTGGATTGCCACTGCCTCCTCCAGGGAATCTTTCCCACCCAGGGATGGAACCCACATCTCCTGTGTCTTCTACATTGGCAGACAGATTCTTTAACAGTGGGCCATGAAAGAATCCCAGAATTACACATGAGGTTTTACGAAATTCACCCAGGTGTTTCCTGGGTATAAACATTGGACTTTTAAGATCTCCCAGGCAAAAATACTGGAACATATTATTTCGGGACTGTTTTCCAAGTCACATCAGATTCCCCTTTGGATTCTTCCAATCTGAGACTCACACAAGCCAACTCATCTCTTGTTGGCCTGCCCACACTTTACCGATACTCTCCTCTGCCCTCACCCAGCACAACATGGTGGCCAAAAAGAGGGGTAATGGAGTTCCAGCAGAATTCCCAGAATCAGGTATGATAAGGAATCGGAATCCATATTGACAGAAGTGCCTGCCAACACCAAATACCCTTCTCCAAGCCAGTCTTTTCTTTTTCAGCACATCGCTACAGAGCAAAAGGGACTTAGGGACCTGATATTTGAAGGGGAAATGCTTTGCCATTCCAAGCAATGACTGTGAGAAGGTCACCATGGAAACCATCACTTGAAATTGGGTGTATTTAAAACCCCAATTCAGCATTCAAAACTCTGTAGCTTGCCTTTGAGAAACATCCCAGTTTTGCAAAAGCTTTGGGTAAGTTGGACCAGGGGATCAGAGGTGTTGATTAGTCTGTTTATTTAGCTAATAAAACTAAACTGTTTTTTTAGGCACAGTGGTTGGTTTCTTTGCCAATGTAAGCAGAAAACTGGATTCATTCTGTTTAGACATGCCCTTCATTCAGGTCACAGTTGTACATTCATAAATCTCTTTATCATATTTAATATCTATGCAGATGCTGTGTGGCTACATGTTTATATTACTCCTTCCTAAAAAAAGAGACACAGTCAAAGATGTGTTTGCCTGGCATTCCAATTCTTTAATTGGGTCTTTTCCCATAAACCTCGGTGGTTGTTTATAGTCTCATACTCTTATAAATACCATGGTAATCAGGGAAAGAAAACTTTTCATGACATTCATTTTTCATCATTCCATAGTATGAAGATGGAATTAAAATTGGGGTAAAATGGCTCTAAATCAGAGGGTGCCAGTTTCCCTGGCATCTAAGGTTTCCTGACTGGTTCAGTTCTCTTCCCACTGTTCCTCCAGACAGATTCTTTAACAGTGGGCCATGAAAGAATCCCAGAATTACACATGAGGTTTTACGAAATTCACCCAGGTGTTTCCTGGGTATAAACATTGGACTTTTAAGATCTCCCAGGCAAAAATACTGGAACATATTATTTCGGGACTGTTTTCCAAGTCACATCAGATTCCCCTTTGGATTCTTCCAATCTGAGACTCACACAAGCCAACTCATCTCTTGTTGGCCTGCCCACACTTTACCGATACTCTCCTCTGCCCTCACCCAGCACAACATGGTGGCCAAAAAGAGGGGTAATGGAGTTCCAGCAGAATTCCCAGAATCAGGTATGATAAGGAATCGGAATCCATATTGACAGAAGTGCCTGCCAACACCAAATACCCTTCTCCAAGCCAGTCTTTTCTTTTTCAGCACATCGCTACAGAGCAAAAGGGACTTAGGGACCTGATATTTGAAGGGGAAATGCTTTGCCATTCCAAGCAATGACTGTGAGAAGGTCACCATGGAAACCATCACTTGAAATTGGGTGTATTTAAAACCCCAATTCAGCATTCAAAACTCTGTAGCTTGCCTTTGAGAAACATCCCAGTTTTGCAAAAAGCTTTGGGTAAGTGGGACCAGGGGATCAGAGGTGTTGATTAGTCTGTTTATTTAGCTAATAAAACTAAACTGTTTTTTTAGGCACAGTGGTTGGTTTCTTTGCCAATGTAAGCAGAAAACTGGATTCATTCTGTTTAGACATGCCCTTCATTCAGGTCACAGTTGTACATTCATAAATCTCTTTATCATATTTAATATCTATGCAGATGCTGTGTGGCTACATGTTTATATTACTCCTTCCTAAAAAAAGAGACACAGTCAAAGATGTGTTTGCCTGGCATTCCAATTCTTTAATTGGGTCTTTTCCCATAAACCTCGGTGGTTGTTTATAGTCTCATACTCTTATAAATACCATGGTAATCAGGGAAAGAAAACTTTTCATGACATTCATTTTTCATCATTCCATAGTATGAAGATGGAATTAAAATTGGGGTAAAATGGCTCTAAATCAGAGGGTGCCAGTTTCCCTGGCATCTAAGGTTTCCTGACTGGTTCAGTTCTCTTCCCACTGTTCCTCCTTACCAGAGAAACCAGCAAGCAAGAAAAGCGGCCAATGTTTCTCCACATCTCCCTTCTGGAGGCCTTCTCCCATAAAAATTCTTACAGTAACACCAAAGGCAGGTGCAAAATGAAAAGTGAGGTACACATAATCCAAAAATTAACAGGTCTCTGAATGATCAAAAATTGGTCGAAAATTGGGTAGTGAGTTAATGTAATTAGAACACTACATTTCATTTCAAATGATCTAATTTCAGAGCTTTGGATCTGTACACTGAATTCTGTAATGTATGTAAAAGCAGTAAATGCAAACTCATTAAAATTTTGCTTATGCTAATTTTTTGTCTTTTGGCATGCAAAATCTAGCAATTCCATTCAAAAATGAACATTTTAATGACAATCTTGATTCATATCATGTGAAAAGGTGTTTTCCAATGACCAGTTTGATCTTGCTACAAACACATTAATACACATACTATTAATATATATTACTTTTATATAATTGAAAGTTGTATTATGCGATACTCTTGATACTCTTGATTTCTAATGGCATGGCAGCATCATACATAATACTAATTTGGATTGTCATTAGGGTCTAATTATTTATGCTATTACTCCAACTTCATTTTCCTTTAATAGTGGTTTAGCCATAGATCCATAGTCAACTTTACCTCAAGAATTCTTACAGGTATCATTTGAACATCACAATTCAAGTTAGCAGACCTTCCATAATTGCAGATTGAAGGGTGAGGTATTTACATCTACAGATTAAGGAATAGGTAATTAACAATCTATGAGTCATGCTACCGTAATTATACTCTTTGGACAAATACTGGGTAAGAATAGTCTCTTTTCTCAAACATAAAGCATTTTCTTTATGACATTCCATTCTAAATCTCAATTTAGAATAACTAATAAAAATGGTTATAAATTGCTTTACAAAAATAAAACTGCTAAGCATATGCTGAATAAGTACTATTAATTAAAACTGTTAAGGGTTGGGATCACAAAAGAAATGTTGCCTCAGCATTACTAAAATGAGGTCAAAAACTACTGCAGATGAAATGCAAGAAATCCAAGGAGAATACTAGAGGTAGCAAAGGTAGCAAAGATGGCTTCGCTAAAAAACAAGCCTCATACTGTTTCAAAGGCTATTCTTTTCTCTTGATAAGGTATTTTTATATCAGCTGCCTATAGACTCATTCTGTGTGTGCTTGTTTGGACATAAGCCAGCTTCTCTCAAGGTATAATCTTACTGTTTTTATACGATTATGTTTGGTCATATCAGAGTCACTTGTAATGAAAGTCCTGTAATTTCTACTTGCAAGACTGAAAGCAGAGTCTGATGAAAGCCCATAAACCCACTACAAACATGTTTTAATATAATGCTTTATTGGCTAATTTCTGTAATGTATGTAAAAGCAGTAAATGCAAACTCATTAAAATTTTGCTTATGCTAATTTTTGCAAAATCTAGCAATTCCATTCAAAAATGAACATTTTAATGACAATCTTGATTCATATCATGTGAAAAGGTGTTTTCCAATGACCAGTTTGATCTTGCTACAAACACATTAATACACATACTATTAATATATATTACTTTTATATAATTGAAAGTTGTATTATGCGATACTCTTGATACTCTTGATTTCTAATGGCATGGCAGCATCATACATAATACTAATTTGGATTGTCATTAGGGTCTAATTATTTATGCTATTACTCCAACTTCATTTTCCTTTAATAGTGGTTTAGCCATAGATCCATAGTCAACTTTACCTCAAGAATTCTTACAGGTATCATTTGAACATCACAATTCAAGTTAGCAGACCTTCCATAATTGCAGATTGAAGGGTGAGGTATTTACATCTACAGATTAAGGAATAGGTAATTAACAATCTATGAGTCATGCTACCGTAATTATACTCTTTGGACAAATACTGGGTAAGAATAGTCTCTTTTCTCAAACATAAAGCATTTTCTTTATGACATTCCATTCTAAATCTCAATTTAGAATAACTAATAAAATGGTTATAAATTGCTTTACAAAAATAAAACTGCTAAGCATATGCTGAATAAGTACTATTAATTAAAACTGTTAAGGGTTGGGATCACAAAAGAAATGTTGCCTCAGCATTACTAAAATGAGGTCAAAAACTACTGCAGATGAAATGCAAGAAATCCAAGGAGAATACTAGAGGTAGCAAAGGTAGCAAAGATGGCTTCGCTAAAAAACAAGCCTCATACTGTTTCAAAGGCTATTCTTTTCTCTTGATAAGGTATTTTTATATCAGCTGCCTATAGACTCATTCTGTGTGTGCTTGTTTGGACATAAGCCAGCTTCTCTCAAGGTATAATCTTACTGTTTTTATACGATTATGTTTGGTCATATCAGAGTCACTTGTAATGAAAGTCCTGTAATTTCTACTTGCAAGACTGAAAGCAGAGTCTGATGAAAGCCCATAAACCCACTAAAAAAACATGTCATATATACATGAAGTGTGCACGAAGTGAAAATTCATCCGAGTGATGAAATTTTGTTAAGGCTACAGATCTAAAAAAAAATTCACCTCACCCAACTGTAGTCAGGTGTCAAGAATCCTGCCTGAGGTTCACCAAAATTTCTGACCGATTCCCAAGCGGAACAGACTGTTAGAAAACCCAACTCACTTCCCTTCACCACAGCTTCCTTGGCAGCTGCCTGTAGAATTATATGCCACAGAGCTGGCCTGTTTACACAGCACATTCCCACAAGTCCAAAACCGGGCTTTTATGGATAATAATAAAGAATCATAATAAGGAAGGATAGACTGAGCTCCTTTTTATTAAATTAGTGTGTGAAAAGGCAGCAGAGCTCATGTGTACTCATATAAATTCTGCACCAACTACTCTACAAAGAATCAAAGTTCATGTGTATCTATAACCAAGAAATGCAAATATATCTTTCCAATCCCTACAACACCACATGTACTTTTTTTAAAAAAATCACATATTTTACCCTAATTTATGGATTTAGAATGCCTCTAATTAAATGGATAATTCTGGTAAATTCATACATAGAAGTGTAGCAGAAATATTTTTATATGATGGACCTTCCTCTTAATTATATCTACCAGCTCCATATTTTTGGACTGCCTTTAAGATGAGACTGATGATGTTTATTCTTTATTTGGTTCTTTAATAATTAAAAGCTCTTTTTTTGCAGTTTAAAGTGGAGAGACATCTCAAGTCAAATTCCATTCAGCAGAAATGAGTGTTACTTCCAGATGGAAGTACCTGAAATCCTGCAAAGGATTCCTATCTACAGAACTCATCCTGTTCAACCTACAGAGCTGTTATACACCAGAACTAGAGGATTTATAAGAAGTCATGCAACTTGGTGGCTTTCAAACTTTTTCAACCACACACACACACAAAACAATGTCACAGAATAGTAATTACCCCTGCCCTATGTATGAAATGCATTCTGACAGTTTCTATTCTATTCTGTTTTCAAATGCTCATTGTCACCCAATAAATGGATTTTGTGACCCATAGTGAGTTGCGACCCACACTTTAAAAATTTGGGGGTTTCCCTGGTAGTCCAGTGGGTAAAGAGTCCGCCTTGCAGTGCAAGGGGCGCCAGTTCGATCCCTGGCACGGGAAGATCCCACATGCTGTAGAGCGGCTGGACCATTGTGTCCAATTGCGAGCCAGCACTCTGGGGTGCATGCGCCCAGAGCCGGTGCTCTGCTACGGGAGAGGCCACTGCAATGGAAGACCCACACAGGCCAAAGAACAAAGATGGATGAAAAATAAATAAATGAAAGACCAATAAAAGTGGCCAAAAATTAAAAAAAAAAAAAAAGAGCAGTACTCCAGCCTTTGGACATTTATAAGAGTAAAATAAATTTATAGATGAAATCCAATTCCTTTCATTTTAAAAACGATACAAAAATGGACTTATACATCAATCTTTTGCATAGCATGGGTCATGAATTTTACTTCACAAAATATAAGAAATAATAAATGATTGACTATTTATAACACCTCTTCCTTTAATTGGCATAGATTTGCTTTTTCTTGTTTCTTCTTTTAATATCCACCAGCCTTTTGTCTTTCTGACATTGTCACTAATGTATTTTAGCATTTCTATTTTACCTCAGAGTGTTAGTACTTAGGTTAGGTGTAATTCTCTTCCTGTTTTCCCTTTAACCAAGTCCAACACACATTTTCTTAATGATTTTCTAATTCTATGAACTTCAGCTGTGAACAAACTCACCCAGACTCATTGCTGATTGTACACTGGCACTCCAACAGAATTCTTTCCTGCACCCTCTCAAGTTTAAAGTGGAGAGACATCTAAGCAATTCCATCAGCAGAAATGAGTGTTACTTCCAGATGGAAGTACCTGAAATCCTGCAAAGGATTCCTATCTACAGAACTCATCCTGTTCAACCTACAGAGCTGTTATACACCAGAACTAGAGGATTTATAAGAAGTCATGCAACTTGGTGGCTTTCAAACTTTTTCAACCACACACACACAAAAACAATGTCACAGAATAGTAATTACCCCTGCCCTATGTATGAAATGCATTCTGACAGTTTCTATTCTATTCTGTTTTCAAATGCTCATTGTCACCCAATAAATGGATTTTGTGACCCATAGTGAGTTGCGACCCACACTTTAAAAATTTGGGGGTTTCCCTGGTAGTCCAGTGGGTAAAGAGTCCGCCTTGCAGTGCAAGGGGCGCCAGTTCGATCCCTGGCACGGGAAGATCCCACATGCTGTAGAGCGGCTGGACCATTGTGTCCAATTGCGAGCCAGCACTCTGGGGTGCATGCGCCCAGAGCCGGTGCTCTGCTACGGGAGAGGCCACTGCAATGGAAGACCCACACAGGCCAAAGAACAAAGATGGATGAAAAATAAATAAATGAAAGACCAATAAAAGTGGCCAAAAATTAAAAAAAAAAAAAAAGAGCAGTACTCCAGCCTTTGGACATTTATAAGAGTAAAATAAATTTATAGATGAAATCCAATTCCTTTCATTTTAAAAACGATACAAAAATGGACTTATACATCAATCTTTTGCATAGCATGGGTCATGAATTTTACTTCACAAAATATAAGAAATAATAAATGATTGACTATTTATAACACCTCTTCCTTTAATTGGCATAGATTTGCTTTTTCTTGTTTCTTCTTTTAATATCCACCAGCCTTTTGTCTTTCTGACATTGTCACTAATGTATTTTAGCATTTCTATTTTACCTCAGAGTGTTAGTACTTAGGTTAGGTGTAATTCTCTTCCTGTTTTCCCTTTAACCAAGTCCAACACACATTTTCTTAATGATTTTCTAATTCTATGAACTTCAGCTGTGAACAAACTCACCCAGACTCATTGCTGATTGTACACTGGCACTCCAACAGAATTCTTTCCTGCACCCTCTCTTGTACAAAACATCTTCTCTTCATTCCTCTAAAATGTGCCAATAAGTTAAAAAGTCAGGTTATTTTACTGTTTTGCTTTTTTATTTTTACTTTTTTTTTTGGTTTCTTTTTAAAATTTCAATTTTTTAGTCCCATATTTTAAGTGTCTAGTGGCTGCACAGATGCCTGCGTGTGGCTAGTGGCTGCTGTACCTGACAGTGTAGGACAGCCCCATCTCCCCACAACTAGAAATGAAATAAAATCATGAGAGAACAATTTGAGGCATGCACTTTCAAGCAGCAAAAAATTTCCCCAACACACCTGAATCACATCAAAGCTCTTCTTCTACCATCACTCCTACATTCTGTTAGGCTTACAAGACGACAAAAGAAAAACAGAAGAAAAATGAGGAGAGCTGATGGAAAAGGCGTGGCCAACTAAAGCCAGGGTGTAGCTCCTGAGTACTTACCAGCCTGAAGGACAAAGCAAACTGCCCAAGGGGGGATTCAGATTGCCTGTCCACCCCTCAAAGCACCCCGCCTACCCTCCCCCATTTCCATCTCTGAAAACCTATTTAAAGAGTTACTAGTGGAAAGCAGTTGATGCGATAAGGCAAAGGATTTCATTTCTAAAATCATCTTTTCTGCTAGTCCTGCTGGATGGCAGGACCTTTACAGCATTTTGCAAATTGAATTTACCTTTCCATTTAGGTAACACACGTAACTGAGCTTTCACTTGCCTTTTGTGGGCTAAAAAAAGTCCTGTGTATTTACTGGCTCAGTTCTCTGCATGCACATGAGGGAATTGGTGTTTATATACCACTATTTCTGGCTGAAACTAAACCTTGGTTCCCAGAGGAAGGCAACTTGCCGATCAGCTCCATTTATGAGAAGGGCATCTGCGTTCTCAGCCACATCTTATATGTGGCTCTTGGTTCTCCCCATAACCTCATGGCTACCTTCCCACCCTGCTCTCAGCCAAACCCAAGTTTGGTTTCTCAGTTCCCAGATACTCTCTGTTTCTCTAGACAACATCACTGTGAACAAACTCACCCAGACTCATTGCTGATTGTACACTGGCACTCCAACAGAATTCTTTCCTGCACCCTCTCTTGTACAAAACATCTTCTCTTCATTCCTCTAAAATGTGCCAATAAGTTAAAAAGTCAGGTTATTTTACTGTTTTGCTTTTTTATTTTTACTTTTTTTTTTGGTTTCTTTTTAAAATTTCAATTTTTTAGTCCCATATTTTAAGTGTCTAGTGGCTGCACAGATGCCTGCGTGTGGCTAGTGGCTGCTGTACCTGACAGTGTAGGACAGCCCCATCTCCCCACAACTAGAAATGAAATAAAATCATGAGAGAACAATTTGAGGCATGCACTTTCAAGCAGCAAAAAATTTCCCCAACACACCTGAATCACATCAAAGCTCTTCTTCTACCATCACTCCTACATTCTGTTAGGCTTACAAGACGACAAAAGAAAAACAGAAGAAAAATGAGGAGAGCTGATGGAAAAGGCGTGGCCAACTAAAGCCAGGGTGTAGCTCCTGAGTACTTACCAGCCTGAAGGACAAAGCAAACTGCCCAAGGGGGGATTCAGATTGCCTGTCCACCCCTCAAAGCACCCCGCCTACCCTCCCCCATTTCCATCTCTGAAAACCTATTTAAAGAGTTACTAGTGGAAAGCAGTTGATGCGATAAGGCAAAGGATTTCATTTCTAAAATCATCTTTTCTGCTAGTCCTGCTGGATGGCAGGACCTTTACAGCATTTTGCAAATTGAATTTACCTTTCCATTTAGGTAACACACGTAACTGAGCTTTCACTTGCCTTTTGTGGGCTAAAAAAAGTCCTGTGTATTTACTGGCTCAGTTCTCTGCATGCACATGAGGGAATTGGTGTTTATATACCACTATTTCTGGCTGAAACTAAACCTTGGTTCCCAGAGGAAGGCAACTTGCCGATCAGCTCCATTTATGAGAAGGGCATCTGCGTTCTCAGCCACATCTTATATGTGGCTCTTGGTTCTCCCCATAACCTCATGGCTACCTTCCCACCCTGCTCTCAGCCAAACCCAAGTTTGGTTTCTCAGTTCCCAGATACTCTCTGTTTCTCTAGGCAACATCACTATGTACGGAAACTCAGTGCTTGGACACTCGTAGGCCTATCAGGGCTCAACATTTATTTCTATAATGATACTCAAGACTAACAATGCATTTTTTGTCAAGCACAAAACTGAAGGGATACGGAAGCATAAAAAATGGTCTTATGAACATATACCCTAGATGACTATTTATAAGCAGGTAATATAAATATATAATATATTTCACACTTACATTTATGAACAATTAAATTAAGCCAGATGGTTAATTGGATTTAGGGGCTCCATCTGATGAATCAAAAAATAATGCCATCTTTGAAAGCAGGCCAGTAAAATGCTGGCCCCACAGCATTTTCACAGTGATAGGAAGAGAAAAGCCATTAGTGAAGAGCAAATCTCGCTCAAGCCTATCAGCAGAATTGACAGAACTACTTCCAAGTTAAGCTTCAGAAGGTAGATGAGAACACTGCCATCTCCCACCCCCGTCCATTTAGAGCACAGAACCTGACATGTGATCAGTGCTTAATAAACATTTGTTGAACAAGTAAATAATGAGAAACACAATAGAAACGATCTCCATACCTATGATTTGTTAGAGAATTTCAGACTGACATCTGAAAGAAGTTTAGAGCTCTGCTTTCTAGTGTCAACAGTAGCTGAATTTAATGCTCTCACATACCCTGTTTTCCTTGATAGAAAAAATAAATAAATAAAAGCTCTATCTTACTAATGTGTCTTTGCTGAACCAATGCCCTGAAATCATATCAGAAGAAAGCCCAGAAAAAGACTCTCATTTGGAGGAGAGAACCTCCATGTAATTTTTTTCTTAGTGTTGAGTCAATCTATTTTTAGTCCTTTAGTTTTAAACTAATAATAGTAACAGTGCCTCCATGCCATCAACTAAATAATTCATACTGAGAAAAGTCAACAAGAAAAATGTTACCATTCTGATGACACTCACACTCACTGAGCTTATGGTACATTTTGCTTAATTACCTTTCTTTTATCCCAGCTTCAAGAATTGAGGCTATTTCTAATAAGGACATTAGGAAATTCATTCCTATGGAAGGTCTCAAGACCCTATTTCCTTTTAGACTAATCTGAGAATCATTTCATAGGGTCTTCAAACAGCATTAAGAAGGGTCAATGGTAACAGTTTGGGCCGAAAAGAGAGGCTGACTCAATAGGAAGAAGAATTGTCTATAAATTTACAAACATCAGAGGTGCTATCTCAGGGTTCTGTCACTGTTCAGATAGAGGGCAGAATCAGAGAGGGAGGAAGGAGCATCACTCAGCAGTAAGAGTTAGGGTTTCTAGAGTCATTTCCACTCCTAAGTTTCTGTGACTCCATGAGCCTCCTCTCCTGGCCTTCTGGAACAAGTTTCATATCTGACCTGCAGAAAGGAGGAACATGGAAGAAAGAACAGAATTTTACATGGATCAGACCCAGGGCTTTCTAGAGACCAGTCTCTCATTCACTCTCAAGTCATGGCTTATTGGAAGAACTCTACCCTCCCTCAGGACAATTGAGTCAGACCAGTGCTTCACCAGGCATGCGGAATCTAGCCAAAACAAACCCTGCCTCAGGACTGTGGAAAACAGCTTTTTTTCTGGCTACTATGCAGACAGAACACTGCAGTGACTTTTCAGGCCCCCACCTCAGAAAGACTCCACCTGAAAAGCCATGAGATTCTCCTTGATTTAATTCCACATCCTGAAATATGACATGCCGTGTCGAGAGGCTATAAATTCACTTGGTATTTTGACAAATGAACGCCCAGTGTGATTAAGTCAAGCCCCATTCGTTTCCTATTTCCTCTTTCTCCTGCTCCACTCCATCACAGGGCACTGGCAGAAAAACCCAAGTCCTGGGTGGGGGGTTCATGCAGGAGAGAAATGCAAGGAGAAGAGAAGAGTGATTTTTTCTTAGTGTTGAGTCAATCTATTTTTAGTCCTTTAGTTTTAAACTAATAATAGTAACAGTGCCTCCATGCCATCAACTAAATAATTCATACTGAGAAAAGTCAACAAGAAAAATGTTACCATTCTGATGACACTCACACTCACTGAGCTTATGGTACATTTTGCTTAATTACCTTTCTTTTATCCCAGCTTCAAGAATTGAGGCTATTTCTAATAAGGACATTAGGAAATTCATTCCTATGGAAGGTCTCAAGACCCTATTTCCTTTTAGACTAATCTGAGAATCATTTCATAGGGTCTTCAAACAGCATTAAGAAGGGTCAATGGTAACAGTTTGGGCCGAAAAGAGAGGCTGACTCAATAGGAAGAAGAATTGTCTATAAATTTACAAACATCAGAGGTGCTATCTCAGGGTTCTGTCACTGTTCAGATAGAGGGCAGAATCAGAGAGGGAGGAAGGAGCATCACTCAGCAGTAAGAGTTAGGGTTTCTAGAGTCATTTCCACTCCTAAGTTTCTGTGACTCCATGAGCCTCCTCTCCTGGCCTTCTGGAACAAGTTTCATATCTGACCTGCAGAAAGGAGGAACATGGAAGAAAGAACAGAATTTTACATGGATCAGACCCAGGGCTTTCTAGAGACCAGTCTCTCATTCACTCTCAAGTCATGGCTTATTGGAAGAACTCTACCCTCCCTCAGGACAATTGAGTCAGACCAGTGCTTCACCAGGCATGCGGAATCTAGCCAAAACAAACCCTGCCTCAGGACTGTGGAAAACAGCTTTTTTTCTGGCTACTATGCAGACAGAACACTGCAGTGACTTTTCAGGCCCCCACCTCAGAAAGACTCCACCTGAAAAGCCATGAGATTCTCCTTGATTTAATTCCACATCCTGAAATATGACATGCCGTGTCGAGAGGCTATAAATTCACTTGGTATTTTGACAAATGAACGCCCAGTGTGATTAAGTCAAGCCCCATTCGTTTCCTATTTCCTCTTTCTCCTGCTCCACTCCATCACAGGGCACTGGCAGAAAAACCCAAGTCCTTGGTTCATGCAGGAGAGAAATGCAAGGAGAAAGGAAGCAAAGACATTCACTGTGGTGTGTGGTTTGGTTTCTTACAGTTGACTTTGGAATTCATCTCGCCAGCTGCTTATTACTCATTGATTGTCACTGACCACCAACTCCTGGGAGAGTTCAGGAGATGGCAGGCAGAGGTGAGGACAGGAAGAGCAGAGGAAGGAGAGACAGAGAGCAAAGATAAAGGAGAGGAAGACAAGCAAGAGAAATTTCAGAAGACATATTTGAATGGAGAGGAAGAGAAAGGCCTTTTGTTAACACAAATCAAACTTTAATCCTCATCCCACCCCCTACCATGCAATGCTCTTTAAAAAAAAATTTTTATCACTCCTTTGGAATCGCTGCCAAAAGTTGAGTTCACTCTACTGTATTTCCAACTACTGGATGTCATCTCCAAGCAGAACATGGGAAAGTATTGCAAAAAGGCTGGGATGCAGGCCAGGTTGGTGAATTCCCTGTAACAGGATGAGGTTACTGCTATCAATGACACGGGTGGATAGTTGACCTTGGGAACATCACTGAGTACTATTTTCTCCTAAACAGAGAGACAGCAAGAACCAGAGTTAAGCATGAATGTCACAGATGTCCAGAAATGGCCTCACAAGTTCCCAGAAATGGTACCCTAGCAGGTTCCAAATTATCTCTTTCTCCTTTGTTTCATGCTTAAATGCTTTCCACTTTTTTTGATGCAGTGTTTAGTTTTACTTTTAATATGTTTATTTTGGTTCTGGCAAAAGGAAAAGATTGCTTACGAGACACACTTATAACTGGCAAATTCACAGAGAAGTTCCATCCTGGAGCTAAACTCTAACCACATAGCATCTTATGGCATTTTTAAACATTAGGTATGATTATAAAGCAAAGACTATCTGTAGTTTTTGGAAGTTTCTTTATTACTTTTTGAATAAGACCTGTCCCTGTTACACAAACACGTCGCTCATACATGGCGGGGATACACAACTTGGTATTCCCTGTTCCCATGCTTTGGACATAATAAATTATCAATAAATGTTAGTTTAGTTTAAGCCTTCTGTTTAAAAGATGGGTAAAGTTATAAAGTAGCTATCTCAGCAAAACAGAAGTGTCTTCTTCCTTATTCACTTTCCTATTATTTTCAAAACATTGACCCCTGACTTGAGAGCTTTGCTGATCTTTAATACATTTGACTGTCTCTAATAAAGTTCTCAGTATAGTATATACACAAATAGATACATCCATTCACTCAATATGTATTAAGCACTGATATGTCCCAAGGGCTGCCCTAAATGATGGCAGTACTAATGAGGAAGGTAGACAAGGTTCTTCCAAGATGGGTCTCTTGGAATTGATTCCCAAATTCCCAGTGGAAAAAAAAAAATTACCAACAGAGTTTTAAAACTTATTTATGAAAAGGTGGTCAAGATACTTCTGAAAGGGTGAAGATATTTGAGCTGAGACCCAAGTGAAGTGAGAATACAAACCAGGTGAAATTGACAGCAAAGGAAAGAGCCCCCCTCAGGATGCCCGGGCCAGATCCATGCTTCACCAGGCATGCAGCATCCAGCCAGCCTCTAAGACAGGAAAATCTTGAAATGTCTGAGGCCATGTGGCTAGAGCAGCATGAATGAGGGAAGGAAGAGCAGAAAGTGAACATAAGATCATAAGGGCCTTTCAGACATAGTAAGAGATTTAGATTTTTATCCTAAAGGTAGCGGGAAATCATTCAAGGGTTTTGAGCAAGCAAGCTGCATGATCACTTTAGTGCTCAGGTTAGACCGCAAGAGGGCAAGTGTGGAAGCTTAAAGTCTGCAGTCATCTGGGTGAGAGGCGTTAATGGTGTCTTAAACGACTGTCGAGGTGAGGAGGCGTGATCATTTCAATATGCATTCTGAAAATAAACCACTCATGGATGGCCACGTTGTGGGGGAGTTAGGAAGAAAGGACTCGAGAAGGAGTCTTAGGCTTGGAACCTGAACAACTTAGTGAAATATAAATCAAACCATCTAATGAGATAAGGCAGTTAGGGGAGGAACAGCAGTTAGGGGAGGAACAGCTTAGGAGGGAAAATCAAAACAACATGTTTATGATGTCTATTATGACAGACATGTTTATGATATCTGTTATGAATTCAAATGGAAACCCAAGGCAATTATATATAGAAGTCTGGAGACCAAAGAGACATAAAACATAGAGAAATAAACTTGGAGGTCATTAACAGATTCTCTTTATTACCATTAGATGCTATGATAGATTCAAAACCAACCTATTTTAAAATAGTTTTACTAGAAAATCCAAGAAAAGGGAAACAAAAAACCAAGGTCTTCTACTATCCCCCAAAGCAGCAGCTGAGCTTCATGAATTGATCACCACTTTCCTCTAAACTGGATAATCCCTAGTGCTGAATAAAGAAAGAAGGATCATTGATTAATTGATATTTTTTTTTACCTATACCCTTTTTTCTAGCCCCTAACATATCTCACCAGCCTCCTTCCCTCCCTGCAAAACAGAAAATGCAGTTTCACAGGCAGGGACATGTGAATCACTGTGACAAAGGTAGAAGGATATGATCAGTACAGAATAGAAGCCATGTTTGGATAATCTGTGAACCTTGAGATATACTTGTTCAAGAGAACTTTGCTCCCTGACTGTACAGATCCCTGGAGATAATATGAATTGAGTGAGATTTAATAATAAACTGATTTCTCAAACTGGAAAGATGGAAGGTGTTGGTGTGTCCTTGAGTGCCCCTGTCTTTTCCTGCTAAGTATGATTCTTTCCCATAGACTGTATTTAGAATTTTGCAAAAGTCAACACTAGCCATGACCATTATTTGATGTGATTGCCACTTGTTATTTGTCTTGTTTGCCTAGGCAAGCTTTGGGAAAGAGCTTAGACTAAGAACTAAATTAATATATAAAAAAAGAATTGATTAGTGAGGCCAGGGAATGGAGAGTGTTAATATTTTCATAGGGGTGATAACACTGGCCTCCAGAAAGCATTCATTCATTGACCCCTCTGACTTCCTTTTATTCAAAGTGGTGACTAAACAGTTCTTTCATTAATCAATTTAACTACCTGGTCTGTCATTCCAAGGCCACACTGACATCATGCACAAAGCCTTTCTGGAGGTCTGCTGTGACTTTGTTAAAAATGGAAACAAATTCAGCTAATATATCCATGGAGCATTCTTATATTGAAACCCCAACAAGATCTTTCTATTAGAGCCTAGTATCAACAATGACAAAAAGTCCCTGGGGAATCTTCCCTGCGTGCTACTAGCCACTCTTGCCAAAGAAAAGTATTGGGGCCTATTTCATGAAATTATTTGGCAAATGAAACTTCCTAGTAAAGTAGACCCTTTGTTTTAAGCTTGTGAACAGAATAAACCAGAAACAAGAGAGTCAATCCCTGTACTAACATACACCTTTATTCATCTCCACTTCTTTTTTTAGGTGGAACCAGAGGTTGACATTGCCCTCAGAAGTGAAAGAGGACAGGCAGAAATGACTTAAGAACTTTCTATCCTAAGGCTGTTGAATGCTCAGAAGGTGTGCAGAAAGCAAATAAGAATGAAGTCGTGACAGTGTGTGTGTGTGTGTGTGTGTGTTAGTCACTCAGTCGTGTCTAACTCTTTGTGATTCCATGGACTGTAGCCCACCAGGCTCCTCTGCCCATGGAATTCTCCAGGCAAGAATACTAGAGTGGGTTGCCATTCCCTTCTTCAAGGGATCTTCCAACCCAGGAATCAAGCCTGGGTCTCCTGTATTGCAGACAGATTCTTTACCATCTGAGCCACCAGGGAAGCCCCAGTTGTGATAGTGCACCAGGAGCTTTTTCTCAGGAGAAATGAGGGTTTGTTCAAGGTATGAGAAGGCTCTAAAAGAGGGGGTGGTTAGAGGACCTTGTAGCTATCTTGAGGTCAAGAAGCTTGTAGTCATGTTTGCTAAATATTATTGAATGAATGAATAGGCATATTCAAAGTAAGACGCTAATCCAGGAAGTATCACTTTCTAGACCATAGAAGGTATGCTGAGCAAACTGTTCAGGTATCCTGGCCAGAGAATAGACTGAGGTCTAGATAGAAAAGACATCAGGATAAGAAGTTTCAATGGATTAGCAATCAGTGGAGGGCAACTCTTAAGGAACTCAGGTGCAGGGTGGAGTATAAGGTGAGGCCAGAAGGAAATATGACAGTTATCAGAACTTGGTCTAAGATGGAAACTTCTATCACAACCACAGTATAGAGTCAGAGCAGAATCAGCAGTAAGATGCCTCTTGGCCTAGAACTAATATTCTCCCTGATTAAAGTAGAGTCTGAGTCAGAGCCAGGTCTAAGCTTAAGTGAGAGATATACTCCAATTCTGGGAAATGGTAGTTAAAATGTTAAGGAAGGCAAATTGGTCATTACATCATCTTCCTCTCAAATTCCTATATTGAAACCCCAACAAGATCTTTCTATTAGAGCCTAGTATCAACAATGACAAAAGCCCTTCCTGCGTGCTACTAGCCACTCTTGCCAAAGAAAAGTATTGGGGCCTATTTCATGAAATTATTTGGCAAATGAAACTTCCTAGTAAAGTAGACCCTTTGTTTTAAGCTTGTGAACAGAATAAACCAGAAACAAGAGAGTCAATCCCTGTACTAACATACACCTTTATTCATCTCCACTTCTTTTTTTAGGTGGAACCAGAGGTTGACATTGCCCTCAGAAGTGAAAGAGGACAGGCAGAAATGACTTAAGAACTTTCTATCCTAAGGCTGTTGAATGCTCAGAAGGTGTGCAGAAAGCAAATAAGAATGAAGTCGTGACAGTGTGTGTGTGTGTGTGTGTGTTAGTCACTCAGTCGTGTCTAACTCTTTGTGATTCCATGGACTGTAGCCCACCAGGCTCCTCTGCCCATGGAATTCTCCAGGCAAGAATACTAGAGTGGGTTGCCATTCCCTTCTTCAAGGGATCTTCCAACCCAGGAATCAAGCCTGGGTCTCCTGTATTGCAGACAGATTCTTTACCATCTGAGCCACCAGGGAAGCCCCAGTTGTGATAGTGCACCAGGAGCTTTTTCTCAGGAGAAATGAGGGTTTGTTCAAGGTATGAGAAGGCTCTAAAAGAGGGGGTGGTTAGAGGACCTTGTAGCTATCTTGAGGTCAAGAAGCTTGTAGTCATGTTTGCTAAATATTATTGAATGAATGAATAGGCATATTCAAAGTAAGACGCTAATCCAGGAAGTATCACTTTCTAGACCATAGAAGGTATGCTGAGCAAACTGTTCAGGTATCCTGGCCAGAGAATAGACTGAGGTCTAGATAGAAAAGACATCAGGATAAGAAGTTTCAATGGATTAGCAATCAGTGGAGGGCAACTCTTAAGGAACTCAGGTGCAGGGTGGAGTATAAGGTGAGGCCAGAAGGAAATATGACAGTTATCAGAACTTGGTCTAAGATGGAAACTTCTATCACAACCACAGTATAGAGTCAGAGCAGAATCAGCAGTAAGATGCCTCTTGGCCTAGAACTAATATTCTCCCTGATTAAAGTAGAGTCTGAGTCAGAGCCAGGTCTAAGCTTAAGTGAGAGATATACTCCAATTCTGGGAAATGGTAGTTAAAATGTTAAGGAAGGCAAATTGGTCATTACATCATCTTCCTCTCAAAGATTCCTATAGCTAGTTTTATGAGAGCACCCTACCAGACTACCAGAGGTATCCCTTGTTTGACCAAGAGTAAGAGTATAGGCTTTGGATTCAGGCAAAAGTTTTAGTTTTCTCATCAATTTGCTATTACTACCAAGACTCTGGTGATAGCAACACAGCCTCTTTATATGTAAAGCCAGATTTACACTATGTTAAACCCAAAAATGTTACTGTTGCTATTATTTCAGAGGGCTTACCACATGCCAGACATCATCTCATCTAGCCCACCCAACATCCCTTGAAAAAGATGCTATCATTGCCATGTGTTTGCTTGTTTTTTTTCAATTTTATGACCAGAAAACTGGTTTGAGGGTTTGTTTTTTTTTTTAATCAAAGGATAATATCTTTACAGAGTTTTGTGGTTTACTGCCCAACATCAACATGAATCAGCCAAAGGTATACAAATATTTGCTTCCTCTTGAACTTCCATCTCTGCCACAAGTTTATGAATAAGGGAAGTGAGACCCTCAAGAGGTCATATAACTTGTCCAAGGTTACACAATTAGGACAGGTGTTTCAAACCAGCTTTTGGAATCCCGGAACCTTTGCTCTTATAATATACTGATCCTTGAAAGTATTAAATGATAATAGAGTCTTGAGTCCACTTTAGAATCTCAGATGGCCCCTCCCAGACCATAGAAGGTATGCATATTCAAAGTAAGACGCTAATCCAGGAAGTATCACTTTCTAGACCATAGAAGGTATGCTGAGCAAACTGTTCAGGTATCCTGGCCAGAGAATAGACTGAGGTCTAGATAGAAAAGACATCAGGATAAGAAGTTTCAATGGATTAGCAATCAGTGGAGGGCAACTCTTAAGGAACTCAGGTGCAGGGTGGAGTATAAGGTGAGGCCAGAAGGAAATATGACAGTTATCAGAACTTGGTCTAAGATGGAAACTTCTATCACAACCACAGTATAGAGTCAGAGCAGAATCAGCAGTAAGATGCCTCTTGGCCTAGAACTAATATTCTCCCTGATTAAAGTAGAGTCTGAGTCAGAGCCAGGTCTAAGCTTAAGTGAGAGATATACTCCAATTCTGGGAAATGGTAGTTAAAATGTTAAGGAAGGCAAATTGGTCATTACATCATCTTCCTCTCAAAGATTCCTATAGCTAGTTTTATGAGAGCACCCTACCAGACTACCAGAGGTATCCCTTGTTTGACCAAGAGTAAGAGTATAGGCTTTGGATTCAGGCAAAAGTTTTAGTTTTCTCATCAATTTGCTATTACTACCAAGACTCTGGTGATAGCAACACAGCCTCTTTATATGTAAAGCCAGATTTACACTATGTTAAACCCAAAAATGTTACTGTTGCTATTATTTCAGAGGGCTTACCACATGCCAGACATCATCTCATCTAGCCCACCCAACATCCCTTGAAAAAGATGCTATCATTGCCATGTGTTTGCTTGTTTTTTTTCAATTTTATGACCAGAAAACTGGTTTGAGGGTTTGTTTTTTTTTTAATCAAAGGATAATATCTTTACAGAGTTTTGTGGTTTACTGCCCAACATCAACATGAATCAGCCAAAGGTATACAAATATTTGCTTCCTCTTGAACTTCCATCTCTGCCACAAGTTTATGAATAAGGGAAGTGAGACCCTCAAGAGGTCATATAACTTGTCCAAGGTTACACAATTAGGACAGGTGTTTCAAACCAGCTTTTGGAATCCCGGAACCTTTGCTCTTATAATATACTGATCCTTGAAAGTATTAAATGATAATAGAGTCTTGAGTCCACTTTAGAATCTCAGATGGCCCCTCCCAGATGGCTCCTCAGAAGATGGTGTACAAAACATATGGAGTTTATAGGCAACCCCACCCTGATACTGACTCTTCAGTTACCTAAGGGCAATAATTAGCTCTGCTTTAATCTGTTTCAAGTGACAGGTGAACTTCCCGATCTCTCTCAAGAGAACTCAAGACGTACATTCCTATGCAAGATTCCTGAAAAGAACTCTCGCCTAGGCAGGAGGGTTCTTTTCTAAATATGGTGGGCTTGTAGCCAGTTCTGTTGGCCTCAGGTCATCAAGGATGTGATTAGCATTGAATTTCCAAGCCCTGGAGCACTCAACTAAAGGCGCTGGGAGGAGACTAACTAAATCTAGAAGGAGTAAAACAGGGTCTGTGGTGAGCATCTGAGCCTGTGCTTACAGGCAGCTTAGCTATACTGGACTCTAAAGCTAGACATTCAAAGTGACAGGACAAGGTACACACTAGAATAGGAGATTCCAGATCCTGTGGTGCCTCTCATGCCTGTCCCTGCAGCACTATGTACTGCAAGGAGAGAAGTTCTGAGGGTTGAGAACTTAATCAGAACAGCATTCAAAGTGCTGAGGGTCTCAGCTGAGTCCAAAATATTGAGCCACGTCTTTCAGGAAATGGTGACTGGGTTAGGTTTCAACCACTCAACAACTCAAAGAAGACAAGCATTCATCTCTGGATCTCGTGAAGATTTCTCAGCCACCTTAAAGAGCAGCCTCACATGAGCTCAGCAGTGGACTCTCAGCAACCATAATTCCCAGTGAGCACTGACCACAGTTCACTGCCTCCTGTCACCATCTTCCATAAAGGCTCCATCATCCTGGCTCTCTTGGAGGTGAAAACCTCAGCCTCTGCTGCACACGGAGGAGACAAAGCCTACTGACCTTCTGGAGGCGAGTCTAGTAAGCACCACTAAACCCTCAAGAGGTCATATAACTTGTCCAAGGTTACACAATTAGGACAGGTGTTTCAAACCAGCTTTTGGAATCCCGGAACCTTTGCTCTTATAATATACTGATCCTTGAAAGTATTAAATGATAATAGAGTCTTGAGTCCACTTTAGAATCTCAGATGGCCCCTCCCAGATGGCTCCTCAGAAGATGGTGTACAAAACATATGGAGTTTATAGGCAACCCCACCCTGATACTGACTCTTCAGTTACCTAAGGGCAATAATTAGCTCTGCTTTAATCTGTTTCAAGTGACAGGTGAACTTCCCGATCTCTCTCAAGAGAACTCAAGACGTACATTCCTATGCAAGATTCCTGAAAAGAACTCTCGCCTAGGCAGGAGGGTTCTTTTCTAAATATGGTGGGCTTGTAGCCAGTTCTGTTGGCCTCAGGTCATCAAGGATGTGATTAGCATTGAATTTCCAAGCCCTGGAGCACTCAACTAAAGGCGCTGGGAGGAGACTAACTAAATCTAGAAGGAGTAAAACAGGGTCTGTGGTGAGCATCTGAGCCTGTGCTTACAGGCAGCTTAGCTATACTGAACTCTAAAGCTAGACATTCAAAGTGACAGGACAAGGTACACACTAGAATAGGAGATTCCAGATCCTGTGGTGCCTCTCATGCCTGTCCCTGCAGCACTATGTACTGCAAGGAGAGAAGTTCTGAGGGTTGAGAACTTAATCAGAACAGCATTCAAAGTGCTGAGGGTCTCAGCTGAGTCCAAAATATTGAGCCACGTCTTTCAGGAAATGGTGACTGGGTTAGGTTTCAACCACTCAACAACTCAAAGAAGACAAGCATTCATCTCTGGATCTCGTGAAGATTTCTCAGCCACCTTAAAGAGCAGCCTCACATGAGCTCAGCAGTGGACTCTCAGCAACCATAATTCCCAGTGAGCACTGACCACAGTTCACTGCCTCCTGTCACCATCTTCCATAAAGGCTCCATCATCCTGGCTCTTTTGGGAGGTGAAAACCTCAGCCTCTGCTGCACACGGAGGAGACAAAGCCTACTGACCTTCTGGAGGCGAGTCTAGTAAGCACCACTAAACTCACTAGGCCCCATTCTTCCCCCACTGGGGAAACGGGACTGGGGTCCATGGTAACTGACTCAGTCTGTGGGGTAGTGGAACCTTCAGAGACTTCACAGAACACCCTGGAGCCAGACATGGGGAGCTGCTGAAGTTCCCACCTGTAAGACTGGAGCCTCTAAGCCAAGATAAGCGCTGCAACAGAGAATAAAATCCCTGGCCTCCAGGACTTCTACTCGAAGTAATACAATTCATCATTGTATGAACTGAGTATTCTTAATCACTGCAGTTGAGAGGCTGGGTGAGTGTCGGGGACAATTTGCAGAGCAGCAGGCAGGTTCTGCTTTTAATAGAGCAAAGTTTAGAGCAGGATTTGGGCTCCAGAGAGGGTACAGAAACAATATACTCCTCCTCCTCCTTCATAGAGCAACCTTCTCTCTGTATAGGGAAGCTGCAGCAGACAAGCATCGCAAGTACCACTGCCAGGGCCCAGAGTCTGACAAGGTCTAACCAGGACTTGGATGGATGGCAGAATAGGCAAGACAGGCAGAACCTCTAGAAACAAAAACTGAACGAGACTTACCTGGTGGTCCAGTGGCTAAGACTCTGTGCTCCAATGCAGGGGCCCCAGGTTCAACCCCTGGTCAGGGAACTAGATCCCACATGCTGCAACTAAGAGTTTTAGTGCCGCAACTAAAGACCAACTAAATCTCTCACGTGCCACACAAAGATCAAAGGTGTTCAACTGAGGGTTGAGAACTTAATCAGAACAGCATTCAAAGTGCTGAGGGTCTCAGCTGAGTCCAAAATATGGAGCCACGTCTTTCAGGAAATGGTGACTGGGTTAGGTTTCAACCACTCAACAACTCAAAGAAGACAAGCATTCATCTCTGGATCTCGTGAAGATTTCTCAGCCACCTTAAAGAGCAGCCTCACATGAGCTCAGCAGTGGACTCTCAGCAACCATAATTCCCAGTGAGCACTGACCACAGTTCACTGCCTCCTGTCACCATCTTCCATAAAGGCTCCATCATCCTGGCTCTCTTGGAGGTGAAAACCTCAGCCTCTGCTGCACACGGAGGAGACAAAGCCTACTGACCTTCTGGAGGCGAGTCTAGTA
The DNA here is from genome assembly GCA_022376925.1 of Tragulus kanchil. Classification (NCBI taxonomy): domain Eukaryota; kingdom Metazoa; phylum Chordata; class Mammalia; order Artiodactyla; family Tragulidae; genus Tragulus; species Tragulus kanchil. The sequence goes on along the minus strand of JAIOJX010000025.1, from coordinate 154,438,405 downwards.
AGCACCACTAAACTCACTAGGCCCCATTCTTCCCCCACTGGGGAAACGGGACTGGGGTCCATGGTAACTGACTCAGTCTGTGGGGTAGTGGAACCTTCAGAGACTTCACAGAACACCCTGGAGCCAGACATGGGGAGCTGCTGAAGTTCCCACCTGTAAGACTGGAGCCTCTAAGCCAAGATAAGGGCTGCAACAGAGAATAAAATCCCTGGCCTCCAGGACTTCTACTCGAAGTAATACAATTCATCATTGTATGAACTGAGTATTCTTAATCACTGCAGTTGAGAGGCTGGGTGAGTGTCGGGGACAATTTGCAGAGCAGCAGGCAGGTTCTGCTTTTAATAGAGCAAAGTTTAGAGCAGGATTTGGGCTCCAGAGAGGGTACAGAAACAATATACTCCTCCTCCTCCTTCATAGAGCAACCTTCTCTCTGTATAGGGAAGCTGCAGCAGACAAGCATCGCAAGTACCACTGCCAGGGCCCAGAGTCTGACAAGGTCTAACCAGGACTTGGATGGATGGCAGAATAGGCAAGACAGGCAGAACCTCTAGAAACAAAAACTGAACGAGACTTACCTGGTGGTCCAGTGGCTAAGACTCTGTGCTCCAATGCAGGGGCCCCAGGTTCAACCCCTGGTCAGGGAACTAGATCCCACATGCTGCAACTAAGAGTTTTAGTGCCGCAACTAAAGACCAACTAAATCTCTCACGTGCCACAACAAAGATCAAAGGCCCCGTGTGCTACAACTAGGACCCACCGCAGCCAAATAAATGTGTGTGTGTTAGCTTCCCAGTCGTATCTGACTCTCTGAAACTGCATGGACTACAGCGCTCCAGGTTCCCATGCCCACGGGACTCTCCTGGCAAGAATACTGGAGTGGGTTGCCACTCCCTTCTCCAGGGAATCTTCTGAATCCAGGGATAGAACCCAAGTCTTCCAGCATTGCAGGCAGATTCTTTACCATCTGAACCTCCTGGGAAGCCATTGCCAAAGAAATAAGTAAATAAATATTAAAAAATAAAAATAGTCTACGGCCATACCAAGAAAATAAATAAACAAATAAGATATAAGAGGATATACCCATGACTTCAGCAGTCACACTACACTTTGAATGTCCTTGCAGCCTTGCTTTCTACCTTAGATATTCAGTAGAACCCCATTTCTCCCCTATTCAAATATGTTTTTATATAAAAAGTAATTATTGACATTAGAATTTTTTAAATCTATATTTTTGAGTAAAATCAACTTTCAGGGAATATGATTCATGGTTTTCTCATGCAATGCGCACACGTCCTTGGCACACTGTTCTATATGCCTATATTTAGGCCTCTGAGAGTCAAGAACACAATGAAGGCCCAGGCGATCTGGTGGACAGCCTCCAGAAAACTTCATAGGGATAAATCAATGGTTGTGTCCACAAAGCAGAGCAAAGCATTTGGTAGCTGCCATGAGGACAAAGCTGGAAGAGAAGGGTTTCCGTCTTTTTAAATTCTGGCAAGAGGAATGCAGAAGATTTCCCCGGTGGTCCAGGGGTTAAGAATCCTTCCAACACACGGGATGCAGGTTTGATCTCTGGCTGGGGAACTAAGATCCCACATGCCTCATGGTCAAAACACCAAAACATAAAACAGAAGGAATATTGTAACAAATTCAATAAAGACTTTAAAATGAACCACACACACACACAAAACTGCTTTTGCACTTGGGGGGAAGCTAAATGTATGAAACCTGACAACCCTGGACCACCTTGCTGTGAGGAAGATCAGACTGACCACATGGAGAGGAACCCAGGAATCCTGGAGAATGAGGCGCCTTGGCTGGTGGCCCCAGCTAAGCACCAATTTGCCACCTGTGTGAGTGAGCCATCTTAGATGATAACACCCCATGGAATCACACTCCTTTTGTTAAGAAGTGGTCAAAATAAAGAATCATGAGCAGATTTTCCAGTTCAGCATGTAAGAGACTTCAGAGTTGCCACTCTGTCCTAACAATAAACTAAACAGACTGAAACGTCAATAACTCCTCTTGGATCCATAGAATAGGCAAGGTCATAAGGTAAGCCACTGTTCCCCAAACTGGAGCAGCCAAGAGAATACAGAGGATAACAGTTTACCAGAGCAGAAGCCAGTGCGGGAATGAGTGCCTGGGTAGGAAGACCTTAACTGCAATTGAGGAACTGCTGGAAGTTCAGTGCAGACAAGTCGGAGAGCCAAAGACCCAAGGGGACTCAGTCTTAGAGGGGCTTCCACAGTGTTGTGAGATTGACCATCAAGAGCTCAACCCGATTCACATAGTAAATACAGGAGACAGAGTTCTTGTTTCCAGCAGGAGAAGAGAAAAAGAAATCATTTGGAAATAGAGAGCTCTGTTCTTAATAAGGCCTACCCTCAGGGGAAACAAGTTAAACAGAGTCTACACGGCAGGGGTATTATCAGAGCCTAACTAATTTAGAGAGAAGAGAAATACACAAATCCAGAGCTTTGGCCTTGCATTTAAAGGCCCCGAGCCTTTGGCCTTGCTAGGTTGTGTCCACAAAGCAGAGCAAAGCATTTGGTAGCTGCCATGAGGACAAAGCTGGAAGAGAAGGGTTTCCGTCTTTAAATTCTGGCAAGAGGAATGCAGAAGATTTCCCGTGGTCCAGGGGTTAAGAATCCTTCCAACACACGGGATGCAGGTTTGATCTCTGGCTGGGGAACTAAGATCCCACATGCCTCATGGTCAAAACACCAAAACATAAAACAGAAGGAATATTGTAACAAATTCAATAAAGACTTTAAAATGAACCACACACACACACAAAACTGCTTTTGCACTTGGGGGGAAGCTAAATGTATGAAACCTGACAACCCTGGACCACCTTGCTGTGAGGAAGATCAGACTGACCACATGGAGAGGAACCCAGGAATCCTGGAGAATGAGGCGCCTTGGCTGGTGGCCCCAGCTAAGCACCAATTTGCCACCTGTGTGAGTGAGCCATCTTAGATGATAACACCCCATGGAATCACACTCCTTTTGTTAAGAAGTGGTCAAAATAAAGAATCATGAGCAGATTTTCCAGTTCAGCATGTAAGAGACTTCAGAGTTGCCACTCTGTCCTAACAATAAACTAAACAGACTGAAACGTCAATAACTCCTCTTGGATCCATAGAATAGGCAAGGTCATAAGGTAAGCCACTGTTCCCCCCAAACTGGAGCAGCCAAGAGAATACAGAGGATAACAGTTTACCAGAGCAGAAGCCAGTGCGGGAATGAGTGCCTGGGTAGGAAGACCTTAACTGCAATTGAGGAACTGCTGGAAGTTCAGTGCAGACAAGTCGGAGAGCCAAAGACCCAAGGGGACTCAGTCTTAGAGGGGCTTCCACAGTGTTGTGAGATTGACCATCAAGAGCTCAACCCGATTCACATAGTAAATACAGGAGACAGAGTTCTTGTTTCCAGCAGGAGAAGAGAAAAAGAAATCATTTGGAAATAGAGAGCTCTGTTCTTAATAAGGCCTACCCTCAGGGGAAACAAGTTAAACAGAGTCTACACGGCAGGGGTATTATCAGAGCCTAACTAATTTAGAGAGAAGAGAAATACACAAATCCAGAGCTTTGGCCTTGCATTTAGGAGAAGGGAAACACCCAGCTCCAGTCCACTCTGTGTGCATGCATGCTAAGTCACTTCAGTCGCGTCTAATATTTAGTGACCCTATGGGGGCTCCTATGTCCATGGGACTCTCCAGGCAAGAATACTGGAGCAGGTTATCATACTCTCCTTCAGGGAATCTTTTCAGCCCAGGGATTCTGGAAAAGGACTACCATGTCCTCCTCCAGGGAATCTTTCCAGCCCAGAGATTAAATCCACATCTCCTACATTGCAGGAGGATTCTTTACTTCTGAGCCACCAGGTAAGCCCTAGCCAAATTTCACCCAAGAGAGGTGAAAAAAAGAAAATACCCTGAGGAGTGCTTGTGAAGTTCACATTCCGAAGACAAAGATCCACTAAAAGACCGGACCTAATCGTCAGACTATGGAAGCTTTCCTCTCCCCACTTCACCACCACATTACTAAGGCCGATTTACAGCATTCCTTTAACCCAGTACAGCATGCCCAACAGTCAGGGAAAAGACTGCAAGGCATACCAAAAACAAGAAAACATATTTTGAAGAAACAAAGAAAGCATCGGAACTAGACATGATGTTGGAATATCAGACCAGGAATTTGGAACAACTGTGATTAATATGCTAAGGGTTCCTATGGATAAAATAAACAGCATACAAAAGCAGATGGACGATGTAAGCAAAGAGATGGAAATTCTAAGAAAGAATCAGAGGAAATGTTGGAGATCAAAAATGCTGTAACAAGGGCTTCCCTGGTGGTCCAGTGGGTAAGTATACTGCCTTGCAGTGCAAGGGGTGCTGGTTCGATCCCTGGCCTGGGAAGATCTCATGTGCCGCGGAGTGGCTGGACTGATGTGTCCAATTACCAAGCTGGAGCTCTGGAGGACATGTGCCCAGAGCCAGTGCTTTGCGACAACAGAGGCTGCTGCGATGGGAGGCCCACAAGGGCCAAAAAGAACAAAGATGGATGAAAATAGAGAATTGAAAGACCAATAGAAGGGGCCCACCCGCCCCCCTGCCTCCCCACTCCCCCAAAATAATAAAATATATATTTTTTAATGCTATAACAAAATGAAGAATGTCTTTGATGGGCTTATCAGGCAACTGAACATGGCTGAGGAAAGAACTCTGAGTTAGAAAATATACCATTAGAATCCCTGAAAACTTAAAAAAAAAAAAGAGAGAGAGAGAGAGAACAAAGACTGAAGAATCATAAGTAAATAAATTATTACTGTTTAACCCATTGAGTTTGGGGGAGATTAGATACCTGGAACATCTGGTCAAGCATTAGTCTTGCAGAGCTATGCAAGAAATAGAGTCTAAGTAGGACCTCGAAAAGATGGCTGGGCACTTCCTAGAAGAGTCTAACCTAGAAGTTACTAACCTAGAAATCTGGAGAGGACCCCTGAGAGTCACTTGGACTGCAAGGAGATCAAATAAATCAATCCTAAAGGAAATCAACCCTGATTCATTGGAAGGACTGATGCTGAAGCTAAAGTTCTAGTACTTCAGCTACCTGATGCAAAGAACCGACTCACTGGAGAAAACCCTGATGGTAGGAAAGATTGAGGACAGGAGGAGAAGGAAGCAACAGAGGATGAGATAGCTTCGCCAACTCAATGGACATAAGTTGAGCAAACTCTGGGAGATAGTGAAGGAAGGGTGTGCTGCAGACCACAAGGTCGCAGAGTTGGACACAACTTAGCAACTGAACAAGGACCTTGAAAAGATGGCTGGATACTTCCTGGCTACTAATCTAAGGCTCCTAAAATTTGGCCTATGAAGTATAGGGACAAGAAATTAAAAACAGCCCAAGGAGTTTCACCATATCCAAGCTATCATGAAACTATCATGAATTTCCACAAATCTCACCCTGATAAATATGGAAATCACCATTAAATGTACTTACAGTAACTGATAAGCGATGCCAATCTACAACCTTGTCTATTCTTCTGACACTCAGAGCTTCCTAGTTTCCATCACACTCTCCACATCTCCTTAGCAGGGTGAGACTTTTGATGCACAGTCGAAAAAAGGGCGGCCAGAGATCATGATTTAAAAAGAACAAAGATGGATGAAAATAGAGAATTGAAAGACCAATAAAAGGGGGCCCACCCGCCCCCTGCCTCCCCACTCCCCCCCCAAAATAATAAAATATATATTTTTTTAATGCTATAACAAAAATGAAGAATGTCTTTGATGGGCTTATCAGGCAACTGAACATGGCTGAGGAAAGAACTCTGAGTTAGAAAATATACCATTAGAATCCCTGAAAACTTAAAAAAAAAAAAGAGAGAGAGAGAGAGAACAAAGACTGAAGAATCATAAGTAAATAAATTATTACTGTTTAACCCATTGAGTTTGGGGGAGATTAGATACCTGGAACATCTGGTCAAGCATTAGTCTTGCAGAGCTATGCAAGAAATAGAGTCTAAGTAGGACCTCGAAAAGATGGCTGGGCACTTCCTAGAAGAGTCTAACCTAGAAGTTACTAACCTAGAAATCTGGAGAGGACCCCTGAGAGTCACTTGGACTGCAAGGAGATCAAATAAATCAATCCTAAAGGAAATCAACCCTGATTCATTGGAAGGACTGATGCTGAAGCTAAAGTTCTAGTACTTCAGCTACCTGATGCAAAGAACCGACTCACTGGAGAAAACCCTGATGGTAGGAAAGATTGAGGACAGGAGGAGAAGGAAGCAACAGAGGATGAGATAGCTTCGCCAACTCAATGGACATAAGTTGAGCAAACTCTGGGAGATAGTGAAGGAAGGGTGTGCTGCAGACCACAAGGTCGCAGAGTTGGACACAACTTAGCAACTGAACAAGGACCTTGAAAAGATGGCTGGATACTTCCTGGCTACTAATCTAAGGCTCCTAAAATTTGGCCTATGAAGTATAGGGACAAGAAATTAAAAACAGCCCAAGGAGTTTCACCATATCCAAGCTATCATGAAACTATCATGAATTTCCACAAATCTCACCCTGATAAATATGGAAATCACCATTAAATGTACTTACAGTAACTGATAAGCGATGCCAATCTACAACCTTGTCTATTCTTCTGACACTCAGAGCTTCCTAGTTTCCATCACACTCTCCACATCTCCTTAGCGTGAGGTGGCCTTGAGCCCTCTGCCCAGCCTTTATAGTGTGTCCCACCAGAGTGACACACATGTGCAGGTACTTAATATCCCACAGAGGACAAAGGGACCAGAGATCATGATTTCCGAATGGTTTGGGGTAAGTCAACACTAGCTGTGAAGTAACACTGGAAAAAGGAAGTGTCACTTACTAATTCAAAGTAGGTGCACAGCTGGTAAAGCTACACAGGGCAAGACATGCTGACTTTCTCTTACTATGCATTACCTGTAAGCAGTCACAAAAGAGATAACAGTTATCAAGATCCTATTATGGGATGCAAATCTTTGGAGGACATCTGCAAGATCCATCTAACCCTCTGTATCCAGGTAGAGCCCAAACTACTTCTTACCCCTTGCTATCCAGCCCATGTTGATAAAAGCATTAGATATTATTCAAGAGGTAGCATCCGTCCAACTGAACTTGCTGTAACTGCTAAAACCACAAAGAACCCTAGCCACAGGATGCCACTTCTATTTCCATGGCAATAGACAGGCTTTGGGCAAATTCTAAGTACACGCTTAAAAATAATTGTGCAGCTTCCTCTGAGCCAAGACATACTGTCAGCTGATATACATTTTAAAGCCACCGTCAACATGTGTCTAGAGAAGGGGCGGATTAATAATAGCTTACATTTCTATAGTGCTTTTCATCCCAAAGGATCCCAAACAAGGGAAACAAGCTGAATGTCTTCTCCTTGTTTAAAGGAAAAGTCCCAATGAATTTCAAAGCAATCCTAAACAGGAGAACTAATTACAAAGAAATTCACTTTTTAAAGGAAAAAAAGATCCCAACTAATGGCTGGATACTTCCTGGCTACTAATCTAAGGCTCCTAAAATTTGGCCTATGAAGTATAGGGACAAGAAATTAAAAACAGCCCAAGGAGTTTCACCATATCCAAGCTATCATGAAACTATCATGAATTTCCACAAATCTCACCCTGATAAATATGGAAATCACCATTAAATGTACTTACAGTAACTGATAAGCGATGCCAATCTACAACCTTGTCTATTCTTCTGACACTCAGAGCTTCCTAGTTTCCATCACACTCTCCACATCTCCTTAGCGTGAGGTGGCCTTGAGCCCTCTGCCCAGCCTTTATAGTGTGTCCCACCAGAGTGACACACATGTGCAGGTACTTAATATCCCACAGAGGACAAAGGGACCAGAGATCATGATTTCCGAATGGTTTGGGGTAAGTCAACACTAGCTGTGAAGTAACACTGGAAAAAGGAAGTGTCACTTACTAATTCAAAGTAGGTGCACAGCTGGTAAAGCTACACAGGGCAAGACATGCTGACTTTCTCTTACTATGCATTACCTGTAAGCAGTCACAAAAGAGATAACAGTTATCAAGATCCTATTATGGGATGCAAATCTTTGGAGGACATCTGCAAGATCCATCTAACCCTCTGTATCCAGGTAGAGCCCAAACTACTTCTTACCCCTTGCTATCCAGCCCATGTTGATAAAAGCATTAGATATTATTCAAGAGGTAGCATCCGTCCAACTGAACTTGCTGTAACTGCTAAAACCACAAAGAACCCTAGCCACAGGATGCCACTTCTATTTCCATGGCAATAGACAGGCTTTGGGCAAATTCTAAGTACACGCTTAAAAATAATTGTGCAGCTTCCTCTGAGCCAAGACATACTGTCAGCTGATATACATTTTAAAGCCACCGTCAACATGTGTCTAGAGAAGGGGCGGATTAATAATAGCTTACATTTCTATAGTGCTTTTCATCCCAAAGGATCCCAAACAAGGGAAACAAGCTGAATGTCTTCTCCTTGTTTAAAGGAAAAGTCCCAATGAATTTCAAAGCAATCCTAAACAGGAGAACTAATTACAAAGAAATTCACTTTTTTAAAGTGTCAGGACATAATTACTATTTTTTTAAAACTTAAATAGTATCCATATTGCTTCTGAGAGCTCACAAAGAAACGCCGCCGTCTCCATCTCAGAAGGCTATCATCTCATTCCAACAAAGACAACAGTTGCAGTGCCAGGAGATTTAGGCACATTACGGGTGAAGAGATAAAAATAATAATAATAATTAACAATTGCACAGGAAGCTCCATCTGGAGTGTCTGATAACACAGTAGGAGATGGATACAGATGGGAAAAGGTGGGTGGCACAGGGTAGAGCCTGTCCTGATCTCATGGGCTTGGGACCTCAGACATACTCGGATTAGAACAGGCTCGATTCTTTCCACTTGCAATGATTCGGATGCAACCAGCCAGGACGTAGCCAGTGTCCAGGAAATCTGGGCTCTGGCCCATGGTATTATTCTGTCTGGCATCATGACAAGGTCAATAACATATTTACCAGTGTTTGATACTCCTAGATTAATATAGATTTTCCTTCTCTAAACTACAGAGTCTTTCTTATCTTTTACCCAAGTAATTTGCATATACTTCCACATAGTAATTCCAGGCACAATGCTGCCTATTCTGAGTTTTTTTAACCCTGATTGGCAGCTAATTAGAACCTTGAGATGTCGGCAGGTGTCGAGATGAAAAGACATCATAAACCCAGTTACAGCACAGACAATGACTTTTTAATAATCCATTTAAGTCACGCAGTTCCCAGCTAGCTCACGCTTTGAGGATGAATAGTTCCTTGCTCCTGGACCACTGCTGAGCTAGGGAGCTAGGAGGACCTCTGCTGTTAAAAAAGAACCAGCGTCTTCAGAGGGACGGTGAAAGTTCACTTCCTAAACGGCAAAACCGAAAGGAACCATCCCAAACATGCTCGGAAAGGCAAGCAGGATTTCTTTTTTATCAGTTTGTTTCCTCTCTACAGAGTTGCCAAATCAGCATGAGGTGGACAGACACACCCCCACCTCCCATCTGCTCCTGTTACTGAGCATGATCTTGTGATGAGTAAGGCAGAAAACGAAGTTGCTGAGAAGATAAAATTATCTCGCTTGGTAATGAGGCTAGGTTGATGGCGTTGTGACTCTAAATAAAGCCATTCTTTCCTTTAGTGTCACAGTCTGAGATTTGAGTGTACACCACTTATATTCTTCATGATGGCTGTACGCTCAGCATGGAATGAATGTGTAAGGGGAACACTGTCTCCCACCGCGTTGCTGGGACGAAAAGAGGCTGTCATAATGACACACACCCTCCCCCACAGAGGGCTTTGTGCACACCTAAGATATCTCCCCTTTACTTGATTTTTTCCAAAAAAGGTATTGATTGATTCCACAAATCTTCAGAGAGGATCTATTATTTGCATAGCCCTGTGTTAGGTGCCAGGGGGAATACAAAAGTCTGAGAGAGGTTTTGCCTTTGAGAAGCTGCAAAATAAGGTATACATGCATAAAAAATAAGAAAAGAGGTTCCTTAGGGTATGATATCACCTGGTGCTAAGAGCATATTAAACATAGTAAGTACTATTCATATATCAAAATGAGAGAACACTAAAAACTGAAGAATCCAAGAGCGTGTTTGAAGATCAGATCCTTTAAGACAGATAACGTTTCATTTAGTCAGAAGAAAAGGGGATACTCCAAGCTGGACACTGGGGTGGGATTCACCCAGATAATGACATGAGGACAAGAATATAAAGACTTCTTTTAGGGACTGGGGATCATTCAGGCTAGCTAAAGAGATGGGGTCCTCTGGGGTCAAATTCTGCGGCTCCTAATTCAATGATATTCATTTGGTTTGGATTGCTCATCTTAATTAGCAAATTTTTTTTTTAAAGATTTATTTATTTTATTATTTATTTTTGGGCGGGGGTTGGGTTGGGGAAGGAGAGGAGCCGGCGGGCCACTTCTATTGGTCTTTCATTTCTCTATTTTCATCCGTCTTTGTTCCTTGGCTCCTGTGGGCCTCCCATTGCGGTGGCCTCTGTCGCTGCAGAGCGCCGGCTCTGGGCGCGTGCGCACCAGAGCTCCGGCTCGGTAATTGGACACATCAGTCCAGCCGCTCCGCAGCACGTGGGATCTTCCCAGGCCGGGGATCAAACCGGTGCCCCTTGCACTGCAAGGCGGTGTCCTTACCCACTGGACCACCAGGGGAAGCCCCAGCAAATATTTTTATCACATCCCCAATTACATGTATATTTGTAATACATGTACAACAAATTGATTTACCATGTACTCTATAGAACATATTTTAAAGAACTAAATAACAGCACTTTAGATATTTGTGTTACAAAAATTCTTTTTGCTATCAGCGAAAAAATCAATGTTTTTATTGAGAGCAATATGACTTAATATCCTTTGTTAATGACACACCCTCCCCCACAGAGGGCTTTGTGCACACCTAAGATATCTCCCCTTTACTTGATTTTTTCCAAAAAAGGTATTGATTGATTCCACAAATCTTCAGAGAGGATCTATTATTTGCATAGCCCTGTGTTAGGTGCCAGGGGGAATACAAAAGTCTGAGAGAGGTTTTGCCTTTGAGAAGCTGCAAAATAAGGTATACATGCATAAAAAATAAGAAAAGAGGTTCCTTAGGGTATGATATCACCTGGTGCTAAGAGCATATTAAACATAGTAAGTACTATTCATATATCAAAATGAGAGAACACTAAAAACTGAAGAATCCAAGAGCGTGTTTGAAGATCAGATCCTTTAAGACAGATAACGTTTCATTTAGTCAGAAGAAAAGGGGATACTCCAAGCTGGACACTGGGGTGGGATTCACCCAGATAATGACATGAGGACAAGAATATAAAGACTTCTTTTAGGGACTGGGGATCATTCAGGCTAGCTAAAGAGATGGGGTCCTCTGGGGTCAAATTCTGCGGCTCCTAATTCAATGATATTCATTTGGTTTGGATTGCTCATCTTAATTAGCAAATTTTTTTTTTAAAGATTTATTTATTTTATTATTTATTTTTGGGCGGGGGTTGGGTTGGGGAAGGAGGGGAGTGGGTGGGCCACTTCTATTGGTCTTTCATTTCTCTATTTTCATCCGTCTTTGTTCCTTGGCTCCTGTGGGCCTCCCATTGCGGTGGCCTCTGTCGCTGCAGAGCGCCGGCTCTGGGCGCGTGCGCACCAGAGCTCCGGCTCGGTAATTGGACACATCAGTCCAGCCGCTCCGCAGCACGTGGGATCTTCCCAGGCCGGGGATCAAACCGGTGCCCCTTGCACTGCAAGGCGGTGTCCTTACCCACTGGACCACCAGGGGAAGCCCCAGCAAATATTTTTATCACATCCCCAATTACATGTATATTTGTAATACATGTACAACAAATTGATTTACCATGTACTCTATAGAACATATTTTAAAGAACTAAATAACAGCACTTTAGATATTTGTGTTACAAAAATTCTTTTTGCTATCAGCGAAAAAATCAATGTTTTTATTGAGAGCAATATGACTTAATATCCTTTGTTCATCTTTTAGTAATGTTTGGTGACATAGCGACCCTATATTTATTTTGTTTTGATAGCTGGTTTTAGATGTGACCGGGTGGGGTCTTTTCACCTTAAAATATGAAAGGACTCTCAGTAGAATTTACCATTAAGTTCAGCAACATTCTATGTCTTATTGTTTCAAATGCCTTTAAACATCATTAAAATATTTTTGCTTTCTGAAGATAGAGACAGATTTACCACGAAGCTAATGAAGCTTGAGTTTAAAACCCCTCACCTGACAGAGCATCTCCCCTGGAATGTATCCACCTGCTCATATATTTCAGTAAAGGCTGCCGAGGAGAGATAAATGGAGGGCATTCTGACCACAATTAAGACTGTGTTTCTTTCCACTCTCTCGAGGCATAAATGGCTGCAAGCACTTTTTGGATCTGAATAAGGGGAAACAGAGTTGGGAGCACATTCAGCTGAGGGTAATTTTTAAATTTTTTTATTTATTTATTTTTAGCTGTTCTGGGTCTTTGTTGCTTTGCACGGGCCCTCTCTAGCTGTGCAGTCCGAGGTTACTCTCTAGTTGTGGTGAGTGGGCTTCTGATTGCAGTGGCCTCGCATGTTGTGAAGCATGGGCTCTAGGTGTAGGCATCACTCCCAGGCTCTAAAGCACAGCTTCAGTAATTGTGACACAGGAATCCAGTGGCTCTGCTGCATATAGGAACTTCCCAGACCAAGAATTGAACCCATGACTCCTACATTGCAAGGCAGATTCTCAACCACTGGACCACCAGGGAAGTCTCAGCTTAGGTATAATAGGATATACTTCTATGGTTCCCAGGCTCTTCCATAAGTATTCAGGTCAATGCTAGTCATCCCAATAGAAGATGCCTTCCAGGAATGTTCCTGCCCACTGTACTAATGTGTGGTTGTGACAGGAAGATACAATATCAGTGTATCTTGTGGTGTGCGGGGCCAAAAATATGTGAACGTGGAAGAGAAATAAGATTTTAAATTATAAAGCCACAAATAAGTCTGCAGAACATTCTTCCAGCCATCAGATATGTAAGATGATAAGCAAAGGGTTTAGTTTTCAGTGGGATTATCTGTCATCATATTCAATTTTAAATAAATCATAGGTTTGTTTTTTGTTGTATTTATTGTATTCACATAAGACAAAGTTGATCATAATTCCTATGTTTGCAAAGTACAAACAGAAATACTGCAATCAGTGAGTTATGTCTCCATGTGAAGTGAAACTCTACAGTTCCAGACAAAGTGGCATATAAAATAGCCAACAACATAGTGGAACAAATAAAGACTGAATTTTCCTATGACAGAACTCCTATACATGTTTATCAATAAGTCAGGATATACAGCATAAGAATAGCTTGATTATACAATTATGTAACTCACTACAACATAAGGGTAGTTTTAAATGCACTTGAATTTGCTCTGATAAATTAGTATTGTTCATTCAATGAGTATTTAGTCTTGCATGATAAAGTATCATGCAAGGAAGTGGCAATCCCCTCCAATGATAAAATAGGAAACTCGCCAAAATCTTACAGCTCAAATATAAACATGATAGAGTGTTCTCCAAACCTGACTACAACTCAAAAATCTGTGAAATATTAACAGCAACTCTTATCAACAATAATAAACAAATTTTGTCCAATTTTGTTAAAGGAAAGTATATTACTTTTTTATTATGTCTTTAGAAAATATTACAAAGTGATTGTCATTTGAAGGAGTGCTCAAAGAAGATGCAGCAAAAAAAAGTACAGGAAAAAGGTGCTATAGAAGTATGTCTACAGTTCATTTATTTTAAAAAAATATGTTATTTTTCTGGATCTTTTGTTGTTTTGGTATTCCCTGCTTTTTTAAAATGAGTAATCTGTTTTGATTTCTCTTCTCTTTCTAAATAGATGTTTAAGACTTGATTTTGCGTGTGCAATTTTGTCTTAGAGAGGCTTACAAAACTAACTCAGGTTCAAGCTCCACAGAACTTGAATATTCTCTTTTTACATGCTCGGTTTACAAGTATCTTGCTTATTTAGTGGCTCCATGCTATCACTACTGACTTTCCAGGTAGCACAGTGGTAAAGAATCTGTTGGCCAGTGCAGGAAACACAAGAGATCCAGTGGGTTGGGAAGATCCTCTGGAGTAGGAAATGGCAACTCTCTTCAGTATTCTTGCCTAGAAAAACTCCATGGACAGAGGAGTTAGGCAGGCTACAGTCCACAGGGCTGTGAAAAATCAGACACGACTGAGTATGCACATGCACATACAATCACTAATTAAAACTTAAGGGCTTTCCTGGTGGTCCAGTGGGTAAAGAGTCCACCTTGCAGTGCAAGGGGTGCCAGTTCGATCCGTGGCCCGGGAAGATCCCACATGCCGCGGAGCAACTGGACCGGTGTGTCCAATTACGAGCCAGTGCTCTGGAGCACATACACCCAGAGCCGGTGCTCTGCAACAAGAGAGGTCACCGCAGTGGAAGGTCCACACAGGCCAAAGAAATAAAGATGGATAAAAATAAATCAATAAAAGAGGCCAAAATTTAAAATATATTTTAAAAAACTTGACCACAATGTACACTTAAAGTAAGATGCATTATTAAATGTAAGAATTCATATTTCAAATGGTTAGTTCAGTGATTTGAATCATTTTGACCAAATTCTTATCAGACCTGAGTAATAGGATTATTTTCACTGCATAATATGGCTTACAAAGTGTTTTCATGAGAAGAGAAGCAACGGCTCGGCCTTTTTTATTGTTCTCTCAAACTTGCAGTTACTCTTCTCATTAATCTGTGATTCTTTTTTCAGATGGGTCTTATTTTTTTATTTTTTTCCAATAAAAAATGAGTTTTATTTATTTAGCCAGTTTATTTTGTGAAATTACTTTCCTGAAACCTTTGTAAGTCACTTGCTCATTCATTAAACCATATAATCAATAAATCATAACTAGATGCATTTAAGTAGAAAAATACCACAGTATGCAAGAGGCTAATCCCCTAGATAAACTGTTATCTTCTAAGCGCTTTGAAACTTCAATGATTACTTAAAGATATTACCTCAGATACCACTAGTGAAAATGGTCATCTGTCACAGAACCTGAAAGATAGTCCCTGTATCAATCTGTATGTGACATGTTAGCAAAGCCTAACTTATTTTTTACTTAAAATTATGTACAATTGTTGATAGAGTGCAGAAATTGGAGTAAAAAGTTCTATCACATTCTTCTTCTCCAGGGGACTGTCTTTCACATCTTTTAAGTATATCCATTTCACTCTGGAGATTACTGGTCTAGTGAATAGGTACAAACTTATTTTGAAAAAAAAAAGAAACCACTGGAGATTTGAGCACTGTTTCTGGAAAACTATTTTAACAATACTGTCCAGGATGGATTGAACACTTGCGTTTGGCAGTAGAAAGATAAGCTAAGAGGCCAGAATGATAATCTAAAAATAAGGTGAGGGACTTCCCTGGTAAGCCAGTGGTCAAGATTTTGCACTTCCACTGCAGGGGGCATAGGTTCAATCCCTGGTGTGGGAATAAAGATCCCATGTGCTGCTGTATAGTCACTTCAGTCATGTCTGACTCTGTGTGAACCCACAGACTGGAGCCCACCAGGCTCCTCTGTCCATGAAAATGTCCAGGCAAGAATACTGCAGTGAGTTTCCATTTCCTATTCCAAAGACCCCATGTGGCACAGCCAAAAAACTAAAAAAAAACTAATTAAAAAAAAGATAAACATGAGGTAACATAAATTAAAATTAGTAAGTGTAGAAATGAGAATAAGAAAGAAGAAACAGAACAAACTGACTTGATAAAAGAAGAATGAACAGAATTTATAATGTACTCATTTTACCAGACAGGTTTTGAAGGTGTGGGTCTGCCTAGGACATTTGATTAACTGGACTATTTCCTGTGATTACATCATATATCAAATTACCAGACTGCATGTCCTCTGGGAAAGCAAAGTGTTAAAGTGCTATAAGCACACAAGTAAACATACTAGAGAAATTACAGCAGTACACAGAAACATATGGGAGTCAGCTGCCTAATTAAAATCCCAGTGAGCCAACAATAACTAAAACTGTGAGAGTTTAGTGACTGCCTGAAGAAACTTCAATGATTACTTAAAGATATTACCTCAGATACCACTAGTGAAAATGGTCATCTGTCACAGAACCTGAAAGATAGTCCCTGTATCAATCTGTATGTGACATGTTAGCAAAGCCTAACTTATTTTTTACTTAAAATTATGTACAATTGTTGATAGAGTGCAGAAATTGGAGTAAAAAGTTCTATCACATTCTTCTTCTCCAGGGGACTGTCTTTCACATCTTTTAAGTATATCCATTTCACTCTGGAGATTACTGGTCTAGTGAATAGGTACAAACTTATTTTGAAAAAAAAAAGAAACCACTGGAGATTTGAGCACTGTTTCTGGAAAACTATTTTAACAATACTGTCCAGGATGGATTGAACACTTGCGTTTGGCAGTAGAAAGATAAGCTAAGAGGCCAGAATGATAATCTAAAAATAAGGTGAGGGACTTCCCTGGTAAGCCAGTGGTCAAGATTTTGCACTTCCACTGCAGGGGGCATAGGTTCAATCCCTGGTGTGGGAATAAAGATCCCATGTGCTGCTGTATAGTCACTTCAGTCATGTCTGACTCTGTGTGAACCCACAGACTGGAGCCCACCAGGCTCCTCTGTCCATGAAAATGTCCAGGCAAGAATACTGCAGTGAGTTTCCATTTCCTATTCCAAAGACCCCATGTGGCACAGCCAAAAAACTAAAAAAAAACTAATTAAAAAAAAGATAAACATGAGGTAACATAAATTAAAATTAGTAAGTGTAGAAATGAGAATAAGAAAGAAGAAACAGAACAAACTGACTTGATAAAAGAAGAATGAACAGAATTTATAATGTACTCATTTTACCAGACAGGTTTTGAAGGTGTGGGTCTGCCTAGGACATTTGATTAACTGGACTATTTCCTGTGATTACATCATATATCAAATTACCAGACTGCATGTCCTCTGGGAAAGCAAAGTGTTAAAGTGCTATAAGCACACAAGTAAACATACTAGAGAAATTACAGCAGTACACAGAAACATATGGGAGTCAGCTGCCTAATTAAAATCCCAGTGAGCCAACAATAACTAAAACTGTGAGAGTTTAGTGACTGCCTGAAGAAAGCAGCAAATCAGACTCTCAGAATGAAAACATCTCAGATTTTGTCCCAATTGACACTTCCTATCAAATATTAGCAAATTTTAAAACACCACTTAAAACCAGCTCGATTAGACATATCCAAAGGCTGTATCAAATTTTAGATCTTTAGAGTGATTTGATGAAGAATATTCTCAAACATTAAACTAGACCTTTTCTCTTATTGGTAGACTAGAGCATTGAATAAGACAGGACAGAATGAGCAAGAATACCATCTCACGTTATTTCAAAATGTTTATATTATTAAACCTTTTTTTTAAAATTTATTTTATATTGGCTAATTTTTTTAATTAGCAAATATTCAGGGTTACATATTAAATGAAAGGCTTCTAATAAAAGTTTTACCCTGTCCTAGAACCAGTGGGCCTCGCATCTTTCTCCCTATGCTCACATTTAACTAATTCAATGATTGTATTAAAATATTTAGAAAAACTGTTATTTTTTCATTTCACATCATTAGTCATGCTTTTGCTTTATGCTGTGAGAAATGAAGATCTACCTGTTTGTTCCATTGCCAACCTAGCTTTCCCCAGTTCATCCAACAGCACTATACCTGGTGTTGTGTTGAAAAGTTCTTGTGCCAGATTGCAAGAGCCCATTGTTTTAGGAATTTCGCAAGCCAACTATTAAACATAGTCACTATTAAGAGTTAAATTATATAAACTTAAAGTCCAATAAATTATATTTTAAACAAAGGCAATAAATACTCAAAACTTACACTTCCTAATTATGCTACTACATTTTACTATTATCTGTGTTACTGAGGTCACTTACATTTATTGTATCTGTACAGTAGAAATACTACATAATGGCCTATTACTACACATACCTTCCCAGCTCTGTGTTTAGTGAGGTCACGGTAGTAGCCTGATATTGATCACGGTGGGAGTATTTCACTACATAAATCAGCAAATGTCATAACCTCAGGTTTGAATTTTGAACCAACATTAACTCAGATTTTGTCCCAATTGCTGCCTAATTAAAATCCCAGTGAGCCAACAATAACTAAAACTGTGAGAGTTTAGTGACTGCCTGAAGAAAGCAGCAAATCAGACTCTCAGAATGAAAACATCTCAGATTTTGTCCCAATTGACACTTCCTATCAAATATTAGCAAATTTTAAAACACCACTTAAAACCAGCTCGATTAGACATATCCAAAGGCTGTATCAAATTTTAGATCTTTAGAGTGATTTGATGAAGAATATTCTCAAACATTAAACTAGACCTTTTCTCTTATTGGTAGACTAGAGCATTGAATAAGACAGGACAGAATGAGCAAGAATACCATCTCACGTTATTTCAAAATGTTTATATTATTAAACCTTTTTTTTAAAATTTATTTTATATTGGCTAATTTTTTTAATTAGCAAATATTCAGGGTTACATATTAAATGAAAGGCTTCTAATAAAAGTTTTACCCTGTCCTAGAACCAGTGGGCCTCGATCTTTCTCCCTATGCTCACATTTAACTAATTCAATGATTGTATTAAAATATTTAGAAAAACTGTTATTTTTTCATTTCACATCATTAGTCATGCTTTTGCTTTATGCTGTGAGAAATGAAGATCTACCTGTTTGTTCCATTGCCAACCTAGCTTTCCCCAGTTCATCCAACAGCACTATACCTGGTGTTGTGTTGAAAAGTTCTTGTGCCAGATTGCAAGAGCCCATTGTTTTAGGAATTTCGCAAGCCAACTATTAAACATAGTCACTATTAAGAGTTAAATTATATAAACTTAAAGTCCAATAAATTATATTTTAAACAAAGGCAATAAATACTCAAAACTTACACTTCCTAATTATGCTACTACATTTTACTATTATCTGTGTTACTGAGGTCACTTACATTTATTGTATCTGTACAGTAGAAATACTACATAATGGCCTATTACTACACATACCTTCCCAGCTCTGTGTTTAGTGAGGTCACGGTAGTAGCCTGATATTGATCACGGTGGGAGTATTTCACTACATAAATCAGCAAATGTCATAACCTCAGGTTTGATTTATTGGCTTTATGTTTGTGCAGACTTGTTTAGAGTCAGGAAAATAATGGAGAAAATTTTGTATAATTTAGATAAACTAGAAGAGTGTGTTACATATTTTATATATAAAATATAAAAGTGTGCCTAGATAAAAATAAGAGAATAATTTCCCATTATTCAAAAAATATTATTCATTTCAGCAAAGAGGTTGCTCATGTCATTGGTAAATGAGTGAAGTTCTGACATATGTCATAATTGTTTCACTTTTTTCTTACTTGTTAAGGTAAAAAAAAATTCAACTAACATTCATATCAAAAGTATGTTACTTTGTCAATTGCAACCATGGGCGTGCTATGATTCAAGAATTCAGCAAAGGGGCTTCCTGGTGGTCCACTGAGTAAAGAGTCCGCCTTGCACTGCAAGGGGTGCAGTTCGATCCCTGCCCTGGGAAGATCCCACATGCCACAGAGTGGCTGGATCGGTGTGTCCAATTACAAGCCAGTGCTCTGGAGCACATACACCCAGAGCCGGTGCTCTGCAAAGAGGAAGGCCACTGCAATGGGAGGCCCACACAGGCCAAAGAACAAAGATGGGTGAAAATAAATAAATGAAGGACCAATAAAAGAGGCCAAACTTTAAAAAAAAGAGAGAATTCAGCAAAAATCAACAAAACATTATATGAGAATCAATTGCTGTATGGAATTTACAGAGTAGACTTTTGCATGGTTTATTGTTATTTGCATATTGTGGGCTATGTATCCTTTGTGCTTAGTCAGTCACTGGTGTTCAACTCTTTGAGACTCCGTGGATTGCAGCCTGCCAGGCTCCTCTGTCCATGGGATTCTCCAGGCAAGAATACTGGAGTGGGTTGGCATTCCCTTCTCCAGGGATTGAACCTGGGTCTCCCACATTGCAGACAGATTCTTCATCCTCTGAGCCACTGGAGAAGCCCCAGTGGCTGAGCCCCTTTAAATAAGTAAAATTTATAATAAATGTATGTGTATAAATACATGTATTTTTGAGAACCATTTGTGAAACATTAACAGCACGTTATTGGTTACATAACTAGTTTTATTATTTATAAATAGTATTTGCATAATACAATAATACAAAGTTCACTGACAAGCTAGATATGCTTTCTTTCTTGGAAAAATGTTTTTCCTGAAGTGTTTTTCTTTTTTCTTGGAAAATTTTATTATAATAATTCTCCATTTTTTCCCTAAAAGCTCTATCAGATGAGTAATACTATAGAGTCTTTTACAGGTATATGGAGAAGTAACTCTCTCTTTACCAAATACCTTTGTCATTTTAATGCAATTTGATCATTTTTCAGGCCTATGGGACAAGAGTTATCCTGGGACATTATTGACTTTTTAGCATATTGCAAGGTAAAACTTACATACTTTGATATGAGTCATTTGTACTTATTTCTAAGGTATTCAGTATGCCCTTTAGACCTAGAAAACTGCTTACTTCAGCTCTTGTCTTACATATTTGATAAATTCCTCCTCATTTGCTCTCTCTTCCTAGAACACTAATTAGTTCATTGTTCCTTTAAGTCTCTTCTTTCTGTTTTCCATCTCTTTGGCTTTTTGTTATACTATCTTGAGAGATACTCTTCTGTTGGTATTTTTTCAGCCATTAATTGTTTGCTTTTAAAAAGACTTTCATTATTCTCGTTTATCTTTTTATTTGATCCTTTCTTGTTTTATGAGAGTAGTATCTTATTTATCTTTCTATAAGGCATTAGTTTTTTCTCTTTTAGTTTTATTCTCTTGTGAGATTCTCTCCTCTGCTGCTGTTTTCTCTGGCTTTATGTTATTTATTCATTTACTTCTGTCTCTTTTTTCATAAAATAAACTTTCTACAATTCTTTGTTTTTCTTTGGTTGCTATTTATATTGACATGAGGCACAAACACCTAAAAAAGTGGTTGCGGGTTCTGTTAACAGTGTTTTAATCAATGGGTTTCCATTTGTGGTAACTATGTATGAGGAGATGTCCAAGGGAATCATCTGGAGGAAATTTTAAGGACAGCATGTGGAAGTCTATGACAGCTGAATTTCTTCAAAGAAACTTCCTACAAGGGGAAAGGCCACCTGTGGTCAGTGTTATGCAATCAATCTCTTTTAGGCCCTGTGTTTCACCTCCGCCCTCTATCTGGCATTTCTGAATCTAAAGCCTTTGTGAAATTCAGTGGAAGCAAATCAAATTTCTATGATTCTCTGTTCTCTTCAGAAAACACTCAGTGGTAAAATTCTGCCTCTTACCTACACTGGTTATTTTTATTTCACTTATATTCTGATTCCAGAATTATATTGAAATCTTACTGGTTTCCAGTAATGGCAAGAGAATGTTCTTCAGGCCACCCTCTCACCAAAAATGACTAAAATTACCAGATCAAATATTTGTTCCATCTTCTTCAGAGCAGCAAAGAAATCACAAGTTATTAAATGATGTTGAGGCCAAACTGAAAGGAATTCAGGAAGTAGAGAAGTAAGCAGCACAGAAGCAGAATTGCCTTGATGGCATTGACCACCAAAGAGAATAAAGTCATGGCCTAGGGCCCACACAGTGTGATGCTTCTAATAAAAGAAGCTCTCCTCAGTAAACTAGGGCTACAAAGGACTGTGACTTCAGAAAATATTGAAGTGTTATCACCTGGTTGAATCAAGGAACCTAGAGCCATGCACATGGCTGAGCCAGTCCCAGACTGGTATCTGCTGCTGTCTGACCAAAACAATGCAAAACTTCTCTGCAGATGGCAAACAGGATAAATACAAAGAAATTCAAACGGACATGGTGAAAGAGCAGAACCTCAAAGATAAAGTAATAAGTTTTAAAATTATAAAAGAATCCAGAGATAAAGAGGAGATTAAAATGAGCAGTAGGCTGACAGTTAACTTCTCAAAAGCAACATTGGAAGTCAAAAGATAGTGGAGTAATATCTTTCATATACTAACAGAGAATATTTGCCAACGGAGAGTTCTGCTATTAGTAACTGTTCAAGAACATAGGCATAATAAAGATATTTCAAGAAAAGTGAAAAGAGACACTTTATCACAAATAGATCTTCAGTAAAAAAAAAAAAAACTTAAACGGGTGCAATTTGAGCACAAGGAAAATACTCCTAGATAGAATGCTAAAGAAGGCAAAAGAAATGAAGAGCACAGTAAAGCGGTAAATATGTAAATAAAGCTAAATAAACATCATCCATATAGTACAATAATAGCAGTATCCTGTGGGTTGATCAGTTCATGGCTACAGTACGATGTGGCCCTGTGTTTCACCTCCGCCCTCTTTATCTGGCATTTCTGAATCTAAAGCCTTTGTGAAATTCAGTGGAAGCAAATCAAATTTCTATGATTCTCTGTTCTCTTCAGAAAACACTCAGTGGTAAAATTCTGCCTCTTACCTACACTGGTTATTTTTATTTCACTTATATTCTGATTCCAGAATTATATTGAAATCTTACTGGTTTCCAGTAATGGCAAGAGAATGTTCTTCAGGCCACCCTCTCACCAAAAATGACTAAAATTACCAGATCAAATATTTGTTCCATCTTCTTCAGAGCAGCAAAGAAATCACAAGTTATTAAATGATGTTGAGGCCAAACTGAAAGGAATTCAGGAAGTAGAGAAGTAAGCAGCACAGAAGCAGAATTGCCTTGATGGCATTGACCACCAAAGAGAATAAAGTCATGGCCTAGGGCCCACACAGTGTGATGCTTCTAATAAAAGAAGCTCTCCTCAGTAAACTAGGGCTACAAAGGACTGTGACTTCAGAAAATATTGAAGTGTTATCACCTGGTTGAATCAAGGAACCTAGAGCCATGCACATGGCTGAGCCAGTCCCAGACTGGTATCTGCTGCTGTCTGACCAAAACAATGCAAAACTTCTCTGCAGATGGCAAACAGGATAAATACAAAGAAATTCAAACGGACATGGTGAAAGAGCAGAACCTCAAAGATAAAGTAATAAGTTTTAAAATTATAAAAGAATCCAGAGATAAAGAGGAGATTAAAATGAGCAGTAGGCTGACAGTTAACTTCTCAAAAGCAACATTGGAAGTCAAAAGATAGTGGAGTAATATCTTTCATATACTAACAGAGAATATTTGCCAACGGAGAGTTCTGCTATTAGTAACTGTTCAAGAACATAGGCATAATAAAGATATTTCAAGAAAAGTGAAAAGAGACACTTTATCACAAATAGATCTTCAGTAAAAAAAAAAAAAAAAAACTTAAACGGGTGCAATTTGAGCACAAGGAAAATACTCCTAGATAGAATGCTAAAGAAGGCAAAAGAAATGAAGAGCACAGTAAAGCGGTAAATATGTAAATAAAGCTAAATAAACATCATCCATATAGTACAATAATAGCAGTATCCTGTGGGTTGATCAGTTCATGGCTACAGTACGATGTAAGACAGAAGTGTGGTATGTGAGGTGAAGGCATCCTAAGGACCTTGTATTGTCCAAGAAAAGGATAAAGGGATTGGTTAACTTTAGACTTTGATGAATTAAATATTCATGTTGTAATTTCTAAGGAAACCAAAAGAGAAATAGAGCATAGGATTTCAAAATGCAATTAAGGTAGAAATCAATAACAAAAGATAACTCGAAAATGTGTTTAAAAGCTAAGAAATAAACCTCAGGGGAGAGATTCCAGGGCTTCCCTGGTGGCTCAGTGGTAAAGAATCAAATACAGGAGACATGGGTTCCATCCCTGGGCCAGGAAAATCCCACAGACTGTGGAGGAACTAAGCCTGTGAGCCACAACTCCTGAGCCTGTGCTCTAGAACCGCAGAGCTGCAAGTACTGAAGCCTAAGGGTCCTAGAGCCTGTGCTCTGCAACAAGAGAAGTCTCCGCGATGAGAAGCCTGCACACCACAACTAAAGAGTAGCCTCCACTCTGCAACTAGAGAAAAGCCTTGTGCAGCAACAAAGACTCAGCACAGACAAAGTAAATTAAAAAAAAATTTTTTTTAAAGAAATAAACCTCTGAATTTTGCATTGGGCAAAGAAGAAGTCATAATAGAAACTGGAACTAAAATATAGTGCAACATGAGATCCTTCCCTCTTGGAAGGGCTAGCTGTTTACCCACAGAAGGGTAGATCCCTAGGATAGATTAATAATGCGGGAATTCTCCCACTTGATGTGGCCTCTCTACCTGACACTGCAGGTGTAAGGAGCTTTTATTGCCTACTTTCATTTTAGAGAAGTCTCTGGAGGAAAAGGAGGTGAACACGTTTCAATCAGCCACTTGTAGGCAAAATTCTGTTAAGTCATTTAAACAGGTATAATAACAAAACATGATGTACTATTTATCCCTCAGTTCCTCTCTTTAAGCTTTAAAATTTACTATTTAAACAAGCAAACAACCCTATCTACATTTTTATTTTCAAGTACAGGACAGATTCATTCATAAGGTATGTTTCTGAGAATTCTCATCATTTTAAAGAAGGCAAAAGAAATGAAGAGCACAGTAAAGCGGTAAATATGTAAATAAAGCTAAATAAACATCATCCATATAGTACAATAATAGCAGTATCCTGTGGGTTGATCAGTTCATGGCTACAGTACGATGTAAGACAGAAGTGTGGTATGTGAGGTGAAGGCATCCTAAGGACCTTGTATTGTCCAAGAAAAGGATAAAGGGATTGGTTAACTTTAGACTTTGATGAATTAAATATTCATGTTGTAATTTCTAAGGAAACCAAAAGAGAAATAGAGCATAGGATTTCAAAATGCAATTAAGGTAGAAATCAATAACAAAAGATAACTCGAAAATGTGTTTAAAAGCTAAGAAATAAACCTCAGGGGAGAGATTCCAGGGCTTCCCTGGTGGCTCAGTGGTAAAGAATCAAATACAGGAGACATGGGTTCCATCCCTGGGCCAGGAAAATCCCACAGACTGTGGAGGAACTAAGCCTGTGAGCCACAACTCCTGAGCCTGTGCTCTAGAACCGCAGAGCTGCAAGTACTGAAGCCTAAGGGTCCTAGAGCCTGTGCTCTGCAACAAGAGAAGTCTCCGCGATGAGAAGCCTGCACACCACAACTAAAGAGTAGCCTCCACTCTCCGCAACTAGAGAAAAGCCTTGTGCAGCAACAAAGACTCAGCACAGACAAAGTAAATTAAAAAAAAATTTTTTTTAAAGAAATAAACCTCTGAATTTTGCATTGGGCAAAGAAGAAGTCATAATAGAAACTGGAACTAAAATATAGTGCAACATGAGATCCTTCCCTCTTGGAAGGGCTAGCTGTTTACCCACAGAAGGGTAGATCCCTAGGATAGATTAATAATGCGGGAATTCTCCCACTTGATGTGGCCTCTCTACCTGACACTGCAGGTGTAAGGAGCTTTTATTGCCTACTTTCATTTTAGAGAAGTCTCTGGAGGAAAAGGAGGTGAACACGTTTCAATCAGCCACTTGTAGGCAAAATTCTGTTAAGTCATTTAAACAGGTATAATAACAAAACATGATGTACTATTTATCCCTCAGTTCCTCTCTTTAAGCTTTAAAATTTTTACTATTTAAACAAGCAAACAACCCTATCTACATTTTTATTTTCAAGTACAGGACAGATTCATTCATAAGGTATGTTTCTGAGAATTCTCATCATTTTGAAAGAACTTCTAAGGATAAAATTCCTCTTATTTTCATTAAAGAAATATATTTATACTTAAAATACTTTTATAAGCACCCTTAATGCACTTTCAAAGAATTAGTCTTCCCATTAATTCAGGTAATAAAACCAGCTATCTTATAATGAAAACCACCTGATGTCCACCTCCTGACTTTTTTCTCTTGTATCCAATTAAAGTGAAGTAATATTTATCATAGGTTGGAGAAGAAATGCACAAAAAATGGTCACAAATTTCTCAAGTTTTTAACTTGCTATGTATTTGTATGTGTGTATGTGTTGACCCATTCTGTGTCTTTTCTTTTCCTTTTTTTACAACATAACTTGTGGGTATGAAATTTTGAGCCAGGTATATTATCTGAAACAGAAAATCAGCTTAAAAATAATAACAGACAAAAACAATCTCCAGCTGGATGTCACCTCAAACTTGGTGATAAACCATAGAAACTGAAGAATACATTTTGCTTTCCTGAATATGTATGAGTTAATCTGCATACCAAATAAAGGTCTATTTGGGTCCATTAATAGAGTATGGGTTAAATACTTTTCTAATGGAAAATTATTATTTACAATGAGAAAATAATATTTCATTCATAGCTTTAAAAATATTTCAGTGAAAATTTTAATTCCCAGAAGCAGACAACCTGTAAATAATAATTTACAGGAATCTGCTCACCTTACACATTAACAACACTCTATTTTCACAATTTGATTCACTAAATTTTTATTTGCTTAAAAAATA
The DNA here is from genome assembly GCA_022376925.1 of Tragulus kanchil. Taxonomy (NCBI): domain Eukaryota; kingdom Metazoa; phylum Chordata; class Mammalia; order Artiodactyla; family Tragulidae; genus Tragulus; species Tragulus kanchil. Next base: position 154,411,704 of record JAIOJX010000025.1, on the reverse strand, counting down.
TTTGTACTAGATTTCCCTGGCAATCCAGTGGTTAAGAATCCACCTGTCAATGCAGGGGACATGGTTTCAATTCTTGGCTCAGGAAGATTCCACATGCCACTGAACAAGTGCACCACAACTACCGAGCCCATGCTCTAGAGCTCGAGACTGCAATTACTGAGCCCATCAGCTGCACTTACTGAGGCCCAAGTATCCTAGAGCCTGTACCCTGCAACAAGAAAAGCCATCACAATAAGAAGCCCAGGTATGCAACTAAAGAGTACCCCAGCTCACCGCAAGAAAAGTCCATGCAGCAACAACGACCCAGTGCAACCAAAAATAAATAATAAATTATCTGCTTAAAAAAATTTGTATTAATGAAACAAATTGAGGTTATAAGAAACAACTGTTAAGAGAAAGCACTACAAACCTCCCCACTTTGAAAGAATATAGAAGATTAGAATCAAACTGTTTACAGTGCAGAAGCATAAGGTCAAATTCTGCATCAACAAATTGCAAATGGTATGTCTAGCTGTTCTTATAGCTACCTCTATCCTAAACACTCAGATCAACCTTTTCATATTTTGGTTGCTTTTTTTAAAAAAACATTAATCACATGGATTCAGGCTTCCAATAGAGTATGCTTATTAACTACTTTGTTTTTAGAAAGATACTCTCTATAAAAAACATGGAAAAAACTTTCAAATGACCTCTAAAAGCTAATAGGGAATGCACTTTTAATTATACACTGAAATGCTTACCAAGTTTAATTTTTCAGGAGTAGTACTAGATCTCTTTAGGTGCCAACCCAATAATTTCTCTTTGTATAAAGTGTGCCTGCCTATCTACCACTAACCTCGTAGGTAAATTTCACTCCATAAATTAGAAGACACTGTTACTTTATTGTAGTCATCTGTAGAATCTGGTGGTTTTCTATTAATGTACTAGTTCACTACAATTAAAGATAGAGAGGGAACAGAGTCCAGTTGACAGTGTAAAGGGAAGTTGGGCAGAATCTAATTTAATTATCAGGGCTGAACTCATTCCAGGACTCCACCTGCCATAAGGAAAATACCCTGGGATCTTTAATGACCACAAGTGGTCAGGATTTAAGTTTTACAGCTCAGCTAATTAAGTGCCAAGCACCTCTTCTGCTATACCATTAGGTGACAAGGCTGGGGAATCCACTCTGCTAATTAAGAACTTAGGGCCTTGTGTTAGTATCCCAGAGGACTTTTCAGGGAGCTCAAGACTGCAATTACTGAGCCCATCAGCTGCACTTACTGAGGCCCAAGTATCCTAGAGCCTGTACCCTGCAACAAGAAAAGCCATCACAATAAGAAGCCCAGGTATGCAACTAAAGAGTACCCCAGCTCACCGCAAGAAAAGTCCATGCAGCAACAACGACCCAGTGCAACCAAAAATAAATAATAAATTATCTGCTTAAAAAAATTTGTATTAATGAAACAAATTGAGGTTATAAGAAACAACTGTTAAGAGAAAGCACTACAAACCTCCCCACTTTGAAAGAATATAGAAGATTAGAATCAAACTGTTTACAGTGCAGAAGCATAAGGTCAAATTCTGCATCAACAAATTGCAAATGGTATGTCTAGCTGTTCTTATAGCTACCTCTATCCTAAACACTCAGATCAACCTTTTCATATTTTGGTTGCTTTTTTTAAAAAAACATTAATCACATGGATTCAGGCTTCCAATAGAGTATGCTTATTAACTACTTTGTTTTTAGAAAGATACTCTCTATAAAAAACATGGAAAAAACTTTCAAATGACCTCTAAAAGCTAATAGGGAATGCACTTTTAATTATACACTGAAATGCTTACCAAGTTTAATTTTTCAGGAGTAGTACTAGATCTCTTTAGGTGCCAACCCAATAATTTCTCTTTGTATAAAGTGTGCCTGCCTATCTACCACTAACCTCGTAGGTAAATTTCACTCCATAAATTAGAAGACACTGTTACTTTATTGTAGTCATCTGTAGAATCTGGTGGTTTTCTATTAATGTACTAGTTCACTACAATTAAAGATAGAGAGGGAACAGAGTCCAGTTGACAGTGTAAAGGGAAGTTGGGCAGAATCTAATTTAATTATCAGGGCTGAACTCATTCCAGGACTCCACCTGCCATAAGGAAAATACCCTGGGATCTTTAATGACCACAAGTGGTCAGGATTTAAGTTTTACAGCTCAGCTAATTAAGTGCCAAGCACCTCTTCTGCTATACCATTAGGTGACAAGGCTGGGGAATCCACTCTGCTAATTAAGAACTTAGGGCCTTGTGTTAGTATCCCAGAGGACTTTTCAGGGTATGTGAACATGGCCATGTAAACATACACTTAATTAGAGATACTACTATCATAGACAGTGAGCAGGAGAGACTTCAGACAATTCTCCTCCACCCTATTTAGGATTGTGTAATCTTTATAGCACAAGTAAGACTAGGATTGAGGATGCTGGGCTCCTTGGCAGTTCCCAGAAGCCAACCCCTACCCTCTCTCTTCCTTATGGTCAAGTGCAAGTGCGTGCTAAATCCTTCAGTTGTGTCTTACTCTTTGTGATCCTGTGGATGGTAGCCTGCCAGGCCCCTCTGTTCATGGGATTCTCCAGGCAAGAATACTGGAGTGGGTTGCCATGCCCTCCTCCAGATCTTCCCAATTCAGGGATTGAACCCAGATCTCCTGTAGCTCCTGTATGGCAGGCGAATTCCTTACCATGGACCTACCAGCAATGCCCCATGGTCAGGTGTAGAATGTACAAATAGCCTTGCATAGTTTTACATGCCCTCTAGAGGAATGTACCCTCACTCTTTGTACCAGATCTCATTTCAGGACCTTAGTATACTCTTAAAGGTGAAACTAGACTGTAAAAAGCCTCATTTTCTCATATTCTTTAAAATGTAACTAATTTCTTTGGCTTCCTAGGTGGCGTTAGTGCAAAGAAGCTGCCTGCCAATCCAGGAAACATTAAGAGACACAGATTCAATCCTTGGGTTGGGAAGATCCCCTGGAGGAACACATGATAACCCACTCTAGTATTCTTGCCTAGAGAATCTCATGGACAGAGGAGCCTGGCAGGCTATGGTCCATAGAGCCACAAATTGTCAGACAAGACTAATGCGACTTAGCACGCACTGACTTTTTCAATTTTCCTGTCTTTGAAGGAAGCATACTGATACCAGCTACTCAAAAAAGAAGTCCGAGGAATAGGTTTCCCAAAGTGAAATTATGAAAATCTCTTCAAATAGCCATGTTCAGTGGTTCCAGATATCACTCCATTGACCAACTGCATCTGAGTCAGTTTTGAAATTTACTAAAAATAGAGAGCCCCAGGTCCCACTCCAGAGCCACTGAATCAAAATGACCAAGCATGGAAGCCAATTACCTGGGTTTTCACCTAGCCAGTGAGATCAATTGGCTTGTTTGAAGAAGCACTGGAGTCTGACTTTCTTTGGAGACAAAACAACAAAGGCCACTGTGTGATTTTGAAAAGAAAACCATCTTCATCCATCACACACAGGACACAAATATCTTTGTTCCTTTTCTGTGCTTATTTTCTTCTTCCCAGCCCCTTGTATTGCTTATATTTTAGATCCCATCATCTCAGTTATCAAGCTTAATTTCTTTCTTCCCGGGAAGCGTTGTATAAAATTACTTTGGGATCTTATTAAAGTTGATGCTAATTAACCCGACCATATTTATTTTCACCCTCAGATAATATGAGTAATCCATGAGAGACATTGAACTTTAGACGCAAGGGAAGTTAAAATGCCTATGACGCAAATAGAGGCATTAGAAAAAGATTATTGGACAATGTAAAACTAACTGAATGCTACTTTGTCCTGTTACTGTAGCTGATGTTCCAGTATAATCGTTTGTTTTTAATTAGTGGGAAAGGAGATGTTTGAAGACATTACAGAAAACTGGTACCACGGCAGCCAGCATGGAACAAAGATAGCAAAAACGTCCTAAGGCAATTGAGATTTTATTCAACTGTAAAATGAGGTGGTTTGTAGTGCAGGATCTCTTAACTCCCTTCTCACTCTAAACTGCCATCCATCCATAAATGTTGATAGTCCTTGAATGCCATCCTCAGAAATTGAGCAAGAATGTGAACATGCAAAATTACCAAAGTCACCTGTTACACTTAGACCTGGATGAAAGAAGTGGCTTTAATAGAAGGGTCCAGGAAATATTTTTAGGCCAAATAGGCTGGCCTATTGTCTAGGTTTGCTCAGTACTGAGGGGTTAACCAGGACACAGGACTTTTTAGTGCTAAAATCTGGACAATCAGAGCTAAACCGTACTGGTTGGTCATTTTAGAGCCAAATATAAAATTCATGAGATATAAATACAAATTTCTACCTTGTAAATATAATTAAGCTTTTGACATACTGAGAGGTAAAGTTGGACTCCAGATTTTATACGGTGGCTAGAATATAACAAGTTATTTCTAATTTTCTGAGGTATCCCAACCATGATTAGAATAAAAATAGCATTTGAGCATAAGAGGATCTGAGATATGATCTGAATAAAAAGCAACAGAACACTTGAGAAAGAATGTAGTAACTCCTTTCTTAGAGAGGGGTCTGGGGGATTGTATTGTATATAATAGTACTGATTTATACATGGCACTTCAAACTGAGGAGACCATCAGGAAGTGAATTATTTAAAACGAACCTAGTATCTCCAGATTACAAATTCCTACAAATGAAACAACTGACTTCTCATAAGGGTAAAGACAGATGTGCTTAGCAATTATACCTATTTACCTGGCTTCTCAGTCTGTGTTTCTGACCCTCAGATATACCTGTTCCATGGATTCAGGTAAGAACAAGAATTCATCCAGAGAACTTATAAAAAGATGGATTCTTAACATAGGGAATTATTTCATTTTCCTTAGAGTTGATACGAAAAAATACCTTGAGGCTAAACATGTATGTTGGGGAAAAAGGATCCTGGAAAGATGGAATAGGAAGTGCCAGGAATCTGTCTTCTCACAGACAACAATCACACTAGCAGAATCTGTCTGATACAGCTATTTTGGGAACTCCGGAGTCAATTGAAGGCTTGAACTTTCAGGGAAAGTCTTGGACAGTAATTTGTTGTTGCCATCAGTCAGTTTTAGCTCTTTACCACAGGAAATGAAAGACAAAAGAAGTATAAAGTATATACAGAAAACAAACCCTTATTGGTAATTACTTTAAATGTAAGTAGATTAGCAAATTAAAACCACAATGAGGGCTTCCCCTGGTGGTTCAGTGGATAAGGACACCGCCTTGCAGTGCAAGGGACGCCGGCTCGATCCCTGGCCTGGGAAGATCCCACGTGCCGCGGAGCGGCTGGACCGATGTGTCCAATTACCGAGCCGGAGCTCTGGAGCGCAGGCGCCCAGAGCCGGCGCTCTGCAACGACAGACGCCACAGCAATGGGAGGCCCACAGGAGCCAAAGGACAAAGATGGATGAAAATAGATAAATGAAAGACCAATAGAAGTGACCCGCCCGCTCCCCTCCCTCCCAACCCGACCCCTGCCAAAAAAAAAAAAAAACCACAATGAGATACCACCTCACACCTGTCCGAATGGTCACCATCAACAAATCGACAGACAATAAATGCTGGAGAGGGTGCGGAGAAAAGGGAACCCTCTTGCATTGCTGGTGGGAATATAAATTGATACAACCTCTATGGAAGACAATATGGAGATTCCTTAAAAAACTAAAAATAGAAGCACCCTATGACCCAGCAATCCCACTATTAGGCCTATATCCTGATGAAATCAAAACTGAAAGAGGCACCTGTATCCCAGTGTTCATTGCAGCTCTCTATGCAATAGCCAGAACATGGAAGCAACCTAGATGCCCATTGACAAATGAATGGATACAGAAGCCCTGGTACATATACACAATGGAATACTACTCAGCTGTTAAAAGAAATGCAGAAGACTCAGTCCTAATGAGATGGCTGGCTCTAGAACCTATCATAAAAAGTGAAGTAAGTCAAAAAGAGAAAGACAAGTACAGTATACTAACTCATATATATGGAATCTAGTAAGATGGTCATGATAACACACGCAGTGAACTCATGGAAAAACAGAGAATAGACATAAAGACATTGTGGAGACCGGACAGTGAGAGAGAGGCATAGAGGAAGTAACATCGAAACCTATACTGGCACGTGTGGAAAAGATAGCTATGGTCATTGCGCTAAGGGAATAGGAGTACCTACAATCACTTGGGGCGATGGTCTGGAGGGGTGGGAGGGAGCTGGGTGGCGGGAGGGTCCAGGGATATGCATATGAATGATCTGGGAACATACATGTTGGTGAACAACAAAACTCTATAAAATCTTTAAAATAAAGAATAAAAAAAAAATTTTTTTTAAATGTAAATAGATTAAATCTTCCTATCAAAAGACAGAGATTAGCAGTACAGGAAAAAAAAAATACCATGGTCTAACTATATGCTGTCTACAAGAGACTCTCTTCTATTTGCCTGGAATATCTTTTTCCATCCTTTCACTTTCCATATTCAAAGACAATAATAAATGGAAAGTGAAAAGATGGAAAAAGATATTCCGTGCAAATAGTAACCTAAAGAAAGCAGATTACTGCTATACTGATAAATATCAGACTAAACAGACTTTATATTAAAATGGGTTTTTAATGGGTACTGAGTTTCAGTTTATTATTCTAAAACATGATAAAGAAATGATCTACTAGTAACAGCTTGTCCCCCGTATCCAATGAGCCCTTTCCAACACATTTCTTGACTGAATTCTAAGCTACTTTTTTTTTTTTTAAAGGATAAGTTTTTCTGGTGGGGTGGGGGGCGGGTTGGGAAGGAAGGAGGGCGGGCCGGCCACCTCTATTGGTCTTTCATTTATCTATTTTCATCCATCTACTTTTTGTTCTTTGGCCCGTGTGGGCCTCCCATCACAGTGGCCTCTGCTGTCGGCAGAGCACGGGCTCTGGGCGCATGCGTTCCAGAGCTCCAGCTCAGTAATTGGACACATCGGTCCAGCCGCTCCGTGGCACATGGGATCTTCCCGGGCCAGGGATCCAACTCGCACGCCTTGCAGTGCAAGGCAGTGTCCTTACCCATTGGACCACCAGGGAAGCCCCTCAGCTACTTTTAACATAGCTTATCACTTCCTTTTTCTAAGTGATCAAAATATCAAACGTCTAAACAGAAAAGATTTCTAAATCTAATTGTGTAACAAAGCCAAGAGGAACCTATTGGAGACTGAGGCAAAAAAAGAAAATTTCAGTAATTCTGATCTTGTTTTTATTTAAAAGTTTAATGTTTTATCATGACTTTTTACATTAACTTAATATTTTTTGTAAACTACATTAAAACATTATCTATCTTGAACTCATTTTCACATCAGCCTTCTGGTCCCTCTCTTACATTGCCCTCACTTGCTCTCGCCATCAACACTCTCTGAGACAGTTATGTTTACTTGTCTGTCTCCTGTTTGTTTATCTTTTTCACCTAGATTTAAGCTTTATAACATCCTGGCCCTTACTTCTTTGGTTCATAACCTATACACTGTATCTAGAGCTGTGTCTCAGCAGATTGTAGATGATCAAAGTATTTTTTAATGTCTTAATATCCATACATAAACTTCTAATATTTTAAAATTTAAAAAAAACATTATCTATCTTAATTACTGGGGTTTTGGCACCCCTAAATTCTGTGTCCTGAGGTAAGTCCCAGCCCTGAAAGGACTCCTGTCACTTCTGTGACGTCACAGTTTGCTAGTTTTCCCTCTCTCTTTCTGGCCTTTCCTTCTCAATCTTTTTTGCAGCTCTTCCTCTGTCTGTCACCTAAAAGCCAATCTTCTTTAGGATACTTGGTAAGTGTTCTCTCCTTTCTCTACGCATATTGTCTCAGTTACTTCTACATTCTATAGACTGTCAAACTGTTTCCCCTCCTTTTACCCTCCAACCTTCTAACAACCTACACTATATATATAATTTAATCTTAATCCAATCCCAATTGTCTGCTTTTATGGGTCATTCAGTTTTTGCTCCTGCAATGCATTTCTGGAGATGTACTTCTACTTCTGATGAAGTACTTGCTCGTGCCAAAATTTAAATTTCAGTGCCCACCAAAACCCTCTCCCCACCTTCCCCATGCCTATTTCACACCCTAAGGTAAAGGACAGGAGAGAAACAGAAATCTTCCAGAACCTTCCATTTTATTCTTGCCTCCACTTCACCCTCCAATTGCTCAGCTCTGCCAAAGTCTCTCTCAACTTCACAACTTTATACACACTGTCTTCTCTATCTAGGATATTTCCTTACTTGCTAGTAAACTACTTTTCCTTCAGATCTCAGCCTGCATATCCCTTCCAAAGCGACCTTCTCTGCCCTGTAGATTACATTAGGTTCCCTTGCCATGTGTGACTATAGAGCTCTGCACCTTCTCTTTCATATTGTAACTACTCATTCCATTTCCTGTCTTCCCCAACAGACCATAAACCCCATGAAGACAAAAGTCACATCCATTTTGTTCATTACTGTGTACCCAGCTTTAACACTGCTTGGGATTTATCAGTAACTCACTAAATCATTAATGTAAGGAAAGGAGGGTATCTTTTTCACCTAGATTTAAGCTTTATAACATCCTGGCCCTTACTTCTTTGGTTCATAACCTATACACTGTATCTAGAGCTGTGTCTCAGCAGATTGTAGATGATCAAAGTATTTTTTAATGTCTTAATATCCATACATAAACTTCTAATATTTTAAAATTTAAAAAAAACATTATCTATCTTAATTACTGGGGTTTTGGCACCCCTAAATTCTGTGTCCTGAGGTAAGTCCCAGCCCTGAAAGGACTCCTGTCACTTCTGTGACGTCACAGTTTGCTAGTTTTCCCTCTCTCTTTCTGGCCTTTCCTTCTCAATCTTTTTTGCAGCTCTTCCTCTGTCTGTCACCTAAAAGCCAATCTTCTTTAGGATACTTGGTAAGTGTTCTCTCCTTTCTCTACGCATATTGTCTCAGTTACTTCTACATTCTATAGACTGTCAAACTGTTTCCCCTCCTTTTACCCTCCAACCTTCTAACAACCTACACTATATATATAATTTAATCTTAATCCAATCCCAATTGTCTGCTTTTATGGGTCATTCAGTTTTTGCTCCTGCAATGCATTTCTGGAGATGTACTTCTACTTCTGATGAAGTACTTGCTCGTGCCAAAATTTAAATTTCAGTGCCCACCAAAACCCTCTCCCCACCTTCCCCATGCCTATTTCACACCCTAAGGTAAAGGACAGGAGAGAAACAGAAATCTTCCAGAACCTTCCATTTTATTCTTGCCTCCACTTCACCCTCCAATTGCTCAGCTCTGCCAAAGTCTCTCTCAACTTCACAACTTTATACACACTGTCTTCTCTATCTAGGATATTTCCTTACTTGCTAGTAAACTACTTTTCCTTCAGATCTCAGCCTGCATATCCCTTCCAAAGCGACCTTCTCTGCCCTGTAGATTACATTAGGTTCCCTTGCCATGTGTGACTATAGAGCTCTGCACCTTCTCTTTCATATTGTAACTACTCATTCCATTTCCTGTCTTCCCCAACAGACCATAAACCCCATGAAGACAAAAGTCACATCCATTTTGTTCATTACTGTGTACCCAGCTTTAACACTGCTTGGGATTTATCAGTAACTCACTAAATCATTAATGTAAGGAAAGGAGGGTAGTCAGAGAGAATCAAACACCATCTAAACAGAACAAGTGAAATCAATGAGCAACAGAGCAAATGAGCAAAAGGCAGCAGATGCAAAGAACACAAATACAGTCACTATCAGGTAACAGCTAAGTAGAAACTCCCAGGTGTTTCTACTAATCCTATATACGTCTTTTGTGCTAACTAACCAGGACTCCTTGCCTGAGTACTATCTGTATAAGAGACACAGCACAATCCATTTGTTGCCATGGCTTCCCTGGGGCCTCTGAAATCTTGGCAGACCTCTGCAGAGCCATCTGGCCTTGAGCATCCTCCCTGAAACTCATTTTTCCTCTTCTGTGAACAAATGTTCTGCCCCTTGATCGCTTTCAGGATATAGGGTTTTACTTGCTGTTTGCTGGCCTTTGCACTCCACCAGAGAATAGTACAGAATGGCTTCACACAGCAGTAAGGAAGAGATTCAAGCCGGACAGTTCAGAAAAGCTCACTTTGAAGCTTAGAACCACTTCGTAATAAAGTTAGGTTTATAATGCTCTTCCAAAAAAGATTATATAACCTGTGCTCATTTTATACAGTCTGTGAAACTAACACATATGGTCTTACTAATCAATGATTTGAAACAAGTCCAGTAATACAGATTTAAAAAAAAAAAAACTCAATTGCTTAACTTTTAGCCTGTTGATTGAAAACTGATAAGGGTATATATAACACAAAAGTCAACGGAGACAAGCTAGGTTTGTAGAACTTGGCTCTGGGGGGCTTCACTGAGGACTGTAGGAGAAGAAAGAAACTTTTCTCATTCTGGGAGAATGAAAACCGTCACATGAGCTGGACTTGAGCACAGCACATCCAGCTTCTTATAGCCCCCCAAGAGTGCAAAATAAATAAATGAAAGCTTTATTAACTTCATTGTGTGTGGTTAATGCTCCCCATTAGCACATGGGGATTTGTCAGAAGACATGCTTGCTCCCTCTGACCACATACTCCTAAATGTACTAAGGGCTGAGACCCACAACAGCTAATAAACTTCCCTAACAAATGAGCATCATCTACAAAAACACTGCAGCCTTAAATATTTCAAAGTGGTACAGTTGAACATGAATCTCCTTGAAAGCATTCCTTTTTCTATATCACGACAACATGAGCCCTATTTATAACGTGATGCCAAAAATAGACATTGCTTCATGTTTGGGAAAAGATCTTACATGCACTACTCCACTGCAGAGGCTCTTTACAATAAATGTGAGCACATTGCCCATCTATTTTTCCTGGGATCCTTCCCTCTGAACATCAACATGTAAGCCAGAGGAGTTTCAATGGTGGGAGGAGACCCTCTGATAAAACAAGGTTTGATATCCTGATTGCTTCCCAACCTGCAAAGGATAAAGCTCCCTTGCAGCAGAGTCCTGCCTTTTTCTACTGTGTGCCTCACTCCTCACTCCTGGCTTTCCTTGCAATGGTATATCCTCATATTCTTCAAGTACATAAGGGAAATCTGTATACCAAGCAGTATACTGAAGAACATATTTTAAATCTTTTCCCCACTGAGAACTGAGATTTTTTTTTAAGTCTAGCTGATGTTTTGGTGCCAACAAAACTGCTGGTTCAGTCGTCTAATCAACCAGGATGAGGCCTTTTGTTCCCCAGCTTTTGTGACTTCGTTTCTTTCTTTTTTTTTTTTTGAACATTTAAAGTTGCCAACAATTCCAAATGGTGGCTTATTATTTCTTTCCATGAGAGATAAACACTGTTGTATCTAAACCAAATTATACTAGGATGCATAAACAACCCACTGTAAAGTCCTACAGATATCCTCCTACAATAGTTTGAAAAGGAATTTTTTTTATACCAAGTCACAACAAGGAAAAAATACATCTCCGCCCTCCTTTATTGCCTATATCCATCATCAACAACAATAGCAATGATTTATTGAGTACTCACCGGTATCACAAGAGGAACTCCAGGAGTTTAAATTAGTAAAGCTAGACGATCACCGTTTATCAATTGTGTGTGGTTAATGCTCCCCATTAGCACATGGGGATTTGTCAGAAGACATGCTTGCTCCCTCTGACCACATACTCCTAAATGTACTAAGGGCTGAGACCCACAACAGCTAATAAACTTCCCTAACAAATGAGCATCATCTACAAAAACACTGCAGCCTTAAATATTTCAAAGTGGTACAGTTGAACATGAATCTCCTTGAAAGCATTTTTTTTTCTATATCACGACAACATGAGCCCTATTTATAACGTGATGCCAAAAATAGACATTGCTTCATGTTTGGGAAAAGATCTTACATGCACTACTCCACTGCAGAGGCTCTTTACAATAAATGTGAGCACATTGCCCATCTATTTTTCCTGGGATCCTTCCCTCTGAACATCAACATGTAAGCCAGAGGAGTTTCAATGGTGGGAGGAGACCCTCTGATAAAACAAGGTTTGATATCCTGATTGCTTCCCAACCTGCAAAGGATAAAGCTCCCTTGCAGCAGAGTCCTGCCTTTTTCTACTGTGTGCCTCACTCCTCACTCCTGGCTTTCCTTGCAACGGTATATCCTCATATTCTTCAAGTACATAAGGGAAATCTGTATACCAAGCAGTATACTGAAGAACATATTTTAAATCTTTTCCCCACTGAGAACTGAGATTTTTTTTTAAGTCTAGCTGATGTTTTGGTGCCAACAAAACTGCTGGTTCAGTCGTCTAATCAACCAGGATGAGGCCTTTTGTTCCCCAGCTTTTGTGACTTCGTTTCTTTCTTTTTTTTTTTTTGAACATTTAAAGTTGCCAACAATTCCAAATGGTGGCTTATTATTTCTTTCCATGAGAGATAAACACTGTTGTATCTAAACCAAATTATACTAGGATGCATAAACAACCCACTGTAAAGTCCTACAGATATCCTCCTACAATAGTTTGAAAAGGAATTTTTTTTATACCAAGTCACAACAAGGAAAAAATACATCTCCGCCCTCCTTTATTGCCTATATCCATCATCAACAACAATAGCAATGATTTATTGAGTACTCACCGGTATCACAAGAGGAACTCCAGGAGTTTAAATTAGTAAAGCTAGACGATCACCGTTTATCAATTCAGAACAAGGTCAGACATTTGCTTACAGAAACGAAAAGGGTTTTCTCTTCCTAACCATTTGGGATTTAAATCTTTTTTGAAAGTAAAAAATGGGAAAGAGGTTAAAATGCAAAGCTGTTGTTTTTCCATACATTACTTTCTGACTTACAATAGGTCAAGCATCAGGGCTCAGGTTTACAGCCAGGAGAGGTTATAAAACAGGTGTGGGTATCTGTAAAAAGAAAAAGAACAATTACTTGATGAATCTCAATTGATACACATTTTTCACTGAGAGTATGAAACCTCATGATACTTAAATCCATATAAGAATCTCTTCTTGGGCTTCCCCTGGTGGTCCAGTGGGTAAGGACACCGCCTTGCAGTGCAAGGGACGCTGGTTTGATCCCTGGCCTGGGAAGATCCCATGTGCCACGGAGCGGCTGGACCGATGTGTCCAATTATCGAGCCGGAGCTCTGGAGCACCTGCGCCCAGAGCCGGCGCTCTGCAACGAAAGACGCCACAGCAATGGGAGGCCCACAGGAGCCAAAGAACAAAGACGGATGAAAATAGAGAAATGAAAGATCAATAGAAGTGCCCCCGCTCCCTCCCTCCCCAACCCGACCCCCGCCCAAAATAAATAAATAAATGAATCTAAAAAAAAAGAAAAAAAAGAATCTCTTCTTCATTTCTTCTCTTTTTGCCTCCCTTTCAGGTTCTATTTTTGGCATTCTATTTTTAGATTTTTACACTGGTTGCTGAGGTAATATGATGTGTAAATTTCCATTAACTTGCAAAATGGTGAAAAATTAAAGATTACTTTTGAGAGCATATATAGGAAATTGCTTCACCAAATCTCTGCAACAGCTTATAGGCTATCTGTTCCTAATCTCTTACTGAGATTTAAAACACATAAATACAAATATTTATTTTCAAATGTCTGTCAAAATGAAAAATTCCTTATAAGAAAATGTACAAAAGTAGAATGCTATTATAATATAGAACAATAGAAATCTTGTTGGAAATCTTGTTGGAAATTGGAAGTCATCAACCATAAGGATTTGGATTCCCCTTTGAAAAAAAAAGAACTCACACTTAAAATGAATTTTAGCATAGAATTGTGACTAGATCTTCCTTATTCAACAGACTGTTGGTTCCTGTTTACATATTTATATGATCTTGTACCTTGGCCATTAATGGAAATCATCTTTATATTGCCTTACTGAGTAGTTCTAACCATGGTCTAATTGTGGTCCTCAAAGATTTAATAGTTATTGAACAAAAGCAGTAAAAAAAAAAAATTTTCATGCCATTTTAATTGTTTTTATTAGCATTCTCACATTTGGGAAAGGAAAATCTCTGCATAAGGCCCACAGTTTTGGAAAATGGATGCAAAACTAATGTCAGGAATCAGATCCTGACAGAGACATGCAGTATTTCTCAAAGCCCATAAGTATTTTCTGTCCCTGTGAAAGAAATTAGATGTTCAGAATGACCACAGAATAAAGAGAATCTGAACCCAGACTGCCTGTGAAAGGACCACTTGAGATTTGGGGACTTCACCACACACCCATCCTCAGCTCATCCTCAGAATTAGTGCATCACTTGTTTAAAATATTTACATGATGAACAGTCTTCCCGTGAATTTTCCTTGGGTTCAAGTGTTTTGTGTTATTTCTTTCAGTGTCTCTGGCTCTAATCATCACAGTCACTGTTTGTTGTAGCAGAGCCACTTGACATAACAAATCTCTGAGTGACCCCTACTAACCATTTGAGACTTGGGAAGAAAGAACCACTCTGAAGAGGTTCCCATTACACCTTTAGCCTTAGCATTTTCCCTGGAAAAGAATAAACCTCGGCTCTTTCAATTGCTTCTTTGTGTGTTTGTCTGAATAATGCCCCAAGGAACAGCCATACAGCACAGGAGTTAAGAGAATGAAGACAGTCACTAAAATCCCTCAAGCCACAGAGTATTTCCCTTGATCTTGATGGCCTGTCCAGACACGACCTAGTGACTAAACAATGATAACAAATATGTTTATTTTCCAATAAGGTTTTCCATTTAGAGGTAGGTTTAAATAGAGAGTTGAACAGACTCAGATAAGTTAAAACATATGACAAGACCACTTTAAATTATGTTTTAATCTAGTGGAGTTATTGACGTTATTTTTACAGAATATATTTCAACACAATTTTATATCCCATTATTGATAATGTTCCTAAAAGATGTTAGGATATCGGACAATTCCCTTGGCCATTAATGGAAATCATCTTTATATTGCCTTACTGAGTAGTTCTAACCATGGTCTAATTGTGGTCCTCAAAGATTTAATAGTTATTGAACAAAAGCAGTAAAAAAAAAAAATTTTCATGCCATTTTAATTGTTTTTATTAGCATTCTCACATTTGGGAAAGGAAAATCTCTGCATAAGGCCCACAGTTTTGGAAAATGGATGCAAAACTAATGTCAGGAATCAGATCCTGACAGAGACATGCAGTATTTCTCAAAGCCCATAAGTATTTTCTGTCCCTGTGAAAGAAATTAGATGTTCAGAATGACCACAGAATAAAGAGAATCTGAACCCAGACTGCCTGTGAAAGGACCACTTGAGATTTGGGGACTTCACCACACACCCATCCTCAGCTCATCCTCAGAATTAGTGCATCACTTGTTTAAAATATTTACATGATGAACAGTCTTCCGTGAATTTTCCTTGGGTTCAAGTGTTTTGTGTTATTTCTTTCAGTGTCTCTGGCTCTAATCATCACAGTCACTGTTTGTTGTAGCAGAGCCACTTGACATAACAAATCTCTGAGTGACCCCTACTAACCATTTGAGACTTGGGAAGAAAGAACCACTCTGAAGAGGTTCCCATTACACCTTTAGCCTTAGCTTTTTCCCCTGGAAAAGAATAAACCTCGGCTCTTTCAATTGCTTCTTTGTGTGTTTGTCTGAATAATGCCCCAAGGAACAGCCATACAGCACAGGAGTTAAGAGAATGAAGACAGTCACTAAAATCCCTCAAGCCACAGAGTATTTCCCTTGATCTTGATGGCCTGTCCAGACACGACCTAGTGACTAAACAATGATAACAAATATGTTTATTTTCCAATAAGGTTTTCCATTTAGAGGTAGGTTTAAATAGAGAGTTGAACAGACTCAGATAAGTTAAAACATATGACAAGACCACTTTAAATTATGTTTTAATCTAGTGGAGTTATTGACGTTATTTTTACAGAATATATTTCAACACAATTTTATATCCCATTATTGATAATGTTCCTAAAAGATGTTAGGATATCGGACAATTCCCTTTAATTAATATTAAATTACTAGCACATTAAAAAGTCAATCTTGCCTTTAAACCATGCTTGGGAATCTTCCATATAAACTTAAGGTTGTAACTCCCTCCTCAGGCCTTTTTGAGCACGCATACACACACACGCATAGACACATACACACAGCTCTCCGGGGGAGAGGCAGAGTTAGATCCCCATATAGACTCCATTACCAAAACCAAGGTTTCTCTACTCAAGTAACCTAATAGCCACTACTCCTAACAAAGATGACAGAATACTTTATACAGGACCTGGCACGGCATTATATGAATTGTCTCTTTTAATGTCAACTCTATAAGTTACCCATGATTCAAGATTTAGAGCATTTTCACAGGTTAGAGAGACGGGCCAAGTTCCCATGGCTGAGGAAGACTGGAGCCAGAACTCAGGCTTGGACTGTCTGAGCCCAAGTCCCCCTGCTTTCACTTGCCCAGTCACAGCATCTTTACCAACCTCATATAAACCCACAGAGCACCTGCAGGTCAACCTTTCAGAGCTGTGTGCTCTTTTTTTTGTCCTGAAGTTACCATGTTTTTTAGTTCAAGTATCAGCTTACTTCCTTCAACACTGGACCCAAATAAGGTAAGAAAGTTTCTAGAATTAAGCCAATGATTAGAATCAGAAAGGAATCATGAAATGTTTAAGGGGTAATAAGACAGAAGTTGGAAGACTGGGAAAACAAAGGAGCTCCTTTTTTCAAAAGTTTAAAGCTTTATTGTTTCCTTTTTCTGAAATCTAAGAAAAAAGGAAAAATATTCAATTGTGGTTTATATTTCCTCAAGCATAAATCTTTATAATCTTGATGGCCTGTCCAGACACGACCTAGTGACTAAACAATGATAACAAATATGTTTATTTTCCAATAAGGTTTTCCATTTAGAGGTAGGTTTAAATAGAGAGTTGAACAGACTCAGATAAGTTAAAACATATGACAAGACCACTTTAAATTATGTTTTAATCTAGTGGAGTTATTGACGTTATTTTTACAGAATATATTTCAACACAATTTTATATCCCATTATTGATAATGTTCCTAAAAGATGTTAGGATATCGGACAATTCCCTTTAATTAATATTAAATTACTAGCACATTAAAAAGTCAATCTTGCCTTTAAACCATGCTTGGGAATCTTCCATATAAACTTAAGGTTGTAACTCCCTCCTCAGGCCTTTTTGAGCACGCATACACACACACGCATAGACACATACACACAGCTCTCCGGGGGAGAGGCAGAGTTAGATCCCCATATAGACTCCATTACCAAAACCAAGGTTTCTCTACTCAAGTAACCTAATAGCCACTACTCCTAACAAAGATGACAGAATACTTTATACAGGACCTGGCACGGCATTATATGAATTGTCTCTTTTAATGTCAACTCTATAAGTTACCCATGATTCAAGATTTAGAGCATTTTCACAGGTTAGAGAGACGGGCCAAGTTCCCATGGCTGAGGAAGACTGGAGCCAGAACTCAGGCTTGGACTGTCTGAGCCCAAGTCCCCCTGCTTTCACTTGCCCAGTCACAGCATCTTTACCAACCTCATATAAACCCACAGAGCACCTGCAGGTCAACCTTTCAGAGCTGTGTGCTCTTTTTTTTGTCCTGAAGTTACCATGTTTTTTAGTTCAAGTATCAGCTTACTTCCTTCAACACTGGACCCAAATAAGGTAAGAAAGTTTCTAGAATTAAGCCAATGATTAGAATCAGAAAGGAATCATGAAATGTTTAAGGGGTAATAAGACAGAAGTTGGAAGACTGGGAAAACAAAGGAGCTCCTTTTTTTCAAAGTAGCTCATTGTCCTATCAACTAAGAAATGGACATATTCAATTGTGGTATATTCTCAAGCATAATCTTTATAGTAGTTAAAGCAAATGAAATCTATCTAACGGAAAAAACATGGAAAAAATCAGAAAAACTTAAGGTTGAATGAAGAAATCAAGTTGGAATATTTCGTGTACTGAATAATATTATACACTGAATTTTTAAACCCATAAAGTAGTATTATGTAATGATACAGACACATGCATGTAAACAAAATTCATAAAATGTTGATAAGACGTTAAAAACAACTATCTTGGGAATGGTTACTTCTGTGGAACTTAGGGAGTTGTGGGCTAGGTACGTAGAAGATTTTATACTTGTTTTGTTGCATTTATTTCAAAATGTCTGAAACAAAGATGACAAAACGTAAGTATTTGTTAAGTGTAAGAGATGACTCCATGGTATCTGATATATTCATTTCTACAAACTCTTGAATACTTGAAAATTTGTTATTTCCGTTTTTATAATTTTCTGAATGTTTGAAATAGTCTGTCATTTCAGCTGCACAACTGAGGTGGGACAAATAGTGAGAAAGAGACATTCTGTATTGTGAGGTGGGGAAAATATTGTTAGACAAGGTACACTCTCTCCTGAGGACAGAGGAAGAAGGCCATAGCGAAGAGGTTGGCCGGACATTGGTAAATGCAAGGAACGTGGAGAGGTTTGGTGGCCATTCTGAGCATGGAATGCCATTCTGGGGAGGAGGAAGATGTCAAAGTCCTGGTTACATAGAGCATGGAAGGAGAGAAGGGCTTGAAAGGAGCCACATGTGAATGAGATGTTTGAAACCTGAACTATAACTGACTGTAAGTGCAGAGCCTTGTCTGTAATGCAGAGCCTCTGTAAATGTAATGCAGAGAGCCTCTGCAAATGCAGAGACTCGGACACATCAAGCTAGGTAGAATAAGAGGACAACCACCACCTTTCTTCCCTCCTTTCGACACAAGATTTATTGAAATAAACTAGATTAATGGAGACCATTGATCATCCTGAAAAACAATAAAATCCTACCCCAGTTAGATTTCACATATATAGAGCTATGTCTGTTTAATCGAGGGAAACTCAAGTAAAATCAGAAATAATGAGAGACAACAGAAAATTTACCAAAGGGAGTAAATCTTACTGTGTGGTGCAATAAATTCAGCACCCCAGAAAATTTAGCAGCTCAGACCAGAACCCAAGACTACCCAGGCATTCCAGCAACACGTTCAAGCCCTGTGCATGTGAATTAATAGCTGGCTCATAACTTAGAGAAGGAAATGACAACCCACACCTGTATACTTGCCTGGAGAATCCCTATGGACAGAGGAGCCTGGCAGGCTACAGTCCATAGGGCCACAAGGAGTGAGATATGACTAAAGTGAATGAGCATAACTTAGAAACTTTGGGGCACAAGCCTTTGCACCATTTCCCAAACTGAAGAAAGAAACACTCTGTGTTTCATTCTCAAAAACAAAATTGGCAAAGCTATTATCAAGGATCCCGAATCAGGCGGTGTTGGTGGCAGCCAAAATCCCAGCTCTCCAGGCTCAAAGGCAGCTGCAACATTAGAGTTCCAACAGATAATTTCCAGGTGGAAGTCCTGGCTGCAGCAGGAACAACACCATTCAACACAGAGCACAGCATGGTTTATTGAACTCGCTGTGGTTTAAGGCTAACCGAGCCTGTTTTAGAACCCTTTGTCTTCACAGTTCACATACAGTGAAGAAGCATTCTTTCTCTCCCTTTGCAAATACTCTGTGCGCTGAGGTGTCTGAGACGAGAGCCACACCGAGGGAGTGATGGCAGCCTTGTGACAGTCTGGCCCAGAGAGGTGGCAGCACCGAGCCTTTCTCTGGGACCTGCACCTCGACTGCAATAGCAACGGCCCAGTCCCTGTTTGGGCAGCTGTGGTTCCCAGTATAGGACCCAGAAGTGAGCTCCAGCCCAGGCTCCACAAGGATAAAGGAAAAGGGTCTTGTGGGGGAGTTTCTACAAGGACATAGAAGAACTCCACGCCAACCGGGGAGGGTAGGTGAGGCGTGGAGGAACTGAGATGTGACTGCTTCTGGGCTCCCAGGGTGAGAAACACTGAGATGTCCAAGTCACCGTCACTTGCTGCTGTGAAAGACAGCCTGTTACAGGTTTGATTTGGATAATTCTTCCCAAGGCTTTGGTATACCTCTAGGATATGAAATCATCCAAGAGGATGTTTTTGGTTAAAAGAAGGAATGGGAAGGGAAGAGGTAGAAAAGAATAAAAAACTGCAAATGACCAAAGAGATTCACTTATGATACATCGTGATGACCATTGCTTCAACTGTAAACAATGAGAAACATGGGAGACCTGAGACTGTTTTAAATGAAACTTGGTGTAATAGTTAAGGTGTTAGCCTGGCGCCTGGTGGTGTAAGGGGAGAGGTAACAGGGCCCCTAAGGCAAGGAGAACAGTGGGTATAAACCCAGGTGACACAAGGAGCAGCTAAGTCCTAACAGTGACCACAGAGCTGGCCCCAAATCTAAGAAAGCCCCCAGTTCATTCCCGGACACTTAAAAGCCCATACCACAAGCAACCCTCAGCTTACAAAGCATTTGAATATATGAAGAAAGAAAAATAATGAAAGTGGGAAAAGCAGGAGCAGCAGCAACACCAGAGATAATGCTGATGCAGCAATGAGCACAGTCAGAAACATGAGTGGAAAGAGAGGCTAGTCGTCCTCTTATGTGTCCTACATGGAGGAGCATCTTAGCCAGTCAGCTTGTTGAAAAGTATAGGTACCCCTACTCACCTGGCACTTTGCCCATATCAGGAATCATGCTGGCTCCCTGGAGAGAGGTCCCTCGGGCTAAGCAGCCCCATCAGTTGCTGTCTGAGAGGGGGCCAGAGGGAGATTGCACACGGACCCCAGCGGGCCCGGCCCAGCCTCCTGAAGCGGGCAGGTGGGACACATGCGGGCTGTCTCTACTGCCCTGAGTCTTGCACAGGTGTAAACACACAAGCGCAATAGCAACGGCCCAGTCCCTGTTTGGGCAGCTGTGGTTCCCAGTATAGGACCCAGAAGTGAGCTCCAGCCCAGGCTCCACAAGGATAAAGGAAAAGGGTCTTGTGGGGGAGTTTCTACAAGGACATAGAAGAACTCCACGCCAACCGGGGAGGGTAGGTGAGGCGTGGAGGAACTGAGATGTGACTGCTTCTGGGCTCCCAGGGTGAGAAACACTGAGATGTCCAAGTCACCGTCACTTGCTGCTGTGAAAGACAGCCTGTTACAGGTTTGATTTGGATAATTCTTCCCAAGGCTTTGGTATACCTCTAGGATATGAAATCATCCAAGAGGATGTTTTTGGTTAAAAGAAGGAATGGGAAGGGAAGAGGTAGAAAAGAATAAAAAACTGCAAATGACCAAAGAGATTCACTTATGATACATCGTGATGACCATTGCTTCAACTGTAAACAATGAGAAACATGGGAGACCTGAGACCGTTTTAAATGAAACTTGGTGTAATAGTTAAGGTGTTAGCCTGGCGCCTGGTGGTGTAAGGGGAGAGGTAACAGGGCCCCTAAGGCAAGGAGAACAGTGGGTATAAACCCAGGTGACACAAGGAGCAGCTAAGTCCTAACAGTGACCACAGAGCTGGCCCCAAATCTAAGAAAGCCCCCAGTTCATTCCCGGACACTTAAAAGCCCATACCACAAGCAACCCTCAGCTTACAAAGCATTTGAATATATGAAGAAAGAAAAATAATGAAAGTGGGAAAAGCAGGAGCAGCAGCAACACCAGAGATAATGCTGATGCAGCAATGAGCACAGTCAGAAACATGAGTGGAAAGAGAGGCTAGTCGTCCTCTTATGTGTCCTACATGGAGGAGCATCTTAGCCAGTCAGCTTGTTGAAAAGTATAGGTACCCCTACTCACCTGGCACTTTGCCCATATCAGGAATCATGCTGGCTCCCTGGAGAGAGGTCCCTCGGGCTAAGCAGCCCCATCAGTTGCTGTCTGAGAGGGGGCCAGAGGGAGATTGCACACGGACCCCAGCGGGCCCGGCCCAGCCTCCTGAAGCGGGCAGGTGGGACACATGCGGGCTGTCTCTACTGCCCTGAGTCTTGCACAGGTGTAAACACACAAGCGTTCCAGCAAAGGATCACATGGGGACCAGGAGAGACGCACGCATGCTGCACTCCTGCTGTCAAGGTAACAATTACCTTTGATTCCTGGCAACAGGATCCTTCCGGACCTGCAGTCAAACAAGCTAAGGGATTAGCCAGACTTCTCCACCAGGGAGGTCACTGGCCTTCAGAGGGCAGATCAATGTATTAATCCACCCAGAGAAGGCGGTCAGCATTGCTGTTGTGGGGACAGTTCATAACCTTTGCACTTCACATCTTCTTGCTGCTTCTGGTAAAATCTTCAGTACCTGCAGAGGAGGCTGTCTCCTGGCAGTGACCTATGATGACTGTGGGCAGTCCAGCCTCTGTGAAAAATGATCCACTGTCAAATCCCTCCTTACAATGAAATTCAAATGGGACCTGAGGGTTTGATGATACCTGGACCCCATTCTGACTACAGACTTTTTAAAGGAATAACATGCCTTTAAAATTCAATGCACAAAAGGACATATCTCCTCTACACCCCTAGCTGTCCTTACACACTGCGTTTGTGCCCATATTTCCCCTGCCTCGACCAGGTCATAGGTTTGGAACAGGAATACCTAGCACCTGCAAGACCCGAAAGTCCCCTCTTCTCCCTAAAGAGGTGTCTCTAGAACAAATATCAGAGTTCTCAATGACGAACAACTGACACAGCTTTCCTGCAGTCCTGGCTCCCTGAGATGACTGGCAAGGCCTCAAGAGCTCCGCCTCTGCCACAGAAGCACCCGAAGGCTGACAAAGAACAAACATTATGTCACAAATCTACCAAAGTAGGGGATAGGTCGTCACAACTTCATTCGTAAATTATTACTCAGATCTCAAAACAACAACACACTGTTCTTCCAATGTTCCTAACATTTTCATGAAAAAAAAAAAATCTCTTTGATGTTTTACTCACAAGCCTTCCCTAGCACTCAAACAGGGATCTGTGGGAACTGGACAGAATACGAGCTGAAGGAAGAATCCTCAATGTGCCCCCAAATTATCCCACTCCCAGCAACCCTCGGCTGCCTCCAGCCCTTATTCCTTTAGGGTGAGTTATTGCCAAGCAGACTGCTCAGGCCATTTTATAGACCGACTCCTAGGCTTTAAAATTTAAGCCTGAGACACATACCTCCCAGAATAACCAAACCTGGGATAAACACCATTAAGGTGACTTGATTTATGACCATGTACATCATTTTCTCAAGGAATATGACTTCCTCACCACAGAAGACCAAACATTCATTACACAAGAGAGAAGGGTTTCAACAAAGCAAGAGCCAAGATTCTGCACAGGTCCATATTTATACACTCAAGAGGACTGGAATGTACTGAGGAAAACCAGAGTCAGAAAGTTCACAGTTGAAACATTCCTCCTTTGGGTGACCTCTTTAAGAATCAAGTCTGATCTATTGTCAGACACAAAGGATCAAGGACATGTCTGATATCTGTCACTCTTAACCCCAGCTTCCTCAACTGTGAATATCAAGGGATGTTACCTTTGGAGGGTCTGATAAGCGCTATGTATCTTCTCTCCCTGAAGCACACTGGAACCACTCTGAAATTGAGGGCACTAGTACCTGTGAAAGTAAAAGCGAGAAGGGAGGTCAATCAAGGTTTACTCTTTTATACAGGCTCTCCCAAAGCCCAGTAACTAATTATGTATTCATTTTCTTAAAGAGGAATACTTAAATTATATAAGCTTTATGCTACAACAATCTTGGATTTATCCTTCAGTGTGGCTGAAATAAAGACAAGTTGAAAATCTTAAAAGAAACAGTTGGATCTCAAAATGCTCTTCCTCAACCAGGGAATCACTATATTGTATGCCAGAAACTAATACCACATTATAAATCAAACTATACTTCAATAAAAAAAAATATATATATATATGGAACATAGTCAGCATTCAACTGGTGCCTGAGAAAAAAATGAAGAATAAGTGAATTAATGAATAAATGAATGCCAACTGTACATTCAACAATGATTTGATGCATCTGAAGGGCCCACATCATTTTGGTTCACTTCCAGAACCCCTTCATGGAACCACAATACTCCTATATCCATATTTCTCACACTGTCTTTTCTCCAAAGAATACATTCTGTTTTCCTTATGGTCTCTAGAATATTAACGTTCCATATCAAGATTTTCCTAAGTCACGAGATGAACAATGGCCCATTTTATCTCAACAGGCATTTTCCTGAAACTCCCACTTGATAAACATAAATATTTACATTTGCACTGATTTTTCTAATTAATGCATAATCATTCCATATTTTTAAGATAGTAATCTTTCTGTTCATGTACAAAAAGAAATTATGTCTATTCTTATTGGAATATGACTTCCTCACCACAGAAGACCAAACATTCATTACACAAGAGAGAAGGGTTTCAACAAAGCAAGAGCCAAGATTCTGCACAGGTCCATATTTATACACTCAAGAGGACTGGAATGTACTGAGGAAAACCAGAGTCAGAAAGTTCACAGTTGAAACATTCCTCCTTTGGGTGACCTCTTTAAGAATCAAGTCTGATCTATTGTCAGACACAAAGGATCAAGGACATGTCTGATATCTGTCACTCTTAACCCCAGCTTCCTCAACTGTGAATATCAAGGGATGTTACCTTTGGAGGGTCTGATAAGCGCTATGTATCTTCTCTCCCTGAAGCACACTGGAACCACTCTGAAATTGAGGGCACTAGTACCTGTGAAAGTAAAAGCGAGAAGGGAGGTCAATCAAGGTTTACTCTTTTATACAGGCTCTCCCAAAGCCCAGTAACTAATTATGTATTCATTTTCTTAAAGAGGAATACTTAAATTATATAAGCTTTATGCTACAACAATCTTGGATTTATCCTTCAGTGTGGCTGAAATAAAGACAAGTTGAAAATCTTAAAAGAAACAGTTGGATCTCAAAATGCTCTTCCTCAACCAGGGAATCACTATATTGTATGCCAGAAACTAATACCACATTATAAATCAAACTATACTTCAATAAAAAAAATATATATATATATGGAACATAGTCAGCATTCAACTGGTGCCTGAGAAAAAAATGAAGAATAAGTGAATTAATGAATAAATGAATGCCAACTGTACATTCAACAATGATTTGATGCATCTGAAGGGCCCACATCATTTTGGTTCATTTCCCAGAACCCCTTCATGGAACCACAATACTCCTATATCCATATTTCTCACACTGTCTTTTCTCCAAAGAATACATTCTGTTTTCCTTATGGTCTCTAGAATATTAACGTTCCATATCAAGATTTTCCTAAGTCACGAGATGAACAATGGCCCATTTTATCTCAACAGGCATTTTCCTGAAACTCCCACTTGATAAACATAAATATTTACATTTGCACTGATTTTTCTAATTAATGCATAATCATTCCATATTTTTAAGATAGTAATCTTTCTGTTCATGTACAAAAAGAAATTATGTCTATTCTTATTGGAAATAGGAGGAAAAAAACAAGGGAAGTATGATCCATACAAAATCTTGCTTTCAAATTCTTGGGCATCGGTAAGCAAAATACATTACAAAACTATCTACAATGCTCATTATTTCTTATCTACTTTTGACCTTCTGCAGTCTACAACCAAACTTTGTCAACCAAAATACTGATTCTCTTTAACAGAGGACAAGTATAGAAACAAACACAAGTCAAATAGTGATACTTTGTTCATTAGCAAGAATAATGAAGAACTGATTAAGCATCTTATTTTGGTCTATCTTGGTCTTCCTAATGTCCAGTGTAATGGGTAGAAAAAGATAGAGACCAAAGTTAAAAGTATATATTCTAAGAACTTCAGGATCATTTTTCACTAATCAACCTCCTACAGAACCTTCAGAAATACACCATTATATTTGATTTTTAAGAGTTCACATTTAGGGCTTCCCTGGTGGTCCAGTGGGTAAGGACACCGCCTTGCAGTGCAAGGGGCGCCGGTTCGATCCCTGGCCTGGGAAGATCCCACGTGCCGCGGAGAGGCTGGACCCATGTGTCCAATTACCGGCTGGAGCTCTGGAGCACATGCGCCCAGAGCTAGTGCTCTGAGACGACAAAGGCCACTGGGATGGGAGGCCCACAGGAGCCAAAGAGCAAAGATGGATGAAAATAGAGAAATGAAAGACTAATAGAAGTGGCCCGCCTGCCCCCCCGCCTGCCCCCCCTCCCTCCTCAACCCGCCCCACCCCCCAAAAAAGAGTTCACATTTAGGCTGATGCGTGTTGATGTTTGACAGTAAACAACAAAATTCTATAAAGCTATTATCCTTCAATTAAAAAAAGAAAAAGAGGGCTTCCCCTGGTGGTTCAGTGGGTAAGGACACCACCTTGCAGTGCAAGGGGCGCCGGTTCGATCCCTGGCCTGGGAAGATCCCACGTGCAGAGGAGCGGCTGGACCGATGTGTCCAATCACCGAGCCGGAGATCAGGAGCGCATGCGCCCAGAGCCGGTGCTCTGCGACGACAGAGGCCACCGCGATGGGAGGCCCACAGGAGCCAAAGAACAAAGACGGATGAAAATAGAGAAATGAAAGACCAATAGAAGTGGCCCGCCCGCTCCCCTCCCTCCCCAACTGGACCCCTGCACAAAATAAAATAAATAAATAAATCTTTAAAAAAAAAAGAAAAGGAGTTCACATTTTAAACATTTCACAAAAATAAATGACTACTAATGTTAAATGACAAATACATTCCCATATGCTACAGAAAAATCAGGTACCTTACAGAAAACAAAAACAAATCTGTACATTAAAGTGCCAAGGTTTAAGGAAAATTCTTTCATTCATT
Source organism: Tragulus kanchil (assembly GCA_022376925.1). Taxonomy (NCBI): domain Eukaryota; kingdom Metazoa; phylum Chordata; class Mammalia; order Artiodactyla; family Tragulidae; genus Tragulus; species Tragulus kanchil. Next base: position 154,384,857 of record JAIOJX010000025.1, on the reverse strand, counting down.
CAACCAGGGTTTATCAAGCATCTGCTTCATTTTCCAGATACCATTCTAGGTCCTGAGAACACAGTGGTAATCAAAACAAGTCCCTGGTGGTAAGCAAAACAAGTCCCTGCTCTGATAGAGTTTACATTCTAGTGTAGGCAGACAGATGATAAACAAACACATAATTTGTCATAATTTATACAGTAAACACAGAGTAAAGGGAATAGTGGGAAAGAGAGGTAGGTAGTTAAGGTAGCCAGCTAAGGCCGGTTTAATAACACTGGAGCAGAGATCTGAAGGATGTACCAGAGTGAGCTATGAAGAGATCTGCGGTGAAGCACCCTAGGCAGGGCAAGCTTCGGAGCCAAGTCCCTGGGGCGAGTGTGCTTACTGTATACGTGGAACAGCAGAGCCCAGTCTGCTGTGAAGTGATCATGGAGGAAAGCAGTAAGACACAGAGATCATGAGAAAACCTTATAAAGAAGAGTAGGAACTTCCTTGATGGTCCAGTGGTTAAGTCTCTGCACATTCACTGCAGGGGACATGGGTTTGATCCCTGGTCAAGGAACTAAGATCCTGTATGCTGCATGGTGTAGCAAAAAATAAATAAAACATTTAAAAAGAAGAATAGTAAGGTCTTTTGTCTTGCCTCTGATTGAGAGACAAAAGATGGGATTCAATTTTCTTCACCCTGCTGATAAAGTCAGTCTTTCATTTCCATCTGGGATGCAGTGGAAGGAAGGAAAAGAATACATGAACAGGAATCACAGTGCCAGGAAGGGAAGAGATGAGTGAGTCCTGATGAACAAGAGACTGATTTGAAATCCACTTACAATCATGATATGTGGCTCTTGCAATTTTTATCTGAAAACATGTTCACAGCATGCTAACATTCATGACTTCCTTCCGCCTAAAGGCAGCAATCTCCTATTTTCCTCAGTGAGATAGGAATGCTAGTCTAAATTTAGCCTAGACAAAGTGTCAATAATAGCACAAACGTGGGAGTTTTAATCTCCTATAGGAGTTTTAATCTCCTATAGTGGCCAGTACTCAGTGCTTTGTGACCAGAATCTGCCTCAGACAATGGTACACAAATCTACTTAAAGAAATTAGTGGGCCTCCCTAGTGGTCCAGTGGGTAAAGAGTCTGCCTTGCAGTGCAAGGGGAACCAGTTCGATCCCTGACCCGGGAAGATCCCACGTCCCATGCAGCGGCTGGGCTGGTGTGTCCAATTAGAAGCTAGAATGCTAGAGCGCATACACCCAGAGCCCGTGCTCTGCAACGAGGAGGCCACTGCGATGGGAGGCCCACACATGCCAAAGAACAAAGATGGATGAAAAACAAATGATGACTTAGAGGCAAAAAAAAAAAAAGATTGCACAAATGTGAAAAGTGCCTCTGAACTAGAGATCCCCAACTTCCACTTCTGAATTAAGCCTCATTCCATGTCCTCCAGGTCCAGGTGAATCCTCATCCTGAAGAGCAAACTCAAAGGAGAGGCATCCACAACTCCATCAAAGCTAGAATGAATTACCAAGCACTAGCCTAGCAAATGAACTGGCATGGAGTAACCTCGTCTTTCTGCTTGCTGTATTTTTAGCATTCACTGCTGAGCAACTGATTTTCCCATACTGAGGCTACTAGAATAATTTTCCAACAGAACTTGCACAGAATATCACCAGCTAATTTGTTTAACCCTCACAAGCTTTCTTTTTCTCCTTTCCTTCTTCCTTCCTTCCTTCTATTGAGAGACAAAAGATGGGATTCAATTTTCTTCACCCTGCTGATAAAGTCAGTCTTTCATTTCCATCTGGGATGCAGTGGAAGGAAGGAAAAGAATACATGAACAGGAATCACAGTGCCAGGAAGGGAAGAGATGAGTGAGTCCTGATGAACAAGAGACTGATTTGAAATCCACTTACAATCATGATATGTGGCTCTTGCAATTTTTATCTGAAAACATGTTCACAGCATGCTAACATTCATGACTTCCTTCCGCCTAAAGGCAGCAATCTCCTATTTTCCTCAGTGAGATAGGAATGCTAGTCTAAATTTAGCCTAGACAAAGTGTCAATAATAGCACAAACGTGGGAGTTTTAATCTCCTATAGGAGTTTTAATCTCCTATAGTGGCCAGTACTCAGTGCTTTGTGACCAGAATCTGCCTCAGACAATGGTACACAAATCTACTTAAAGAAATTAGTGGGCCTCCCTAGTGGTCCAGTGGGTAAAGAGTCTGCCTTGCAGTGCAAGGGGAACCAGTTCGATCCCTGACCCGGGAAGATCCCACGTCCCATGCAGCGGCTGGGCTGGTGTGTCCAATTAGAAGCTAGAATGCTAGAGCGCATACACCCAGAGCCCGTGCTCTGCAACGAGGAGGCCACTGCGATGGGAGGCCCACACATGCCAAAGAACAAAGATGGATGAAAAACAAATGATGACTTAGAGGCAAAAAAAAAAAAAGATTGCACAAATGTGAAAAGTGCCTCTGAACTAGAGATCCCCAACTTCCACTTCTGAATTAAGCCTCATTCCATGTCCTCCAGGTCCAGGTGAATCCTCATCCTGAAGAGCAAACTCAAAGGAGAGGCATCCACAACTCCATCAAAGCTAGAATGAATTACCAAGCACTAGCCTAGCAAATGAACTGGCATGGAGTAACCTCGTCTTTCTGCTTGCTGTATTTTTAGCATTCACTGCTGAGCAACTGATTTTCCCATACTGAGGCTACTAGAATAATTTTCCAACAGAACTTGCACAGAATATCACCAGCTAATTTGTTTAACCCTCACAAGCTTTCTTTTTCTCCTTTCCTTCTTCCTTCCTTCCTTCTTTCCACTATTCCTTCTTCCTTCCCTTTCTTTTCCTTAGTAATTATAGCTACATTCTGAGCATAAATTGTTTCCTTTAGAGGTGAAGTCTGTCCCTGCTTTAGTAAAATAACTTTTCTGTGTTTAATTTTCATGGTAAATTAGGTTCAAAGAAAAGAACATCTGTTTGAGCAATATTAAAATGGTCCTGTGAAGTTCAAATCCTCCTGGTGAATTTTTTGTCTAGTGAAATACTTTGGTGGCTATTGTTGCAAAAGAGATGAAGAATATTTTGTTCTTCAAAACCGATGCCTTTCAGGGAGTTCTGTGGGAATTCATGCCTATTCTCCTCTTTACAGCTATCACCACCTGGTCCTTATCTTCCCTCACCCACTGGGTGCTTGAAGACGCTTATTGTTCATCACTGGAGAAGAAGAAATGAACAGACATTCAAATTGTGAGGATGTCACAACAAAATGTAAATCTCACCTAGTTCTTTGGATAATTAATTCCTATTCTATACTGACATTTAACTGGAGGCAAGACAATCTCTTTAGCAACTTTCCTGGGTTTTCTTAATGTCATCCATCAAGTATTTATTAGGCATTACTATGTGCCAGGTATTGTTCTAGGTGCTAGAATGCTAGAGATATGTAAATGAAATAAAAAAGGTTAAAAGCTTCTGCTATTGTTTCCAATGGAAAGAACCAAGCAGTAGCTTGGGGGCTATGATAAAAATGATGGAAGGAAAATGAGCCAGGGAAGGACAATTGAAAGGACTAGGGGGCAGGAGGGCGGGGTGGGCAGGTACAATTTACAATAGGTGGCCAGGGAAGGTAAAGCTGAGAAGATTCACTTGAACATGCACAGAAAAGATTCAAACATACAAAATATCCTTACAGGAAGCATTTGGACTTCATGTCATTTCCTTTCTAAAATCGTCTCTGTGGTGGTTTCAAGGAAGCGTATTTTATAGCCTGTTTTATCACTTTACACAAATTTAAATATCTTTGCTCAAAAATAACCACTCTCATCATTAGTATCTAATATTTTTCCGGAGGAGACAATTGCCAATGAAATTGGCTAACAGAAGAAATTAGGCATAAAAATAGCAATGTAAGAGGCAAACATTATAATTTGTAGATCATCTAACAATTGTTTCAGCTTAAAGGATGAACAAAAATTAACTAAAACTAAAAGAAAAATCAGCAATGTGAATGGTTACAAAATTAATATGTAAATATTAATTGCCTTAATATGTATTAATAAAAACAATCAGTTTAAAAATACAAAGGAAGATTAAATCCCATTTGCAGTAACAACAGAATATGGCAAAATACTAAAGAATAAAACTGACAAGAAATGTGCAAGAACTCTGAAGAAAATTTTGAAACACTACTAAAGAATACAAAACATTACCCTGAATACATGAAACTGAATACCAAGTGCATGATTAGAAAGACTCAACATCATGAAGACTGCAATTCTTCCTAATTTAAATCTATAATTTAATATAGATCCCAATAAAAATACCATCAGAATTTTTGTTGAAAAAATAGCAAGGTATATTTAAAATGCATATGAAAAAGAAAAAAGTCAAAAGCCTGGGGAACTCTAGAAATATCAAATCAATAATAAGAGGTAAACAAGCCTACTAAAATCATTTTTTTGAAGCTTTACCAATTAAAACAATGTGGTTCCACTGAATGAGTGACAGACAGATGAATAAAACAGAATAGAAGGTCTAGAAATAGACATAAATATATTAGGGAGTTTAGTTTAAAGGTGGCATTGTACATCATGGGAGATGTATATTAAAGATATTACAATGGAAAGAACCAAGCAGTAGCTTGGGGGCTATGATAAAAATGATGGAAGGAAAATGAGCCAGGGAAGGACAATTGAAAGGACTAGGGGGCAGGAGGGCGGGGTGGGCAGGTACAATTTACAATAGGTGGCCAGGGAAGGTAAAGCTGAGAAGATTCACTTGAACATGCACAGAAAAGATTCAAACATACAAAATATCCTTACAGGAAGCATTTGGACTTCATGTCATTTCCTTTCTAAAATCGTCTCTGTGGTGGTTTCAAGGAAGCGTATTTTATAGCCTGTTTTATCACTTTACACAAATTTAAATATCTTTGCTCAAAAATAACCACTCTCATCATTAGTATCTAATATTTTTCCGGAGGAGACAATTGCCAATGAAATTGGCTAACAGAAGAAATTAGGCATAAAAATAGCAATGTAAGAGGCAAACATTATAATTTGTAGATCATCTAACAATTGTTTCAGCTTAAAGGATGAACAAAAATTAACTAAAACTAAAAGAAAAATCAGCAATGTGAATGGTTACAAAATTAATATGTAAATATTAATTGCCTTAATATGTATTAATAAAAACAATCAGTTTAAAAATACAAAGGAAGATTAAATCCCATTTGCAGTAACAACAGAATATGGCAAAATACTAAAGAATAAAACTGACAAGAAATGTGCAAGAACTCTGAAGAAAATTTTGAAACACTACTAAAGAATACAAAACATTACCCTGAATACATGAAACTGAATACCAAGTGCATGATTAGAAAGACTCAACATCATGAAGACTGCAATTCTTCCTAATTTAAATCTATAATTTAATATAGATCCCAATAAAAATACCATCAGAATTTTTGTTGAAAAAATAGCAAGGTATATTTAAAATGCATATGGAAAAGAAAAAAGTCAAAAGCCTGGGGAACTCTAGAAATATCAAATCAATAATAAGAGGTAAACAAGCCTACTAAAATCATTTTTTTGAAGCTTTACCAATTAAAACAATGTGGTTCCACTGAATGAGTGACAGACAGATGAATAAAACAGAATAGAAGGTCTAGAAATAGACATAAATATATTAGGGAGTTTAGTTTAAAGGTGGCATTGTACATCATGGGAGATGTATTATTAAGTAAATGGTTTTGGAACAAGTAGGATATCTATCTATTAAAAATTATGTCATACCTGGGCTTCCCTGGTAGCTCAGTGGTAAAGAGTTCGCCTGCCAATGCAGGAGACATGAGTTCGATCCCTGATCCGGGAAGATCCCACATGCTGCGGAGCAACTAAGCCCATGAGCCACAACTATGGAGCCTGTGCTCTGGAGCCTTGGAGCTGCAACTATTGAGCCCATGTGCTGCAACTACTGAAGCCTGTGTGTCCTAGAGCCCAAGTTCCACAAGAGAAGTCACCACAACAAGAAGCATGCTCACCTCAACTAGAGAGTAGCCCCTACTCCCTGCAACTAGAGAAGAGCCTGTGGCAGCAGTGAAAACCCAGAATAGCCAAAACTAAAGTACATAAATAAAAATTTAAAAAAAAATTATGTCATATCATTTCTACCAAAATAAATGTTTTGCAATAAAATGTTTAAACATTAAAAACTATAAAGAATAGACTCTGAGTAGGGAAAGCCTTACCAATAATAACACACAACCTGGAAATAAAAAGGAATATCCACACATTGCTGGTACATGCCTACTAAGTCACTTCAGTTGTGTCTGACTCTTTGCAACCCTATGGACATTAGCCTGCCAGGCTCCTCTGTCCATGGGATTCTCCAGGCAAGTATGCTGGATTGGGCTGCCATGACCTTCTCTTAGGGATATCCCTGACCCAGAAATCAAATCTATGTCTCTTGTGTCTCCTTCATTGGCAGGTGGGTTCTTTACCACTAGTGCCACCTGGGAAGCCCTACTTTGCTGGTAGGAGTGTATAAATTGGAACCAACTCTATTGAGAGAAATTTGGCACTGTTAAAGTTGAATTCTAAGTGTGTACATTCTTAACTCAGAAATTTCTTCTAAGAGTTTATCCCAAATATTTATTGATACATGAGAGAAAATATACATACAAAGATATTTATGCAGCATTATTTAAGATATTAAATAATGAACCAATTGGGATACATCTACATAATGGAATCCTATGCAACCTTCTAAGAGTAAATTAAGATAGTAGGTACTAATATGAAATGATCTCCAAAATCACTATTATATCCCTTAGCATAAGAGCATAAACAGAGGCCCAACACCCCATGGACTATGTGTGATACAGAAAAAGTATGGATGTAGGTGTCTAGCTTAGCTCTTTGGTCCCCAAAGAGTTAGTATGCCAGGAGATGAAACAGAAACAAGTAGAAATGGAGAACAGACCTGGATGGGGTCCAGGACTGGGGATTCTTTCAAAGTGGTATTAGGAACTTATAGGTCCAGGAATAGAGAGAAAAAGAATTTGTGATGAGTTATTCATAATGTGCACCCCTCATTGACTTTGCCCCTGTACATTAACCATCTAAACAACCCTGGACACTCTTAAGATCTGTGGGACTTAATTGGGGAATTTGCACATCCTATGTGGAGATGGATACCTAAGGGAAAGCTCTGCCCTCTGACCAGTGTGGAACTGAGGAATGTCTCTGTGCTTAAGAAATGACAGATGCACCACAACTTACATACGCCATTAAAAAAAATGTCATATCATTTCTACCAAAATAAATGTTTTGCAATAAAATGTTTAAACATTAAAAACTATAAAGAATAGACTCTGAGTAGGGAAAGCCTTACCAATAATAACACACAACCTGGAAATAAACAGGAATATCCACCCATTGCTGGTACATGCCTACTAAGTCACTTCAGTTGTGTCTGACTCTTTGCAACCCTATGGACATTAGCCTGCCAGGCTCCTCTGTCCATGGGATTCTCCAGGCAAGTATGCTGGATTGGGCTGCCATGACCTTCTCTTAGGGATATCCCTGACCCAGAAATCAAATCTATGTCTCTTGTGTCTCCTTCATTGGCAGGTGGGTTCTTTACCACTAGTGCCACCTGGGAAGCCCTACTTTGCTGGTAGGAGTGTATAAATTGGAACCAACTCTATTGAGAGAAATTTGGCACTGTTAAAGTTGAATTCTAAGTGTGTACATTCTTAACTCAGAAATTTCTTCTAAGAGTTTATCCCAAATATTTATTGATACATGAGAGAAAATATACATACAAAGATATTTATGCAGCATTATTTAAGATATTAAATAATGAACCAATTGGGATACATCTACATAATGGAATCCTATGCAACCTTCTAAGAGTAAATTAAGATAGTAGGTACTAATATGAAATGATCTCCAAAATCACTATTATATCCCTTAGCATAAGAGCATAAACAGAGGCCCAACACCCCATGGACTATGTGTGATACAGAAAAAGTATGGATGTAGGTGTCTAGCTTAGCTCTTTGGTCCCCAAAGAGTTAGTATGCCAGGAGATGAAACAGAAACAAGTAGAAATGGAGAACAGACCTGGATGGGGTCCAGGACTGGGGATTCTTTCAAAGTGGTATTAGGAACTTATAGGTCCAGGAATAGAGAGAAAAAGAATTTGTGATGAGTTATTCATAATGTGCACCCCTCATTGACTTTGCCCCTGTACATTAACCATCTAAACAACCCTGGACACTCTTAAGATCTGTGGGACTTAATTGGGGAATTTGCACATCCTATGTGGAGATGGATACCTAAGGGAAAGCTCTGCCCTCTGACCAGTGTGGAACTGAGGAATGTCTCTGTGCTTAAGAAATGACAGATGCACCACAACTTACATACGCCATTCCAGGGAACTGCAAAACTTACTGTCAGTGCCCAAACTTTGTGTCGGTCATTTTCATTCATGGTGTCTTATGTGAAAATCATTGAAAATGGCTTTCCTGATACAACTAACATATGATTAAATGATTTATGAGTGAAAGTCGCTCAGTCCTGTCCAACTCTTTGAGATCCATGGACAAGCCAGGGAATTCTCCAGGCAAGAATCCTGGAGTGGATAGCCTTTCCCTTCTCCAGGGAATCTTCTCAACCCAGGGACTTCTGAACCCAGGTCTCTAACATTGCAGTTGGATTCTTTACCAGCTGAATTACAAGGGAAGCCTAGTGATAGTGAGGATAGTGGCTATCCTTATGCGTTGGTCATCTCAGGACAGGTACATTTAAGAGGCTTCTGGGGTACTGAAAATGTTCTGTATTTTGACAGAAGGAAGTTATATGCATGATTACCTACTATTTACATGTTTGCTTAAAATTTACAGACCACGGTGTATAAATTATACCTCAGTTTTTAAAAATGACCCTGGGATTATTTTCTATTCAGTCACAACCTGCTTGGGCTTGGGTCATCCACATTCACCTCTCCCCCGCCCCATTAAAGGGTCAAACGCATCTGTTCAGCAAAATTCCACTGCCAATAATACAAATCCTAAGTCACAAGGAAAACAGAAACACAAACCTATTTAGTTGGTGCAGACACCAAAGAAAAGTAAATAAATGAACTGTGGCTTCATCAAACATTTACACAACAGCACAAGCCAGAACAAAGCAGCTAATAATCAGGATATATATTGGGATTATATTTATTTTAGAACAATTAATTTTCAAATTTGTGATTGGTTTTTAAGTCATCTAAGTAACATTTATCAAAAGATTATAATAAAAGCTTGATTAACTGTGGCTTGAGAACGCTATAATCTTTTAGTGCTTTTACCAGTATTTCTCGAAATTAAAAAAAATACTCTTTACTTTTTGAAGTCTTTTGCATTTGCATTGCCCCACCATTCAGCGACCTATATGTGCCAAAGTAGCTGCGGGAATTCCAGCAAGACTAAGAAGAATCTGAATCCCTTTTCACACTGCCTTGTCTTTTGTCTGTACGTATGAGAGACTTCTCTACTTTCAGGAAGAGTTCGGGAGATTGACTTTCCTTCATTCTGAGCCTCTGCTTGTTTCAGTAGAAAATATAAACCCTAATATTCTATTCCCATCCACCCCCCTGCCCCGCCTTACTTCTCAACAGAAGTCATTTTTGGCGGGAGAGTAAAGAGCAGAGTTAAGTCACAGGCCAAGGGTGGCCCAAGTTAATGACCTCTGGGGCAAACCCAGCTAAGCTTGCTCCTACCAGAAGCCACACATGAGGGGTATGAGGTAAGTGGAGTAACTGGAAAAAATACCGTGTAAGAAGGAGGGCTAATGGTAGGAAGGATCTGCATTAAATTCACCTAGAGGCACCATTTCATCCCACCAGCAATAGTTTCTTCTGTAGAAATCCTATGAATTTTGAACAGAGCAATATAAAGCCAGATATCAGATATCAAACAGAAGAAAGCACTTGATATTATTAACAGCAATCATTCCCAACTATATTCATTTGCCCCCTTCTTGAAAAAAAAAATGACAAAGAAAATAAAGAATTTATCCCAGCCCTGCTAAGATACATCTGCTTGGAAATGTTTCTATTATTTATGAATCAAATACATTTTAACATTTTTAAAAACTTTATTATCTCACCATTTTGGTAAAGACCTTAAACCCCTGAATCAAATATATGAATTATGGAAAGAAAATGCATCTGGATCTACACTATCTGATTTGAAAATCATGGCTTTGACACTTACTAGATATAAAATGAAAGATAACATCCAGGTTCCCAAGAGTGTCATAAGAGGTAAAGTATTTTATAGCCTGTAACAACTTAAACAAATGCAAGACAAGAGAGGGGCAGTATTAAAGAGGAAAGGACACAGGCTTTAGATCAAGGGAGACCCTGGTCCCAATCTCAGCCGTATCACTTTGACCAAGTTAAGTTCCCTGAATTCAGTTGCTCCATCTGGATGGTTACAAGGATTAAATATTAACTTATATAAAGTCCCAATAACAGGCATCCAATAAATGATAGCTATTATTTTGAAGATTTTTTTCCTTTAGTAACTTTTCATTTGTTTATTCAACAAATGTTTATTGATTAATAGGCACCTGCCCAAGGGTAATGGTGAGCAAGACATATACAATTCCTACCTTCATGGAGCTATTTGTCTATTTAGCTGGGAAACAAACAAACAGATAATGCAATATAATTTTATACATATTATAGGAGGGAAAGCATAGAGTGCTATGGGAATACAGATGAGAGACACTTCGTACAGACTTCAGTAGTACAGATGCTTCTCTGAGAAAGTGACTTGGAGCTGAAAACTGAAAGATAAGGGCTGTGCTGTGCTTAGTCATTCAGCCATGCCTGACTCCTTGCCACCCTACGGACCACAACCCACCAGGTTCCTCTGTCCATGAGGATTCTCCAGGCAAGAATACTGGAGTTGCCATTCCCTCCTCCAGGGGATCTAGGAACTAGCAAATGCAGGGAAGGGAGTAAGGGAAAGGTTTCTTTCTGTAGAAATCCTATGAATTTTGAACAGAGCAATATAAAGCCAGATATCAGATATCAAACAGAAGAAAGCACTTGATATTATTAACAGCAATCATTCCCAACTATATTCATTTGCCCCCTTCTTGAAAAAAAAATGACAAAGAAAATAAAGAATTTATCCCAGCCCTGCTAAGATACATCTGCTTGGAAATGTTTCTATTATTTATGAATCAAATACATTTTAACATTTTTAAAAACTTTATTATCTCACCATTTTGGTAAAGACCTTAAACCCCTGAATCAAATATATGAATTATGGAAAGAAAATGCATCTGGATCTACACTATCTGATTTGAAAATCATGGCTTTGACACTTACTAGATATAAAATGAAAGATAACATCCAGGTTCCCAAGAGTGTCATAAGAGGTAAAGTATTTTATAGCCTGTAACAACTTAAACAAATGCAAGACAAGAGAGGGGCAGTATTAAAGAGGAAAGGACACAGGCTTTAGATCAAGGGAGACCCTGGTCCCAATCTCAGCCGTATCACTTTGACCAAGTTAAGTTCCCTGAATTCAGTTGCTCCATCTGGATGGTTACAAGGATTAAATATTAACTTATATAAAGTCCCAATAACAGGCATCCAATAAATGATAGCTATTATTTTGAAGATTTTTTTCCTTTAGTAACTTTTCATTTGTTTATTCAACAAATGTTTATTGATTAATAGGCACCTGCCCAAGGGTAATGGTGAGCAAGACATATACAATTCCTACCTTCATGGAGCTATTTGTCTATTTAGCTGGGAAACAAACAAACAGATAATGCAATATAATTTTATACATATTATAGGAGGGAAAGCATAGAGTGCTATGGGAATACAGATGAGAGACACTTCGTACAGACTTCAGTAGTACAGAAGCTTCTCTGAGAAAGTGACTTGGAGCTGAAAACTGAAAGATAAGGGCTGTGCTGTGCTTAGTCATTCAGCCATGCCTGACTCCTTGCCACCCTACGGACCACAACCCACCAGGTTCCTCTGTCCATGAGGATTCTCCAGGCAAGAATACTGGAGTTGCCATTCCCTCCTCCAGGGGATCTAGGAACTAGCAAATGCAGGGAAGGGAGTAAGGGAAATTGTCCAGCAAAGGCCCAGAAGCATGAGTGGTGTTCGTTAAAAACAACCTCAAAGGGCTTCCCCTGGTGGTCCACTGGGTAAGGACACCTCCTTGCAGGGCAAGGGGTGCCGGTTCGAGCCCTGGACTGGGAAGATCCCACGTGCCCTGGAGCAGCTGGACAGATGTGTCCAATTACCGAGTCGGAGCTCTGGAGCGCATGCGCCCAGAGCCGGCGCTCTGCAACGACAGACGCCACCGCGATGGGAGGCCCACAGGAGCCAAAGAACAAAGATGGATGAAAATAGAGAAATGAAAGACCAATAGAAGTGGCCCACCCACTCCCCTCCCTCCCCAACTCGACCCCCGCCCAAAATAAATAAATAAATACCTCTTTAAAAAAAAAAAAAAACCTCAAGTATCTACCAACACATTGTTCTGTAATCAGAGCCTAAGCACACTAACATAAATCCTTCTGTCCTTTTCTTGTCCCCTGTCATCATTTCTTTCAGCCTTTCATCTAACAAATATCCACTGAAGACAACAGAAGAAAACATACTTTCATCTTCAGTCAAAATCCTACCATGATCAATCACCATTATCAAGTATAAATTTCTAAAAAAAAAAAGTATAAAGTCGTGTATAAGTGGCCCAATAATTCACAGCACACATTCTTGTTCCCACTTAGAGATCTAGAAGCATAGTACTGGACTAGATGACAATGGATAGGTACCACTCTCTACTCTCTATAGGCAAAACAGCCCAACTGGAAAATAAAATGCAAAATAGATTAAGGCATCAAATAGTATGTGATTAAATATTACTTAAATGATTGGAAAATAAATGAAATAGAAATTTAGACAAGGATGGATCATGATAAAAATCCTACAAATGCCACTGCAGCTTAGGAGAATTCTCCCCACATTATTCAAATGGGTGTATTATACACACACACACATACATATGCGCATGTGCACACACACATTTTGACAAGTTCTCTTGGTCATTCAACAAATGTTTAAGGGTCTACCATTACATGTATATAACAGGTGCAGGGACAGAACAAAGGTTCTGTCTATGGAGATAGATTTTATATTTTTGTTGGCAGAGGAAGCAACAAACAGAAAACAAGTGAACACTATCTTACTTCTCAGCCAAAGGTCCATCAGATTATAAAGCCCAAGTCCAACATCAACCACTCCACTTCAGTACTGAAACTTTCCATTTCCCCAAATGACAGAGATTGTTGGAGGCTTTTCTGATACATGGAACAGTTTTCCCAGGATTTGCCAAGTGATTCTCAAGGTTTTGCTTCTACTGAGCTCTGTCCTGCAGTTTACTTTCTTCCATCTGTAATGCTTTTCACTGAGATTTTAAGTTCTCATCTCAAATATATATCCAAGGGTTCCATGTGATGCAATTCCTCCCTCTGCTCTATGGCTCAGATGCTAAAGAATCTGCTTGCAATGTGGGAGACCCAGGTTCAATCACTAGGTCAGGAAGATCCCCTGGAAAGGGGAATGGCTACTCAATCCAGTATTTTTGCCTGAAGAATTCCATGAACAGAGAAGCCTGGCAATAATTAATATGGCTTGCAAAAGAATGGGCTTTAAATAAGTTTTCTTATATAATTTCATTAGAATTTGTGCACATATTAAAATATCAATTTATTGAACACTTGACATTTGGGATGGAGTCCATGGATACAAAAGTGGATCAAAGCTAAACAGCTTTCTCAGTATAATCGTGTATAAGTGGCCCAATAATTCACAGCACACATTCTTGTTCCCACTTAGAGATCTAGAAGCATAGTACTGGACTAGATGACAATGGATAGGTACCACTCTCTACTCTCTATAGGCAAAACAGCCCAACTGGAAAATAAAATGCAAAATAGATTAAGGCATCAAATAGTATGTGATTAAATATTACTTAAATGATTGGAAAATAAATGAAATAGAAATTTAGACAAGGATGGATCATGATAAAAATCCTACAAATGCCACTGCAGCTTAGGAGAATTCTCCCCACATTATTCAAATGGGTGTATTATACACACACACACATACATATGCGCATGTGCACACACACATTTTGACAAGTTCTCTTGGTCATTCAACAAATGTTTAAGGGTCTACCATTACATGTATATAACAGGTGCAGGGACAGAACAAAGGTTCTGTCTATGGAGATAGATTTTATATTTTTGTTGGCAGAGGAAGCAACAAACAGAAAACAAGTGAACACTATCTTACTTCTCAGCCAAAGGTCCATCAGATTATAAAGCCCAAGTCCAACATCAACCACTCCACTTCAGTACTGAAACTTTCCATTTCCCTAAATGACAGAGATTGTTGGAGGCTTTTCTGATACATGGAACAGTTTTCCCAGGATTTGCCAAGTGATTCTCAAGGTTTTGCTTCTACTGAGCTCTGTCCTGCAGTTTACTTTCTTCCATCTGTAATGCTTTTCACTGAGATTTTAAGTTCTCATCTCAAATATATATCCAAGGGTTCCATGTGATGCAATTCCTCCCTCTGCTCTATGGCTCAGATGCTAAAGAATCTGCTTGCAATGTGGGAGACCCAGGTTCAATCACTAGGTCAGGAAGATCCCCTGGAAAGGGGAATGGCTACTCAATCCAGTATTTTTGCCTGAAGAATTCCATGAACAGAGAAGCCTGGCAATAATTAATATGGCTTGCAAAAGAATGGGCTTTAAATAAGTTTTCTTATATAATTTCATTAGAATTTGTGCACATATTAAAAATATCAATTTATTGAACACTTGACATTTGGGATGGAGTCCATGGGATCACAAAGAGTTGGATATGTCTAATCAGCTAACACACATGCTTTTCTCTGTTTTAATATCTTCAAAATTTTCACCACTCATTTCCCTCATTCACCAAAAACAGTTGCTAATTAGTAGCACTATACTCTTCTCTGGAAGACGGCCACTGTACTATACAGTGCTATGTGTTAGTTGTTCAGTCGTGTCTGACTCTTTGCGACCCCACAGACTGTAGCCCACCAGGCTCCCTTGTCCAAGAATTCTGGAGTGGGTTGCCACTCTCTTCTCCAGGGGATCTTCCCAATGCAGGGATTAAACCTGAGTCTCCTATACTGCAGGCAGATTCTTTACCATCTGAGTCACCAGAGAAGCCATACAATGCTCTATGTTACTGTATTTGGATTTACACATATTGACAATAACCCTATCATCAAGCAGTTAAGTGTCTAACTCTTCTCTACATTATCTCATTTTACTTTTTCAAAAACATTACAAGTAATTTAAAAACTGTGTGTGTTTTACAAATGAGGAACTGAGATGCAGAGAAGTTGAACTACTCGCTTAAGACCAGGATATAGTTAATTTAGGTCTTCCCAGGTACTATGCCACGCTGCCTTCCAAAAAGAAATCACACAACAAATGTGGATTTGAAAGGACCTCCTAGGACCCTTTACAAGATTATTTCCTGTGCAGGCATCATTTCTACAGAATCCTTTTCCAGTGATCCAGTCTCTTGTAGATATATCAACTTATCACATTCCAATTGTGACCTCTGTGAATCTCAGTTTTCTTGTCTATTAAAGGCGATACTCCTATATATCTTACAAGGTTATTGCGAGGATCCAATTACAAAAGTATGCAAAAGTCCTCTTCAAACAATAAAGCACTTATAAATATTCCCTAAACTTTTCTTTACAAGCAAGTTAGACCCGTAAAACAAATTTTTTATCTTTGAATTTAAGTCATTATAAATGAATTCTCCTTAATGTATCTTACTTCATAATCATAGATTTAAAGAGAGCAGCATATCCACAACTTTTCCTAGCAGGCAAAATTACTTTATATTAATATTACTACTAGACATAAGACTAAGAATACAATGCAAATTTTTTCAGGCTCTTTTAGAGATGGAGGAAAATATCAACTTTGGCACAGCTATGGGAGAAAGTGAATTTTATCTGATTTTATTTTATCTGATTAATGTGCAGTTATGTAAAATAATTAATATGGCTTGCAAAAGAATGGGCTTTAAACAAGTTTTCTTGTATACCTTCATTACAATTTGTGCACATATTAAAAATATCAATGCAATTTAAAATAAACATTTATTGAACACCTGACATTTGGTAACTCACTTTATAAAATTGTTCAAGTAAAGTAAAAGGATAATTTAACAATTAAAGGAAAGTTAACAGTTAAAGGAAAGTTAGTGTAGGAAGCAAGTAAAATAATAATACAGGCAAAAGGAAAACTACCTAAATATATAATCTGACTTTTACTGGAGCTTTTAGTATATTACTATGCCCAATAATAGAAACGTTTCAGAACACTTTATAGAAATTATAGATAAAATAGATTGTGTTATTATCCATCAAATGCCCAGTGTATATCCATTTAAAACCGATCCATAGATATATTATGTCCCTTTATCCAAGTAAATGGAAAACTAATTTCTCTACTTACTGTTTCTTTAGCTTTCAAATTCATCATAGTACATTAATCTTAAAGTCTATCATTTCCCAGACTATTTTTGTCCTTTTTTCCTTGACATTCATATTGCTTCCCTTTCTTTTCTAAGGATCTTATTCTAAAAGGCCATAAAAATATATGAGCATATATGTGTATATATATATGTGTGTCTGCACAGTATTTATATCTTTTTCTAGACTATTTCTATTTATTTCTCTTGCTAATACATGAAAATTAGATCAAGAAGATGGTTCATACCTCCCTCACCCCATATTAAGACAGAAAGGTGGAAATATATCATGTCTTTTGTACTGCATAAGCCATCTCACTAAATGAAAACACTTATTGTCTTACTTACAGCCAAGGTCCTTCAAATTTCTTGTGATGATATATTTTTTCATCAATGATGACGGGAAAATCAAAGAAATTCAGTTTTCCACCTTCTAAGCTTCATTTATCTCTGAGTGGTGCAGGCTCAAGAGTTGCCAAATGAGATGGACAAAGGCAGCCAGATAGGGCTTCCTAGCCAACCTAAAAATAGCAGGTGGTGGTGGGCAGATAGTATACCTTTTCCCTCTTGTTTTTAAATTTTTTTTCTAAGAGCTAGGTACCATAAATATGACTTGCTCAAAATTAAAGTAATACAAATAGAACTGTATTCTATCTCTAAGATCTAGACACATGGTCAGTTATGAAAATTTGTACATTTTGCTAACAAGAAAGATGTGACATTTGATGCAAAACTATTTTCTGCATTTCATACATCAAGTTTCCTTTATTCAATTTCCACTTACTCTGAAAGGAAATTCGACCATAACTTGCTGGAATCAAGAACTGCCTTTGCTGTTCATTTCTCTTTCCTAGAGCTCCTTAAACAGTAACTATTACTGTTTGTATGTTTTATAATTTAAGAGGTCTTTTCACAGATTCTACTGACTCCCTACAAGTCTGTGTCTTGGAAAGGTCCAAGCATTACATTTGGAAAAATGAGAGAACTGAGGCTCACAGAGGTTGAAACTTGCTCAAGGTCAGTCAAATGAACTTATAGAAATTATAGATAAAATAGATTGTGTTATTATCCATCAAATGCCCAGTGTATATCCATTAAGTCTGATATATTATGTCCCTTTATCCAAGTAAATGGAAAACTAATTTCTCTACTTACTGTTTCTTTAGCTTTCAAATTCATCATAGTACATTAATCTTAAAGTCTATCATTTCCCAGACTATTTTTGTCCTTTTTTCCTTGACATTCATATTGCTTCCCTTTCTTTTCTAAGGATCTTATTCTAAAAGGCCATAAAAATATATGAGCATATATGTGTATATATATATGTGTGTCTGCACAGTATTTATATCTTTTTCTAGACTATTTCTATTTATTTCTCTTGCTAATACATGAAAATTAGATCAAGAAGATGGTTCATACCTCCCTCACCCCATATTAAGACAGAAAGGTGGAAATATATCATGTCTTTTGTACTGCATAAGCCATCTCACTAAATGAAAACACTTATTGTCTTACTTACAGCCAAGGTCCTTCAAATTTCTTGTGATGATATATTTTTTCATCAATGATGACGGGAAAATCAAAGAAATTCAGTTTTCCACCTTCTAAGCTTCATTTATCTCTGAGTGGTGCAGGCTCAAGAGTTGCCAAATGAGATGGACAAAGGCAGCCAGATAGGGCTTCCTAGCCAACCTAAAAATAGCAGGTGGTGGTGGGCAGATAGTATACCTTTTCCTCTTGTTTTTAAATTTTTTTTCTAAGAGCTAGGTACCATAAATATGACTTGCTCAAAATTAAAGTAATACAAATAGAACTGTATTCTATCTCTAAGATCTAGACACATGGTCAGTTATGAAAATTTGTACATTTTGCTAACAAGAAAGATGTGACATTTGATGCAAAACTATTTTCTGCATTTCATACATCAAGTTTCCTTTATTCAATTTCCACTTACTCTGAAAGGAAATTCGACCATAACTTGCTGGAATCAAGAACTGCCTTTGCTGTTCATTTCTCTTTCCTAGAGCTCCTTAAACAGTAACTATTACTGTTTGTATGTTTTATAATTTAAGAGGTCTTTTCACAGATTCTACTGACTCCCTACAAGTCTGTGTCTTGGAAAGGTCCAAGCATTACATTTGGAAAAATGAGAGAACTGAGGCTCACAGAGGTTGAAACTTGCTCAAGGTCAGTCAAATAAAAAAAGATTATCTTCAAATTCCACATTTGTCTCTCTCTCTCTCACACACACACATAGTATCTCCCTAAAGATTCCAACATAAAATGGCATTTAAGGATTCAATTTTAAAGCTTAGCACAAACACATAAACATGTACAAATATATCCTATAGAGAAAATGTTACAATCAGTTTGAAATAGAGATTCTTCACAATTACACAAGTTCTATAAAATGTGAAAATATAAATTTACTAATCATATTAATTATATAATAATTAATTTTAAATAAGTTTTTTAAATAAGTTCATTTTTCAAAATTATTATTCATTTAACAAAAGAAATTAAATAAGGAGTTATCAAATTACCAGGGATATTTAAAATTTAAGTTTTGTTTGTTTGAAGTTGAGAACAAAGAAACTCACATCTTACCAGGAAATACTAATGTGTAAGTTGTTATCTTTCAGTGGTGGGGTTACAGATATTTTTTCTTCTCATATTTCCTGTATACTTTAGACTTTACAGAGCCAAGAAATTATGGGTTTAACTGCATTTTCAAAAATAACTTAGATTAAGAAAAAAAATTTACAATATACCTTAAGGGTAAAAAAGGCAGGACACAAAGTTGAATCTATATAGCATAATCTTAATTTAGTAAGAAAGAAAAATATTTCTTTGTAGACCTACAACCGCGAAGGCAATAGTCTGCAGGGATAGTACCTCTCAGAATGATAGAATCCAGGGATTACCTTATTTGAACATTTCTGCAATGTCCGAATTGTTCTCATGGGCACATTCTACTTTTATAAAGAAAAGAAAAATATTTAGGTTTATTGTCACCACTGATTGGAAGTCAAGTTTAAAAATCACATCAAATTATAAATCAATGGAAAACATTAATATGCCCAAATTCTAAAATTTTTATGCAGTGAGTTTACCTATCATTAAATGCTAAGTCAATAAATTTTGCTAATGATCAATCTTAGTTTAAAAACACTCTGGATAATTACATTTTCTTTTTGTCAACCTATTTGTGTGTGCCCTTGCCACACAGCTTTCTAGGTTTGTTGTGGCTTTTCTTCCAAGGAGCAAACATCTGATTTCATGACTGCAGGTCACAGTCCACGGTGATTTTTGGAACCCCAGATTATAAACTCTGCTACTTTCTCCACTTTTTCCCCATCTATTTGTCATGAAGTGATGGAACCAGATGTCGTGATCTTTAATTTCTTGAATGTTCAGTTTTAAGCCATCTTTTTCACTCTCTCCTCTCACCCACATCAAAAGGCTCTTTATTTAGTTGCTCTTCACTTTCTGCCATTAGAGTGGTATCATCTACCCATCTGAGATTGTTGATATTTCTCCTGGAAACCTTGATTCCAGCTTGTGCTTCATCCAGACTGGCATTTCACATGATGTACTCTGCATATCAGTTAAACAAACAAGATGACAATATACAGCCTAGTCATACTCCTTTCCCAATTTTGAACCAGTCTGCTATTCTGCAGTCTGCTAATGTCTGGTACTAACTGTTGCTTCTTGACCTACATACAGGTTTCTCAGGAGGCAGATAAGGTAGTCTGGTATTCCCATCTTTTTAAGAATTTCTCATAGTTTGTGGTGATACATAATATTATTTAACAGAGACCACTAGGCCATTCAAGTAAGACCTAAATCAAATCCTAACAGACTGGTTCAAAATCGGGAAACACACAGTCAAAAGGCTTTACAATAGTCACTAAAGCAGAAGTAGTTTTTTTTCTAGAATTCTCTTGCTTCTTTTTTGATGATCCAATGAATGTTAGCAATTTGATCTGTGGTTCCTCTGCCTTTTCTAAGTCCAGCTTGTACATCTGGAAGTTCTCAGTTCACATACTGTTGAAGCCTAGCTTGGAGAATTTTGAGCATTACTTTGCTGGTATGTGAAATGAGTGCAATTGTGCAGTAGTTTGAACTTTCTTTGGCATTGCCCTTCTTTGGTATTGGAACAAAAACTGACCTTTTCCAATCCTGTGGCCAATACTGAGTTTTCTAAATTTGCCAGCATATTGAGTGCAGCACTTTAAAAGCATCATCTTTTAGGATTTGAAATAGCTCAGCTGAAATTCCATCACCTCCACTAGCTTTGTTCATAGTAATGCTTCTTTTTTTAAGATTTTTTTTTTTTGGCCACTTCCATTGATCTTTCATTTATTTATCTTTGTTCTTTGGCCTGTGTGGGCCTCCCATCACAGTGGCCTCTCTCACTGTAGAGCACCAGCTCTGGGCGCATGAGCTCCAGATCTCCAGCGGTAGTTTGACACATCGGTCCAGCCGCTCCATGGCACGTGGGATCTTCCCAGGCCAGAGATCGAACCAGTGCCCCTTGCACTGCAAGGTGGTGTCCTTACCCACTAGACCACCATGGAAGCCCCCATAGTAATTCTTCTTGAGGCCCACTTGACATCATACTCCAGGATGTCTGGCTTTAATTGAGTGACCACACACACCATCGTTTTTATCTGATCTTTTTTCATATAGTTCTTCTGTGTATTTTTGCCAGCTCTTCTTTTTTTTTTTTTTTTTTTTTTTTTGCCAGCTCTTCTTAATATCATCTGCTTCTGTTAGGTCTTTGCCCATGTTTGTCCTTTATTGTGTCCATCTTAGGAAGAACAATTCCCTTGTATCCCTAATTTTCTTGAAGAGATCTCTACTCTTTACCATTCTATTGTTTTCCTCTATTTCTTTGCATTGTTCACTTAAGAAAGTTTTCTTCGGGCTTCCTGGTGGCTCAGTGGTAAAGAATCTGCCTGCCAGTGCAGGAGAAATGGGTTCGATCTCTGATCTGGGAAGATCCCACATGCCTCAGAGTAACTAAGTCAATGAACAACAACTGTTGAGGCTGTGCTCTAGAGCCGGGGAACCACAAGAGAAGCCACCACAAGGAAAAGCCTGCACAATGAGACTAGAAAGAAGCCTTCCCAGCACTGAAGAACCAGCAGAGTCAAAAATGAATTAATCAATAAAATTTATTTAAAACATTTTTATTATTTTTATTTATTTATTTAAAACATTTTCTTATATCTCTTTGCTATTCTCTGGAACTTTGCATTCAGTTGGGCATACCTTTCCTTTTCTCCTTTGCCTTTTGCTTCTTTTATTTTCTCAGCTATTTGTAAATACTTCTCAGACAACTATTTTGTCTTCTGAATTTCTCTTTCTTTGGAATGGTTTTGGCCACCACCTCCTACACAATGCTAGGAACTTCATCCCTTCGTTCTTCGGGCACTCTAATAGATCTAATGTCCTGAATCTATTTGTCACCCCTACTATATAATTATAAAGGATTTGATTTAGGCCATACTTATGGCCTAGTAGTCTCTGTTAACTAATATTAAGTATTACTTAGGAATCTTCTGCAGTGCTCCACAACAGACAGCATTCTTTTATCTGAAAGGCCTGGAGGTCCCAACCAGGTATGGGGTCAATGCATGATTTTTGCCTGCAGCCTACAACCATGCTCTTGCAGGAACATCTGGGTAACAGTTGGGATCAGGGGTGGAGGGGAATAGAGCATTCTGTCCTTTTATCACTTCCCCAGGGCAGAAACAATGGATTCATAACATTAACCATAATATTCTTTTACTAAAATAAGAAAAGAACAGACATCTTGCTAACTTAAAAATAGAAAGAGCAAGCACAATTTCTAAAAAGACTGTGAAAATAATTTATAGACAGAGTTCTCTTTGTTGCAACCTATCTTTTCTAGGAAGGATACAAAGATCCTCATGTATCTTGCTTAAAACTGATTTTTAAAAAATGGCTTCCTTGGTAGCTCAGCTGGGGAAGAATCCACTCGCAATGTAAGAGACTTCTAGGTTAGGAAGATCCCCTGGAGAAGGGATGGGCTGCCCACTCCAGTATTCTTGGGCTTCCCTGGTGAGTCAGTTGGTAAAGAATCCACTTGCAATGTGGGAGATCTGGGTTCAATCCCCGAGTTGGGAAGATTCCCTGCAAGAGGGCATGGCAATCCACTCCAGTGTTCTTGCCTGGAGAATTCCATGGACAGAGGAGCCTAGTGGGCTTCAGTTCATGGGTTGCAGAGTCAGACATGACTGAGTGACTAACACTTTCACACTTTTCACTTTCGTAGTCTATTTTGTAAAAGTTTCATTATAGCTGATTTACAATGTTATTTTTATTGTACAACAAAGTGATTCAGATATATAATATACATACACACACACACACATTCTTCATCCTCTTTTCAGTTGTGGATTATTATAGGATACTGAATATAGTTCCCTGTGCTAGAGTGACACTTTGCTGCTTAGCCATTCTATGTATACTCATTTACATCAGCTAATCCCAAACTCTTTATTTATTTATTTATTTTGGGTGGGGGTCGGGCTGGGGAGGGGGCGGGCAGGCCACTTCTATTGGTCTTTCATTTCTCTATTTTCATTCATCTTTGTTCTTTGGCCCGCGTGGGCCTCCCATCGCGGTGGCCTCTGTTGTTGCAGAGCGCTGGCTCTGGGCGCATGCGCGCCAGAGCTCCGGCTCGGTAATTGGACACATCGGTCCAGCAGCTCCGCAGCACGTGGGATCTTCCCAGGCCAGGGATCGAACCGGCGCCCCTTGCACTGCAAGGCGGTGTCCTTACCCACTGGACCACCAGGGGAAGCCCCTAATCCCAAACTCTTAATCGAACCCTCCCCACTCTGTCTTGCCCTTGGCAACCGTAAGTCTGTTCTTTATGTCTGTGACTCTCTTTTTCATAGGCAAATTGTTATTTTAGATTCCACATATAAGTGATACCACATTGATACTTGTATCTTTTTTACTTACTTCACTAAGTATAATAATCTCAAGGTTTTGTCCATGTTGCTGCAAGTGGCATTATTTCCTTTTTATGGTTGAGTAGTGTGTGCTTCAGTGCTAAGTCGCTTCAGTTGTGTGCAACTCTGTGAGACCATATGGACTTCAGCCCACCAGGCGCTGCTGTCAGAGTTTCTCCAGGCAAGAATACTGGAGCGGGTTGCTGTATCCTCCCCCAGGGGATCTTCTTGACCTAGGGATCAAACCCATGTCTCTTACACCTAACCTGCATTGGCAGGCAGGTTCTTTACCACTAACATCACCTGGAAAACCATGGCTGAGTAGTATTTTATTGTGTATATCTGCCACATCTTCTTATCCATTCTTCTGTCAATGGACATTTAGGTTGTTTCTATTATAAACAGTAGTCCAATGAATACTGGAGTGCATGTCTTTTTGAATTAGTTTTGTAGATACATGCCCAGTAGTGGTACTACTAGATCATATGGCAACTTTACTTTTTAGTTTGTTGAGGATCACGCTGCTGTTTTCCATAGTGGCTGCACCAATTTATATCCTCACTAACAGTGTAATTTCCCACCAATAGTGTAATTTCTCCATATCCTCTCCAGCATTTGTTACTTTGTAGACTTTCTAAGGATGATCAGTCTGATCAAGGTGAGGTGGTATCTCACTGTAGTTTGTGTATGTGTGTGTGTGTGTGTTGGTCTTTCATTTATTTACTTTCATCCATCTCTGTTCTTTGGCCCGTGTGGGCCTCCCACTGCAGTGGCCTCGCTCGCTGCAGAGCACCAGCTCTAGGCGCATGCTCCCCAGAGCACTGGCTCGTAATTGGACACACCAGTCCAACCACTCCACGGCACGTGGGATCTTCCTGGGTCAGTGATCGAACTGGTGCCGCTTGCACTGCAAGGCGGGCTCCTTATCCACTGGACCATCAGGGAAGCCCTTCATTGTAGTTTTAATTTGCAATTCTTTAATAATCAGTGATGTTGATCATCTTTTCTTGTGCCCATTGGCCACCTGTAGGTCTTTGAAAGAGAAATGTCTCTTTAGATCTTCTGCCCATTCTTTGATTGGGTTGAAAAACTATAACCTATTAATCTCAGCTACTTCCTAAGAGAGGTAAGATCTCCTGGCGTTAGAAGAATCAAATGTCAGATTCTTCTGAGAGCTTTCTATACCAAATATAATCTCAAGGTTTTGTCCATGTTGCTGCAAGTGGCATTATTTCCTTTTTATGGTTGAGTAGTGTGTGCTTCAGTGCTAAGTCGCTTCAGTTGTGTGCAACTCTGTGAGACCATATGGACTTCAGCCCACCAGGCGCTGCTGTCAGAGTTTCTCCAGGCAAGAATACTGGAGCGGGTTGCTGTATCCTCCCCCAGGGGATCTTCTTGACCTAGGGATCAAACCCATGTCTCTTACACCTAACCTGCATTGGCAGGCAGGTTCTTTACCACTAACATCACCTGGAAAACCATGGCTGAGTAGTATTTTATTGTGTATATCTGCCACATCTTCTTATCCATTCTTCTGTCAATGGACATTTAGGTTGTTTCTATTATAAACAGTAGTCCAATGAATACTGGAGTGCATGTCTTTTTGAATTAGTTTTGTAGATACATGCCCAGTAGTGGTACTACTAGATCATATGGCAACTTTACTTTTTAGTTTGTTGAGGATCACGCTGCTGTTTTCCATAGTGGCTGCACCAATTTATATCCTCACTAACAGTGTAATTTCCCACCAATAGTGTAATTTCTCCATATCCTCTCCAGCATTTGTTACTTTGTAGACTTTCTAAGGATGATCAGTCTGATCAAGGTGAGGTGGTATCTCACTGTAGTTTGTGTATGTGTGTGTGTGTGTGTTGGTCTTTCATTTATTTACTTTCATCCATCTCTGTTCTTTGGTCTGTGTGGGCCTCCCATCACAGGGGCCTCTCTTGCTGCAGAGCACCAGCTCTGGGTGCATGCACTCCAGAGCTCCAGCTAGTAGTTGGACACATCAGTCCAGCCGCTCCACGGCACGTGGGATCTTCCTGGGCCAGGGATTAAACTGGTGCCGCTTGCACTGCAAGGCAGTGTCCTTACCCACTAGACCACCAGGGAAGCCCTTCATTGTAGTTTTAATTTGCAATTCTTTAATAATCAGTGATGTTGATCATCTTTTCTTGTGCCCATTGGCCACCTGTAGGTCTTTGAAAGAGAAATGTCTCTTTAGATCTTCTGCCCATTCTTTGATTGGGTTGAAAAACTATAACCTATTAATCTCAGCTACTTCCTAAGAGAGGTAAGATCTCCTGGCGTTAGAAGAATCAAATGTCAGATTCTTCTGAGAGCTTTCTATACCAAATATTATTTTTACAACCTGAAAATGAAGCTATTTATTTTAAAATTAGCAGGATATTTACATTCAGAAATGAGAAATCATTAATCTTTTAAAGCACTAATGGAGATATCAAAAATGTTTATGTTCAGCACTACTCAAAAAAAGAACAGAACATTCAAAAAAGGAAAATGCAAACAACTTGGGTTGCAACCTAATGTGCTTCATAGCTCCAAAATTCCTTAAGAGGAAGAGTAATTGCTAACAACTTCGTTGTGCTTTAATCAATCTCTGGCATGCAGTAGGAGATGAACAGTTTCTGAATAAATAAACTTAATATTATGTGAAAACCTTCTTCCAGGAATCTCAGTCCCACTCAATGGAGGTAACCACAGTGAAGGTTGGTGAATCTCCACACACCATAACTATTTCCACTCAAAATATACAGTGATTATCCTACTAAAGTTCCACCTTACTCATTCTTTTTTTTAAAAATAATGACATAAACTGACCATCTTCCCAGATGCTGTTAGCAACCAAGATACTGAATTAAAAGGAAATAAAAATACTAATAGTACTGAGCATTGTTTTAAATGCTTTATATTAATATATACCACACATTAAAACTTCCTAACTTATACATAGGTACTATTACATATGACCCTCTTATTAAGAGATTTTAAAATATTACTTTCCACAAATGATAATGACTTGCCTAAAGTCAGACAGTAATCCTGGCATGGCCAGGATTTGAAAACCAACAGTCTGTCTTGGGAGCCTGTATTCTTCATCACTACTAGCCTCTGTGATGTTAGACACTAAAGATAAATTCTTACTTAACAACAGCTGACTGTTAGCATATACTAGATGAAAACACAATGTTTAGGTTTGTTTGTTTCACTATATCAGAAGCTTACACTAAGTAGTGCCTTCAAAAGAACAATAACAATAGGTTATTGTATTAGTCAAAACATATGAATTAGCTATACTCACTAAGAGTTAAAGCAGGCCATTGGCCACCTGTAGGTCTTTGAAAGAGAAATGTCTCTTTAGATCTTCTGCCCATTCTTTGATTGGGTTGAAAAACTATAACCTATTAATCTCAGCTACTTCCTAAGAGAGGTAAGATCTCCTGGCGTTAGAAGAATCAAATGTCAGATTCTTCTGAGAGCTTTCTATACCAAATATTATTTTTACAACCTGAAAATGAAGCTATTTATTTTAAAATTAGCAGGATATTTACATTCAGAAATGAGAAATCATTAATCTTTTAAAGCACTAATGGAGATATCAAAAATGTTTATGTTCAGCACTACTCAAAAAAAGAACAGAACATTCAAAAAAGGAAAATGCAAACAACTTGGGTTGCAACCTAATGTGCTTCATAGCTCCAAAATTCCTTAAGAGGAAGAGTAATTGCTAACAACTTCGTTGTGCTTTAATCAATCTCTGGCATGCAGTAGGAGATGAACAGTTTCTGAATAAATAAACTTAATATTATGTGAAAACCTTCTTCCAGGAATCTCAGTCCCACTCAATGGAGGTAACCACAGTGAAGGTTGGTGAATCTCCACACACCATAACTATTTCCACTCAAAATATACAGTGATTATCCTACTAAAGTTCCACCTTACTCATTCTTTTTTTTAAAAATAATGACATAAACTGACCATCTTCCCAGATGCTGTTAGCAACCAAGATACTGAATTAAAAGGAAATAAAAATACTAATAGTACTGAGCATTGTTTTAAATGCTTTATATTAATATATACCACACATTAAAACTTCCTAACTTATACATAGGTACTATTACATATGACCCTCTTATTAAGAGATTTTAAAATATTACTTTCCACAAATGATAATGACTTGCCTAAAGTCAGACAGTAATCCTGGCATGGCCAGGATTTGAAGCCAACAGTCTGTCTTGGGAGCCTGTATTCTTCATCACTACTAGCCTCTGTGATGTTAGACACTAAAGATAAATTCTTACTTAACAACAGCTGACTGTTAGCATATACTAGATGAAAACACAATGTTTAGGTTTGTTTGTTTTTCACTATATCAGAAGCTTACACTAAGTAGTGCCTTCAAAAGAACAATAACAATAGGTTATATGTTCAGAGTCTGTCATTAGTCAAAAACATATGAATTAGCAAAAATATTTAAATTTCCTTCATATATTTTATTTCACAAACTGAAGAGATCTTTTTTTAAATACAATAAACTTTTGTATATGACTTTATATATAAAAACATTGTTAAATTTGCTTTTTAAAAAAAAAAAAGAAATGCATTTTACTTTTATTTATTTATGGTTATTCTGGGTTTTCACTGCTACTGCAGGCTCTTCTCTAGTTGCAGGGAGTGGGCGCTATTCTCTAATTGAGGTGAGCAGGCTTCTTGTTGTGGTGACTCCTCTTGTTGTGGAACCTGGGCTCTAGGGCACACGGGCTTCAATAGTTGCGGCACAGGGGCTCAATAGTTGCAGCTCTGAGGTTCTAGAGCACAAGCTCAATAGTTATGGCTCACAGGCTTAGCTGCTCCGCAGCATGTGGGATCTTCCTGGGTCAAAGATTGAACCCGCGACTCCTGCATTGGCAGGCGAGCTCTTTACCACTGAGCTACCAGGGAAGCCCACAAAGAGAGCTAAGTTCCTTACTGTTACCGTATTTATGGTCAAAAGCAGCCTTTTTTTTTTTTTTTCCAGTTTTACTACCTATTTTGTTCATTAGACCTGTCGTTAAATGATTTATGATCATTAACAAAACAAAAATACTCTATTTAGTCATACACACAAAAAGAACCTGAATCACAAAAAACTCAAGTAAACTCAATCCAAGATATTTGAATAGTACTGAGCATTGTTTTAAATGCTTTATATTAATATATACCACACATTAAAACTTCCTAACTTATACATAGGTACTATTACATATGACCCTCTTATTAAGAGATTTTAAAATATTACTTTCCACAAATGATAATGACTTGCCTAAAGTCAGACAGTAATCCTGGCATGGCCAGGATTTGAAGCCAACAGTCTGTCTTGGGAGCCTGTATTCTTCATCACTACTAGCCTCTGTGATGTTAGACACTAAAGATAAATTCTTACTTAACAACAGCTGACTGTTAGCATATACTAGATGAAAACACAATGTTTAGGTTTGTTTGTTTTTCACTATATCAGAAGCTTACACTAAGTAGTGCCTTCAAAAGAACAATAACAATAGGTTATATGTTCAGAGTCTGTCATTAGTCAAAAACATATGAATTAGCAAAAATATTTAAATTTCCTTCATATATTTTATTTCACAAACTGAAGAGATCTTTTTTTAAATACAATAAACTTTTGTATATGACTTTATATATAAAAACATTGTTAAATTTGCTTTTTAAAAAAAAAAAAGAAATGCATTTTACTTTTATTTATTTATGGTTATTCTGGGTTTTCACTGCTACTGCAGGCTCTTCTCTAGTTGCAGGGAGTGGGCGCTATTCTCTAATTGAGGTGAGCAGGCTTCTTGTTGTGGTGACTCCTCTTGTTGTGGAACCTGGGCTCTAGGGCACACGGGCTTCAATAGTTGCGGCACAGGGGCTCAATAGTTGCAGCTCTGAGGTTCTAGAGCACAAGCTCAATAGTTATGGCTCACAGGCTTAGCTGCTCCGCAGCATGTGGGATCTTCCTGGGTCAAAGATTGAACCCGCGACTCCTGCATTGGCAGGCGAGCTCTTTACCACTGAGCTACCAGGGAAGCCCACAAAGAGAGCTAAGTTCCTTACTGTTACCGTATTTATGGTCAAAAGCAGCCTTTTTTTTTTTTTTTCCAGTTTTACTACCTATTTTGTTCATTAGACCTGTCGTTAAATGATTTATGATCATTAACAAAACAAAAATACTCTATTTAGTCATACACACAAAAAGAACCTGAATCACATTTTAAAAAATATATGACTCAAGACTCGAAACTCAGATCCAAGAGTATTTTGAATAATGGCAGAATCTTTGGAATAAATGTATAGTCTCTCAAGGTAACTATCCTGAAGAGAAAAAGTGAAAAGTCAAGTTGCCCAGTCCTCTCTGACTCTGCGACCCCATGCTTGAGCCATGGGATTTTCCAGGTAAAAATATTGGAGTGGGGCCTTTCCCTTCTCCAGGGGATCTTCCCAACCCAAGAATTGAACCTGAGTCTCCTACACTGCAGGCAGACTCTTTAACAGCTGAGCTATCAGCGAAGCAATTATCTGTTGAAGGACAGTTTGTTAAAAGTTATCACACTTAACAGGTTTATTTCATTTACTAATCTAGCAACCTGCTCACATCAACCATCAGCAAAATAGTAACTTATTTCCTGCTGTCTACTGTCTCCAAGCCAGTGATTTGATAGCTAGTATTCTAAGCACTGTACAACACAGCAAAGTAGTGTTGCTGAGCCAGAGGAAGCATAAATTGTCTATAACATCGGCCAATTTCCTAATTTCCTCTTCTAACATAAAGTGATTCCACTCTGTCAGCAACAGAAAGGACAAAATGGCAGCTTTAGAAGATGCCTTATTTTTAACCGAATCTTATTAAACAAGGGATAGTAGTAAAAGCAGTGCATACACACACATATACATCTATTCAGTATCACCAAAATACCACCACCATTTTGAAGTGACAGCAGGAAACATTACAGGTGATGTTTCAGATGATGTGTCAACCGAAGATCAGGGTCCACATACCTCTGATTCTGAATCACTTTCTAGATCATGATTTTTGTTAAGCAAAACTTCCTTCTTGAAAAAAAACAAGCACTGTCTGAGCTACATGTAGTTCCATAGAAAAGTAAAACTGGAAGTTTGTTCGTATACATAATTCCTAAGTAAACGGTAGACGGTCTTATAAGACAGTCCTGAACAAGAAGTCTGATGAGTGAGTGAATATTAGAAAATTAAATTTCCTGGCAACCTGTTAGGCATAATTATCTAACACGTACCGTCCCATAGAAACACTATTGGTTTTATTCAATCTACTACCCAGAGAAGCCCCTGGGACTTGTGCACCAGACATTCTTATAATAAAATCATTCTAAAAGCATGATTGCCTACAATTATCTGACAGCTCATCTCTGCTTCCCCACCGCATTTGTACACATAAAACCTCATTCAATAAAGTTTTTATTAATCGATCAATGCTTTTGCTCCGGTGATGCAAAAGATCTATCAGCTCTTATCTTTTCCCAACAGCTCACCAACAAGATGATGATGCTTGCATCAGAGCCAGAGCAGAGGAAAGAATCAAGTATAGAATGACCTCATGTGGCAAAGGGCTACAATTACTGAATTAACTGTAAAATAATCATGGGCTTAAACTACTTCTGTTATTGGATCTTTGTTTTTAAATTGCTACTTTAAGTGGGCATTAATAACTAGACAAGGTTACAGAAGGAAAGAAAAAAGACCTTAGATATAAAGAGCACAGGTAAAGAGAATCACTACTCACTAAAATAAAATGAACCTCCATACTAGAGAGTTAAAGATATCTGGATTGTTTCAGTTTTAATTTTTGTGGGGTCTTGAGAATCCCTTAGCTTCCCACATCTATAAAATGGTGATAAATTTTGCCTGCCACAAACTCGAAATTACAATGATTAAGAAAAGATTTTAGGGGCTTCCCTGGTGGCCCAGTGGGTAAAGAGTCCGCCTTGCAGTGCAAGGGGTGCCAGTTTGGTCCCTGGCCCGGGAAGATCCCACATGCTGCAGAGCAGCTGGACCGGTGTGTCCAATTACGAGTCAGCACTCTGCAATAGGAGGGGTCACTGCAATGGGAGGCCCACACAGTCCAAAGAACAAAGATGAATGAAAATAAATGAATGACAGGCCAATAAAAAGAGTCCAAAAAATGTTTTTAAAAAAGGTTTTAATATCTGATATTCACTGGTTCTTTCATTCTATTTATGGTACTTGCTATCCTATATCTAAAATATTTTAAGGTTATCATAAAAATGCAAGCCGAAAACTGAAGTATTGTTACGTAGTTTGACTTCTAATTGTCATCTTTTCTATTCTAGCACATTAAGGGACATTGATTGGTATAAATTTTATCCTAGGCAACCTGTTAGGCATAATTATCTAACACGTACCGTCCCATAGAAACACTATTGGTTTTATTCAATCTACTACCCAGAGAAGCCCCTGGGACTTGTGCACCAGACATTCTTATAATAAAATCATTCTAAAAGCATGATTGCCTACAATTATCTGACAGCTCATCTCTGCTTCCCCACCGCATTTGTACACATAAAACCTCATTCAATAAAGTTTTTATTAATCGATCAATGCTTTTGCTCCGGTGATGCAAAAGATCTATCAGCTCTTATCTTTTCCCAACAGCTCACCAACAAGATGATGATGCTTGCATCAGAGCCAGAGCAGAGGAAAGAATCAAGTATAGAATGACCTCATGTGGCAAAGGGCTACAATTACTGAATTAACTGTAAAATAATCATGGGCTTAAACTACTTCTGTTATTGGATCTTTGTTTTTAAATTGCTACTTTAAGTGGGCATTAATAACTAGACAAGGTTACAGAAGGAAAGAAAAATGACCTTAGATATAAAGAGCACAGGTAAAAAGAGAATCACTACTCACTAAAATAAAATGAACCTCCATACTAGAGAGTTAAAGATATCTGGATTGTTTCAGTTTTAATTTTTGTGGGGTCTTGAGAATCCCTTAGCTTCCCACATCTATAAAATGGTGATAAATTTTGCCTGCCACAAACTCGAAATTACAATGATTAAGAAAAGATTTTAGGGGCTTCCCTGGTGGCCCAGTGGGTAAAGAGTCCGCCTTGCAGTGCAAGGGGTGCCAGTTTGGTCCCTGGCCCGGGAAGATCCCACATGCTGCAGAGCAGCTGGACCGGTGTGTCCAATTACGAGTCAGCACTCTGCAATAGGAGGGGTCACTGCAATGGGAGGCCCACACAGTCCAAAGAACAAAGATGAATGAAAATAAATGAATGACAGGCCAATAAAAAGAGTCCAAAAAATGTTTTTAAAAAAGGTTTTAATATCTGATATTCACTGGTTCTTTCATTCTATTTATGGTACTTGCTATCCTATATCTAAAATATTTTAAGGTTATCATAAAAATGCAAGCCGAAAACTGAAGTATTGTTACGTAGTTTGACTTCTAATTGTCATCTTTTCTATTCTAGCACATTAAGGGACATTGATTGGTATAAATTTTATCCTAGGCATAGAAAGAAATTAAATGAAATCAAAGGGTAGTTATATTGCTAATATTCAGTCTTTTTTTTTTTTTAAGATTTATTTGTTTATTTATTTAGGGCGGGGGACAGGTTGTGAAGGGAGAGGAGTGGGCAGGCCACTTCTATTGGTCTTTCATTTATCTATTTTCATTCATCTTTGTTCTTTGACTCCTGTGGGCCTCCCATCGTGGTGGCCTCTGTTGTCGCAGAGCGCTGGGTCTGGGCGCATGCGCCCCAGAGCACCGGCTTGGTAATTGGACACATCAGTCCAGCCGCTCCACAGCACGTGGGATTTTCCCAGCCAGGGATCGAACTGGCGCCCCTTGCACTGCAAGGCGGTGTCCTTACCCACTGGACCACCAGGGGAAGCCCCAAATAAATTCTTAAAAGGAAAATCTTATTAGGGAAGCCTCAAAAAACACTGAAAATATTATTAAACCTAAGCATCTCATGCCTCTAGCAGATGCAAAATGAGCCAACTCCGAGACCTAATATAAAGCCACAGCAATCAAGACGGTGTGGCTTTGGCAAAATTATAGACAAATAAATCAACAGAACAGAATAGTGAGTCTAGATACAGATTCACATAATTATACTCAATGGATTTTCAACAAAGCAGCGCAGACAATTCAGTTAAACAAAGTCTTTCAACAAACAGTGACAATTGGACCTCCACAGGCAAAAAAAAAGTGAGTCTAGACACAGACCTTAAAACGTTCAC
Organism: Tragulus kanchil; assembly: GCA_022376925.1. NCBI lineage: Eukaryota > Metazoa > Chordata > Mammalia > Artiodactyla > Tragulidae > Tragulus > Tragulus kanchil. The sequence continues at coordinate 154,350,937 of JAIOJX010000025.1, read as the reverse complement.
AAAAATTAAATCAAAATGGATCATAAACATAAAATATGTAATCATAAACGCCCTAGAGGATAACATAGGAGAAAACCTAAATGACCTTGTTTTAGGTAACAACAGAAGGTATGATCCATGAAAGACATAACTGATAAGCTGGACTTCAAAAAAATTAAAGTTTCTGCCAGGCAAAAGACAATGTCAAGAGAAAATGACGAACCACAGGAAAAATATTTGTAAAAGACACATCTCATAAAGGACAATTACCTAAAATATACAAAGAACACTTAAGACTCCATAGTAAGAAAATGAACTCAATTAAATAAACAGACAAAAGGGCTTCGCTGGTGGTCCAGTGGGTAAAGAGTCTGCTTTGCAATGCAAAGGTCACTGGTTCAATGCTGGCCTGGGATGATCCCATGTGCTGTGGAGCGGCTGGGCCGGTGTGTCTGAGCACATACGCCCACAATCGATGCTCTACAGTGAGAGAGGCCACTGCAATGGGAGGCCCACAAAGGCCAAAGAATAAAAATGGATGAAAATAACTAAATAAAAAACCAATAAAAGAGGCCAAAAAAAAAAAAAACCCAAAACAACAGACAAAAGATCCTAACTGACACCTTACCGAAGAAGATATACAGATGGAAAGACAATTAACATCATATGGATTAGGGAATTGCAATTTAAATAAGACACAATAATCTAATACGTGTTCGAATAGCCAAAATCCACATCACTGACAACAACAAATGCTGACAGGGATGTGGAGCAGAAAGTAAAATGATACAACCATTCTGTAAGACAGTTTGGCAATTTCTCAGAAACCTAAAGATACTCTTACCAAATGATCCTGCCATTTCACTCCTTGGTATTTACTCAAATGAACTGAAAATTTAGGTCCACATAAAAATCTGTACACCCACAGTTATAGTAGTTTTATTTATAACTGTCAAAACCTGGAAGCAATCAAGATGCATGTTAGTAGGTGAGAGGCTAAACTGTGATACATCTAGACCACAGAATATTTTCAGTGTTAAAAAATAATGAACTATCAAGCCACGAAAGACACAGAGGAAATTAAAGGCAAGTTACTAAGTGAAAGAAGCCACTATAACAGCTCTCTACTGAATGATTCCTACTCTGACATTTTGCGAAAAAAAAAGGCAAAACGATGGAAACAACACAGATTCTCGACTGCCAGAGGCTGGGAGGGAGAGAGGGAAAAACAGACACAGGATTTTCAGGGAGGTGAAATTACTTTGTATGATACCACCATGGTGCTTACATGTCATTATTCTTGTCAAAACCTATAGAGAAACAACAGTGAGTAAATTCTAACGCAAACTATGAACGTAGAGTGATAATGATGTGTCAGTGTAGGTTCACTGATTACAATGAGTGTACCAGTCTTTTGGGGGATGGTGATATAGGAAGAGGCTGGGTATGGGGTGGGGAAGAAAGTATATGGAATTTCACTGGTTCAATGCTGGCCTGGGATGATCCCATGTGCTGTGGAGCGGCTGGGCCGGTGTGTCTGAGCACATACGCCCACAATCGATGCTCTACAGTGAGAGAGGCCACTGCAATGGGAGGCCCACAAAGGCCAAAGAATAAAAATGGATGAAAATAACTAAATAAAAAACCAATAAAAGAGGCCAAAAAAAAAAAAAACCCAAAACAACAGACAAAAGATCCTAACTGACACCTTACCGAAGAAGATATACAGATGGAAAGACAATTAACATCATATGGATTAGGGAATTGCAATTTAAATAAGACACAATAATCTAATACGTGTTCGAATAGCCAAAATCCACATCACTGACAACAACAAATGCTGACAGGGATGTGGAGCAGAAAGGTAAAATGATACAACCATTCTGTAAGACAGTTTGGCAATTTCTCAGAAACCTAAAGATACTCTTACCAAATGATCCTGCCATTTCACTCCTTGGTATTTACTCAAATGAACTGAAAATTTAGGTCCACATAAAAATCTGTACACCCACAGTTATAGTAGTTTTATTTATAACTGTCAAAACCTGGAAGCAATCAAGATGCATGTTAGTAGGTGAGAGGCTAAACTGTGATACATCTAGACCACAGAATATTTTCAGTGTTAAAAAGTAATGAACTATCAAGCCACGAAAGACACAGAGGAAATTAAAGGCAAGTTACTAAGTGAAAGAAGCCACTATAACAGCTCTCTACTGAATGATTCCTACTCTGACATTTTGCGAAAAAAAAAGGCAAAACGATGGAAACAACACAGATTCTCGACTGCCAGAGGCTGGGAGGGAGAGAGGGAAAAACAGACACAGGATTTTCAGGGAGGTGAAATTACTTTGTATGATACCACCATGGTGCTTACATGTCATTATTCTTGTCAAAACCTATAGAGAAACAACAGTGAGTAAATTCTAACGCAAACTATGAACGTAGAGTGATAATGATGTGTCAGTGTAGGTTCACTGATTACAATGAGTGTACCAGTCTTTTGGGGGATGGTGATATAGGAAGAGGCTGTGTATGTGTTGGGGGTAGAAAGTATATGGACCTCTGTACCTTCCATTTAGTTTTTCTGTGAATCTAAAACTGTGCTGAAAAATAAAAATAAAGACTATTAAAAGTAAGTTCTGTAGTTAATAGTTGTGTACCAAAGTCAATTGCCTGGGCATGATAATATACTATGGTTAAGTAAAATGTTAACCGTGGGAGTACACAGGAACTCTAATAATTTTGTAACTTTTCTGATTCAATTTCTCCAAAAACTTTAAAAAAAAAAAAAAAAGAGAGAGATAAGATTTTCAAATGAGCAAGGCTACTGTCTACCAGGATTTGTAAATACTTTAAGTAACTTTTTCAGCATTTTTCTGGAGGCAATGAGATTAACACCTCTATGTAAAAAACACTTTGGGACTCCTTGTCCTTTATAACAGACCTAACTTCTGGAGGCTTGGGAAATACTGCTCAAAATTTCAGGCACAGAATATGAGAAAACTCTGAATGAGGGGATAAGTCTTGTCCAACTGATCATCTTCTTAGAAGGGTAAACTATAAAAAGTAGTGCATATACTTTGAAGAAAGATGATATATATGGGAGGCAGGATCCAACAGACAGTGGAGACAGCTGGCTCAAGACACTTGTGCCCACACAGTGGTACAGCTTTTATTTTGAGTCGTGACAAATTAATAATTTTTTAAGCTTCTTTTCAATTTTACAGATTTAAAAAGCCATTTTAAAGGTTATGAAAATCTCTGAAATATGTCTCCACTTAAAATCAATGTTAATTTATATAAAGGCAAGTTACTAAGTGAAAGAAGCCACTATAACAGCTCTCTACTGAATGATTCCTACTCTGACATTTTGCGAAAAAAAAAGGCAAAACGATGGAAACAACACAGATTCTCGACTGCCAGAGGCTGGGAGGGAGAGAGGGAAAAACAGACACAGGATTTTCAGGGAGGTGAAATTACTTTGTATGATACCACCATGGTGCTTACATGTCATTATTCTTGTCAAAACCTATAGAGAAACAACAGTGAGTAAATTCTAACGCAAACTATGAACGTAGAGTGATAATGATGTGTCAGTGTAGGTTCACTGATTACAATGAGTGTACCAGTCTTTTGGGGGATGGTGATATAGGAAGAGGCTGTGTATGTGTTGGGGGTAGAAAGTATATGGACCTCTGTACCTTCCATTTAGTTTTTCTGTGAATCTAAAACTGTGCTGAAAAATAAAAATAAAGACTATTAAAAGTAAGTTCTGTAGTTAATAGTTGTGTACCAAAGTCAATTGCCTGGGCATGATAATATACTATGGTTAAGTAAAATGTTAACCGTGGGAGTACACAGGAACTCTAATAATTTTGTAACTTTTCTGATTCAATTTCTCCAAAAAATTGAAAAAAAAAAAGAGAGAGATAAGATTTTCAAATGAGCAAGGCTACTGTCTACCAGGATTTGTAAATACTTTAAGTAACTTTTTCAGCATTTTTCTGGAGGCAATGAGATTAACACCTCTATGTAAAAAACACTTTGGGACTCCTTGTCCTTTATAACAGACCTAACTTCTGGAGGCTTGGGAAATACTGCTCAAAATTTCAGGCACAGAATATGAGAAAACTCTGAATGAGGGGATAAGTCTTGTCCAACTGATCATCTTCTTAGAAGGGTAAACTATAAAAAGTAGTGCATATACTTTGAAGAAAGATGATATATATGGGAGGCAGGATCCAACAGACAGTGGAGACAGCTGGCTCAAGACGCTTGTGCCCACACAGTGGTACAGCTTTTATTTTGAGTCGTGACAAATTAATAATTTTTTAAGCTTCTTTTCAATTTTACAGATTTAAAAAGCCATTTTAAAGGTTATGAAAATCTCTGAAATATGTCTCCACTTAAAATCAATGTTAATTTATATAAACCATTGTCAACCTTTTTATATTCTTAATTTTCTTTAAAAGTGAATAAACTTTAATTCTAAAAAAAGATGTAACCATTTCAATGAGTATAGCTCCATTAGAATTCACAAGGTTTATACTTATTTATTAAGCAAATATTTAATTCAGTAAACAAATTCACTTGTATCAAACAAAAACAAACTCATACAATATCATGAGACAATTTAAATATCTATGGCAATTATAAATTTGAAACAAGTTTCTCAAAGATGAGTGCATCTAAGCTGTTTAATCCACTAAATTATTACCTTTGAATATCAAGAAACTAAAGACAAGAAAAGATATTTTCAAAAAGGAAAATATTTTCAAAGTAAAACACAGAATTTTTCTAAAATGTCAAGTAGAAAGGCTAAATATAAAGAAAACACACTCCACACCTTAATTAAAGATAGCTGAAAAAATCTATACATACAGACCTAAACATATATATACAGACCTAAAATAAATCCATGCAGATCTTTTAAAATTACAACTATTATGCCCCTTGCCTTCTTTACTAATATATGTATTTCCTAATCAACAAAAATGATAATGCTTTCGAGATATATAACACAAAGTAAGATAATTTTTATTAGTAATTTCTGTTAAAGGAGGGGGAAAATACTTAAGATATAATCCGACAGAGAAGCAAAACAAACTGTGAAATGAAGAGTGATGAAGTTATCAAAGTAAAAATGTATGACTTTTATTTACTTTTAAATAAAACTTTAAAATAGTAGGCTGCCTAATAGGTTCAGACAGCAGGGAAGGTGGAATGAGGCAGGAAAAATAAGAGCTAGGACTAACTAAACGAGTTAATTGCTAAGAAGATAATTTACCTTGTTTTCAGTTTCCTTTTTGACTTCTCACCAAGTATAAAGGTAAAGAAAGACTACTCATTCCCAGTATAGCATCAGTAAAAAATAAAATGGGAAAATGTATCCCTCACTGTCTCCTATGTCCTAATGTTTTACCTATAAAGAAGTAAAGAAGTGTAAGAAAAACTATGATGCCACCTCAAATGATTTAAAGACAATCATAATTTAAGTCAACCCCTTAACTATAATACTAATACTCCACTCTAAAAGAATGGTCTGTGAAGAGAAAAAGCAGGCAGCTATTTCAAGTTCCAAATAAAGTCAATCCTTATACTCATGTAATAATCTTCAGTTATCTTTTAAGTACAGAAACATTTCCTCTTTAATCCTTCAAAACCCCATGCAAAAGACAAAAGCCTCATTCACATCATAAAGGCAGAAACAAAGGCAGGAAAAAGATTAAATGACTTATAAGTTATGTCATTACAAACAGGGAGCAAAGTCTAACCCGCTCCTATACAAATGTGTTATAGACACCTTAATAAATACCAGTGAGGTGATTAAATATTAAACTTTATCTTATCTTCCACATTAACTAAGGCGGAAGGGAAGGCACCGGATCAAAAGCATTCACAATTCTAAAACCTCATAATCCTTCTAGGGATTCCGTAAATTCCACTTTTCAATTTTTAGTAGATACACTAATTTACATATGACCATCTACTATGTAACATTAAAGTTTCCAGTTAAGAAACTGGCCCATGAGATAAGAAACACCTGGGAAAAAAAAAGTCAACCAGCTGAGGAGGAAAATAGAGACGAAAGAAGGAGGCTGGATCCTTTATGATGCAGTGTAATTACTATAATGATTCTGGAACCACCTTCTTCCAGGTTCCTTGTTTTAAGGGATAGTTAAATGTTTTTATAAAACCCCAAAAATGAAAAAGAAAGAAAAAGAAAAAGATAGTTATAAACTTTTGTTGCAGATTCATTAAAAAAAAAAAAAAAAAAGGTTTTTTTCTTGGAATAAAAGTAGTTAAAAACTTGGGTTTAGAAGAGAGACCTGTATGAAAATGGACCTATGAAGATACACAAAGCTGAAGTACATGGAATCATTTGGCTTCATGCAGTCTTTAGCAAGATCACAAAGTGCTCAAAAATTCTTTTACCTGAGGGGAGAAAAAAAAAATTAATGAAATTCCTTGGTTCATTTCAGATATCTGATATTCATTTTCAATTAAAAGTATCTAACAGATGAAGACCTCAACTGTATAAGTAAATTCTATCACAAAGCCCCAGCTTTTAGTTTCAAAAGAAATATTAACAAATACTTCAGAAGTAAAAGATGAATGATCCAAAAAGTCATTACAGGAGTTGTTAAATTTACATCTGAGCTTGACACAGTTCTTTAACAGTTATAACACTAATTTTATTATCTCTTTATAATACTACAGACCACAGACATGTGCAGCTTTCACATTGATAACATGAGTAACTGCAATGGTTTAAATGACTCTGAAGGTCTTGACTGTGCATGCTATCTATGTTATAGATTTCCAATTTTTCTGAAGCACAAATTTCAATCATATATACAGACTGTAAATATTAATATGTGAGGAAAGGTCAGGTACTAGCGAATGAACCTAGTCAACTGGCCAATGTCACAAGATACTGCTCTCTATATATACAGAGTCTCCTGAATAGACAAAGATTATTGTCTTGCAAAATACCTGAAAAGAAAGCCAACTTCTAGCATTACTAATTACAGCAAAATGAATAGTATGAAATGATTATAATAAAAAACAGAGTCTCAAAGACTAAAAATTGACCATCTACTATGCATTAAAGTTTCCAGTTAAGAAACTGGCCCATGAGATAAGAAACACCTGGGAAAAAAAAAGTCAACCAGCTGAGGAGGAAAATAGAGACGAAAGAAGGAGGCTGGATCCTTTATGATGCAGTGTAATTACTATAATGATTCTGGAACCACCTTCTTCCAGGTTCCTTGTTTTAAGGGATAGTTAAATGTTTTTATAAAACCCCAAAAATGAAAAAGAAAGAAAAAGAAAAAGATAGTTATAAACTTTTGTTGCAGATTCATTAAAAAAAAAAAAAAAAAGGTTTTTTTCTTGGAATAAAAGTAGTTAAAAACTTGGGTTTAGAAGAGAGACCTGTATGAAAATGGACCTATGAAGATACACAAAGCTGAAGTACATGGAATCATTTGGCTTCATGCAGTCTTTAGCAAGATCACAAAGTGCTCAAAAATTCTTTTACCTGAGGGGAGAAAAAAAAAATTAATGAAATTCCTTGGTTCATTTCAGATATCTGATATTCATTTTCAATTAAAAGTATCTAACAGATGAAGACCTCAACTGTATAAGTAAATTCTATCACAAAGCCCCAGCTTTTAGTTTCAAAAGAAATATTAACAAATACTTCAGAAGTAAAAGATGAATGACCCAAAAAAGTCATTACAGGAGTTGTTAAATTTACATCTGAGCTTGACACAGTTCTTTAACAGTTATAACACTAATTTTATTATCTCTTTATAATACTACAGACCACTGACATGTGCAGCTTTCACATTGATAACATGAGTAACTGCAATGGTTTAAATGACTCTGAAGGTCTTGACTGTGCATGCTATCTATGTTATAGATTTCCAATTTTTCTGAAGCACAAATTTCAATCATATATACAGACTGTAAATATTAATATGTGAGGAAAGGTCAGGTACTAGCGAATGAACCTAGTCAACTGGCCAATGTCACAAGATACTGCTCTCTATATATACAGAGTCTCCTGAATAGACAAAGATTATTGTCTTGCAAAAATACCTGAAAAAGAAAGCCAACTTCTAGCATTACTAATTACAGCAAAATGAATAGTATGAAATGATTATTAATCAAAACACAAAAGTTTCAGATAAAATTAAAAAGTGGTTTTATAGATTCATTCAGTTAAAATAGTGGTTGGCTGCTTTAAATTAATATTAAAAGGTCACTTGAAATTTCCTTTTTTTCTTTATATCATGGGAAAAACAACTATATGCTATAGTAGCTATCTATAAATACTGAGATTTTCAAAATTCTTAATATCCCTTATAAATGATAAATACCTATTATATCAAATGGCAGATATTTTATGACAGAAAAAAAAATGAAATTTCTCTCAAAACTAAACAAACCAACAAAAAAAATGTGGCTTTTTCTTTATACTTTAGATCATTTAATTAACTTGGATATAGGAATATTTATTACACAAATCCCACCACCTGTCTCTCTCAAGTACTCATCAATAGGTTCTCGTAAGTCCCTTTATCAATAGGAGAGCCAGTTACTGAATAGAATATAGTCTCCTCTGAATATATGAAAGATACACTAACTCTGATTAAGATAATGACTCAATGATTAGGTAACGCCAAGTCATTACTGGAAAGATACCAAATAAAATTCAAAACTAAAAATCTTTAATATCAAGACTGTGGCTAATATAAAAAAGAATGAGATTCATATCCAATAATTTTAGAGGGGAAAGGGAAAAACTTTTGTTAATGCTACCTCTAAAATACAGATAAAGAAACAAAAAGATAAAGAAGGTCATCTTTTATTTACAGTTACAAAGCTAGAAAAGATAGGAATCTAAATAGTCTAAATCCCTCTAAAGCTCTTAACTGTCTTTTGACATAACTTTATGTCATCTTTCATTAGAGTATCACTTTCTCAGAAGTTAGAACACTTCTTTAGACAAGACAAAACAAACAACATTTATAATCTGTACTCAACATTAATCTACCTTTTCAACAAGGCTGTCATGTTTATCTTTAAAGTCTTCATTAACATCCAGTGTTAAGATAGGCACTTCTTGTAGATAATCAAAGTTGGTTCTGCATAAAGAGAGATGAACAAAATAATCGGAAAAAAATCTGTTCTTATGTCTTGCAAAATACCTGAAAAAGAAAGCCAACTTCTAGCATTACTAATTACAGCAAAATGAATAGTATGAAATGATTATTAATCAAAACACAAAAGTTTCAGATAAAATTAAAAAGTGGTTTTATAGATTCATTCAGTTAAAATAGTGGTTGGCTGCTTTAAATTAATATTAAAAGGTCACTTGAAATTTCCTTTTTTTCTTTATATCATGGGAAAAACAACTATATGCTATAGTAGCTATCTATAAATACTGAGATTTTCAAAATTCTTAATATCCCTTATAAATGATAAATACCTATTATATCAAATGGCAGATATTTTATGACAGAAAAAAAAATGAAATTTCTCTCAAAACTAAACAAACAAACAAAAAATGTGGCTTTTTCTTTATACTTTAGATCATTTAATTAACTTGGATATAGGAATATTTATTACACAAATCCCACCACCTGTCTCTCTCAAGTACTCATCAATAGGTTCTCGTAAGTCCCTTTATCAATAGGAGAGCCAGTTACTGAATAGAATATAGTCTCCTCTGAATATATGAAAGATACACTAACTCTGATTAAGATAATGACTCAATGATTAGGTAACGCCAAGTCATTACTGGAAAGATACCAAATAAAATTCAAAACTAAAAATCTTTAATATCAAGACTCTGGCTAATATAAAAATGAATGAGATTCATATCCAATAATTTTAGAGGGAAGGAAGAACTTTTGTTAATGCTACCTCTAAAATACAGATAAAGAAACAAAAAGATAAAGAAGGTCATCTTTTATTTACAGTTACAAAGCTAGAAAAGATAGGAATCTAAATAGTCTAAATCCCTCTAAAGCTCTTAACTGTCTTTTGACATAACTTTATGTCATCTTTCATTAGAGTATCACTTTCTCAGAAGTTAGAACACTTCTTTAGACAAGACAAAACAAACAACATTTATAATCTGTACTCAACATTAATCTACCTTTTCAACAAGGCTGTCATGTTTATCTTTAAAGTCTTCATTAACATCCAGTGTTAAGATAGGCACTTCTTGTAGATAATCAAAGTTGGTTCTGCATAAAGAGAGAGATGAACAAAATAATCAGAAAAAGCAACAAATAAGAGAGAAATACTAAATACGTATTCTTATGTCTTCACTGGAAAATGAAATGCTATCCACTGTTTTACATTAAAATTATCCTGCAAGTACCACATCTGGCAGCACCTTCTTTCTCATCTAGATTTACTATACATATCTAAAAAGCTCAGTTGCAAAATGTACAAAGCTAGGCACCGGGAAATGTAATTCTCCTCAAAAACCATAATCACACCAAAAAAACAGCAATGTTTACATTTTAAAGATGAGAAAACTAATTCTCAAGGATGCCATTCTGAGGACAAGAGACTCTCTAAGACTGCATACTAATAAATGAGATGGATTTAAACCAAGATTTGACTGAAGACAAAGTACAGTGATCTAAAAAACAAATCTGAAATTTTGTTGTTCCTGTTCACTCGCTCAGTAGTGTCTGATTCTTTGGGACCCCATGGACTGAAGTATACTAGGCTTCTCTTTCACCATCTCCCAGAGCGCGCTCAAATTCATGTTCACTGAGTTGGTGATGCCATCCAACCATCTCGTCCTGTCATCCCCTACTCTTCCTGCCCTCAATCTTTCCCTGCAACAGGGTCTTTTCCAATGAGTCAGCTCTTAGCATCAGGTGGTGAAGAGCTTCAGCTTCAACATCAGTCCTTTCAAAGAATATTCAGAGTTGATTTCTTTTAGGATTGACTGGTTTGATCACCCTGCAGTCCAAGAGAGTCTCAAGAGTCTTAATGAGATTCATATCCAATAATTTTAGAGGAAGGAAGAACTTTTGTTAATGCTACCTCTAAAATACAGATAAAGAAACAAAAAGATAAAGAAGGTCATCTTTTATTTACAGTTACAAAGCTAGAAAAGATAGGAATCTAAATAGTCTAAATCCCTCTAAAGCTCTTAACTGTCTTTTGACATAACTTTATGTCATCTTTCATTAGAGTATCACTTTCTCAGAAGTTAGAACACTTCTTTAGACAAGACAAAACAAACAACATTTATAATCTGTACTCAACATTAATCTACCTTTTCAACAAGGCTGTCATGTTTATCTTTAAAGTCTTCATTAACATCCAGTGTTAAGATAGGCACTTCTTGTAGATAATCAAAGTTGGTTCTGCATAAAGAGAGAGATGAACAAAATAATCAGAAAAAGCAACAAATAAGAGAGAAATACTAAATACGTATTCTTATGTCTTCACTGGAAAATGAAATGCTATCCACTGTTTTACATTAAAATTATCCTGCAAGTACCACATCTGGCAGCACCTTCTTTCTCATCTAGATTTACTATACATATCTAAAAAGCTCAGTTGCAAAATGTACAAAGCTAGGCACCGGGAAATGTAATTCTCCTCAAAAACCATAATCACACCAAAAAAACAGCAATGTTTACATTTTAAAGATGAGAAAACTAATTCTCAAGGATGCCATTCTGAGGACAAGAGACTCTCTAAGACTGCATACTAATAAATGAGATGGATTTAAACCAAGATTTGACTGAAGACAAAGTACAGTGATCTAAAAAACAAATCTGAAATTTTGTTGTTCCTGTTCACTCGCTCAGTAGTGTCTGATTCTTTGGGACCCCATGGACTGAAGTATACTAGGCTTCTCTTTCACCATCTCCCAGAGCGCGCTCAAATTCATGTTCACTGAGTTGGTGATGCCATCCAACCATCTCGTCCTGTCATCCCCTACTCTTCCTGCCCTCAATCTTTCCCTGCAACAGGGTCTTTTCCAATGAGTCAGCTCTTAGCATCAGGTGGTGAAGAGCTTCAGCTTCAACATCAGTCCTTTCAAAGAATATTCAGAGTTGATTTCTTTTAGGATTGACTGGTTTGATCACCCTGCAGTCCAAGAGAGTCTCAAGAGTCTTCTCCAACTCCACAGTTCTTATCTTAAATTGAAATATCTTATCTTAAAACTCTGTCTAGATTAGTCATATGCAATCTGGGAACATACATATCTGTAAACAACAAAAATCTATAAAAGATAAAAGCAAAATAAAGGTTTAAAAAAAATAGAATATGACTTATTCTTTTTTAATCTTACAACAATATCATTTGTGACTTTATTAACACTCCAGAGCTACTGGAGTCCTGAAAACCATGTCTTGAAATAAATAACTTTGGAACAGAATATAGATATAATAAAAGATTCTAAAGGAGAAAAAAAAAAAAAACAAAAAAAACTCTGTCTAAAAGAGAGTATAGGCATACCTAGGAGATACCACAGGTTTGGTTCCCGATCACCACAATTAAGTGAGTATGACAACAAAGCAAATATTTCAGCAAAACAAGTTACACAAATTTTTGCCGTTTCCCTGTGGATACTAAAGTTACATTTACACTAGACTGCAGTCTAGTAAGTGTGCAATCGCATTATGTCTAAAAAAATGTACATAAAAATACTTCATTATTAAAAAAGTGCTAACTATCATCTGAGGCTTTAGCTAGTCATAATCTTTTTGCTGTTGGAAGATTTGAAACATTTCAAGAATTTACAAAATATTACACAGAGACACAATATTAGCAAACGCTGTTGGAAAAATGGTGCCAGCAGACTTGCTTGACACAGGGTTGCCATAAATCTTGTAGTATCTGTGAAGCACAATAAAGCAAAGTGCTATACAACAAGTTACAAGTATGTGTTAGTCACTCAGTCATGTCCAACTCTTTTTTTTTTTAATTATGTATTTTTTTGGCAGGGGGCAGGTTGGGGAGGGAAGGGGGTGCACGGGCCACTTCTATTGGTCTTTCACCTGTCCATTTTCATCCTCTTTGTTCTTTGGCCCGTGTGGACCTCCCATCACGATGGCCTCTGTTGTCGCAGAGCACCAGCCCCGGGCGCATGCGCTCCAGAGCTCCGGCCTAACAACTGGACATATCAGTTCAGCTGCTCCACGGCACCTGCGATCTTCCCAGGCCAAGGATCGAACCGGCGCCCCCTGCACTGCAAGGCAGTGTCCTTACCCACTGGACCACCAGGGAAGCCCTCATGTCCAACTCTTTGAGACCCCAGGGACTGTAGTCCATGATGCTCCTCTATCCATGGGATTCTCCAGGCAAGAATACTGGAGTGGGCAGCCATTCCCTTTTGCAGAGGATCTTCCCAACCCAGAGATTGAACCTGGGTTTCCCTCATTGCAGGCATATCCTTACTGTCTGAACCACCAGGGAAGCCCATAAGGTATCCTTGTACCTAAATAATTCATACAGATATATTTCCTACTTTATACCTTAATATGAAGTTCTATATGTTATGCTATAAATATCACTGGAGGAGGTTAGCTATAAAAACTCTAAGAAATGAGGATCTCATTGCAATAACAAGAGTCAAAATTCGTACTGAATTCTGAAAGATCATACAATACTAATAAATGACTGAAAATAAAAAAAATTGTAAATGTTTTGGATTAAAATTTGATAAAGCAATTAAAAATGAATAGTAAATAACAATAAGAAAATCTTACTTTAGTGTTCTATGCAGGAGCCAGCTCTCATGTTTATAATGAAGTTTCTCTAGGTACTCAAGAGGAATGCCTTGTTCTTCATTTCTTCCCCGTAAATATATCCTATTCAAGCATTTCTAAAAGCAAAGGCAGTAAGAAAGGGTAGGAAGAGAGATGGGAGGCAAGAAACAATAATTCTTGTCAGCTGCCATTACATTTGTATTATTCAGTGTCACTAGTTCTTCTAGCTAAATCAAGTTTGTTTAAAAAAAAAAAGTTTGCCTGTGATAAACCATGATGGAAAAGAATATGAAAAAAAGTATACATCCATACAACTGAGTCACTTTACTGTATAGCAGATATTAAACACAACACTGTAAATCAACTATACTTCAATAAAATTAAAAAAATATTCTTTTATACAAAATGCAAAATACTTTGCATAGAAGTCTATAAATCTTCTCTTTTAGGGGCTTCCCTGGTAGGTCAGCAGTGGAGATTCATGCTAAGGATCCTGATCCGGGAAGACTCGGCCTAACAACTGGACATATCAGTTCAGCTGCTCCACGGCACCTGCGATCTTCCCAGGCCAAGGATCGAACCGGCGCCCCCTGCACTGCAAGGCAGTGTCCTTACCCACTGGACCACCAGGGAAGCCCTCATGTCCAACTCTTTGAGACCCCAGGGACTGTAGTCCATGATGCTCCTCTATCCATGGGATTCTCCAGGCAAGAATACTGGAGTGGGCAGCCATTCCCTTTTGCAGAGGATCTTCCCAACCCAGAGATTGAACCTGGGTTTCCCTCATTGCAGGCATATCCTTACTGTCTGAACCACCAGGGAAGCCCATAAGGTATCCTTGTACCTAAATAATTCATACAGATATATTTCCTACTTTATACCTTAATATGAAGTTCTATATGTTATGCTATAAATATCACTGGAGGAGGTTAGCTATAAAAACTCTAAGAAATGAGGATCTCATTGCAATAACAAGAGTCAAAATTCGTACTGAATTCTGAAAGATCATACAATACTAATAAATGACTGAAAATAAAAAAAATTGTAAATGTTTTGGATTAAAATTTGATAAAGCAATTAAAAATGAATAGTAAATAACAATAAGAAAATCTTACTTTAGTGTTCTATGCAGGAGCCAGCTCTCATGTTTATAATGAAGTTTCTCTAGGTACTCAAGAGGAATGCCTTGTTCTTCATTTCTTCCCCGTAAATATATCCTATTCAAGCATTTCTAAAAGCAAAGGCAGTAAGAAAGGGTAGGAAGAGAGATGGGAGGCAAGAAACAATAATTCTTGTCAGCTGCCATTACATTTTTATTCTTCAGTGTCTCTAGTTCTGCTAGCTAAATTAAGTTTGGTTAAAAAAAAAAAAAGTTTGCCTGTGATAAACCATGATGGAAAAGAATATGAAAAAAAGTATACATCCATACAACTGAGTCACTTTACTGTATAGCAGATATTAAACACAACACTGTAAATCAACTATACTTCAATAAAATTAAAAAAATATTCTTTTATACAAAATGCAAAATACTTTGCATAGAAGTCTATAAATCTTCTCTTTTAGGGGCTTCCCTGGTAGGTCAGCAGTGGAGAGTTCGCCTGCCAATGCTGGAGACACGGGTTTGATCCCTGATCCGGGAAGATCCCACATGCTGCGAAGCAACTAAGCCTGTGAGCCACAACTATGGAGCCTGTGCTCTAGAGCCTCGGAGCCACAACTATGGAGCCCATGTGCTGCAACTATTGAAGCCCGTGTGCCCTAGAGCCCAAGTTCCACAAGAGAAGTCTCTGCAACAAGAAGCCTGCCCACCTCAACTGGAGAGTAGCACCCACTCCCTGCAACTAGAGAAGAGCCTGCGGCAGCAGTGAAAACCCAGAATAGCCAAAAATAAATAAATAAATAAAATTCATTTAAAAAAAAAAATCATCTTCTCTTTTCAAGTAAGTAAATGATCCTCTAATCCAAAGATATCATACAGTTCTGTTAGACTTTAAGATATTGACTATGAATGGTTTCTAGCAGAATGAAACTAATAGTATTTTTTATGTTCTTTCTTCTGTATTTGTGTTTACTATTTCCATAAACTAAACACAAAAATTCTTTCCAAAAATAAAAGTGAATTTCAAAATTGATATGGTTAAATTCTGGCTTACTTGATATTACTGCACTGTGCTTATTCGCTCAGTCCTATTAACTCTTTGCGACCCCAAGGACTGGAGCCCGCCAGGCTCCTCTGTCCATGGGATTCTCCAGGCAATAATACTGGAGTGGATTGCCATGCCCTCCTCCAGGGGATCTTCCCAATCCATGGATCAAACCCAGGTCTCCCACACTGCAGGCATTTTCCTTACCACTGAGCCACCAGGGAAGCCAAGCATATTGGAGTGGGTGGCCTATCCCTTCTCCAGGGGCTCTTTTTGACCCAGGATTAAACGGGGGTCTCATGCATGGTAGGGGGATCCTTTACCAGCTGAGCTACTGGGAAAGCCCACCTCATATTAGAAAAGGAACAAATCATCCCTTGCAATCAGAAACCAATTTCTTTGAAAATTAAGCTTCAACAGCAACACATTCTTTCAGGCTAGAAGTCATGACATTTACATTCACGAGAGCCTACTTGGTGACTCAGCAAGAAACAGCAATTTAAAAAAAGAAAAGGGGCATGCAAGCTCCAAACACAGAAATTTCTTAACAAATGTAGCTCTTACTTAGGTTAGTTTTATCAAAGGCATCTATCTACTGGGGCTTCCTGAATCCATTACATATTGTCATGAGTAAATAAGAATAGCTACTTACAACCTATTAGAAAAGCGACATTTTCAAGTGAATTCCCTTAACTCACAAGGACAAGAGACCTCTAAGTCTCTTCTCAACTACAGTTGCTTCCACCTACCCATTCCAAGCCACCACATACAGGAGTTCTTGACATGGATCTCCAACAACTTTACCACTCATTCAGCAAATATTTACTGAGCTCCTACTATGTACCTAGAGCCTGTTCTATGCCCTGGAAATTCAACACTAATTAAAATATGCAAAGTCCCAACTCATGAAATCTATATTCCAGGAGTTGCTTTGAGCCAAGTTTTTTCATGTAGCTGTAACAGGTAAGAGGCCCTGGACAAAGTCGTGAAGAATAATGAAGAACAGAACTTCCAATGTGGGCTTATAGTATGCTTAGGAAAATAGAATGCTTCTATCTACACACATGAGTTTCTAATTTAGAGGTGGGGAGTGGAGTTAAACTGAATTGCCTTCACTGCATAACACTGAAAGGATTTCCCTGAATAAATCTCCAGTGGACCCAACAAACTTTTACTGTGTCTCACCTCCGGACTGGCTCGAAGATAAATGATTCCATCCAGCTCAAGGCTTTGGCCAAATTGGTTATTCATCCAGTCATGCCAGTCTTGATAAATGGTCCACTCTGTTTCATTCATGCAGTCAGATTCATACAAATTAGATGCAAAATATACCTGAAAGAGAATATATATCAACACAAATTCTTTCAAAAAGCACAAAGAGAAAACAGATCTACTATATGGACATGACACATTCTCCTAAAACCCATGGCAGACAGTGCTTTGGCTATGAGAAAAGAACAACAGAACAATAGAATATCTTGAACTATAGAAAGCATGTTCTTGGCCACTGGTTCCCAAAAGCATCGTGTCAGAACCCCTGGGAGTCCCCAAGACCCTTCTAGAGGTCCTGTGAGAGGCCAGATTACAGTACATACAGTACTTCAGACAAAGTTTCAAACAGGGGCTTCCCTGGTGGTCCAGTGGTAAGGACACCGCCTTGCAGTGCCTGGTGAGGGGGGTCCATGCGACCTTACAGTACATCGCCAACAGTTTTATCAAAGGCATCCATCTACTGGGGCTTCCTGAATCCATTACATATTGTCATGAGTAAATAAGAATAGCTACTTACAACCTATTAGAAAAGCGACATTTTCAAGTGAATTCCCTTAACTCACAAGGACAAGAGACCTCTAAGTCTCTTCTCAACTACAGTTGCTTCCACCTACCCATTCCAAGCCACCACATACAGGAGTTCTTGACATGGATCTCCAACAACTTTACCACTCATTCAGCAAATATTTACTGAGCTCCTACTATGTACCTAGAGCCTGTTCTATGCCCTGGAAATTCAACACTAATTAAAATATGCAAAGTCCCAACTCATGAAATCTATATTCCAGGAGTTGCTTTGAGCCAAGTTTTTTCATGTAGCTGTAACAGGTAAGAGGCCCTGGACAAAGTCGTGAAGAATAATGAAGAACAGAACTTCCAATGTGGGCTTATAGTATGCTTAGGAAAATAGAATGCTTCTATCTACACACATGAGTTTCTAATTTAGAGGTGGGGAGTGGAGTTAAACTGAATTGCCTTCACTGCATAACACTGAAAGGATTTCCCTGAATAAATCTCCAGTGGACCCAACAAACTTTTACTGTGTCTCACCTCCGGACTGGCTCGAAGATAAATGATTCCATCCAGCTCAAGGCTTTGGCCAAATTGGTTATTCATCCAGTCATGCCAGTCTTGATAAATGGTCCACTCTGTTTCATTCATGCAGTCAGATTCATACAAATTAGATGCAAAAATATACCTGAAAGAGAATATATATCAACACAAATTCTTTCCAAAAAGCACAAAGAGAAAACAGATCTACTATATGGACATGACACATTCTCCTAAAACCCATGGCAGACAGTGCTTTGGCTATGAGAAAAGAACAACAGAACAATAGAATATCTTGAACTATAGAAAGCATGTTCTTGGCCACTGGTTCCCAAAAGCATCGTGTCAGAACCCCTGGGAGTCCCCAAGACCCTTCTAGAGGTCCTGTGAGAGGCCAGATTACAGTACATACAGTACTTCAGACAAAAGTTTCAAACAGGGGCTTCCCCTGGTGGTCCAGTGGGTAAGGACACCGCCTTGCAGTGCAAGCGGTGCCGGTTCGATCCCTGGCCTGGGAGGATCCCACGTGCCGCGGAGCGGCTGGACTGATGTGTCCAGTTGCAGAGCCGGAGCTCTGGAGCGCATGCGCCCAGAGCCGGCGCTCTGCAACAACAGACGCCACCACGATGGGAGGCTCACGGGAGCCAAAGAACAAAGACGGATGAAAGTAAAGAGATGAAAGACCAATAGAAGTGGCCCACCCGCTCCCCTCCCTCCCCAATCCGACCCCCGCCCAAAATAAATAAATAAATAAATAAATCTTTAAAAAAAAAAAAAGTTTCAAACAGGGTTTCCCTTGTGGTCCAGTGGGTAAAGAGTTCACCTTGCAGTGCAGGGGGCACCAGTTTGATCCCTGGCTGGGGAAGATCCCACATGCTGAGAGGAACAGCTGGGCCATGTGTCCAATCACGAGCCAGTGCTCTGGAGCACATGCACCCAGAGCCAGTGCTCTGCAACAAGCTCTGCCACTGCGATGGAAGGCCCACACATGCCAAAGAATAAGGATAGATGAAAAATAAAAACAATGACTTGGAGGCCAAAAAAAAAAGTTAAAAAAAAAAGTTTCAAACAGCTTAAAAATAGAAGCACAAATGAGAATCCATCTGACTTCAAGTCAGACACTAAAGAGATCTGCATGCTACTCTTCTCCATTATTCATTTTGAAAAACACGACTTCACAAGTATATTTTTCATGTTTATATGTACTGGAGTTAGTATTACTAATTTTAAATAAATTAATAAATGCTTTTCTACTTCTCAATCTTAATTTCTAATGGCATAAATATCAATAAGACATGAAACTTTTGGGGCTCCTTAATAATTATTAAGAATGGAAAGGGGTGCTGAAATTTGAGATCCTCAGTTCTGAGTTAACTCTAGTAAAAGAATTCTTCCATTATAAGCAGGGCAATTCTAAGCCTCTCTTATAGATACATGATCTCATAAAACCCATGGCAGACAGTGCTTTGGCTATGAGAAAAGAACAACAGAACAATAGAATATCTTGAACTATAGAAAGCATGTTCTTGGCCACTGGTTCCCAAAAGCATCGTGTCAGAACCCCTGGGAGTCCCCAAGACCCTTCTAGAGGTCCTGTGAGAGGCCAGATTACAGTACATACAGTACTTCAGACAAAGTTTCAAACAGGGGCTTCCCCTGGTGGTCCAGTGGGTAAGGACACCGCCTTGCAGTGCAAGCGGTGCCGGTTCGATCCCTGGCCTGGGAGGATCCCACGTGCCGCGGAGCGGCTGGACTGATGTGTCCAGTTGCAGAGCCGGAGCTCTGGAGCGCATGCGCCCAGAGCCGGCGCTCTGCAACAACAGACGCCACCACGATGGGAGGCTCACGGGAGCCAAAGAACAAAGACGGATGAAAGTAAAGAGATGAAAGACCAATAGAAGTGGCCCACCCGCTCCCCTCCCTCCCCAATCCGACCCCCGCCCAAAATAAATAAATAAATAAATAAATCTTTAAAAAAAAAAAAGTTTCAAACAGGGTTTCCCTTGTGGTCCAGTGGGTAAAGAGTTCACCTTGCAGTGCAGGGGGCACCAGTTTGATCCCTGGCCGGGGAAGATCCCACATGCTGAGAGGAACAGCTGGGCCATGTGTCCAATCACGAGCCAGTGCTCTGGAGCACATGCACCCAGAGCCAGTGCTCTGCAACAAGCTCTGCCACTGCGATGGAAGGCCCACACATGCCAAAGAATAAGGATAGATGAAAAATAAAAACAATGACTTGGAGGCCAAAAAAAAAAGTTAAAAAAAAAAGTTTCAAACAGCTTAAAAATAGAAGCACAAATGAGAATCCATCTGACTTCAAGTCAGACACTAAAGAGATCTGCATGCTACTCTTCTCCATTATTCATTTTGAAAAACACGACTTCACAAGTATATTTTTCATGTTTATATGTACTGGAGTTAGTATTACTAATTTTAAATAAATTAATAAATGCTTTTCTACTTCTCAATCTTAATTTCTAATGGCATAAATATCAATAAGACATGAAACTTTTGGGGCTCCTTAATAATTATTAAGAATGGAAAGGGGTGCTGAAATTTGAGATCCTCAGTTCTGAGTTAACTCTAGTAAAAGAATTCTTCCATTATAAGCAGGGCAATTCTAAGCCTCTCTTATAGATACATGATCTCCTAGCTCCAGGGGAAAGTCTAGAATATGATCCAGATTTAACATGAGCAGATAAGAATTTTAAGAAAATTGGAAGGAAAAAAACTTCTCTGCAAATTTGAATGAGATGAGATGGCTACCACACTCTAATAGCTTCCACGGCAGCTAAAAATTATTTTGCTGTTGTTGCTATTTAGCTACTAAGTCATATTCAACTCTTTGCAACCCCACGGACTGAAGCCTGCCAGGCTCCTCTGGCCATGGGATTCTCCAGGCAAGAATACTGGAGTGAGTTGTCATTCCCTTCTCCAGGGGATCATCCCAACCCAGGGATCTGATTCACATCTCCTGTACTGGCAGGTGGATTCTTTACTGATGAGCCACCAGGGAAGACCAGAAATTATTCTAGAACTTCCCTAATGCCATTGGTATCAAACTGCTGAAAATATTAAATGTTATTTTCCATCTCAACTCTCTAACTCAGTCTCTATTTTTCCTTTGAGTCCCAGGAAACAGGGGGGAAAACTTCAGTTCTAAGCCAAAATTCTAAAATGATAAGCATGGCCATTTAAAAATACCTGTCACTATATACAGATCGTTCAAAAAATAACACTGGTTTCTCTGCGTCTTTGAGTTTCCCATTGAGAGCGGCAAGCTGAGCTCGTATTCGACTGAGGCAGGCATAGGACTGGAAGGTAAAAGACCATCGTTCAGGTTTCTCATACATCATTTGAAGAACATTCCCACCGCTTTTCTGAGATGTTGTCAGTTCCTATTTGAAATTGAAAAAAGAAACAAAAAGGAAAGTAATAATCAATAGGGCTATTTTAATATCAATTTGGATAAATGGAAACAAAACAAAACAAAAACCCCTCAACCCAACCAAAAATGGGTAGAAGACCTGGAAGATATACAGATAGGTAATAGGCAAAAAACAATCGTCCAAAAAAACAAAACAAAAAAACTAGATAAATATCAATAAGACATGAAATTTGGGGAATAATTATTAAGAATGGAAAGGGTGCTGAAATTTGAGATCCTCAGTTCTGAGTTAACTCTAGTAAAAGAATTCTTCCATTATAAGCAGGGCAATTCTAAGCCTCTCTTATAGATACATGATCTCCTAGCTCCAGGGGAAAGTCTAGAATATGATCCAGATTTAACATGAGCAGATAAGAATTTTAAGAAAATTGGAAGGAAAAAAACTTCTCTGCAAATTTGAATGAGATGAGATGGCTACCACACTCTAATAGCTTCCACGGCAGCTAAAAATTATTTTGCTGTTGTTGCTATTTAGCTACTAAGTCATATTCAACTCTTTGCAACCCCACGGACTGAAGCCTGCCAGGCTCCTCTGGCCATGGGATTCTCCAGGCAAGAATACTGGAGTGAGTTGTCATTCCCTTCTCCAGGGGATCATCCCAACCCAGGGATCTGATTCACATCTCCTGTACTGGCAGGTGGATTCTTTACTGATGAGCCACCAGGGAAGACCAGAAATTATTCTAGAACTTCCCTAATGCCATTGGTATCAAACTGCTGAAAATATTAAATGTTATTTTCCATCTCAACTCTCTAACTCAGTCTCTATTTTTCCTTTGAGTCCCAGGAAACAGGGGGGAAAACTTCAGTTCTAAGCCAAAATTCTAAAATGATAAGCATGGCCATTTAAAAATACCTGTCACTATATACAGATCGTTCAAAAAATAACACTGGTTTCTCTGCGTCTTTGAGTTTCCCATTGAGAGCGGCAAGCTGAGCTCGTATTCGACTGAGGCAGGCATAGGACTGGAAGGTAAAAGACCATCGTTCAGGTTTCTCATACATCATTTGAAGAACATTCCCACCGCTTTTCTGAGATGTTGTCAGTTCCTATTTGAAATTGAAAAAAGAAACAAAAAGGAAAGTAATAATCAATAGGGCTATTTTAATATCAATTTGGATAAATGGAAACAAAACAAAAACAAAAAAAACCCCTCAACCCAACCAAAAAATGGGTAGAAGACCTGAATATACATTTTTCCAAAGAAGATATACAGATAGGTAATAGGCAAATAAAAATACCCTCAACGTGGCTAATTTAGAGAAATGCAAATCAAATCAATGAGATATCCATACCTGCCTCTAGAAATAGTGAAATCACTTGCTGCTCTCACAAAACATCACAAAAGTTTACTAGTAATATCTTTCACTGTTTTGTTCAGATTTCTAGCTTAGCACCTCCACTGGACAGAGTACTATGTGTGTAAGTGATTAAATAGGCAGTCATCTTATGTCCCTCCCAGTATTCCTTTCACACTGAAGAACTCCTGTGATACCTAGGCAGTATTATTATTTACTAATCTCTCTCCAACCACAGCATCCACTTAACTATTCTATATTCTATATAGCCAATTTCTTATTATTAGATTTTTATATACTCTGAATTAAAGTACTTTATGTTAGGAAATATCTGATTTAATCCATGAATTTCTTTGTTTCTTAAAAGAGGATTGGCATCCTAAATGAATCTCTAATTTGCAAACAATAAAGAAAATAATTATGAGTATCTAACCATTGCAGCCTCACTACTACAAGCCAAAGTCAGCAAAGCATAACATTTCAGGCTTCCAAATCAAAAAAGGTGGGGGGTGGGGTGCAGTAAACAGAAAGAAGCCACTGAAATTTATTCCTCTGAGTGACATTATTTTCTTTCTTTTTAAATGAAAATAGATTGCATGATAACAGAATATATTGTAATACTTTTTATAGTTGTCAGACTAAGAAAAAAAATACAAAACTGAGGACCCAGAGATACTATTCTATGTCAAGCTATATAAAAGCTCTCCCCAAATAGTCTTTTAATCTTGCTAACTTTCAAGGAATAAAACACAACTTCTTAATCCCTATTCTAAATCCTAATTCAAAGGAATACCCCTGAACACTTTCTGAAAGTTCATGCTCAAAGTAGGCGCTTTTTCCTCTGAGAGGGTTAAAAAAAAAACCCTCTAAAGCGTAAATATTACAACGGGTCTCCAAGTTTCAGTAACGAACTAAAAACCACACTAACACATGGCACTCTGAGGCAGAATTTAAACTGCATACCACAAACCACATAATTAAGTGAAACTCCTTCTCAAGATTAGAAGGTTAAAAATAAAGCATAAAATGGCAAAAGGCCAACAGTAACAACAGTCTATTTAGAAACGAATGATGAAATCAAATCAATGAGATATCCATACCTGCCTCTAGAAATAGTGAAATCACTTGCTGCTCTCACAAAACATCACAAAAGTTTACTAGTAATATCTTTCACTGTTTTGTTCAGATTTCTAGCTTAGCACCTCCACTGGACAGAGTACTATGTGTGTAAGTGATTAAATAGGCAGTCATCTTATGTCCCTCCCAGTATTCCTTTCACACTGAAGAACTCCTGTGATACCTAGGCAGTATTATTATTTACTAATCTCTCTCCAACCACAGCATCCACTTAACTATTCTATATTCTATATAGCCAATTTCTTATTATTAGATTTTTATATACTCTGAATTAAAGTACTTTATGTTAGGAAATATCTGATTTAATCCATGAATTTCTTTGTTTCTTAAAAGAGGATTGGCATCCTAAATGAATCTCTAATTTGCAAACAATAAAGAAAATAATTATGAGTATCTAACCATTGCAGCCTCACTACTACAAGCCAAAGTCAGCAAAGCATAACATTTCAGGCTTCCAAATCAAAAAAGGTGGGGGGTGGGGTGCAGTAAACAGAAAGAAGCCACTGAAATTTATTCCTCTGAGTGACATTATTTTCTTTCTTTTTAAATGAAAATAGATTGCATGATAACAGAATATATTGTAATACTTTTTATAGTTGTCAGACTAAGAAAAAAAATACAAAACTGAGGACCCAGAGATACTATTCTATGTCAAGCTATATAAAAGCTCTCCCCAAATAGTCTTTTAATCTTGCTAACTTTCAAGGAATAAACACAACTTCTTAATCCCTATTCTAAATCCTAATTCAAAGGAATACCCCTGAACACTTTCTGAAAGTTCATGCTCAAAGTAGGCGCTTTTTCCTCTGAGAGGGTTAAAAAAAAAACCCTCTAAAGCGTAAATATTACAACGGGTCTCCAAGTTTCAGTAACGAACTAAAAACCACACTAACACATGGCACTCTGAGGCAGAATTTAAACTGCATACCACAAACCACATAATTAAGTGAAACTCCTTCTCAAGATTAGAAGGTTAAAAAAATAAAGCATAAAATGGCAAAAGGCCAACAGTCAACAACAAGTCTATTTAGAAGTACTGAGTAGATGATGAACTGAAATAAAGGTGTAATACTTGCCTTTCCAAACTGCTTGAAGAATAAATGGAATTTTATGAGTTTCAAGGGCTTTTTTTTTGAGGGGGCGGGTCACTTGAATTCAGCAAGTATTTATTGAGAGCCTGTTGCACGGAAGATTTTGTTTCAGATATTCGGGACGCATCAGAGAATAAAACCAAGGTCCCTGCCCTCATGGAGCTTACAGTCTAGCGTTTACGACCGTTTCACCAGGACGCACAGACCCTGGGCAAGTCCCTGCGCCTCTGTCCTCAACCACCTGAGGAGGAATAAGCAGGCCCGGCTCAGACATGGGTGGCTGGCCAGTTGTGCTGGAGACCCAATCAGGCCACCGACTCCGGCCCTCCACCCGGACAGCAGCCAGGGCTGGACGCTGACTTAAGTAATAAAGTAGGAGGAGGGCACCGGGACTGGAGCCGGCAGTCCGTGGCCTAGGGGCCAGGCTGGCTACATGAACTGCTGCTGCTGCTGCTGCTTCTTGGTGGCTGCCTTGCTGGCGAGGTCCTTGGCCTTCTCGGTAGCTGCCAGTGCTGTCTCCTTGGCCTTCTCCTTGGCTTCCTTGGCTGTTTCAACAAGGGTTTTGGGAGGGGCCTCACCTTGCAGCTTGGCCAGGATGTATTCAAAACCCTTCATGGTCTTGGTCACGTTGCTTTTGAACCAGGCGAGACCAAATTCCTGGACAGCTCTGGAAACACCAAACAGGCTAGAGGAGACCCAGGCTTCCTGGCGGATTTCCGTCCTGCCGCTGTTGTCGGAGTTCACACAGTAAACACATCGCTCCTCCACCGTCATCAGCCGGGCGTGGTTGATGTTCCAGGTGAAGGTGGTCATGGTCTGGTTCTGTGGGTCCACAATAGAATCCTCCAGGATGTACACCGAGTGAGCAACATTGGCAGGAAAGAGTCGCTCAGCCCTGGGGGGCATCCTGTTTGTCTTGGTCAGGAGTCGTCGGGACAGGAGTTTCTGATCAGAGGTCACCTCCCGGTGCACTATGTCTTCCGTCAAGACGTTTGCTATAGGGATTCGGGTACCGCTGCCAGAAGGCAGCGAACACTTGGTCCCAAAAACTCCGGAGCACGCTCTGGCCCAGGAAATACTTCACCATCGTCCCGGCCGGGGCGGGCTCAGCGCCCGCGCAGCATCAGGGGTGCGAAGCCCGGGGGGCACACGGAGGCCGGGCTGGAGCTCGACGCTCGGCCGCCAGGCTAACAGCAGTAGCTCAGTCACTACAGCGCCGCACCCAACCAGCCGCCGCCACCGCCGCCATGAGGAACTAAGGGCTTTTGTTAATTATAAACTGACTTTTCACTAGTTCGCCATCTCCCAGGGAGAAAATGTCTGCTCCAAGTGAATTCTCCCAGCTAAATGAAGTTTATCAACTCAACCAAACTTTCGTGTAGTTGTCTTCATAAAGAGGACACTAGTGTGTATTTTATTTTCCTAGCATGGCATTTGAAAATTACTCTTAGTAACAGAGACAACTTTCTGAACTTTCTGATGGCCTTATGAAAGAAGTTAGCTAAACATAAACTGCCATTAATGCATAAAAATATCAGGCACAAAAAGAAAAACATTAGGCACAATAAATATCAGGCATAAAAACACCAATATGAAAGGATATACAGTCACTGCAGCATTATTTATGTACCTTACGCTCACTACAGCATTATTTTACAATAGCTAAAATACGGAAACAACCTAAATGTCTGCCAATGGATGAATGGATAAAGATGGGGGAAAGGTACACAATGGAATACAGCTTAGCCATAAAAGAGAACAAAATCTTGCATTTGCAACAACATTAATGGACCTTGAAGGTATTATGCTAAGTGAAACCAGTTAAATACCACATGATTTCATTTACAGGTGGAATCAAAAAAGAAAACAAAACCCGCAGGCTCACAGGTGGCTGCCAAGAGTAGAGGGAGGGAGGGGGAGGGGGCAAAATGGGAAAACGTACAAAAAGGATCAAGAGGTAAAAACTTTCAGTTATAAAATAAGTCAGTCATGGGCATTAAGTAATGGAGAATAAAGTCAATGACCAGGTATTAACTTTCTATGATAACGTTGGTAACTAGACTGATTGTGGTGATCTTCACAATGTGTACAAATGTTGGATTACTATATACCGTACACATGAAACTAATACATTATTGTATGTGAATCACATCTCAATATAGAACATACTTAAATATTAAATACACAAATGTCAAATTATTCTCAAATAAAAAAATATACATTAAAAGTTTTTTCACTTCATGAAAGGAATTAAGATGTATTTGACACTAAAAAAGAGAGGCAGAGAGGTAGTTGGTATTCATGTATGTATGGAATTTTCTGCAGTATAAATGTCTATTCAAAACAAAATTTAAGTCTTGGTTCAGTCTGCTCTATACCTGGTTGCATTATTTGTGGTTTTCATGTTGTACTTTTAAAAAAGAATATGCTTGCTAATGTGAGCACAAATAACATAATTAAGTTTTCCTAAAAGTTTATTTTTCATTGTCTTAGAAAATAGAGATTATCTGTTAAAGAACTAATAAGTTCATTACTCAAAATTTTCCTTGACAAGAAAATACACTTTAATGATAATTATCACCATTCGTTATCTATTTTATGCCAGGGACTATATGAAAAGTTTTATATACACTACCTCATTACTGACACTATTTTATAAGTTTAAGGGCAGAGGTATCAATGCATGGTCCCCATTACAGGAGCATCAACACTATTTGGGAACTTGCGAGAAATGCAAATTTTCAGCACCCTGTGTCAGATCTATTAAGTTAGAAACTGGGGATGAAATAGAGGAAAAGAACAGAACGGGAAAGAGCACAAATCTCTTCAAGAAAATTAGAGATACCAAGGAAATGTTTCATGTAAAGATGGGCACAATAAAGGACAGAAATGGTAGGGATCTATAAGAAGCAGAAGATATTAAGTGGCAAAAATACACAGAGGAGCTATACAAAAAACATCTTAATGACCCAGATAACTACAACGGTGTGATCACTTGCCTAGAGTCAGACACCCTGAAGTGCGAAGTCAAGTGGGTCCTAGGAAGCATCACTATAAACATAGCTATTGGAGGTGATGGAATTCCAGCCGAACTATTTCAAATCCTAAAAGATGATACTGTTAAGAATGTTCAAACTACCCCACAATTGCACTCATTTTTTTTTTCTTTGCACTCATTTTACACGCTAGCAAAGTAATGCTCAAAATTCTCCAAGCTAGGCTTCAACAGTATGTGAACCGAAAGCTTCAGATGTACAAGCTGGACTTAGAAAAGGCAGAGGAACCACAGATCAAATTGCTAACATCCATTGGATCATTGAAAAAAAGCAAGAGAATTCCAGAAAAACAACTACTTCTGCTTCATCGACTATTCTAAAGCTATTGACTGTGTGGATCACAACAAACTGAGAAATTCTTAAAAAGATGGGAATACCAGACCACTTTATCTGCCTCCTAAGAAACCTGTATGTAGGTCAAGAAGCAACAGTTAGTACCAGACATGGAATAACAGACTAGTTCAAAATTGGGAAAGGAGTATGACTACGCTGTATAGTCACCCTGCTTATTTAAATGATATGCAGAGTACCTCAGGTGAAATGCCAGTCTGGATGAAGCACAAGCTGGAATCAAGATTTCCAGAAAAATAACACTAACCTCAGATGTGTAGATGACACCCCATCCTAATGGCAGAAAGCAAAGGAGAATTAAAAAGCTTTGATGAAGGTGAAAGAGAAGAGTGGCTTAAAACACAACATTTAAAAAACTAAGATTATGCCACCAGGTCCTATCACTTCATGGCAAATAGATGGGGAAACAATGGAAACAAATGACAGACTTTACTGGGCTCCAAAATCACTGAGGACAGTGATTACAGCCATGAAATTAAAAGATGCTTGCTGCTTGGAAGAAAAGCTATGACAAACTCAGATTGTGCATTAAAATGCAGAGACACTACTTTGCTGACAAAGGTCTGCACAGTCAAAGCTACGGTTTTTCTTTTTTTTTTTTTAAGATTTATTTATTTATTTATTTGGGGGTGGGGTGGGGAGGGAGGGAAGCAGGCGGGCTACTTCTATTAGTCTTTCATTTCTCTATTTTCATCGATCTTTGTTCTTTGGCCCGAGTGGGCCTCCTATCGCAGTTGCCTCTGTTGTCGTAGAGTACCGGCTCTGGGCGCATGTGCTCCAGAGCTCCGGCTCGGTAATTGGACACATCGGTCCAGCCACTCCACGGCACGTGAGATCTTCCCAGGCCAGGGATCAAACCTGCGCCCCTTGCACTGCAAGGCGGTATCCTTACCCACTGGACCACCAGGGAAGCCCCAAAGCTATGGTTTTTCCAGTAGCCATATGGATGTGAGAGTTGGACCATAAAGGAGGCTGACTGACAATTATTTCGAACTACAGTGCTGGAGAAGACGCTTCAGAGTCCTTTGGACTGCAAGGAGTTCAAACCAGTCAATCCCAAAGGAAATTAACCTGAATATTTATTGGAAGGACTGATGCTGAAGTTGAAGTTCCAATACTTTGCCCACCTGATGCAAAGAGTCAACTCATTGGAAAACACCTTGATTCTGGGAAAAGTTGAAGGCAGGAAGAGAAGCAGATGACAGAGGATGAGACAATTGGATGGCATCACCAACTCAATGGACTTGAGTCTGAGCAAGCTCTGGGAGATGGTGAAGGACAGGGAAGCCTAGCATGCTGTAGTCCATGAGGTCACAAAGAGTCAGACACAATTTACAACAACATAGTAGCAAGTGCTACCTTAAATTCATCTGATATGTTTAATAAAATCTATCAGAAGTGAACTTGGTTCATCTGAAAATTCCAAAATAATGGCAGAAAGCAAAGGAGAATTAAAAAGCTTTGATGAAGGTGAAAGAGAAGAGTGGCTTAAAACACAACATTTAAAAAACTAAGATTATGCCACCAGGTCCTATCACTTCATGGCAAATAGATGGGGAAACAATGGAAACAAATGACAGACTTTACTGGGCTCCAAAATCACTGAGGACAGTGATTACAGCCATGAAATTAAAAGATGCTTGCTGCTTGGAAGAAAAGCTATGACAAACTCAGATTGTGCATTAAAATGCAGAGACACTACTTTGCTGACAAAGGTCTGCACAGTCAAAGCTACGGTTTTTCTTTTTTTTTTTTTAAGATTTATTTATTTATTTATTTGGGGGTGGGGTGGGGAGGGAGGGAAGCAGGCGGGCTACTTCTATTAGTCTTTCATTTCTCTATTTTCATCGATCTTTGTTCTTTGGCCCGAGTGGGCCTCCTATCGCAGTTGCCTCTGTTGTCGTAGAGTACCGGCTCTGGGCGCATGTGCTCCAGAGCTCCGGCTCGGTAATTGGACACATCGGTCCAGCCACTCCACGGCACGTGAGATCTTCCCAGGCCAGGGATCAAACCTGCGCCCCTTGCACTGCAAGGCGGTATCCTTACCCACTGGACCACCAGGGAAGCCCCAAAGCTATGGTTTTTCCAGTAGCCATATGGATGTGAGAGTTGGACCATAAAGGAGGCTGACTGACAATTATTTCGAACTACAGTGCTGGAGAAGACGCTTCAGAGTCCTTTGGACTGCAAGGAGTTCAAACCAGTCAATCCCAAAGGAAATTAACCTGAATATTTATTGGAAGGACTGATGCTGAAGT
This sequence comes from Tragulus kanchil, assembly GCA_022376925.1. Lineage (NCBI taxonomy): Eukaryota > Metazoa > Chordata > Mammalia > Artiodactyla > Tragulidae > Tragulus > Tragulus kanchil. The sequence goes on along the minus strand of JAIOJX010000025.1, from coordinate 154,320,086 downwards.
TGAAGTTCCAATACTTTGCCCACCTGATGCAAAGAGTCAACTCATTGGAAAACACCTTGATTCTGGGAAAAGTTGAAGGCAGGAAGAGAAGCAGATGACAGAGGATGAGACAATTGGATGGCATCACCAACTCAATGGACTTGAGTCTGAGCAAGCTCTGGGAGATGGTGAAGGACAGGGAAGCCTAGCATGCTGTAGTCCATGAGGTCACAAAGAGTCAGACACAATTTACAACAACATAGTAGCAAGTGCTACCTTAAATTCATCTGATATGTTTAATAAAATCTATCAGAAGTGAACTTGGTTCATCTGAAAAACACTTAGGATCAATTTGCTAGACACTGTGAAAACAGTGAGATAATGAAACAGGGTACAGATGCAAAATTAAATAGGTTTATTTCAATATAGATAGTGAATAGAAGTTTGGAAATTTCTCTGAAGAAACATGAGGACAATATGCTTGGTGAAATAATCCAGTCACAAAATGGCAAATACTGTATGACTTCATTTATATGACATCTCTGAAAGTAATCAGATTCTTAGACATAGAAAGTAGAATGGTGGTTACCAGGAGCTGAGGGAAGGGAGCAAAGAGGAGAGCTGTTTAATGAATACAGAGTTTCAGTTTTGCAAGAAGAAAATTTCTAGAGATATGCTTCACAGCAATGTAAATATCTTTAATACTACTGAGTTGTATATTTGAAAATGGTTAAGATGGTAAGATTTATGTGTATTTTTTACCATAATAAAAATAAACATGGAGGAGGAAATGGTAACCCACTCCAGTATTCTTGCCCAGGAAATCCCATGGACAGAGCCTGGCAGGCTACTGTTCATGGGGTTGCAAGAGTGAGATACGGCTTAGCGACTAAACCACAAAAAAAATTTAATCTTCACAAGGGCAGGACTTTCCATCTGCTTTATTCATCACTATATCTTCAATCCTTGGGCTGTGCTGCTGAGAGATGAGGAAATGGTCACTGTTGCTGTCTTCTCTGCTGGGGAGGTGAGGGAGGTCGGCTTCTGTAGAAGCTTGGAGCCGGTGAATCTGTACAATCCCAAAGGAAATTAACCTGAATATTTATTGGAAGGACTGATGCTGAAGTTGAAGTTCCAATACTTTGCCCACCTGATGCAAAGAGTAAGAAAAGCAAGGGCTGACAGAGGATGAGACAATTGGATGGCATCACCAACTCAATGGACTTGAGTCTGAGCAAGCTCTGGGAGATGGTGAAGGACAGGGAAGCCTAGCATGCTGTAGTCCATGAGGTCACAAAGAGTCAGACACAATTTACAACAACATAGTAGCAAGTGCTACCTTAAATTCATCTGATATGTTTAATAAAATCTATCAGAAGTGAACTTGGTTCATCTGAAAAACACTTAGGATCAATTTGCTAGACACTGTGAAAACAGTGAGATAATGAAACAGGGTACAGATGCAAAATTAAATAGGTTTATTTCAATATAGATAGTGAATAGAAGTTTGGAAATTTCTCTGAAGAAACATGAGGACAATATGCTTGGTGAAATAATCCAGTCACAAAATGGCAAATACTGTATGACTTCATTTATATGACATCTCTGAAAGTAATCAGATTCTTAGACATAGAAAGTAGAATGGTGGTTACCAGGAGCTGAGGGAAGGGAGCAAAGAGGAGAGCTGTTTAATGAATACAGAGTTTCAGTTTTGCAAGAAGAAAATTTCTAGAGATATGCTTCACAGCAATGTAAATATCTTTAATACTACTGAGTTGTATATTTGAAAATGGTTAAGATGGTAAGATTTATGTGTATTTTTTACCATAATAAAAATAAACATGGAGGAGGAAATGGTAACCCACTCCAGTATTCTTGCCCAGGAAATCCCATGGACAGAGCCTGGCAGGCTACTGTTCATGGGGTTGCAAAGAGTGAGATACGGCTTAGCGACTAAACCACAAAAAAAATTTAATCTTCACAAGGGCAGGACTTTCCATCTGCTTTATTCATCACTATATCTTCAATCCTTGGGCTGTGCTGCTGAGAGATGAGGAAATGGTCACTGTTGCTGTCTTCTCTGCTGGGGAGGTGAGGGAGGTCGAGCGGCTTCTGTAAGAAGCTGTGGGGTCATAGCCCAGTGGAGCCGGTGAATCTGTACAATCACCCCAGCAAACACAGGAGCTTCTCCTTCAGCGTCCAGGACGGTCACTCCTGCCAGGGACCTGCTCTGCTTAGTGGAATGCTTCCCTTTCTAAACCTGGCCAGAGAGAATGGGTGATCCACAGAAGACCCAATCTTCACTTTGCTCAAACGGTCATCCTGTATCTTTGAAGACTTCTAGATGGCGTGATACCAAGTTCAGCAGATGCGCACCTCTTACAGGTTCCTCTGTTCATGGGAGTTTCCTGGCAAGCATACTGGGGTGGGTTGTCATTTCCTTCTCCAGGGGATAGTCCCCACCCAAGGATGGTACCTGAGTCTCTCGTATCTCCTGCATTAGCAGATCCATATACTGCTCTAAGGATCTAATTTGAATGAAAACTAAACAGTGAGGGCTTCCCTGGTGGTCCAATGGCTAAGAACCTGCCTGCCAATGCGTGGGACATGAGCTCGATCCCTGGTTCAGGAAGATCTCACACGTCAAGGAGCAACTAAATCCATGTGAGACAACTACTGAGCCCATGCTCTGTCACAAGAGAAGCCACTGCAGCAAGAAAGCAGCAAGAAGCCTGCACACTACAATGAAGAGTGGCCTCCATTCCCCACAGCTGGAAAAAGCCCACACACAGCCATGGAGAAGACCCACCACAGCCAATAAATAAACAGAATTAAGTTAAAAATAAATGGAATCATGATTACAGAAAAATAAATCAATAAATAAACAAGTCACACAAGGACCACAGGTCTTCTTTTATTTGAATTTCCTAGTAAATGTCATCTCTCTTGTCCAAACCAATTTCAAAGTCTGCTATATGAAAATAATTTCGAGAACCAATGCTGACTCATCACTTAATTTAAAAAGTAATAATTATCTAATTGTTCTAAAAGTACAAATCCTTAAAACTAAATCAAAAATCTGTAATAAAATTTTATAGCTTTGACTGTAGTTTCTCACTCTCAATTTAACGTGCTACCAAATTAGAAAATTAACAGTAAGCCAGGATATCATTTTATAGTTCTTCAGGATAGTCTGAGTAAGAGCCCATAAGAAAACATTTTCTTCTGAATTTACACATGAAAGTTTTAAAACTGCAGGATTTTCTGAATGCAATTATGTTAAGAACAAAATACTAGAAGTTTATCCAAAAAATACCGTGTGTCATCTTTACCATTAGAGTCTAATTTTATCAGTTTTTCTCCTTTGAATAGTACTTAGATAAAAAATGTGAACACCCCAGGGTCAATTTACATTAAACAAAATTTAACAGAGCATTTCTAGAAAGTAGTTTAGCTCTATTCACTATTAAAATTCTGTATCCCTGGGCCCACTTAATTTCACTTTTGAAAATTTACCTTAAAGAAATAATCCAAAAATGCAGATTTAACCACAAAAATGGTTATCAAAGTGCTAAGCAAACATGCTATCATTTCACTATTACGCACTTACACTAAGTCAATAATGCACATGATAAATCAGGCTGACTTTAGAATTATTTCTATTAAACTTTTAATAACATTTCCAATTTCGTTTGACATAAACAGTATGTGGAAAAAAGCAAAGTAGAAAACTATCGAAGTTTTACTTTCTTCCTTGGTAGTCCATGATATTCTCTTAATTTTGAACAGGCACAAAATTGGGTATAATAAATTATCATCTCAACTATATAAAACTTACATATGGGGTTGGTGGGACTATGGATAATTTTAATTGTCTTTTATTTATATCTATAACTTACTTTATGACAGAATACTTCATGACTTTACAGAAAGTACAGATATTGCCAAAATAAATGAAAATGGGAATCATCAAGTAAAGATACAAAATCATCTATCTTTTAATTGTAGTCTAGCCTTTGAAACATTGCAAGTTCAGTCAAGTTAAGTTCAGTCAAAAGAAATAAGTCTGCCAGACAAGATAAGCATAAAAGGGTTGACAAAAGTTAGGTGACTTCAGATAGTATGAGTGTGGTACCTTACCAAGCATTCCTAATTAATTCTCAAGAATGACTTACCATAAAATATGCTTTCGTTTTGCAGATAAGTAGACTTTATCCTTTCTTTCTCGGAGTTACTAAATTTTCAGTGACCTCTTCGTGGTAAGAAGTGTTAAATAAAAGTAAAACAGCATTTCACAATCAACAAAGATCTCCCAAAAGAATTCAGCTAAGAGAAACAGTGAAAATATCTTCCTAATAGTCTGTATATTTCAAAAATAAGCTGCAAGAAAGCAACTAAATCAAAGCTTTGGGTAACATAAATCATCAAAATAAAGCACAACTGCTATTTGAAATAAACCTTTTGATACCAAGGATGATAATCACCTGGGTCACATGATTTAAAGATAATTTACTATGGAAGGGAAAGGGAGGGGAGGCCACATAATCTTTTTAGATGCTTTTTGCTTCTTTATTTTGCTAGAACAGGTGGCAGCTCATCAAAAGTAAAGCAACACTTCAGCCACTAGGTGGCAGGTAAAGAAACAAAACCAGCTAAACAAGCAGGTGCACATTAAACTACTGACTAGGGAAAGAGATTCGAGGTACCAACAGCCCAGCTCTTCCGGTTCTACAACTACTGCCAAGAAGTGCGATTAAATGCAGAACACCCAAAGTAGAACTGGCTTTACCAAATGCACATGATAAATCAGGCTGACTTTAGAATTATTTCTATTAAACTTTTAATAACATTTCCAATTTCGTTTGACATAAACAGTATGTGGAAAAAAGCAAAGTAGAAAACTATCGAAGTTTTACTTTCTTCCTTGGTAGTCCATGATATTCTCTTAATTTTGAACAGGCACAAAATTGGGTATAATAAATTATCATCTCAACTATATAAAAGTTACATATGGGGTTGGTGGGACTATGGATAATTTTAATTGTCTTTTTATTTATATCTATAACTTACTTTATGACAGAATACTTCATGACTTTACAGAAAGTACAGATATTGCCAAAATAAATGAAAATGGGAATCATCAAGTAAAGATACAAAATCATCTATCTTTTAATTGTAGTCTAGCCTTTGAAACATTGCAAGTTCAGTCAAGTTAAGTTCAGTCAAAAGAAATAAGTCTGCCAGACAAGATAAGCATAAAAGGGTTGACAAAAGTTAGGTGACTTCAGATAGTATGAGTGTGGTACCTTACCAAGCATTCCTAATTAATTCTCAAGAATGACTTACCATAAAATATGCTTTCGTTTTGCAGATAAGTAGACTTTATCCTTTCTTTCTCGGAGTTACTAAATTTTCAGTGACCTCTTCGTGGTAAGAAGTGTTAAATAAAAGTAAAACAGCATTTCACAATCAACAAAGATCTCCCAAAAGAATTCAGCTAAGAGAAACAGTGAAAATATCTTCCTAATAGTCTGTATATTTCAAAAATAAGCTGCAAGAAAGCAACTAAATCAAAGCTTTGGGTAACATAAATCATCAAAATAAAGCACAACTGCTATTTGAAATAAACCTTTTGATACCAAGGATGATAATCACCTGGGTCACATGATTTAAAGATAATTTACTATGGAAGGGAAAGGGAGGGGAGGCCACATAATCTTTTTAGATGCTTTTTGCTTCTTTATTTTGCTAGAACAGGTGGCAGCTCATCAAAAGTAAAGCAACACTTCAGCCACTAGGTGGCAGGTAAAGAAACAAAACCAGCTAAACAAGCAGGTGCACATTAAACTACTGACTAGGGAAAGAGATTCGAGGTACCAACAGCCCAGCTCTTCCGGTTCTACAACTACTGCCAAGAAGTGCGATTAAATGCAGAACACCCAAAGTAGAACTGGCTTTACCAAAGCTGTGTCCAAAGACAGTCTACTGTAATCCCGAGGAACAGGTCAGGGATGGGTCTCAGAAAGAAGGGCTCCAGGATGAAGGAAGAAACCTCATTTCTTGAGGTGCAGGAAAAAATACGAAAATATCCAAAGATACTGGGAACATATCCACCTATTACTACTCTCACACTTCATTCCCTTATCCCCCAAATACCACCCCCACAGTCTGAAACCCGACCGAGAAGTACAGAGGATTAACCAAACAGTGGCCTTCAGTACATACACAAAAAATTATCCTCCAAGAGTGTACACCAAAATCCAATCAAGGTAATCAACTTGTAACATCTGTGGAGACATGACTGGATTTATAGGAAACTAATGAGAGTATATGTTAATAATGATAACAATAATAAGGACAATGATAACAATAATAATAAGGATCTTCTACATGGTAGATACGAAGAAAGTTTGAAATGTTGCCTCTGGCGTATTGGAAGGAAATGTTCCAGCTGATAAACATGAATGTTTAGATCCAGGAAGCCGGTTCTTAAAATGGAGACAGATGCATCAATGCATCAGACTCTGATGACATATGTCATTAAGGTAACATAACTAATTCCCAAGCTCTGATTCTAAGCTTAAGAGACAACTTGCTTACTATAAACTGTCTCCCCATGCACACTATGGATTTCCCTGGTGACTCAGATGGTAAAGAATCTGTCTGCAATGAAGGAGACCTGCGTTTGATCCCTGGGTTGGGAAGATCCCCTAAAGAAATGAACAGCTACTCACTCCAGTATCCTTGCCTGGGAAATCCACGGACACAGGAGCCTGGCGGGCTACAGTCTATGTGGTCTCAAAGAGCGAACACGACTGAGCGACTTTCAGTTTCAGTTTCCATGTATATTAACACAATGTTTTCAACCTCTCTTCTCCAACACAACTAAAGGCCTCAATATACTCCTAACACTAACAGTGATTCACTAGGGCACTCATTGTTAACCAGAAGGCATCCCACATATTTAAATTCCCTAGGGATTGTTTATTGTTTGAATAAGCATCCCAAGTCCTTGAGATCCAGAGTTCCTTCTACTGGGTATATGAAGTTGAATGGACCTACTTCAGTGAATCTGACATTACATTTCTCCCTGCAAATCAGAATTTTTGACGTTTTGGTTTTTATTCATTTTCCTATGCACTTGGATAATGTCAGGTACACAGAAAACTCTCCAGCAGTCCTGTAGTTAGGACTCTGCACTTCCATTACAGCGTATGGGTTTGATTCTTAGTACTTGGGTGGGGAACTAAGATTACACAAGCTGCAAGGCATAGCCAAAAAAATAATAATAATATTAATGACATATAATTAGAGGCAGAAACATTATGTGCCAACAGAGCAGTTACATGTATTTAATGAGTCAGAAGCTATTATATTAAGACTAGAATGGACTGTCAATGAAGGTCACCTAATCCAATCTAGTCTAATATTCCCCCAATGAAAGAATGCCTTCTGTATTTCTCACACTAGTTTAATACCTAAGCCCTGAGAATAACTGCACCGACAGTTGATCCCAGAAAGGAGGTGAACAAAGAGTATTTTTACAACACAGGTCTCTCCTAAATGTAAGCAAGCTTGAGTAGGGCACTTTGAGTCACAAGACATGCTTTAGGAGGTAAAAATGTAGGGTGAGGGAAGACCGAAGAGCCAAAGGAAAATGGGCAAAAGGATCCTAAAAGGGATTTCACAAAAGAAATCCAAATGGCAGAAATATTAACTAACTAAAGGAGCACAATCTCATTAGTAATCAGGGAAATATAAATTAAAAACATAAAAGATGGGCTTCCCTGGTGGTCCAGTGGGTAGTGAGTCTGCCTTGCTGTGCAAGGGGCACTAGTTCGATACCTGGCCTGGGAAGATTCCACATGCTGCGGAGCAGCTGGGCTGGTGTATTCAATTACAAGCCAGCGCTCTGGAGCGCATGCGCCCAGAGTCAGTGCTCTGCACGACTGAGCGACTTTCAGTTTCAGTTTCCATGTATATTAACACAATGTTTTCAACCTCTCTTCTCCAACACAACTAAAGGCCTCAATATACTCCTAACACTAACAGTGATTCACTAGGGCACTCATTGTTAACCAGAAGGCATCCCACATATTTAAATTCCCTAGGGATTGTTTATTGTTTGAATAAGCATCCCAAGTCCTTGAGATCCAGAGTTCCTTCTACTGGGTATATGAAGTTGAATGGACCTACTTCAGTGAATCTGACATTACATTTCTCCCTGCAAATCAGAATTTTTGACGTTTTGGTTTTTATTCATTTTCCTATGCACTTGGATAATGTCAGGTACACAGAAAACTCTCCAGCAGTCCTGTAGTTAGGACTCTGCACTTCCATTACACGGCGTATGGGTTTGATTCTTAGTACTTGGGTGGGGAACTAAGATTACACAAGCTGCAAGGCATAGCCAAAAAAATAATAATAATATTAATGACATATAATTAGAGGCAGAAACATTATGTGCCAACAGAGCAGTTACATGTATTTAATGAGTCAGAAGCTATTATATTAAGACTAGAATGGACTGTCAATGAAGGTCACCTAATCCAATCTAGTCTAATATTCCCCCAATGAAAGAATGCCTTCTGTATTTCTCACACTAGTTTAATACCTAAGCCCTGAGAATAACTGCACCGACAGTTGATCCCAGAAAGGAGGTGAACAAAGAGTATTTTTACAACACAGGTCTCTCCTAAATGTAAGCAAGCTTGAGTAGGGCACTTTGAGTCACAAGACATGCTTTAGGAGGTAAAAATGTAGGGTGAGGGAAGACCGAAGAGCCAAAGGAAAATGGGCAAAAGGATCCTAAAAGGGATTTCACAAAAGAAATCCAAATGGCAGAAATATTAACTAACTAAAGGAGCACAATCTCATTAGTAATCAGGGAAATATAAATTAAAAACATAAAAGATGGGCTTCCCTGGTGGTCCAGTGGGTAGTGAGTCTGCCTTGCTGTGCAAGGGGCACTAGTTCGATACCTGGCCTGGGAAGATTCCACATGCTGCGGAGCAGCTGGGCTGGTGTATTCAATTACAAGCCAGCGCTCTGGAGCGCATGCGCCCAGAGTCAGTGCTCTGCAGCCAGAGAGGCCACTGCAATGGAAGGCCCGCACATGTGAAAAGAATAAAGATGAGTGAAAATAAATAAATAAAATAGACACTTAAAAAAAACCATGAAAGATATTAAATGTTCAACAGAATGACTAAATTTAGGAAGCTGGACAATACTGAATACTGGCAAAGGGGAGACTAACGACAGCTTGCAGGAAGGTAAAGCAGTAAACCCCTTCAGAAAACAGGCATCATACACACACCCCACCACCCAGTAATTTAACTTCTTATTCCCAAGGAAACTCTTGCATGCCTACACCAGCATTCATATTCACAACCACACTGTTTTTACAGCAACTAAACTAGGACCACCACCCAAAAACCAACCAAAGGTATAGAATGGACAAACAGTAACATACGAATACAACTGAATACCATATGGCAATGCAAATGAACAAGGTACAGCTGCATGCAACGATACAGACAAATTTCACGAACTTATTAGGCAAAAAGAAGCAAGAAGAAAAGGAATGCAAACAATTTTATGTAAGATTAAAAAATACACAAAACTCATTATATTTCTGAGAGATATGCTCATATACATTTTAGAAAGCAGAAATATTATTATCACAAGAATTATTTTATGTGAGTGATTACCCCTAGGAGTTATTACCCTTGGGAAGGAGATAATGTGACCTGAATAGAATAAACAGGGACCTCTTAAATGAGAAAGTAATGGTCTATTTCTTGACCTAGATGATGGTTACAAAGATGTTAGCCTTCAAAGTGTACAAAGGTTTCATATACTTTACCATGGCTGCATCATAGATTAATAAAAAAAACACTGCCAGAAGCAAATAAATTTACCCCCATATAACTACCTAAGGCTAACTCTGCCTTTCCTCGAGGACCAGCCTGAAATATCTGTTTCTTAAGAACATGGAATCCCTATGGAAAGGAAGTCCCTTCAGGATTTAGTCCTGGATTATTCAAAGGACTAGGGTGTAGTGACCTGCTAACCACACTTGGAAAACAGGTATGTGAGAAAATACTTTTGGCAACTCAAAATCTGTATCCTCAAAAAAAAAAAAAAAAAAGAACCAGTATCCTCAAAGTCCACAGAGTATTTTGGTTAGTGATTCCTCCCTATATATTTGATTTACATTTTAAGCATTCAATTATTATTCTTAGAGTTCTCGTAATAACAGCTACACTTATATAACTGATTTTTTTTTTTTAATACCTCTGTCTTTCTCAGCCTAGCAAAAGAAGTTTCTAAGACACAGTGCCATTTTTCTATTGCTGCTATACTGCTTTCAGTTCAATTCTCATTTCTCCAGAAATGAAAATTTTAATAAACAGACCTCATCACTTTTTCATATATATATATATATATATACAATAAAAAAAGTTTGCTGTAAAAAATGGAATGGTAACTAGTATTTCCTCTTTCTCATTTGCAATGTAGGATGGTAAGTGCTGGGAAACTGAAACTTGTATACAGAGTGAAAGTCTTAAAAAAGGAAACTAATAAAATTCAGCTACGGAGTAGTTGTTCTGGCTTTTCTTGTTTACTTGTTTCTAAACAAAATGTAAAAACCCACTCAAGAAATTAATATTTTTTATGTTTTAATTAATTTTAAAAATCTAAAATTCTAGTTAGCTGCAATGGAGTGCATAATCTTAAGCACATAGCTCAGTGAATGTCTAAGTATACATATATATATAAACACATATATGTAATGACTGCCCAAATGAAGATACAGACTTAAAGCTATACTTGAAAATTTTACTGGAAAAGGAAAAAAAAAAAAAACAAAACCCCAAACCCAAGAATATAACAGTTTTTATAAACAAGGTGTTTTATTTTATTAAATAAATTTTATTTTCATACCTCAAATTCATTCTGAGTACTCTGAACATTGCACCACCTGGCAACAGGTTCCGGAACCACTTCCCAGTCCTCACAGACTTGTTTGAGGATATTCACAAACGTTGACTTCCCAGCAGCTGTTGTGAGAGGAAAAGTGAAATTGAGGAAGGAAACTCATCAAGAAAAAAATGCCAAAATAGTCATCAGCTTTTACAAAGTTTACAATAGCCAACAATGCAAAAAAGAAAAACATTCAATTAAACTCTCAGATTTTTTTTTTTTAATGAAAAGAGAGTCCCTTACCTCTTATATTAATAAACACATTTGTTTGTTACTGTTTTTAGTTTACCAAAGCCATGGAACATCAAATCCAAGACCTAGACTTACTTTCCTTAACAATACGATTAGAGATAACTTTGTGGGAAGTAGTTAAGGTTATTCTCCCATTTAATTAGGTTTGTAATTTTGGGAAAGTCACTGAACCTCTCAGAGCCTGTTTCCTCACAATATAATGGAGACTGTAATAATAATGCCCTCCTTGTGGAAACTGTTGTGACAAAAAAGTCAACTATCACATCAGTGACAGTCATTTCAGTCTCTTGCATATTCAAAATTTTCCTTTCTACTGATTCTGTTCATTCAATTTACAAAGGTCTTTCTGATTTAAAACCAATCTAGAAACAACCTGATAAACCACAAAATTAAAATAAAAATGCATCTAATACAAAGACCCAGGATGGGAAATAACATAATTACTATTATATGACACTAATTATCATATAGCACCCTCGCTAACAGAAATTATAAAAATATTTTTGCAAAGCACTTCCTATAAGCAAAAGCCATGTTTCTTCTGTTTCACTCTCATGGTCCTCTGTACTCTATCCGAAGCCTTAAAAAAAAAAAGTTGCATGTACTTTCCTTCTCCCTAATCATTCACTAGTTTCTGAAATACCTAGGAGGGAAAAAAAAGAAAACAGTTCAGGTGTAACCAAGACATGCTATATTCTCTATTTAAAATCATCCCAGAATTCATTCAGGTTGATAGTAGGGAAACTCCTAACCAAGAATTTGACAGAGTGTAGCAATACTCTTAATGACACCACACCCTTCCTATCTGAAGTCACCAAATGTGATTATATTAGTCATCTCTGGTCAGCATGATGTTCTCTCTCGCTCTTTCCATATATATAAATACAAATGCACACACACATAGATAAATACGTTAAAAAGCAACTGCAGCAAAGCCTCCTCTTCCTTATAAACTGGACACAAAAGGGCAAAAAGAACTTACTTTTAACTTGGAGAACAACAATCAGACCTAAAATATAATGTAGGTCAATAGAAGAAAAAAAAACAACTGGAAAAATTTTAAAGGATCACACAGAGTTTTGAAAAAAAGGATATGGTTAATCAGAAAGTAACACAGAGAGAACAGTTTGAGAAGCAAAATACAAAAGTCATATTATTACCACGGAATAGACAGAAAATCTTTTAAGGATAAACTAGATGACTATCAGGTTTAATCATAGGAAAAACAACAGTGATCAGAGATTTCACGTGACGAGGGTAAACACAGAAATTCTAAGGCATTTATTTAGAAGAATGGTGAATGGAAATACATAAAATGTTCACCATTTACTCATTGAGCTAGATGGAGAAAGGAAAGAAAACACCATGTGCAGAAAGAGCACCCAAGGAACTCATTAAACATCAGCCATCAGTTAAGAGTCTGAAAGCACTTCAGGCTAGAGCATTCGCTTTCTTCTCAGACTGCTGTCAAACAGGAAAAGTTCATGCGGCTACCCGCCTTTCTACTGATTTTAATTGCAAAACAACTACCTGATAAACCACAAAATTAAAATAAAAATGCATCTAATACAAAGACCCAGGATGGGAAATAACATAATTACTATTATATGACACTAATTATCATATAGCACCCTCGCTAACAGAAATTATAAAAATATTTTTGCAAAGCACTTCCTATAAGCAAAAGCCATGTTTCTTCTGTTTCACTCTCATGGTCCTCTGTACTCTATCCGAAGCCTTAAAAAAAAAAAGTTGCATGTACTTTCCTTCTCCCTAATCATTCACTAGTTTCTGAAATACCTAGGAGGGAAAAAAAAGAAAACAGTTCAGGTGTAACCAAGACATGCTATATTCTCTATTTAAAATCATCCCAGAATTCATTCAGGTTGATAGTAGGGAAACTCCTAACCAAGAATTTGACAGAGTGTAGCAATACTCTTAATGACACCACACCCTTCCTATCTGAAGTCACCAAATGTGATTATATTAGTCATCTCTGGTCAGCATGATGTTCTCTCTCGCTCTTTCCATATATATAAATACAAATGCACACACACATAGATAAATACGTTAAAAAGCAACTGCAGCAAAGCCTCCTCTTCCTTATAAACTGGACACAAAAGGGCAAAAAGAACTTACTTTTAACTTGGAGAACAACAATCAGACCTAAAATATAATGTAGGTCAATAGAAGAAAAAAAAACAACTGGAAAAATTTTAAAGGATCACACAGAGTTTTGAAAAAAAGGATATGGTTAATCAGAAAGTAACACAGAGAGAACAGTTTGAGAAGCAAAATACAAAAGTCATATTATTACCACGGAATAGACAGAAAATCTTTTAAGGATAAACTAGATGACTATCAGGTTTAATCATAGGAAAAACAACAGTGATCAGAGATTTCACGTGACGAGGGTAAACACAGAAATTCTAAGGCATTTATTTAGAAGAATGGTGAATGGAAATACATAAAATGTTCACCATTTACTCATTGAGCTAGATGGAGAAAGGAAAGAAAACACCATGTGCAGAAAGAGCACCCAAGGAACTCATTAAACATCAGCCATCAGTTAAGAGTCTGAAAGCACTTCAGGCTAGAGCATTCGGCTTTCTTCTCAGACTGCTGTCAAACAGGAAAAGTTCATGCGGTCATACCCTGAAATTTTAAGAGTAATAAACAATTACTCCCTAAAATTATTCTTTATTTCAAGCAGTGTAAAAATAGTTTACTGTAGTTTCCAATCAGACTAATATATCCAGTTCCTTAACTTTTGGGAAGGAAACGAGGAGCCTGAAGATAAGCTAATTTATAAATTAACATTCTAGGAAGACAAAGGAGAACAAGAACCAAGGACACTGATGTTGATACTTTAGAAGTTCATGGAACCAAAAAAAAAAAAAAAGGAAGTCATGGAACCTAACAAAATTACTAAAGCCAAAAAAGCATAATGAACTCACTAATCATTCTATGTAGACCATTATCATGACAATTAGGTAAGGCCTCCAAAATCTAACAGAAGGGAGTACCAGAGAACATGAGAAAATGAGTTACATGAATATGAAATGAAAATAAATGACCAGTTAAAGTCCAAATTCTAGTAAAGAGAGGAATCAAGAAATAGTCTTCTATACAAAGACCAGCAATTTGTACACGCTTGTACAAGTGCTCCCTCAGTTGCTAAGTCGTGGTTGACTCCTTGTGACCCCATGGGCTGTAGGCCATGAAGTGGGGTCCATGGTATTTCCCAGGCAAGAATACTAGAATGGGTTGCCATTTCCTATTCCAGGGGATCTTCCAGACCAACAGATAGAACCTGAGTCTCCTGCATTGGCAGCCAGATTTTTACCACGTATGGTTTATCTGGGTCTATGAAATAAGGCAGAGGGCACATGAACAACAGAACAAGGGCATTAATAAACAGCAAGGCAGAGGGCACATGAGACACACAGTTAACAAGGGCATTAATCAGAAAGTAACACAGAGAGAACAGTTTGAGAAGCAAAATACAAAAGTCATATTATTACCACGGAATAGACAGAAAATCTTTTAAGGATAAACTAGATGACTATCAGGTTTAATCATAGGAAAAACAACAGTGATCAGAGATTTCACGTGACGAGGGTAAACACAGAAATTCTAAGGCATTTATTTAGAAGAATGGTGAATGGAAATACATAAAATGTTCACCATTTACTCATTGAGCTAGATGGAGAAAGGAAAGAAAACACCATGTGCAGAAAGAGCACCCAAGGAACTCATTAAACATCAGCCATCAGTTAAGAGTCTGAAAGCACTTCAGGCTAGAGCATTCGGCTTTCTTCTCAGACTGCTGTCAAACAGGAAAAGTTCATGCGGTCATACCCTGAAATTTTAAGAGTAATAAACAATTACTCCCTAAAATTATTCTTTATTTCAAGCAGTGTAAAAATAGTTTACTGTAGTTTCCAATCAGACTAATATATCCAGTTCCTTAACTTTTGGGAAGGAAACGAGGAGCCTGAAGATAAGCTAATTTATAAATTAACATTCTAGGAAGACAAAGGAGAACAAGAACCAAGGACACTGATGTTGATACTTTAGAAGTTCATGGAACCAAAAAAAAAAAAAAAGGAAGTCATGGAACCTAACAAAATTACTAAAGCCAAATAAGCATTATGATCTCCCTAATCATTCTATATAGACCATTAACATGACAAGTAGGTAAGGCCTCCAAAATCTAACAGAAGGGAGTACCAGAGAACATGAGAAAATGAGTTACATGAATATGAAATGAAAATAAATGACCAGTTAAAGTCCAAATTCTAGTAAAGAGAGGAATCAAGAAATAGTCTTCTATACAAAGACCAGCAATTTGTACACGCTTGTACAAGTGCTCCCTCAGTTGCTAAGTCGTGGTTGACTCCTTGTGACCCCATGGGCTGTAGGCCATGAAGTGGGGTCCATGGTATTTCCCAGGCAAGAATACTAGAATGGGTTGCCATTTCCTATTCCAGGGGATCTTCCAGACCAACAGATAGAACCTGAGTCTCCTGCATTGGCAGCCAGATTTTTTTTACCACGTATGGTTTATCTGGGTCTATGAAATAAGGCAGAGGGCACATGAACAACAGAACAAGGGCATTAATAAACAGCAACTGACAAAGCCACAGTATCAGGGCAAACAGCTAAGTGGTGAGAGACACATCCCATCTGTCTTACACAAGTGCAGTGTTACAAGATTTTCAGATTTTTCAAGAGAAGCCAAAAATCTAGATGTTAATGGGAAAACTCAACATTTGCAAATGCAGCAACTAATTAAAAAAAAAACTTTTTTAAAATGAGTTTGAGCGGGTCAATATTATGTAAATGCAGGCCATGAGTTTGTGGCTCCTTCCATCCAGTGTAAGTATCAGGGAGGTGAGAGAATTTGAAGCAGGGAATAATACAATCATATCTGTACACAGAAAGACAACTCTGGAAGAATTTATAGAAACTGAAGATGGGGTGACAAATTAGGAAATTATTTCAGGGGCTGAGATTAAAGATGCTTGGAAGGAAATTTCTAGATATGATACACAGCTTAACTGGATTTAGGAAAGGGAAGGGATTGTGGTACAGATCTCAGAGGTTGTTCATTCAAATTTACTTTTGAAATGGCTTTGCTCAACAACTTCCTCCTGCTTTTATATAGGGTCTTCTATATTAATAAGTGTGTGTTCTGTTGCTCAGTCGTGTCCGACTCTTTGCAACCCCAGGGACTGTAGCCCACCAGGCTCCTCTATCCATGGGATTCTTCTGGCAAGAATACCGGAGTGTGTTGCCATTTCCTTCTCCAATATCAGTACGTAACCTTGTGAAATCATACTAGTAAACATTCACCTTCAAAGAAAGTATCCAGCTAAGAAGAAATAAGAGTCTATTACATGGATCTTTCCCACTGGTGCCTCAACACTGGAGGAAAGAAACAAAACGTCCTCTTTGAGGCTGTATTGAGCTTTATTTTATTTCTTGGACTGCTGCTAAAGCACCTGGCTGCCTTTTTAAAGTACAAGCACTGGGGTGGGGGTGGATGGGGATATACATATGACTAATCTGGGATCATACATATCTGTAAACAACAAAACTCTGTAAAAGTTAAAAGTAAAATACAAATTTAAAAAATAATAATAAATAAATAAAGTACAAGCGCTTGCAGATGGTAAGGGTTTTAAAACAATATTGTATGCATGAATGGCCAGCACCTAACTTGGAACCAAAAAAAAAAAAAAATCCTATCAAAACAGGAAACATCAGGCAGATTTCTGGTGGTAAGATACAGAGATGAATCCAAAGTTCTCTTGTATCTTGTAGAATGACATCTGGATTAAGAACAGAAACAGTGGTCTTTGAATCACGACCCAATGTTTATTACTTGGACATTGGGTAGGGAGAGAGGAACTCCATGTTGCCAAGACCATTTAAAAACTCTTTCCTTTCACTTGAATGATTATAGCACTTTTATTCATATCTAACTACTGTAAAAAATCCAAATGTCCACAAGTGGGAGAGAGAAACTGTGGGTGGTATATCCGTGCAATGGAATACAACTCAGGAACAAGAAAAAAAAGATACAAGCAACATGAATACATCTAAAAGCATTACGCTAAGTTACAGAGGCAAGATGCAAAAGGCCACCATATACTCTAAATTTCCATTTATAAGGCATACTGAAAAAAGCAAAACTGTCAGGAATAATGATCAGATCAGTGCTTGTCAGGTGACAGGAATGGGGAGGGGAATGACCACAAAGGAGCACCTGGGAACTTCTTGCAGTGATGGAAATGTTCTCAATTTTGATCTTGGTGGTGGTAAACCATTATTGTTTGTCAAGCTTCAGAGAGGACTAGACCTAAAAAGGGATCATTTAACCTATGTAAACGGCACCTCAAGCACTGACATACAGACGCATCATTGAAAACAAGCAAAAAACCAAGGGACCCTTTCCTTTGCAGGCTCCCAACAAAGAGGATGGAAAGGACTCCCGGCGCGCTTCACGAGCCCCGCAGGCCTGGCCCCGCGGCCAGACGCCCAGGGGCCGCGACCCCCCTCGCGGCTCCGGAGGGAAGCTGGGGACCGCAGAAGAGGGAGCTCTGGGCGGCAATTGGGGACTTCAGAGGTCGGGGGTGGGCAGCGTCCGCAAGCGCAGGACCAGGCTGGGGGGAAAGCCCTCCCGGAGGAGCAGCAGGAATGCAGCCACGAGGAACTTCAGCCACCGCAGCCGCGACGACCCCTGCTTGAGGACCAGCCCTCCCGAGGCCCCTTACCGATATTCCCTTCGATGGAAATTTTCTTGATGCGGGTCCCCTCGGAGCTGGCGGCGGGAGATGGGCAGCTCCTCTTGGGTGGGGTGGCCATGCCTCGTCTCGTGGGCAGCTCGGGGCGCCTCGGCCAGGGAGGGCTGGGAGGTAGCCGCAGGAGCGCGCGCCGGGGCCCACGCCGCCGCGGAACGCGCCTAGGCCTGCAGGCTGAACGCTTCCCGGGTTCAGACTCTCCGACCGCCGGGCCCGCGGGTTTGATTTTGGCGCGCGGAGCCCGCGGCCGACTTGCGGGACTGGGGGCGCGGCCCCGCCCGGATTAATAATCCAATATCTAACTACTGTAAAAAATCCAAATGTCCACAAGTGGGAGAGAGAAACTGTGGGTGGTATATCCGTGCAATGGAATACAACTCAGGAACAAGAAAAAAAAGATACAAGCAACATGAATACATCTAAAAGCATTACGCTAAGTTACAGAGGCAAGATGCAAAAGGCCACCATATACTCTAAATTTCCATTTATAAGGCATACTGAAAAAAGCAAAACTGTCAGGAATAATGATCAGATCAGTGCTTGTCAGGTGACAGGAATGGGGAGGGGAATGACCACAAAGGAGCACCTGGGAACTTCTTGCAGTGATGGAAATGTTCTCAATTTTGATCTTGGTGGTGGTAAACCATTATTGTTTGTCAAGCTTCAGAGAGGACTAGACCTAAAAAGGGATCATTTAACCTATGTAAACGGCACCTCAAGCACTGACATACAGACGCATCATTGAAAACAAGCAAAAAACCAAGGGACCCTTTCCTTTGCAGGCTCCCAACAAAGAGGATGGAAAGGACTCCCGGCGCGCTTCACGAGCCCCGCAGGCCTGGCCCCGCGGCCAGACGCCCAGGGGCCGCGACCCCCCTCGCGGCTCCGGAGGGAAGCTGGGGACCGCAGAAGAGGGAGCTCTGGGCGGCAATTGGGGACTTCAGAGGTCGGGGGTGGGCAGCGTCCGCAAGCGCAGGACCAGGCTGGGGGGAAAGCCCTCCCGGAGGAGCAGCAGGAATGCAGCCACGAGGAACTTCAGCCACCGCAGCCGCGACGACCCCTGCTTGAGGACCAGCCCTCCCGAGGCCCCTTACCGATATTCCCTTCGATGGAAATTTTCTTGATGCGGGTCCCCTCGGAGCTGGCGGCGGGAGATGGGCAGCTCCTCTTGGGTGGGGTGGCCATGCCTCGTCTCGTGGGCAGCTCGGGGCGCCTCGGCCAGGGAGGGCTGGGAGGTAGCCGCAGGAGCGCGCGCCGGGGCCCACGCCGCCGCGGAACGCGCCTAGGCCTGCAGGCTGAACGCTTCCCGGGTTCAGACTCTCCGACCGCCGGGCCCGCGGGTTTGATTTTGGCGCGCGGAGCCCGCGGCCGACTTGGGCGGGACTGCGGCGCGGCCGCCCGCCCCGCGGGGAGGCCACGCCCCCGCCCTCGCCTCAACCTGCGATCCCTCCAGGGCCCCCCGACCTCCGCCCGCCAGGGGCGGGGCCTCCGCGCGCGCGCGCCCGGCACGTCGGGTCAAGGGGAAGCAGGGGCGGGGCCCCGCGCGCGCAGGCGCGTCTCTTTCCAGGACGCGGGGGGCGTTCCCTGTACCTGCTTCTGGGAACCCAGGGCGGGCGCCCAAGGTCGAAGGGCGCCTGAGGGTAGAGCTCGCCGCCTGCCCTCGTCACCGAGAGTGGGCCGGGCTTTGGGGAACTCGCCGGTCCCGTGGGGCCTGTGGTTTCTGAATGTCAGGCCTGCATAGTTGGGCTTGAAACTTGGAACTCGTCGGGGAAGCGGCAATGAGTCGTACAAGTGGATTATCCTTGTTCCCAGCCTGGTGGACTGTCCTCAGGCCAGGCGGCGCTGAGCTGCCCAGTCCTCAGGGAATGTACTGCAGCCTTATTGGGTGCCAGACATTATTTCGAAGCTTCTTCGTGGATTAATTAGCATCAAGTGCCAGAGGTTCTCCCATTTATCAGTGAGGAAACAGACACTGAGAGACTGCTTGTTGAAAGTCTTCCAGTGACTGGAACTGGGGTGGGAATGTAGATACTCAGATGCCTCACCAGAAGCCTTCCCTGACCTCTCATATCCTGGTCTGGATGCCCCGTGTATGCTGAAGAGGAGATGTGCCATCTCCAAATTGGCCACCTTGGCATACTGTATTGAATTAAATGACACTGACCTTTGTTCCTCCTGGAAGCAAGAGCAAAACATCTGTACCAGGAGGTTTGGGAATTTAGGGCAGAGAAGGCTGGATCAATAAAACGTGTAACTGCTTCAACTTACTACACCACACCCAAACCCCTTCCTCTGGCAAATCTTCACAAAGTTATTGTTTGTCTAAAAGATATAAAAGTTTCCTGCTTTAGTTATGTCATTGAATCTTGTGTTTTTATGGGGCTTCCCTATGTAATTTTTTTCTCCTGTTAATCCTATGTCAACTTAATTACTAGTCTTGCACCTAAGAGGGAAAATTTCTCAACCCTACAATGCTATGAAGAAGTCACCACAGTGGCTAAGTTTCTGTTCAGCATAACAATAAGCTTACTTAATTTTGTCTGCCTACACCCTGGTGGCTCAGTAGTAAAGAATCCATCTGCCAGTGCAGGAGATAGGCTTTGATCCCTAAGTCAGGCAGATCCCCTGAAGAAGTAAATGGTAATCCACTCCAGTATTCTTGTCTGGAGAATTCCATGGACAGAGGAGCCTGGTGGGCTACAGTCCACGGGGTCGCACAAGAGTCGGACATGACTTAACAACTGCACAGCAGCAAAGCTCTACAGCTGGCACTTAGTTAACAAATGTATGTTGAATTTCTGAATGCCTATATATGTCCTCATCTAGAAATGACTCTTCTTTGTTGTTGTTTAGTTGCAAAGTGAAAATATTAGTCACTCAGTTGTGTCCAACTCTGCAACCGCAGTTTGTCCATGAGATTTGCCAAGCAAGAATACTGGAGTGGATTGCCATTCCATTCTCCAGGGATCAAACCAGGGTCTCAGGCAGTGCCATCTGAGCTACCAGGGAAGTCAACTACCTGGGTACAAATCCAGGGTAGAAAATTTATCAGTGAGGAAACAGACACTGAGAGACTGCTTGTTGAAAGTCTTCCAGTGACTGGAACTGGGGTGGGAATGTAGATACTCAGATGCCTCACCAGAAGCCTTCCCTGACCTCTCATATCCTGGTCTGGATGCCCCGTGTATGCTGAAGAGGAGATGTGCCATCTCCAAATTGGCCACCTTGGCATACTGTATTGAATTAAATGACACTGACCTTTGTTCCTCCTGGAAGCAAGAGCAAAACATCTGTACCAGGAGGTTTGGGAATTTAGGGCAGAGAAGGCTGGATCAATAAAACGTGTAACTGCTTCAACTTACTACACCACACCCAAACCCCTTCCTCTGGCAAATCTTCACAAAGTTATTGTTTGTCTAAAAGATATAAAAGTTTCCTGCTTTAGTTATGTCATTGAATCTTGTGTTTTTATGGGGCTTCCCTATGTAATTTTTTTCTCCTGTTAATCCTATGTCAACTTAATTACTAGTCTTGCACCTAAGAGGGAAAATTTCTCAACCCTACAATGCTATGAAGAAGTCACCACAGTGGCTAAGTTTCTGTTCAGCATAACAATAAGCTTACTTAATTTTGTCTGCCTACACCCTGGTGGCTCAGTAGTAAAGAATCCATCTGCCAGTGCAGGAGATAGGCTTTGATCCCTAAGTCAGGCAGATCCCCTGAAGAAGTAAATGGTAATCCACTCCAGTATTCTTGTCTGGAGAATTCCATGGACAGAGGAGCCTGGTGGGCTACAGTCCACGGGGTCGCACAAGAGTCGGACATGACTTAACAACTGCACAGCAGCAAAGCTCTACAGCTGGCACTTAGTTAACAAATGTATGTTGAATTTCTGAATGCCTATATATGTCCTCATCTAGAAATGACTCTTCTTTGTTGTTGTTTAGTTGCAAAGTGAAAATATTAGTCACTCAGTTGTGTCCAACTCTGCAACCGCAGTTTGTCCATGAGATTTGCCAAGCAAGAATACTGGAGTGGATTGCCATTCCATTCTCCAGGGATCAAACCAGGGTCTCAGGCAGTGCCATCTGAGCTACCAGGGAAGTCAACTACCTGGGTACAAATGCAGCGTAGAAAAGTCCAGAGCAATTCATTTTTAATCATAGTAAAGACCTAATAAATAGGCTACTCCCCAGTCTAGAAGTTCCTAAGTTCAGACTGTCCACAGAAACCACAGGCCCTATTATTCTTTTCTACCTTAGAACTATCATCAGAACTGAAGTGTATCTAAAGGTGAAGTCAGAAAAAGGGGTAAACGGAGTGGTGAGTCCATTCTCAAAAATAAAGGGTGGAAATCAAAATGTGATTCCATGGTGAACTCCAGGATGAAAACAGAAAAAAAATCATTTTTTGTAAATTCCCTGTCATTTTATTATAGTAGTATTTTATGGATATTACTTTTGTTTATCCCCTTAGTAACAGGATTCTAGAAATGAAAAAGGCCTTGTCCCTGGGATGGCAAGGAAGCGGGGAAGCTACTAGGTTTTGGGTTTGGTTTGGTTTTTGGCTGCATCATGCAGCTTGCAGGATCTTAGCTTCCCCACCAGGGACTTAACCCAGACCTCTAGCAATGGAAGCGCAGAATCCTAAGCCTGGATCTCCAGGAAATTCCCACTACTAGGTATTATATGCTGCACCCAAACCTGAGGGGGAAACCATGAAATGGTAGGCATTTGGGCAGCTGCTGAGAGGAACAAAGCAAAGTAACTTTCTGAGACCTTCCAACAGGAGGAAAGTAGAACTTAGTCCTATGTGAATCTCATAAAGATGTTTGGGGTTGAGGAGTAGAAATCTCTTTAGTGTGGTTCTCCTTCCACCAACACAAAAACAAAAAAATGAGACAAAAACAAAACCACTATAGTGCAGTGACTGAGATATTAAGCACTGGAGACTCTGACTTCAAGTTCAGCGTAATTTCCCATGGTCCTATATAACCAGTGGAAAACACAAGGAAGTGACTAAAGAAAAGCACTCTCTAAGTACCTCCCTGAGTTTTGTCCGCAATCCCTTATCTGAAACCCTTGTAGTCAATTCAGGTTCAGAATTTTTAGTTTTGTCAAAGTGAAAATATTAGTCACTCAGTTGTGTCCAACTCTGCAACCGCAGTTTGTCCATGAGATTTGCCAAGCAAGAATACTGGAGTGTATTCATTCCATTCTCAGGGATCAAACCAGGGTCTCAGGCAGTGCCATCTGAGCTACCAGGGAAGTCAACTACCTGGGTACAAATGCAGCGTAGAAAAGTCCAGAGCAATTCATTTTTAATCATAGTAAAGACCTAATAAATAGGCTACTCCCCAGTCTAGAAGTTCCTAAGTTCAGACTGTCCACAGAAACCACAGGCCCTATTATTCTTTTCTACCTTAGAACTATCATCAGAACTGAAGTGTATCTAAAGGTGAAGTCAGAAAAAGGGGTAAACGGAGTGGTGAGTCCATTCTCAAAAATAAAGGGTGGAAATCAAAATGTGATTCCATGGTGAACTCCAGGATGAAAACAGAAAAAAAATCATTTTTTGTAAATTCCCTGTCATTTTATTATAGTAGTATTTTATGGATATTACTTTTGTTTATCCCCTTAGTAACAGGATTCTAGAAATGAAAAAGGCCTTGTCCCTGGGATGGCAAGGAAGCGGGGAAGCTACTAGGTTTTGGGTTTGGTTTGGTTTTTGGCTGCATCATGCAGCTTGCAGGATCTTAGCTTCCCCACCAGGGACTTAACCCAGACCTCTAGCAATGGAAGCGCAGAATCCTAAGCCTGGATCTCCAGGAAATTCCCACTACTAGGTATTATATGCTGCACCCAAACCTGAGGGGGAAACCATGAAATGGTAGGCATTTGGGCAGCTGCTGAGAGGAACAAAGCAAAGTAACTTTCTGAGACCTTCCAACAGGAGGAAAGTAGAACTTAGTCCTATGTGAATCTCATAAAGATGTTTGGGGTTGAGGAGTAGAAATCTCTTTAGTGTGGTTCTCCTTCCACCAACACAAAAACAAAAAAATGAGACAAAAACAAAACCACTATAGTGCAGTGACTGAGATATTAAGCACTGGAGACTCTGACTTCAAGTTCAGCGTAATTTCCCATGGTCCTATATAACCAGTGGAAAACACAAGGAAGTGACTAAAGAAAAGCACTCTCTAAGTACCTCCCTGAGTTTTGTCCGCAATCCCTTATCTGAAACCCTTGTAGTCAATTCAGGTTCAGAATTTTTAGTTTTGTAACTTAGAAAAGAAATACAGTCATATACTGCACATGTTATGTAACCATTCCTCACCCTCCTGCATTAGTATTAAATACACTAACATTTTGCATTGAGACATGAGTTTTCACAGTGAAATAAAGACAGTTAACCTCAGATCAGGTTCCGTTAGCAGTGAATGGAAGAAAATACTTTGTTTGCTGAGTTTTTCAGAGTTGGGAATTACCAATAAAATACAGGGTGTTAGAGCACTCAGCCAGGCACTAGCATGCTAACACCTTAACTCTTTCTTGTTAGAAACTGTCTACTCCTTCAATTTGAGAATTCCTTTCCTCCTGCAGGAATGTTGATATAAATAAGAATGAAACTGGGCTCTTAACTGATAGCATACAGGTTTATTAAGAAAACTCTAAACGAACTGAGAAAACTAGAACAAAGGCAGAAAAAAATAAGTGGTTACATAGCCCATGGATTTGTGTACAGTCACCCAACAACTTCTGTAAAAGGATGTTTATCAACATAATAAGCTTGTTTATAGATTTCTCCTATCAACCTTCATTAATGCCTAGAAAACAGAAGGATGCAGAAGTCATCATAAAAGCAAGTGCTTCCAGCAAATGTGATATGTGATAGCAAACTAATACACTAAGAAGGCACAGGAGGAAGCCAGCAGCCCTGTATAACTCCTTAGCAAAAGAAATGGTATTTTGCATCATGCTTATAAAGGTGAACTTAAGTCATCAAGAAAACATTACTGTATGATTGTAGC
Organism: Tragulus kanchil; assembly: GCA_022376925.1. Classification (NCBI taxonomy): domain Eukaryota; kingdom Metazoa; phylum Chordata; class Mammalia; order Artiodactyla; family Tragulidae; genus Tragulus; species Tragulus kanchil. The sequence continues at coordinate 154,295,030 of JAIOJX010000025.1, read as the reverse complement.
CATTATGCTGTTCCTAACAATAGAGTGTAAAACGTTTATTAAGCATGGTTGTTTAAATGTTAAAGGAATAATTTAGAACCTTTGCTACCAAAGTGTATCATTCCATATAAGATTATATAATAAAGAACTATATAAACTGAATACATTAGAGGCAAATGAACTTATCAAAAGTTTTATATGAAAATGTGTGTGTTTCTTTACATACAGTGTAGACACTCTGTACAGACTGTATGTGCAGAATAACAAGGTATTTTTATCAAAGCATGCAGACACAATCCACCTTGGCACGGATTGGACTTTCTTCTTCTAGTCTTTATCTCAAATACCAATTAGTGACATTGAGCAGCTATGACTACTACCATTAGAATATTCTCAACCTAATGGTCCAAACACAAATTCCTCTAAACATAAATACCTGTAAAAATGACACTCTAAGAATACTCTAAAAATACATATTTCCTTTTGGAACTTAGGTATCAGGGTAAAATGAAGACTCTATCTTTTTTTATTAATATTCTTTAATGGTCTATAATGAAGACAAAATATTAGATAAAATCTTGGCTTACTAGAAAGGTTATCAATTATTTTGCTAAGTATTCTCATGATATACTTAAAGAAAATAAACAAAAGCACTGTCCTGAAGGTCAAGTATACTTGGGTGGTTTTTTTTTTTTTCATATTTATTTGGCTGCATTGGGTCTTAGTTGAGGCATGTGAACTTCATCACCTTATGGTATGTGGGATCTCAGTTCTGACCAGATAAGGACTAGAGATTCTTAATGCCCCAATCATTGTGTACAGTCACCCAACAACTTCTGTAAAAGGATGTTTATCAACATAATAAGCTTGTTTATAGATTTCTCCTATCAACCTTCATTAATGCCTAGAAAACAGAAGGATGCAGAAGTCATCATAAAAGCAAGTGCTTCCAGCAAATGTGATATGTGATAGCAAACTAATACACTAAGAAGGCACAGGAGGAAGCCAGCAGCCCTGTATAACTCCTTAGCAAAAGAAATGGTATTTTGCATCATGCTTATAAAGGTGAACTTAAGTCATCAAGAAAACATTACTGTATGATTGTAGCCATTATGCTGTTCCTAACAATAGAGTGTAAAACGTTTATTAAGCATGGTTGTTTAAATGTTAAAGGAATAATTTAGAACCTTTGCTACCAAAGTGTATCATTCCATATAAGATTATATAATAAAGAACTATATAAACTGAATACATTAGAGGCAAATGAACTTATCAAAAGTTTTATATGAAAATGTGTGTGTTTCTTTACATACAGTGTAGACACTCTGTACAGACTGTATGTGCAGAATAACAAGGTATTTTTATCAAAGCATGCAGACACAATCCACCTTGGCACGGATTGGACTTTCTTCTTCTAGTCTTTATCTCAAATACCAATTAGTGACATTGAGCAGCTATGACTACTACCATTAGAATATTCTCAACCTAATGGTCCAAACACAAATTCCTCTAAACATAAATACCTGTAAAAATGACACTCTAAGAATACTCTAAAAATACATATTTCCTTTTGGAACTTAGGTATCAGGGTAAAATGAAGACTCTATCTTTTTTTATTAATATTCTTTAATGGTCTATAATGAAGACAAAATATTAGATAAAATCTTGGCTTACTAGAAAGGTTATCAATTATTTTGCTAAGTATTCTCATGATATACTTAAAGAAAATAAACAAAAGCACTGTCCTGAAGGTCAAGTATACTTGGGTGGTTTTTTTTTTTTTCATATTTATTTGGCTGCATTGGGTCTTAGTTGAGGCATGTGAACTTCATCACCTTATGGTATGTGGGATCTCAGTTCCCTGACCAGGGATCGAACCTGTGTCCCCTGCACTGGTAGGCAGATTCTTAACCACTGGACCACCAGGGAAGTCCCATACTTGGGTGTTTTTTTTTTTTTTAAAGATTTATTTATTTATTTATTTTGGGCGGGGGTCAGGTTGGGGAGGGAGGGTAGCGGGCCGGCCACTTCTATTGGTCTTTCATTTCTTTATTTTCATCCATCTTTGTTCTTTGGCTCCCGTGGGCCTCCCATCGCGGTGGCGTCTGTCGTTGCTGAGCGCCGGCTCTTGGCGCATGCGCTCCAGAGCTCCGGCTCGGTGATTGGACACATGGGTCCAGCCGCTCCACGGCACGTGGGATCTTCCCAGGCCAGGGATCGAACCCGCGCCCCTTGCACTGCAAGGCGGTGTCCTTACCCACTGGACCACCAGGGGAAGCCCATACTTGGGTTTTTAAACGCTACTTCTCATCAGTGACTTCTACAATTTCTAAACTTTCGTTTTCTAGAAGACATTGAGACACTAACTTCCAAGGTTGTTGGAACAGTACAGAAAATAATTCCTAACAAGTTTTAAATGTTCAACATATTTCAATATTTCTCTAGGAATGTGTGCAGTATGGAAATACCTATTGCAAAAATGAACAGTAATGCAAAGTCAGGATTCATGGCCAAACATAATTATTTATTAATTTTTTAAATAAACATTCAGTTTCTTCCTTAAAAAAAAAAAAACCATAGAAATTAAATAGTTTCAATCCCATCACATACAAGTCTGTATACTTTATTTACATCTCTCAAAACATATTACAGATTTTCTGACATTCAGTACCCATTTATTTACTTTTTTATTTTATTTTTGCCAATACTACATGGCTTGCAGGATCTTAGTTCCCCAACCGGTGATCCAACCCAGGCCCTGGTGGTGAAAGCGCCAAGTCTTAACCACTGGACTGCCAGAGAATTCCCTCAGTATCCCCTCTTAAAACAAAAACAATGAAGCAGTTTAAAATCTGATCAACAGTTAACAACAGTTTGAGTAATCTTGGCACAGTTTACAATACAGCACCCATACTGAATTTCATGTTTTAGGCCACCCCCTCTCCACTTCAGCTACTTTCCTAATAGAAATCGTCCACCTCCCTGAAAGTGGGATCCCGCCTTACTCATTCTCTGCAACACCTGCCCAGTGGGCATGCCACCTCATGCTTCCATTTATGGCACTGGTAGTATTCTTCTGGTTTTGTCCTGTTTGATAGAAATGATTCTATAAAAAGAACTTTTAAGTGTTCCCATGTTTAATATACTTCATGATGCTGTTCCTAGATAACTGTAAGTAATGTGTAGGAAAAATTCAAATAAAACAAAAGGTTTCCCTAAAGATTAGTGCCCTTACCACCCTAGTAATGTATGTACAAAAATAAGAAATACAATTTAGTGGCTGTAAAAAACTATTTCCCCTAAAAATAGTTGTCTCTGCAGAACAATTTAAGGAGAAAAGTGTTCTTAACATGAAAATGTCGAATCTATTTTACATTTTGCGCAATTAAGTAAACAAAATAAAAATGAAACTGTGCAAACCTGTAAGAAACAACCACACAGAAAATAATTCCTAACAAGTTTTAAATGTTCAACATATTTCAATATTTCTCTAGGAATGTGTGCAGTATGGAAATACCTATTGCAAAAATGAACAGTAATGCAAAGTCAGGATTCATGGCCAAACATAATTATTTATTAATTTTTTAAATAAACATTCAGTTTCTTCCTTAAAAAAAAAAAAACCATAGAAATTAAATAGTTTCAATCCCATCACATACAAGTCTGTATACTTTATTTACATCTCTCAAAACATATTACAGATTTTCTGACATTCAGTACCCATTTATTTACTTTTTTATTTTATTTTTGCCAATACTACATGGCTTGCAGGATCTTAGTTCCCCAACCGGTGATCCAACCCAGGCCCTGGTGGTGAAAGCGCCAAGTCTTAACCACTGGACTGCCAGAAAATTTCCCCTCAGTATCCCCTCTTAAAACAAAAACAATGAAGCAGTTTAAAATCTGATCAACAGTTAACAACAGTTTGAGTAATCTTGGCACAGTTTACAATACAGCACCCATACTGAATTTCATGTTTTAGGCCACCCCCTCTCCACTTCAGCTACTTTCCTAATAGAAATCGTCCACCTCCCTGAAAGTGGGATCCCGCCTTACTCATTCTCTGCAACACCTGCCCAGTGGGCATGCCACCTCATGCTTCCATTTATGGCACTGGTAGTATTCTTCTGGTTTTGTCCTGTTTGATAGAAATGATTCTATAAAAAGAACTTTTAAGTGTTCCCATGTTTAATATACTTCATGATGCTGTTCCTAGATAACTGTAAGTAATGTGTAGGAAAAATTCAAATAAAACAAAAGGTTTCCCTAAAGATTAGTGCCCTTACCACCCTAGTAATGTATGTACAAAAATAAGAAATACAATTTAGTGGCTGTAAAAAACTATTTCCCCTAAAAATAGTTGTCTCTGCAGAACAATTTAAGGAGAAAAGTGTTCTTAACATGAAAATGTGCGAATCTATTTTACATTTTGCGCAATTAAGTAAACAAAATAAAAATGAAACTGTGCAAACCTGTAAGAAACAACCACACAGAAAAGAATATATGACATTAAATATTAATAAAAATTTTCAATCTATATCACTAATAATCTCAGCTTCAGTGACATAGTTTATAGAAAGCTGTCAACCAAAACAAACTAAATATGCTGATGTAAGTTGTATCATCTAACACTTCAGCTGCAACCTATCTGTTGACAGCAATCACTTTAGACTCACCAATGGTGAGAACTTATATAATCAATCTGTTTTGTTTTTTGTCTGTGTGAGTGTGTGTTGTGAGACGGGGAGGGAGGAAATATGGAAACTCAATAGCCATTATGAAGTAATTTACCTCCATGGAGAAGGAGACGACAAGTAAACACACACTGGCCTTGGAAAGCCAGTGATTTTACTATCTTTGAGAATTTAATCCAAATTTTTCTATTGTGTAGTAGTATATGCGAAAAGGGAAATTTGAATCACACTTGAAAAACTGAAACTACTCAATATTTTAATCTATATTTTCTCTCTTTTGTCAAAATTTAACTATTAATTTTAGTTTGCCTACAAATGACAGACACTGAAGCACGGTCTTATACCTTCAAAATGATTTTTTCTCTACAATTAGCTCATTAGGATCACATCAAAAATTCAAACTGCTTGCAATCAGAATTGTTATTATATCTTACAATTATTTTCCATTAAGTCATGGACTAACTTGACCTTACCTCTAAACTGATGGCTGAACAAGAGTAATTCCTATGTGAAACTTAATGACAAAATGCTGATATTTAAATCATTTTAGGAGTGGTCCTTAAAGTATAGGTCTAAAACAGTGTTTCTGGGAATTGGTATATTCTTAAATATCCCAGATAAATTTCAAAATAAGTTTTCCTTTTGGTATGCAGTGACATTTTCAAATATACTTTTTGTCTCATATCTTTTAAAAAGACATTTGAAATGTTAAAAGTTATAACATGACATGAAAGGATCACACAATTTGAAATATTTGGTATGATATATAAACTTAAGTTCAGCATAATTAAATAGAAAATTTATTCCAATTTTTTGGTACAATGATCTCCATTCCTGAAACTCAAATTGTTCATTTGTGTGAAAATAAGTTTAAACAAAAAAAGGAGGTAAATGCTGTTGTTTTCTTAAGCTACTTCTATCTTAAATATTGCATCCTTCTTTCAATCAAACCCACCCTACAGTAGTCAAGATATAATCCAAAAGTTGAACCTGGAATTCTATCATTCTTCAAAAGTGAAAGCAACAGAAAAACATACTAAGGTTAAAATAATCTGAGAAAATTTGTCACTGAAAGTTATCAGGAAAAGGAACCAAAAATAGAAAATAACAAAAAGAACTTTGATTTTTTAAGTTATTATATTTAACAGTAATGTAATTAAACTAATTTTTAAAAAATAAAATGAAACTTATACATCCAAATGATACTGCCTACATCAAAGTAGTGACATGAGGAAATTATGCTTTTTATTAAATGATGCTACAAATCAATGCTTGAAATATTCTCTTCCAAAATCCAGAGTCAACTGCATATTTTTTGAACTTCCTTAATAGTTTACTTCAAAGAAAAGAGCCAAAGTAGAGTTGTTTTGGTCAATGAGATAGGTCATATTAAACTTCCAGAAAAGCTTTCTGTGCAAATAAAATGAAACATCTTCTCCCATAGTCACACACCAACACTGAAAGCATTCCAGAAATACTACACCTCTGCAGCGTAGCTGGAATAAGCAGTGCTCCCAAAGAAACCACACCAAAGATTGGCATACTTATCTTAAGAGGAAGTCCTGTAACTTAATCACTGTATCTCCCATATCTTACCATTTCAGTGGTTATCAAAACCTCTCTCAGAGAGTGTGAAGACAAAGGTATAAAAGAAATCTGTTACTGTGCTATTTTCCCCTAAGCAAGGAAAATGCTAATACATAAAATGGAGTATGGTGATTACATGTAAAATATAAATATCCACATTATCTGTAATTCCTGAATATAAGAGATCATAGTGCTTTCTTTCCTGATACTGCTAGTCTGAGTCATATTTATTATACCCTAAACACATCTCCCGCCTAGTTTTATGCTGACCATTTAGCATTTACAAATGATAAGGTAGGAAGAGACAGCTATCTAAAATTTTTCAATTTAATGTGAACTGACCTCCAAAGCCTTGACCAGCTAACACTTACTGTTTTTCTGCAATCTAATGACAGTTTTTATGGGAAACAGAATAATCAAGTCACCAAAGAAAAGCCAGCAGCACCACCTACAGCTAATGAAAAGATTTTCATTCTTCCTGCTTCTAATTTCTCTGCCACCATCACTCCATCACTTATAAGAATTCTTAAGACTTGCTTCATATCAACATTTAACCAAAGCATCATGACAGTAATACTATGTAAACTTACTACTTTATATTTCACGCTTTCATCAGCAGATGAGAAAACCAGCTTCTGCTCTGTATTTCTGTAAAGAAGAGCAGGGGGGAAATCATCATTCCGGTTATGCATAAATTAAGAGATCAGGCTTCCCTGGTGGTCCAGTGGGTAGAAGGTTCGCCTTGCAGTGCAAGCGGCACTGTTTTAATCCCTGGCCTGGGAAGATTCCATGTGCCATGGAGTGGCTGTACCGGTGTGTCCGATTACGAGCCAGCGCGCTGGAGCACCTGCGTCCAGAGCCAGTGCTCTTCAGCCAGAGAAGCCACTACAATGGGAGGCCCATACATGCCAAAAGAATAAAAAAAGATGGGTGAAAATAAATATTAAAAAAAAAAAATAAAAAAAGGCAAGATGAGGAAAACAAAAAAAAGAGATCTGGAAAGAATTCAAAAGACATTTATCGCAAACTCTGTTGCAAAACCAAGATGTGATCCTTATTTTATAAAGTGGTTATCAAAACCTCTCTCAGAGTGTGAAGACAAAGGTATAAAAGAAATCTGTTACTGTGCTATTTTCCCCTAAGCAAGGAAAATGCTAATACATAAAATGGAGTATGGTGATTACATGTAAAATATAAATATCCACATTATCTGTAATTCCTGAATATAAGAGATCATAGTGCTTTCTTTCCTGATACTGCTAGTCTGAGTCATATTTATTATACCCTAAACACATCTCCCGCCTAGTTTTATGCTGACCATTTAGCATTTACAAATGATAAGGTAGGAAGAGACAGCTATCTAAAATTTTTCAATTTAATGTGAACTGACCTCCAAAGCCTTGACCAGCTAACACTTACTGTTTTTCTGCAATCTAATGACAGTTTTTATGGGAAACAGAATAATCAAGTCACCAAAGAAAAGCCAGCAGCACCACCTACAGCTAATGAAAAGATTTTCATTCTTCCTGCTTCTAATTTCTCTGCCACCATCACTCCATCACTTATAAGAATTCTTAAGACTTGCTTCATATCAACATTTAACCAAAGCATCATGACAGTAATACTATGTAAACTTACTACTTTATATTTCACGCTTTCATCAGCAGATGAGAAAACCAGCTTCTGCTCTGTATTTCTGTAAAGAAGAGCAGGGGGGAAATCATCATTCCGGTTATGCATAAATTAAGAGATCAGGCTTCCCTGGTGGTCCAGTGGGTAGAAGGTTCGCCTTGCAGTGCAAGCGGCACTGTTTTAATCCCTGGCCTGGGAAGATTCCATGTGCCATGGAGTGGCTGTACCGGTGTGTCCGATTACGAGCCAGCGCGCTGGAGCACCTGCGTCCAGAGCCAGTGCTCTTCAGCCAGAGAAGCCACTACAATGGGAGGCCCATACATGCCAAAAGAATAAAAAAAGATGGGTGAAAATAAATATTAAAAAAAAAAACTAAAAAGAGGCATGATGAGGAAAACAAAAAAAAAAAGAGATCTGGAAAGAATTCAAAAGACATTTATACGCAAACTCTGTTGCAAAACCAAGATGTGATCCTTATTTTATAAAGGGTATCTTACTAATGCTCATGGAAACCAACTGAATCAAAGTAACTTTTAATGAAATTAGTTATTTCTCACATGATCTAGTGTCTCCCTACGTGCTTCCATGTTAACACCATGTACAATGCCAGGCCTCTCCCTGGGAGAATATCTCTACTTGGTTACCATATATACACATGCATATTTCCTTACTTCCCAATACCTCTGTTTAAAGGAATACTCAGAAGCAGGCACCTGAGATTCTGGCACAGTGAAAAGAAACTCCTATCTACATAGAGGGGAAAGGTACGTCCTAATACTCAACATTAATTTATAATTAATCTATAATAACATTTGTACAGTGTACTACTGTGTAAGGCTTAAATGAGCAAAAACAATGTTTCATTTTTCCCTCCACACTTGGCTAGTGCAACCACTTTCTGATTAGGTTGATACGAAGTCAAGTATAGTATAGAAGACTCTTTGAATAATCATGTGCTTCATTTTCTTCAATGGATAGGACCCCAAATCACTAGATGCCAAATTTTATTCCAGAATCAATCCATAATGGCTGATGTTATATATTTAGATACTATAAGATTTGTTTTCAGGAAATCAGCAGTTCTCATTGCAGTTTACAGATAAACATTACCAATGAATGTCCAATGTATATTTGCCTCTGCCAGGCTCTCCTGTTACTTCAAGGTTGGTACTTTGAGAACGATTGCTAGAAATGAAACGGAGAAAAAGGCAGTTCCTGGTGATCATAATTGTAATGGCATTATTATATCACTATTCTACTTGTTAATGGCAAAAACAAACTGATTTCATTTTAGATTCTTTTCTACTAAGTGTTTTTAGTCTATATAAATTCAGAGCAAGATTTCTAGTCTACGAGGGAAAAGGTATATATTTTGAACTGAAGGAAACAATTTTACCGGAAATGACAAAATTAAAACTGAAAGTCTAAAAGGATATTTTGCAAGAATAAGCCTGAAGTGAAAAATGTTAATATTTATTTTAAAAAATAGGTTTCTGAACTTTTAACTTATGGGAATAGTACACCAGAAAGTCATGGGGAAAAAAAAGGTAAAAGTTAATAACTACTAATTTAACATTTTTATTATGTGTATCACTGCAAAGAAAGATTTTCTTTCACAGTGCAAATATCAGAAGTCAGAACACTTCAAGTTGGGCCTATAAAAAGAAAAGAAGGTACAGTATCATGTTAAAATGATGAACACCAGCTCCATTCACTGAATGGAAATGCTGTAAAGTGATCAATTTCCCAAACGATCCTTAAATTCCATGCGTATGGCTATACCTAGAATTAGTAATTTATTTTAACACTTCAATTTCCTAAAATTCAAATGAATGGAAAATGCCTGGTTTAAACTTTCTTGAACTTGTACCAATTTAAATTTATAATTAATCTATAATAACATTTGTACAGTGTACTACTGTGTAAGGCTTAAATGAGCAAAAACAATGTTTCATTTTTCCCTCCACACTTGGCTAGTGCAACCACTTTCTGATTAGGTTGATACGAAGTCAAGTATAGTATAGAAGACTCTTTGAATAATCATGTGCTTCATTTTCTTCAATGGATAGGACCCCAAATCACTAGATGCCAAATTTTATTCCAGAATCAATCCATAATGGCTGATGTTATATATTTAGATACTATAAGATTTGTTTTCAGGAAATCAGCAGTTCTCATTGCAGTTTACAGATAAACATTACCAATGAATGTCCAATGTATATTTGCCTCTGCCAGGCTCTCCTGTTACTTCAAGGTTGGTACTTTGAGAACGATTGCTAGAAATGAAACGGAGAAAAAGGCAGTTCCTGGTGATCATAATTGTAATGGCATTATTATATCACTATTCTACTTGTTAATGGCAAAAACAAACTGATTTCATTTTAGATTCTTTTCTACTAAGTGTTTTTAGTCTATATAAATTCAGAGCAAGATTTCTAGTCTACGAGGGAAAAGGTATATATTTTGAACTGAAGGAAACAATTTTACCGGAAATGACAAAATTAAAACTGAAAGTCTAAAAGGATATTTTGCAAGAATAAGCCTGAAGTGAAAAATGTTAATATTTATTTTAAAAAATAGGTTTCTGAACTTTTAACTTATGGGAATAGTACACCAGAAAGTCATGGGGAAAAAAAAGGTAAAAGTTAATAACTACTAATTTAACATTTTTATTATGTGTATCACTGCAAAGAAAGATTTTCTTTCACAGTGCAAATATCAGAAGTCAGAACACTTCAAGTTGGGCCTATAAAAAGAAAAGAAGGTACAGTATCATGTTAAAATGATGAACACCAGCTCCATTCACTGAATGGAAATGCTGTAAAGTGATCAATTTCCCCAAACGATCCTTAAATTCCATGCGTATGGCTATACCTAGAATTAGTAATTTATTTTTAACACTTCACATGGAAGTTGATTCCTAAAAGGAAGTCTCTAAGACTTGTTTACAAGATAGTGATTAAAATCGTCATGCCATTCTAGTCAAGGGTTTTGAGAAAGGACTTTCTTGAACTTGACTCCCCATACTTAATCCCATTTATAACGTCCCCATTCAAACTACCCCCTCAACCCCCATAACCAAACACACAGTCCAATCCTCTTCAGAGCAGAAGGGGACTCGACAGACTTGTGGCTCATTTGGCAATTGCTAAGAAACCTCACAGTTCAGCGTCACCTCTGAAGATGGAAAAACTATATATAACCTGAATTTTTACACCTACAGTGCAGTCAACGTGTAGAAAGAAGCCAAAATGTAACACATATTACATTTCAACATCTTCAAGTTTCAATATCACAGACATCAAGAGGTGGGAAAGATCTGCTTGTAGAACTTTAAGCATCTGTTGAACAGAATTACTATCAATATCAAAAATAATTAACAAATACTCATTTTTTATGCTCTACACACACACCTTTACAAATTGTGTTTCTTTAATGTAGTAAAAGTTGGAGATCACCAATTTAAGTAACTATGGCTTTTATCAATAGATATTTTAAAACATGCATCAGTAAGTGCCCTGGGTAGTAATCCTAATAGTGTTTCAAGCCCTGTTCAATTATATGTCTGTGCTTTGCACCTCAGAAGTGAGCCTGCCAAGGCACTTAAAAACGTAAGTCTTTTGGGGACTTTAAAAATCAGCCACAATTTACACAATGGAGAACCCCTACCCATGAGCAGTTCAATCAGTAAGCATTTTCTTTTAACATATAATATTATCATAAATTTTCCAAGTTAAAAAATACCATATGCCACTAACACAAAATTTACCCCTAGCATAAAAAAAGTTATGTGTATCACTGCAAAGAAAGATTTTCTTTCACAGTGCAAATATCAGAAGTCAGAACACTTCAAGTTGGGCCTATAAAAAGAAAAGAAGGTACAGTATCATGTTAAAATGATGAACACCAGCTCCATTCACTGAATGGAAATGCTGTAAAGTGATCAATTTCCCCAAACGATCCTTAAATTCCATGCGTATGGCTATACCTAGAATTAGTAATTTATTTTTAACACTTCACATGGAAGTTGATTCCTAAAAGGAAGTCTCTAAGACTTGTTTACAAGATAGTGATTAAAATCGTCATGCCATTCTAGTCAAGGGTTTTGAGAAAGGACTTTCTTGAACTTGACTCCCCATACTTAATCCCATTTATAACGTCCCCATTCAAACTACCCCCTCAACCCCCATAACCAAACACACAGTCCAATCCTCTTCAGAGCAGAAGGGGACTCGACAGACTTGTGGCTCATTTGGCAATTGCTAAGAAACCTCACAGTTCAGCGTCACCTCTGAAGATGGAAAAACTATATATAACCTGAATTTTTACACCTACAGTGCAGTCAACGTGTAGAAAGAAGCCAAAATGTAACACATATTACATTTCAACATCTTCAAGTTTCAATATCACAGACATCAAGAGGTGGGAAAGATCTGCTTGTAGAACTTTAAGCATCTGTTGAACAGAATTACTATCAATATCAAAAATAATTAACAAATACTCATTTTTTATGCTCTACACACACACCTTTACAAATTGTGTTTCTTTAATGTAGTAAAAGTTGGAGATCACCAATTTAAGTAACTATGGCTTTTATCAATAGATATTTTAAAACATGCATCAGTAAGTGCCCTGGGTAGTAATCCTAATAGTGTTTCAAGCCCTGTTCAATTATATGTCTGTGCTTTGCACCTCAGAAGTGAGCCTGCCAAGGCACTTAAAAACGTAAGTCTTTTGGGGACTTTAAAAATCAGCCACAATTTACACAATGGAGAACCCCTACCCATGAGCAGTTCAATCAGTAAGCATTTTCTTTTAACATATAATATTATCAAAAATTTTCCAAGTTAAAAAAAATACCATATGCCACTAACACAAAATTTACCCCTATCAAATGTATACATAATGGTTCTTGGCTTCCTCTAGCAATAGCACATGGTTTCATTTATTCAGACGAAAGAAAAAGGAACCCACATAAGCCCCCAAACCTAAGATCAAAACAACCAAGGTAAAAATAAAATACAATAAAATCCAAATACACTCCACACAGCTTCATTTGAGGAACAATTTGTATATGTCTGCATCCTTTTATCTGTCCTTGGAGGTGAGTTTTTCAATTAGTTCCTGGAGTGGTGCAAGTTCTCTTCGATCAATAAGGTTGAATTCCTATGTGTGATGGAGGCAGAAGAAATAGCAAAAACATATTAGTTACATCTCACTCCAAAATAGATTTCCATTAACCTTTATTGGAAATTAGCTTTTAAAGTAAATACAAGTCAAATCTTCTATTCAAACAAATTTTTTTTTCTGTTCACTACCTCTTGTGTCTTAGGCAAATGACCTAACCACTTCCGATATTGTGTTCTATATCTATAGTAATATTAGGATAAATTATCTCACAAGATTACTGTGGGAACTAAATGTGATACTGAGTATTAATCACTTCATGTAATTCCTGGAACAAAGTAAATGATAAGTGAGCCTTGCTGCTCCCTGTTCAAAGGAATAATCGGGACACCAATTAGATATAGCCAGCCAAAGCAGGGACCAAAAAAACTCAGGCAAATTTCAGCATTATATAAAGAGTAATAGATTTAGTTTATATTACTGACTAACATATCTGCAAGCTACCATAGGATATGGTATGAGAATGACATGAATAATGTAGAGTCCACAGATGACAACTAATAAAATCCTGTAAAAGAACAAATAAGAAAACCTGGATTTAATTTGTGTTTCTTTAGATGTTCTACCACTGTCATTTTGAAATTCAATTCTGAATAGATTTTCCTTGAACTATAAATTAAAGGTTAAAACATAAACGATGTCAATACTTCTGACATTGTGCTACAGTGGAGTATTCTGAGCTCTCAATTTCACTCATTTTTTAGCATCCACCATGTACCAAGCACTACAGTAAGCACTGAGAAGAAACACTAGGGGACATTTAATAGCAAGTGTTAGGGTTTCCCCAGTGGCTCAGACAGTAAAGAATCTGCCTGCAGTGCAGGAAGCCTGGGTTCAAACCCTGGCTCAGGAAGATCCCCTGGAGAAAGAAATGGCAACCCACTCCAGTATTCTTGCCTGGAGAATCCCATGGACAGAGGAGCCTGGGGGGTTTCAGTCCACAGGGTCACAAAAAGTTGGACACTACTGAGCGACTAACACTTAATAACGAGTCTACAATTAAGATTTGTGAGGTGTGGACCAAGAATACAAATGGATATATATATATATATATATATATATCACATGACTAAGTTATTATATTTTATATTAAGCTAATATATTGTTATACATGTTCAATTTCCTGCCATGACAAATACACCTCCCTAATAGCCAGGAAAGAAGATTGAATGTAGACTTCTTAAGACTCCTCCAGAGTCTACGCTGGAAAGTAGTGGCATGAGGAGAGCCAGTCCCCAGCCTTCAGCAAGCCTCCCTCCCTGATCTACAAACCCCAACTCTATGCTGTACTGCAAAGGCTCTCACACGCAGGAGTACAGACACCCTGACTGGCTTATAAAGGCAACGTCCACACACACTCATGAACAGCTGCCATCTGGTCATCCCTTAGGTTTAGAGGTGTACACATAAGAGACATGACCTTCTCTTAAAACAATGAATCAATGGAAAAGAGCCATGCAGACCCTGGAAATCATCTGGGACCATGTGAGTGGGGAATGCTGAATATGAGGTACCCAAGCACATACCAGAAGGAACCTATGCAGGCATATTCTTGGCACTATGGATTTCTCTTCAGCTTACTCCTTTAGGGCCAGGGTAAAACTTCTAAACTGTGAGGCCCAGGAAAGAGGCCACCCTCGCTCAAAGAAGAGGTGATACTGTATAACCAATGGACCCACCTTTAAGATCACAGTGTCTTCAGATGTAACTAGACACAGATGTAGTAAATGCCACATACCAATTTCTTACTATTTGCTAGGAGTTGGGAGATATGGGGTATTTGAAGATCATACAATAAGGTAAAACAAAACGTTTTGGCGGGAGAAATCCTCTCCCAAACCACTAAAACCTGAGCAATTACGTTCTGCATAAACCAAGGCACAGAGGCAGAAAGTATAACATTTTCTTTGTTTCTATTGGTGGCTATAGATGAGACACCACAGTAATATAATTGCTCTGAGCAATGGTTTTGGCAAGTTACTCTCTTAAAATTTGTTTATATAGGTGAAATTAAGACACAAAATGTATACCCTCAGTGTGAGGAGTGTACATAGAAGGAAAATAAAACACATACGTTTATACACAAAAACAACACAGATTTAAGCCATGGACATCTACCCACCGTCTCCGTTCTCTAGTCTCCATCGAAAAACAGCTACTCTGTTTACGTATGCATTTCTATCTTTTTCACTCCTACCTGTTGGTTCTCTAATTATTATAGCAGGGCAAGAATAACCTCATTCCTTTTAGTCTACATCTCTAAGGCCAGTTCTCTGAGAACTAAACGAAAAGAAGAGAAGGTCAGCTAAGGAGTCAGACCAAAGATTAATGGGCCTCTGGAATATCAATGCTCTTTGGGACATTTTTTTCCCTTTTGGAATAATGGACAGAACCTAATTCAAATTTTCATAGAATATGGTTTTTAAAAGGAGGGAAAAGACATACTATATTAAAGCCCATTTCCATGCCAGGACGCAGTAAAAAAAGATCCAGAGGAGACAGGAAAGAGGAGTAGGAGGAGTGCCTAGAGACAACTTCATTTCAGCATCTACCCAACTAGCCAGATTCCCTACTCAGCTGCTCCATTATGGCCCATTAACTGAAATAAATCCAAGTAAGATCTCTCAGATTCACTGAAGACCTGCAATGGAATTCAGAAACAGAAGGCCAGCCTTTATCATCACGGCAAGTATTAAAGAGATACAGCAAGTTTTATTCTGACAGCATGGATAATTCTGTGGATAACTGCTTTTACTGAGCAAAAAAGATCTCCTAATCCAACTTACCTGGACAAAAAAAATAAAGTGCTTGAAAGATGTGTTCAGATGTGCTTCCTCCTGAAGCTGGATCACAGGGTCGAAATGCTGGTGATAAATGTGAGCATAAACCCTGAAGAGGCGTTTCAGTATAGTTTTTGCCACAGACATGAAATTCTTCGGAAACGGAACACCTAGTAAACAGATAAAACAACCCCATGTATTAAGAAGAAGAGAATAAGGCAATATGAGTCTGTCGACAAGTGTAAGCATCAATTACCAAGACAAGGCTGCAAATAAGAAATATTCATGAATTACTACTTAATGTACCCATTGTACTTTTCAAAAGTTTTCAATGTATCATGAATGAAAATAAACTTCCATGCTTCTATGGAATAAGGATTTGTCTTCAGTGTCTTCAGTAGCCCCTTAGGCCTCTAATATAACACCACTTTACCAAAAATACAACAAATAAATGTCTGAGATGGTAATGGAGCTAAAATGCACACTCAGTTCCTCAGATTTCTTACGCTGAACACAAATCATGTATTATTATCATGTCTAGTTTTGTTTGATATGCCTGCGATATATTTTCATATTTTTTTCCTATGAAACTGTTTATTACACCAGGTCTACATTTATCTTGGAATTAGGTGCTATCTCTGCTCAATTAGAGAGACTTGTTTTATGAATTAGAGTACTTTTATAGCACTAAACAAATCCAAAACTAGAAAAATACAAAAATCCACATCCTTTGTTAAACTAGCTAAATGATCTAGATTAGAAAAACACAAGCCAAATACTGGTCTAGAAATACTGGCTTCAATGTGATCACACTGCCTACTGCCCATTTAAAAATATTACAGGTCACAACAAGGCCCCTACTGCATAGCACAGGGAATTCTGCTCAATGTTTTGTGGCAGCCTGGATGGGAGGAGAGTTTGGAAGAGAATGGATATATGTATTTGTAT
This sequence comes from Tragulus kanchil, assembly GCA_022376925.1. Classification (NCBI taxonomy): domain Eukaryota; kingdom Metazoa; phylum Chordata; class Mammalia; order Artiodactyla; family Tragulidae; genus Tragulus; species Tragulus kanchil. Next base: position 154,278,223 of record JAIOJX010000025.1, on the reverse strand, counting down.
GGCTGAGTTCCTTGTCCACCTGAAATTATCACAACATTGTTAATTAATAGGCTATACTTCAATATAAAATAAAAAGTTTAAAAGAAAAAAAAAGTATAGGTTACAAGAAAACATAAGATAACATAAGGCATTTTGGGGAAAACAGGAATCCATCACATCCTTCTCCCACAAATTAAAACAGCATAAAATACAATGAAAAAGTTGAAAAGGAACAAATTCTTCTTCTTTTTGTTTCTTCAGAAAACATAGCTGTAAGGAATTTGACACAGTAAAATCATACAAACTGTCTAAAGAAAAATTAAAAGTCATTTAAAAGTTACAAGTAAACAGATAAAACAACCCCATGTATTAAGAAGAAGAGAATAAGGCAATATGAGTCTGTCGACAAGTGTAAGCATCAATTACCAAGACAAGGCTGCAAATAAGAAATATTCATGAATTACTACTTAATGTACCCATTGTACTTTTCAAAAGTTTTCAATGTATCATGAATGAAAATAAACTTCCATGCTTCTATGGAATAAGGATTTGTCTTCAGTGTCTTCAGTAGCCCCTTAGGCCTCTAATATAACACCACTTTACCAAAAATACAACAAATAAATGTCTGAGATGGTAATGGAGCTAAAATGCACACTCAGTTCCTCAGATTTCTTACGCTGAACACAAATCATGTATTATTATCATGTCTAGTTTTGTTTGATATGCCTGCGATATATTTTCATATTTTTTTCCTATGAAACTGTTTATTACACCAGGTCTACATTTATCTTGGAATTAGGTGCTATCTCTGCTCAATTAGAGAGACTTGTTTTATGAATTAGAGTACTTTTATAGCACTAAACAAATCCAAAACTAGAAAAATACAAAAATCCACATCCTTTGTTAAACTAGCTAAATGATCTAGATTAGAAAAACACAAGCCAAATACTGGTCTAGAAATACTGGCTTCAATGTGATCACACTGCCTACTGCCCATTTAAAAATATTACAGGTCACAACAAGGCCCCTACTGCATAGCACAGGGAATTCTGCTCAATGTTTTGTGGCAGCCTGGATGGGAGGAGAGTTTGGAAGAGAATGGATATATGTATTTGTATGGCTGAGTTCCTTGTCCACCTGAAATTATCACAACATTGTTAATTAATAGGCTATACTTCAATATAAAATAAAAAGTTTAAAAGAAAAAAAAAGTATAGGTTACAAGAAAACATAAGATAACATAAGGCATTTTGGGGAAAACAGGAATCCATCACATCCTTCTCCCACAAATTAAAACAGCATAAAATACAATGAAAAAGTTGAAAAGGAACAAATTCTTCTTCTTTTTGTTTCTTCAGAAAACATAGCTGTAAGGAATTTGACACAGTAAAATCATACAAACTGTCTAAATGTAAATAATCTCTACCTGAAAGGTCAGTCCTTTAAAAGGCCAGCAAATATTAAAAAACAAAAGTAATTCAACTGATACCAGGCCAACCTGTTATATCTTCTGGTTTTCTTCTCACCTGACTTGATTTCCCAGTCTTCGAGGTTCATGCTATGGGCCATGAATACAAGCTCTATCTTTGACACAAATATAATGTAACACTGGTTTTATGTCACATAAACTCCCTTCCTAAATAAGAAATGGGTATGACTGCAGAAGATGATACTGGCTGTCTACCCAACAATGTTCAATCTCTTTTCTTCCTTAACACAACCCAGATTTGTTATTATCCAAGATATATTGATCTTTTTATTGTTTAAAATTAAAAGAAGGTTTACCTAATTAATGTTCGTGATAAATTGGTATGAAAAAGACAGACACTTTCAAGCACAGAAGATTAGAAATATTAGAAATATTTTGAAATGGTAATCTAGCATGGTCCCTGGAATATAGAAGTAATGAGCCCTAGAAACACATCAGAGTAGATAAATCATGATGGATCCCAGTTAAACAAAACAATTATACCAATTTTTGATGGAAATAATGTCTCATCATCCAACTGGTCCTGAACCCAAGTCATCAGGTAATCAATATACTTTGGTGCTGAGCACTTAATGGGCTTCTTTATGTTTGTTCCATCTGCCCAATGATACTCATATCTGTATTGGGAAGATAAAAAACACACAGAATATCAATATATATCTATACATAATGTGCGTATCTTTGTATTACACATGTTTGTCATGAATATATTCAGGATATTTTAATCTCCTCCTCCAAATAAAGACTCCCTTTGCATTTGGAATTTTTAAATTGCTATTGGACTATTTTGCATTTATCAGAATAAAACTAGGCAGATCCCACCAAACTCATTTTTTGTGGCTTTCCTTCATATATAGCATTTATATTTTAGAGTCACATGCAGTATGAACTGCCATAGCAGAAACCCTAGGCTTATTTCCCACTTCTATGACTATCATCTTTAATCTTTGTTGTTTCCTTCCTCAAAAATTTTTTTTTCCTTACACAACACAATTCTTTTTAAGTTGGGGCTTTAAATTTTGGGTTAAGGATAGAGAATGACACAGAAGTGCCAAAGTAAGATGAATGATTCAATATTTGGTTGAGGAGCTAAACAAGTCTTTGAGGAAAAGTGACAATCCAAATAAAGATGCCTATAGTATTTGGGTATTACCCAGATACTATCCTTTGATATAATAAACCTTCAATGTGCACCTACAACATGAGAAATGATGTGTCAAGGAATACTGTCCTTGTAACAAGGGACACTAAAATGAAAGATTCTCTCTCTATCCTTGAGGAGAAAAGGCTGGGAGAGGAGACAAATTTGTAAATGGCCATGTAAAAACACTACAACAGAATGCTAATGGAATTAATTGCACAGATACACACACACAGACAACCACAACCTGATTTTTAAGATAAGAAATAAGCATGCAGCTGAGACTCCAAAGTACAAAACTGTCTAAACTTAACTAGTGCTTAGTTTCCAAAAGATTACTTCTGCCTTTCAATCAATTGTGTTTTTCTAACCTTGTCCCAAAGTTTGGACTAACAGAACAATAGATAAGTAAGGTTAGAAAAGGAGCTGATACAAAATACAACTGAAAAATACTACAGTGTAGTTTAAGCAATGAAAACTACCTTGAGATAGGATAAATAAGGATGCTTTCTACTTAGCCATAGGTACTTACACTTAAATCTTAAACTGGATACACCCAAATAAATATTCTGACACCATACCTTGTTGCCAACCCTGGTAAACAGGGATGAATATCAAGTCTACTTTCAAAGTCCCCAAGAGGGGATTCCCCAACATTTCTTGGCTTCCTGTTCCACTATTTAATCACTTTCACAGTCAAGATATTCTTCCTAATATAAAACAAAAGTCTCAGGTGTGACTTAAGCCTCTTCTTGTTTGAGTCTCTTAGGAGATACAGAACATGAAGAGTAGAACTTTAGTCTTTTTTTTGGGAAAAGTTTTCAAAACTTGGTCACAGTGCAAGATATCTTAAACTATAAGCAAAGACTATCATCTTTAATCTTTGTTGTTTCCTTCCTCAAAAGTTTTTTTTTCCTTACACAACACAATTCTTTTTAAGTTGGGGCTTTAAATTTTGGGTTAAGGATAGAGAATGACACAGAAGTGCCAAAGTAAGATGAATGATTCAATATTTGGTTGAGGAGCTAAACAAGTCTTTGAGGAAAAGTGACAATCCAAATAAAGATGCCTATAGTATTTGGGTATTACCCAGATACTATCCTTTGATATAATAAACCTTCAATGTGCACCTACAACATGAGAAATGATGTGTCAAGGAATACTGTCCTTGTAACAAGGGACACTAAAATGAAAGATTCTCTCTCTATCCTTGAGGAGAAAAGGCTGGGAGAGGAGACAAATTTGTAAATGGCCATGTAAAAACACTACAACAGAATGCTAATGGAATTAATTGCACAGATACACACACACAGACAACCACAACCTGATTTTTAAGATAAGAAATAAGCATGCAGCTGAGACTCCAAAGTACAAAACTGTCTAAACTTAACTAGTGCTTAGTTTCCAAAAGATTACTTCTGCCTTTCAATCAATTGTGTTTTTCTAACCTTGTCCCAAAGTTTGGACTAACAGAACAATAGATAAGTAAGGTTAGAAAAGGAGCTGATACAAAATACAACTGAAAAATACTACAGTGTAGTTTAAGCAATGAAAACTACCTTGAGATAGGATAAATAAGGATGCTTTCTACTTAGCCATAGGTACTTACACTTAAATCTTAAACTGGATACACCCAAATAAATATTCTGACACCATACCTTGTTGCCAACCCTGGTAAACAGGGATGAATATCAAGTCTACTTTCAAAGTCCCCAAGAGGGGATTCCCCAACATTTCTTGGCTTCCTGTTCCACTATTTAATCACTTTCACAGTCAAGATATTCTTCCTAATATAAAACAAAAGTCTCAGGTGTGACTTAAGCCTCTTCTTGTTTGAGTCTCTTAGGAGATACAGAACATGAAGAGTAGAACTTTTAGTCATTATTACTTGGTCTTCCTGGAGGAAGAAATGGCACCCACCACAGTATTCTTGTCTAGGAAATCTCACGGACAGAGCCTGGTGGGCTATAGTCCATGGTATTGCAAAGAGTTGGACATGGCTTAGTAACAAAACAACAACTTAGTGTTCACTTAAAGACAGGAATTCACCCAAGCTTTCTTGCTTATGTTACAAAGCCTTAAAGTTTTTGCATTTCTCTCATAATCATGTTTTCATTTTGTGAATTATTCTCGGGTGTTCTATATTTATTTTTAAATACAAAGGTCAAAAACAGACACAGTATACCAAAAAATCATTTTTAATATCTGAAGCTTTATAAACAGTGTTAATTTGCTAAGTCCTTAGACTTCTTGGGAAAAAAAAACTGTATACTGCTTACACTTCTAGAGTTTAGAACTATGACTATTTTATTCTTTTCTCTTTTTTTTGTCATACTTATACTTAAGATGATTTCATCTTCTAACTCTATTTTACTTCCAATGATTTTTTTTTTATTCCACCTTTGACAAACAATTGCCTTTGACATTTATTTCTGTCATCATGGTATGAACTTTTAAACAGCAAATTCCAAAATATTCGTTTCCTGATTAGTAATAGTAATAAACAGTAACACAGAAACAACTCCAGGAAAAAAACTGCAAAAAATACTAACAGGTAGAGTCCAAACAACATGCTACCCAATAACCAATCTGTCTTTGGTTGAAAAACCAAAGAATAAATCAAAAATGCCTAGAGACAAGTGAAAACAAGAATATAATGATCCAAAATATATGGGATGCAGCAAAAGCAGTTTTAAGAGAGAATTTTATAGTAATACAAGCTCACTTAAGGAAATAAGAATAATCTCAAATAAACAATCCAAGCTTATACCTAGAGTATCTAGAAAAATGGAACAAACAAAAGTCAAAGTTAGTAGTAGGAAAGAAATCATGAGGAGCACCAGAGCATCATTAAGTGAGAAGAAACTAGAAAAAAAAAAAAAATCAATGAAACTAAGAGCTGGCTTTTTGAGAAATAAAACTGATAAACTCAAAGAATTAAAATCAGAAATGAAAGAAACTACAAACAATACCACAGAAGTGCAAATGATCATAAGAGATCACTGCAAAGAATTATAGCCAATCAAACAGACAACTCAGAGGAAACTGATGAATTCCTAGAAACATACAATCTCCCAAAGCTGAATCTGGAAAAAAACCAGAAAACACGAACATATTTACCAATAGCAAAACTGAATCAATCATTTAAAGAAAAACAAAAAAAAAACCTCACCCAACAAACAAAAGTCAAAGACCAAACAGCTTTACAGGTGGATTCTACCACTCAACATCAAAAAAAAAAAAACAAATTAAAAAATGGACAGAGAACCTGAACAGACATTTTTCCAAAGACATACAGATGATCAACAGACACATGAAAATATGCTCAATCTCACCAGTCATGAAGGAAAGGCAAATTAAAAATCATAATGATATACTATCTCACACCTGTTAAATGGCTATTATCAAAACCACAACAAATAGTAAGTATTGGAAAGGATGTGACAAAAAAGGAAAACCCTTATGCAGTGTTGATAAAACTGTGAATTTGTGCAGCCACTATGGAAAAAAGTATAGAGGTTCTTCAAAATATTAAAAAACAGAACTGCCACAAGATACAGCAACTTCATTTCTGGGTGTTTACCCAAAGAAAAAACACCACTAATTTGAAAAGATATATACTAACCATTTTTCATTGCAATAATATTTTCAATACCTAAAATATGAAAGCAATTAAGTGTCCATCAATAGATTAATGAATAAATATGTGGTGTATATATGTAAAATATGTACATATATTTAAAGATACAACCTCCAGTTATAAAATAAATAAGCTTGGGGATATTCAACATAAGGGGTATGGTCAAAACACTGCAATAACTTTGTATGGGAAAAGATGGTTACTAGACTTATCATGGGGATTCCCTTCTAATTCAGCTGGTAAAGAATCTGCCTGCAATGCAGGAAACTCTAGTTTGATTCCTGGGTCACGAAGATCCCCTGGAGAACAGACAGGCTACCCACTCCAGTAACCTTGGGCTTCCTGGTGGTTCAGACTGTAAAGAATCCACCTGCAATGCAGGAGACCTGGATTCAATCCCTGGGTTGGGAAGTTCCTCTGGAGAAGGGAAAGGCTACCCTTTACAGTATTCTTGCCTGGAGAATTCCATGGCTCGTCCATGAGTCACAAACAGTTGGATGCGACTTCACTTTCAGACTTATAATGATCATTTCATTATGTATGGAAATGCCAAATCACATAGTATTATATATCAATTATATTTTTATTTTAAAAATGTAAATGTAATGGAGGCATTTTTAGTCATCTAGTTGGAGAGAAAAGTGTAAGCAAACAGAAGAAAGGCAGGACAGAGGACAATATAATAGGGATGACCATAAAGCTGAGGCTAAGGAATCTGCACTCAAAATACCAGTCATTGGTGGTCACTGAAGGAGGTACTAAGTCTAGAAATCATAATGTCAGAAATGTCCTTTTGATATAAGAACTGTATGATAAAGTAAAAATGAATACTGATCATGAGTCATGTCTTACTTTGGGCCAGCTGACATCACTGGACAACTTTCTTCTGTACAAAAATCTGTGATTGTTCCATAAAGCATGTTGATCTGATTGAAGAAATCTACAGCTGCAAAGCAAGTATCAGGTATAAGTAAAAGTTAAACTTTAATTTTATTCTAAGAGAATCTTTTATTCTAGCAAAATCTGAGATCTATCTGTGTTCTTCCTTCAACAAAGAACAGGTGAAAAGCAAACAAACAAACAATATTTACCTCACTGAATTCGGGAGCTACTGGTTATTACATGGCTGTCTTAAGAGAATAAAAAGGCAAGCACACCATATTGGTGTATGGCAGAAACCAACACAGTATTACAATTATTCTTCAATTAAAAATAAATAATTTTTTTAAAAAGTCAAGCACAGAGTGGGAAAAATTCTTTGCAATACATCTAATCGATAAAAATCTTGTATTCAGAATATATAAAGAACTTCCATAGAACACTAAGAAAAAGACAACACTGTATAAAAAGTGAGAGTTTGAGTTTACTGGTCTATTGGTTATCTCTATGAAAAAGAATAAAACGTGACTCTTCACTTATACAATACCTAAAAAGCATTCCGAATGGATTATACATCTAAATAAAAAAGGCAAGACAACAAAGTTTAAAAGAGCATAGGAAAATATGTCCCTGAACTTTGGCATGGAAATATTTCTTAAGGAGCATAAAAAACACCAGTCATCATGGAATAGATTGCCCTATGTTTCACTGGAAAACTGTTATTCCTTGGTTTTTTATATTTTTTATACTATGCATACTTTTTTATATTGACCCCAGAGCCAACAAGTTTATTAAATGTATCTATTCGTGATAATAATCATGGTGACTCCAGTCTCCTTGCCTGGAGAAGCCCATGGACAAGGGGTGCCTGGCAGGCTACAGTCCACGGGGTGGAAAACAAGTTGGACATGACTAAGCCCACCCATACACAATGTATAATATATAATTTTTACCGCTGTGATCTATTCTAGAAATCATAATGTCAGAAATGTCCTTTTGATATAAGAACTGTATGATAAAGTAAAAATGAATACTGATCATGAGTCATGTCTTACTTTGGGCCAGCTGACATCACTGGACAACTTTCTTCTGTACAAAAATCTGTGATTGTTCCATAAAGCATGTTGATCTGATTGAAGAAATCTACAGCTGCAAAGCAAGTATCAGGTATAAGTAAAAGTTAAACTTTAATTTTATTCTAAGAGAATCTTTTATTCTAGCAAAATCTGAGATCTATCTGTGTTCTTCCTTCAACAAAGAACAGGTGAAAAGCAAACAAACAAACAATATTTACCTCACTGAATTCGGGAGCTACTGGTTATTACATGGCTGTCTTAAGAGAATAAAAAGGCAAGCACACCATATTGGTGTATGGCAGAAACCAACACAGTATTACAATTATTCTTCAATTAAAAATAAATAATTTTTTTAAAAAGTCAAGCACAGAGTGGGAAAAATTCTTTGCAATACATCTAATCGATAAAAATCTTGTATTCAGAATATATAAAGAACTTCCATAGAACACTAAGAAAAAGACAACACTGTATAAAAAGTGAGAGTTTGAGTTTACTGGTCTATTGGTTATCTCGATGAAAAGAATAAAACGTGACTCTTCACTTATACAATACCTAAAAAGCATTCCGAATGGATTATACATCTAAATAAAAAAGGCAAGACAACAAAGTTTAAAAGAGCATAGGAAAATATGTCCCTGAACTTTGGCATGGAAATATTTCTTAAGGAGCATAAAAAACACCAGTCATCATGGAATAGATTGCCCTATGTTTCACTGGAAAACTGTTATTCCTTGGTTTTTTATATTTTTTTATACTATGCATACTTTTTTATATTGACCCCAGAGCCAACAAGTTTATTAAATGTATCTATTCGTGATAATAATCATGGTGACTCCAGTCTCCTTGCCTGGAGAAGCCCATGGACAAGGGGTGCCTGGCAGGCTACAGTCCACGGGGTGGAAAACAAGTTGGACATGACTAAGCCCACCCATACACAATGTATAATATATAATTTTTACCGCTGTGTAAATCAAATAAAGATCTTTCTAAAAAAATAATAATCATGGTGTATTAAAACTCATGATTTTTTGGTTTTTCAACACTCAATTCGTGTTGGCTATGAATGTAAATATTCTTCTTTTCTTTTATCTTATCTTTTTTTTTTCCCTGCCTACAGCATTTGTTAAGGCTCCAAGAAAATGGTGATGATGGTTAAGCTATCATTAACTCATTCCTAATCTGAGAAAGAACTTCAACATTTCATTATTAAGTAAGATACTTGCTGCTAGCATTTTTATAAACAGAGATGCTTTATCAGAAGAAAATTCTCAACTATTTATAAGTTTTTTTTATTGTGAATTGATTTTAAAGTTTACCAGATGTTTTTTCTGCATATACTGAGATGATCATATGATTTCTTCTTCTTCCTTTATTGGGCTACTGTGGTGAATTACAACTGATTTTCAAAAGTTAAGCCAACATTTCCTTTCTTATAGTGTCCACATAGAGCTCCTAACACTAGTATTTTCTCCTTTACATATAAAAGTTTTAGAAAGACTGATGTTTTTTCTTTTTTTTGGCCTCTTTTTATTGACTTTTTAATCTATTTATTTTTCATCCATCTTTATTCTTTGGTCTGTGTGGGCCTCCCATTGCAGTGGCCTCTCTCATTGCAGAGCAGCAGCTCTGGGCACATGAGCTACTAGGCTCTGGCTCGTAATTGGACACACTGGCCCAGCTGTTCCTTGGTACATGGGAGGGATCTTCCTGGGCCAAGGATCGAACCGGTGTCCCTTGCACTGCAAAGCGGACTCTTTACCCACTGGACCATCAGGGAAACCCTCTATTTTTTAATTGTAGTTGATTTACAACATTTTTAGTTTCAGGTATACAACATCGTGATTCAATATTTTTACAGACTATATCCCATTTAAATTTATTATAAAATGACTATATTCCATTTAAATTGATTACAGAATGTTGGCTATATACCCTGTGCTGTACAATATATCTTTGCAGCTTATGTCTTTTATACATAGAGGTTTGTTCTTCTTCATCTCTTCCCTCTATCTTACCCTTCCCCCCACACTCTCTCTACTGGTAACAATTAATTTATTCTATATATCTATGAGTCTTTTTCTGTTTTATTATACTTATTCCCTTTTTTTTTTAGATTCCACATATAAGTGACAACACACAGTATCTGTCTTTCTCTGATTTATTTCATTAACTATAACACCCTCCAGGTTTACCATGTTGCTGCAAATGGCAAGCTTCATTTTTTTAAGACCTGAATAGTATTCCACCTGTATATATATATATATATATATATATATATATATATATATACCACATCTTATTTATCCATTCATCTCTTGATAGACACTTAGGTTAGTTCCATATCTTGTCTATTAGCTACCATATGCTGCTATGAACACTGGGGTACATGTAACTTTTTGAATTGTTTTTATTTTCTTCATATATATATACTACATACATACATACATACATATATACACACACACATCCATACAACTGCTCGATCATATGGGAGTTCTAGTTTCAGTTTTTGAGAAAACTCCATTACATTTTAGGGGCTGCATCAATTTACATCCCCACCAAGAGTGTACTAGAGGATTTCCTTTTCTCCACATCTTTGCCAACATTTGTTACCTGACATCTTTTTTGATGATAATCATTCTGACAGGTTTAAGGCAATATCTTATTATGGTTTTGATTTGTATTTCTCTGAAAATTAGTGATACTGAACATCTTTTCATGTGTTTATTATCCATCTGTATGCTTTCTTTGTGAAAAATGTCTATTAGTTCTTTTGCCAATTTATAATTGGGTGGTCCTCCACATGAACAGAGGGTAATCTATGGCTTTGAATTCCAACTCCATACTTAATAATTGTTCCTTAACATCCCTGAATCTCTGTTTCCTACCATTTGGTTTATTGCAGAGTGTTAAAAATAAAAAGAAACCTTGGACTCAGGAAACCTCTATTTTAATTGTAGTTGATTTACAACATTTTAGTTTCAGGTATACAACATCGTGATTCAATATTTTACAGACTATATCCCATTTAAATTTATTATAAAATGACTATATTCCATTTAAATTGATTACAGAATGTTGGCTATATACCCTGTGCTGTACAATATATCTTTGCAGCTTATGTCTTTTATACATAGAGGTTTGTTCTTCTTCATCTCTTCCCTCTATCTTACCCTTCCCCCCACACTCTCTACTGGTAACAATTAATTTATTCTATATATCTATGAGTCTTTTTCTGTTTTATTATACTTATTCCCTTTTTTTTTTAGATTCCACATATAAGTGACAACACACAGTATCTGTCTTTCTCTGATTTATTTCATTAACTATAACACCCTCCAGGTTTACCATGTTGCTGCAAATGGCAAGCTTCATTTTTTTAAGACCTGAATAGTATTCCACCTGTATATATATATATATATATATATATATATATATATATATATATATATATATATACCACATCTTATTTATCCATTCATCTCTTGATAGACACTTAGGTTAGTTCCATATCTTGTCTATTAGCTACCATATGCTGCTATGAACACTGGGGTACATGTAACTTTTTGAATTGTTTTTATTTTCTTCATATATATATACTACATACATACATACATACATATATACACACACACATCCATACAACTGCTCGATCATATGGGAGTTCTAGTTTCAGTTTTTGAGAAAACTCCATTACATTTTAGGGGCTGCATCAATTTACATCCCCACCAAGAGTGTACTAGAGGATTTCCTTTTCTCCACATCTTTGCCAACATTTGTTACCTGACATCTTTTTTGATGATAATCATTCTGACAGGTTTAAGGCAATATCTTATTATGGTTTTGATTTGTATTTCTCTGAAAATTAGTGATACTGAACATCTTTTCATGTGTTTATTATCCATCTGTATGCTTTCTTTGTGAAAAATGTCTATTAGTTCTTTTGCCAATTTATAATTGGGTGGTCCTCCACATGAACAGAGGGTAATCTATGGCTTTGAATTCCAACTCCATACTTAATAATTGTTCCTTAACATCCCTGAATCTCTGTTTCCTACCATTTGGTTTATTGCAGAGTGTTAAAAAATAAAAAAGCTTCCTACATAAAACAGACAGTCAGTAATTGCTAATTTTCTTCCACAAAGACACGGCCTCAGGATTCTGTGCAACAAAAACTACTACTAAGCCATACATGTGCTTTTTCCAAAACTCTCTTTTAAACTATCACTCTTTCTAGCAGCAGAATGTTCAAAACCAGACTCTGGTTTCTGGCTTTAGTGGTTGAATCTGTAAAATCTCTCATCTCCCATTTATCTTGATTTGGCAAATAAACTGAAGTCAAAGGGCCATTAAGATGTCAATCATACCAACAAATTCCCTTTACCCTTTTATGTATCTGAAATGTTTATTTAATCACTGTCAGTGAATGGAAATTATCTGTTTAGCCTCAAATGCTATCACTTCATCAAGTGTCATTTGGAAAGATTATGTATATATATATATATAAGAAAACCTGTAATCCAATACTTCAGTCAACTGCTATATTTTAAAGACAGAATTCTATGTTCTATGGGGATATTCTAACACTTCACTTCAAAGTAATTTTTTTCTGGCTGAAAGTGCAAAATGCCTGTGAAATTTTAGAAGTTCCTTAAGTTCTAGACATTTCAATAGTACAGACAGTTCTGGTTATTCAGACAGAGAAAATACAGACAGAAAAGAATAATCTGCTTTTATACTTAAAAATCAGAGTCTCGTGTGGTACAAAAGCTCTATGCTGCCTTCCTTAGCTTTTTCACTTTTTTTAAGTATAATTTCTTTACACTGTTGTGTTAGTTTCTGCTGTACAACAAATGAATCCAGCTATATGTATACATATAATCCCTCCCTCTTGGACTTCCTTCTCACCTCCTTATCCTACCCATTTAGATCATATCAGAGAATGTTTTATTATCTCTATTCATTTTGGTTTTGACTTGTATTTCTCTGAAAATTAGTGATACTGAACATCTTTTCATGTGTTTATTATCCATCTGTATGCTTTCTTTGTGAAAAATGTCTATTAGTTCTTTTGCCAATTTATAATTGGGTGGTCCTCCACATGAACAGAGGGTAATCTATGGCTTTGAATTCCAACTCCATACTTAATAATTGTTCCTTAACATCCCTGAATCTCTGTTTCCTACCATTTGGTTTATTGCAGAGTGTTAAAAAATAAAAAAGCTTCCTACATAAAACAGACAGTCAGTAATTGCTAATTTTCTTCCACAAAGACACGGCCTCAGGATTCTGTGCAACAAAAACTACTACTAAGCCATACATGTGCTTTTTCCAAAACTCTCTTTTTTAAACTATCACTCTTTCTAGCAGCAGAATGTTCAAAACCAGACTCTGGTTTCTGGCTTTAGTGGTTGAATCTGTAAAATCTCTCATCTCCCATTTATCTTGATTTGGCAAATAAACTGAAGTCAAAGGGCCATTAAGATGTCAATCATACCAACAAATTCCCTTTACCCTTTTATGTATCTGAAATGTTTATTTAATCACTGTCAGTGAATGGAAATTATCTGTTTAGCCTCAAATGCTATCACTTCATCAAGTGTCATTTGGAAAGATTATGTATATATATATATATAAGAAAACCTGTAATCCAATACTTCAGTCAACTGCTATATTTTAAAGACAGAATTCTATGTTCTATGGGGATATTCTAACACTTCACTTCAAAGTAATTTTTTTCTGGCTGAAAGTGCAAAATGCCTGTGAAATTTTAGAAGTTCCTTAAGTTCTAGACATTTCAATAGTACAGACAGTTCTGGTTATTCAGACAGAGAAAATACAGACAGAAAAGAATAATCTGCTTTTATACTTAAAAATCAGAGTCTCGTGTGGTACAAAAGCTCTATGCTGCCTTCCTTAGCTTTTTCACTTTTTTTAAGTATAATTTCTTTACACTGTTGTGTTAGTTTCTGCTGTACAACAAATGAATCCAGCTATATGTATACATATAATCCCTCCCTCTTGGACTTCCTTCTCACCTCCTTATCCTACCCATTTAGATCATAACAGAGAACTGAGCTGAACTCTGTGTGCTATGCCACAGGTTCCCATTAGCTCTCTACTTCCTCAGATTTTACAAATCAGAAAATGAATTCTCATATAAATCATACAAAAAAAGGCACAAATACCCCCAAAAAAGAATACATATATATTTTAGATATTTATTCAGATATTGTCCTTAAAGTGGCACAGAACTACCTTAGAGATTAGATGAGCCTCATCAACAATGCAAACAAATGACTTTATCCCTTTAATAAATAAAACTCTCTGGGGGCTTCCCTGGTGGTCCAGTGGGTAAGGACACCGCCTTGCAGTGCAAGGGGCGCCGGTTTGATCCCTGGCCTGGGAAGATCCCACGTGCCGCGGCTGGACTGATGTGTCCAATTACCGAGCCGGAACTCTGGAGCGCATGCGCCCAGAGCCTATGCTCTGCGACAACAGAGGCCACCGCGATGGGAGGCCCACACGGGCCAAAGAACAAAGATGGATGAAAATGGACAAATGAAAGACCAATAGAAGTGGCCCGCCTGCTCCCCTGCCTCCCCATCCCACCCTCACCAAAATAAATAAACAAATAAATTTAAAAAAAAAACAAAAACTCTCTGGCTTCAGGAGGATAACCATGGTATAATAAATACTGCTCTTATGGAACTGCTGTCACATTGAGGTTTTAAGACATCTCAGTAAAATCTTCTAGGTTCCTAAGAGTTATCAGTGGGTGGCAGCTCAATTTATAAATCCCATGATATGTTTCAAATTACAATAGGATACTATCAAACATTAAAATAAAAATACTCTTTTTTTAATGAATTCATTTTTAATTTTTAATTTCTATTTATTTATTTTTGGCTCTTCTGGATTTTCACTGCTGCTACAGGCTCGTCTCTAGTTGCAGGGAGTGGGGGCTACTCTCTAGTTGAGGTGAGCAGGCTTCTTGTTAACGGTGACTTCTCTTGTAGAACTCCGGCTCTATGGCAGATGGGCTTCAGTAGTTGTGGCACATGGGCTCAATAGTTGCAGCTTCGAGGCTCTAGAGCACAGGCTCAATAGTTGTGGCTCACAGGCTCAGTTGCTCCACAGCAGGTGGGATCTTCCCAGACCAGTGTCTCCTGCATTGGCAGGTTAACTCTTTACCACTGAGATACCAGGGAAGCCACTGTCGTGCTTTTTCTTAACCAAAGCCTAGACATTTTAGTGTATATTTTCAATTAAGTTCATCTTATTTTTATTAGAATCATATAAATTGCCACCAATTGTAAAATTTTATTAATTTCTTCACCAATGCTGATAAACTTTAAATAGTAAAAACACCACCCTATTCCTCAACTTTCTCTAGTTTAACTCCCAAGAATATATTTACTTTTTACTTATATTTTTTTCTTCCCAAAGGCTAAGAATATATTATAAATATATTTTACTAATTTCATAAGATCATGACTGAATTCTCTTTTAAAAAAATCACTGTTAAGTAACTGAGCATGCCACTAAGAGAGGCAATTTGGAATGGTGCAGTCTCTGAAATTTTATGACTCAATATTTGAGCCCAGGCTCTATCATTTAATAGCTGTATAACCTAGGCAAATTACTACAATTGTTCTATCTCAGATTTGTTATCTATATACTGGAATAATAGCAATACCGATATCATGAGACTGTAAAGATGAAATAAAGTAATCCATGTAAAAGAAAATCAAAACAATAATTTGCAAAGATATATATATCCTAATGTTCCAAGTAGCATATAGAAGTTAACAGGCAAGATATGGAGGCAACCTAAACGTCTATCAACAGATAAATGAAATAGTGGTGTGTGTGTGTGTTTATATATATACATATGTATATACACATACACATATATTTATCTCACTCACACACATATACACAATAGAACATTACTGAGCAATAAAAAAGAATGAAATTTTCCACTTGTAGCAAGGTGGATCAATCTAGAAGGTATTACACTTAACAAAAGTCAAACACAGAAAGACAAATTCTACATGGAATCATTTATATGTAGGATCTAAAAAAATAAATCCAATGAATATAACAAAACAGAAACAGACTCACAGATACAGAGAATAAACTAGCAGTTACCAGTCAGGAGAGAGAAAGGTAGAAGGGCAGATAGGATAGAGGATGAAGAGGTATAAACCAGCAAGTATGAAATAAATAGGCTACAAGGGCATACTGTATAGCACAGGGAAATATAGCTATTACGTTGTAATAACTTCAGATGGAGTATAATCTATAAAAGTACTGAATAACTGATTATACATCTGAAAATAATATTATAAATATTATATTTATTTCATTTAAAAAAATAAATAAATAATTCATGTAGAAAAGATAGAAGACTGTGAGACACATAATGTCCCATAAATATTAACTGCTGTATTATCATTTTTCCTAAGATGATGGTGAATCTATGCTTTGTGTTGCATCATAACAGGAGATAAGAATTTCATGTAATTCCATATTGAGAAATAAACTACCATAAAGGTAAAAGTGAACTGAGGTACCACTATATTGTGGTATTAGCTTGCTGACTAAATCCTAGAAAACACAGCATCCCAACACTCACCTACAGTGAGTCTGCTAACCTAAATTAGAGTCTACTGAGAAACAGAAAGACTACTTACTATTCACTGCAACCCATTCATTTAGATCTTCCCCCTCAGGAAGCATGACAGCCATCCGGAGGTTTCCACTGCCAAGTGTGGCCTCTGCATGCTTTAAGAGCTCATATTGGTGAGAACCTTCTGGAATGTTCTTCTTTGGTTTAAATGTTTTTGAGGAGCGACTCCCACTATGAATAGAAAGGGAAAAAAGGCACTTCAGTGTTTAAGGCATGCTCTTCAACGGAGTCTACTATACTACGCTATTGGATAAAATAACATAGAAGTAACCCTAAAAGTCCACCAATATACAGCTCTAATTTGTACTGGCTACATTAAATCTTAGAAATATTGCTGTAACTACTGTGCTTGATTACCCAAAACTCCTGCAAATTTTCTCGGTATTTCCTACTGTAACTATAAAGGAGAAAAAGAATTTTTAGCTATAATTAATCCAGCTAACAAATCTGACAATAAATTAATGACTCAGGATTATAGGCTGTAATATATACAAACAAAAAGTAGTCTATAAATCCAATGAATATAACAAAACAGAAACAGACTCACAGATACAGAGAATAAACTAGCAGTTACCAGTCAGGAGAGAGAAAGGTAGAAGGGCAGATAGGATAGAGGATGAAGAGGTATAAACCAGCAAGTATGAAATAAATAGGCTACAAGGGCATACTGTATAGCACAGGGAAATATAGCTATTACGTTGTAATAACTTCAGATGGAGTATAATCTATAAAAGTACTGAATAACTGATTATACATCTGAAAATAATATTATAAATATTATATTTATTTCATTTAAAAAAATAAATAAATAATTCATGTAGAAAAGATAGAAGACTGTGAGACACATAATGTCCCATAAATATTAACTGCTGTATTATCATTTTTCCTAAGATGATGGTGAATCTATGCTTTGTGTTGCATCATAACAGGAGATAAGAATTTCATGTAATTCCATATTGAGAAATAAACTACCATAAAGGTAAAAGTGAACTGAGGTACCACTATATTGTGGTATTAGCTTGCTGACTAAATCCTAGAAAACACAGCATCCCAACACTCACCTACAGTGAGTCTGCTAACCTAAATTAGAGTCTACTGAGAAACAGAAAGACTACTTACTATTCACTGCAACCCATTCATTTAGATCTTCCCCCTCAGGAAGCATGACAGCCATCCGGAGGTTTCCACTGCCAAGTGTGGCCTCTGCATGCTTTAAGAGCTCATATTGGTGAGAACCTTCTGGAATGTTCTTCTTTGGTTTAAATGTTTTTGAGGAGCGACTCCCACTATGAATAGAAAGGGAAAAAAGGCACTTCAGTGTTTAAGGCATGCTCTTCAACGGAGTCTACTATACTACGCTATTGGATAAAATAACATAGAAGTAACCCTAAAAGTCCACCAATATACAGCTCTAATTTGTACTGGCTACATTAAATCTTAGAAATATTGCTGTAACTACTGTGCTTGATTACCCAAAACTCCTGCAAATTTTCTCGGTATTTCCTACTGTAACTATAAAGGAGAAAAAGAATTTTTAGCTATAATTAATCCAGCTAACAAATCTGACAATAAATTAATGACTCAGGATTATAGGCTGTAATATATACAAACAAAAAAGTAGTCTATAATAATCTTAGTCATTGAATTCCTTTTTATTCCTCTTCTAATATAAGGAGAATTGCTTGATTTGTTTCCTTTGTATAAAAGCATAAATATATAATTTTATATCAACAAAGCACAAAAATCGTAGAATGAGACAGAAAAGCTACATGTTCTATAAATTACAAGAAGTATCAGCAATCTTAATCCAGAATTCTAGGTATGCATGTAAGTAGCTAGACAATATGTGTGTGTATATACACATATATTTTTTAAATAGATGATGGAAACTTGTCTTAGAAACGATTTTTAAGAGTTTCTAAGCAATGGATTCTTAATGCTGGCAGATTTTTATCAAATCATATTATATTCTAGTCATCCATTCTCAGTACTCTTCTCTTCAAATGAAAAGGAACAGGTAGGGAAAAAATGAATTAGAAGAAACTGGATAAGTGGGAATTACATAAAGTTTAATATTACTAAATTCATACCACCATAACATTCAGACATTTGAACATGTGAGCCTGAAAATAAAATTCCAAAGAAAACCAATAAACAACAGTTGTACTTTGCAAGTTCTCCAAAGTTGTTCACTTAGAACCTCCTTCTCCAAAGCTTACCCCCAAAATCTCTCCTTTATTCCCTAAGATAAAACGTTCTCTATGTAGATCTTCCCCTCAGGAAGCATGACAGCCATCCGGAGGTTTCCACTGCCAAGTGTGGCCTCTGCATGCTTTAAGAGCTCATATTGGTGAGAACCTTCTGGAATGTTCTTCTTTGGTTTAAATGTTTTTGAGGAGCGACTCCCACTATGAATAGAAAGGGAAAAAAGGCACTTCAGTGTTTAAGGCATGCTCTTCAACGGAGTCTACTATACTACGCTATTGGATAAAATAACATAGAAGTAACCCTAAAAGTCCACCAATATACAGCTCTAATTTGTACTGGCTACATTAAATCTTAGAAATATTGCTGTAACTACTGTGCTTGATTACCCAAAACTCCTGCAAATTTTCTCGGTATTTCCTACTGTAACTATAAAGGAGAAAAAGAATTTTTAGCTATAATTAATCCAGCTAACAAATCTGACAATAAATTAATGACTCAGGATTATAGGCTGTAATATATACAAACAAAAAAGTAGTCTATAATAATCTTAGTCATTGAATTCCTTTTTATTCCTCTTCTAATATAAGGAGAATTGCTTGATTTGTTTCCTTTGTATAAAAGCATAAATATATAATTTTATATCAACAAAGCACAAAAATCGTAGAATGAGACAGAAAAGCTACATGTTCTATAAATTACAAGAAGTATCAGCAATCTTAATCCAGAATTCTAGGTATGCATGTAAGTAGCTAGACAATATGTGTGTGTATATACACATATATTTTTTAAATAGATGATGGAAACTTGTCTTAGAAACGATTTTTAAGAGTTTCTAAGCAATGGATTCTTAATGCTGGCAGATTTTTATCAAATCATATTATATTCTAGTCATCCATTCTCAGTACTCTTCTCTTCAAATGAAAAGGAACAGGTAGGGAAAAAATGAATTAGAAGAAACTGGATAAGTGGGAATTACATAAAGTTTAATATTACTAAATTCATACCACCATAACATTCAGACATTTGAACATGTGAGCCTGAAAATAAAATTCCAAAGAAAACCAATAAACAACAGTTGTACTTTGCAAGTTCTCCAAAGTTGTTCACTTAGAACCTCCTTCTCCAAAGCTTACCCCCAAAATCTCTCCTTTATTCCCTAAGATAAAACGTTCTCTATGTTGGATGTATTTTATTAAAATAATCACCTGAGGACCTTTCAAAACTTATTGAGGATCCTGAGATAAACTAAGAACCTACTTATTAGTTAACTCAAGTATCCAATTCAAATGACAGAAACTTGTCACCCTAAGATAAGAGTATTCTGATATAATTGTAAGTTTCTAACTTAGATGATTGTTTAAAGTAATGCTCCTCAACTCTAACACTGACCCATTCCCTGCCAGATATCTCTACTCAACAGCCAAGGATCTCTTTACAAACACTAGTCAGATGATGCTATTCCTTTCCTTTAAACCACAGTGGCTTTCTAGTGGACTCAGAGTAAACCCCAAAGTCAAATATTAAATACAGTAAGGCTCTGGACCCATACTAGAGTATGGAAACTCTTCTTCAGTCTAATCAGATAATGTATTAAATGTCAAATCCTCTCGCAGTATCTCTAAAATATGAAAACATAGAAGAAATCATCATGCCTACCAAACTTGAGGCTTATTTCATTTTCATCCTCCTCCTCCTTAATCAAAATTTAGTGTAAGAAATAAACTTGACCAATAATTTTTTTTACGAAAAGGCATTTTTACTAATTTTTGTATGACTGAGTGCAAAAATAGCTCTCCTAACACCAATGTGGTGTATATTTTCAGACCAAGTGTTAAGGTTAAGCACTCTCTCTTTAATTAGCCCACTGCTCAGACTGATGCTACAACTGAGGTTATGACAAGCTACCCTGAAAAGGGTTGACAGAGAACATGAAAACAAGCACATCAGCTTGCACCCAGGAGGGTGCACCCAAATATTTTTTTGATTGAGGACCCATTCAGAATTAGTCTTCCACAAAATGACATATTGTACCTCAATGAACTTACACTTAGGCAGAAAGAAAAAAAAAAATCTGAGTTTGATTTTGTGAAGGCGGGTTTTGACACTTATCAGCTATGTTATCCAGGCAAATCATCCAACTTTCTTGAGTCCATTTTTCTCTTCAATAGTGAAAGCCTAATATCTGTAACAAGACATTACTATTACCTGTATCACAGAAGAGCTACAAAGTGAGAATATAATGAGAAAGAAAGCTTCCAAAACTGCAAAATGCTGTACAAATGTTACTCTCCCTCCTCTTCCTGAACCAAAATGACTCACAGTGAAGAAAGAAATGGTAGTGCAATGTTCAAAGCTGGACTCCACCCCTCTGCCCACTCTCATCTAAGGCTGGACGGGGAATTTTTATTTTGGAAAGAAATGCTCTTATACATTAAGTTACAGAGTTTTTAAAATGTTTTACTTTGGTTTCTGGTGCTACACCCATATCAAGATTCAGGTGATTTCACAATAATGGTGGGGCTGGACAGGAAATTAAGAAAACAAGGTGCCAGTCCTCATTTTGCTATTGCCTTCTTACTTAGGAAAACACAAATAACACCTGGACTTTGATTCTTTATTCCTTTATTTTTGGAAAGTCTGGAATATAACTTTTTACAAAAGGGTATAATTTAGAGATGAAACAATGTTATAAACATCCCTGAGGATTCCGTTCTCACTTCCTTGTGTCCATATACAATCATACTTCCAAAATGCTTTCAAGTCCTCCATCAAACTCCCCTTCTTTCTGACCCTTCTGCTTCATTCAGGCAGAATAATTAACCATTTTAGCATTCCGTTTTTAAATGTTCTTTCTTAAAACTATATTCAGCTTTCTCAACTGCTACCTAAAACTTTGATGGTGCAAAATAGCTCTCCTAACACCAATGTGGTGTATATTTTCAGACCAAGTGTTAAGGTTAAGCACTCTCTCTTTAATTAGCCCACTGCTCAGACTGATGCTACAACTGAGGTTATGACAAGCTACCCTGAAAAGGGTTGACAGAGAACATGAAAACAAGACATCAGTTTGCACCCAGGAGGGTGCACCCAAATATTTTTTTGATTGAGGACCCATTCAGAATTAGTCTTCCACAAAATGACATATTGTACCTCAATGAACTTACACTTAGGCAGAAAGAAAAAAAAAAATCTGAGTTTGATTTTGTGAAGGCGGGTTTTGACACTTATCAGCTATGTTATCCAGGCAAATCATCCAACTTTCTTGAGTCCATTTTTCTCTTCAATAGTGAAAGCCTAATATCTGTAACAAGACATTACTATTACCTGTATCACAGAAGAGCTACAAAGTGAGAATATAATGAGAAAGAAAGCTTCCAAAACTGCAAAATGCTGTACAAATGTTACTCTCCCTCCTCTTCCTGAACCAAAATGACTCACAGTGAAGAAAGAAATGGTAGTGCAATGTTCAAAGCTGGACTCCACCCCTCTGCCCACTCTCATCTAAGGCTGGACGGGGAATTTTTATTTTGGAAAGAAATGCTCTTATACATTAAGTTACAGAGTTTTTAAAATGTTTTACTTTGGTTTCTGGTGCTACACCCATATCAAGATTCAGGTGATTTCACAATAATGGTGGGGCTGGACAGGAAATTAAGAAAACAAGGTGCCAGTCCTCATTTTGCTATTGCCTTCTTACTTAGGAAAACACAAATAACACCTGGACTTTGATTCTTTATTCCTTTATTTTTGGAAAGTCTGGAATATAACTTTTTACAAAAGGGTATAATTTAGAGATGAAACAATGTTATAAACATCCCTGAGGATTCCGTTCTCACTTCCTTGTGTCCATATACAATCATACTTCCAAAATGCTTTCAAGTCCTCCATCAAACTCCCCTTCTTTCTGACCCTTCTGCTTCATTCAGGCAGAATAATTAACCATTTTAGCATTCCGTTTTTAAATGTTCTTTCTTAAAACTATATTCAGCTTTCTCAACTGCTACCTAAAACTTCAACCAGGATAGATCTTACCCTGGAAGGGGTGATCAATAATTCTCCTTGTTCCCGTGTCAAAGACCAACTAAAGGGTCCTCAAGTACACAAGTACAAGTACCAAAGCATGTACACAAAATTGCTCATCAGTGAGTGCAAGCTCTTACACTAATGATGTGGCCAAATACATATTTCAGTAACAGAGAGCATGCAGCCCCCGCACCCACTCTTCTCAGAGTCTGTCTACACAAGCAGTAAGAATGCCTGTGCCTGCTTCATATAACTGCTACATACTACAGCATACTAAAGCATGGTTTTCACTTTAATATATCCAGAAGACTGTTGTATTTTAAAGTAGAAATAGATCTACTTTATCCTTTTTAAAGACTGAATAATATTTCCTTATACAGATAGAAACTATCTTCAGTCACCTACTGATAAACTTTTAGATGGTTTCCAGTCATTCGTCACATCAACCTATGCTGCAGTAAGTCTCCTCATATTATGAAAGATAAATTCTTAGAAATAAAATTGCTCTGCTAAAAGGAATATATATTTTTAATTTTTACATAAGGTCTATTTTTCCTCCAAAATAAGTTGGACGCTTTTAAAAATGATTAACAATGTATGAGAGTAGCTGTATACTTTTTTTGCCTTAAGGACTAATTGCTAGTTTCTCTTGTACAGGTCCCAAGAGGGCATCATAACTATGAAAATTTAGAGCTTTCTGATTAGAATGTAAATGTGATTGACAATGTATATCATTACCCTGAAGTCTCTTCTTTCCAAATAAACACCCAGAAGTCAGGTTTGTCTATCCCAGTGCCTTTACTTATACTTGGAGGCGTGTCAATTCCTAGAGCAAGACAGGAGGGCTTGACAAGTAAATAACTGAGCCTTAAGGGAAAACTCTGAACACAAATCCCTTATAATTAGTCATTCAATTTGATCTGTTTCATATATTTCAAAAGCATCACTTATTTCCTCTCATGAGACCCTAAGGAACAGACTGGTCATCTTCTAACACTGACATTTATTCTCATAAACTAATTCACATCCATCATTACCCTCAATTTTAACCATTAACTGTTCAATCCAACTATCAACAAAATTCATATTATCTAACTGGGACTGGAAAATCTTAAAGCTAAAGGAAATGGAAAGGGGGGATTTACAGAGAACTCAAAACAGGGCTACTAGGAAGGGTTAAAAAGTGAAAGTATTAGTCACTCAGTCTGTTTGACTTTGCAGCCTCATGGACTGTAGCCCATCAGGATCCTGTGTTCACGAGGTTTCCCAAGCAAGAATATTGGAATGGGTTAGCCATTTCCTTCTCCAGGGGATTTTCCTGACCCAGAGATGGCCCCCTAAGAGTCTGTGCCTGCTTCATATAACTGCTACATACTACAGCATACTAAAGCATGGTTTTCACTTTAATATATCCAGAAGACTGTTGTATTTTAAAGTAGAAATAGATCTACTTTATCCTTTTTAAAGACTGAATAATATTTCCTTATACAGATAGAAACTATCTTCAGTCACCTACTGATAAACTTTTAGATGGTTTCCAGTCATTCGTCACATCAACCTATGCTGCAGTAAGTCTCCTCATATTATGAAAGATAAATTCTTAGAAATAAAATTGCTCTGCTAAAAGGAATATATATTTTTAATTTTTACATAAGGTCTATTTTTCCTCCAAAATAAGTTGGACGCTTTTAAAAATGATTAACAATGTATGAGAGTAGCTGTATACTTTTTTCGTCTTAAGGACTAATTGCTAGTTTCTCTTGTACAGGTCCCAAGAGGGCATCATAACTATGAAAATTTAGAGCTTTCTGATTAGAATGTAAATGTGATTGACAATGTATATCATTACCCTGAAGTCTCTTCTTTCCAAATAAACACCCAGAAGTCAGGTTTGTCTATCCCAGTGCCTTTACTTATACTTGGAGGCGTGTCAATTCCTAGAGCAAGACAGGAGGGCTTGACAAGTAAATAACTGAGCCTTAAGGGAAAACTCTGAACACAAATCCCTTATAATTAGTCATTCAATTTGATCTGTTTCATATATTTCAAAAGCATCACTTATTTCCTCTCATGAGACCCTAAGGAACAGACTGGTCATCTTCTAACACTGACATTTATTCTCATAAACTAATTCACATCCATCATTACCCTCAATTTTAACCATTAACTGTTCAATCCAACTATCAACAAAATTCATATTATCTAACTGGGACTGGAAAATCTTAAAGCTAAAGGAAATGGAAAGGGGGGATTTACAGAGAACTCAAAACAGGGCTACTAGGAAGGGTTAAAAAGTGAAAGTATTAGTCACTCAGTCTGTTTGACTTTGCAGCCTCATGGACTGTAGCCCATCAGGATCCTGTGTTCACGAGGTTTCCCAAGCAAGAATATTGGAATGGGTTAGCCATTTCCTTCTCCAGGGGATTTTCCTGACCCAGAGATCCAACCCAGGTCTTCCACACTGCAGACAGATTCTTTACCATCTGAGCCACCATGGAAGTCCCACTAGGAAGAGTTAGAAGAATATATATCTTTATATAATCTAGATGCTAAAGAACATGTCAGGGCTTCCCTGGTGGTCCAGTGGGTAAAGAGTCTGCCTTGCAGAGCAAGGGGCACTGGTTCAATCCCTGACCCAGGAAAATCCATGTGCTGCAGAGCAGCCGGACCAGTGTGCCCAATTACAAGCCAGTGCTCTGGAGCACATGCACCCAGAGCCAGTGCTCTGCCACGAGAGAAGCCACTGCGATGGGAGGCCCACACACGCCAAAAAATAAAGATGGATGAAAAAAAAAAAAAAAACCCAATGACTTACAGGCCAAAAAAAAAAAGAACATGTCAGTATATTCAAACTTAGAAGCAAGTTAACATCAATTTATCTGTGTCAATAACTCCCTGTCTTCAAAGCTAAGTGACTTACTCTGACCACCCAGCTAATTAAATGGCAGAAGTGAGATTCAACAAAGACAACTCACAGATTGGGAGAAAATGTTTGTAATGATGTGAACAACAAGGGATTAGTCTCTAAAATCTGCAGATCGCTCATGAAGCTTAACATCATCAAAACAAATAACCCAATCAAAAAATAGGCAGAAGATCTAATAGACATTTCTCCATAAAGGGCATACAGATGGCCAAGAGGCAGATGAAAAGATACTCAACATTGCTAATTATTAAAGAAATTCAAACCAAAACTACAACGAGCTATCATTTCATATCAGTCAAAATAACTATCATCAAAAGATCCATAAACAATAAATACAGGCAAGGGCACGGAGAGAAGGAATTTGTTAAGTGACCTGAAAATTCCAAGCCTCAGCTTGGAATAGCAATACCTACCTTACTGTTGAAACCCTGTGGTAAGAACTCCACTAATATTAGCTCTCTTTGATCTGCCTCTATGTACCAACCTGTCTTTCACATCAGTAGCTTCTTCTATAGGTCTGAGTCTAATATAGAGACCAGGGACCTGATCTTGTTAATAAGCACTTGTTAATTGATAGTTCCAGTCAACTTCATACTGAAACCTCCTGGAATATGACAGTGGTGATGATGATCAATATTAACTAGCATTTACTGCAGGCCTTTACTCTCAAGTACTTTATACACAGTACCTCATTCAATTTTCATAACTCTTTGATGTCCATGCTATACTTTATTTTATGGGTAACAAGACTGAGACTTAAAGTCCTTAAATAATTTTCTCAGGCTTATAAAATTGGTCAAGTAAAGAGCCAATATTTAAGCCTAGGGTTCAACTATTTAAAATCCATGCTTTCATTCACTACCCAACATTACATGATACTTACCTTTACGTTCTATAGCTGTGATGGTTGCACAACTGTGTGAATACACTAACTCCACTGAACTGTACATTCTAAAAGATGACTTTTATAGTATGTGAATTACAGCTTAATTTTTTTAATGTTCAAAGAAAAATCTTTACTAAAAAAGAAAAAAGTAGCCTCTCAATAGTATTTCTTATCACCTTATTAAGTCAGTTTCTTTCATCCATTTATTCACGCCTGCATTCCTTCATCCCACTAAAATACTCTGATCACCCATCTACTACACTCTAAGTGGCACTGTTCTAAGCCATGGGACAGCACTGAACAAGAGAATTTCTACTCGAATGGCAGGGAGAGGAGGTAGGAAAAAAAATAAAACTCACAAAACACTGTTGGGTAGTGGCTAAGTGCTATAATGAAAATAATAGAATGATGAGACAAATAATGTGGTATGACAAGGCACTTTATCAGATCAGGTAGTTAGAACAGTCTCCTAAGGCCAGAAAAACAAGAAGGAAATCAGCCATGTGACAAGGGAAGTATTTCAGGCTTACAGGATAAACTAACACAAAGGTGATTTTTTCAGGAAGAGGGATAAAAAGGTAACTGTGACAAGGGCATTACGAATGATGGTATAAGAAATCAGAAAAGCTTGTAGAACCATACTAGGTAAGATTTTAGAGTATTTTACAAAGTATAACTCCATAACTTCATACGAGAACAGGTAAAGCGTTGGTCAAGTCACTATGTATTAATATCCCATAAAATTTTATAATCTAATCCTTAGAAAATAAAAAGTACTTCACAACCAAAGGCCAATTCGTTTCGACAACTGTGAAGTTACTGAGGCATAATTTCAGCTATAGATGAAGACACTAAAGTTTAATCACTCATCTCCAATCACCCTCTGAGCTTTGAGTTTTATAGACCGCAGTTTCCTTTGTTCAGCACTAAATTCATTGTTCTGATCAGTAAATAGGTACTAAGATCTTTAGGAAGTGTCTACAGCCCAATGTGCAGGTGATTTCCACGAGACAGCAGTAATAGAATCCTCTACAGTGTGTTGGAGTGTGAGGAGGAAAAAAACAAAACGTGCACATGCAGAGCTTAGAATGAACATCAAATTGCAACTGAATTGGTAGTAATTCACTACCCAACATTACATGATACTTACCTTTACGTTCTATAGCTGTGATGGTTGCACAACTGTGTGAATACACTAACTCCACTGAACTGTACATTCTAAAAGATGACTTTTATAGTATGTGAATTACAGCTTAATTTTTTTAATGTTCAAAGAAAAATCTTTACTAAAAAAGAAAAAAGTAGCCTCTCAATAGTATTTCTTATCACCTTATTAAGTCAGTTTCTTTCATCCATTTATTCACGCCTGCATTCCTTCATCCCACTAAAATACTCTGATCACCCATCTACTACACTCTAAGTGGCACTGTTCTAAGCCATGGGACAGCACTGAACAAGAGAATTTCTACTCGAATGGCAGGGAGAGGAGGTAGGAAAAAAAATAAAACTCACAAAACACTGTTGGGTAGTGGCTAAGTGCTATAATGAAAATAATAGAATGATGAGACAAATAATGTGGTATGACAAGGCACTTTATCAGATCAGGTAGTTAGAACAGTCTCCCTAAGGCCAGAAAAACAAGAAGGAAATCAGCCATGTGACAAGGGAAGTATTTCAGGCTTACAGGATAAACTAACACAAAGGTGATTTTTTTTCAGGAAGAGGGATAAAAAGGTAACTGTGACAAGGGCATTACGAATGATGGTATAAGAAATCAGAAAAGCTTGTAGAACCATACTAGGTAAGATTTTAGAGTATTTTACAAAGTATAACTCCATAACTTCATACGAGAACAGGTAAAGCGTTGGTCAAGTCACTATGTATTAATATCCCATAAAATTTTATAATCTAATCCTTAGAAAATAAAAAGTACTTCACAACCAAAGGCCAATTCGTTTCGACAACTGTGAAGTTACTGAGGCATAATTTCAGCTATAGATGAAGACACTAAAGTTTAATCACTCATCTCCAATCACCCTCTGAGCTTTGAGTTTTATAGACCGCAGTTTCCTTTGTTCAGCACTAAATTCATTGTTCTGATCAGTAAATAGGTACTAAGATCTTTAGGAAGTGTCTACAGCCCAATGTGCAGGTGATTTCCACGAGACAGCAGTAATAGAATCCTCTACAGTGTGTTGGAGTGTGAGGAGGAAAAAAACAAAACGTGCACATGCAGAGCTTAGAATGAACATCAAATTGCAACTGAATTGGTAGTAATTCCAAATATACTGACATTTCATCCAAGAAACACCCAGGGAGTTCGAACATCACTTCTTTTATAAAAAGTTTTCCTAACCTTCCATGAAAAACTCTCCATCCTCTGTGTCTCAGTGTAGCTTAAAGCACCCAAAACATATTGATGTGTTTGTTCTCCATCAGGTTGCTCTTTAAATGAGAGGCCATGTCCTCTTCATTTTTATAACATGATTATCTGGCACACAGAAGATAAAAGGGCAAAGGATCTAGAGTAAACACCTGGCTCTTCATAACTTACATGAACTTTGTAATCTTAGATAAATCATTCAACTTCTCTAAGCTTACAACTAAAAAAACTGGACATAATATTACCAATTTTGGAGAACCATTATGACAATTAAATGAATATATTCAAAGTAGCTTAATTTTGAGGTACCTCTCACAGCAAATGGGCAATATAGTGAATGACAGCTTAAAAATGTTCAGTGAATGAATGGCTCTATGTATATGCATATATACATGTGTACACATACATATAGAGAGATAATCCTCACTTTATTAAGTCTGCTGTAACATTCTGGTGGTATTTGGTTATAGCAGACTTAATAAAGTGATGATTATCTACCTATAATACATACATGTGTGTGTGTGTGTGTGTTAGATTCTGTGGATTGCTGTGATCTGAATGTGTCCACCCAAATTCATAAGCTGAAATCTTTTTTTCTTTTACATTTTTATTTTTACTATTTATTTATTTTGATCCATCTTTATTTCTTGGCCTGTGTGGGCCTCCCATTGCACTGGCCCCTCTCCTTGCAGAGCACCTGTTCTGAGTGCATGTGCTCCAGAGCGCTGGCTTGTAATTGGACACATCAGCCCAGCTGCTCCGTGGCACATGGGATCTTTCTGGGCCAGGGATCGAACCAGTGCCTCTTGCACTGCAAGGCAGACTCTTCACCCACTGGACCACCAGGGAAGCCCCGTAAGTTGAAATATTAATGCCCAAAGTGAAAAGGATGCTTTAGGAAGTGTCTACAGCCCAATGTGCAGGTGATTTCCACGAGACAGCAGTAATAGAATCCTCTACAGTGTGTTGGAGTGTGAGGAGGAAAAAAACAAAACGTGCACATGCAGAGCTTAGAATGAACATCAAATTGCAACTGAATTGGTAGTAATTCCAAATATACTGACATTTCATCCAAGAAACACCCAGGGAGTTCGAACATCACTTCTTTTATAAAAAGTTTTCCTAACCTTCCATGAAAAACTCTCCATCCTCTGTGTCTCAGTGTAGCTTAAAGCACCCAAAACATATTGATGTGTTTGTTCTCCATCAGGTTGCTCTTTAAATGAGAGGCCATGTCCTCTTCATTTTTATAACATGATTATCTGGCACACAGAAGATAAAAGGGCAAAGGATCTAGAGTAAACACCTGGCTCTTCATAACTTACATGAACTTTGTAATCTTAGATAAATCATTCAACTTCTCTAAGCTTACAACTAAAAAAACTGGACATAATATTACCAATTTTGGAGAACCATTATGACAATTAAATGAATATATTCAAAGTAGCTTAATTTTGAGGTACCTCTCACAGCAAATGGGCAATATAGTGAATGACAGCTTAAAAATGTTCAGTGAATGAATGGCTCTATGTATATGCATATATACATGTGTACACATACATATAGAGAGATAATCCTCACTTTATTAAGTCTGCTGTAACATTCTGGTGGTATTTGGTTATAGCAGACTTAATAAAGTGATGATTATCTACCTATAATACATACATGTGTGTGTGTGTGTGTGTTAGATTCTGTGGATTGCTGTGATCTGAATGTGTCCACCCAAATTCATAAGCTGAAATCTTTTTTTCTTTTACATTTTTATTTTTACTATTTATTTATTTTGATCCATCTTTATTTCTTGGCCTGTGTGGGCCTCCCATTGCACTGGCCCCTCTCCTTGCAGAGCACCTGTTCTGAGTGCATGTGCTCCAGAGCGCTGGCTTGTAATTGGACACATCAGCCCAGCTGCTCCGTGGCACATGGGATCTTTCTGGGCCAGGGATCGAACCAGTGCCTCTTGCACTGCAAGGCAGACTCTTCACCCACTGGACCACCAGGGAAGCCCCGTAAGTTGAAATATTAATGCCCAAAGTGATGGTCTTAGGAAGTGAAGCCTTTGAGAGGTGATTAGGTCATCAGGTCTCCACCCTCAATTATTAGGGTTAGTGCTCTTGTGAAAAACACCCCACAGAGCTCTCAAACTCCTTTCACCGTATGAGGATGCAGAGAGAAGTGGGCCATCTGAAACCAGAAGAGGAACCGACATAGCTAGGACCTTGATCTTGGTGCTTCAGGCCACCAAAACTGGGAGAATAAATTTTTGTTGTTTATAAGCAATCCTCCTGCCACACATCAACTAGTTCACAAAGGGTCAGTGTAAAACATTACCTCTGAATGCTTATTTGTTTACATTTTTCTTTCTCTTACTCACTACACTTGTGAATTACTTCAAGAATATGGATCAGGGCTTCCCTGGTGGTCCTCTGGGTAAGGACACCACCTTACAGTGCAAGGGACGCTGGTTCGATCCCTTACCTGGGAAGATCCCATGTGCCGCGGAGCAGCTGGACCTATGTGTCCAATTACGGAGACGGAGCTCTAGAGCGCATGCGCCCAGAGCCCGTGCTCTGCAGCAACAGAGGCCACTGTGATGGGAGGCCCACACAGGTCAAAGAACAAAGATGGTGAAAATGAATAAATGAAAAGACCAATAGAAGTGGCAAAAAAAAAAATAATAATAATAATATGGATCATGTCTTGGTCATCCTTGAATTCCCAGAATCTAACACAGAACCTGGGACATAGTGAATGGGCTTGTTAATAAATGTTTATTATCTTAAATAATGATATTGAAAGGAGAGAAAAATCTTCTTATTGCAAGAGCAGCAGTTCCCAGTATTACAGAAAGGGATTGCCCCATTGTCCTTATTTGGTGCAACAATTCTTAAAGATTTTAACCACAGCAAGAGAAGTAACAGATGGGTTGGGGAGATTTTCCTAACCCTGACACCAAAATTTCATTTTCAATCTTAGGCCCTTTAAAGTCCAGCCCTACCTTGGCTAAACCCTGGCTAAAAAAAAAAAAAAAAAAGAGTCAATCAAATAAAGCAAGGGGCTTCCCCTGGTGGTCCAGTGGGTAAGGACACCGCCTTGCAGTGCAAGGGATGCCGGTTCGATCCCTGGCCTGGGAAGATCCCACGTGCCGCGGAGTGGCTGGACCGATGTGTCCAATCACCGAGCCGGAGCTCTGGAGCGCATGCGCCCAGAGCCGGCGCTCTGCGACGACAGACGCCACCGCGATGGGAGGCCCACAGGAGCCAAAGAACAAAGACAGATGAAAATGGAGAAATGAAAGACCAATAGAAGTGGCCCGCCCGCTCCCTTCCCTCCCCAACCTGACCCCCGCCCAAAATAAATAAATAAATAAATAAATCAAATAAAGCAAGACATGTCAGCCTAAGCAAGTCTACTCTTCCTATTGGAGAAGGGGACAGGAAGGAAGGAGATAGCTCCTATTTTTCATTTTATTTAGCTACTTTTAATATTTTATTTTTAAGTTATTTTAGTTATTTTTAATAACTAGCTTGCAGCTTCCTCCCACAGCTTATAGTAATTTAACTACATTCTAAAAACTAATAGGCACATCCTTATTAGGATTGTTTTTCCACCAAAGTAGAAAAAGCATAATTTCCCCTGGCATCCAATTCAAAACCACAGTTCATTATAAAGGGTGCAACAAAGATTAGGTCTGGAGTCTTAACAGGAATGGAACTATCTTTACATCAGATACAAATCTCAACACCAGAGCAAAGACTCGCCTACAGCTCCTAGAGTCCATCATCTGCCTGCAAATAAGAAGCAGTAACACCTCAGGTTTCTATTTAATCAGTGACAGAGCGGGTTTAACGGTCTAGTACTATACTACTCAGATACTCAGTCGTGTCCAGCTCCTTGCAACCCCCATGAACTGTTGCCCGACAGACTCCTCTGTCCACAAGATTCCCCAGGCAAGAATACTGGAGTGGGGTTCCATTTCCCATTTCCTTCTCTGGGGGATCTTCCCAACCGAGGCATTGGACCCGCATCTCTTACATGGGTCTCCTTACATCTCTTACATCTCCTGACAGGCAGATTCTTTTGCACTAGAGCCACCTGGGAATGCTCTGAAATTTAGGAAAAAAAACCATGATGTTAAAGTCAGATGGCGCCTACTCCTCATCTCGTTTTACTTTTAACTGAACTTTCTTTTTTCATGGGTTATCCAGTCATCTCTAGAAAATTATAATTCATAGGCTCATTTTTCCTCAGAAGGTTTGACTGATATGCTAAACTAAGGATGCCTTCTATGTTTACACAGAACTCTAAAATGTCTCTATTTTACAATGCACCATGAGATTCTCAAAGGCAAGGATTGCTTCAAATCACCACTGTGTCTCCAGAATCCAGCAAGAAGGCCTAGGTCAGAAAAGATCCTTAATACAAGTTTATTGAACAAAACTGATAAAGGACTCCAGGTCAAAAACGATAAAGTTTTTAAAAGCAAACATTCTGACGACATTTGGTAAGTTTATATTCCTAACTCACACAAACAGATCCAGTCATAACAGATACATAAGCATAGTGCGTATGTGGAAATATCACCTGTAGTAAAAATGTATACAATTTTTTTATTTACCTTTCACCTTTAGTTCTTAATCTGTTTTAAGCCTCTGGTAATTTGAAAGACATTATGAACCTTCACTCTAGAAACATAATATTTTGCTTAAAGGAACTCATAGACATGTTAAAACCTGTTCATAAACCCAGAAAACAACTCCTGTCCTAGTCTGTCTCCTTTCTTAGGCTGTCTATCATCAGTACATTCATTTCCTAAAATCTTCTACATTCATTTTCTAATCCTTTAGATATATGCTCTTGAATAAAGCCACACAGAGGTTCATAGACATGAAATACGTTCTATTTAACACCAGAGCAAAGACTCGCCTAGCTCCTAGAGTCCATCATCTGCCTGCAAATAAGAAGCAGTAACACCTCAGGTTTCTATTTAATCAGTGACAGAGCGGGTTTAACGGTCTAGTACTATACTACTCAGATACTCAGTCGTGTCCAGCTCCTTGCAACCCCCATGAACTGTTGCCCGACAGACTCCTCTGTCCACAAGATTCCCCAGGCAAGAATACTGGAGTGGGGTTCCATTTCCCATTTCCTTCTCTGGGGGATCTTCCCAACCGAGGCATTGGACCCGCATCTCTTACATGGGTCTCCTTACATCTCTTACATCTCCTGACAGGCAGATTCTTTTGCACTAGAGCCACCTGGGAATGCTCTGAAATTTAGGAAAAAAAACCATGATGTTAAAGTCAGATGGCGCCTACTCCTCATCTCGTTTTACTTTTAACTGAACTTTCTTTTTTCATGGGTTATCCAGTCATCTCTAGAAAATTATAATTCATAGGCTCATTTTTCCTCAGAAGGTTTGACTGATATGCTAAACTAAGGATGCCTTCTATGTTTACACAGAACTCTAAAATGTCTCTATTTTACAATGCACCATGAGATTCTCAAAGGCAAGGATTGCTTCAAATCACCACTGTGTCTCCAGAATCCAGCAAGAAGGCCTAGGTCAGAAAAGATCCTTAATACAAGTTTATTGAACAAAACTGATAAAGGACTCCAGGTCAAAAACGATAAAGTTTTTAAAAGCAAACATTCTGACGACATTTGGTAAGTTTATATTCCTAACTCACACAAACAGATCCAGTCATAACAGATACATAAGCATAGTGCGTATGTGGAAATATCACCTGTAGTAAAAATGTATACAATTTTTTTATTTACCTTTCACCTTTAGTTCTTAATCTGTTTTAAGCCTCTGGTAATTTGAAAGACATTATGAACCTTCACTCTAGAAACATAATATTTTGCTTAAAGGAACTCATAGACATGTTAAAACCTGTTCATAAACCCAGAAAAACAACTCCTGTCCTAGTCTGTCTCCTTTCTTAGGCTGTCTATCATCAGTACATTCATTTTCTCCTAAAATCTTCTACATTCATTTTCTAATCCTTTAGATATATGCTCTTGAATAAAGCCACACAGAGGTTCAGGATGCTAAGTATAGGTCTTTCATTGAATAAGAAAAATCTACAGTTTACATTCTATGATTTGTTCTGTCTATAAAATAGTAACGCTAACAAAGCTTTGCATAATAATTTATATTTGTATAAATTTGTATAACAATTTCTACTAAAGTTCAAAACCATGACATTTATAACAAAGTCACTGCATTAAATTAATATTCTTAAGAAAATAAGCCCACGTTGATGCCTGTAAGACTGGAAGGAATATGTTGGAAACATGAACACAAAAGCTATCATTTCTCTCCCATACATCTAACTTCAAATTTAGCTGACTGGCTTTTGTTTATTAAAAACATAAAACAGAAATAATTTCTGATATGGAGATAAATTTTAACCAATGAATAATTCAGGTCAAAGACATTAAAGTTTAAATGAGATCTATTAAAGCATACTTTATAAACATAACCTGAATAATCTATAGAATATCAGTGAGGACTAATAATAAATAATAAAGAACTAAAATATAGCTCTTTGCCACTCAAATTTAGATTAGTCCGTATTTTTTTAAAAATCAGTTATTGAACTCTGTCTGGTAGGAAAAGGACTCTTAGACTTACTATCTACTAATATATTACAGCAACAAGGAACTCAAAAAACATTGAGTAGTTTAATTCAGTGACATATTCCTTTCAATTTTCTGTTACTTAGACACCACACAACTTAGGGTGCTTCACTGAACACAGCAGTAAAATAGCTCAGTACCTATAAGACTGTTTTGAAGAGTGAAGTCAAAGATGGTGGGGCTGAAAACACACATTAGCTCCCACTCCTTACTCAAAGAAACATTAAGCGTATTTTTTAAAAAAAATCAATCCCATAAGGACAAAGAGAATAAAAGAGGAGAAAAGAATTTCAGGAATTAGAAAGATGAATAAATAACTGAATTAACATACCTAAGGAAAGCTAACCGTGAACATAGAAGCAACATTTATACCACAGACCCCATAAAAGGTCAAGGAATTAGAATCGGGATACTCTTGTGGCTTCCCTGGTCGCTCAGACAGTAAAGCCTCCGCCTGCAACATGGGAGATACGGGTTCGATCCCTGGGTTGGGAAGATCCCCTGGAGAAGGGAATGGCTACCCATTCCAGTATTCTTGCCTGGTAAATTCTATTGGACAGAGGAGCCTGGCAGGCTACAGTCCATGGGGTCACAAAGAGTCAGACATGGATAAAGAGGCTCTGGTTGGATAAAGAAGCTCTGGTACATTTATAACAAAGTCACTGCATTAAATTAATATTCTTAAGAAAATAAGCCCACGTTGATGCCTGTAAGACTGGAAGGAATATGTTGGAAACATGAACACAAAAGCTATCATTTCTCTCCCATACATCTAACTTCAAATTTAGCTGACTGGCTTTTGTTTATTAAAAACATAAAACAGAAATAATTTCTGATATGGAGATAAATTTTAACCAATGAATAATTCAGGTCAAAGACATTAAAGTTTAAATGAGATCTATTAAAGCATACTTTATAAACATAACCTGAATAATCTATAGAATATCAGTGAGGACTAATAATAAATAATAAAGAACTAAAATATAGCTCTTTGCCACTCAAATTTAGATTAGTCCGTATTTTTTTAAAAATCAGTTATTGAACTCTGTCTGGTAGGAAAAGGACTCTTAGACTTACTATCTACTAATATATTACAGCAACAAGGAACTCAAAAAACATTGAGTAGTTTAATTCAGTGACATATTCCTTTCAATTTTCTGTTACTTAGACACCACACAACTTAGGGTGCTTCACTGAACACAGCAGTAAAATAGCTCAGTACCTATAAGACTGTTTTGAAGAGTGAAGTCAAAGATGGTGGGGCTGAAAACACACATTAGCTCCCACTCCTTACTCAAAGAAACATTAAGCGTATTTTTTAAAAAAAATCAATCCCATAAGGACAAAGAGAATAAAAGAGGAGAAAAGAATTTCAGGAATTAGAAAGATGAATAAATAACTGAATTAACATACCTAAGGAAAGCTAACCGTGAACATAGAAGCAACATTTATACCACAGACCCCATAAAAGGTCAAGGAATTAGAATCGGGATACTCTTGTGGCTTCCCTGGTCGCTCAGACAGTAAAGCCTCCGCCTGCAACATGGGAGATACGGGTTCGATCCCTGGGTTGGGAAGATCCCCTGGAGAAGGGAATGGCTACCCATTCCAGTATTCTTGCCTGGTAAATTCTATTGGACAGAGGAGCCTGGCAGGCTACAGTCCATGGGGTCACAAAGAGTCAGACATGGATAAAGAGGCTCTGGTTGGATAAAGAAGCTCTGGTACATATATACAATGGAGTACTTCTCAGTTGCAAAAAGAAATGCAGAATGCAGTACTAATGAGATGGATGAATCTAGAACCTATTATACAAAGTGAAGTAAGTTAAAAAGAGAAGGGCAAGTATAGTATACTAACACATATATATGGAATCTAGTAAGATCATACTGACAAATACACATGCAGAGCAGCGATGGAAAAACAGTCATAGAGAACACACTTAAGGACACTAGGGAGAGGGAAGAGTGGGTGAGAGATACGGAAAAAGGAACATAGAGTACTATACTATCATATGTAAAAGAGATAACTATTGTCAATGTGCTGTTGGTTAAGGGATCTTACATGGGGGTTAAGCGACGGCCAGGAAAGATGGGATGCGGGGGATGGGATACACATATGACTAATCTGGGATTATACATATCTGTAAACAAAACTCTATAAAAGAAAAAAGCAAAATGAAAATAAAAGGGCAAAGAAAAAAGAGTAAAAAACAGATAGACCAAAAAAAAAAAAAAGTCAGACACAACTGAGTGACACTCACTTTACTTCACTAGGATACACTGGGAGTAGGAGTGGAGATGGAACAAGACTTGCCCAGTCTGTTTAAGAAGAGTTACACATCCAGACCCTCTCTATAATCTCACATTGGGCTTCTGCATTATATCGCATCCTGAGAAAAGACTAGAAGCAACAGGTTTATTCTATAAGGAGAACAAAACAGAGAGGGCGTGTGGCTTGGGCAATATGGTTGCAGGTATAAGTACCACACGTAACACTAGGAGATTATATGAGTTTGAAAAAAAATTAACATTGAGATCCCTAGCCTTTTCCCAAAACCTTGCAGGACAGATAATAATCTCCAAGCAAAGATCAATGTGAGGGCTTTCCTGGTGGTCCAGTGGGTAAGGACACTGCCTTGCAGTGCAAGAGGCGCCAGTTAGATCCCTGGCCTGGGAAGATCTCACGTGCTGCGGAGCGGCTGGACCGATGTATCCAATTGCTGAACCGGAGCTCTGGAGCGCATGCGCCCAGAGCCGGTGCTCTGAGACAACAGACGCCACCGCGATGGGAGGCCTACACAGGCCAAAGAACAAAGACGGATGAAAGTAGACAAATGGATGACCAGTGGAAGTGGCCTGCCCCCCCCCCTCCCTCCCCACCCCTGCCAAAATAAATAAATAAATACATGTTTAAAAAAAAAAAAAGATCAATGTGATTCCCTGGCCCCTTTTTGGCAAATCTAACCACACCACATAAAGACTTCACACTAGTAATTCACACCAGTGGTTCTTCAAGGAAACAGCCTAATCCTTCAGCAAATCCTACAGTTGACATGCCCTCCACACACACACACACAAAGAGATTTCCATTTGCTTTTCCGCTGCCCTACTTGTACATAAAGAGTTTCCCAGGTGATTCAGTGGTAAAAAAATCTGCCTGCAACACAGGAGACACAGTTTCCATCTCTGGGCCAGAAATGGCAACCCACTCCAGTATGCTTGCCTGGGAAATACCACGGACGAGAAGCCTGGTGGGGCTACAGTCCATGGGGTCACAAAAGAGTGAGACTGCTCAGTCAAGTCCGACTCTTTTGTGACCCCCATGGACTGTAGCCCACCAGGCTCCTCTGCCCATGAGGACTCTCCAGGCAAAAATACTGGAGTGGGTTGCCATACTCTCCTCCAAACAACTTGCAAATGAAAACAGAAAGCAAAAGGGTTACCAGGACTTCAGGGAAGCCTCTAACATGCAAGACATCAAAATACAAAAAAAAAAAAGGCAATTTAAGGATAAACAATGGGGAATCAAAATAAATGCCCCCTCCCCAAAAAACTACTAATATCCTCAGTGATAGAAAAAAAAAAATTATTGCTTCATGAAACAAAAAGAAATACTATATATATAAAAAAAGGAGAAAGACAGCAGGACTCTTGAATTTTTTTTAATGGTGGCAGAAATGAAAGGCACAATAAAAAGAACAGAAAATGAAACCAAAGTAATCTCTCAGAACCCAAAGGATAAAGAACAAGAAAGACATGGAAAAGGGGAAAAATATCAAGGATCTGTCCAGGAGGCCC
This sequence comes from Tragulus kanchil, assembly GCA_022376925.1. Classification (NCBI taxonomy): domain Eukaryota; kingdom Metazoa; phylum Chordata; class Mammalia; order Artiodactyla; family Tragulidae; genus Tragulus; species Tragulus kanchil. The sequence goes on along the minus strand of JAIOJX010000025.1, from coordinate 154,238,453 downwards.
AATATACAAATAATAAGAATTCTAGAAACACTTTTAACAGAAAAGGAAGGAAATATTCTATCTTCTTAGAAAACATTTTATCAAGGAAATAAACCAGGAAATTTTCTCAGAATTGAAAATGCCTTTTTAAACTGAGAGATCACCAACTCAGTGGATAAACCCTCAACCAAAGATACAACTATGAAATTTACAAGCCAAAGGGAAAAAACAAGTAGCATACAAAGCATCAGAAATCAGAAAGCCATTTGGACTTCTCGGTAACAAGTGGAGGACCTCATCCATATAAATTAAAATTCTGTGAGAAAATTTACAACCTAGAACTTGGTACTCTGACATAACATCAATCAAGTATGAAGGTACAAAATATTTCTAGATACATAAGGTCTCAAAATATTAACAGTCCACTTACTGTTTTTAGTAAGTTTTTGGACAACTGCCCCACCAAAAATAAGGGAGTAAATCAAGAGAGAGGACATGAGATCCTAAAAAGAGGAAATTCAATCCAAAAGCCCTGAAAGGTGAATCCACAGAATGAAGGCAAAGGGAGATCCCAAAGTAGCAGCGAAACAGCAAGGCTTGGATAACACCAGCCAACAGACTGGAGCAGGTCAGAAAGCTGCAAAAGAGTTCAAATGGGTGTATCCAGAAGCAGGAAAAGAGAGATGGCTTTTCTGACAGGTCCATTTGATTCTACTGATTCAGATTAAATTATGGGGCTTCCCTGTTGGTCCAGTGGGTAACGAGTCCACCATGCAGTGCAAAGGGTGCCGGTTCGATCCCTGGATATGGAGGATCCACGTGCCGCGGAACGGCTGAACCAGTGTTTCAAATTACCAGCCAGCGCTCCGGAGCGCATGCGCCCAGAGCCGCTGCTCTGCAACGAGAGAGACCACTGCAATGGAAGGCCCACACAGGCCGAAAAATAAAGATAGATGAAAAATAAATAAATCAATAAAAAAGAGGCCAAAATTAAAAAAAATAAATTATGTGTATTCATGATACTGACAGAAATCAAAACTAAATCTGAAACACTTTTAACAGAAAAGGAAGGAAATATTCTATCTTCTTAGAAAACATTTTATCAAGGAAATAAACCAGGAAATTTTCTCAGAATTGAAAATGCCTTTTTAAACTGAGAGATCACCAACTCAGTGGATAAACCCTCAACCAAAGATACAACTATGAAATTTACAAGCCAAAGGGAAAAAACAAGTAGCATACAAAGCATCAGAAATCAGAAAGCCATTTGGACTTCTCGGTAACAAGTGGAGGACCTCATCCATATAAATTAAAATTCTGTGAGAAAATTTACAACCTAGAACTTGGTACTCTGACATAACATCAATCAAGTATGAAGGTACAAAATATTTCTAGATACATAAGGTCTCAAAATATTAACAGTCCACTTACTGTTTTTAGTAAGTTTTTGGACAACTGCCCCACCAAAAATAAGGGAGTAAATCAAGAGAGAGGACATGAGATCCTAAAAAGAGGAAATTCAATCCAAAAGCCCTGAAAGGGGAATCCACAGAATGAAGGCAAAGGGAGATCCCAAAGTAGCAGCGAAACAGCAAGGCTTGGATAACACCAGCCAACAGACTGGAGCAGGTCAGAAAGCTGCAAAAGAGTTCAAATGGGTGTATCCAGAAGCAGGAAAAGAGAGATGGCTTTTCTGACAGGTCCATTTGATTCTACTGATTCAGATTAAATTATGGGGCTTCCCTGTTGGTCCAGTGGGTAACGAGTCCACCATGCAGTGCAAAGGGTGCCGGTTCGATCCCTGGATATGGAGGATCCACGTGCCGCGGAACGGCTGAACCAGTGTTTCAAATTACCAGCCAGCGCTCCGGAGCGCATGCGCCCAGAGCCGCTGCTCTGCAACGAGAGAGACCACTGCAATGGAAGGCCCACACAGGCCGAAAAATAAAGATAGATGAAAAATAAATAAATCAATAAAAAAGAGGCCAAAATTAAAAAAAAAATAAATTATGTGTATTCATGATACTGACAGAAATCAAAACTAAATCTGAAAAAGTTTGAAAACAGAAAATTAGCATGAATGCTTGCTAAAACATGGCAATAAAATGGGTTATATATAGCAATGTTAAAGAAGCTACTCTGTCTTTAAAATCTAAGCATATCATGCAATTATTTCTGACCCCAGCATTATTTACAGTACACTACAGACAAGGAACCTCAAATAGATAGGAACACCAGACCACCTTACCTATCTCCTGAGAAATCTGTATGCAGGTCAAAAAAGTGAACAGTTAGAATCAGAGGCGGAACAACCGACTGGTTTCAAATTGGGAAAGGAGTATGTCAAGGCTGTATATTGTCACCTTGCTTATTTAACTTCAAGCAGAGTACGTCATGCAAAACACCAGTCTGGATGAAGCACAAGCTGGTCTGCATGAACCACAACCTGGAATCAAGATTGCCAGGACAAATATCAACAACCTCAGATACGCAGATGATACCACTCTAATGGCAGAAAGTGAAGAGGAACTAAAGAACCTCTTTATGAAGGTGAAAGAGGAGTGTGAAAAAAACTGGCTTGAAACTCAACATTCAAAAAACAAAGATCATAGCATCCACTCCCATCACTTCACGGCAAATAGATGGGGAAAAAGTAGAAGCAGTAAGTAATTTCATTTTCTTGGGCTCCAAAATCACTGTGGATGGTGATTGCATCCATGAAAATAAAATACGCTTGTTCCTTGGAAGGAAATCTATGACAAACCTAGACAGCTTATTCAAAAGCAGAGACATCACTCTGCTGACAAAGCTCCATTATAGTTAAAACTATAGCTTTTCCAGAGTCATGCATGGATGTGACAGTTGGACCATAAAAAAGGCTAAGCACAGAAGAATTGATGATTTTGAACTGTGGTGCTGGAAAAAACTCTTGAGAGTCCCTTGGACTGCAAGGAGATCAAACCAGTCAATCCTAAAGGAAATAAACCCCTGAATACTCATTGGAAGGACTGATGTTGAAGCTGAAGCTCCAATACTTTGGCCACATGATGAGAAGAGCCAACTCAGTGGAAAAGCCCCTCATGCTGGGAAAGACTGAGGGGAAAAACAAGAGGAGAAGGTAGCATTACCAACTCAATGGATAGAATTGGAACTCAAAACAAAGAGAAAATGAATGCTTGCTAAAACATGGCAATAAAATGGGTTATATATAGCAATGTTAAAGAAGCTACTCTGTCTTTAAAATCTAAGCATATCATGCAATTATTTCTGACCCCAGCATTATTTACAGTACACTACAGACAAGGAACCTCAAATAGATAGGAACACCAGACCACCTTACCTATCTCCTGAGAAATCTGTATGCAGGTCAAAAAAGTGAACAGTTAGAATCAGAGGCGGAACAACCGACTGGTTTCAAATTGGGAAAGGAGTATGTCAAGGCTGTATATTGTCACCTTGCTTATTTAACTTCAAGCAGAGTACGTCATGCAAAACACCAGTCTGGATGAAGCACAAGCTGGTCTGCATGAACCACAACCTGGAATCAAGATTGCCAGGACAAATATCAACAACCTCAGATACGCAGATGATACCACTCTAATGGCAGAAAGTGAAGAGGAACTAAAGAACCTCTTTATGAAGGTGAAAGAGGAGTGTGAAAAAAACTGGCTTGAAACTCAACATTCAAAAAACAAAGATCATAGCATCCACTCCCATCACTTCACGGCAAATAGATGGGGAAAAAGTAGAAGCAGTAAGTAATTTCATTTTCTTGGGCTCCAAAATCACTGTGGATGGTGATTGCATCCATGAAAATAAAATACGCTTGTTCCTTGGAAGGAAATCTATGACAAACCTAGACAGCTTATTCAAAAGCAGAGACATCACTCTGCTGACAAAGCTCCATTATAGTTAAAACTATAGCTTTTCCAGAGTCATGCATGGATGTGACAGTTGGACCATAAAAAAGGCTAAGCACAGAAGAATTGATGATTTTGAACTGTGGTGCTGGAAAAAACTCTTGAGAGTCCCTTGGACTGCAAGGAGATCAAACCAGTCAATCCTAAAGGAAATAAACCCCTGAATACTCATTGGAAGGACTGATGTTGAAGCTGAAGCTCCAATACTTTGGCCACATGATGAGAAGAGCCAACTCAGTGGAAAAGCCCCTCATGCTGGGAAAGACTGAGAGCAAGAGGAGAAGGAGACAACAGAGGATGAGATGGTTAGGTAGCATTACCAACTCAATGGATATGAATTTGAGCAAACTCCAGAAGATAGTGGAGGACAGAGGAGCCAGGTGTACTGCAGTCCATGGGGTCACAAAGAGTTGGACATGACTTAGTAACTGAACAACAACAGGAAGTCAAAATCACCTATATATACGCAAACTTCTCCTAATGTTTTATTAGCTGGTGGTTGTTACTGCTACCATCCTTAGTTCTATTATCAAAATTGCTTCAAAAACGTTCATTTACCTTAAAGCGGTACCAAATTCAGTCAGTTCGATATGACAGTGGCCCCTGGGTAAACCAAAAGCTATCAGTTAAATAATTATCAGTTTGAAATTTGTAAAAGTAGCATGCAGCAAGGGGTAGTGTAAAAATACTGCCAGCTGACTGACCTATGGCCCTGGAATCAGAGTACCTCTGTTACTGATTGAGGGACCCTGGCTTAGTTACTTATTACTGAGTCTCTCAGAAGCCTTATCTGCCTCATCTGAAAATGAAGGAAGCATATGTTGCAGAGTTGCTTAGACTAATGCAATGCCCAGCACAAGGTCAACAAAAGCCATCTAGGGACTTCCCTAGTGGTCCAGCGGTTAAGGCTTCACCTTCCAATGCAGAGGGTGAAGGTTCAATCCCTGGTCAATCCCTGGTTGGGGAACTAGAATCCCATATGCCTCACAGGCAAAAAAACTAAAATGTAAAACAGAAGCAATGCGGTAACACATTCAATAAAGACTTTGAAAATGGTTCACATCAAAAAAAAAAAAAACTTTAAAAGTAATCTTTTTTTTTTAATGGCCATCTTTCATTACTAGTTACCTCGAGCATTATCTACTTCATATGGATTAGGAGAAATCTTGATTTTGCAGTTGGGTACTCTGAGCAAGGAGACTAAACCAGCCAATCCTAAAGGAAACCAACCCTGAATATTCACTGCAAGGACTGCTGCTCCAACACTTCTGCCACCTGATGTGAAGAGCCAAGTCATTGGAAAAGACCCTGTGGCTCAGAAAGATTAAGGGCAAGAGACAAATGGGGCGACAGAGGATGAAAAAGTTGGATGGCATCACTGACTCAGTGGACATTAGTCTGAGCAAACTCATGGAGATAGTGAATGACAGGGAACACTGGCGAGCTGCAGCCCATGGAGAGTCACGAAAAGTTGGATCTGACTTAGTGACTGAACAATAACAACTATGGGCTGCAATCCTTCATTTGCCTTTATTGGTTAGGAGACTCTGGGTAAGTTACTTAATTCTTCTGACTGCAAAAGAGAAATCATATCACCTACCATGTGGGATGATTCATCTGAAAACCAAATAATATGTACAGGAATACAGAGCATAAGCTGGTGTATAGTCAGGGCTCGATAATTGATACCAGTTAAATATATCTGTACCATCTCTTTAACCTCTGCACTGACAGTCCATCATAGACATAAGCTGAGTTATAGCTGCATACTGTTCCGTTTTAATAAGCAACTATAAAAAGCAGGAAATTAGTAATGTCCAAAAATACTGCTAAAATAATAAGACACTTGGAATTCTTAGTATCATAGAGATTAGTCTCATTAGAATTTGTTTATATAACTGATTAAGTGTAGCCTTGGAAAATCACAAGATCTCAGTCTCAACTGGTTCTCCTAAAAATAAGAAGTGGGAACAGAATCTTTTCCATTTCTAAAAATCAGTAAATGTAAATTACTTCTCCAGAGATTTGATCTCATTCTTACCAATTCCACAAGTCACCAAAAATCTTTTCAAATACCATTAGGCAGAAATTTTGAATGTTGTCAAATATAAAGCAGGCAAGACACAAAAGTGCAGTGCTTTTGCTCAACTTATATACTCTAGATCACAAGCATAACTGAATTCTTCCATAAAGGAACTGGGAGAAAATATTTCTTTGATTCAAGACTGTTTCATTCTCCCTTTCTGCTCAGAAGGATTTCCATTTTTCAGGTCATCAATGGTTTAAGCATTAGCTTATGGTACCCAAACACAGAACAACCATAAAAGGCAGAGAAAGAGTTATATAAAACTCCAGAAAAGGTACAATTAAAAAACAAAAGCAAATAACCTTTAATCCTAATACTGCCAACTGTAAAAGTGACATTTCACATTATCTGAGATGCAGCCATGCTCCCCAGTACCTGGAAAGGGCTTCAACTATGGCCATTTAAAACTAAGAGGAAGTAACACACACGAGAGAAAACCATTAAAGAATGCAAAAATCTTACCCCTTCTCCCCACTACTTTCTTTTTTTTTTTTTTTTAAATTTTATTTATTTATCTTTTTTGGCAGGGGGTGGGGTGGGGAGGGAGGGGGATGGGCAGGCCACTTCTATTGGTCTTTCATTTCTCTATTTTCATCCATCTCCGTTCTTTGGCTCCTGTGGGCAATTGGACACATGGGTCCAGCCGTTCCACGGCACATGGCATCTTTCCAGGCCAGGGATCGAACCGGCGCCCCTTGCACTGCAAGGCGGTGTCCTTACCCACTGCACCACTAGGGGAAGCCCCTCCCCACTACTTTCTAAACTAAGTGAAATGAAAATATCAGAACTGCAAAGAAAAAAGAACAAATTAACTGAGGCTAGCAGGGTTTCTCACACATACAATTATGCAAAGTATTCATTGATAAAATGATGGTGCTTTCAGTTTTCATAACATAGAACTTACTTATTCTTACAGCAGTTTGGCCTGTAAGTAGTCAAAAACAATAAACATATCATAAAGCCGTATTCTTCAGGACCACTAAAAATTAGACACTAATGTAACAGGAGGGAAGGGGCAGGGCACAATTTTTGAAAGAATGACATAGCCCAAGGACACAACATAAACCCATTAGAATCAAACAAGTCCAAGATGGCAGACCTAGACCTTGATCCTCAATCAGCAGGCTAAATGACACACCCAGAGACAGTTCCCCTTTCCCAAAATAGTTTGAATAACCCTCCCACTTATTAGCAGCCCATAAAAGCTTAGCACTCCACATTTTTGAGGCTGCCGCACTTGCCCTCTGTGATGGCCCATACTGTTGAGTGTGCTTTTTTCTGACTGAATAAATCCACTTCTGACCTATCATTTTGTCTCTTAGTGAATTCATTTCTGTGATGAGACATCCAGAACCTGAGCTCCATTAGGTCCTAAAACCAGGTATCATGGCTTTTGGCTGGGTTCAAGTCCCAAGCAGGGTTTTGGGTTCAAGTTCCAATCTGAGATAAAACGGTTTTCACTACTATTCATTCAGAGTAATGGCAGAGCTCTCTATCAGACTTGATAAGAAAGGCAGCAAATGAGCTGAGAGTAACAAGTGAAAAACCATTTTACATCTACTTCCAGAATCTATAGGTCATTTTTACACGATGTCATCTGCTTCCCAAACATGTTGATCATTCAAATTAAATTATCAGTTGCTTCTCTGCATTAAAATATCAGAAAGATAACTAAGAAACAGGAAATCCAATTAGAGTTCAATATCTCATTTTGCAATAAAATCTACCTCTGCAGATAATCCATGCTTATCTTGGAGAAAAGTAACATTTTTACATGCAATGTGCAATGTGCAATGTGCTCAGTCATGTCGGACTCTCTCCGACCCTATGGACTGTAGCCCACCAGTCCCCTCTGTCCACAGAATTCTTCAGGCAAGAATACTCAAGTGGGTTGTCATTTCCTTCTTCAGAGGATCTTCCCAATCCAGAGATGGAATCTGTGTCTCCTACTTCTCTGGCATTGGCAAGTGAATTCTTTACCACCGAGCCACCTGGGAATAATTATATTCTACTGTTACTTTTCAGATGACTATTACTTTTTAAATTTCACTTATTAAAAACTACATTCTAAATTTCAACATCAAAGATATTATTATATTTGATGTGATCAAAGAAAAAGAGGAAAAAGGTTGCTGGCAATAAAAGCAAGCACTCTCTGCCATTAGAAATAAAGACATACAACTCAATAACAACAACAACAACAAAAAAAACCCAGTCAAAAATCGGCAGAAGACCTAAATAGTTCACCAAAGAAGACATACAGATGGCCAATGAGGCACATGAAAATATGCCCAGCATCACTAATTATTAGAGAAATGCAAAACTTCAATATGGTACCACACACCAGTCCGAATGGCCATCATCAAAAGTCTACAAATAATAAAGGCAGGCAGACTTGGAAGAAATGTATGTTGAAAGAAAATAAAGGGGTAAGCTGGGGAGGGTGACATGGAAGGAAGGAGCAGATGAGGCTGTAATGAAAAGCAAACACCATTATCATGAAGGCCCTCTATGCCTTGGGGCTTTGCCAACAACTTCTAGTCCATTCCAATCTTTACTTGAGAACCCAAGTGAACTGCAGAAAAAAGTTGGGTTTTCCCCAAAAAAGAGTCAGTCACCAGTCTTTCTATCAGACTTGATAAGAAAGGCAGCAAATGAGCTGAGAGTAACAAGTGAAAAACCATTTTACATCTACTTCCAGAATCTATAGGTCATTTTACACGATGTCATCTGCTTCCAAAACATGTTGATCATTCAAATTAAATTATCAGTTGCTTCTCTGCATTAAAATATCAGAAAGATAACTAAGAAACAGGAAATCCAATTAGAGTTCAATATCTCATTTTGCAATAAAATCTACCTCTGCAGATAATCCATGCTTATCTTGGAGAAAAGTAACATTTTTACATGCAATGTGCAATGTGCAATGTGCTCAGTCATGTCGGACTCTCTCCGACCCTATGGACTGTAGCCCACCAGTCCCCTCTGTCCACAGAATTCTTCAGGCAAGAATACTCAAGTGGGTTGTCATTTCCTTCTTCAGAGGATCTTCCCAATCCAGAGATGGAATCTGTGTCTCCTACTTCTCTGGCATTGGCAAGTGAATTCTTTACCACCGAGCCACCTGGGAATAATTATATTCTACTGTTACTTTTCAGATGACTATTACTTTTTAAATTTCACTTATTAAAAAAACTACATTCTAAATTTCAACATCAAAGATATTATTATATTTGATGTGATCAAAGAAAAAGAGGAAAAAGGTTGCTGGCAATAAAAGCAAGCACTCTCTGCCATTAGAAATAAAGACATACAACTCAATAACAACAACAACAACAAAAAAAACCCAGTCAAAAATCGGCAGAAGACCTAAATAGTTCACCAAAGAAGACATACAGATGGCCAATGAGGCACATGAAAATATGCCCAGCATCACTAATTATTAGAGAAATGCAAAACTTCAATATGGTACCACACACCAGTCCGAATGGCCATCATCAAAAGTCTACAAATAATAAAGGCAGGCAGACTTGGAAGAAATGTATGTTGAAAGAAAATAAAGGGGTAAGCTGGGGAGGGTGACATGGAAGGAAGGAGCAGATGAGGCTGTAATGAAAAGCAAACACCATTATCATGAAGGCCCTCTATGCCTTGGGGCTTTGCCAACAACTTCTAGTCCATTCCAATCTTTACTTGAGAACCCAAGTGAACTGCAGAAAAAAAAGTTGGTCAAAGGAGTCCAGTCACCTACTTTACCTATTAAAAAACACAATCTGGGACTGCTCTGGAGGTCCAGTAGTTAAGATTGGTGCTTGAATTGCAGCAAGGTGTGGGTCTGATCCCTGGAGGGGATCTAATATCCTACATGTTTCAAGGGGCCAAATAAAAAGACAGAGAGAGAGTGAGAGAGGAAAAAAAAAAAAAAAAAGAACAGCTTCCCTCCTCCCCTGGCCCTGCAATGCTATGGAATTCCCTGGATGTCCAGTGGTTAGCACTTGGTGCTTGCTTGGTATTTTCCCTGCTGTGGCTATGTTCAATTCGTGCAGTGCAGCCAAAACAAAAACAAAAAACATGACACTAGAATGGACCAACAGAGGCAGCAGTGGCAAAATTAAGCAGAAGAGTCCCTCAAATCCCTTCAAACAGAAACGGCCTCTACCTAAAAATACAGAAGCACATATTTGCAAAATTTCTGTCGTTTTGGGCACATGAACATGTCGGACCCATCTCAGAACTTTTTTTAGCTTCTGGTTGCCATGCAGCATGCAGGATCTTAGTTCCCCAACCAGGGACAGAACTGTCAGCCCCCTTCATTGAAAGTGTAGAGTCTTAAGCACTGGACTGCCAGTCCCTCTTGTAATTTTTATAAATACCAAATGTGACTACTTCATACCTACACCCAAAGAAATTTGTACACTCAACTGAACATCCATAATATTTAACTTTCATTAACTAATGGACTTCAAACTAATGAGTCAAAAACAACTACTGAAGAGTACATCCATGTAATACGCCAGTCTCCAACTTCAAGATTCTTGAGGACAGAGATCACATCTTACTTATTTCTGAACTCCTACCTTTCCTCTCCTACCACCAGCATCTAACACTTTGCTTCTCTCCTGCATAGGAAATGTCAATAAATACTTACGTAATATGCAGTGATACCATGCATATTAATATAATGAATATAATATAGTATAATATGTAATATGCAGCAATATCATGTGCATTATATAATGTAATATAATATAATGCAATGCAATATACTGTAATATGCAGCAATACCATGCATTTGTTAAGACAGTTAACAAAATTTGAATTCATAATGAGTGCACATACTAGGCTTGGGAATTTCATGAGCAAGGATAATAGTGTTTATACAGGACTCTCTGGTTGTTGAAAACCTCCATATATATTCTCTCATTTAATTCTCACACTTACCCAATGGAATAGGCATTTCTTAGCCCCAAGTAATTAGAGAAAATAGAAGAAATCAAGTGATGGTCCCAAGTTACATGGCTAGTGACAGACCAAAGACTCTGAAACCCAGGTCTCCTCACTCACAGGCCACTATTCTTTCTATGACAACCTTCAGTTAGTCAAAAATATTTATATATTGAGGACATATTTGCCAAGCAATGTACAAACATGCTGGGAAATAAAACAGTGAACAAACCTTATGAAATGTACTGACAAGAAAAAGGCAACAGATCTTAAAGAATAATTGTAAATAATTACAAGCATGTAAAGACAACCAGAGAACCTAACTTTGAAGGCTGTTAAAGAAAAAAAGAATATATTCACTGACATTTGTTAAAGATATGATACACAGATTTTATTCAAGAACAATCAGGTAGTTATAGGGGCTACTGCAATGTGATTTTACAGTAGGGGAGAGAGGCTGAGTTCAACTCCAAACACAGCATTGGTAAGGCAAGTGGGGATTTATAACCAAAGAGCAGGGTTCAGGGGTAAATGGATAGAAAATCACTAAGATGATATATCAGGGAATGGGGGGTGGGGGTAGAGCCATTGTGGTTAAATTGACCAAACAGGATTCTTGCTGAACACAGGCTGGGGTGATTAATGACGGTGGAAGAGGAAGCAGATCAGATACCGAGGGTGGCAGGAGATTTTGGTTAAACTGACCAGCAAGGTTCTCACTAAAGCGACACTTTATAAGGAAGTGCAGAGAAGGGCCTAAGAGAATGTTCAAGAAGTAAAGAATCTTTGTCAGGGCCTCTCAGAGTCTCTCAAAGACAGAGGTTAGTGTGATGCTGAATTTTCTTCTTTACCTTATTTTGAATCATTTAACCCAATACACAGGCAAAATCCACTTAATATTGTCTAAAGCTTCTCAAACTTGACGGTGCTTTTTAAAATAGGGGATCTTATTAAACTTTATTCTCCTTTAAGGATTGGGGCCTGAAATCCCGCATTTCTAACATGTTCTTAAGTGATGCCAAAGCTCCACACTTCAAGTGTCTAAAATAGACTTCTCAAGAGTTATAGTTATATATAGATATTAATCTCCTCAATGCAGGGGATGCCTGTCTCTCACCAGAGGGTCAAGAGTGGTCTTTTTTCCCAATGGTGCTAAATAAAATGACAGTGATACTTCTTTGTCTTTCTAGAACCTAGTTATCACTTGACAATACAGTCCCAACACCTTCTAAATATGTTCCTGCTAAAGCAAAAGCTAAAATTAATACAGCTCAACTGAGGAACATTTTGACTCCCACTGTCTTGCCACTCAGAATTCTTGTATAGTTTTTGTACGTTTTTGGTATAGTCTGGCTCTAACTACAATCTGAAAAAAAAAAAGAATTTTCTTTTTAATTTCAGTTCTTGGCAACTTGCTATTTTCCAAATTAAAACTTGAAAAGGTTATCAAAGGATTGTTTAAAAGGTTGATCAGTCTGACAGAGAAGACCCCTTGGGGAGTCCTTAACAATAGGGTGGAGAAGCAAACAGCAGTCCTCCAAACAATGCTGTGCTCCAGTTAAGAGACTTCAGTTTTGACAAATCGGTTTGTTGTTCACAGACTCAAAAGGGCAATTTCTCAGAGTTGAAAATAAGAGAACCAGCATTGGCAGGGAGTGGGGAATAGTTAGAGAGAACGGAACCAGGCATACGTGAGTAAAACCTACAACCAATGGGGAATTTTTAAACAAAGAGCTATTTGAGTAGTTCAATCTAAAGCTATAGGACACCAGCAAACAGATTCTCTAAGAAGGAGGTCATGCTGCTGCCCATCTGTCTGGAATATGATCTTGGCATCGAGATACCAGAAGAGCTGTCATAAAAGACTTTTACTCCTACCGATTCCACTTTATTCTATGTGTTTACCCAATACACAGGCAAAATCCACTTAATATTGTCTAAAGCTTCTCAAACTTGACGGTGCTTTTTAAAATAGGGGATCTTATTAAACTTTATTCTCCTTTAAGGATTGGGGCCTGAAATCCCGCATTTCTAACATGTTCTTAAGTGATGCCAAAGCTCCACACTTCAAGTGTCTAAAATAGACTTCTCAAGAGTTATAGTTATATATAGATATTAATCTCCTCAATGCAGGGGATGCCTGTCTCTCACCAGAGGGTCAAGAGTGGTCTTTTTTCCCAATGGTGCTAAATAAAATGACAGTGATACTTCTTTGTCTTTCTAGAACCTAGTTATCACTTGACAATACAGTCCCAACACCTTCTAAATATGTTCCTGCTAAAGCAAAAGCTAAAATTAATACAGCTCAACTGAGGAACATTTTGACTCCCACTGTCTTGCCACTCAGAATTCTTGTATAGTTTTTGTACGTTTTTGGTATAGTCTGGCTCTAACTACAATCTGAAAAAAAAAAAGAATTTTCTTTTTAATTTCAGTTCTTGGCAACTTGCTATTTTCCAAATTAAAACTTGAAAAGGTTATCAAAGGATTGTTTAAAAGGTTGATCAGTCTGACAGAGAAGACCCCTTGGGGAGTCCTTAACAATAGGGTGGAGAAGCAAACAGCAGTCCTCCAAACAATGCTGTGCTCCAGTTAAGAGACTTCAGTTTTGACAAATCGGTTTGTTGTTCACAGACTCAAAAGGGCAATTTCTCAGAGTTGAAAATAAGAGAACCAGCATTGGCAGGGAGTGGGGAATAGTTAGAGAGAACGGAACCAGGCATACGTGAGTAAAACCTACAACCAATGGGGAATTTTTAAACAAAGAGCTATTTGAGTAGTTCAATCTAAAGCTATAGGACACCAGCAAACAGATTCTCTAAGAAGGAGGTCATGCTGCTGCCCATCTGTCTGGAATATGATCTTGGCATCGAGATACCAGAAGAGCTGTCATAAAAGACTTTTACTCCTACCGATTCCACTTTATTCTATGTGTTTACCGAATACTAAGAAAATATCTAAGTTAAACCATTAACTATTTCTACAAAGAAACACACAAAAATTAATATCCAGTACTAAAACTACTAAAGTACTCTCATCAAATTTGTTTGAGAACAGAAGAACTTAAGGAAAAAGACAAAATAAGATCCAACCTTTCCACTGCAAAAACTAACAATAAGGCTAGCTGGCTATGACGTACTTAGACTATTACCCAAATACATTTGTCTACCTTCAAACTTCTGTTTTTAAGTATACTGAGCACAAGGGGAGCCAAGTTTCTCACTGACGAAGAAGGAAGTGAAAAATACATACCTAAAGGGGTAAGACTAGGAAGAACCTTGGATAGCAGATACTAGTGTGAACTCATTCAATACATATGAATATTTGGATTCAAATTTGTGTGGGTATGGATTTTTTTAGCATTGTCTAAAAAGAGGGCCTGGGAGTATCAAAACATCTGTAGTTATAAGAATACCTATCACCTAAATTCTGGTTCCCAAATACTGTTCACCACTGGCTAGAACCAAGGCCCTCAGGGAAATGGTCAGTTCCAGGGCTGAGGGCGAGAAAGTGTAAGATAAACCCAGGAATAGCTGACTGTGTCGAAAGCAATGGACGTAAGGGAGTGCTCAGAGGAAAACAGGAACAAATCAAAGGGACACAGAAGCCAAACTGGACAGGACTCCCAGTAGCCCAAACGAAAACAATCTCAGCACAAAAATTAACAATGGTAACCAAAATTACTCATTAAATAAAATAGGAACCCATGAATCCATACTGATACTAAAAAATAAACAATGGGAAGAAAAAGTGCTCCCTTACAGTGAAAATGTCAAGTAATAAATATAAAAGCAATGATAGAATTAGAACACTGGCAAGCACCATAGTAACAATACACAGAAGAAACTTCAAAGGACACCAAAAGTCACAGGGGACAATGGAGTGAGGAAGAAGGTGAGTACACAGTCTTAAAACAGCTCCTGACAAAATACTAATTAGAAAGAGAAAAAAAATATAGTAATTTTATACTGGAGAACCTCTGTAGATTCCTTCATGGAAAAAAAAACTAAGAAAATATCTAAGTTAAACCATTAACTATTTCTACAAAGAAACACACAAAAATTAATATCCAGTACTAAAACTACTAAAGTACTCTCATCAAATTTGTTTGAGAACAGAAGAACTTAAGGAAAAAGACAAAATAAGATCCAACCTTTCCACTGCAAAAACTAACAATAAGGCTAGCTGGCTATGACGTACTTAGACTATTACCCAAATACATTTGTCTACCTTCAAACTTCTGTTTTTAAGTATACTGAGCACAAGGGGAGCCAAGTTTCTCACTGACGAAGAAGGAAGTGAAAAATACATACCTAAAGGGGTAAGACTAGGAAGAACCTTGGATAGCAGATACTAGTGTGAACTCATTCAATACATATGAATATTTGGATTCAAATTTGTGTGGGTATGGATTTTTTTAGCATTGTCTAAAAAGAGGGCCTGGGAGTATCAAAACATCTGTAGTTATAAGAATACCTATCACCTAAATTCTGGTTCCCAAATACTGTTCACCACTGGCTAGAACCAAGGCCCTCAGGGAAATGGTCAGTTCCAGGGCTGAGGGAGAGAAAGTGTAAGATAAACCCAGGAATAGCTGACTGTGTCGAAAGCAATGGACGTAAGGGAGTGCTCAGAGGAAAACAGGAACAAATCAAAGGGACACAGAAGCCAAACTGGACAGGACTCCCAGTAGCCCAAACGAAAACAATCTCAGCACAAAAATTAACAATGGTAACCAAAATTACTCATTAAATAAAATAGGAACCCATGAATCCATACTGATACTAAAAAATAAACAATGGGAAGAAAAAGTGCTCCCTTACAGTGAAAATGTCAAGTAATAAATATAAAAGCAATGATAGAATTAGAACACTGGCAAGCACCATAGTAACAATACACAGAAGAAACTTCAAAGGACACCAAAAGTCACAGGGGACAATGGAGTGAGGAAGAAGGTGAGTACACAGTCTTAAAACAGCTCCTGACAAAATACTAATTAGAAAGAGAAAAAAAATATAGTAATTTTATACTGGAGAACCTCTGTAGATTCCTTCATCAAAGGAATCACCTCCAAATATGGACAACCATACATTATGTGCACCTGACATGATAAACATGCATAATGTCTGTGATATTTCTGTCTCAAATGCACAACCAGGTCTCACAACAAGGAAACATCAGACAAACTCAATTTTGTAAAACTGAGATGTTCTACAAAATCACTGGCCTGTAGTCCTCAAAAATGTAAAAATCCTGAAACTTAAAGAAAAACTAAGGAAAGGTTTTAGTTTGAAGAAAGATGCACACACGCAACTGGGTGTAATACATGATTCCTGACTGGGTCCTTTTGCTGAGGATGACATTACTGGAGCAACTAATGAAACTAAATGGGTCCTCTGGATAAGGAGAGTATACAGGAATTCTTTCTTTTACTCTTTGCAACGTTTCTAAAATTTTTTTTAAAAATGCTTCAGAATAAATTTAAAAATCACTTCTGCAAATGAACAGGTTTCAAGGCTACACTTTTAATTAAACATGCTGTAAATAAGAGGGCCTTAAATTAACTGATACAAAACAAAAATGGAAGTTACACATCTGAAACTAATGCTATATGTTAATTATATCTCAATCTTTAAAAACCTGGAACATTGGAAGAAAGTAAAGTTTAAAAGTTCTCTATAGGACATAATTTAACATTCCTAATAGGTACCATTTTTCTCGTATTTTTCAAGAAATTAACACAAATATTCTGCTTCAGTATGCAAGCGTGCTCAGTCACATTCCACTCTGCAACACTTTGGACAGTAGCGTGCCAGGCTCCTCGGTCCCTGGAATTCTTCAGGCAAAATACTGCAGTGGTTTGCCATTTCCTACTCCAGGGGATCTTCCCAATCCAGGGACTGAATTCTAACTCACATCTCCTGTGTCTCCTGAACTGCAGGCAGACAATAAAACTAAGATTAACTTGGCTAACAGTCACTCAAAGTAATGTTGCAGACGTATACTGACATAAAAATTCATGAGTGAAAAACCTGATCCATGCACAGTAGGGATCCACTGGTATATTTTTAAATATATACTAACAAAAACATGACAAAAAAGATTAGGAAGTGGTATCGCAAAATACAAGAGTTATCTCTGAAGGTGCAGTTATGAGAGATTTTTATTGTCTTCCTTTTCTTTTTTTTGGTGGGTGGGGTGGGGAAGGAGGGGGATGGGCAGGCCACTTCTATCGGTCTTTCATTTCTCTATTTTCATTCGTCTTGGTTCTTTGGCTCCTGTGGGCCTCCCATCATGGTGGCCTCTGTTGTTGCAGAGCTCCGGCTTGGTTCAGCTGCTCTGCGGCACGTGGGATCTTCCCAGGCCAGGGATCGAACCATCGCCCCTTGCACTGCAAGGCAGTGTCCTTACCCACTGGGCCACCAGGGGAAGCCCTGTCTTCCTTTTCTTATCAGTATTTTGTGATTTCTCCAACATGTGTATTATTCCTACACTAAAAGTCAAAAATAATGTTAAAGTATTATTTAAATTTAAAGCTTTTTATTTTCTCTTTCAACATTATTTTCTTGATGACCCTTAGAAAACAGTCCTAAGAGTATGAGATACTAATACCTGGTCATGAACAACTTCTCTGAACAAGGTCCATCTGAACACCTCCTTTTTATATAATCTTATCAATGATGGATAAGGTGATATGAGGCAGGTTCTCTGGATCTAGACTGCCAGAATTCAAATCCTACCGACCCCAATGACTGGCTACATAACTTTGAGCAAATTATTTAATTCCTCTTTGGCAGTTTCTTCATCTGTTAAAATGCAGTTCCTACTAGTTTAATAAGTACTTATTTAAAACATCTGGTAACAGGCACACATCACTGAGGCTATTTTTACTATTAATTTCTTTTACAGGAGAAGTGCTAAAATCTGTTAAATCATCTGAATGAAAACAAAGATGCTTGGATGAGGGGTCGGGGGGAGGTGTTTGAAAGAAAGAGGAAGGAGGGAAGAGAGAAGCAGAAGGAGACAGAGAGAGAGAGAGAGAAACATAGATGAAAACCTGGGTCTCCTTTCCTAAACCAATATTCTTTTGAAAACACTAATGGCAGTTGTCCAGCATGCTATATATTAATATTTTTCAAATGGTTATTAAGAACTTATCCTGATCCCACATCTTCTTGAATTATATATTCATAAAATGTCAGGAGAGGAAAACCCTAAGTCAAGAGACCTGTGTTCCTATTCTACCCAGGCCAATCAGTAGGCCAGTAACCCAAAGTTGGCAATTTTGTCACATGAGTGATAAAGAGGGGAGTCAGCTGTGCTACTGATTCTACCAAGGTCCCCAATTCTACAGCCTCTTGAAAAACAAATAAATAAATAAAATGGAGAATTCACAGGCACTTTCATGCCTCTGTGATGTTTTCACTAACTGAAATCTCCCATTTCCCCTGACCGTTTTAGAGAACTCCTGCCATACCTTCCATTGACTATTCATCCTTTCTTCCATGAAGTCTTCCTCCTGCTTGAATAGAACAAAGTGCTGTGGAGTCTCTAGACCTGCACAGCACCTCTTACAGATGACTATTTATACACTGCCTACGATTTCCGCAGTCTCACATCTTGCACAAAGCCTAGCACACAGCAGGTGCTGAGGATGTGTTTAAAGATTTGAGTCTACAAAGTTAAATTAGGCTCATGTGAAGTTTTTGCACGTACCATCTGGGAGTTCAGCTAAATTTGAAGGCACACACAGGCCCATATGCAGCACAAACACAGCTTTGTTCCAGTCAGGTTTGTATATGAAGTGCAAATTCATTCTGAGCCATTTGTACAAAAGCGACTCAAAGGTACCCACTGCTGCAGATTATCTGAAGACCTCCCCTGAGAATGACCTAAGTTATCTCACTTCCTATCCAAAACATCTTTATCAGTGCCACATTAGTCCACGGCACTTAAGACTTCCCACCATACTGTAACAAGTACCAGTGTGCAGTGTTTATGTTCATTTATCAGAGCTTAAGCTCCACTAATGTAGGAATTTTCATCTGTTTTGTTCATAAACAATTCCCAGTGCTTACACCAGTACCTACCTATGGATGATTTTTTTTTTTTAAATCAATAATTCTTTCCTTTCATCTTACAGCCTGGAAGGGCTCTAAGTGAGTCATCAGCTTCATATGCTTATCTCACACTGCCCTTGTTTCCTCACCTTCATCCACCTATGGCCGCCTTACAAGTAAGCTTCCAAGAACAGGGGAAAAATATTTGTATCTAACTCCTAGAGTTCAGCTCTTACTTTCTCTGCTTATCTGTTGGTACAGAAATAATATCCAAGAAATTATACCAAATAACGAATAGGTAATAACCAAAACATTGCTCTTTCACTCCTAATAATTATCAGTAGTTCTCTAGCTCAGATTTTTAAAACTACTGGTGGACAAAAATCAAAACCAAAAAAATAGTAGATTAATTTTTATGGACCATCAACCACATGGGCAAAATATGTTGAGAATTAATTAACTGTTACATATGACCTGACTGAAAAATTGTGTTCCAAATTGTTATTGTTTAGAAGCTAAGTCCTGTCGGACTCTTTGCGACCCCATGGACTGTAGCCCATTAGGTTCCTCTGTCCATGGGATTTTCCAGGCAAGACTACTGGACTGGGGTGTCATTTCCTTCTCCAGGAGATTTTCCAGACTCAGGGATCAAACAGACGTTTCCTGCTTGGCAGGTGGATTCTTTACCACTCCACACCCTGGGAGTGCAGTGCTATCAACATTAGCTATGGCAAGATTCTTACGTAGCAAATAGCTTCAGCAAGGTGAACTTACCCACTGCATTTCTGTAATCGTTAAATACTGAGCGACGGAAAAGTCGGATACTATTGCATTTATACTGAGAAAATAACACGATAATCTTCCCTATCTCCTAATTTCAGCCAAACATGGTTCTTTCCCTCCTTCGGCCAATTTTAGCCATGAGTAATCAGAGACACAGATTCCATCAGAAGCAGTCAAGGACACGGTCTACACTGCTAGCTCAAAGGTGGCTTTTAAATGCCTGAAGAAATCAAACATCAGCTATGTAAAAAAGACTCCAGATGAGAAGTTTCAAGCTGAGTTGCTTGGATATCCTCATTCAAACTAAAACAAGACATGAAGACTTTTATGAAGTCTCTCAGTCCTCTCATCTAGTACTCCCTATCCGACAAACTGAGGATCTACTTCCAGGATGAGCCTAAAACAGATTTCACAAGCTCAAACGAGTTAAGGCAGGTTCACACAAGCCAGCACCCGCCCCCCTCGCATATCAGAAATATCAGCTAGTCTAACCTGCCTGTTAGCCTCTGTGATCGCTCAGCTTTGCTTAAACACCCTTAAAAAGGACGAAAATTCTAGATATAAGCTTGTGAAAATAAGGGTTAATTAAATTCTCAGGATTCAGGGACCAATGGGATGGTGAAAAATTATGGGAGGTGGGAAAAGAAGAAAACTAGAACTGAAAAGAAACCTTTGAATGCTAATTTTTTCCACAACAGTCAACAGCATATGGGTAGGTTTCAATCTCCGAGTTTTTACTAGCTTTCTAACCACAGATTAAACAGAGGTGAATCACAACCAAGCTTTCGAAAGAGCAGTCCCCCAGGGCGTAAGGTCCTGTTTTCGGAGGACCTCAGGCTTGTCTGCGGCCACCACACTCCCATCCAGCCATCCCATCTTTCTGCCCATCCCCCTCAACTCGTCTGCAATAACCGATAAGTAAGAGAAATAATGACCAGCACTAAATGTGACGTGGAGTTGGCATTTACAAATGATTTGCAAAAACAACTCCCCAGCGGACCTAATCAACCCAGGGCACACGACCAGACCCTATATGGTGTTCGTCTAAAAAAGATAAAGCTCGTGCTCTTCGAAGGAGCACGCTGGGAGGAGGCGCACCTCGGGAAAGCTGGGCGTTCCATCCCCAAGACCCCAGGCTGTCACCAGGGAGTCCCAACCCGTCAGCAGCCACCTTCACTGTGTTACAGCCACAAGACTTGTCGCCCCAACTTCCCACTCCTAAAACCTATGAGGGCAGTGAAAAGGGTCCTAGGGTGACGGGATAAAGCTCTATCATCTACGCTTGGGATCCAGGAAAAAGCAATGCACAGGAGAGACAGAAACAGGAGACTCGCCACGCGTCGGGCACTGGTCACGCGTAAGAGTGGGAGATATCTATGCAGAGCGTGCAAACAAACAAACGCAGAAGAGCACGAGCAGAGGTGAGGGTGATGGAGAAATGCAACCGCAAGGCATCGGGATCAACCGGACTTGGGGTCCGGGGAGAAACAGCCTCCTTGGGGGCCGAAGATCCCACGCGAGCTCGAAGCCGGCCGGGGAGGCGGCGGCGGCGGTCGGGCAGCGCGAGCGCTCGGGCCAGGCTCCCGGAGACCTGCCGGCGCAGGGCCAGGCGGGCGGGCGGGCGCCGCGGCCCAGGTCGCCTGAACAAAGCCGGCGCGCGCGGGGCCTGGCTACTCACAACAAGAAGCTCATGTCGGCCACGCCTCGGGCTGCGGGCTCGGCGGTCGCGAGGCCTCGGGGCGGCGGCGGCCAGGCCAGCAGAGGAAGGAGGAGGAGAAGAGGAGGTGGGGTGCGCCAGCTGCTCGGCGGCCGCAACTTGTCCGGCTTCGCTAGTTCCAATGGCTGGCAGAGGGGGCGGAAGTGGGAAGCGCAGGGCTTGAATCACTCAATGGGAGGGGAAGGATAAGGGGGCGGGGACAGGGCCGCTCGCCTGCTCCCTGGAGAACGGCCGCCCGCGGCTCCCCCACCTCCCGGTCCCCAGCCCCTCGCGGCCCCCACCGCGTGAGCTCTCGCGAGAGCGCAGGGCGCCCACCCCGCCCCTCCCGCTGCGATGCCCCGGGTTCTCTAGTGCTGGACACCTGGGCAGCCGTGGACCACGCCCCGCCAGGGCGCTGGGGCCGGCCGGCCAGTCGAGGCCAGTCCACTCGGTTGGAGGGCGTGTCAGTGGCAGAGCACTCCGAGCTGCTTCGCTGAGTGTCAACGACCAGGAAGGAAGTTGGCTTCCACTCTGAGATGGCAGGGTCCTGCGGTGAGATTTGGAGTTGCCAGCCGAGTCCTGCCCACCGTGAGTGCCCAAATGAAAGGCTTTGGTGTCTCTCTGCTAAGTATTAACAGGAGTTTTATCTGGTAAGAATGGGTTGGGCGTGGTTCCGCCCGAAGAGAGGAAAGGATCTAAATGGGTTGTTTCATGAGTACATTTAAAAGCCTGAACCAGGAGGTGGTCAGGGTCCATCACTGTCTCCATAAGGTAAGTGAGGCTGTCAGCAGCAGCAAGGAAAGCTGCTGTGGGGACATAGTCAAGGTATGTGGAGCAAATATTGTAAATTATAAAGCCTTGCCCTAGGTCCCGTAACTGTGTGAAATGCAAGTTCCTCTGGAGTATTCGTTGCTCGGTTGTGTTCCACGCTTCTGGACCCCGTGGGCTATAGCCCGCTAGACTCTTCCGTGTTGGAATTCTCCAGGCAAGAATACTGGAGTGAGTTGTCATTCTGTTCTTCAGGGGATCTTCCCAATCCAGATATTGGACCCGGGTCTCCTGCATTGCAGGCGGATTCTTTACCGACTGTGCCACCCGCTTCCTCTGTAAGGAGGACTGAAGTCTTTCAAGCGTCTAGAACGTTTTGTGCATCAGAGTGCTCAATGACTATAATGGACTTGAGCCACACAAATACTTAATCAACGTTGCCACTGATGACCAGCATACTACAGCATTATGAATTTGTTGTTCAGTTGCTCAGTCCTGTCAGACTCTTTGACCCCATGAACCGCAGCGCACCAGGCCTCCGTCTCCTTCACTGTCTCCCGCAGTTTGCTCAGACTCATGTCCACTGAGTCAGTGATGCTATCTGACCATCTCATCCTCTGCTACTGCCTCTCCTCCTGTCCTCAATCTTTCCCAGCATTAGAGTCTTCTCCAATTATGAATTTGGCTGTCAAGAGTTTTGACTGCTGTGCAAAGTCTGGGGAGAGATCTGAACCAGAGGTAAGAATACAGGACTCCTTCTTGCCTGAAGAATCCCATGGACAGAGAGCCTGGGGGGCTACAGTCCATGGAACATGTAATTACATAAATAAAAATAATTAAAGATGCAACCAATTCTAGAAACATGGCATAGATTTTTTAAATTATTTGATGTATTATTGATTAATGTAAAAAAAGAACAAAGAATACATGATTCCTCAATAAGTAGTATTCAAAACTTTAAGGTGGGCTTCCAAGTAGGAATTTACATGCCAGATAAGCAATAAGGCAATGGGTTGGGCGTGGTTCCGCCCGAAGAGAGGAAAGGATCTAAATGGGTTGTTTCATGAGTACATTTAAAAGCCTGAACCAGGAGGTGGTCAGGGTCCATCACTGTCTCCATAAGGTAAGTGAGGCTGTCAGCAGCAGCAAGGAAAGCTGCTGTGGGGACATAGTCAAGGTATGTGGAGCAAATATTGTAAATTATAAAGCCTTGCCCTAGGTCCCGTAACTGTGTGAAATGCAAGTTCCTCTGGAGTATTCGTTGCTCGGTTGTGTTCCACGCTTCTGGACCCCGTGGGCTATAGCCCGCTAGACTCTTCCGTGTTGGAATTCTCCAGGCAAGAATACTGGAGTGAGTTGTCATTCTGTTCTTCAGGGGATCTTCCCAATCCAGATATTGGACCCGGGTCTCCTGCATTGCAGGCGGATTCTTTACCGACTGTGCCACCCGCTTCCTCTGTAAGGAGGACTGAAGTCTTTCAAGCGTCTAGAACGTTTTGTGCATCAGAGTGCTCAATGACTATAATGGACTTGAGCCACACAAATACTTAATCAACGTTGCCACTGATGACCAGCATACTACAGCATTATGAATTTGTTGTTCAGTTGCTCAGTCCTGTCAGACTCTTTGACCCCATGAACCGCAGCGCACCAGGCCTCCGTCTCCTTCACTGTCTCCCGCAGTTTGCTCAGACTCATGTCCACTGAGTCAGTGATGCTATCTGACCATCTCATCCTCTGCTACTGCCTCTCCTCCTGTCCTCAATCTTTCCCAGCATTAGAGTCTTCTCCAATTATGAATTTGGCTGTCAAGAGTTTTGACTGCTGTGCAAAGTCTGGGAGAGATCTGAACCAGAGGTAAGAATACAGGACTCCTTCTTGCCTGAAGAATCCCATGGACAGAGAGCCTGGGGGGCTACAGTCCATGGAACATGTAATTACATAAATAAAAATAATTAAAGATGCAACCAATTCTAGAAACATGGCATAGATTTTTTAAATTATTTGATGTATTATTGATTAATGTAAAAAAAGAACAAAGAATACATGATTCCTCAATAAGTAGTATTCAAAACTTTAAGGTGGGCTTCCAAGTAGGAATTTACATGCCAGATAAGAATAGACTTAATAAAGTGCTACTTTAAATAGTGTGTTTCTTCTTTCTTCTCTTCCCAAATATCATAGGTTTTGATCAACATTCACTTTCTCTCTCTCAGTTGTAGTTATATTCTTCTTTCCTCTCAAGGTGAGGGTTTCTACATCCCTAAAGAAAATGGTTCATTGTACCTTTTTATAGGATATATTAGTCACTGCCCGTGTATTAGTATGTTACCCTTCCCAAAGAGAATAACACCAGTTGAAGCTGAGAGTTTCCAAATAGCAGATCAGGGGAAATTTCTCTTTACAGAAGTGTTTCAGTTTTAAAAAATGAAATAGGAATGATTGAATTTTTATTAGAGTATCACCATTTTTTCAACCCCTAATAGATTGAAAAAGAGGTTAACTGACAGCTTACTAGTATCACAAGAGAAACAACCACATTTTATGTGTGTCCTAACAGAAGAATGTGAAGAAGTCTTGCCAACAAACTAGAACCGGAATGTAGTCAAGCCTCTAGATGAGATTTATCATATTACAGGAAGTACAGGGAACAGACGAATATGGTAAGGAACCTGTTAAATGACACAATATGGAGACAAGCAGCAGATCCAAACTGTGGGGAAAATACACAAGAGTTTCTTCAATAAATAGAAGTTGAAACATAAGAGGCATATCAACTAGTTGTAATGTAAACATTCAGGATTCAAATATGCAGTCTGATAAAGAACAGTAGCAATTCAATGTTTCTTTTTTTACTAAGTGAAAAAAATGATTATTTAACTTTTTTTACTTTATCTCATCTGCTACTGCCTCTCCTCCTGTCCTCAATCTTTCCCAGCATTAGAGTCTTCTCCAATTATGAATTTGGCTGTCAAGAGTTTTGACTGCTGTGCAAAGTCTGGGAGAGATCTGAACCAGAGGTAAGAATACAGGACTCCTTCTTGCCTGAAGAATCCCATGGACAGAGAGCCTGGGGGGCTACAGTCCATGGAACATGTAATTACATAAATAAAAATAATTAAAGATGCAACCAATTCTAGAAACATGGCATAGATTTTTTAAATTATTTGATGTATTATTGATTAATGTAAAAAAAGAACAAAGAATACATGATT
Source organism: Tragulus kanchil (assembly GCA_022376925.1). NCBI lineage: Eukaryota > Metazoa > Chordata > Mammalia > Artiodactyla > Tragulidae > Tragulus > Tragulus kanchil. Next base: position 154,213,002 of record JAIOJX010000025.1, on the reverse strand, counting down.
CCTCAATAAGTAGTATTCAAAACTTTAAGGTGGGCTTCCAAGTAGGAATTTACATGCCAGATAAGAATAGACTTAATAAAGTGCTACTTTAAATAGTGTGTTTCTTCTTTCTTCTCTTCCCAAATATCATAGGTTTTGATCAACATTCACTTTCTCTCTCTCAGTTGTAGTTATATTCTTCTTTCCTCTCAAGGTGAGGGTTTCTACATCCCTAAAGAAAATGGTTCATTGTACCTTTTTATAGGATATATTAGTCACTGCCCGTGTATTAGTATGTTACCCTTCCCAAAGAGAATAACACCAGTTGAAGCTGAGAGTTTCCAAATAGCAGATCAGGGGAAATTTCTCTTTACAGAAGTGTTTCAGTTTTAAAAAATGAAATAGGAATGATTGAATTTTTATTAGAGTATCACCATTTTTTCAACCCCTAATAGATTGAAAAAGAGGTTAACTGACAGCTTACTAGTATCACAAGAGAAACAACCACATTTTATGTGTGTCCTAACAGAAGAATGTGAAGAAGTCTTGCCAACAAACTAGAACCGGAATGTAGTCAAGCCTCTAGATGAGATTTATCATATTACAGGAAGTACAGGGAACAGACGAATATGGTAAGGAACCTGTTAAATGACACAATATGGAGACAAGCAGCAGATCCAAACTGTGGGGAAAATACACAAGAGTTTCTTCAATAAATAGAAGTTGAAACATAAGAGGCATATCAACTAGTTGTAATGTAAACATTCAGGATTCAAATATGCAGTCTGATAAAGAACAGTAGCAAATGTCTGTCATTTATAGACAACCAAAAATTTTTGACATTGGATATTTGATGTTACTAAGGACTGATTATTAACTGTAGTGATGATAAAATATTGTATCTATTTTTTAAGAGCCTTTATTTTTTAGAAATATGTACTGAAATAATGGGAGATGAAATAATATGCCTGAAATTTGCTTCAGAATAGTATGTGAGGAGGAAAGAAAGTAGGAATGTAGATGTACTGTTGAAGCCAGGTGATAAGTACATGAGGATAATTATACTGTACTGTCTTTAGTTTTGAGATTTGACATAATAAAAAGAAAATGAACAAATAACAGGTCTCATTTAGAAAAGGCCTACAAAAAATGTTACTACTAACAGGGATTTAAAATTGTAAATGTTGATATAGAAGATGTTTTTGGGCTACAAAGTTCTTTCCTTGCCCTCACATTAGCCAGTTTTTTCTACTCATATATAGAAAGATATTTTACCTGTAAAACTAAACCCAAATGTTCCTAATGCCACAGAGAAGAAATATAGAATCTAAACGCTATGGCTAGTGCTGAGCCTCAGTATTTTTAGAGTACTTTTTCTCTTCTGATTCACAAATGTGATCTCCCTCACAGAAAGAATAGATACCTGAACAACAAACACAGGAAAAAGTATACCAAGGCAACAGATTCTTAGTAACCAGATTCATTAGTAACAAATGCATTTATTTGTGCAGGGGTGTTTTGGTTACATAATATCTAGATTAATACAGTAATAATTCCATCTAATTAGTTTATTGCATAATATTATTTTTGCTTTTATATCAATAGCTACCATTTATTGGGTATTTCTGATGGGCTGATTATTCTGGTAAGTTTTTCATACATTTTATCTCTATTTTATTTATTTACCCATCATGTTGATCTTAAGTGTTATTTTCCCTCTTTGATAGATAAGGAAACTAATGTTGAGAGGTTATGTGGCTTCCTCAAGATCACATAGCTCATAAATACAACGTGAATTCAGTAAAGTTCATTCCTTTTCCCCCTTTCCACGATGAGATAAATTAGAATGTAAACATTCAGGATTCAAATATGCAGTCTGATAAAGAACAGTACATTAAGGACTGATATTTGATGTTACTAAGGACTGATTATTAACTGTAGTGATGATAAAATATTGTATCTATTTTTTAAGAGCCTTTATTTTTTAGAAATATGTACTGAAATAATGGGAGATGAAATAATATGCCTGAAATTTGCTTCAGAATAGTATGTGAGGAGGAAAGAAAGTAGGAATGTAGATGTACTGTTGAAGCCAGGTGATAAGTACATGAGGATAATTATACTGTACTGTCTTTAGTTTTGAGATTTGACATAATAAAAAGAAAATGAACAAATAACAGGTCTCATTTAGAAAAGGCCTACAAAAAATGTTACTACTAACAGGGATTTAAAATTGTAAATGTTGATATAGAAGATGTTTTTGGGCTACAAAGTTCTTTCCTTGCCCTCACATTAGCCAGTTTTTTCTACTCATATATAGAAAGATATTTTACCTGTAAAACTAAACCCAAATGTTCCTAATGCCACAGAGAAGAAATATAGAATCTAAACGCTATGGCTAGTGCTGAGCCTCAGTATTTTTAGAGTACTTTTTCTCTTCTGATTCACAAATGTGATCTCCCTCACAGAAAGAATAGATACCTGAACAACAAACACAGGAAAAAGTATACCAAGGCAACAGATTCTTAGTAACCAGATTCATTAGTAACAAATGCATTTATTTGTGCAGGGGTGTTTTGGTTACATAATATCTAGATTAATACAGTAATAATTCCATCTAATTAGTTTATTGCATAATATTATTTTTGCTTTTATATCAATAGCTACCATTTATTGGGTATTTCTGATGGGCTGATTATTCTGGTAAGTTTTTCATACATTTTATCTCTATTTTATTTATTTACCCATCATGTTGATCTTAAGTGTTATTTTCCCTCTTTGATAGATAAGGAAACTAATGTTGAGAGGTTATGTGGCTTCCTCAAGATCACATAGCTCATAAATACAACGTGAATTCAGTAAAGTTCATTCCTTTTCCCCCTTTCCACGATGAGATAAATTAGAATGTATGATAAATTCTAAATGAATTTCGGCACGCTACACGATCTCATTTAACGTAACTAACAATTCAAGCTGATCCTTATCAATGGTCATCTTCATTAAAGACAGATCATTGAATATAAATGCTTCTCAAGGACATATCATTTTAATGTAATACGAAAGAATGGAAGTATTCAAGGTTGGTTGGGGAAGCTTGGTGAAAGCTCTCAATGCATTCATTTAGCGCTTAAAATCATAAAGCATCAAAACTCATTATAAGATATTACAATAGAAGAAACACCTTCCATTGATCCCAAACCTAACCCATTACTTTCCCCTTTAAGCTGTTCATTCCTTTGAAGGTGAATTTTGTGCAATAAAATGCCAGATTTAAGGGGATGATGAGGTGGAAATCATTCATTTATCAAACCAACAAGTATTTCTTGTCCATTATGGGCCACTGTGAGCGAAAAAACAAGGATGTAGTTACTGCATGTGTCACAAATCCTGTAGATTATTGGTGAATACCAGCAGTCAAATGGAAGGGAAGTTCAAGAGGGTGGGGACATATATATACCTATGGCTGATTTAGGTTGATGTGTGGCTGTAAACAGCAAAACTCTGTAAAAAAATAAAATAAAAATTAAAAAGAAATACAGGCAGTCAGGGGCTTCCCCTGGTGGTCCAGTGGGTAAGGACACCGCCTTGCAGTGCAAGGGGCGCCGGTTCGATCCCTGGCCTGGGAAGATCCCACATGCCGCGGAGCAGCTGGACCAATGTGTCCAATTATCGAGCCGGAGCTCTGGAGCGCATGCGCCCAGAGCCGGTGCTCTGCGACAACAGAGGCCACCATGATGGGAGGCCCACAGGAGCTGAAGAACAAAGATGAATGAAACTAGACAAATGAAAGACCAGTGGAAGTGGCTCGCCCACCCCCCTCCCGCCCCCGCAACCCGCCAAAATAAGTAAATAAATAAATGTTAAAAAAAAAAAATACAGGCAGTCAAACAAATAAAATCAAAATTAGAGGTTCATGTTAAGTGTCAGGAAGGAAAAATCCATGTCGGACGTGAGTCTGTTAAAGGGATCTTACCTATTTTGGTGGTCAGAAAATTAGATCCTGTTCATTCAGAAGTAAATCATATGTATTTAATCCTTGTATTTAAATTCTTGGTGTGTTTTTATCTAAACAGCATAATTTAATAAAACTTCGACCTCTGTACTTATCACTGCCAAACCATTTTGCTGTCTTAAAGCACCATGATATAGGAATTTATTTTTGTTTATGAGTAGCCAATCTTTAAGAACTTTTCAGAAAGTACCACTTTGAGGATCTTATGTTGAGTATCTTAGTCATAGAACACACATTTTCAGAGATTTCTTGCATGGGCCTCGAACTTGCTCAATAAATGTTGAATTTCTTAATCTGTCAAGTTTACCATGGTTTATCACTAATTGTTTTTCCTATTAAACTTAAACCGTGCAGCCTCTTCTCCAGTCAGCTGCATGGGGAGAAGGCAGAGAAAGGCTCCTTTCGAACCAATTCAAAGCTGGCTTTTCCCCAATTGATAGAACCCTGCCAAGGTCAGAAAGCCTAAAATTAACTCCACCAGCTGTGTTTTGATTTGCTTCATATAGCACATGGGCTCAAGGGGCTTAATCTGCTGGGCTTGCTCGGTACTTCAATCTGCTGTGCTCTTAAAAGTTTTGTTTGCCTGGCATGCCTGTTGTACACAAGATGTGATAACTGAGCAGCTTGAAGGTATATGGAGACTGAACAAATAAGTCTCTCCTTGAATCTCAAAAAAAAAAAAAAAAAAAAAAACTAGCAAGGACGTGAAGGGTGGGGGTAGGGGATGGAGAAGTCCCTGCTGCGACGGTCAGATGAGAGGCTTAACTTTTAATCTCCATGAAGTTCCCCGGAGAGCAAACTGCTGACATGCTGTGAAAGACCAAGAGATGCTGATGTCGTTCAAGGAGTCTGCTTTGAGCCCACCCATCTCCAGGAGAACCTGCAGCACGAAGGACCATATATAGACATGAAGAGTGTCCCAACTGGCTGCAACTTAAAAATACCCTGAGGATCAGCAGCTGTCACTTCGCCCACACAAATTCACAGTTGGCTTAATTAAATTGTGCCTGTTCTCCAGCGCTGCAGGCCTTCAGGTTGTGTCCTAGGCACTCGTGTTGCCTCCCCCATCTCCATTCCCTTACCTTGGGATAACTTAAAGCAGAAGGGATAAATGAAATGGATCACCCTGAGCAGTTTGGGGTTTGCATCAAGACAAATAAATCATGAAATGTGGAAGTCCAATCTTGAATACCTGCGTGGACAGCCACTGGACTCTAGGGGCCCTGGGAAGTATCCAGTCTCGGCTCTTTGTTCTGTCCTGCCCGTGGTCGATGCCACACCCTCTTCTTGGCATCTCTTTCTTGGTTTACATAATTGTCATAGTTGCAACCACAGCAACCTGAGCAGGCCACAGTCCTCTTATAGCTGGAGACCTGAGCTACTGCTTTAAAGATGGAATTCCCCTGTCCTGCATCAACAAGAATATGCCGTACCCCCCAAAAAAGAATCTGGCCCCAGAGAGTCAAACAGTTTGTTTTTCCTTAGCAAAAAATATTACAGCCCTCTCAGAATATCACTGTCCTTAGGGTCTGTATGGCATTTGGAACTCTGCTCATTGTGGCTGCCTGTCCTGCCATGGCTCTTAGAGAGCTTGTATAATCATGGAAGATCCCCTGGAGGAGGAAATGGCAACCCACTCCAGTGTTCTTGCCTGGAGAATTCATGGACAGAGGAGCCTGGCAGGCTACAGTCCACAGGGTTGCAAACGAGACTGATTCAACTGAGCAACTGAACAACTCATAATCATGGAAGCATATGAGAATCTAAGCTGGTGCTGGAAAGAGACGGCAGACTCTTCAGGAAATTGAAAGGAACTGATATTGATTTGCTGTTGTGTAACTTTCTGCGAGTTTTTTGCAAGGCTCTTTTTTGTTGTTGTTGTTAATAGTTTTATTGATTTATTTTTGGCTGTGCTGGGTCTTCCTTGCTGCATGGGCTTTCTCTAGTTGCAGTGAGCAGGGCCTACTCTCTGGCTGTGATCTGTGGGCTTCTCTTGTTGCATGGAGCATGGACTTTAGGGCACTCAGGCTTCAGCAGATATCACATACGGGTTTAGTTGTCCTGCAGCCTATGGGATCTTCCTGCATCAGGGATCGAACCTGTGTCTCCTGTATTGGCAGGCAGATTGTTTACTAGTGAGCCACCAGAGAAGCCCCCACAAGACTCTTTATTTCTCATTTCATTCTCATTACAGCCCTATGAGGCAGATGGTATTGTCCCAGCTCTCTGAATGAGAATATTAAGTTATATCTAATATACATATCCATAAGAAGTAGGAGAGCCAGAATTTGAATCTATGTCTGTCTAACTTATGGGGAATCAAAACATTCTAGAGTTTGTATGTTGAAAAAGTTGAGATGGAGTTGCTGTCACTGCCGCAGGAGAAGGGGTTTCTCTAGCAAGTTAACTCGGCTGCTTTGCAGGATTCTTGCATGATTGATAAACCTCTGGTGAAGCCATGACCAGGTGGGCACGAATTATCATCACACAGAACAAAAAGACCCTTCCCTGCAACCTCATGGGAGGACATGAAGGGATCTTTGAGGGACAAAGCCAGAACCTTCCAAAGAGTAAACAATTTGACACCAATAGGCTGTCTCTTAAAAACGATGCACCCCAAGCAAAACACAAAAAGCATAAAAAGAAAAAAGTATTTAAATGAAGATGTGAATGAATTCATGGAATATCTAAGACAGAACTCACAGACGGGTCACAACAGTGAGATGGCAGCAGACAGGAAGTAAGGGAAGAATTTGCAGTCCGATTGAAAAGACAAGCAGCAAAGAAAAACGCAATGGTGTTTCCGTTGTAGACAGCCTGGCATGGGATCACAGATTGCCCTGCTGCCCTTGAGAATCAAGAAATGGGCACTGGAATATGTGACCAGTGTGGATCCACAGAACACAAAATAACCAAGTGCAAGGCTAAAGTAGACTCAGCTCTTGGTGAATTTCCTTTTGCTAAATGCTTTGTTTGTGAGGAAATGAGACTTCTGTCCAAGTCTTGTCCTGATAATACCAAAGGACTCTATGTGGATGGTGGTTGCTGCAGACTTGGTGGTTCTGTGAACCATTTGAAGAAAGATTGTCCCAAAAGTCAGAACTCAGATAGAATGGTCACAGTTGGTCACTGGTCAAAGGGAATGAGTGCGGATTATGAAGTAATTTTGGATGTGCCTAAACCACAGAAACCCAAAACAAAGATATCTAAAGTTGTCAATTTTTGATGATTAGTACTGTTGTTTGTTAAACATTCTCAACTGGGCCTACTTCACAAGTTGGAACTGGACTGTCCCTTGCAGGCTCGTATTATATATATCAGTATAATTTAGGTGTGGTCAAACCAATTCCTGAATTCTGTCTGTTTAGCAGCATGTCTACCATTGTTTGGACAAAAATCACTGGAAAAAAGTCTAAGATGTTTAAAATGAATTTTCTAAAAGAATATATTTTTAACTGATAGAGTTTAGGTGTAACTAAGTTATTTATACACATGATTGTAACAATCACCTTTTTCTTTAAATTATGCATTAATATGAACTATCCTTAAACATAGGGTAACTGCTTTGTATTTGGAAGTGAATCTGTGGCCATATTATTTTCTTGGTATTTGGAAGTGAAACCGTGGCCAGTTTATTATTATGTTAGAAATTTATTTATAATTGCCACAATGTGTATTTTTAAAATATTAAATACTCATTTGCTATTTTTAAAAAAGTTGAGATGTTAGGTGGTACACAGTGTTATATAACTTTGAATTACGTTAATAGGAAAGTTGTCACAATTAAATTCATTTTCATTTATTCTGATTATATCAAAAAGAAAGTATCAGTTTGATGTTCATTGTTGTTGTTCAATCACTAAGTCATGTCAGACTCTTTGCAGCTCCAGGAACTGCAGCACGGCGGGCTCCTCTGTCCTTCACCATCTCCCGGAGTTTGCTCAAACTCACGTCCATTGACTTGGTGATGCCATCCAACTGTCTCATCCTCTGTCGTCCCCTTCTCCTGCCTTCTGATTTTCCCAGCACTGGGATCTTCTTTTCCAACAAGTCAGCTCTTCACACCTGTGGCCAAAGTGTTGGCGCATCAGCTGAATTTGATGTTAGAAAGGTTTGATGCTGGCATGTCTTTAACACCAGGGAGCCCCTCCTTTAGACCCAGGGACCTCAGCAGGCAATAATGCCTATCTAGAGCTTAGTGATATTTTGTTCTAATTGAATTCATTTACATGTTCTTCTAGTAGAGGACAGTGATATTGGTTTGACCCAGAAAACCCAAAAGCAATAGATAATCTTAAAGGGGTTTTTTTTTAAAAAAAAAAAAATTTTGTTTTGATTAGTACTGTTGTTTGTTAAACATTCTCAACTGGGCCTACTTCACAAGTTGGAACTGGACTGTCCCTTGCAGGCTCGTATTATATATATCAGTATAATTTAGGTGTGGTCAAACCAATTCCTGAATTCTGTCTGTTTAGCAGCATGTCTACCATTGTTTGGACAAAAATCACTGGAAAAAAGTCTAAGATGTTTAAAATGAATTTTCTAAAAGAATATATTTTTAACTGATAGAGTTTAGGTGTAACTAAGTTATTTATACACATGATTGTAACAATCACCTTTTTCTTTAAATTATGCATTAATATGAACTATCCTTAAACATAGGGTAACTGCTTTGTATTTGGAAGTGAATCTGTGGCCATATTATTTTCTTGGTATTTGGAAGTGAAACCGTGGCCAGTTTATTATTATGTTAGAAATTTATTTATAATTGCCACAATGTGTATTTTTAAAATATTAAATACTCATTTGCTATTTTTAAAAAAGTTGAGATGTTAGGTGGTACACAGTGTTATATAACTTTGAATTACGTTAATAGGAAAGTTGTCACAATTAAATTCATTTTCATTTATTCTGATTATATCAAAAAGAAAGTATCAGTTTGATGTTCATTGTTGTTGTTCAATCACTAAGTCATGTCAGACTCTTTGCAGCTCCAGGAACTGCAGCACGGCGGGCTCCTCTGTCCTTCACCATCTCCCGGAGTTTGCTCAAACTCACGTCCATTGACTTGGTGATGCCATCCAACTGTCTCATCCTCTGTCGTCCCCTTCTCCTGCCTTCTGATTTTCCCAGCACTGGGATCTTCTTTTCCAACAAGTCAGCTCTTCACACCTGTGGCCAAAGTGTTGGCGCATCAGCTGAATTTGATGTTAGAAAGGTTTGATGCTGGCATGTCTTTAACACCAGGGAGCCCCTCCCTTTAGACCCAGGGACCTCAGCAGGCAATAATGCCTATCTAGAGCTTAGTGATATTTTGTTCTAATTGAATTCATTTACATGTTCTTCTAGTAGAGGACAGTGATATTGGTTTTCATTTATAGTAGTGATATAAAAGTAGGGCCTAGGGACTTCTCTGGTGGCCCAGTGGCTAAGACTCCTGGCTTCCAATGCAGGAGGCCTGGGTTCGAGCCCTGGACAGGGAGCTAGATCCCATGTACTGCGACTAAGACCCAGCACAGTCAAATAAATAAATACTAAAAAAAAAAAAAAAGGTAGGGCCTATTGGTTAAGCTCAGGATCTATTAACATCATGCCATCTAGATTTAGCTACTTTCTAGCAGTTTGACCTTGGACGAGTTAATTAACCCTCAGTTTCCTTAAAATAAGTTTAATGATAGGACCTACCATATAAGGTTGATTTGTGAATGCAAAGAAGTATTGCGTGTCAGGCAGTTAGAACAATATATAAAATACCCTACCGTGTGGAGAAGGAAATGGCAACCCACTCCAGTATTCTGGAGGGAATTTCCAGGGACAGAGGAGCCTTGAGGGCTGTAGTCCTTGGGGTGGCAAAAGAGTTGGACACGGCGTAGTGAGTAAAGAACAACAACAAATAATGGTTAATAGTCTTTAAGAAATAATTACTAAAATAAGTTGTTGGACATCCCCAGCTAGAATGGAAAACATTGTTAGCATTTCATAAATGTTAATGTAATTATTAACATACTATTTAACAGAAATAATCAAGTGAATAGTAAGCATTATTATTTTTAAATCACGTCAGTCAATGCACATATATATTTTATGTAGCAATATAATCTGTGCATATTAAATATCCTACTGTGCAGCACGGGGAAGAATACTCAATATTTTGTCATAACCTATAAGGGGAAGGTGCCTGAAAAAATAGGCGTATTTATGTATATGCAGATTCACTTTGCTGAACACCTGAAACTAGCACGACACTGTCAATCAACCATTCTCCAATAAAAAATATATACTATTGCTCAATAAATGTTAGTTATGATGAAGTTCAAAAGAAAATTGGCTGCTTTAGTTCTCTATACAATAGCAAGAACATGGAAGCAACCTAGATGCCAATCGACGAATGAATGGATAAAGAAGCTTTGGTACATATATATGATGGAATACTACTCAGCTGTTAAAAGAAATACAGAAGAATCAGTCCTAATGAGGTATACTAACACATATATATGGAATCTAGTAAGCGGGTAATGGTAACACATGCAGTGAAGCGATGGAAAAATAGACATAGAGAACAGACATATGGATATGGTGGGGTATGAACAGTGGGTGGGAGGCATAGAGGGAGTAACATGGAAACCTATACTATCATATGTAAAAAACATAGCTATGGTCATTGCCCTGTGGAAATAGGAGATCTTGCAGGGATGCCGTGTGATGGCCTGGAGGGGTGGGGTTGAAGGCATGCGGGAGGGGGCCAGGGATATGCATCTGACTGATCGGGGAACATACATGTCTGTGAACAACAAAATTCTGTAAAATTTTTTTAAAAATAAAATTAAATTTAAAAAAAAAAAAAAAAGAAAGAAAATGGGCTGCTTTGAGCCAGAATTTCTTTGGTGCTGCTGACATTGTTGTGAGAGGCTGTGCTATGTCCTGTGGGGTGCTGAGAAGGGCCCCTGCCCTCTAGCCACTAGGGGCCAGTAGCACCCAGTTATGACAAACAGGAATGTCTCCAGACATTGCCAAATGTTCTCCCTGGGGCAAGATCACCCCTGATTCAGAACCACTGGTTTAGGGTAAAATATTACTTGAAAACCAGATTTAGATATAACAGATATCTAAACATGGAATGGGAAAAATTGAAGTTTGGGAAACACTGCTCTAAGAGAGTGCTATTTGAAATTTAACTCTAAAAATCAGAAATGACTATTTCTGTTTGCAAGTTTATGACCACATTCTAAGTTTTCTATTAAAGCTAAAAGTATTCAGACAGGGCTTCCCTGGTGGTCCAGTGGGTAGGGACACTGCCTTGCAGTACAAGGGGCGCCAGTTTGATCCCTGGCTTGGGAAGATGCCACGTGCCGCGAAGCAACTGGACTAATGTGTTCAACTACCTGGCTGGAGCTCATGCGCCCAGAGCCAGTGCTCCGCAGCAAGAGAGGCCACTGCGATGGACGGCCCCAGGCCAAAGAACAAAGATAGATGAAAACAAATAAATGAAAGACCAAAAGAAGTGGCCCCCCCCCCAAAAAAAAAAGTATTCAGACAGTTTAGAAGGGACTGAACTAGTAAGTACATTAAATTCATCTCTACTTTTCTCTGACTTTCTTTTCTTCTGCTTTCTCTTTCTAGTGTATCGTCCAAAACCTCACTCTGTGAAATATCTACACTATCTCATCCAGACTTCTTATACCCCTCTCCCAAATCAAGGATACCATTGCCTTCTCCCAAGGCCGTATTCCCTGCTTTTTTAAAAAAAATTTTTTCTTTATATGAACCCTTTTTAAAGTCTTGATTGATTTTATTACAATATTGCTTCTGTTTTCTGTTTTGTTTTCTTTTGGCTGCAAAGCATGTGAGATCTTAGCTCCCCAGTCATGGATCGAACTTGTGCCCCCAGCAGTGGAAACACAGAGTCTTAACCACTGGGCTGCCACGGAAATCCCTGGAGACGGATTTTAACTATTTTCATTGCCCTCCTACTTATATCTCTTTTGAGAATAAAAAATTACATCATGTAATACCAGAGCAATTTATCTTCTGGGAAGAAAATAAAGACTACAATTTCATTTCTTAGAATGTGGTATAGTGTAAAGAGAACTAGCTTTGGGGTGAGAAATCCACCCCAAATCTTTGAGCTTACAATCTTGCTCTCCAATATGTGACGGGGTCATGTCACTGTATCTGAGTTTCCCAGTTTAATATATGAGATTAATATTTGGCTTGTAGGGTACTGTGAGGATAAATGCACAGCAGTAGAAATAATGGTAACTGTCATTATATAGACAGAAGTGCTTGCTTTTTTTTTTCCTTTTATGGCTGAGGTTCTCAATGTAGTGCTTTAAAAAAAATGCTCTCCATTTTTTCCTATTTTCCTTCTAAGTCTGAATGTGTTCACATTTAAAAAGTTGCCTATACCAACATTAAGAAGAAAACAAATCCATCTCCAAAGCATTATCTGTTGGGCAGTAAAATAAGGGTTGGGGAGAACCTGTGGAAGACAGATGAATTTGGGATCATGGCCATGAGTTATTATGAGCTGAATCAGATAATGAGTCCTCTTACAGCTGTTGTATGTGTGTGGTTTTGTTATTGGAGCAAATTAAAACTGGGCCATTTCTAGAGAGCCATTCCCGGAGTGGGATCTGCTGGCTACCTGGGGGCAGGCTTGTTTTGCTGGATCACTTCTGTCATGGGAGGAGCAACACTTTGCTCTCAGTGGGATAGACACTCTATGTAGTATGTAGATTTCCCTTCTCTGCACATGAAGTTTATGTCCAAACTACCTTCCATGGATTTATGCAGTGGCTTATCCACTATCCCAACACTCCATACACAATCCCTTCTGAAGAAGGGAGTCTCGGTATAGAAATGAAGGGTTCCACTGGGACTACACTCATTGGACTCACTAGTATTAACCTGCACCACTCCCTACCTAAAGCCCTAAAGCCACTGGTTTAATAGAACGGTGGACTGACTTTCTGAGAAATAGTTTACAGCACCAATTAGGTGGCATATGGCTTAGCTTGTGCAGCGGAGGCACTGCCCTCCACAGTGTAGTATATGCTCTAAATTAGACAGTAGTGTAGGTGGCATTGTTTATCTTATAGCCAGGATTCACAGGTCTGGGGATTTAGGAGGTAAAAATGGGAGTGGTCCTTTCTATTCCTGTGACTGTATGTCCTGTTGGTATAGAGGTGTTACCTCCAAAGGGAGGACTGCTTCTTTCCACCAGTCATAATCATGGGTCCATGAAGCTGGACGTTGGGACTGTGGCATGGCCACTTTGGGCTCCTCATGCCAGTGAATCTACAGGCAAAACAGGTGATTACTGTACTTGTTGTGGTGACTGATCCTCACTCCCAAAGGGAGATTGGCTTGCTACTGCATAATGGGGATAAGGAAGAATATGTGTGAACTGTGGGAGATCCTCCCAAGTGTGCTCGCTACTTCCATGTCCTCAGTCAAGGTAAAAACGACCACCTGGAGTGGGTAGCAGAAATGAAGGCTTGGGTCCCCCTACCAGACAAGGAACCAGGACAATGGAACTCGGGAATTAATAGTAGTTATAGATATCAGCTACAACCCTGTGACCAGGAATAAAAGTAACGTGTGTAATAGTTATAAGTGTGAAACTGAGAATATTGCTCTAGCCACTTTAATGATTCCATAAACCTCTCAAATACTTCAGAGTATTCACCCTCTATTTGAGTGCATTCTGGAATTTCCATTTCAGAAGAAAAAGAATTTTTTAAATTCTTCTTTTTAAAGAACCACATTACATAATATTAAATAAACCAACCAAGTGTTTTCCACTAAAGGTTTGATTTAATAGTTTATGTTTTCACAATTAGCACACTAAAGCACAGCCTAGGCAGTGTCGACTTCCTGTTAGTCACTAAAGTGCTTTGTGGATATTCGTAAGCTGTATCCGTACTTTATATTCTAGTTAGTTATTCACTGATTCAGTTCCCAGGCTGGCCTACAAACTCTATATAGATTGTTTTTACTTCTTACGTCCAGTACTCAGCTAATATCCAGGTCCTCGAAATACTTTATCTGAGAAAAAATGTGTGTGGGTCTGTTCAAATGAGTAAATGAACACTGTATGTATATAAATGAGTAATTCTAAAGTGATTAAAAATGATGACTGTAATTAAACATCCTTACAATCGTTTAAGAAAGGTGTAATGAAAAGAAGTTTGGAATCAGGAAGATGGAAGTTTGCCAGCTTTGCCACTTGTTAGTTATTAAGTATTGGGCACTTCATTTAACCTCTTGGAGTCTCGGTTTCCTCTTTTGCAAAATGAGATGCATCTTAGCATCTTACATCATTGTCATAATTAGAGATAATCTACATACCTGACACAGTGTTTAACTCAGAGTAGATTCCCAATAAAAGGTAGTTCTTATTTACTGCATATGTCCGTGCATGCATGCTAAGTAGCTTCAGTCATGTCTGATTCTTTACAACCCCATGGACTGTAGCCTGCCAGGCTCCTCTGTCCATGGGATTCTCCAGGCAGGAATACTGGAGTGGGTTGCCACACCCTCCTCCAGGGGATCTTCCCAGCCCAGGGACTGAACCCGCATCTCTTGTGTTTCCTGCATTTGCACGTGGGTTCTTTCCAACAAGTACCACCTGGAAAGCCCCACTGCATTTGTCCAGGAGCAATGAAACAAGTCTTTGTATAAATCCTATGGCTCAGATGGTAAAGAATCTGCCTGCAGTGAGAGATCCCTGGGTTCGATCCCTGGGTTAGGAAGATACCTTGAAGAAGGGGAAAAGTTACCCACTTCACTACTCTTGCCTGGAGAATTCCATGGACAGAGGAGCCTGATAGCTACAGTCCAAGGGGTCACAAATTGTCAGACTTGACTGACAAATTGACTGACTTGCACTTTTGTATAAATCATTAAGATTTAATGAGTTTACTAGGATTATTTAGAAAACAATGTATGACATTCTGCCTGTACTGGGCCTTCACTGCTGTGCACAGGCTTTCCCTAGTTGTGAGCTCAAAGATCCAGCACAGCAAAAAAACAAATAAAACTGGTACCCCAACAACTATCCTACCGATGTTATGGAATTCTTAGATGAATTAAATATATAAATAAATACTGTAAACTGTAAATGCTAAGCAAATTGCTAATTATTATTTTTATATCTTCCATCTGAGTGCTTCAGCTAACATTTTGACTTTTTTTTTTTGGTCATTGCATGATTAAAGAAAATGCCCTTTTACTGCCTTAAAAAAATTTCCTTAGTACAATATACTAACACATATATATGGAATCTAGTAGGATGGTGATGATGGCACATACAGTGAAGCGATGGAAAGATAGACATGGACAGTGGACATATGGACATTGTGGGGAAGGAACAGTGGGTGAGAGGCATAAAGGAAGTTTAAAAAACTTAGTACGGAAGGGAATGGACATGCTTTTTGCATAAGTACTACATACCTGACACAGTGTTTAACTCAGAGTAGATTCCCAATAAAAGGTAGTTCTTATTTACTGCATATGTCCGTGCATGCATGCTAAGTAGCTTCAGTCATGTCTGATTCTTTACAACCCCATGGACTGTAGCCTGCCAGGCTCCTCTGTCCATGGGATTCTCCAGGCAGGAATACTGGAGTGGGTTGCCACACCCTCCTCCAGGGGATCTTCCCAGCCCAGGGACTGAACCCGCATCTCTTGTGTTTCCTGCATTTGCACGTGGGTTCTTTCCAACAAGTACCACCTGGAAAGCCCCACTGCATTTGTCCAGGAGCAATGAAACAAGTCTTTGTATAAATCCTATGGCTCAGATGGTAAAGAATCTGCCTGCAGTGAGAGATCCCTGGGTTCGATCCCTGGGTTAGGAAGATACCTTGAAGAAGGGAACAGTTACCCACTTCACTACTCTTGCCTGGAGAATTCCATGGACAGAGGAGCCTGATAGCTACAGTCCAAGGGGTCACAAATTGTCAGACTTGACTGACAAATTGACTGACTTGCACTTTTGTATAAATCATTAAGATTTAATGAGTTTACTAGGATTATTTAGAAAACAATGTATGACATTCTGCCTGTACTGGGCCTTCACTGCTGTGCACAGGCTTTCCCTAGTTGTGAGCTCAAAGATCCAGCACAGCAAAAAAACAAATAAAACTGGTACCCCAACAACTATCCTACCGATGTTATGGAATTCTTAGATGAATTAAATATATAAATAAATACTGTAAACTGTAAATGCTAAGCAAATTGCTAATTATTATTTTTATATCTTCCATCTGAGTGCTTCAGCTAACATTTTGACTTTTTTTTTTTGGTCATTGCATGATTAAAGAAAATGCCCTTTTACTGCCTTAAAAAAATTTCCTTAGTACAATATACTAACACATATATATGGAATCTAGTAGGATGGTGATGATGGCACATACAGTGAAGCGATGGAAAGATAGACATGGACAGTGGACATATGGACATTGTGGGGAAGGAACAGTGGGTGAGAGGCATAAAGGAAGTAGTATGGAGGCCTGTACTATCATATGTGAAGAAAATAGCTATAGTCATTGCTCTGTGAGAAAAGGGGATCCTTCATGGGTGCTGTGTGACAGTCTGGAGGGGTGGGATGGGGGGGATATACATATGACTAATCTGAGAACATACATATCTATAAACAACAAAACTCTGTAAAAGTTAAAACTAAAATAAAAGTTTCTTTTTTTAAAAAAAAAGAACTAAAAAAAAAAAGTTTCCTTGCCCACTTTCTTAAGAAAAATCAAAACTAAAACTTGCCACTTACTTAAAAAGCTATCATGAGCCCAGTGACCTAAGGTTTGCTACAAATTCATAAGACAGCTGAAAGAAATTTTAAAGCCAAAGTGTTATGAATTATTCTGTACTCATCACCATAGTTCTGCTCAGTGAAAGCAGAAGTTGAAGAAAGCTTAGAAACTTAAAAGTCAGTGGTGTATTTCATCAAGCACCAAATGTGCCATTGACTCTCCTCATCATCTTTACCTTAGACCTTTAGGACCTGAGCTTTATAGGAACGTTGACTTTGTGTGTTTATGAGGCAAGAGTCACATTATTTGGGGTTTCTTATGAGGCTTCACAGCTAATAGTTCCTAAATTGAGCTGCATATCAGAATCACCCAGAAATCTACCCCAGATCTGTTGTGATGACATAGTACAAGTCCTAGAAACGGTATTTTGAACAAAGTCTCCACTTTCAGGTCTCTTCCTTTTACTTGTGGTTCGGTCTTTCTCAGGGTTCCCAATGTCAGGATGAAATCTATCCAATCGGTCATAAACATCCTAGTGTGACTTAATTTAATGTGCCATTTCTTCAGAAATGTTAATGGTGGAGTTTGGGACTCTATGATAGCTTGGAGTGGGGGTGGTTGAGGGAGGAGAAACTTTGTTTCCTGGCCACCCCTCCAAAAGGTATTACTTAGGGAAAGCTTCCTTCTATTACCTTCCCATAAAGTCAGTCCCGCATATAAAGTACACATCACTAAACAGTGATGCATTTTAGGAAGAAATGTAGGCAAAGTCAATGGAAAATCTGGAGAGCACTTGGAATTTTGACTAGGAAGTCCCTACCATGGGTTGGGGAGGAAGGGGGCATAAAGGAAGTAGTATGGAGGCCTGTACTATCGTATGTGAAGAAAATAGCTATAGTCATTGCTCTGTGAGAAAGAGATCCTTCACGGGTGCTGTGTGACAGTCTGGAGGGGTGGGATGGGGGGGATATACATATGACTAATCTGAGAACATACATATCTATAAACAACAAAACTCTGTAAAAGTTAAAACTAAAATAAAAGTTTCTTTTTTTAAAAAAAAAGAACTAAAAAAAAAAAAGTTTCCTTGCCCACTTTCTTAAGAAAAATCAAAACTAAAACTTGCCACTTACTTAAAAAGCTATCATGAGCCCAGTGACCTAAGGTTTGCTACAAATTCATAAGACAGCTGAAAGAAATTTTAAAGCCAAAGTGTTATGAATTATTCTGTACTCATCACCATAGTTCTGCTCAGTGAAAGCAGAAGTTGAAGAAAGCTTAGAAACTTAAAAGTCAGTGGTGTATTTCATCAAGCACCAAATGTGCCATTGACTCTCCTCATCATCTTTACCTTAGACCTTTAGGACCTGAGCTTTATAGGAACGTTGACTTTGTGTGTTTATGAGGCAAGAGTCACATTATTTGGGGTTTCTTATGAGGCTTCACAGCTAATAGTTCCTAAATTGAGCTGCATATCAGAATCACCCAGAAATCTACCCCAGATCTGTTGTGATGACATAGTACAAGTCCTAGAAACGGTATTTTGAACAAAGTCTCCACTTTCAGGTCTCTTCCTTTTACTTGTGGTTCGGTCTTTCTCAGGGTTCCCAATGTCAGGATGAAATCTATCCAATCGGTCATAAACATCCTAGTGTGACTTAATTTAATGTGCCATTTCTTCAGAAATGTTAATGGTGGAGTTTGGGACTCTATGATAGCTTGGAGTGGGGGTGGTTGAGGGAGGAGAAACTTTGTTTCCTGGCCACCCCTCCAAAAGGTATTACTTAGGGAAAGCTTCCTTCTATTACCTTCCCATAAAGTCA
Source organism: Tragulus kanchil (assembly GCA_022376925.1). NCBI lineage: Eukaryota > Metazoa > Chordata > Mammalia > Artiodactyla > Tragulidae > Tragulus > Tragulus kanchil. Next base: position 154,194,424 of record JAIOJX010000025.1, on the reverse strand, counting down.
GTCCCGCATATAAAGTACACATCACTAAACAGTGATGCATTTTTAGGAAGAGAAAATGTAGGCAAAGTCAATGGAAAATCTGGAGAGCACTTGGAATTTTGACTAGGAAGTCCCTACCATGCTTTCTATTTTTTTCTTTTTAAAATGAAAGCAAATGTATATGACCTTTCTTAGGGACTAGTGGATTGTTCTCATTGAAGTTACTTAACATGAGCTGGATCCCTACTTAGCAGGGATGTTGTAAGGGGATTCAAACATCAGAATTTCTCAATAACCTGAACGTTTTTTCTATCTTAAAGACTTTACAGTCCTTTGACATAGCAAAAATTACTCTTTTGGTTTGATATTTCCCCAGTTTGTGACAGGTAGGATTAAAGCCTTTACTCCCCATCTCTCCCTGCTTTGGCTCCTCTACAGCGTGCAGGATTAGTTTCTCTGACCACCAGGAATTGAACCTGCGCCCCCTGTGTTGGAAGCTCAGAGTCTTAACCACTGGATCCCCAGGGAAATACCTATGCCTTTACTTTTTTTTCCCTTTTTTAAGTTTTGGTTGCACTGGATCTTCATTGCTGCACCCATGCTTCCCTGGTTGTGTGAGTGAAGGCTACTCTGTTGCGGTGCACAGGTGGCTCATTGTGGTGGCTTCTCTTGAGGAGCACAGGTTGTAGGTGCACAGGATCGGTAGCTGCAGCCTGCAGGCTCTATAGCTGTGCCTTGAGAGCTCTGGAGTGAGGCCTCAGTTGTTGTGGCATCTGGGCTTAGTTGCTCTGCAGCATGTGGAATCTTCTTGGACCAGAGATCGAACTTGTGTCCCCTGCATTGGCAGGCAGATTCTTTATCATCTGAACCACCGGGGAGATCCAAGCCTTTACTTTTGATATATGTTTGCTAGCTGCATTAGTTTGACCTTTCCTGGAAGCCTCTGTCCACGGCTGCCCTAAGGCTCATAGTAGACGATTTCAGAAGAGCAAGATTTCTATAGACAGTCCAAACTGCTCTTGAAGTTGCTCTCATGGTCTATTCACTTCTATTTCTCCTGTGAATTATTGCATTAGCCCCCAGTTACCTCTGGTCACTTGTTCCCTATAATTTGTCTTCCAAACTATTGCCAGAGCCCAATTTCTAAGGTTTGATTTTTAAGTTCTTTTTGGCTTCTAAGTCATCATTCATTTATTTTCATCCATCTTTTTTATTCTTTGGCATGTGTGGGCCTCCCATTGTAGTGGCCTCTCTCGTTGCAGAGCACCGGCTCTGGGCACATGTGCTCCAGAGCACGGGCTCATAATTGGACATGCCGGTCCAGCTGCTCCACGGCACGTGGGATCTTCTCAGGCCAGGGATCAAACTGGTGCCCTTGCACTGGTTTGAGATTCAACTTTATTGTCAACTCTCTTGACATGGTCTTTGCCACATAAGAGCTTGAAAGTGTCTGTCTTTTGAAGTCCAATGGTATCCTGATACATTAATATCTCATTATTACAGTAAATGCAATATGCTCCTATTGATTTTTTATAATGTTTTTTGTTTGTTTTTTAAAATTTTGGCCTCTTTTATTGGTTTTTAATTTACTTATTGTCGTCTATCTTCATTCTTTGGCCTGTTCCAGCCTCCTATCTCAGTGGCCTCTCTCTTTGCAGAGCTCCGGCTCTGGGCGCATGCACTCCAGAGCGCTGGCTCCTAAGACACCGGACCAGCCGCTCCTCGGATTTTATGACACACACCTTTGAAATGTAGTGGGGAAAACAAATTAAATCTATAAAAAATACGAACTTCCAGAATTTCCTGGAGCTCCAGTGGTTAGGACTCCATACTTTCACTGCAAAGAATCTGGTTTTAGAATAAGATTCCATAAGCCCCATGACACAGTCAAAAGAGAAAAAAAAGAAAAGAAATAGGTACTTCCACAATCTCTTTACAGGGATGACTCTTAATCCTCTGATGTCCTTCAGACCATAGGGTATATATGTATCTTCCATAGACCCCATAATATGCTTGAATAGTTCTGTTAGATCTAGCCTTCAGCTTGGTGTTTTCTAATTTGATAGGATTTATCTAGAAGAAAATTTTATTTTCTTGGGGAGGAAGCTGTCTTAAATTCTTGGATACATTATTAATAACCATTGGAGTGGCTATATGCTAATTATATTTCAATTAACCAATAAATAAATACCGTGCTGAGACAGGGGCTCTGTATCAACCTAGAAGGGTGGGATGGGGAGGGAGATGGGAGAGAAGTTCAAGAGGGAGGGGACATGTGTATACCTATGGCTGATTCAGGTTGATGTCTGGCAGTAAACAACAAAACTCCATAAAAAATAAAAATTAAAATTAAAAAAAAATACTGAGGTGAGATCAGGGGAAAGCAAGAGAATTAAAATACAATAATAACTGTTTCTTTTAAATAATGCCTAAGAAAATAATAATAGTTGCCACTTACTTTTTCCTACATGCCAGGTAACTCACAACTCTGTATGGTAGTTAATATTATCTGTATCTTTTAATTTAGGAAAACAAACTCAGATTCAGTAGTGACCAAAGTCACACAGTTAGACAGTGAGATAGCCAGGATTTTATCAGACTATCTGATTCTGAAGCCTTGTTTTTCCTAATTAAACTATTGTTAAAGAGGGGCAAAATTATTCTTCCAAATAGCATAGTGGGTTCACCTTTCCTTCACGCCTCTTTTCCCCAGTGGCCTTTATTCTTTGTGACACAAGAGCTCATTTGTTCATTGTGCTTCCTTATCCTTTTGCTGTCAGTTTAGAAACACAGTCTTCAGAACATCCTTTCACAGCAGGTGGAAAACTTGTCAAAATCCCATGTAGCAGAATCACCAAATTTAAAAGTGATGAAACACTGCCCAGGCCATCACAGAAACGGTGCACAAGAAACCAGGAACACATCTGAGAACTGGATGACAGGGGCAGAGGTTAAAAGCAATCCTTACTCTCTGTGTACATGCTTGTAAATGTGTATATGTAATCTTGTATGGCTTGAATTTTTAAAAGTTTTTTTTCCTTTTCTTTTAACATCAAAAACATTTTGTATTGGGGTACAGTTGATTAACAAGGTTGTGATAGTTGCAGGTGAACAGCGAAGGGACTCAGCCATACATAGACATGTATCCACTCTCTCCCAAACTCCCCTCCCATTCAGGCTGCCGCATAACACTGAGCAGAGATCCATGTTGCTACACGATAGGTTCTTGTTGGTTATCCGTTTTACATATAACAGTGGGTACATGGCTCTCGCAAAGTCTCTTAACTATCCTTCCCCCTCTCCTTGCCCCCTACTCCCGCCCGGCAAACATAAGTTTGTCGTCTGAGTCTCTTTCTGTGGCTTGACTTCTTTTTAAACACCAAGTTCCTTGATTACCTATTTTAAGGATATGATTGTTCAGAATGAGTGTTATTAGCAGAGGCTTCTCAGGGATTTTGCATCTTGTGTGTGTCAGTTGATGCTCAGAACCTTGGCTCTGGTTGCAGGCTAGCTTTTGCCCTCCTAGGAACAGCTAGTTGATCTAACAACTTCTCAGTTCCTGACTAGTCCAAAGCACTACCACCTGATCTTTGTAAATAGGGCCAGAGGATGCCTCGCCTATCATTTCACTTTCAGGATTTTATTTCGCTAGAGAATTCAGTTTTGGACTGCCTAATTAAACTATTGTTAAAGAGGGCAAAATTATTCTTCCAAATAGCATAGTGGGTTCACCTTTCCTTCACGCCTCTTTTCCCCAGTGGCCTTTATTCTTTGTGACACAAGAGCTCATTTGTTCATTGTGCTTCCTTATCCTTTTGCTGTCAGTTTAGAAACACAGTCTTCAGAACATCCTTTCACAGCAGGTGGAAAACTTGTCAAAATCCCATGTAGCAGAATCACCAAATTTAAAAGTGATGAAACACTGCCCAGGCCATCACAGAAACGGTGCACAAGAAACCAGGAACACATCTGAGAACTGGATGACAGGGGCAGAGGTTAAAAGCAATCCTTACTCTCTGTGTACATGCTTGTAAATGTGTATATGTAATCTTGTATGGCTTGAATTTTTAAAAGTTTTTTTTCCTTTTCTTTTAACATCAAAAACATTTTGTATTGGGGTACAGTTGATTAACAAGGTTGTGATAGTTGCAGGTGAACAGCGAAGGGACTCAGCCATACATAGACATGTATCCACTCTCTCCCAAACTCCCCTCCCATTCAGGCTGCCGCATAACACTGAGCAGAGATCCATGTTGCTACACGATAGGTTCTTGTTGGTTATCCGTTTTACATATAACAGTGGGTACATGGCTCTCGCAAAGTCTCTTAACTATCCTTCCCCCTCTCCTTGCCCCCTACTCCCGCCCGGCAAACATAAGTTTGTCGTCTGAGTCTCTTTCTGTGGCTTGACTTCTTTTTAAACACCAAGTTCCTTGATTACCTATTTTAAGGATATGATTGTTCAGAATGAGTGTTATTAGCAGAGGCTTCTCAGGGATTTTGCATCTTGTGTGTGTCAGTTGATGCTCAGAACCTTGGCTCTGGTTGCAGGCTAGCTTTTGCCCTCCTAGGAACAGCTAGTTGATCTAACAACTTCTCAGTTCCTGACTAGTCCAAAGCACTACCACCTGATCTTTGTAAATAGGGCCAGAGGATGCCTCGCCTATCATTTCACTTTCCAGGTATCTTCAGTGTGCGTCTTACATAGTAGCACTAACTCAGCATCCATAGAGAATTCAGTTTTGGACTGCCTCATATATCTTGTGGAGTAAATCAGTTCTTTATGGTAATTGTGTAGACATTATATTCTGAGAACTCCCTCAGGAATATAGTTCAGGTTTCCAGTCTTGTTCATTTAAAAATATTTTGCCATGGAAAAAAATGTACTAATAAAAAAATAATCATTTTTTAAAAATTACTATTTCTTGACTGTATATTTCATCTAAATAACAAATCAGCTATTCTCTTTCCCAGATACCTACTATAACAGGCTAATGCTAATAAGTGAAGAAACTGCAGTATTTAGAGATTTATTGGCCTGTCATGTGTCAACCATAAATATTATGATTAGTGTTTTTATTCTGTCAGAGAAAGATTATCCAAATGCAATCCATGAGAGAGATAGAAAAGTGGTTATCATGTTTTTACTAAGAGTGAATATAGACCAAATGACAAAGCTAACCTAAGAAACACACCATGGCATCAGAAACAAACCTTTGAGCTTGTGGATCAAGTTTTCCTGTCAGATTAAAGAATGATGCAGGGATAGTGGTGATAAAATGCAACTCTTTGTCTTTCCTTGTTAGTAACTGGTAGCTTCAGTTCCTGAAGTTCTTTGTATCTACTCCATGTAATAAACTTCCTTTAATCTTGAATGATGAATAGCACTTTAATCACAGGTTACACAAATGGGCACCATTTCTTTATGGTCCTTGACTTCAGTTCCTTTTCCTTTTGCCACCCTAGGCTTATTGACATCATGGTTCATGATTTTTTGTTTCTTTCAAATGCAAAAGCAGCTGTGGGGTAGGATCCTTTGAGATGAACTCAACTTCATTGCATATCAGAAGAAAAGTATGTTCACCCTTTGGAATTGAGGGGCATAGACAATAAAATGAGTTCCTTCATTTATTTATTAGTAATCAGAACAATTGTCCCCTTCCAGCTGCTTTCCCAAGCTCCTAATAATGTGCTCTTTAGAGCCAAGGGGCTTCTTTTGAACATTCTTTTCTAGTGATGGGAGGTAGTCATTTTTCTCATTCCTTTTCTTCACTCTCCCCCAGATCCAGAGTATACCTTTCCATCACTTTAGACTAGTTCGACCTTTGAAATTCTTGCCATAGAAGCAGGCTGACACCCTATCAGTGCTACTCTGTATTTAGTACTGTAATAAGTGAAAAAGGGCCATATTAGAAGAAAATATGATTAACTTATCATAGACAGGGTGGAGAAGCTCTCTACTATTTAAAGCTGATCTCTGCATCTGAGCATGGATGCCTCTCCTCTTTCACCTTTCTAGGAATCCACACCCCGATTATACCTATTTTCTTCTGTCAGCTAACTTTATCACTTGAGTCTTTTCCCATCATTATTTCAACATGCTTTACTCTCACTCAGCTTAACCCAAACAAAGCAAGACGTGGCCACCTTTTGACCTATTCTGCCTTTACTGCCTTGGGCTTCTCTAGTGGTTCAGATGATAAACAATCCCCTACCAATGCAGGAGACATGGGACTGATCCCTGAACTGGGAAGGTCCACATGCCACAGAGCATCTAAGCCCGTGCATCACAACTACTGAACCTGTTGCTCCAGAACCTGGGAGCCACAACTACTGGCCCTCGTGCTACAGCTACTGAAGCCCTAGAACCTATGCTTAGCAATGAGAAGCCATGGCAATGAGAAGCCAGCACACTACAACCAGAGTAGCCCTTGCTTGCTGTGGAAAAAGCCCATGCAGCAACGACGACTCAGCACAGCCAAAAATAAATAAATAAATAAAAATTTAAAAAGATGAAGGCAAGACTAAATACGGGCAGAATACATAACATGTCCACAAATTGTGATTTGTAGTAGTGATAATCTGTCATGAAGGGCTAACTCATTTTCCTTCTTGAATGGGAGAGCTAAGAATAAACAATCTCTAGGATTCCCAAATCTTGCAGAATATGTTCTCTTCTCTTTGATACTCCAGATCTATAGAGCCAAGCCAGTCAGATTTTTCCCTATTCACTTTTTTTTTTTTTTTTAGTGAGGAAAGGCTTTTCTAGGAAATACTGAACTTTCTTTCTCCTAAAAGTAGGCCAGAGTAAACAACTCGAACTTTAAAAGCAATAATCTTGAAACTTTAAGGGGTGATAGTGTTAGTCGTTCAGTTGTGTCCGACTCTTGTGATTCCATGAACTGCAGCCTGTTGAGCTCCTGCGCCCATGAGATTCTCAAGACAAGAATAATGAGTGGGTAGCCATTTCCTTCTCCGGGAGATCTTCCTGACAGGGATTGAAGCCAGCTTTCCCGTATTGCAGGCAGATTCTTTATCATCTGAGTCACCAAGAAAAGCCACAGTGCCTTCCAGAAACGCGCTTCTGCCCCTTATGTCACACGGCGGAAAAAAGCGCCAGGCATCGGCAGATCGCCGGGACAGGGCGCAGACCTCCCAGAGCCGGAAGTCCTCTGCAGGCCTCAGTTTCCACAAAGTGCAGGAACCGCCGCCGGGTCGCGCCGGTGCCGGGTCCCGCCGGTGCCGGGTCCCTCCCGACCTGCGGGCAGCCACGCCCCGAGGGCGGAGACCGGGCGGAGCCGCGAGCTCTCCTCCGCCTCCTCCCGACTCGCCGCTGCCCCCGGTGCCGGCGGCGCATGTGCCCCGCCACCCCTCCCCGGCCCTGGATTCCACTTCCTCTCCGCTGGCGCTGCCGCCGCAGCCGCCTGCCGGCCCCGCGCCGCCTCCGGAGTCCATGGCCGGGACGCGCTGGGTGCTCGGGGCGCTGCTCCGGGGCTGCGGCTGCAACTGCAGCAGCTGCCGGCGCACCGGCGCCGCCTGCCTGCCCTTCTACTCGGCCGCCGGCTCGTTTCCCTCGGGAGTCTCGGGCCGCCGCCGCCTGCTGCTGCTGCTCGGGGCCGCCGCGGCCGCCGCCTCGCAGACGCGGGGCTTCCAGGCCGGGCTCGTGACCGCCGGGAGGCTGGCGGGGCCTCCCCCCGCGGCCGCGTCCGCCGCCGCCGCCGCGGCCGCCGCCTCGTACCCGGCCCTGCGCGCCCCTCTGCTCCCGCCGTCGCTGGCGGCGGCGGCGGGCTCGGCGCGGGCCTACAGCCAGGTACGTGGGCGCCGCGTGGGGCCGCGCGCCGGACCCTTCCCCGGCCGCGCGCCCGCGGCCCCGCAGCCCTCGGCGCGCGTCTCGCCGGCGCGCCCCCTTCCGCTCCCACCCCCGCCCGCCCGGTCCTCCTATTGGGCCCCAGAACAAGGGACGCTCGCCCCGGCCTCGGGGTTTCTCCTTGTTTTGTTCTCGTCTCGAGTCTCTGGTCGGTTGGGCAGTGTAAGTGTGACTGGGGGTGAATGGTGAGGCCTTGTTTCCCGCCGGCCTATGGTAGGTTTGGGGGTGCCGTCTCGGGCCCCGCCGCGCATCCCCGTCGCTCCCCGCCCCTGGTCGCGAAGTTGGGAGGCTGGCCCCCTGGAGGGTTGGGACCTGCGGGGCCGCGCGAGCGCTAGGCCTGGAGGGCCCTCGGCGGCACCTCGCGGCCCGCTGCGGCGGAGCGGCTCGCACCCGCGTGGCCTGGGTTCGAGGGGAAGGAGGCTGGTCCCCAGCGCTGTCCCCGCTCTCGGGGGAAAGGCGGGTTGCCCCAGTTACTGAAGGTCACCTCCGCCGCCTCCGGCGGAAGGTCCCTTAGGACCACGGGTCACCGCCGAGGGGAAGGACAGTTTGGAGACTGATATTGGGGGAGGAGGAGCGCAGGAGAGAGGGTGCCTGGAGTGGTGAAGGATTGGGGACCCAGGAGTGAGTCTACAGTATTTCACTTATGTTTTAGCCAGCATGTGCATATTGCAGATATTTTGTGCCTCCTAAGAAGCTTGCTTTCTGCTTGTGACGTGCCATCTGGGAAATGTCAGCACACTTTCTTGACTACCATGTTCCTGATGCCTTGGGTCATATTTATCTTTAATTCAGTTTGTGCTTCTCCGTGAATTTAGGGAAACTGGGAAGCTAATCAGCATGGCTGCTGTTTGCCAGTGGCTGAGCTAATGGATTTGAATCCCGGCCCAATAGTTTCTGCTGCCCTTTTTTTTGGTAAAAGCTTGTGATGCTTATGGAATGCTGGGAAAATGGGGAATGTTGCTTGCTTTCTTTTTTTTTTTTTTTTTTGAAAGCCTTTGTGACCTGGCTGCTGTCTTTATCTGATTTTTTTTTCTGTGAATTTGGCTAAAATAATATGGGTTGAGCCTCTACTAGTGTTATACTGTGCTTATATTTATTATTCACTCCGTAAGATTATGTGTATACCTTAATGAAAATGATGGGAACGTACAAAAGAGTCAATTACCTCTGTTCAGTAGCCCGCGTTGTCTTCCCATGTTGATAATCGCGCTGTCTGTTGCATTCTTATTAAGTAAATATTAGGCCTCTGCTACACCTTTACATATATTACTGACTTCTTAAAATTAAACATGTCTTCGGGTACGCGGTAGGATGGTACAGAGGAATCTTATGTCCTTAGCCCAATCGAATGCAAGTCTTAAAATTGGAGTTGTCTTCCTTGTTTGTGGTGCTTGTTGGACTCTTGTTACATTCCATTTTTTGTTTCGTCTTGTAATATAGAGTTCTTTGCTTGTGTCTCAGGCTCCAGTTCACACTACTGTTGTGGCCTTTAATGATCTTTATTCAGTCGATCTGACACACCAATTGACAGGTTAATCTTTCCAAGCAACCTGCTGACTTGTTGATTTACGCACTCCTAAGTGTCTGTTTATGCCCCAGTTACTGAAGGTCACCTCCGCCGCCTCCGGCGAAGGTCCCTTAGGACCACGGGTCACCGCCGAGGGGAAGGACAGTTTGGAGACTGATATTGGGGGAGGAGGAGCGCAGGAGAGAGGGTGCCTGGAGTGGTGAAGGATTGGGGACCCAGGAGTGAGTCTACAGTATTTCACTTATGTTTTAGCCAGCATGTGCATATTGCAGATATTTTGTGCCTCCTAAGAAGCTTGCTTTCTGCTTGTGACGTGCCATCTGGGAAATGTCAGCACACTTTCTTGACTACCATGTTCCTGATGCCTTGGGTCATATTTATCTTTAATTCAGTTTGTGCTTCTCCTTGAATTTAGGGAAACTGGGAAGCTAATCAGCATGGCTGCTGTTTGCCAGTGGCTGAGCTAATGGATTTGAATCCCGGCCCAATAGTTTCTGCTGCCCTTTTTTTTGGTAAAAGCTTGTGATGCTTATGGAATGCTGGGAAAATGGGGAATGTTGCTTTCTTTCTTTTTTTTTTTTTTTGAAAGCCTTTGTGACCTGGCTGCTGTCTTTATCTGATTTTTTTTCTGTGAATTTGGCTAAAATAATATGGGTTGAGCCTCTACTAGTGTTATACTGTGCTTATATTTATTATTCATTCCGTAAGATTATGTGTATACCTTAATGAAAATGATGGGAACGTACAAAAGAGTCAATTACCTCTGTTCAGTAGAGAGCAAGTCACTTAAAGCCCGCGTTGTCTTCCCATGTTGATAATCGCGCTGTCTGTTGCATTCTTATTAAGTAAATATTAGGCCTCTGCTACACCTTTACATATATTACTGACTTCTTAAAATTAAACATGTCTTCGGGTACGCGGTAGGATGGTACAGAGGAATCTTATGTCCTTAGCCCAATCGAATGCAAGTCTTAAAATTGGAGTTGTCTTCCTTGTTTGTGGTGCTTGTTGGACTCTTGTTACATTCCACTTTTTGTTTCATCTTGTAATATAGAGTTCTTTGCTTGTGTCTCAGGCTCCAGTTCACACTACTGTTGTGGCCTTTAATGATCTTTATTCAGTCGATCTGACACACCAATTGACAGGTTAATCTTTCCAAGCAACCTACTGACTTGTTGATTTACACACTCCTAAGTGTCTGTTTATTAGCTTCCCCTTTGCCTACCAGGTTAAGGACACACACTGAGCTTATAACACTCAAGTCCCTCTGCTGTGTGGTACTCAGTTCCTTTTGCCAGCTCATCTTCTTTGGCTCCTAATTACACCCTGCAGTTTAGCCAAATACAATTATTGCTGTTTTGCAAATGGGCTTCTGTTCTTACTGTTTCTTCCCCTCACTTCTCAGACTGGATTGCCTGGCCTTTAAATATTTGCTCTCAGAATTTTTAGCCTTCCTTCAGGACTGGTCTCATAATGTATCTTGGTTCTTCTGTTAGTTCTCTATTTGAATTCTATAATGTCTCGTATCTTAACTATAGCACTTAAGGCATCTTGTCTTGTGTGCTTGTCCTGGTCTAGATTGGTAAGCTTTTTGAGATGAGGGGCCTTGTTATGGCCTGCTGTGGTTAGGAGGAACTCATGTATTTGTCAAGTTGAAGGGACCCTTCTTGTCTCGCCTTAACTAAAACACTATTATGAGGTGTAACTTAGGACTGATAAACTTAAAAACAAGCCCAGAATAAAATTTACGTTTTGTCAAACCATTAGGCTATATATGCTTGTTGCTTTAGGATGTAAGCCAAAACAGAATTTAGATTTTGTGAATTTTACTTCCTGCCTCTGAAATAATTAATTGTCCCTAAAGAATAACATCCAGAGTGTTAATTTGTAAAAATAAACGTTTTCTAAGTACGTTGTTCAAGGAATATTTCTGCATTTCTTCATTTCTCTTGGAAGGAGTCCAAAAGTAGCTACCTGGAGGACCTTCCACCTCTCCCTGAGTATGAATTGCCTCCGTCCAAGTTGGGAGAGGAAGTGGATGATGTTTATCTCATTCGAGCTCAAGGATTACCGTGGTCGTGCACTGTAGAAGATGTGCTTAGCTTTTTCTCAGGTATATTTTATATATGTTTTAAATGTGTACCTTTGGGACTCCACTGTGAGCGAGTGGTTTAGACTGCTGCCACTGTAGAGACAGAGGGTCGATTCCTGATGGGAGCACTAAGATCCCACATGCCACGTGGTGCAACCAGAAAAAAAATTGTAATTCCATTCAAGTCAAAGATAATCCCATAAAAATCCCAATTAGGCTATACTGTAGACATTTGAATTGATGGATGGGAATTGTCACATTCTGGCTGGTTACATTTGCATGGTATTATCACGTGTATTATTCGTTATATCTACTGTGTTTAAAGACCTCAAATATAGCAAACATTTTAACATTGAAACTATTGAAGCCAGTTTTTTCTGAAGCTTTAATGTGTGCATATTGAATCTTCCCTCACTTCTCAGACTGGATTGCCTGGCCTTTAAATATTTGCTCTCAGAATTTTTAGCCTTCCTTCAGGACTGGTCTCATAATGTATCTTGGTTCTTCTGTTAGTGCTCTATTTGAATTCTATAATGTCTCGTATCTTAACTATAGCACTTAAGGCATCTTGTCTTGTGTGCTTGTCCTGGTCTAGATTGGTAAGCTTTTTGAGATGAGGGGCCTTGTTATGGCCTGCTGTGGTTAGGAGGAACTCATGTATTTGTCAAGTTGAAGGGACCCTTCTTGTCTCGCCTTAACTAAAACACTATTATGAGGTGTAACTTAGGACTGATAAACTTAAAAACAAGCCCAGAATAAAATTTACGTTTTGTCAAACCATTAGGCTATATATGCTTGTTGCTTTAGGATGTAAGCCAAAACAGAATTTAGATTTTGTGAATTTTACTTCCTGCCTCTGAAATAATTAATTGTCCCTAAAGAATAACATCCAGAGTGTTAATTTGTAAAAATAAACGTTTTCTAAGTACGTTGTTCAAGGAATATTTCTGCATTTCTTCATTTCTCTTGGAAGGAGTCCAAAAGTAGCTACCTGGAGGACCTTCCACCTCTCCCTGAGTATGAATTGCCTCCGTCCAAGTTGGGAGAGGAAGTGGATGATGTTTATCTCATTCGAGCTCAAGGATTACCGTGGTCGTGCACTGTAGAAGATGTGCTTAGCTTTTTCTCAGGTATATTTTATATATGTTTTAAATGTGTACCTTTGGGACTCCACTGTGAGCGAGTGGTTTAGACTGCTGCCACTGTAGAGACAGAGGGTCGATTCCTGATGGGAGCACTAAGATCCCACATGCCACGTGGTGCAACCAAAAAAAAAAATTGTAATTCCATTCAAGTCAAAGATAATCCCATAAAAATCCCAATTAGGCTATACTGTAGACATTTGAATTGATGGATGGGAATTGTCACATTCTGGCTGGTTACATTTGCATGGTATTATCACGTGTATTATTCGTTATATCTACTGTGTTTAAAGACCTCAAATATAGCAAACATTTTAACACTGAAACTATTGAAGCCAGTTTTTTCTGAAGCTTTAATGTGTGCATATAGCAAAGGATGAAACTTCTTAGTGGAAATACGTTAGTGAGAATATAATTGAGTAGTTCTTTGTGTAGCACACACATTTAGAATACATTATCACTTAACAAGTGATATAGTTCCCTTAATAACATGTTTGAATGTTTATGTCATTAGGGTTAATTTTAAGTTTCTGTATCTTACTATGATTTTTAATTTTCCTGCCTCTTAAGAGGGTTTTGGAAGATGTTGCCTTAAATGTTATAAAACATGTAATACTACCTTAAGTGCCTGATGTGCATTGTATGGATCAAGCAGTTTAAAAAGTCACTTACATCTTCAACTTCCTCCCAGTATAAGATGTGTGCAGTTCAGGGATGTCTTTCTTCGGTAATGAAAAGTTAAATTACGTTGCAAAATTATTCTTATATGAGATATATTAGAGTTCTTATGAATATGGCCATAACAAAAGAGTTCCTTATGCATAAACCTAACCACATTTTAATTCCATAAATGATGTGAAACCGATTGTAGAAGCGTTTGGAAGGACATGTTACATTTTTTGTTGAGCCAGATTTCCTATTTAATGATCAAGAGGTCATAGCCTGTCTTTTCCACATGGAACATGTAAGAGACTGCCACATTATTAGCATTTGGCTTCAGTGATGAGGATTTGTCTAAGGAAAATGACAGGCATTTTGGATCCTGCTTCCATTTGTTGTTGGAAGATTGCAATTCTTTTTTTTTTTTTTTTAAAGATCTATTTATTTATTTATTTTGGGCGGGGGGTCGGGTTGGGGAGGGAGGGGAGCAGGTGAGCCACTTCTACTGGTCTTTCGTTTCTCTATGTTCATCCGTTTTTGTTCTTTGGCTCCTGTGGGCCTCCCATTACGGTGGCCTCTGTCGTCTCAGAGCACCAGCTCTGGGCGCATGCACCCCAGAGCTCCGGCTCAGTAATTGGACACATGGGTCCAGCCGCTCCTCTGCACGTGGGATCTTCCCAGGCCAGGGATCGAACTGGCACCCCCTGCACTGCAAGGCGGTGTCCTTACCCACTGGACCACCAGGGGAAGCCTGGAAGATTGCAATTCTAATGACTTGTATTGATGGATTGATTAATACTTTGATTTCTGGTTTTGATTGATTTTGCACACGTACTTTCAGACTGCAGAATTCGCAACGGTGAGAATGGAATCCACTTTCTCTTAAATAGAGATGGAAAGCGAAGGGGTGATGCCTTAATTGAAATGGAATCGGAGCAGGATGTGCAAAAGGCCTTAGAAAAACACCGCATGTACATGGGGCAGCGGTATGTGGAAGGTACGTGAGGTCATGTTACTGCTTTTGGGATCATTACATGAGACTGTACTTTGCAAGGCAGTTTCACTTGCTCCTTCGTTAGATATGAAGAGTGAAGTAGTTAGATGCCATGAATAACGCTTTTCCAAGGCGTGAAAATGAAGCACAAAAATAATGTCAGTTTCTTATCTCTAATGTGAGGATGTTGACCAGGTTCCTCCCATGCTGTGATGTTACAACTGGCTCATGGTAAACATCTGATAAATGTCATTTATTATTTTTGCCAGAGAAGTATTAATACATAAGTTTTTAGATTCTTGCATGACCCGCCCAGCATTGTTATTTTTTTAAAGGCTTCTTTGCTATGTAAAATCTGCATACCTTTTGTACTCTTTTGCTTAGTCTATGAGATAAACAATGAAGATGTGGATGCCTTAATGAAGAGCCTTCATGTCAAAGCTGCACCTGTGGTAAATGATGGCGTGGTTCGCTTGAGAGGACTTCCTTACAGCTGCAACGAGAAAGACATCATAGATTTCTTTGCAGGTGCTTTTCAGTTATGTTATGTTTGGGACCTCATTTCTTCTCCCTTCAGGCTTCCCTGGTGGCTTATTGGTAAAGAATCTGCCTGCCAGTGCGGGAGAATGGAGTTCAATTCCTGGGTCGGGAAGATCCCCTAGAGAAAGAAGTGACAACCCACTTTAGTATTCTTGCCTGGGAAATCCCATGGACGGAGGAGCCTGGCGGGCTAGAGCCCATGGAGTTGCAAAGAGTTAGACAAGACTGAGCGACTGACTGAACAGCCATCTTCTTCCCCATTTTGTCTTGGCAAGATTCCCCCCAATTCTAATGCCCCCTATGGCGGTGTCCTTACCCACTGGACCACCAGGGGAAGCCTGGAAGATTGCAATTCTAATGACTTGTATTGATGGATTGATTAATACTTTGATTTCTGGTTTTGATTGATTTTGCACACGTACTTTCAGACTGCAGAATTCGCAACGGTGAGAATGGAATCCACTTTCTCTTAAATAGAGATGGAAAGCGAAGGGGTGATGCCTTAATTGAAATGGAATCGGAGCAGGATGTGCAAAAGGCCTTAGAAAAACACCGCATGTACATGGGGCAGCGGTATGTGGAAGGTACGTGAGGTCATGTTACTGCTTTTGGGATCATTACATGAGACTGTACTTTGCAAGGCAGTTTCACTTGCTCCTTCGTTAGATATGAAGAGTGAAGTAGTTAGATGCCATGAATAACGCTTTTCCAAGGCGTGAAAATGAAGCACAAAAATAATGTCAGTTTCTTATCTCTAATGTGAGGATGTTGACCAGGTTCCTCCCATGCTGTGATGTTACAACTGGCTCATGGTAAACATCTGATAAATGTCATTTATTATTTTTGCCAGAGAAGTATTAATACATAAGTTTTTAGATTCTTGCATGACCCGCCCAGCATTGTTATTTTTTTAAAGGCTTCTTTGCTATGTAAAATCTGCATACCTTTTGTACTCTTTTGCTTAGTCTATGAGATAAACAATGAAGATGTGGATGCCTTAATGAAGAGCCTTCATGTCAAAGCTGCACCTGTGGTAAATGATGGCGTGGTTCGCTTGAGAGGACTTCCTTACAGCTGCAACGAGAAAGACATCATAGATTTCTTTGCAGGTGCTTTTCAGTTATGTTATGTTTGGGACCTCATTTCTTCTCCCTTCAGGCTTCCCTGGTGGCTTATTGGTAAAGAATCTGCCTGCCAGTGCGGGAGAATGGAGTTCAATTCCTGGGTCGGGAAGATCCCCTAGAGAAAGAAGTGACAACCCACTTTAGTATTCTTGCCTGGGAAATCCCTTGGACGGAGGAGCCTGGCGGGCTAGAGCCCATGGAGTTGCAAAGAGTTAGACAAGACTGAGCGACTGACTGAACAGCCATCTTCTTCCCCCATTGTTTCATTTTTGTCTTAGGTGAACCTTTCCGTGGTAACTGTGTGCAGTTATATTAGGTTGTTCAGGGGAGAACTCTTCTTGGATTTCTAATATTTATGCATTATATAAGTATTTTGACCTCTCTTTGATGGTATCATATTTCAAAACAATTTCATATGGATTTTTTTTTCTCTATGAGGAAAACATTCTCTCAAAAGAGTGCCTGTGTTTGTCTAAGACAGAGAGTTATATGATATAAAAGCATTATTATCTAATTCTTGGCTGTAAGATATACAACAGTAGTGGTGTTGATCTAAATTTCTGTTTCTCCTACTGTGTAATTAATGGCAAAAAAAAAAAAAGGATTGTTTGTTTTAGATTGACTGCTTAGACCCTAAATGTTCTGGGAATATTTGGGTGTTACTAGCTTTTGGCTGCATAATACTTTTCTTCCCATTAGGCAGGTATAGACTTTGAGACTAGCAAACTAACCACACACTTTTAATAATAAAATGAAAAAATAAATTCTTAGTATGTGATGGAATGTAGTAAGTCTTTTGATTAAAAAGGCTCCTATTGTTAGCGGCACTAATTTGTGATATTTTTTGGACATCTAGGACTGAGTATAGTAGACATTACTTTTGTCATGGATTATAGAGGGAGAAGAAAAACAGGAGAAGCTTATGTGCAGTTTGAAGAACCAGAAATGGCCAATCAAGCCCTTTTGAAGCACAGGGAAGAAATTGGCAACCGGTGAGTAAAGTAGATCCTCGCTGGGACACGGAAGAATCATGCATTGGAAAAATGAGGAAGAATCACTTTGATGAATGCAGTGTCGCGTGATTGTATAGTTCTCTGAGTACAGGCATGAGCCGTCACATGCCCATCCCTTAGATTAATAAATTGCTAGCATTTGTTGTATTTACTGCTTTTTTTTCTTTTACAAAAGTGTATTCTTAAATATACAATAGGTTCCAAGACAGCACTTCATATCTGTAGGTGGCAACAGATACTATGACAGGGACTCCAGATGTTTAAACGGGAATGGAACTGGGGTCATCATTGCCTCGGGCATAAGGAACAGCTTACTTTTTGCCGGATTTCTCATTTCTACCTGTGGCCAGGGGCATTTCCCGGTAGCCTTTGCTTCTCGAGTTTCTTTTGCTCCTCCTCCTGCTTCTGCTTGAATGCTTTATCTTCTAAGCCCATGGTAGTGGAAGCACTGAGTCCTAACCACCTGACTACCAGGGAACTAACATACGCCTTTTAAAAAGCAGTTGGCTTTTGAAGAAATTGAGTCAGTTGTCCTGGATAGTGTCTCACATTCTGTATTTATCCTTTTGCCTACTCATGGTGTCATTTAACTTGGAAAAGGGGAAGTTAGAGCTAAAGTCTTTGATTCGAGTTAACATTTTGATATGGATACTATAGGAACTTTCCAGGTGACTCAGCAGTGAAGAATCGGCGTGCCAATCCAAGAGACATAGGGTTCGATCCCTGAGTTGGGAAGATCCCCTGGAGGAGGAAATGGCAACCCACTCCAGTATTCTTGCCTGGAAGGTTACATGGACAGAGGAGCCTGGTGAGCTAGAGTCCATGGGGTCGCAAAGAGTCGGACTTAACTTTTTGTCGGACATGACAGCTTTTTTTAAAAAAATAATTTTATTTACTTATTTATTTATTTGTTTATTTTTGGCTATTCCGGGTTTTCATTGCTGCCATAGGCTCTTCTCTAGTTGCAGGGAGTTGGAGGCTACTCTCTAGTTGAGGTGAACAGGCCTGTTGTTGCAGTGAGGAGAAGAAAAACAGGACAGAAAAAATGGCCAATCAAGCCCTTTTGAAGCACAGGGAAGAAATTGGCAACCGGTGAGTAAAGTAGATCCTCGCTGGGACACGGAAGAATCATGCATTGGAAAAATGAGGAAGAATCACTTTGATGAATGCAGTGTGGGTGATTGTATAGTTCTCTGAGTACAGGCATGAGCCGTCACATGCCCATCCCTTAGATTAATAAATTGCTAGCATTTGTTGTATTTACTGCTTTTTTTTCTTTTACAAAAGTGTATTCTTAAATATACAATAGGTTCCAAGACAGCACTTCATATCTGTAGGTGGCAACAGATACTATGACAGGGACTCCAGATGTTTAAACGGGAATGGAACTGGGGTCATCATTGCCTCGGGCATAAGGAACAGCTTACTTTTTGCCGGATTTCTCATTTCTACCTGTGGCCAGGGGCATTTCCCGGTAGCCTTTGCTTCTCGAGTTTCTTTTGCTCCTCCTCCTGCTTCTGCTTGAATGCTTTATCTTCTAAGCCCATGGTAGTGGAAGCACTGAGTCCTAACCACCTGACTACCAGGGAACTAACATACGCCTTTTAAAAAGCAGTTGGCTTTTGAAGAAATTGAGTCAGTTGTCCTGGATAGTGTCTCACATTCTGTGTTTATCCTTTTGCCTACTCATGGTGTCATTTAACTTGGAAAAGGGGAAGTTAGAGCTAAAGTCTTTGATTCGAGTTAACATTTTGATATGGATACTATAGGAACTTTCCAGGTGACTCAGCAGTGAAGAATCGGCGTGCCAATCCAAGAGACATAGGGTTCGATCCCTGAGTTGGGAAGATCCCCTGGAGGAGGAAATGGCAACCCACTCCAGTATTCTTGCCTGGAAGGTTACATGGACAGAGGAGCCTGGTGAGCTAGAGTCCATGGGGTCGCAAAGAGTCGGACTTAACTTTTTGTCGGACATGACAGCTTTTTTTAAAAAAATAATTTTATTTACTTATTTATTTATTTGTTTATTTTTGGCTATTCCGGGTTTTCATTGCTGCCATAGGCTCTTCTCTAGTTGCAGGGAGTTGGAGGCTACTCTCTAGTTGAGGTGAACAGGCCTGTTGTTGCAGTAACTTCTCTTGTTGTGGAACTTGGGCTCTAGGGCACATGGGCTTCAGTAGTTGTGGCTCATGGACTTAGTTGCTCCGTAGCATGTGGAATCTTCCTGAATTAGGGATTGAACCCATGTCTTCTGCATTGGGAGGCGAGCTCTTTACCACTGAGCTGCCAGGGAAGCCCAACATGACAGCTTTTAAATCTCTAAAGTAAATTTAAGAAATGTTGCCTGTCTAGGTCTGTAAATGCAAATGACTTCTATTATTTGAGATTAATAACCTAATTTGGAAATGCATTGTTGAGAGAAGGAAAACTGGTTCCAGAAACTTGAACTTAATAGCTAGTTCCACAGTCAAACAGAAAGCAAGTTAGAATTGCCATTTAGTTCATGAGTTCTTAGCTGTTTAGTGAAATCCTGAGGCAAATTAGCTACTCATATACAGTGACTTTTAATATCTTGAGACAGATAGGGTTAATTTTCATGAAACTGATTTGTAAAACTTCAAGAAACTATTAACTAACTATAAAAAAAAAACACCAAAACGTTTTTAACAGATTAATTCTTTTTGTATACATAGTTGACTTTTGCATATTTGTCTTTGTGTGAGATGGGGTAGAAAACATTGGCAAAGAAATCTGTTATCTTGGGGAGGATCAAAGTGCTTTTTTATGGGCTAATGTTTGTATCCATTTTTACTTTTTCCCCAATCTGTTACCTTTGGGCACTAATGTCTGTTTAAGTGTTGAATATATATATATATATGCATGTTTTATTTTAAAAGAGTTCAATATAAATTTACTTTGTACCATTTGTGCCTGTTCACTTTTGCTTTGAGGTAGATACATAGAGATATTTCCAAGCAGAAGGAATGAAGTTCGAACACACATTGGTTCTCATAAGGGAAAGAAAATAGCATCTTCTCCCACTGCTAAGTATATAACTGAGCCAGAAGTGGTCTTTGAAGAACATGAAGTAAATGAGGATATCCGACCCATGACAGCTTTTGAAAGTGAGAAGGAAATAGGTAAGGACTCGACTTTTACTGAAACTCATTGAAGTCTGCCTTGTATGTTTTGATACTTGTTGAAGAAATTGTTTTATGCCCATGATGTATGGCATTGTAAGGGTATCGGACAGAGAGAATTGAGCTACATATTTAATACATGTTTGAGTGTGGTATGTATTAAGAACACAGTTTTCCCTCAGTATCCACAGGGGATTGGATCTAGGACCCACCATGGATACAGAAACCCATGACTGCTCAAGTCTCATAGTCAGCCCTCTACATCCACAGGTTCCACATATGCGATACAGAGTGTGAACTATGCATGCTGAAGGTCTTAATTATTTCAGAAATTTTTTGTGTCAAAAGCAGGGTGACACATACATAACAAAAGGAAATAAGTTTCAACATTTAAACTTAACATGGGAAAAGGTGGTGTAGAGAGCAGGTTGTTGACAAAAGTAAGGAATGTTGTCTGCCTCTGTATTTAATTATTCCTTTGATTCTTAATCCTAAAGCAGCATTTGGAATCTTTAAAGTTTGATAAATAATTTTTAAGTTTGTGCCCTAGGATTATCCTGTTACCTTATTTATTTATTTATTTATTTTAAAGTGACTGTAACTCAGGAAATTTCTCTTGCTTTTAATTTTTCATTCATAATTATTTTTCCTTCTCTCCATTGTTAGAGAAAGATATGTTCTTTTGTAATCTGGTAATGGCTTGAGACACAATCCCAGTGAGTTTTCAGGTGATATATATTAGGTGGTAGAAATTTCAGATCAGGGCTTCCCTGGTGGTCCAGTGGGTAAGGACACCGCCTTGCAGTGCAAGGGGCGCTGGTTCGATCCCTGGCCTGGGAAGATCCCACGTGCCGCGGAGCGGCTGGACCGGTGTGTCCAATTACTGAGCCGGAGCTCTGGGGCGCATGCGCCCAGAGCTGGTGCTCTGCGACGAAAGAGGCCACCGTGATGGGAGGCCCACAGGAGCCAAAGAACACAGACGGATGAAAATAGAGAAATGAAAGACCAATAGAAGTGGCCCGCCCGTCCCCCTCCCTCCCCGCCCCACCCCCCAAAAAAGATAAATAAATAAAATAAATGTTAAAAAAAATTTCAGATCATTTTGTCTTTTAAAATCAATGCCCTCTTCCTTACTATTTAAAGAAGAATTGAAGATTTTGATATAAAGGTCATTCCTAATTGTAATCTGCTAATAACTGTGGAAGCTTTGATGTTGCTGACACTGCTTTTTGTTCCACTTCTCAGAATTGCCTAAGGAGATGTCGGAAAAGCTTCCAGAGGCTGTTGATTTTGGAACTACGTCTTCACTACATTTTGTCCACATGAGAGGATTGCCTTTCCAAGCCAATGCCCATGGATACAGAAACCCATGAGTGTCAGCCCTCTACATCCACAGGTTCCACGATACAGAGTGTGAACTATGCATGCTGAAGGTCAAAAGGGTGAACACATACATAACAAAAGGAAATAAGTTTCAACATTTAAACTTAACATGGGAAAAGGTGGTGTAGAGAGCAGGTTGTTGACAAAAGTAAGGAATGTTGTCTGCCTCTGTATTTAATTATTCCTTTGATTCTTAATCCTAAAGCAGCATTTGGAATCTTTAAAGTTTGATAAATAATTTTTAAGTTTGTGCCCTAGGATTATCCTGTTACCTTATTTATTTATTTATTTATTTTAAAGTGACTGTAACTCAGGAAATTTCTCTTGCTTTTAATTTTTCATTCATAATTATTTTTCCTTCTCTCCTTTGTTAGAGAAAGATATGTTCTTTTGTAATCTGGTAATGGCTTGAGACACAATCCCAGTGAGTTTTCAGGTGATATATATTAGGTGGTAGAAATTTCAGATCAGGGCTTCCCTGGTGGTCCAGTGGGTAAGGACACCGCCTTGCAGTGCAAGGGGCGCTGGTTCGATCCTTGGCCTGGGAAGATCCCACGTGCCGCGGAGCGGCTGGACCGGTGTGTCCAATTACTGAGCCGGAGCTCTGGGGCGCATGCGCCCAGAGCTGGTGCTCTGCGACGAAAGAGGCCACCGTGATGGGAGGCCCACAGGAGCCAAAGAACACAGACGGATGAAAATAGAGAAATGAAAGACCAATAGAAGTGGCCCGCCTGTCCCCCTCCCTCCCCGCCCCACCCCCCAAAAAAGATAAATAAATAAAATAAATGTTAAAAAAAATTTCAGATCATTTTGTCTTTTAAAATCAATGCCCTCTTCCTTACTATTTAAAGAATTGAAGATTTTGATATAAAGGTCATTCCTAATTGTAATCTGCTAATAACTGTGGAAGCTTTGATGTTGCTGACACTGCTTTTTGTTCCACTTCTCAGAATTGCCTAAGGAGATGTCGGAAAAGCTTCCAGAGGCTGTTGATTTTGGAACTACGTCTTCACTACATTTTGTCCACATGAGAGGATTGCCTTTCCAAGCCAATGCCCAAGACATTATAAATGTGTGTGGCCGTAAGATACCCAGTCTTAATAGCTCTGAACAAAAGTTTTGAATTTCTGTTTGGTCAAGGTAGAGGAAAAATTCAGTGTTTCTGTAGTATCTTTGGACAGCAGGATGGCATCTCCATGACTGTAGGGGCTTGTTTTATTTTCTTTGGCTGAGAAGTGTAGGTTTTATTACATTGCAAGATCATATCTATAATGAATAATAAGATTTTATAGAAGCAAAATAATATGGTATAGGTTTCATATTCAAAGTGAAACAGCTTGGTTTTCTCTAAATTAGTTCAAACAGTTCATTTTTGAGTTTAAAAGACTCAGAGCATTTATCACAGGGCAGTTACCTACTGGACACGAATCTACTTCTCAATGCCTGGAGCTTTCATTAGACCGTGTAACTTTCTTGAATCCAGCTTACCTGATTTTTGAGCAAAGAAAATTTTAAAATGTTTTTATTTTATGATAGATACTATGTAACTTGAAAAGATAAAACAACAAAGTACTTAATTGACTTCCTGAACTTGAGCGTGTATACTTAAGGTAGATCCAAAGCTGGGGCCTTCTGTTAGCAGTGGGGCCTCCGAATTGTCTTTATTATTTCAAAAAGCCTAATAGGAGTCAGTATATTTACTCAGATGAAGGTTGCGCAGTCTCACTAAAGAATTGCTTTCTCTGGTTTGGAATATTTACCACTCATTGTAATAGCTCTGTTTAGGTTGTACTGATAAGAAACTGATGATCAGCTGCATGTCTGATGAAAACATGGTAAAAATGAATGATTATTAAAAAATGAAGTATGTTTGAGGAGTGGTTTTTTAGAAACAGGGAAGGATGTATGTGGGAGGAATAATAAAAGTAGTTCTTGCTGGTATAAAGAGAAGTGTATTTATTGTATTTATAGTGTAAGTTCTCTGTGAACAGATATTTGAAATAATAGGCTTGAGTTCTGAGAAGATTAGAAGAGCCAGAAGAAGTGGTAGATGTGTAATTGCATAGTTGCTTAAAGAGATTTCTTAAAAATTTATTAGATGTATGAATTAGAATCTGAAAGAAAAGTACAGGGCCACCAGACTTGCAGAAATTGGACCTAGTAACCTTGTGTTCCTCCTGGCTTCCCTCGTTTGTTGTTTAGTTTTTTGCTCCTCTGAAGCCTGTTAGAATCACCATGGAATACAGTTCCAGTGGGAAGGCCACTGGAGAAGCTGATGTGCACTTCGACACCCACGAGGATGCTGTGGCAGCTATGCTCAAGGATCGGTCCCATGTCCGTAAGTGCTGCTCGTTGTCCTTTTTGATGTCGGTCTTTGTTTACAGATGCTTTTCTCTATAGTACAGTTTAACTGTGTCTTTCCTGGGGGGATTGTACTCTGTTAATACTATTAAATAAATATAAAGAAGACAAAGCTCTATGTTATAATGAGAAGCATTGATTTTTCTGTTTACTATTCTGTATATTTCTGTCCTTAGTTAGGTTGAGTTTTTTTTTTTTTGGTTTGGTTTTTTGTTTGTTTTAGTTTTTTTTTTTTTTTTTTTTTTAAACATTTATTTATTTATTTATTTTTTGGGGAGTGGGTTGGGGAGGGAGGGGGTGGGCGGACCACTTCTATTGGCCTTTCATTTGTCTATTTTCATCCGTCTTTGCTCTTTTGGCTCTTGTGGGCCTCCCATCACGGTGGCCTCTGTTGTTGCAGAGCACTGGCTCTGGGCGCATGGGCTCCAGAGCTCTGGCTCGGTAATTGGACACATGGGTCCAACTGCTCCGCAGCACGTGGGATCTTCCCAGGCCAGGGATCGAACTGGCGCCCCTTGCATTGCAAGGCGGTGTCCTTACCCACTGGACCACCAGGGAAGCCCTGTTTTAGTTTTTAACTAAGGAAAGAATAGGGCAAAGCCAGTGTGAGTTGCTGGCTTGTGAGTTTTCAAGAGAGTGACTACGGTGTTACTTCTGCCTTTTTAACATTTTAAAAATGGACACTATTTTGTCATTCTCAGACCATAGGTATATTGAATTGTTCCTGAATTCGTGTCCGAAAGGAAAATAAGACTTCAAAGGATTCCGGATAGTAAGGTAAATTTAAGAGGTAGAATTATGGAAATTGTTTAGAGTTGATAAATTGATCATTAACTGACGAATTTGTAATATGTAGAACCGTTCTGTTTTTAATAAACTAACCATAATTGAAGCCTCACTATATGGGATGAAAGTCGCCTGGGAAAGAGAATTCATTATGATCATATGGTGGCTGTATTTTCCCCATTAAATATCTTCATCATTCCCAGCATTTATCATGCTATATTACTAAAAGAACTTTCCACTTTCTGGAGAAGCTGATGTGCACGACACCCACGAGGATGCTGTGGCAGTTTGCTCAAGGATCGGTCCCATGTCCGTAAGTGCTGCTCGTTGTCCTTTTTGATGTCGGTCTTTGTTTACAGATGCTTTTCTCTATAGTACAGTTTAACTGTGTCTTTCCTGGGGGGATTGTACTCTGTTAATACTATTAAATAAATATAAAGAAGACAAAGCTCTATGTTATAATGAGAAGCATTGATTTTTCTGTTTACTATTCTGTATATTTCTGTCCTTAGGTTGAGTTTTTTTTTTTTTTTGGTTTGGTTTCTTTTTTTTTTTTTTTTTTTTTTTTTTTTAAATTTTTTTTTTTTTTTTTTTTTTTTGGGGGGGGGTTGGGGGGGGGGGGGGGTGGGCGGACCACTTCTATTGGTCTTTCATTTGTCTATTTTCATCCGTCTTTGCTCTTTTGGCTCTTGTGGGCCTCCCATCACGGTGGCCTCTGTTGTTGCAGAGCACTGGCTCTGGGCGCATGGGCTCCAGAGCTCTGGCTCGGTAATTGGACACATGGGTCCAACTGCTCCGCAGCACGTGGGATCTTCCCAGGCCAGGGATCGAACTGGCGCCCCTTGCATTGCAAGGCGGTGTCCTTACCCACTGGACCACCAGGGAAGCCCTGTTTTAGTTTTTAACTAAGGAAAGAATAGGGCAAAGCCAGTGTGAGTTGCTGGCTTGTGAGTTTTCAAGAGAGTGACTACGGTGTTACTTCTGCCTTTTTAACATTTTAAAAATGGACACTATTTTGTCATTCTCAGACCATAGGTATATTGAATTGTTCCTGAATTCGTGTCCGAAAGGAAAATAAGACTTCAAAGGATTCCGGATAGTAAGGTAAATTTAAGAGGTAGAATTATGGAAATTGTTTAGAGTTGATAAATTGATCATTAACTGACGAATTTGTAATATGTAGAACCGTTCTGTTTTTAATAAACTAACCATAATTGAAGCCTCACTATATGGGATGAAAGTCGCCTGGGAAAGAGAATTCATTATGATCATATGGTGGCTGTATTTTCCCCATTAAATATCTTCATCATTCCCAGCATTTATCATGCTATATTACTAAAAAGAACTTTCCACCTTTAGTAGCTGTAGATTATAATACACGGAAAATGTGCCTCATATTAGCTTGTCTTCCTAGTGAATTGACTTAACATTTCCTCCGTTCTAAGATATTTTTAAGGTGTTTAGAGCAGCGTCTTTGAAACCAGGGTGTATCAAGGATTTACATACTTAATGTACCACCGCATTTCCTAAAATGTTGTCATGAAAATTGTCATCCTAGGGAGTACTTAGATGTCAGAGTTTTATCTGGCAAATCAACTAAACATGTTGTGATGTCTCTTCCCTCACTCAGTGCTGTGTGGTACCTTTTCCCCCATAAAATCTAAAGTGTTGTGATCATTTTTCTACACATGGTGGTGCCTTCCTTTAAGACACTTAACTGTAATGATTTCTTGAAAACACATGAGACATTTCTTCATTATAATCGTCATAGACTATTTGTGGATATAAAATGCCACAATGTTGTGGGCCTTAAATACTTACATTAGCTAAAATCTGTGTAAAATATATTTTGTGCTAAATCTTGAAAATCTGCTGTCTTCATATCAGGCTGCAAACACTAATGCTTAACTAATTTTCTTTACCTTAACTTAATTGTTTGTTAGGTAACTTGCAGTAAATCAGAAAAAAAAAAAAAAAAAACCTACTGAGTTTGTCATTTTAAATGGTCTGGGAACATGTGTAGCACCTTTTGCTCTTGAGTAAATGTGCAATATTTTTTTATTTTCAGGATGAAGCAAGAAGCATTTCATTTGCACAGTTCTGTCATTTTAAGGACTGGGATACATAGGGAAGCATTAGAGAATTTTCATTTTATGACTTTGGACGTTTTAAAATAAGACTTCAAAGGATTCCGGATAGTAAGGTAAATTTAAGAGGTAGAATTATGGAAATTGTTTAGAGTTGATAAATTGATCATTAACTGACGAATTTGTAATATGTAGAACCGTTCTGTTTTTAATAAACTAACCATAATTGAAGCCTCACTATATGGGATGAAAGTCGCCTGGGAAAGAGAATTCATTATGATCATATGGTGGCTGTATTTTCCCCATTAAATATCTTCATCATTCCCAGCATTTATCATGCTATATTACTAAAAAGAACTTTCCACCTTTAGTAGCTGTAGATTATAATACACGGAAAATGTGCCTCATATTAGCTTGTCTTCCTAGTGAATTGACTTAACATTTCCTCCGTTCTAAGATATTTTTAAGGTGTTTAGAGCAGCGTCTTTGAAACCAGGGTGTATCAAGGATTTACATACTTAATGTACCACCGCATTTCCTAAAATGTTGTCATGAAAATTGTCATCCTAGGGAGTACTTAGATGTCAGAGTTTTATCTGCGGCAAATCAACTAAACATGTTGTGATGTCTCTTCCCTCACTCAGTGCTGTGTGGTACCTTTTCCCCCATAAAATCTAAAGTGTTGTGATCATTTTTCTACACATGGTGGTGCCTTCCTTTAAGACACTTAACTGTAATGATTTCTTGAAAACACATGAGACATTTCTTCATTATAATCGTCATAGACTATTTGTGGATATAAAATGCCACAATGTTGTGGGCCTTAAATACTTACATTAGCTAAAATCTGTGTAAAATATATTTTGTGCTAAATCTTGAAAATCTGCTGTCTTCATATCAGGCTGCAAACACTAATGCTTAACTAATTTTCTTTACCTTAACTTAATTGTTTGTTAGGTAACTTGCAGTAAATCAGAAAAAAAAAAAAAAAAACCTACTGAGTTTGTCATTTTAAATGGTCTGGGAACATGTGTAGCACCTTTTGCTCTTGAGTAAATGTGCAATATTTTTGTTTTATTTTCAGGATGAAGCAAGAAGCATTTCATTTGCACATCTTTCTTGGACATGGGATCTAAAGTTCAGTGTTTTAGCAGCAACTGCTAGAGAAACGATTCCAAGGTTTTGGGTTAATAGCTTATAACAAAAATTCCATAGTGGACTGTGAGAAAGAAAAAGGAAAGATTCAGTTTAGGATTATGAAATAAACCACAAATTTATTTTTTTTGTTTAAACTGTCCAAGGTCTGATTTTAAAATCTGGTCTTTATTTTATATAATTAAACAGTCTGTTTTTATAGATGATTTGTGACCCAAAAGGCTACATATTTTTATTCATCACTGTCCTTTAAAATCTTTCTCTCCCCATTTTGAAAATGATTTGTTTTAGGTTTTAGTTTTTGCCTATGTATTAAGAGATCCGATGTAAAACTTTTTATGGAATAAAATCCTGATTTTATTTTAACCAAATACTCACCAAAGCAAGGAAAGATATCAGGCCCTTGAACCATTATGGTTTGGCAGAGTTGTTTTAATTTTAGGTGTATTTGATTACTTAGATAGGCGTAGGAGTTTTTTAAAAACAAAACAAAAGGTAAATGCTACAGGTTAGTGAGTGTAAATGATGATAATTTGGCAGTTTTATGTCGTTAGAAATGTTTGCCTTTCTAAGTGTTGTGCTAAAGGCATTTAGCATTGGTGCCTGTATAATTAAGGAGGGAATTATAGTCTCAACTTAAACGTTGTCTGACCCATCTCCTCCTTGTCCTTGTCCCCTCCCCTGTACCTTTTTATGATTTTGGGGTGAACCTTAAGGTGTATGTTAGTCTCAAAACTGTGAAGTGACTTGTTATAACAGTCCTGATCTGTAAGGACATTAATGGCTTCACTTGAATTTAAACCAGCTCTAAGTAGGAAAAATCTTAACTCTATTCTTCATGGGGAGCACCTTTTCATATCAGGCTGCAAACACTAATGCTTAACTAATTTTCTTTACCTTAACTTAATTGTTTGTTAGGTAACTTGCAGTAAATCAGAAAAAAAAAAACCTACTGAGTTTGTCATTTTAAATGGTCTGGGAACATGTGTAGCACCTTTTGCTCTTGAGTAAATGTGCAATATTTTTGTTTTATTTTCAGGATGAAGCAAGAAGCATTTCATTTGCACATCTTTCTTGGACATGGGATCTAAAGTTCAGTGTTTTAGCAGCAACTGCTAGAGAAACGATTCCAAGGTTTTGGGTTAATAGCTTATAACAAAAATTCCATAGTGGACTGTGAGAAAGAAAAAGGAAAGATTCAGTTTAGGATTATGAAATAAACCACAAATTTATTTTTTTTGTTTAAACTGTCCAAGGTCTGATTTTAAAATCTGGTCTTTATTTTATATAATTAAACAGTCTGTTTTTATAGATGATTTGTGACCCAAAAGGCTACATATTTTTATTCATCACTGTCCTTTAAAATCTTTCTCTCCCATTTTGAAAATGATTTGTTTTAGGTTTTAGTTTTGCCTATGTATTAAGAGATCCGATGTAAAACTTTTTATGGAATAAAATCCTGATTTTATTTTAACCAAATACTCACCAAAGCAAGGAAAGATATCAGGCCCTTGAACCATTATGGTTTGGCAGAGTTGTTTTAATTTTAGGTGTATTTGATTACTTAGATAGGCGTAGGAGTTTTTTAAAAACAAAACAAAAGGTAAATGCTACAGGTTAGTGAGTGTAAATGATGATAATTTGGCAGTTTTATGTCGTTAGAAATGTTTGCCTTTCTAAGTGTTGTGCTAAAGGCATTTAGCATTGGTGCCTGTATAATTAAGGAGGGAATTATAGTCTCAACTTAAACGTTGTCTGACCCATCTCCTCCTTGTCCTTGTCCCCTCCCCCGTACCTTTTTATGATTTTGGGGTGAACCTTAAGGTGTATGTTAGTCTCAAAACTGTGAAGTGACTTGTTATAACAGTCCTGATCTGTAAGGACATTAATGGCTTCACTTGAATTTAAACCAGCTCTAAGTAGGAAAAAATCTTAACTCTTCTCATTTGCTTTTCCAGTGGGGTAGCATATCCCATATTTTAGAACAAGTAGGGGTGCCTTGCTTAAATAAAAACAGCATTTAATGTATAATTGTGTGAAAGGCTTATGGATAAAGCTGTACTTCTGTCACGTTGTGGCAGTTCCTTCTGCTTTAATATTAAACAGCTTGTTATTTAAATACTGGATCAAATGGCTGGCTTCAAACTGTAGTCATTAATAAACTAACTTTATGTGCACCTGTGGAGGAGAATCCAAGTTCTGTACCCTTTCTTTGCCTTGTTCCTGTTCTCAGGGTGACAGGCATCACACGGTTACCAGGAGATGCAGTCCTTAAAAGATGCAGATGCAGGAGATGCAGTTCTTAAAAGTTGAATTAGCCCAGATTTCTGAGAGGTGGTATCTGAGAGAGGTATTAAATCTTCTCTCACTTAATAAATAACCATCTTTGATTACCAGTTAAGATGAAATCGCTGTACTGTAAGTAGATAATAAATGAAGGCTGTTTCAGGCTGAAGATTACCTAAGAGTATTTTGGAGCGTGTGAATCAACCTAATATATTTTTGTTATAAGAAGAAATGGTTAATTTCTAGTTGCATTTGGATCATCCTATAAGAAAGTGATTTAGGCAGCCAGCTTAACGTCTTCTGTGGTCTGCCTAGACAGAAACGTATTTTCATAAGTGGTTGCGTGTACTGAGCTGTATGAACTGGTGTCTGTGGTGTATGACATAATAGAATATGACCTTTTTTCTCTTCTTGTGCAACTCTTAGAAAAGAATGAGAGCAGAAGCATTAAGGGGTTCTGTGGTGGGTAAGCTTGAAGGGGTACATCTTCTTGTCATGCTAGGGGCCAGATTCTCAGAAAAAAAGGTGGGCATTCTTGGTAAGTCATCTTACGAATTCATATAATACTTTCCTGTATTCCCTTTAATAGGTTATTGCTCATAATTTATGTTAGTAAATGAGTATTAGCACATTTACTAACATAAGGCAAATGTAGTTACTGGAAAGGGAAAAAAGCACATAATAGAATAAAAATAATCTTTTATCTTTATCCAGTCTAAAGACATACTTCCTCTCAAAATTTGACAAAACTGGGTTGTGTATCATCATTTGCTGTTGAAAGAAATAACGACAGTGAATTTGCTCTTTCTTTGGGTCCTTTGTGTCTTTATAATCTCCTCTCTGGTAAAGTTGTCAAAAATAGTGGGGTTGGATATGTCCAGTTTACCTGTATCCTGCTTCAGCCAGCTCAAAAGAATTACAAGAAGGGGACGCTGGTAAGGAGCATGTGGATACTAAGGAGAAAATTGCTGAAGATTGTGATCTGATCTGATGTACTTACTGTTAGCAGAGAATGAAGCAGAACCATTTCGTTTGTCCCTCTATGTCTGGGTGGGAGACTTCTGCCAAGTGCGGAGGGAGAACGAATCCACTAAGGAGCGGAAGGCTCTAGATCCTTCTCCAGACTTCTGCAGCGTATGAGGAATCAGCAGGAGAAAGCCACTTCCATCTAGGTGACATTTGACTTCTAATTATTAGTTAGCATGCTCTGTTGGCATCCTCTGCCCTCAGCCGTCCCCAAGCACAGAGTTCCCTGACCTTTTTCGTGTCAGGGCCTGGTTTTGTAGAAGACGATGGTGGGAGGGAGAGGTGGGAAATGGTTTCAGGATGATTCAAGGGCATTGCATTTATTATGCCACCACTGATCTGACAGGAGGTGGAGCTCAGGTGATCCTATGAGCGATGGAGACCAGCAGGAAATTCAGATGGAATTTCTTTTGTTTGCTGGCCACCCTTCCACTCACCTCCTGCTGTGTGGCCATGTTCCTAATGGAGTGCTCAGGTTGCTGTATGACATAATAGAATATGACCTTTTTTCTCTTCTTGTGCAACTCTTAGAAAAGAATGAGAGCAGAAGCATTAAGGGGTTCTGTGGTGGGTAAGCTTGAAGGGGTACATCTTCTTGTCATGCTAGGGGCCAGATTCTCAGAAAAAAAGGTGGGCATTCTTGGTAAGTCATCTTACAATTCATATAATACTTTCCTGTATTCCCTTTAATAGGTTATTGCTCATAATTTATGTTAGTAAATGAGTATTAGCACATTTACTAACATAAGGCAAATGTAGTTACTGGAAAGGGAAAAAAGCACATAATAGAATAAAAGTAATCTTTTATCTTTATCCAGTCTAAAGACATACTTCCTCTCAAAATTTGACAAAACTGGGTTGTGTATCATCATTTGCTGTTGAAAGAAATAACGACAGTGAATTTGCTCTTTCTTTGGGTCCTTTGTGTCTTTATAATCTCCTCTCTGGTAAAGTTGTCAAAAATAGTGGGGTTGGATATGTCCAGTTTACCTGTATCCTGCTTCAGCCAGCTCAAAAGAATTACAAGAAGGGGACGCTGGTAAGGAGCATGTGGATACTAAGGAGAAAATTGCTGAAGATTGTGATCTGATCTGATGTACTTACTGTTAGCAGAGAATGAAGCAGAACCATTTCGTTTGTCCCTCTATGTCTGGGTGGGAGACTTCTGCCAAGTGCGGAGGGAGAACGAATCCACTAAGGAGCGGAAGGCTCTAGATCCTTCTCCAGACTTCTGCAGCGTATGAGGAATCAGCAGGAGAAAGCCACTTCCATCTAGGTGACATTTGACTTCTAATTATTAGTTAGCATGCTCTGTTGGCATCCTCTGCCCTCAGCCGTCCCCAAGCACAGAGTTCCCTGACCTTTTTCGTGTCAGGGACTGGTTTTGTAGAAGACGATGGTGGGGAGGGAGAGGTGGGAAATGGTTTCAGGATGATTCAAGGGCATTGCATTTATTATGCCACCACTGATCTGACAGGAGGTGGAGCTCAGGTGATCCTATGAGCGATGGAGACCAGCAGGAAATTCAGATGGAATTTCTTTTGTTTGCTGGCCACCCTTCCACTCACCTCCTGCTGTGTGGCCATGTTCCTAATGGAGTGCTCAGGTTGGTGATCTCTGCCTTAGCAGATTCTCTTTTGGAGATTTTTCTCTGGGTTAAATCCAATTTATTTTATAATTTAAAACATACCATTATTTTGAGAATTTTCCCGAAATTTAGTGAAAAAGTTCACATTCAACTGATAGGACCTGAATTAGAGAATGGTATATCTGAATTAGAATGGTATATCTCAGCAGTAAAGTGCCTAAGTTTCAGGGGTTTTGAAAAAAAAAAAATTAATGTAGCAGGAAAAAGTTTTTCCTGCCTGAATTCAGCAGATTAGAAAATAAATCTCTGAAGTTTGTATCGAGGGAATAAAGCTGCTATAAACATTTGTGTGTAGGTTTTTGTGTATACATAAGATTTCAGCTCATTTGGGTAAATACCAAGGAGTGTGATTGCTGGATCATATGGTAAGACTATGTTTAGTTTTGCGAGAACCTGCCAGAATGTCTTCCAAGATGGTTGTACTGTTTTGCATTTCTGCCAGCAATGAATGAACAACTCATCCTTGCCAGCATTGGTGGTGTCAGTATATTGAACTTTAGCTATTCTAATAGGTGTGTAGTGATACTTAGTTTTAATATGCAAGTCTATAAATCGCGAAAGATACTGACATCTCTTTATACATTTGCATGGGCATGGTGTCTTTGGTGAGGTATCCAGATCTTTTGCTCAGTTTTTCTTCTTTTTTTTTTTTTTTTTTACTAAACTATTTATTTATTTGGCTGCAACAGGG
Source organism: Tragulus kanchil (assembly GCA_022376925.1). Lineage (NCBI taxonomy): Eukaryota > Metazoa > Chordata > Mammalia > Artiodactyla > Tragulidae > Tragulus > Tragulus kanchil. The sequence goes on along the minus strand of JAIOJX010000025.1, from coordinate 154,160,922 downwards.
CTTAGTTACAGCAGATGGCACCTTTGATCTTTGTTGCAGCATGTGGGATCTTAGCTCTCTGACCAGGAATTGAACCTGGACCCCCTGCATTAGGAGCACAGTCTTAGCCACTGAACCACCAGGGAGGCCCCCCTTTTGCTCAGTTTTTTAGTTGCGTGGCTTTCTTACTGAATTTTAGGGAGAGGATATAGGAAGGTTCACTTTGGTTCTTTAGCCTTGATAATACGAGAATAAATATGGTAACTTAAAATTGTTGTGTTTTTACTCTTTGAAAGAAATAAAGAGATACGAAGTGGTGGGTATACAATGAACAGTCTCTTTCCATCCTGTATTTCAGCCACCTAATTCCCCTTCTCAGGCGACCATGTCATCAGTTTCTGATGTAAACTTCAATGACTTTACTGTATAATAAGCAAATGTTAGGAACCATTTTCGTTTATTTAAAAAAACAATTCTGTACCATTTTTTCCCATTTAATACATCCTAAATATTTTATATATCAGTATATAAAATCCTTTCTTATTTTTTAAAGTGACTATACAGTGTCAGATGTATTTTATGTAACCTATACTTACGGTAAACATATAAATTGTTTACAGTCTTTTGCTATTATAATGCTGGAATGACCTTGTATAAATGTAGATCATTCTGTACATGCATAAATTTCTCTGTAGGATAAATGGTCAGAGCATGTGCACTTGTAACTTATATCTGAAACCCAGTTTATATCTATAACTTGTTTGTTCTGTAGTGTGTAGTTTGTGTATACATAAGATTTCACCTCATTTAGGTAAATACCAAGGAGTGTGATTGCTGGATCATATGGTAAGACTATGTTTAGCCTTTCGAACCTGCCAGAATGTCTTCCAAGATGGTTGTACTGTTTTGCATTTCTGCCAGCAATGAATGAACAACTCATCCTTGCCAGCATTGGTGGTGTCAGTATATTGAACTTTAGCTATTCTAATAGGTGTGTAGTGATACTTAGTTTTAATATGCAAGTCTATAAATCGCGAAAGATACTGACATCTCTTTATACATTTGCATGGGCATGGTGTCTTTGGTGAGGTATCCAGATCTTTTGCTCAGTTTTTCTTCTTTTTTTTTTTTTTTTTTACTAAACTATTTATTTATTTGGCTGCAACAGGGCTTAGTTACAGCAGATGGCACCTTTGATCTTTGTTGCAGCATGTGGGATCTTAGCTCTCTGACCAGGAATTGAACCTGGACCCCCTGCATTAGGAGCACAGTCTTAGCCACTGAACCACCAGGGGTGCCCCCCTTTTGGTCAGTTTTTTAGTTGCGTGGCTTTCTTACTGAATTTTAGGGAGAGGATATAGGAAGGTTCACTTTGGTTCTTTAGCCTTGATAATACGAGAATAAATATGGTAACTTAAAATTGTTGTGTTTTTACTCTTTGAAAGAAATAAAGAGATACGAAGTGGTGGGTATACAATGAACAGTCTCTTTCCATCCTGTATTTCAGCCACCTAATTCCCCTTCTCAGGCGACCATGTCATCAGTTTCTGATGTAAACTTCAATGACTTTACTGTATAATAAGCAAATGTTAGGAACCATTTTCGTTTATTTAAAAAAACAATTCTGTACCATTTTTTCCCATTTAATACATCCTAAATATTTTATATATCAGTATATAAAATCCTTTCTTATTTTTTAAAGTGACTATACAGTGTCAGATGTATTTTATGTAACCTATACTTACGGTAAACATATAAATTGTTTACAGTCTTTTGCTATTATAATGCTGGAATGACCTTGTATAAATGTAGATCATTCTGTACATGCATAAATTTCTCTGTAGGATAAATGGTCAGAGCATGTGCACTTGTAACTTATATCTGAAACCCAGTTTATATCTATAACTTGTTTGTTCTTAGTTTGCACCAGTAATGCAAGTGCCCATTTCCCCACAGCCCCTGACACAGTGTATTAGAAATCTATTCTTTGCCAGTCTGCCAAGGTTAAAAATGTACACACAGTGGCATTCTCTCAGTGTAGAATTTCTTCATGCTCTCAATGGATTTTGGATTTTCTATGAATTTGTCTTCAAATCCTCTCCCCGTTTTTCTTTTTCTCTTATAATCCCCATCTACTTATCCTCATTAATGTTAAAGCAAATTCAACATACCATTATTTTGTCTGGATATATCTCAGTCCACATTTCTTTTACAGAAAGGACTTGAGGGACTTTATTGGCTTAAGACTCTGTGCTTCCAATGTGGGTTCAATCCCTGGTCAGGCAAGTAAGATCCCACATGCTACTTGGCATTTTTAATTAAAAAAGTACCATCACTCTTAAAAATACTGATTTATCATCAAATACCTTTTAAAAAAGTATATTTAAATCAGAATCTAAGCAACAGTCCACACAGTGTGATGGTTATTATGTTTTTTCCCTCTGCAATGTGTTTTAATAACAAATTTTAATGAAAAAATTTCAAGTGTTTGAAAAAGTTAAATGCCTATTATCTATACCACCTAGGTTTTACAAATAATATTTGACAATTTTTTCATTGTGTATCTGCATTCATCAGTATATTTTCTTTATGTGTCAAAGTTATCTATATCTATACTTGAATCTAAGCTTTCAAACATCCATATTGTAAAGTAGAATTCTTGTTTTAGGATAAAATTTATAGTGAACTGAACAAATGTTAATTTGATGAGTGCAAAAATTTTGTAAATCTGTTCATTACATCAGAAGGTTTCTGCAGTCAATTTAATACATCCTAAATATTTTATATATCAGTATATAAAATCCTTTCTTATTTTTTAAAGTGACTATACAGTGTCAGATGTATTTTATGTAACCTATACTTACGGTAAACATATAAATTGTTTACAGTCTTTTGCTATTATAATGCTGGAATGACCTTGTATAAATGTAGATCATTCTGTACATGCATAAATTTCTCTGTAGGATAAATGGTCAGAGCATGTGCACTTGTAACTTATATCTGAAACCCAGTTTATATCTATAACTTGTTTGTTCTTAGTTTGTACCAGTAATGCAAGTGCCCATTTCCCCACAGCCCCTGACACAGTGTATTAGAAATCTATTCTTTGCCAGTCTGCCAAGGTTAAAAATGTACACACAGTGGCATTCTCTCAGTGTAGAATTTCTTCATGCTCTCAATGGATTTTGGATTTTCTATGAATTTGTCTTCAAATCCTCTCCCGTTTTCTTTTTCTCTTATAATCCCCATCTACTTATCCTCATTAATGTTAAAGCAAATTCAACATACCATTATTTTGTCTGGATATATCTCAGTCCACATTTCTTTTACAGAAAGGACTTTAGGGACTTTATTGGCTTAAGACTCTGTGCTTCCAATGTGGGTTCAATCCCTGGTCAGGCAAGTAAGATCCCACATGCTACTTGGCATTTTTAATTAAAAAAGTACCATCACTCTTAAAAATACTGATTTATCATCAAATACCTTTTAAAAAAGTATATTTAAATCAGAATCTAAGCAACAGTCCACACAGTGTGATGGTTATTATGTTTTTTCCCTCTGCAATGTGTTTTAATAACAAATTTTAATGAAAAAATTTCAAGTGTTTGAAAAAGTTAAATGCCTATTATCTATACCACCTAGGTTTTACAAATAATATTTGACAATTTTTTCATTGTGTATCTGCATTCATCAGTATATTTTCTTTATGTGTCAAAGTTATCTATATCTATACTTGAATCTAAGCTTTCAAACATCCATATTGTAAAGTAGAATTCTTGTTTTTAGGATAAAATTTATAGTGAACTGAACAAATGTTAATTTGATGAGTGCTGATAAATAACTGTGTAACCCAAGCCCCTTACAAGCTATGGAACATTTCCATTACATCAGAAGGTTTCTGCAGTCAATTCCTGCACCTCTCCCCTCCTTTCTTGTTAGGCTTTTGTTTTCACTGTAGATTAGTTTGGCCTGTTCAAAAACTTCATATAAATGGAATCAGCATGTACTGTGTGTAAATTTCTCTCAACGCTGCATTTATTGAGATTCCTCTTTGTGTGTTATAGATCTTTGTTCTTTTCATTGTTGAGTGGATTTCCATTGTATGAATATGCTGGGTTTAATTTTCCACTGATCTGGTGAACGGTCATTTACAGTTTTTGTCTGTTATGAATAAAGTTGCTATGAACATCTTGGGCAAGGCTTCTTGTGGACCTATGTTTTCTTTTGGGTAAGTACTTAGTAGAATATCCTGAATTGCAAGGATATATATATTTTTTTCTTTTTCTTTAGAAAGATGTACACTTTCCGTGGGCAAAGCTGAAATGAGGCTGTATAATATAGATGGTGGCCTAGAGACTTCAGAAATCACTAGGTTATACCTGGAACCCTTTCACAGAAAAGTTCTTTCATTCTGGGAACCTTTCCATTCTGTGAAGCGATTCCAGGTATAGCCTAGTGATGTTTGAAGTAATTCTCAAAAGCATGAAGAGTTAACCATGACGAATTTTATCATATTTTTTTTCCAACTTTCACTATATTTATTACCAAGTTAAAAATTTTTTTCATTAAATTTAATTGATTTAATGTTAGTTTCAGATGTACATTAACGTGATTCAGTTATACGTGTATATCTGTGTATGTTTTTGTACATATATAGATATATTCTTTTTCCCTTATAGAGGCATTACAAAGTATTAAGCATAGTTCCCTGTGCTATACAGTAAGCCCTAGTTGGTTATTTGTTTTATACGTAATAGTGTATATGTAAATCCCAAACTCCTCTCCCCTCTCTTCTTTCCCTTTTGGTAACCATTATCATATATTTCTTTATGTGTCAAAGTTATCTATATCTATACTTGAATCTAAGCTTTCAAACATCCATATTGTAAAGTAGAATTCTTGTTTTAGGATAAAATTTATAGTGAACTGAACAAATGTTAATTTGATGAGTGCTGATAAATAACTGTGTAACCCAAGCCCCTTACAAGCTATGGAACATTTCCATTACATCAGAAGGTTTCTGCAGTCAATTCCTGCACCTCTCCCCTCCTTTCTTGTTAGGCTTTTGTTTTCACTGTAGATTAGTTTGGTCTGTTCAAAAACTTCATATAAATGGAATCAGCATGTACTGTGTGTAAATTTCTCTCAACGCTGCATTTATTGAGATTCCGCTTTGTGTGTTATAGATCTTTGTTCTTTTCATTGTTGAGTGGATTTCCATTGTATGAATATGCTGGGTTTAATTTTCCACTGATCTGGTGAACGGTCATTTACAGTTTTTGTCTGTTATGAATAAAGTTGCTATGAACATCTTGGGCAAGGCTTCTTGTGGACCTATGTTTTCTTTTGGGTAAGTACTTAGTAGAATATCCTGAATTGCAAGGATATATATATTTTTTTCTTTTTCTTTAGAAAGATGTACACTTTCTGTGGGCAAAGCTGAAATGAGGCTGTATAATATAGATGGTGGCCTAGAGACTTCAGAAATCACTAGGTTATACCTGGAACCCTTTCACAGAAAAGTTCTTTCATTCTGGGAACCTTTCCATTCTGTGAAGCGATTCCAGGTATAGCCTAGTGATGTTTGAAGTAATTCTCAAAAGCATGAAGAGTTAACCATGACGAATTTTATCATATTTTTTTTCCAACTTTCACTATATTTATTACCAAGTTAAAAATTTTTTTCATTAAATTTAATTGATTTAATGTTAGTTTCAGATGTACATTAACGTGATTCAGTTATACGTGTATATCTGTGTATGTTTTTGTACATATATATATTCTTTTTCCCTTATAGAGGCATTACAAAGTATTAAGCATAGTTCCCTGTGCTATACAGTAAGCCCTAGTTGGTTATTTGTTTTATACGTAATAGTGTATATGTAAATCCCAAACTCCTCTCCCCTCTCTTCTTTCCCTTTTGGTAACCATAGTTTGTTTTCTATGCCTGTGGTCTGTTGTATATGTTATTATTTTTTTTAGTATTTATTTGACTGCGTCGGGCCTTAGTTGTGGCCCTCAGCATCTTTGTTGTTCCATGTGGGATCTCTAATGGGGTCCTGGTTTAGTTGCCCTGTGGCATGTGCAATCTTATTAATAGTTCCCTGACAGGGACTGAACCTGCGTCCCTTGCGTTTCAAGGCAGATTCTTAACCACTGGACCACCAGGAAAGTACCTATAAGTTAATTTTATATATATATATATATATATATATAAAGATTCGACAGATAAGCAGTATCACATGTCTGTCTTCATTGGTCTGGCTTCACTCAGTATGATAATCTCTAGGTCCATCCATGTTGCTGCAAATTATATTACTTCATTCTTTTTTATAGCTGAGTAATTTTCCATTTTGTGTATATACCATATCTTTGCATCTGTCAGTGAACATTTGGGTTACTTCTGTGTCTTGGCTATTGTAAATAGTGTTGCATAGAATTTTGGGGTGCATGTATCTTTTCAAATTATCATTTTTATAACTTGACTGTAAACAATGAAAGAACCTGGTGCTGAACTACACATCTGATTTAAAGTCCTCAGATTCTGTTTGGAAATAAATTCCTTTTAGGGAGTTCAGTCAGGTTCTGTTAGGTCAGACCTATAGTTAAGTTTTGAGTTATGAAAGCACAAATTTTTAAATTTATATAAACTTTATTTTGGAATAGTTTGAGATATATAGAAATGTTGCCAAAGTAATTGAATTCTTTTATCCACCTTGCCCAGCCTCCCTGTTTCTTATATTGCTACAATATATTTGTCATGGTTAACGTTAGTACATAAGCACTAAATTCCACACTTAATTCAGATTTTATTAGCTTTTTCCTAATTTCTTTCATTCCAGAGTCCAGTATTACATTAGTCTTCAAGTCTCCTTAACTTCAGGGTTTTTTTTTAACTTTTTTTTTTATTCTTTCTTTTCCCCATCATGCCTCTTTTATTTATATTTATTTTCACTGTCTTTTTATGCATTGGCATCTGTGGCCTCCCATTGCAGTGGCCTCCCTCCCTTTCTGTTGTATGCCTGTGGTCTGTTGTATATGTTATTATTTTTTTTAGTATTTATTTGACTGCGTCGGGCCTTAGTTGTGGCCCTCAGCATCTTTGTTGTTCCATGTGGGATCTCTAATGGGGTCCTGGTTTAGTTGCCCTGTGGCATGTGCAATCTTATTAATAGTTCCCTGACAGGGACTGAACCTGCGTCCCTTGCGTTTCAAGGCAGATTCTTAACCACTGGACCACCAGGAAAGTACCTATAAGTTAATTTTATATATATATATATATATATATATATATATAAAGATTCGACAGATAAGCAGTATCACATGTCTGTCTTCATTGGTCTGGCTTCACTCAGTATGATAATCTCTAGGTCCATCCATGTTGCTGCAAATTATATTACTTCATTCTTTTTTATAGCTGAGTAATTTTCCATTTTGTGTATATACCATATCTTTGCATCTGTCAGTGAACATTTGGGTTACTTCTGTGTCTTGGCTATTGTAAATAGTGTTGCATAGAATTTTGGGGTGCATGTATCTTTTCAAATTATCATTTTTATAACTTGACTGTAAACAATGAAAGAACCTGGTGCTGAACTACACATCTGATTTAAAGTCCTCAGATTCTGTTTGGAAATAAATTCCTTTTAGGGAGTTCAGTCAGGTTCTGTTAGGTCAGACCTATAGTTAAGTTTTGAGTTATGAAAGCACAAATTTTTAAATTTATATAAACTTTATTTTGGAATAGTTTGAGATATATAGAAATGTTGCCAAAGTAATTGAATTCTTTTATCCACCTTGCCCAGCCTCCCTGTTTCTTATATTGCTACAATATATTTGTCATGGTTAACGTTAGTACATAAGCACTAAATTCCACACTTAATTCAGATTTTATTAGCTTTTTCCTAATTTCTTTCATTCCAGAGTCCAGTATTACATTAGTCTTCAAGTCTCCTTAACTTCAGGGTTTTTTTTTAACTTTTTTTTTTATTCTTTCTTTTCCCCATCATGCCTCTTTTATTTATATTTATTTTCACTGTCTTTTTATGCATTGGCATATGTGGGCCTCCCATTGCAGTGGCCTCTCGTTGCAGAGCACCAGCTCCAGGATGCTGGCGCATACCAGCTCAGCCACTCCTCGACATGTGGGATCTTCCCGGGCCAGGGTCGAACCAGTGCCCCTTGCACTGTTAAGGTTCACTCTACCCACTGGACCAGCAGGGAGACCTTTTTTTTTTGATGACCTGACAGTTTTAAGGAGTACTGGTTGAGTATTTTGTTGAATATTCCTCAATTGGTTTTCTAAGGTTTTTCTCATGGTTAGATTGGGGTTATTGGTTGTGGGAAGAAGAACACAAAGGTATCATTCTCACTGTGTTCACCCTTTTGAGGATTCATGTTATCAACATGACTTAATGACCATGTGAACTTTGATCACATGGCCAAAACAGTGTTTTCTGAAAGTCTCAGATTTCCATTTCGATACGGATTCTCTGTAGAGGCTTCCTAGGTGGTTCAGCAGTAAAGAATCCGCCTGCCAGTGGAAGAGACTCAGGTCCCATCCCTGGGTCGGGAAGATCCCCTGGAAGGGGAAACAGCAACCCACTCCAGTATTCTTGCCTGGAAAACCCAATGGACAGAGAAGCCTGTAGTCTATACAATCCATAGGGTTACAAAGCAGTAGGACATGACTGAGCGTGCGTGCACAGAATAGACTATTCTGCACCGTGGCTTTACATTGTCACTGATAGTGCACAGGAGTTCTAGTTGCTTTACAAGGTTTTAACTTTGTTGAAGCCCAATGTGTGTTTTCTTATGTTGCCTGCGCTTTTGGCTTCTTATCCCACCCTCCCACCCCCAAATCACTGCAAGATTCAGTGTCATGAGTTTTTCCCTCTATCTGTTAAAAGTTCCATCCCTGTGTTCAGATCTTTGATCCATTTCAGGTTACTTTTGTACATGGTATGAAAGTCCATCTTAATTTTTTTGGCATGTGTGTATCTAGTTTTCTTGGCATGTGCATATCATTTTTAAAAACAGCATCTTTTCCCCACTGAATACTCTTGGCATCCTTGTCAAAAATCATCTGACCACGAATGTGAGGGTTTGTTTCTATGCTCTCTACTCTGTTCAGTTGGTCATTACGTCTACACCAGTGCCACGCTGCTTCGATCACTGTAGCTGTGTAGGTTTTGAAACAAAGAAGTGTAAGACATTTAACTGTTCTTTTTCAAGATTGTTTTGGCTCTTTAGGCATCTCTTGAGGGTTCATATGAATGCGCCTATGTCGGCAAAATTGTTTTTTTGTGTGTTTGATAGGGATTACATTGAATCTGTGGATGGTTTCGGGTAGTATTGACAGTTTAAAGATTTAAACTCATTACTGACTGGGGGTTTTTGCTGAAACTAATACCTGTGGCCAGCGATTTCTATTTTGGCTGGCCCAAGATTGTGTTATTTCACTGACACTTTGCAGGTTATTACATTTAGTAGTTACACCTGATACACCCGTGAAGTCATTTCTAGCAGTATTGCATTTTCACTTTCTGCATTAGAATCATTGATGAAGGCTTTTTGTCCTTTTTCTTTTGGTCTAATATTCACATCATCTGAATCAACTATATTCTAAAGAACAGTCATCTTCTGAGACACTAGAATATATATATGTAACTTGGACAGTCAGTATCTGCAAAACATTCACAGAAAAATTCTTAGAATTTCATGTGTCATTTTTGAAAATTTTATGCTAATAAGCTTATATTTATAATATACACAAGGTTGGAACAAAAAACTAACAGTAAAATGTGAATGATAACGACGATCTTAAGTTGTATACTGAACCCTTGATCAATTTTAAATTCTGACATCACTTTGCACAGTGATGTTAATTGTATCACTTTAAAAACTTACTGATGTGGGCTTCCCTGATGGTCCAGTGAGTAAAGAGTCTGCCTTGCAGTGCAGGGGCACTAGTTCAATCCCTGGCCTGGGAATATCCCACATAACTGAGGAGCAGCTGGGCCGGTGTGTCCAATTACAAGCCAGCGTTCCGGAGTGCATGCGCCCAGAGCCAGTGCTCTGCAAGAGGCCCACACATGCCAAAGAATAAAGATGGATGAAAAATAAATGATGACTTAAGAGGCAAAATTTAAAAAACGTATAAAAAAAATGATGTGTCTGGTCAGTAATGTTCAGGTAACAAAAGATGGGTTTGTTTCTATGCTTCTACTCTGTTCAGTTGGTCATTACGTCTACACCAGTGCCACGCTGCTGATCACTGTAGCTGTGTAGGTTTTGAAACAAAGAAGTGTAAGACATTTAACTGTTCTTTTTCAAGACTGTTTTGGCTCTTTAGGCATCTCTTGAGGGTTCATATGAATGCGCCTATGTCGGCAAAATTGTTTTTTTGTGTGTTTGATAGGGATTACATTGAATCTGTGGATGGTTTCGGGTAGTATTGACAGTTTAAAGATTTAACCTCATTACTGACTGGGGGTTTTTGCTGAAACTAATACCTGTGGCCAGCGATTTCTATTTTGGCTGGCCCAAGATTGTGTTATTTCACTGACACTTTGCAGGTTATTACATTTAGTAGTTACACCTGATACACCCGTGAAGTCATTTCTAGCAGTATTGCATTTTCACTTTCTGCATTAGAATCATTGATGAAGGCTTTTTGTCCTTTTTCTTTTGGTCTAATATTCACATCATCTGAATCAACTATATTCTAAAGAACAGTCATCTTCTGAGACACTAGAATATATATATGTAACTTGGACAGTCAGTATCTGCAAAACATTCACAGAAAAATTCTTAGAATTTCATGTGTCATTTTTGAAAATTTTATGCTAATAAGCTTATATTTATAATATACACAAGGTTGGAACAAAAAACTAACAGTAAAATGTGAATGATAACGACGATCTTAAGTTGTATACTGAACCCTTGATCAATTTTAAATTCTGACATCACTTTGCACAGTGATGTTAATTGTATCACTTTAAAAACTTACTGATGTGGGTTTCCCCTGATGGTCCAGTGAGTAAAGAGTCTGCCTTGCAGTGCAGGGGCACTAGTTCAATCCCTGGCCTGGGAATATCCCACATAACTGAGGAGCAGCTGGGCCGGTGTGTCCAATTACAAGCCAGCGTTCCGGAGTGCATGCGCCCAGAGCCAGTGCTCTGCAAGAGGCCCACACATGCCAAAGAATAAAGATGGATGAAAAATAAATGATGACTTAAGAGGCAAAATTTAAAAAACGTATAAAAAAAATGATGTGTCTGGTCAGTAATGTTCAGGTAACAAAAGATGTGTTATTCTTGGTGATACTATTGTAAACATTGGTGAGCACAATTTTTTTTCTTATGCATTTTAGTTATTTTAATTTTTGGCTAGTCTCAGCTTTCACTGCGGCTGCAGGCTTTTCTCTAGTTGCAAGGAGTAGGGGCTACTCTCTGGTTGAGGTGGGCAGGCTTCTTTTTGCGGTGACTTCTCTTGTGGAACTTGGGCTCTAGGGCACATGGGCTCAATAGTTGTAGTTCCAAGGCTCTAGAGCACAGGCTCAACAGTTTTGGCTCACGGGTTTAGTTGCTCCGCAGCATGTGGGATCTTCCTGGATCAGGGATCGAACCCGTGTCTACTGCACTGGCAGGCGAACTCCACCACTGAGCCACCAGGGAATCCCGGAGAGCACAATTTTTAAGGAAGAAAGGCCTGTCATTATTCAAGACTTGGTCCCCTTGGTTTTGTGGGCAGCTGCACTAATAACAGATCTTCTGAGCTTTGGTTTTAAAAACTTGAAACACTAAAATAGTTTTATGTCATTAGTGCAGACAAGTGACTATTACTCCTTACATTCTATATTCAGAGCAGCCTCTTTACAATTTAGTTAAAAACTAATTATAAAATAACTTTTGTTAATTTACGATAATCCTCCCCATTATCTGTAAGCACCTAGAACAGTGCTGACACATGTATGTCATCAAAAATAAGGAAGACAAAGACTCACAAAAAGTAAATATTTAAAGAGGAAAAAAATGACAACAAACAAGGTTGGAATTACTAGATTTTTATTTTTCCCTGATACTCTTAAAACTCAGCTCCACCAAGTAACAGGTCAGACTTCTGGAATAACAACTCTTTCCCTGGGCTGTGACTTTTCAGAATTTATCCAATACCATGGTTCCAGATGTTTCCACCCCATAACTCTAAACCAGTTACAGAATCATATCTTCTTAGGTCTCAACTGGAATCAAACAGTATACATGTGACATAATCAGAAGAGCATAAACCATTTCCTGCATTCCCCTACTGAATGCATGTCCCTCTTTTTTCCTAAAGGGTTTGTTACTAACAGATACTTGAGTATCATACTTCCAAGAAATCTGTTTTCCAGTTCTGAATCTTAGTTTGGAATAAGGGATCCCCTAATCATAAAAGACTTTAACAGACATTCTAAGCTGATTATTCTCAGCCACGGACAAATTTGTTTTACTCTACACTTAACATGGCTTTGCTACAATACTTCCGTTTGCTGAAGTCAAACCTTGTCTATAACACCCTTTATAATTTCCACAACTCGAGAGGAGGGAGCGATGGGGGAAGAGTTGGCTTGTTGTGTAGCAGGGGGTCCTGAAAAGGGCAGACAGTTGCTTCTGGTCACTAAGTGGAAAAATGACAAATGTGCCTCCTCCTTATTCTGAGAATGAAAACACATGTGGGCCAGAATTAGAAAATTCTGGTCCTAAAATTATAGTATAATATTATTTTAAGTACATTCAAAATTCATATTGCTCTTTGTTTTCCCTGAGTTTGGGTTCACAGTTTGGTAGAAATTCTTTAAAGAAGAGGTAGGTAGTGGGGGGTAAAGAGGAAATAATGTTTATGTCTAGCAGCACCTGGGAGAACATGTAACTTGTCCTTTCAGTCTCAGTTAACAATGATCTTTCCCTCTTGAATCAGCAAATACAATATAGGGATGATCATTTTCCTTGTTCTTACACCACAGGCCCTCTCTCCTTGAGCGTCCACCTCAGCATTACTATCACTGTTCATCAAAATGAATGGCCCTTCCAAAGGCATGCTGTAAAATCATCGCTCCAAAGTGAGGTTGCTTAGATTTAGCAGAGAAGCTCAACCAGTAATTTTTATTCATACAGTCGTCAGAGAAAATGAGCAAAATTTCCAGCACTGCCAATTGCTGCCTTTTCTTCCTGGACCTGGTTTATTTAAATCATTCCTGCCAACTCTCGAGTTGATTCTAAAGTCCCGGCTCTAGGGAGTTCTGACATCTGATAGGGCGGAGATATTTTGGTCCAGATTTATGATGGGCTGGTGGAATACTGCTTCATCAGGTGCTCATGGCAGGGATTGCACACTCGCTCAGGTCTGATACTGGAAGGAAGAGGCAGTTCCTTTGTGGAGCAGGTGTCACAGAAGGTTCCTCTGCAGTTCTTACACACGTTCTACAAGGAGAAGAGGAGGTCAGGTGGGCAGCAGAAGAGCAGGGTGTAAGGTGTGTGGGACGTAAGAGACCAGATATGACAGATACTCAACGTCTAATCAAACACTGGCAGAATGTGTGCAGTGTGCCACATGGTATCTGACCAATCTGTGTACAGGCAAGCCGCCTGTCTAGTTCTTAGATCTAAACTAAGAGAGGCATGTCCACAGAATTCCATGAACAGATATTATATATATTATATTTAGAATATATACTTTCACTTATATTCACTTTTAGGTAGGCTAATTCTAAAATTAGTTTGCAGCTACCTAAGCATACTCCAGATAAGGGGAGCAGTGACCTAGCCATGGGTAGGGTAGCCAGCCAAAGACTTAAAAACTTGGCTAAACATGAACTAAAAGCATAATTTCTAATACATGATGTGCTTAATGCATTCCTGTGATGCTCTGAAAGCACATCCTTTGGGATATTAGTGCAGCCAAGCACAGCTTCCTGCCTCCTTTTCATTGGGAAATCACTCTTTCTTAAGTGGGGGCTTCCCCAGTGGCTCAGCAGGTAAACAATCTGCCTGCAGTGCAGGAGACACAAGAGATGCGGGTTCAATCTGGGTTGGGAAGATCCCCTAGAAAAGGAAAATGGCAACCTACTCTAGTAAAATCCCACGGGGGAGACTGGTGAGCTAAAGTCCAAAGGATCGCAAAGAGTCGGACACGACTGAATGACTAAGCATTTGGAGTCTTTAGTCGCCAAACTGTGGGACAGTGTGTAGGTCATCATGGCAGTGTCGCTGGTCAAGCTGGCAGCACAGTGCACACGTGGCTCCAAGGTTCCCTACCTAAAGGCTATGAAGAATAATTTCCCCCATAAATAAGGTTACTTTCTCCCTAAACAATTCATCTTTGAGGGTGCAGCGGAGGTTGCGGGGGGTTAAATTTTATTTGAAGGCCTGGGAGGACTTTTCCTCTGACATACTGCAGTTACTTTTCAGGGCTTAGAAAAGAAAGGACGGAATTAGATTAGCGGCCTCTTCTGTTTGAGAACATTTTCTCTAATTACAACTTCCAGTTCTATAAAGGCAGTCCATTTTTAACGGTTTCTGCTAATTTAAGATGAGGTCACACTACAATTTTGCTTGTTAAAATTTAGCATGATCACAAATGCTGGCATGTAGGTTGTCACCCAGAATTTGGGCACGTTTCAAATTCCTGTAAGCACCTGTTCCTGACACTCATTTGTCCATAACATCTCTTGAGCATCTGCTGTGAACTGGGGACGTTAGATACTGGGGGGATCCTACTGTGAGCAAGGCCCAGATGTGGCCATCAGAGATACCTCCTCTTCCTGCATGCTTCCTGGTTTGGTGGAGAGAGAGCTTGTTTTCCTCTCAGGGGCTGCTTCCCCTCAAAATTCAAAGAATCCACCGCCCCTAACCTATCTTTGTTCTGAGCAGGATGGAGTCCTGGAAGGAGTGTAGACTTTGGAGCCAAAGTCAAGTTGCATCTGGGCTCTCAGTAACTGGGAAATGCACTTGACACCTCTGAGCCCAGGGCTCTTTATACAATGATGGCAAAGGACAGAAGCTTCACAGGAACAGGACTTGATGTACACGCTGTTCATTACTTTCTCCAGCACAAGGAATAGCACATTCCACATGGGAGGCACACATATTTATTTATAAATTTATTTTAAATTATGTAGTAAGCTTGTATTTAATATTCTAATAGGGTTTACTGACATGACTTGATAGGACTGGAAAAAACAGGTACACACTGCTCCTTCTTTTTGCTTTCCCCCCGCTCTGCACTCCATACAGCGAAGTCCCTGTCATCAGAAACAACTCGCGGTGAAGCGGGCGTCCCTAGGAAGAACCTGTCTGTCTCTCATCCACGTTACCTTTGTGAGGCTGCTGTCTTCCTGGCACAGCTGACACATCGGTGGCTTTTCAGAGGGTGGAAGCTGACCCTAAACCACAGAGTGAACCCGTGAGTCTCCCTTAGCCCTCGAAATACCAGTATTTCTAGAACGCATTTTTTAGTTACAAAACTAATATAAAATCACACTCTCCAGACTATCTGGAAATTAGACAAGTTACATATAGTCTCACTACCTTAATACAACTCTGATACTTACATCATTATCCTTGTTGACACTCTTCAATTTTTGTAATAAAGTAACATGCAACTTTATTTATATAGATACATGTAAAAAACTAAAAAAAAAAAAAAAAGATCTGCCCCTCTTGTCTTATTCTGTCATCAGGAATGGAAGGGAGCGGGCTTCATGTCCCCAGTAAATAAGAGACAGTGGTGACCCGGACACACTAGCATTTGTGCCCTTTCTCATGGCATTACCACTGCATTTTGTAGTGTATTTTTAACCACTGATGCCTGGTTATTTCCAAGTGATCAAGAGGTATTTTTCCTCTTCGTTTTATATAAGGGAAAATGAAGGGCAAGGGAGCTCTGGTGAGTTCTCTGAGGACTCACAGTCTGTTAAAGAGAATCTCAAATAGGGAGTGAGTGCTGCCCGTTTACTTAGCAAGTTGCTTAAAAATGTGGTACTCGCTGTGACAGTGTCAGGCATAGGCATGCTTAGGATATTATTAAAAGGATGGGGCACTGTGGCGTCTGTGCATTCACCTACCTCCCTTGCTGCCCTCTTTAGAGCTAGGCAGGGCCCAGCCAACTAGCTGATTTTTATAAGACACTCTAGAGCTTTCCAGCGGTGACAACCTCCCCACAAGAACTCGCCTCTCACACAGGAGCGCCTTCATCCCTCTCCAGAAGAGAAGAGGAAACACAAGAAGCGCCTCTCCAGAAGATGCGGGTTTACTGACATGACTTGATAGGACTGGAAAAACAGGTACACACTCACTGCTCCTTCTTTTGCTTTCCCCGCTCTGCACTCCATACAGCGAAGTCCCTGTCATCAGAAACAACTCGCGGTGAAGCGGGCGTCCCTAGGAAGAACCTGTCTGTCTCTCATCCACGTTACCTTTGTGAGGCTGCTGTCTTCCTGGCACAGCTGACACATCGGTGGCTTTTCAGAGGGTGGAAGCTGACCCTAAACCACAGAGTGAACCCGTGAGTCTCCCTTAGCCCTCGAAATACCAGTATTTCTAGAACGCATTTTTTAGTTACAAAACTAATATAAAATCACACTCTCCAGACTATCTGGAAATTAGACAAGTTACATATAGTCTCACTACCTTAATACAACTCTGATACTTACATCATTATCCTTGTTGACACTCTTCAATTTTTGTAATAAAGTAACATGCAACTTTATTTATATAGATACATGTAAAAAACTAAAAAAAAAAAAAAAAGATCTGCCCCTCTTGTCTTATTCTGTCATCAGGAATGGAAGGGAGCGGGCTTCATGTCCCCAGTAAATAAGAGACAGTGGTGACCCGGACACACTAGCATTTGTGCCCTTTCTCATGGCATTACCACTGCATTTTGTAGTGTATTTTTAACCACTGATGCCTGGTTATTTCCAAGTGATCAAGAGGTATTTTTCCTCTTCGTTTTATATAAGGGAAAATGAAGGGCAAGGGAGCTCTGGTGAGTTCTCTGAGGACTCACGGTCTGTTAAAGAGAATCTCAAATAGGGAGTGAGTGCTGCCCGTTTACTTAGCAAGTTGCTTAAAACTGTGGTACTCGTTGTGACAGTGTCAGGCATAGGCATGCTTAGGATATTATTAAAAGGATGGGGCACTGTGGCGTCTGTGCATTCACCTACCTCCCTTGCTGCCCTCTTTAGAGCTAGGCAGGGCCCAGCCAACTAGCTGATTTTTATAAGACACTCTAGAGCTTTCCAGCGGTGACAACCTCCCCACAAGAACTCGCCTCTCACACAGGATCTCCTTCATCCCTCTCCAGAAGAGAAGAGGAAACACAAGAAGCGCCTGGTGCAGAGCCGTAATTCCTATTTCATGGATGTGAAATGCCTAGGATGCTATAAAATCACCACCATTTTTAGCCACGCACAGACAGTAGTTTTGCGTATTGGCTGCTCTGCCAGCCTACAGAAGGAGAGCAAGGCTTACAAGAAGGATGTTCCTTTAGATGGAAGCAGCAAGAAAAGTACCCTGTGTTGAGATGAATGGGAAACCATCCCAATAAACCTGTTTTGTATAACAATAATAATAATCAAAAGACGTTTTAGGACGGGAGACTCAGTTACCTGTTCATCCACAGGGTGAGACTGGAGCCTACAACAGGAAAGTAAAAAGAGTACCTTACAGCAGCTCATATTACCTCTTATCATTTCAAAAGCACAGAGAAAGCAATACCATGGTTCTTTTATGTTGTTGGGACCCAAGTAATTATTAATGTTGACCTCCAAGGAGAGGAAATTTTAGTTGTTAAATCTGTTACTAAGATAGGATCCTCTATTAGTCTAGGTTCCTATTTCAAAATAGATGGGAGTTATATTTTGTTTTCTTTTTACTATTAAGAAAATAGTTCATGTTTCCCAACCTACAAAACCCCAACTGGGGCTTCCCTGGTGGTCCAGTGGGTAAAGAGTCTGCCTTGCAGTGCAAGGGGCACTGGTTTTATCCCTGGCCCAGGAAGACTCCATGTGCCAAGGAGCGGCTGGGCCAGTGTGTCCAATTACGAGCCAGCTCATAATTAGTTATCTCCCAAGATAACCATTTAGATTAAAACACTTCTTCACGATACCAGCTGAGCTAACCCCAATTTTCTCAACTTGGAATAGAACTTACATAAGAGAAGTAAAGCCCACATTCAGTTCTGGGGAAAATGGACCATAGATCTACAGTGATTCTAGTTCTCTTCAGTTGAGTGGCAGTGTGACCACTGATATGACCAGGCTATGAGCTGCTCCTTGGAACAGTCCCAAGAAACTTGGGTATGTCTTAGGATGGCAGTTCTGACCAGGCGAGGCCCTGGAAATGGCTGTTATATTGGGCAGAGACAAAGGAGTTAAAACAGAAGACAAGATAAAGAGAGGCAACTTGGGCCTCTCTGTGAGCCTCAGTTTTCTCACCTGTAAAGTAGGAGTAGATAATTAAACTTTCGTTAAGAGAAGTAAATTTGTAAGGAGATAATGAATGTGACACTTTTTAAGCTGCAGAGCACAATGCATATATAAAGTAGTATGCTTGTGTCTCCCTATTTTCAGGTTCTGCATCTCCAGCTGGTTAAATCCCAGAGGAGCAGACCACAGATACAGCCCATTATGTGCATTGTACCAGGCCTTTTTATGTAAAGGATTTTGAACATCCATAGATTTGGTATCCAAAGGGGCTTCTGGAACCCTGGATACCAAGGGATAGTCACTGTATTATCTTTTATTTCCAGGGCCTAAAATCAGAACCTGGCAGGTAATACTCTCCTGAAGGTAAATGAAAGGCCCTTTTGAGCCCTGGTTAGTTTTATGGTCTAATTCCTTCCCATGGCCCATGCTGATCTGTAATGTTAGATGGGCTGGAGTTTAAGGCTGTCCTGGATCAGACCGTGCTCTCTTGGGAGTAAAACTTAAAATGACTGGAATCATTCTGGCCTTAGAGGCAAGGAGGGCTGTTTAGGCTAAGTATCTGCAAAATCATCCTACTGTTGGACTGTGTGATTTATCTTCTCCAGCAGCTGGTTTTGCTCCAGATGACACACTATCTCATTCTTAAAGAGGCATCAAAGGCTGGACAGGTTCAGCTGCCAGAAATGTACATTGTCAGGTCTCTCCAAACCCCTCTGTGGTATCTTTCCTGGATGGTAATCTTTCGTTGTTGCTGTCATTGTATCTGGCTTTAATGTTTAGTGCAGTGTTAGGATCACAGCAGAGCTGAGCAGAAGGACACCGATTTCTTGTATATCCTGTTGGAGCTCCCGCCCTCCCCCAGTATGAACATTCCACACCAGAATGGTACCTGATGCTACATCACTGAATCTAAGCTGATGCACCATAAGTCACAGTCTGCCTCAGGGCTCTCCCTTGGCGGTGTACGTTCTATGAATTCAGACAAATGTGCAAGGACACATATCCATCCTTATGGTGTCAAGGAGAGTATTTTCTCTGCCCTATAAAATCCTTTGTGGTCTACCGATTCATCCACCGATATCCCATAATCCCTAGCATCCACTCTGTCCATGGTTTTGCCTTTTCTGAAATGTCACATAGTTGGACCTCCTTCATTTTTTACTATAGTGGCCCTAGGTAATGTTTTGTCATTAAAACCATTGTTAAAAGTCAACTTCCTGGAAATGATCCCATATTCTTCATAGTGAGCAAATGAGATGAAGAGTTGAGAAAAATAAAGTTAAGAGAAAAATAGAAGGGAAATGAGGGGACTCATCTGAAACACAGCTGCCTTTCGCTCAGCACAAAGGTAGAAGCAAGTCATGCCCAAGTACATTTAAGAACCCTGGAAATCCTGTGGTGTGTCTTTCATTCGCTAGTCCTCCTGATCCAGTAAAGATTAGATTAGACATGATATTTTAAGTGATAGTTTGGGGATTAACCAGGGAAGAACCAGAAGACAACCTGATCACCTTTCTTTCTTCTGAAATGGACTAAATGGGTTTTGTGTAATGTGTGTTACCTGGTTTATTCCTTATTCACTCTCCCTGTAGTCTTTCTGGAATATTAATATGACAAGTCAGTATCTGGGCTGGGTCACTGCCAATGTAGATCAAAAGCTCCCTCTGTCCCACCAGCCCAAAAGAGCCTCATCTTAGTTAGTACTTTATGAACAGACACCTGTGGCTTTCTTCCAGGGGCTTGTTTAGCTTAATGTTGTCCTCTTGAGTTCTGTGCTTCCCATCCTGCCAAAAGAAAACAGCCCAGTTTACCAACTGTTCAGACTGTTAAGCAGAGCTGAGCAGAAGGACACCGATTTCTTGTATATCCTGTTGGAGCTCCGCCTCCCCAGTATGAACATTCCACACCAGAATGGTACCTGATGCTACATCACTGAATCTAAGCTGATGCACCATAAGTCACAGTCTGCCTCAGGGCTCTCCCTTGGCGGTGTACGTTCTATGAATTCAGACAAATGTGCAAGGACACATATCCATCCTTATGGTGTCAAGGAGAGTATTTTCTCTGCCCTATAAAATCCTTTGTGGTCTACCGATTCATCCACCGATATCCCATAATCCCTAGCATCCACTCTGTCCATGGTTTTGCCTTTTCTGAAATGTCACATAGTTGGACCTCCTTCATTTTTTACTATAGTGGCCCTAGGTAATGTTTTGTCATTAAAACCATTGTTAAAAGTCAACTTCCTGGAAATGATCCCATATTCTTCATAGTGAGCAAATGAGATGAAGAGTTGAGAAAAATAAAGTTAAGAGAAAAATAGAAGGGAAATGAGGGGACTCATCTGAAACACAGCTGCCTTTCGCTCAGCACAAAGGTAGAAGCAAGTCATGCCCAAGTACATTTAAGAACCCTGGAAATCCTGTGGTGTGTCTTTCATTCGTTAGTCCTCCTGATCCAGTAAAGATTAGATTAGACATGATATTTTAAGTGATAGTTTGGGGATTAACCAGGGAAGAACCAGAAGACAACCTGATCACCTTTCTTTCTTCTGAAATGGACTAAATGGGTTTTGTGTAATGTGTGTTACCTGGTTTATTCCTTATTCACTCTCCCTGTAGTCTTTCTGGAATATTAATATGACAAGTCAGTATCTGGGCTGGGTCACTGCCAATGTAGATCAAAAGCTCCCTCTGTCCCACCAGCCCAAAAGAGCCTCATCTTAGTTAGTACTTTATGAACAGACACCTGTGGCTTTCTTCCAGGGGCTTGTTTAGCTTAATGTTGTCCTCTTGAGTTCTGTGCTTCCCATCCTGCCAAAAGAAAACAGCCCAGTTTACCAACTGTTCAGACTGTTAAGCAGAAGATGCAGACATTTCCTTCGGTACTGTCCTAGCTTGGTATGAAGCTAAGCAGCTTTTTTTTTTTTTTTAACTGAGGGAAGAATTTAACGTTCAAGATATTTTCTGTATTCTTTGTTCTGAATATTTTCTTAACAAATTATTCAGATAGGACCTGCAACAAGTGACTTCCAAAGTAGGTATTTCTTTTTAATTCTTGAGATTCAAAGGAAATTCAAAATGTATCCTATTTACTTAACAAAATGGGCTCGAGGTAGTTACTTTTTAGGAGAAAAAACACACGCCCATACACGCACGCCATCTAAGCTCTGGAAAACTAGTAAAACCAAGCATGGCCATGCAGACTGTGTAATTCTTCAGACACTTAATCAAGTAGTTGCCTCAATGTCATGACAACTCCTACAGCCTAGACAACTGGAGGAGTTTTCTATTGTGAAGGACCCACGTAAAGTTCCTGACTGTGTTTCTACCAAGGCTCTGAAGCCCTGTCTGTGTAGTTTTTTGGAGAACAAATTCTCCCTTGGCACAAACACTACTCTCTGCCCTGTATTGCTTGCCATTCAGCCTCTAAAAGTAGAATGCAGGTTCTCAACCATTCCTGGAAAGCGTTGCATTGCAGGGTGATTCAAGATTGAGAAAGCTAAGGCCTCACTGCAAAAACAGGACAAGATAGGCCAAGATCTCTGTAAGTCCTTCTAAGTAGATTTTATGTTTGCTAAGCTAAAATAATAAAGAGCCTGCTACAGAGAGAATGGTACTCTGCACAGGTTAAATTAGTGGCAAGGAGTGGAATCAATTTCCATGTACTACTCCTCTACTCTCCAATAAATTAGAAGCTCAATATCTAGATTTTTAAGTAAGAAATTTAAAAGTATTAAGTTTGTCCTGCTTTGTTGTATATAATATTTATAAAGAAGTTATTTTTCTCCTGTTGTTCATGCTTTCCTGATCTTATTGTTTGGACAGAGTGGCTCCTGTTCCCTGGGCCCCAGAGAGTTATTTAATCCAGGGTTTTCATCTGTGGCTTTCTTCCAGGGGCTTGTTTAGCTTAATGTTGTCCTCTTGAGTTCTGTGCTTCCCATCCTGCCAAAAGAAAACAGCCCAGTTTACCAACTGTTCAGACTGTTAAGCAGAAGATGCAGACATTTCCTTCGGTACTGTCCTAGCTTGGTATGAAGCTAAGCAGCTTTTTTTTTTTTTTTTAACTGAGGGAAGAATTTAACTTTCAAGATATTTTCTGTATTCTTTGTTCTGAATATTTTCTTAACAAATTATTCAGATAGGACCTGCAACAAGTGACTTCCAAAGTAGGTATTTCTTTTTAATTCTTGAGATTCAAAGGAAATTCAAAATGTATCCTATTTACTTAACAAAATGGGCTCGAGGTAGTTACTTTTTAGGAGAAAAAACACACGCCCATACACGCACGCCATCTAAGCTCTGGAAAACTAGTAAAACCAAGCATGGCCATGCAGACTGTGTAATTCTTCAGACACTTAATCAAGTAGTTGCCTCAATGTCATGACAACTCCTACAGCCTAGACAACTGGAGGAGTTTTCTATTGTGAAGGACCCACGTAAAGTTCCTGACTGTGTTTCTACCAAGGCTCTGAAGCCCTGTCTGTGTAGTTTTTTGGAGAACAAATTCTCCCTTGGCACAAACACTACTCTCTGCCCTGTATTGCTTGCCATTCAGCCTCTAAAAGTAGAATGCAGGTTCTCAACCATTCCTGGAAAGCGTTGCATTGCAGGGTGATTCAAGATTGAGAAAGCTAAGGCCTCACTGCAAAAACAGGACAAGATAGGCCAAGATCTCTGTAAGTCCTTCTAAGTAGATTTTATGTTTGCTAAGCTAAAATAATAAAGAGCCTGCTACAGAGAGAATGGTACTCTGCACAGGTTAAATTAGTGGCAAGGAGTGGAATCAATTTCCATGTACTACTCCTCTACTCTCCAATAAATTAGAAGCTCAATATCTAGATTTTTAAGTAAGAAATTTAAAAGTATTAAGTTTGTCCTGCTTTGTTGTATATAATATTTATAAAGAAGTTATTTTTCTCCTGTTGTTCATGCTTTCCTGATCTTATTGTTTGGACAGAGTGGCTCCTGTTCCCTGGGCCCCAGAGAGAATCCAGTTTTCACTCTCTCACCACTAACGGTGCTGGAGGTCTCTTTCCTAACACTGCTCTCTAGAAGCTTCAACTCCTGCTCTTTAAACAACTCTTCATTACTTCCCATTTCCCAAGCCTAATTCCTTCTTTTTCTAATTTTCCCAGAAGTACCTTGAGTGGGCTAAAACTGAAATCTTCATGACCTGAAAAAGGTGTACAGAAGCAAATCAAAATTTAAGATAATTCTGTCAAAGGGGAATTCAAGTTGGAGAGGTATGACTATACCATATTATTAAAAATATTAGGTGCTAAAATAATCTTAACAAATTGAAAGGATTAAGATGGTCACTTGAGGACAGGGAAGTCTGGTGTGCTGCACACCATGGTGTCGCAAACAGTCAGACACAACTTAGTGACTGAACAACAACAAAATGGTCACTAGAAAATTATCCACGCGATGCTTTTTCCAAATGAATTAGAGTGTCTTAGGGGCAGACTTAGAATCAACCCTCTGCGTGTTTACCCCAGCGCCTGCCTGCCACCGACATACTCAAGGCCAGAGCAATTAAGCACATGTTCCATGAGAGACAACAGCCTGGTCCATCAAGGTAGCCTCTCAAAATTAAGTAAGAGAACAAGGACAAGCATTACCATTTTGGGTTCTGGCTTCTGAGAATTCCTTCCTGGGATGCTCCTGTTGCTTTGTAACTGATCATTGTTGAACCTTCTTCGTTCCTGTTTTAAAGGGGCCCAGCAAAAGGACAAGATAGGCCAAGATCTCTGTAAGTCCTTCTAAGTAGATTTTATGTTTGCTAAGCTAAAATAATAAAGAGCCTGCTACAGAGAGAATGGTACTCTGCACAGGTTAAATTAGTGGCAAGGAGTGGAATCAATTTCCATGTACTACTCCTCTACTCTCCAATAAATTAGAAGCTCAATATCTAGATTTTTAAGTAAGAAATTTAAAAGTATTAAGTTTGTCCTGCTTTGTTGTATATAATATTTATAAAGAAGTTATTTTTCTCCTGTTGTTCATGCTTTCCTGATCTTATTGTTTGGACAGAGTGGCTCCTGTTCCCTGGGCCCCAGAGAGAATCCAGTTTTCACTCTCTCACCACTAACGGTGCTGGAGGTCTCTTTCCTAACACTGCTCTCTAGAAGCTTCAACTCCTGCTCTTTAAACAACTCTTCATTACTTCCCATTTCCCAAGCCTAATTCCTTCTTTTTCTAATTTTCCCAGAAGTACCTTGAGTGGGCTAAAACTGAAATCTTCATGACCTGAAAAAGGTGTACAGAAGCAAATCAAAATTTAAGATAATTCTGTCAAAGGGGAATTCAAGTTGGAGAGGTATGACTATACCATATTATTAAAAATATTAGGTGCTAAAATAATCTTAACAAATTGAAAGGATTAAGATGGTCACTTGAGGACAGGGAAGTCTGGTGTGCTGCACACCATGGTGTCGCAAACAGTCAGACACAACTTAGTGACTGAACAATAACAAAATGGTCACTAGAAAATTATCCACGCGATGCTTTTTCCAAATGAATTAGAGTGTCTTAGGGGCAGACTTAGAATCAACCCTCTGCGTGTTTACCCCAGCGCCTGCCTGCCACCGACATACTCAAGGCCAGAGCAATTAAGCACATGTTCCATGAGAGACAACAGCCTGGTCCATCAAGGTAGCCTCTCAAAATTAAGTAAGAGAACAAGGACAAGCATTACCATTTTGGGTTCTGGCTTCTGAGAATTCCTTCCTGGGATGCTCCTGTTGCTTTGTAACCTTCTTTCTCGTTCCTGTTTTAGTTCTAACTCAAGCTGGTTCCTAGGAGAGATGGGAGAAAAAACAATGAAAATGTGGATTTCTGTTAATATTTTCTAAAGAATGCCAAGCCCTTTTCTTAGTGTTCAGTAATTACATTTGAATACTTGATTTATAAAAAGTATACCAGATATTTATGGACAACCAGGTTTTACAGTGCGTGTGTATAAAGCTGCTTCACTCGTGTCTGACTCTTTGCTGCCCTATGGACTGTAGCCTGCCAGGCTCCTCCCAGGCAAGAATAATGGAGTGGGTGGCCATGCTCTCTTCCAAGGGATCTTCCTGACCCAGGGATCAAACCTGCATCCCTTACATCTCCTACACTGGCAAGCGGGTTCTTGACCACTACAGCCACTAGTACACCAAGAGTATACAGACAGTGAGGTTTTAAAGTACTACAATGCAATACAATACAATACAGCCAGTAATACTAGCACATAGCCAACATTCCTTAGATGATTAAGCACCCACTTTAGGAGCTCCTGTTGCCTAAGGGCAAGACTCTGAATATCAAGTCTAATACTAACTCTTAATGAAGAGTTGTGGTCAACTGAATGACAGTAGGATTTACTGCAACTGAAAGACAGTATGTCTAAATTTTCATCAAGTTACAGTATGAAGGCACCGACACTGTAGTCTTATTAAATTTTAATTAGCTGTCTCTTTACAGTGGTCCAGTCAACCCTCAGTTACATTCTCAACCACTCGTGTCATTAGTAGCTGCCCGCTTTGGCATACAATAACAAACTTGTATTTGTTTGAAGTCTGTGGCACAGAGTCGAGTCTCATTTGAGAGACAGTATGCAAGAATGGGCTTCCCAGCTGGCACTTGTGAAGAACCCACCCCCCAGCCCCCGCCTGCCACCGACATACTCAAGGCCAGAGCAATTAAGCACATGTTCCATGAGAGACAACAGCCTGGTCCATCAAGGTAGCCTCTCAAAATTAAGTAAGAGAACAAGGACAAGCATTACCATTTTGGGTTCTGGCTTCTGAGAATTCCTTCCTGGGATGCTCCTGTTGCTTTGTAACCTTCTTTCTCGTTCCTGTTTTAGTTCTAACTCAAGCTGGTTCCTAGGAGAGATGGGAGAAAAAACAATGAAAATGTGGATTTCTGTTAATATTTTCTAAAGAATGCCAAGCCCTTTTCTTAGTGTTCAGTAATTACATTTGAATACTTGATTTATAAAAAGTATACCAGATATTTATGGACAACCAGGTTTTACAGTGCGTGTGTATAAAGCTGCTTCACTCGTGTCTGACTCTTTGCTGCCCTATGGACTGTAGCCTGCCAGGCTCCTCCCAGGCAAGAATAATGGAGTGGGTGGCCATGCTCTCTTCCAAGGGATCTTCCTGACCCAGGGATCAAACCTGCATCCCTTACATCTCCTACACTGGCAAGCGGGTTCTTGACCACTACAGCCACTAGTACACCAAGAGTATACAGACAGTGAGGTTTTAAAGTACTACAATGCAATACAATACAATACAGCCAGTAATACTAGCACATAGCCAACATTCCTTAGATGATTAAGCACCCACTTTAGGAGCTCCTGTTGCCTAAGGGCAAGACTCTGAATATCAAGTCTAATACTAACTCTTAATGAAGAGTTGTGGTCAACTGAATGACAGTAGGATTTACTGCAACTGAAAGACAGTATGTCTAAATTTTCATCAAGTTACAGTATGAAGGCACCGACACTGTAGTCTTATTAAATTTTAATTAGCTGTCTCTTTACAGTGGTCCAGTCAACCCTCAGTTACATTCTCAACCACTCGTGTCATTAGTAGCTGCCCGCTTTGGCATACAATAACAAACTTGTATTTGTTTGAAGTCTGTGGCACAGAGTCGAGTCTCATTTGAGAGACAGTATGCAAGAATGGGCTTCCCAGCTGGCACTTGTGGTAAAGAACCCACCTCCCAGTGCAGAAGGGTAAGAGATGTGGGTTCAGTCTCTGGGCTGGGAAGATCCCCTGGAGGAGAACATGGCAACCTATTCCAGTATTCTTGCCTGGAGAACCCCATGGAAAGCGCAGCCTGATGGCCTACAGTCCGTAGTGTTGCAGAGTCAGACAGGACTGAAGCAAATTAGCATGCATGTGCATGGAAGAATAGTTAAGGGCTTGGAGTCAGAGAAACAGGCTTTTAGAATGTTGCTACATATTAGTTCTGTGAATTTGGACAATTTAACCCCTCTAAGCTTCAAGTTCATCTGAAAGTAGGGTTAATGAGATCACCTACAAACAGGGTTGAAGGGAAGAGTTAGGAGAGAATGAATATAAAGTGCTTAGTAAAGTATTTGGCATGCAATAAGAATTTAGGATATCCTGTTACTATCAGTGTTGTGTTGGCTATTAAATTCTCTTACTCCATTCTATTTCTCTGGGATCTTGGGTTCTAATTTCCTAATTCTTTGGTGGCAAAGGATGTGGACAAGATTTGTGGAATGCTGCTGTATGGAAAGTGTTCTGAATTCTAGTTCTGGAGAAAGGACATGGCAGAGACAGAGTGGACATGGTGGAGCAGGAGACACTCCCCCTCCCCATCTCTGGCTGCCCGGCCTCAGTACTTCCCACGACCCCCCTGGGCCCCGAAGCTGCCCTTTCTTCACCGCTGCTTGGTGAGTGCTTCCACTTCCAAATGCAGACTGTTGATCTTGTCTCCAAAATCCTGCTTGAAGAGCCGGTTGTCCTGTTCAGCAGACTGGCGGTCTCGCTCAGCCTGGCGCAATCTGGATGTGAGCCACATGAACTTGTGATAAAAAACAAAAGCCATGGTGGGGAGGAAGACCAAGTTCACAACACAAAATAAAACAACCCACGGAAGAAGGCACAGAGAGACAGAGGAAAATAAACACTGCAGGACATAGGGAGAAATTATGGGGGAAAAGAGATGAAAGAAGGAACTAGTTCTTAAAAAAAAAGAAAGGCAAGTTGAAGGTGAACCAGGCAGAGGAGAATTTGATTTACCATTTTTTTTTTTATTCTAGTACTACAGTTTACAGCCATTAGGTGATAAACAATAAAACATCACTTTTTAGAAAATCCATACCCAAAGCCAACTTCAAGTACACAATAATGAAAGTTAAATCCACTTTTTTGTTTTTATTTTCCGATAGGTTTGGTACTTTATATTTCTGTATTACACTCATAACTGGAACTTGAACTGGGTACCTTTAAAAAATTTCTTGATGGCCTACAGTCCGTAGTGTTGCAGACAGGACTGAAGCAAATTAGCATGCATGTGCATGGAAGAATAGTTAAGGGCTTGGAGTCAGAGAAACAGGCTTTTAGAATGTTGCTACATATTAGTTCTGTGAATTTGGACAATTTAACCCCTCTAAGCTTCAAGTTCATCTGAAAGTAGGGTTAATGAGATCACCTACAAACAGGGTTGAAGGGAAGAGTTAGGAGAGAATGAATATAAAGTGCTTAGTAAAGTATTTGGCATGCAATAAGAATTTAGGATATCCTGTTACTATCAGTGTTGTGTTGGCTATTAAATTCTCTTACTCCATTCTATTTCTCTGGGATCTTGGGTTCTAATTTCCTAATTCTTTGGTGGCAAAGGATGTGGACAAGATTTGTGGAATGCTGCTGTATGGAAAGTGTTCTGAATTCTAGTTCTGGAGAAAGGACATGGCAGAGACAGAGTGGACATGGTGGAGCAGGAGACACTCCCCCTCCCCATCTCTGGCTGCCCGGCCTCAGTACTTCCCACGACCCCCCTGGGCCCCGAAGCTGCCCTTTCTTCACCGCTGCTTGGTGAGTGCTTCCACTTCCAAATGCAGACTGTTGATCTTGTCTCCAAAATCCTGCTTGAAGAGCCGGTTGTCCTGTTCAGCAGACTGGCGGTCTCGCTCAGCCTGGCGCAATCTGGATGTGAGCCACATGAACTTGTGATAAAAAACAAAAGCCATGGTGGGGAGGAAGACCAAGTTCACAACACAAAATAAAACAACCCACGGAAGAAGGCACAGAGAGACAGAGGAAAATAAACACTGCAGGACATAGGGAGAAATTATGGGGGAAAAGAGATGAAAGAAGGAACTAGTTCTTAAAAAAAAAGAAAGGCAAGCTGAAGGTGAACCAGGCAGAGGAGAATTTGATTTACCATTTTTTTTTTTTATTCTAGTACTACAGTTTACAGCCATTAGGTGATAAACAATAAAACATCACTTTTTAGAAAATCCATACCCAAAGCCAACTTCAAGTACACAATAATGAAAGTTAAATCCACTTTTTTGTTTTTATTTTCCGATAGGTTTGGTACTTTATGTTTCTGTATTACACTCATAACTGGAACTTGAACTGGGCAACTACCTTCTTATAATACAGAATCAGAACATTTTCCTGGTCCCTTCCCTAAACCACAAAGTACATTAAGTCACTGGCACTACACGTCAACCTTTACCCAGGCTTTGGGTTTTTACATAATGAAAGCCTTTGTCAGAGTCTGGCCATCTCTTTCCTCTTCCGTATCTACCAAGAAGTGTGTGACTACGCGGACAAGCATTTCAGCGCTGGGCCTTTCTCAGATTCCTGACCATATTCTCTGGAAGACTGATGAATGTTTTCTCCTGTGTATCGTATAACTTTGCATCTACAAAATATATGATCTAATGTGAAGTATCTGGGGCTCTCTCTAACGAATCTGGAAGCATGCTACATGTACTCTTTAAAACGTTTTCTTTCGGTGTTTGATCACTCCTTCCAAATACTCATAGAAAAGGCAACTCATCACCACAATAGGTTGATGAAGATAAGAGTAGATGCAAAATTAGAAGAAGTAAACTAAGTTCAAAAGCACAGGAACTTCCATGAGGTTGGTCATAGGCTCTCTGACTTGACTCTGAATCAAGTCTGCAAGGACCTATAAAAACACACCTACAAAAATCTATCTTCCTTTCTTTAATTCTGGTTTTTCTAAGAAGACGGTAAAGAATTTCAAGAGCTGGAAGCAAAGGGGTTATCTTTGTCCCTACGTAAGCAGCCGAAATGCTGCAAATCATATCAGAATGAGAAAAAAAAAAGAGGAAAATAAACATTTTGCCAAGATTCTTTTGAAGGAATAAAGGCTTATGAAACACCTGTCCCCCCAAATCAAAAGGCATTAAAAAAAAATCAAAGTATTTATAGGATTATTACAATGTAAAGCCTAGATCTGAAGGATTAGATCTGTGGTCACTTAAAAAAGAAGCCCTGCTAATTACTGTTTATGAATACCTACTGGGAATCTTTATTTTTAGACTAAATAATAATGAATATAAGTTTATCATTTGTCTGAAATGGTTTTCTAATAGACTGCTATTTTCCTGGAAATTTGAGCAAATTCCCATCTGAATAAAAAGTAAAAAAAAATTCTTAAGTGAAGGTTGCCAGCAGGGAAACAAGAGGCAGGGAACAATTACTGTGTTCATGCCTTGCCCTCTTTACTCCAAAATGAAAAGCAGGATAGATCTGAAAAATGTGTAGCATATATCTTTTTTAATAGGAGAGAAGTGTCTGTATTAAAATTGTTTTCTCTGAGCTACCTAATAGGAAGTGGAATTGCAGGAAAGTGGCAGAGGTAGAAGATGACAAATATTAGGAGGGTTTTCCCAAGCTTCCACATTATTAAGTTATTGTAAGTTACCTAATCACTAACTTTATCTCTATCATGACTTTAAAGAAATGGAAGGATGCTGTTTCCCTCCCCGCCAAGTCACTAAGGCAAAAAAGTTGCAAGCAATCTTGGTTATTGAAAAGAGAACTGTAGAGAAATACTAAGTACTTATCCTTGGCTTGGGGATTAAATCTAGATAACAAAAGTGAAAGGGGGTCATGGCCTAAGAGACACAAAACTACTTTTAGAAAAGTTCAAAAGCACAGGAACTTCCATGAGGTTGGTCATAGGCTCTCTGACTTGACTCTGAATCAAGTCTGCAAGGACCTATAAAAACACACCTACAAAAATCTATCTTCCTTTCTTTAATTCTGGTTTTTCTAAGAAGACGGTAAAGAATTTCAAGAGCTGGAAGCAAAGGGGTTATCTTTGTCCCTACGTAAGCAGCCGAAATGCTGCAAATCATATCAGAATGAGAAAAAAAAAGAGGAAAATAAACATTTTGCCAAGATTCTTTTGAAGGAATAAAGGCTTATGAAACACCTGTCCCCCCAAATCAAAAGGCATTAAAAAAAAATCAAAGTATTTATAGGATTATTACAATGTAAAGCCTAGATCTGAAGGATTAGATCTGTGGTCACTTAAAAAAGAAGCCCTGCTAATTACTGTTTATGAATACCTACTGGGAATCTTTATTTTTAGACTAAATAATAATGAATATAAGTTTATCATTTGTCTGAAATGGTTTTCTAATAGACTGCTATTTTCCTGGAAATTTGAGCAAATTCCCATCTGAATAAAAAGTAAAAAAAAAATTCTTAAGTGAAGGTTGCCAGCAGGGAAACAAGAGGCAGGGAACAATTACTGTGTTCATGCCTTGCCCTCTTTACTCCAAAATGAAAAGCAGGATAGATCTGAAAAATGTGTAGCATATATCTTTTTTAATAGGAGAGAAGTGTCTGTATTAAAATTGTTTTCTCTGAGCTACCTAAATAGGAAGTGGAATTGCAGGAAAGTGGCAGAGGTAGAAGATGACAAATATTAGGAGGGTTTTCCCAAGCTTCCACATTATTAAGTTATTGTAAGTTACCTAATCACTAACTTTATCTCTATCATGACTTTAAAGAAATGGAAGGATGCTGTTTCCCTCCCCGCCAAGTCACTAAGGCAAAAAAGTTGCAAGCAATCTTGGTTATTGAAAAGAGAACTGTAGAGAAATACTAAGTACTTATCCTTGGCTTGGGGATTAAATCTAGATAACAAAAGTGAAAGGGGGTCATGGCCTAAGAGACACAAAACTACTTTTAGAAAAGTCCAAAACCAGCGGGTCGTCACCTCTAGCTCATTACACCGCAACAGCAGAACAGGCTCACTGACACAGACACTGCACCTAAGACTGGTCTTGTCGGGGACTGGGTTGTAAAGGCATCAACCAAGTATGTACAGAGCTTCAGTTCCCTAGGACTTTTTAATGGGGTGTTTATATCCTGGTCAACTCAGAAGTAATTTCTCAAAGTTTATTTGGCATTTAATTAAGAACTTATACTAAATTTTCTAACTCTGGGGATAAAATAAAGTAGAAGGAAAAAACACAGCCTATATATCAAACTGTTGTTTTTTTTTTTTTTTAAGTCCAGCAAATTCAAAGTCAATTTTTGGTGACATTTTATATTGAATCAGGGCACAAATGCAATAACGTTCAGATTTCTTCCTTTTACAATTAACTTGTGATATCCAACTTGTGAGGTGACCAGCTGTAAAATGCCTAATGATGTTTGGGGATTAGTTTATTTGCTGCACTATTTAAGGTCTTTGCCTGTTTCACCAAATCCTTTTCACTATGTTAATAAAATAAAAATAAAGATGAAGTGAAAGGGAAATGAAAAAGTGAATAAATAGGAAAGACAAAAACAGCAAGAGAATAAGTCAGCTTAATACTTGAAGAAGTAAGCCATTATTTCAGTTCTGTCTGCTTTAAATATAAGCTAAAAATCCATTGAAAAATAATCTGATACATTTCAAAGACACAATTTATGAATACTAAAAATTTATTTGTTAAATCATAAACATATAACTACTATGAGCAAGCACCCAGATAACTTCTGAGATAGACTGATACTTTTCATTTAAAACCAGTCAGGCCAGAGGTTTCAAGCTTATTTATTAATTTACAAGTAACTTTTCAGTCAAGAATAATATTAAGTGCTGGTCAGACCTACCCTGGCCAAGAACCATCTGAATAAAAGAAGTCATCCATTCACCCATTCATTCACACATCTACCCAATGGATGCCTTGGACATTCAAGGCACTGTGACAGATCCAACAAGGGAGCCTAGAGGGTACAGTTAACTAGCTTCAAGGAACTCACACTCTCATCAGAAGATAAGTATATGTAAAAGTTTATAAGGTAAGACAGGAAGTGAGCAGTGCTATGAGCAGTATGGATAGGTATAGATTTAAGGCTATGGGAATTCCAACAAGGACAAATTAGCAGTTTAATTTTAGCTGGGAAAAAGTATCAGAGCAAGCTTTGGGTAAGTTGACATTTTAGCCAGAACATAAAATAATCTATCTAAAGAACAGAGGAGTGAAAAGAGGAAGGAAATTTCTAATTGATGAAACTTATCAGGAAAGACAGTCAATCCTAAAGGAAATCAACCCTGACTATTCATTGGAAGGACTGATTTTGAAGCTGAAGCTCCAATGCTTTGGCCACCTGATGGGAAGAACCAAGTCACTGGAGAAATTCTGATGCTTAGAAAGACTGAGGGCAGGAGGAGAAGGGGGCAACAGAGGATGAGATGGTTGGATGGTGTCACCAACTCAATGGGCATGAGTTTGGGCAAACTCTGGGAGATGGTGAAGGACAGGGAAGCCTGGTGTGCTGCAGTTCATGGGGTCACTAAGTTGAGTCAGACTCAACTTAGCAACCAAACAACAACAATTAGGGAAAACATGGATGGAGAAAATGGGAGGCGCATCCAGGGGCCAGTAAGTAGTTTACTTTTGCCTGCAAGAAGGTGATCAGTGGGTGTTCCAGGTAGCGACACAGGCTGACAGAACGTAATGACCATGGGTGCTGTGGCTCAGCTGATCTTGAAGTCTTAGCCATTTCTCTTTGCAGCTGAGTCACCAGGAAGAACATGGTGGTTTCAGACAGAAGAGAGAAAAGTAGCCTAGGAAGAAGATGTACTTTGGGCATTCTGAGTTGTAGGCAGCAGTGGGAAATAGCTGGTGTGGGGATGAAGACAGAGAAGGAGGACAGAGCTGGAGACAGACAGATCTAAGCACTGTGGGCAGGAGGTGACAGCGGAAGCCGCAGAACTGTTGAGGAAAAGCAAAGAGAAAAGGGAGATGAAAAAGGAGGGAGATAGGACTCCTCCATCACAGCACCGACATCTTCAAAGACTTGAGCAATGAAGAATAACAGAATCACACACAGCTTTAAAAGTCCTTTCATCCGTGTATTCCTCCTCTTAACACATGACATTGAGATGGTTTTTGGTGACATCTTAAAAAACACAACACTGAATTGGCTTTTTACCAGCACGCCTGGTGTTAAGCTAGATTCCCACATACTCTCAGTTTGCCAAATGAGCAGCTCATTCTCTTTACTTACAGGAATGAACGCCCTAAGTGTCTCACTAAAGAAACAGCACTGTTACCTTTGTTCCAGTTGTTTAATGGTAGCAGCCATCTGATTAGTCTTCTCTTCCAAGCGACTGTTCAGTTCACTTTTCTGTTTTACTCCTAAGTCTGAACTCTGTTATGGAAAAGAGTTATGAGTGATGCTCGTGTCTGTATAGAACATAAAATCATAAAACAAATCACAATGCTCTTTGAATCTAATGTTAAGTGGGAAGTAAAGAAATAGAAATGCTCATATATGAATATTTTTAGACCAGTTAATTCCCAAATGGAGAAAGAGCAGGAAGCAACACTTGAAATTAGTTTTGTTATCTGCAGTTTTGTCTCAAAAATCAACATCAGAAAGTACCTCGATTTACCCATATAAATTAATTGGTAGGTTATGTTAGAGTGTATAAATTATCTTTTAGGATAAAAGAGAACCCCCCGCCCCCCACAACACCCAGTTACAATGTGAAAAGTGGCCATAGCTTTCCAAAATAGCCATACAGGTTTTTATGATGGTCTGATTCCTAACATGGCTTATTAACAGACAGACTTCTGAGAGCCCCTTGGACAGCAAAGAGATCAAACCAGTCAATCCTAAAGGAAGTCAATACTGAATAATTCACTGGAAGGACTGATGCTGAAGCTGAAGCCCCAATACTGTGGCCACCTGATGTGCAGAGCCGCCTCATTGGAAAAGACTCTGATGCTAGGAAAGATTGAGGGCAGGAGGAGGAGGGGGCGACAGAGGATAAGACTATTGGATGGCACCACCAATTCAATGGACATGAGTTTGGGCAAACGCTGGGAGACAGTGAAGAACAGGGAAGCCTGGCATGTTGTGGTCCATGGGGTCGCAAAGGGTCGGACAAGACTGAGCAACTGAACGAGCTTCAGATGAGATGACTCTTTCTTCTTGTATTTGAAGTGCAATTCCAGAGAAGAGGGACAGAAGGGAGCCCTGGGATTTTAGGGAGCCAGTGAGCCTATTCCTTGACTTCCCTTACCTGGAGCTTGAAGGCAAGTTCATGCTTAAGAGCCCTGAGATCGTCCAGCTGCTGCCGCAGAGACACCAGTGCGTCCTGCTTCTCACAGACATCCTTCTCCAGCATCTTCATAGCCAATTCCATTTCCTGTCTCATGCTGATCTGGATCTCCAGTTCTTTTTCAACATCCTGCCCCCAGAGGGAAACAAATCACTTATTCTCTCTTTCCTCAACTATATACAAACTATAAAATTCCAGAGGAAAAGGCAGACCAAAACTCTCAGGTCTGAAGTCTGGCAAAACAGACATAAGTTATCATTCAACACAGAGACAGTAATGACAACAATAATAACAATGAGGGTAAGTACAGTGACATTTACTGAATACTATATAAACCTGAAGCCATGGTAGGTCAATGATAGTGCTAAAATAACACATACTTGATGTATGTCAAGTTGTGTCATTAATAGGACAAGGCACGTTATTAATCGGACAGACAACTGATGTTATGTCCTATTACAGACATACATTTTAAAGTGCTATAGCAGCCCGCACCAATGAAGCAGTTGGGATTCTCTTTAGTTTGAAGGTTGCTGACATTTTTAAGAGCCCAAAGAACAAAAAGATACTTTGGATTCTCAAGGTTAACAACTCAGTTGCTGGGAGTGGTCAATGGATGACCAGAGGCACAAAGACCTGAGGTTCTTCTGGATCTTTGGTGCTACCTGGGGCACAGCTAGCACCTTGTCTACTTGCTTGGTTTCTTCCTTTTAAATTTTACTTTTTACTGTTACAGTGTTGTGTTGTTTACAAATATTTGTAATTCCAGATTAGTCATATGTATATCCCTGGCCCCCATCCCTCCTCCACCCCCTGGTTTCTTTCTTTTTTAACAAACATTTATCATACTATGGTATGAGAATGTGGAAATTTTTGTGTTAATTCTTTTCATTTGCTACTTTACTGAGGCACTCCTCTGTACGTGGTGAGCATGGCAGATGGCAACTCCGACTGCTTCTTAAAATGCTGACATACAGGGCTTTCCTGGTGGTCCAGTGGGTAAAGAGTCTGCCTTGCAGTGCAAGGGGCACCAGATTGATCCCTGGCCTGGGAAGATCCCATGTACGGAGGAACGGCTGGGCTGGTGTGTCCAGTTATGAATCAGCGCTCTGGAGTGTGTGCACCCAGAGCCAGTGCTCTGAGGCGAGAGAGGCCACTGCGATGGGAGGCCCACACAGGCTAACAAATAAAGATGGATGAAAAATAAAAATAATGATTTAGAGGCAAAAAAAAAAAAAAACAAACCATAAATATCTATTCAATAAGTAAAGTCAGTTATTTTTTAAAAAATGAAGACATACATTATTTCTAGGATCTAAGGGAAAGTATTTTGAGACTCAATCCACAAACACATGGAAGGAAAATGGTAATTATTTCAAGGATGTTAAAATAACATTGTTAAAGTAAAATTAGCAAGAATACTGGAGTGGGTTGCCATTTCCTTCTCCAGGGGATCTTTCCAACCCAGGGATTGAACTCGCGTCTTCTGCATTGGCAGGCGGATTCTTTACCACTGAGTCACATGAGAAAACACAGGTTTATTAATATACTAATATTTGGATAAAATCTATTGTAGAAGTAATTTAGTCCTTATTATACATCCTTATATATATATATAAATTTCTATGCATATCTTAAGACTAATTCTAAAAACATCTTAAGACTAATACTGATGACTTATTTTTCTATTTATGTTAAGATTGAGAATAAATTCAGAAATAACAACTAAAAGTGAAGGAGGGCAATTCTACGCTGATGATCCTTAGTAAGGAGAAGAGGCATTGCCCGATCCAAGGAGACGTGTCTTTGCAGGGGTGAGGACTGAGGTAGGAGGGGCGATGACACGCTTTAAAAAGTAGGTTCTATATATTGAGTATTTTTGCAACACGAACTATAAAAGCAAAACTAAATTAAAAATGAGGATTGGCAAAATTCCATTGGCTGTTGAGAATACTCAGAAAAAGGACTGAGGAAACACTGCAGGGAATATGGGTTAAACGAATGAGAAAAAAACTCTTACGGGATCCATAAAGTCTGTGAGAACACTACTGATATTCCTTGATCTGTGGGATAAAACCCCTCAGTAGGAGGTTTAGTGTGTTGCTGAACTGTAAGCACATGAGAGCAAATTTACCAGTCGTAGCTGTGTCTCTTCCTTCAAGTGCTTCCTTGCTTCACTCAGTGCTTGCCCTTCTGTAGTTCTGTCTGGCTTAGGGCCCTTAAAAAGATAAGTAAGAGTACACATCTAAGGACGCAAAGAATCCATATAATAATTGGACACCAGCATTGATATTCAGTAAGGGAAATGATCATACTTAAGCCCAACTGACAATGAAAGAAGACAACAGAGAAACTGAAGAATTTTAGTAAATATTCTAAGCTGAACTGAAATTTTTTTTTTTTTTTTTGCCATTTTGTTGAAGGTTCTATGACAGCTTAACAAACCAAGTGGTAGAAGTTGTAAAAAAAAAAAAAACAGCCTCTAAGAAACAAAAGAGCTTTCACTGTAAGCTACGAATGGGGCCAAAGTTTCAAGCAGTCCTGTGGGGTCTCCCAGAGAGCTCCCATCTGGTATCTCCACCTATACAGGGAGATGAGAGCTTAAACTGTGTAGCTGATCAGAAAATTCTGAGCAGTCAACAGTTTTTTGTTTTTTTTTCAAACAAAACCTATGCATTAAATTCAAATGTTATTCATGTTGGTCTCCACTCAGAGCCTAAGCACTTCCTCTTTAAGAACAATTTTAATAACTGGATTTCTGGATTCCTAGGCCACGGTAGGCTAAAAGAATGAGGGTAATGAGTAGGGAGACATTTCCAAAGACATTAATGCTAACAGCAGTGAGTATGAGATGCCAGTGAAATAAAAGGCAGAAAAAAAACTACCCAGTCATCTGGGGATTTTTAAGCACTGGAGCTAGAAGCTCTATCAATTTCAACAGCCCCCTTGAGCAGCAGCATTATAACTTAGTATAGAACTGCCAGTGTTGACAATTAGGATCTTCAGTCACCATAAAGGGCTAAATGTCATAAATTATATCCTTCTACTTTAGAAGGCTTAGAATTGTGCAAAACACAAAAGATTTAAAAAATATCTGTTTAGACATATATAAAAGGTTGGATACTTCAAAGGATTGAGTTATCTAGAAAATTCATTTACATGGGAACTCTTTTTTTTTTTTTTTATTCTTTATTTTAAAGGTTTTACAGAGTTTTGTTGTTCACATACATGTATTACATGGGAACTCTTTCCCAGGGATACCAGAGGAACACTTCTTATAAAACACTTCATCTTAAAAAAAAACCAAAAAAACAAAAACCACTTCATCTAATATAATAGAACACTTAAATTAGTACATAAAATCAAGACACTTTAGATTGTTTTTTGAAGTCTCTAGACAGCTATAGGCAGTGGGGAGGCCAGGGAGTATCTGTAGAAGGGGCCTCACCGTCCTATAACCTTCATCATTCACTCAATTTTGCAGGAGTCTCAGGGAAAGAGTACATTTAACATATGAAAATGCTCATGGCTTCCAAACAATCCTCTGGTTGTGCCCCCCTCTCCTTGCCCCCCACTGCTTAACACAGAGACATGCTCTACCTTCCTATTAGATTCCAGTATATAGGAGCTCTCCTCTTTAACTCGTTCCATTTCTTCTTGCAAGGTGATAATCCTGTTGTTTGCAACTGCAAGCTGTGGATAAAATTTTGAAAATAATCATTCTTTTATTAAATACAGAATAAGATAATTCATGATCTGCAAGGACAAAATTTTCAGGCTTAGGTATTCTTAGAAGGAAAGAAAGCTATCTATAACCCATAAAAACTTAGGAGAGATATCTTTAACAATAAATATAAGAAATATCTCCTGGGCTTCCCCTGGTGGTCCAGTGGGTAAGGATGCCGCCTTGCAGTGCAAGGGGCGCCGGTTTGATCCCTGGCCTGGGAAGATTCCACGTGCCGCGGAGCGGCTGGACCGATGTGTCCAATCACCGAGCCAGAGCTCTGGAGCGCGTGCGCCCAGAGCCGGTGCTCTGCAACGACAGACGCCACCGCGATGGGAGGCCCACAGGAGCCAAAGAACAAAGATGGATGAAAATAGAGAAATGAAAGACCAATAGAAGTGGCCCACCTGCTCCCCTCCCTCCCTAACCCGACCTCCGCCCAAAATAAATAGATAAATCTTTAAAAAAAAAAAGAAAAGAAATATCTCCTGTTACTACTTTTTCTGTAATAGCCTGTTTTCACTACCAAAATGTTGTTATAATAATTTACCTCAAGGGTGTCCTCTTAGATAACTCATAACTATATTTAGCTATGAAACCTATTTCTAAAATGTTCAAGACCCATCATTCTTTGGGACCCATCTAACAAACCCTCCAGGGACTTCCATGGCGCCCAGACTCTTTGCTTCGACACAGAGGTGAGCAGTTTCTATCCCTGGTCAGGGATCTAAGAGCCCACATGCCCTATGGCATGGCCAAAAAAATTTTTTAAAGAAAGAAAGAAAAAAGGACCTTTTATAGATACATTTTTAAGAGTAAGAAATGAACTCCTAAGTTCTCACTCTAAAAGATGCCCCTAAGCATTGAAGAGATTTTTTTCTTTTCTATGCCTAACACAAGGTAATGCTATTGGCAATGTATCTCTAGGGGAAATATTTATAATCCATCCCAAGAGCGAAGAGTTTGCTGGAAACACTCTCCTTCTCTATATCTGTGGAGCTTAGTTCTCAGGAGAATGGGGAGCGCCTGAAGGAGGCTGGGTGACTCTAATGCTTTTTGTTTGCAACTGCAAGCTGTGGATAAAATTTTGAAAATAATCATTCTTTTATTAAATACAGAATAAGATAATTCATGATCTGCAAGGACAAAATTTTCAGGCTTAGGTATTCTTAGAAGGAAAGAAAGCTATCTATAACCCATAAAAACTTAGGAGAGATATCTTTAACAATAAATATAAGAAATATCTCCTGGGCTTCCCCTGGTGGTCCAGTGGGTAAGGATGCCGCCTTGCAGTGCAAGGGGCGCCGGTTTGATCCCTGGCCTGGGAAGATTCCACGTGCCGCGGAGCGGCTGGACCGATGTGTCCAATCACCGAGCCAGAGCTCTGGAGCGCGTGCGCCCAGAGCCGGTGCTCTGCAACGACAGACGCCACCGCGATGGGAGGCCCACAGGAGCCAAAGAACAAAGATGGATGAAAATAGAGAAATGAAAGACCAATAGAAGTGGCCCACCTGCTCCCCTCCCTCCCTAACCCGACCTCCGCCCAAAATAAATAGATAAATCTTTAAAAAAAAAAAGAAAAGAAATATCTCCTGTTACTACTTTTTCTGTAATAGCCTGTTTTCACTACCAAAATGTTGTTATAATAATTTACCTCAAGGGTGTCCTCTTAGATAACTCATAACTATATTTAGCTATGAAACCTATTTCTAAAATGTTCAAGACCCATCATTCTTTGGGACCCATCTAACAAACCCTCCAGGGACTTCCATGGCGCCCAGACTCTTTGCTTCAACACAGAGGTGAGCAGTTTCTATCCCTGGTCAGGGATCTAAGAGCCCACATGCCCTATGGCATGGCCAAAAAAATTTTTTAAAGAAAGAAAGAAAAAAGGACCTTTTATAGATACATTTTTAAGAGTAAGAAATGAACTCCTAAGTTCTCACTCTAAAAGATGCCCCTAAGCATTGAAGAGATTTTTTTCTTTTCTATGCCTAACACAAGCTAATGCTATTGGCAATGTATCTCTAGGGGAAATATTTATAATCCATCCCAAGAGAGCGAAGAGTTTGCTGGAAACACTCTCCTTCTCTATATCTGTGGAGCTTAGTTCTCAGGAGAATGGGGAGCGCCTGAAGGAGGCTGGGAAAGAAGTGAGCGGCTCCTCTCAGCCAGCCTGGTCTCCCTTTTTCTCA
Organism: Tragulus kanchil; assembly: GCA_022376925.1. Taxonomy (NCBI): domain Eukaryota; kingdom Metazoa; phylum Chordata; class Mammalia; order Artiodactyla; family Tragulidae; genus Tragulus; species Tragulus kanchil. The sequence goes on along the minus strand of JAIOJX010000025.1, from coordinate 154,119,474 downwards.
TCTCTGCTTGGTACCTGTTGTACTGTGTAAGCAGGAGTCAGGGAGTAGGGGAGTGTCTTTCTCGAGGCAGACCTGGAAGCCCATGTCTCTTTATGCTCCATGGGCCTAAAATATGTAAAGAAGTGACTCTGGGCATGCAGGCCTGCTCTCTTGATCCAAGCGCACCTCAGACTGCTTCTTTCAAGGTCTCATTGTCAGAAAAACATTAGGGATGATGACTGCAGATCCAACTGGACTTCCTAAGTCAGCCCTACCAACATAAAGTAGATGTTTATTTATCTTCATCTGCTCAGTTCTTTTCATTTTGTCCTATTGGTCTTTTTAATTTTTTTTTTTAAACTGGTCCCTTTATGTACAAAGGTATTCCCTTGTAGCTCAGCTGGTAGAGAATACACCTGCAATGCAGGAGATCCCAGTTTGATTCCTGGGTCGGGAAGATCCCTGGCAGAAGGGATAGGCTACTCACTCCAGGATTCTTGGGCTTCCCTGGTGGCTCAGACAGTAAAGACTCAGCCTGCAATATGGGACACCACAATGCGAGAAAATCCCCTCGAGAAGAGAAAGGCTACCTACTCCAGAATTCTTGCCTAGAGAATTCCAGGGCTTGTTCATGGGGAGCAAACAGTTGGACAAAACTGAGCAACTTCACTTTTCACTTTAAATCCAAAATAGATGGACATGAGAGGACAGATCTTATTAGCCTTATTTGTTCTTTATAACGAATACACACAGTGTTCGCTTATTTCTAAAAGTTCAAAGTTTCAAGAAAATAAATCAAACAGGTAAAATAAACTTAATGAATATTGCTGGCAAAATAAATTTAGGTAAAGAAGAAAAGTCCTGTGACTGAGGAAATAGAATTAACAATCTTAGTTTCTGAGTGCATATGACCTGTCAGGCACGGATCTAGAGAAGCATTAGTTGCTCAGTCATGTCCACCAGGCTCCTCTGAGTCATTAGTAGGTAGCCATTCCTATCTCCAGGGGGTCTTCCTGATCCAGGGATCGACCCAGGTCTTCCACCACTGCAGGCAGATTCTTTACTGTCTGAGCCACCAGGGAAGCCCTCTGATGTAGGCCTTTATGTATAACATCATTCAATGTGCATAAGAATGTTGTTATTCTTGGCCCCATTTTATAGGTAAGTAAACCAAAGAATAGAAGCTTAAGTAACTGGTCCTAGATCAGAAAGCTAGCAGGCCCCAGATCTGGGACAGGAACCCAAGTAGCCTCGCTGTGGAGAGCATGCTTGATTGCTACACCGCATCACCTCAATATACCAGCAGTAGAGTCACAGAAGAAAATTTCTGTGCAGAATGTTTGGAAAGCCTTGTGGGGCAAAATTCCAAGGACCATATCCATAAATGAAACTTCTAATATAAATTTTTTCATTTAAGAATCTATGTCCAAAAATAAAGCCCACAGAACTAAGTAATATAGGAGGTGTTTTAAAGTCATAACGATGAAAATATTAGCAATGAAAAATCTGATTAGATCATATTTCTTGACTTAACATGTACAAAGGTATTCCTTGTAGCTCAGCTGGTAGAGAATACACCTGCAATGCAGGAGATCCCAGTTTGATTCCTGGGTCGGGAAGATCCCCGGCAGAAGGGATAGGCTACTCACTCCAGGATTCTTGGGCTTCCCTGGTGGCTCAGACAGTAAAGACTCAGCCTGCAATATGGGACACCACAATGCGAGAAAATCCCCTCGAGAAGAGAAAGGCTACCTACTCCAGAATTCTTGCCTAGAGAATTCCAGGGCTCGTTCATGGGGAGCAAACAGTTGGACAAAACTGAGCAACTTCACTTTTCACTTTAAATCCAAAATAGATGGACATGAGAGAGGACAGATCTTATTAGCCTTATTTGTTCTTTATAACGAATACACACAGTGTTCGCTTATTTCTAAAAGTTCAAAGTTTCAAGAAAATAAATCAAACAGGTAAAATAAACTTAATGAATATTGCTGGCAAAATAAATTTAGGTAAAGAAGAAAAGTCCTGTGACTGAGGAAATAGAATTAACGATCTTAGTTTCTGAGTGCGTATGACCTGTCAGGCACGGATCTAGAGAAGCATTAGTTGCTCAGTCATGTCCACCAGGCTCCTCTGAGTCATTAGTAGGTAGCCATTCCTATCTCCAGGGGATCTTCCTGATCCAGGGATCGACCCAGGTCTTCCACCACTGCAGGCAGATTCTTTACTGTCTGAGCCACCAGGGAAGCCCTCTGATGTAGGCCTTTATGTATAACATCATTCAATGTGCATAAGAATGTTGTTATTCTTGGCCCCATTTTATAGGTAAGTAAACCAAAGAATAGAAGCTTAAGTAACTGGTCCTAGATCAGAAAGCTAGCAGGCCCCAGATCTGGGACAGGAACCCAAGTAGCCTCGCTGTGGAGAGCATGCTTGATTGCTACACCGCATCACCTCAATATACCAGCAGTAGAGTCACAGAAGAAAATTTCTGTGCAGAATGTTTGGAAAGCCTTGTGGGGCAAAATTCCAAGGACCATATCCATAAATGAAACTTCTAATATAAATTTTTTCATTTAAGAATCTATGTCCAAAAATAAAGCCCACAGAACTAAGTAATATAGGAGGTGTTTTAAAGTCATAACGATGAAAATATTAGCAATGAAAAAATCTGATTAGATCATATTTCTTGACTAGTGCTTTAACATGCTTTTATATTTTTATTTTATGTATTTATTGGTCATGCCACACAGTATGTAGGATCTTAGTTTCCCAACCAGGGATGGAACCCGGCTCCCTGTGGTGGAAGCTCAGTCTTAACCACTGGACTACCAGGGAAGCCCCTGACTTCCTTATTTTAAATCAATTTTTTTTTGAAGTATAGCTGATTTAAAATATTATATTAGCTTCAGGTGTATACCATGATGATTCAATGTTTTTACAGGTTATACTTTTATATATAAATCCATATATAAAATATATTATATACTTTATAACCTTAAAGTTATATGGTTCCTTTACAATATAATATATCCTCACAGTTTGTTTTATACATAATAGTTTGTGCCTCTTAATCCTCTACCCCAATCCTGCCCCTTCCCCATTGTTAACTGCTAGTTCGTTCTCTGTATCTTTGAGGCTTTTCCTGTTTTGCTTTATATTCATTTGTTTGATTCATGTTTTAGATTCCACATTCCACATCTACATAACATACAGCATTTGTCTTTCTCAGATTTATTTCACTAAGCATAACATCATCCAGGTCCATCTATGCTGTTCTATTTAATCAAGCTTAAATCACTGTATTTAATAAGATAGTTATGATTTGAAAAAAGAGAAGATAAAGGCTTTGTCACCTGAAAAATTTTACTTAAGGTTTCTTATAGAAGTATCTGATGCTATTGAAGAAGAAAAATATGTAGTTGGCAAGTTAGGGAAAAAATATTCATCAGAAGCAAAATATGATGTTAGGTTTTTTTATTCTTATTTGAGGGACTTTTTCTAAGAGTTTTCACATGTGTATTCTTATCTGATCTTCAGTGTAATTGTGAGGCTAAAAGGGGAAACACTACTTTGCCAGAGAGGGAACTGGGTCTCTTGGAGATCAAGTGACTTACTTGCTCAGGAGCACATGACATATACAAGCATGACATGTAAGCAGGAATTACTGGTCTTCTGACCAGTGTTCTTTATGCTATCTACCCCATCACCCCAAGGGAAAAAAACCGTGAAAGTGGGAACTTGCCACTCCAGCACACATAATCTATGCCTGGCAGATGAGAATCTTTGTCTAGCTCTGGTATATACACAGTAACCCAACTTTTTGATGAATGGATAAATGAAGAACATCATGCTATCTATTAAACATTAACTCTAGGCTAGCCTAGACAAAACATTTGCACAAAAGAAAGAAAAATATTTGATCAGTCTAGGTTCTATCCCTACACAATCCAGCTGGGTAACTGAGACTCCTAAAATAAGCCAGCTGGCCATTATGGGTCAGAACAAGGAATCCTACTACAGATGCTATCTGAAAAGTCAATTCTTTTATTTTAAAGGCTGCAAGACAGTATTTTCCACTAATGCACTTTACCAGATTCCATTTTTTTTGGCTGGAGTGGGAGGGAAGGGGGTAGGCGGGCCACTTCCACTGGTCTTTCATTTGTCTAGTTTCATCCATCTTTGTTCTTTGGCCCGTGTGGGCCTCCCATCGCGGTGGCCTCTGTTGTCGCAGAGTGCCGGTTCTGGGCGCATGCGCTCCAGAGCTCTGGCTCGGTAATTGGACACATCGGTCCAGCCGCTCCGCGGCACGTGGGATCTTCCCAGGCCAGGGATCGAACCGGCGCCCCTTGCACTGCATGGCGGTGTCCTTATCCACTGGACCACCAGGGAAGCAGTACCAGATTATATTAATCAATAGAAGAACTTCCAAAACACTTACCTCTTCTGTCAGTTTAGTGTTGGATTTTTCTAACGCATCCACTTTTGCCTGAAGGTTGTTTACAGTAGCGCTATGAAGAGAAGAAAAAATATAACAGTCTCTTTGGAGACACAGAACAATAACCTATACTTTCTTTTAAAAAACCCTGTCATCTTTATCGTTTATTGTTTATACTGTCCACAATTCTCGAGAGACTTGCACGCTCTGAGTCAGCTTACAAGGTGATGTGTGTCTTACCTGCTACATTCTTGGCACTGAAGTTTGTATTTAATAAGTTCTTTTCTTGGAAGAAAAGTACTGCTTATTCAGATCTTGTTCATATTAACCATAGAGCCAAAGCACTTGGTCCCTGAGAGGTTACTTCTCTGTCAGTGAGTCAACAGGGCTTATTCTTAATCCATAAATGACCGCATCCTCAGATCAAAATTAACATGCCCAAAGGCTTTTTTTTTTTTGGTCATGGAGCATGTGGGATTTCAGTTCACCGACCAACGACTGAACCTTGGACACGTGGATTGGCAGTGTAGACTTAACTGCTGGATGACCAAGGAACGCACCTGATAAATTTGACAAAGACAAAATAATCAGCTGGCCCAAATCCAGCTGGGTACTGAGACTCCTAAAATAAGCCAGCTGGCCATTATGGGTCAGAACAAGGAATCCTACTACAGATGCTATCTGAAAAGTCAATTCTTTTATTTTAAAGGCTGCAAGACAGTATTTTCCACTAATGCACTTTACCAGATTCCATTTTTTTTGGCTGGAGTGGGAGGGAAGGGGGTAGGCGGGCCACTTCCACTGGTCTTTCATTTGTCTAGTTTCATCCATCTTTGTTCTTTGGCCCGTGTGGGCCTCCCATCGCGGTGGCCTCTGTTGTCGCAGAGTGCCGGTTCTGGGCGCATGCGCTCCAGAGCTCTGGCTCGGTAATTGGACACATCGGTCCAGCCGCTCCGCGGCACGTGGGATCTTCCCAGGCCAGGGATCGAACCGGCGCCCCTTGCACTGCATGGCGGTGTCCTTATCCACTGGACCACCAGGGAAGCAGTACCAGATTATATTAATCAATAGAAGAACTTCCAAAACACTTACCTCTTCTGTCAGTTTAGTGTTGGATTTTTCTAACGCATCCACTTTTGCCTGAAGGTTGTTTACAGTAGCGCTATGAAGAGAAGAAAAAATATAACAGTCTCTTTGGAGACACAGAACAATAACCTATACTTTCTTTTAAAAAACCCTGTCATCTTTATCGTTTATTGTTTATACTGTCCACAATTCTCGAGAGACTTGCACGCTCTGAGTCAGCTTACAAGGTGATGTGTGTCTTACCTGCTACATTCTTGGCACTGAAGTTTGTATTTAATAAGTTCTTTTCTTGGAAGAAAAGTACTGCTTATTCAGATCTTGTTCATATTAACCATAGAGCCAAAGCACTTGGTCCCTGAGAGGTTACTTCTCTGTCAGTGAGTCAACAGGGCTTATTCTTAATCCATAAATGACCGCATCCTCAGATCAAAATTAACATGCCCAAAGGCTTTTTTTTTTTTGGTCATGGAGCATGTGGGATTTCAGTTCACCGACCAACGACTGAACCTTTGACACCTGGATTGGCAGTGTAGACTTAACTGCTGGATGACCAAGGAAGTCCCTTAGTGAGCATTTGTTGATGAAATAAAAAGAGTTGATGCACTACACAGTAAACTTTAAAGTTTACTTATATACTAATAATTAATAATAAGAAGAATAGGTTCCATGAATAATGTGCTTGAAATATACAAAGAACTCTTCTAAATGATTTTATCTGCATTATTTCATTTATTCCTTTCAAGAACCCCATGTGCTAGGTATCACCAATTATAGACAAAGAAACAGGCATCGAAAGAGGAAATAACAGTGTCATAGTTGTATTTCATTGCCGACTATAAACCGTATCTTTGCTAGGCTAACATCTCCACAGGTCACTGTTAATTCATTATTAGTACTTGGTCCCCAGAGAAAATGTACTTAAACAATCTTGGGTTTTTCAGAAGGAACCAAGACTATAATTTATATTGACATTGGTATAATGAGCTTTCCCAGTGGCTTAGAGGTAAAGAATCCACCTGCAGTGCAGGAACCACAGGTTTCATCCCTGGGTTGGGAAGATCCCCTGGAGGAGGAAATGGCAACCCACTCCAGTATTCTTGCCTGGAGAATCCCATGGACAGAGGAGCCTGGTGGGCTACAGACTATGGAGTCTCAAAGAGTTGGACATGACTGAAGCAAAACTTAGCATGCACACATGCAATGGTATAATCACATTTTAGGTCTTATTTAAATTAAAATGATTATCTTTCATAAGAGGACTGTAAGTAAGATAATTAATGGATATATAAATTCTTCTGAATTATGCAACAGTTTTAAGACCATCCATGTACTTGAGAATACTGATAAATTCTGGACACCTCTCCTCAGGAAAGGAGAGATTGTTTTATGTTCTGGTCATGAAAAAGATAAGTACTTAGTAAATTAATGGCAGGGATGGTGAAAGAGGGTAAATTAATACTATCAATCCACTGCATGAGAAATGCAAGGGACCAAGGTGGTATCATTAATCTAAAGGTACTACAGCCATGAGTGCTTTACCCAAGACAGAGTCCTGAAATACGTGACTATAACTACTGAACCAAGAAGACTCCAGTTTCAACTATGTCACAAATTTAAGAGTTCTTCAGTGAGTATATTTATAGAATCACTAAAGTTCTAATTACATACTAATTTTATATTGCCTTTCATTAAAGCCCACCAAAACCAGTAAATGCCACATATCCCAGAGCCATGTAAGCAGTAATTGTATATATATTTGTCGAGTACTGTCTGAATTTATCCTAATTGTTCATCAGTTTGCCCTTCTTCCCCATACAAACCTCCAGTAAATAGTGTTTATTCATTCCTTACTTCAGATGTCTGTTGATCGAAGAGGAAATAAAAAGGGGGGTCATAGTTGTATTTCATTGCCGACTATAAACCGTATCTTTGCTAGGCTAACATCTCCACAGGTCACTGTTAATTCATTATTAGTACTTGGTCCCCAGAGAAAATGTACTTAAACAATCTTGGGTTTTTCAGAAGGAACCAAGACTATAATTTATATTGACATTGGTATAATGAGCTTTCCCAGTGGCTTAGAGGTAAAGAATCCACCTGCAGTGCAGGAACCACAGGTTTCATCCCTGGGTTGGGAAGATCCCCTGGAGGAGGAAATGGCAACCCACTCCAGTATTCTTGCCTGGAGAATCCCATGGACAGAGGAGCCTGGTGGGCTACAGACTATGGAGTCTCAAAGAGTTGGACATGACTGAAGCAAAACTTAGCATGCACACATGCAATGGTATAATCACATTTTAGGTCTTATTTAAATTAAAATGATTATCTTTCATAAGAGGACTGTAAGTAAGATAATTAATGGATATATAAATTCTTCTGAATTATGCAACAGTTTTAAGACCATCCATGTACTTGAGAATACTGATAAATTCTGGACACCTCTCCTCAGGAAAGGAGAGATTGTTTTATGTTCTGGTCATGAAAAAGATAAGTACTTAGTAAATTAATGGCAGGGATGGTGAAAGAGGGTAAATTAATACTATCAATCCACTGCATGAGAAATGCAAGGGACCAAGGTGGTATCATTAATCTAAAGGTACTACAGCCATGAGTGCTTTACCCAAGACAGAGTCCTGAAATACGTGACTATAACTACTGAACCAAGAAGACTCCAGTTTCAACTATGTCACAAATTTAAGAGTTCTTCAGTGAGTATATTTATAGAATCACTAAAGTTCTAATTACATACTAATTTTATATTGCCTTTCATTAAAGCCCACCAAAACCAGTAAATGCCACATATCCCAGAGCCATGTAAGCAGTAATTGTATATATATTTGTCGAGTACTGTCTGAATTTATCCTAATTGTTCATCAGTTTGCCCTTCCCTTCCCCCATACAAAAACCTCCAGTAAATAGTGTTTATTCATTCCTTACTTCAGATGTCTGTTGAGTTCTTCTACATAGTTCTTCTGATCCAGAATTGCAGTAATCTGTCCATCTCTGAGGGGACATAAAGACAGAAAATAGAAAAAAAGTAAATAACAGTAGAAATGCCAAGATGCCCCGCCCCTCACTAGAAGACAGACCTGATGTGAACCCCCTCGATAGATCAACAAGAGACACTCTGAGGTTTAAAATTGTGAAAACCTTCTCTGCATATTCATAAAACCCTTGTTATAGCTTACATACCTTAATAACTTAGGGTATAGGTATAATATACAATGTATTAGAGGTATTTAAAGAATAAAAATTTTCTTCTTGCAAATGATAGATTTTTTTCACTTTGCTAGTATTATTTTTAAGAACAATTTTCCATTTGTCCCAGGGAACTGAATTAAGCTTATCTGGGTGAAATAATCATTGTTCTCAAAGGTTATAAATGTGCCTTTAAATGTTATTTGGCTTCACAATGAATTTAAAGGGATTTCACAAAGATCAAGTGTTTATTATTACATGAGAGACTTAAATGTGGAAAAAGGAAGTTCACTTCTGGGACCAATTAATCTAGAACAGGCAAAAGTTAAACACAGACTTTTCAACTGAAAGAAAAATTCAAGGCTACATACCTCTATGACTACTTAAGGGGCAAGCAATATAATCTTATCTCAATATCTAAGGTTAAACACTTCAGGCTAATGATGCTTTCACCTGCAAAATCATTAATCTAAAGGTACTACAGCCATGAAAGACAGAGTCCTGAAATACGTGACTATAACTACTGAACCAAGAAGACTCCAGTTTCAACTATGTCACAAATTTAAGAGTTCTTCAGTGAGTATATTTATAGAATCACTAAAGTTCTAATTACATACTAATTTTATATTGCCTTTCATTAAAGCCCACCAAAACCAGTAAATGCCACATATCCCAGAGCCATGTAAGCAGTAATTGTATATATATTTGTCGAGTACTGTCTGAATTTATCCTAATTGTTCATCAGTTTGCCCTTCCCTTCCCCCATACAAAAACCTCCAGTAAATAGTGTTTATTCATTCCTTACTTCAGATGTCTGTTGAGTTCTTCTACATAGTTCTTCTGATCCAGAATTGCAGTAATCTGTCCATCTCTGAGGGGACATAAAGACAGAAAATAGAAAAAAAGTAAATAACAGTAGAAATGCCAAGATGCCCCGCCCCTCACTAGAAGACAGACCTGATGTGAACCCCCTCGATAGATCAACAAGAGACACTCTGAGGTTTAAAATTGTGAAAACCTTCTCTGCATATTCATAAAACCCTTGTTATAGCTTACATACCTTAATAACTTAGGGTATAGGTATAATATACAATGTATTAGAGGTATTTAAAGAATAAAAATTTTCTTCTTGCAAATGATAGATTTTTTTTCACTTTGCTAGTATTATTTTTAAGAACAATTTTCCATTTGTCCCAGGGAACTGAATTAAGCTTATCTGGGTGAAATAATCATTGTTCTCAAAGGTTATAAATGTGCCTTTAAATGTTATTTGGCTTCACAATGAATTTAAAGGGATTTCACAAAGATCAAGTGTTTATTATTACATGAGAGACTTAAATGTGGAAAAAGGAAGTTCACTTCTGGGACCAATTAATCTAGAACAGGCAAAAGTTAAACACAGACTTTTCAACTGAAAGAAAAATTCAAGGCTACATACCTCTATGACTACTTAAGGGGCAAGCAATATAATCTTATCTCAATGTCTAAGGTTAAACACTTCAGGCTAATGATGCTTTCACCTGCTAAATTTATAAAGGGTAAAAGGTGAGCTTGTGATTACTAATGTCCAAGATACCATATGAATATTTTAAGAATTTTCAATTTTAAAACTATTTTAGTTTTACAGAAGTTGTAAAGTAGTGCTCTGCTCCCCTAATATTAACATTTTATATAGTCCTGTGATGCACATGTCATAGTGCAAATCTTAAGTAAACTGAGAATGCAATTCTTCTGGTTAAGAAGACCATGTTTTCAAACAACACTAGCTTTGAGAGATGGAGCATAAAACTTTTTATTTTGTTTGCCCCTCAACCACATAGGAGGAAAACCCACTTAACTAAAACCCCTTAAGGGTATAGTAGATGCTTTTGACAAGACTATATTAATGCTGTATCATCAGAAATTCTTTCAGCACATCTGTTAAAGAAGTATTGTTGTTGAGTTTAAACACTGTCAAAGAACACGGAAGGAAAATAATTTCTTTGTACATACCCTTCACTACCTTTACTGCTGTTTCCATCCTTGAGATACATTGAAAAATCTATAACTCCAACCTACAGAGAGAATTTTCAGATTTAATATAAAATCATATACTTTTACCCAGGCATAACACATGAATTTGGCCAAACTCTGGGAGACAGTGAAAACAGGGGTGTCTGGCATGCTGCAGTCCATGGGGTTGCAAAGAATCCGACATGACTTAGCAACTGAACAACAACAACAAATTCAGTGTCTCTGTCTAGGCATTTAAAAATAGCATTATAGGGGCTTCCCTGGCGGTCCAGTGGGTAAGGACACTGCCTTGCAGTGCAAGGGGATCAGTTCGATCCTGACCTGGGAAGATTCCACGTGCCGGAGCGGCTGGACCAAGGAACTACCAAGCCGGAGCTATGGAGGCGTGCGCCAGACAATGAATTTAAAGGGATTTCACAAAGATCAAGTGTTTATTATTACATGAGAGACTTAAATGTGGAAAAAGGAAGTTCACTTCTGGGACCAATTAATCTAGAACAGGCAAAAGTTAAACACAGACTTTTCAACTGAAAGAAAAATTCAAGGCTACATACCTCTATGACTACTTAAGGGGCAAGCAATATAATCTTATCTCAATATCTAAGGTTAAACACTTCAGGCTAATGATGCTTTCACCTGCTAAATTTATAAAGGGTAAAAGGTGAGCTTGTGATTACTAATGTCCAAGATACCATATGAATATTTTAAGAATTTTCAATTTTAAAACTATTTTAGTTTTACAGAAGTTGTAAAGTAGTGCTCTGCTCCCCTAATATTAACATTTTATATAGTCCTGTGATGCACATGTCATAGTGCAAATCTTAAGTAAACTGAGAATGCAATTCTTCTGGTTAAGAAGACCATGTTTTCAAACAACACTAGCTTTGAGAGATGGAGCATAAAACTTTTATTTTGTTTGCCCCTCAACCACATAGGAGGAAAACCCACTTAACTAAAACCCCTTAAGGGTATAGTAGATGCTTTTGACAAGACTATATTAATGCTGTATCATCAGAAATTCTTTCAGCACATCTGTTAAAGAAGTATTGTTGTTGAGTTTAAACACTGTCAAAGAACACGGAAGGAAAATAATTTCTTTGTACATACCCTTCACTACCTTTACTGCTGTTTCCATCCTTGAGATACATTGAAAAATCTATAACTCCAACCTACAGAGAGAATTTTCAGATTTAATATAAAATCATATACTTTTACCCAGGCATAACACATGAATTTGGCCAAACTCTGGGAGACAGTGAAAACAGGGGTGCCTGGCATGCTGCAGTCCATGGGGTTGCAAAGAATCCGACATGACTTAGCAACTGAACAACAACAACAAATTCAGTGTCTCTGTCTAGGCATTTAAAAATAGCATTATAGGGGCTTCCCTGGCGGTCCAATGGGTAAGGATACCGCCTTGCAGTGCAAGGGGCATCAGTTCGATCCCTGACCTGGGAAGATTCCACGTGCCGCGGAGCGGCTGGACCAATGTGCCCAACTACCAAGCCGGAGCTATGGAGTGCGTGCGCTCAGAGCCAGTGCTCTGGGACAACAGAGGCCACCGCGATGGGAAGCCCACACGGGCCAAAGAACAAAGATGGATGAAAATAGATAAAGGAAAGACCAATAGAAGTAGCCTGCCTGCCCCTCTTCCTCCCCAACCTGCCCCACCTAAAACAAACAAACAAACAAACAAACAAAATAGCATTATAGCCATGACAATTACTAGAAAATTTTAATAGATTTAATGCTTTGTTATAATCAAGAATTGATAAGGGTTATAAGATTCAAGATAAAGTCAGCAGAATATGACTAAGAAAGTCAAGAGAACAACTTAAGGTTTTGTTTGTTTGTTTTAGTCATTAAGTTGTGTCTAAGTCCTTTGCAACACCATGGACTGTGTAGCCCACCAGACTCTTCCGTCCATGGAATGCTCCAGGCAAGAAAACTGGAGTGGGTTGCCATTTTCTCCTTCAGGGGATCTTCCTGACCCAGGTACTGAACCCAAATCTCTTGCTTGGCAAGTGGGTGCTTTACCACTGAGCCACCTGGGAAGCCCAAATTTAGGGTTTATTGAAAGTCAAACTAAATAAATAAAGGCTTAACATTTCTTTACCTTTTTGCTTATTTCAAATATTCTACTATTAAATCCATGTGTATATATTTTGGCCTGTGTGCATATATATGTTTGTCACTTAACTACATAGCAATATATATATATAATATATATATATATATATATATATATATATATAATCAGTGCAAAATATTTTTAATGGGAATCACAGTTACAGTAAGAATTTGAAAAATATTCATTATGCATAATTTTTTATACTCACATCAAAATTAAAGCAAATTCTATTCATGACTCAGAATTTCCTAATTTGGTTGGTATAATCTGATCAATCCAAATTCCGAGATAATAGAACTCAGAGTGACACTAGGCAACCAACTATCTCTCTCATACCTGAGAGTCCAAATCTTCTCCCTTCATACAGAAATTGGCATCAATGACGTTCAGACCCACCAACAGACCAGCAATTATGGCTCCTTCTTCTTCCATCATGAGGGCGTTGGGTTCATAGAATTCACTGCAAGAGAAATCCATGGAATTCTCTGTGTAATAAAAACTCAAGAATCCAATGATGTAACCATAAGACAAGGAGTAAAGCATTTGTGTCCTGGTTAAATATGGTCACCTATAATATTACTTGGATACTTTAGTTAACAAGTACATGAACAGACTCTAGAAAACACTGTCCAACTGAAAGAAAAGTGGTCAGAATAGTATTTTCACTGAAATGAATATTCATGCTTTCCCCACATATTTACATTTGTAATACACCAGGGGAAATAATTTTTAGTCTTTCATGAATCTTAAAAAAACTGAGAAGCTTTTTTGTTTTAATTGCCTTTTGATCTGCATTAAATTTTTTTTTAAATTTTGGCCTCTTCGTTTATTGTTTTTTTACTTATTTTTTTCATCCATCTTTATTCTTTGGCCTGTGTGGATCTTCCACTGCAGTGGTGGCTCTCACCGCAGAGCACTGGCTCTGGGTACATGCGCTCCAGAGCCCTGGCTTGTAATTGGACACACTGGCCCAGTCGCTCCGCGGCATGCGGGATACTCCCAGGCCAGGGATTGAATTGGTGCCCCCTGCATTGCAAGGCGGATTCTTTACCCACTAGACCACCAGGGAAGTCCCTATATATATATTTATTTTATTTTATATTGAAGTATAGTTGATTTACAACATAATATTATTCAGATGTACAGCAAAGTAATATAGTAATACATATACATATAGTCATTATTTTTCAGATTCTTTTCCATATAGGTTATTAGCAAATATTAAGTAGAGTTTTCTGTGCTATATATCAGGTCCTTAGACATACCTTGGTGTGAAAGTGATGAGTCAAAGTGACTGAAAATGTTTTGTCTCATTCATAAGACTGAACCCATTTAACTCTGGTGCTCTGTGGATAAAGAGCAAATTCTTTGGACCTCAATTCGAATCATATAATTTTGATTGAAGACACTCCCCTGTAGCTACTACCTATAGCTTGAACACTAGACTCTACATTGCATCAAAGCTTGATCCTTGGAAAGGGGAGCCTTCCTTTTGTGGAAATAAACAAAGCTTGCCTGAATGGTTCTTGTTTCTCTTTTTCCTGATTTGTTTAATTTCCTTAGGCAAGAAAACCACAATCAATGGCAAATGCAGCTGCAGCAACATTTAAACAATGCTCCATATTGGGATCTGCAGTGCAATTTCTTGTAAAAACTAGACTCTTGAGAAATTCAGTCATGTCTTCAAATTCCGTGTTACTTGAACACTCAGAAAATCCAATGAAAAAAAAGACAAGGAGTAAAGCATTTTTTCAATGAATAGTATTTTCACTGAAATAAAATATTAAATGCTTTCCCCACATATTTACATTTGTAATACACCAGGGGAAATAATTTTTAGTCTTTCATGAATCTTAAAAAAACTGAGAAGCTTTTTTGTTTTAATTGCCTTTTGATCTGCATTAAATTTTTTTTTAAATTTTGGCCTCTTCGTTTATTGTTTTTTTACTTATTTTTTTCATCCATCTTTATTCTTTGGCCTGTGTGGATCTTCCACTGCAGTGGTGGCTCTCACCGCAGAGCACTGGCTCTGGGTACATGCGCTCCAGAGCCCTGGCTTGTAATTGGACACACTGGCCCAGTCGCTCCGCGGCACGCGGGATACTCCCAGGCCAGGGATTGAATTGGTGCCCCCTGCATTGCAAGGCGGATTCTTTACCCACTAGACCACCAGGGAAGTCCCTATATATATATTTATTTTATTTTATATTGAAGTATAGTTGATTTACAACATAATATTATTCAGATGTACAGCAAAGTAATATAGTAATACATATACATATAGTCATTATTTTTCAGATTCTTTTCCATATAGGTTATTAGCAAATATTAAGTAGAGTTTTCTGTGCTATATATCAGGTCCTTAGACATACCTTGGTGTGAAAGTGATGAGTCAAAGTGACTGAAAATGTTTTGTCTCATTCATAAGACTGAACCCATTTAACTCTGGTGCTCTGTGGATAAAGAGCAAATTCTTTGGACCTCAATTCGAATCATATAATTTTGATTGAAGACACTCCCCTGTAGCTACTACCTATAGCTTGAACACTAGACTCTACATTGCATCAAAGCTTGATCCTTGGAAAGGGGAGCCTTCCTTTTGTGGAAATAAACAAAGCTTGCCTGAATGGTTCTTGTTTCTCTTTTTCCTGATTTGTTTAATTTCCTTAGGCAAGAAAACCACAATCAATGGCAAATGCAGCTGCAGCAACATTTAAACAATGCTCCATATTGGGATCTGCAGTGCAATTTCTTGTAAAAACTAGACTCTTGAGAAATTCAGTCATGTCTTCAAATTCCGTGTTACTTGGTTTTCTTACACTATTTCTCAGAGGTAATCTGCTACATTTGAATTTCAGTAAATTATTAATGTCCTATGAGTACACAAAGACAAGTACACAAATCATACAATACAGAAGACTGTTTTCATAAAGAGAACACACCTTTGTAACCAGCACAATATCAAAAAACTATGATCAGGCTTCCCTGGTAGCTCTGTGGTGAAGGGTTCACCTGCCAATGCAGGAGACAGGAGTTCAATTCCTGATCTGGGAGGATCCCACATGCTGCGGAGTAATTAAACCCGCGAGCCACAACTATGGAGCCTGTGCTCTAGAGCCTCGGAGCTGCAACTATTGAGCCCATGTGCTACAACTACTGAAGCCCGTGAGCCCTAGAGCCTGAGTTCCACGACAAGAAAAAAAAAAAGGTCACCACAACAAGAGGCCTGCTCACCTTAACTAGAGAGTAGCCGTACTCCCTGAAACTAGAGAGGAGCCTGTGGCAGCAGTGAAAAGCCCAGAATATCCAAAAATAAATAAATAAAACTAAAAAAAACAAAAGTACGATTATCAGAACCTCCAAAACCACCTTCTGCTCCCTTCAATACCCTCACCCCACCAATGGTAGCTCTTTCCTGACTTCTATCATGAAAGGTAAGTTCTGTATGTGCCTGAACTTTATATAAATGGAATAATACACAAGGTATTTTCCATGTTTGGTTTTGTTTGTCCAATATTACACTTGTGAGGTTAATCCTATTGCTGAGTGTAGCTGCTATGTGGTAATTCACCATATTAGTCCATTCTGATTTTCTTACCCATTCTACTGAGAATAGACACCTGCGGTCTATTATAAACATTTGGGGCTGCTACAAACATCGTAAAAGTTACGAACACTTCTGTTCACGTCTTTTGTTAAAGGTAACTATGCATTTTTTATTGAGTATAAGAACTAGAAGTGGGATCCTTGATCACAAAGAATGCTTATGATCAGCTATTACAGAGGATGGCCAACAGTTTTCTTAAGTTATTATATTAATTCACTCGTTATCAGAGTTACTACACATTCTCATCAACACTTGGCATTATCTGTCTTTTTCATTTTAGTCATTCTGGTGGATGTGTGAGGTTATCGCACTCTTGTTTTAGCTTGAATATGCAACATGGCCAGTGAAGTCAGGTATCTTTTCACATGTTTACTGGCCATTTCAATTTCTTCTTTTGTGAAATGCTTGTTCAAATCCTTTACCCTTTTTATACTTGCTCATCTGCCTTTTTCTTTTTGGATCAAAGGGCTGAGTTCTTTGTGTACCCTGAATATGCATCATTTGTTGAATATATATATTACATACCACAAATATCTTCTTTAGAATAATGGGTTGCCTTTCACTCTTAATCTCAAGAGGGTCTTTTGATACGCAGAAGTTCCTCATTTTAAGGGAACCAATTTATTCATTTTTTCCTTTATAGGTATAAATTCTTGTGTGTTTAAGAAATTTCGATCTACGATATGTTTCTTCTAAAAGTCTTATTTTTCTCTTTCCCGTTTGTACCTATGACCCAGCTGGAAACAATTCTGTGTTAATGCTTCATGTCAACTTCCTGTCTTACTGAGCCTGAGTATATGCTAAGATATGAAAGGCTTCTTCTGTTTTTACGAAGGTGTTAAGTTTTGACCTGTCCTGCAAAGGACCATACATATGCCACAGAAACAGTGTGAACACACTTAATACAAAAACATCTATTCTTAAATCTTTGTGTGTGTGTGAGGTGTGGGAGAAGGTATGTGAAACTATCATGACTCAACTGTTTCTGAACCACAAAAATGATAAATTTATATGATTCAACCTCATAAGATACAGAATATACTGAGAAAAGAAGAAAGTTCAAAAATAGCCCTTCATACCTGAGAAGTTCCTTCTTATTGATCAAAGCTTTCATATATTCTGAAAGTTTCTTTTGCATTAGTGCCAAACGAAGCCAGGCTCTTCCTCTGCCTACAGGTGTCCTACAAAAACACAGAAATCAAACAACTAGAAGGAGCAGAGATAATGGTTCACCAGTACAGCGGGCACATGAGATGCTCCTCACAGCCTCTTTGCTACCACGTTCTTGTGCAAGGAGTTCTATGAGGACTGGTGGGACCAGGGGTGTGTTGGGACAAATGCCCTTGTGAAGAATTAATTATTGAATGAGACTACAATTTGAAGACCTCTGGCAGGCCAAAGTGAAAATGATCCCTCAGATTAGTTTTGGTAAATCCTCATAAATTTAGTGTGGACATGTAAGTACCCAAACAACAGGAACAAGGATACAGGCCATTCAGACCCTCTACCTGATTAAAATGAGACCAATCTAATTTGGGAAGATGAGTACTACTCTTTTTCAAGTTTTACGGCAAGTTCTGGGTGTCAGCCAGTTCCTATGGTTCACTTGACAACTGTTTTAACCGTGATTCTCACACTCTGTAAATCAAGTCCAACATTCCACCTCCCTAGATCTAATTTCTTGAGACTCACTAGCTGATACCCACAAGTGCTCTGAAAAAACAAGAGAATGTGGTATTTTAACATAAAGACAACCCTCTCAGATTAATAACAATCCTCACACATCTCAATGTTCTACATTATTGGTGCCCTCCTAACAGTGCCTGCTCATAACAACATTATGTATTTTGGCTTGTCATGCAATACACTATTATGGTCATCATTGTCTTCAGTCTCATTCTTTATGGAGGGAGTTAAAGAAGAACATTTTCCCTGACATACAGAATTCAACCTTAAACTTACTTAAGTCCTGGAAGATCTTTAACACTTGCTGTTATCTCTGCAGCTTCGGGAACAAGCTTTTCTACCAACTCTAGAGGACCCCAGAAGGATTTATTTTGACCAAGAAACGTTTTCTTAGCTAAGGCGATAAAAAACAGAGCAATGTATTAATAAACACAACATAAACACTCAAACACACATACACACACCCACCCTCGCTCCCATCTATTCAGTGTGTTTTTCAGGGAATGAATCCCAGTTTATCAGGCAGTTTTAAATTATTCATGCTTTCAGAATAGATGACACTTCATACAAATCAAAACTCCTCTACTTCCCAAGACTCAGTCCTTCTTTCAGGAAGAATTTATGGCTGTATAATAATAAAATATTTTAACAGTATCGTACCTAAAGCTGTGTGATGAACGAAGAAAACAGCCCAGTGGAAAAGAATATGTTACGCATATTCCTGGAATAATAAGCCATCCAATATTGTGGAGGAAAAGCAGCAAAGGTGAACAAGACCAGGTCCTGCCCTTGAAAGCTTCCGATTAAGTGGGAAGAGCATGGACGCAAGAGTCAGGAGATCAGAGTCTCTAGCACCTGCTCCACCCCGACTCACTGAGTGATCTTGCGTGAGTCACACCTCACTCTAGATCTAAGTCCACCAGTGAAACACAACTGCCATCTTGAACCAGATACTCATAACAGCACTTCCAGCTCCAGTTTTTAAGGATCTGTACTTTTTCTTTTTTTACATTTTTTCTTTTTTTTGACCACTTCTACTGATCTTCATCCATCTTTGTTCTTTCGTCTGTGTGGGCCTCCCATCGCAGAGGCCTTTTCTGTCACAGAGCATGGGCTCTGGGCGCATGCGCTCCAGAGCTCCAGCTTGGTGGTTGGACACATCGATCCAGCGGCTCCGTGACATGTGTGATCTTCCCAGGCCAGGGATTGAACTGGCGCCCCTTGCACTGCAAGGCAGTGTGCTTACCCACTGGATCACCACCCAGGATCTGTATTTTTTAAGTTTTATACTTTTTTTAAGTCAACCGTATTTCTGTATCCACACAGGTCATATACCAGTGAATTCATATTAATTCAGGCCTCTTATTCTTTTTGTGTGTGTGTGTGGGGGGGGGGGGGGGGGGGCATCTCTTATTCTATGGCTCCATAAGGGATGCTTCTCTTCTTGCAAGTATATTGCTAGAAACAGGTGTGTGCACCCTTGCATTCTGAGGTCATGGCCCACCCACCTTTCAAGCCGTGTTTCAGGCAATGCTCCATCACCACAAAGAACTGCTGCAGAGGTGCATAGTCAGAGTCCAGAGTCCTCCCCAGGTTCAGAGCAGATTCAATCAAGCCCTTGATACTCAGCTTGGCCATGTTCATCAGGTTCATGCGCTCGTTAGCCATGAGATAATTAGGATCTGCAGTCAAAGAGGGAGAGAGAGGGTGAAGCCTGGTTACTGGAAATAGTGCACTTAAGAAGTCAGTAATAATTACACTGTGTTGTCATCTGCATTGAGGCGCAAAAACCACAGTGGGTACGACTGCTGGTGTCTTGGCAGGAATCAAGGCAGTGGCACCAAATTATAGTATTAGTTGCTGTGTTCTTCTCCACTCCTGTGCCTGCTGTTAAAACAAAAACAGCCAGTCTCCCTTGGGCATATTCTTGGTAGAACAGTAAAAGGTGTATTTATTTTATGAAAATTTAAGCCTTGAGTACAGTCCTTTAATATTCTCACCACCGCCTCTGCCATTGGCCTGACCTGGGCAGCTTTTTCTCTGGTCCCTCCCCCTCAACCCAATTCTCCAGAGTTTGTGAAGCTCTAAAAAAGAAAGGTAATGTAGAAACAAAGGATAAAATGTCTCAACTATGTGCCTAACATGCTATTTGCATTATTAGTATTTATATTAGTATTGTTATTTAATGGGCTTCCCTGGTGGCTCAGAAAGTAAACAGTCCACCTGTAGTGCACGGAACCTGGGTTGGATCCCTGGATCTGGAAGATTCTCTGGAGAAGGGAATGGCTACCCATTCCAGTACTCTTGCCTGGAGAATTCCAAGAGCAGGGGGGTCTGGTGGGCTACTGTCCATGGGGTCACAAAGAGTCAGACACAACTGAGTGACTAACACACACAATGTTAGTAAACCTAGCATTATTAAAATGAACTAAATATAATTAACATTATTAGGACGATGCAGTATTAGAACTTAATCAACTGTCAAATATTTTAAAACTTAACACAGAGTATATGGCTCACATCAAACAAATAAACTAAAGGAAGGGACTACATATCATATTTCACCTGACCAAACTCTCACTATCTTCATTCCCAGGTGTGTACCCTGTGTCTGGTACTGTGGGTTCCTACAGTAATGACCTCAGTCCCTCCTCACTGCATAGGAAGAGAGGTTACACCAAGACCACCAGCTGATAGAACAGAAAAACGAGGCTTAATGAACAAAGGAGGTGACCCTGCATACAGCCAGAACTACATCACAGAGCCCGAGTCTACACTCTGTCTCTCTTGATTCTAAACCCTGTGCTCCTGATCACTATCACCCACTTACAAATACATCAGTAACTCCAAATAATGTGTACCCTTCCCTCCTGCTGCCCATTCTTTTACATGACTATCCTATTTAATTCTTGTGGCTCCATCATCTAGGTGCCGCTTTTCAGGTGCTAATGCAGGCCCATGATGGTTTAGAGGTCCACGGCCAACAGTTCCTAAGTGGCAGAATATCGACCTAACTATTGCATGAGTGCTAATGCTCTTTCCAGTATGACCCGGGCACCCTTTCAAACGTTAAATATGTTAAATTGCTGTACAAATGGGAAAAGGCCTAGAGACCTATGAAATATTTCGCCTTTTCAGGGAGACTAAAAGTTGTACTAATAAAAGTCATGCTCCCATAATAGAAACAAAGTGGAGATTATTCAAATTGTCCCAAGTAATTTTCTTCACACAATGTTTTCACTTCTATCTGCCTTCAGAGTTAAATGAACCAGAATCAGCTGGCCAGATTCTAAGCTCATCTTCTTCTCCATTAAGTTTAAGGACTTGTAGGTTTACAGTGCCAACTATACAAAATTCTGGTTTGCTGTTGTGTTCTCTGAGGTAATTTTTTTAGAGGATAGTTTATTAGGAAGGTCAGAACTATGTTTCTAATTCTTTCTTGCACACCCACAAGTGTTTAAGGGCCATGGCTCATATCTGGCTTCTCTGTTCACTATAGGTCAACATGTCTAGAATGGAATAAACTCTCAAGGAACACTGAAATACACAAAATATCTACCCCTGACAAAAGCCCGTGAAGAACATTATCAGATAATTTCCAACACTATGACCAGAATTTATGTGCACTGTACTGTATTTGACCTTCCATAATCCCTGGGAGAAAGGAGCATAGAGCAGGGGTGTTGTGGAGAGCTACTGGATTCCCCACTCAACGCAGGAAAACATGGCTGAAGTTGGATTAACTGGTGTTCTTTCCATAAGGTACCATTCCCTCAGTCTCAAGTCTGTAGACCACTAATTCAGGGAGCCAACAAAATTAAACAGCACTGCTAATCAAAGTATATAACCCAACTCCAGCCTAGTGAGAATTTGTCACGTGGGGAGAGCTGGATTTGGAGCATGCACAAAACACCATGCTTTGAGGCATTTTCACAGAAGAGGCGGTACCAGCTCTTTGACAGTGCCTCACCTCCTTGTAATCAGAAGCAGAAACCTTGAAAACATCTGGTTAGTGTCTGGGATGCATAAACTACAGAGAGAAATTAAAATCCTAATAACACAGTGTGCCTAGGGAAATTAAATTCCTAATATCTGAAACTCTATTAATACGGTGCTATAACCTACTTGAATTAACATGCATCAAACATAACAACCCTTCCATTCTTTAGGAAATATTACTCTCAACCTTGGCACAACTAATATTTGGGGCCAGATTACTGCTTTTTTTTTAAACTTTGGCCTCTTTTATTGTTTTTTTAAATTTATTTATTTTTCATCTATCTTTATTCTTTGGCCTGTGTGGGCCTCCCATCGCAGTGGCCTCTCTCATTGCAGAGCTCCAGCTCTGGGTGCATGCGCTCCACAGAGCTGGCTCAGTAGTTGGACGCACCGGTCCAGCTGCTCCGTGGCATGTGGGATCTTCCCGGGTCAGGGATCGAAGCCCCTTGCACTGCAAGGTGGACTCTTTACCCACTGGACCACAAGGGAAGCTCCCAGATTACTCCTTCTTCTTATTGGAGGCTCTTCTGTGAATTAAACTCATATCTGGCTTCTCTGTTCACTATAGGTCAACTTGTCTAGAATGGAATAAACTCTCAAGGAACACTGAAATACACAAAATATCTACCCCTGACAAAAGCCCGTGAAGAACATTATCAGATAATTTCCAACACTATGACCAGAATTTATGTGCACTGTACTGTATTTGACCTTCCATAATCCCTGGGAGAAAGGAGCATAGAGCAGGGGTGTTGTGGAGAGCTACTGGATTCCCCACTCAACGCAGGAAAACATGGCTGAAGTTGGATTAACTGGTGTTCTTTCCATAAGGTACCATTCCCTCAGTCTCAAGTCTGTAGACCACTAATTCAGGGAGCCAACAAAATTAAACAGCACTGCTAATCAAAGTATATAACCCAACTCCAGCCTAGTGAGAATTTGTCACGTGGGGAGAGCTGGATTTGGAGCATGCACAAAACACCATGCTTTGAGGCATTTTCACAGAAGAGGCGGTACCAGCTCTTTGACAGTGCCTCACCTCCTTGTAATCAGAAGCAGAAACCTTGAAAACATCTGGTTAGTGTCTGGGATGCATAAACTACAGAGAGAAATTAAAATCCTAATAACACAGTGTGCCTAGGGAAATTAAATTCCTAATATCTGAAGCTCTATTAATACGGTGCTATAACCTACTTGAATTAACATGCATCAAACATAACAACCCTTCCATTCTTTAGGAAATATTACTCTCAACCTTGGCACAACTAATATTTGGGGCCAGATTACTGCTTTTTTTTTAAACTTTGGCCTCTTTTATTGTTTTTTTAAATTTATTTATTTTTCATCTATCTTTATTCTTTGGCCTGTGTGGGCCTCCCATCGCAGTGGCCTCTCTCATTGCAGAGCTCCAGCTCTGGGTGCATGCGCTCCACAGAGCTGGCTCAGTAGTTGGACGCACCGGTCCAGCTGCTCCGTGGCATGTGGGATCTTCCCGGGTCAGGGATCGAAGCCCCTTGCACTGCAAGGTGGACTCTTTACCCACTGGACCACAAGGGAAGCTCCCAGATTACTCCTTCTTCTTATTGGAGGCTCTTCTGTGAATTAAACTTAGCAGCAACCCAGGCCTTCACCCTCCTCCAGATGTCAGTAGCACCCTCTAGGCATGACAACCCTAAATACCTGCAGATATTAAACAGAGTCTGCTGAAAGACATCTTCCTGAGGAGAACTATGACTCTAAACAAATGAAAGAAAGTCACATGAGAGTCAGGGTGATTTGACAACAAGACACAAGAGCTCAAAAGAATGTATTGCTCATTATTAACTGTTTAGTCAATGCAAAAGTCAAGTGATTATTTCATGCTAATTATTATCAACATTTTTGTGATAGCAGTATATAAGAGTACGGTCATTACAAATAAGTTTGTTTCCTGGTTAGTTTAACCACTGAAAATTATTAGGACTTATACATTTTCCCCCAATATTATAAGGTTGGCTACTAACAATGAATATTGTATCATTAGCTTGATAGGTCATAGAGCAAGAAATTCTCTATTCAATCATTTTGTTACTTGTCCTGAACTGTACTCAAATGTAAAACGGTTTTGTGGACCTAATGTGTGCTGTTAAAAAGGGCTGCAATAGGGCTTCCCCCGGTGGTCCAGTGGGTAAGGACACCGCCTTGCAGTGCAAGGGGCGCCGATTCGATCCCTGGCCTGGGAAGATCCCACGTGCCGCGGAGTGGCTGGACTGATGTGTCCAATCAACGAGCCGGAGCTCTGGAGCGCATGCACCCAGAGCCGGCGCTCTGCAACGACAGACGCCACCACGATGGGAGGCCCACAGGAGCCAAAGAACAAAGATGGATGAAAATAGAGAAATGAAAGACCAATGGAAGTGACCCGTCGGCTCCCCTCCCTCCCCAACCCAACCCCCGCCCAAAAATAAATAAATAAATAAATCTTTTAAAAAAAAAAAAAAAAAGGGCTGCAATAACCAGAAGAGCACAGAGGGACATCTGAGGGGCAGATAGAGTTCTGCTTTTGATATGGTGTTAGTTTTGTGAAATTGGTGAGTATGTAAACATTCACTGAGCTGTAGCTATAAAAAAAAAAAGGCTGGGCTTCCATGGTGGCCCAGTGGGTAAATACACCGCCTGGCAGTGCAAGGAGTGCCGGTTCAATCCCTAGCCTGGGAAGATCCCACGTGCTGCGAAGCGGCTGGACCAATGTGTCCAATCACCGAGCCGGAGCTCTGGAGCGCATGCGCCCAGAGCCGGTGCTCTGCAAGGAGAGAGGCAACTGCGATGTGAGGTCCATGCAGGCAAAAGAACAAAGATGGAAATAAATTAAAGACCAATAGAAGTGGCCAAAAAAAAAAAAAAAATTTTATAAAAAGGATGAAATAATGCCATTTGCAGCAACATGGATGGACCTGGAGATTATCATACTAAGTGCAACAAGTGAGACAGAGAAAGACAAGCATCAAATGATACCACTTACATGCAGAATATAAAATAAATAAATAAATAAATATATATATATACACACACACACCCCAATGAACTTATCTACAGAAACAGACTCACAGATGAGTCTTCTTACAACGTTTTAGGAGAGGAAATACAGTTTTCATAAGAAGTATGTTATTTATGTTAACATGTAAAGGGTTAGTTATTATATTAAGTGAATAAACAAAAAATTTAGAAAAATACACTGAACTGAATACATATAATGTGATCTTTTCTATTTCATATTTTTAACTATAAAAAGCTAATAAAAGTTCTGTTTTATTATATAGATCAAAAGATTATTTTAAAGTGCATTAACTTTTTTTAAAACTTTTATTTTACTTTTAACTTTTACAGAGTTTTGTTGTCTACAGATATGTATGTTCCCAGATTAGTGATATGTATATCCCCCCTTCCCACTCCTTCAGATGGTCATACAGCACCCCTGAAGGATCTGCTTTTCTCACAGAGCAATGACTATAGCTATTTTCTTCATGCATTAACTTTTACAATGTCATTAGTCACACTTTTTTCTGTGAGAAAAAATAATTAAAATTTTAATTTTTCACAATGCTTAACAGTTAACACAATTATTCCCAAAGTGAACTTTTGTTCATTCATTCATTTTTTCAATAAATATTGAACATCTATTGGGTGTTAACTGTATTTAATGCTGATGACTAAAAAAGGCTGGGCTTCCATGGTGGCCCAGTGGGTAAATACACCGCCTGGCAGTGCAAGGAGTGCCGGTTCAATCCCTAGCCTGGGAAGATCCCACGTGCTGCGAAGCGGCTGGACCAATGTGTCCAATCACCGAGCCGGAGCTCTGGAGCGCATGCGCCCAGAGCCGGTGCTCTGCAAGGAGAGAGGCAACTGCGATGTGAGGTCCATGCAGGCAAAAGAACAAAGATGGAAATAAATTAAAGACCAATAGAAGTGGCCAAAAAAAAAAAAAAAATTTTATAAAAAGGATGAAATAATGCCATTTGCAGCAACATGGATGGACCTGGAGATTATCATACTAAGTGCAACAAGTGAGACAGAGAAAGACAAGCATCAAATGATACCACTTACATGCAGAATATAAAATAAATAAATAAATAAATAAATATATATACACACACACACCCCAATGAACTTATCTACAGAAACAGACTCACAGATGAGTCTTCTTGCAACGTTTTAGGAGAGGAAATACAGTTTTCATAAGAAGTATGTTATTTATGTTAACATGTAAAGGGTTAGTTATTATATTAAGTGAATAAACAAAAAATTTAGAAAAATACACTGAACTGAATACATATAATGTGATCTTTTCTATTTCATATTTTTAACTATAAAAAGCTAATAAAAGTTCTGTTTTATTGTATAGATCAAAAGATTATTTTAAAGTGCATTAACTTTTTTTAAAACTTTTATTTTACTTTTAACTTTTACAGAGTTTTGTTGTCTACAGATATGTATGTTCCCAGATTAGTGATATGTATATCCCCCCTTCCCACTCCTTCAGATGGTCATACAGCACCCCTGAAGGATCTGCTTTTCTCACAGAGCAATGACTATAGCTATTTTCTTCATGCATTAACTTTTACAATGTCATTAGTCACACTTTTTTCTGTGAGAAAAAATAATTAAAATTTTAATTTTTCACAATGCTTAACAGTTAACACAATTATTCCCAAAGTGAACTTTTGTTCATTCATTCATTTTTTCAATAAATATTGAACATCTATTGGGTGTTAGGCACTGTATTTAATGCTGGGGACCCAAGGATAAAAGACCTAGTCCTTAACACTGAAGTGCTTACTATTTATCAGACTTGGGTAATACAGATTGTCTAAAGAACAAAATTGGGCAGCTTACAGAGAATGCTTGAAATTTCAAAATAAACATTATCATCTTCAACAAAGACTAATTTTATTCAGGGACAAATACATTAAAATGTTTTTATGTTAAGCCATATACACCCACTTGTGGAATCAAATGTAAATTTTACATTTATATTTAAAGCAAAGATAGTAGATATGATATTAATGTAGGATTTCAGGCAAGCTCTGAGTCCCAGTACAATTCCCTCTGCATTGGATGTGTTCTGCAGAAAAACTTAAGAAATGTTCACTACCCATTGTCATTATCTAATACTGTATTGAGGGTGGCAGACCAATGCAATTAGAGAAAATAGAGAAATTGGAGAGTTATAAACTGTAAAAGAATGGATCAAATATTACTGCTCTCATACAATCTATGTTACCCCCAGAAAATCAAAGTAAACTAAAATTTTTATAAAAACGTAATAATTCACAGAGGTAGCAGAGCACAGAATTAATAAATAGGTGCCATATATTAGAGAATGAGAATTTTAAGTTCAGTCTTAAAAGACAAAGAGGAATTAGGCAAGGAAGGGTTAGGAGAGCTGTGAAAGGAGCAGAATTGATGAATGGCTTGCAGAAAGACACAGAAATATCAGGGGAAAATAGAGAAAAACAAAATCCTAAAGATGCTGTAAGTTTATGATACATGTAAGTTAAGAGTTGTGAGACAAGACAAGGGAAATAGGTAAGAGAGAGACTGCTAAGGAACTTGTTCAAGGAACATGGATTTTACCTGAAAGTCAGTAAAGATTTTGACGTGAGGTGTAATATCACAGGTATGAATTTTAGAGAAGCTATTCCAGCAGCCTTGTAGAAGATGGATCAGAAGGGAATAAGCAAGCTCTGAGCAAGAAAGGGTTTACTGCAAATCTGAGGAGGGAAATTATAGTAAGACAGAACTAGAGGGAGAAGAGGGAGCTGGCTATGAGAGATGTTCTAGGGGGACAATGTCTGTATTTCGGGACTTGATGCCACTTGGACTGGGGGAAGAAGGAGAAAGAATGAAGAGCAACGTCTCTGTTTCTGGTTTGGGTGATTATCTGATTGTTTCTAGGTCTGGATGTTGGTACAAAGCACCTTCGTGGGAAACAGTGGGAGCAGTGGACTAAAGAGATGACTGCAGCTTTAATAGACTATATTGGTTTTCAAATCAAAGTCCTTTTAAGAATGCATAGGCCTTGACTGCACCTCTTCAAGGCTGCTAATTTCCATATGAGGAAATATTAATAAACTTTACGGAGTCAGGTGGACCAACCAGACAATAGTGATGACAAAAATGGACTCAAAGTCAATCGCTACGTGACAGTGAGTCACACTGTTGTGCAAACCAATCTCTCCACGAACTATTTTGTCTTTTTACAGTGTAATGACTAGTGTTCCTACAGAAATATATTGAAATATTTATGAATAATTGAAGGAAAAGTAAATTATACTTAACATTATGTTAATATTAAGTATGTTATACCCAGTCCTTGGTAAAGTGGGAATAATTCATATGCAGCACAATAGTAACTTTTATCTTAAATGTGAAACAA
This sequence comes from Tragulus kanchil, assembly GCA_022376925.1. Lineage (NCBI taxonomy): Eukaryota > Metazoa > Chordata > Mammalia > Artiodactyla > Tragulidae > Tragulus > Tragulus kanchil. The sequence continues at coordinate 154,090,922 of JAIOJX010000025.1, read as the reverse complement.
AAAAGCTTTATACAGAAATTTCCCAGTGATACCTCAAAGTATTAACAGGAGATTTAAAATGACCAACTAACAGAAAGATATTGAAAGGAGCAGAATTGATGAATGGCTTGCAGAAAGACACAGAAATATCAGGGAAATACTCCTAAAGATGCTGTAAGTTTATGATACATGTAAGTTAAGAGTTGTGAGACAAGACAAGGGAAATAGGTAAGAGAGAGACTGCTAAGGAACTTGTTCAAGGAACATGGATTTTACCTGAAAGTCAGTAAAGATTTTGACGTGAGGTGTAATATCACAGGTATGAATTTTAGAGAAGCTATTCCAGCAGCCTTGTAGAAGATGGATCAGAAGGGAATAAGCAAGCTCTGAGCAAGAAAGGGTTTACTGCAAATCTGAGGAGGGAAATTATAGTAAGACAGAACTAGAGGGAGAAGAGGGAGCTGGCTATGAGAGATGTTCTAGGGGGACAATGTCTGTATTTCGGGACTTGATGCCACTTGGACTGGGGGAAGAAGGAGAAAGAATGAAGAGCAACGTCTCTGTTTCTGGTTTGGGTGATTATCTGATTGTTTCTAGGTCTGGATGTTGGTACAAAGCACCTTCGTGGAAAACAGTGGGAGCAGTGGACTAAAGAGATGACTGCAGCTTTAATAGACTATATTGGTTTTCAAATCAAAGTCCTTTTAAGAATGCATAGGCCTTGACTGCACCTCTTCAAGGCTGCTAATTTCCATATGAGGAAATATTAATAAACTTTACGGAGTCAGGTGGACCAACCAGACAATAGTGATGACAAAAATGGACTCAAAGTCAATCGCTACGTGACAGTGAGTCACACTGTTGTGCAAACCAATCTCTCCACGAACTATTTTGTCTTTTACAGTGTATTGACTAGTGTTCCTACAGAAATATATTGAAATATTTATGAATAATTGAAGGAAAAGTAAATTATACTTAACATTATGTTAATATTAAGTATGTTATACCCAGTCCTTGGTAAAGTGGGAATAATTCATATGCAGCACAATAGTAACTTTTATCTTAAATGTGAAACAAAAAAGCTTTATACAGAAATTTCCCAGTGATACCTCAAAGTATTAACAGGAGATTTAAAATGACCAACTAACAGAAAGATATTGAAAGGAAAGCTTACTTGATGTTAAAAATGACTGAAAGATAAATAAGTTCTAAGTAAAGCTATTTTGAACTTTTGCTGTAAAGTTCTTATAGTATAAAATCAAGCATAAAATGAGTTATCCATGATAATAGAAGAAATTACTCAAAGTACTAAAAAAGATATTGTAATAAAATACCCCTTAACTAGTCTGATGACATTTATACAAAAGAATTATGAATTTTTACTCAAGTCTCATTTAAAAATAATCAACAAAATCTTTGGGCCCTTAGATTATCTATGTAATCTATTCTCCTTAGCATCATTTTCAGATATTCTATAAGTTTCTACTCAAGAGTAACAAGGAGGAAAATCTCTTAAATATTTCTCTGGGTTTAAATCTGTTGAGAGTTAATCAAGAAAATTTAACCTCTATGCTTTCACTCCAAGGAAACTGAGATCCTCCATGCCACGTGGTACAGCCAATAATTAAATAAATAAATATGTAAAATAAATTTAGCCACAGTTTTATTTATCCTGATTACTACCTTTTCTAAGTAATAGCATAACCAAAGATAGCCTAATTTGCTAAAATTAAGCCTTCTCATCAGAAAGAGTACATCCACCCACCACTCCTAATCTGATCTGAATCATCTGTGCTAATTAGCTTATTAATGATGCCAGGCAGGAAATCTCACTTCTTTGAGGCCTCAATTTCTTCACTGTACTTGTTTAGTAATTCTTTTTTTTTTTTTTTTTTTTTGGATAGAGATATCACACACACACACGTATCAATCATCAGTGACTAATCACAGCAATAAGTCTCAAGGAGGTGGGTACATGAATATGCCTGGAATGGGTGGAACAGCACAGTCTGGGAAAGATCCTTGCCACTCTAAGTGTGCTCCTGGAACACGAACACTGGCATCACCTGGAAGCGAAACAGGAACCCCTGGGCTCCAGTGTTAACTACTGCATCAGATTCTGCACTCCCACCCGAACCCAGAGCGATCTGTGTGTGCAGCAAAGCTTGTGGAGCACTGACTTTGCTTTTCTAGTTCTGGTGCATCACAATTCCATTATTTCATGGATAGCTTCCTCAAGGGCAACCAATAAATACATTTATCAGTAGAAGGCCCCCACAAGAAAGAAGTAATAAAGATTAGAGCAGAAATTAATAGCAAGTAAAAACACTGAAAGAAATCAATGACTCTTTGGAAAGATCAACAACATTGAGGAATATTTAGCTAGACTGACCAACAAAAACAGAGAAAAGGGTCAAATCACTAAAATAAAAAATGAAGAGGTGACATCACCCTTGACCTTCCAGAAACAAAAAGGATTATAAGGGAGTTCTATGGGCAACTGTATGCCAACATATTAGACTATCTAAATGGAAAGGACAATGTCTAAGAAAGATAGAAAGAGTCTAAGAAAGAGGAAGAGGAAACACTTCCCAAGACACAAGAAAACTACAGATCAATATCTCTTATTAATACGTAAAGCCCTCAACAAAATATTTACAAACCAACTCTACAATTCCACATTATCTCAAAATAATGTGTGGAGAGTGGGGAGAGAAACAAAAGAGAAAAGGAACTTGCCTAGGGTTACACAGCTAGGAGAAGAGTTCAAATACAATCCAAATTCCCAGCAGGCTAGCTCCAGAGCTTGTGCCCTTAGCCATTACACCAAAGTTCAAACCTAGCTGACTCAAAAATACTTCATCAAAACTCCATACACACATCATTTATTTCTACAAAAGTTTCATAAAACAACACATAACCTGATTATGTGGAACATATGATAATAAATCGATTTTATACCTCACTAAAGGTTGTGAACTTTAGTTTGAAAGATAACTCAGTATCCTGTGCTGACTTTCCAGTATATATCCAGTTCAGCTCTCATTACCAAGATATAAGCAAAATAGCTCTTCCAGCAATGCTAATATGTTGGGTTCCGTTCCCAGCCTGTAATTGCTTACACCCTTCAAAATCTGGGTCAGTAATCTTGCATCCTTCTATCTCTCTTTAAACCATCTCCTCAAAAAATAAAAACAAACCATCTCCTCTGATGAAAACAACTTATTTCTAATTATTGCTACTATTACTCTTTTGCTAGTGATTATCCAATCTCAAACTTTAATTTGTATTTACAACTGTGTGATGAAAATTATGTTTAGAATGCTTCTACATCGAGTTCTTTACCGTATCCAAAGTCAAGCTGATTTTATCCCTTACTTCCAAAGCCGTTATTCAAATTTTTACATTTGTATTTACAAACTAAAGGGAGGGGAGAGGCGCAGGAGACAGAGTTCAGGCATCAAAGACCACGATTTAATCAGGAATGCCTACCTATGGAGGCCTCCACAGAGGTCCTGACAGAGCTCCAGGTTAGTGAACAAACACACCCAGGAGCTGGGAGGGTGATGCACCCAGAGAGGGTACGGAAGCTCCCTGTGCCTTCCCATACACTTTGCCCTGTGCTCTCTACCATCTGGCTGTCCCTGAGTTGTGTTCTGTTGTGATATGCCCATGATCTAGCAAGGAAGCGCTTGAGTTGTGTCAAATGTCTGGCAAATTATAAGACTTGAGGAGGAGGGTCATGAAAACCTTTGACTTAGAGCTGGTCGATCAGAAGCCCAGGGGACAACTTGGACTGGTAATCGGCATCTAAAGTAAGGGGGCGTCTTGTGAAGTCTGTGTTAAGCCCAGGTAGGCAGTGTCAGAACTGAAATGGTGTTGGAGAACTAGTGGGTGTGGGATAAAGGAGAGAAAAAAAAGCAGCCATGTTTAGAGTCAGAATCACTGTGAGCAATAGAGGAAAACACCGTTTTCTTTTAGGTAACCATTCGTAATGTTTAAAAGATATTCTTTTCTATTCCGGCTTGTCCAAGAGTTCCCTAGGAAATCACACTATCTCTTCTTCAGTGGGCTCCCATATCATAATCTAATCAAGTTTAGTTTGGGAAAGTTTCCCAAACTTCTTCAAGTACCTTTACCTGAAGACTTCCGCACCACAGCAGAATACCCGAAAGATTGCAGGGAACATCCAGAAGTTGGGACCACAGTCGATCTTTGTTTTCATGCAACATAAGACATTCAAGTGCTAAGTACAAATTGGAGTTTCTTGCTCTGATGAAAATATTCCATCGCAATAATTTAAACATCAGGGAGCACACTGTGACTTAGAATGGTTAGATCTTTGATCTAGAAGAGTCAGATCTGTCTCTCTCCCATTCCCTGAATGATCCCAGGGAAATGCTGAATGTCTTCATATCTAATGTGTAAGACATTGAGAGAGACAGTCCTTCAGGAACTTCTCACACAACTACATGTATTTATGGGTTGTATAAAGACTGCCAGCTCCTGACTGGCAGTCAGGCCACTTCTCGGGGTTGCTCATGCAACTGATCATCTTGAGAGATGATGAGGCTTTCCTGCTGCTTCCGATGAAAGCAAAAGTTCCCCAAGCTCAGTGTTCCTCAGCTGCAACAAAGAAGCACCACAGGCATAGCTTCTTCCTGAAACCTACAGTGTCTCCCAGGTGCAACTCTGATGTAAGAGGAATTGAAACTAATGTGCTGAGGCTCAGGCTGCCCGAAGTGTCATGAATAACAAAGTCTTGCTGAGTCCTCTGCCAGTATCCAAGAAACAGTAATAGGCTAGTTTTTCAATTTTTTGGGGGGGGAGGAGGGTGGGGTGGGGAGGGAGCGGGGCAAGTGGGCCACTTCTATTGGTCTTTCACTTGTCTATTTTCATCCATCTTTGTTCTTTGGATGGGCCTCCCATTGAGGTGGCCTCTGTTGTCCCAGAGCACCGGCTCTGGGCGCATGCGCTCCAGAACGCTGGCTCGGTATTTGGACACATCAGTCCAGCCACTCTGTGGCATGTGGGATCTTCCCAGGCCAGGGATCGAACTGGTGCCCCTTGCACTGCAAGGCGGTGTCCTTACCCACTGGACCACCAGAGAAGCCCAGGTTTTCAGTTTTTAAGTAAACTCTAACCTTGACAAAACACAGAAATAATCTCTACCCTAAATTTAACTTCCTGGACTATTACACACTGTGCTCCAACTGAGACCATATCAAAAGTAATATAAAGATACAAGCATGATAATTCCAGTACAGGATTTGAGGCAGAGCCTATATATGAACTCGGACAACATGGAAGACAGTATTCCCAGTGGTGGGAATCAGTGCGTGAAGTGAGGTGAAGGAAGCGAGCACGCAATGAGGAGCTCTTCCTAGGGATAACTATAGGTTGTTTCATTAAACCTTTGTAAAAATAAATTCTGTGTGTATAGAGTTTTGATAAAAAAGTATTAAGAGTCAACTAGGTTTGAACTTCAGTATAGTGGTTAGCAGCACAGCTCTGGAGCTAGCTTGCTGGCGTTTGAACTCTACTTGAACTTTTCCCTTAGCTGTATAAGCCTAAGCAAGTTTCTTCTCCCAGTCTCCCTTTCTTGTACTTATTATTTTAAGATAATTGTAGCATCATATGTAATTGTAAGAAATGACAGAGAAATACTGTGGACCCTTAACTAGTTCCCCCAAGGGTAACATCTTGCAAAACCAGAGTAACTCAGGACAACCAGGATATGACCCAAACTACATCACAAGGATCCCTCATTCTGACTTTTTATAGCCACAAGCACTTCCCTCCTGTCTCCTACCCCTTAAAACCCATGGCAGCTACTAACCTATTTTCCATTTCTGTAGTGCTGTCATTTCAAGAACACTATATAAATGGAATCATGCAGTAACTTATAAAACTGGCTTTTTTTTTTTTTTTTCACTCTGCATAATTCTTGAGGGATCCATTTTGGTTATCAGTACATGGGTGCTCAGTCATGCCCAACTCTCTGCAACGCCATGGACTGCAGCCTTCCAGGCTCTTCTGCCCACGGAATTTTCCAGGCAAGAAGAGTGGAGTAGGTTGTCATTTCCTACTCCAGGGGATCTTCCGAAACCTGGGGTGGAACCCGTGTCTCCTGCATCTCCTGCACTGGCAGGCAGATTCTTTACCTACTGAGCCACCTGGGAAGCCCAGGTTATCAATAGCCCATTTCTTTTTATTACTGAGAAGTATTCCATTGGGAAAGTTTTTAACTCTGTAGGCCTTCCTTCATCCATAAGATGAAGATAGGGTTGATAGGGTTTTGAAAATTAGACAAGTTCATGTGTGTTAAGTATTTAGAAGTGCTTGGGATGTACTAAGAATAAAAAATTGTTAGCTTTCAAACTTATTATGATCTTCCATAAATAAGTTTAACAATTTAACTTAAAACGAACTTCCACTAACTGCCCTGGTGGTTTAGTGGTTTAAGAATCTGCCTGCCAATACAGGGGACATGTGTTCAGTCCCTGGTCCACGAAGACACCACATGCTTTGGAGCAACTAAGCCCAGGTGCCACGACATGTCCTAGAGCCTGTGCCCTGCAGCAAGAGAAGCCACCCCAGTGAGAAAGCCAACCGCTACAACTAGAGAGTCGTCCCTACTCAGAGCAATTACGGAAAGCTTGCACATGGCAATAAAAACCCAGTGCAGCTAAAAATAAATAAATAATTCTAAAAATAAACAAAATAAACCTTCATTGAATGTCTATATGATACAGTACTGGATGCTAAAAAAAAAAATCTCTTAGATATATTCCTTTCATTTTTCAAGATGGTGGACGTCAAGTCTTAACTCATGAAATACATCAAGGAAGCAGTAAGCCATCTTAATCATGCATTATTTCATATAAGTACATTATTTCCCTCATTCAAATAATGTCCCAGCTACTCCAATGCTCAGAGAAATGAGTAATCTGAGCAAATGCAAATTCACAGAATCTGTTTAAAAGGTTTGTAAAGAGTACAGACAGGAACTCCAATGTTTATTAAGAAACTAAAGATGATAAACCATGTGCTTTTATTATGTCATTTAATCGTCATAATTTTCTAGTGACTTTCAAAATGTTTCAACCCAAATCAACAGCATATAAGTATAATGAGATGAGATGTGAGATAACTGATCAATGTTGCAAACATCATACAATTCTACCCTAGGAAGACATTTCATATTCTACCAGATGGAAGTTGGAGACACATTGATTGTAAAACCAACCATCACTGTAAAAAAATCAGTTTACCAGAAAAGCCTTCGATCTTGCCAAAATCAAAATAAGACACAAGCAAAATAAAACCCCAAAGCGAACAGTTCAAATATGCCATCTCCTGGAGTTTGTTACTTTGGGAGGCCAGTTTTTCAGGAGTCTGGAAGCCAGTGTTAACATTTTGCCTATTAAAAAGTCACCTCTTATGACACATCCATAATAACAGACAGGAAACAGAATTAAAACAGTTCAGCAGTGAAGGTCTCCTGAAAAGATCTGAGCCTACATACATTAGCAGCTTTCTCTGGGTCTGACTGCTGGCTCCTCCCCAGATCCAGAGCTGCTATGGGTGTTATGTGCAGATAATACTCTGTACTCATGTTCATTCTTATTATAAGTACTCATTTATAAAATCTCTTTATGTAAACAGTAAAATTCCAGTGTTTCATATAACTGAAATGAAATACGAGATACAGAAAATTATATTAAAAAAGACAAGGATGAAATTACTCCAAAAAGTTAACAAGTAAAGCCATTTTCTTCACCGACTCCGATTTTCTTTTTTTAAGCTATATTACAGAAAGATTTTTCTGTAAACAGGTTCTTGACTAATATTACCATATACCACTTTACTGGTAAGGATCATCAAAGTAATACAATTCAAATCTTCTTGCATGCACCCTTATGTTCATAGCAGCATTATTCACAACAGCCAAGTCATGGAAACAACCTAAATGTCGAACAACAGAGCAATGAATAAGATACGGTACATATAGACAATGGAATATTAATTGGCCATAAAAAATGAAACAATACCATTTGTAGCAACATGGATGCAACTAGAGAGTATCATTCCAAGTCAGTCAGAAAAACAAATACCATATGACATCACTTATTATACATGGAATCCAAAATATGACACAAGTGAGCCTATCATTGAAACAGAAACAGAATCACGGACATGAAAACAAACTGGTGGTGACCAAGGGAGAGGGATGGGGTGGGAGTTTGAGATTAACAGATGCAAAGTGACATACATAGAAAGGGTAAACAACAAGGTCCTACTGTAGAGCACAGGAGTTATACTGAATATCCTGTGATAAACCATCATCAAAAAGAATGTGTGTGTATATATATGTATAATGGAGTCACCTTGCTGTACAGTGGTAATTAATACAACATTGTAGCTCAACTCTACTTCAAAAAAATCCACATCTTCTGGGGTTTCCCCTTTTTGATTTCACCTGTGATAATCATTCACAAAAATTCAGCACAAAGAAATGAAAAAGGGAAGGCTGACTCACATAGTAGGTTTGATTCTTGCAATAGTACTTCATGTCAAAAAATAGAATTTGACCAGGGCTAAGTCATAGGGAGTAAGTCTCTTAAGAAGGTCACAGATTTCTTGACCTTAATGTACACAGTCTATTAATGGAATCAAAACCTTAAGCCTGCTTGGTGCCTGGTGAATAACCATAATGCAGTTGCCACAGTAAACAGCAATCACTGAAAAGATCAAGACCATCCTCTTTTTTCCTTGTCTAACTCTTAGGACTAGCCAATAATGATCTTTTTTTCCCCCTCAAAATACATATAGATAATTATATTAAAAGTGTAATGCAATAAAAAGATAGTTTGACTCAAGGAAATGGCATGAAACAGGATAATTGACTCATTCAAAGTGAAGTGCTGAAGAAGAAACTATTGGGCATCACTGGAGAGAGAAAACTACCTTGTATTTGTCTGGTGTGACCAAGTCTACCAAGTTGAGTCAATTATGAGTACCTAGAAGTTTAAGACAATCTCTGCTCTCAAAGATTTTACACTCTGGCTGGGAATGTAAACACACAAGAATTAGAGGACAAGTAAAAAGCCTTAAGCTCCAAGTTCTGCAGAACTTGAGTTAATGGAGAAATGAATTGGGCCAAAGCTGTCAGGGAGCATTTCACAGGGCTCTCATCTAGATTAAAGGGGGCCTGCTTCCTGGAACTCTCATGAAGAGGCAGGGGCACCAGGGGAGGGAGAAGGGGAGTAAATGGTTTGCTTGGGATGAAATGGGAACAAGGTAGGAGAGGAGGCTGAGAGCAGCTCATGCAGCCAGTGGAGCGGCCAGTGTGGGCAGAGTGATGCCTGTGTGTGTGTGTGTGCGCGCGAGCACTAAGAGAGTGTGCACTGAAGCTGGGGGGCTAGTCTAGTTGCCCAGGCAAAACGGGAGAATGTAAAATGATACAGTAAAGTGGAGCCAAACTTCAACTTTTCTATTTTTAGTATAAAATGTGTAAATCACCTTGAGCTCCTTACAGTTCGTTGCCAGTTGTAGAGGAAATAATTATTGGTTTGGAGAACCTTCACACATGAGAACGTAGGTGTTACTTTTCAAACAAATTCTACCAGAAAGGAATGTTATAACATGACTAAGCTCAAACTGCTTAATGTGATGGAAACCTACAAATCAGACCAACATTCCACATTAAATACTTGAAGTTCTTGGGATCTGTTTGTTTTCAAACATTGTTTGTGGAATTCATAGAAATAGGTATGTATATATATATATTTTTTTCATGACTGATAAAAATATTTGCATCTTCCTAAGAAATGAAGAAAACAGACATAGAAAAATTGATGTAATCTTGAACTCTTCTTTGAACATGTTAGCTAACAAATATCCTAAAGGAACAGCATCAACATATTTTCACATCACTTTACTTGGAACCATAAAGAAAAAGATTCAAATGCAAGCCTCTGAAAATCCTACTTCTGTATGAAGCACCTGCACAGACAATCTGGCAAATACGCTTACCGCTCCAGTTACTGTCATGGGAAATAAAACCTAAAGCAGACACTCTTCTTATGGAAAACCAAAAGATGGTTAGAAAATTAAAAGAAAAAGGAAAAAGAAAAAGCTGAAAGACGTTGGTGTGGCACGCACCTTCTGTATCATCGCGCATTTGCTCCACCAAATCTGTCAAATCCTCCCAAGAGTCTTTGCAAACGGCAAAAAGAAAGGAAAAGAAAGATAAAATGTCATGCAAGCCAAGAAAGAAAAGTGTTATCAAAAACAAGGCTTCAAAGGGGGTAACTGAAAGGGAGATTCCTAGAACTCTTTGAGCTTAACCCAGAGATTAGCAGTAAAAAGTGCTGGAAACATACCCAAGGAGCAATATGACGCTAAGTGAGCAAGAGGTATTAGCCATGGCTGTTAAATATGTCTCAAAGCTAAGATTAACCATTTCAAAGCTTCTCAAAGAAGGAGACAAAGATGTACATCCCATAAAAAGTAACAGATTTTTTTTCCCATTGAAAATCAAGTCTTTGCATTCTAAGTGTGTGCAGTATTGACCTCATTTAATATTTGATTCCTTTGGTGAAGACAAAAAACATGTGGAGTGTTTTTTAGACTCGGGTCAAATGTCATGATGCAAAACCAGTGACTTTTCTTGAGGTAACCAAAGAACAGTCTAAATACCTTTCCCCAGTCCTCCGTCCCAATGGTTCTTCCACAAAACAAAATTGAAGAAAAAATTGTAGTTTTGAAGACAAAATAAATTACTTACTATTCAATAAAGATAGATGTGTATTCAGTTAAATGTACAGTACTCTTTCCTCTTACTATAAATTCAATGTTTTTTAAATTAATTTTTATGGTGTATAGTTGATTTACAATGTTGTGTTAGTTTCTACTGCACAGCAAAGTGAATCAGCTATATGTATACTATATTTATACTTTCCTTGGATTTCTTTCCCACTATAAATTCAGTGTACAGGATTTTGTAAATTTTTGTATACAGAATATTCCATGTGAGCCAAAAGGACAAGAATGTTGAGATCACAAATATAAAAAGACACTTTATTATAATTTCTTCTAAGAGTATCTTAACCTATAAGATCATTATCTGTTCTGAAATCTATTTTGAGAACATATAGAAATCTTTTAAAATATGGATTAGCTTCATCCTTCAGAAACTCTGAAATCATTACAAACAACTGCAATATTTATACGTAGTCTCTCACAAAATCATATGAATTTTGTATGTATACATGCTTAGCAAATAAAGATAAGTTCTCAGAGGATGAAGCCAAATAAAAATGAGAAAGGGGCAAACAGTACTTTGCCCACGATAAACCTTCTTTCTTAAAAAAAAAATTATCATGAAATAAACAAAAAAAAATTACCATGGAAGCCAGCATAAGATCTGAAGCAATAAGCTGGAATAATCATGCAGAGAAATAATTTATCATCTGTCCTATTCTCACAAGTTTACTAAATTATCACTGTAATTAAACTGATTAACTTTGGTTCTCATGTGGCATATTTTGCTCACAGTTCTCAAAGAGGAGACAAAGATGTACATCCCATAAAAAGTAACAGATTTTTTTTCCCATTGAAAATCAAGTCTTTGCATTCTAAGTGTGTGCAGTATTGACCTCATTTAATATTTGATTCCTTTGGTGAAGACAAAAAACATGTGGAGTGTTTTTTAGACTCGGGTCAAATGTCATGATGCAAAACCAGTGACTTTTCTTGAGGTAACCAAAGAACAGTCTAAATACCTTTCCCCAGTCCTCCGTCCCAATGGTTCTTCCACAAAACAAAATTGAAGAAAAAATTGTAGTTTTGAAGACAAAATAAATTACTTACTATTCAATAAAGATAGATGTGTATTCAGTTAAATGTACAGTACTCTTTCCTCTTACTATAAATTCAATGTTTTTTAAATTAATTTTTATGGTGTATAGTTGATTTACAATGTTGTGTTAGTTTCTACTGCACAGCAAAGTGAATCAGCTATATGTATACTATATTTATACTTTCCTTGGATTTCTTTCCCACTATAAATTCAGTGTACAGGATTTTTGTAAATTTTTGTATACAGAATATTCCATGTGAGCCAAAAGGACAAGAATGTTGAGATCACAAATATAAAAAGACACTTTATTATAATTTCTTCTAAGAGTATCTTAACCTATAAGATCATTATCTGTTCTGAAATCTATTTTGAGAACATATAGAAATCTTTTAAAATATGGATTAGCTTCATCCTTCAGAAACTCTGAAATCATTACAAACAACTGCAATATTTATACGTAGTCTCTCACAAAATCATATGAATTTTGTATGTATACATGCTTAGCAAATAAAGATAAGTTCTCAGAGGATGAAGCCAAATAAAAATGAGAAAGGGGCAAACAGTACTTTGCCCACGATAAACCTTCTTTCTTAAAAAAAAAATTATCATGAAATAAACAAAAAAAAATTACCATGGAAGCCAGCATAAGATCTGAAGCAATAAGCTGGAATAATCATGCAGAGAAATAATTTATCATCTGTCCTATTCTCACAAGTTTACTAAATTATCACTGTAATTAAACTGATTAACTTTGGTTCTCATGTGGCATAGTGATTTTCAAGTGAACTGTAAGGGTACATTCTTGTGTCAAATGTATGGTCAGTAACCCTGTAAAGATGGATCAAAAAATCACAAATGTTTAAAGCATTTAAATTTAAATACAAAAAACAAGGAAGCAGATGGGGATCTAGTACAATGACACGTGATTAAAATGGAACTCTTGAAAGCTACACATATAGAGATTATTGGTTAGGTCAGACCCAAAGAGCACTAATATAGAAAGAATGCAAGTATCTCTACCACATAACACTTGTATTGTCTCCCAATCCAAAAATCTAATGACTTAGAAAACTAAGCACAGGAGTACAGCTCAGAGAACCAGAATTAAATTCCTAACTTCCGTCAACAATTCTAGGCAAGTCACTTAATAAACAGAGGCAGGAGAACACAATGGTTCAGAGAAAAGACTCAAGAGCTGGAATGCCCCAGCCCAGGTCACAACTCCGCCCCTCACTGGCTGTATGACATTGGTCCAGAGACTTCGTTTCTTTTTCCTGGGTCTCCTCATCTATGAAACATGGACGAGAACAGTACCTATCATACGGCACAGGTGCAAGAGTGAAAACAGACACCGGTCTAAAATCGTTTATCTGAATACTTTCTGGCCAAATATATTTTGAAACTCCAAAGTTTATTTCTTTTTATAAAGGTTAGATATGGGGGCTTCCCTGGTGGTCCAGTGGGTAAGGACACTGCCTTGCAGTGCAAGGGGCGCAGGTTCCATCCCTGGCCCGGGAAGATTCCACGTGCCGCGGAGCGGCTAGACCGACGTGTCCAATCACCGAGCCAGAGCTCTGGAGCGCATGCGCCCAGAGCCGGTGCTCTGCGACAACAGAGGCCACCGCGATGGGAGGCCCACACGGGCCAGAGGACAAAGATGGATGAAAATAGATAAACAGACCAATAGAAATGGCCCGCCCGCCCCCCTCCCTCCCCAACCCACCCCCCGACTCCAAAAAAAAAAAAAAAAAAAGGTTAGATATGGCACACATGGAGGCCAACAAACATGCAGAACTAGCTGGGCCTTGGGCAGCGTGTCACAAGCAAGCATATCAGTATTTCTGCAGGAAGTGACTGGATATTCAAATTAAATAGGATCAGCAAAGACTATAAACAGCCTCAAGTAAATTCAGGTCATATTTCAGCACCAAATGAGTTTAGGCAAATTTATAAAAACTGTTTTCAGAGCTTTTTTGGGATTTTACAATTGTGGATCTGTATGTGTAGAACACTTAGAAAGTGTCTCATACAGAAAAAGCATACTACTATTATTTTCCAATAAATCTGTGTTTAAAATACATCATATATAGGCATATTTGCATATATCATTTTCAAATAAAATCCTCCGAAAATATAACATGCTTCAGATTTATATTGTGTGTATGTTTATAGATTCTTAAGAATGTATTCTTCTGGTGATCATGTTAGTTTGTATATGACCTTGTGAAAAATCAGTGACTATTCTTGTTCTACTCTTCATTTCTTCAAGCAAAAACTACATTTGTCATCTAATGAAAGTCTGTCTTATTAAGCAGGAGCTTAGTAAGTACCTTCCCACTGTTTATGTGCCCATGCTTGTAAGCTCTCTCTTTTTGATATAGTCTCTCTTCAGTATGATTACTACAGTCTGTAGAATAGACAACTGAATTACAGTCAAGTTTAGAGACAAAAGTAATGGAGTTATGCTATCTCCTTGAGGTTTGATGTCTTTAAAAAAAAATTTATTGGAGTAGAATTGCTTTACAATGCTGTGTTACTGCTGGAAAATGAAGTGAATACGCAATATGTATATGCATATTCCTCTCTCTTGGACTTCCGCCCATCCTACTCATTTACGTGCGGAGCGGCTAGACCGACGTGTCCAATCACCGAGCCAGAGCTCTGGAGCGCATGCGCCCAGAGCCGGTGCTCTGCGACAACAGAGGCCACCGCGATGGGAGGCCCACACGGGCCAGAGGACAAAGATGGATGAAAATAGATAAACAGACCAATAGAAAGGGCCCGCCCGCCCCCCTCCCTCCCCAACCCACCCCCCGACTCCAAAAAAAAAAAAAAAAAGGTTAGATATGGCACACATGGAGGCCAACAAACATGCAGAACTAGCTGGGCCTTGGGCAGCGTGTCACAAGCAAGCATATCAGTATTTCTGCAGGAAGTGACTGGATATTCAAATTAAATAGGATCAGCAAAGACTATAAACAGCCTCAAGTAAATTCAGGTCATATTTCAGCACCAAATGAGTTTAGGCAAATTTATAAAAACTGTTTTCAGAGCTTTTTTGGGATTTTACAATTGTGGATCTGTATGTGTAGAACACTTAGAAAGTGTCTCATACAGAAAAAGCATACTACTATTATTTTCCAATAAATCTGTGTTTAAAATACATCATATATAGGCATATTTGCATATATCATTTTCAAATAAAATCCTCCGAAAATATAACATGCTTCAGATTTATATTGTGTGTATGTTTATAGATTCTTAAGAATGTATTCTTCTGGTGATCATGTTAGTTTGTATATGACCTTGTGAAAAATCAGTGACCATTCTTGTTCTACTCTTCATTTCTTCAAGCAAAAACTACATTTGTCATCTAATGAAAGTCTGTCTTATTAAGCAGGAGCTTAGTAAGTACCTTCCCACTGTTTATGTGCCCATGCTTGTAAGCTCTCTCTTTTTGATATAGTCTCTCTTCAGTATGATTACTACAGTCTGTAGAATAGACAACTGAATTACAGTCAAGTTTAGAGACAAAAGTAATGGAGTTATGCTATCTCCTTGAGGTTTGATGTCTTTAAAAAAAAATTTATTGGAGTAGAATTGCTTTACAATGCTGTGTTACTGCTGGAAAATGAAGTGAATACGCAATATGTATATGCATATTCCTCTCTCTTGGACTTCCGCCCATCCTACTCATTTAGGTCACCACAGAGCACTGAGCTCCTGAGCTATAGAGCTGGATTCCACATATGAGTCCATGTTTGTCCCTTTCTGACTTACTTCACTCTGTGTGACAGACACTAGGTCCATCCACATCTCTACAAATGACTTAATATCTTTCCTTTTATGGTCAAGTAATATTCCATTTGTGTGTGTGTATGTGTGTATGTACATATCACATCTTTTTTATCCATTCATCTGTTGATGGACGTTTAAGTTGCTTCCATGGTGTCTTTCATTAGAGTGTTACTTTTTTAAAGTTTCCTATAGTTTCTTGAGGGAAAATCATTCCTGAAACCCTAATCACCGATCACAAATAACTCTCTGAAGAACTGTCATGAACATAAATGTTACTTAGAGTACCTGTACTTAGTACATCATAGGTACTCAATGTCAACTTAACATTTATAAGAAATCAATGTGTGCCTTGTGTTTTGATTTGGCTACAAACTGAAGTTGCCATACTTATTCAAAGGAAATAGATAGGATGGGATTGGAAAGAAAAACTTAACTAATCATTAAACACGGGAAAAAAAACTGTAAGTCAATGTTAAGTATACCAAGGACAAATTTAGCAGCTGAGGTGTTGTTAAACGAACAACAATTGGGTAGGCAACATAATAATAAATATTAGCAAAGGAACTGTCAAGTTAACTTAAAAAAAAAAAAAAAACACTAAGAGGTCCTGTTATAATAAACCATTAAGTCAAGCCAAGGTCTATCTTCTCTCCAAAGTATGGTTAAAAAAGAACAAAGTTATCAGCAGAGAACTACAAATGATTCTGGAAAAATAATGTTAAGTTACTGTGATATTGTGATTTATAATACCTATTTGGTTTTAATCCCCAGTTCCTGACACGTGCTCCTCAAACCTTATAAGTTCCTAAGTGATAAGAACACTAGGAGCATCTTTTGTTCTCATGAGGTGACTCTGGGGAGGGGGTCCTCAAATGGGAGTTAGTTCCCATAATTAGAAGCTTGGAATTATCGGGAACCCACCCCCACTTCTCTGGAGAGAGGAAAGGGACTGAAAATGGAGTCTTGTCCATGGGACGAAGCCTCGTTAAATTCCAATGATATGTGGTTCGAAAGCTTTCCAGTTGAACACATTCATGTACTAGGAGGGTGATATACACCAACTAGACAGAAACATAAGTTCCTGGGCTCTGGGTCCTCCCATACCTCGTTCTACATATCTCTTCATCTGGCTATATATCAGTATCTTTATCACATCCTTTCATAAACTGGCAAACATAAGCAAGGGTTTCCCTGAGTTCTATGAGCTGTTTAGCAAATAACTGAATTCAAGAGAGAAGAGATCATGGGAACCTCCGATTTGTAGCTCAGTGAGATAGGATGGTGGGTAACCTGGGGACCTACCACTTGAGGCTGAAGTCTGTGTGTGGTGGGGAATAGTCTTGACCTGTGAGATCTGAGGCTATCTCCAGGTAGACAGAGTTAGAAATGAGTTAAATTGTGGGACATGACACCAGTGTCATAGAATTTTTGGTACTGGAAAAAAAATTCCACACATTTGGTGACAAGTAAGGTCAGAAATAAAGGTTCTTTGTAAAAGTCAAAGAGAGGCACACGAGGAGAAATGCAGGTTTTTCCAATATGGCTATCAATACTTGAGCCATTTACTATTTACTGGGCATGAACAGGGAGCAAAGGGCTTTCCTGAGGCAGTCAGTGGAGTTCGTTTGCCAAAAAAAATCTATAGACACTCGAACAACAATTGGGTAGGCAACATAATAAATATTAGCAAAGGAACTGTCAAGTTAACTTAAAAAAAAAAAAAAACACTAAGAGGTCCTGTTATAATAAACCATTAAGTCAAGCCAAGGTCTATCTTCTCTCCAAAGTATGGTTAAAAAAGAACAAAGTTATCAGCAGAGAACTACAAATGATTCTGGAAAAATAATGTTAAGTTACTGTGATATTGTGATTTATAATACCTATTTGGTTTTAATCCCCAGTTCCTGACACGTGCTCCTCAAACCTTATAAGTTCCTAAGTGATAAGAACACTAGGAGCATCTTTTGTTCTCATGAGGTGACTCTGGGGAGGGGGTCCTCAAATGGGAGTTAGTTCCCATAATTAGAAGCTTGGAATTATCGGGAACCCACCCCCACTTCTCTGGAGAGAGGAAAGGGACTGAAAATGGAGTCTTGTCCATGGGACGAAGCCTCGTTAAATTCCAATGATATGTGGTTCGAAAGCTTTCCAGTTGAACACATTCATGTACTAGGAGGGTGATATACACCAACTAGACAGAAACATAAGTTCCTGGGCTCTGGGTCCTCCCATACCTCGTTCTACATATCTCTTCATCTGGCTATATATCAGTATCTTTATCACATCCTTTCATAAACTGGCAAACATAAGCAAGGGTTTCCCTGAGTTCTATGAGCTGTTTAGCAAATAACTGAATTCAAGAGAGAAGAGATCATGGGAACCTCCGATTTGTAGCTCAGTGAGATAGGATGGTGGGTAACCTGGGGACCTACCACTTGAGGCTGAAGTCTGTGTGTGGTGGGGAATAGTCTTGACCTGTGAGATCTGAGGCTATCTCCAGGTAGACAGAGTTAGAAATGAGTTAAATTGTGGGACATGACACCAGTGTCATAGAATTTTTGGTACTGGAAAAAAAATTCCACACATTTGGTGACAAGTAAGGTCAGAAATAAAGGTTCTTTGTAAAAGTCAAAGAGAGGCACACGAGGAGAAATGCAGGTTTTTCCAATATGGCTATCAATACTTGAGCCATTTACTATTTACTGGGCATGAACAGGGAGCAAAGGGCTTTCCTGAGGCAGTCAGTGGAGTTCGTTTGCACAGAAGATAGAAAGGTGAAATCTCTATAGACACTGCACTGGGGGAGAACTAAGTAGCTAGTCACTAAGCTGTGTCCAACTTTTCTGTGACCACATGTACACCAGCCTGCCAGGCTCCTCTGTCCATGGGATTTCCCTAGCACACTGGACTGGACTGCCATTTCTTTCTCCAGGGGATCTTTCTTAGCCAGGAATTGAGCCCACATCTCCTACATTGGCAGGTGGATTCTTAACTGCTGAGCCAAAGAGAAGATAAAACAGATTCCTAAGTAGGATGAGTTGCTAGGTGACAAAACAGGGCCTGATGGGGAATGAGGGAATGAAAAAAGGGGCCTCCCTCATATGAGGAGCCCCTTTGTCCTCTTGCCTGAATGGCTGCAATGGCAGAAACTATCTCTGATTAACTGGACCTCAACTGGGTAGCTGCTGCCCACAGAACAGGACACTGTGAAGTTCTCAGGTAAGACAGAGTACATCTCATACATACCCTAAGTTTTACAGCTGTAGGAGAAAGGAAAAAGAAGTCCCTGCTGGCTTTTCACCCCAGAAAGTAAACTCTAGCAATCTTAGACAAGCATGAAATGCCTCACTGTAGAATCAGAAGTAAAATTCATTCTCTTCTGCATACAACATTGTCACTAGCTTAAACAAACAAACAGAGAAAACATTATCACGCAGTTTACTGAATCAACCGTCCTAAAAAACCACAACTCTTTCCTTTGAAAGTTCAGATTTTAACACAGTGTGACAAACCACAACCAACTGCAGTAGCCAAAGATAAAAATGAGTTGCAGAGAGGTAGCCAACACAAAAATTCATGATGCCATGGCATTAAAAAGCTTTTTTCTTAATGTTTATGGAAGCTTGGAAATGTCTATAAAAAATTAAAACACATTACTATTTGACCTAAAATTCCACTTCTAAAAATAAAAACTGTTCAAATGAAAAGTGTTCAAGTTAGAAACACAATGATACACTAAACTGTTTGTGGTAGCCCAATTTAGAAGTAACTTAAATGACTGTAACAGGGAGTAAAGAAATTATGGCACATCCAAACAACTAAGGCATTGAAAGAGACGGTACAGATTTCCAGTTACTGATACGGAGAGAAAAGAGGCAGGTCACACATCAGAGGTGTGGGGTGACCTTAACATGTATAAAATTGTGTGTTGTAAATGAACTCTATGTGTATATGTTAAAAAAGAGAATCTGGTTACTAAATTTTACCAGTGCTTACTGACAGATTACTGCTAGAATTTTAGGTGAGTTCTATTGTTTTATATTTTTTACTTTTATATATTCTGTGACACTTAAATGTGAATATTATTTTAACTAGAAAAATAAAGTTGTCTTCACTAAAATATTTATTACATAGTAATACTAAGTACATTTTCTAGAAGAACTCCATTATTTTCAATACACTGATACATATTTTAGTTTGGGAAATTTAATTATGGTTGAAAAATAATCCTAGGGGCTATTCTGTTTCAGTGTCCCTCTACACATGTGTTTCTAAGCTCATCAAATTCTATTTGTTCTCTGACAAAGTTCAAATATGAAAAATTGCAAGAGAATAAATTTAATATTTACTTCCTTGCAGTCAAAAGCACTTCATAGCAATCCAAGTGATGGGTGGGGGCTGGAATAACCACAGTGGAAATCATGTCCCACTAGACTCTCCACCTTCCCCAAAAGGGGCACAATGAGAAAAACCCAAACAATACAGAGCCACAAGTGAACAGCGGGCTTCCCTGGCAAAGAATTCACCTGCCAACGGAGGAGATGACGGTTGGATCCCTGGTCCAAAAGATACCCTGGAGAAGGAAATGGCGACCCACTCCCGTATTCTTGCCTGAGAAATTCATGGACAGAGAAGCCTGGCAGATTAAAGTCCAAGGAGTCACAAAAGGGTTGGACACGACTGAGTGACTAAACAAGTGAAGAGCAGAGAATACTGTGAGTTCTCTCAGATGACAGCCTGCCGTCTTCGCAGCCAGGTCTCACAAGAGCCCAGGCTTGGGAACCCAACTTGAATTCCTGAGCTCCATCACTGAGTACTAGTTATGTAATCTGGAACAGCATTTACCTCTGGAAAATGACACCTACGTCTATGTTTAGCTGAGGACAAATGATCTCTGGCTGGAAGCTGATAGCCCGAAAAAGAGCTATGAATCATGCAAACTACAAAGGAAGGCACACATTAAAGAGAAAGCTCGATGCAAAAAACGTCCAGGGGAAGCTCACCAACCGAGAGCAAAGACAGTAGTAGTAAGGCGCTGTGATTAATTACCATGCCCCAAAGCGGACGCCAAGAGTAAATACTAAGGAGCTGGGAAGAAACTGAAAGGAGATCTGAAGAAAGCTGACTTTAGGGAGAGCAGTTACTGTCAGCTCAGAGGCAGCGTGAAAGCGAAAGTGTTAGTCACCCCGCTGGGTCTGACTCTGGACTGCAGCCCCACGGACTGCAGCCTGCCAGGCTCCTCTGTCCCTGGAATCCTCCAGAAGAGAATACTGGAGTAGGTGGCCATGCCCTCCTCCGGGGGATCCCCCTGACCCAGAGGATCGAATGCTTGTCCCTTATGTCTCCTGCACTGCAGGCAGATTCTTTACCACCTGAGCTACCAGGGAAGCTCCGGAAGCAGCTCAGGAGTTTTCTATTGTTTCATTTACAGGGAACCCTGCTGATACTTCTTCCCCTTTCCAGGATTCTATAAAATCTCAGAGGCAAGTCGGTAAAACTTACTGTGAGGATGACTAGCCAGGCTATTCCCAGAGCAGAGCCACAAGAAGGAATGACCCTTGTCCAAAGAACTTTGTCTGGCAGGCTTCTGAACTGGTAATAGAATCTATAATCTCTTCACTGTGAGAAGTTCACAAAGACTGCCCTGTGCACACATAATCACAACTCAGAAAGCCTGACCATGTAAACTTAAGGCTAACAGGCTGGCAGCGACAAATGTTCGTTATTGCATTGAATGCAGATTGCAGATGGAGGAATGCCAAAGGGAAGGCAGAGAACAGTAACATGAGTCTGGAAAATTGAGAATCCTACCCACCCAGGTTTTATTTTATGAACACAGGAACGGAGAAAATCAAATGCTGTACTGAATGCATGCAAAGCTAGACTCCATGGGTTGCTCTTGCGTACCGCACGCACCATACAGATAGCTTTGAAACAAAGCATGCCAGAGAGACATGTTTTTTGGCCTGTTACTTGGAAAAACTCACAATACCTAATTAGAAATATTAAAAGATTATACTGGAGATTGAATCCAAAGCAGTAGTCCTGCTTTCAGAGCTTTTGTTTCTGTTCATGGGTGTGGGACTGTCATGGAAGGTGCTGAATTAACGCTGACTTAGAAAGATGGATAATGGAACAGCTATAGTTTTCATAAAGCTTTTTCTTTAAGAAAAAACTGAAGAAAGCTGACTTTAGGGAGAGCAGTTACTGTCAGCTCAGAGGCAGCGTGAAAGCGAAAGTGTTAGTCACCCCGCTGGGTCTGACTCTGGACTGCAGCCCCACGGACTGCAGCCTGCCAGGCTCCTCTGTCCCTGGAATCCTCCAGAAGAGAATACTGGAGTAGGTGGCCATGCCCTCCTCCGGGGGATCCCCCTGACCCAGAGGATCGAATGCTTGTCCCTTATGTCTCCTGCACTGCAGGCAGATTCTTTACCACCTGAGCTACCAGGGAAGCTCCGGAAGCAGCTCAGGAGTTTTCTATTGTTTCATTTACAGGGAACCCTGCTGATACTTCTTCCCCTTTCCAGGATTCTATAAAATCTCAGAGGCAAGTCGGTAAAACTTACTGTGAGGATGACTAGCCAGGCTATTCCCAGAGCAGAGCCACAAGAAGGAATGACCCTTGTCCAAAGAACTTTGTCTGGCAGGCTTCTGAACTGGTAATAGAATCTATAATCTCTTCACTGTGAGAAGTTCACAAAGACTGCCCTGTGCACACATAATCACAACTCAGAAAGCCTGACCATGTAAACTTAAGGCTAACAGGCTGGCAGCGACAAATGTTGGTTATTGCATTGAATGCAGATTGCAGATGGAGGAATGCCAAAGGGAAGGCAGAGAACAGTAACATGAGTCTGGAAAATTGAGAATCCTACCCACCCAGGTTTTATTTTATGAACACAGGAACGGAGAAAATCAAATGCTGTACTGAATGCATGCAAAGATAGACTCCATGGGTTGCTCTTGCGTACCGCACGCACCATACAGATAGCTTTGAAACAAAGCATGCCAGAGAGACATGTTTTTTGGCCTGTTACTTGGAAAAACTCACAATGCCTAATTAGAAATATTAAAAGATTATACTGGAGATTGAATCCAAAGCAGTAGTCCTGCTTTCAGAGCTTTTGTTTCTGTTCATGGGTGTGGGAAACTGTCATGGAAGGTGCTTAATTAACTCTGACTTAGAAAGATGGATAATGGAACAGCTATAGTTTTCATAAAGCTTTTTTTCTTTAAGGAAAAAGGAATACAGGATCCTGATTATAGTACTATATTGTCTTGTAGAATATTAGGGGACAACAGAGGATGAGATGGTTGGATGGCATCCTTGACTCAATAAACATGAGTTTCAGCAACTCTGGGAGATGGTGAAGGGCAGGGAAGCCTGGCGTGCTGAAGTCCATGGAGCTGTGAAGAGTTGGACGCGACTGAGTGACTCAACAACAGCAACAAGATTATTTGGAAGGCATAAAGAAGTATTAAGTATATAAAAATTCTCTGTAGCTCTACTACCCAGAGAAAACCACTTTTTACACTCTGGGTACATCTCCTTTCACTTGTGTGTAAATGTATCTATATTTAAATCAACTTGTGGCCACACTGTATATGTGGCTTGGGAGACAGCTTTCAAAACTTACTATATTTTAAACAATTCTCTAGGCTATTAAATATTCTTCCAAAACACCATTATCACTGTTTGTCGTATTGATGCTCTACAATTTACTGAACAATTGTCCTGCTAGGTTATTTAAGTTACATTTAAAATATGCTACTATAAATCTCAATACTGTGGTAATTATACATACCTATATATTTTGCCTATATCTCTGATTATTTCCTTAGGATACATGTCTGGTATAACCACTGAAATTTAATTTTTTTGAGGCTTCTGATTCACACTGAAAAAGCGATTCTCAAAAAGGCTGCACCAATGTATATCCTACTAGCACCTGAGTTTTCCCGTATTTTCATATGAATATTATACATGGATATATTTAACAACAAATTATTTGTTATACTAAACTTTTATTTTCAAAATAAAATATGAGTCTGAATTAAAAGCTAAATGATTTCTAAAAATTTTTAAATACTCAGAAAGCACAAGTTGTGTGTAACAGAGGGAAGATACTACAATAATCTTTTCTTTTAAAAAGTGATCATTTTCTGGGGTGATGGGCATTTGTGTGTGTCTTGTTCACATGCTCAGTCATGTCTCTTTGCGACCCTGTGGATGGTAGCCTGTCAGTCGCCGCTGTTCACGGGATTCTCTCCGCAGTAATATTGGATTGGGTTGCCATTTCCTCCTCCAGGGGATCTTCCCAACCGGGGATCAAACCCACATTTGTTATGTCTCCTGCACTGGCAGGCGAATTCTTTACCAACAGCACTATATGGGGTACTGAGTTCACTTAAAATGTGCTAATTACCATAAATAAGATACAGTAATATGAGGCCTTCTCCAGGGTGTAAAAGAAAAACTTTGCCCTAAACAACTTTCTGTATAATCTTATAAATCTGTATAATCTTACAACTTTCTGTACAATCTCATAATCTTCCTATATGAATCACTTAGGTTAAAATAAATCACCAGAAAATGATTTCAAGTGTATTCAATCAAGTAATGGAGACAGAACCCAATAAGTCAGGAGATGAAGGATACGGGACTTTTCAGAGAAAGTTCATGGATGAAGGGAGTCAAGGGTCCTTTCTGGTTCCTGATTTAATATCAATGGGGAGAATCTAAGCAGGAATAGTATTAACAACAAGAATAATCACTGTTTCTGTGAACTACTGAATTTGGACACTACTGAAGCAACTTGGCACTTGATATATTACTGTCTGAGCGCCAGATACTCTAAACGAACAGTAAAGCAAAATACAACTACCAGGGGAAAACTGGACACTTACGCAGTTAACAGCGTGTCTGAAGCCAGTCATCACACACAGTTCTCTACAACCTAAGTTCTCTGTAACCTGAAAACCAAAGGCTTGAGGAGAGGTTCTCTCCTCAATGTGTTTGCTCAACGTACTGTTTATTCATAGTCTTCCTCGTTATCTGTATTTGAAAAAGGTATTTTCTAAGTCAAAAAATAATTCAAACCTTAGAGTTGTCTTTGTAACCAAATGGTCTATTTTACTGATCTCTGTATTTCACTTCTCAATGTCAGATTCCTCTTCTCTAAAAGAGGGCTAATGGGAAAAATAAGTATTTCATGGTAACTGAGTTTTATTTTTAACCGATGATTTTCTTCTTCATAAAGGTCCAAGAAAGGACGATGCTGAAATATTAAGCTATTCACCTTTAGTCTGTCTGGTAAACAACTAGTTTAAACTATTCCAAAAGGTGAGATATAAAAATAGAAATAAAACTAGAAATACACAAGAATAAGGCTAGAGATTTAAGAATGGAGCTTACAACTGTTGCAGCTCAAACCACTGGTCCACGAACTGTTACACAAATAAGTAACATTTATAGGGTACTTTAATTATCCCATTTAATCCTCCTAACCTATGTCTGGTGACTACCACTCCTAACGACTTGCTATAATAGTACAGCTCAGCAGCACACTGTGGCTGCAGAAACGCCCCCAAGTGCCACCCGCAGCAGCATCTGCTTGCTCTCATTCAGCTATCATACAAGGGGGACCCTAGCCCAAGTGCCACTTCCTGGATGAAGCCTTTCCTGAACCTTCTCCTTACAATCAAAGATTTGCAGATTGGTTTCAGGGTTTTACAGAAGCATATTAAAAGAAATGAGAGAAAGCTGAACTCCTTGACCACCAATAAGCACTGAAATAATGAAGTGAGCTTTTATTCCTATGTATTTAAGAGGTAAGCTGGGCTGAAACTCTGGGTCCAAGTCTACACTGTGGGCAGCACCATGAAGACAGGAGCTCTGTCTTCAGAAAACAAAAGTTGGAAACCACAAAGCTTCTGTCGGTGCGGCCACAACAATATTACTGTCTTAAGAAGATACATGCCACTTTTGCCCGTCTTCTCTAGTGGGAGTCAGGGGGCCCCAATGCAGGATTTGCACATTCAGATAGCTTTCCATCTGTGAGTGTTTCTGTGAACACGCCCGTGTCTGGGTACCGGGTGCTCCACTTTGGCAACACAGCGGGGCTCGTTATCACTGCTCTGGTGATCACCACTTGAAGGTTAGTACGTAAATTAAACTTAACAACTGTCACCAGCATTAATATTAAGGCAGACACATCCCGGGTTCAAATGACCGTTTAGACATCCAGAGTTTGCCAGTCTAGAGCAAGGAAACAAAATCCCTGTTTTCTATTTACCTGGTTTCCTACATCACTCAACTTTTAGATGTTTTCTTGGGCATGGACTTTCTTTAATTACTTCTAATCATTTGAAATTGTTGCTTCTTTTATCCAATTTAAGGCAGAATTTCAAAATTCACTGCCAGCATTTCTCTATTTTCCTCCACTCCCTTTTCAGCTGATTCAAAGGTGTTGGGAACTTCCTGCTTGTCTGTTTGCCCAATCCAAGGATGTGCTGCTTGAGCTCAGGTTGCAGCCCTCATACATTTTCCATCATAGATTCCTCCATAGAGAATTCAAACAGCACCACTACAAAAGCTTACATGAACCAAGCAGCTTACTTTTGCTTACTCACAGGAATCTTGCTCAAAAAAACAAATACGTATTCAAATGGTTAAATCTATTAAAAACAAGAGATACTAACACACTAAATCTTATAATTAAGGGAATATATGATATTGGTGACTTTCAAATTAAATATTTTTAAAAACAAAATATGCAGACTGAGGCATCTGCTAAAGGTCTTCTTGGTAGCCTTCTAAAAATGCACTCTTGTCTCTTAAAGATTTTTAAAGCTCTGGAGGCTGTTGTAAACAGTACTAGCATTGTATGTACTTCTGGCTGATGTCTCCTGACCCCTTTGCGCCACATTCTGAAACTCAGAGGCAAAGGAAGCTGTCCAACTGACAAATCAATTGTTAAAAGATGCAAAGGGCCTTAGAAATTACTTAAACATTGCCCTTAAAGACACACCCAAATGACTGCTTCGGGTCTACAATTTACTGCTCCCCTCTCTAAAGGCATCTAACTAGGAAAGTAAAATCCTTTACACAAAGGGTGAATTCTGAGTCATTCCAATCCTAGGTCAAGGACAAGGAATCACTTTTCCTAACCCAACTGCTAGGTGCATTCCATCTTGTGCCTCTGTTCTGCAGTATGCCTAAACGTTAGGAAGATTTTATGAAGAATTTAGTCTCGTATGTGAGAATTTCTGTCTTCATTATTTTAAGGGTAGAGAATAAACACTAGCTAAGAGGCCACGACATAAAAATATAAAACAATTTGATTCAAATTAATTTTCTTCCTTATGGTAGTAAGTTAACAAAATTTCCCTGTTTTCTATTTACCTGGTTTCCTACATCACTCAACTTTTAGATGTTTTCTTGGGCATGGACTTTCTTTAATTACTTCTAATCATCTGAAATTGTTGCTTCTTTTACCCAATTTAAGGCAGAATTTCAAAATTCACTGCCAGCATTTCTCTATTTTCCTCCACTCCCTTTTCAGCTGATTCAAAGGTGTTGGGAACTTCCTGCTTGTCTGTTTGCCCAATCCAAGGATGTGCTGCTTGAGCTCAGGTTGCAGCCCTCATACATTTTCCATCATAGATTCCTCCATAGAGAATTCAAACAGTACCACCACAAAAGCTTACATGAACCAAGCAGCTTACTTTTGCTTACTCACAGGAATCTTGCTCAAAAAACAAATATGTATTCAAATGGTTAAATCTATTAAAAACAAGAGATACTAACACTCTAAATCTTATAATTAAGGGAATATATGATATTGGTGACTTTCAAATTAAATATTTTTAAAAACAAAATATGCAGACTGAGGCATCTGCTAAAGGTCTTCTTGGTAGCCTTCTAAAAATGCACTCTTGTCCCTTAAAGATTTTTAAAGCTCTGGAGGCTGTTGTAAACAGTACTAGCATTGTATGTACTTCCAGCTGATGTCTCCTGACCCCTTTGCGCCACATTCTGAAACTCAGAGGCAAAGGAAGCTGTCCAACTGACAAATCAATTGTTAAAAGATGCAAAGGGCCTTAGAAATTACTTAAACATTGCCCTTAAAGACACACCCAAATGACTGCTTCGGGTCTACAATTTACTGCTCCCCTCTCTAAAGGCATCTAACTAGGAAAGTAAAATCCTTTACACAAAGGGTGAATTCTGAGTCATTCCAATCCTAGGTCAAGGACAAGGAATCACTTTTCCTAACCCAACTGCTAGGTGCATTCCATCTTGTGCCTCTGTTCTGCAGTATGCCTAAACGTTAGGAAGATTTTATGAAGAATTTAGTCTCGTATGTGAGAATTTCTGTCTTCATTATTTTAAGGGTAGAGAATAAACACTAGCTAAGAGGCCACGACATAAAAATATAAAACAATTTGATTCAAATTAATTTTCTTCCTTATGGTAGTAAGTTAACAAAATTTAGGGGTAGAAGATGAAAAGCTCTCACAATTGAGAAAGATTCTGGAGAAAGTTGCAAGTCAGGAGACCACAAAGGTCTCAAAGGTGTTTCACATGGGTCAGCACAGTTACCACAAACAACTTATAAAAAGCAATGGACAGTAAGTTCCATGGGGAGGCATTACCTTATCAATCATGTTTAACCTTTTAAGGCATTATGCTTTTCTGAGACCATATTCATTAAATAAGCACTGAATGTAAAACTGCTTTCTCATCTAACCTTATAATCTATATTATTAAAAAAAAAAGAGAGATTATTTTACCATTATTATTTTATTTTCTAGATATCAGTCTGTTTAACATTATAGCCTGATGATAAGACACCCTTCATGAGTGTTTCAACTATATCACGTACAATCCAATAGTTATAGTCATGATATTTTATTTTACTCTATTAAGCATCACCATAATATCTATAATATTTTAGCATTTAATCAGAATTAATGGCTTTTCCATTGGTGTTTAGGGTGTGATGTAATAAAGTGATCTCAAATGTTCTTTATAGAGCCTTCAAGACAAAGAAACTCGAGCCACCAGCATCTTTCAAAAGGACACCTCTGAGGGTAGGGGAAAAATAATTTTCCCTAGATAGTCGAGAAGGGGAGCTGGTGATAGGTAAGGATGAAGGGTTTTCAGGGTTGTTACCTAGTTTAGTGTATGGGTTCTTCCTGCCTCTCCCTGACCCTCCCAGCCCCGAGTAACAATGAGGACGCTGGTGAGATGCTAGAGGACGGGTTCTGACCATACCTTCGTGGGTAGGCTCTGGGTCAGGTGTAAGAGAGATGTCATCCAGCTCTCGCAGGCAGAGCCATTCTCCGTCCATAGACACTCGGAATTTGCAAAGGTAGATGGTCTCCATGGCAGCCTGTGTGATCTTGTCAGTGGTGGGGGTTGGCATATCGGTCGGAGGCGTCAGAGCAGACATGATGACTCAGCTGGGACCACAACACACACACACACAAACACACACACCCCCGACAAAAATAAAGAAAACCTCCTCAATAAAAAAACTCCAAGTTCAAAGCTCTGCAACAAATGAGGCTGGGGAGGTTACAAAAAAAAAAAAAAAAAAACCCACAGAAAAACACCTATGTTAAGAACCAACTGTTCAAGATAAATAATTCTATACTATCTTTTCTCAGAGACAGTTCCTACCACATAGCAAAATAAGATGATGCTTGTCTCCTTCCAGCTTCTCTTCTGTTATCTTCCCTTCCCTACCCCCTTCTTTCTCAGCGGAGCCAGAGGCTTGAAATCCTGCACGGCGGATGCCACCTTAGTTGGCTTTAAAAAACTGGCTTCTGAATCAGTAAGTGAAAAATCCTCCTTCTTTGTTACAGCAAAAAAAAAAAAAAAAAAGAAAGGAAAAAATGAACAAAAAAATAAAGCAATATTTTCTATTTAGCTTAAAAAAAAATCCTGAATTGCAGAGATCACTTCCAGGATCTGCTCAGAGGAGCCGGGATGCTGAGTTCTAATAGGATTGGTTGTGCGCAGTAAGCAGGGTGTTGACCAAAATGGCTGACTAATGAACTGAACTGAAAATTCAGGCTCATGTGACCAGCTGCTCTGAACGTAGGGCGAGCAATTCCCAGGATGCTTTATAGATGCTGCTGATGCAGGGAGAGCAATTAGGCTGCCTGCTCTCATCCTGCACAACCCACTTCCAGACTATGCTAGTCAAACTGTGATCAGACCTAACACAGTGCACAAAAGCCTGGGTAGGGGAAAAATAATTTTCCCTAGATAGTCGAGAAGGGGAGCTGGTGATAGGTAAGGATGAAGGGTTTTCAGGGTTGTTACCTAGTTTAGTGTATGGGTTCTTCCTGCCTCTCCCTGACCCTCCCAGCCCCGAGTAACAATGAGGACGCTGGTGAGATGCTAGAGGACGGGTTCTGACCATACCTTCGTGGGTAGGCTCTGGGTCAGGTGTAAGAGAGATGTCATCCAGCTCTCGCAGGCAGAGCCATTCTCCGTCCATAGACACTCGGAATTTGCAAAGGTAGATGGTCTCCATGGCAGCCTGTGTGATCTTGTCAGTGGTGGGGGTTGGCATATCGGTCGGAGGCGTCAGAGCAGACATGATGACTCAGCTGGGACCACAACACACACACACACAAACACACACACCCCCGACAAAAATAAAGAAAACCTCCTCAATAAAAAAACTCCAAGTTCAAAGCTCTGCAACAAATGAGGCTGGGGAGGTTACAAAAAAAAAAAAAAAAAAAAACCCACAGAAAAACACCTATGTTAAGAACCAACTGTTCAAGATAAATAATTCTATACTATCTTTTCTCAGAGACAGTTCCTACCACATAGCAAAATAAGATGATGCTTGTCTCCTTCCAGCTTCTCTTCTGTTATCTTCCCTTCCCTACCCCCTTCTTTCTCAGCGGAGCCAGAGGCTTGAAATCCTGCACGGCGGATGCCACCTTAGTTGGCTTTAAAAAACTGGCTTCTGAATCAGTAAGTGAAAAATCCTCCTTCTTTGTTACAGCAAAAAAAAAAAAAAAAAGAAAGGAAAAAATGAACAAAAAAATAAAGCAATATTTTCTATTTAGCTTAAAAAAAAATCCTGAATTGCAGAGATCACTTCCAGGATCTGCTCAGAGGAGCCGGGATGCTGAGTTCTAATAGGATTGGTTGTGCGCAGTAAGCAGGGTGTTGACCAAAATGGCTGACTAATGAACTGAACTGAAAATTCAGGCTCATGTGACCAGCTGCTCTGAACGTAGGGCGAGCAATTCCCAGGATGCTTTATAGATGCTGCTGATGCAGGGAGAGCAATTAGGCTGCCTGCTCTCATCCTGCACAACCCACTTCCAGACTATGCTAGTCAAACTGTGATCAGACCTAACACAGTGCACGCACCCTCATCAATTCCCTTCGCTCGGGATAAAAGGGCTGGGTGGAAGGAGGACAATTAATACTTTGCTGCACAGCAAAGATAGTAACAGAGGTTGTTAGATTAATTCAACAAGCACACAATTCACCTCTTTTATTCTTATACACTTAGCTATTAAAATTCTTTGTTCTGCTAAAGGTGGTGTTTTAAGAAAAAACAAAAGCAGATTTTTGCTTTAAATATACTCTCAGGCATTCATAATTTCCTTCTCCAAAGAACAAAGACCTAACTTTTTAGACTGGACAGAATTTTCTGCAAGGAAAAAATAAATCTGGAAGTTAAAAAATGTACAATTATACCTGATTTATGGCAATCCTCCCCTTCGCTTTTGATATTGTTGTATTTACCAAGTGTCTGCATTACATTAGTTTCTAGTAAGAGGATAACACTATGTTATATCTTAAAATTTCTCCCACACTGGAACATCCTAAGGGCACATAATCATATTCTCTCTATTTTGCATATTTTACTTTTCTATTTTTGGGCTGCACCACAAGGCATGTAGGGTTTTACTTCCCCAACCAGGGATTAATCCCCTGCATTGAAAGTTTGGAATCCTAACCACTAGACCGCCAGGGAAGTCCTATTACATTCTCTTAAAGCAATCAACTAGTTTATCCACCTACATATCTATATTATCCAATGAGGCCTTTATACTCTGGTAGCAAAAAGTTAGGTCCTTGCTTTCTGAGCTACATAAATAACAAGGAGATAAGGGATGGCAAAGATTTTCTTTGAAAATGTTTTCAATGATTAAAAACAAGGTTTTTTTTCCTTTTATTTAAGGGTCTGGTTTTAAGGAAGAACATAAAATTTCAAGAAATATGTCCCAAGATGATTTATTCTCTTCTAGGATTTCTTATCAGAGGGATATCTCACAACTGAAAGAAAAATTTCTTAGTATTATCAAAATTTCATGTTACACATATATAAATAACTGAATCACTTTGTTGTACACCTGAAAGTAACACAATACTGCAATTCAACTACACTTCAATAAAAAAATTCTTTTAAAAGTAAACGAAAAGGAAAGCCATATTGGATTAAAGTGTATACAGCAAATACCAAAAATAATAATAATAATGATAAATGCCTCCATCCTAAGTTGAGATTGAGCTCAAAAAAAACAAAAAACAAAAAACAAAAAAACAAAAAAACCTAAGAACCAGATTCTGTAGGTAAACAGGCAATTTCACACTGTTAGAGGGAAGGCAAACTGGTACAATATAAGAATGCACATACTTATAATTAGGAAGAAAATCAGCAAGTTACCAAGGAAAACAAAATATTCCACATAGGTTTATTCATTTCTGTTTAAATCTCTTCCAACATTACCCCTACATCTGGACCAGACCTAATTCATTCATTCATTCACTAAATATTCACTGAGTGTATTCCATGTCTCAGGTACTGGACAGGAGCCGTAAGGTAAGATCACATTTTCTTTTTGTTTTAAGATCACTTTTTCAAGGATGCAAACTGAAGTCACGAAATTAAAAGACACTTGCTCCTTGGAAGAAAATATATGACAAATCTAGACAGTGTATTAAAAAGCAGAGACATCACTTTGCTGACAAAAGTCCAGCTAGTCAAAGCTATGGTTTTTCCAGTAGTCATGTACAGATGTGAGAATTGGATCATAAAGAAGTGTGATGCTAGAGAAGACCTTGAGAGTCCCCTTGGACTCCAAGGAGATCAAACTAGTCAATCTTAAAGGAAATCAACCCTGACTATTCATTGGAAGGGCTGATGCTGAAGCTAAAGCTCTGATACTTTGCCACCTGACGCGAGGCGTTGACTCACTGGAACAGACCCTGATGCTGGGGAAGATGGAGGCAAAAGGAGAAGAGGGCGGCAAAGGATGAGATGGTTAGCATCAGTGACTCAGTGGACAGGAATTTGAGCAAACTCCAGGAGGACAGTAAGGACAGAGGAGCCTAGCACACTGTAGTCCATGGGGTTGAAAAGAATTGTACATGACCTAGCGACTGAACAACAACAGAGTTTACATATCCAAATATGGAATATAAACCTTCATTTAACACATTCACATTTGATTATAGTACAACTCCTTTCTAACCAGACACATTTTCATCTTTATACATTAAAACTTAAAGGGAGATAGCTGATAGTTGCACTTTAAGCCATACAACACTTCAAAACATAGCGAAGCAGTCGTTAAAATCTTCAAAGTTACACTGATTAGTTTCTGGCACCACAATACCAAATAGCCCCAGATCTCCTATACATTTGACATCAAGATTCTAGGTCACTGATACATTCTATTTTTGAACAGTAAATATATGAATTAATCTGAGTGCTCTGAGGTTGTCTGTGTCTACCAATATATGAATTCAGCCTGTTACAAACAATGAGGGACAATTTTCCCATCAGCGAAACAAGAAAGCATTTATTGAACCCTGAACAGGAGATGTGGATTGATTACAACAAGTCAGCACAATAAGAACATCTATGTCAACAAGCAGAAACTTTGGCTAACATTCCTTCCAAGGTCCTTCTCTCCAGGTACAGGACACAGGGTGTGAAGGTCAAAGCAACTAAAACTTTGGCTGAGAAGAGAAAAATCTGTCTGCATTCATTACCCTTGCATTTCCCACACCTATCAATTTGAGGAGGTGTTAACATTTATTTCAGAAATAAGAAATGTGGGTGCGCAGGAAAATCTGCACTTTTATCAAGTTATACCTGTTTGCAGGTAAACACTCCTGAGTCTTCAACATGACAGCTTACTCACTGTTTATAAGCAATGAATTTACTATGAAAACCAGCACAACTTACAGAGAACTAATAAAAATAATTTTAAATATTGCTTGGTAATGTTTTTGCATTTGGGTCTTTACTAAACATATTAGCTTAGAATACAAAGGCAATGTTAAGTCATCAGCAAGACATGCAAACCTTGAACTTTTTTCTCACAATCTTTTCTCACAAACACACTAATTATAAGCTGTATTGAACTATTTTCTCATTTGATTGCTCTTGTGAATAACAGCATATATTTGTAAAATATTTGTGAGGAGCTACAGTACAATCTGTGGCCCTAAAACAGAATTAACAAATCTATGTGAAGTTCAAATTCGAGACAATGATCTGAGTAATACCTATGTTCTAGCTGCTTACACAGCTCAAATTTTCCACATTATGATTGATTCAAAGCAAATGAGATTCAAAGTTAGTAGTTACATTCCTTTAAAGTATATTTACTCAGCTACTAAGATAAAGACTGATTTGCCATGCTCAATGTCCCTGTTATATAATGTGGAAAAATTATTACTACTTGAGGTAGCTATCATTTATTGAATTTCTTTTTTCTGTTAGGTGCTTTATAAGTATTATAGCAAGTCTTCACAAGACTCCTGCAAAGTAGACATTGATATTCCTTCTTTACATTCAAGGAAACCAAGCTGAGCCACCTCACTGGCCCAAGGTCACACGATTAACAAGTGGGAGACCTGGCATTTCCAGCTGCTTCTAGAATGCCCATAAAGTCCATGTTTCCTTCTATACTTTGAAAATTCAGCACTGCACCCCAATAATCATAGGAAAAATAAAAGGAAACAAAACAAAAGCAAACACAAAGTAACACAGGCAAGGTCCTCTTGAAATTTCCTAAATACAAATTTCAACAAAGTTAAGATCTGAAGAAAAGAAAAATTTTATCAGTTTTCATGCTTTACACGTTAACATTTCACAAACTAAACGTGCCAGTTAGTCTCCCTTATATAGCTAGTTAGGTTTTTTTAATAAGTAAACAATTTCTTCTTTTCCTTTCTTTGGCTATGCAGCAAGGCTTGTGGGATCTTATTTTGAGGACCTGGAAACGAACCCAGATTCCAGCAGTCCAAACCACTGGATCACCAGAGAATTCCCAAGTGGGCATTTTCTGAGAAGCTGGGAGTCCAGTATGGATCTTTCCTCTTGTGCTAGCAAAGAGTAAGCCAAATTCATCCTGAGTATCGTGAAGGATGCTACTTGCTTACTGCACCAACTCTCTGACTGCTGGAAAAACCACCTTGCCGAGTTCCTGCCACATTCACTTACCTAGGTGGACATATGAAGAACACCTGATACATTTAGAAGCATGGAAAGGATAAATGAAGGGGGGAACTATTTTGTAAAATGACCCATTTCAGAACATCTGTAAATAAGAAACTAAATTGTTAATATTCATGAAACCCATTGTTCAGCTGGAGAAACAGACCAACATCTTACATTTACGTGCTCCTTCTTTGCTGACAAATGTCCATAGAGTCAAAGCTATGGTATTCCCAGCAGTCATGCGTGGATGTGAGAGTTGGACCATAAAGAAAGCCGAGTGCTAAAAAAAAAAAGAAGAAAGCAAGCTGAGTGCTGAATAATTGATACCTTCAAACTGTGGTGATGGAAAGACTCTTTAGAGTTCCCTGGACTCCGAGTCAATCTAAAGGAGTGCTTCATTTATTGAATTTCTTTTTTCTGTTAGGTGCTTTATAAGTATTATAGCAAGTCTTCACAAGACTCCTGCAAAGTAGACATTGATATTCCTTCTTTACATTCAAGGAAACCAAGCTGAGCCACCTCACTGGCCCAAGGTCACACGATTAACAAGTGGGAGACCTGGCATTTCCAGCTGCTTCTAGAATGCCCATAAAGTCCATGTTTCCTTCTATACTTTGAAAATTCAGCACTGCACCCCAATAATCATAGGAAAAATAAAAGGAAACAAAACAAAAGCAAACACAAAGTAACACAGGCAAGGTCCTCTTGAAATTTCCTAAATACAAATTTCAACAAAGTTAAGATCTGAAGAAAAGAAAAATTTTATCAGTTTTCATGCTTTACACGTTAACATTTCACAAACTAAACGTGCCAGTTAGTCTCCCTTATATAGCTAGTTAGGTTTTTTTAATAAGTAAACAATTTCTTCTTTTCCTTTCTTTGGCTATGCAGCAAGGCTTGTGGGATCTTATTTTGAGGACCTGGAAACGAACCCAGATTCCAGCAGTCCAAACCACTGGATCACCAGAGAATTCCCAAGTGGGCATTTTCTGAGAAGCTGGGAGTCCAGTATGGATCTTTCCTCTTGTGCTAGCAAAGAGTAAGCCAAATTCATCCTGAGTATCGTGAAGGATGCTACTTGCTTACTGCACCAACTCTCTGACTGCTGGAAAAACCACCTTGCCGAGTTCCTGCCACATTCACTTACCTAGGTGGACATATGAAGAACACCTGATACATTTAGAAGCATGGAAAGGATAAATGAAGGGGGGAACTATTTTGTAAAATGACCCATTTCAGAACATCTGTAAATAAGAAACTAAATTGTTAATATTCATGAAACCCATTGTTCAGCTGGAGAAACAGACCAACATCTTACATTTACGTGCTCCTTCTTTGCTGACAAATGTCCATAGAGTCAAAGCTATGGTATTCCCAGCAGTCATGCGTGGATGTGAGAGTTGGACCATAAAGAAAGCCGAGTGCTAAAAAAAAAAAGAAGAAAGCAAGCTGAGTGCTGAATAATTGATACCTTCAAACTGTGGTGATGGAAAGACTCTTTAGAGTTCCCTGGACTGCAAGAAGATCAAACGAGTCAATCCTAAAGGAAATCAACCCTGAATAGACACTGGAAAAACTGATACTGAAGTGGAAGCTCCAATACTTTGGCCGTGTGATCTGAAGAGACGACTCATTGGAAAAGACCCTGACACTGGGACAAATAGAAGGCAGGAGTAGGGGACAACAGAGGATGAGAGGTTGGATGGTGCCACAGCTCGTCAGCTGGGTGCATAGAGAATAGTGGGTGTGACGACACTTTAAGAAATACACACACACACACACACGTATAGAGACAGAGAGAAGGGATGGGAACAGGGGGCTCAAGACCTCTTGGGTCAAGGCCCTGAACACATTCACCAGTCCACTTTTATTCAGCGCTGACGCCTCCAGGTGTTTACAGGCAATAATATTAGCACGGGCTGGTTTCAATCACAGTCCTGTTCAATGATCATTCTCATGGCTCTGAGGATGGAAAGGGCATGTTGCAGCTGGCAGGCAACTAAATCAGCAAGAAGTTAAGGAGTCTGCACTGACCCGGCCTTCCCAAGTCCATAGCAGATCTCACACCTGTTGTGGATCAGTATATCCCCAGCCAATGAGCCCATGCGAATCAAATCACTTGTTTGTCTTAGATCTTTCTAATATATTTCTCATTACCAATTTACTTTTCTCCTGGCTCAGTCAAAGCCACAAAAACCTTCACTGGTTTGTTTCCCCACAGGATGGCATCACTGACTCAATGGACATGAGTTTGAGCAAGAGATGGTGAAGGACAGGGAAGCCTGGCGTGCTGCAGTCCATGGGGTTGCAGAGTCAGACATGACCGAGCTCTCTCTTCTGTATTCCTGCCTCTGCTTTTTGCATGGTGGCTCAGACTGTAAATAATCTGCCTGCAATGCAGGAGACCTAGGTTCAATCCCTGGTTCGGGAAGATCCCCAGAGAAGGAAATGGCAACCCAGTGTTCTTGCCTGGAGAACTCCATGGTGGGCACAGGAGCCTGGCTGGCTACAGTTCATGGGGTCGCAAAGAACTGATATGACTGAGCAACTAATACACTTTCACCCAATGTTGAATTTTCTAAAACTTATTAACACTGTAATGTGTAGCTGTACTTACCTTTTGGGCTGCTGATTAAAAGGTCCATCCTATATATATGTGTGTGTGTGTGTGTGTATGTAAATATATAGTGTCAGTCGCTCAGTCATGTCTGACTCTTTGTGACCCCATGGACTGTAGCCCACCTGGCTCCTGTGTCCATGGCATTCTCCAGGCAAGAATACTGGAATGGGTTGCCATTTCCTTCTTTTATACATATATATATTTTACAACATTTATGTAAACAATTTTTGATTCATTTTAATGCTGCTGAGCATTTGGGTTATTTCTAATAATTTTCATTGTAAACGATATTATTTAGATACTTTTCAGAAATAGATTTCTGGTAGGTATACCAGCTCTTTTCCAACAGGTTTGAAGGTAAGAGACCACTTATTTCTCTGTTAGCTGACTCCTCCTATTACAAAGCTCCTATTCTACACAAAATAGTGCTCCTTAAAATCAGTCAATTTGTGCAACTAAATCAGTTTGTAAAGCTCACAAGTTGCTTCCCAAGACTTCCTGGGTCACGGTTTTACAATTTAAGAAGTCCCCACTCCCATCGACAACTTCACTGGTTGCTGTTAGCACAAAAGGCTTTCCTTGATGAATTATCACTATGATGGCATCTGGGAAAGCCCAGATGTTTCTGCTAAATTTTAAGATTTTTGAACTGAATGATCATGACTTTGTCACATGCTCTCGTCCTCCCTCTACTTTCAACCTTCTCTCAGACAAAGCTTCTAATGTTAAGAGTGCCGCAAGCTTAGATTTGAACACTTAACAGGCTTAGTACTACCTGGTTAAATATTAACCAAGGATTATAATATATTCAATGAGCATACCTGAGAAGCTGAGCCATGACTGCCAGAAACACCACAAGGATGATTCCAATGTACATTTTTTTCCTTGTTAAAGTTAACCAGCATAAGACAAAAATAATTCCTATCAATACCTAAAGTAGATTTCATAGCAAAGTGGCAGTGGGTAATAATTTATAGATGTAAAGCCACCAACTTTTTAGAAGACCATCTTGAGAAATTTATCCCCTTCTTGTCTTAACTGATTAAGCTATTAAAAAAAAAAGGAATTAATAACTAGTTTCACAAAGACCACAGGCTCTGTAAGAACTTGGCCTGTTTTGCATACCATTACACACTTGCTTAAAACAGTACCTTCCCGGGCTTCCCTTGGTGGTCCAGTGGATAAGGACACCGCCTTGCAGTGCAAGGGGCGCCGGTTCGATCCTTGGCCTGGGAAGATCCCACGTGCCGCGGAGCGGCTGGACTGATGTGTCCAATCACCGAGCCGGAGCTCTGGAGCGCATGCGCCCAGAGCTGGCGCTCTGCAACAACAGACGCCACCGCGATGGGAGGCCCACAGGAGCCAAAGAACAAAGACAGATAAAAATAGATAAATGAAAGACCAACAGAAGTGGCCCGCCCGTCCCCCTTCCTCCCCACTTCACCCCCCAAAAGATAAATAAATAAAATAAATGTTAAAAAAAAAACACACCAAAATACTATTTTAAAAAATAAAAAAAGAAAGGGGAAGCAGATAAAAGTCTGTGGAGAGTCTCTAAACAGATTCTAAGGTAGAGAGAGGAACCACATTGTAAAAGGCAACATGCAAAACCAATTTCTCCAGCTTTCTATGTGCCACTTGCTGTCACAGTAGGCCAATCTCTCTTTTCCTGATGGATTGTGAGGAACCTTCCCACCTCTGCCCCACCGTCCATGCCACTCCTGAGACATGCTGAGCGTCATGTCCATTCTGCACAGAGCAAGTCTAGAACCAGACACTCACTAAGATGCACTCTGTAAAGAAGAGTATGATCTTAGCCTAGCAGTGCCCAATTCCTGATCTGTTATAGTTTAGGAAGACTATGAATTAACTTTTCACAGTTATTCAAACATAGCTACAGTAGGGGACATGACCATATTGATTTGTACCCTCTTAAGTACCAATCTAAAAGCATTTCTTTTCAAATTGATTCTTTAATGCATTATATGGTACACAACTAAATTATTTTCAGGATAAATTTTAAAGTTCATAGATGACCTACTTTGGACTGCAGAAGATGTTATAATGTTAATAAGACTTGTGTAGAAATGTAACAGCAGTGATGTTCTGCAAAGTTCATTAAAATGGAATTCTACTTTTATCTTATGATGGCTACAGGTTACTTGTGCAATGACAGAGAAGCAGCAAACCTTTTACGTAACTTAATTTTTTAACAATTTAAAAAGATATTAGTCAACAAGTAATTATTATCGGGCTTCTCTGGTAGCTCAGTGGTAAAGAGTTCACCTACTAGTGCAGGAGACACGGGTTTGATCCCTGATCCGGGAAGATCACACATGCTGTGGAGCAACTAAGCCTGTGAGCCACAACTATTGAGCCTGTGCTCTGGAGCCTCGGAACCGCAACTATTGAGCCTATGTGTCGCAGCTCCCAAAGCCTGTGTGCCCTAGAACCTAAGTTCATCAATAAGAGAAGTCACTGCAACAAGAAGCCTGTTCACCTCAACTAGAGAGTAGCCCCCACTCCCTGCAACTAGAGAAGAGCCCACAGCAGCAGTGAGAACCCAGGATAACCAAAAATAATAAATAAATAGAAGAAATTATCATCATTTCATCCAGTTAATAAGGATGAACTCTCATCATCACCCACCTTGACTTTTTACTATCTATAACCTATGCGAGAAAAATACGTTCTCTTAGCTTCTGGAGGCGGGAGGGAAGTTCAAGCAGGAAGGGACACATGTGCACCTGTGGCTGATTAATGATGATGTCCGGCAGAAACCAACATAATATCATAAAGCAATTATCCTCCAATTGAAAATAAATAAATTTTAAAATGTGAAAAAGGGCAAAGTTGTGACACAAAATGCAATCAGGTGAATGTGCTTTGAGGCTGATACTACTCTTTCAGTCTGAAAAGCTGCTTTCTTGCCACCTTTCCTCTACTGCCCACCCAGAAACTTTTTAACTGCCCTCTACCCACACTGTGGGCTTTACGCCCTCGGTGAGGGACATGACCATATTGATTTGTACCCTCTTAAGTACCAATCTAAAAGCATTTCTTTTCAAATTGATTCTTTAATGCATTATATGGTACACAACTAAATTATTTTCAGGATAAATTTTAAAGTTCATAGATGACCTACTTTGGACTGCAGAAGATGTTATAATGTTAATAAGACTTGTGTAGAAATGTAACAGCAGTGATGTTCTGCAAAGTTCATTAAAATGGAATTCTACTTTTATCTTATGATGGCTACAGGTTACTTGTGCAATGACAGAGAAGCAGCAAACCTTTTACGTAACTTAATTTTTTAACAATTTAAAAAGATATTAGTCAACAAGTAATTATTATCGGGCTTCTCTGGTAGCTCAGTGGTAAAGAGTTCACCTACTAGTGCAGGAGACACGGGTTTGATCCCTGATCCGGGAAGATCACACATGCTGTGGAGCAACTAAGCCTGTGAGCCACAACTATTGAGCCTGTGCTCTGGAGCCTCGGAACCGCAACTATTGAGCCTATGTGTCGCAGCTCCCAAAGCCTGTGTGCCCTAGAACCTAAGTTCATCAATAAGAGAAGTCACTGCAACAAGAAGCCTGTTCACCTCAACTAGAGAGTAGCCCCCACTCCCTGCAACTAGAGAAGAGCCCACAGCAGCAGTGAGAACCCAGGATAACCAAAAATAATAAATAAATAGAAGAAATTATCATCATTTCATCCAGTTAATAAGGATGAACTCTCATCATCACCCACCTTGACTTTTTACTATCTATAACCTATGCGAGAAAAATACGTTCTCTTAGCTTCTGGAGGGAGGGAAGTTCAAGCAGGAAGGGACACATGTGCACCTGTGGCTGATTAATGATGATGTCCGGCAGAAACCAACATAATATCATAAAGCAATTATCCTCCAATTGAAAATAAATAAATTTTAAAATGTGAAAAAGGGCAAAGTTGTGACACAAAATGCAATCAGGTGAATGTGCTTTGAGGCTGATACTACTCTTTCAGTCTGAAAAGCTGCTTTCTTGCCACCTTTCCTCTACTGCCCACCCAGAAACTTTTTAACTGCCCTCTACCCAAACTGGGGTCTTTAAGCCCTTGGTGAGGGAGCATACAGCGACTAACCACATGAGCTATGGACACTCAGACTGTTCAGGATCATGAATTCATTCTCTATCCTTCAGCTTTAAAAAAAAGCAATATATACAAATATTGAATTATTGTACGTGTACCTGAAATTAACATGTCAATCATAGGTACCAGGGGAACTGGGCCAGGGAGGGACAGATTGGGGATTTGGGACTGACATGTACATACCCATATATTTACAACAGGTAATCAACAAGGACCCCCTGCTGTGCAGCACCAGGAACTCTACTCAATATTCTGTAATAACCTAAATGGGAAAAGAATTTGAAAAACAATAGATACATGCCTATGCATAACTGAATCACTTTGCTGTATACCTGAAACTAACACAACACTGTTAATCAACTATATAAAATAAAAATATAAAATATGTCAATTATACCTCAGTAAAAACAGAAAACAGATTAAAACACACTTCCAGGGACAGGACTAGATATTTCTGTTAACAGGACCTCCAGGTGATTTTGATGTGCGCTGAAGTTTGAGAGAAGCCTTTCCCTA
The DNA here is from genome assembly GCA_022376925.1 of Tragulus kanchil. Lineage (NCBI taxonomy): Eukaryota > Metazoa > Chordata > Mammalia > Artiodactyla > Tragulidae > Tragulus > Tragulus kanchil. The sequence goes on along the minus strand of JAIOJX010000025.1, from coordinate 154,048,507 downwards.
AAACCAAAAATTCTATATCTCCAGAGCATAATCTTCTATATCCAAGATTACTCTATCAGAATTTATTTTATATAATAGTTTGGATAAGTCACTTAAGAGACTGAGTCAAATACTCCAATGAAAAACAGTTGTTGTACCCATCTTATCCACCGGTATAAAATCTGTACAAACTTCTCCTCCTCCCCATTTTTTCTTTCCAGCTTACATTGTTAAGTGAGTAGTTTTGTGTAATGGCTCTTCCACCTAATGGAAATTCTAAGAAATACCTCATTAATATAACCTGCCAAATTGGCAAGTAGTGGTAAGTTTTGTCTCCCTGCTGAGCTCATGAAAATATTCTATTAATATAAACAGTAGCCACGAAGTATCAGTACTATCTTAGCAGTCATACTCTTTATTCATAATTGTCTGCATTATAGAACTACAGTAAAATTTTTCTTATCAATGGGGTCTTTACAAAGTCTGAAAAGCTGCTTTCTTGCCACCTTTCCTCTACTGCCCACCCAGAAACTTTTTAACTGCCCTCTACCCAAACTGGGGTCTTTAAGCCCTTGGTGAGGGAGCATACAGCGACTAACCACATGAGCTATGGACACTCAGACTGTTCAGGATCATGAATTCATTCTCTATCCTTCAGCTTTAAAAAAAAGCAATATATACAAATATTGAATTATTGTACGTGTACCTGAAATTAACATGTCAATCATAGGTACCAGGGGAACTGGGCCAGGGGAGGGACAGATTGGGGATTTGGGACTGACATGTACATACCCATATATTTACAACAGGTAATCAACAAGGACCCCCTGCTGTGCAGCACCAGGAACTCTACTCAATATTCTGTAATAACCTAAATGGGAAAAGAATTTGAAAAACAATAGATACATGCCTATGCATAACTGAATCACTTTGCTGTATACCTGAAACTAACACAACACTGTTAATCAACTATATAAAATAAAAATATAAAATATGTCAATTATACCTCAGTAAAAACAGAAAACAGATTAAAACACACTTCCAGGGACAGGACTAGATATTTCTGTTAACAGGACCTCCAGGTGATTTTGATGTGCGCTGAAGTTTGAGAGAAGCCTTTCCCTAAAACCAAAAATTCTATATCTCCAGAGCATAATCTTCTATATCCAAGATTACTCTATCAGAATTTATTTTATATAATAGTTTGGATAAGTCACTTAAGAGACTGAGTCAAATACTCCAATGAAAAACAGTTGTTGTACCCATCTTATCCACCGGTATAAAATCTGTACAAACTTCTCCTCCTCCCCATTTTTTCTTTCCAGCTTACATTGTTAAGTGAGTAGTTTTGTGTAATGGCTCTTCCACCTAATGGAAATTCTAAGAAATACCTCATTAATATAACCTGCCAAATTGGCAAGTAGTGGTAAGTTTTGTCTCCCTGCTGAGCTCATGAAAATATTCTATTAATATAAACAGTAGCCACGAAGTATCAGTACTATCTTAGCAGTCATACTCTTTATTCATAATTGTCTGCATTATAGAACTACAGTAAAATTTTTCTTATCTGATGAAGAGTCTTTTAGGATCCTCTAAGTACCTAAAATGAAGCTAAGATCAAAATAAGAAAACAGAAAACTCTGAAAGAATGAACCCATGATTATCAATAGCGGAGCAGCCAAAACAAAGTCAAAGACTCAGAGATTACATCTAACATTCTTGAACTGTTGCTTTTTCCACCAAAAGAAGCATGACAGAACTTTTCGATAATGCCAGGCCAGAAGAGTAGGGAAAAGAAAAGAAAGCAGACAGAAGAGAAGGGTAGAAACTGGCTGACAAGTCAGGAAGGCAAGCAGCAGACAGCTCATTTAGTCGTGAGGCAGGAACTGGGGCGTGACTCAGCTCCTAGTACCTGAGATGCTCAGGATCCCTGGTCATTTCAACTGTGTATAGAAGGGACTAAGAGAGCTAATTCTTGGAAGTCAGGTTGACAGGAAGGGTAGGGGACCCCCCAAGGAGGGGGAACACTTTTCAGCCTATATGCCTTCGCCTTGGTTGCCACAACTGTAATCTATTTTGCACAAGATTTTCTTTAGTGAAGTTGCTCAGTTGTGTCCGACTCTTTGCGACCCAAGGGCAAGTCATGGAATTCTCCAGGCAAAAATACTGGAATGGATAGCCTTTCCCTTCCCCAGGGGATCTTTCCAATCCAGGGATCAAACCCAGGCCTCCAGCATTGCAGGCAGATTCTTTACAGTCTGACCCACAAGGGAAGCCCAAGAGACCTAGAGTGGGTAGACTATCCCTTCTCCAGGGAATCTTTCCAACCCAGGAATTGAATCAGGGTTTCCTGCATTGCAGGCGGATTCTTTAAGCCCAAAGCTAATGATAAGAACAACAAAGTTTCTCTTTCTTAACAGGAGCCCATTCCTTCAGGCTAATCTCATACCTATGTTAATTATCTCACCATGTATGTTGTGGGGGGCGGTCTGGTACAACCTTTTACAACTGGAGAAGGGCATGGCAACCCACTCCAGTATTCTTGCCTGGAAAATCCCATGGACAGAGGAGCCTGGCAGGTTAGAGTCCATAAGGTCATAAAGAGTTGGACACGACTGAGTGACTCAGCAAGGTCAAGGGCTAAACTACCGGTCTCTGATAGTCACTAACATTAGTCGTTCAGTTGTGTCGACTCCATGGGCTGTAGTCTGCCAGGCTATCTGTCCACAGAATTCTCCAGGCAAGAACACTGGAGTGGGTTGCCATTTCCTACTCCAGGGGATCTTCCTGACCCAGGGATCAAACCTGGGTCTCCTGCATTGTGGGCAGATTCTTTACCATCTGAGTCACCAGGAGTGGTAGTCACTAAGCTACAAACAATTACACAGAGGTGAATGCTCAAACCTTTTGGATTCTGATAGTTGGACCCTTTCCCTGCATACCTCCCAATTTTGGGCAGATGTCTCTATATTTACAAAACTGAAGAAATTACTTTTGACTTTTCAAAGTTTACAAAGCATACAGATGAACCGATGAATGTGTATTCAACTCCTAACAAGGTATAATGTTTTCTACAGTACTATTCAACAATGAAAAAAGAAGAGACAGAGACATAGTAATAGAAATAGCCATGGAGAATAAGGTAAATGAATAAATATATACATACACATACAAATAATGTATATATGTGTACAAGATATGTGTACTGTATATACATATCTTCATATTGTAGGTGTGTATATGAAACTGTGAACATAAAATTGACCTTTTCCTCTTAAGTATACATTCCTGGCTATCTATGCAAATGAGAAAGCTCTTGTCCCACATCGTGGATTCTTAAAGCGGTGTTTGTAAGGAACAGCTGAATGCTTCTAGAAGCCTCGTTCTGTGCACTTCTCAGGGCTCAACCAAGGCACTCACTGTTAGGTATACTCACTGTTAGCTTTGAAGTGGGTCGTCATAGTAACGCTGCCAGTTCTTCCCAAGGCTTTTCTCCCCTTCTTTCTATTCCTTTCTAGCCCTCCTCCCATCTCAAAACAGCACAGACAAATACAGAAAGAAAGCTGCTTCTTTGTGAGTGTACCTTTTCTTGTCCACTGCTCAACTCGGGAGAGATAAGACAAGGGCAGAGGTGTGGGCTGTTCGCATGGCACTGCCTTAAACACAAATGTCTGTGGTGGGTCTGGGAGTTGAAAGCGGAAAATAACTGTCAGTAGAAGCTGATAACCACGCAGATGGCAGGGGTGCCTCTTCCCTCCAACACCAAGGACCCTGTATCCACCCAGAGGACGACTTCAAAAGTTAGGATGGAGAAGAAAGGCATTAAAAATGTTAGTGAGCAGGGGTTGGTATGCCCTTGGCACAGAAAGCCAAACTCTGATCGCAGGTGTTTGCAGCAAAGTAAAGGTTTATTGGCAGGGCGCCAAGTAGGCAGAATGCTCAAAAGACCTGAACTCCTAGGTGGCTTTCAGGCAAGGATTTTTCAAGATGTTAGAGGAGAGGGTCACAGGACGAGTGATGAGCTCGTGGATCTTCTTCTGATTGGCTGCTAACAGGCTTATGCTTTAGGAATCTCAGCCTTCTGGTTCCAACCAGTCTGGGATCTACCTTGCTTGTGATTAACATGTAGTGGCCATCCCCCACCTCGTGGGAGGGTCTTAGTTTCTACAGAACAACTCAAAGATATGTGTCAGATTGCTATCTATATCCCTTCAGGAGGAAGCAGGAGTCCTGTGATTCTACTGTCCTCACTATTAACTTGTCCTCAGCACGAGTCTTCTCTTTGGAACTCAGGCAAGGCCTGCGGTTCAAAGCCGGTATTTCTACAAACAAGAAACAGGGGATACAGAGGGGCTTTCGTGCCTGGGAAGGCCCCACAGCATCCTGTTTGGTTCTTGGACCCTTTTCTTTGATACTCCTCAGTCCTGACGGGACTAGCTGTGGGACAAGAAAGAGAACGGGGGGCTTCCCTGGTAGTCCAGTGGGTAAGGACACCGCCTTGCAGTGCAACAGGCGCTGGTTCAATCCTTGGCCTGGGAAGATCCCACTTGCCGTGGAGTGGCTGGACCGATATGTCCAACTAACGAACCAGAGCTGTGGGGCGCGTGAGCTCAGAGTCTGTGCTCTGCAGCGACAGAGGCCACTGCGATGGGAGGCCCACACAGGCCACAGAACAAAGATGGATGAAAACAGATAAATGAAAGACCAGTAGAAGTGCCCCCACCAAAAAAGAGAGAATGAAGTCCTGAATAGAGGGTTGAACCAGCCATAAAAATTCTGTTTTAGGCAGACTTGGTTTCAAAAGTATTGGACCATGGCAAACGAGAAGCTCCTTCTTATAGAGCTGAGGAGAACCTGGAATGAATGGTCATACACCAGTGGGGTAAAGGCCCCTCGGCACCTTTCACATCTGTGTGGATGAATGAAAAAGTTCTGGAAGAAAACTCAGCAAACTCAAAGGGGGTTTTCTCTGATAAACTACAGCATTGACGAGGGAGGGGTGGGACAAGAGGTCTTGAGGGCCCAGGAAGAGGAAAGCTCACATCATGCTCGAAGTACTTTGTGGGGGCGGATTTGATGTCCTTTTGTAGTATAAAACATTTAAACAGTAAGAACAGATGCGTGCATTACTTGTCATTTTTATAAAATAAGAAAAAGGCATGGTGGAAATTTGAGATTTAAAAGTTAGGAGCATAAAAATTTAGCACATTACTTGCATGCAAAGGGGTTCCCTGGTGGTTCAGACGGTAAAGAATCCACCTGCAATGTGGGAGTCTGGACTTGACACCTGGGCTGGGAAAATCCCTGGAGAAAGGAATAGTTACCCCCTCCAGTGTTATTGCCTGAAGAATCCCATGGCTTGTCCATGGCATCACAAAGAATTGGGCACAACTGAGCGACTTCCACTCTCAACATGTATGAGTCAGAAAGTGACACGATCTCACAAGGCACATCAGAAAAATTCTATATTGCAATTAAGCTCGCTGAGTTATTTTATGGACATCATATCCTGTAAGATTTTACACTGAAACCTGACATACCGTGATCCCTGAAAAGTTTATGCTACTTCCTCTGTGCACATTTGTGCTATTCTTTATCAGAGTCATTTATAACAAAGCTTCTAAACTCAAATGTAAAGGCTAACTTTTTAACTCTCTGAGAACAGTCAAGATTTCCAAAATGAAGAGAGAATAATACCTTAATACACTCGTCAAGTTATTCTATATGTACACGCTTCTGGCAAATACACTAGCAAGAGAAAATTGGTGTTGAGGCAAATATTCAGGTGTTGAGGTTGAGTAGTACTCCCTGGCCAGTAGAAGGTGCCCCCACCAAAAAAGAGAATGAAGTCCTGAATAGAGGGTTGAACCAGCCATAAAAATTCTGTTTTAGGCAGACTTGGTTTCAAAAGTATTGGACCATGGCAAACGAGAAGCTCCTTCTTATAGAGCTGAGGAGAACCTGGAATGAATGGTCATACACCAGTGGGGTAAAGGCCCCTCGGCACCTTTCACATCTGTGTGGATGAATGAAAAAGTTCTGGAAGAAAACTCAGCAAACTCAAAGGGGGTTTTCTCTGATAAACTACAGCATTGACGAGGGAGGGGTGGGACAAGAGGTCTTGAGGGCCCAGGAAGAGGAAAGCTCACATCATGCTCGAAGTACTTTGTGGGGGCGGATTTGATGTCCTTTTGTAGTATAAAACATTTAAACAGTAAGAACAGATGCGTGCATTACTTGTCATTTTTATAAAATAAGAAAAAGGCATGGTGGAAATTTGAGATTTAAAAGTTAGGAGCATAAAAATTTAGCACATTACTTGCATGCAAAGGGGTTCCCTGGTGGTTCAGACGGTAAAGAATCCACCTGCAATGTGGGAGTCTGGACTTGACACCTGGGCTGGGAAAATCCCTGGAGAAAGGAATAGTTACCCCCTCCAGTGTTATTGCCTGAAGAATCCCATGGCTTGTCCATGGCATCACAAAGAATTGGGCACAACTGAGCGACTTCCACTCTCAACATGTATGAGTCAGAAAGTGACACGATCTCACAAGGCACATCAGAAAAATTCTATATTGCAATTAAGCTCGCTGAGTTATTTTATGGACATCATATCCTGTAAGATTTTACACTGAAACCTGACATACCGTGATCCCTGAAAAGTTTATGCTACTTCCTCTGTGCACATTTGTGCTATTCTTTATCAGAGTCATTTATAACAAAGCTTCTAAACTCAAATGTAAAGGCTAACTTTTTAACTCTCTGAGAACAGTCAAGATTTCCAAAATGAAGAGAGAATAATACCTTAATACACTCTGTCAAAGTTATTCTATATGTACACGCTTCTGGCAAATACACTAGCAAGAGTTGAAAATTTGGTGTTGCGGAGGCAAATATTCAGGTGTTGAGGTTGAGTCTAAGTACTGCCCTGGTAACTGAAGCAAGAAGTCTTTTAAAAACAGTTAGTCTGAGGTTGTTCAAATGAGCAATCAGGAGACCCCAGGTTCTGATATCCAAGGACATTACACAAAGCAACATTGCACTGACTCTCTAGAGGAGCAACAAGGAACTATTTTTATTAATATCTAGAGTATTCCTTTTTCCAAGTATGTGTGTTCTGAAGTACATATTAAAATAACAGGTAAAAATAAAAACAGTACAAAATATGAAGCACTTAAAGACAATTTTATGGTTAAATAAAATAAGCATCAGTGATCTTTTACAATATAAACTGTCCTCAGTGACTGGTCTATAAAAAGTGTCAGTGAGACACACATTTTCCCAGTAACTTTTCTAGGCACTTACACATGAACGAACTATTTCAGAAGTTAAAGACCAGAGAACTTTGTGTGCTAATAAATCATGCCACATATCTGCTATTATTGTCAGACCAAGCAATCAGCTACAAAAGTTTAGCTTTAAAATTCTCCACCACTGATTCTGATCGTGCTAAGGTCCTAATTTTCTGACAATACTAAAAAAAAAAGTCAACCCTTCTAAAAGGAAGGAATCAAATAAATAAACTGAAATTAGGATAATTCTCGTAACTGATACTGGTCAACAGTTGAAATTGTTTTCTACATTACACCTTCTACCATAAGTGTTACACAGAGTTATAAAGAACTGAAAGGAGGATCTTCTTCAACAATGACTAGTTAATAAGCAGATTATACAGAATGACTAGTTCATTCTACAATGACTGGTTAATAAGCAGATTATAAAAAATACAAAGGTTTAGGAAGAAAAAGAGAGGTCGTGCTTTAAAGAACAAAGTAGAAAGCAGATCCCTTAGAAATGAAAAGCAGTGCTGAGAATATTCTTAGCTTCACCTCCCTAGTAGCTCAGTGGTGATCTGCCTGCAATGCAGGAGACCAGGGTTCAGTTCCTGGGTCAGGAAGATCTCCTGGTGATGGAAATGACAACCCACCCCAGTATTCATGCCTTAAGAATTCCATGGACAGAGTAGCCTGGTAGGCTGCAAACCATGGGGTCACAAGAGTCAGACACGACTTAATGACTAAACCACCACGACCTCTGTTAATAAAAAGACTCACTTCTGACATTACTAGACACTCTATTTTGGATATTAGTGGATTACTGCAACAACCAAACGAAGATTTTACTAACACTCTTAATCAGTGGTTAGTGCTGGCCTCCATTCTTGGTAAATAAAAAACAGAATCTATCAAAGGAGTCTCTCCAGGTGAATCCAAGGAACCCTAACCTAAGGAAGAACCGTCCAATCATAGTTTCGGACGTCTGCTCTTTGATCAAAGAGCGAGGGCTTGGTAGGCAAAGAATCTGGGTCAACTTCATTCCTTCTCTCCACTGTTACTTAGGAGAAATCACTTAATCACACTGATCCTCAGCTTCCTCTCCTGATTAAGTGGCATACTGGCTTACAGCGCGGTTAACAAGGGATTATCGCAGCACATGCACATAGAAAATATTCAACTAACATTAATCTTTTTCCAGGGAACAGATCAGGGGCAGAAAAGGCAAAGTCAGGGTTTCTTGGCCGTGCAGGACAGTTAAAAGACGTGCTTTCGTGCTAAAAAGGAAATCTCTAGCTCTGAGAGACAGACCGAGACAGACTGATTCCCTCTTCACGTTAGGCAAATTTCCCTTTTCAGAACTCAAACAGCAAAGTATTCGGCATTTATTTCATGTCTTGAGTCCTCAGTCACATTTTCATACTCTAAGATCTTGTCTTTTTAAACCAGACTTAACACTCCCCCAGTCTTGTAATACACACTGCCTACTCTAGGGCCGCGCTCCCTGCAAGGAGCGCTAGACGTTTGCGGACGGATCCAGCACCGCTTGGGGTCCGCTGCAATCAGAGGGCTCCGGTGACGGTGCTTTTAAAAGGTGGAGGCCTCTTCCTGTCAAACGAGACCATCCCGGGAGGTGCCCTCCCAAAGCCACACTTTCCCTTCTCGTCACCCCGCGCACAGTTCCGGATTTCTCTTCCCACGGTGGGGGACGGGTCTGTGATATTTACGGGTGTAGAGGGAACGCTCGTAAAAAATTTAGTGGTCCAACCGAGGCCACGCGGGCGGCGGCGGCGGCGGCGCAGCAGCCACACCTACTTGGCGGCCGCGGCGCTGCGAGCCCGCAGCAGGCAGACCGCCGGGGCGGCCGGGGCTCCGGGCGCCGCCCCCGCCTCAACTCTCCCGGGAAAGGCTCCCACCCGAGACCCCGGGCTGCGACCGGCGAGCACGTGGGCGGCGGGCGAGGACGAGCGCCCGGCCCGGGAGGGGAGGCCGGGCTCCCGCCTGCGGCCTGGGGAGACGCGGAGGTAAACAGCCGGCGCCCGGACCCGCGGCCACCCCCCCCTGCGCCCCCGGACGGGAGCTTCCCGAGAGCGGCCCCCAGCGCCCCTGCCTCCCCGCTGGCCCGGAGCCCGCTGCGCTCCGCGGAGCCAGCGGGAAGGCGGAGCTCCGCGCAGTCGGACTGGCCCTTCCCGGCCGAGGCCCCCCTTCCCCGCCGGCATCTCCCTTTTCCCGGCCGCCACTCACGGTGTTTGCCGCCGCCGCCGCCGCCCCCGCTCGGGTAGTTCAGCAGCAAGAAGGGCAGCGGGGAGCCCGGCGACGGCGGGGTCCTCCAGGAGCGCTGCTGCTGCGGCGGCGGGCGCGCTACGAAGCCGGCGCCTCCATCGCCCGGGTAGAGCAGGAAGAAGGGGGCGGCCACCGGCGAGCCGGGCTCCGACTGCCCCGCGGGGGAGGCCGGCGGCGGCCCCGCCTCGTCCTCTCGGTCCGCGCACCCGGCTGGAGCGCGGCGGGGCTCCTCCAGCCGCTGTTTCCCGCCCCTCGCCGGCTCCTCGCTGCAACTTTCCGCGCCGACGGTGGGCGGCGGCGAGGTCTCAGCCATGCTCGCTGCTTCCTTCGCCTCCGCCTCCGACTCGCGCCCGGACCTGGGCTAGGGGAGCAGAGGGTCACGGCGGGCAGCCGCCGCCCCGACCGGTCCGCGCCGCCGCCGCCGCCGCCGCCGCCGCCGCCGCCGCCACCTTTCTCCTGGGCTCCGGGCCGGCGTCTGGGCCCTGACGCTCGGTCTGCGGCCCGCCCCGCCGGGGTCCGAGCCAGCTGGAGGGACGGCCCCGCCCGACGGCGCGGTCGCCCTACCGGCCGCCTCCTCCCGCCCCGCCCGCCCCGGCCCCCGGCCTGCGGCGCGGCTCCCCTAGGGGGCGGCCTCCTGCTTCCCTCGGCCCACCTTCCGCCCGGCTCCCGCGGCGCGGAGCTCCCGCCCGACCCGGGGGAGGGGACGGCGCCCCGAGCCCGGTGCTTACCCGCCCCCGGCTCGGCCCTCCTAAGCGGCCAGGTGTGTGTACCCCCGGTGCTTGAACGGTGGGAGACGCGGCCAAATATCGGGCGGCGCTTTTGTGTGTAACCGCCCAACTTCACCGGTAGCACGGAGGCACAAAGATCTGGGTTGCAAAAGAGGCGAAAGCTAATTTTAAATAGGAACCTACCCCCACCCTCACCCCGTATTCAGCTGTACCATTTGCCTTGCCCAGACTATAACTTTAACCGTTCATTCACGGTCTTGATTTGTGTTCTGTGAGAAACCAGAGGTGGGTGTCTTTCTTCCCCCAGCTCTATTGTTCGTTGTCATGTGCCCTGTAGAGAAATCTTGTATTTGCTTTGACTGTAACTCCCTGATGTTCCGGGTGCGCACGAATGCATTTTAAACCAAACAGCTTAGAATTTATATGACAGGTGTCTATTACAGGTTGACAGTTTTCACTTTCGTACTGCCTGTGTCTCGCCAGCAATTGGCCACTGTTGCTTCATTTTGAATATTTGAGTCGCCCCTGAAGCGGCCCCATCGCCCGGGTAGAGCAGGAAGAAGGGGGCGGCCACCGGCGAGCCGGGCTCCGACTGCCCCGCGGGGGAGGCCGGCGGCGGCCCCGCCTCGTCCTCTCGGTCCGCGCACCCGGCTGGAGCGCGGCGGGGCTCCTCCAGCCGCTGTTTCCCGCCCCTCGCCGGCTCCTCGCTGCAACTTTCCGCGCCGACGGTGGGCGGCGGCGAGGTCTCAGCCATGCTCGCTGCTTCCTTCGCCTCCGCCTCCGACTCGCGCCCGGACCTGGGCTGGGGGAGCAGAGGGTCACGGCGGGCAGCCGCCGCCCCGACCGGTCCCAGCCGCCGCCGCCACCTTTCTCCTGGGCTCCGGGCCGGCGTCTGGGCCTTGACGCTCGGTCTGCGGCCCGCCCCGCCGGGGTCCGAGCCAGCTGGAGGGACGGCCCCGCCCGACGGCGCGGTCGCCCTACCGGCCGCCTCCTCCCGCCCCGCCCGCCCCGGCCCCCGGCCTGCGGCGCGGCTCCCCTAGGGGGCGGCCTCCTGCTTCCCTCGGCCCACCTTCCGCCCGGCTCCCGCGGCGCGGAGCTCCCGCCCGACCCGGGGGAGGGGACGGCGCCCCGAGCCCGGTGCTTACCCGCCCCCGGCTCGGCCCTCCTAAGCGGCCAGGTGTGTGTACCCCCGGTGCTTGAACGGTGGGAGACGCGGCCAAATATCGGGCGGCGCTTTTGTGTGTAACCGCCCAACTTCACCGGTAGCACGGAGGCACAAAGATCTGGGTTGCAAAAGAGGCGAAAGCTAATTTTAAATAGGAACCTACCCCACCCTCACCCCGTATTCAGCTGTACCATTTGCCTTGCCCAGACTATAACTTTAACCGTTCATTCACGGTCTTGATTTGTGTTCTGTGAGAAACCAGAGGTGGGTGTCTTTCTTCCCCCAGCTCTATTGTTCGTTGTCATGTGCCCTGTAGAGAAATCTTGTATTTGCTTTGACTGTAACTCCCTGATGTTCCGGGTGCGCACGAATGCATTTTAAACCAAACAGCTTAGAATTTATATGACAGGTGTCTATTACAGGTTGACAGTTTTCACTTTCGTACTGCCTGTGTCTCGCCAGCAATTGGCCACTGTTGCTTCATTTTGAATATTTGAGTCAACCATTTCTGATCCAGTAATTCCCTTAAATAAACATTTCTTTCTTGAATAAAGTTAATTTCCAGTTGCTATCGTTATTCCTTACGCTAGATTCCACGAACGTGACCTAGTATTTCCTAGCCTGTTAGCTTTGTGTTCCGGCTGCAAAATGCTGGCATAGAATCCATGTTGACTCTTAATTAAAAATCACTGTTGTGTAACATGTTGTCTACCTGCGTTTCCTTCTTTCTCTGATCTGTCTTTCCCTCCTTACAGAAAGTTACACTTCGCTCAAAGGAAAAGTAAACCTTTTTATTGTTACTCTCTGAAAATCACTCTTGAAATTACAAATTACCGTGACACTTCTTTCATCAAATCTTTTAAACAAAACATTTTAAAAGTAGGTGTTTACAAGAAGCTGACTTCAAGAAGTCAGTAGTTTTTCAGTTTCTGGCATTTCTCTGACCTGTTGATTCCATTATTACTACCTGCTTATTTCTCCGAGCCTGGATTTCCATTCTGGAATAGGGAAAAATTATTATTATTTACTATATATTATTGTTTTAGTAAAGCAGCATACCACTTACAATAATAAAAACAACATGGTGTCATATGTGAAAAAAATAGCTACTGTCGTTGCGCTGTGAGAAAAGGGGATGCTGCAGTGGCGCGTGCGGCGGCCTAGAGGTGGGATGGGGGGATATACATATGACTAATCTGGGATCATACATACCTGTAAACAACAAAACTCTGTAAAAGTAAACAGTAAATTAAAATTTAAAAAAAAAAAAAAACATGGGGAGAAGCTCCTTCATCGTGTCTGTAGTATTTTGGAATTTTGCTGGGCCTTTCCATTTTCGTCTCTGTGAGGGTGGAGTCAATAGAAACCCAGGAGGTTTTTGGGGGGGTCTTTCTTCCCCCAGCTCTATTGTTCGTTGTCATGTGCCCTGTAGAGAAATCTTGTATTTGCTTTGACTGTAACTCCCTGATGTTCCGGGTGCGCACGAATGCATTTTAAACCAAACAGCTTAGAATTTATATGACAGGTGTCTATTACAGGTTGACAGTTTTCACTTTCGTACTGCCTGTGTCTCGCCAGCAATTGGCCACTGTTGCTTCATTTTGAATATTTGAGTCAACCATTTCTGATCCAGTAATTCCCTTAAATAAACATTTCTTTCTTGAATAAAGTTAATTTCCAGTTGCTATCGTTATTCCTTACGCTAGATTCCACGAACGTGACCTAGTATTTCCTAGCCTGTTAGCTTTGTGTTCCGGCTGCAAAATGATGGCATAGAATCCATGTTGACTCTTAATTAAAAATCACTGTTGTGTAACATGTTGTCTACCTGCGTTTCCTTCTTTCTCTGATCTGTCTTTCCCTCCTTACAGAAAGTTACACTTCGCTCAAAGGAAAAGTAAACCTTTTTATTGTTACTCTCTGAAAATCACTCTTGAAATTACAAATTACCGTGACACTTCTTTCATCAAATCTTTTAAACAAAACATTTTAAAAGTAGGTGTTTACAAGAAGCTGACTTCAAGAAGTCAGTAGTTTTTCAGTTTCTGGCATTTCTCTGACCTGTTGATTCCATTATTACTACCTGCTTATTTCTCCGAGCCTGGATTTCCATTCTGGAATAGGGAAAAATTATTATTATTTACTATATATTATTGTTTTAGTAAAGCAGCATACCACTTACAATAATAAAAACAACATGGTGTCATATGTGAAAAAAATAGCTACTGTCGTTGCGCTGTGAGAAAAGGGGATGCTGCAGGGGCGCTGTGCGACGGCCTAGAGGGGTGGGATGGGGGGATATACATATGACTAATCTGGGATCATACATACCTGTAAACAACAAAACTCTGTAAAAGTAAACAGTAAATTAAAATTTAAAAAAAAAAAAAACATGGGGAGAAGCTCCTTCATCGTGTCTGTAGTATTTTGGAATTTTGCTGGGCCTTTCCATTTTCGTCTCTGTGAGGGTGGAGTCAATAAAAAATGTAATTGCCTTTCAGGAATTATAAACTGTATAAAACCTTGAAGAGAAAAACTAAAACATTCCAGATACATGATGTTATTACCCATCCTTAACTGCTTTTTTTTTTTTTTAGTTGAAATAAACTTGATTTACAATGTTGTGTTCTTTTCTGCTGTATCACAGCGATTCCTTCACTGGCTGGCTTACCATGTTTTTGCACGCAGACCTTAGTATCGTATTCTTGTCAGGTTCCTTCACACAGGTATTTTGCAACTTTTCACTAAAGAATTTAACAAGAATATACACTAATCCCATGGTAGGTAGACAAAAAGAGATCAGAGGCCACACAAGTCACTCGAGAAAAACCAGTAATAAGGCAGTCACCAAGTTAACAAAGTATAAAATGTTATCTAGTCTTAATTACCAGCTTTCTCCTTTCCAGTTAGCCAGGTTATCTACAGGTGTTAGAAACATTGACTTGCTGTGGAATCTTGTGGTATATTGAGTTTTTTTGTGCTTCTTTACTTTTTAAAACAGTTCTATACATGATTTATATCATTAATTACTAATTAGCTAAGAGTTCACCATGTACATTCTATATACAATGAATATAGAAAACCAATTGAAATATGAGTCCTTTGAAATTTACAGGTGAGGCTGTTTATGGGAATTTTCTTTAAAGATAGAGAATACTCAGGTTCCTAATTTCTTATGCTTTTAGCTTTTGGATCAGTGTTATAATCACAGCTCTACATATGGTTTAATGACATAAAGGACTGAGTTAGCTACTACATACAGTTAGGGGAGCTCAGATTATAAACACGAGGCTAACCATGTTACTCCTTTATGAAGTGCAAAGAGCATCTGCCTATACTGTTAAAATCCAAGCCACTGTAAGAATCAAGTTTGATTAATTTTGCTGTGAAATAAAGCAAATGTGTTTCAATTTTATTTGCATTTTGTTTTTAGTTATTCATGGTTGGTTTTCTGAAACCCTTTGGTGATTTTAAGGATGGACACAGAATATATTACAAAATTTTAAAAAAGTACACCCTATGTCATGGGTGTACTTTTAGGCTAAGCTTCTTAGAATTGTGTTGGAGAAAAGATACCACTTGGGAAGGGATAATATTTTTTTCAGATCTTAGTCTTAAATTTATTGAGATTTATTTTGCAGCATAGTCTGCAGTCTATCCTATGTGTACTTGAAAAGAATGTATAGTCTACTGTTTCTGTAAGGAATCTTCCATAAATACCTATTAAGTTCATCTGTACTAATGTGCCATTTAAGGTCAGTGTTTCCTTAATGATTGTCTGGATGATCTGTCCATTGATGTGAGTGGATGTTAAATTACCGTACTATTATTGTAGCATTGTTAGTTTTTCACTTTGTTGATATTTGCATTATATATAGGTGCTCCTATGTTGGGTGCATATATACTTAAAATTGTTATATCTTTTTTTTTTGATTGATTCCTTTTATCTGAATTTTTTCACCTATTGCAGTCTTTAGTTACCAGGTGTTAGAAACCTTTTTTGTTAGCTTCTACAGGTGTTAGAAACATTGACTTGCTGTGGAATCTTGTGGTATATTGAGTTTTTTTGTGCTTCTTTACTTTTTAAAACAGTTCTATACATGATTTATATCATTAATTACTAATTAGCTAAGAGTTCACCATGTACATTCTATATACAATGAATATAGAAAACCAATTGAAATATGAGTCCTTTGAAATTTACAGGTGAGGCTGTTTATGGGAATTTTCTTTAAAGATAGAGAATACTCAGGTTCCTAATTTCTTATGCTTTTAGCTTTTGGATCAGTGTTATAATCACAGCTCTACATATGGTTTAATGACATAAAGGACTGAGTTAGCTACTACATACAGTTAGGGGAGCTCAGATTATAAACACGAGGCTAACCATGTTACTCCTTTATGAAGTGCAAAGAGCATCTGCCTATACTGTTAAAATCCAAGCCACTGTAAGAATCAAGTTTGATTAATTTTGCTGTGAAATAAAGCAAATGTGTTTCAATTTTATTTGCATTTTGTTTTTAGTTATTCATGGTTGGTTTTCTGAAACCCTTTGGTGATTTTAAGGATGGACACAGAATATATTACAAAATTTTAAAAAAGTACACCCTATGTCATGGGTGTACTTTTAGGCTAAGCTTCTTAGAATTGTGTTGGAGAAAAGATACCACTTGGGAAGGGATAATATTTTTTTCAGATCTTAGTCTTAAATTTATTGAGATTTATTTTGCAGCATAGTCTGCAGTCTATCCTATGTGTACTTGAAAAGAATGTATAGTCTACTGTTTCTGTAAGGAATCTTCCATAAATACCTATTAAGTTCATCTGTACTAATGTGCCATTTAAGGTCAGTGTTTCCTTAATGATTGTCTGGATGATCTGTCCATTGATGTGAGTGGATGTTAAATTACCGTACTATTATTGTAGCATTGTTAGTTTTTCACTTTGTTGATATTTGCATTATATATAGGTGCTCCTATGTTGGGTGCATATATACTTAAAATTGTTATATCTTTTTTTTTTGATTGATTCCTTTTATCATACTGAATGTCCTTCTTTGTCACCTATTGCAGTCTTTGTTTTAAAGTCTATTTTGTCTGATATAAGTATTGCTGTCCCAGCTCGCTTTTTGTGTCCATTTGAATGGAATGCCTTTTCCGTTCCCCACACTTTCAGTCCATGTATGTGAGATATTTTCTTTCACATGTTTTATATTTCTAGTAGTAGACTTTTCTTTTTGGCGTAAAGTTTCCTTTAAAGCTGGCTCAGTGGTGGTGAACTCTTAGCTACTGCTTGTCTGTTAAATTCTCTCTCTCCTTCAAGTCTGAATGATAACTTTTCTGGGAGAATATTCTTGGTGTATATTTGTGTTGTGTGTGTGTGTGCCTTCTGGCATGTGAAGTTTTTGCTGAAAAACCTTATAGCCTTATGGAAGTCCCCTAGTACATACCTAGTTGCTTTCTCTCATGCTGTTTTTAAGATTCTCTCTTTATCTTTAATTTGGGGGATTTTAATTTTAATGTGCCTTCGTGTGGACCTCTGTGGGCTCATCATGTTTGGGAATCTGTGCTTCCTAGTGCCGATTATCTTTTTGCTTACCCAGATTAGGGTAATTTTCAGCAGTATTTCTCCAAATAAGTTCTCTGCCCCTTTCTCCTCCTTCTGGGATCCCTATAAATGTTGGTATGCTTGATGCTGTCACAGAGGTGTCTTGAAATATCTCCATTTTTAAACGCCTTTTTCGGTTCAGCTTGGGTTATTAATACTACTCCAGATAACGTTCATATGATCCATTTCTCTGTATCAGCTAATCAACTGTTGATTCCTTCTAGTGTATATGTATTTCAGTTACTGTGTTCTTCGGCACTGCTAGGATCTTCTTTATGTTTTCTCTCTGTTGAAAGTCTCACTGTGTTCTTCCATTCTCCTCCCCAGTTTGATGAGAATCTTTATGGTCTCACCGTGAACTCTTTATCAGATTGGTTCTGTATCTCTACTTCATTTAGTTTTTTCTGAGGCTGTGCCTCTTTGTTTGAAACATATGCCTCTGACTCCTCGTTTTGCTCAACTCCCTGTGTTTATTTCTGTGTGTCAGGTAAGTTGGTTAAATTTCCTGATCTTATTATCTTTTTTTTTTTTGGCCTTATAGTGTGGTTTTCAGGATTCAGTTCCCGAACCAGGAGTTCAACTGTGACCATGGCAGTGGAGGCACCAGATCCTAATTGCTAGACATCAGGAAGCTCCCTACATTTCCTGATCTCAGAGACGTGGCCTCATGTAAAAGAAATCCTGTGAAGCCCAAAAACTCCCATCTGGTCACCAGAGCACTCTACGGGTATCCCCACGCCATGTGGACTGTGTGTAGCCTTCTTTTGTGGTAACTGACTACTGTGGGTTTTCTGGCCCCTGGCCCAGTTGGCTGCAAGGCTGTGCCTTGTGCTATGGCTCCTGAGGCCTGCTGCAAGACAGGCCTGGGTCCCTATTGCTAATAAGCTCGAGAGAGTATTCCAAAGTTGAACTTACCAGAACTGATGTTATTACAATAGAACACGCTCCCCCAAAAGTTGCTGCCTATGTCTTCATCTCAAAGGGGAGTCCCAGTTGCCTCTTACCTCACCAAGGTTTGATGCTTGTCAGCTGGGTTTGACCCAGGCTCATTTCAGACTACAATCCTGGGACTTGGAACATGTGAGATTTTGCATGTGCCCTTTAAAAGTCGAATCTGTTTCCCATCAGCCTTGGCTTTTCTGAACATAAGCCCTGCTGGTTTTCAAAGCCAGAAGTGCTGGGATTTCATCTTCCTGGTGCATGAAAACTAAGCTGTGGGGCTTGATGTGATACTCAGACCCCTCACTCTTTGGGAGAGGACCCCTATGATTAAAATATTCTTGTTTGTGAGTCACCAGTCACAGGAGATGTGGGTCCTGACTACACTGCATCTCTACCCTTCTAGCTGTCTCACTGTGGCTCCTTCTTTAAGTCTTTAGTTGTGGAAAATCTTTTCCACTAGTCTCCGGGTTGTTCTCGTAGGTCACTGCTCTGTAAGTAGTTGTAATTTTCCTGTGTCTGCCAAAGGAGGTAAGTTTAGGGTCTTGCAACTTTTATCAACTGGCCACTTCTCTTATGAGCACTACTCTGAATGCAATAATCTTATTAAGTGTACAGTGCTCTCTAAAAAAAAAAAAATATGTTTATCTTAAGTGATATATTTGTGTGTCCCTCAGTCATGTTCATCTCTTGACCTCATTGACTCATGATCTCATTGCCTGTAGCCTCCCAGGCTCCTCTGTCCATGGAATGAAACCTGGAGTGGGTTTCCATTTCCTCATCCAAGGGATCTTCCCAACCCAGGGATACAGACTATGTCTTCTGCATCTCCTGCATTGGCAGGCAGATTCTTTACCACTGTGCCACTTGGGAAGCCCAAGAAATATATTTAATCAAAACAAAATTTAATCAAAATAAAACAATGGGCACTTTTCTTTGGGTAGTAGAAATATGGATGTAATTTTCCATTTTTCTACTTTTATGCATTTGTAAGTAGTCTATAATGAATGTGTTACCTTTATAATAGAAAATATGTTGAAGGACTGCTTTTGTTTTTGTTCTTTAAACTTTTATTTTACTTTTAACTTTTACAGAGTTTTATAGGACTGCTTTTATTAATAGATTGATAATTACGTCTTTTAAATGAAGATCTATTAACAGTAAAATTGTGTTCCTTGTGCATACTGTGGCACTCCAGAGACACCCTAGAGGAGCTTAACATATTTTGTGTCTATTTAGATTTTTAATATATTAATACCATCGCTGAAACTACTTGGTTATTTGCTTTTGCTGATGTTCGTGACTTTGCTTTGTGGCTTTGTCCACACATTGTTCCAATTTTCATTCTTTTTTTTTTTTTTTCAAATTTTCTTCTAAATATTTCTCAGATCTTTCCTTGAATTTGTTCTCTTTGCTTTAATTGAAAATTTTCATCTCATCTTGCCCTGGTTATTGCAGGACTCCTAGCTGGTTTTCATGTCTCTGTTTTTGATCGAACTCCATTACTCTACAGCAGTTAGAATGAGTAATGCTTTTAATCCTGAAAAAAAGACTGTTTCACTCTTAGTTTTGTCTGTAGGTCACTGCTCTGTAAGTAGTTGTAATTTTCCTGTGTCTGCCAAAGGAGGTAAGTTTAGGGTCTTGCAACTTTTATCAACTGGCCACTTCTCTTATGAGCACTACTCTGAATGCAATAATCTTAAGTGTACAGTGCTCTCTAAAAAAAAAAAATATGTTTATCTTAAGTGATATATTTGTGTGTCCCTCAGTCATGTTCATCTCTTGACCTCATTGACTCATGATCTCATTGCCTGTAGCCTCCCAGGCTCCTCTGTCCATGGAATGAAACCTGGAGTGGGTTTCCATTTCCTCATCCAAGGGATCTTCCCAACCCAGGGATACAGACTATGTCTTCTGCATCTCCTGCATTGGCAGGCAGATTCTTTACCACTGTGCCACTTGGGAAGCCCAAGAAATATATTTAATCAAAACAAAATTTAATCAAAATAAAACAATGGGCACTTTTCTTTGGGTAGTAGAAATATGGATGTAATTTTCCATTTTTCTACTTTTATGCATTTGTAAGTAGTCTATAATGAATGTGTTACCTTTATAATAGAAAATATGTTGAAGGACTGCTTTTGTTTTTGTTCTTTAAACTTTTATTTTACTTTTAACTTTTACAGAGTTTTATAGGACTGCTTTTATTAATAGATTGATAATTACGTCTTTTAAATGAAGATCTATTAACAGTAAAATTGTGTTCCTTGTGCATACTGTGGCACTCCAGAGACACCCTAGAGGAGCTTAACATATTTTGTGTCTATTTAGATTTTTAATATATTAATACCATCGCTGAAACTACTTGGTTATTTGCTTTTGCTGATGTTCGTGACTTTGCTTTGTGGCTTTGTCCACACATTGTTCCAATTTTCATTCTTTTTTTTTTTTTTTCAAATTTTCTTCTAAATATTTCTCAGATCTTTCCTTGAATTTGTTCTCTTTGCTTTAATTGAAAATTTTCATCTCATCTTGCCCTGGTTATTGCAGGACTCCTAGCTGGTTTTCATGTCTCTGTTTTTGATCGAACTCCATTACTCTACAGCAGTTAGAATGAGTAATGTACTTTTCTGAAGGTTTATCTAATTATGTCACACTGATTCTTAAAAAAAAAAACAACCTTGGTTGCCTTCTCTATACCTGGATACTATCTAAGCTGCTTAAGATCATTACTGATCTAACCGCTCCTCACTTTTGCAATATTATCCTCCTACCCTTGCCTCTGCTGCTAATGGTAAAGAACCTGCCTGCCGATACAGGAGACGTAAGAGACACAGGTTCACTCCCTGGGTTGGGAAGATCCCTTGGAGAAGGGCATGGCAACCCACTTCCGTATTCTTGCCTGGAGCATCCCATGGACAGAGGAGCCTGGCAGACGTCTATAGGGTTTCAGAGTCAGACATGTCTGACATGACTGAAGCGACTAAGCATGCACCCACCTGTGTCTCACCCTTGTTGCCTGTGGATGAATGTTAAGATGTTTGACATTCCTTATATTGCCACACCCACTCTTCCCTCATGATTTTACTCAAACAGATCTTCTGTTTTCCTTAAGTAGAGGTATGTGCTTCTTCTTTTTTTTTTTTTAAAGAGAAACTAGAAAACTGTTTATTAGGAGGAAAAAGGGTACGTGTGGATGAACATGTGGATGGGCTCAGAGTCACGCCCTTGTGTTAGTCTGAATCACATTCATTGGGTATTTCTTCCAGGATTCCTTTGGCTGATCACCTTACTTCATTTGGTTCTGAGCTCATATTTGGTATTACTCAGGGTCCTCTTGTGTGCATGTGCATTTCTTAGCCAAAATGGACTCTGGCAAAGAGGCATATGAGTAGGTTGACGTCACTTACTATGAAGTAGGTTGACGTTACTATGAGTAGGTTGACATCACTTACTATGAAGAGACGCCACTTCACTTCTGACTTCCAAGGAGCTTTTCTGTACATGCGTAGTCAGGAAGCTCTCATTGACTTTGAGGAAGATGTGGTCTTTTATATCGTATCTGGGCAGGACTGAGCTGCCCTCTCACTCTTGCTATTTTGGGGTATCTGTCCACAGAAGACTAACTCTGGCTGCTTAGCTTGGGGCCCATCTATATCCTGCCTCAGATTATAAGACTGACACGCTGCCTACTGTGCCAAGAAGGCACTTATATCCTGCC
Organism: Tragulus kanchil; assembly: GCA_022376925.1. Taxonomy (NCBI): domain Eukaryota; kingdom Metazoa; phylum Chordata; class Mammalia; order Artiodactyla; family Tragulidae; genus Tragulus; species Tragulus kanchil. The sequence goes on along the minus strand of JAIOJX010000025.1, from coordinate 154,026,811 downwards.
TCAACTATCATAAAATACTAATGAGGCATGAATAAAAATTTTTTTATACCAAAAGCATTTTTATTGGGGTATAGCTAATTAACTGTTCGGTGAACAGCGAAGGGGCTCGGCCATACATATACACGTGTCCATTCTCTCCCAAACCCCTCTCCCATCCAGGCTGGTACATGACATTAAGAGTTTCACGTGCTACACAACAGCTTTTCGTTGGGCATCCATTTCAAACATGGCAGTTTGTACATGACTTTCCCAAAGTCCTCAAGCATCCCCTTCCCCTGCAATCATAAGTTTGTTTTCTAAGTTTGTGAGTCTCTGTTTTGTAAATAAGTTCCTTTGTATCATTTCTTTTTAGAATCCACATAAAAGGGATGTCATATATTTCTCCTTCTCAGTCTGACTTACTTCACTCAGTATTGACACTCTCAGACTCTCAAGGTGCATCCATATTGCTGCAAATGGCCTTATTTTATTCTTTTTTTGTTTGTTTGTTTAAGTTTTGGCCTCCTTTATTGGTTTTTTATTTATTTTCATCCATCTCCTTCCCTGGCCTATGTGGGCCTCCCATTGCAGTGGCCCCTCTTGTGGCAGAGCACTGGCTTGCAGCTGGACACATTGGTCCAGCCGCTCAGTGGCATGTGGGAACTTCATGGGTCAGGGATCGAACTGGTGCCCCTTGCACTGCAAGGGAGACTCCCTACCCACTGGACCACCAGGGAAGCCCTATATCATTCTTTTTAATGGCCGAGTAATACTCCATTATATATATATATATATATATATATATACCACATCTTTTTTACCCATTCCTCTGTTGGTGGACATTTAGGTTGCTTCCATGTCTTGGCTATTTTAAACAGTGAGGCATGCATAAAATTTTAATAGTGATGGCAGAATGGGTTAATATATCATGATATTAGGCCAATGGATTTTGCAATACAGGTTAAAATGAAATTGTGAATGGGATGATCTATCTTGAGAGTCAAACTAGGTTTCAAAAAGTAAACCTTGTTGAACAAAAGCTAACTATTAATAGCATTAATAAATTTAACAAATACTTGCTACTGAAAACTCACTGATCTTTAGACTTTGTTCTTTGTGTTTGGGATATGGGTGCCTGTATCCTACATTTTAATAAGTTTAAATATTAAATGTTAGCCTGATGTTGTGTCCTCACTTTGAATCTCCAAAGAATCCTAATCCTGTATTTTGACCAAAAATCAGTAGACATGCTTCATTTGACGTCCTAAAACATGTTGTTAATGGCTGCCCCAGAGTAATTAATAGCTCCAACTGAATTATATTTCGTTTTCACCAGTGTGACTACTTCCAAAGTTGACATCTGAGTTTTTCCTTTTCACAATGCACAGCATTTACTCTTTTAATAGTTCTTACATCTCTACCTCATCTCCCCACCCGTTTTTCAAATTTTTTTTCCTTTTTGTTAACATTTCCTCTTTCTAAACTACTATCAAGGGGCTTCCCTGGTGGTCCAGTGGGTAAGGACACCACCTTGCAGTGCAAGGGGCGCCGGTTCAATCCCTGGCCTGGGAAAATCCTACATGCAGCGGAGCGGCTGGACGGATGTGTCCAATTACCGAGCTGGAGCTCTGGAGCGCGTGCACCCATAGCCGGTGCTCTGTGACGACAGAGGCCACCATGATGGGAGGCCCACATGGGCCAAAGAACAAAGATGGATGAAAATAGATAAATGAAAGGCCAATAGAAGTGGCCCGCTCACCCCCTCCCTCCCCAACCCACCCCCGCCAAAATAAATAAATAAACAAATGTTAAAATACTATCAAAATTCTTTGATTCTGTGGTCAGAGATGTGGAAGTGATTCAGAAAATTTGGACTGAATATGAAACTTACGGAACAAACACTTGGCCAGTTTCTCTTTTCATATGTGGTCAAGCATGATATAAGTACTGTATGTTTAAGAGTTTGCATAATAAATATGAATAATTCTAAGTCTAATAATTCTAATTATTAGATAATAATTAATAATAATAATTCTAATTATTATTAGTCTAATAATTCTAATATAATTCAATTAATATACTCACCTCTAGCCCCTTTCCCCTCTCTGGAATGTTAAGGTCTGGGGCTGAAAATTTTAGGCTTCTAATCATGGCTTGGTCTTTGCAGTAATCAGTCCCCATCTAGGAGGCCACCTAGTCACCTCATCGGAACAAATGTTGTTCCTAGTGCTCCTATTACCTAGGAATTTATAAGGGTTTTAGGAATTTTGTGCCAGAAACCAATGTATTTCCTACTATCTCACAGCTCTTAACCAGTTATGTGTATATATATATATATATATATATATATATATATATATATATACCTGTACCCAAGGTAGGTATTTTAGTATTGTACAGATGAAGAAAATGAGTCAGAGATCAAGTAATTAACTCAAAATCACCCTAGTGACTGAATTCCAAAACCTGTACTTTTTCTGTTATCAGAAGAAGAAATACAGGACAGGGCTCTTAAGCCAGAAAGACTAGAAAGAAATCCCTGTTGGGCCACTTGATAGCTATATGACCTGGAGAAAGTGACTTCTCTTTGCCAGTTTATTTTTTTCCCCCCTTCGGCCACCTCTATTGATCTTTGATTTATCTATTTTCATCCATCCAGTGGGTAAGGACACCACCTTGCAGTGCAAGGGGCGCCGGTTCAATCCCTGGCCTGGGAAAATCCTACATGCAGCGGAGCGGCTGGACGGATGTGTCCAATTACCGAGCTGGAGCTCTGGAGCGCGTGCACCCATAGCCGGTGCTCTGTGACGACAGAGGCCACCATGATGGGAGGCCCACATGGGCCAAAGAACAAAGATGGATGAAAATAGATAAATGAAAGGCCAATAGAAGTGGCCCGCTCACCCCCTCCCTCCCCAACCCACCCCCGCCAAAATAAATAAATAAACAAATGTTAAAATACTATCAAAATTCTTTGATTCTGTGGTCAGAGATGTGGAAGTGATTCAGAAAATTTGGACTGAATATGAAACTTACGGAACAAACACTTGGCCAGTTTCTCTTTTCATATGTGGTCAAGCATGATATAAGTACTGTATGTTTAAGAGTTTGCATAATAAATATGAATAATTCTAAGTCTAATAATTCTAATTATTAGATAATAATTAATAATAATAATTCTAATTATTATTAGTCTAATAATTCTAATATAATTCAATTAATATACTCACCTCTAGCCCCTTTCCCCTCTCTGGAGTGTTAAGGTCTGGGGCTGAAAATTTTAGGCTTCTAATCATGGCTTGGTCTTTGCAGTAATCAGTCCCCATCTAGGAGGCCACCTAGTCACCTCATCGGAACAAATGTTGTTCCTAGTGCTCCTATTACCTAGGAATTTATAAGGGTTTTAGGAATTTTGTGCCAGAAACCAATGTATTTCCTACTATCTCACAGCTCTTAACCAGTTATGTGTATATATATATATATATATATATATATATATATATATATACCTGTACCCAAGGTAGGTATTTTAGTATTGTACAGATGAAGAAAATGAGTCAGAGATCAAGTAATTAACTCAAAATCACCCTAGTGACTGAATTCCAAAACCTGTACTTTTTCTGTTATCAGAAGAAGAAATACAGGACAGGGCTCTTAAGCCAGAAAGACTAGAAAGAAATCCCTGTTGGGCCACTTGATAGCTATATGACCTGGAGAAAGTGACTTCTCTTTGCCAGTTTATTTTTTTCCCCCCTTCGGCCACCTCTATTGATCTTTGATTTATCTATTTTCATCCATCTTTGTTCTTCGGCCCCTGTGGGCCTCCCACGCTCCAGAGCTCCAGCTCTGTAGTCGGACACATTGGTCCAGCCGCTCCACGGCACATGGGATCTTCCCAGGCCAGGGATCGAACTGGCGCCCCTTGCACTGCAAGGCGGTGTCCTTACCCACTGGACCGCCAGGGAAACCCCAGTTTGTTTATTTTTAAAGTACAGATAATAGAAGTCACTACATGAGTTGTGAGGAATAAGGAAATAAATGCTTACAAGAGTATCTTTGCATGCAATATGAATGTTTACTTCCAACCTTCCTCTTTTATTTAGTTTTTTGAAATATTTATTTGGCCGCACCAGATCTTAGCAGCGGCATGCAGGGTCTAGTTCCCTGACCAGGGATGGAACTCTGGCCCCCTGTGTTGGGAGCAGAGTCTTAGCCACAGGGCCACCAGGGAAGTCCCCTTCTTTTATTTATAAGAAAATAATTTGGCACGTGTGCCACTCTGGCAGCAGCTGTAAGCCAGAGGTTAAAGGAATGAAGACTTAAGTTAAGCCAGCTTGGGTCCAAATTCCAAACATATGTCCTTTAAAAAGTTAATCTCCTGGAATTTTGATATCCTCACCTCTGATACAGAGAATAGTACTACCTCATAAAGTTATAGGAAGTGTTTTAATAAATATTAACCACTGACCATCTCTGCATTTCTAGTAGCTAGCACATTTAATGAATAAAAAGTTAAGAGGTGCTTTGTGCTTTCCTTCACTAGTCTTCTCATTTTACCCTGGAATCATGCTAAGAATATTTAAGTTCACCATTTCACCATCTTTTCCCTACTCTAAAGACCAGAGTCATCTGTAAAGAAAAATGTAATTTTGAGGGACTTCCCTGGTGGCCCAGTGGTTAAGAATCTGCCTTCCAATGCAGGGGAAGGAGGTTCAATCCCTGGTTAGGGAACTAAGATCCCACATACCACAAACTGACTAAGCTCACACGCCTCAACTAAGGCCCAATTCAGGCAAATAAATAAATATTAAAAAAAATGTATATAATTTTGAAATTGTCGCATACCCAGTAGTAATCATACCAGACTTTCTGCAAGTGGAGTATACAAAGAGCAACCAACACTATGGAAGGGGAAAAGGAATTTGTATCTTACCACACTAAACACTAGGAAAAAATGTATTAATGTAATCAAAATATATCTCTATTTTCAACCAAGTTCCCCTTCTTTCCTAAGCTTTTAAAACAATAAAATGTACAAAACCCCTTAAGGTTAACATTAAACCCATTATTAGTAAGTTTCCTGCTCAAGAATTATACTTTAGGAATAATAATGAATGAAATAATATCTATAAACTAATTTAAGTTCTAGCTTACAAGTAAAATTAATGCCAAAGGTGCATTCTCTTCACTTTATGTGAAAAATTACAAAAGTACTCTCTAAGTTTGTTGCTTCACAATTAGCTGGGGAATTTTCCCAGGCTACTATCTGACAGAATATTGGAGAACATTTTTCATCACCATCTCTTTTCCCACCCAGCTTCATACTGCTCACACGCACCTTTGTACAGTATTTTGCATGACCTGATTACAAATTAAAACATAAACAGAATTGAGCAAGAACCCAAACCAATTTCCCTATTGACAGAATTTTCAACATTTAAGGCTAGGTACAAAGTATTAATACAATCGTGTCATTTGTTAAAAACTAAACATTTATTGATCCAAACTTATTGCCAAAAAATTTAAGCTAAGTCAAAACTTTACTTAAGCTTAACGCTCTTTTTAACTCCTGCACGAATGCCAGACAGTTCACCAGTGTAACGCTGCTCTTCCCTGCGAACTTCCCGAACCTGGCCTCTTCTGCGAATTTTGGCTCTTCGGTACTTCTCCCGGTGTTTGACTCTGGGATTCCGATCAATCTTCTTTCTCCTAGGTGTAAGTCCCCGATTTTTAGCGATCTGGTAAGTAATGGCTCTCTTTGCATTTTGATCTTCCAGAGCCTGTTCTTCGGTACTAGTTTCTTCTTTCTTTCTCTTTAACTGTTGTTTCTCTTCCATTTCTTTATAGTATTTCAGTGAGGCTTCTTCATCAAAAGCAGAATCGTCAGAAAGGTCTGTAACAGCCAAGGCAAGAGTGGAAGTCTCTGAAACGGATTTTGGCTTGGCCTTCGTGGATTTTGCTTTTACATTCAGCTCTTTCTTGCCGGCACCATCTTTAAGCGTGAGCAGATGACGAATTTCAGAAGACAGCCTCTGATCCACCACCGACAACTTGTTGATCAAATTTCGGTAGGTAACAAGCCTTTCAATTACAGGATGCCCGTGTGCAGGACCTCTCCGAGCTTTCAGGATCAGATAAAAACTGATGTTGGAGCAGTAGTTCAAATAGAGGTTGTATTTGGTCCTCAGGTATTGGCTACCTTTTCCAGGCGGAATGATCTTTTTCTCCACCAACTGTAGCAACGGCTCCAGCTCATCCTTCATCTCTGTCAACTTGACTTTCAGGTCATCTATCAGCTCCAAGAGCTCTGGGGACTCCTTTCGCAGCATTTTCAGCTTCTCTTTCACCGAAACTTTCGCCAAATCCTTCACGACCCGTGTCTGGACCTCATTTACCCGAGGTACTGGTTTTGCAAAGGCCTCCACCCAGGTGATGCCGAAATCGTCCTCTTCCAGGGCTTGGGCTAAGCGCCGCTGAATGAGCTGCGCCTCCTCCTCCTCCTCTCTTTCCTCTTCCTCTACTTCCTGCTGAGTCTGCCGACCTCGAGACTTGGAACCATAGTCCGTGTCGTAGTAAAGTTTTTTCTTCTGACCCCACGACAAACTGGGGTCCACCGAGACCTCCGTCTCGCTCTGCATGGAGCTCCCACCATCATCGTCGTCCTCCTCCTCACTCTCTCCGTCTTCATCGTCGACATCAAGAGCCAGCACCTCCTCCTCCTCCTCACCATCCTCCTCGTCCCCGCTCTCTACTTCGCTCCAGCCCTTGGCCAAGGCGGCCCGAGATCGGGCCTCGTGGAAATCATCTACCTTATCTTGGTAGTAGCTGGAGTCCCCTGGGGAGGGTGGAGATTCTAAGTCCTCTCCATTATCGTCCGCTGGGTCGCGACAGGCCTTAGCTTGCACCGCTGCCCACTTGGCCGCTCCGCGCGCGCGCCGTCCGGATCTCCCCGCCATAGCTCGCGGTCTCAGCTTCTACACCGACGCCAGGCTTTTGGCCACCTCTGACCTCTGCGCAGGAACCGTGCGCTGCAGCAACAAGCGGCTGTAACAGACCCGCGATCTCTCACCACGCGCGTCCCACCGGCGCTTCAGTCGGATGCGGCACGCTCCCTTCCTTCCGGCGGCCAGGCTGCTCTCCGTGTGGCCTTTGAACCAAGACTTCCGGTTGGTCCTTCAGGTCTTTCCGTGTGGGAACACTCGGTAACGATGTTTAGTTCCGTGGACCTCTTTGGCCCCGTTCTTACTCTCGCGAGCCTGGACGTGGCTAGGAGGACGACCGGGTGAGCGACGAGGTGAAGTGGCGGTGACCGTTAGAGGGCGCTTTACCTCCACGCCTAGACGAGGCATCGGGGCGGGGCGGTGAGTCGTCCTCCTCCTGCTCTGGACGTCACCGAAACGGAGCCGAGTACAGGTGTATACGATTTTTCTTGTTTGCTGGAATTTTGTCTTCTCCGCCTGTCCGTCGGGAAGTGAATTTGTGTTTGTCTCCGCAACGTCCAATTACGACATTTCTGGGCCCCGTGGCCGGCGGGGGCGGCGGCGCCGCGGCCGCCTGGAGAATCCCGGCGCGGGCGCCGCGGAGCGTGCAGGCCGCTCTCTGGCGGGCGGTAACCGGCCTCCAGCCCTCTGCCCGCAGGGCTCGGTGATCTCTGGGGATTGGGGTCCCGGAGGGGTCTCTGAGGAGCGACGGCGGGAGGCAGAGCCGCGCTGTAGAGTTTGACTCTTTTCCGAGAAACTCACGTTGCCTGCAGAAGGCGCCGCGATTTCGCTTCCTTTTAGTGGAAGGCGTTTTCTTCAAGGTATTTTGGAAAAGACACATTTCACCTCTCTGGAACGGGCCCTTTATGAATTTTTCGGCCCTTTCTGGGCACACGGCAGCGTGCGAGGCTCTGGGAGAAAGACGGTGGGCGGGGGCGGACGCTGTTCCCGCTGGGGTGGGACAAGTGGTTTCGCGTGGTTTATCGTTCAATTAAGTCGCCACGCAAAATGTGCCCGATTATAACTGGGGTGAGATTTGTGAACCCTTGTCCCGTGTTAGCCCAGCCTTCAGCTGCTGAGGACACTCAGCATGCCTTTCACATCGCTGCCTCTTTTTATACACGCCATCCAGCCCCCTTACTAAGAAGAGTCTACTGCTCCCTCCCCAGTTTGGGACATTCTGATGTATTGGAGAGACAGCCTAAGCACCACTTGTTCGGCTCCTGTTTAACTCCCTGTCTTTTTCTCATCAGTTTTTCTGTTCGTAGATCTCCACGAACCGTGATATTGCACGCACGCAGTACAGCGTCTGGCAGAGTAAGTGTTCAATGAAGATTTGTTTAATAAGTATTGAAATCACGGTGTTTGATTATGTGTCCGTCTCAGGTGCTGAATAAACGGAGTGAATGAATGATGCCTAAGGCTGGGAACATCCCTAAAAGGGAGATAACCTGAGCAGGAAGGGATTTTAGAAATCATGAATTCCAATATCTTCTGTGTATCCATGTGGAAACGGAGACTTGGGAGCGTTATGTTAGCAAATCTAGCCCAGAAACCCGGGCCAGGGCTCCCACCCCAGATCTCAGCACTCAGCCCTCAGCGGTCCTTTGCCAGTTCAGCCTGAAGGAGTTTCAGACCTCTCCCTGCCTTTCAGTAGGCAATGCTGGGTGGATGAAAGAAACCAAGAGCTCAGATGAAAGTATTTGAAGAGGAGAGTAGTAATAAGGGAAAAATTAGTCACATTTGTCTGAAGAAGTGTTTCTAGTGCTAGAAATGTGAAAGGACTGCCCCACGGTCTTAGAGTAATTCAGGGTTTAGGTTTTCAGACATTACACATGATGTGTTCATATTCATTATATGTGTTAGATATTCTGACCACTTCAAATGTGGGTAGTTAAAAGCTGAGCTTTTAATAAGTTGCTAAAGCTTGTGGTGGCATACAAGTTCTTTGTAGAAAGTGCAGTGTCTATCAGGCTATGGAGAATAATACGCGTTTTCTTCAAGGTATTTTGAAAAGACACATTTCACCTATCTGGAACGGGCCCTTTATGAATTTTTCGGCCCTTTCTGGGCACACGGCAGCGTGCGAGGCTCTGGGAGAAAGACGGTGGGCGGGGGCGGACGCTGTTCCCGCTGGGGTGGGACAAGTGGTTTCGCGTGGTTTATCGTTCAATTAAGTCGCCACGCAAAATGTGCCCGATTATAACTGGGGTGAGATTTGTGAACCCTTGTCCCGTGTTAGCCCAGCCTTCAGCTGCTGAGGACACTCAGCATGCCTTTCACATCGCTGCCTCTTTTTATACACGCCATCCAGCCCCCTTACTAAGAAGAGTCTACTGCTCCCTCCCCAGTTTGGGACATTCTGATGTATTGGAGAGACAGCCTAAGCACCACTTGTTCGGCTCCTGTTTAACTCCCTGTCTTTTTCTCATCAGTTTTTCTGTTCGTAGATCTCCACGAACCGTGATATTGCACGCACGCAGTACAGCGTCTGGCAGAGTAAGTGTTCAATGAAGATTTGTTTAATAAGTATTGAAATCACGGTGTTTGATTATGTGTCCGTCTCAGGTGCTGAATAAACGGAGTGAATGAATGATGCCTAAGGCTGGGAACATCCCTAAAAGGGAGATAACCTGAGCAGGAAGGGATTTTAGAAATCATGAATTCCAATATCTTCTGTGTATCCATGTGGAAACGGAGACTTGGGAGCGTTATGTTAGCAAATCTAGCCCAGAAACCCGGGCCAGGGCTCCCACCCCAGATCTCAGCACTCAGCCCTCAGCGGTCCTTTGCCAGTTCAGCCTGAAGGAGTTTCAGACCTCTCCCTGCCTTTCAGTAGGCAATGCTGGGTGGATGAAAGAAACCAAGAGCTCAGATGAAAGTATTTGAAGAGGAGAGTAGTAATAAGGGAAAAATTAGTCACATTTGTCTGAAGAAGTGTTTCTAGTGCTAGAAATGTGAAAGGACTGCCCCACGGTCTTAGAGTAATTCAGGGTTTAGGTTTTCAGACATTACACATGATGTGTTCATATTCATTATATGTGTTAGATATTCTGACCACTTCAAATGTGGGTAGTTAAAAGCTGAGCTTTTAATAAGTTGCTAAAGCTTGTGGTGGCATACAAGTTCTTTGTAGAAAGTGCAGTGTCTATCAGGCTATGGAGAATAATACAATTTTTTAGAAAAGCAATGTTTTGAACTAAAGATTTTTCAAATGCTAAAAGTTATCCTAAGCATTAAAAACCCTGTACAAGATTTTAGGAAGTACAATTTCATGAATAAAAGAGTTGTGGGTAAAAAGTCTTATCTTCTGATGATAAGAGCAGAATTCATTTTTTTTTTGGCCTCTTTTTTTTTTTTGATTGGTCCTCCATTTATTTATTTTTCATCCATCTTAATTCTTTGACCTATGTGGGCCTCCCATTGCAGTGGCCTCCTATGGCAGAGCGCTGGCTCTGGGCGCATGCACTCCAGAGCGCTGCCTTGTAATTGGACACACCAGCCCAGCCTCCGGTGGCATATGGGATCTTCCCGAGCCAGGGATCGATCCTGTGCCCCTTTTCACTGCAAGGCGGATTCTTTACCTGCGGGATCACTGGGGAAGCCCCCGCAGAATTCATTCTTGAATGTAGATTTTAATATGTTTTTTTGGTCATTAAGCAAATATTGTAGCAGAATGCTGCATGCTATAGTAGATCTAAAGCTGAATTAGCCACAGTCTCTTCTAATGAGGTAGGAAAGGAGATAATGCATACAGATTATACTAAAATACAGGGCAGTGTGTGATTAAACTCAATGGTGTGAGGGATCAGAATGGTGAGAGGTCATCGCTGGTCACCTTTGGATTTTGTTCTGAAAATACCACTTTAAAGAACGTTGCATCTAAGCTAGGAAGGAAATTATATCCTTGCTTTAAATGTATTAAATTTGTATTATGTCTAAGCATTTATTTATGCATGTAAATCTCAGTTTTTCTGCTCATTTTTACTGCTGATTGAGAATTTGTAGTCATGCTCAGAAAAATGCATATACTGCGATAGAGAAGGTAGAAACATATTTTGGATATATATATATTTTTGCCTCTAGGTCACTGTTTTTATTTTTCATCCATCTTTATTCTTTGGCATGTGTGGGCATCCCATCGCAGTGGCCTCTCTCCGTGCAGAGCACTGGCTCTGGGCGCATGCGCTCCAGCGCACTGACTCGTAATTGGACATACTGGCCCCAGCTGTTCCTCGGCATGTGGGATCTTCCCAGGCCAGGGATGAAATCAGTGCCCCTTGCACTGCAAGGCAGACTGTTTACCCACTGGACCACCAGGGAAGCCCCCCCTCCCACCGTATTTTGGATATTTTTAATGGGAATGATCACATTGCTCTAATACTATTCAGGTTTTACTATACATTGCATTTCCTAACTATATGCAATAGAGTTGCAATATCCAGTGTGTATTCACTGTATCCTAACCCTCTCACATGTTTTTGATATACGTTAGGAAGTCAGTGCTTCAATTCCGGCAGCTCCCCTAGTATAAACTTCCATAGCCTAATTTTGGGATTATTTGCCATTTAGGTGAGGAAATTGTTTTCTTAAAAATGTCTATTACTAAAAAGACATATTAATGCTTTATTATGTTATATGGCTATGCCAATTAAGAAGAAAAACATTAAGTCCTCACAGAAAATGAACAAATATTAATAACACTTAACCATTATATTTGTGGCAACTGTAATGTATTATTAACTTAAATCTTTATTACATTATTACGATGCCTGACTCAGGAGTTTGCAAACTAGACCCAGTGAGTGCCAACAGGCTTGAGGTTTGTTGTTGTTGTTGTTTTTGTTTGTTTGTTACTATAGGAGGTAGGGGTTTTAGAATGACTCACTAGGTGATATTAGGAGACTTTCTTCAGTGCTTGAGTTTAGGTTTTTAAAATGTTATCACTAGACTAGCTTAAACTGATTGCACTTTCTTCTGGACTATTGTGGCAATGATAGCTAGTACTGAGAGTGGCTGTTATCTGTAAATAATAGTACATACTATTCTTATTCTAGTACTGTTATGAGCTCCTGACACTTAGCTCTATGAAGAAGTACTATGATAATCTTTACGATTTTGAGGCACATGCAGTTTATCTCTAAGTTATTAATTTATGATTGTCCTGGGTCTTTGTTGCTGTGTGGGGCTGTTTCTAGTTGCTGCCAGCAGGGGCTGCTCTCTAGTTGCTGTGTCTGGGCTTAGTTGCTCCGAGGCACATGGTAGCTTCCCAGACCAGGGACTGAAGCCATGTCCTCTGCATTGGCATGCGAATTCTTAACCATTGGACTACCAGGGAAGTCCCATATGGAATTTAATTGAGGCCTTAAGACTAGTAAATGGCAAAATTTGAATCCAGACGATCTGGCTTTGGAGTTCACACTATGCTATAGCTAACTATTGTACGCTGTTGACTTTCAGATATTCCGTTAATAGTCTTCCCATTTCTAGTCTCTGTTCTATATTTGATTCAGCATTATGAGATATGTCTTCTTAGAATACTTTTAATATTTCCATCATCCTATGCCCTTGCTCAAAACCTTTCAATGACTCTCAGTTATATCAAGGTAAACTTCACAACATGCACGGCCCTCCCACAGTTTTGCCTCCAAGCAACTTTTCCAGCCATACCTTTCATTACCTCCCTCCGAAAACCTTCCATTCTAACTCGAATGCTTTACTGCTCTTTATTACCCAGACATTGCTTTACAATTTCCTCCTCTGTTTCTTTTTTTCAATGTTCTCATATTTGCTTATGTAAGAAATTTACAAGTCACAACTGACATTTTTTGGCTAGCACATTCTCACCCAGAGCCATAATGGGACCTGTATGAAGCTGTTTGAAAAGCTGCTATTGATGGGAGGGTCTAGAAGACCACCTAGATGACCACTCCTGAAAGAATAGATCAGTGTCACAGGTGACAGCATGGAGTTTAGGCACATAAAGTAACTGTGCATCTTAGCCTGCTTAGCATAGCCCTGTTGAACTTGTTCTTCCAGGGTAATTGTTAATAGGAACTCTTAGGATTTAGATGATAAATTACGTGGAAAGCTTAACTACACAGTAATTGGAAAAAGTGAAAGTTGCCCCGTCGTGTCTGACTCCTTGGGATCCCATGGATTAGTATCCTGCCAGGCTCCTCTGTTTCTCTAGGCAGGAATACCAGAATGGGTAGCCATTCCCTTCTCCAGGAGATCTTCCCAACCCAGGGATTGAACCCAGGTCTCCTCCACTGCAGGCAGATTCCTTATGGTCTGCGCCACTAGGGAAGCCACAGTAATTGGAAACTGGATTATATATCCATATAGCAACATGAATGGATCTTAAAAACAATGTGCTTAGGAAACATTAAAAAATGAGATATGTAATACAATATATGCAACTGTACAACATTTTCTAAGAACATATACAAACAAAATAGTGTACATTATATACAAAAGAACAATTGCTTATGAAGGAGCAAAGAATGGGATGAAGCTTGGCGATTAGAAGAATTAGGAGAGGTACTTAACATGGACTAATATGCTCCAGGGACTGAGGAAGATAATTAACTGTTTGCATCTGATGTTCAATTAAAAACAAATAAGCAGACAAAATATGACTGTATGTGTTGCTAACTTAGAGTCATTTAAGGCCTCCCGCTCAAAATTCATATTCCTATGACCTGATCCTGCGTCCCTCTTAAACTTTACTTCTTACCACACTGTCACTGTTACCGTGTGTGTTAGAACCTTAGCCTAATCTAAATATTAGGCTAAGAGTGAAAGCCTTTATTGTATAGCAAATGATGGCTGACTGAAAAATTTTTTATGTGAGTTGTATTTCAAAAACTTTCACCATCAAAGCTGTAATTATCATTGTACCAGTAGTTAATATAAAAATAATTGGATCTACAAGGATCCTCATTAACCTGGTGTAGGCAGTGATCCTTCTTGCTATCTTTCTTTTATACATTTTGTTTTCTTACATGCTTTCTAGAGAAGTCTTACATGCGTGGCATGTGGGATCTTAGTTTCCTGACCAGGGATGGAACTGGTGTTGCTTGGAGTAGAAGTGCAGGGTCTTAACCACTGGATCCCTGGGGAAGTCCAAGACTCATTTTAAATGTCACCTTAAAAGCTTTTCCTGTCCTTCTCAGGCAAGATGAAGAAATTTCTCTTTTGCATTTCCATATTTCGTACATTTATACTTACTGCTTCTCTTCCATTAAGTGGATGAACCAAAATAAATCTGTATCCCAGTTGTTATTTTTTAAATCCTTAGAAGCTAGGCCAGTATTTGAGAAAATGTTTTTCTAAACGTAGTGTCAGCATGCAAAATGGTAGCCTTTAACAATGACTTGCAATGTCGTCTGTACTGTTCATCAGCACAGGTTTCTTTGAAGTAACATTTAAAAAACGAAATATTTGATGTATGCCTTTTGTAAACTTAAGCTGATAATTAAATACATATTTACTTTTTATTCCTGTGTCACAGACTAAGTTATGGTGACTGAATTTGTCAAAGAAGTGGTTTTATTTTTTAAATGCTCAGAGAATTTTACTATTAAAATTATTTAATAGTAAAACTAATTTGATATGAAAGTAATAATGGAAAAATGTATTCTTGGTAATGTAATATACTGAAAGAAACTCCTTGAACTATTTTTTGGGTATAGAAAAAGAAGGATTATTTTTAGGTGTAAGAAAAAATAGAAAAAGGTGAAGCATGATTGCCATCTGCTTTCATTTCTGTCGGAAACCACTTACTCTGAAACCACTAGGTTATAGATTCTTTTTGCAACTAAGGTCTGCATCTATTTAAAGACACAAAAATCCTAAAAGTGATTTTGGAGTAAAATATAGAACTTAACCTGAAATATGAGCTGAATGTATGAGCGCCTCTAAACTTTTAATTAAAAGTGACTAGGTTTGATAGTTTTAATTACAAAATGAAGAATTTAATGAAATTGTGACACTGTTTTTCCTTTGAAACTCTTAACTGAATACTGTGCAGTTATTTTCTAAACATTATTTTAACCCCTTTTTATTTTTTCTTGTCATGAGGAAACTTGTAGATATGGGTATATGTGTGTGTGTGTATATATACATATATATATATATATATATACACATACATATATATATATATATGGTTATTGATTTAATGATCCTTAAAACTTTGATGGTGAAGGTCTTTTAAAACACAATTCATGGATTTTTTTTTTTTACTCTTTAGTTGATCCTCATCCTCTAAATTATAAAGCCCTTAGCTCTTAGCCTGATATTCATGACCTGCCTTTATCTGACCCTAGCTAATTTTTTTCTACCTACTGTCCTACTGCTTTCAATGAGGAACTTTACATTCCAGTCAAACTAATATGCACACTGTTCTTTTTCTCTTTGTAAGATTTCTTTCCCTTGGTCTTTGCTTATGCTGCCTCGAATCTCAATTCATAGATGGCCTTCAAGGACCAGCTAGAAGCATAGTCCCTGCATTTAGTAGTCCTTTAACTCTTCCTATGTTAGGATTGTTTTTCTTACAAATTGAAGTATAATTGATGTACATTATTATGTTAGTTTCAGTAACATTTAAAAACGAAATATTTGATGTATGCCTTTTGTAAACTTAAGCTGATAATTAAATACATATTTACTTTTTATTCCTGTGTCACAGACTAAGTTATGGTGACTGAATTTGTCAAAGAAGTGGTTTTATTTTTTAAATGCTCAGAGAATTTTACTATTAAAATTATTTAATAGTAAAACTAATTTGATATGAAAGTAATAATGGAAAATGTATTCTTGGTAATGTAATATACTGAAAGAAACTCCTTGAACTATTTTTTGGGTATAGAAAAAGAAGGATTATTTTTAGGTGTAAGAAAAAATAGAAAAAGGTGAAGCATGATTGCCATCTGCTTTCATTTCTGTCGGAAACCACTTACTCTGAAACCACTAGGTTATAGATTCTTTTTGCAACTAAGGTCTGCATCTATTTAAAGACACAAAAATCCTAAAAGTGATTTTGGAGTAAAATATAGAACTTAACCTGAAATATGAGCTGAATGTATGAGCGCAACTAAACTTTTAATTAAAAGTGACTAGGTTTGATAGTTTTAATTACAAAATGAAGAATTTAATGAAATTGTGACACTGTTTTTCCTTTGAAACTCTTAACTGAATACTGTGCAGTTATTTTCTAAACATTATTTTAACCCCTTTTTATTTTTTCTTGTCATGAGGAAACTTGTAGATATGGGTATATGTGTGTGTGTGTATATATACATATATATATATGGTTATTGATTTAATGATCCTTAAAACTTTGATGGTGAAGGTCTTTTAAAACACAATTCATGGATTTTTTTTTTTTACTCTTTAGTTGATCCTCATCCTCTAAATTATAAAGCCCTTAGCTCTTAGCCTGATATTCATGACCTGCCTTTATCTGACCCTAGCTAATTTTTTTCTACCTACTGTCCTACTGCTTTCAATGAGGAACTTTACATTCCAGTCAAACTAATATGCACACTGTTCTTTTTCTCTTTGTAAGATTTCTTTCCCTTGGTCTTTGCTTATGCTGCCTCGAATCTCAATTCATAGATGGCCTTCAAGGACCAGCTAGAAGCATAGTCCCTGCATTTAGTAGTCCTTTAACTCTTCCTATGTTAGGATTGTTTTTTCTTACAAATTGAAGTATAATTGATGTACATTATTATGTTAGTTTCATGTATACAGGAAAGTTATTCAATTATTTTTTCAAGATATATTCCATTATATGTTAGTATAACATATTGAATATAATTTCTTGTACCATATAGTAAATTCTTACTGTTTATCTGTTTTAATTATAGTTGTTTGTATCTGTTAATCCTATACTCCTAATTTCTCTCTCACTCTCTCCCTCTCCCTCTCTCCCCCCTTGGGTAACTATAAGTTTGCTCTCTATATCTGTGAGTCTGTTTCTGAATTGTATATAGATTAATTTGTATTATTTTTCAGATTCCACTATAAGTGATATTATATATTTGTATTTCTCTGTCTGACTTGCTTCACTGTATGTAATATTCTTAGCTCCATTCATGTTATTACAAATGGCAATATTTCATTCTTTTTTATAGCTGAGTAATATTCTCTATCTCTGATATATACATACATATATATATATATATATATGTATATATCTCATAGGGTTTGCTTGTGGCTCAGATGGTAAAGAATCCGCCTGCAATGCAAGAGACCTGGATTTGGTCCATGGGTTGGGAAGATCTGGAGAATGGAATGACTACCCATTCCAGTCTTCTTGCCTGAATAATTCTATGGACAGAGTAGCCTGACAGGCTATAGTCCATGGGGTTGCAAAGAGCTGGACACGACAGAGCAGACTAACACTATATGTGTGTGTGTGTATATATATATCACGTCTTCTTAAGTCAATTGTCTGTCGATGGGTACTCGGGTTATTTCCATGTCTTGGCTATTGTAAATAGTGCTGGGATGAACACTGAGATGCATGTATCTAGATTATTCATCTTTTCTGGATGAACATATGCCCAGGAGTGGGATTGCTGGATTATATGATAGCTCTGTTTTCACCTTTTTTAGGAACCTCCATACCATGTCCCATGATGGCTATACCAATTTACATTCCCACTTACAGTGTAAGAGGATTTTCTTCACACCCTCTCCTGCATTTATTATTTGTAGACTTTTTGATGATAGTCATTCTGGTGTGAGGTAGCATCTGGCTGTGGTTTTGATTTGCATTTCTCTAGTACTTAGCATTATTGAGAATCATTTCACATGCTTTTTGACCACCTGTATGTTTTCTTTAGAAAAATGTCTATTTAGGTCCTATTGGAGGATTTAAAAAATATTTTCTCCGTTTGTTAAGACTGTTCATACACTTGACTTATGTTTTCTCCCCCATATATCACCAATCATGTCTGTAACCTTTATAATATCCAGTACAGTTACGTGCACATAGTAGGTACCAATAAATAGCTAATCAAATAATGAGAGTTAAATTGAGTTCTGTTAAATTTTAGTAAGGTAGTAGAAGTTAATAAAAATAACTTAAGATTTGAGTCTGCAAATGTGACATTGATCTATATCTATTTTTGATATTAAGAGATAACTTAGATGTTATGCCAGGAGCAAAGGGGAGCCAAGGGAGGATTTTTAAACAGGGCTAGGCTCAAGAACTGACAGAAAGAGGTAGGACTATAGAGAAGAAGTTAGTGTGAGACTGTTATAGTCATCTAGGTGATGAATTTTAGTGTCTAAACTAGGACCCTGGGAATAAAGATATAAAAAGTATAGTTTAACAACTGTAGGAGATATGCATTTATAGGACTCAATGTCTGATTAAAGATGAAAGGGTGAGGATTTTCTCAGACAAATGACTGGATGATATTACCCTCAAGTAACATAGAAAACTCAGAACGAAAGAGTTTAGTAGGGATCAGGAAACTGGAAAATAAATTTTGGACATGCTGCATTTGAGATGTCTATGAAGAGGTTTAAGTGTCTCATCTCTTCTAGACAGTATGATATATGGTTTTGAAGCTTGGGAGAAAAATATGAACTAGAGCAAGAGATTTGGGTGTCTTCCACATGAAAAATTACTAAAAATAACAATGCATCTTTTTTAAAAAAGAGTTTTATTGGGGTATAGACAATTAACAATTTTGTGATAGTTTCAGGTGAACAGTGAAGGGGCTTGACCATACATATACATGTATCCATTGTCCCCCAAAAGCCCCTCCCATCCAGGCTGGTGCATACCATTAAGCAGAGTTCCATGTGCTGTACAATAGATTTTTGTTAGTTATCCATTTCAAACATGGAAGTGTGTTAAAAATAACAGTACATCTGAATAAAACTTCCATGTGCATATGCATTTCTGCTTCAATATATATTTAAAAAACTTGAACACTCAAGATTTTTTAAATATTTAATTCCCCATTCATTCATTCCATAGACATTTTTAAAATTGTAGCCTTATTTATTTTAATTTGGATACACTGGGTCTTAGCTGTGGCATGTGGGATCTAGTTTCCTGAACAGGGATTGAACCTGGGCCCCTGTGTTAGGAGCACAGTCTTACCCACTGGACCACCAGGGAAGTATCGAACCCTCAGATTTATAGACTAAGATTACTCAGAGAGATGGTATCAATTTAAACCAATATAATGGCAGAAAAATAGTAAAATCAGGAGGCATCAGACATATTACATCTCTCCAGTTTTATTTTGGGACCTGGAAAAGCATGAGTTTAGTAGATGTATTCAGAGTGTAGGGAAATATGATCATAAATTATAATTAGAGGATATCATTTGGCTATTGATCTATTTTTCCTTCATTGATTATTTTTGGGCATTATTTTTGGGCAGGTTTATTCTGTTTTTTCTTTGATTTTTGGTAAAATTGTTTACTGTACATTGCTTTATTTCAATTTATTTTTGTTAACACTAATTGCCATATCAAAACACTGCTTCACATTGTGATTACTGTTACAATTAATGTTATATTATACAGTATTTAAAATAACAATGAACTCATTACTTATTTCCTTTTGTATAATTGTAAGTCACTGATGATACTGTGCTGTTATGTATAGAAACTTGTTTCATGTTAGTAAAGGACAGAATTTAAAGAAAAGATGTTTGACAATGGCATGTAATGTAATTATCTATACAAAATCATTACTCTACAGTCATATCTTATAATAATGCTAAATTTACATCCATGTAAACTATTCTAATTTTGCACAGCACACAAAAAGCACTGTATTAGGTGCTGATCAAAAACATTTTTATTGGGGTATAGACAATTAACAATTTTGTCATAATTTCAGGTGAACAGTGAAGGGACTTGACCATACATGTACATGTATACATTCTCCCCTAACCCCCTCCCAGCCAGGCTGGTACATAACATTAAGCAGAGTTCCTTGTGCTATACAATAGGTTTTTGTTGGTTATCCATTTCAAACATGGCAGTGTGTTAAAAATAACAGTACATCTGAATAAAACTTCCATGTGCATATGCATTTCTGTTCAATATATATTTAAAAAACTTGAACACTCAAGATTTTTTAAATATTTAATTCCCCATTCATTCATTCCATAGACATTTTTAAAATTGTAGCCTTATTTATTTTAATTTGGATACACTGGGTCTTAGCTGTGGCATGTGGGATCTAGTTTCCTGAACAGGGATTGAACCTGGGCCCCTGTGTTAGGAGCACAGTCTTACCCACTGGACCACCAGGGAAGTATCGAACCCTCAGATTTATAGACTAAGATTACTCAGAGAGATGGTATCAATTTAAACCAATATAATGGCAGAAAAATAGTAAAATCAGGAGGCATCAGACATATTACATCTCTCCAGTTTTATTTTGGGACCTGGAAAAGCATGAGTTTAGTAGATGTATTCAGAGTGTAGGGAAATATGATCATAAATTATAATTAGAGGATATCATTTGGCTATTGATCTATTTTTCCTTCATTGATTATTTTTGGGCATTATTTTTGGGCAGGTTTATTCTGTTTTTTCTTTGATTTTTGGTAAAATTGTTTACTGTACATTGCTTTATTTCAATTTATTTTTGTTAACACTAATTGCCATATCAAAACACTGCTTCACATTGTGATTACTGTTACAATTAATGTTATATTATACAGTATTTAAAATAACAATGAACTCATTACTTATTTCCTTTTGTATAATTGTAAGTCACTGATGATACTGTGCTGTTATGTATAGAAACTTGTTTCATGTTAGTAAAGGACAGAATTTAAAGAAAAGATGTTTGACAATGGCATGTAATGTAATTATCTATACAAAATCATTACTCTACAGTCATATCTTATAATAATGCTAAATTTACATCCATGTAAACTATTCTAATTTTGCACAGCACACAGCACTGTATTAGGTGCTTAAGGGTAAGTGTGTTGAAATGTATGTAATATATGGTGCCTGAATTTCTGTTGACACATTGAGCTTTCATTTCCCCCCTGTAGTTATGTTTTCTCTAAACTCCAATGTGGAGTTGACAGTTTATTCCTGGACCTTAGCCCTCCTTTGCTTTGTCTGACTTTTACACATAATTCAGTCTTATCGTAGACATTACTTCCTCTGGGAAGCTTTCCTTGACCCTGCCTACCTCTCTCTCAACATCTATGCTCCTGTGGCACTTTGTGCTTGGCCTTATGTAAACTCATTTGATCAACGCTCCTACCTGTTTTGTTCACTTGTATCCTTACCATATGGAGTAGATGTCAATAGATCCCTCTTGAGAGAAAGAGTAAATGAATGAATGATCATTTGAATTAAGGGTCAGGTAGGCAGCATTGGCTTTGCAGACCACATATATGTATTTGCTATAATGACAAATTTATTTCAGTGTTGTAAAGAGAGAATACATTTAAAATTTAGTGAAAAAAATTTAAAATAAAATATGTGGTTGCCTCCAATTATATGAGAAATTATGAGCCAAAAGATAGCTATATTAATTTCCTGTTGGTGCTATAATCAATATTGGTGCTATTAAAAAGCTATTTGGGAAATAATCAGTTATTGCACATGTTTTGGACGCAAATTTAAACTCTGAGATACAAAAATTTTATAATAGTCTTGAAAGAATGCATCAGATATTTAAAAAATTTTGACTAGATATTCCTCATCATGAATTTATACCTCCTTTTGTAACATTGTTTACTGTACATTGCTTTATTTCAATTTATTTTTGTTAACACTAATTGCCATATCAAAACACTGCTTCACATTGTGATTACTGTTACAATTAATGTTATATTATACAGTATTTAAAATAACAATGAACTCATTACTTATTTCCTTTTGTATAATTGTAAGTCACTGATGATACTGTGCTGTTATGTATAGAAACTTGTTTCATGTTAGTAAAGGACAGAATTTAAAGAAAAGATGTTTGACAATGGCATGTAATGTAATTATCTATACAAAATCATTACTCTACAGTCATATCTTATAATAATGCTAAATTTACATCCATGTAAACTATTCTAATTTTGCACAGCACACAGCACTGTATTAGGTGCTTAAGGGTAAGTGTGTTGAAATGTATGTAATATATGGTGCCTGAATTTCTGTTGACACATTGAGCTTTCATTTCCCCCCTGTAGTTATGTTTTCTCTAAACTCCAATGTGGAGTTGACAGTTTATTCCTGGACCTTAGCCCTCCTTTGCTTTGTCTGACTTTTACACATAATTCAGTCTTATCGTAGACATTACTTCCTCTGGGAAGCTTTCCTTGACCCTGCCTACCTCTCTCTCAACATCTATGCTCCTGTGGCACTTTGTGCTTGGCCTTATGTAAACTCATTTGATCAACGCTCCTACCTGTTTTGTTCACTTGTATCCTTACCATATGGAGTAGATGTCAATAGATCCCTCTTGAGAGAAAGAGTAAATGAATGAATGATCATTTGAATTAAGGGTCAGGTAGGCAGCATTGGCTTTGCAGACCACATATATGTATTTGCTATAATGACAAATTTATTTCAGTGTTGTAAAGAGAGAATACATTTAAAATTTAGTGAAAAAAATTTAAAATAAAATATGTGGTTGCCTCCAATTATATGAGAAATTATGAGCCAAAAGATAGCTATATTAATTTCCTGTTGGTGCTATAATCAATATTGGTGCTATTAAAAAGCTATTTGGGAAATAATCAGTTATTGCACATGTTTTGGACCAAAGCAACTTATTTGAAACTCTGAGATACAAAAAATTTTATAATAGTCTTGAAAGAATGCATCAGATATTTAAAAAAAATTTTGACTAGATATTCCTCATCATGAATTTATACTTTCTCCTTGTTATTGGGAAAAAGACACTTAGTATGGCCCTTACATATGATATAAAAAGTCTAAGTAGAGGAGCTAGAGTAAGAAAAATTTTATTATCTCAAACATTTTCCCAAGTCTCTGTAATTCCCTTTTTATGCTTTCTTATATCCTTTTATGGGGTGCCAATTGCTACTGCTCTTTATGAGCCCCTCTCTGATGATAAAAGCCCGTATAGTCGAAGCTATGGTTTTCCCAGTAGTCATGTATGGATATGAGAGCTGCACCATAAAGAAGGCTGAGCACCGAAGAATTGATGCCTTTGAACTGTAGTGCTGGAGAAGACTCTTGAGAGTCCTCTAGACTGCAAGGAGATCAAACCAGTCAATCCTAAAGGAAATCAACCGTGACTGTTCATTGGAAGGACTGATGCTGAAGCTGAAGCTCCAGTATTTTGGCCACCTGATCTGAAGAGACAACTCACTGGAAAAGAGCCTGATGTTGGGAAAAATAGAAGGCAGAAGGAGAAGGGTACGACAAAAGATCAAATGATTGGATGGCATCACTGGGTCAATGGACATGGGTTTGAGCAGGCTTTAGGAGATGGTGAAGGACAGGGAAGGCTGGCATGCTGCGGTCCATGGGGTCGCAGAGAGTCCGACACGTTTGAGTGACTGAACTGAATTCTGCATCTAGAAAGTGTTAATGTAATATGAGATAAATTGTACACAAAAGAAGAAGAGTGATAAAAATATAAAATAATATACCAACTTGTGTAAAACAATATAAAGAGACATAAGATGAATTTACTAGCAATGAAGAACTGTAATGGAGTGAACAGAATGGGTTGACATTAAGCAGGAAAAACTTACTAAAACTAGTTTTAAAGATTTTAGAGTATTTTACAGTGATTTACAGGAAGAAAACCTAAATTTTTGGTGAGGAAAAGACAGAGTAAAAGGAGATTCTTTTTTTTTTTTTTTTAAACCTTTTATTTATTTATTTTTGGCTGTGCTGGGTCTTTGTTGATGTGTGGGTTTAGCTGCTCTGCGGTATGTGGGATCTTCCCGGGTCAGGGATCGAATCTGTGTCTCCTGCATTGGCAGACGGGTTCTTATCCACTGAGCCACAAGGGGGGCCCAAGGAGATTCTTAAACAGGAATTAGCAAGTAATGTATAGGAAAAGGAAAGCAGACTTATTTATTTATTTATAATTTTTTTTTTGAGGGGGGGCTGGGTTGGGGAGGGAGGGGGGCGGGCGGGCCACTTCTACTGGTCTTTCATTTGTCTATTTTCATCCATCTTTTTTGTTCTTTGGCCTGTGTGGGCCTCCCATCGAGGTGACTACTGTTGTCACAGAGCATCGGCTCTGCGTGCATGCACTTCAGAGTGCTGGCTCGTAATTGGACACATCGGTCCAGCCGCTCTGTGGCGCGTGGGATCTTCCCAGGCCAGGGATCGAACCGGCGCCCCTTTCACTGCAAGGCGGTGTGCTTACCCACTGGACCACCAGGGAAGCCTGAAAGCAGACTTATTTAACTAGAGCAGAGTGCCCACCTTCCCACCACCCATGAAAATAAGTTAGTATTTCCTTAAAGCAGTGAGGAACCAGACCATTGGAATTAAGGAGCATATTGTTGTTTGAGGGGTTTCCTGGAAACCTTGTTAATTATTGCATCTCTAAAATTATCGTGAAATCTAAAACTGTGGTTTTTCAAATGAATTTTTGGAGACAGGCTGTTTGTAAATTAGGACCAGCCCAGAAGGTAAGGCAGTGAGAAGGAAGTGCTCTGAATATGGTCATATCTGACATGTCATATCCCAAATAGCAGTTCTGTGAAAAGCCACTGCAGGTGTGAGTTTATTTAAAAACAGACCACATCACAGGTGCAATTCTCCTTACAAACATTTAACCACAAAACAATACCCTAAAAGTCTATGTGGAAAGCCATTGGGAAAAAAAGATGTTTTTTTGTTTTAATTTTTAAGAGAGTTGAGGTTTAAGTTTCTCATATTTTGATTTCTTTTTACATTTAGTTTTTGCCTCCTGATACCTCAATGTAAATTTTACATGTACTGTGATTGGACACAGATCAATATTTGAAGAAATTCTATATGCAAAAGCCAAAATGTTTAGAGTTAAAAATTGTCAATTAGAAGAAATTTCCCCATGTAGATATAAAATAAAAAATACTACTGATGAGTTTTGGTTTTCTTGGAAGTGAAAGACTGGAAGTTAAGAGACTTAATGCTTTACTGTTGGCTTTCGAATGACTAAGATTGTCTGTGGCCATACCACCCTGAACGTGCCTGGTCTCAGAAGCTAAGTAGGGTTGGGCCTGGTTAGTACTTGGATGGGAGGATGACTAAGATTGGTTTAAAAATTCAAAATAGATCTCTTTATCGTTCTTTGGCCTGTGGCCTCCCATCGAGGTGACTACTGTTGTCACAGAGCATCGGCTCTGCGTGCATGCACTTCAGAGTGCTGGCTCGTATGGACACATCGGTCCAGCCGCTCTGTGGCGTGGGATCTTCCCAGGCCAGGGATCGAACCGGCGCCCCTTTCACTGCAAGGCGGTGTGCTTACCCACTGGACCACCAGGGAAGCCTGAAAGCAGACTTATTTAACTAGAGCAGAGTGCCCACCTTCCCACCACCCATGAAAATAAGTTAGTATTTCCTTAAAGCAGTGAGGAACCAGACCATTGGAATTAAGGAGCATATTGTTGTTTGAGGGGTTTCCTGGAAACCTTGTTAATTATTGCATCTCTAAAATTATCGTGAAATCTAAAACTGTGGTTTTTCAAATGAATTTTTGGAGACAGGCTGTTTGTAAATTAGGACCAGCCCAGAAGGTAAGGCAGTGAGAAGGAAGTGCTCTGAATATGGTCATATCTGACATGTCATATCCCAAATAGCAGTTCTGTGAAAAGCCACTGCAGGTGTGAGTTTATTTAAAAACAGACCACATCACAGGTGCAATTCTCCTTACAAACATTTAACCACAAAACAATACCCTAAAAGTCTATGTGGAAAGCCATTGGGAAAAAAAGATGTTTTTTTGTTTTAATTTTTAAGAGAGTTGAGGTTTAAGTTTCTCATATTTTGATTTCTTTTTACATTTAGTTTTTGCCTCCTGATACCTCAATGTAAATTTTACATGTACTGTGATTGGACACAGATCAATATTTGAAGAAATTCTATATGCAAAAGCCAAAATGTTTAGAGTTAAAAATTGTCAATTAGAAGAAATTTCCCCATGTAGATATAAAATAAAAAATACTACTGATGAGTTTTGGTTTTCTTGGAAGTGAAAGACTGGAAGTTAAGAGACTTAATGCTTTACTGTTGGCTTTCGAATGACTAAGATTGTCTGTGGCCATACCACCCTGAACGTGCCTGGTCTCAGAAGCTAAGTAGGGTTGGGCCTGGTTAGTACTTGGATGGGAGGATGACTAAGATT
Source organism: Tragulus kanchil (assembly GCA_022376925.1). NCBI lineage: Eukaryota > Metazoa > Chordata > Mammalia > Artiodactyla > Tragulidae > Tragulus > Tragulus kanchil. The sequence continues at coordinate 154,000,528 of JAIOJX010000025.1, read as the reverse complement.
GGTTTAAAAATTCAAAATAGATTCTAAACTTGTACAATTCAAATAGGAAGAGAAGTTACTCATATAAAGGAGTGTATGGTGTCATCACCATGTTTCTCTCCTTCACTTTGATACAGTTCCGGAGGCCTTTTTTCTGCTACTTGTCCTGTCTATTGGTGTCATTTTCCCTCTTTCCTATCTTAGGCCTTTGACTGCTATTTTCTTTTTTCTTGGGATAGTGTGGTTCTGAGTCTGTGGAAGGCAGAATAATGTCCCCTCAGAAATGTGCCATAGTCCCTAGCACCTGTGAGTCTGTGACTCATTACATAGTGTGTGTGTGCTGAGTTGCTTCAGTCATGTCCAGTGCTTTGTGATCCCATGGACTGTAGCCTACCAGGCTCCTCTGTCCGTGGAATTCTCCAGGCAAGAATACTGGAGTGGGTTGCCTTTGCCTTTTCCAGGGGATCTTCTCAACCCAGGGGTTGAATCTGTATCTTTTGCGTCTCCTACATTGGCAAGTGGGTTCTTTACCAGTAGCACCACCTGGGAAACCCATTACATAGCAAAAGAGACTTTCAGATGTGATTAAAAGTATGGGCCTTACAATAGGGAGATTATCCTCAATTATCTGGATGGGCCCATTATAGTAACAGGAAGTTCTTAAAAGCAGAGAACTTCCCCAGCTGGAAGGAGAGATATGGCAAAAGCAGAGGCCAGCCACATTTGAAGCAGGAGAACGACTTGACCCACTGTTGCTAACTTTGAAGATCAAGAGGGTCACTAGTCAGGGAGTCATGTCAGTGCCTGGAAGCTAAAAACAACCTCAGGCTGACCGCAAGGGATATCAGCTTTAAAAGCTCAAGGGACTGAATTCAGCCAACAACCCAAATGAACTTGACAGTGAATTCTCCACCAGAGCCTCCAGAACTAAGACTCGGGCTGGCTGACACCTAGGTTTCCACATTGTGAAACCAGAGCAGAGGAATTAGCTTACCCAGAGTTATGGCTTACGGAACTGTGAAATCATTTGTTTGTGTTTATTTAACAACTTGTGATAGTTTGTTAATAACAATACAGAAAGCCAGTCCAGGCTTCTCACTCGCTCCTGTTTCAGCCTAGATGTGAGCTCTTCAGAGAGCCCTCGCTGGAGCGTCTTTTCCGAAGTAGGCTACCTCAGCGCTCGCCTAGATGCTGTCACACTAGTGTTGTCCTTTGGTATCCTTTGGGGGTTAGTTCCAGGACCCCGTGGGGATACCAAAATCTGTGGATGCTCAAGCCCCTTATATAAAATTGGGCTTATACAAGATGGGTTTGTGATTGTGGATGTGGAGCCTGTGGGTATGGACTGTACGTTGCTTATCTGCTTCATTGCATTTGTCACAAGTTGTGATTATTTTACTTAACTATCTTCTCCACTAGAGTATAGTCCCTGGAAGGCAGGGCCAGGTCAGCTGTATCTTAGCACCAAAGATATCACATACTGGATACATATTAGGTTGGCAACATACTTCTTTTGAAAAATAGTTTTTGTTATATAGATGTACCTTGTTGTATTACACTTGGCTTTATTGTTTTCTGTGAATTAAAAGTTTGTGGCAACCACGCATTGACCAAATCTGTTGGTGTCATTTTCCCAGCGTTTGCTTGTTTTGCATTTGTTACACATTTCAGAATTCTCTCAATATTTCAAACTTTCTATCAGCAAAAAGATTACAACTTGCTTAAGGCTCAAATGCTGGTTAGTAGTATTACTTTTGTAATAAAGTACTGTTTTTTAAAAAAATTTGGCCCGCAACATGTGGGATCTTAGTTCCTGACCAAGGAACAAAGCTACACCCCTGCCTGTAGTTCCCACTGTTGCTAACTTTGAAGATCAAGAGGGTCACTAGTCAGGGAGTCATGTCAGTGCCTGGAAGCTAAAAACAACCTCAGGCTGACCGCAAGGGATATCAGCTTTAAAAGCTCAAGGGACTGAATTCAGCCAACAACCCAAATGAACTTGACAGTGAATTCTCCACCAGAGCCTCCAGAACTAAGACTGGCTGGCTGACCCCTAGGTTTCCACATCGACAAACCAGAGCAGCGGAATTAGCTTACCCAAAGTTATGGCTCACGGAACTGTGAAATCATTTGTTTGTGTTTATTTAACAACTTGTGATAGTTTGTTAATAACAATACAGAAAGCCAGTCCAGGCTTCTCACTCGCTCCTGTTTCAGCCTAGATGTGAGCTCTTCAGAGAGCCCTCGCTGGAGCGTCTTTTCCGAAGTAGGCTACCTCAGCGCTCGCCTAGATGCTGTCACACTAGTGTTGTCCTTTGGTATCCTTTGGGGGTTAGTTCCAGGACCCCGTGGGGATACCAAAATCTGTGGATGCTCAAGCCCCTTATATAAAATTGGGCTTATACAAGATGGGTTTGTGATTGTGGATGTGGAGCCTGTGGGTATGGACTGTACGTTGCTTATCTGCTTCATTGCATTTGTCACAAGTTGTGATTATTTTACTTAACTATCTTCTCCACTAGAGTATAGTCCCTGGAAGGCAGGGCCAGGTCAGCTGTATCTTAGCACCAAAGATATCACATACTGGATACATATTAGGTTGGCAACATACTTCTTTTGAAAAATAGTTTTTGTTATATAGATGTACCTTGTTGTATTACACTTGGCTTTATTGTTTTCTGTGAATTAAAAGTTTGTGGCAACCACGCATTGACCAAATCTGTTGGTGTCATTTTCCCAGCGTTTGCTTGTTTTGCATTTGTTACACATTTCAGAATTCTCTCAATATTTCAAACTTTCTATCAGCAAAAAGATTACAACTTGCTTAAGGCTCAAATGCTGGTTAGTAGTATTACTTTTGTAATAAAGTACTGTTTTTTAAAAAAATTTGGCCCGCAACATGTGGGATCTTAGTTCCCTGACCAAGGAACAAAGCTACACCCCTGCCTGTAGTTGAAATGCAGAGTCTTAACTGCTAGACTGCCAGGGAAGTCCCTAAAGTACTTTTAAATTAAGGTCAGTAGTTTTTTTTTTAAACATAGCGCTATTGCATTATATTAAGTCTGTGCTTAATAGACTAAAGTAACTTATACGTATTGAGAAACCAAAGCATTCATATGACTCAGTTTATTGCTGTGGTCTGGGCCCAAACCTGCAATCTCTCTGGAGCATGCCTATTATAGTAAATGAAGTAATTCCAGTGGGGTAGTAGAGAATTTGTGACAAACCATAGTATATTGACATGATGGAGCATTAACATAACTACTACAAAGGTTAACATGTATCCTATATCAACTTTTGGAAATTGGTATTTAAAATCTACAAATGAAAGAGAGGTGCACAAAACAGTTTGTACAATAAGTAAAAGGCATTTATATAAACTTTTAAAGATTAGAAGTTAATTTTGGAAAAAAAATTCAGTATTCTTAATTCTAAGTATTTGCTTAACCTGTAGTAATATGCAAAATGTGAGGCAGTTATTTAATTCTTTTTTTTTTTTGACTCTTTTTTTTTTTTTGGCCACTTCTATTGGTCTTTCATCCATTTCCATCTTTGTTCTTTGGCCTGTATGGGCCTCCCTTCGCAGTGGCCTCTCTTATCGCAGAGCATCGGCTCTAGGCACACACGCTCCAGAGCTCTGGCCTGGTAGTTGGACACATCGGTCCAGCCGCTCCACAGCACGTGGGATCTTCCTGGGCCAGGGTTTGAACCGGCGCCCCTTGCACTGCAGGGTGGTGTTCTTACCCACTGGACCACCAGGGAAGCCCAGTTATTTAATTCTTAATCTACAAAATAGATCTGGAGTTAAGATTCTGAAAGAAAAGGGATAGGCATTCACTGTTTGGAGTGATAATTGGTCTTTCTTTTGACAGTGACAATTATTTTAATTTATTAAGGATATACAAAGGATAAAGGATAATATAACAAACACCTACATACTACTACTCAATTAAAGAAGTAAAGCATTACAAATACAATTGTAGTTGCTTATTTGCTTCTTACCATTATTAAGCATATCTTTACAATTGTGTTGATAATTGAGTAAAGTTACAGTTGTTTCTGTGGAAACTGGAAGGAGAGTGTTCTCCAGGTGTTTTGGGAAGTCCAGAAGAACCCAGCCAGGAAGGCTCTCTCCTCCTAGGGGAGACACATTACCAAGTATATCAAGGGCTTTAGCTTGCCTTTGTCATAGAAAAACTCCCTCTTTAATCTTTGTAACTTTGTGTACAATGGATTTGTGGAGCTTTGAGTCACTGTGAGATGTCTGAGGACTTTTCAGATGTTTGACAGCAATTATGTATTTATTATTTATAAGTGCACAAAGAATTCTGCACTTTTGAATGTTTTATCCTGCTTTGCTTCTCTTGGAGATAATTTTTGTAGTCAGAGTTAGTGATTCTTGGATCTTTCCTCCAGTGCTAATAGGATCTTCCCTCAGTTTATTTTCCTATGTTGATTCAAAAGTTACTTTGGTATTCTCTAGTGCCTCAAAGGTAGGGAAGGCAGATAAACAGTATACCGAGATAAGGTGTATATGACTCTGTAATGTTTTTTAGAAGTTATGTTTTTGGAGCTGATTTGGGTAGTGCTATTCATAACCAAAGCTTGTTTTTCATATAAAATTCAAGGGCAAATGGAAATAATGAATTGTTATACTGACTGCGAAATTTAATCCATTAGAAGTAAAATTAAGAGAGTTCAGCTACTTCTTAGGTTTAAAGCCAAGAAGGCTATTAAAAAAAAATGTTCAACTGGCAAAATGCCACTATATCAAGCCTCCTTTTACATTATGAAAGACTTTCAAGAGAGAACATTAAAGATAGAGGCAAACGAGAGATAGAATACTTATGATAAGTATTCATGCTATCCATGGGCTTTCCAGGTAGCACTAGTGGTAAAGAATCTGCCTACCAATGCAGGAGACTTGAGAGATGTGGGTTCGATTCCTGGGTCAGGAAGGTCCCTTGGAGGAGATGGCAACCCACTGTAGTATTCTTGCCTGAAAAATTCCATGGACAGAGGAGCCTGGTGGGCTATAGTCATGGGGTGGCAAAGAGTCAGATATGACTGAACAATAGAGCATTATGCTGTTCTTATGGGTGAAATGGAGAATTATGGTCTGTGTGATAGTATGGCGTGAATTAGATAGTATTTGTTAGCTTGAAATGAACTCCAAAACCTGAAATGTGTTCATTCATGAATTCTTGTTACTTTTGAGGTAGGACTTTAGTTGTATGCCATAGAAGTCTTTCTTCGCACTTTGGCACTCTACATTTTTATTAATGACTTAAATGAGGATTCTAATGACATATGTATCAAGTTTTAGATGCTATGAAGCTGGAGAAATAACAGATGTGATAGGTTTAAAAATCTGGATGCAAAAAGAACCTGATAGGTTGTCATGTTGGTTTGAGTTTAGTAAGAGCAAACTTAGGGTTTTAAGTCTCATACCCAAATCTCAGCTGTTTAAGTATTAAATGTGAGGAAGTCATTACTTTATAGAAACACTTATTTTTTTTAAAAGAAGATTTTAGTTGACTGTACAAGTAATAGAAGCCAATAGTGTAACATAGTTGCCAAAAAAGAGATACTATAATCATAAGTAGCATTTACTGAAAAAAGTTATAGTCCTGCTTTGTTTCATACTTGGTCAAATGACACCTGGACAATTGTATGTGCATGCTCAGTCGCTTCAGTTGTGTCTGGCTCTTTGGGACCCTATAGACTATAGCCTGCCAGGCTCCTCTGTCCATGGGAGTCTCCAGGCAAGAATACTGGAGTGGGTTGCCATTTTCTCCTCCAGGGGATCTTCCAGACTCCAGGAACTGAACCTGCATCTCTAATGTCTCTTGCATTGCAGGTGGATTGTTTACTGCTAAGCCATCCAGGAAGTCCAAACAATTGTATACATATCTGGAAATTACACTTTAAAAAGTAACATAATATTGTGCCTGTGCAAAAAAGAGATGAATAGTACTAGAGGACTTAAAATTAGACACAGTTTTCAACGCCATACGGAGATGTTCTCCATTCATCCTTTATTCAATCAATATATTTTATGCATTCCTGTGCTTAGTTTTTGGTGAGGAAGACAATGCAGTTCTCATTATTCTAATGAGGAGACAGATACTAAATAAACTAAATAAAAGTTTTGAGCAATGTTACATACTATGAAGAAAATAAAATAGAGTAATATGACAGTGACTGATAATTAGTTAGGATGATTAGCAATCAGGGAGATTCTCTCTGAGGCAGTGACATTTGACTTGAGACTCGAATGGTAATGAGGGACCAACCATGCATCAATATAGGAAGTGTTTCAATGCAGAGGGACTGCAGAGTGCAGAGTACAAAGGCCCTGCCCAGGAGCAGCTGGAGAGTGATGAGTGAAAGGGAGAGTTACGGGCAATCAAGCAAGATAATGAGTTTGAATTTATTCTAAGTGTTATGAGAAGCCAGTAAAGGGTTTTAAGTCAGATATATCTCATCTACCTTTTGAAAAGATCACTGCTGAGTGGACAGTGAGTTATGGGGCTAAGACTGAATATAGAGAAGAGTTTGGAACAGTGAATAGTTTAATGAGTTATAAGCATGATCTCAGTTTTTTCTCCCAAGCATTGCTTCCAATTACCATAATTAAATTTTATTTGCTTTACCTTGACAGGATTTTAAGAAGATTCAATAATTCTGATAATTTTCTATTGTAAAATGTCTAGTTTGTTTGCTGTGAACCTAAAACAGCTCTAAAAAGCAGTCTGTTAAAAAAAAGTCTGTGTTGCTCTGTTGTGTCTGACTCTTTGCTATCCTTTGAACTCTAGCCCTGCAAGCTCCTCTGTCCAGGGGATTTTTCAGGGAAGAATACCAGAGTGGGTTGCCATTTCCTCCTCCAGGGATCTCCCTGACCCAGGGATTGACCCGTGTCTCCTGTGTCTTTTGCATTGCAAGTGGATTCTTTACAGATGAGCCATTGGGTTCAGTCTGAAAACTTACATCTCATACCTGATAGAAATACTTATGTTTTACAAGAGGATGTTAGTTGGCTATACAGTTATTAGAAAATAGATACTATATATTTTAAGTAGCATTTATTGAAAAATGTTATAGGTCTGTTGATGTTAAGTTGCTAAGACATGTCTGATTCTTTGCAGCCCTGTGGACTGCAGTATGCCAGGCTTCCCTGTCCTTCATTATCTCCTGGACTTTGCTCAAATTCATGTTTATTAAGTTGGTGATGCCATCGCTCTGATGCCACCTGTGTTGCCCCCTTCTCCTTTTGCCTTCAGTCTTTTCCAGTGAGTCAGCTTATTGCTCCAGGTGGCTAAAGTCTTGGAGCTTTATCTTCAGCATCAGTCCTTCCAGTGAAAATTTAGGGTTGATTGCCTTTTAGATTGACTGGTTTGATCTTCTTGCCGTCCAAGGGATTCCAGCTTGTGATTCATCCAGCCTGGCATTTCACATGATGTACTCTCCATATAAGTTAAATCAACAGAGTGACAATATACAGCCTTGACATACTTCTTTCCCAATTTGGAACCAGTCATTTGTTCCATGTCTACTTCTGTTGCTTCTTGACCTGCATACAGGTTTCTCAGGAGGCATGTAAGGTGGTCTGGTATTCCCATCTGTTTAAGAATTTCCAGTTTGTTGTGATTCACACAGTCAAAGGCTTTAGTGTAGTCAATGAAGCAGGAGTAGATGTTTTCTGAACTTCCTTGCTCTTTCTATGATCCCATGGAAGTTAGCAATTAAATCTCTGGTTCTGCCTTTTCTAAACCCAGCTTATACATCTGCAATTTCTTGGTTCACATATAGTTGAAGCCTAGTTTGAAGGATTTTGAGCATATTTAATGTTGAAGCCTTTAGTTTGAACTCTAGCCCTGCAAGCTCCTCTGTCCAGGGGATTTTTCAGGGAAGAATACCAGAGTGGGTTGCCATTTCCTCCTCCAGGGATCTCCCTGACCCAGGGATTGACCCGTGTCTCCTGTGTCTTTTGCATTGCAAGTGGATTCTTTACAGATGAGCCATTGGGTTCAGTCTGAAAACTTACATCTCATACCTGATAGAAATACTTATGTTTTACAAGAGGATGTTAGTTGGCTATACAGTTATTAGAAAATAGATACTATATATTTTAAGTAGCATTTATTGAAAAATGTTATAGGTCTGTTGATGTTAAGTTGCTAAGACATGTCTGATTCTTTGCAGCCCTGTGGACTGCAGTATGCCAGGCTTCCCTGTCCTTCATTATCTCCTGGACTTTGCTCAAATTCATGTTTATTAAGTTGGTGATGCCATCGCTCTGATGCCACCTGTGTTGCCCCCTTCTCCTTTTGCCTTCAGTCTTTTCCAGTGAGTCAGCTTATTGCTCCAGGTGGCTAAAGTCTTGGAGCTTTATCTTCAGCATCAGTCCTTCCAGTGAAAATTTAGGGTTGATTGCCTTTTAGATTGACTGGTTTGATCTTCTTGCCGTCCAAGGGATTCCAGCTTGTGATTCATCCAGCCTGGCATTTCACATGATGTACTCTCCATATAAGTTAAATCAACAGAGTGACAATATACAGCCTTGACATACTTCTTTCCCAATTTGGAACCAGTCATTTGTTCCATGTCTACTTCTGTTGCTTCTTGACCTGCATACAGGTTTCTCAGGAGGCATGTAAGGTGGTCTGGTATTCCCATCTGTTTAAGAATTTCCAGTTTGTTGTGATTCACACAGTCAAAGGCTTTAGTGTAGTCAATGAAGCAGGAGTAGATGTTTTTTCTGAACTTCCCTTGCTCTTTCTATGATCCCATGGAAGTTAGCAAATAAATCTCTGGTTCTGCCTTTTCTAAACCCAGCTTATACATCTGCAAGTTCTTGGTTCACATATAGTTGAAGCCTAGTTTGAAGGATTTTGAGCATAGCCTTGTTAGCATGTGAAATGAGTGCAATTGGACAATAATTTGAACATTGTTTGGCATTGCCTTTCTTTGGGATTAGAATGAAAACTGACCTGTTCTAGTCCTGTGGTCACTGCTTGGTCTTCCAAATTTGCTAATATTGCAGCCCTTTAATAGTGTCATCTTCTAGGATTTTAAATAGCTTAGCTGCAATTCCTTCAGTAGCTTTGTAGTAATGCTTCCTGAGGCCCACTTGACCTCACACTCCAGAATGTCTGGCTCTAGGTTAGTGGCCATGTTTTGTCAGGGCTGTTCACTGTGACTCATCTGTCTTGGTTGGCCCTGCATGACTTGACTGATAGCGTCGTTGAGTTATGCAAGCTCCTTTGCTGTTACAAGTCTGTAGTAGGAGGTTGAAGGCCTGCTTTTTTGTGCAAGTCTGTGAAGGGGCTTGTAGGCCTGCTTTTTTGCTAATTCCACGTCTCTGACATATAATTCAAACAAAATGGAATAATAGAGACCATATTTACCCTCCTGCCTGAAACAATTGACAAAACCTGACAAAATCTATGAAATAGTAATTTTTTTTAAGACATGGGTCATTAGTTGATAATCTTTGAGAAACAGAAAACAGATGAGGAGACCTTTGCAATTATCCCAGCTAGCCTTCTTGAGATAATTTTTAGGCCGTGACTTCGCTGCCAAACATTTAAAGAGACAATGTTGCTAATTCTACACAAACTCTTCCAGAAATTTGAGGGGAGGAAATACTTCTAAATTTATTCTCTTGGGCCAGTATTATCCTGATAAAACCAGGCAAAGACATTATAAGAAAAGAACATTTCAGACTACTATCCATTAGGAACATAAAGGCAGAAATTCTAAGCAAAATATTAGTAAGTTTCACAGTTGATCAGTCAAAGGCTTTAGTGTAGTCAATGAAGCAGGAGTAGATGTTTTCTGAACTTCCCTTGCTCTTTCTATGATCCCATGGAAGTTAGCAAATAAATCTCTGGTTCTGCCTTTTCTAAACCCAGCTTATACATCTGCAAGTTCTTGGTTCACATATAGTTGAAGCCTAGTTTGAAGGATTTTGAGCATAGCCTTGTTAGCATGTGAAATGAGTGCAATTGGACAATAATTTGAACATTGTTTGGCATTGCCTTTCTTTGGGATTAGAATGAAAACTGACCTGTTCTAGTCCTGTGGTCACTGCTTGGTCTTCCAAATTTGCTAATATTGCAGCCCTTTAATAGTGTCATCTTCTAGGATTTTAAATAGCTTAGCTGCAATTCCTTCAGTAGCTTTGTAGTAATGCTTCCTGAGGCCCACTTGACCTCACACTCCAGAATGTCTGGCTCTAGGTTAGTGGCCATGTTTTGTCAGGGCTGTTCACTGTGACTCATCTGTCTTGGTTGGCCCTGCATGACTTGACTGATAGCGTCGTTGAGTTATGCAAGCTCCTTTGCTGTTACAAGTCTGTAGTAGGAGGTTGAAGGCCTGCTTTTTTGTGCAAGTCTGTGAAGGGGCTTGTAGGCCTGCTTTTTTGCTAATTCCACGTCTCTGACATATAATTCAAACAAAATGGAATAATAGAGACCATATTTACCCTCCTGCCTGAAACAATTGACAAAACCTGACAAAATCTATGAAATAGTAATTTTTTTTAAGACATGGGTCATTAGTTGATAATCTTTGAGAAACAGAAAACAGATGAGGAGACCTTTGCAATTATCCCAGCTAGCCTTCTTGAGATAATTTTTAGGCCGTGACTTCGCTGCCAAACATTTAAAGAGACAATGTTGCTAATTCTACACAAACTCTTCCAGAAATTTGAGGGGAGGAAATACTTCTAAATTTATTCTCTTGGGCCAGTATTATCCTGATAAAACCAGGCAAAGACATTATAAGAAAAGAACATTTCAGACTACTATCCATTAGGAACATAAAGGCAGAAATTCTAAGCAAAATATTAGTAAGTTGAGTTCATCAGTTTATAAGAAGGATATTACATCCTGATTAAGAGGGGTTTATCTTGGGAATGCAACAGTTCATTCACATTTGTTATGTAGTTTTTTAAATAGACGTTGATGTTGCTTCCAGTCTGGGCCTATTACAAGTAAATCTAACATTTTCCCCAAGTGTCCTCAGCCTCCCCATCCAAGTCAGAAAAAACCCAGGTATACAGTCCTCTTTTTGGCTTCATTGGGAGATAATTGGCATATAATATTGTGCAAGTTTAATATATTTATCACATTTCTTTATGTATTTCTGTGTGGACACTTAGGTTATTTCCATATCTTGGCAATTGTGAATAATACTGCAGTGAATGTGGGTGTGTAGATGTCTCTTTGAGATAGTGATTTAATTTCCTTTGGATATATATACCTGGAAGTAGGCTTACTGGATCAAATGGTAGTTTTATTTTTAATTATTTGAAAATCTTCATATTGTTTTCCATAGTCATTGTATCAGTTTAAATTCTTTCCAACAGAACATCAGGTTTTCCCTTTGCTTCACATTCTTACCAGTGTTTATCTCTTCTCTTTTTGATAATAGCCATTTCAATAGCTATGATGTGATATCTTGTGGTTTTGATTTGCATTTTCCAGGTGATTTGTGATGCTGTGCACCTTTTTATGAACTTGTTGACCAATTATATGCCTTCCCCGGAGAAATGTGTATTCCAATCTTCTGCCCATTTTAAAATCAGGTTTTCTTCTTTTTTTTTTTTTTTTTGCTATTTAGTTGTATTAGTTCCTTCTTTGTTTTATATATATTGATATTTTATTGTATATATATATGGTTGTAACTATTTCTTTCCATTTCGTAAATTGCATTTTCATTTTGCTAATTGTTTCTTTTGCTGTGCAGAAACTTTTAGTTTGATGGTCCCAGTTGTTGATTTTTTTTCTTTTTTTGCTTGTGCTTTTGATATAATATCCAACAATGATTGCCAAGACCAAGTATAAGGTGTTCTTTTCTGCATGGTTTCTTCTAGAAGTTTTAAGGTTTTAGGTCTTATATTTAAGTCCTTAATCCATTTTAAATTAATTTTTGTGAGTGGTTTAACATAGGGGTCAAGTTTCATAATTTTGTATGTGAATACACAGTTTTCCCTACACCATTTATTTAAGAGACTATTGTTTCTCCGTTGAAACTTACTGTCTGTTTTGTCAAATATTAGTTGCCCATATATGTATGGATTTGGGTGTTCTCTTCTGTTCCATTAGTCTGTTTCTTTTCCTGTCAGTACCCTACTGTTTTGATTACTCCTATAGATTTGTTGAATATTTCATTTCATACCTTATAAGGGTCATATAGCAGGAGCCCATATCAATTTCTGTGTTCCTAAGGAGCCCATATCAATTTCTGTGTTCCTACCTGCTTGCAACCCAAGGTGATATGTCAAGCTCTTCCAGGCATGTTTTCCTTAAATTTCATTGCAGTCAGTAGCTCCAAGTTGGATTTGCATTTTCTCTGCCCTAGATAGTGACCGACATAATGCTGGTGATAATGGTTATGATGATGTCTGTAGTCACTAGTACCTATATAGCACTTACCATACGCTAAGACCTAACTTCTTTATATGTAGTAGTACATGGTAAGCCTCACAACAGTTCTTTGAAATATGTGTTACCTAATGTTATTATCCCCATTTTATAGACAGAGGAATTGAAACATAGAGGCTAAACAATTTGACCAAGGTTTGCCTAGTGTCACACAGCTAGTAAGTGGTGGATTGGATGGTAAACCCAAGAAGTTAGACTTAGAAGCCTTTCTCTGAATTATGATGTATATTGTTTCTTAGTTTCCCCTTCTTGCAGGATCCCTGATCTCTTTATTATCTTGATTCTCTCCCTGACTTAACTTTGAGGAGAAAACCCTGTCCTACCCTCTCTCAAAAGTAAAAGGAGGAAAGTCTTTTACCACGAACAGTGTTATTTCCACAAGCATCTATGGTAGCATTCTTCTATTCCCTGCAAAGTTCTCTAAAGACTGCAGGAAGTAGCTGGGAGTGGTGGGGTAGCAGAAAGGTATGTTCTGTTGCTTCCTTTTAGTTCTTGGAGGAAGTATCTCTTTTTAGAATTTAGGGTACTTATCTTTTCAGCTGTGAGCTCTCGTTGCCAATTCTGGGGTAAAGGGAAAAAATCACCTTTTATTACTGAGCCTTTTGTATTAGTCTTAGGAAAAAGGATTGAGGCATAAACTAGGGTGGCAGTAAAAAATGGAGAGAATCAGATAAATTTGGGATATATTTTGGAAATAAAACCAGTAAGGCATGGCAGTAGATTGAATGTGAGGGAGAAGAACAGAAAGTGGTTAAGAGGATTTTGCCTTGAGGAAACAGGTAGATGGAGGTGCCATTTACCAAGGTGAGGAAGACTAGAGACAGAAAGAGATTGGAGTGGGACTGTGAAGGTGACTTGGTCATCAAGAGTACTCTTGGGCTTCCCTGGTGGCCAGGTGGGTGAGGACACCGCCTTGCAGTGCAAGGCGCCGGTTCGAGCCCTGGCCTGGGAGGATCCCACGTGCGCGGAGCGCTGGACTGATGTGTCCGGTTACCGAGCCGGAGCTCTGGAGCGCATGCGCCCAGAGCCGGTGCTCTGCAGCGACAGACGCCACCGCGATGGGAGGCCCACAGGAGCCAGAGAACATGGACGGATGAAAGCGGAGAAATGAAAGACCAATAGAAGTGGCCCGCCCACCCCTCCCTCCCCAACCCGACCCCACCCAAAATAAATAAATAAATAAATTAATTAAAAAAAATTAAAAAAAAGGAGTACTCTTTTGCCTGGTTAAGTTTTAGTCTTAGACTGCCAAATGAAGATAGTCGGATACAGGGGTTTGCAGCTCAGCAGGCATGATAAAGCTTGAAGGTCACAGCATGTTCTGTGTTCCGAGCCATGGGGTCAGATAAAATCAGTTAAGGAGAGGACAAGAGAAAAGAGAAGGCTGAGGATCAGTCTTGAGATTCAAAGGAAAACTCAGCAAGATCCTGAACAGGAGTTGTCAATGAGATAGTAAGAGAACAAGAAGAGAGTTTTTTCTGTGTCTCAAGAGAATCAAGTCTTTGTCATGATTTGAATATCCTAAATATAATAAGCTATGTACAGAGGAAGTAAAGCATTGACCTATTTCAGGTAGTTTTCTAAATTCAGACCGTCTGCTGTATAGGAAATTGAAATAGCACTTGAACGGGAGTAGAGAAGTTGGGGCTCAGTTGCTTTAAGATCTCTTTCATCCAAATGAATCTATTGCTGGAACTCTGACTGTAAGAATTTTATATATAAATGTAGGAAAATAAACCATTTTTGGTGAAAAATGTAGAACATGGGGCCAAGCTCCCAATTATTTAACTTACTTGAATTGAAACTACTCACATTTTTTTTTTTTTAAAGTGGGAAGAACAAAACCAAAGATGAAGTGGTTTAAAAATTAAACCATACCTACTAAAAAGGTTAGGAAACAATTCACCTGTAAAACAGAAATAGAAATAAGTAGAAGCCTCAGCTAAATGATTTCCATTGTAAGCCCATTTGTTAAAAGAAATTACCTTTATTAGCTTCTGCTCTTTCATCATTAGTGCTGCTAGTTACTCTCTTACACAGGCTTCTTAGTCTACCAATTTTCAAAGTTTAGTGTACATCAGAATAAACTGGAAGCCTTTTTAAACATACGTATTTCAAGGTCACATCTCCCAAAATTCTGATTGGGGGTAGCCAGGAAATCTTGACTAATATTCCAAGTGATCCTAAGGGGTGATGATCCCTGTATCACACTTGACAGAACCCTTGTCCCGACCCTAGGTGGCTTGTGTAAATAACTCTTGTCTGGTGGCAAAAATGCTCCTTTACACTGTCCACACTTTATTTGTATTAAATTAATTTCTCTTAGATGCATGGTTTATATAATAGAATTACAAGACTATAGGGTTGAAAGAATCAAAATGTCTAACACAGAGCTTTTCTTTAGGTTAGTAATTATATGTCAATCTTTGTTTTTATGAAAAAATAAGTTTGGGGGGAAGTCTTAATTTGTCTTCAGAAATTTATCCAGCTTGATTTGGGAAGGCAGTCTATTTTGGGGTTTATTTTCAAGGAAATAATGGATTAAAAAGGTATCCAGTTAACTTTGAAGTACCGTTTTCTTTGGAGTGTTATAATAAATCGCTTATTTAGGTGTTGAAACAGTCACAATCACTTAAAAATTTTAATGGTTGATAGCTATGTTGACGTCCTGACCACATACTAAAATAATGAGCTTTCACATGTTTCTTTTTCTATCTCAGGTACAATTATTCATGTAAATCCACTATGTTTTTCTTATCCCCAAATTCTTTCTAATCGCTAGGATGGTAGAAAGTAGGATGAGAGTAAGGTTTGACAGTGCAGTAATATTGTGTATTCTGGTGCCTGAGACTTTGTTCTTTCTAGTCATTCAGTACATGTTGATTAAAGAAGTACAGTTGTGTGCTAGCCTTTAATAGCATTCATTCTGCTATTTATTACTTCCAGCCCTTAAACTCACTTGCTTACTATGGTCCTGAAGTATTTCTTTAGTAACTCTCAAAATTCTAGGAGATCCTTAAAAAATCAGAGAGCTGAAAACCAAAAGTAGCATAGATTTGATGTTGTATATGAATGTAACTAGCATGTTTTTGGAAATGACCCTGCTCAAGAGACGTTCTAGCATGTTGGAGTAGGAGATCAGAGTTGTTTTTTTTCTTTTTTCTTTTTTGACACTAATTAATGAGAAACATGGTAAGAAATACTGTGATGATTCAGTTTTCTGTCGAGGTGTCTCAAACGAGCATTGTTTCATGAGTTCACAATTCTGAAAGGTATGACTGGGTGAGCAAATTCAGGGTCTGGTTTAATACTGTCAAATTGAAACATGGCAACTGGTATATCTAGCACCCATCAGTTACTAACTGTAAGTTTGAACTTATAACTGAAAATCATGAGAAAAATGTATATATTATAGATATAATCTGTAATGTATATGTTAAATCTGGTAGTTTGTTAAATAAGGACTAGAGTAAAAAGCTGACATAAAATGTAGTTGGAGTCTTTAATTCTTTCCTCTTCCTTCCCTCTCCTTCATTTATTCAAAATATTATATTTGATTTGAAAATGTTATTATCTAGGTAACAACTTTGAGAATCTCTGTTTAAACATTCTTAATGGGATCATGCCTTGAAATTATTAGTCTTCTGATTTAATTATATAGAATAAATGTAAAATAAAAAGTGATTGTACCAGGCTGATAAATGAATATGTGGAGCAGCAGTGGAGAGGCGGACATGGAGAACAGTTTTACAGACATTGGTGTGAGGGAGGGGAATATGCTGTGGGACTAGGGGATCTCGAACAAGGGCTCTGTGGGGACCTGGAGGGAGAGGGGATGGGGAGGGGGATCAGTGGGGGGGGGGGGGCGGCATATGTGTACCCATGGCGGATTTGGGTCAATGTGTCGCAGTAAACAACAAAATCCTGTAAAAAAAATAATAAATAAAATTTGTATGGAAAAAAAGTGATTGCACCAGAACATGACTTTGGGGAATAATTAGGAAGAAAATACGTAAACCTGAGCCATAATGTCTTTCCAGTGCAGCATTTAAATTTCAGACTTCAACCGCAGTTGTGATTGTTTTTAGTTTGTTGGTTGCCTGGAGTGTTATTTTAAGAAAGCAGAAGCACCATCATTTGCACACCCCTTATAGATCACACACCTTCACCCTGACTTCTTAGCTTCAGTTTTTCAAAAGAAGTGAAGTCAAGATGAAGAATTGTTTGCTTTTGGGGGGAGTCCTGGCCATTTTTGTTCAGGCTGTTCTTGTGACAGGTATGTGGTGTTTTGAGCATGAACGCAGATAAAAGGAAAACTTGAACACAGATCTGTTGTTCAGATTAAACATTTATGTTTGTATTTTGGTTTCAGCTAGCTGACTATTTTTTCTAACATGTTGTAATCTTTGTATGGGCAGTGATCTTTACATGGATAAGACTTGTAATTCTTTTCATTCTTTTTTAATGTTGTCTTATTTGTTTGCCTACTACCACCTAGAAAATAAGAAAATAGACAATTTTTAGATAAATATAGATAGTTATACTATAGAAGCACCCATATTGAATCTTGAAAATCAGAATTTTCTCCTTGAGTGTCTCAAATTTATCTTCTGCAGAAATGGAGGTAACAATTGTTGTAAATACAATATAGAGTGCATTGAGATTTTATTTTCCTAGAGAGACTGGTATTAGTTCTAACAATCTTCCTAGATCTGAGCCTCCAAAGTTATTATGTTTAATGTTGTACAGGTTTCCCAGAACTTTATGGCTGAACTTCAGTTATTTTGTTTATTAACTTTTCAGATACCTGTGGAAAATGGGTTATTTTCTGAATATAGAGATACAGCGTTTAATAATTTTCATCTAGAAGAGTATATGAATTAGGAATGATATAATTTGACTTATTGTTTTAAGACTTACTGAGTTAATTCTTTTTTAAATTTTGAGCTTTTTCTTACTTCAAGACAGATTATGATGTAATTAAGAATACCAATTTTACATATGTGTGTGTAGTTACTCAGTCATGTCTGACTCTTTGTGACCCTTTGGACTGCAGCCCTTCAGGCTTCTCTGTCCTTGGGATTAAGAAAGCAGAAAAGGTCGTAAACCTGAGCCATAATGTCTTTCCAGTGCAGCATTTAAATTTCAGACTTCAACCGCAGTTGTGATTGTTTTTAGTTTGTTGGTTGCCTGGAGTGTTATTTTAAGAAAGCAGAAGCACCATCATTTGCACACCCTTATAGATCACACACCTTCACCCTGACTTCTTAGCTTCAGTTTTTCAAAAGAAGTGAAGTCAAGATGAAGAATTGTTTGCTTTTGGGGGGAGTCCTGGCCATTTTTGTTCAGGCTGTTCTTGTGACAGGTATGTGGTGTTTTGAGCATGAACGCAGATAAAAGGAAAACTTGAACACAGATCTGTTGTTCAGATTAAACATTTATGTTTGTATTTTGGTTTCAGCTAGCTGACTATTTTTTCTAACATGTTGTAATCTTTGTATGGGCAGTGATCTTTACATGGATAAGACTTGTAATTCTTTTCATTCTTTTTTAATGTTGTCTTATTTGTTTGCCTACTACCACCTAGAAAATAAGAAAATAGACAATTTTTAGATAAATATAGATAGTTATACTATAGAAGCACCCATATTGAATCTTGAAAATCAGAATTTTCTCCTTGAGTGTCTCAAATTTATCTTCTGCAGAAATGGAGGTAACAATTGTTGTAAATACAATATAGAGTGCATTGAGATTTTATTTTCCTAGAGAGACTGGTATTAGTTCTAACAATCTTCCTAGATCTGAGCCTCCAAAGTTATTATGTTTAATGTTGTACAGGTTTCCCAGAACTTTATGGCTGAACTTCAGTTATTTTGTTTATTAACTTTTCAGATACCTGTGGAAAATGGGTTATTTTCTGAATATAGAGATACAGCGTTTAATAATTTTCATCTAGAAGAGTATATGAATTAGGAATGATATAATTTGACTTATTGTTTTAAGACTTACTGAGTTAATTCTTTTTTAAATTTTGAGCTTTTTCTTACTTCAAGACAGATTATGATGTAATTAAGAATACCAATTTTACATATGTGTGTGTAGTTACTCAGTCATGTCTGACTCTTTGTGACCCTTTGGACTGCAGCCCTTCAGGCTTCTCTGTCCTTGGGATTCTCCAGGCAAGAATACTGGAGTGGGTTGCCATGCCCTTCTCCAGGGGGTCTTCCCAACCCAGGAATCAAACCTGTGTCTCCTGCATTGCAGGTAGATTCTTAACCCACTGAGTCATCAGGGAAGCGGATTTTACATGTGCTTTTCACTAATTCAGCATTAAGAATAATGAATTTCTATTAATATTTTAGACATAAAGATATTAGTAGTAAACTATGTATATTATATGTGCCTATACATTTATTTACGAACATGTTATATACCTATAAATATATATGTGAAACATATATACAATATGCCATTTATATATGTACTTTATGAGTACATACTATGTTCTAGACATCATGCTAATTGCTTTACATATTCTGTTTCATTTAATTATCATGATAACCATTTGAGAGTAAGTACTATCATTATTTCTGACATATACTTGAACCCATTGGAATTTAGACACGTGAAGTAACTTACTTAAGGTCACATAACAAGCATGTGGTAGGTAGAACCTGACTCATCTGACACTATAGTCCACGCTCCCAACTAGTATCCTATTCTGCCTGTGTAAGAGAATCACCTTTTAGCAAACTCATTATGTTCATATCTAGTATGTATTAAGTCTATTTTCTTATTTGTTTGAACTGAATGAAGTTAAATTTAACAAATATTTATTGAGCATCTGCTATGTCTCAGGTGCCCTTTATAACTTGAATTCATGTGCTTTGTCTTTGTTTTTTTTTGAGATTGATGGAAGGAAATTTTAAAGGTCTTTTAGCTAAAACTCTAGGAATAAAAATGATATTTAACAACATTATTATTAATTGTCACTATTAAATAAAGCTATTTATTGTTAACTCTTAAAATATCTGTTAATTGATCTAAGTTCAGATAATAAGAAACTGTTAATTTTTGCAGCGCTTACCAGACGTTTGGTCTAATATTCAGATTAGATAGTAATGTTGATATTTAGAGTTAACGCTTTAGTAGTTAATCTGTGTATTCACTCATTCATTTGTTATTTTTTTCTGTACACATGCATATTATATTAAATAGAACTTGCACCTACAAATATATTCTAAGCTGTTTTAGTAAATTTATAGTACTTTACATCTATAAAAATTATTAAAAGTAGTTATATAAGAAATATTAATAAATACAGTACTTAATATTTTATTGCATTAAATGATTATGCCATGGTAACCTGATTGTTATTATGAAAAGGTAGAATATAGTTACGTTTAGGGAAATTTTAGTGGAGAATATTTAAAGTTTTACAAAATAAGGTTATCTTGGGGAAAATGTGCATGTTCTTAGCTCTAAGGGAAAAAAAGTGTTCAGGAAGGATATGACACTTCAGACTGGTTTATTATAAAGGCTAATGTTCACTTTTTGTTCACTTTTGAATAAACTGGTCTAGTCTGAGAGAAGTTCAGTCTATATTTTTGTTTTCTCTCTCATTTTGGCATTTGGCACTAATTTTTAGAAAGGTCTATTATTCAGAGGGTTGTGTTTCCATTAAAAGCTTTAGATTAAAACAAGAAATCTTTCAGCTCAGGTTCCTACAGACTGGTCTAAGGAAAAGTGAGAAACTTTCTTTTGGAGTTCATTTGGATTTCTTTCACTATGTTGTGAGATTCCACTTAGCAATTTTAAGTTAGGCAAGAGAACAAATGGAGAAAGATGAAACTGAACAACCATAAAACTTAAGTTTTCTGATGATGGGGGAGAGTGATAAATTAACTTGATACAAAAAATATAAAAGTATACTTTTGGTTACCTTTCTTCTTAAAATATTTTATCTTTCAAGCCCAAGATGAAGATGAACGCATTGTTCTTGTTGACAACAAATGTAAGTGTGCCCGGGTTACTTCCAGGATCATCCCTAACGCTGACGATCCTAGTCAAGACATTGTGGAGAGACACATCAGAGTTATGTATGTGATATTTCATGCTTCATCTTTTCATGTTTTAAGCAGAGATACTTTCTGATATTAGTGACTGTTTGCATGTAATACGTGTGTCTTTCTTCCTCTTTTTGGTGTGTGACACCTTGGTGGTGGTGGTTTAGTCTGTTAAGTCATGTTTGACTCTTGCAACCACATGGGCTGTAGCCTGTCAGG
Organism: Tragulus kanchil; assembly: GCA_022376925.1. Classification (NCBI taxonomy): domain Eukaryota; kingdom Metazoa; phylum Chordata; class Mammalia; order Artiodactyla; family Tragulidae; genus Tragulus; species Tragulus kanchil. The sequence continues at coordinate 153,979,812 of JAIOJX010000025.1, read as the reverse complement.
CTCTTCTGTCCATGGGATTTTCCAGGCAAGAATAGTAAAGTGGGTTGTCATTTCCTCCTCCAGGGAATCTTCCTATCCCAGCAATAGAACTTCACATGTCTTGAGTCTCCTGCATTGGCAGGTGGGTTCTTTACCACTAGCGCCACCTGGGAAGCCTAAGTGTAACACTTAACATGAGGTTGAATTTGGGTCATGAACTTAAGCCAGTTATGTAGAACTGGGAGTAGAGAAAGAGATTTCTAGGCAACTTAAAACCAGTCAGCTAGATCAAATAATAACTGAAGGTTCGGATCTAGTCATCAACATGCCCTGTTGATACGGAGTTATTTCAGTTTGAATCAGAACTTTTCATTGCCTTTGATCAATTCAGAGTGAAACTTGGGATAATTTTAAAAGGCTTGTTTTGTACCATATATGGACCATACTTCACCTGCCTGCGTGAAAATCAGGTAGACTAATTAATTAAACTTAGTTACTACATTGATTTTATCTCTACTTGTATATTGGACTTCAGATATTCATTTCATTTGACACATAGTCTTAAGTTACAAGCTACATAATAGTATTTAAGAACTGAGATTCCTATTGGATGCAGTCATTAATGTCTCCCTTATGAACTACTACCTTGAATAGTTTCCTGCCTGAATCATATACCTCTTACTGAAACAGAACATAGCATTCAATCCCATTTAATAAATGGGAGAAGTATAATATGCTCAAGTTCTGGCTGTCACTAAATATTAGGGGCTATGTGCTCTGGTATGCTAGTTATTTAACCCTTCTAAATTTGAACTTTTTTATCTCTAAATATTAATAGGAAAATAATATGTATTCATAGGGTTATTGTAAAGATAAATTGAGATCTGTTCTTTTCTAAAGACTGTAGTTCTTGGCACATTTTCAGAAAATATTTGCTGTTATTTATTTACCTAGCCCATGTGCCAGTACTCATTCTGTCACCATTCTTCTTAAAAGCCTTTGCTGGTGCCCCCAGTGTTGCTCCTAAGATAAACTACGAATGTCCCAGCCTAACCTACAACGCACAGCATAACTCTGAAGCTCTTCTACTGCCTCTTATTTTTCACCTTATGTTTAAAAATCCAGTTCATCGCAGCACCTCTTTCTTCCTCTTCTGTTTTGTATAACCTAATTCTTCTGCTTGAAGAAACCTTTCTTGCCCCCTCTTAGGTGGTTAACTCCTCACCCTGCGTGTCTTAGCTTAGACATCACTTCCTCCAGCTGATTTTCTTTGACCTCTCGAGTCCATACCACTTAGCTCACTGTTAAGGGTAGAACAGTTGGAGAAGCAGTGAGTAACTGGAGAGAATGGCATCCATGACACTGCACCTAAACCACCTAAACCATGTTGGAGAGGCTTGTCTGTCTTATGTGTGAATCTCCAGGGGGCAGATTTTACATGACCTTCTGGGATTCTCTTGATGTGTCTTTATCTTTTTCTGATTTTTATTTTGCTTTTTACTTTTACAGAGTTTTGTTGTTTACAGATATGTATGATCCCAGATTAGTCATTTATCTTTTTCTTTTATGACATGATTCTTTTTATGATAAATTGTTTATTGAAATCAGTCAATTTGGTTACTTCATGCCATTACCCTGGTGTGCATTGATGCTTCTCTAATCTTATTTCTGCAATTTTTATTATCGTTGCTGTGTCATGATGGCGTTATTCCCAACTCCATCACTTAATGATGATGTGACTTTGGGCAAGTTACTTAACTAATTTCCCTAAAATAAGTTCCCTATACTGAAAAAAGGGATAATTATATAGGTTATATATATATGCACATTTACTTCATAGGGTTGTGAGGATTAAATGTAATAATACATGGAAGCACCTAGAACAGTGGCTACAGTGAAATACTCATCCATGTCTTTTCTCTTATTTTTCTCATTACTTAAAGCATTTTCTGATATTATTAGAGATTTTATAATATAGTAAAGAATAGATCTGTTCGTTCACTCATTCATTTATTAATTTGGTGAACATTTATTGAGTGCTTCTGAAAGCCACTGAGGATTAGAGATGGGGATACAATAATCTATATGAAACACAGTTCATGTCATCAAAGAATTCACAGTCTAGTAGGGAACTGTAAATACCTGAAAAGGCAGTTACAGTACAATTTTGAATGCTGTGGCAGGAATAGGCATAGGATGTTACAGGAGCAGGAGGGAGGGACATCCAGTCCCGTCCCCGGGGAAGTGGGGGAGTGGCAGCGGGAGGCAAGAGAGAGTATTTGGGGTAGAAGTATGTGTGGGGGACAGCAAGGCTGATTGGTGGAGCAGGGCATTCCAAGAAAAGGAACCAGGGCTGCGGGGAGGGTGATGTGAGATCTTTGTGTTAACATGCTTATCACAGTGCCAGGCACACTGTAAGTACTTAGTAGGTGTTAGGACTGTTGTTGGTTTTGTTATTGTTAAGACTTAGAGATGAGAAAATCCTGGTAGAGGGTGGTGTGGTGAGAGATGAGGCTGGAAAATTTACAGGTACATCATATAGTGCCTGCTATGCCATCCTAAGGATGCCTTGTTTTCTGTGGGGAGACACTGTAGGTTTTAAGCAAACATGGAAATTAAGAATGTAGTTTACAAAAACTATGTTGGCAATGATGTGGCTAGCTAACACACTGGAGGGGTCAACACTGAAGGAAGGTATTGCTACAAACCAGCAGAGAATGGTGGTCTCCTGAATCCAGTGGGCTGGAGTTCATAGATGAAAAGAATCAGAATCAATTGGACCTGGGCATATTTTTATTTTTCGTTTTTGCTGTGTCAATTTTTCCCAACTCCATCACTTAATGATGATGTGACTTTGGGCAAGTTACTTAACTAATTTCCTAAAATAAGTTCCTATACTGAAAAAGGGATAATTATATAGGTTATGTATATATGCACATTTACTTCATAGGGTTGTGAGGATTAAATGTAATAATACATGGAAGCACCTAGAACAGTGGCTACAGTGAAATACTCATCCATGTCTTTTCTCTTATTTTTCTCATTACTTAAAGCATTTTCTGATATTATTAGAGATTTTATAATATAGTAAAGAATAGATCTGTTCGTTCACTCATTCATTTATTAATTTGGTGAACATTTATTGAGTGCTTCTGAAAGCCACTGAGGATTAGAGATGGGGATACAATAATCTATATGAAACACAGTTCATGTCATCAAAGAATTCACAGTCTAGTAGGGAACTGTAAATACCTGAAAAGGCAGTTACAGTACAATTTTGAATGCTGTGGCAGGAATAGGCATAGGATGTTACAGGAGCAGGAGGGAGGGACATCCAGTCCCGTCCCCGGGGAAGTGGGGGAGTGGCAGCGGGAGGCAAGAGAGAGTATTTGGGGTAGAAGTATGTGTGGGGGACAGCAAGGCTGATTGGTGGAGCAGGGCATTCCAAGAAAAGGAACCAGGGCTGCGGGGAGGGTGATGTGAGATCTTTGTGTTAACATGCTTATCACAGTGCCAGGCACACTGTAAGTACTTAGTAGGTGTTAGGACTGTTGTTGGTTTTGTTATTGTTAAGACTTAGAGATGAGAAAATCCTGGTAGAGGGTGGTGTGGTGAGAGATGAGGCTGGAAAATTTACAGGTACATCATATAGTGCCTGCTATGCCATCCTAAGGATGCCTTGTTTTCTGTGGGGAGACACTGTAGGTTTTAAGCAAACATGGAAATTAAGAATGTAGTTTACAAAAACTATGTTGGCAATGATGTGGCTAGCTAACACACTGGAGGGGTCAACACTGAAGGAAGGTATTGCTACAAACCAGCAGAGAATGGTGGTCTCCTGAATCCAGTGGGCTGGAGTTCATAGATGAAAAGAATCAGAATCAATTGAACTGTCAGGTGGATTTAGACCTAAGTGGTGACAGAGAGGGAAGACAGAGGGATGGAATCCAGGTTTTTAGCTTGGATATCTATGTGGATAATATTGTTAAATACTGAATTAGGAGACATGAGGCTTTGGGGGATCTTTTGGTAGAGTGGGGTGCCTATGGAGAGGAATTATGACATAGATGAAAAAATGTAAAAGCTAATGAGATCTCTTGAACTAGTGGATGTTTTGGTGAATTTTTCATTGAACACCTCCAAATCAACAGGTCTGGACTCCAATTCCAGCTTTACTACTTAGCAGATGATGTGAACGTGGGTGGGTCACTTAGCTCTCTGATTTATAATTACTGCATTCCTAAAATGTTAAATGTGGATATTAGTATGTGTCCATCTATTCATTCACAAAATGTTGAACACATCTGTAGCAAGGCACTGGGAATGTGTAGATGTTTTTGGCTCAAGGAAAATATAGAGTCTAGAAGCAACTACTCTATAGATAAGCAATTATAATATGGCATTTCTTATGCAGCTTCTTAAGTGGTAAGTAACCTGCCTGCAATGCAGGAGACTCAGGAGACACGTTTATAATAGGCATTTATTAAAGTAAAGATATATGAAACATTAATAAGACTATAGTTTATTGAGAGGTAGAGATGGGATCAAGGTAAAAATCACAGAGAAAGTAAAATGAGCTTATTTTTAAAGGAAAAACAGATTTGTCAAGTAATCAAAGATAATTGACTGAGGAGTTGCTGTGGGGTTTATTTTGAATGAACATGTTTAAAATGTAATAATTACTGTAAAGTCTGAACAATAGTGTTACTAAAGAGTGTCTTTAGAGTGCTAGATGTCCTAAATGTCTAAATAAAATGCTAAGTACTGTCCTAGCAACATTGCTATTATCAAAAATAGCACTATATGCTAATTTCATTATTCTTCTTTGTTTTCTTTTTTTCCTCTTTTTTTTTTTAGTGTTCCTCTGAACAGCAGGGAGAATATCTCTGATCCTACATCACCAATGAGAACCAAATTTGTGTACCATTTGTCTGACCTGTAAGAGATTTTCCTTCACTCTAATAAAGATACATAAGTCAGAAACTTCATTAAACTTGTTAGTATGTTTTTGGAAAAATATTGGGATATAAACATTTGCAAATAGAATCTGAACTTTTGAGTACATTAATTCATATGTTAATTATTAGGTATCATAAATTTGTAAGACTTTATCAAGTTAGCTCTAAATTTATTCTAAAGATGAAATTATTGCCATTAGTACAGAAGGACCAATGTGTCTTTGTTTCAATAATTCAGGCACATTTACATGTAGGTGTTTTTTGGAAACTATAGATTCCAACATTAAAAAAAAAAGTGTTCCTTCTTTGTTACTTTAATTAACTCATTTAATCCTAGTATACAGTCGGGAATAAACTTAATTGAGTAGAAGTTACTGAATAGTATATACAATCATATCATATTATTAATTACATTGCTTACTTTCCATTAAAGGTCAAAAATTTATGTAAATAATTCTGTATTATAGAGAAGTTGAATGAAAGGAATCATCCTTTGTCAGAATTAACTGATTTTTGGATAGAAATGTAAATCACTCAGATTCTGAGACAACATTTGATGTGGATTGTCTAATGCGTGTATTTGTTTTTCAGCTGCAAAAAATGTGACAGTACAGAAGTGGAACTGAATGATCAAGTAGTTACTGCCAGCCAGAGCAATATCTGTTATGAAGACACTGAGACCTGTTACACCTATGACAGAAACAAGTGCTACACAAACAGGGTTTCACTTCTTCATCGTGGTCAGAAAAAAACTGTGGAAACATCTCTGACCCCAGATTCCTGCTATCCTGACTAAGTCATGCTGACTGCACAGCTGCTTATCTTTGAATGAACATGTTTAAAATGTAATAATTACTGTAAAGTCTGAACAATAGTGTTACTAAAGAGTGTCTTTAGAGTGCTAGATGTCCTAAATGTCTAAATAAAATGCTAAGTACTGTCCTAGCAACATTGCTATTATCAAAAATAGCACTATATGCTAATTTCATTATTCTTCTTTGTTTTCTTTTTTTCCTCTTTTTTTTTTTAGTGTTCCTCTGAACAGCAGGGAGAATATCTCTGATCCTACATCACCAATGAGAACCAAATTTGTGTACCATTTGTCTGACCTGTAAGAGATTTTCCTTCACTCTAATAAAGATACATAAGTCAGAAACTTCATTAAACTTGTTAGTATGTTTTTGGAAATATATTGGGATATAAACATTTGCCAATAGAATCTGAACTTTTGAGTACATTAATTCATATGTTAATTATTAGGTATCATAAATTTGTAAGACTTTATCAAGTTAGCTCTAAATTTATTCTAAAGATGAAATTATTGCCATTAGTACAGAAGGACCAATGTGTCTTTGTTTCAATAATTCAGGCACATTTACATGTAGGTGTTTTTTGGAAACTATAGATTCCAACATTAAAAAAAAAAGTGTTCCTTCTTTGTTACTTTAATTAACTCATTTAATCCTAGTATACAGTCGGGAATAAACTTAATTGAGTAGAAGTTACTGAATAGTATATACAATCATATCATATTATTAATTACATTGCTTACTTTCCATTAAAGGTCAAAATTTATGTAAATAATTCTGTATTATAGAGAAGTTGAATGAAAGGAATCATCCTTTGTCAGAATTAACTGATTTTTGGATAGAAATGTAAATCACTCAGATTCTGAGACAACATTTGATGTGGATTGTCTAATGCGTGTATTTGTTTTTCAGCTGCAAAAAATGTGACAGTACAGAAGTGGAACTGAATGATCAAGTAGTTACTGCCAGCCAGAGCAATATCTGTTATGAAGACACTGAGACCTGTTACACCTATGACAGAAACAAGTGCTACACAAACAGGGTTTCACTTCTTCATCGTGGTCAGAAAAAAACTGTGGAAACAGCTCTGACCCCAGATTCCTGCTATCCTGACTAAGTCATGCTGACTGCACAGCTGCTTATCTTGAAGGGCTCTCCATTTTGATTCCAGGTAGTTAATATAGATTTACTCCCAATGAATTTGAAACCATGAATTTTTTTAAAACCAATGACTCCACCCCTACTCCTGGCAAATTGAAATAGTTAACATTGTTATGCTTTTAAAGCAAATTTCTAGCATTAAAAAAAAATAAGATGGGGGAGAAAATAAATTTCAAAGAGTGACAAATCAGGAGACATAATTAAATTTTGCCTTTTTTATTGGCTTTGCCCTGGGGAGCCTGAGCTTTTGCACTTTCCATACTATTATTTTTTTTAAAAAAGCATCACTGTGCAGAGAATATTTATGTGTAAGTATAGGTCAATTATTTGTCTTCTAGAAAAATAATAATTAGAAAACATGGTTTGAAAATATTTATAAAATAATTAGAAACGAGATCGCTAATATTTATGAACTCAATTAACTGAAAGTGACATAATTGGATGTTTAATTGAAAAATACATTTTGACATAGCAGATTTGGGAGCAAATGATATGGATATTTTAGTAAAAACTTTTTTGATAATCAGGACAATATAAGAAATTTCCATTGAAATCACCTCTGTTGTAACTGATTATGTACTCCAAAATATGTATTCTCTAGCACAGTTTGACCAATTAAATAGATTCATAAGCATATACCTGTGTGAAATAATTTATTGGGAAAAGTTTGCTTGTGTTAACTTTGTTGTATATAAGTTAAAATATCATTTGTTACTGAGGAACAGTTTATAAGTAGGATATAATTATGCATTAATCACTGAATTCAAACATGATATTTGAGATAGTTTTGTCATTTTATACCTAAAATTAAATAAAAAGGCAAATTCCCTTCTGACAAATATGTTTATCATGGCACATAAACTTTTTATGGCAGAAAGTCAAGAACAATTGGCATATATATCTAAGGGTACTGTGGAAAGTAAATTCTGACTCTGAATTTAAAATAATGGGAGGCTGATTAGTAAAATCAGTTTCTTAAAGATTTATTTATTTATTTATTTTGGTCGGGGTAGGGGTGGGGGAGGGAGGGGAGCAGGCAGGCCACTTCTATTGGTCTTTCATTTGTCCATTTTCATCCATCTGTTTTTCTTTGGCTCATGTGGGCCTCCCATTGCGGCGGCCTCTGTTGTCGCAGAGCACGGGCTCTGGGCGCATGCGCTCCAGAGCTCCAGGCTCGGTAGTTGGACACATCGGTCCAGCCGCTCCGCGGCACGTGGGATCTTCCCAGGCCAGGGATCGAACCGGCGCCCTTTGCACGGCAAGGCGGTGTCCTTACCCACTGGACCACCAGGGAAGCCCTAAAATCAGTTTCTTGAAGAGACGTTTTTTGTTTTTTTTTCCTTTTCAAGGGGTAATAGTCATTTTCAATAACTTCCACTGTGTTTATACTGATTAGTCAGTGTTTTTCTTTTTAGGGATAAGATTCCAACACTCCAATGCTTCAGTAGGAATCATAGCTTTGACATGCTAAAGACAAATCATTCTTGACCAGTCTTCAGTCTGGTATGTTCTTTTAGCCAAGATGTTGAACTTTATTTAATCAGCAAATAATTATTGAATATGTGTCACATGCAGGGAGCTCTGCTCGATGTTTGGTGATCGAGCTGTGATAAGTACCCTCCAGATAGTCACCACTGCCACTCACTTCCTAGAACTTTTCTTGGTTGGACCCGAGTTCATTTTGGTAACAATTTTCTCCATGAAGTTTACCCTGACCGCTTAAAAAAAAATTGCAGGTTGGTTCTTCTTTGAGCTGACCCGCTGTTCTGGCAGCGACTCTCCCTTCCTCCATTCTAATAAACTTTACTTTCTTCTCACTCTTAAAAACAAAACAAAACCAAAAAAATTGCGAATCCCGTTCCCTTATCTTGGTTTATTCTACCACTATGTACTTATCACCCTCTAACAGACTGCGTAATTTACCTATGTATTATGTTTATGCTGTCTCCCTGAACAAGTGCATTAAGCTTCACAACCAAAGCCATTTTTGTTCTGCCCATTGTTATGTCCCCAGCACTGGGAAGGGTGGAAAGGTGTTTGGCATGTAAAGGAGCTCAATAAATTTGTTGAGTGAATGAATATGAGTACAGCTTAGTTGAGGAAATGCACATGTATATAATTACAGTTACTTGGCAGAATTGCATAAAGCAAAGAAATAGGTTTCAAAGTGTTCTGAGAATTTATGGGAGACCTCTCCCCCAGACTTACTGATATATAACTGACATACAACTTTGTAAAAGTTTAAAGGTGTACAGTAGAATGGCTTTGAATACTTATCTGTTGTGAAATGGTTAGCACGATAAGTTTAGTTAACATCCATCACTTCATATAGTTAGAGACTTTTTTTTTAGCTTTGTGATGAGAACTTTTAGAGGAAGACTGTTTCTGAAGCGGGTTCTCTGTTCTAGTCCCATCTTTGCCTTAGTTTCTCTTTAGTTTCACTAGAAACTAAGTTTTTGGTGCCATGGTGCAGATTCTTATAGAGGAGAGCCTTGTGACAGTATTATTGCTTCTTTAAATGCCAGCTGGAAATCTTTCTTTCTGAGGTTCAGTTAACCTCTAGGAGGTGAACAACAATTTCACACTTATACCAAATTCTGGGCACCAGTCTAAGTGCTTTATTAAGCAGTAACTCATTTAGTATAAATCTAGAGGGACTCCAGAAATGATAGATACTGAAGAGTGACTTTTTTTTTAACACCAAAAACATTTTTATTGGGGTATAGCTAATTACCAATTTTGTGACAGTTTCAAGTGAACAGTGAAGGGGCTTGGCTATACATATACATGCATCCATTCTCCCCCAAACCCCCATCCCATCCAGGCTGGTACATAACATTAAGCAGAGTTCCATGTACTGTACAATAGATTTTTGTTGGTTATCCATTTCAAACATGGCAGCGTGTATTTGAGTTTCCCAGAGTCCCCAACCACCTCCTCCCTCCTGCAATCATGAGTTTGTTTACTAATTTTGTGAGTATGAAGAGTGACTCTAAATGTGAGCTACTGAAGAGTGATTAAAGCCTTTCCTGTTTGTTGTTCAGTCGCTGAGTTACGTCCAACTCTTTGCAACCCCATGGACTTTAGCACATAAAGCTTCCTGTCCTTCACCATCTCCTGGAGTTTGCTCAGACTCATGTCCATTGAGTTGGTGATGCCATCCAACTGTCTAATCTTCTGTCAACCTTTTTCTGTTACCTTCAATCTTTCCCAGCATTAGGTGGCCAAAGTATTGAAGCTTCAGCTTTAGTATCAGGCCTTCCAGTGTATATTCAGGGTTGATTTCCTTTAGCATTGACAAGTGTGATCTCCTTGCAGTCCAAGGGACTCTCAAGAGTCTTCTCCAGGACCATAGTTCAAAAGCATCAATTCTTCAGTACTCAGCCTTCATTGTGGTCCAACTCTCACATCCATATATGACTACTGAAAAACAACAGCTTTGATTATATGGATCTTTGTCAGCAAAGTGATGTCTTTGCTTTTAAATATGCTGTCTGGCAGTTTCATTCATACATTTAAGTGAACAGTTTATCAGGAATTCATAAGGAGTCAATGCAGATGAAGCAACTGTGCAAGGAACTTCTCCTTTGTGTTGGTATGAGGTCCATGGGCTGCTTTCAGTCACTGATGATTGCATGTGGCAAGGATAAGGCAGGCTTTGGGGTGGCAGTGTAGTCTAATGGGTAAATCCATGGACTAACTTAAGAGTATTGTACACTTAGAGTACTTAGGGACTGATGGTAAGTCACTAATGGTCAAGTTTATTCAATATAAGGTTGAAACATGGAGGTTAAAAATAGCGATTTCTTAAAATATCTCATAACTGTCTTACAAAAATAAGGGTATGTGCCATAGTATATCATTTAGTACAGCTAGTATAGCACTCACTGACCTTCTGTAAATTCCATTTGGTGTCATGTGTTGTCTTTTGGCTTTTCCCTCTGCCCAGGCAGTGTATCAGAGAAGAACGTAGACATGCATTAGATCAGTGATTCTCAAACTTTATAGTGTGTGTGAAACTCACCTGGAGGACTCCTTGAAACAGTTCACTGAGCCTCACCCTCGGAGATGCTGATTAAGCACTTCTGGGGTACCATAGGAGACATCACAGGTCATAGAAACTTTCCAGTTGCTGTGGCTACCTGGGAATTTCTCTAGAACGTCTACTTTAGAATTATTAATATAAACCTTCATCTCCACTTCGTGGTTGATTTGTGAATTACAATGCATATAAATTTTATTACATTTCATTTAATCCTTGTAAGTGCCCTGTGAAATAAGTACTATCTATCTTCACTTACAGATCATGAAGCTAAGATGCAAAGAGATAAAGTAATTTTATTGAAGTTTTACAGATAGTAGATGGAGAACTGATAATTGGATCCCGACTGTGAGGCTGCAAAGCTGATGCTCTCATTCAGTATGTTATCCTGTCTGAAATACATTGCCAGATTATTTCCCCCAGTAATTCCACTTCTGAGGAAGTAATCAGAAATACAGACAAAGAAGCATAGAGATATTTATTAGAACGTTATTTATTATAGTGGAAATTCCTAAGAAACTTTAAATCTATCATTGAAGGGAATGATAATATAGCAACATTTTGTTTTGTCTTTGCTTTTTTTAATATGCTGTCTGGCAGTTTCATTCATACATTTAAGTGAACAGTTTATCAGGAATTCATAAGGAGTCAATGCAGATGAAGCAACTGTGCAAGGAACTTCTCCTTTGTGTTGGTATGAGGTCCATGGGCTGCTTTCAGTCACTGATGATTGCATGTGGCAAGGATAAGGCAGGCTTTGGGGTGGCAGTGTAGTCTAATGGGTAAATCCATGGACTAACTTAAGAGTATTGTACACTTAGAGTACTTAGGGACTGATGGTAAGTCACTAATGGTCAAGTTTATTCAATATAAGGTTGAAACATGGAGGTTAAAAATAGCGATTTCTTAAAATATCTCATAACTGTCTTACAAAAATAAGGGTATGTGCCATAGTATATCATTTAGTACAGCTAGTATAGCACTCACTGACCTTCTGTAAATTCCATTTGGTGTCATGTGTTGTCTTTTGGCTTTTCCCTCTGCCCAGGCAGTGTATCAGAGAAGAACGTAGACATGCATTAGATCAGTGATTCTCAAACTTTATAGTGTGTGTGAAACTCACCTGGAGGACTCCTTGAAACAGTTCACTGAGCCTCACCCTCGGAGATGCTGATTAAGCACTTCTGGGGTACCATAGGAGACATCACAGGTCATAGAAACTTTCCAGTTGCTGTGGCTACCTGGGAATTTCTCTAGAACGTCTACTTTAGAATTATTAATATAAACCTTCATCTCCACTTCGTGGTTGATTTGTGAATTACAATGCATATAAATTTTATTACATTTCATTTAATCCTTGTAAGTGCCCTGTGAAATAAGTACTATCTATCTTCACTTACAGATCATGAAGCTAAGATGCAAAGAGATAAAGTAATTTTATTGAAGTTTTACAGATAGTAGATGGAGAACTGATAATTGGATCCCGACTGTGAGGCTGCAAAGCTGATGCTCTCATTCAGTATGTTATCCTGTCTGAAATACATTGCCAGATTATTTCCCCCAGTAATTCCACTTCTGAGGAAGTAATCAGAAATACAGACAAAGAAGCATAGAGATATTTATTAGAACGTTATTTATTATAGTGGAAATTCCTAAGAAACTTTAAATCTATCATTGAAGGGAATGATAATATAGTGTATGGTTGGTAGTCATTTTTTAGAGCAGTTTAGATTCACAGCAAAATTGAACACTAATAGCATCATCATCACCCTATCAACATCTAGCATAAGAGTGGAACTTAAACTTATCATCTGTGGGACTTCCCTGGTGGTCCAGTGGTTAAAGAATACACCTTTCAATGCAGAAGACACGGGTTCAATTCCTGTCAGGGAACTAAGATCCCACATGGCTTGGAGCAGCTAAGCCCTCCTGCCTCAACAACAAAATGAAAAGTTCCTGCATGCTGCAACTAAGACTAATAAGTGAATAAATATTTAAAACAATTATGAATCTAGGAGTCTCTCGGACTACAGTCCATTGGGTCACAAAGAGTTAGTTGGACATAATTGAAGTAACTTAGCACATACTTCAGAATATTTTACAAACAATAAAAATTAAGCTCTGGGGACTTCCCTGGTGGTCCAGAGGCTAAGACTCTGTGCTCCCAGTGCCTGGGGCCCAAGTTTAATCCCTAGACAGGGAACTAGTTCCCATATGGTGCAACTAAGCATTTGCATGCAGCAACTAAGACCCAGCACAGCCAAATAAATACATAAGTAAATAAATACAAAAATTAAGTTTTAAATATTTTTAACTGTATGGAAATTGCCTGAATAATGTGAAGAGGGAAACGTAGGCTAATTCATTAAATTATTTCAAGATAATCTCTCTGATATACACATAAAAGAGAAAATAGACCAAAATATTAACATTGGGTAGTGAGATTATGTGTTATTTTTATTTGTTTATCTTTTTGTTATTTGCTAAATATTCTATGATTAAGATGTATTTTGGTAGTGAGAAAAATTAATTGTTATTAGTTTAAATCAATGACATTAAAGTTTGAGAAATTCTGAATTTCTGTCCATTTACAGAATGTATTTAAAGAAAAAGTGACATTTATTTCGCATCTGCTCTTTGCTGAACACATTGCCAGTTATTGTGAGGGATAGTTGTCTAAGATGAAAAAGAACTGAGCCTCATTTTTTGGAAGTTTTCTTCTCTCTTATATAGATGGAACTAACAGGAAAAAAATCAGTACATAATATAAAACAGTGAGTGGTTAAACAGAAAGAAACTATGTGATGTGAGCCTTCAGGTAAACGGGGGAGCTTAGGGCTGTTTAATCTTGGAGGAGATACAGTATTAACGGAATAGGGCCTTCATGGGTGGAAGTAGAACTTTCTAGAATAGAGCTGCATGAGCCAAGCAAAGAGACAAAAAGAAGCATACATGTAGGAATAGAGACAGGGATGGCCTGCCCATCTCTCTATCAAGCCTGTCACTTGCATGTTTCATTTATACAGTTCTCCTCAAATTGGTGATATTCTGGTTCCTATCTGTTCCATCTGTGCTGAGTGTTCAGTTATCCCTAACTACAGGAAGTAGCCTAGGACCTCACCACTGCAATTTTGACTTATTGATACCAACTGGCTGATTTATTAATCACCTGGGAGCTTCTTCCTAATACAGAATTGCAGGCCCCACTCCAGATCACAGAATCAGAACTTGTATTTTAAAAAGATTCATGTGCGTTTCAATGTGCTATGCCAGAAACTCTGGCATAGCATGCAACACTGTCAAAAACAGCCTGAATCTTAGGTAAAGGAGACAGCTGCCAGCATGGGTTAATAGCTGAGGGACTGACAAGGTCCTACCCAACAGTTTTCTACCAACCCCCTTTTCAAATATGCCAGAAGTAGACTCCTTACTGGAGAAGGAGTATTTTTGCCAGGTTTACCATAGCAAATACTTGCTTTATACAGTGTGGAAAGGAATGAAGCACTGTTATTTGATTAAGTGCAGAAGAAATTACTGTGCCCATTTCGATGATGCACAGAACTGGAGAGGGATGTGTGCTCAGGGAGATGAAATGGGGCACTGATTGCAGAGGACCTTTGACTGGGGAGGTGGTGGGGCATTGAAAGCAGTGTCATCTATTTCAGTTACGTCTGTGTTGACTAACAGCTTAGTTTCCTCCTTGATCCTTTATTTGAAGAAGTCTACTCCATCAGCCTGGTGTTCTTTTTGATAACATTGCCAGTTATTTTGAGGATAGTTGCCTAAGATGAAAAGAACTGAGCCTCATTTTTGGAAGTTTTCTTCTTATATAGATGGAACTAACAGGAAAAAAATCAGTACATAATATAAAACAGTGAGTGGTTAAACAGAAAGAAACTATGTGATGTGAGCCTTCAGGTAAACGGGGGAGCTTAGGGCTGTTTAATCTTGGAGGAGATACAGTATTAACGGAATAGGGCCTTCATGGGTGGAAGTAGAACTTTCTAGAATAGAGCTGCATGAGCCAAGCAAAGAGACAAAAAGAAGCATACATGTAGGAATAGAGACAGGGATGGCCTGCCCATCTCTCTATCAAGCCTGTCACTTGCATGTTTCATTTATACAGTTCTCCTCAAATTGGTGATATTCTGGTTCCTATCTGTTCCATCTGTGCTGAGTGTTCAGTTATCCCTAACTACAGGAAGTAGCCTAGGACCTCACCACTGCAATTTTGACTTATTGATACCAACTGGCTGATTTATTAATCACCTGGGAGCTTCTTCCTAATACAGAATTGCAGGCCCCACTCCAGATCACAGAATCAGAACTTGTATTTTAAAAAGATTCATGTGCGTTTCAATGTGCTATGCCAGAAACTCTGGCATAGCATGCAACACTGTCAAAAACAGCCTGAATCTTAGGTAAAGGAGACAGCTGCCAGCATGGGTTAATAGCTGAGGGACTGACAAGGTCCTACCCAACAGTTTTCTACCAACCCCTTCTCAAATATGCCAGAAGTAGACTCCTTACTGGAGAAGGAGTATTTTTGCCAGGTTTACCATAGCAAATACTTGCTTTATACAGTGTGGAAAGGAATGAAGCACTGTTATTTGATTAAGTGCAGAAGAAATTACTGTGCCCATTTCGATGATGCACAGAACTGGAGAGGGATGTGTGCTCAGGGAGATGAAATGGGGCACTGATTGCAGAGGACCTTTGACTGGGGAGGTGGTGGGGCATTGAAAGCAGTGTCATCTATTTCAGTTACGTCTGTGTTGACTAACAGCTTAGTTTCCTCCTTGATCCTTTATTTGAAGAAGTCTACTCCATCAGCCTGGTGTTCTGTTGTTGCCTGTTTATTGGTTGTGAATTCAAAGGTAGAGAAGAAGATCCAGTGACTGACCAAGAACTATAACTTGTTGTGAAACGGTGATTATCTATTTTCTACCAAGTACAATTCTGAGTTTTAGTTGGGCATGTGGTCTGAGTTACAGTGAAACCTTTGAAGTTTTGTGAAGGAGAGAGAGAGAGCTGTTTATTTCAAGTCCTATATTTCCAGTTCCCTTTCTGGTTTTTAGAAATAAATTTTGGCTTCCTGAGGGCAAGGTGAATCTTCTTTATGGTCTGTAAGGTCATGACTGAGGGAAACTGGTTAAGTGAGGCCAGAGAGAGATGTCAAAAGAAATGATGAAAGTAAGTCATATTTTATGTGTCGTGAATTTCTATAAAGATGTATAAAGTTAAGCCTGATGTTAGTAGCTCAAGTAAGCCATATTCAGGGGACCCAAAAAGCCAGGGAATAATCTCTGTGATAATGGCTACTAGGCTGAAGTTTAAGAAGTAGGTGGACCCTATATTTCATCATCGTATTTTGTTTTTCGCTCAAAGTAAAAAAAAAATATGTGTTTTCCTCCATACAACTGGCTCAACACCCAGCCACCCCCTGGAGAAATCTATTATAGTCTGTGAGAGAGAAAAGCTTATAAGGCAAGTGTGTGTTAGCCTTGCCGAATTATTTCCTGTGTTTGTCATCCTCAGATATTATTTTCTTCTTCTTTAATTTATCGCCTGGAGTCATTACCAGGATATATCCAGTCATTTTAGAATCAGCAGGTGATGACCTCTAGACATAGGATCTCACCATATAAATTGGGTTATGGTGAGGTGGGGGCACTTGAGACAAGAGGGGGTCACTTTAAAAGCCTGCCATCCCCATTGCATGCAATCTTAGAGTTGATTTTTTTTACTTAGCAAGGGCATAAAGAAATAATGTCTTTACTGTAAGGACCTCAGCCTTGGTGTTCAGGTTTACGGGAGGATGCCTGTGGTGGTGGTGATGGTGGGATTTCTCCAGGGATGTCCTCTCCCCCCTGTTTTCACTCTATAGTCTCAAACTCAATAGATGTTTTGTCCCACTGAGATTTTACATTTTACAGAGGTCTCAGGTGATAAATTAAAGCTGTGATCCTCCTAGATAAAAATCTGTCAACAGATCTGCCAAAAGAAATATATGATCCATGCATTTTGATGAAATATTGAAGTAAATGTTTTACAGTGAAAGAATTCATATCTAAATTTAAAACATCATTTGAAAAGAAGTAGTGAAATATAACAATGTAATTTTATTCTGAAGAGGATAATTCTTGAGAGACAGTTTTATATAGAATACCTTAATAGTTTTTTTTCAATGTGTAGTTAAAATCTGGTGGTGGTGCTGGTTGGTTTAAGCAAGTAGTAGATTGGCCTAGATAATCTGCCTCTAAGGTCCCTTCTTACTCTTGGATTCTACAATGCAAATGTTGCTGAATATGTAAAGCTTTGGAGTATGGTGGCTCATTCAGTATCCCGGATGGCCACACCTGCAGCACAAGCTTACTGCAGTATTTTCATGGGAGCTTTAAAAGCTGTTTTAAGGCCAATCAATAAATATTTATTGGCTATCTACTATGTGCAAGACACTGTGCCAGAACTGGAGGAG
This sequence comes from Tragulus kanchil, assembly GCA_022376925.1. NCBI lineage: Eukaryota > Metazoa > Chordata > Mammalia > Artiodactyla > Tragulidae > Tragulus > Tragulus kanchil. The sequence continues at coordinate 153,962,385 of JAIOJX010000025.1, read as the reverse complement.
ACTCAAAGGGCAAGATTCCTTTTCTCAGGAAGTTTTCAGTGTATTTTCCCAAATATCTGAGAACTTTTTGTGAAATCTGTCCCAGGAAATTTTCTCCTAATAAACTCCTAAGGGCTAACAGGTAGCTTTCTAGATAATTCAGAGAATTTCTCCATTCTGAGAAGAAATATACAGAGAGTAGGCCAAAGTGCCATTAATAAAAACAAAAAAACCCATCTAGATGTGTTCTAAGCAAGACAATATAGAAATACCTACTTTACAAAATATAAGATACAAAGAGAGTGTGTCTGTGAATAATTCTACCAGGACATGAAGAATAAATCTATGTATATATTAGTAGTGGCGTACAATGGTAGAATCACTTATACCGTACTACTAAAGAAATTGACGTTTAAGTGTTTCTCTTATTAGATTAGGACAGTGGATTTAGATATTTAGATCACTGGAGGATGCCTGTGGTGGTGGTGATGGTGGGATTTCTCCAGGGATGTCCTCTCCCCCCTGTTTTCACTCTATAGTCTCAAACTCAATAGATGTTTTGTCCCACTGAGATTTTACATTTTACAGAGGTCTCAGGTGATAAATTAAAGCTGTGATCCTCCTAGATAAAAATCTGTCAACAGATCTGCCAAAAGAAATATATGATCCATGCATTTTGATGAAATATTGAAGTAAATGTTTTACAGTGAAAGAATTCATATCTAAATTTAAAACATCATTTGAAAAGAAGTAGTGAAATATAACAATGTAATTTTATTCTGAAGAGGATAATTCTTGAGAGACAGTTTTATATAGAATACCTTAATAGTTTTTTTTCAATGTGTAGTTAAAATCTGGTGGTGGTGCTGGTTGGTTTAAGCAAGTAGTAGATTGGCCTAGATAATCTGCCTCTAAGGTCCCTTCTTACTCTTGGATTCTACAATGCAAATGTTGCTGAATATGTAAAGCTTTGGAGTATGGTGGCTCATTCAGTATCCCGGATGGCCACACCTGCAGCACAAGCTTACTGCAGTATTTTCATGGGAGCTTTAAAAGCTGTTTTAAGGCCAATCAATAAATATTTATTGGCTATCTACTATGTGCAAGACACTGTGCCAGAACTGGAGGAGACTCAAAGGGCAAGATTCCTTTTCTCAGGAAGTTTTCAGTGTATTTTCCCAAATATCTGAGAACTTTTTGTGAAATCTGTCCCAGGAAATTTTCTCCTAATAAACTCCTAAGGGCTAACAGGTAGCTTTCTAGATAATTCAGAGAATTTCTCCATTCTGAGAAGAAATATACAGAGAGTAGGCCAAAGTGCCATTAATAAAAACAAAAAAACCCATCTAGATGTGTTCTAAGCAAGACAATATAGAAATACCTACTTTACAAAATATAAGATACAAAGAGAGTGTGTCTGTGAATAATTCTACCAGGACATGAAGAATAAATCTATGTATATATTAGTAGTGGCGTACAATGGTAGAATCACTTATACCGTACTACTAAAGAAATTGATGTTTAAGTGTTTCTCTTATTAGATTAGGACAGTGTTACCCCCCAGATATTCTCTAGATCCTGCATATTATGAGTTGGTGAGAGAGGTATGGCAAGTTCTACTCTTTCTGTCTGGATGCTCAGTTGAAGAGAGGGAGTCCTTCCCTCTTGACCTTCCTAAATCTTGTCCCCAGGCTACTAGGACTTGGTAAAAATCCTCTCTTCCCTTATTCTTCTTTTTGAATGTGTTCCTCTCCCTGAGCTGTGTCTGCTTGGTAAAGGCCATAAGAAAATTAAAAATAAAAATAGGTATTACTGTCTACTATTTCCAAAATACGTTCTGCAATGATGGCTAGGTTGGACCAACGAGAAAATCAGGGTAGCATTTAGAGTAGATACAGAGAGAGAGTAAATACAGAGAGAGAGAGAGAGAGAGAGAGGCAGTCTTAAGTTATGCAAGGATATAGTAGAGAAAAATATGAAGAGAAGAAAGAAGTCAGAGAAGAAAGAAATTGATTGACAAGTGATACACTGGGAAAGAGAAGACATAGTGGAGAAAAGTAGATGTAAAGACTAGTGATCGTAAAAAATAGCTTAGTACATCAAACCAGTCAGTCTAGAGGAAATCAACTCTGAATATTCATCCAGAGGACTGATGCTGAAGCTGAAACTTCAGTACTTTGGCCACCTGATCCAAAGTGCCAGCTTATTGGAAAAGACCCTGATTCTGGGAAAGATTGAAGGCGGGAGGAGAAGGGACGACAGAAGATGAGATGATTGGATGGGATCTGACTCAATGGACATGCATTTGAGCAAACTCTGGGAAGTGAAGGACAGGGGAGCTTGGCGTGCTGCAGTCCATGGATTGCAAAGAGTTGGACACGACTTAGTCACTGAAAAATAACAGCAACAAGTACACAAGAAGTGATAGAGAAAGATGGGAAGGAAAAAATAAAAGCTAAACAGAGAGTGGTTGAAAGATAAAAAAAGGAAGGGAGATTAAAAAAGGAAATGGCAAAGGTAGAGAAAGAGTTAGTGGAAGAAAAATTCCAAAAGAGAATATTGATAAGGGGAGAAAAAAGCTGAATAAGACCAACACAAAATTCTATATATTAGTAGTGGCGTACAATGGTAGAATCACTTATACCGTACTACTAAAGAAATTGATGTTTAAGTGTTTCTCTTATTAGATTAGGACAGTGTTACCCCCCAGATATTCTCTAGATCCTGCATATTATGAGTTGGTGAGAGAGGTATGGCAAGTTCTACTCTTTCTGTCTGGATGCTCAGTTGAAGAGAGGGAGTCCTTCCCTCTTGACCTTCCTAAATCTTGTCCCCAGGCTACTAGGACTTGGTAAAAATCCTCTCTTCCCTTATTCTTCTTTTTGAATGTGTTCCTCTCCCTGAGCTGTGTCTGCTTGGTAAAGGCCATAAGAAAATTAAAAATAAAAATAGGTATTACTGTCTACTATTTCCAAAATACGTTCTGCAATGATGGCTAGGTTGGACCAACGAGAAAATCAGGGTAGCATTTAGAGTAGATACAGAGAGAGAGTAAATACAGAGAGAGAGAGAGAGAGAGAGAGGCAGTCTTAAGTTATGCAAGGATATAGTAGAGAAAAATATGAAGAGAAGAAAGAAGTCAGAGAAGAAAGAAATTGATTGACAAGTGATACACTGGGAAAGAGAAGACATAGTGGAGAAAAGTAGATGTAAAGACTAGTGATCGTAAAAAATAGCTTAGTACATCAAACCAGTCAGTCTAGAGGAAATCAACTCTGAATATTCATCCAGAGGACTGATGCTGAAGCTGAAACTTCAGTACTTTGGCCACCTGATCCAAAGTGCCAGCTTATTGGAAAAGACCCTGATTCTGGGAAAGATTGAAGGCGGGAGGAGAAGGGACGACAGAAGATGAGATGATTGGATGGGATCTGACTCAATGGACATGCATTTGAGCAAACTCTGGGAAGTGAAGGACAGGGGAGCTTGGCGTGCTGCAGTCCATGGATTGCAAAGAGTTGGACACGACTTAGTCACTGAAAAATAACAGCAACAAGTACACAAGAAGTGATAGAGAAAGATGGGAAGGAAAAAATAAAAGCTAAACAGAGAGTGGTTGAAAGATAAAAAAAGGAAGGGAGATTAAAAAAGGAAATGGCAAAGGTAGAGAAAGAGTTAGTGGAAGAAAAATTCCAAAAGAGAATATTGATAAGGGGAGAAAAAAGCTGAATAAGACCAACACAAGAAAAAAGTACAGTGCATTAGGGTTGTATTGATGTGTAGATATCCATACATAAAATGGAAAGTTTATCTGCTTTTCTGTCTTGCAAACCAGACAATTTTGCAAGTATGGAACTTTGAGAGAAAAAAATGAAAAATCAGCAAGCAAAGGGAAACTAATCCAGACAAGTGGCTTCCAAGTTTCAAGGCAATTGTGGTCAGAGCCTTCCTTTTTTTTTTTTTTTCCTTAGTGTTTGTCACTAAGTCATGTCTGACTCTTTGTGACTCGCATGGACTGTAACCTGCCAGGCTTCTCTGTCCTTGGTATTCTCCAGGCAAGAATACTGGAGTGGGTGGCCGTTTCCTTCTCCAGGGGACCTTCACTATCAAGGGATAGAAGCCCCATCTGAGCCACCAAGGAAGCCCTTTTTTGTCTTAAGTCTGTGCTAATTAGTGACAGTACTGGATCTAGCACCCCCTAGAGGCCCAATCTCCTTTGCTGAAATGGGGGAAAACTTAAGGATCGCCAAGAGGGTGATAATATTTAATCAAGTTTTGGGTGGGAAACTTCTGGAAACCACTGTAGAATAGCAGATATTTTCCTTCCCCAAAGAATGCTTGCTGGAGTTAATTCCTAGGCCTGAAATAGTAAGCAGTCTTGTACCTGGTCCTGTGGATTGGTCCCTACTTGAAGAGGATCAAATGGAGTGTGTTCATCTGCATTAAGTGGGTCTACATTTATATTCTGAAACTGTGCCCCAGTGGCTAACTCAGCCAGTGAGTTTGGAATTTCAGTAGGCATAATTGGATCCCCATCAAATGAGCCTTGCCTTCCAGTGCTAGATGGGGTTCCAGTGCTGGAGGTGTGATAGTTTGTTAATTTGGAGTCAAAACATGGTAATTGTAGGATAGTAGGTGGTCTTTGTTGCTGCCTTTCACTCTCATTTCCTTGCACTTCACTTGGAATTCCCTCTGGCTTGGGATCTGTGTCAGGTGTACCCATAACAAGCTGCCCAGGGTGATCACAGTCTTCATTAGCTGGTTGCCTTCAAGGTAGAGAAAGAGTTAGTGGAAGAAAAATTCCAAAAGAGAATATTGATAAGGGGAGAAAAAAGCTGAATAAGACCAACACAAGAAAAAAGTACAGTGCATTAGGGTTGTATTGATGTGTAGATATCCATACATAAAATGGAAAGTTTATCTGCTTTTCTGTCTTGCAAACCAGACAATTTTGCAAGTATGGAACTTTGAGAGAAAAAAATGAAAAATCAGCAAGCAAAGGGAAACTAATCCAGACAAGTGGCTTCCAAGTTTCAAGGCAATTGTGGTCAGAGCCTTCCTTTTTTTTTTTTTTTCCTTAGTGTTTGTCACTAAGTCATGTCTGACTCTTTGTGACTCGCATGGACTGTAACCTGCCAGGCTTCTCTGTCCTTGGTATTCTCCAGGCAAGAATACTGGAGTGGGTGGCCGTTTCCTTCTCCAGGGGACCTTCACTATCAAGGGATAGAAGCCCCATCTGAGCCACCAAGGAAGCCCTTTTTTGTCTTAAGTCTGTGCTAATTAGTGACAGTACTGGATCTAGCACCCCCTAGAGGCCCAATCTCCTTTGCTGAAATGGGGGAAAACTTAAGGATCGCCAAGAGGGTGATAATATTTAATCAAGTTTTGGGTGGGAAACTTCTGGAAACCACTGTAGAATAGCAGATATTTTCCTTCCCCAAAGAATGCTTGCTGGAGTTAATTCCTAGGCCTGAAATAGTAAGCAGTCTTGTACCTGGTCCTGTGGATTGGTCCCTACTTGAAGAGGATCAAATGGAGTGTGTTCATCTGCATTAAGTGGGTCTACATTTATATTCTGAAACTGTGCCCCAGTGGCTAACTCAGCCAGTGAGTTTGGAATTTCAGTAGGCATAATTGGATCCCCATCAAATGAGCCTTGCCTTCCAGTGCTAGATGGGGTTCCAGTGCTGGAGGTGTGATAGTTTGTTAATTTGGAGTCAAAACATGGTAATTGTAGGATAGTAGGTGGTCTTTGTTGCTGCCTTTCACTCTCATTTCCTTGCACTTCACTTGGAATTCCCTCTGGCTTGGGATCTGTGTCAGGTGTACCCATAACAAGCTGCCCAGGAGTAAGATCAACAGTTCTTTCATTGAGCTGGTTGCCTTCAAGTATTTGTTCCAAGATGTTGTTTCTGTCTCCTCCAAGATCACTTTTGAGGCAAGGTATATGTTTTGATTGAAGGGAACTGGCTTCGGGAAGGGGCATAATTCCCCTTTGGCTCGAGTGTTTATTTATAGAACATGGTGTGTTCCTCCTCAGAGTGGGCACATCATCTCTGAAAGGAGTTGGGTTTTGAGTTTCTCCAGGCAGCCTTTTCTCTGAGCTGTTTCTTTGGCCAAGTAGGATGCTTGTTGGGGAAATAGTATGTCTTGCTTGCTTAGTGTGACTGTCTTCTGTATCCACAGGGCTGGTGTTTTGGTTGTCCCCTGGTACAAGACCAAAAGATGGAGTGTAGTCTTGTAGAGCAAGTGGGTTGTCCTTGGGCCCTGTTGAACCACCAGCACAGCAAGAGCCTCTCTGGCCTAGATGAAATAAATGTGTTTCTTTTTGACCTGCTGGGTAGCTTGGAGAAATTAAGTCTGGGAAAGCCAAATGTTCTCTGTCTGGTGAACTTAACCTAGTGATTTGCATGCCATAATTGAAATTCTCACCTCCATGCCATGTTGGATTTTTCTGAAGTCCAGCTGGGGAGTTATTGGAATAAGGCTTGTTCTCCTTCTGGTATGGTGAACTAGTAGGGCCTTTGGGTATACTTGCTGTCTGATCCCAGATGATTCTGCTAAAATATGGCCTTCTTTCTTTCTGCCCTTGGGCTTGAACCCTTTGGTCCCAGGAGTTCCAAGAAGGAAACACAGCGCTTTCCTCTTGTCCAACAGCATTATTAGCATAATAGCCCCTGTTTGCCCCAAGCGGTGGTATTGTGGGAGCCATATTGTATGATGGAAAATTCTCTTCTGGGTTCCAGGGGTAAAGGTCAGCATAAGGAAAATCATCCCTGGGTTTTGGCGGATTATCTAAGGAATAGGGCAGGTATTCCTTTGGTTGATTTGAGGTGTGTTGCTCACCTTCATACCTAGCTGTTGGGTCTCTTTAAAGCTCGACTTCTCCACACCCCATCTGCTTTGTCCTGGGAAAGGTTCATCTCCAGTTGGATCAAGTGGGTCTTCTTCCTTATAAGGGATTCTTTCTTTCATATCTGGAGTATTCATGGGATAGTGTGGATTTTCACGTTGCCCCATTGTATTGGGAGAATCATCTCTTTCATTCTAGGTATTACTTCTAAGGTATGGTAGGCTTAGCATGGGATCAGAGATGTTGTTTCTGTCTCCTCCAAGATCACTTTTGAGGCAAGGTATATGTTTTGATTGAAGGGAACTGGCTTCGGGAAGGGGCATAATTCCCCTTTGGCTCGAGTGTTTATTTATAGAACATGGTGTGTTCCTCCTCAGAGTGGGCACATCATCTCTGAAAGGAGTTGGGTTTTGAGTTTCTCCAGGCAGCCTTTTCTCTGAGCTGTTTCTTTGGCCAAGTAGGATGCTTGTTGGGGAAATAGTATGTCTTGCTTGCTTAGTGTGACTGTCTTCTGTATCCACAGGGCTGGTGTTTTGGTTGTCCCCTGGTACAAGACCAAAAGATGGAGTGTAGTCTTGTAGAGCAAGTGGGTTGTCCTTGGGCCCTGTTGAACCACCAGCACAGCAAGAGCCTCTCTGGCCTAGATGAAATAAATGTGTTTCTTTTTGACCTGCTGGGTAGCTTGGAGAAATTAAGTCTGGGAAAGCCAAATGTTCTCTGTCTGGTGAACTTAACCTAGTGATTTGCATGCCATAATTGAAATTCTCACCTCCATGCCATGTTGGATTTTTCTGAAGTCCAGCTGGGGAGTTATTGGAATAAGGCTTGTTCTCCTTCTGGTATGGTGAACTAGTAGGGCCTTTGGGTATACTTGCTGTCTGATCCCAGATGATTCTGCTAAAATATGGCCTTCTTTCTTTCTGCCCTTGGGCTTGAACCCTTTGGTCCCAGGAGTTCCAAGAAGGAAACACAGCGCTTTCCTCTTGTCCAACAGCATTATTAGCATAATAGCCCCTGTTTGCCCCAAGCGGTGGTATTGTGGGAGCCATATTGTATGATGGAAAATTCTCTTCTGGGTTCCAGGGGTAAAGGTCAGCATAAGGAAAATCATCCCTGGGTTTTGGCGGATTATCTAAGGAATAGGGCAGGTATTCCTTTGGTTGATTTGAGGTGTGTTGCTCACCTTCATACCTAGCTGTTGGGTCTCTTTTAAAGCTCGACTTCTCCACACCCCATCTGCTTTGTCCTGGGAAAGGTTCATCTCCAGTTGGATCAAGTGGGTCTTCTTCCTTATAAGGGATTCTTTCTTTCATATCTGGAGTATTCATGGGATAGTGTGGATTTTCACGTTGCCCCATTGTATTGGGAGAATCATCTCTTTCATTCCAGGTATTACTTCTAAGGTATGGTAGGCTTACCCTGGGATCATAGAAGTTATAGTCAGGGTAGTAAACATGTCCTCTAGAGCCTTGAGAGGGATGAGATAAATGTTCTTCCTGCCTTCCAGGGTTTTCCTTAAAAGGTGGAGGGATTTCTTGTTGGTTCCAAGTGTTTCTTCCAGTAGGAAAATGTCCTCTTGCAGGGGAAGGGGATCCCTCAGGGTATACAGGCTGATATGTACTGTGCTTTATTTCTGGCTGATTAATTTCTGACTCATATGGAATTCTTCTTGGATCTAAAATAATCCCTTTGGGCAAATTCTGGCTTTGTGTTTGAATGTTAGAATGTGGTGTTCCTCTGGAGTCTCCTCTTGGGTAATAAGAGTTTTCACGTTGATCAATAGAATTAAAATTTGGGACAAGCATGTTACTCTCAGGATGAGGCAGTTTATAGTTTGATTTACTAACTCCATAGTCTTGAGAGTTTCTCCAGAGGCCATTTGGATCCCTTGTAGGTGTGACTGTTTTTTCTTTTTGACTTACTGGCTTCTCTTTTGGATTTTGGATGTTTTCACTGTGGCCAATAGTACCATGTTTGGGACTCAGAGGGGCAACATTGGTTCCTACAGGTTTTTTACTGGGCCCCTCAGGCTTTCTTCTGAAATTTGCTGGATTTCCTGCGTAATTGGGAGAATTGCCTCTTGCTGTGGAGGCATAAGCCCTGCGATATATTGGATATCCTGGATGAATTCCTCGTTTGCCTTCGAAAACAAAGGAGTTCCACTGAGGGCTCCTTTGAATTTGTTGACTTCGGTAAAAAGGCCCATTACGTCTGTGCCCCATTGTGGTACCAGTAGGGCGCCATTGTCTTCTTGCAGGAAAATTTCGGATGTTAGGTTGTGGATAATTTTGATGAATATTTGTCCAACTTGGTCCCCATGGGGTTTGACTTCTTGGAATTCCTTGGACTGAAACATTTACTGTGGGGTTGTTTTGAGCTGTAGGGTGGCTCATGATGTTAGGCCCTTGGCCATTGTTTCCTATTGGACTGGTGTCATTTCCGCCCTGACCAGCTCTAGGACTGGGTGCATTTGGCTGGGTGGAGTTAGTCTCAGGAATTGTTGAATTAGCCGAAGGATCGGCAGCAGGAGTCTCTGTTTTAGGAGGATCTTCTTCTTTTGGTTTTTCAAAATCTTCAAACATCTCTTCTGAATAATAAGGAGGACGGCCCCCAAATCCATGATATCCAAAATATCCAAAGAAAGGGTTCTGTAGGAAGAAGATGGAAATTGATAATTACTCTCTGTTTCCCACCATGGTGCTGCTTGGAATTTTATGAAGAAATAGAAAAATCTATTAGCCACATACTTTAAAAATCACCACTGGCTACGCTTTCTTTCTTGGAATTTGATTCCTCCTTGGTTTCCATTAACGCTTCTCTCTTCTGATACTCTCTGATGGTTACATCTCAGCTTTCTCTTCTTAGGCCTGGATTCTAAATCTGTTCTTTTTTTCAGTCACTTCTATTGGCCTTTCATTTATTTATTTTCATCCGTCTTTGTTCTTTGACCTGTGTGGGCCTTCCATTGCAGAGGCCTCTCTCACTGCAGAGTACCAGCTCTGGGCACATGTGCCTCAAAGCACTGGCTTGGTAGTTGGACACATCGGTCCAGCTGCTCTGCAGCATGCGGGATCCCTCCCAGGCCAGGGATTGGACTGGTGCCCCTTGCACTGCAAGGTGGTGTCCTCACCCACTGGACCACCAGGGAAGCCCCTGATTTTTTTTTTAAGGAACCCATCCTATAAACACCTTATTTGTCTGCTCTCATTTAACACACCTGCTTTGAGCAATCTCTTGCAGGCCAGTTTTTTCAATACAGGTACATGCCAGTGACTCATATAGCCATAACTCTGGTGCATGACTCTTTCTTGAGGTTGAGACAGCAAAACTACTACACTAAAGATCTTATGAGTACCTTTAATTGAATGTACCTTGACCAGAGTCATTTCACCTACACTTCATTCTCCAGTGTTCTATATCTAAGCAGCATTCACAACTATCAGCCTAAGTTTTCCAAGTTTCCACTGTTTCCCATAGCCAGTTAATGACCATATCTATAAAATCTGGCAGTCCCAGGTGGCTCAGCTAGTAAAGAATCCTCCTGCCAAGTAGGAGACACAGATTCAGTTCCTGGGCCAGGGAGAGCCCCTGGAGAAGGAAATGGCAACCCACTCTAGTATTCTTACCTGGGAAATTTCATGGACAGAGAAGCCTGGTAGTCTGTTTGTCCATGGGGTCACAAGAGTCAGACATCAAAATCAGAAATAAAAAAGGAGAGGTTATAGCAGATAATACAGAAATACGAAGGATTATAAGAGACTATTATGAACAACTATATGGAAACAAACTGGAAAACCTAGAAGAAATGGATAGTTCCCTAGAGAAGTTTAATCTTCCAAGACTGAACCAGGAAGAAATAGAAACTATGAACAACGCAATCACAAGTTCACAAATAGAATCTGTGATCAAAAATCTACCCCAAAAGAACTGACGCCTATCCTTCTAAGTCTATCAAAAAATTGCACAGGATGGAACACTTCCAAACACATTCTACGAGGCTACCATCACCTTGTTACCATAACTAGGCAAAGACAACACAATAAAAGAAAATCATAGACCAATTTCACTGATGAATTTAGAAGCCAATATCCTCAACAAAATTCTAGCAAACAGAATTCAACAACGCATCAAAAAACTCATGCATCATGAGCAAGTTGGGTTTATCCCAGGCATGCAAGGATTCTTCAGTATCTGCAAATCAATCAATGTGATACACCGTATCAACAAAATGAAAGACAAAAATCACATGATAATCTCAAAAAAATGCAGAAAAAGCCTTTAACAAAACCCAACACCCATTTATGGTAAAAAAAAAAAAAAAAAAACCTCTTCAAAAAATGGGCACAGAAGGAACCTACCACAACATAGTGAAAGCCATATATGAGAAGGCTATAGTGAACATTATTCTCAATGGTGAAAAACTGAAAGCATTCCCTCTAAGATCAGGAACAAGACAAGGGTGGCCACTTTCACCACTACTATTCAACATAGTCCTGGAAGTTCGAGCAACAGCAATAAGAAGAAAAAGAAATAAAAGGAATCCAGATTGGAAAAGAAGAAGTAAAACGCTCTCTTTTTGCAGAATCAAAAACTGGAACTCGAAAACTCCTGCCAAGTAGGAGACACAGATTCAGTTCCTGGGCCAGGGAGAGCCCTGGAGAAGGAAATGGCAACCCACTCTAGTATTCTTACCTGGGAAATTTCATGGACAGAGAAGCCTGGTAGTCTGTTTGTCCATGGGGTCACAAGAGTCAGACATCAAAATCAGAAATAAAAAAGGAGAGGTTATAGCAGATAATACAGAAATACGAAGGATTATAAGAGACTATTATGAACAACTATATGGAAACAAACTGGAAAACCTAGAAGAAATGGATAGTTCCCTAGAGAAGTTTAATCTTCCAAGACTGAACCAGGAAGAAATAGAAACTATGAACAACGCAATCACAAGTTCACAAATAGAATCTGTGATCAAAAATCTACCCCAAAAGAACTGACGCCTATCCTTCTAAGTCTATCAAAAAATTGCACAGGATGGAACACTTCCAAACACATTCTACGAGGCTACCATCACCTTGTTACCATAACTAGGCAAAGACAACACAATAAAAGAAAATCATAGACCAATTTCACTGATGAATTTAGAAGCCAATATCCTCAACAAAATTCTAGCAAACAGAATTCAACAACGCATCAAAAAACTCATGCATCATGAGCAAGTTGGGTTTATCCCAGGCATGCAAGGATTCTTCAGTATCTGCAAATCAATCAATGTGATACACCGTATCAACAAAATGAAAGACAAAAATCACATGATAATCTCAAAAAAATGCAGAAAAAGCCTTTAACAAAACCCAACACCCATTTATGGTAAAAAAAAAAAAAAAAAACCTCTTCAAAAAATGGGCACAGAAGGAACCTACCACAACATAGTGAAAGCCATATATGAGAAGGCTATAGTGAACATTATTCTCAATGGTGAAAAACTGAAAGCATTCCCTCTAAGATCAGGAACAAGACAAGGGTGGCCACTTTCACCACTACTATTCAACATAGTCCTGGAAGTTCGAGCAACAGCAATAAGAAGAAAAAGAAATAAAAGGAATCCAGATTGGAAAAGAAGAAGTAAAACGCTCTCTTTTTGCAGATGACATGATATTATACATAGAAAACTCAAAGATACTATTAGAAAATTATTAGAGCTAATCAACTAATTAAGCAAATTCACAGGATACAAAATCAATACACAGAAATCACTCTCATTCCTATATACAAACAATGAAAAATCAGAGAAATCAAGGATGCAATCCCATTCACCATTTCAAGCAAAAGAATAAAATATCTAGGAATAAACCTACCTAAAGAAACAAAGGAACTGTACACAGAAAATTATAAGACACTAATAAAAGAAATCAAAGATGACATAAACAGAGAGATATTCCATGTTCCTGGGTTGGAAGAAACAGTATTATGAAAATTGCCATATTGCCAAATATCATCTACAGATTCAATGTGCTCCCTATCAAATTAACAATGACATTCTTCACAGAACTAGACCAAGAAGTAGCACAATTCATATGGAAACACAAAAGACCCTAGATAGCCAAAGCAATCCTGAGAAAGAAGAATGGAGCTGGAGGGATCAGCCTCCCTAACTTCAGACTACACTACAAAACAACAGTCACCAAGACAGGATGAGACTGGCACAAAAACAGAAATATAGACCAATGGAACAAGATAGAGAACTCAGAGATAAACCCACGCACCTATGGGTACATTATTTTTGACAAAGGAAGTGAAAATATAAAATAGGACAAAGCCTCTTCGACAAATGGTGCTGGGAAAACTGGACAGCTACATGCAGAATGAAGTTGAAACATTCCCTGACACAATACACAAAGATAAACTCAAAATTGATTAAAGACCTAAATGTAAGAACAGAGATGATAAAACTCTTGGAGGAGAATATAGGCAAGACACTCAAGGATGTAAATCAAAGCAAGATCTTCTATGACCCACCCACTAGAATAGCGGAACTAAAAACAAAAATAAACATGTGGGACCTGATGAAACTTAAAAAGCTTTTGCACAGCAAAAGAAAGTACAAAAAAAGCTGAACAGACAACCCACAGAATGGGAGAAAATCATAGCAAATGAAACAACTGACAAAGAATTAATTTTGAAAATCTACAAGCAACTCAGACAACTCTGGGAAAACAACCCAATCAAAAAATGGAAAAAAGACCTAAAGAGACATTTCTCCAAAGAAGACATACATATGGCCAAAAAACACATGAAAAGATGCCCAAAGTCGCTCATTATTAGAGAAATGCAAATCAAAACTACAATGAGATATCACTTCACACCAGTCAGAATGACCATCATCAAAAAATCTACAGACAATAAATGCTGGAGAGGGTGCGGAGAAAAAGGAACACTCCTGCATTGCTGGTGGGAATGTAAATTGATACAGCCACTATGGAAGACAGTATGGAGATTCCTCAAAAAACTAAGAATAGAAGCACCATATGATGCACCAGTCCTACTATTAGGCATATATCCTGATGAAATCAAAATGGAAAGAGACACCTGTACCTTAATGTTCATTGCAGCACTCTATGCAATATCTAGAACATGGAAGCAACCTAGATGTCCTTTGACAAATGAATGGATAAAAAAACTCTGATACATATATACAATGGAATACTTCTCAGCTATAAAAAGAAATGCAGAAGAATCAGTCCTAAGGGGGGCAAATGAATCTAGAACCTATTATATAAAGTGAAGTAAGTCAAAAAGAGAAAGACAAGTACAGTATACTAACACATATATATGGAATCTAGTAAGATGGTAATGATAACACTCACAGAGAAGTGATGGAAAAACAGACACAGAGAACAGACTTACGGACATTGTGTGGAGTGAACAGTGGGTGAAAGGTGTGGAAAAAGTAACATGGAAACCTATACTATCATATGTAAAAGAGAGAACTATTGTCAATGTGCTGTGGGAATAAGGGATCGTACTTGGGGGCTATACAGCAGCCTGGAGGGATGGGATGTGGGGACTGTGAGGGGATCAGAGGAGGAAGGGGTTAGGGATATTCATATGACTAAGCTGGGATTATACATATCTATAAACAACAAAACTCTGTAAAAGCAAAAAGTAAAATAAAAATGTAGTAAAAAAAAAAAAAAAAAAGAGTCAGACGTGACTTAACGACTAAACAGCAAACAACCCAGTCTGTCCAGTTTCTATTCTGTTTCCCCCAGATGATTAATTACCAAACCTATAAAATCTAAACTTTCATCTTTGTCTTCGCCACATTTATCCCCAACACTCCTGAGCTGTATTGCAACAGGGTTCTTACTGGTTACTCTGCATATAATTTTACTTTAATCTTGCCTTTCCATTGCCATCAGAGTAGCGGAGGTTAGGGGTGGGTGTTTGGGAAAGTTATGTCACTTTCCTCAAATATCAATTAAAGTTGACCTTACCTTACAGCATAAACTCTAAGCCTATAGCATAATGTACAAAGCTTGATGCTGAAGAGGGGGGCTCTAGACAAATAGGGGTTAAAGTCTCTATTCCACCAGTTCTGATAGTATGCCTCTGGGGTAACCTCAGTTTATTTATTTGTAAAAGGGAAATAATAAAATAATATCTACCTTACAGATTCTTATGAGCATCAAGTGAGGTCAAGCATGTGTTATACTATATATTATTATTTAAATAATATACTATATAATGTATGAAAATATAATAATTGTCATGTACTTACTAAATATCAGGCATTAAGCCTTATATATGTTACTCATTTGATGCTCATTACTCACTTGATGTACATTATAATGATGATGATGATGATAATAATAATAATAATAATAATAATTTTTGGTATTTTAAATAATCATCCAACCCATAACAACTATATCCAGTCTCCTGGCCTCCCCATTGTACATTATGTTGTTGTAAATCATACTACTTGCAGCACTGTTCATAATGGTCTTACGAAAGAGAAACTGCAGTATACACCAACATGGATGACTGCTGAGACATTATGTAGGTGAAATCATCAAGTCGTAGAGAGATGAATGCTGCAGGACTCCATTATATGAAATATCTAAAACAGTCAAATTCATAGACTCAGAGAGTGGAATGGTAATTGCCAGGGGCTCGGGGGAGGGAAAATGAGGAGTTACTGACCAAATAAGCTTAACTTAATGTTTCAGTTAAGCAAGATAAAAGAGATCTGGTGGAGAACACTGTACCTACAGCAAGGATACTGTATTGTTTACTTCAGAGTTTTTTGAGAGAGTAGATCTCATGTTAAGTGTTCTTACTGCAATAAATTTAAAAATCACAACTGGTTCTAGTTCCCTGAATATTCTATCCTCCAGTGTCTTTGAACAAGACTTCTTCATGAACCTTTTCTTCACCTACGCATTTATCCCTACTGGAGAATCTTGATTCATCTTTAGGACTCAGGTTGAACACTACCTTCTCTGTCCTGACTTCTTTGGGCAGAATTAGACTGTACTCCCTGGGGTCCACAGTATATGGACTTCTGCTTTAACAGTTATCCCACTGAATTTTCCCTGCCTATTTTTCTGGGATTCTCCCACTTGACTCTCACGTGGAATTTTTAAGTGAAAGCATTGTTTTCCCTAGTACCTAGCACAGTGGGAAGTGCCTAATAAATGTTTGTGTAGTGAATGATGTAATCATCATGAGCTGTGTCAGTCAATATGTTTGACTAACAAATTTTTTAAACAAGTACAGTCTAGAGAAAAAGTATTTTTATCCCTATTTGTGGATAGAGATGAAGAGACAGATGGGTGGAGATATATCTCAGACAGCATGCAGGAAATTGGACAGTGTCCCCTAGTGGTGGAATAAAGATTTCTTAAGGCCTATGCTAACTGCCTGTTAACGAAACTGTCTCAGCCTCTCATGAAATGTCTGTAAATATTTGAAAAGCCCAGTTCTAGAGTTCTAGGGTGTGTACATTTCTTTGAGTAATCTTGTATTTCACAATGATGTATCCGAGAGCACTTTTCACCATTGCTGGCATAGGAATTTTCAGTGTCATTATTTTAACTACCCATCCTTCAGTCTCCATCCCTGAGAACTGTCAGGTTTCCTCATTTCACTGAGGACATATTACATATTTAGCGAAAAAGAAGTTCTCTCCAGAGGTGGGGTGCAGTGCCACAGTCACTACAGTTGCCTTTTTGATGACACAGTGCTGGAGTATTTAAACAGTGTTATTATATTTGGCCCCTTATCTAGCATAGTGTAGTAAAAAGGGCACTGGACAGGAGGTCAGAAGACTTGGGTTCTGGATCCAGTTTATTCACTAACTCAGGTAAAGTTGAATACTGATTTATCTTCTCTCAGCATCAATTTATTTGTACAATGAGGGCATTAAATGATCACTGAATTCCCCTTCTGGGGATCACATTCTAAGATAGTTTGACTTCATTCCTGTTGACTAGTTGTTCCATTATTGTTCAGTCTAGCATTGTCCTTGAGCAAAGGTTATTAGGCTCGCTTTTCAAGAGAGAGAGGGAAAGAGAGAGGGAGAAATTGATTTCAATACAGGTAGAAGAGAAAAGATATATCACATTTATTTTAGATTGTTTGGTTTGTTTCACTTTTTAAAACATCATGGGTGCTTGAGTTACAGGTTTATGTGTTGGATTTTAGCTTTCTTATTAGATAGGGATCCCCAAACTGGAGACTTTCAGGTTGTAATACTCAGTGAGAAATGTAGCTTTGCTTGTACTTACCCCATCTTCATTGCTGCCCGGTGGACGTCCAAAACCTGGTGGCATCCTCTGAAAGGTGAAAAGCACAATGAACACTGAGAAAACCACTTTGCATGCTGCCATTTGATTGTAAAGCTCAAGATGTCTTAAAATAATTCAAGTCAGTGTTAGCACTATTGCTGGCTTTTAGCTTCTGAGTCATTAGCTTTTAAAATCTAGTTATTAATAATTATGGTGTAACCACCAATGAATTCTGGTAAATACAAAGACTTCAGCTGGATGATCTGTGATCCTACTCAAAACACCAATTGAGTTGCTGGGTGTGTACATTTCTTTGAGTAATCTTGTATTTCACAATGATGTATCCGAGAGCACTTTTCACCATTGCTGGCATAGGAATTTTCAGTGTCATTATTTTAACTACCCATCCTTCAGTCTCCATCCCTGAGAACTGTCAGGTTTCCTCATTTCACTGAGGACATATTACATATTTAGCGAAAAAGAAGTTCTCTCCAGAGGTGGGGTGCAGTGCCACAGTCACTACAGTTGCCTTTTTGATGACACAGTGCTGGAGTATTTAAACAGTGTTATTATATTTGGCCCCTTATCTAGCATAGTGTAGTAAAAAGGGCACTGGACAGGAGGTCAGAAGACTTGGGTTCTGGATCCAGTTTATTCACTAACTCAGGTAAAGTTGAATACTGATTTATCTTCTCTCAGCATCAATTTATTTGTACAATGAGGGCATTAAATGATCACTGAATTCCCCTTCTGGGGATCACATTCTAAGATAGTTTGACTTCATTCCTGTTGACTAGTTGTTCCATTATTGTTCAGTCTAGCATTGTCCTTGAGCAAAGGTTATTAGGCTCGCTTTTCAAGAGAGAGAGGGAAAGAGAGAGGGAGAAATTGATTTCAATACAGGTAGAAGAGCAAAGATATATCACATTTATTTTAGATTGTTTGGTTTGTTTCACTTTTTAAAACATCATGGGTGCTTGAGTTACAGGTTTATGTGTTGGATTTTAGCTTTCTTATTAGATAGGGATCCCCAAACTGGAGACTTTCAGGTTGTAATACTCAGTGAGAAATGTAGCTTTGCTTGTACTTACCCCATCTTCATTGCTGCCCGGTGGACGTCCAAAACCTGGTGGCATCCTCTGAAAGGTGAAAAGCACAATGAACACTGAGAAAACCACTTTGCATGCTGCCATTTGATTGTAAAGCTCAAGATGTCTTAAAATAATTCAAGTCAGTGTTAGCACTATTGCTGGCTTTTAGCTTCTGAGTCATTAGCTTTTAAAATCTAGTTATTAATAATTATGGTGTAACCACCAATGAATTCTGGTAAATACAAAGACTTCAGCTGGATGGTCTGTGATCCTACTCAAAACACCATGTGTGGCTGCATCTCCTAGCAGTTGTCCTGCCCTATCACTAACACACACACACACACTCAGAGAAAGTGAGTGCTATGAGGATCCACATATCTGTATTAGAATATTTAATAATAGAGATTAAATAATGATGTTATTTTTAGAATGTTTACATTTAAGATGAAAAGCTGACAGTCCTTCCTGAATTATTACTATAGTATTTTTGTAGTCAAAACCAAAGTTTATTTCTCCTAATCAAACTTGGAGGTTGAGTTTCTTCTGCTCATGCAAGGGTTTAGAGAAGCATAGTGGGAGGGTTTCAAAAAGCAGTTGAGCTCCCACAGAAGTTCTCTGTAGATGAGGTTGACAGACATTTCAGCAAGAGGATAGTGTTCATCTGCTTTTTATATCTTCACCTGGTACTGCCTTCATTTTCTTAGTTCAGTATTGCCAGTAAAAAGGATGTCGCTCTTATAAGGAGAAAAAAAGAATAAGGCACTTTCACTCCTTAAAATAAATTGTTTCTTGGTGATAAAATGCCTTCTTGGTTATATAGTTGTAGACAAGAAAAAGACAATGCCATAGGTGAATAAAGAAGCATCACCAAATATTTATTGTTGTTCTTGTTTGTTCAACTGCAGCTGGCCTTTAATATTTCTTTCATCCAAATAGTTGATTTTGTGATTCATATTTTAACTGCTTATCATGCAATTTCAATATTATGTTTTGTTTTAATGATTTTAAACTTTAAAGAATTCTTAAAATTACTATTTTGCAAGATTATAATGAAATATTTCTGGCTAGAAATAACATATTCTGGAAAGATCTTAGTCTAGTTATAGTTTTCAAACTCAATTTTGTCCCAGTTTCCCCATTACATTAATCTTTGTGCTTTCTAATTACTTGAGTGATAAATAGTAGTGAAGGAGCATAACTCTTTGAAATTAATTCATTAATTAAGTTATTAGTCATGTTGGATGATTTATGCTCTGCTCATGTCACCAATTTGAATAAAAAAATCCATTTTAAAATTTTTTTTTTCCTATAATACATTATTGCTGATGTGGAATAACAATGGAAGCTCCAAGCTCTATGATTTTGTTTCATATTCTCTACTCATTGCCATATGGCATCTTATTTAGAATGTGTGAACTCAGTTTGAGATACAAAATACTGATATCATTTTTCAATTCTAGTTTAAAGGAAAAACACTCACATGTGGAATATGCCATGGTGGCTGTTGGAACGGAAATAGCCCATTGCCGAATGGTGAAAATGCCTAGAGAGAACAAGAGAAATCAGAGTGACGTGGAAATGAGAACAGTAAATGAAAAATCATGCCCACCTATTAGAGACAGTTATTTGGAACTTGGAGGTCTACATCTTCTTTTTCATCAAACTGTGAGTTTTAAAGGGTAGCTATTATAATAATACTAATAACATTTAGTATTATTGAGCACTTATGTTCTAGGTAATGTGCTGAGAATTTTATATTAGTAAGCTCATTTAATCCTCACATAATCAAAGAAGATATGTGCTATCATTATTCTCATTTCACTTAAGGTTATGAAGTTCAGAGAAATTAGGTCACTTGCCCCAAATCTCATAGCTGATAAATGATTGAAGCCAGGATTCAAATCCAGGAGTGTCTTTTCATTCAGCTTGGTATTCTCTACAGCTGTAATAGGTCTGATAATGAAAGGCTAATTGACCAGACTATTTTAGAAGCTCTACACTGAATGAGATCTTGAGAAACCATCTGCACATCTTCTTGCTTTAAGTCTAGGCTGCACTTATGTTATCCTGAAGACCTGGAAGCAGTGTTAACTTTCAGGGCAGTGTTTTAGATCATTGAAGAGTAGATCTGTAAGGGACTTTTGAGAACATTTCATTCACTCGTTATGAACTTGGAGTACAGAAGGCAAAATCACTTGCTGAGGATCATACAACTATTAAGGGCCAGGGTAGAATTCAAATCTCGGTTCCCTGACTCTCTGTTTGTGCTCATGTTCATACCATGTTACCTCTGTAGTTTAAAAGGAGCCTTTCTAGTGTGACAGTGCTTGGGTAATTTTTAATCAAATGAAGTCAAAAATTGACTCGCCAGACAGTTTTGGATAGGCGGTGGCAGCATGACCTTGGAAGAAAGTGGCAAACCTAATTATTCTGTTTTGTCCATAGCAGTGCCCATAGGGGAGCACTGGAGGAAGTGGGGGGTCGCATGGCCCTCCCAGTCCCTGAGGCCATTTTTGACTCTGGTTTTGAATTTTGCTGGGCGAACCTTACCTGAGGTGTCTGGGTTTCCTCTTGTGGATGAGCTGGGGTAGGTGTTGGCTGCTTTAAATGCTGGTGTGGTGGGGCACTGCTTGGTTGAGGCTGGTTGGGGTTCTGGGTCTCTGTGGCTTGATCCGTCTTGCTCTGTTCTTTGGGTGCTGAGGGAGAGGAAGGCTTCTGTGGGTGGTTCTTGTTGGGTGGTGGCTGAGGCCACATGGGCATCTGGTATGGTGGGAAGAGCTGAGGGAACTGCATGCCACTTCCATAGAAGGGGCCCAGGGGTGTCATCTGTAGGGTAGTAAATCACAGTGAAATCACAGGGCCTCTGAGATGCCAGCTCTCCCCAACATGAGGGCTGAGATTCCAACTCTTTCCACCCTCTTCTGTCAGTCTCAGGAAACTTAAGCCCAAGAAACTTAAGTCAACAATGGAAGCTCCAAGCTCTTTAGCTGGAGATTTTTTTACATGTTTTCTTATGAAAGTGAATTTCAATCTTTCAGCAAGTCAACCAATCAAAGCAAAAAAGCACAACTAAGTTAGAAATTTCAGTTAAAGAATTTGGCTTATAATTTTTTAACTTTGAAGCCCTGACTCAGGTAAGAAGTGTACAAGTCAGGTTGCAGAGGCCTAAATCAATTTCTGTGACTTATTACAGGCAAGACAAAAAGGAGAGATAACAAAAAAGAAAATAAAGAAAGTGAGAGTGTAAAAAAAAAGAAGGAAAGAATAAAAATGTTATGTGTATAAACATCCTAATATGGGACCTGTGCTTCTTGATTATTGGTGAATCCTTATAATTCTGTTTTCATTATGAAAATTTCCACAAATACAAGGTGACCAATTTTAAAGGAAGTCAACCCTGAATATTCCTTGGAAGGACTGATGCTAAAGCTGAAGCTCCAATGTTCATACCATGTTACCTTGACGTACAGTACTTGGGTAATTTTTAATCAAATGAAGTCAAAAATTGACTCGCCAGACAGTTTTGGATAGGCGGTGGCAGCATGACCTTGGAAGAAAGTGGCAAACCTAATTATTCTGTTTTGTCCATAGCAGTGCCCATAGGGGAGCACTGGAGGAAGTGGGGGGTCGCATGGCCCTCCCAGTCCCTGAGGCCATTTTTGACTCTGGTTTTGAATTTTGCTGGGCGAACCTTACCTGAGGTGTCTGGGTTTCCTCTTGTGGATGAGCTGGGGTAGGTGTTGGCTGCTTTAAATGCTGGTGTGGTGGGGCACTGCTTGGTTGAGGCTGGTTGGGGTTCTGGGTCTCTGTGGCTTGATCCGTCTTGCTCTGTTCTTTGGGTGCTGAGGGAGAGGAAGGCTTCTGTGGGTGGTTCTTGTTGGGTGGTGGCTGAGGCCACATGGGCATCTGGTATGGTGGGAAGAGCTGAGGGAACTGCATGCCACTTCCATAGAAGGGGCCCAGGGGTGTCATCTGTAGGGTAGTAAATCACAGTGAAATCACAGGGCCTCTGAGATGCCAGCTCTCCCCAACATGAGGGCTGAGATTCCAACTCTTTCCACCCTCTTCTGTCAGTCTCAGGAAACTTAAGCCCAAGAAACTTAAGTCAACAATGGAAGCTCCAAGCTCTTTAGCTGGAGATTTTTTTACATGTTTTCTTATGAAAGTGAATTTCAATCTTTCAGCAAGTCAACCAATCAAAGCAAAAAAGCACAACTAAGTTAGAAATTTCAGTTAAAGAATTTGGCTTATAATTTTTTAACTTTGAAGCCCTGACTCAGGTAAGAAGTGTACAAGTCAGGTTGCAGAGGCCTAAATCAATTTCTGTGACTTATTACAGGCAAGACAAAAAGGAGAGATAACAAAAAAGAAAATAAAGAAAGTGAGAGTGTAAAAAAAAAGAAGGAAAGAATAAAAATGTTATGTGTATAAACATCCTAATATGGGACCTGTGCTTCTTGATTATTGGTGAATCCTTATAATTCTGTTTTCATTATGAAAATTTCCACAAATACAAGGTGACCAATTTTAAAGGAAGTCAACCCTGAATATTCCTTGGAAGGACTGATGCTAAAGCTGAAGCTCCAATACTTTGGCTACTTGATGCAGAGCCAGTTCATTGGAATAGACCCTGATGCTGGGAAAGATTGAGGGCAAGAGGAGAAGATGGCAGCAGAGGATGAGATGGTTAGATAGCATCACCAACTCAATAGACATGAATCAGAGCAAACTCCGGGAGATAATGGAGGACAGAAGAACCTGGTGTGCTGCAGTCCATGGAGTCACAAAGACTTGGACACGACTTAGTGATTGAACAACAACAGCAGCAACAGGGAAGCAAAAGGAGTTATAATATGAAAATGCTAATGTATGAATTGACCTCTTGAAACAATAGTTCCCATTCAAACATTCCCTCTTTGATTTAATGCTAGTCTGTATCTCCAGTCTTCATTAGTCCTTTGCTGTGTATGGATGATACACACACACACAGAGTATCATGCAAATGCCATGTGAATTAACGGAAGGTGAAATTGCAAACCTTGTATTGATATGTGAGATTGTATGATTTAATTAAGTTGGTAAAAATTTCAAACTATTGGTAAAGTTGCTAAAACTGAGAATGAAAGTTTGAAAAGTTGGGCCTCCTAGGAGATAAAGAAGAAAAAATTGAAAATGATGATCTTTTAGGTGAAGGTCTTTGCAAGAGAATGACCTGAATGAAAAAGGTTATGGAAAAATTGATGAAGTCCTTGATTCCTGCACCACCCCACCATGGGTCTCATGATCATGTCATAAAAGTTGAAAGTAACATATATTATTGTACTATCATACAATTTTTTTTTTTCAGAAAAAATATACCAAAAATTCAACTAGGTTCATTATTAATTAGTTCTAGGAGTTAGCACATAGTGGGGCCTAAATCAATTTCTGTGACTTATTACAGGCAAGACAAAAAGGAGAGATAACAAAAAAGAAAATAAAGAAAGTGAGAGTGTAAAAAAAAAGAAGGAAAGAATAAAAATGTTATGTGTATAAACATCCTAATATGGGACCTGTGCTTCTTGATTATTGGTGAATCCTTATAATTCTGTTTTCATTATGAAAATTTCCACAAATACAAGGTGACCAATTTTAAAGGAAGTCAACCCTGAATATTCCTTGGAAGGACTGATGCTAAAGCTGAAGCTCCAATACTTTGGCTACTTGATGCAGAGCCAGTTCATTGGAATAGACCCTGATGCTGGGAAAGATTGAGGGCAAGAGGAGAAGATGGCAGCAGAGGATGAGATGGTTAGATAGCATCACCAACTCAATAGACATGAATCAGAGCAAACTCTGGGAGATAATGGAGGACAGAAGAACCTGGTGTGCTGCAGTCCATGGAGTCACAAAGACTTGGACACGACTTAGTGATTGAACAACAACAGCAGCAACAGGGAAGCAAAAGGAGTTATAATATGAAAATGCTAATGTATGAATTGACCTCTTGAAACAATAGTTCCCATTCAAACATTCCCTCTTTGATTTAATGCTAGTCTGTATCTCCAGTCTTCATTAGTCCTTTGCTGTGTATGGATGATACACACACACACAGAGTATCATGCAAATGCCATGTGAATTAACGGAAGGTGAAATTGCAAACCTTGTATTGATATGTGAGATTGTATGATTTAATTAAGTTGGTAAAAATTTCAAACTATTGGTAAAGTTGCTAAAACTGAGAATGAAAGTTTGAAAAGTTGGGCCTCCTAGGAGATAAAGAAGAAAAAATTGAAAATGATGATCTTTTTAGGTGAAGGTCTTTGCAAGAGAATGACCTGAATGAAAAAGGTTATGGAAAAATTGATGAAGTCCTTGATTCCTGCACCACCCCACCATGGGTCTCATGATCATGTCATAAAAGTTGAAAGTAACATATATTATTGTACTATCATACAATTTTTTTTTTTCAGAAAAAATATACCAAAAATTCAACTAGGTTCATTATTAATTAGTTCTAGGAGTTAGCACATAGTGGGGCATACAACCTAAATTTTAAAAATTAGATAAAAATGAATTTCATAATTTTACTGTTATCTTTCAAGATAATCCAAAGAAAACTTTACCCTCCTCCCAGCATTTACTTATTTTATTTTTTGTTTTCATCATTTGGAGATATATCTTGTGTAGTCTTTTCTCAGAACCAATTTCTCTCAGATATAAAGAAGCAGTATAATTAGTAAATGCTTCTTAGCTGTATCAAAGTACAATAGATGAAATTTTTCTTCTTTGGAACCCTTAAAGTGAATATAATTAATCAATTGGTATCTTTATTAGCTAAGACAAAGCATAATTATCTGTACATAAACAAGAAATCATTAGAAATAATATAAAGTGGAACTTACATGTGGAGAGTTCATAAAGTTGAAGTGACCATAGCGCATCATCTGCGATAAAAGGAATCCATTAATGTGGCACAAAGTAAAAATTTTTATTCAATGAAATCACAAGAAATAAGTTAAATTTCTGATTTTTAGGTACAACAGCCATAATGTCTTTTACTAGTCATGTGTGAATTTAAAATAAGTACACAGTTTGGACTTCTCTTGTGGTACAGTGGATAAGAATCTTCCCTGACAATGCAGGAGACCTGGGTTTGATTCCTGGTCTGGGAAGATTCCACATGGCAAAGAGCAGTTAAGCTGAACCACAACTACTGTGTCTGCACACCTTAAAACCTCACATAGCAATTATTGAAATCCATGTGCCTTGAGCTTGTGCTTCACCACAAGAGAAGCCACTGCAATGAGAAGCCCATCAAGGCAATGAAGAGTAACCCCGGACTTCTCAGGTGGTCCAGTAGATAAGGAGTGTGCTTGGCAGTGCAGGGGACACTGGTTTGATCCCTGGCCTGGGAAGATCCCACAAGAGAATGACCTGAATGAAAAGGTTATGGAAAAATTGATGAAGTCCTTGATTCCTGCACCACCCCACCATGGGTCTCATGATCATGTCATAAAAGTTGAAAGTAACATATATTATTGTACTATCATACAATTTTTTTTTTTCAGAAAAAATATACCAAAAATTCAACTAGGTTCATTATTAATTAGTTCTAGGAGTTAGCACATAGTGGGGCATACAACCTAAATTTTAAAAATTAGATAAAAATGAATTTCATAATTTTACTGTTATCTTTCAAGATAATCCAAAGAAAACTTTACCCTCCTCCCAGCATTTACTTATTTTATTTTTTGTTTTCATCATTTGGAGATATATCTTGTGTAGTCTTTTCTCAGAACCAATTTCTCTCAGATATAAAGAAGCAGTATAATTAGTAAATGCTTCTTAGCTGTATCAAAGTACAATAGATGAAATTTTTCTTCTTTGGAACCCTTAAAGTGAATATAATTAATCAATTGGTATCTTTATTAGCTAAGACAAAGCATAATTATCTGTACATAAACAAGAAATCATTAGAAATAATATAAAGTGGAACTTACATGTGGAGAGTTCATAAAGTTGAAGTGACCATAGCGCATCATCTGCGATAAAAGGAATCCATTAATGTGGCACAAAGTAAAAATTTTTATTCAATGAAATCACAAGAAATAAGTTAAATTTCTGATTTTTAGGTACAACAGCCATAATGTCTTTTACTAGTCATGTGTGAATTTAAAATAAGTACACAGTTTGGACTTCTCTTGTGGTACAGTGGATAAGAATCTTCCCTGACAATGCAGGAGACCTGGGTTTGATTCCTGGTCTGGGAAGATTCCACATGGCAAAGAGCAGTTAAGCTGAACCACAACTACTGTGTCTGCACACCTTAAAACCTCACATAGCAATTATTGAAATCCATGTGCCTTGAGCTTGTGCTTCACCACAAGAGAAGCCACTGCAATGAGAAGCCCATCAAGGCAATGAAGAGTAACCCCGGACTTCTCAGGTGGTCCAGTAGATAAGGAGTGTGCTTGGCAGTGCAGGGGACACTGGTTTGATCCCTGGCCTGGGAAGATCCCACGTGCTGCGGAGTGCTGGATTGATGTGTCCAGTTGCAAGCTGGCGCTCTGCAGCAAGCAGGGCCACTGTGATGGGAGTGCCACGCGGGCCGAGGAATGAAGACGGATGAAAAATGAATAAATAAAAAATCAATAGAATGGGGCAAAAATTAAAATACAAAAACAATATCTTTAAAAAAAAAATGTAGCCCCTGCTCACTGCAAGTAGAGAAAACCTGCGGCAGCAATGAAGACCCAGCACAACCATTTAAATGTGTAAAAATTTTAAAAATACACTAAAATATAATAAATGTGCAGTTAAAAAAGTTTTATAGCATTTTATTTTTAGTCAAATTTTATTTTGAAAAGAATCACTATAAAGTAATAGAGGATAAGAATCATGTCTACTTGGAAGTTTTTGAATGTTTGACTCTATTCTTTTGACCTTCAGGACTTAAGAATTTGATAATTCTATGAAAGGCAAAACATATTTATATACTTACGTGTCTACCTTCTACGGACCCTAGACAGAAATGGCTACCTTTTTCAGCTTGAAAACTTAACAAAGAAACTAACGTCAACTATAGCAACAATTCACATTTACCTTGGAAAGGAATATTGAAGCACATAGGTGGGATAATGATGGGTATATAACTTAGTCTGTTTCATTATGAGAGTTTAAGACGTAGAGTCTCTTTATGTCTTTTATAAGAAATTTTATATATTGGAAATTTTCCCAATATTCTCCTTTTTATTTTTTAATTATTTTCTGCACCACGCAACTTGCAAGATCTCAGTTCCTTGACCTGAGATTGAACGAGGCCTGGCATTGAAAGCCCAGAATCCTACCCAGTAGGCCACCAGGGAACTCCCTAAGATGCTCCTTTTCAAACTAACTCTCAGGCTCTGGCAAATGTCTCTCCTGAGAATGAACATACATACCTCCTCACTTTTACTGGTAAACCCAGGGATTCGGGGCATTTGCATTTGCATCTGGAGGTGAGAGAATATTTGTGACAAATTCAGAACATCAGTTGAATTAAGTCCAAGAATTGTCCTCAAACTGTGCAACAACAGAGCATAAAGACAAGTCCTAACATTTAAAAAGTACTCACTGGCATAGCAGCAGAATAGCCAAGCAAACTTAGAAAGACCAGGAGAATCTTCATTTTTCCATTTGGTACCTGGAATGCAAAGCTGGATTTTATTTTTGAATTGCGAAATAATGATGCTGGTGTTACTTGGTTATTATCTAAGCACTAGCTCACCTGCCTGTCAGGGAGAGTACAGACATACATAATCGTAGGAGCCTCTGTGGCCAAGTTTATTTTGCATTAAGAAACTATTAGGGCTTCCTTGGTAGCTCAGTGGTGAAGAGTTCACCTGCCAGTGCAGGAGACATGGGTTCAATCCCTGATCCAGGAGGATCCCACATGCTGCGGAGCAGCTGAACCCATGAGCCACAGCTGTTGAGCCTGTACTCTAGAGCCTCAGAGCCACAACTGTTGAGCCCATGTGCCACAACTACTGAAGCCCGCATGCCCTAGAGCCTGAGTTCCACAACAAGAGACGTCACCACAACAAGAACATCCCACATGCTGGGGAGCAACTGGGCTCGTGAGCCACAACTATTGAGCCTGCACTCTAGAGCCTCGGAGTCATAGCTATTGAGCCCATGCGCTGCAACTACTGAAGACAGTAGCCAAGCAAACTTAGAAAGCCTAAAGCCGGAGTTCCACAACAAGAAAAGTCACCACAACAAGAAGCCTGCTCACCTCAACTAGAGAGTAGCCCCCACTCCCTGCAACTAGAGAAGAGCCTGCAGCAGCAGGGAAAGCCCAGAATAGCCACAAATAAATAAATAAATAAAAATTTAAAAAAGAAAGTGTTAGTTATTATCTGGTAATATTAAGCTGCTTATAAAGGAAAGATGGAGTAAGAGAGGGAGGAAGAGAGAGAGAGAAAAAAAGAGACAGAGAAAACACTGGTGCTTGACAAGATGGTTCATAGTGCCAGAATGTGGAAATTAGAAATTAGGAGTTTATCTTAAAAATATGAATATTGGGAATTCTGAATTTCTAGTTGCTAGAGTAGTTTAGAAAGGCATAGTAGTGTCTGACTATATTCACTGTTCAGGATAATCTCAGTTCCAATGATATTATAATCCAAAATCAGTACTCTAACACAGCTATATTTAAAATGGATAACCAACAAGCATCTACTGTATAGTACATGGGACTCTGTTCAATATTATGTGGTATCCTGGATGGGAGGGTTGTTTGGGGGAGAAAGAATACATGTATATGTATGACTAAGTACTTTTGCTGTTCACCTGAAACTATTGTAACATTGCTGATCAACTAAACACCAATACAGAATAAAAAGTCTAAAAAAAACCAAGAAAACAAAATTAGTACTTTATTGGAGCCTCTGCATTAAAGAAACTATTAGGGCTTCCTTGGTAGCTCAGTGGTGAAGAGTTCACCAACCAGTGCAGGAGACACAAGTTCAATCCCTGATCCAGGAGGATCCCACATGCTGCGGAGCAGCTGAACCCATGAGCCACAGCTGTTGAGCCTGTACTCTAGAGCCTCAGAGCCACAACTGTTGAGCCCATGTGCCACAACTACTGAAGCCCGCATGCCCTAGAGCCTGAGTTCCACAACAAGAGACGTCACCACAACAAGAACATCCCACATGCTGGGGAGCAACTGGGCTCGTGAGCCACAACTATTGAGCCTGCACTCTAGAGCCTCGGAGTCATAGCTATTGAGCCCATGCGCTGCAACTACTGAAGACAGTAGCCAAGCAAACTTAGAAAGCCTAAAGCCGGAGTTCCACAACAAGAAAAGTCACCACAACAAGAAGCCTGCTCACCTCAACTAGAGAGTAGCCCCCACTCCCTGCAACTAGAGAAGAGCCTGCAGCAGCAGGGAAAGCCCAGAATAGCCACAAATAAATAAATAAATAAAAATTTAAAAAAGAAAGTGTTAGTTATTATCTGGTAATATTAAGCTGCTTATAAAGGAAAGATGGAGTAAGAGAGGGAGGAAGAGAGAGAGAGAAAAAAAGAGACAGAGAAAACACTGGTGCTTGACAAGATGGTTCATAGTGCCAGAATGTGGAAATTAGAAATTAGGAGTTTATCTTAAAAATATGAATATTGGGAATTCTGAATTTCTAGTTGCTAGAGTAGTTTAGAAAGGCATAGTAGTGTCTGACTATATTCACTGTTCAGGATAATCTCAGTTCCAATGATATTATAATCCAAAATCAGTACTCTAACACAGCTATATTTAAAATGGATAACCAACAAGCATCTACTGTATAGTACATGGGACTCTGTTCAATATTATGTGGTATCCTGGATGGGAGGGTTGTTTGGGGGAGAAAGAATACATGTATATGTATGACTAAGTACTTTTGCTGTTCACCTGAAACTATTGTAACATTGCTGATCAACTAAACACCAATACAGAATAAAAAGTCTAAAAAAAACCAAGAAAACAAAATTAGTACTTTAAGCTACATATACTATAGACAAAACTAAAGGTTTTAATCAGAATGATATATTTGCATGGTTTAATAGATGTAAGACAACTCCTAGCATACTAATCAGGATATAGATACCAGTATATGTTCATTTCTTTTGTTTCTTCTGCTGGGTTGCCATGAAATTGTTCATGTTCTTCCATAAGATGTTGTAGAAAAACCCTGAATGAACTTTGTGGCCAACGCAATATTTTCTGGCCATGAAATGCATCTAATAGTAATTTGAGCCATTGCTAACCCTTCTGCTTGCTTCTTATAGAAGAACTATAATTAGAGGACACTTCATCATTTTCCTAAACTGAAGGAGTAATCAGTTACCTTTTATATATTAGAGAAATTGGAAGAGTGTAATTAAACAAAGGAAGCAGTAGTATGTAAATGCCTTTCCTACTAAATATTTTTGGAATTGTAACATCATAGAGAATTAAAAATAACTGAAATGTATGTTTAATATCTTACTTTCTAAGATTATGGGCCAAGATTTTGGGGGAACTTTTATATGTTTAATTTTCTCTTCTTTAATCATCCATCTAATTTTTATGGTAGCAGTCACTGAGATTCTTGATAATGTTATACACTTATATAGGAATATGTGATCTTTCATTTTATAAGTACAAAATGTCACTCATTTTCTCTTTTCATAAAATTAACATATTAGATGACTTTTAAGCTTCCTTACATGTCCAAAAAAATCATGATTGGATGAAAATCTATGCCTAGCTGTTTTAAAAAAAATTTATTTTGAATTAATTATGATTGCTGTCAGATATAATAACTATGTAAGTTCTTAATTCTAACATTCCATCTGTGAACTCAGATCTCTTTTTTTCTACATGTTTAAATAGTTTTATTTTCTCAAGTATATTTCTGACAATATTTAGTTTGATATGTGATCTGTTGGTATTAGGAAGATTAAATGAGAATACTCACCAAGTAATCTAGCTTAGGAGAAGAGGCTTCATGCCTACACTGCAGCAGCATTTTTTCACCAAACTTTTCATAAGCCTTTAAGAAAAGTATAGATTTTTACATGAGAAGAAACTCAAATATAGAAATGAAACAAATGAATGAAGAAACTAATAGCAAAGATTCAGTGCTACCTTTATTCAAGAGACTTCAAAATCAAGCTTAATCTTTAGTTGCTTAAAAGTAGCGTGAAAACAAAATCAGAGAGAAGATGACCCAGGCACTGCACTTTGAGATACTTTTAGTGACAAAAGTTGACAAAACTTGATTGCTCAGTGGGGATGTGTAGAAAAGCCCAGTGTTAAATGAGATCTAATTAGCGGGGAAGAAAGCTTATAAAAAAATAAATATACCAACTAAACCAAGAAGTTTAAAATTTTATCAGAGAATCACTCTACATAAAAATGATTATCAGCCAACAAAGAATGCAATCAGGAAGTCAACCGACATATATGAATTAAGCTCATTATTTGGAACTATATTATTTATGTTGATAATCTCTAATACTCACCCAATGCCAGTTAGAAGCTCCAGTATATAAAAAATAACTTTTACCTGAACTTTGCTAACCTGTCTTTGAAATATATTCTTAATAGTCTACAGTGGAAATGACTGCAAGTTGCTAAAGCCAGGGAGATCTCAGGAGCTAGACACATTTATTTCTTAATGATAAAACAAAAATTCTTCATGAAGATGTCATGTTCTGTACCCAAAAGGCTTAATATAAAAATATTCCTCGTCAGAAATCTTGGGTCACATTTAAGCACTGTTGTAGACCTGTACAACCAATCAGCTTTGAGAAAAATGGTTTTGCCATCACAAGAGTTTAAGGTAAAAAAACACATCCAATGTAAAATTCATAATGTGTTATTATGGAAGCTGTCAAATCAGGTCTCTCATTATGGATAATAACAGTTCAGGAAGATGAGCTTACAGCAGTAAGATTTAGAAGATGCTTTCCTTGATGAATTTGAGACTTTTCAAGTATAGAAATGTTGTTTATGCAGAGATATTTAGAGAACAAAGATATTTAGAGAACTGTGTGCTATTGTCATAAATCATTGACCATCATCAAAAGGCAGACAAAAATATGTATCTAATATACTTAGTATACATTTAATATATAACAAAAATTAACTGGAATGTCAGGCCAACATTCACCTCAATGATTTGATTAGATTCATATTACATAATGTAATAGGGCATAGTACTCTTTTTTTGAAGTCAAATATAGGTTAGTTACTGGGAATTCAGAGTTGTTGAAGAGAAAGACAAAATGATAAATGAACTCTTAGCTATACATGACAAAAGTTGACAAAACTTGATTGCTCAGTGGGGATGTGTAGAAAAGCCCAGTGTTAAATGAGATCTAATTAGCGGGGAAGAAAGCTTATAAAAAAATAAATATACCAACTAAACCAAGAAGTTTAAAATTTTATCAGAGAATCACTCTACATAAAAATGATTATCAGCCAACAAAGAATGCAATCAGGAAGTCAACCGACATATATGAATTAAGCTCATTATTTGGAACTATATTATTTATGTTGATAATCTCTAATACTCACCCAATGCCAGTTAGAAGCTCCAGTATATAAAAAATAACTTTTACCTGAACTTTGCTAACCTGTCTTTGAAATATATTCTTAATAGTCTACAGTGGAAATGACTGCAAGTTGCTAAAGCCAGGGAGATCTCAGGAGCTAGACACATTTATTTCTTAATGATAAAACAAAAATTCTTCATGAAGATGTCATGTTCTGTACCCAAAAGGCTTAATATAAAAATATTCCTCGTCAGAAATCTTGGGTCACATTTAAGCACTGTTGTAGACCTGTACAACCAATCAGCTTTGAGAAAAATGGTTTTGCCATCACAAGAGTTTAAGGTAAAAAAACACATCCAATGTAAAATTCATAATGTGTTATTATGGAAGCTGTCAAATCAGGTCTCTCATTATGGATAATAACAGTTCAGGAAGATGAGCTTACAGCAGTAAGATTTAGAAGATGCTTTCCTTGATGAATTTGAGACTTTTCAAGTATAGAAATGTTGTTTATGCAGAGATATTTAGAGAACAAAGATATTTAGAGAACTGTGTGCTATTGTCATAAATCATTGACCATCATCAAAAGGCAGACAAAAATATGTATCTAATATACTTAGTATACATTTAATATATAACAAAAATTAACTGGAATGTCAGGCCAACATTCACCTCAATGATTTGATTAGATTCATATTACATAATGTAATAGGGCATAGTACTCTTTTTTTGAAGTCAAATATAGGTTAGTTACTGGGAATTCAGAGTTGTTGAAGAGAAAGACAAAATGATAAATGAACTCTTAGCTATACATGATAAAACAGCCACACAAATATCTGAGTTGAGAAATTTACTGAAGGAATTATGTTATGGATGTTTTTGGGTGTCTGATTTTCCATAATAAATATTTCACTGCTAAATAAACAAATAAATAGGACAGCTATACTTTTCTTTGACAGGAGCAAGCTTTATTATTTTTGCTGAACTTAGATTCTATTGTTCTTGGGGCTGCATTTGTAGTGGTGATATTTGCAGTTTATTTTAATGTTGGCATCATTTAGTAAAAGAATTTTGAATTTTATACCAAAATCTGGTTCCTAGTCTGTGTGACTGGACACATCAGTTCCCCCAGGGGCTGCACAAGTTGCTGTTCTTCCAAGGCATGAGAGGTGCCATTTTGTTCCTCTTAGGCCAAGTACACTGCACATTTTTTTATTCCTCCATCTTTTTGAATTCATTACCATGAAGAAGCAAATTATATTAGAAAAGTTGACTTTATTTCTTTTTTTGGTGGGAGGAGAGCGGGCTTGGGAGGGAGGGGGGCGGGTGGGCCACTTCTATTGGTCTTTCATTTATCTGTTTTCATCCATCTCCGTTCCCCGGCCTGTGTGGGCCTCCCACCGCGGTGGCCTCTGTCGTCGCAGAGGACCGACTCTAGGCGCATGCACCCCAGAGCTCTGGCTCGGTAATTGGACACATCGGTCCAGTTGCTCCACAGCACATGGGATCTT
This sequence comes from Tragulus kanchil, assembly GCA_022376925.1. Lineage (NCBI taxonomy): Eukaryota > Metazoa > Chordata > Mammalia > Artiodactyla > Tragulidae > Tragulus > Tragulus kanchil. The sequence continues at coordinate 153,928,115 of JAIOJX010000025.1, read as the reverse complement.
CCCAGGCCAGTGATTGAACCAGCGCCCCTTGCACTGCAAGGCGGTGTCCCTACCCACTGGGCCACCAGGGAAGCCCCAAAAGTTGACTTTAATCTCTAGATATCTTTTTAGATTGTATGTGTCCAAGAGGGTGTGCAAAGTTATATCTGCTCCAAGTGTCTGACTATCTTTATCTGATTTTGTAGAAACTGAGTAGGAATTACAGTACTGTGTGCATGCTGAAATTGGTTTGCAAGTGGCAGGACACCTAGGGGGCAGTGTGTTCAGTAAGATGAAATGGGAATCATGATGCTGGATGACCCTGGTTTCTGCCTGTACCCTTCAGGTAGAGGCTAGACTTTTGACAACAGTGTTAGCCATATAGGTTATTGGGAGGTACCACTAAACCTCACTTGATATCTTCTCTGCTTACTCTTGTTCCCTGCCATAAGGCTGGTTAGTGGTCATGAAATAATCCATGTTTTAAAAACCCAGCTAGGCTACTGAATGGGTGACCCCTTGGTAGTGGTGAATTGGATTGAGAAAACAATGAAACATCTTTTTTTTTTCTTTAAAAGCACTAAACAAGTGCTTAACTACATAGACTATTTTAAAATGAGTCCTTCATGACCTTTTCTCCTTTACTCCAATTATCTTTACTTACTTTATAAATACTGTTTCCCTCCAAGCAATTACCAACAGGTTTTAAGTATGTTTATTATTTGACTTTAAACATTTTTAGAATTTATCTCTATTTTTCTCTGTTTCTCTTTTTGTCCATAAAACAAGGCTGCTTATTAGGGCTCTATAAACCCATGAAATTGTAAGAATTTGTGTGTTTGTGTGTGGATGTATTTTGTTCCCCTGAAGGAGAATCTGTATCCTTAAGGTGCCTGTGACTTCCCAACTCCCCTAAGATGATCTTTTTGCCCTAGATTTTAAAACAGAAAAATCTTTTGATTTCTATGGTGGAAAGAGGCTGACTTTGGAGTTGTTGAGCCTGAGTTAAAACTTTCCACATATTTTCCAACTGTTAAATTCCTGTTTAGTAAAATGGGGGTGATAAGTTTCTTGTAGGAAGTAATTGAAATTATGTATGTGAAGTTTCACATAGCAGGCACTGAATGATGATCAGTGTCTGACTGATCAATACACTGGGCCACCAGGGAAGCCCCAAAAGTTGACTTTAATCTCTAGATATCTTTTTAGATTGTATGTGTCCAAGAGGGTGTGCAAAGTTATATCTGCTCCAAGTGTCTGACTATCTTTATCTGATTTTGTAGAAACTGAGTAGGAATTACAGTACTGTGTGCATGCTGAAATTGGTTTGCAAGTGGCAGGACACCTAGGGGGCAGTGTGTTCAGTAAGATGAAATGGGAATCATGATGCTGGATGACCCTGGTTTCTGCCTGTACCCTTCAGGTAGAGGCTAGACTTTTGACAACAGTGTTAGCCATATAGGTTATTGGGAGGTACCACTAAACCTCACTTGATATCTTCTCTGCTTACTCTTGTTCCCTGCCATAAGGCTGGTTAGTGGTCATGAAATAATCCATGTTTTAAAAACCCAGCTAGGCTACTGAATGGGTGACCCCTTGGTAGTGGTGAATTGGATTGAGAAAACAATGAAACATCTTTTTTTTTTCTTTAAAAGCACTAAACAAGTGCTTAACTACATAGACTATTTTAAAATGAGTCCTTCATGACCTTTTCTCCTTTACTCCAATTATCTTTACTTACTTTATAAATACTGTTTCCCTCCAAGCAATTACCAACAGGTTTTAAGTATGTTTATTATTTGACTTTAAACATTTTTAGAATTTATCTCTATTTTTCTCTGTTTCTCTTTTTGTCCATAAAACAAGGCTGCTTATTAGGGCTCTATAAACCCATGAAATTGTAAGAATTTGTGTGTTTGTGTGTGGATGTATTTTGTTCCCCTGAAGGAGAATCTGTATCCTTAAGGTGCCTGTGACTTCCCAACTCCCCTAAGATGATCTTTTTGCCCTAGATTTTAAAACAGAAAAATCTTTTGATTTCTATGGTGGAAAGAGGCTGACTTTGGAGTTGTTGAGCCTGAGTTAAAACTTTCCACATATTTTCCAACTGTTAAATTCCTGTTTAGTAAAATGGGGGTGATAAGTTTCTTGTAGGAAGTAATTGAAATTATGTATGTGAAGTTTCACATAGCAGGCACTGAATGATGATCAGTGTCTGACTGATCAATACATTACTTTTGTGGTTCCACATTATACTTCATAATTAGGGACTTAAGAGTAATAACAGCAGTCCTAATTTGCAGACCAAATATATTTTCTAGGCATGGCTGTCTTGCTGAAGCTTTGCTAATAATAATCCAAAATTTTGTGGATTATTATTGTTATTATTTTAAATTTTGGCCTATTTTATAGATGTCTTATTTATCTATTTGTTTTCATCCATCTTTATTCTTTGGCCTATGTGGGCCTCCCATTGCAGTGGCTTCTCTCACTGCAGAACACTGGCTCTGGGCGTGCGCGCTCCAGAGCGTTGACTCGTAATTGAATACACCAGTGCAACCGCTCTGTGGCACACAGGATCTTCCCGGGCCAGGGATTGAACTGGTGCCCGTTGCACTACAAGGCAGACTCTTTACCCACTGGACCACCAGGGAAACCCTGTGGATTATTATTAATAAAACTCTCCCACAACTCAGGATTACTGAATTTGGGACACTTGAGATAAAGAAGAGTCTTAAGAATCCACCATTGTTAGCCAAATAGTATAAGCATCCACAATCTTGATTTCTCTCTGGAGTGATTCATATAATGTATCTTCAGTCCCTAAGTGTGGGAAGCTGTCTTTCATATGGGAAGAGGAGGTATAGTTTAATCTCTCAAATGTTAAATGGTTAATAATGTTTTATTCTGCAGATCTTTCCTGAGGAACCTGTTTATGCAAATCCCCAGCTGAGGGGCCCAGCCATCCTGCATAAGCTGCTGGGATAGAAACTTTTCTGAGTCAGAACTTAGTACTGGGTTTGAATTCTGATTCTGATGGCTTAATTGTTTTAAAATCTTAGTCAAGCGGCTTAATATCTTTAAGCCTCAGTTTCTTTGTTTGTAAAGTAGGGGATAATAATAGTATTTTCTTCATTTAAATTTAATGAGTTAATTTGTTTGAAGTTTTAGTATCTAGCTTAAATAAATGCCATAAATAGGTATATGAATATTACATGTAATTATAAGTAGAACCTTGCTTTTTCTGACCACTGACAAATTCCTGTTTAGTAAAATGGGGGGGATAAGTTTCTTGTAGGAAGTAATTGAAATTATGTATGTGAAGTTTCACATAGCAGGCACTGAATGATGATCAGTGTCTGACTGATCAATACATTACTTTTGTGGTTCCACATTATACTTCATAATTAGGGACTTAAGAGTAATAACAGCAGTCCTAATTTGCAGACCAAATATATTTTCTAGGCATGGCTGTCTTGCTGAAGCTTTGCTAATAATAATCCAAAATTTTGTGGATTATTATTGTTATTATTTTAAATTTTGGCCTATTTTATAGATGTCTTATTTATCTATTTGTTTTCATCCATCTTTATTCTTTGGCCTATGTGGGCCTCCCATTGCAGTGGCTTCTCTCACTGCAGAACACTGGCTCTGGGCGTGCGCTCCAGAGCGTTGACTCGTAATTGAATACACCAGTGCAACCGCTCTGTGGCACACAGGATCTTCCCGGGCCAGGGATTGAACTGGTGCCCGTTGCACTACAAGGCAGACTCTTTACCCACTGGACCACCAGGGAAACCCTGTGGATTATTATTAATAAAACTCTCCCACAACTCAGGATTACTGAATTTGGGACACTTGAGATAAAGAAGAGTCTTAAGAATCCACCATTGTTAGCCAAATAGTATAAGCATCCACAATCTTGATTTCTCTCTGGAGTGATTCATATAATGTATCTTCAGTCCCTAAGTGTGGGAAGCTGTCTTTCATATGGGAAGAGGAGGTATAGTTTAATCTCTCAAATGTTAAATGGTTAATAATGTTTTATTCTGCAGATCTTTCCTGAGGAACCTGTTTATGCAAATCCCCAGCTGAGGGGCCCAGCCATCCTGCATAAGCTGCTGGGATAGAAACTTTTCTGAGTCAGAACTTAGTACTGGGTTTGAATTCTGATTCTGATGGCTTAATTGTTTTAAAATCTTAGTCAAGCGGCTTAATATCTTTAAGCCTCAGTTTCTTTGTTTGTAAAGTAGGGGATAATAATAGTATTTTCTTCATTTAAATTTAATGAGTTAATTTGTTTGAAGTTTTTAGTATCTAGCTTAAATAAATGCCATAAATAGGTATATGAATATTACATGTAATTATAAGTAGAACTTGCTCTGTAGCTGCTTTGTTACTGACCACTGACAGATTTCCTAAAGATTTTAAAGAACTTTTCACCTCATTGTTCCTAGTGACGAAAACAGAACAAGACAGAAAAGTCAACGCAGTAGATGCTCAGTCATGTTCAACTCTTTGTGATTCCTTGGACTGTAGCCCACCAGGGTCTTCTGTCCATGGAATTTTCCAAGCAAGAATACTGGAATGGGTTGCCATTCCCTTTCTCAGGGAAATGACAGAAAGCAAATCAAGAACTTCCCCCGGAGTAACCAAACATCTATGTAAACAGAATATAGAGAAATAAAATAGATCATAAAGTTTATCAGATTTGTTCAGTTTAAGTCTGGCTTTTGATCTGCAAACACTGAAGTTACTCCATGATGTCAATGAGTTACTTCTGCCAGGTGATTATTTGTTTAGACCGTCCTCAGAGGTAGTGTTTATATGTACTAAAGGTCAGCTTAAAAATGACTCAGAATCTAAGAAGATTAGCTTGTTCTCCATCTTCTCTCTCCAGTCTGAGAAGAAAATGTAGCCCAACTGTTAAGAACACAGGTCTTGAAATACTGAGTAATACTGAGTAATGTATTTGAAATACTGAGTAATATATACCCTGTGCTTAGAACAGTGTCTGGCTCCTAGGAAGGGCTTCATGTGGGTTAGGTGTTTTTCTATTTCTTTTGCTTCATGGAAGCCGGTTGTGATGTCATCTCATTATGGAAATAGTATATATCTTGACCACTTATTATATGCATTGGGTGTTGCTCTAGGCACTTTCTGGCTCTTTATTCTCACTATTGCTCACAACAACTCTATGAGATAGGTTCTATTATAATAAATATTTTAATATAAGGAAGCCAACAAATGGATTAAGTGACTTGTTTAGTTACATAGCCAGTAAGTGGCTAAAACCAGACAGTCTGACTCTAGAGTCTCTGTTTGGTCCTTCACTCCATACTGTCAGCCTGAACTGAAGCAGTGATGTTAAGGCACAGCTTGTTTAGCTTTTCTTTCATAACAGTGACTACCATTGACAAGTTCCTGTTTGAAGTTTTTAGTATCTAGCTTAAATAAATGCCATAAATAGGTATATGAATATTACATGTAATTATAAGTAGAACTTGCTCTGTAGCTGCTTTGTTACTGACCACTGACAGATTTCCTAAAGATTTTAAAGAACTTTTCACCTCATTGTTCCTAGTGACGAAAACAGAACAAGACAGAAAAGTCAACGCAGTAGATGCTCAGTCATGTTCAACTCTTTGTGATTCCTTGGACTGTAGCCCACCAGGGTCTTCTGTCCATGGAATTTTCCAAGCAAGAATACTGGAATGGGTTGCCATTCCCTTTCTCAGGGAAATGACAGAAAGCAAATCAAGAACTTCCCCAGGAGTAACCAAACATCTATGTAAACAGAATATAGAGAAAAAAACTAGATAATAAAGTTTATCAGATTTGTTCAGTTTAAGTCTGGCTTTTGATCTGCAAACACAGAAGTTACTCCATGATGTCAATGAGTTACTTCTGCCAGGTGATTATTTGTTTAGACCGTCCTCAGAGGTAGTGTTTATATGTACTAAAGGTCAGCTTAAAAATGACTCAGAATCTAAGAAGATTAGCTTGTTCTCCATCTTCTCTCTCCAGTCTGAGAAGAAAATGTAGCCCAACTGTTAAGAACACAGGTCTTGAAATACTGAGTAATACTGAGTAATGTATTTGAAATACTGAGTAATATATACCCTGTGCTTAGAACAGTGTCTGGCTCCTAGGAAGGGCTTCATGTGGGTTAGGTGTTTTTCTATTTCTTTTGCTTCATGGAAGCCGGTTGTGATGTCATCTCATTATGGAAATAGTATATATCTTGACCACTTATTATATGCATTGGGTGTTGCTCTAGGCACTTTCTGGCTCTTTATTCTCACTATTGCTCACAACAACTCTATGAGATAGGTTCTATTATAATAAATATTTTAATATAAGGAAGCCAACAAATGGATTAAGTGACTTGTTTAGTTACATAGCCAGTAAGTGGCTAAAACCAGACAGTCTGACTCTAGAGTCTCTGTTTGGTCCTTCACTCCATACTGTCAGCCTGAACTGAAGCAGTGATGTTAAGGCACAGCTTGTTTAGCTTTTCTTTCATAACAGTGACTACCATTGATACTTATTTAAGTATCTTGTAAAAATCCCAGGAAGTCAGAACATCTACTTGCTAGTTCTTGACTGATCACTCACCAATCCTGGGGCTTTGGGGATGTCCTTAGACTTTGCTGCTTTTCTGTTTCTTTAATAAGAATCTGCCTATTTGTTTTCCAAAGTCTGTGATACTGTCCTTCCTCAGCAGAGTAGAATTATGGCTGTCTGGACTTTCAAGCTAACGAGAACCTTAAAATACTTGCAGTTTAGTTTTGCTGAAATGCCTGGTTGAGAGAAGTGGATTTGGGAATAGAGCTATTCAACCACTCTCCTGGAAACTCCTAGATCTGTTTCTGGGTCAGGTCACACTACTGGTAGCCTGTACTCTTAAATTCTAGAGAAGGATATGGCAACCCATTCATATTCTTGCCTGGGAGACTCCCTGGTCAGAGGAGCTAGCAGGCTGTAGTTCAAGGGGTTGCAAAAAGTCAGACCTAACAGTGACTAATCACGTATACACATACCCTTAGATTAGCTTGTCTCCTTTAAGGAATCACCTTCCTTAAGGTTCATTACTAAAACTCACAAATGAGAGACAGATGTAGGAAGTTTGCTCCTGTAAAGTGCCCAGCATGTGATGAACACAGTGCAACTGAGTGATGTTTCGATGTTGAGCACCACAGAGTCTGTACTTTCATAGAGCTATTTATTAAGCAGCAGATCTGGACCTTGAGGTGTCAGATATAATACTGTATAGTAAAGAATAAGACTGGAGTGGTTCAGAGCATGTAGGAGGGACTTAATGGAAGGTGTCCAAGATGAAGGGAGATAATAAGGTATAGCTTGGTATCTGAGTTGAAGGTCACCAGAAAGACACAGAAACATGTTCAAGGCACAGAATAGCGTTATGGTCAAGTTTGGAGGACGAATGAGCAAGGTGAATTCTAACAACTTAGATAACTCTAGAATGGCTGCAAAAGCACTCCAGCTGAGAGTGGTGAGAGATGAACAAGGATTGTCAAACAGAATCTCAAGTCTAGTGAAGGACTTTCCCATAAAATATTGTTAAAAGCTATACTCTTTCACTTAAATATGTGTTATATAAGACTCTGAAGAGGAAATTTCTTCTAAAACTTTGTTTCAAGAAGAATCTTGCTGTTCTTGACATCTAGTAACTTACTTTTCTGGAGTCACATTGCTAATGGGGTATCTAGACCAGTGCCTTTCCCTTCTATACCTTGTTTTCCAAAGTCTGTGATACTGTCCTTCCTCAGCAGAGTAGAATTATGGCTGTCTGGACTTTCAAGCTAACGAGAACCTTAAAATACTTGCAGTTTAGTTTTGCTGAAATGCCTGGTTGAGAGAAGTGGATTTGGGAATAGAGCTATTCAACCACTCTCCTGGAAACTCCTAGATCTGTTTCTGGGTCAGGTCACACTACTGGTAGCCTGTACTCTTAAATTCTAGAGAAGGATATGGCAACCCATTCATATTCTTGCCTGGGAGACTCCCTGGTCAGAGGAGCTAGCAGGCTGTAGTTCAAGGGGTTGCAAAAAGTCAGACCTAACAGTGACTAATCACGTATACACATACCCTTAGATTAGCTTGTCTCCTTTAAGGAATCACCTTCCTTAAGGTTCATTACTAAAACTCACAAATGAGAGACAGATGTAGGAAGTTTGCTCCTGTAAAGTGCCCAGCATGTGATGAACACAGTGCAACTGAGTGATGTTTCGATGTTGAGCACCACAGAGTCTGTACTTTCATAGAGCTATTTATTAAGCAGCAGATCTGGACCTTGAGGTGTCAGATATAATACTGTATAGTAAAGAATAAGACTGGAGTGGTTCAGAGCATGTAGGAGGGACTTAATGGAAGGTGTCCAAGATGAAGGGAGATAATAAGGTATAGCTTGGTATCTGAGTTGAAGGTCACCAGAAAGACACAGAAACATGTTCAAGGCACAGAATAGCGTTATGGTCAAGTTTGGAGGACGAATGAGCAAGGTGAATTCTAACAACTTAGATAACTCTAGAATGGCTGCAAAAGCACTCCAGCTGAGAGTGGTGAGAGATGAACAAGGATTGTCAAACAGAATCTCAAGTCTAGTGAAGGACTTTCCCATAAAATATTGTTAAAAGCTATACTCTTTCACTTAAATATGTGTTATATAAGACTCTGAAGAGGAAATTTCTTCTAAAACTTTGTTTCAAGAAGAATCTTGCTGTTCTTGACATCTAGTAACTTACTTTTCTGGAGTCACATTGCTAATGGGGTATCTAGACCAGTGCCTTTCCCTTCTATACCTTGTTTTAGAAATATTAGTCACTTTTCTTATAATCCATCATTGTGATTTATTTCCTCCTTTGCCATGGGAAATATGTAACATTCTGTATGTTCCTATCACTCTGGCTACTAGCTAAGCTAAATTTGATGACTTAACTAACAGTGGATCAAGGTTATATGAGGCCTTAGGCTAATATAATTTTAGGGACTTTTTCTTTAAGAAAAACAACACAGAATTTAGGTGAGAAAAAAATAATTGTTTTGATAAGAAAAGAAATTGCAACAAATTTCAGATTTTAAAGCAGTGACAAATAGTACAAATGTTACAAAATCTGGAAAAACAACTTAATGTTTTCTACTACCTGTCTGACCTCTAGTATGGTATCCATACATTTGAAGTTCCAATTTTTCCTCTACTCACGTTTCCACTGACAGCTTCCAGGACATGTTCATATGACAGTATGATTTCTGGTCCTGCATTTTGGCACATGTAGAATGTGTGAGCATTGAGAGTTAGGCATGGGAAATTGGGGTATTCTTGGAAGCCATTTCCACATGAGAACATTTTAACTATATATAAAAGTTTACTGTAGATCACATACAATACATCACACTAAAGCCAAGCTAAATGTTCCCCACCTCAGTTTCCCAAAGTGTCCAGGACTATTCCAACATCATTTGAATTTAGGAGAAGCGTGTTAGAGGGACTGTGGGAGTAGGAAGACAGAGCAATCTCAACCAACTGTAGGCAACTCGCTCAGGCTCTGACCATGTATTGAGCCTGTGAACTTCCTTTCTGCTTGTATGTACCACCTAATGTTACTAACCTTATTACTATTTTTTTTGAGTTTTTTCTTTTTTTGCACCTTTAATATTGAAGTATAACAGTTTATAATGTTGTATTAGTTTGAATTCTAACAACTTAGATAACTCTAGAATGGCTGCAAAAGCACTCCAGCTGAGAGTGGTGAGAGATGAACAAGGATTGTCAAACAGAATCTCAAGTCTAGTGAAGGACTTTCCCATAAAATATTGTTAAAAGCTATACTCTTTCACTTAAATATGTGTTATATAAGACTCTGAAGAGGAAATTTCTTCTAAAACTTTGTTTCAAGAAGAATCTTGCTGTTCTTGACATCTAGTAACTTACTTTTCTGGAGTCACATTGCTAATGGGGTATCTAGACCAGTGCCTTTCCCTTCTATACCTTGTTTTAGAAATATTAGTCACTTTTCTTATAATCCATCATTGTGATTTATTTCCTCCTTTGCCATGGGAAATATGTAACATTCTGTATGTTCCTATCACTCTGGCTACTAGCTAAGCTAAATTTGATGACTTAACTAACAGTGGATCAAGGTTATATGAGGCCTTAGGCTAATATAATTTTAGGGATTTTTTCTTTAAGAAAAACAACACAGAATTTAGGTGAGAAAAAAATAATTGTTTTGATAAGAAAAGAAATTGCAACAAATTTCAGATTTTAAAGCAGTGACAAATAGTACAAATGTTACAAAATCTGGAAAAACAACTTAATGTTTTCTACTACCTGTCTGACCTCTAGTATGGTATCCATACATTTGAAGTTCCAATTTTTCCTCTACTCACGTTTCCACTGACAGCTTCCAGGACATGTTCATATGACAGTATGATTTCTGGTCCTGCATTTTGGCACATGTAGAATGTGTGAGCATTGAGAGTTAGGCATGGGAAATTGGGGTATTCTTGGAAGCCATTTCCACATGAGAACATTTTAACTATATATAAAAGTTTACTGTAGATCACATACAATACATCACACTAAAGCCAAGCTAAATGTTCCCCCCACCTCAGTTTCCCAAAGTGTCCAGGACTATTCCAACATCATTTGAATTTAGGAGAAGCGTGTTAGAGGGACTGTGGGAGTAGGAAGACAGAGCAATCTCAACCAACTGTAGGCAACTCGCTCAGGCTCTGACCATGTATTGAGCCTGTGAACTTCCTTTCTGCTTGTATGTACCACCTAATGTTACTAACCTTATTACTATTTTTTTTGAGTTTTTTCTTTTTTTGCACCTTTAATATTGAAGTATAACAGTTTATAATGTTGTATTAGTTTGAAGTGTACAACAAAATGATTCAGTTATATGTATACACACACACATATATATATTCTTTTCCAAATTCTTTTCCATTATAGTTTATTATAAGATAGTGAGTATGGTTGTTGTTTACCTATTTTATATATAGTTGTGTGTGTATGTTAATCCCAAGCTCCTAATTTATCTGCTCACTTCCATTGTTACTGTTTTTTGCTATGAACTGTCCAAAATAGTTTTTGAGAAGAGATAAATGTAAAAAAATTAATTAATACTTTTTTTAGGGTGTGGATCAGAAAGACTTGACTTTGGTCACTCAGTGCTTCATGCGGTAAAAGTTTTTTTTTTTTGTGGGGGCAGGGCACTTCTATTGGTCTTTAATTTATCTATTTTCATCCATCTTTGTTCTTTGGCCTGTGTGGGCCTCCCATCGCAGTGGCCTCTCTCGCTGCAGAGGACCGGCTGTGGGCACATGTGCTCCAGAGCTCCGGCTAGGTAGTTGGATACATTGATCCAGCCGCTCCGCGGCACGTGGGATCTTCCCAGGCCAGGGATCAAACTGGCACCCCTTGCACCACAAGGCAGTGTCCTTACCCACTGGACCACCAGGGAAGCCTCAGTAAAAGCTTTATTAAAAAGGATAGAGAAAGCTTCCAGCATAGATGCTGGAAGAAGGATAGAAGAGTACTCCCTAACATGGAATCTTAATAAAGTTAAAGAACTTGCCAAAGTCTAAGTGGTAGAAGGGAATTTGAACCTAGGTCTGGCTGAAGTTAATTACTGCCCTTTAAATATTATAGACACTCTATGATATGTATGTTTTTCCTAGTGATTTCAGTACACTGAGACCAAGTTTGTTTCTTTTTAAAAAATATTTATTTATTTGACTGCATTGGTATTTTTTTCTAATTTTATATATATATATATATATATATATATTATTATTATTATTATTTACAGAGTTTTGTTGTTTACTGTCACACATTGACATGAATTTGCCATAGGTATACACATGTGCAAATGTATACTGCAACCTGTGGGATCTTCATTGTGTCATATGGGATGTTTTATTGATTGTGGTGTACCGACTCTAGTTGTGGCATGAGGGCTTAGTTGCTCTACTGCATAAAGATGTTGGTTCCCCAACCAGAGATCGAACCCATGTCCTTTGCATTGCAAGACAGATTCTTTTTTTTTTTTTTTTTTTGATTTTTATTTATTTATTTATGGCTGCTTTGGGTCATTGTTGCTGTGCACCGGCTTTCTCTAGTTGAGGTGACTGGGGCTACTCTCTAGTTGCAATGTGTGGGCTTTTCCTTTCTGTGGCTTCTCTTGTTGTGGAGCACAGGCTCCGGGACATGCTGGCCTCAGCATTTGTGGCACAGGGATTAGTTCATCCACGGCATGTGGGATCTTCCTGGATTGGGGATTGAACTCATGTCCCCTGCATTGGCAGGTGGACTCAACCACTAAGCCACCAGAAAAGTCCAGAAAGACAGATTTTTAACCACTGGACCACCAAGGAAGTCCCCCAAGTTTCTATAAAATGCTTTTTTTTGTAAAAATGAAGTGTGATGTGAACTTACATAAAATGGGTTTGTGAAATTTCAATTCCAAATACTAACATGAATTATGATTTTTTAAAATCCAGTTGCTTGAAAAGTAAAAAAGAAGTCTTGCTTTTTTGAAAACAATAGGGTCTCTTTTGGTATCTGGAGTGTAGTACATACTGGGCAAGATGAATCAACTTCTAAATCAACAGTTAGAGCAGACTGGATAATTGAGTAAGTGGGAGCTTGTTGAGTCTATCACCTCATTTCTTACCAGACATCATCTAATCACTTTTTTCAGAAATGCTAACATCTACACTGAAATGAGGCACACATTTCAAGCTCCTCTTCCTAAATAGGCTCATATACATGAGATGCAGCCCTCTCTTTATGGCTTCTGTGTTGTATGGCTTCCCTTTTCCACCTGCCAACTTCGACCTTCACCTATCTATTCGAAGGGAGTGGGTCTCATCAACCCACCCTTGGGATGATAGACTAGTGTGAACTTGGATTCCGAGGTTCTACCACCCATTTGTTCGTCCTGAGATGTAGGGTTAGAAGTGTATACTCAGATATATTGCCTCTTTCTTATAACTCTGAATAGTAGGTATTTAATACTGGTAGATATTTAATATTCAGTGGAAACTTAGGGTAATTAAGTAACAAACACAAGCTGAGGCTACACAGAGCATGAGTCTGCACCATTGTCTCTTACCTTCACTTTCCTGTTTCCATAATATAGTCCTCTTGAGGCTAAGTGAACGTCAGTACAATGGCTACCTTTTAACTGGGGCTCTCAGCGTCAGTAAGTCAGAGTGCTGCCCCCGGGCACATTTCCTCTGTTTCTGGCCTGGGGTCCATCTTGGTTCTTCTGCTTTTCTTGATGAGAAGATCATTCTGGGCTCATCAGAAATTCAATATTTGCCTTATCTATAAGAAATGTAGGAACCCAGTGTAATTTAGTGTTCAAAAGATAACTGGAAAAGATTGGATTTTTAAACAAATAGATACTTTTCTTTCATTGTGCTTTTAAGAAGACTTTTGTCATAGATGTTCCTTTATTGGAAAAGCTTCCTGAAGAGAGAAAGTAATGTAAAAGAGATACTGGCATAGTTTTTTTTTAACTTTTATTTTACTTTTAACTTTCACAGAGTTTTGTTGTTTACAGATATGTATATTCCCAGATCCTGCGCAGTTTTTAAAGAACTAGTTTCTGAAAGAGTGGAGCATACCACTATGAAGAAAAACTTTCTCCAAATTGTGGAATCTCAGAGGCAGAAGAGACTTTTGCCTCATCTAAATGGTTGTGTCCCTGTACTAATCTCATAGACCCAAAACCTTGGGATCATCCTTGACTTTTCCCCCATTCCTCAAAAAATTCCTCTCAGCTCTACCTACAGAACAGATCCAGAATCAGAACCTTTTGCACCTGTTCTATCCATTGTGGCCGAGTCTTACTATTTTAACTGTCCCTCTGCATCTTGGCTCCTTTTCAGTTCTTTCTCAAATTAGCAAGTCAAAATGATGTTTTTTTAAAAATATATATATAAGTCAACCCACCCTTGGGATGATAGACTAGTGTGAACTTGGATTCCGAGGTTCTACCACCCATTTGTTCGTCCTGAGATGTAGGGTTAGAAGTGTATACTCAGATATATTGCCTCTTTCTTATAACTCTGAATAGTAGGTATTTAATACTGGTAGATATTTAATATTCAGTGGAAACTTAGGGTAATTAAGTAACAAACACAAGCTGAGGCTACACAGAGCATGAGTCTGCACCATTGTCTCTTACCTTCACTTTCCTGTTTCCATAATATAGTCCTCTTGAGGCTAAGTGAACGTCAGTACAATGGCTACCTTTTAACTGGGGCTCTCAGCGTCAGTAAGTCAGAGTGCTGCCCCCGGGCACATTTCCTCTGTTTCTGGCCTGGGGTCCATCTTGGTTCTTCTGCTTTTCTTGATGAGAAGATCATTCTGGGCTCATCAGAAATTCAATATTTGCCTTATCTATAAGAAATGTAGGAACCCAGTGTAATTTAGTGTTCAAAAGATAACTGGAAAAGATTGGATTTTTAAACAAATAGATACTTTTCTTTCATTGTGCTTTTAAGAAGACTTTTGTCATAGATGTTCCTTTATTGGAAAAGCTTCCTGAAGAGAGAAAGTAATGTAAAAGAGATACTGGCATAGTTTTTTTTTAACTTTTATTTTACTTTTAACTTTCACAGAGTTTTGTTGTTTACAGATATGTATATTCCCAGATCCTGCGCAGTTTTTAAAGAACTAGTTTCTGAAAGAGTGGAGCATACCACTATGAAGAAAAACTTTCTCCAAATTGTGGAATCTCAGAGGCAGAAGAGACTTTTGCCTCATCTAAATGGTTGTGTCCCTGTACTAATCTCATAGACCCAAAACCTTGGGATCATCCTTGACTTTTCCCCCATTCCTCAAAAAATTCCTCTCAGCTCTACCTACAGAACAGATCCAGAATCAGAACCTTTTGCACCTGTTCTATCCATTGTGGCCGAGTCTTACTATTTTAACTGTCCCTCTGCATCTTGGCTCCTTTTCAGTTCTTTCTCAAATTAGCAAGTCAAAATGATGTATTAAAAAAAATATATATAAGTCAGTTCATGACCTTCCTCCAGTGGACTCAGCTCAGCCTGTGCCCTACGTGACTGATCCCACCTCGCTGATATCCTTCTCCTCCTCTTTGTCTCCTTCCTCTGCTCAGGCCACACTGGCCTTCTTAATTTATCTCATTCATGCCAGGTATGCTTGTGGCTCAGGGCCTTTGCTGTGCCCTTTGGTTAAGACGCTGTCACCCAGAGTCTCCCAGAGTCTCCATGGCTTACTCTCTTGTCTCCTTTAGGTCTTCACTCAACTTTAACTTCTCAGTGAGGTAAAACTGTAGCCCTAGCATCCTTGATAATCCCCTTTCCTTTATTTTTCTCAATTGCACTTGTTATCAATTAACATATATTTTCCTAACAAATTTTCTCTGTCTTCCTCTTCTGCAATAGGGAATAGGGAGGGAATTTTCTGTGTTTTATACATCAAATAATGATAATGGGAAAGGCAGTGAGCCAATGGGAGAGTGAGAGAAAGCAGCCAGGCAGAGGACTTGAAAGAGGGAGAAATGGATAGACAAACATGTCAAAGAGACAGAAAGGATAGATAAGAAAAAAAGACTCAGAGGACAGAGACAGTCCTAACTGAATTCATGCCCCCAACCATTCCCCATTCAAAGACACTCTCCAACCCACTTCACTGCTATTAGGATTAATTTCACCCAAACCAGTCCCTGTCCTGTAACCCCCTTCTCTGGGAGCTACAGAACAAAATGTAAACTCCTTAACTTGGCATAAAAGTCACCATCTGTCTCTCTTGCTTTTCCTAATGCAACAATGTAGTATGCTAACAACCTGACACTCTCTTTCTGTTTTGTTTTATATCCCCTCTCCAGACTCTCCAGATCTTTCGAAATGTCTGTCCATCTGCACTTGTAGTTTTCTGAACCTAGAAGTCTCTCTTTGCTTCTTCTACTTAAAAGACACTTTCTCCTCTCTCAGTGGTCTACTTTTCCTTGAGTCCTTCTCTAAGTCAGCTTGTATCGCAGCATCTGAGTGACCCACTCATCTTGGTATCACTGTGTCTTTCTCTAGTGGCTGGCACAGTACCAGGGCCTAGTAGGTGCTTAAAATG
Source organism: Tragulus kanchil (assembly GCA_022376925.1). Taxonomy (NCBI): domain Eukaryota; kingdom Metazoa; phylum Chordata; class Mammalia; order Artiodactyla; family Tragulidae; genus Tragulus; species Tragulus kanchil. The sequence goes on along the minus strand of JAIOJX010000025.1, from coordinate 153,911,995 downwards.
TGCTGATGGACTGACTGAAGTCCAGTATCAGAGGCTTAACTGAATTTGACTCTTAATGATAAGTAATTCTGGGCAGTATAAATTAGGGGGCGATGTAGCCACGTATACAAAGTGAGTTAGACTATTGCTCACTTAAAGCCTTTTCTTGTGGCAACAAATAGCGAGTCTGAACTAGAGACTCATTAAGACAAAATGTGTAATAGCAGTTTTTACTGGCAAAATTCTTACCAATTTTGTTTTCTTTTCCATAATCTATAGCAATTATGCATTTTAATTCATTAAGTCATTCAGTAAATATTTTGAGTTAGGTACCATTTTAGTATCTGGAGACACTGAAGTGAAAGAAGACAAATATCCTGTCATCAGAAAGCTTATGGGCTAGTGGGGAAGGCAGATCTTGAACAAATCTTACACAAATGATTTGTCCATTTCGATTGTGATGATAGGCAATGCTATATACATCAGTAGTTCTAAAAATCACAGTAATTCCTAGGATTAATATTTAAAAAACTCTTAATATGCAAATAACTATTGTACATTATTAACATGTTGATTATCTTTTTTAATCTTACATGCTTTGTTTTCATATAATGAAGCAGTGACACAGAATGATGAAGGAATGGGGTCACAAACCAGGAAGGGTGAAATTGGTGTTTGAACTACTGTGCCATACTGCTCTCTAATAAGCTTCCTTCTGCCTGTGCAATGCCACCAAAACTCAGAAGATGCTTTAGAATGTGGCAGAAGGTAGCACAGAATGCTGGACTGGGAATTCCTTGGTTTGGCTGGCTTTTGGTTGTGAATCCCATATTCGTCTCCATATAATCTTGTGTGTGTGTGTGTGTGTGTGTGTGCACGCGCGTGCGCGTGTGTGTGCACGCGTTCAGCTGTGCAGTTACGTCTACTTCTTTGCGACCCCATGGACTGTAGCCCACCAGGCTTCCTTGTCCATAGGATTCTCCAGAGAGGAATACTGGAGTGGTTGTCATTTCCTTCCCCAGGGGTTCTTCCTGACCCAGGGGTCTAACCCACGTCTCCTGTGGCTCTTGCTTTGGCAGGCGGATTTTTTTTTTTAACCACTGAGTCACCTGGAAAGTCCTCGTGTAATCTTGAGCAAGTTTCATCTATTTTGGCATTCGGTGTTTTATTTTTTTTAATTTTAATGTACGTGTTTGCCTAGTTTACGAAGGAACTTTCAGTTTTAAAATTCAAATGTTGCCTCCTCAGGGAACTCTCCTTAACTGCATCACAGACTCCTCTTCCTCTTTCTTCTCTCACTCTGTTTTGATTTTCATCATAGGGCTTATTGTTACTTGAGGTTGTTTCACAGATTTGGTGTCCATTTACTGCTGTTTTTACAGTGCCTAAAACAGTGCTTAGGCATGGTGTTCACTTGAATCTTTGTTGAGCAAAGATCTGGTTTCCAGAAGACTTGGATAGGTAACTGCCCCTCAGCACCAGCACAGGATGTTTCACAAAATATGTACCTCATGCTAACATTTCTAAAACTGTAAAAAGGAGACGAATGCTATATTTTCAACACCCACACATTTCATAAACTTGCCTTCGAAGTAGCTGACTTGGTATACTTGGCCAAAGGATAGGTATAAAAGTAAGCCTCAGAAATCCAAGACAGAGGGATAGTCTCAGAGTTTCTGACTTTTTATCTTCCAATTTCCCCCCTAAGCTTGCAACCTGTAGTGATCCTGTAGCTTCATCATCCGGGACTTAGTCTTTCTTGCTTCACGGAAGCAGCATAGCCCTGTGTGTGCATCCTCAGTTGCTCGTTCATCACCAACTCGTTGTGACCCCATGGACTGTAGCTCGCCAGGCTCATATTAAAATGATGTCCAACCTGTGATAGACACACATCTCCAGGGCTGACTTGTTTATGTCAGTTTTTCTAAACACATCTTTAAGGATTGCCCCCACATTTTTAGTTTGTGAATAAATTAGAATGTAAATCCTCGTCCATCCTGAAAACCTACCGTCATTTCCTTCACTCTGCTCCATCCTTGAAAACCTTTTGTGTGGGTCTCTGGGCAGAAAGATGCAGGAATACTGGAGTGGTTGTCATTTCCTTCCCCAGGGGTTCTTCCTGACCCAGGGGTCTAACCCACGTCTCCTGTGGCTCTTGCTTTGGCAGGCGGATTTTTTTTTTTTAACCACTGAGTCACCTGGAAAGTCCTCGTGTAATCTTGAGCAAGTTTCATCTATTTTGGCATTCGGTGTTTTATTTTTTTTAATTTTAATGTACGTGTTTGCCTAGTTTACGAAGGAACTTTCAGTTTTAAAATTCAAATGTTGCCTCCTCAGGGAACTCTCCTTAACTGCATCACAGACTCCTCTTCCTCTTTCTTCTCTCACTCTGTTTTGATTTTCATCATAGGGCTTATTGTTACTTGAGGTTGTTTCACAGATTTGGTGTCCATTTACTGCTGTTTTTACAGTGCCTAAAACAGTGCTTAGGCATGGTGTTCACTTGAATCTTTGTTGAGCAAAGATCTGGTTTCCAGAAGACTTGGATAGGTAACTGCCCCTCAGCACCAGCACAGGATGTTTCACAAAATATGTACCTCATGCTAACATTTCTAAAACTGTAAAAGGAGACGAATGCTATATTTTCAACACCCACACATTTCATAAACTTGCCTTCGAAGTAGCTGACTTGGTATACTTGGCCAAAGGATAGGTATAAAAGTAAGCCTCAGAAATCCAAGACAGAGGGATAGTCTCAGAGTTTCTGACTTTTTATCTTCCAATTTCCCCCCTAAGCTTGCAACCTGTAGTGATCCTGTAGCTTCATCATCCGGGACTTAGTCTTTCTTGCTTCACGGAAGCAGCATAGCCCTGTGTGTGCATCCTCAGTTGCTCGTTCATCACCAACTCGTTGTGACCCCATGGACTGTAGCTCGCCAGGCTCATATTAAAATGATGTCCAACCTGTGATAGACACACATCTCCAGGGCTGACTTGTTTATGTCAGTTTTTCTAAACACATCTTTAAGGATTGCCCCCACATTTTTAGTTTGTGAATAAATTAGAATGTAAATCCTCGTCCATCCTGAAAACCTACCGTCATTTCCTTCACTGTGCTCACATAGCTTATCTTTAAGTCATTATCAAACTGGTGCTTATGTGTGGGTCTCTGGGCAGAAAGATGCTGAGCTTTGTGAAAGATGAAAGTGCAGGGAGAGAGCCGAAGGCATCAGCAAAAGGTATGCTGACAGGCAGCTTTATAATGATTGTTTCTCAAAGCTGGGAATTTTGTTTCTAACATCTGATTCTGTGGAGTGTGGTTGCTGGTACTCCCCACCCTCTCCAGTCTCTAATGTTTAAGGAAGAAAGAAATTGTCTAAACTTCAGCTTTGGTGTATCTTTTTGCAAAATGCAGCCCAGGTTGTGTGTTGATGTCCTTTGACCAATAGTCTGTATGAGCCAACCCTTTTGTGCAAGCAGTTTTGGATGGAAGGTGAATACCCTTAGGAATTCAGAACTTTCATGTGTGTGAGAGTTACTTTTCCAAAGACAGAAAGCATTTTCAAGTTCTGAAAAATTCAGACTGTGAGTCTGGGTTAGTTTGAATATTTGCGTCATTCAATACTATGTAACGGTTGGTATTTGAATGATTAGATTCTAGGCCATCTGGGTAATCATTGAAATTGTAGGCAGTTTATGAATATTAGGAAGGGTGATTCACAGCTTTCACTAAATTCTCAAGTGAATGCTTGACTGCTGTAGAAGGTCTGTGTGGAAACACTGAGGGGAAATCTGAAGGCCTGCATATTTTAGCTTCTGACAGCAAATAGAATTTGATAAAAGACCTTATCTTTCTGGGCATTAGATTCCTCACCTATAAATGCAAAGACTGAATTAAGCCAGTGTTTTTCCAAACTTTGTTCATGTACGTAGTAATTTATGTACTGTTGTTTTTGTGATTGTTGCTAAATCCTACCCTAACCTATGCTATTTACTTAATTAAAAAATTAACACTTAATAATCTATAAAAAGAAACAAATGTGAGCCAGTAGTTGAACTGAGGTAAGTGAACCTAGAGCTTATTATCCAAAATTTATTTTTAAAGAAAGCCCATTTTTGCATCTGTGAATGGGAAACCATCATCATTTGATATAACTAAAGTATGACCATTCATGCTCTACATAAAAATTATTGCCTTTACACTGATGGCAGAAATGCCTCACTGAAAACATGTTGGTGTAATGGATCTGTCATGTTTGCCATTCCAGATTCACTCCTAACCCTTCTCCACCCAGAAGGGCCTAGAAGACACTTCCTTGACTAAGTAAGGCATTGTGAAGCTCTATGGCTTTATCCTTTGTAGGGCTTCCCTGGTGGCTCAGCAGTAAAGAATCTGTCTGTGGTGCAGGAGCCACAAGAGACATGGATTTGATCCCTGGATTGGGAAGATTCTCTGGAGGAGGGCATGGCAACCCACTCCAATATTCTTGCCTGGAGAATCCCCATGACAGAGGAGCCTGGCAGGCTACAGTCCATGGGGCTGCAAAGAATCTGACACGAGTGAAGTGACTTAGCAGCAGTGGCAGCATCAGGGCAGATAGAATGATGGAGGTTGCTGCTTTGGATTATCAATGGGAAATGTAAGATTCTGAAATAAGAGGCCAAGTGGTGATGCTTATCTCTCAGAGACAAGGAGGGTGCAATTACCACTGAAAGCCCCAGCATGGAATGGTAGTCAGGGCACTTTGACCAACAGGGATCTGTGGTGATAACTAGAATATCATGAGTCTCTAGAAAACAATCAATGGACATCCTGTTAAGGTGCTGCTTGACACAAAAAGATAAGTTTCTGAGTTCACTGAACATAACCCAGGTCACCACAGTGGAATTCACGTTCTCTTACCTATTTCCCAGACCTGGAGTCCCTTAGCTGAGGGGAGACATGGTCCCCGTGAGAAAGACCACATGTGTATATTGTGGAAGTTTCCCTAGGTTTTCTCTGGAGAGACTTGAAGCAGCTTAGTATGGTTACCATATAGAGTGGAGTGGGGGAAGAGAAGTAGCCAGGCTTTCTGGGGCTTATTATTAAGATAGTGGTCTGAACCTGAAAAAACTCACAGTTTGCAAATTAAAGCTTATAGAAGTTGGATGAGAGAATCTTGGTCCACATCCATCTAGCAGTGGGTTCACTGTCTCTATCTCATGGTTATTTCCCAGTCCAAGAATGTATTGTCGAAATAGATATGCTTAGCGATTGGCAGAATTCCACATTGATTCCTACACCAGTGGAATGGAAGCTGTAATGGTAGGACAGGCCAAGTGGAAGGCAGCTCCTTAACTGCACACCTTTCTCCAGTCCCCTTGCCAAGATGGTAAGACCTACAGGGAGAATGATAGAGATTAGTATCACCACTGAAGGCTTGAGAGATACCCGGAAGAGAAGATGACCTGCCACATCCTGACTTAACTCTCTTGCTTGACTGATGCATATGCTAGATAGGTTATGGGGACACAGTGGAGTATTGCAGAATCAATCAGGTGGTGATTCCAGTTGTAGCTAGAGTTCTAGATGTGGTAACTTTATTGGGACAAATCAGTATAGCCCATGGCACTTCATATATTCTTATTGATCTGAGAGATGCTTTCTTTCTATTCCAGTCAGTAAGAAAAATCAGAAGCACTTTGCTTTTTAAAGGGCAGGGGCACCTTCTTGCAGTCCATCATGAGATAATCCTGAGGGTCCTTGATCATCCTGAAATTCCATAGGAAACCATGGTGGTACATTCCTTTGAGGAGGCAATACAGCAGATTTTGATTAGCATGAAAAAGCAAGCCAGAAGGTGGAAGATAAATACTGGAGAAGTTTATGGGGCTCCTGACATTTCTTAGAGGTCTAGTAGTCTGGTGCATGTCAAGATCGCTAAAGTGAAAGGCAAGTTTTTGTGGCAGCTTGCACCACTGAGCAAGAAGAGAGAAGCACAATGCTTTTGGATTTCTTTGTGTCTTGAAGACAACATAGACCACATACTGTATAAGTTGAAAGGCAGTCAGTCTTCAGTGAGACTTAGGTCAGTTTTGAGTGTACCTAGGGGTACATACTGTAGCATTAGCTTTGTACATACTGTAGCATTAGCCTCCTTGTCACATGGCATTATGACTTATGATTCAGCAGCCATGAAAGTATCTGTGACTTTATGGGGCCTCTGACAAATTCCGACGAGAGAATAGAGTATGGGCCCTTACGATTTTCTTTTGAAAAGAAATTCTTGCTTTGCTGCTGAACCCTAATAAACACAGTGTGCTGACTTGGGGATGCTAAGTGATTATGCTATTTGAGTTACCCCATCTTGAACTAGGTGATCTGTGATCCACTGAATCATAAAATAGTATGAACAGAAACAATCCATCATAAGCAATGGTCACCCTGAACCCTATTCAGATTTAGACAGGCCAAGTGGAAGGCAGCTCCTTAACTGCACACCTTTCTCCAGTCCCCTTGCCAAGATGGTAAGACCTACAGGGAGAATGATAGAGATTAGTATCACCACTGAAGGCTTGAGAGATACCCGGAAGAGAAGATGACCTGCCACATCCTGACTTAACTCTCTTGCTTGACTGATGCATATGCTAGATAGGTTATGGGGACACAGTGGAGTATTGCAGAATCAATCAGGTGGTGATTCCAGTTGTAGCTAGAGTTCTAGATGTGGTAACTTTATTGGGACAAATCAGTATAGCCCATGGCACTTCATATATTCTTATTGATCTGAGAGATGCTTTCTTTCTATTCCAGTCAGTAAGAAAAATCAGAAGCACTTTGCTTTTTAAAGGGCAGGGGCACCTTCTTGCAGTCCATCATGAGATAATCCTGAGGGTCCTTGATCATCCTGAAATTCCATAGGAAACCATGGTGGTACATTCCTTTGAGGAGGCAATACAGCAGATTTTGATTAGCATGAAAAAGCAAGCCAGAAGGTGGAAGATAAATACTGGAGAAGTTTATGGGGCTCCTGACATTTCTTAGAGGTCTAGTAGTCTGGTGCATGTCAAGATCGCTAAAGTGAAAGGCAAGTTTTTGTGGCAGCTTGCACCACTGAGCAAGAAGAGAGAAGCACAATGCTTTTGGATTTCTTTGTGTCTTGAAGACAACATAGACCACATACTGTATAAGTTGAAAGGCAGTCAGTCTTCAGTGAGACTTAGGTCAGTTTTGAGTGTACCTAGGGGTACATACTGTAGCATTAGCTTTGTACATACTGTAGCATTAGCCTCCTTGTCACATGGCATTATGACTTATGATTCAGCAGCCATGAAAGTATCTGTGACTTTATGGGGCCTCTGACAAATTCCGACGAGAGAATAGAGTATGGGCCCTTACGATTTTCTTTTGAAAAGAAATTCTTGCTTTGCTGCTGAACCCTAATAAACACAGTGTGCTGACTTGGGGATGCTAAGTGATTATGCTATTTGAGTTACCCCATCTTGAACTAGGTGATCTGTGATCCACTGAATCATAAAATAGTATGAACAGAAACAATCCATCATAAGCAATGGTCACTCAGGAGGCCTCAAGTAATTTGCCTAAGCAATAGGTTCAGAGTTTCACATACTTCCTGTTTATAACTTGACGCCTTTCCCTTAGTTCACACATCTGACTACGTGGGAAGTTCTATATGACTAGAATAAGCATATATCCAGTTTGCCCTAGATCGTACTGGTTTATACCTGTTGTCTGACATTCATCATTCATGACACCACTTTTCATTGTCAAAAGTCTCCTAGTTTGAAGAATCAATTGTATGACTACCCTATCTATGATCAATTAATGTACAGGAAAGGGTATATGCCTGGTTTATGGATTTCGGTACTCTAGTCAGCTGGAAGTGTTCAGTTAATACCACACAACCTCACTGAATGGGCAGACTCTAAATGGGGTGTGTGTGGGTGTGTGTGTGTGCGTGTGTGCTCTTGTAAATGCATACTCTGAATTACAGAGAAGGACAAAAGGGGTAGTGTGTGGAGTGTGTATGGAAAAGCACAGTTTCATCAGTTAATGGGAATATTCCGTTTTTCCACTGTTACTGCAACTGTTTTGCTAGGTTCTCCTTGTGAAAAGGATCAGTAGGAAATGAAGGAACCAACTATGGCAATTTTCTTTGTGTAAATAAGTTCTCTGCAATTTGGCAATTTTGTCTGTGGACTTCATCTCATTTAGTTCTCACAGCAGCCCTGTGGGATGAGTTGTGCTGTAACTGCATTAGCAAAATGAAAACACAGGAGCAGAGAGATTAAGTCTCACTTCCAAAGACTCATAGATGATTAGATGCAATGTCAAGGTTTGAAACCCCTACCTGTCTCTACGTCTTTTAGCATATTGCTCTTTAGGAGACTGTCTGGAATGTTAAGGTGGGTCTCATTGGGTATCTGCTAGGCTGCTGTGGTGGTCATTCTCTTACCCTTGCACCTTTGCCAGAGCCACTATGAGACACAAACTGAAGTTTAATCCCCTGCATCTCTCTTTCTGCTCCAGCCCATGGAGTGGGGGTGAGTAGAACTCTACCTGAGGAGAAGTAGAAAATAAGAGGTGGCTGCATGGTCCTATTCAGGAGCCTGAGCTCCTGAATTATCTCAGGTCAGGAGGCATCTCAGGGCTCTTCTTTGGCTGCATCTCCAAAGTCTCCACAAAGCATGGAGGGGAGTCTTGTTGCTCAGACTCTTAAGACCTGGACTGGGCACCTTGGGGGGAAGTCGAGAGAATGGGGGAGGAGGCTACTTTTTAAGGGTGAGGTGACTTTTCAGATCTGGCCTCTAAACTTCTTGATTCAGGCAAATAGCCGACTGATACAGATCTAGCTTTGGTAATGACAAGTACTGATCATTTTCTGGGTCCCCTTTTCCAACGTTGTATTTCACAGAAATGAGCTAATTCTCACATGGTGCCCACATGATCTTGTGTTTCTTCCTTTCAGAGGCCTATACTTTCAATACTGTTCCGAGAAAACTTATGAGATCCCTCCCAGCCCCTTTTATACTCTTAACCTTAGGCTGGAGATACCCCTAATCTCTGTGGTTCCAAGGTCCTCTGTGCTTGACTTTGTAATAGCACTTTTCACACGTGTTGGGGGTATCCGTTCTGCAGTACTGTTTTGAAATAATACATGTAAAACACTCAAGTTTGACCTTGAGTGGCTGTTTTTGTTATTATTGTGGTTGTTTGTTTACTTGTCAGTCACCCTGGTTGAAAGCTCTGAGAGAATGGGCTATGTCGCCGTTCTCTAGCGCAGTGTCAAGGGCAAAGGTAGTAACTCAGTAAACTTTCCAGGAAAGAAAAATGAGTTCAATGCAATGAGTTAAAGAATAGCAAAGGCAGGGAATGAGTATGTTTCTCTTAACCATTTAAATATATGTAAATAACAAGCATATAATTCCTGATATTTTCAGTGAGAAAAATTCTTTATTGAAAATAGGCTAGATGTCTTTACTAGATTAAATAAAATGCTCTACAAATGAGAATTTTAAATCCAGTATACCAAACCCAATAATACCAGTCAGGGATTGTCCCACCAATCCCTGTTGAGTAATGTTTGAATGAAATAACTTATAATTCTAAGAATATGTGCCTTTGCTTAGAGAAAAATTCCCAAAGCAGTGTCACATTTCCTGGATATAACAGTGTCAGGCTAGCAAGAGAAGTTCTGTAATGCCAAGACAGCTAGGAAACAGTAATTTTTTTCAAATGCAGAGACCCTTAGACTTGCTCTGGTGTTATTCATAGTATTTCTTAATCACAGCGACAGATGACACATTTTTATTTCAATAAGAGAATGAAAGCAAGAAGGGGACCTACACTATTTCTAGCCACTTGTATTTATTAATATGTGCTTAGCACTTTTAATGCCTTTGCTGCAGAAGGGTAATAAGTGTTTTCACAAACAGATATACTATGGGGACAAAGCTGGGGAGCTTGTGCAGACAGAAAGTAGCTGATATTGCCAGGCTCTCAGGGCTCTTGAAAATGCCATGCATCACGCTTGATCTGGGGCTGCTGGACCTTGTTTCCTGGCATTGGTGTGTGCTGACTGTCAGGGGGTGCTGTGGAGTCCACGGTTGTTTCTTCCTGGAGACCCAGAGTTGTGGTCTCATCAGCACCGTAGGTCTCATAAACATCAGCTAATCCAGGAGTCATCAGTGGGTCAGCGGCTGCTGGGGTGACTCCCATGGGGAATCCTCTGCTATGCCCTGCTGGGCCCCTTGCCAGGTTGGGAACATTGCCCTTGAGATTAGCAAGAAGCCCTCGAGGGCACCAGGTGCTAGCTCTGAAAGGAGAGCTGGGCTTTCTGGATCGGCGAGGTGGGCCTCCGGTGCAGGGTCGTCTCTTGCACCACCTTCTCCCTTCTCTGGGCCTTTGGTTGCACCGACTGGGGAGTCAAACTCCAGAGTAAAGTCCCCGCCCTTGGTGGAGTAGTGGGGCATCCTTCCAAAGCTAGGTCTCATGCCTCCAAATCCTGGAAACAGCGCTCCATAGGCCATGGGACCTTCTCTTCCTCCCTGGAAAAAAACCATTTACCAAAGACTCTATTATCACATACCGTTAACTATACTCTGCAATTATACCTGGTCAAATTCATCGAGAAGCGATTAAAAACCGATTAAGGATTCTCAAAAACTCCCACCAATCCCTGTTGAGTAATGTTTGAATGAAATAACTTATAATTCTAAGAATATGTGCCTTTGCTTAGAGAAAAATTCCCAAAGCAGTGTCACATTTCCTGGATATAACAGTGTCAGGCTAGCAAGAGAAGTTCTGTAATGCCAAGACAGCTAGGAAACAGTAATTTTTTTCAAATGCAGAGACCCTTAGACTTGCTCTGGTGTTATTCATAGTATTTCTTAATCACAGCGACAGATGACACATTTTTATTTCAATAAGAGAATGAAAGCAAGAAGGGGACCTACACTATTTCTAGCCACTTGTATTTATTAATATGTGCTTAGCACTTTTAATGCCTTTGCTGCAGAAGGGTAATAAGTGTTTTCACAAACAGATATACTATGGGGACAAAGCTGGGGAGCTTGTGCAGACAGAAAGTAGCTGATATTGCCAGGCTCTCAGGGCTCTTGAAAATGCCATGCATCACGCTTGATCTGGGGCTGCTGGACCTTGTTTCCTGGCATTGGTGTGTGCTGACTGTCAGGGGCTGCTGTGGAGTCCACGGTTGTTTCTTCCTGGAGACCCAGAGTTGTGGTCTCATCAGCACCGTAGGTCTCATAAACATCAGCTAATCCAGGAGTCATCAGTGGGTCAGCGGCTGCTGGGGTGACTCCCATGGGGAATCCTCTGCTATGCCCTGCTGGGCCCCTTGCCAGGTTGGGAACATTGCCCTTGAGATTAGCAAGAAGCCCCTCGAGGGCACCAGGTGCTAGCTCTGAAAGGAGAGCTGGGCTTTCTGGATCGGCGAGGTGGGCCTCCGGTGCAGGGTCGTCTCTTGCACCACCTTCTCCCTTCTCTGGGCCTTTGGTTGCACCGACTGGGGAGTCAAACTCCAGAGTAAAGTCCCCGCCCTTGGTGGAGTAGTGGGGCATCCTTCCAAAGCTAGGTCTCATGCCTCCAAATCCTGGAAACAGCGCTCCATAGGCCATGGGACCTTCTCTTCCTCCCTGGAAAAAAACCATTTACCAAAGACTCTATTATCACATACCGTTAACTATACTCTGCAATTATACCTGGTCAAATTCATCGAGAAGCGATTAAAAAACCGATAAGGAACAGGTTATTGGCTGACAACTTTGCTTGTAAGCACATTTCTCACAAAATTGACTTCTGCATTTTTCTGGGTGGGGCTCTCACTTCTTTGAAAGGTAGATGAAGACCTTTTGAAAACCTGCTGAAGGGTAAGAAGGAGAGAAGCAAGGGAGTAGGGCAGAACCAAGCCTACAGGCAAAAGGTAGTTTGAATTTAATTTTAAGAAAACAAAAAGCAGCTGAAATGGGCAATATCATCATAAAACAAACAAAATCTGATCCATTCCATTCTGAGCAGAGTTTTGGAGGACCTTGTCAATATCATTTCTCTCAAATTAAATGAAGCTCCATGTAATATTTTTTATTCCTTCCTTTTCTCTCTCCTTTCTTCCTTTGGAGAAACTGTAATGTTTTCTTCCTGTGGGCAGTTAAAATTCCAGAATTGACCATGTTTGCTTTTTGTCCTTTGTTGCAACACATTTCAGGACCAAAATCTTGGGTTACTTACAGTGGTCATGCAGGGCCTTTTAACTGCATATTTGTACTCTCATTTTAAATTCTATCTTCAGTTTTTTGGTTATATATATTGTCTTTTTTTTTTTACAAGTTACAGGAAAATCTTTTAAGGTTGAAGCAAAATGTAAATTAAGTAAAATTATAAAATGAAAATTAACACTTGAATTTTCAATCTGTTTTGTTGGTGTTATGTAGAGTCAGTGCTTTTTCCTCTTACCTTCTCCTGCCTCTCCACTCTTAGATTTTCACAGCATGTCTTCCAGGGATGGTACTGTGAACCTCTATGCTCTGCTACCCTTATCATGATTTTTCACATTATGTACCCCTGTATCTATTTTTCCTACTGATTCTGTGAACTCCTTTAGATCAAACCCTTATCTTATTGAATTTATCTCCATAGGAGCTGTTTATGTCTCTCACTCCCAGAAGGCATTCAATAATATTGAGATTCTAGTTTTCTTTTAGTGATAGCATGCTTATGTATATTTATTAGTTTGATATTATCTGTAGTTGATAATGATTTTTCTTTAAAGTCCCCCCTTGGGGGCATGCTAAGGTAAGCAACGGAGATTAACTATACTCTGCAATTATACCTGGTCAAATTCATCGAGAAGCGATTAAAAAACCGATAAGGAACAGGTTATTGGCTGACAACTTTGCTTGTAAGCACATTTCTCACAAAATTGACTTCTGCATTTTTCTGGGTGGGGCTCTCACTTCTTTGAAAGGTAGATGAAGACCTTTTGAAAACCTGCTGAAGGGTAAGAAGGAGAGAAGCAAGGTAGTAGGTCTGAACCAAGCCTACAGGCAAAAGGTAGTTTGAATTTAATTTTAAGAAAACAAAAAGCAGCTGAAATGGGCAATATCATCATAAAACAAACAAAATCTGATCCATTCCATTCTGAGCAGAGTTTTGGAGGACCTTGTCAATATCATTTCTCTCAAATTAAATGAAGCTCCATGTAATATTTTTTATTCCTTCCTTTTCTCTCTCCTTTCTTCCTTTGGAGAAACTGTAATGTTTTCTTCCTGTGGGCAGTTAAAATTCCAGAATTGACCATGTTTGCTTTTTGTCCTTTGTTGCAACACATTTCAGGACCAAAATCTTGGGTTACTTACAGTGGTCATGCAGGGCCTTTTAACTGCATATTTGTACTCTCATTTTAAATTCTATCTTCAGTTTTTTGGTTATATATATTGTCTTTTTTTTTTTACAAGTTACAGGAAAATCTTTTAAGGTTGAAGCAAAATGTAAATTAAGTAAAATTATAAAATGAAAATTAACACTTGAATTTTCAATCTGTTTTGTTGGTGTTATGTAGAGTCAGTGCTTTTTCCTCTTACCTTCTCCTGCCTCTCCACTCTTAGATTTTCACAGCATGTCTTCCAGGGATGGTACTGTGAACCTCTATGCTCTGCTACCCTTATCATGATTTTTCACATTATGTACCCCTGTATCTATTTTTCCTACTGATTCTGTGAACTCCTTTAGATCAAACCCTTATCTTATTGAATTTATCTCCATAGGAGCTGTTTATGTCTCTCACTCCCAGAAGGCATTCAATAATATTGAGATTCTAGTTTTCTTTTAGTGATAGCATGCTTATGTATATTTATTAGTTTGATATTATCTGTAGTTGATAATGATTTGTTTACTTTAGTCTGGTTTTGTTTTGTGTTCTAGCAGATACAATGTAGGCATTTCTGAGAGAGAAAGTCCAATTGTGAGTCTGTTGATCTCAAATTGTAAAGTAATATGCACAGATAATGGTAACAGTGTAAGAATATACTTGACTTAAGTCATTAATGTACTTTGAATTTTACAATAATCAAATTTTAAACTTGGCTAATTCTTTCTTTTTGGTCTCTCAATTTTGAGTTCTAAATGATTTGTAATTTTGTTGAATTTTTCTGACAGATTAAATGGTCTGAGAAGTAATGGGAACTCCATGAACCATGTGTTTCTTTTTTGGTTTGAAGCAGTTGCTGTTCAATAATGACAGCTTTTCAAAAGAGGTTGCTCCTGTGCGTTTAAGAAATGGGGCAAAATTCTATGTGCAAGAGTGCTCATCACTTAGAAACTGCTGTATGGGAAATGTGATGAAATCTTTGCATGCTGTTTAAGCATCCAGCTTTTTGTTTTGGAGTTGAAAAACCTGAGTCCCATGCTGTATATTTAGCTACATTTATGGCCAATGCCTCTTGCAGCCAGTCATCTGTGACTGTTCTCCCTTGGCCACTGTTTTAAGAAGAGTTTGAAGACATTACTCACCCCCATTTCTTCTGAGCTCATGATGCCAAGTCTGGCAGGAGCGTTCTGTTCAAAAAGAAATGCTAAATCATATTATGAACCAGCTGACTCCTAGTATCTTTGCAGCTACTCAGGAAAAAGTCAATTGGTCTTTCCTTAAACCTTAATATTAATGGTGTGTCCAGAGGCGGAGTAAAGTGGAGAGATGAGTTGTTATTGAATAAATGTAGCCAATTTGGATAATTCAGGTAGAAAAGTTACCTTTTCTTTAATGCCGTGTGTGTGTGTGTGTGTGTGTGTGTGTGTGTGTGTGTTTGTATGCATGACCAGAATTATCCAAATAGGAAGTGTGCCTCCTTGCCATTTTGGTTGTTAACTTAGGCATTCAGGGAATATGGGAGCTATTGTTTGAGACCTGGATTTTATATTATTATCTCTTAAGATGCCATTTATTTAAAATAGGATAAAGACTTACCAATGGATTTGCTCCGTAGGTCATGTAAAATATTCCTGGGTAAAGCTAAATGTAAATATAATAATTATCATACAATGCATTTCCCAAGAGAAAAACTTTTGAATAAATTACAAACAGAGAAGAAGTGGTATTAGAAAAAACTTACTGGAGATGGTTTATTTTGTGGCATTGGTCCCCGAGATAGCAAACGGGCTATTGGAAATATCTTTAAATGGTAGAAAGAGAATAAGCAGTTCATATTTGCTATAACACAGCAAACTTCCCATTATAGACATTTCTTAGAGCTATATGAAACATATTTTGGATGGATTACTATGATAGACAAATACTTAATATTTAAGAAAACCAAGGAGCCTATTATATTTCATATTTATGAAAAAAGGGGAAATTAAAATTTTTTACTTTTTTTCCTCAAAGTATAGAGATGTATTTCCCCAAAAAAGTGTCTTAATGAGATTTGTACTTACCGGTGAATCTTGTGGATCAGCAAATTCCATTTCTGGTAGCTGCATTACAGATAAATATTAAAATCACCGAATAATCAAGATAGACAAAGTGAACTTAAAACATTCTTATCTTTTTAAAACAATCTAAAATGAATTTCCTTGTTTTTAGTTTCATTTCATCTCAGAGGGCACAGCCTAAAAGATTATAGTTGCTCCTTACTGACATGACTCAAATGCACAGCAAGGAGATGGATCATATCTGTCATGAATTAGTTTGGTCTTGTAGCATAGGAAGTAATGAATTTTGGAATCAGAGCATACCAGGCTGGTTTGAATCCTGGCCCTGTAACTTAATTTTTGTGTAACACTGGGAAAATTTTATAAGCTTTCAATATCTTTTTTAAAAAAGGATGATAGTTATCTATTTTTATAGGATTGGAGTCAGCATGATATTGGGGAGTGTTAAATGCCTGTGACATACTAGTTACATGGTAACTTCCTTTTCTGTCCATTGCTTTTTTCTCTATATTATTACATAATACTTTTGCTTGATTGTCTTCTCTACTACCAGATAGTAATATCTCACTCTGGGAGATAGTGATGAACAGGGAAGCCTGGCGCACCACCAAGTCGCAGAGTCAGATATGACTTAGTGACTGAACAATGGACAACTACTACCAGACAGAGAAATAATAATGCAGCACTACTACTTGCAGTGCTGAGGGATCAATCACTCTTCACAATCCTTCTAGCACTGTAAAAGAGCCTAATGATAGGAAGCCTGGACTTCTCTGCACTGTCCTTTTTCCTCTGGAAGATTTCACTTTTGCAGCTAAGAAACCAGTTTTACAGGAGCAGGATCTTTTAGAATCCGTACCCCATCTCAGATGGCAGAGGGCAATAATGGATATCTGTGTTCTACTCCCGGATATGTCAATTGCTCGAAACCATATTTGTATTTTCCTGCATTATACCCCAAACTCTGATTATGTAAATGTGCTCTGCAGATAGGTTTTCTTTCGCTAAGTTAATGGATGATCCTGATCTGAGTTCAGAGAAAGAAGTTACCTTGGTCGTTGGTGGCTTTTCTGATGGTGCCACCTGCTGTTCAACCATAGGCCCCTCTGATTGCTGCAAGGGTGGATGTCCCTGGTAAAACGGAGGCTGATGTACTCCCTTCTGGACTGCATTCTGGATGGAGGTGACAACGGTGGGCTGGAGGAAAGGTTTCTGTCCTGGCTGTTGAGGCTGCAGGGATGGCTGCGATGGGAGAGGTGGGGGATGCACAGGCAAAGAATATTCATACTGCAGAGAAATTTGAAAGGAGCGTCAGGAAGCGATGACTCTCTGAACTGTGGGGTCTAGAATTTCTAAAGTGAAAGGGCTTGGGCAACTTTCTGCTTGCAAGAGAGTCTTGGGGACTTGCCATCAAGCTGTGTTACACAGAAAGCACCTATTCACTTAAAGTTATTACTTGGGCAAGACTGGTAGGTGTCTATCTCCTCTAGTTCCTTTGGGACTGACTACCACAGCTCTTGAAGATGGGAAGCTATATGAACTTCTGGGTAGAATGAGCCATTTCTTCCTCTGTGTTCCTACAACTGTGTATCTCTATTTTACCACTTTCTCAGTGGATTACAATGATTTGTTATGTCTTTATCCTTTGGTAAAGTAAGACAGAATACCCTGTATTATTTAGTAATATCTCACTCTGGGAGATAGTGATGAACAGGGAAGCCTGGCGCACCACCAAGTCGCAGAGTCAGATATGACTTAGTGACTGAACAATGGACAACTACTACCAGACAGAGAAATAATAATGCAGCACTACTACTTGCAGTGCTGAGGGATCAATCACTCTTCACAATCCTTCTAGCACTGTAAAAGAGCCTAATGATAGGAAGCCTGGACTTCTCTGCACTGTCCTTTTTCCTCTGGAAGATTTCACTTTTGCAGCTAAGAAACCAGTTTTACAGGAGCAGGATCTTTTAGAATCCGTACCCCATCTCAGATGGCAGAGGGCAATAATGGATATCTGTGTTCTACTCCCGGATATGTCAATTGCTCGAAACCATATTTGTATTTTCCTGCATTATACCCCAAACTCTGATTATGTAAATGTGCTCTGCAGATAGGTTTTCTTTCGCTAAGTTAATGGATGATCCTGATCTGAGTTCAGAGAAAGAAGTTACCTTGGTCGTTGGTGGCTTTTCTGATGGTGCCACCTGCTGTTCAACCATAGGCCCCTCTGATTGCTGCAAGGGTGGATGTCCCTGGTAAAACGGAGGCTGATGTACTCCCTTCTGGACTGCATTCTGGATGGAGGTGACAACGGTGGGCTGGAGGAAAGGTTTCTGTCCTGGCTGTTGAGGCTGCAGGGATGGCTGCGATGGGAGAGGTGGGGGATGCACAGGCAAAGAATATTCATACTGCAGAGAAATTTGAAAGGAGCGTCAGGAAGCGATGACTCTCTGAACTGTGGGGTCTAGAATTTCTAAAGTGAAAGGGCTTGGGCAACTTTCTGCTTGCAAGAGAGTCTTGGGGACTTGCCATCAAGCTGTGTTACACAGAAAGCACCTATTCACTTAAAGTTATTACTTGGGCAAGACTGGTAGGTGTCTATCTCCTCTAGTTCCTTTGGGACTGACTACCACAGCTCTTGAAGATGGGAAGCTATATGAACTTCTGGGTAGAATGAGCCATTTCTTCCTCTGTGTTCCTACAACTGTGTATCTCTATTTTACCACTTTCTCAGTGGATTACAATGATTTGTTATGTCTTTATCCTTTGGTAAAGTAAGACAGAATACCCTGTATTATTTATCTTTATAGCCCCGGGGTTTAACATAGCTCCTAATAAGTTACTAGCACATGATTGATAATAAGTTTTTTTTTTAAAGAGAAAGGATAATCAAATAAAATACCAAATTCTTGCTTCACGAGTTCAGTTTAGAAATAATCAAGCGGTAAAGGAATCACCCTTAACATATTTACTGTCCCACTAAATGTGGGTTGGTGAGTAATGCTGTTTGTTGTGGAAACCCATCTGAAATCAAAGCTTCCTGTTCAAGCAACCATGTTTTGTTGCTTCTCTTTGAAATTGCCTGTGGTGAATGGCTCCCTATGATTTTTAAATTGGTTGCAACCTCCTCAAAGTGGCTTAGAAGTTTCACAACAATCTGCTCTCTGCTTTACCTCTTCAACCATTGCCCATCTCTAAATTTCTGGACTTTCATTAATATCTATACTCTGTTCATTACTTATACCTCACAACTCAGAATCTTATAATATGTTGGTTTATTTTCTCCCCTAATTGAATGTGAAATTTTGTAAGCTTTGAAGCTATTCTTAAATGACTTCACTTTCACTCCCAAACTACCATTTGGCTTATGTATTTATTAGGCACCCAATAGATAATGATTAGCTGATTAATATACTTATTAATTGCTGTAGTGCTCATGATACTTTAACTAGGACTTTGGCATCATTGTAAATGTGTCTTTTAGTAATTATTTAAGGAATCTTGACTAAAATTGGACTTTTCCAGGATATAGCCTGCTTTCATTTTGAGGCTTATTTATTTATTGTTACTGTTCATATCTTTAACAAGCCTCTTATATCTTAGAAGCCAAATCTTCCTATTTGAAATAAATATACAAATGGGTTGACAATCTGGGTCATTTTATTTTTCCTAAATACCAAAAACAGTTATAGATTTTAATTTCTTTTATTTGGAGAATTTTTTATTCATTACTGTTACCTATTTGTGGTTAGTATATGTTGACTTAAAGTAAGACAGAATTAACCCTTTTTCTACAACTGTGTATCTCTATTTTACCACTTTCTCAGTGGATTACAATGATTTGTTATGTCTTTATCCTTTGGTAAAGTAAGACAGAATACCCTGTATTATTTATCTTTATAGCCCCGGGGTTTAACATAGCTCCTAATAAGTTACTAGCACATGATTGATAATAAGTTTTTTTTTTAAAGAGAAAGGATAATCAAATAAAATACCAAATTCTTGCTTCACGAGTTCAGTTTAGAAATAATCAAGCGGTAAAGGAATCACCCTTAACATATTTACTGTCCCACTAAATGTGGGTTGGTGAGTAATGCTGTTTGTTGTGGAAACCCATCTGAAATCAAAGCTTCCTGTTCAAGCAACCATGTTTTGTTGCTTCTCTTTGAAATTGCCTGTGGTGAATGGCTCCCTATGATTTTTAAATTGGTTGCAACCTCCTCAAAGTGGCTTAGAAGTTTCACAACAATCTGCTCTCTGCTTTACCTCTTCAACCATTGCCCATCTCTAAATTTCTGGACTTTCATTAATATCTATACTCTGTTCATTACTTATACCTCACAACTCAGAATCTTATAATATGTTGGTTTATTTTCTCCCCTAATTGAATGTGAAATTTTGTAAGCTTTGAAGCTATTCTTAAATGACTTCACTTTCACTCCCAAACTACCATTTGGCTTATGTATTTATTAGGCACCCAATAGATAATGATTAGCTGATTAATATACTTATTAATTGCTGTAGTGCTCATGATACTTTAACTAGGACTTTGGCATCATTGTAAATGTGTCTTTTAGTAATTATTTAAGGAATCTTGACTAAAATTGGACTTTTCCAGGATATAGCCTGCTTTCATTTTGAGGCTTATTTATTTATTGTTACTGTTCATATCTTTAACAAGCCTCTTATATCTTAGAAGCCAAATCTTCCTATTTGAAATAAATATACAAATGGGTTGACAATCTGGGTCATTTTATTTTTCCTAAATACCAAAAACAGTTATAGATTTTAATTTCTTTTATTTGGAGAATTTTTTATTCATTACTGTTACCTATTTGTGGTTAGTATATGTTGACTTAGAGAAGGCAAGCAGAGGAATGTTTTAAAGCTTGAAGTTTCAGACACACTGATGCAATTAACTTACCTGTTGAGTCTCATGTTCCCTTGGTCTCATCCATGGTAAGGAGGAAGGTGGAGGGAGGAGACCATTCATCCACAAAGAATTAAAGGATTTCCCAAAGCCAAATCTTGAATACTAAAGACATGGAGAAAAAATATGATTACATTTTAGTGTTGTTTTAAAACTAGATTTTCATTTTCTAAAACAATCCACAGAAAGTATAAAAATAGCAAAATGAACACTTATATTAGTTAAATATATAGGTAATTCTTCCAATGGACTTGTTTTCCATTCTGAGCCAGCCTGCTGTATCCCCATAAACTTGTTTAAGATTTTGATTTTTTAGAAGCATTCGTATTTTGGGCTGTATAATAAAATTGATAATGTAAGAAAAAAAATTTTCATACTAAAGAATATTCAACATTATTTTTATTTTTGTCCTACCATCCCATCTAGGAGACCCAGGTTTGATTCCTGGGTCAGGAAGATGCCCTGGAGAAGGAAATGGCAACCCACTCCAGTATTCTTGCCTTGGGAAATGGGAAATCCCATGGACAGAGAAGCCTGGCGGGCTGAGTTCATGGGGTCTCAAGAACTGGACACAACTTAGAACTAAACCACACACTACACCATCCCATTCTAGGTCCTTAGTTTGTTTTAGGTTATTTCAATTATTCTTTTCTCTTTCAGTAGTTAGAGTATTGTTTATTTACAAACAAATTTTATGAATTACGATGCTACTGCTAATATCAGCACTATAACACCAAGAATATTTTCAATAAGAAATATTTGAAAATAAGGTTACCTGAGAAAGCATGTTTAATCCCTGCAGACTTCCCAACTGTCTCATTGTCTATCAAGAAAAAGAAAAGTGGATTAGTGTTTGCCACCTGTGTTCTTTCTGTGTATGACACTATTTTTTGACATATGGTAGTATTAGCACAAAGTTTGGGATGGGTCAATTTGAATAAAAGATAGAAATCATCACTAAAAAGTGAAAATGTTAAAATGTGATTCTGCCATTGCTATTAAAATAGAGAGCTTGCTTTTTATCATTAATTAAAAGATACTATCACTTAAGTGGAGGTCATATTGAAACATGGGGAAATAGCACATTCAATTGAAACATTTATGTAGTCATGAAGACATTGTCTTATTGACTCTTTTCCCCCCATTTACTTTGCCTTTTACAAATCCAGCCTAAAGAGAAATTTGAAAAAAAAAACAAAACAAAACAGGCAGACTAAAACAAACCAAAAACAGAACCACCCTACTTCTTTCCCAGTGGTAAATATCTAGATAGTTGGTCAAGAATGCTGGCAGTTCACCAGAAAGTCAATTCCATTTTTCCAGAGAACAAAGTTAGAATGCTTTGAGTTGAGTTTAAACTAGAAAGTAGGAAAAAAAATTACCCAGTGAAATTAGCTTTCATGTGAAATAAGCTTTTAGCACATGTAAGTATCACTTACCCTCAGACTGTCATGATATCAACAAATTTTACAATGCCTTGTGAAAAACTCATAATCTTATAAACATTGTTCTATTATTAACTGTGTATACTTTCTGTTTATACCTTTCACACTTCTATTTTGCTGGAGTTTTCTAAAGAGAGTATATATTTTTTATAATAACTGCAATAAGACAAGCACAGGCTATGCAGGAGGTACCATGGTACAGTGTTAATGCTTTTTGCTGTACTCACATACAATTAAATTTTATAATATAAATTTTCCTCATGGAAACTTTATCATATGCTGTAATGAGAAGGAACTAAGTGTAAACCAGTTGTGACTTCAGAACAATGTGTTTAATTAATGTATTAAGTGTTAAATATTAATATTGCTTAGATTCACATACAAATGATGTTCCAAAGACCAAAACACCTGAAAATTTAAAATTGCAGTAAAATTATACAGTGAGGCTCTCATAAATGTTATAAAATTCTCTAAAACTGCACAGGAGGATAGCCACTGAATTGTGGCTTGAAAACTGAGAAACAGCCCTTGTTTCTTTTATCAGAAACACACCAGTGTAAAGATTATATGTAAATTTAAGCATACCTCAAGGCTCAACCCAATGATGATTAAGACCATGAAAAAGAGCTTTGGGATGGGTCAATTTGAATAAAAGATAGAAATCATCACTAAAAAGTGAAAATGTTAAAATGTGATTCTGCCATTGCTATTAAAATAGAGAGCTTGCTTTTTATCATTAATTAAAAGATACTATCACTTAAGTGGAGGTCATATTGAAACATGGGGAAATAGCACATTCAATTGAAACATTTATGTAGTCATGAAGACATTGTCTTATTGACTCTTTTCCCCCCATTTACTTTGCCTTTTACAAATCCAGCCTAAAGAGAAATTTGAAAAAAAAAACAAAACAAAACAGGCAGACTAAAACAAACCAAAAACAGAACCACCCTACTTCTTTCCCAGTGGTAAATATCTAGATAGTTGGTCAAGAATGCTGGCAGTTCACCAGAAAGTCAATTCCATTTTTCCAGAGAACAAAGTTAGAATGCTTTGAGTTGAGTTTAAACTAGAAAGTAGGAAAAAAAATTACCCAGTGAAATTAGCTTTCATGTGAAATAAGCTTTTAGCACATGTAAGTATCACTTACCCTCAGACTGTCATGATATCAACAAATTTTACAATGCCTTGTGAAAAACTCATAATCTTATAAACATTGTTCTATTATTAACTGTGTATACTTTCTGTTTATACCTTTCACACTTCTATTTTGCTGGAGTTTTCTAAAGAGAGTATATATTTTTTATAATAACTGCAATAAGACAAGCACAGGCTATGCAGGAGGTACCATGGTACAGTGTTAATGCTTTTTGCTGTACTCACATACAATTAAATTTTATAATATAAATTTTCCTCATGGAAACTTTATCATATGCTGTAATGAGAAGGAACTAAGTGTAAACCAGTTGTGACTTCAGAACAATGTGTTTAATTAATGTATTAAGTGTTAAATATTAATATTGCTTAGATTCACATACAAATGATGTTCCAAAGACCAAAACACCTGAAAATTTAAAATTGCAGTAAAATTATACAGTGAGGCTCTCATAAATGTTATAAAATTCTCTAAAACTGCACAGGAGGATAGCCACTGAATTGTGGCTTGAAAACTGAGAAACAGCCCTTGTTTCTTTTATCAGAAACACACCAGTGTAAAGATTATATGTAAATACTCTGACAGTACATACCTCAAGGCTCAAACTGGCCATGCCTGGTATCCCAGGTTGCTGAGGAAATGCCTAAATGGAAATAAGAATAATTGGTGTTCTCTTTGTTGAGAAACTTCCTTTCTTTAATGATAAGAAACTTCCTTACACACTGAAAATAGAAAAACACACCAGTACATATTTTTCCTTTGTGAGGAAGAATTTCAGAAACATTTTTCTGAGCATATGTTACCCACCCACTTCCTACCTTTTTAATAAACATAAAATCCTACCATCTGAGTCATGGTGCAAATTTCTCCAAATAATTCAGTTTTGCAAATGGATAGAGGGAAAGGAGTTATAAATGTGTAGCAAATACTCTAGGAAAAAGATTAGCTGTGTAGACGGAAAGAGTGATATGTGTGTGTCTGCGTGTGGTAAGCAGATTGTTCAGAATTTGAAGGGATGTGAGAGTAGAGTCCTCTTTCCTCCTACTTGCTAGTACAAAAATAAGGTAACAGTAACAGATTCAACTACAGGATAAAAAATACTTTGCTTCTATCTATCAAAGTCATGAATTAATGAACAATATTTACATGATTGTAGAGAGAGGATATCTCTCCCAGAAGGAAGTAAAAGCAAAAGAAACTCTGATGGGGCAGGCAGTCAGTTTATGATCCTAAGCAATGTCCTATTTCTCAGAGTGGACCTGATAGACACAGGTATGGACCATTACAGGTTTCAAGCATGTCAGGGTAGGTGACACTCTTGATGGTGGGTGGCTGAGGTGACTCCAGTGTCAGTACTATACAAAGGTCAGCTAAGGTGACACCTTCACAGCTTCTTTCATTTAAAATACATGTTGAGTAAGGCAATAGAAACTCTGTAGAATGGAAGTTTTCATCCTAGTAGTCGGTTTTTCACCCCCATTTCCAAAGTGTATTAACTTTAAGAAACCCAAGGAACTTTTATCTCAAGGAGTTTAAATATTTACAGTTCATTTGAGGCCATGGTCCTTAAGATAAGAGGTCATGTCATATTTATCTTCATATCTCCAGTGCCAGCATGTTGTTGGATTCATGGCAGGTGCTCAGTCAATATTTGACAAATGCTTCTGCCAGCTGAATTAAAGCCCTCACGTAAGCAGAATCCCATACTATTGGCTGGAGTAGTTCAGCGCTCAAAGGATTGTATTCATATGAAGTCATCTCAGTATAGGAGAGAATGTGCCAGGTGCAGGACTGTAACATGCATGCAACTAGCCCCTCTTAGTCACAGAATCTCTCTCCATCAGGCAGATCTGCTGGTAATTGCTAGCTTCAAATGGAATTAGCTCAGCTTTCTAACCATAGTAATTTAGTTAATATTGTTCTTTTAAAAATGAAGAAGAAAATGTGCTTTATTTTTTTGGAGAAATTTCTTCTTTCCATTTCAATTTCATGATGGTAGTAGTTTGTAGTTGTGTTTAACAGTTAATCAGTTGTGTCTGACTCTTTGCCGCCTGCCAGGCTCCTCTGTCCATGGAATTCTCCAGGCAAGAATACTGGAGGTGGGTTGCCATTTCCTACCCAGGGATTAAACCTGGGTCTCTGGCCTTGCAGACAGATTCCTTACCCTCTGAGCCACCAGGAGACTCAGTTGAGTCTGTGCTGTGATATTGTTGGAGACCACATAAATCTTCTAACTCAGAGTGAATAGAATAAGACGTATCTTTGGAATATTTAAAATATCTTTGTGAATATGAAAATTACTTATTTGGCTATTGCTTTTGGATTGTGAGGGCTGACATCTGGGTAGCTATGACTTTTGACTCAGCAGAAAGATACCATTGGATTAATTGCAATGCGTTCCTTTATGGACGCTCAGCCAGGTCCTTCAGTGTTGTCTGGTGTCTGGCGATGTCTCTACTAGGGCACGCCCCAGAGGACTCACTTACCGGCACTGCAGAACTCATTTTCAGGAGGCACAGGATCAGTATCATGTCCTTCATTTTGAAAAGTAGAATCTGAAACAGAATTGGATTGGAGAATCAAGTCAGATGAATTTTTATTTCAGTGTGGTAAAAAGACAATATTTCCATTAGCAAAGTCTCTGCTCTTCCAAAATGACTAGGTTTGAAAATGAAACAACTGAATGTTACTAAACAACTAATTTTTATTTACTAATTTTTTGGACTGAATTGATAAATAATTTAAAAAATTTTAAGTACCTTTAAGTACTTTTTTTTTTTTGACAGAACAACCACCTAAATGAACATGTGGGAACACTTCAATGAATATTCTTTAATTTCATTTCATAAAATAAATTATGAATTAAAAAAATATCTTCCACTATGTGAAATGTTGGTCTCTAAAGTATGAGTCACAGGATTTTATACTTTGTTTTGCTTGAGAGCAAATTTTTGAAAGGCATTTTAAGTGTAATACAGTCAACAGTCATTTCGAAACAAACCTTTATGTGCAGATATAAAGAGTAGATCATTCTGTGTTTAGGTTATCCAGGAAACCATGCCAAAAATTATCTTTTAAAAATAAAATTTAACTATTCTAATTTCCTTTGATATTAGTGGAAAAATGTCTCAAAATTGAGTTTTCCCCTTTCTAAAATGAATTATCTCTCTAGTTTATTCTTTGAGTTCAAAAGGCACTTTATATTCACATGAACAGAAATCTGATTAGTCAAGAGATTTTCTCAACTTTCAATACTTTTCCAAATAGATACTGTCACTAATAATCACAAATAACAAAAAAATCTTATAGGTAAGTTTTTGTTCCTTAGCTGAAAAGGTATTAGGCATGTCTTCCTGGGAACA
Organism: Tragulus kanchil; assembly: GCA_022376925.1. Taxonomy (NCBI): domain Eukaryota; kingdom Metazoa; phylum Chordata; class Mammalia; order Artiodactyla; family Tragulidae; genus Tragulus; species Tragulus kanchil. The sequence goes on along the minus strand of JAIOJX010000025.1, from coordinate 153,885,672 downwards.
TGCTAATAATGGTTCACAATAAGCTATTATTTAGCTTATGGTGACAAATGAAGATAAATCCTCTTTATAAAAGCTGCCTGGAGATAGGAGAAAAGAACTTACAGGATCACATGGAAATCATAAAATCACATTTTACCTTCAATGCTGGCATGCACTGTGTTCTCAGGGCCTGGCGATGCCAACCAAGATAAGAAAAGAAGATTACAAATTTTTTCTGCACTGTGCCTGGGACTCACTCTGTATCTCTCATTCAGGGAAGACCTGAAACCTTTATTTAAAGTGCCAATCCACCAATCAAAGTGGAGCTAAATGGGAGAAAAAAATACAACAGCTCTGCTCCTGCAATTACCCCACACCCTTTTATTTCATGCAAGGATACTGGCTTAGTGGAGTCTCATTATTTTTAATTGTAACTCAACCCCTGTATTTATTATTCAGAGAACTCAAATGCAGGGAAGACTGTGAGGAATAATGAACATTAACTCTGAAGATAATCATTTTGGTGAGCTGGGGGAAATATATGTAAAACAGGGGCAAAATAAACTATTATCTATTTTGTGCAGGTTTTTATCTTCAGGGAAAACTAGTGACCCAGTGCCAGGATTCTCAAGAGTTTCACTTTCATGCTTATTGTGATAAAAGTAACTCCTCTTCCTTTACCCAACGTACGTACAATCTAGAAGGAAACACTGAAACCACTTTCTGGGTTTGGAAAAGGAGAGGATGAAAATATTAGATGGATAATGAACATGTTATGATTTTTTTTCTCCAAATTTCCTAGATATTTTCATATCTGAAGAAAATAGAGCCAAACTTTTGCAAGAAGTTTTCAAACCTTCTGTTTGAAGTTTTGAAGTTTTCTGAAATAGTCACCTCAGTTGAACCTTTAGTGTGTGTTCACTGTGGGGAGCAGGACATAAATCAGGAGATTCTCCATGAACCAGTCAGGTCTATGGGCACTACATTAAGTCCCCTTCATACGAGCCTTCAAGTTGCAAACTTTTAAGGATGCAGATGTGCCCTGTATGCCAGCTGTTGTGCTGTATGTAACTGTACATACTGTAATTTTCAGGGCACTGTACTGTAAGATTAAAAATGCTTTTTGTGTGTGTGTTTTAATGTATTTCATGTGTGAAAGGTGCTATAAACCTGTTATAGTACAGTACTATATAGCCCATTGTTGTTAGTTGTTAGTTGTTGTTAGTATTAGGCTAACACTGTTGGATCTATGAACAAATTGGACTTTTGGAATGGAACTCACTCTTGGAATGGAACTTGTTCATATGTAAGGGACTTGCTGTACTCTCAGTTCACTCTTTCAGTAGAACCATTTGCAGGCATTTAGTATCCAGTCAGGTTAGAAACACATATTCGTGTCACTTAAATGGCCAACATCAACATGAATGGAGTTTTCTCTGTCAACCGATAAGAATGTCTTGGATATAGATTGAACTTTAGCTCCCTTTGTTATTTCTCTGCCCTCTTTGTCTTTCCAAAGGTATGATTTCAGATGTGGTAGGGATAAGCATTTAAGATTTTTTTGTTGCAGAACTCAAATGCAGGGAAGACTGTGAGGAATAATGAACATTAACTCTGAAGATAATCATTTTGGTGAGCTGGGGGAAATATATGTAAAACAGGGGCAAAATAAACTATTATCTATTTTGTGCAGGTTTTTATCTTCAGGGAAAACTAGTGACCCAGTGCCAGGATTCTCAAGAGTTTCACTTTCATGCTTATTGTGATAAAAGTAACTCCTCTTCCTTTACCCAACGTACGTACAATCTAGAAGGAAACACTGAAACCACTTTCTGGGTTTGGAAAAGGAGAGGATGAAAATATTAGATGGATAATGAACATGTTATGATTTTTTTTCTCCAAATTTCCTAGATATTTTCATATCTGAAGAAAATAGAGCCAAACTTTTGCAAGAAGTTTTCAAACCTTCTGTTTGAAGTTTTGAAGTTTTCTGAAATAGTCACCTCAGTTGAACCTTTAGTGTGTGTTCACTGTGGGGAGCAGGACATAAATCAGGAGATTCTCCATGAACCAGTCAGGTCTATGGGCACTACATTAAGTCCCCTTCATACGAGCCTTCAAGTTGCAAACTTTTAAGGATGCAGATGTGCCCTGTATGCCAGCTGTTGTGCTGTATGTAACTGTACATACTGTAATTTTCAGGGCACTGTACTGTAAGATTAAAAATGCTTTTTGTGTGTGTGTTTTAATGTATTTCATGTGTGAAAGGTGCTATAAACCTGTTATAGTACAGTACTATATAGCCCATTGTTGTTAGTTGTTAGTTGTTGTTAGTATTAGGCTAACACTGTTGGATCTATGAACAAATTGGACTTTTGGAATGGAACTCACTCTTGGAATGGAACTTGTTCATATGTAAGGGACTTGCTGTACTCTCAGTTCACTCTTTCAGTAGAACCATTTGCAGGCATTTAGTATCCAGTCAGGTTAGAAACACATATTCGTGTCACTTAAATGGCCAACATCAACATGAATGGAGTTTTCTCTGTCAACCGATAAGAATGTCTTGGATATAGATTGAACTTTAGCTCCCTTTGTTATTTCTCTGCCCCTCTTTGTCTTTCCAAAGGTATGATTTCAGATGTGGTAGGGATAAGCATTTAAGATTAGTTTCTTGAGAAAGGATGAGTAAGTACTCTCTTCAGGGAAGCAGAGATCTCGCCAATTATAGGGAACATTGAAGAAGCTGGTATTTTGGGAGAAAGATTTCTTCTTACCCAAGTTAGGCCTAACAGCATCAAATAATGTTATCTAAGAAGCTGTTCTGGAAAAACTCCATTTTCTGTTGATAAGATAATTATTTTAGGAGGCAAATAAACAAAGAATCTGAATATGTTTTATAAATAACAATGTTTTTGAAGTGAAAAGTATATATTTGGTCTCTGTCACTCTTTATTCCAGCTCTGGTGCTTGATCAAGTCCCATAATCTCTCTGTGCTCCACTTCCTTCCTCTGTAATGTAAGGATAATCATTTACTACCTGAAAGTGAAGTGTCAGTTGCTCAGCCATGTCCAACTCTTTGTGATCCCCTGTGTATTCCACCAGGCCCCTCTGTCCATGGAATTTTCCAGGCAAGAATACTGGAATGGGTTACCGTTTCCTTCTCCAGGGGATCTTCCCAATCCAGATATCGGATCCAGGTTTCCTGCATTGTAGAAGGATTTTTTACTGTCTGAACCACCAGGGAAGCCACAGTAGGCTTTTTTTGAAGATTTGGTGAAATGATCAAGATACAGCAGCTGTAATACAGTGAGTGCTCAGTAAGTGGGTTGATTTTCCTTTGTGTGGGAGAAACTACAATGAAACATAGGATCATGAAGACGTTTTGTGTGTGTGTGTGTGTGTGTGTGTATTATAGCAGGAGTAGCAAGGACATAGAGGAGGGGAACCTGATGGAAGGCACTTCCTCTGCATGTAAGCTGATGCTGGATCTGTGGTACTAAACTTCCTAGTTGATAGCTAAACAGGGAAATGGAGTGTGTCTTTTATGGTTTATGAGTGTGATCATCATTTTCCCTGTTGGCTCAGATGGGAAAGAATCTGCCTGCAATGCTGGAGACCTGGGTTCGATCCCTAGAGAAGGGAATGGCTGCCCACCCCTGTATTCTTGCCTGGAGAATTCTACACACAGAGGAACCTGGCGGGTCACTGTCCATGGAGTCGCAGAGTTGGACACGACTAAGTGACTAGCACTTTCCCTTTCATATGTCTCCTTTATGATTTATGAGCATGATCATCATTTTGGTAGGACTCATATGTTCTACCTTACTCTTAAGCCAAATATCCAGTATAGGTAATATAAGTAAAGTTGCTTTTACCTTATTTTAAGTGTCCTTCATATTCAGTCCTGGGGTTATTGTCTTCTGTGTGTTTGCCTGTTAGTTTCTTTTTCCTTCAGTTTTCTGCATACCAACACCAAACTTACCTTCCTAAAATATTGGTTTCAGCATTTCACTGCCCTGCTCAAAATCTTTTTAAGGATCCCTAAGGCTATAATGTAAAATTCACCATCTGTAACTAGACAGTCAAATTAACATTTTAATTCACCTTTCCAATTATATATCCTAGTTTATGTGAGATGCATGGGTATAGTATTGTTGCAATCAGTTGAAGGTAGTCTCATTTTGTCTCTAGTACAGTTTTTTGTTTTTGGCTTATGCTACTGGGAAAGTTAGTAAATATAATTCAAATACATGCTATGGAAAATGTTTTAATCACAAAAAGATCTGAAAATTAGTATGAATATATGAATGCATTTCTTTTTTTTTCTTTAATAATTATTTTTATTTTGCTGTTTGCTTTTATAGAGTTTTATTGTTTACAGATATGTATAATCCCAGATTAGTCATATGTATATCCCTGACCCCTCCCTCCTCTCCCCATCCCAGTCCCCGCTGTCCCACCCCTCCAGACTGTCGTATAGCCCTCATGTAGGATCCCTTATTCCCACAGCACATTGACAATAGTTATCTCTTTTACATTTGTTAGTATATATGTTAGTATAGGTTTCTGTGTTACTCTTTCCATACCTCTCACCCACTCTTCAGGCCCCACAATGTCTGTAAGTCTGTTGTCTGTTTTTCCATTGCTTCTCTGCATGTGTTATCATTACCATCTTATTAGATTCCATATATATGTGTTAGTATACTGTACTTGTCTCTCCCTTTTTGACTTACTTCACTTTTTATGATATATTCTAGATTCATCTACCTCATTAGGACTGATTCTTTTTCATTTCTTTTTACGGCTGAGAAGTTATTGTTATTTATTTATTTATTTTATTTATTATTTTTTACAGAGTTTTGTTTACTGTCCCAAATCAACTTGAATAATGCAAATTATTATTGACTTAGCATAAATTCTGAAGGAATGTCAAGTAAAGAAGTTATTAGAATGAGAGAGACTTAATCATAGAAGCATTCTTACAGAAAGTGAGTTTTAAAACCAGGATTGCAGTTAAAAAATATAGAATATAAGGTGAAAGACACATGTTGAAGGAATGACTTATGAAAAGAAAGGAACAGATTGTATACTGGTGAAAGAAAAGTGTGAGGTTAAATGACATTAAGGAACCTAGTGAAAAATGTATACAGTTGGTAGACCATGATGTGATGGTGATGCCTTAGTTCATGCCTTAGTTTAGATCATGATACTGAACCTTAGTTTTTCCTTTTGAAGATGCATAGGTAATAACTGCCTAGGATAGTGAAGCAATTAGTTTCTCTTCTTTTATGCATGTAAATTAGTTATAGCCAAAGGATAGTATCATGAAATGAAGATTTTATCCTAACTTTTGAATTCTTTTGTTTCCCAAAATGTAAAAATCTGATATTCAGATATATTTTAATGTATCTGAATTAAATGTATCATATACATTTTAATGTATGTGAAAATAATAAATTACATTTATTCTCACCTACATTCTAGAATTCTGGACATTTATTTAATTTTATCTGTACAACAACTCCATCAGGACAGAAACTGTGTCTTAAATTTAAGTACCCTGCCCCCTCCCCATCCCAGTCCCCGCTGTCCCACCCCTCCAGACTGTCGTATAGCCCTCATGTAGGATCCCTTATTCCCACAGCACATTGACAATAGTTATCTCTTTTACATTTGTTAGTATATATGTTAGTATAGGTTTCTGTGTTACTCTTTCCATACCTCTCACCCACTCTTCAGGCCCCACAATGTCTGTAAGTCTGTTGTCTGTTTTTCCATTGCTTCTCTGCATGTGTTATCATTACCATCTTATTAGATTCCATATATATGTGTTAGTATACTGTACTTGTCTCTCCCTTTTTGACTTACTTCACTTTTTATGATATATTCTAGATTCATCTACCTCATTAGGACTGATTCTTTTTCATTTCTTTTTACGGCTGAGAAGTTATTGTTATTTATTTATTTATTTTATTTATTATTTTTTACAGAGTTTTGTTTACTGTCCCAAATCAACTTGAATAATGCAAATTATTATTGACTTAGCATAAATTCTGAAGGAATGTCAAGTAAAGAAGTTATTAGAATGAGAGAGACTTAATCATAGAAGCATTCTTACAGAAAGTGAGTTTTAAAACCAGGATTGCAGTTAAAAAATATAGAATATAAGGTGAAAGACACATGTTGAAGGAATGACTTATGAAAAGAAAGGAACAGATTGTATACTGGTGAAAGAAAAGTGTGAGGTTAAATGACATTAAGGAACCTAGTGAAAAATGTATACAGTTGGTAGACCATGATGTGATGGTGATGCCTTAGTTCATGCCTTAGTTTAGATCATGATACTGAACCTTAGTTTTTCCTTTTGAAGATGCATAGGTAATAACTGCCTAGGATAGTGAAGCAATTAGTTTCTCTTCTTTTATGCATGTAAATTAGTTATAGCCAAAGGATAGTATCATGAAATGAAGATTTTATCCTAACTTTTGAATTCTTTTGTTTCCCAAAATGTAAAAATCTGATATTCAGATATATTTTAATGTATCTGAATTAAATGTATCATATACATTTTAATGTATGTGAAAATAATAAATTACATTTATTCTCACCTACATTCTAGAATTCTGGACATTTATTTAATTTTATCTGTACAACAACTCCATCAGGCAGGTTCTATTATTATTATAATGTTTTACAGGTGAGAAACTGTGTCCAATGGGGTTAAATAATTTTACACAAGTCACACAGCTAGTAAAGTAGCACTCTGAATTCAACCCAGATCTGAGTTTCTCAGTGGTAAGGAGCTGAGTATTAAAAAGGACTTATTATTAGTTGGATGTTTGAATTTTATTATGACTTACATGAGAGGTTAAAATTGCACCAGAAATGAGTACCAGACATTGTTATAGGCATTGAGATATGAAAGAGAACAAAACAGACAAAAACTCTGCATAGAGCTCACCTATTAGTGGGGGAAACAGTCAATAAGCTGGACAAATAGGTTAAATATACAGTATGCTAGGTGCCTAGGAGAAAGTTAAGTAGGAGAGGAGCATAGGAATTGTTGAGGTGATGTGTTGAAATTTTAGGTATGGTGGCCATGGAAGGTTTCTGTGTGAAGAGGTCATTTAGGAAAGAAGTGAAGGAGAAAGCATGTGGGTATTTGGGAGAAGTGTATTCCAGGCAGAAGAAATAGCCAGTGCACAGAGAAATGGTTCCAGTGGTGTTTAAAGACGAGTGATGGACACTGGGTTTGGTTGGAAAGGACTGAATGCAAAAAAGTACTTATGAGATTTTTTCTTAGTTTCTTTTTGTTCTTGTTTGAGTCATAGTTCAAATAAATGCCATTGTTTTATTATTTTAAGATCATAAGAAAATAAAAAGAGAAGAAATATTTCTAAATGTGGTAACATATATTCACCAGAAATAATAGCTAAGACTAAGAACGAAGATAAGAACAAAACAAAAACATAAAAAACAGACTGAGGATGCCTGATACAGAATGTGTGACTCAGTAAAATCCTCCTTAAAAATGGAAATGGGGTTGTTGGGTCATATGGCAGCTTTATTCTTAGTTTTTTAAGGAATATCCATACTATTCTCCATAGTCTGTATCAATTTACATTCCCACCAACATTGCAAGCGGGTTCCCTTTTCTCCACACCCTCTTCACTATTTATTGTTTGTAGATTGTTTTGATAATGGCCATTCTGACTGGTGTGAGGTGATGCTTCATTGTAGTTTTGATTTGCCTTTCTCTGATAATGAGCGATGCTGAGCATCTTTTCATGTGTTTATTAGCCATCCTCTGCTTTCTAAAACTCATTTTAAGTAAACTGGGATGAGTGGATTAAGATGTGGGTCAAGTGTAAACTTCATTTATCTGAAATTTGCTTAGGTAGGATAGCTCATTCTCTGATAAGCCCTACAAATAGGTCATTGTGTGTTATATATGTGAAGATTTATGTTTCTCATGGACATTTCTTTCAAATCTAATTTTTCAAATTTAATTCTATCATTGAGAAGTACATTTCAGCTATTTCTGGACAGATGTGGATCACATTGTGACTCTGAGACACTGCATTTCAGTGTCATATTTAATGACACATCATCAAAAACATTTTTCCTAACTGTGGGAGTTCCAGGGATGAAGAGTTAGGAGGACTGTAATGAATTTTAGATAGAACAAGGTAATGTTTAGTTTATGTAAAAATGCAGGGCTCTAAACCAGCTGGACTGTAAATGTAAGAGTGACTTCTCCCAGAAAGCAGCCAGGATTTCGCATTCAGGCAAGAGGAAGATCCTATCACTTTCCTTCTGGTGGCTCAGCATTTCTGGTTGAAACACAAAAGTGCAAAGAGGTACAAAACCAAGCAAAAATAACAGAGGAAGCACACATGATGAAGCATATATATTTGTTTTTTGAACCAGCAAGATGTGTTTAACTCTTGACTGGTTGTGCTGTGCTTTCCAGGATATAAATAAATCTAGCATAGAATGGAAGCAAAGGGAATGATATCCGTTAGGATCTACTTTTATTCCATTCCTGGTTCTTTCCCTTTATTATTACATTTAGTCCTCATAAGAACCCCAGGAGGCAGGCGTTATTTTGATTCATACTGTTAAGATGGGCTACCCTGGAGGCCCAGCTAATAAATAATTGTTGCATGGAGGAAACCAATTTTAACTCCATATTGCAAACTGTTTCTTTGGCTTGTTTTCTGTTGCTTTTGTTTGTTTAATCATAATTAATGGTTGGCCTGGAGGTAGAACATCTTTTCATGTGTTTATTAGCCATCCTCTTGCTTTGGGCTTCATTGTAGTTTTGATTTGCCTTTCTCTGATAATGAGCGATGCTGAGCATCTTTTCATGTGTTTATTAGCCATCCTCTGCTTTCTAAAACTCATTTTAAGTAAACTGGGATGAGTGGATTAAGATGTGGGTCAAGTGTAAACTTCATTTATCTGAAATTTGCTTAGGTAGGATAGCTCATTCTCTGATAAGCCCTACAAATAGGTCATTGTGTGTTATATATGTGAAGATTTATGTTTCTCATGGACATTTCTTTCAAATCTAATTTTTCAAATTTAATTCTATCATTGAGAAGTACATTTCAGCTATTTCTGGACAGATGTGGATCACATTGTGACTCTGAGACACTGCATTTCAGTGTCATATTTAATGACACATCATCAAAAACATTTTTCCTAACTGTGGGAGTTCCAGGGATGAAGAGTTAGGAGGACTGTAATGAATTTTAGATAGAACAAGGTAATGTTTAGTTTATGTAAAAATGCAGGGCTCTAAACCAGCTGGACTGTAAATGTAAGAGTGACTTCTCCCAGAAAGCAGCCAGGATTTCGCATTCAGGCAAGAGGAAGATCCTATCACTTTCCTTCTGGTGGCTCAGCATTTCTGGTTGAAACACAAAAGTGCAAAGAGGTACAAAACCAAGCAAAAATAACAGAGGAAGCACACATGATGAAGCATATATATTTGTTTTTTGAACCAGCAAGATGTGTTTAACTCTTGACTGGTTGTGCTGTGCTTTCCAGGATATAAATAAATCTAGCATAGAATGGAAGCAAAGGGAATGATATCCGTTAGGATCTACTTTTATTCCATTCCTGGTTCTTTCCCTTTATTATTACATTTAGTCCTCATAAGAACCCCAGGAGGCAGGCGTTATTTTGATTCATACTGTTAAGATGGGCTACCCTGGAGGCCCAGCTAATAAATAATTGTTGCATGGAGGAAACCAATTTTAACTCCATATTGCAAACTGTTTCTTTGGCTTGTTTTCTGTTGCTTTTGTTTTTATAATCATAATTAATGGTTGGCCTGGAGGACCCTGCCCCTCTGCCTGACTATTAAACTAGTGGACCTTTGTTCAGAACCCTGTCCATCTGTGGATGGCAGGAAGTGAGAAATTAATGCATCCCCTGCCTGAGACTTGCCATTCTAGGAGATGTTTGTTAAATTCATGGCCTTTTAACTTTGCTTCCTAACCTCCCCTCATCTCAAATCTGTAAAGGAACCTGGCATCCAGACCGCGGTAAGATGGTTATTTTCAGGCATTAGCCTGCCATCTTCTCGGTTAGCTGCTTTCTGAATAAAGTTGTTTTCCTTGCCTCAACACCTTGTCTCTTGGATTCATTTGCCTGTCCTGCAAAGTGAGCTTGGACTCAGTAACAAAATCTGCCTGTGTTGTGGGAGATGTGAGCTTGATCCCTGGATGAGGAAGATCCCCTGGAGAAGGAAAATAGCAACCCATTCCAGTATTCTTCCCTGGAAAATCCTATGGATAGAGGAGCCTCTTGGGCTACAGCCCGTGCGATGGCAAAAGAGTTGGACACAACTTAGTGACTAAACAGCAACAACTGTTAAAATATGGAAATGATCATCAAGGAGCTTTTGCAACTTGCTCAAGGTTGTGCAGGCAAATTGTAGACTCAAACTACCAGTCTAGCCTTCTGTAGCCCAGACTAACAGGGCTCATATTTGTTGAATAAAATGACTTATCAAGTAAATATAATACTATATCTCTCAGTCTTGCCATTCTAGGCAGATCTACTTGAGATGAAGGAGCAGTGCAGATCTGATCTTACTCAAGGTGTAAGGCAAGATCTTTCACCTCCTGTATCATGTCTAAGGACATTCAAGCCATTTCTCATGTTTTCTGAGATATATGTGAAACTGGATTGATCCTCACCTTGTGCTGGGGTAAGATAGGATAGAAAAAAGAAAGTAACATTTAGTAAATGTCTGCTAAATAATATACAATGGACAGATACTTTTTTTATGTCATTTCATTTAATCCTCATATCAGCTTTATACAGTAAACCTTATTTTCCCCCTCTTTAGAAATGATAAAACAGGCTTTGAGAGGTTACAGATGGGCTACCCTGGAGGCCCAGCTAATAATACTGGAGGAAACCAATTTTAACTCCATATTGCAAACTGTTTCTTTGGCTTGTTTTCTGTTGCTTTTGTTTTTATAATCATAATTAATGGTTGGCCTGGAGGACCCTGCCCCTCTGCCTGACTATTAAACTAGTGGACCTTTGTTCAGAACCCTGTCCATCTGTGGATGGCAGGAAGTGAGAAATTAATGCATCCCCTGCCTGAGACTTGCCATTCTAGGAGATGTTTGTTAAATTCATGGCCTTTTAACTTTGCTTCCTAACCTCCCCTCATCTCAAATCTGTAAAGGAACCTGGCATCCAGACCGCGGTAAGATGGTTATTTTCAGGCATTAGCCTGCCATCTTCTCGGTTAGCTGCTTTCTGAATAAAGTTGTTTTCCTTGCCTCAACACCTTGTCTCTTGGATTCATTTGCCTGTCCTGCAAAGTGAGCTTGGACTCAGTAACAAAATCTGCCTGTGTTGTGGGAGATGTGAGCTTGATCCCTGGATGAGGAAGATCCCCTGGAGAAGGAAAATAGCAACCCATTCCAGTATTCTTCCCTGGAAAATCCTATGGATAGAGGAGCCTCTTGGGCTACAGCCCGTGCGATGGCAAAAGAGTTGGACACAACTTAGTGACTAAACAGCAACAACTGTTAAAATATGGAAATGATCATCAAGGAGCTTTTGCAACTTGCTCAAGGTTGTGCAGGCAAATTGTAGACTCAAACTACCAGTCTAGCCTTCTGTAGCCCAGACTAACAGGGCTCATATTTGTTGAATAAAATGACTTATCAAGTAAATATAATACTATATCTCTCAGTCTTGCCATTCTAGGCAGATCTACTTGAGATGAAGGAGCAGTGCAGATCTGATCTTACTCAAGGTGTAAGGCAAGATCTTTCACCTCCTGTATCATGTCTAAGGACATTCAAGCCATTTCTCATGTTTTCTGAGATATATGTGAAACTGGATTGATCCTCACCTTGTGCTGGGGTAAGATAGGATAGAAAAAAGAAAGTAACATTTAGTAAATGTCTGCTAAATAATATACAATGGACAGATACTTTTTTTATGTCATTTCATTTAATCCTCATATCAGCTTTATACAGTAAACCTTATTTTCCCCCTCTTTAGAAATGATAAAACAGGCTTTGAGAGGTTACAGACTTGTCAAAGATATGTATCTGGTAAGTATATTAGACTTTGAATTCAGATCAGTGTGACTCCAATACCTGTGCATGCTGCTTTTTCTTTTTTTTTTTTGTTAGTTTTTATGTTTGATTTATAATATTAGTTTTAGGTGTTCAGTATTGTTATACAGTATTTTTACAGATTATGCTCCATTAAAAGTTATTATAAGAAAATGATTATACTTTGTTCTGTATAGTATATCCTTGTTGTTTATCTATTTTATACATAGTAGTTTGTATCTCTTAATCTCATACTCCTAATTTGCCCCAGCTTTCCCTTTCCTCTTTTGTAACTGTCATGGGCAGAGTCTGGAGAATTTCTAGGAATATACTGGGCCTTAGAGTATAGAGAAATTAGTGAGGATGGAGAGAGTGATTCAGATGATCCTCAAACCCCAGATAAGCTTTTGAGGCCTAGAATCCGTCCTTTGGAAAGTGATGTTAGTTTGGATGGGGCCAAAGAGTGGGTGAATATGATGATACCCAAGGGAGGCGTATATACTAACCCTAAAGGGAAGAAGTTTGTTTCTAAGAGAAGTTATAGCCAGGTGAGCCAGTGATGAGGAATCTATGACTCACCGCCAGCCGCCTTGGCAGAGTTCTACCCGCAAGCAAAGCTTGAAAACTACTGGTAAATAAGAAAAGCCCTAATGGCAACATTTCAACTTTATCTGTTTACTTTCCTAAGAATAAGTTAGCTTAATTCTTGACCTGAGTAACCTTCTCTGGTCTAGCTCATGTTGTAAGCTTGCATAGAAGCCAGGAGCAGTGTTTTTTTCCTTAAGTCATGAGTTCAAATAAAGTAAAAGATTAAGTTTGCCCTTTGAATGAATATGGTTTTTTAGATTGTAAGTAGAAGCAGAAGTAAAAGTATATGCAGCTGTGATTAGCTTTATTGTTCCTTCCTGTTGAACTTTGAATGCTTGCAATGATTTGTGAAATAATATACAATGGACAGATACTTTTTATGTCATTTCAATCCTCATATCAGCTTTATACAGTAAACCTTATTTTCCCCCTCTTTAGAAATGATAAAACAGGCTTTGAGAGGTTACAGACTTGTCAAAGATATGTATCTGGTAAGTATATTAGACTTTGAATTCAGATCAGTGTGACTCCAATACCTGTGCATGCTGCTTTTTCTTTTTTTTTTTTGTTAGTTTTTATGTTTGATTTATAATATTAGTTTTAGGTGTTCAGTATTGTTATACAGTATTTTTACAGATTATGCTCCATTAAAAGTTATTATAAGAAAATGATTATACTTTGTTCTGTATAGTATATCCTTGTTGTTTATCTATTTTATACATAGTAGTTTGTATCTCTTAATCTCATACTCCTAATTTGCCCCAGCTTTCCCTTTCCTCTTTTGTAACTGTCATGGGCAGAGTCTGGAGAATTTCTAGGAATATACTGGGCCTTAGAGTATAGAGAAATTAGTGAGGATGGAGAGAGTGATTCAGATGATCCTCAAACCCCAGATAAGCTTTTGAGGCCTAGAATCCGTCCTTTGGAAAGTGATGTTAGTTTGGATGGGGCCAAAGAGTGGGTGAATATGATGATACCCAAGGGAGGCGTATATACTAACCCTAAAGGGAAGAAGTTTGTTTCTAAGAGAAGTTATAGCCAGGTGAGCCAGTGATGAGGAATCTATGACTCACCGCCAGCCGCCTTGGCAGAGTTCTACCCGCAAGCAAAGCTTGAAAACTACTGGTAAATAAGAAAAGCCCTAATGGCAACATTTCAACTTTATCTGTTTACTTTCCTAAGAATAAGTTAGCTTAATTCTTGACCTGAGTAACCTTCTCTGGTCTAGCTCATGTTGTAAGCTTGCATAGAAGCCAGGAGCAGTGTTTTTTTCCTTAAGTCATGAGTTCAAATAAAGTAAAAGATTAAGTTTGCCCTTTGAATGAATATGGTTTTTTAGATTGTAAGTAGAAGCAGAAGTAAAAGTATATGCAGCTGTGATTAGCTTTATTGTTCCTTCCTGTTGAACTTTGAATGCTTGCAATGATTTGTGAAACAATGTAACAATGATTGTACTCTTGATAGAAGATAGGAGGATGGCTGGGCACTGCTCGGAGAACTGGCGGCTCGCCTGATGTCCACCTGAGAGCTTGGCTAGCCCCCGATTCTTCCGCTGGAAAAGTGGCCAGGGGGACAAATGGCTGAGGGTTTTTCCTATAAAGGGGGGGGGAATAGATTGTACAGGAGCTCACTCACAGAACTTAGCTGCGCCTGAGGTGAGACTGAAGCGCCCCAGCTCTGGGGTAAGATCTTTCTGTTATTTTGTTGATTTAATTCTGAAATAATCTTAAAGCCTTGAATTGTTACTATTTGAGTTCTGAACTTTGATGCAATGCACTGATGCTAATACTTGAATACATGGTTACTGATTAATGTTCTTTCTGCTAATAAACCTGATCTTGATTTGAACTCCATGCCTTTCTACTGTTGAAGAAAGTAAATTAGAGGGAGCTACATTGTGTAGGTTGAAGTTCTCTGAAAATAGTATAGAGGTAATTGAGCGTTTCCTCACATCTATTAATCAGAGATAAGTGACTATGCAGTGCCCGTGACATAACCACTAGTTTATTTTCTATGTCTGTGAGTCTGTTTCTGTTTCACATTCATTTGTATTATTTTTTAGCTTGTATATTTTAGCTTTTATAGGCCTCTAGCCTATAAAAAGTCTGTCCTATTGTATTTGTATTTCTCTGACTAATTTCACTAAGCATAATATTCTCTAGGTCCAGCCATGTTGCTGCAAATGGCAGAATTTTATCTTTTTTATGACTGAGAAATATTCCACTGTATGAATGGATGGGTGCTAAGTCTCTTCAGTTGTGTTTGACTCTGCTACCCCATGGACTTCAGCCCACCAAACTCCTCTGTCCATGGGATTCTTTAGGCAAGAGTACTGGGATAGGTTGCCATACCCTCCTCCAGGGGATCTTCCCCACCCAGGGATTGAACCTGCATTGACAGGCAGGTTCTTTACCACTAGCGCCACCTTGGAAGCTCATTCTACTGCACACACACATAGTGTCTTCTCTACCCATTTGCATGTTGTAAATAGCGTCTATGAACATTGGGGTACATGTATCTTTTAAATTAGTGTTTCCATTTTTCTATATATATACCCAGCAATTGATCAGGCTGGGAAAACATGGCTCAGGGGACAGGAACTGGCGGCTCGCCTGATGTCCACCTGAGAGCTTGGCTAGCCCCGATTCTTCCGCTGGAAAAGTGGCCAGGGGACAAATGGCTGAGGTTTTCCTATAAAGGGGGGGGGAATAGATTGTACAGGAGCTCACTCACAGAACTTAGCTGCGCCTGAGGTGAGACTGAAGCGCCCCAGCTCTGGGGTAAGATCTTTCTGTTATTTTGTTGATTTAATTCTGAAATAATCTTAAAGCCTTGAATTGTTACTATTTGAGTTCTGAACTTTGATGCAATGCACTGATGCTAATACTTGAATACATGGTTACTGATTAATGTTCTTTCTGCTAATAAACCTGATCTTGATTTGAACTCCATGCCTTTCTACTGTTGAAGAAAGTAAATTAGAGGGAGCTACATTGTGTAGGTTGAAGTTCTCTGAAAATAGTATAGAGGTAATTGAGCGTTTCCTCACATCTATTAATCAGAGATAAGTGACTATGCAGTGCCCGTGACATAACCACTAGTTTATTTTCTATGTCTGTGAGTCTGTTTCTGTTTCACATTCATTTGTATTATTTTTTAGCTTGTATATTTTAGCTTTTATAGGCCTCTAGCCTATAAAAAGTCTGTCCTATTGTATTTGTATTTCTCTGACTAATTTCACTAAGCATAATATTCTCTAGGTCCAGCCATGTTGCTGCAAATGGCAGAATTTTATCTTTTTTATGACTGAGAAATATTCCACTGTATGAATGGATGGGTGCTAAGTCTCTTCAGTTGTGTTTGACTCTGCTACCCCATGGACTTCAGCCCACCAAACTCCTCTGTCCATGGGATTCTTTAGGCAAGAGTACTGGGATAGGTTGCCATACCCTCCTCCAGGGGATCTTCCCCACCCAGGGATTGAACCTGCATTGACAGGCAGGTTCTTTACCACTAGCGCCACCTTGGAAGCTCATTCTACTGCACACACACATAGTGTCTTCTCTACCCATTTGCATGTTGTAAATAGCACGTCTATGAACATTGGGGTACATGTATCTTTTTAAATTAGTGTTTCCATTTTTTTCTATATATATACCCAGCAGTGGAATTGGTGGATCATATGGTAGCCCTGTTTTTAGTTTTTTGAGGAACATCCATACTGTTTTACATAGTGGTTGTGCTAACTTATATCCTTACCAAAAGTTTATAAGGGTTACCCTTTTTCTCAGATTCTCTTCAACATTTGTTATTTGTAGGCTTTTTGATTATAGCCATTCTGATAGGTGTGAGGTGGTATTTCATTGTTTTGATTTGCATTTCTCTGATATTAAAGATGTTGAACATGTTTTCCTGTGTCTGCCATTTGTATGTCTTCTTTCAGGTCATCTGCCTCTTTTTTGATTGAGTTGTTTATTATTTTGATACTGTATTGTATGACCTATTTATACACATGCTGTTTACTCTACATCACACTGTCCTTCAGTTGGAAACTGAATCTGTATGGCTTATATCAACCAGCATTGTTTACTTTGAAACTTCAAAATGCCTTGAATATGTTATATATTAATTCATAATATTACTTCACAATATTAATTCATAGTAGTTATTAAAACAGAAGGAAGCCCAGCCTGTACCCCAGTGTTCATTGCAGCATTCTATACAATAGCTAGAACATGGAAGCAACCTATATGTCCATTGATGAATGAATGGATGAAAAAACTCTGGTGCGTATAAACAATGGAGTACTTCTTAGCTATAAAAAGAAATGCAGAAGAATCAGTCCTAATGAGGTGGATGAATCTAGCACCTTGGATGGGGGTGGAGGAGGAAGGGGGCCAGCAATATACATATGACTAATCTGGGCTTTTACAAATCTGTAAACAACAAAACTCTGTAAAAGTAAAAAGTAAAATAAAAATAATTAAAGAAAAAAAAGCAGAAGGAAGCCTAGACAAATTTGACTCAATTACTTTAATTTTAGTTATGGAATCTTACACATTAAAAAAAAAATAAAGCAATCTACTGAAGGCCTAGAGTTGTAACATTATGGTATAAGTGTTCTGCAGCTGTATATGTTGTGTCACAATGCTGCTTTTGTAGATAGTATCTCCTTGCTCATTTATTGGCTAAATTCCATCACAGTCCTTCAAAAGCAATAAAAACTTACTGATTTGTTTTGGAAAAGCTGGGCAGAACTGGCAATCTCTGAGCAAAGGCCTAAACCAACTTGGAAAAAAAATCACATTATTTTCAGTTCACATTTGTGCCTGATAGGCAATGTCTGAAAGGTGTCTATGGAAGTAATTACTGGGGAAAATATAGGCTAGAAAAACCAAGAAAGAGTAGACTGTATTTCTTCCAAAATCCAAAGAAATGAATCAACAGAAAGTAAACCAGTAGAGTCAGCATACCTTAAATTTTAGGGTTTTCATGATTCATTTAAGAGGCCAGTTAAAATTGGAGAAACATTTTAAAGAGTATGACCAAATGTTTTTTGAGAAAACTATATATTAAAGAATTAGAAAATGAAAATTTGGCAAGCAGTTTCATTTCTCCAGATGACTCCTATAGATTATTGTTCAGTCGCTAAGTCGTGTTCAACTCTTTGTGACCCCATGAACTGCAGGATGCCAGGTTTCTCTATCCTTCACTATCTCCCAGAGTTTGCTCTAACTCATGTCTGTTGAGTCAGTGATGCCATCCAACCATCCCATCCTCTGTAACCACTTTCTCTTCCTACCCTAAGTCTTTCCCAGCATCAGGGGCTTTTCCACTGATTTGGCTCTTCTCATCATGTGGCCAAAGTATTGGAGCTTCAGCTTCATCAGCAGTCCTTCCAATGAGTATTCAGGGGTTGATTTCCTTTAGGACTGACTGGTTTGATCTCCTTGCTGTCCAAAGGACTCTCAAGAGTCTTCTCCAGCACCACAGTTCTAAGGCATCAATTCTTTGGCACGCAACCTTCTTTATGAACCTACTCTCACATGTGTATGTGACTACTGGAAAACCACAGCTCTAACTATAGGGACCTTTGTCAGCAAAGTGATATCTCTGCTTCTTAATATGCTGTCTAGGTTTGTCATTGTTTTCCTTCCAAGGAGCAAGTGTCTTTTAATTTCACAGCTGCAGTCACTATCCACATAGATTCTGGAACCCAAGAAAGTAGTATCTGTCACTGTTTTCACTTTCCCCTTCTATTTGCCATGAAGTGATGGAATCTGATGCCACGATCTTAATTTTTTAAATGTTGATTTTCAAGCCAGCTTTTTCACTCTCCTCTTTCACCCTTATCAAGAGGTTCTTTAGTTACTCTTTGCTTTCTGCCATTAGAGTGGTATCATCTCCGTATCTGAGCATGTTGATATTTCTTTCAGAAATCTTGATTCAAGCTTGTGATTCATTCAGCTCAACATTTTGCATGATGTACTCCGCAAGTAAGTCAGATAAGCAAGGTGACAATATTCAGCCTATATATATGTGTGTGTGTGTGTATGTATATATATATATATACACCCACACATATCCTATATATTGTATATATCCTATAGCTGCTAATGATGATTTTAAATGATACATAATAATAATATTAATGAGCTCTTGTCATGTGCTGTGCATATAGTAAACAGTTAACATGCATAATGCCATTTAAAACTTGGTGGAGGTTTAGTCACTTGATGGTGGTTTAGTCACTCAGTTGTATCCGACCCTTTGTGACACTATGGACCTGGTGGAGACCATGGAGACCTGCCAGTCTTCTCTGTCCATGGGATTCTACAGGCAAGAATACTGGAGTGGGTTGCCATTTCCTTCTCCAGAAAAACTTCCCAACCAAGGGATTGGACCCTGGTCTCCTGCACTGCAGGCAGATTCTTTATTGACTGAGCCACCAGAGAAGTCACATTTAAAACTTAAGTTCTAACAACTGTCTTTCTGAATGGTAATTTTAAGGTGTAGTTAGTTGTTCTCTTTAACAGGGCAGGCATCCCTCCTTACTTTTCTTACATCTGTCTGGTTTCTCTCATACCTGTATTACCTGGGAAGGCATTTTGGCTTTTGATGCCTGCTCTAAACCTTAAGTACTTTTCACCACATGCAGGATAACTTTGGCTAAATTGACTTTCTGTTCTCTCATTAAACTTACAGTATAATGTGGCTTGCACTGTTATAAGTTGTAAGAAGAAAACGTGCTTCTTAATTAATGGAAGCAAAATAGGAACAGATGCATTTTCAGGCCTCCTGGAGATGGGATGTCATTCAATACCTCATAATTCCTCTGGTATCTGCCAGCAGCTTCACAGCTCGGCAGGCACTGTGGCTTTCTCTTCTGGTAGCTGTGACTTTCTACAGAGACACAGGTGTTCTCTGTGCTGCTTTGCACAGTCCAGCTAACAAGATTTACTAATTGCCCCTTCCTATATCTCTGGTTTAAATTTCCTGAGAAAGCACCTGACTGATTTAACTAGTCACCATTCCATATAGGAGATCTGAATTGGGCAGAGCTTTTGAGTCAGGGGATCTCATAGACTGTTGGTCAGAAAAAGTACCCATCCCTTATCTAAGCAGTTGAATTCAGTAAAGTAAAAGTTATAAAGCATGATTAAGAAAATTTCTAGAAGAGGATGTGAATCTGGAAGGGATCTTGAAGCTCCCAAAAGGGGTTAGGACTGTCAGATACCTTTCCTGGCCCGCTTAGTATAAGTTTCTTGACTCAATGGTAATATTAAAGTTAAAACCAGACATTTTAAAAATTAATTTATAGCAAGCAGCAGAGCTCAGTCTGGTCAGATTATTCATAATCACTCTAATATTGCCCCCTAGAAAACAAAATCAGGCTTCCCTGGTGGTCCAGTGGGTAAAGAGTCCACCTTGCAGAGCAAGGGGTGCCAGTTCGATCCCTGGCTCAGGAAGATCCCACATGCCATGGAGCGACTGGACCGGTATGTCCAATTGCGAGCCGGCGCTCTGGAGTGCGTACTCCTAGAGCCGGAGCTCTGCAATGAGAGAGGCCACCGTGATGGGAGGCCTACACAGACCAAAGGATAAAGATGAATGAAAACAAATAAAAAACCAATAAAAGAGGCCAAAATTAAAAAAATTAAAAAGTTTAAAAAAAACAACAAAGCAAAACCATAGCCATATAATTCTTTGTGAACATAGCTGTTCAGTGGCAAAAGGTTAAGTTTGTCTTGCTCATATAGCTAACGAAAGGGTGGATTTGTCCCTGGGCCTGGGATACATGCAATTGTTTAGCCACTATGTCCTGCTTCTTTCCCACATTAGAGATGGCCTTACAAATGGCTTGGACTTTGGAAGATTCACTGGAAAGAGCTCCGTTAGTGGGTGATAGTTGGATAGACACTTACTGGTGTTTGTGACCTGCCTTTTTCTAAGGATGGCATTTAATTTTTCATTTTTAGCTAAAGAATTGCTATTAATAATATTTTTCAAGATGAGAATATTTTATTTTCTTTTTTATTGTACAAAATAATATATTACTTCCTTTGATACTTCTAGTCATCAGCCCTTGCCCAGCTGAGACTCTGGTCATTCACTTTGCCGTCGTGGTGGTGTGGGGGGGACAGGGGTATGGTGATATATGTGCAAATTATTGTCCCCCAAGACTGTGAGGTGACCAAGCCAAGGCTGGCATTCTTTGTGAAGTTTAACATGGTCAGTGTGAAGTTCCTGGAGTAGAGTCTGTGCTGGAGGGAGAGACCCGTTAACATTTTCTCATCCACATACAGGCCACAGGATTGCACATCCTCCCAGTATGGTCTGCAGACACCAGAGGTCCCAGGATCTTTTTTGGGGATCCTGAATTCAAAACTGTGTTTTATAATAGTACCAAGATGTTATTTGCCCTGTTCACTCTCGTTCTCTTCTCTCACAAGTGCATGGTAGAGTTTTCCAAAGGAAAGAGTGAGTGCAGAAAGAGACTGGAGAATCCACCTATCTTCTGTGAAGTCAGACACATATGTAAAAACAATGTCATTATTTCCTACTAAAATTCTTGTTTTGAGAAATATAGTGATTTTCTATGTAAAATTTTAATTTATGTTAATATGTGCTTTTGGTTTGTTATTGTTATTTCAAAATAGCTGGTAAAAGTTGAAAATAATTCTAATTCTAACCCACAAACCCTTTTGGTGTGTTCAAAAGAATTTTTAACAGGGTGAAGAAGTCCTGACACTGAAAGGGCCCTTGCTATAGGTTTCTTTGTGACATAGCTTTAGGGGGTTAAGTTTGTCTTGCTCATATAGCTAACGAAAGGGTGGATTTGTCCCTGGGCCTGGGATACATGCAATTGTTTAGCCACTATGTCCTGCTTCTTTCCCACATTAGAGATGGCCTTACAAATGGCTTGGACTTTGGAAGATTCACTGGAAAGAGCTCCGTTAGTGGGTGATAGTTGGATAGACACTTACTGGTGTTTGTGACCTGCCTTTTTCTAAGGATGGCATTTAATTTTTCATTTTTAGCTAAAGAATTGCTATTAATAATATTTTTCAAGATGAGAATATTTTATTTTCTTTTTTATTGTACAAAATAATATATTACTTCCTTTGATACTTCTAGTCATCAGCCCTTGCCCAGCTGAGACTCTGGTCATTCACTTTGCCGTCGTGGTGGTGTGTGGGGGGGACAGGGGTATGGTGATATATGTGCAAATTATTGTCCCCCAAGACTGTGAGGTGACCAAGCCAAGGCTGGCATTCTTTGTGAAGTTTAACATGGTCAGTGTGAAGTTCCTGGAGTAGAGTCTGTGCTGGAGGGAGAGACCCGTTAACATTTTCTCATCCACATACAGGCCACAGGATTGCACATCCTCCCAGTATGGTCTGCAGACACCAGAGGTCCCAGGATCTTTTTTGGGGATCCTGAATTCAAAACTGTGTTTTATAATAGTACCAAGATGTTATTTGCCCTGTTCACTCTCGTTCTCTTCTCTCACAAGTGCATGGTAGAGTTTTCCAAAGGAAAGAGTGAGTGCAGAAAGAGACTGGAGAATCCACCTATCTTCTGTGAAGTCAGACACATATGTAAAAACAATGTCATTATTTCCTACTAAAATTCTTGTTTTGAGAAATATAGTGATTTTCTATGTAAAATTTTAATTTATGTTAATATGTGCTTTTGGTTTGTTATTGTTATTTCAAAATAGCTGGTAAAAGTTGAAAATAATTCTAATTCTAACCCACAAACCCTTTTGGTGTGTTCAAAAGAATTTTTAACAGGGTGAAGAAGTCCTGACACTGAAAGGGCCCTTGCTATAGGTTTCTTTTTTACTGTTACTGTAACTTAAAATTTGGAAAAACACATGATTACATTATATTATCCTCTTTCTGTAAAATTGTAGACATACAGATGCATAAGAAAAAGACTGAAAGGAAAACACAGAAACACTGATAATTTTTTGTTAGGAAAATGGATGATTTAAAATTTGAAAATATTTGTCTTTTCAAAATTTCTACAATGAATGTGAATTATTTTATTATTAAAATAATACATTCCATATATTTAAAATATAGGGCATGCTGATTCCGTGGTAAAGTGAACTAGAATAAAGTTGGTTAAGACATTTAGAATTATCTCCAAGTCTACAAAATTTAGTCTCACAAGAAGTCTACAAAGTATAATTCCTCCCACTTTTCAAGGTGGGTAAAGAGTTTCTAATCTTGAGTTGAGCTCCATCTTTTTTTTAACCTTTATTTTCTTTCAGATCTCTTTCAATAATTACCTTGTGAGAAAATTTCTGCAGGAAAGCAGACTGAAAATGAGACCTCAACTCACAACAAAATGTCAATATGAAGGTAAAATTCTGGGACCTCTATTCCATGATTTTGTCTGTTGCAGTGATTAATTACATTCATTCCTATTAAATTGCTTCTGTGTAGTCTATGGTTATATCAGAATCCTCCTTGTAGATTTAATTAAATGTGTACATATGGTCATTCATAAACACTCATGGGGTGACTTCTATGAGCTAATCAGTGGACTCTGATGCTGAGGTTACAAGGGTGAATAATCATAGTCCCTCTCCTCTCTAACAATTTGTGAGAGAATCACACATATAAAGAACTAATTAAAGTTTGGTCTGACAAGTGGGGATGTGCTGAGAACTATGGTATTGTGTAAAGTTTAGAAGTTGGTTTATTGACTCAGCCTGAATTTGTTGAATTCTAACTGTACAAGGTATAGTGCTTGAAGATGTAGCCTTGTAAATAATTTTGTTTTCTAGAAGCTTGCATTCCATTTGGTGAGACAATAATGAACATATACTTAAGATTAGCAGTGGTAGATTGAGGCAGTCTGAGACTAAATTTTCACTACATACAGTAAATAGAGCCATCTGATTTCACAGAAGAGGCCTTCAAAGGCAGCAGAAGTTTCAAAAATCTAATTGCAAAGCCCCCTGAATGAGCCTTGAAAAACAGAAGCACAGGGCAGAGAGGAGGGACAAGGTATCTGAGGGTAGAGGTGGCAAATAGTGTTCTTTTTTTATCCTCCTCAGACCTGAAGCCTTCTTCTTATAATAATATTTCCATTCCTGAAATTAGATTCCTTCTGTATCCTACATACACACATAGTTTAAAAGCTAGATTATATTAAGTGTTCCTATGTATAATGGCCTTACTGTATTTTAGAGAAATATAATAAGCAGTGTGTATTTCAATATGTAATGCTTGAGTGTGACTACACAAGAAGCCAAAGTGAAGTAATCAGATGTTTGTACCTACTTGTCATGACTATGAATTTAGAAGAAGCAAAATTAAAAGCCACATTGAACAAGATGTGGAGGAAAATGAAAGACCAAAGGTACAGCAGACACTAGAATAAAAGTTAGTGTTAGGATAAGTAATGACAGACTAGACCTGTCTATCTACGATAAGAGAAAGAGGGAAGTAGCCTTAATTGTAGTGGGGAAAACATGTGAAAAGAAATTGCAGATTGTTGAAGTGAGAAAATAAGAAAGTATGATTTTTCTTGCAAATGAGCTGTATGCTATTTACAAGTGCGTATCAGAATAATTCCCTGTGTTGCATGGGACAGAGGTGAGACAGAATAGTTCAGTAAGCAAATTCTGTCTTAAAACCACATGTGGAAGCATACATTCGGTCTTGAGCTTACTAAGGGACCACAGAGACCATATGTTTTGCTAGTCAACAGGAAATTCGAGACCTATTGAAGAAAGAAATAGCAATTCAGGGGACAATAGCGAATTTTTGTGGCAAATCTCTGGGGAATAAGGTTGGAAGGAAAGCTAGACTGAAAGTGTCTCAGATAGTGCTTGAAGATGTAGCCTTGTAAATAATTTTGTTTTCTAGAAGCTTGCATTCCATTTGGTGAGACAATAATGAACATATACTTAAGATTAGCAGTGGTAGATTGAGGCAGTCTGAGACTAAATTTTCACTACATACAGTAAATAGAGCCATCTGATTTCACAGAAGAGGCCTTCAAAGGCAGCAGAAGTTTCAAAAATCTAATTGCAAAGCCCCCTGAATGAGCCTTGAAAAACAGAAGCACAGGGCAGAGAGGAGGGACAAGGTATCTGAGGGTAGAGGTGGCAAATAGTGTTCTTTTTTTATCCTCCTCAGACCTGAAGCCTTCTTCTTATAATAATATTTCCATTCCTGAAATTAGATTCCTTCTGTATCCTACATACACACATAGTTTAAAAGCTAGATTATATTAAGTGTTCCTATGTATAATGGCCTTACTGTATTTTAGAGAAATATAATAAGCAGTGTGTATTTCAATATGTAATGCTTGAGTGTGACTACACAAGAAGCCAAAGTGAAGTAATCAGATGTTTGTACCTACTTGTCATGACTATGAATTTAGAAGAAGCAAAATTAAAAGCCACATTGAACAAGATGTGGAGGAAAATGAAAGACCAAAGGTACAGCAGACACTAGAATAAAAGTTAGTGTTAGGATAAGTAATGACAGACTAGACCTGTCTATCTACGATAAGAGAAAGAGGGAAGTAGCCTTAATTGTAGTGGGGAAAACATGTGAAAAGAAATTGCAGATTGTTGAAGTGAGAAAATAAGAAAGTATGATTTTTCTTGCAAATGAGCTGTATGCTATTTACAAGTGCGTATCAGAATAATTCCCTGTGTTGCATGGGACAGAGGTGAGACAGAATAGTTCAGTAAGCAAATTCTGTCTTAAAACCACATGTGGAAGCATACATTCGGTCTTGAGCTTACTAAGGGACCACAGAGACCATATGTTTTGCTAGTCAACAGGAAATTCGAGACCTATTGAAGAAAGAAATAGCAATTCAGGGGACAATAGCGAATTTTTGTGGCAAATCTCTGGGGAATAAGGTTGGAAGGAAAGCTAGACTGAAAGTGTCTCAGATAGTGAAGAATCTGCCTGTAATGCAGGAGACCCGGGTTCAATCCCTGGGTCAGGAAGATCTCCTGGAGAAGAGAATGGCAACCCACTCCAGTATTCTTGCCTGTAGGATTCCATGGACAGAGGAGCCTGGCAAGTTACAGTCTATGGGGTCACAGAGTTTGACATGAATAAATGACGAACTTTCACTTTCCTTATTTACAAGTGTGTGTCCAAATAATTCACTGCTTTGCATGGGACAGAGACATGATAGAATAGTTCAATAAACAAATTCTGTCTTAAAAATCACATGTTGAGTTATCCATTGGGCAATTTAAAGAAATTTCAAGTTGTAATTTTCCTAACATACATAATAATATAATAATAACATAATAATAATCCATTTTGCCCCAAATTAGAATAATAGATTCATTAATAAAATATAGTGGTATCTGTGTATTTCATATGTCTTGATTAACATTAATGGTATTTTGCATCTTCACTTTGAAATACTGGCAAGTATCAGCTAAAAATTTACATGGTACACATGTGGGCTATTAGCTCACAGGCTAGGAATGGTGCTTGCCCTTAGGAATGTGATTTTCCACAATGGTTAACAATTCTTGGAAAAGTTTGAGCCCAAACTTTTGTATACTCTTCTCATAATGAAAAGGAAGGTGAAGGCCTAAGATTTTTTGTATATATATTAACATACAAGGGCTTCCCTGATGACTCAGACAGTAAAGAATTCATCTGTAATGCCAGGGACCTGAATTATATCCCTGGGTTGGGAAGATCCTCTGGAGAAGGGAATGGCTACTCATTCCAGTATTCTTGCCTGGAGAATCCCATGGACAGATGAACCTGGCAGGCTACAGTCCTTTCAAAGTTAGCGGGGTTCGGACTGAGTGTCTAACACTTTCACATTTTTTAAATTGATATGTAAAAAGAGTTGGATCTTAGGCTTGGATAAACAAATTGTTTAATTTACCTTCCTGAAAATCTGGTGGGCATTTGAAAGGCATGCAGGATATGAATTTTTCTTGTTTGGGTATTTCCCATGTATTGCTGAACATTTACCATCATTGACCCTTTTCACTGTTATGTCAGTAGCACTTCATTGAGACAGCCAGAGATGCCTGCCCAAACTGCCAAAATACGCATAAAGGATTGTTCCATCTCCGTTTCAACATACCATTATTATACCACTGCCCCTGTGGCTTAGTGGTAAAGAATCTGCCTGAAATGCAGGACACACAGGAAATGTAGGTTTGATCCCTGAGTTGGAAAGATCCCCTGGTAATGGCAGCTCAATTCAATATTCTTGCCTGGAAGATCTCATGGACAGAGAAGCCTGGTGGGCTACAGTCCATAGGGTTGCAAAGAGCATTATTACACAGCAATGGGAAAAGCTTAGGCTAATTTAAGTTACTGCAAAATGAATACATTATAGTGGATTTGAAGGAGAGAAAGGAGGCTTTCTGTTGGATAAAACCAACTGGTAGGGATTTTTAAACAAAAGGCTACATATTTTATTCAAAAAGTCTTGAGAAGTTATTGGAATGTTCTAATGTCTTAACTTATTGTAAAATTCACACCTCTGTAGTTTTTCACGTTTCTATAATTTTTATACTATCACAGCTCAGAAGGATCAGACTTCTTGTTAAAAAGACAGTGAGCTTGCAAGTTGTAGGAGATGTTTAAGCAGACTTCAAATTTCAGCTGTCTGCCATGGCCATTTGTGGCTAAAACATTAGTTGTAGGGAATATTCATTTTGAGAATGTCATTCCTGGGATATCATGTCGACTTTTCAAATCAAGCAGGTAGCTTCTGGTCATTTAATGATGGGGATAAAAATGAAGCATCTTGAGAATTTTTGCAGAAACGTAAATCTTTTAAATCATGTCCAAAGTTAGGAAAGAATCAAACATATATGAGATTTTTTCCTTAGGGCAGTTGACTATATTTTTATACCAGACTTCTCATGGTTTTGGGTTACTTTTTTCCTTTAGTATCTGTGTCTCTTCCTTTATGCTGACTATTTTAGATTAAGGCTATTTGAAGCTTAAATATTTTGATATCTTCCAGAGCTTCCCTGGTGGCTCACTTGATAAAGAATCTTCCTACAATCTAGAGACCTGGGTTCAATCCTTGGGTTGGGAAGAACCCCTGAAGAGGGAAATGGGAGCCTACTCCAGTTATTTTTGCCTGGAGAATCCCATGGACAGAGGAGTCTGGTGGACTACAGTTCATGGGTTCTCAAAGAGTCAGATACGACTGAGCAACTAACACTTCAATTCACTTCACTTCAGAGGGTATTGTAGAAAGGTATCCCTGATTTTCACAGAAATATGTTATTTTCATAGCCCAACCTAAATACAATCATTCTGTTTAGGCAGAGTAGGTTTTTCTTCTTGAGCTCTAGGCTCATGGAATCTTCTGGAACTTGGTAATTTCCTAGAGAAAAGTATAAGACAATTTCAAGGACAGGGGTTGTATCTTATTTATTTTGTATTTCCAGCACCAAGGATCATGTCTGTCACAGAGTAGGCATTCAGTAAGTGTCTTCTGATTGAATGAATGAGGGGAAAGTGTGTAGGGTAGTTGTGCTTTGTGATTTTTCAGGTTTATTCTCAATTCAGTCTTCTGTTGATGCTGTCTGGCCAGCAGAGGGAGTCCAAGATCCACCTCAGGATTAGAGAACAGCATAGGGAACGGAGGAAATGTCTGGTCAAAATAAAGATATAGTTGAAATTGCCAAGAGGGCTTAATTTAAGTCTTTCAAGATAAGATTACTTTTGGAGTGTTAAGTAATATTGACCCCTTGTCAATAATATCTATGAAGAAAATATCTATAGTTTTGAAACATGAAACTACCAAAAAAGCTAAAGAAGAAAATAAAGATTGCTTGCAACTAATTTTGGCTCACATTGGGCTGTATTTGCATTTGTTTTAAAAAGCTGATATATAAAATGTAAGCTCCTCAAGGAAAGGGATTTCTGTATTATTTACTAAATTATTCCAAGCACCTATTAGAATAGTGCCTGGCACATATAGACAACTAGATAATTAAACTATTGAATTAATCATTAAACTTACACTATTCATATGATTTGCATTATTTTAAAATTTAGCATTATACGATCCATTAATGGAAATATGGATAAAGAAGATACATGTGTCTAAACAGAATATATATATATATACACACACACACATTATTGTGTGATGAAATATTATTAAATAAGAAGAAAGAAGGAAATCTTGCCATTTGTGTCAACATAGATGGAATTTGAGAGCATTATGCTAAGAAAAGTGAATCAGACAAATACTGCATGGTATCACATGTAGAATCTTAAAGAAAAAAGTCAAACTCACAGAGTGGAAAAGTGGCTGCCAGGGGCTGGGGACTGTTGGGGAAAATAGGGAGAGGCTAGAAAAAGGTTACAAACTTTTTTAAAAAAAGTTTTGTTAATTGAAGGATGATAACTTTACAGAATTTTGTTGTTTCCTGCCTTGAGGTCGTTACAGAACCCCTGTTTGAGTTCCCTGCAAACCTTTATCTATATGGTGAATAAAGTCTGAGGGTTTAAAGTGTAGGATGATGATTATAGTTGATAAGACTGTATATATAATTGAAATTTGCTAAGAAAATAGAACTTAAATTTTCTTACAAAAAGAAAAAGATAAGATATGTTAATTAACTAGGCGGAGAAATCTTCTCATAAGGTACATGTCTACCAAATGACATAACACACACTTTAAGTATCTTACAATTTTATGTCAGCTATACCTTAATAAGGTTTAAAAAATTAGTATTATATTGCAAGCATTTTCTCATGTTATATTTTAGTACATAATATTTCATTAATTACAGTTATAATTACAATTTTATCTATTCAATAAAATCTACATTACACAGTGAGACTGATTTCCAGAATGTTGTGCTTATTTATAGAAAAATGAGTTACACTCAGCACACAGCTGTTTTCACCAGCACTCGCCATTATGGTTACAATTTGAGTGCACAAAGTGTGGGCCTCAAGCTCAGGAACATTGGCATCGCTTGGAGATTATGAGAAATGCAGAGTCTCTCTGATCCTTCCTTTGCCTCATTGAATCAGTATCAAAGATTTAACAAGATCCTCTAGTAGTTTGAACATTTATTAAAGTTTGAGAGGATCTGATGTAGAATACCTTAAGCTGAAAATTCCAGCTTAAACGTAAACAATATGTTATTTTTATTTGAACTTGCAGAGGTTCAACTTTTGAATTTAAACTTTCTCTTCCCTATATTTTTTGTGCATGCTGACTCTTTTTAAATTGTCCATATCCATCCTTTGCTTGTTTTAAAATTAGGGCTGTTTTCTGAGATATTCTGAAGATATGAAAAACCTGATGAATTTTATTTTTTTTATTTTTTATTTTTTAAAGATTTATTTATTTATTTTGGGTGGGGGTTGGGGAGGGAGAGGAGCGGGCAGGCCACTTCTATTGCTCTTTCATTTCTCTATTTTCATCTGTCTTTGTTCTTTGGCTCCTATGGGCCTCCCATTGCTGTGGCGTCTGTCATCGCAGAGCACCACCTCTGGGCGCATGCGCTCCAGAGCTCTGGCTCAGTAATTGGACACATCGGTTCAGCAGCTCCGCGGCACGTGGGATCTTCCCAGGCCAGGGCTCGAACCGGTGCCCCTTGCACTGCAAGGCGGTGTCCTTATCCACTGGACCACCAGGGGAAGCCCAACCTGATGAATTTTAAAAGAAGCATGAATGAACTATGAAATATGGATCATTGGCACTGAAGTTTAAACCCATCTAGAAGCAAATGACACAAAAGAGGGATGGGGGAATGCTTTGAACAAAGGAAAAATACTTAAACTGATCCTTATTTAGAACTCTTAGCATTTATATCTCTTTTCATATTATTTATCAAATACCTGTTCTTCACTCAGTACATTTTCTGACTCTTTGTATATAGTACACTGTACCAGTGCTGTGAATCTGCATAGCCATTAGCAAGTCTGTTTGCTCATCTGGGAGCCTCACAATCTATTTGGTGGTCACATGTAAGCAAAGTTAACTAATGATAGAAAGTTTTGTTGGTTATGGTTGGTTGAGTGCTAACTGTGCAGCTCAGTTGTTGGCCTCATCTTGACATTAGACGGTGGGTAGTGGAAGGAATGGAATGCACATCCTCTGAATGCTTACCCTGTACGTGTTCCATTTTATTCAGTTTCCTTGATAACTCTGTAAGGTAGTCAGGACATTTGGATCATAAATCATGCAAACAGTGATAGTTATTGGTGACAAAGGAAATCAGATCTATTTGGGGAAGAAGGAGGACGACTTTTCTTTACATAAGAATCCCAGTTAATAAATGAAGAAGGAATGAGGGACGTAGTAAATTACCATCAGAATGCCACAGGGATCATTGCAGCAAGATCCAGAGAAGAATGCTACAATTTTGGTCAGAACTTTAAGGAGAAACAGAATATTTGCAGAGCCCCAAATCGTCTTCCCCCAATACTTATTTAGTCCAAAGAGAAACATCGTAAATTTATAGTTGAGAAACCTAGCAGATACAACTTAAACATCTCATAAAGACATATTGATACCATTTACCCTCCCTGAGGAAGGGCACATTCACCTTTGTGGTATTTTTCCTCAAAATTTATAGCCTCAATCTAATTATGAGAAAACATTTGAAAAATTCAGATTGAGATGTGTGTGTATGTGCTCAGTTGTGTCCAATTTTTTGTAACCCCATAGAGTGTGGCTTGTCAGGCTTCTCTGTCCATGGGATTTTCAAGGCAAGAATACTGGAGTGAGTTGTCATTTCCTACTCCAGGGAATCTTCCTGACTTGGGGATCAAAAGTGCGTCTCTGGTGTCTCCTGAATTGGCAGACAGATTCTTTTCCACTAAGCCACCTAGGAAGGCCATAGAATACCTGACCAGCACTCTTCAAAAATGTAAAGGTTGCAAGAGACAAGGAGACACTGAGTTGTCACCAATTTGATGTGGCTAAGGAAACATGGCAACTAAATGAAGTGTGGGGCGGTATCCTGGAACAGAAAAGATTAGTAGAGGAAGACCTTGTGGACCCTGCATAAAGTTTGTAGCATAGTTATTAGTATTGTGCTAATGTATATTTCTTAGTTTTGATGATTAAAACATAGTTATATAAGATAACATTATGGGAAGTTGGTTGGAAAGTATATGGAAGTTCACTGTACAACCTTTGCAATACTTCTATAAGTTTAAAATTGTTTCCACATAAGAAGGGGCTTCCCTGGTGGTTGTGGGATTTCAAAACATACAATCTGGGATGTTCATTAAGTTCTAAGGATACAGAGCTAGTTATTGGCTGGTAGCCTTTTCTATCTTTCTGCAACTTTCCTACACTCTCCAAAAGTTAAAGTAGAGAATCAGAATCTCTTGTCCTTGTTATTGTTCACTCACAGTCGTGTCCAACTCTTTGCAACCCCACAGACTGCAGCAGGCTAGGCTTCCCTTGTCCACTATCCTGCAAATCCAGAGAAGAATGCTACAATTTTGGTCAGAACTTTAAGGAGAAACAGAATATTTGCAGAGCCCCAAATCGTCTTCCCCCAATACTTATTTAGTCCAAAGAGAAACATCGTAAATTTATAGTTGAGAAACCTAGCAGATACAACTTAAACATCTCATAAAGACATATTGATACCATTTACCCTCCCTGAGGAAGGGCACATTCACCTTTGTGGTATTTTTCCTCAAAATTTATAGCCTCAATCTAATTATGAGAAAACATTTGAAAAATTCAGATTGAGATGGGTGTGTATGTGCTCAGTTGTGTCCAATTTTTTGTAACCCCATAGAGTGTGGCTTGTCAGGCTTCTCTGTCCATGGGATTTTCAAGGCAAGAATACTGGAGTGAGTTGTCATTTCCTACTCCAGGGAATCTTCCTGACTTGGGGATCAAAAGTGCGTCTCTGGTGTCTCCTGAATTGGCAGACAGATTCTTTTCCACTAAGCCACCTAGGAAGGCCATAGAATACCTGACCAGCACTCTTCAAAAATGTAAAGGTTGCAAGAGACAAGGAGACACTGAGTTGTCACCAATTTGATGTGGCTAAGGAAACATGGCAACTAAATGAAGTGTGGGGCGGTATCCTGGAACAGAAAAGATTAGTAGAGGAAGACCTTGTGGACCCTGCATAAAGTTTGTAGCATAGTTATTAGTATTGTGCTAATGTATATTTCTTAGTTTTGATGATTAAAACATAGTTATATAAGATAACATTATGGGAAGTTGGTTGGAAAGTATATGGAAGTTCACTGTACAACCTTTGCAATACTTCTATAAGTTTAAAATTGTTTCCACATAAGAAGGGGCTTCCCTGGTGGTTGTGGGATTTCAAAACATACAATCTGGGATGTTCATTAAGTTCTAAGGATACAGAGCTAGTTATTGGCTGGTAGCCTTTTCTATCTTTCTGCAACTTTCCTACACTCTCCAAAAGTTAAAGTAGAGAATCAGAATCTCTTGTCCTTGTTATTGTTCACTCACAGTCGTGTCCAACTCTTTGCAACCCCACAGACTGCAGCAGGCTAGGCTTCCCTTGTCCTTCACTATCTCCTGGAGTTTGCTTGAACTGATGTCCATTTTGAGTCAGTGATGCCATCCAACCATCTCATTCTGTGTTGCCTTCTCCTGATCTCAGTCTCTCCCAGCGTTAGGGTCTTTTCCAGTGACTTGGCTTTTCACATTCTATAGTCAAAGTATTGGAGCCTCAGCTTCAGTATCGGTGCTTCCAGTGAGTATTCAGGATTGATTTCCTTTAAGATTGACTGGTTTGATGTCCTTTCTGTCTAAGGGCCTCTCAAGAGTCTTCTCTTGTCCCTACAGGTCAGAAAACAAGGCAATATTTATAATAATAATAACACCTAGCCATCATTGCATTCTTAAAACATGCTAAACAATTTGCAAAGTATTTTTTAAATATATGCTTTCATTTAATCTTTTCTGCAATTTTACAAAGGGGTTGAAGCAGCCACGGAGAGGATTGGCATCTGATTGAATTTGATGGGCAGGAGAAGAGAGATGCATAAAGGGTTATGATGATTATGAACTTTGGTGATGTGGAATATGGTGGGACTATCCACATGGCACTAGTGGTAAAGAACCAGCTTGGCAATGCAGGAGACATAAGAGATGTGGGTAAGAGACATGAGTTTGATCCCTGGGTAGAGAAGATCCCTTGGAGAAGGAAATGGTAACCCACTCCAGTAATCTTGCCTGGAAAACTCCCTGGGCAGAGGAGCCTGGTGGGCTACAGTCTGTGGGGCTGCAAAGAGTTGGACACAACTGAGGGTGTGCATGCATGTGCCCCCCACCACATCAACAGAAATAGAGGATGCAAGAAGAGGAACATGAGGGAAGGTGATTTCATTTTTGAGTATGTCGTACGTACTATGACCTTAGAGTATGCTCCTGTTTGGCTTCTTTCAAGCACTTAGAATAATTTGTGAAGATTAAACAAAATAAATGTGCATTTTATTCTAGTGGTTCGGAGAGCAAGATTTGATCAGATATGAGGATGTAAGCTCATAGCTCTTAGCAGACTCATTCGGTAACCAGTTGATTGGCATGTGCTAAAACCTTTCTAAGCAATTTTCTAAAGATTGTGTTGGTGCAGCTAGCTTCAATTAACCTGGTGAGACGTTACTTTGAAAAGCAGATCAGGCTACAATCACAGTGTGTGGGGCAGACGGGGTGTGGAGAAGTTAAATGATTGCTGATTAACTGTGGGAGACTTGCTGACACAGAGTCTGATTTGAGCAGTGATTTAAGAAGTGTGTCTACAGTTATTACAGTACGTGGATTTTCCCCTCATTGTAGCCCTGCAAGTATATCCCGTGGAGTGGAAGCAGATGAGGAAAAGACACTGCATTGTTAAACAACCAGACATCAGCTGATCAAGCACACACAATGCCCACAGAATGCACAGAACAGTCTTTCAGGTCAGAAACAGGTCCTTCAACCCTCACAGCTCCATAGGGGTCAGGAGTTCATCCTCACTACTGATTCACAGAGGACAGACCCTTCATCTCTCCTGGAAGTAACAGTTTATGCTTCTATACTGCTTATATTTTGTAGGAGAAAAAGCAAACCTTTTCTTGAGACTTCAATCTTTTCCATGGCCTCTAGATTCCTCTAATCTATAGCACATTTTTCTTTGTCCCAGGTTTCCAGAGCAAGTTGATTCCCACTGGATAGGGCTCATTGAGGGGTTTCATCCCGTGGGTGGAGTGTCTACCAGCCAGTTTAGATGTTCCACACTGCCAGGGTGGACCAACTCTTAGCTGGTCTCACATTTGGTATGATTCCTAGAAGCTCTCTCTTCTCTTCCTTTACTTACCTTTCTTTGCTACCAAATGCCTGCTACTGTTGGTAGGTATGTCACTGTGATGGAGAGGAATGAAATATACCAAATCATCTCACTGGTATTAATTTTCAGATAGGGAGAAGGGGAAAAAGAGTCTCCCCGTGATAGTGAAAGGGTTTTACCTCGATTTGAGACTTAAACCCACGGCCCAGACCTGATCAAACCCTTCTTGGGACTTGAACCCACATGGCTGGAGCTTGAATTCCAGCCAAAACCCTGTTTGGGACTTGAACCCACATGGCTAAGGCTTAACTCTAGCCAAAACCCTGCTTTGACTTGAACCCATGTAGTTAGGACTCAATCCCGGTCAAAATCCTGTCTGGCAGATGAAAATAGAGAAAATAGAGAAATGAAAGACCAATAGAAGCTCCCCTCTCTCCCCAACCTGACCCCCGCCCAAAATAAATAAATAAATCTTTAAAAAAAAAAAAAAATCCTGTCTGGGACTTGAACCCACGTGGCCGGAACTTAATCCAGCACTCACCCAATGTCTGGACCCACTGAGGCTCAGGTTCTTTGTGCCTCAACGCAGAAGGAATTCAGCGAGAAGCAGAGTGATAGACAAAAAGAGGATTAATTAGGATAGGGTACTTGTAAGCAGTACAAACAGGCAGGTAGGAAAGCACTGCTCTGCTCTCTCTTTGAGTGAGTGGGCAGCAATATATATAGGATGGTAGAAGACCGCCCCCCTCAAGTAGATACAGATGGAAGGCATACATCATTAGTTCCTTCTCCAGCTCCTCCTTCATCAGCTGTTTATACCCAGTCGAACCTGCTTTACTGAACAAGGAGCAGCTCTCCTGAGTTATCATCAACTCACTAGCCTTCCAACCTTTCTCAGGTTTCACCCTTCTACCTACCGTCCCGTACGAGGACCCTACAACAACCTACCTGTTCTACTCTGTCCCTATCAATAGGAAGATCCAACTTCACTTTTCATACAGATAGATAAACAGAGATCAGTAAATATTTATTAATATACAAAATCCCTTTAAAATATTAGAGAATTGGTTGTGTTAATTATGGTTAGTTGATAAAGTAGAAGACAATTTAGACACTAAAATTGTTTTAGCAAAATTATAGGAGAAAATAACTTACGGTATATATAATAAAGTGGAAAAAACATGTTATATAATAGTATATACTACTGCATAATAA
This sequence comes from Tragulus kanchil, assembly GCA_022376925.1. Lineage (NCBI taxonomy): Eukaryota > Metazoa > Chordata > Mammalia > Artiodactyla > Tragulidae > Tragulus > Tragulus kanchil. The sequence continues at coordinate 153,849,506 of JAIOJX010000025.1, read as the reverse complement.
ACTCAACTTTGTCAAAAAATACATAAAATATTCACAGAAAAAAATGACTAGAAAGTATTTATCAAAGTGTTCACATTAGTAACATATGAATGGTGGAGTTTGAGTGACTAATTTTCTTATAATTTTCTGAATGAAACATTTTTTTTCATTTGCTTCTGTTTTAAAGAACAAAGTCATAATAATCAGCTGGTGACTGGTTGAAAATTTCATTATTTAATAAACCCCATCAGCTCCAAAAAATAGTGGGTATTTTTTATAGTCCTGGTATAATACTGTGCTTTAATTTTTATATTAAATAATTAATCTTGCTGTGTGGCTTGCAGGATTTTAGTTCCCTGACCAGGGACTGAATTATACACTGTGTTGAAAAAAACTAAGATTGTATTCAAAGAGATAAAAGCAAAGTTTGAGAAAGTTGACAGGGAACAGGAAACTATATAATACTATGTAACCGATTTCAAAGGGCTTCCCAGTGGATGCTAGTGGTAAACAACCTGCCTGCTAATGCAGAAGATGTAAGCAATGTGGGATGGATCCCAGGGTTGGGAAGATCCCCTAGAGGAGGGCATGGCAGTCCACTCCAGTATTCTTGCCTGGAGAATCCCATGGACAGAGCAGCCTGGTGGGCTAAGTCCATGGGGTTGTGAAGAGTTGGACAGGCCTGAAGCGACTTAACACACAGACACACTCACGGCAGATTTTAAAAAGAGCCAAATAGAAGTGTTGGAACTGACAATGTCAGTTAATAAAATTAACAGAACCATTGGATGAGTTTAGCAACAGGTTAGGTATAGCTGGAGGAAGAACTTGTGAACTCACAGGTCTGAAGTTTAAAATATAAGGTGGTAGTAAACATTCTCAGCAATATATGCTGACGTCCCGGAAGATGTTTCACCCTTCCCCTTCTACCTTACCTGTCCGCACGAGGACCCTACAACAACCTACCTGTTCTACTCTGTCCCTATCAATAGGAAGATCCAACTTCACTTTTCATACAGATAGATAAACAGAGATCAGTAAATATTTATTAATATACAAAATCCCTTTAAAATATTAGAGAATTGGTTGTGTTAATTATGGTTAGTTGATAAAGTAGAAGACAATTTAGACACTAAAATTGTTTTAGCAAAATTATAGGAGAAAATAACTTACGGTATATATAATAAAGTGGAAAAAACATGTTATATAATAGTATATACTACTGCATAATAAACTCAACTTTGTCAAAAAATACATAAAATATTCACAGAAAAAAATGACTAGAAAGTATTTATCAAAGTGTTCACATTAGTAACATATGAATGGTGGAGTTTGAGTGACTAATTTTCTTATAATTTTCTGAATGAAACATTTTTTTTCATTTGCTTCTGTTTTAAAGAACAAAGTCATAATAATCAGCTGGTGACTGGTTGAAAATTTCATTATTTAATAAACCCCATCAGCTCCAAAAATAGTGGGTATTTTTTATAGTCCTGGTATAATACTGTGCTTTAATTTTTATATTAAATAATTAATCTTGCTGTGTGGCTTGCAGGATTTTAGTTCCCTGACCAGGGACTGAATTATACACTGTGTTGAAAAAAACTAAGATTGTATTCAAAGAGATAAAAGCAAAGTTTGAGAAAGTTGACAGGGAACAGGAAACTATATAATACTATGTAACCGATTTCAAAGGGCTTCCCAGTGGATGCTAGTGGTAAACAACCTGCCTGCTAATGCAGAAGATGTAAGCAATGTGGGATGGATCCCAGGGTTGGGAAGATCCCCTAGAGGAGGGCATGGCAGTCCACTCCAGTATTCTTGCCTGGAGAATCCCATGGACAGAGCAGCCTGGTGGGCTAAGTCCATGGGGTTGTGAAGAGTTGGACAGGCCTGAAGCGACTTAACACACAGACACACTCACGGCAGATTTTAAAAAGAGCCAAATAGAAGTGTTGGAACTGACAATGTCAGTTAATAAAATTAACAGAACCATTGGATGAGTTTAGCAACAGGTTAGGTATAGCTGGAGGAAGAACTTGTGAACTCACAGGTCTGAAGTTTAAAATATAAGGTGGTAGTAAACATTCTCAGCAATATATGCTGACGTCCAGGAAGTTGTATTCAAAACACTGAGGATGCAATTTGCAACATAAGTATGTCCACAACACCAGCGGAATTTGCCTGGGTAGCAGTGGGAGGGCGGTGTGTTCATCTGTACGGACAGTAATCTTAAATGTGCTGTTTTCCTTCTAGGACTTCTAGTCTATGATTTCTCAAATTGTTCTCTTCCCAGTTACAGATGGACACAGAAATAAAGTGGTAGGATCTTTGGGTCCTAAAAATATTTAGTAGATTCTATAAGGTACATAAGTATACTGCTTGTCGAGATGTTTTTATATGTATGTGTTCTTGTAGTTTAAATGTCAAAGAAGTTTAGCTCAAATTAGTTGTTCTTTTAAATTTTACTCTAAAGGGAATAATTTTTGCAATTATTCTATGTGTTGATCTAAAATGTATCCAAACCGATTTCATATTGTGTATATAGTTACCTGTTTTAGCTTAACAAATTGAAAGTTTTAATTATATTAATAATTAACAGTTTGACTTGATTTTGCTTAGTCTCCTTGAGTTTCCTGAATGTACCTTCTTACCTCTTTACAGTGGATGTCTTTTTTTTTTTTTTTTGCCTCTTAAATCATCGTTTATTTTTCATCCATCTTTATTCTTTGGCATGTGTGGGTCTCCCATCACAATGGCCTCTTTCGTTGCAGAGCACTGGCTCTGGGCACACGTGCTCCAGAGCACTGGGTCATAACTGGACACACTGGCGCAGCTGTTCCCTAGCATGTGGGATCTTCCCAGGCCAGGAATTGAACCGGTGCCCCCCACACTGCAAGGCAGATTCCTAACCCTCTGGACCACCAGGAAGGCCCTAGAGTAGATGTCTTTTGGTCAGATTTTACTAGGAGGATAGGCCTGCATTTTAAAAAAGGTTTTATTCATTTTAAAAATTAATTCATTTTTTGGCTGTGCTGGGTCTTTGTTGCTGCATGGGTTTTATCTAGTTGCAGACAGTGGGGGCTTCTCTCCATTTGCAGTGCTTGGGCTTCTCATTACTGTGGTTTCTCTTGCTGTGGAGCATGGTTCTAGGGCCTGAGGGCTTCAGTAGTTGAGGTGTGTGGTCTCAGTAGTTGCGGCTCCTGCACTCCAGAGCACTGGCTCAGCAGTTATGGCGCAAGTGCTTCATTGTTCTGCAGGCCTGCATTTTTATGGCCCTTTTAATATGACATTTTTCCTGGTCTGCAGTTGAAGGATTTGTAAAATTTACTTTCCTTCATTCTGAGTCACTCCCACAATATTATAAGGCATTAGTCACTTATATACTTGGCTCAGACACTCTCTGATTTTCCCTTAAAGGTTGTCCTTAATCGCCTTATATGTTGTTCTTGTAGTTTTAAAATTTTTTCTATAAGGTACATAAGTATACTGCTTGTCGAGATGTTTTTATATGTATGTGTTCTTGTAGTTTAAATGTCAAAGAAGTTTAGCTCAAATTAGTTGTTCTTTTAAATTTTACTCTAAAGGGAATAATTTTGCAATTATTCTATGTGTTGATCTAAAATGTATCCAAACCGATTTCATATTGTGTATATAGTTACCTGTTTTAGCTTAACAAATTGAAAGTTTTAATTATATTAATAATTAACAGTTTGACTTGATTTTGCTTAGTCTCCTTGAGTTTCCTGAATGTACCTTCTTACCTCTTTACAGTGGATGTCTTTTTTTTTTTTTTTTGCCTCTTAAATCATCGTTTATTTTTCATCCATCTTTATTCTTTGGCATGTGTGGGTCTCCCATCACAATGGCCTCTTTCGTTGCAGAGCACTGGCTCTGGGCACACGTGCTCCAGAGCACTGGGTCATAACTGGACACACTGGCGCAGCTGTTCCCTAGCATGTGGGATCTTCCCAGGCCAGGAATTGAACCGGTGCCCCCCACACTGCAAGGCAGATTCCTAACCCTCTGGACCACCAGGAAGGCCCTAGAGTAGATGTCTTTTGGTCAGATTTTACTAGGAGGATAGGCCTGCATTTTAAAAAAGGTTTTATTCATTTTAAAAATTAATTCATTTTTTGGCTGTGCTGGGTCTTTGTTGCTGCATGGGTTTTATCTAGTTGCAGACAGTGGGGGCTTCTCTCCATTTGCAGTGCTTGGGCTTCTCATTACTGTGGTTTCTCTTGCTGTGGAGCATGGTTCTAGGGCCTGAGGGCTTCAGTAGTTGAGGTGTGTGGTCTCAGTAGTTGCGGCTCCTGCACTCCAGAGCACTGGCTCAGCAGTTATGGCGCAAGTGCTTCATTGTTCTGCAGGCCTGCATTTTTATGGCCCTTTTAATATGACATTTTTCCTGGTCTGCAGTTGAAGGATTTGTAAAATTTACTTTCCTTCATTCTGAGTCACTCCCACAATATTATAAGGCATTAGTCACTTATATACTTGGCTCAGACACTCTCTGATTTTCCCTTAAAGGTTGTCCTTAATCGCCCTTCCTCCTGAGTTCTTGAGTTCTTACTTGGATTTATGGATGGTTAATATATTTGAGGCAATTTGTTTTTAGAGGCTCCTTTTCCCACATAAGGGGCTGCTGTTGCCTTTTCCTTGGCTCCAGCTGGTCCATTACACTTGTAGTTTTCTTCCTTAGGGCCACTAGGGGGCAATATTTTCTATCTCATTTCTAGCAAACGCCATTTGCAAATATAGTGGGCTAATATTTTAAAATACTAACCAGTAATTTGAGGAGTGTATTTAAAAATTAACAAACCTAAAAATAAGCTTTAGTTTTATGAAAAAATTGATCAGGAAATGCAGAGAGTTCCCTTTTATCCCGTTTTGCTCTCCCTCATATATTAACAGCTTGCATTAATATGGTACATTTGTTACAACTGATGATCCAATAATGACACATTTTTATTAACTAAATCCCATAGTTCTGTTAGAGTTTACTCTTTATGTTCTATGTTAAGTCTGTTTTGACAAATATATAATGATGTGTACCTACCATCTCAATATTGTACACAATGGTTTCATTCCCTGAAAATCTCCTGTGCTTCACCTGTTCATCCCTCCCTGCTCCCCACACTGTGGCAATCACTGATCATTTTACTGTCTCCGCAGTTTTCCCTTTTCTGAAATGTCATCCAGCTCGAATCATACGGTGTATATCCTATGTAGATTGGCTTCTTTTGCTTAGCAGTATGCATTTAAGATGACTTCTGGCTTTCGGTGGCTTGCTAGCAGAATAATATTTCATTGTATGTGGTATGACAGTTCGGATATACAGCTATTGAAGGACATCTTGCTTGCTTCCAGGTTTGGCAGTTATGAGTGGTCTGGTGGGCTCAGTAGTTGAGGTGTGTGGTCTCAGTAGTTGCGGCTCCTGCACTCCAGAGCACTGGCTCAGCAGTTATGGCGCAAGTGCTTCATTGTTCTGCAGGCCTGCATTTTTATGGCCCTTTTAATATGACATTTTTCCTGGTCTGCAGTTGAAGGATTTGTAAAATTTACTTTCCTTCATTCTGAGTCACTCCCACAATATTATAAGGCATTAGTCACTTATATACTTGGCTCAGACACTCTCTGATTTTCCCTTAAAGGTTGTCCTTAATCGCCCTTCCTCCTGAGTTCTTGAGTTCTTACTTGGATTTATGGATGGTTAATATATTTGAGGCAATTTGTTTTTAGAGGCTCCTTTTCCCACATAAGGGGCTGCTGTTGCCTTTTCCTTGGCTCCAGCTGGTCCATTACACTTGTAGTTTTCTTCCTTAGGGCCACTAGGGGGCAATATTTTCTATCTCATTTCTAGCAAACGCCATTTGCAAATATAGTGGGCTAATATTTTAAAATACTAACCAGTAATTTGAGGAGTGTATTTAAAAATTAACAAACCTAAAAATAAGCTTTAGTTTTATGAAAAAATTGATCAGGAAATGCAGAGAGTTCCCTTTTATCCCGTTTTGCTCTCCCTCATATATTAACAGCTTGCATTAATATGGTACATTTGTTACAACTGATGATCCAATAATGACACATTTTTATTAACTAAATCCCATAGTTCTGTTAGAGTTTACTCTTTATGTTCTATGTTAAGTCTGTTTTGACAAATATATAATGATGTGTACCTACCATCTCAATATTGTACACAATGGTTTCATTCCCTGAAAATCTCCTGTGCTTCACCTGTTCATCCCTCCCTGCTCCCCACACTGTGGCAATCACTGATCATTTTACTGTCTCCGCAGTTTTCCCTTTTCTGAAATGTCATCCAGCTCGAATCATACGGTGTATATCCTATGTAGATTGGCTTCTTTTGCTTAGCAGTATGCATTTAAGATGACTTCTGGCTTTCGGTGGCTTGCTAGCAGAATAATATTTCATTGTATGTGGTATGACAGTTCGGATATCCATACAGCTATTGAAGGACATCTTGCTTGCTTCCAGGTTTGGCAGTTATGAGTAAAGCTGCTATAGACATTTTTATGCAGATTCTTGTGTGAATGTAAGTTTTCAGCTCATTTGGGTAAACACTAAGGAGTGCACTGATGGATCATATGGCTAAAAGTGTTTTAAGTTTTGTAAGAAATGGCCAAATTGTCTTCCACAGTGATGGTCCCATTTTGCATTTCTAGTAGCAATGAATCATAATTCCTGTTTCTCCCCATTCTTAGCAGTTTTGACTTTTTAATAGATGTTCAGTATTTCATTGTTTTTGAGCTTGCAATTTCATGCTGACATATGATGTTGAGTATTTTTCCCCCATATTCCAAATAATTGCAGTCAGTATTGCTTTTTTTGGAGGGTGTCAGTTCAGATATTTTGACTATTTGAAAAATTGGGTTATTTTCTTATTGTTTAATTTTATGAATTAAACACTATCTTTGGCAGAGCAGAAAAATTTAATTTTAATTAAGGTCTAACATTGGTTTTTCCTTCATGGAGAGTACTTTTGATATCATATATAAATAATCATCACCAAATCTAAGGTCATCTAGATATTTTTTTGTATATTCTAGGAATCTTTATTTTTGCATTTTACATTTACGTCTATGAACCATTTTGATTAACTTTTGTGAAAGGTGTAAGGTCAATGTCTAGATTCTTTTCTCTCTTTTTGTATGACCATGATTTTATATTATATGATCTTATGATCTTATTTTATGTTTTTGTCTTTTCTGTAGCACTATTGATTAAATTTGATTTTTATTTTTGGTTATTTAGAAAAATTTATTTTAACTTTATAACTTGTTATGCAAACCCAAGTTCATATCTCATCTCTACCAAATGGTAGCTCCTAAATGACCTTGGAGATGTTACTTATACCAAGCTTTAGATTCCCTGTTGTTAAATAGGGATGTTTAACTCTGTGGTTCTTCTTCCATTATATTTGGACCTGCAGTGTTCAATATGGTAGCCACTAGCCAAATGTAGTTTTTAAGCACTTGGAAAGTGGTTTGTTGAGATGCAAATGGAAACACACATCTAATTCCAAAGATTTAGTAACCAAAAAAGTAATAGATCATTAATTTTTTGTATTATATGTCAGGCTATAATATGTACATATGGGTTATATAAAATATATTATTAAAAGTACCTTCACCTGTTTCTTTTCACATTTTTCATGTAGCTACTAGAAAATTTTAAATTATATATGTGGTTCATGTTGTATTTCTATTGAAGGGCACTTCTCTCTGGATTTTGGTATCTATTTACCTTACCACAGGTAACTTAGAGTGCAATTTTCCAAAAATATTTTGCACTTATTACATAGAATGCTCTCAGTATATATTGTTTCCCTTTGCTTTGTACTCCAAGCAGAATTTGTCACCTAGAACAAAGAAGGTATTATTATGAACTTTTTGTGTTCTAACAGGCACATTAATAGGATTACTGCAAAAACAACACATTATGGGGGAAAGAAGGGCATAAAAGTGGTGAGGCAGAGATGGATTAATTATAAAGCTAATAAAGGTTAAGTTTAATCTGTAGGACCTTTCACTTATAGGCTCCTTTCAGGTCCCTAAGTAGGTGCTAGCAATGTGTTCATGGGGTCTTATGTTTGTAACTCTTGAAAACATAACATATTTAAACAACAACCAGTGAAGACATCTGTTTCTCTCCACTTTGACTTTTGTCTCATGGTGTATTGTGTCAATGACACTGGGATAATCACAGTCACTTTGAGGTCTGCCTCAGAAAAGTTTAATAGCAGAGATGCTGAATTTGGATTTCGTAGGGTGTGTGTATGTGAATAGGTTGCTCTGGTTGTTTCATTTTAGAAATGGCTTCAGGATTGATCATACCCTCCAGTGTCTCGTTGCACTAAGTGTAGGAACACCAAGGTGAAAGTGAAAGTTGGCATTGCCATATGAACTTGTCTTGTGGTGCTTGGCAGCAGCAGTATGAGTAATGAAAGAGGAAGAAGACCTGTAATGTTTGAAGCCAAAAATTAGTCTGGATGAAATTCTGCCACTCAGACAGTAAAAATGGAAGCTGAAATTTCTGTTTTCACCAGTGCCTCCTTTAAAGGGAAGCTCTCTTCTGCTAGGAATATTTTTGATATTATAGCACATAAGTTATACATGTACCATAGCTTTTTTCTTTTTTGATGGGAATTGAACAAAATTAACTTTTTTTTTTTGCCTCCAGATCATCATTTGTTTTCACCCATCTTTATTCATTGGCATGTCCTGGGCCTCCCATTGCAGTGGCCTCTCTCATTGCAGAGCACTGGCTCTATGCTCATGCGCTCCAGAGTGCTGGCTCATAATGGGATACACTGGCCCAGGCACTCCAGGGCACGTGGGATCTTCCCCGGCCAGGGATCTAACCAGTGCCCTCTGCACCACAAGGCAGACTCCTTACCACTGGATCACCAGGGAAGCCCCAACAAAACTGATTTTTATCAGAGTTGCTATTTTGGTAAGACACAGACTAGCAGTACAATAAGTAATAAGAATGCCTGTATGTAAAGTCACGCACACAGGATGCATCACACATGGTTATATATTTACAATGTGTTATCAGGGGGAAGATTAAACATATGAATGCAACATCATTCTAAGTTTTTCTCAAAATTTGGTGAGGATTCTTGGGGGTTCCAGAGATTGTTTTGACAGGTCAGTGAGATAAAACGATTTTTATACCACAAAGATTCATTTTCCTTTTTCATTCTAATTCTGTGAAGAGTATGTACTAGAATTTTCCAGCAGCTACATATGTGATATTGTGATAGATGAAGATTGACTGCAGAAGCGGATAAGAGAATCCTAACGTCTCTTACTGAGTAAGGCATGAAAGAGTTCAAAAATAAAACCATTCTTCTCACTGTGTGTGTATATGTTTGTGTGTTGCTCAGTTGTGCCCAATTCTGCAGTGGACTGTAGCCCACTAGGGTCCTCTGTCCATGGGATTCTCCAGGCAAGGATACTGAATGGGTTGCTATTCGCTTCTCCAGGTGATCTTCCCCGCTCAGGGATTGAGCCTAGGTCTCCTGCATTGCAGGCGAATTCTTTACTGTCTGAGCCACCAGAGAAGCCCATTCTTCTCACTAAATGTTGTTAATTAAATTGAACATTCTCATCAAATTAAAAAGTTACTTTTAATTTAAAAAGGATGTTATTTCTATTAACATGCAATTTGTTATTGATATTTTAAAGCAAATTAATGACTAAACATTTACAATTTTGTATTTCATTTCTATCATCAAAAATGTTTTTGTGATGAAAGTCCTGTTCCAATAGGTCCTTATTTAATTTTATTGAAAGCTAAGAACAAGAAACTAACTGAGTTGTAAAAGGCCACTGTCATTCTCAACACCAGCTCCAGTGTTTGAAATTCTTTGTTTTGTCCTAGAGGTTTTCTATGGCAGAGCAGTTTTCCACAATGAGGTCAGTGATAGATGAGACATAAACCTTTCTTCTGTAATGTGGGAAAAGAGGGACAATGAAAGGAGAGGAAGAAAAGGAGAACATGTTCTCAGGCAGATCTGTTTTAGGTAAATCTGTATGTGGGAGGTCAGCGTGGAAACTGAGCTATTAAGTCCATCTGTTTGCCTGTAGCCTTGGAACGTTTTCAGGTTTCCCCAGGAGTAGCATACCCAGGACGCTTGATCTTGATGGTTTAGTTGGCAATTATAGGCCTACAGTAATAATCAAAGTACAGTGAGGATGAACAGGGAGAAGATGTGGGGCTGGAAGGATTCTAATTGGTTTAAAGGACATGAACATTTCAACAGTGGTCTGGAGTTTACAGAGCACTTTCATGTACTTTGATCATCATATTAACCTGTGGGATAGCTGTAACAGGAATTCTTGCCCCCATTTTACAGATAAGAAAAATGAGGCTCAGAGAGAATATTTTTTTGACAGAGAGTTCCCATGAAATCTTTAATTAGCACTTTTAACTAGTATCACATGACACTAATGGCAGATATTCAGTTTTGGAAAATTGAATACTAATTTACTCATTTGGCTATGAAAACCATAACAATTCATAATATGTTATTCAGCTTCACAAGTCTGAAACATTGTAGTTAAGAACCACTAGTAAAATTCTAACCACCTGGAAAACATAACATGGAATATATTTTGTGGGTATATATTTGGTTTTATTCCACAGTGATGGGACTGACTATAATGAGAAATGTTTTTGAACCTATTTATATCTTTCCTATGTGGGGGCACTACTGTAGTTCATATTAATCCCTCCCATTCTATATAACTCTGAATGAACTGCAGTGACCTGGATTGTAAATTTAAATCATATTAAATTCTACCTCAGGTGTGTGGAGCAAGAGTCTAAAAAGTGAGTATTTAAAAATTATATTTTATTAATTAAAAAAATGAAGTATAGTCAATTTACAATGTAGTGTTAGTTCATGTGTAGAGCAGTGATTCAGTTATATATTATATATGTATACATATATATAGACATATATATAGTTCCCTGTGCTATATAGTTGGTCCTTGTTGTTTATCTGTTTTATATATGTTAGTGTGTATATGTTAATCCCAAAGTCCTACTTTATTCCCCCTCCATTATCCCCTTTGATAACCATGTTTGTTTTCTTATGAGTCTATTTCTGTCTAGTAAATAAGTGCATTTGTATCTTTTTTTTTTAAGATTTCATATGTATCGTATAATATTTGTCTTTGTCTGACTTCACTTAATATAATCTCTAGGTCTCTCCATGTTGTTGCAAATGGCATCATTTCATTCTTTTGTATGGCTGAGTAGTATTCTATTGTGTATATATACCACATATCCTTTGTCTATTTGTTGATGGACATTTGAATTGTTTCCATGTCTTAGCTATTGTAAATAGTGCTGAAATGAATATTGGGTGCATGTATCTTTTAGGATTAAAATCTTCTCTGGATATATGCACAGGAATGGGATTGTTGGATTGCAGGGAGCTGCCCTGTTTCAAGGGGTTTCTTTTAAGGAAACAGCTCTGGGAGCTGCCCTGTAAACAGGGGCTGATAACAGCATAGCTCTCTGTCCTGCCACCCCAGGTACTGTGAAGACATTCCTGAGCTATCGTAAAGGACACCTGGAGCCTCGGTACAGATGAAAAGGGCTTGAGGGGCTTTATGCCCCGGAACCATTGTAATCTAAAGAACTTTGAATATGTTAATGACATACCAGGACGTAACACCTAGTTTATGATCTGCCTGATGACCATACTACCAAATGTCATCTATAGATTCAATGCGATCCCTATCAAACTTCCAATAACATTCTTCACAGAACTAGACCAACGAATAACACAGTTCATATGGAAACACAAAAGACCTCGAATAGCCAAAGCAATCCTCAGGAAGAAGAATGGAGCTGGGGGGATCAGCCTCCCCAACTTCAGACTCTACTACAAAGCAACAGTCATCAAAACAGTATGGTACTGGCACAAAAACAGAAATATCGACCAATGGAACAAGATCGAGAACCCAGAGATAAAGCCACGCACCTATGGGTACCTTATTTTTGACAAAGGAGGCGAACATATAAAATGGGACAAAGACAGCCTCTTCAACAAATGGTGCTGGGAAAATTGGACAGCTACATGCAAGAAAATGAAGTTGGAACATACCCTGACACCATACACAAAGATCAACTCAAAATGGATTAAAGACTTAAATGTAAGGCCAGAAACCATCAAACTCTTAGAGGAGAATATAGGCAAAACACTCAAGGACATCAATCAAAGCAAGATCTTCTCTGACCCACCTACTAGAATAGTGGAACTAAAAAGACAAATGAACATGTGGGACCTCATGAAACTTAAAAGCTTTTGCACAGCTAAAGAAATTACAAAAAAGCTGAACAGACACCCCACAGAGTGGGAGAAAATCATAGCAAATGAAACAACAGACAAAGAATTAATCTCCAAAATCTACAAGCAACTGAGACAACTCAGCACTGGAAAAACGAACAACCCAATCAAAAAATGGGAAAAGGACCTAAACAGACACCTCTCCAACGATGACATACAGATGGCCCAAAAGCACATGAAACGATGCTCAACTTCACTAATAATTAGAGAAATGCAAATTAAAACTACAATGAGATATCACCTCACACCCGTCAGAATGGCCATCATCCACAAATCGACAGACAATAAATGCTGGGGAGGCTGCGGAGAAAAGGGAACACTTCTGCATTGCTGGTGGGAGTGTAAATTGATACAGCCTCTATGGAAGACAGTCTGGAGATTTCTTAAAAAACTAAACATAGAAGCACCATATGACCCAGCAATCCCACTCTTAGGCTTATACCCTGACGAAATCAAAACTGAAAGAAGCACCTGTACCCCAATGTTCATTGCAGCTCTCTATAAAAAGCATACAAAGACCTCGAATAGCCAAAGCAATCCTCAGGAAGAAGAATGGAGCTGGGGTGCTCAGCCACCCCAACTTCAGACTCTACTACAAAGCAACAGTCATCAAAACAGTATGGTACTGGCACAAAAACAGAAATATCGACCAATGGAACAAGATCGAGAACCCAGAGATAAAGCCACGCACCTATGGGTACCTTATTTTTGACAAAGGAGGCGAACATATAAAATGGGACAAAGACAGCCTCTTCAACAAATGGTGCTGGGAAAATTGGACAGCTACATGCAAGAAAATGAAGTTGGAACATACCCTGACACCATACACAAAGATCAACTCAAAATGGATTAAAGACTTAAATGTAAGGCCAGAAACCATCAAACTCTTAGAGGAGAATATAGGCAAAACACTCAAGGACATCAATCAAAGCAAGATCTTCTCTGACCCACCTACTAGAATAGTGGAACTAAAAAGACAAATGAACATGTGGGACCTCATGAAACTTAAAAGCTTTTGCACAGCTAAAGAAATTACAAAAAAGCTGAACAGACACCCCACAGAGTGGGAGAAAATCATAGCAAATGAAACAACAGACAAAGAATTAATCTCCAAAATCTACAAGCAACTGAGACAACTCAGCACTGGAAAAACGAACAACCCAATCAAAAAATGGGAAAAGGACCTAAACAGACACCTCTCCAACGATGACATACAGATGGCCCAAAAGCACATGAAACGATGCTCAACTTCACTAATAATTAGAGAAATGCAAATTAAAACTACAATGAGATATCACCTCACACCCGTCAGAATGGCCATCATCCACAAATCGACAGACAATAAATGCTGGAGAGGCTGCGGAGAAAAGGGAACACTTCTGCATTGCTGGTGGGAGTGTAAATTGATACAGCCTCTATGGAAGACAGTCTGGAGATTTCTTAAAAAACTAAACATAGAAGCACCATATGACCCAGCAATCCCACTCTTAGGCTTATACCCTGACGAAATCAAAACTGAAAGAAGCACCTGTACCCCAATGTTCATTGCAGCTCTCTATACAATAGCTAGAACATGGAAGGAACCTAGATGCCCATCGACGAACGAATGGATCCAAAAGCTCTGGTACATATATACAATGGAATACTACACAGCTGTAAAGAGAAATGCAGAAGAATCAACCCTGATGAGGTGGCTGGATCTAGAACGTATCATCAAAAGTGAAGTCAGTCCGAAAGAGAAGGACAAATACAGTATATTAACACATATATATGGAATCTAGTAGGATGGTGATGATGGCACATGCAGTGAAGCGACAGAAAGACAGACATGGACAGTGGACATATGGACATTGTGGGGAAGGAACAGTGGGTGAGAGGCGTAAAGGAAGTAGCATGAAGGCCTGTACTATCATAAGTGAAGAAAATAGCTCTAGTCATTGCTCTGTGAGAAAAGGGGATCCTTCAGGGGTGCTGTGTGATGGTCGGGAGGGGAGGGAAGGGGGGGATATACATGTGACTAATCTGAGAACATGCATGTCTGTGAACAACAAAACTCTGTAAAAGTTAAAAGTAAAATAAAGGTTTAAAAAAAAAAAAAAAAAGAGAATGGTTAAGTCCATGTAAAAAAAAAAAAAAAAAAAAGAAACTAACAAAATGCTAGGTCCGAAAAACCTGGCACATATACACAATTGTTTGCTGTGTGTTATCTGATTTTGAGAAGTATAAAATGTATGAGTGAATTCAATAAACTTGTCAGCAACTGGTCAGCAACCTGTAGAGCTGTCTGCCTCCTTGCTGGCCCTCTCAACCCCATCTTTTCTGTCCTTCTTTCTTTTCTTAGCCGATCTGCCACTCTCTTCAGGATCTGTTCAATTGCTGGCTGGACCGGCAAAGATGGACATTTGAATTGTTTCCATGTCTTAGCTATTGTAAATAGGGCTGAAATGAATATTGGTGAGATCTTTTGATTAAAATTTTACAGTACACCTCAGAATGGCCATCATCCACAAATCGACAGACAATAAATGCTGAGAGGCTGCGGAGAAAGGAACACTTCTGCATTGCTGGTGGGAGCGTAAATTGATACAGCCTCTATGGAAGACAGTCTGGAGATTTCTTAAAAAACTAAACATAGAAGCACCATATGACCCAGCAATCCCACTCTTAGGCTTATACCCTGACGAAATCAAAACTGAAAGAAGCACCTGTACCCCAATGTTCATTGCAGCTCTCTATACAATAGCTAGAACATGGAAGGAACCTAGATGCCCATCGACGAACGAATGGATCCAAAAGCTCTGGTACATATATACAATGGAATACTACACAGCTGTAAAGAGAAATGCAGAAGAATCAACCCTGATGAGGTGGCTGGATCTAGAACGTATCATCAAAAGTGAAGTCAGTCCGAAAGAGAAGGACAAATACAGTATATTAACACATATATATGGAATCTAGTAGGATGGTGATGATGGCACATGCAGTGAAGCGACAGAAAGACAGACATGGACAGTGGACATATGGACATTGTGGGGAAGGAACAGTGGGTGAGAGGCGTAAAGGAAGTAGCATGAAGGCCTGTACTATCATAAGTGAAGAAAATAGCTCTAGTCATTGCTCTGTGAGAAAAGGGGATCCTTCAGGGGTGCTGTGTGATGGTCGGGAGGGGAGGGAAGGGGGGGATATACATGTGACTAATCTGAGAACATGCATGTCTGTGAACAACAAAACTCTGTAAAAGTTAAAAGTAAAATAAAGGTTTAAAAAAAAAAAAAAAAAGAGAATGGTTAAGTCCATGTAAAAAAAAAAAAAAAAAAAAGAAACTAACAAAATGCTAGGTCCGAAAAACCTGGCACATATACACAATTGTTTGCTGTGTGTTATCTGATTTTGAGAAGTATAAAATGTATGAGTGAATTCAATAAACTTGTCAGCAACTGGTCAGCAACCTGTAGAGCTGTCTGCCTCCTTGCTGGCCCTCTCAACCCCATCTTTTCTGTCCTTCTTTCTTTTCTTAGCCGATCTGCCACTCTCTTCAGGATCTGTTCAATTGCTGGCTGGACCGGCAAAGATGGACATTTGAATTGTTTCCATGTCTTAGCTATTGTAAATAGGGCTGAAATGAATATTGGGTGCATGTATCTTTTAGGATTAAAATCTTCTCTGGATATATGCACAGGAATGGGACTGTTGGATGATATGAAAGTTGTATTTTTAGTTTTTTAAGGAACCACCATACTGTTCTCCATGATGGCTATACCAATTTACATTCCCACCAGCAGTATAGGAGGGTTCCCTTTTATCCACATCCTTTCCAGCACTTATTATTTGTAGACATTTTGATAGTGACAATTCTGACTGGTATGAGGTGATACCTCATTGTAATTTTGATTTGCATTTTTCTAATAATTAGGGATGTTGAGCATCTTTTCATTTGCTTTTTGACCATCCGTATGTCTTTGTAAAAATATCTACTTAGATCTTCTGCCAACCAACTTTTTGATTGGATTTCTTGTTTTTTCTTTTTTTTCATACTTGAAGATTAGTCCCTTGTTAATTAATTCAATTGCAAATATTTTTCTCATTTTGTGAGTTTTCTTTTCATTTTGTCTGTGGTTTTTTTTTTTTGATGTGCAAAACTTTTAATCTTAGTTAGGTCCCATTTTCTTATTTTCATTCTTATTTTCATTACTCTATAAGGTGGATCCAAAAAGATATGCCGAAATTTATGTCAAAGAGTGTTCTGCCTACATTTTCCCCTAAAAGTTTTATAGTATTTGATTTTACACTTAGGCCTTTGATTCATTTGGGGTTTATATTTGTATATGGTGTTAGAGGGGCTTCTCAGGTGGTGCTCAAGAACCCACCTGCTGATGCAGGAAACCTAAGAGATGTGGGTTCGATCCCTGGGTCAGGAAGATCCCTTGGAGGAGGGCATCGCAACATGCTCCAGTATTCTTGCCTGGAGAATCCCATGGACAGAGGAACCTGGTGGGCTATGCTCCATAGGGTCACAAGGGGTGGAACACAACTGAAGCATCTTAGCAAGCATGCACACATGGTGTTAGAGAAAGTTCTAATTTCATTCTTTTACATGTAGCTGTCTAGTTTTCCCAGCACCACTTATTGAAGAGACTCCTCTTCATTGTATATTCTTGCCTTCTTTGCTGTAGAATTATGGGTTTACTTCTGGGCTTTCTATCATTGTTCAGTTGATCAATATGTCTGGTTTTGTGCCAGTATCACACTGTTTTGAATACTGGTTTACTTCATGTTCTTTTAGGATTAAAATCTTCTCTGGATATATGCACAGGAATGGGACTGTTGGATGATATGAAAGTTGTATTTTTAGTTTTTTAAGGAACCACCATACTGTTCTCCATGATGGCTATACCAATTTACATTCCCACCAGCAGTATAGGAGGGTTCCCTTTTATCCACATCCTTTCCAGCACTTATTATTTGTAGACATTTTGATAGTGACAATTCTGACTGGTATGAGGTGATACCTCATTGTAATTTTGATTTGCATTTTTCTAATAATTAGGGATGTTGAGCATCTTTTCATTTGCTTTTTGACCATCCGTATGTCTTTGTAAAAATATCTACTTAGATCTTCTGCCAACCAACTTTTTGATTGGATTTCTTGTTTTTTCTTTTTTTTCATACTTGAAGATTAGTCCCTTGTTAATTAATTCAATTGCAAATATTTTTCTCATTTTGTGAGTTTTCTTTTCATTTTGTCTGTGGTTTTTTTTTTTTGATGTGCAAAACTTTTAATCTTAGTTAGGTCCCATTTTCTTATTTTCATTCTTATTTTCATTACTCTATAAGGTGGATCCAAAAAGATATGCCGAAATTTATGTCAAAGAGTGTTCTGCCTACATTTTCCCCTAAAAGTTTTATAGTATTTGATTTTACACTTAGGCCTTTGATTCATTTGGGGTTTATATTTGTATATGGTGTTAGAGGGGCTTCTCAGGTGGTGCTCAAGAACCCACCTGCTGATGCAGGAAACCTAAGAGATGTGGGTTCGATCCCTGGGTCAGGAAGATCCCTTGGAGGAGGGCATCGCAACATGCTCCAGTATTCTTGCCTGGAGAATCCCATGGACAGAGGAACCTGGTGGGCTATGCTCCATAGGGTCACAAGGGGTGGAACACAACTGAAGCATCTTAGCAAGCATGCACACATGGTGTTAGAGAAAGTTCTAATTTCATTCTTTTACATGTAGCTGTCTAGTTTTCCCAGCACCACTTATTGAAGAGACTCCTCTTCATTGTATATTCTTGCCTTCTTTGCTGTAGATTAATTGGCCATAAGTGTATGGGTTTACTTCTGGGCTTTCTATCATTGTTCAGTTGATCAATATGTCTGGTTTTGTGCCAGTATCACACTGTTTTGAATACTGTACCTTAGTAGTATCATCTGAAGTCAGGGAGCATGATTCCTTTGGCTCTTTAGTGGGTATTTTATCCATGTCATTTCTTACTCTCAGACATAACCAAGTTAAATATTAAATGCCATAATCACCAAGTCTGTATATAAGCAACCTAAGGACAGATAATATGGCTTATAATTCTTGGCTTCCACTGCATGTTTTATTTGTATTATTTATTTATTTTTGAATTTCTAAAATGTGTATTAATAAAACAAATACAATACAAAGGAACAGGCTTAACATCACTGCATAAAGATGCACGTATACTTTGATTTGCAATAAATTTGATTATTGAAAATTAAGTATGTGGCTCTTATGGGGGAGAACGGGTCATAAGGTGGTGTGAGGAGATTAGAATTTGTCCTTACACAGCTGGGTGTCCATTTCCAGGACTTCAGCCTTTCCTGCTTACAAAGAGAGTCTAGACCAAGAGTATCATCCAAGTGTCCTGACGTAATGCAGTTTCTGAAATGGTCCGACTTTCTTTCACCCCATCAAAGAAAAAAAAGAATCAATGCAAAGTATACTTTAATATACATATCTTCTGGGTCCAAGGTGGCAAATGTTATATTTGAAAGACAGATCTGTTTAATTAGTATTTTTTTCAGAAGTTGCGGGGACCTTCTGCAGAAAAGGAAGGCAGCGGGATTGCCCCTGGCTGAACCGGGAGACTCGGAGAGAGGTGAATCTTGCTGCCGTGCCCCCTTCAGCCCGCCGTCCCTTCCTGTAGGCGCCATCTTAGCTCCAAGCTGAAACAATGTGCTTAAGCTTCTTTATGCTTGCAACAGTCCTCTTTCAATTCAGAGCCCCACAAGAAGTCAGTATTCTCCAGGATGTGTATCTTTTCTAAAATTCCAAGAAAAAAATTCTAAGTAAACTAATTTCTTCTGATATTCTCTAGTATATCTTAATTTATTCCATAATATGATTAATGAAAAAGATTCTCATGTATCATCACATTTGAGGTGGCTTAGTTGAAAAAATTTGAGACAGCTTACTGATTTCCTGGAAGAAAAAAAACACATTTTAAGTATAGGTAAAAGCATATTAAATTTAAACATTCTTCCTTGAAATGAAAGTTTCTTTTCCTAAGGTAAGAGTATCAATAGCAAAATATTCTTTTGTCCATTTGGATATTTGGGACTTTTGGGTCTGGATGCCCTCACAGGTTAGATGATTCTCTGTTTGTTGGTGCTAGGAGAGCTTATTTTCACATTTCTTAAGTCCCATCTGAGGGGAATGGCACATGAGTTCATCTACTGTGCTGACTCTAGTCTATTACTAACAGCAGCTTGCCACCTTATGCTAGGAAGGTCGTGAAGCTCATCCATGATCAGTGAGTGGAAAAAGAGTATCTCGATTGATTAACTGTGTCCTGTATGTGTTTGGGGGGGTGGGGTTAAAGGGGTATGGGAAAGAGATAGCACTGTCTGTTTTCAAATATTTCCAGCCCTGACCCAACATGGAAAGTATGTTATGCCAACAATTAAATATCTTCTTTCTGGACAGATTCAATAGAGTTGGTAGCCCAGTAAAATACTCTCCTACCTCGCTGAAATCAAATGTGAGTGAGTGAAGGGGTTCCTTGATATTACTAGACAAGCAAAGATCTCTTCTGTCTCACCCCACAGACTTTCATGGCCCTGGGGCATCTTCCTGGCTTGGAGAACCTACCTTTTGGTGACCCTGTAGTGGCTTCCTCTGTGGTGTGCATGCCCCTCTGGATGCCAGCAGGGGTGGTTGCTGCAAAGTCATCGTCTGTACCACTGGGAGTTAAGAAGGGGTCCTCTGGGATTCCCTGGGTGGCAGGATTTGCTCCTGCTTGTCCCGAAGGAAGGATTCCATTCTGGACATCTGGATTAGCCTGACTGGTGGGCAGGATGGCTCCAGAGAACAAGGGATGGAAGATAAGACCTGTTAAGATTTGGTGGGTTCCTGGCTGGGATAAGAGGAGGAAATAGGAAACAAAGTAAAAAAAAAAAACATATTTTAAGGCTGGTCAACCAACTTTTTCAAATTCTTTGAGAGCAGCAAGTCTGAGTAGGTTTGCAGATGAAGAGGGTAAAGTCATAAAAAATATAGCAAAGATTGGGCATTCCTCAGAGGGAATCACCCCCGTGCCTGCAACCTGAGCCAAGCCTGATGCTGGTTTCATTCCTGGGTGTCCTTGCTGTGCTCAGTTTCCCTTAGAAGGGAAAGCCAGAATCAAGTCAGTGGCAGGAAAAGGAATAATACATCATTTGTTCATATCGGGTATATCTGAAGGTAGAACTAAGGCAGAAATTCTTATAATTGCAATGGGCAGTATTTCTGTTATTGACCTAAACCACAGTTTTATCTTTTGGCCAAACGTTTACAAAAGTAATTTAATAATTTAGAGACTAAAAATAAGTGGAAAATTAAATCAGGTAGATTAATCAATTCTTATCTCATGACTCCTATGCTTTCTTTTGATTTTTTTTCAAAAACATTGGAATATTCATTTAAGAATGCTTCTTATGGCAGTTTAGCCTCTGGTGGATTCTTTGAGGTTACTCAAGGAATTTCCTCTTTACTGGACTGTCAGTGACTTGCACACTGGTACTGAATGTTGTTGTTACTTGAACTTGTTGTTTTTCCCCTGGGAAACAATTACTGTGGAAACTTCTTCCTAAGAAGAAATACTTAGATTCTTTGGAGGTAGTTCAGGCAGGAACCAGTTCTCTGGGACCTCCGAGTTCTGATGGCATTCTCATAGAATAAAAAGAGTTGAGAACTTTTAATTAAGACACAAGTCCATTTCTTTGAGTGTGGTTCTCAGTTGTTAGTTTGTGTAAGAACCACCTGAAAGAAATATGCATTTTTAAAGCAGCACTCCAAGTTTTCCTGGTTGATGATCCAGGACTGACATTAGATTTATGAGGTACCGAAACCAGAATTAGGCTTATGCCAAATGAGAGACAGGAGTAGAATACAGGAGTTTTCAAATTGGAGGTTATGAAACCCATACATTTGAAATAAAGAAGCTAGTACCTATCATTAAAAAATAAGGCAAAAAATAAGCTATAAACTACCAGTGCACTCTTTATAACAAGAGTAAATATTGTTTCATAAAACATATATATGTTAGCTGCATGAAATTTTCTGTGCACAGCCTAAGAATATTTGAAAACTAATGGTATAGTGGATAGAAAAATGTTTTTTATAATTTAGATCTACTGTTTTTATGACCTTGGCACCTAAGTTGCTTAAGTTTTGCAAGTCTCAATTTCCTTTTCTATAAAGGGGAAAATCTCTCCTTTGTAATCTGGTGAGGATTAAAGGAATGTATGTAAAAAAGTCTGGGAAGGAAAGCCAGAATCAAGTCAGTAGCAGGAAAAGGAATAATACATCATTTGTTCATATCGGGTATATCTGAAGGTAGAACTAAGGCAGAAATTCTTATAATTGCAATGGGCAGTATTTCTGTTATTGACCTAAACCACAGTTTTATCTTTTGGCCAAACGTTTACAAAAGTAATTTAATAATTTAGAGACTAAAAATAAGTGGAAAATTAAATCAGGTAGATTAATCAATTCTTATCTCATGACTCCTATGCTTTCTTTTGATTTTTTTTCAAAAACATTGGAATATTCATTTAAGAATGCTTCTTATGGCAGTTTAGCCTCTGGTGGATTCTTTGAGGTTACTCAAGGAATTTCCTCTTTACTGGACTGTCAGTGACTTGCACACTGGTACTGAATGTTGTTGTTACTTGAACTTGTTGTTTTTCCCCTGGGAAACAATTACTGTGGAAACTTCTTCCTAAGAAGAAATACTTAGATTCTTTGGAGGTAGTTCAGGCAGGAACCAGTTCTCTGGGACCTCCGAGTTCTGATGGCATTCTCATAGAATAAAAAGAGTTGAGAACTTTTAATTAAGACACAAGTCCATTTCTTTGAGTGTGGTTCTCAGTTGTTAGTTTGTGTAAGAACCACCTGAAAGAAATATGCATTTTTAAAGCAGCACTCCAAGTTTTCCTGGTTGATGATCCAGGACTGACATTAGATTTATGAGGTACCGAAACCAGAATTAGGCTTATGCCAAATGAGAGACAGGAGTAGAATACAGGAGTTTTCAAATTGGAGGTTATGAAACCCATACATTTGAAATAAAGAAGCTAGTACCTATCATTAAAAAATAAGGCAAAAAATAAGCTATAAACTACCAGTGCACTCTTTATAACAAGAGTAAATATTGTTTCATAAAACATATATATGTTAGCTGCATGAAATTTTCTGTGCACAGCCTAAGAATATTTGAAAACTAATGGTATAGTGGATAGAAAAATGTTTTTTATAATTTAGATCTACTGTTTTTATGACCTTGGCACCTAAGTTGCTTAAGTTTTGCAAGTCTCAATTTCCTTTTTCTATAAAGGTGTGTTGAAAATCTCTCCTTTGTAATCTGGTGAGGATTAAAGGGAATGTATGTAAAAAAAAGTCTGCTAAATTGCCCATTTTATAGGATCAGGTCAACAACTGGTAGATATAGATATTCATATATCATGTTGAAAAACAGCCCCATTATTTGATTTTATTTATGAACAATCAAGCAAATATCTACCTTCCTCATAATAGAAAGACTTTAAAAACTGTCTTCCCAGATATTGCCTCAATGCTTTTAGTGTCAAGTTCAAATACCACATTAATTCCAATCATGTTTCTCTAAAAATGACTTATGGGGAAATTGGTAGAAGTGCCTATTAATTGTACAGTGAGTTGTGGGGGTTCAACCTTCTAGTTATTATCTAGTTAGTGTATAGAGAAGACTTCATTTGTCACCCTATGATGCTGGAAAAATAATACATTTTTCTACAAACATTAAATATTTAAGTCAAAAACAATCTTTCCTGTTATAAACACTAATATGTATATTATTCTAAATCTATACGCATTTCAATAACTTATAATACTAGATCTTAATCAGCTTTAAATAAAGTGTAAATATATGCATTGGCTTTCTGGATAGAACTGAATCTGACATCAATATGTGGAAAACAAAAGCTAAGTGAAATTAATGGAAAAGTAGCTGGAGAAGGATGGTGAAATCCCTAGCTGGAGAGAAGATAACCTGGTGTGAAGACCTGTGAGAGCGGTCAGTGTCGACACCAGGCACCACGCTTATGGTGGTGGCCAAGAGAGCCTGCATGAGGACGGAAAACAGAACGGTGGTAGCAGTGAAAAGAACTTGTAATACTAGGAATTAATTGTTTTGTTTACCAGTTCTTCAGAGCTTAGGATAGTACCCTAAAAAGAAAATAACACAACTTATTAGACAGATTTTAATATATTTGAGGCAATATATATATCATGACTTAAAATAGCTTTAAATAGTTTTTTTTAAATTTTCAACAATAGTTTAAATTGCCTTTGAGACTTCTATCACAAAACTCAAGTCAGCACATGATATTGAACTGCTGACATTTATTATCTGAGTGATGGAAAGTTTTGCAAGTCTCAATTTCCTTTTTCTATAAAGGTGTGTTGAAAATCTCTCCTTTGTAATCTGGTGAGGATTAAAGGGAATGTATGTAAAAAAAAGTCTGCTAAATTGCCCATTTTATAGGATCAGGTCAACAACTGGTAGATATAGATATTCATATATCATGTTGAAAACAGCCCCATTATTTGATTTTATTTATGAACAATCAAGCAAATATCTACCTTCCTCATAATAGAAAGACTTTAAAAACTGTCTTCCCAGATATTGCCTCAATGCTTTTAGTGTCAAGTTCAAATACCACATTAATTCCAATCATGTTTCTCTAAAAATGACTTATGGGGAAATTGGTAGAAGTGCCTATTAATTGTACAGTGAGTTGTGGGGGTTCAACCTTCTAGTTATTATCTAGTTAGTGTATAGAGAAGACTTCATTTGTCACCCTATGATGCTGGAAAAATAATACATTTTTCTACAAACATTAAATATTTAAGTCAAAAACAATCTTTCCTGTTATAAACACTAATATGTATATTATTCTAAATCTATCGCATTTCAATAACTTATAATACTAGATCTTAATCAGCTTTAAATAAAGTGTAAATATATGCATTGGCTTTCTGGATAGAACTGAATCTGACATCAATATGTGGAAAACAAAAGCTAAGTGAAATTAATGGAAAAGTAGCTGGAGAAGGATGGTGAAATCCCTAGCTGGAGAGAAGATAACCTGGTGTGAAGACCTGTGAGAGCGGTCAGTGTACGACACCAGGCACCACGCTTATGGTGGTGGCCAAGAGAGCCTGCATGAGGACGGAAAACAGAACGGTGGTAGCAGTGAAAAGAACTTGTAATACTAGGAATTAATTGTTTTGTTTACCAGTTCTTCAGAGCTTAGGATAGTACCCTAAAAAGAAAATAACACAACTTATTAGACAGATTTTAATATATTTGAGGCAATATATATATCATGACTTAAAATAGCTTTAAATAGTTTTTTTTAAATTTTCAACAATAGTTTAAATTGCCTTTGAGACTTCTATCACAAAACTCAAGTCAGCACATGATATTGAACTGCTGACATTTATTATCTGAGTGATGGAAGGTTTTATGCATTTTAAAAACTACTTATTTTCTATTACACGGTAATATATACACAGTAGAGGAAACTTGGAAGATGCAGAAAGCAATAAAAAATACAATCCCATTGTGCAGAATTTGATGTTTCCTTCCATATGTTTTTCAAATATTTCTTTTTTACACACTAGAAGTCATATTATTTGTATAATTTGTGTCTTACCTTTTAATACTATACAACAATTCCTTAACCATATTACCAACAAATTTTAGTAAATATACACTTTTGAATGGTTACAAAGTATTTGCTTTTATGTTGTACAGTTTGCATAATAATTTTCCTTTAGTTTAAATTTAAGTCGCACCAGATATTCTTCTCTGGGAGCTTCCCAGGTGTGCAGTGGTAAAGAATCCACCTGTTAATGCAGGAGACCCAAGATATGTCACTTCAATTCCTGGGTCAGGAAGATCCTCTGGAATAGGAAGTGGCAACCTGATCCAGTATTCTTTCCTGGAAAATTCCACAGACAGAGGAGACTGGTGGTCTACAGCCTGTGGGGTTGCAAAGGGTTGGACATGACTGAGCTACTAAGCACATACACAATGTTCTTCTCTTGGCTCTTGGTAATTTTATCAGTGATCTCAAGAATTACCTTTCACAAAGGATAGTAAAGAGAAAGGAGAGTTTATCATTTTTAGGGAAAAGATATATAGTTAGTAAATAAATTTGAGATTAGTCTCTCAAATCATTAATTTTTAGCTCAGTGCATTAATTTATTTATTTTTCTTAACAGGGTGGTTTAAAGGATTGACTGGTTGCTTCATCTGCTACATTTACTGTGTTATTATAACTGAACAACTAACTGTAAGTATCACCAGTTATTCTTCTTAAAATTGGAAAGGAAACATTGCCTACAGAAGATTATTTTGAAGATTAGATGAGATTAATACATAATAAAAGTACTTAGAACAGTGCCTGGCACATAGTAAGTGCTCAGTGTTTTTATTATTATCTTCTGTGTAGGATAATAATTAATACTATTTGCAGTGTCTGTATACTACAAATATGGAACTTGGCAAGTATCTGATGAATTGATAGAGGATTAAATAGTTCACATTAAGATGATTTAAGATAAAATCATATTATAAAATGGCCTTACCTTGGCTGCAAAGTGTGCTACAATAACTGGTAACATCTGACAAAAATTGAAAAATTTAGTAAAATTGTACTGAAAGGTAAATAATCACCAATATGGTCAAAGACGAGTATTGTTTTTGGAAGCAAAAATTTTGAAAGCAAAAATTTTGGAAAAACTTTTCCAATATTGTGGAATACTCAGCTATCATTGAAAACAATCTTATGTTATTACAGTATTATAAGTGAATGTTAAAATACAGGAAAGTCATTTCAAAATGTATTAAGTGAAAAATTAGACTATAGAACATTAGACATAGTAAGAACATATTTTCTTTAAAGACTATACTTATATGCATAGGAAAAACTGAAAGGACATACTCTAGAATGCTGATTGTTTAGTTCTGGCTGGTAGGCTTACAAGTGAATTTAATTGTGTCTTTTTGCTTATCTGTATTTTCTAAATTTTCTGTAATTAGCATATAGAATGTATGTAATTATCAAGAACGCTTCTACAAAAAAATTAGACCACTATGTGGGTATGATATGGGCAGAGGTCATGTGTTAGGGAGAATTAAGTTTACTATAACCAGTTTAATCATAATGGAGTCATTGTATTTTTCTCCAGAGTCATTAAACTATTTATAGAGAAGTTCCAAGAAGACAAGTCTGGGCATTGTAGTTAAAATGCAAGCACTTCTAAAAGAGGTGATGTCCTAAGTATGTCATTTATATCTTCATGCAAGAAGGTTTGGGGGGTGTCCTAAAATCAAATAATGATGGGAGAAAAGAAGGAACTGGAGAATTCTTGGGAACTTGAGAGGAGGTATGGAAAAAGGGCACAAAAAGGAGATTAGATTTGCTGAAAATAAACTTTATCCCTTATCTTTTCTTTGGAATGATTCTGGTCACCTGGCAAGTTTTTAATAGAAACAAAGCAAGGTAAAGAAGAATCCCGATGCCTCTCAATTCCCAGCTTTATTGTTTTACTTCTCAGTCTTCCCTAGCTCTTCATAGTTCCTGTTTCCTGTTACCAGTGTACTCTAGAGAGGCAATGGGGCAGCATGCTCAGTTTCTGGGTGTGTTTTCATAAAATTTCACCAAGAGCCAAATTGCCAAAGACTGTTGTAAGTTTAATAAGACAGCCCTCTGCTAATTATCTGGGAAAAACTTTCAGGAGCCTTAAAAGTATTCTTTATTCCCTTAAGACTTTAACCTGAGGAAAACCCAAGTGTTAAATTGAGTAGGGCTTTGAACTTACTTGTGGTTGCAGCTGCTGCTGTACGTTCAATCCCCCCAGGGCCAGTGGGAGGGTCTGGGTACCTGGTGTTGCTGCTGCAGGGTTCAGCTGTAGGGTTGCAACAAGGAAGGTTTTCATTGCGTTGTTTCAGTTTGAACATTCAGGACATGAAACTGTATTTACTGGAAGTAAAAGGGAAGATTTGCTACGCAAATCTGTAGTAGACTACAATGCATTTGAAATTAGATATAGAAATGAAGTTCAGAGATCTGTTTAGTATGCTAAACAGACTCACTTTTCTCATAGTAAGTTTTTCTTTGGCATTTAATCCATTCTCCTGAGGATTACTTAGGTGGTTTCATACTTGCCTTCTTCTTTTGGCTATAATAGCAGTGGTTCCAGGGATTTTTCTGATAGCTTTCTTATGAAGAAAATGAGTTTCTTCTTAGGTATCCCCATGGAAATTGTGAAAGTCTAAAGAAAGTAGCCTGAATACAGTCTAGTACTACATTTAAATCTGACCACCTGGGGGAAAAAACCACTTTAAACAGGAAAGAAATTTGTTAATTATTTTTATCCCCCAGACAGATTAAACTGTACAGACATTCTACGAAAAGAATGTAGATCTTCCTACCCCTTCTCATTTGCTCTTTTTTGGGGTTATAATAGCAGTCATAGTGTTTGGATATCATACAGGTTGTGAGGAAGATGTGAAAATGTTAGATGCTAAGTCGAGTCTGACTCTTTGCGACCCCATGGACTGTAGCCTGCCAGGCTTCTCTGTTCATGGAATTATCCAGGCAAGAATATTGGAGTGGGTAGTTCTTTGGAATGATTCTGGTCACCTGGCAAGTTTTTAATAGAAACAAAGCAAGGTAAAGAAGAATCCCGATGCCTCTCAATTCCCAGCTTTATTGTTTTACTTCTCAGTCTTCCCTAGCTCTTCATAGTTCCTGTTTCCTGTTACCAGTGTACTCTAGAGAGGCAATGGGGCAGCATGCTCAGTTTCTGGGTGTGTTTTCATAAAATTTCACCAAGAGCCAAATTGCCAAAGACTGTTGTAAGTTTAATAAGACAGCCCTCTGCTAATTATCTGGGAAAAACTTTCAGGAGCCTTAAAAGTATTCTTTATTCCCCTTAAGACTTTAACCTGAGGGAAAACCCAAGTGTTAAATTGAGTAGGGCTTTGAACTTACTTGTGGTTGCAGCTGCTGCTGTACGTTCAATCCCCCCAGGGCCAGTGGGAGGGTCTGGGTACCTGGTGTTGCTGCTGCAGGGTTCAGCTGTAGGGTTGCAACAAGGAAGGTTTTCATTGCGTTGTTTCAGTTTGAACATTCAGGACATGAAACTGTATTTACTGGAAGTAAAAGGGAAGATTTGCTACGCAAATCTGTAGTAGACTACAATGCATTTGAAATTAGATATAGAAATGAAGTTCAGAGATCTGTTTAGTATGCTAAACAGACTCACTTTTCTCATAGTAAGTTTTTCTTTGGCATTTAATCCATTCTCCTGAGGATTACTTAGGTGGTTTCATACTTGCCTTCTTCTTTGGCTATAATAGCAGTGGTTCCAGGGATTTTTCTGATAGCTTTCTTATGAAGAAAATGAGTTTCTTCTTAGGTATCCCCATGGAAATTGTGAAAGTCTAAAGAAAGTAGCCTGAATACAGTCTAGTACTACATTTAAATCTGACCACCTGGGGGAAAAAACCACTTTAAACAGGAAAGAAATTTGTTAATTATTTTTATCCCCCAGACAGATTAAACTGTACAGACATTCTACGAAAAGAATGTAGATCTTCCTACCCCTTCTCATTTGCTCTTTTTTGGGGTTATAATAGCAGTCATAGTGTTTGGATATCATACAGGTTGTGAGGAAGATGTGAAAATGTTAGATGCTAAGTCGAGTCTGACTCTTTGCGACCCCATGGACTGTAGCCTGCCAGGCTTCTCTGTTCATGGAATTATCCAGGCAAGAATATTGGAGTGGGTAGCCATTCCCTTACCCAGGGGATCTTCCCGAGGGATTGAACCTAGATCTCCTGCATTAACAGGCAGATTCTTTACCATTTGAACCACCAGCCAAGCCCTGCGAGGAAGATGTGTCAGAAATGAGAAGAGGAGCTCAGAGAGGAGATGAGGACTAAAGAAGTAAAGACTTGAGACTTAGAAAAATTCCTTTAGAGATAATCTTAGAGATAAGAAAATTTTTAATGTTGTATTGAATAGCATCCAACTCTGACTTTTCTCTGTCACCTCTTTTTCCATTTGTCTAAAATGAATATGTGTGTATGTGTACATCTATGGATATACACCCCATATACATGCTCAACATAAGGTATTATTTTAATTTAACAATGGATATTAATATGATATAAAAGAGTACTTACCAGCTGCAAGTCTGACCCCAGCATTTGTGTCAAAGGAATTACACTTAAAGAAGAGAAGACCTGCAGGGCATTGAAATTAATACATGAGACAAAAGGTCGTCTGTTTTCACAGTGCCATCAGTAGTGCATATCTTCAAGTAACACATACTTCCATCATGGATAGATTTACCATGAAGATAGAGCTTCAGGGCTTCTCACTAGTATTGTCCCCTTCTGTGGCTCATGGAGGGACTCAAGCAATGTTTCAAGTTTAAGGTATTTGTCATTTTTTTTTTAAGTTTACAAATGACTTTGTTCGGGTATTTTGTCCCTCTTTTATTTTTTTAAATTTTTACTTTATTATTTATTTATTTATTTTTGGACTCTTCTGGGTTTTCACTGCTACCACAGGCTCTTCTCTAGTTGCAGGGAGTGGGGGCTACTCTCTCGTTGAGGTGAGCAGGCTTCTTGTTGCGGTGACTTTTCTTGTTGTGGAACTCAGGCTCTAGGGCACACAGTCTTCAGTAGTTGTGGCACATGGGCTCAATAGTTGTGGCTCCGAGGCTCTAGAGCACAGTCTCAATAATTGTGGCTCACGGGCTTAGTTGCTCTGCAGCATGTGAGATCTTCCCAGAACAGAGATCTAACCTGTGTCTCCTCCATTGGCAGGTGAACTCGTCACCACTAAGCTACCAGGGAAGCCCCTTTATCAGTCTTAAAATGGTAATTTACTCTTTGTTCCTATTTCACTGTAAATTATTCACTTCATTAACTAATTTTATATGTCTAATTTTCTACTATTTCTCAAATAAAGTCCTCAAAACATCAAGCTCCTTATGGAGGGAGGTTGACTAGAGACTTGAGTATCTTGTAATGTCCATGGAGCAAAACGAAAATTATTCTGGCATTAGTGTGCTGTGTGCTGTGCTTAGTCACTCAGTTGTTCATGTCTAACTCTTTGCAGCCCAATGGACTGCAGCCCACCAGGCTCCTCTGTTCATGGAATTCTCCAGGCAAGAATACTGGAATGGATTGCCATGCCCTTCTCCAGGGGATCCTCCCAACCAGGGATTGAACCCAGGTTTCCTGTATTGCAAGCAAATTCTTTACCATCTGAGCCACCAGGAAAGCCAAAGAACACTGGAGTGGGTAGTCTATTCCCTCTCTAGGGGAACTTCCCAACCCATAAATCAAACCAGAGTCTCCTGAATTGCAGGCAGATTCTTTACCAGCTGAACTACCAGGGAACACAAAATCTAGATGTAGGTAAGAAAGGGTCTCTTTGAAGAGAGGTGAGAAGAAGTGGGGGCAGCCAGAAGACCATGCATTTTAAAAAAGTATTTAGATACGCTTCAAAGACAGATTTTATATCAGTAACAGATCTGTTCATCAACAGCAATGGAAGTTAAGAAAAGCATGTAGAAATCTGCAGTTATTTTTATAAGTTAACTCTTAATCCCTGCTAGTTTTGGCAAATACAATATATGATTAAGTCACAGTACTTCAAAGGTGTAAACGACCAAGCTTTTGCAATAGTTGTAGCTGTTTCTTTTCAGGGTTGACTAGATTTGGTTGCTGAACCAAGTTATTATTCAGACAAAAGGAATAGAATGAAGATGTGTTGCTTTCCCTGTTCAAAATATTAGAAAAAGTATGTTTCTTATTTTTTAAAATGTTTTTTAATTTTATTTATTTATTTATTTTCATCCATCTTTATTATTTGACATGTGGGGGCCTCCCATTGCAGTGGCCTTTCTCATTGCAGAGCACCGGCTCTGTGTGCATGTGCTCCGGAGCACTGGCTCCTAATTGGACACACTGGCCCAGCCACTCTGCGGCATGTGGGATCCTCCCGAACCAGGGATTGAACTCGTGCCCTCTGCATTGCAAGGCAGATTCTTTACCCACTGGATCACCAGGGAAACCCTGTTTCTTATTTTTATTTTTCACCAGATAAAGCTTTTCTTTCTCTCGCTCAGTTATGAGACTCTGGGTAAATCTTGATTTTAAATCCAGTAGTCTTAACATGTTTGCTTTGCTAGTCTCCAGGGGCTCTGCACTGCAGGACTCTTACCTGACTTGGCTGCTGTTGGTTGAGCAGTGTGGTCTGATCTGGAACCAGCTTGGTAGAAGGAAGTACCAAGGCAGGGTTGAGCTGCATCTGTTTGAAAGAGCAGGGATGTGTTTGAGGCTTTGTATCCATTTACTTCCAGGAGGTAACAAGTTAACACTCAAATACAAAAATGGCTACATTTACACCCTGCGTATTTTAGAGCAATTTTAACCATGTGGAATATTTTGTGCATGACAGGAGATGCCGTTTGTAGAGTGGGAATTGCCAGACCAGGAGGGGTGCTTGCTATGGGGAGAGACACAGGGTGGCATAAGGCATGTCACTTCTAGTGGTAGTTCCAAGGCTCCCTTTTCTTTTCCTCCTTTTCCAGGACATGGAATATATAGTCCACACCTCAACTCTGTACACATTTGGTTTTTCTCAGTGGTTGAACATAAGCACTGAATTGCTTCAGTCATATCCTAATCACTGTGATTGTCTGGACAGTAGCCTGCTGGACTCCTCTGTCCATGGGATTATCCAGGCAAGAATACTGGAGTGGGTTGCCATGCCCTTCTGCAGAGGATCTTCCCAGTCCAGGAACTGAACCTACATCTCTTATGTCTCTTACATTGGCAGATGGGTTCTTTGCCACTAGCACCACCTGGGAAGTCCTGAACATAAGCTGACATGATTTCTACTGCATTTTCATGAAGCTGCCTGCCTTTACCTTGTGCCTAACTTCCTGTTATGAAAATTCAGTCCCCTACATGGGCAGAGTATTTCCCTACTGTATTAAAAATAACTAAAGTTTAGGGGCAAAAGTCTTTTTGAGTCCATATGACTGAATTGTATTATTATAGTTTATAGACGAAACTGAGCAGCACTGGCTCCTAATTGGACACACTGGCCCAGCCACTCTGCGGCATGTGGGATCCTCCCGAACCAGGGATTGAACTCGTGCCCTCTGCATTGCAAGGCAGATTCTTTACCCACTGGATCACCAGGGAAACCCTGTTTCTTATTTTTATTTTTCACCAGATAAAGCTTTTCTTTCTCTCGCTCAGTTATGAGACTCTGGGTAAATCTTGATTTTAAATCCAGTAGTCTTAACATGTTTGCTTTGCTAGTCTCCAGGGGCTCTGCACTGCAGGACTCTTACCTGACTTGGCTGCTGTTGGTTGAGCAGTGTGGTCTGATCTGGAACCAGCTTGGTAGAAGGAAGTACCAAGGCAGGGTTGAGCTGCATCTGTTTGAAAGAGCAGGGATGTGTTTGAGGCTTTGTATCCATTTACTTCCAGGAGGTAACAAGTTAACACTCAAATACAAAAATGGCTACATTTACACCCTGCGTATTTTAGAGCAATTTTAACCATGTGGAATATTTTGTGCATGACAGGAGATGCCGTTTGTAGAGTGGGAATTGCCAGACCAGGAGGGGTGCTTGCTATGGGGAGAGACACAGGGTGGCATAAGGCATGTCACTTCTAGTGGTAGTTCCAAGGCTCCCTTTTCTTTTCCTCCTTTTCCAGGACATGGAATATATAGTCCACACCTCAACTCTGTACACATTTGGTTTTTCTCAGTGGTTGAACATAAGCACTGAATTGCTTCAGTCATATCCTAATCACTGTGATTGTCTGGACAGTAGCCTGCTGGACTCCTCTGTCCATGGGATTATCCAGGCAAGAATACTGGAGTGGGTTGCCATGCCCTTCTGCAGAGGATCTTCCCAGTCCAGGAACTGAACCTACATCTCTTATGTCTCTTACATTGGCAGATGGGTTCTTTGCCACTAGCACCACCTGGGAAGTCCTGAACATAAGCTGACATGATTTCTACTGCATTTTCATGAAGCTGCCTGCCTTTACCTTGTGCCTAACTTCCTGTTATGAAAATTCAGTCCCCTACATGGGCAGAGTATTTCCCTACTGTATTAAAAATAACTAAAGTTTAGGGGCAAAAGTCTTTTTGAGTCCATATGACTGAATTGTATTATTATAGTTTATAGACGAAACTGAGCAGCACTGTAATCCACCCAAGGTGATTTTATGAGTTGTAGAGCCTATGCTAAGAATTCCTGCAAGTATTTTTAGTCCTTGAAGAAATGAGTCCTTCTATTTGCTTCTCTTAGACCTACATCTGCGACAAGGTGGAAGCTCCCTGTCCAGGCTGACTCTGGTTGGTCTTTGCTCCTGGCTGTGTCTCCAAGGATAGTGCATTGTGGCTCTCCCAGCGCCACACTGACTTGGGTCACTTGGAGATATCCTAGAGCTGATAATGCCCCTTGACTTAACTTTGATCTTTTCCCTCAGTTGTAAGAGGTAAGATTGGCCCTATTTCACCGTAAGGGTCCCTTTGGCCCTTCGGATCATGTAACTACAAATTCTGCAAGTGTGTTTTCATCCCCTGTGACACATTGTCAACATGATAGTCAGAGGGATCCTTTGAAAACAACGGGTCTGGCCTATTCATGTCTTTGTTCAACCCCTGGCTTGATCTCTGTTTTCACTGAAAGTGAAAGCTAGGGGCACTACAGTGGCCTAAAAGGCCCTCGAACCCTGGGCCCCAGCACCTCTCTGAACTTCCATCCCACCTCATTTCCTCTCATCCACTCCACCACTGCCATTTAGGGTCCTTGCTGCCTCTGGACACCCAAGGCGCATTCCTGTCTCAGGGCCTCACCTGCACCTGTTCCCTCTGTCTGGCATACTCTTTCCCCAGATACTGGCTCACTCACTCACCTGCTTGAATTTACCTTCTTTTTGAGGCTTATCCTGACCACTCTTCCAAACATGCAACTGTCCCTGCTCCAATCCACACCCTGTTCCAAACTTTTGATCTACTAAAAATAATTACTAGGCTACTTTAACTGTTCATATTTTCAAATCCATTCATTTTATATACCTTTATGATAATTAACCATATTCACTTTTAAGTAATTAAAAATAAAACCTTGCCCACGTGTCCAGAGTTTTTATCTGATAAATACTACTAAGATACCTAATAAACATTGTAATGTTACTTCTCATACCCTCTGCACCACTGCCTCTAGTTTTTCTCCCAGTCTGTATGAACTTGTACACTACTCCTTAGTCTGCCTGGAATGACAGCTGTGCTCCTAGAAAGTTTCATCTTGAGTTTTCACAAATTATGTGGTAATTCAAATTCACCAGAGATACCTTAGAACAACCTTTTAGCAAATGTATTCAGTGATGTGCAAAAATCCACATTTTACAGCAATATTAGCTTACTAACTTCCCTTGTTTAAAGATTAAATTTTTGCAGGCAACTTCTTTAAAGAAGGGCAAATGTGTATTTGGAATGAAGAAGGAGTTTGGTTATTTATGTCTAGTTTCAAACCCTCGCCAAAGATCACCCTGTTCATTTCCTTCATAGAACTAATCATGTGTATAATTTACACTGTAAATATTTATTAGTATCTATTGTCCTTGTCAACACCATGAAGGATCTTGTCTTTTTTATTTTCTCACCATTCTGTCTTCAGCAACCTGCATAGTATTTGCTATATAGAGAGTTTTCAATAAATATTTGTTAATTATATGGATGAATAAGTAAGTGCTAAGGGAGTTTGAAGTCTAAATGAGAATGGCTTATTTTTGTTTTGCTAATTCCTAGTATGTGTCTTTTAATTTTTTTTCTCATTGTCCACACTAAAGCGTCTCAAAGGGAAACTTACTTATGGATCCCATATTATGTCTATAAAATATTAAGAGGATATTTGGAATACATGTTTGAATACTAGTGGTTTTTTTAAAACCTGTTATATGTGAACATATTTTCTGATGAACTTTTCTAAGTAAAACATATTATCTGCTTTCTAATATTATTATTGCATAGTTTGGTAGACTTTGAGTTTTTATGATCTATTTGTCTTATGTTTCCAATTAGAAATTCAGGAAATGTAGTTTACATCTTTAGTCATGAGAAAATAATTAGTTGGCAAGAAAATCTTAACTTCTTTTTGAAAGTAAAATAATTATCCTCTTTGAGTAGACATAATCCAAGGCACCCCTCTTTCTCCTAATTGTGCCCTATTGCTCTGCCAAAAATAATTGAAATTCTACCATGATAGAGGAGATGCATTTTAACAATGTAAGTATGTTGAAATATGCACTAACACTTCATTAGATAATCATATTTAAGCTTAAAAAATAGAAGTAGGAAACTAAGGGAATGAGTCATAGAAAAGTTTTGGCAGAGGTCAGGAAGAGAGTGCTCAGTCACTTAGTCGTGTCTGACTCTTTGTGACCCCATGAATTGTAACCTACCAGGCTCTTCTTTACATGGAATTTTCCAGGCAAGAATACTGGAGTAGGTTGCCGTTTCCTTCTCCAGGGAGAGAGAGATCTACCATTAGAGATGCAGTTAAGGCTGGGTGGTACATTAAATAAACATGTTGCACTTACCGGTAATGACAGAGTTGAGCCTAGAAGACAAAATAGTAGAATTGTAGTCTTCATGTTCAAATTGCTACCTGAAACAACAAAACAATGTTATTCTTTCACTCTGTTTTTTTCTTTTTGAGACAAAGTGGTATGTGAAAAAAGAGTGGTCTATTTGAAACATGGTGAGTTCTGTTACCTTTCTCTTCAGGAGGCAAAACGTATAGGTGAGACAATATGCAAAGTCCAGGTGTTTTCTCTAGCCTGTATGATGAAAATGTTTGCCCTTTGATGAACTATGAGTGTGTAGGAGGAATTTAAACTTGACTCCAGGAGGCTGGTCACTGAGGGCCCAATCAGGACTTAGCTGTCTGTGAAGTCATTTCTTTCACTTCCCAACACTTCATTAGGTGAGTTATTAGCTGCAGACATCTCATTACCCAATGTCTACTATTTGAATAGAGGCTATTTTAGGAAGACATGCCTTGTGTAAGAAATGTGCAGACAATAAAAATATTGCAATCATTCTTCACCACTGTCTCCTTCCCAAATGGCTTTCCAAAGTACCTGTTTTATCCTGTGTACACGGGCATGTAAGTCAAACATCAAAATATTCCTGTGTATGTTAAATTAAGTTTATTGCCTTTTTTTTTAACAATTTGGGGCATCTTTAGTCATGAGAAAATAATTAGTTGGCAAGAAAATCTTAACTTCTTTTTGAAAGTAAAATAATTATCCTCTTTGAGTAGACATAATCCAAGGCACCCCTCTTTCTCCTAATTGTGCCCTATTGCTCTGCCAAAAATAATTGAAATTCTACCATGATAGAGGAGATGCATTTTAACAATGTAAGTATGTTGAAATATGCACTAACACTTCATTAGATAATCATATTTAAGCTTAAAAATAGAAGTAGGAAACTAAGGGAATGAGTCATAGAAAAGTTTTGGCAGAGGTCAGGAAGAGAGTGCTCAGTCACTTAGTCGTGTCTGACTCTTTGTGACCCCATGAATTGTAACCTACCAGGCTCTTCTTTACATGGAATTTTCCAGGCAAGAATACTGGAGTAGGTTGCCGATTCCTTCTCCCGGGAGAGAGATCTACCATTAGAGATGCAGTTAAGGCTGGGTGGTACATTAAATAAACATGTTGCACTTACCGGTAATGACAGAGTTGAGCCTAGAAGACAAAATAGTAGAATTGTAGTCTTCATGTTCAAATTGCTACCTGAAACAACAAAACAATGTTATTCTTTCACTCTGTTTTTTTCTTTTTGAGACAAAGTGGTATGTGAAAAAAGAGTGGTCTATTTGAAACATGGTGAGTTCTGTTACCTTTCTCTTCAGGAGGCAAAACGTATAGGTGAGACAATATGCAAAGTCCAGGTGTTTTCTCTAGCCTGTATGATGAAAATGTTTGCCCTTTGATGAACTATGAGTGTGTAGGAGGAATTTAAACTTGACTCCAGGAGGCTGGTCACTGAGGGCCCAATCAGGACTTAGCTGTCTGTGAAGTCATTTCTTTCACTTCCCAACACTTCATTAGGTGAGTTATTAGCTGCAGACATCTCATTACCCAATGTCTACTATTTGAATAGAGGCTATTTTAGGAAGACATGCCTTGTGTAAGAAATGTGCAGACAATAAAAATATTGCAATCATTCTTCACCACTGTCTCCTTCCCAAATGGCTTTCCAAAGTACCTGTTTTATCCTGTGTACACGGGCATGTAAGTCAAACATCAAAATATTCCTGTGTATGTTAAAAATTAAGAACTATTATGTATATTGCTCTGCAATTTACTTTGTTTTATTTTACATATAGTGGACAACCATATAGTGTCAATAGGCATCGATTTAGTTCATTTATTTAATGGCTACATTATATTAAATTTCCTTTTGGTGGATCATTGATCCATGCCCATTTTAGTTTGTAATTATAAAAGTGGTATACAGTGAATATCCTTAAAATTTTTTGGAAGTTTTTTCCATACAAATGGGTGTATTTCTGTAAGTATTGTTCCTAGAAGTATTGTATCAAAGTGTGTATATATATTTTAAATTTCAATAAGTAAGTTCAGATTGCCTTCCAGACGTGTTGAGTGGTGTACTTTATTTTAAACTGGGGAAAATCTACTGTAATCTAAGTAAAATGCAGGGGTCTACTGAGGTTTCTTTCACAAAAAGAACAATGAAATGCTCACCATAGGCTTTCAGGGCCCTGGGCCTTACCAGGAATTTTCTTTACCCATGTGTATAAGAAAAGAGGTATGTAAATTCCGAGTCCAAATCAAAGGTAAATATGTATCATGCCAGGATTTCACATGGAAGGACATCTTGGATTTGTCTAGTTTTAAGGTACAGAATGGGCTTCTCAGGTGGCACTAGTGGTAAAGAACCTACCTGCCAGTGCAGGAGACATAAGAGACATTGAGATTCCTTGGTTGGGAAGATCCCCTGGAGAATGAAATGAAAACCCACTCCAGTATTCTTGTCTGGAGAATTCTATAGAAAGAGAAGCCTGGCTGGGTACTGTCCACAGGGTAGCACAGAGTTGGACATGACTGAAGTGATGGAGCACACACACACAGGGTATATCATCTGAGATGGTGAATTGTTCCCTAAACCTTTTCTGTAACTATTCATTATACAATCAACTTAAGTGACAGTCAGGTAGGAGTGAGAGATACACAAAGGTTAGCCAGTATATACTTGGTAAGTGTAATAATGTATATGTGTGTGCTTAGTCGTGTCCAACTCTTTGTGGCACCATGAACTATAGTCTGCCAGGTTCCTCTGTCTATGGAATTTTTCAGGCAAGAATACTGCCATTCTTTCTTCCAGGGCATCTTTCTAACCCAGGGATCAAGCCCGAGTCTCTTGGGTCTCCTACATTGGCAGGTGGATTCTTTACTACTGCTCCACCCGGGAAGGAGTAAGAATAATCCTAGGAGTATTCACAGGTATGGAGAGAAGGGTGGTTAAGTTTGTTGGCAGCAGGAGGACAGAGAAGGCTTAGTAGAGGAGCTGGTTTTGAAGAATAAAAAGAATTCATTTGTTATGAATGCAAGGAGAGCATCCAGATTGAACAAGTGTTTGCAGATGGAGGAGAGAGGTTGTTCCTTATCGCTGGAACAAAATGAGGTGAGGACAGCAGTGAAAGACAGAGTTGGAGACATATTTAATCACCAGTGGTACTTCTGTTTCTCTTAACACTACTTCTTTTGGCTGTCCATCAGAAATTATCTCCTTTATCTCAATCAAACACGGCTCCTTCATTATTTCCTGATTGTATGTTTCTCTTGTCCTAGATGGAAGGTTCCTGTGGCCTTGTCTTGTATTTCTTTAGTGTCTTCTATGTTAACGTCTTTGCAGAGCACTAGATGATCAATGAATGTTGACAGATAAATTGCAGAGGTATATTCTGTAGGGGGTTGGCGTGAGGTGGAATTCAGAGAAAAGATGGGGCTTTAAGTGGATTTGAAGGGTATATGATTGATGGGCCAGAGAACAACATGATAATGGGGATAATATTAAGAGGGGCAATGAAACAAAAGGGCTGAAGGATGTGGAAGGGAAGCAAGTTCATGTTCTCACAGGCTTTCGTAGACATAGTCATTCCTTCTTTTATTCAGTCAATTCGTTCTTCCAACCCATCATTTACCATATGTTCACTCTACATACTACTTGCATTATGTCAGTTCTGAGGCATAGATCAGTGGCAAGAATCCTTACCCTTAAGGAGCTCAGCTTTTGTGGGGGAACATTAACTATTCAAGCCTCATTGAGTGGGAGGAAGGCCATGACACTGGAGAATCCACTCTTTCCCAGGCATTATTTCAATGAATGTGTAGGGAAAAGGGCTTCCTTAGATTTTTTTCTTTTTGGAAGAAGTAGAGTTGAATTTTATGCCACTGTTGTTCCTTGGCTCAGGTGAGGAGAGTTGGGTTCTCTTGCCAACCTAGAATATGGTGGTAATGATTAGCTCATTTGGTTGAATCACTGTGTGACTGTCTGGACATCAGGTGATTCAGGGAACTGACAGTGCCTCAAATGCCTGGTGCAGATGCGTCTTCAATCCCAAGATAGAATGAGACACGCCCTAACTTGGAAAGAGCAGTCAGTAGGATTTAGCTAAAATAAATGAGAAAAATTAAGAAGTCTGAGTAATTTCTTAGGCAAGGAATTTTAAGTTTGAAAGCAGATAACTTGCCATAGCAAAATTATGGAGCTGGGAGTTAAGAAATATGTAGTGTAAAAGGAGAAAATTCCTAAATCATTCCAAAGCTGAGAGACATCAGCAGTTAAAATTTAATCTCCAGTGGTACTTCTGTTTCTCTTAACACTACTTCTTTTGGCTGTCCATCAGAAATTATCTCCTTTATCTCAATCAAACACGGCTCCTTCATTATTTCCTGATTGTATGTTTCTCTTGTCCTAGATGGAAGGTTCCTGTGGCCTTGTCTTGTATTTCTTTAGTGTCTTCTATGTTAACGTCTTTGCAGAGCACTAGATGATCAATGAATGTTGACAGATAAATTGCAGAGGTATATTCTGTAGGGGGTTGGCGTGAGGTGGAATTCAGAGAAAAGATGGGGCTTTAAGTGGATTTGAAGGGTATATGATTGATGGGCCAGAGAACAACATGATAATGGGGATAATATTAAGAGGGGCAATGAAACAAAAGGGCTGAAGGATGTGGAAGGGAAGCAAGTTCATGTTCTCACAGGCTTTCGTAGACATAGTCATTCCTTCTTTTATTCAGTCAATTCGTTCTTCCAACCCATCATTTACCATATGTTCACTCTACATACTACTTGCATTATGTCAGTTCTGAGGCATAGATCAGTGGCAAGAATCCTTACCCTTAAGGAGCTCAGCTTTTGTGGGGGAACATTAACTATTCAAGCCTCATTGAGTGGGAGGAAGGCCATGACACTGGAGAATCCACTCTTTCCCAGGCATTATTTCAATGAATGTGTAGGGAAAAGGGCTTCCTTAGATTTTTTTCTTTTTGGAAGAAGTAGAGTTGAATTTTATGCCACTGTTGTTCCTTGGCTCAGGTGAGGAGAGTTGGGTTCTCTTGCCAACCTAGAATATGGTGGTAATGATTAGCTCATTTGGTTGAATCACTGTGTGACTGTCTGGACATCAGGTGATTCAGGGAACTGACAGTGCCTCAAATGCCTGGTGCAGATGCGTCTTCAATCCCAAGATAGAATGAGACACGCCCTAACTTGGAAAGAGCAGTCAGTAGGATTTAGCTAAAATAAATGAGAAAAATTAAGAAGTCTGAGTAATTTCTTAGGCAAGGAATTTTAAGTTTGAAAGCAGATAACTTGCCATAGCAAAATTATGGAGCTGGGAGTTAAGAAATATGTAGTGTAAAAGGAGAAAATTCCTAAATCATTCCAAAGCTGAGAGACATCAGCAAAAATAGAGAGGTAATTTACTTTTCTTAAGTGACTCAGGATATCAGAGTTTGTTATGGTATTGGCGGGGGCATTGGGAGAGTGGAGTGGTTCTTTACCACTGAGCCACCTGAGAAGCATCCACTCTATCATGGTAGAATTTCAATTATTTTTGGCAGAGCAATAGGGCAGAAATTAAGAGAAAAAGGGGTGCCTTAGATTTTGTCTGCTCAAAGTGGATAATTATTTTACTTCCAAAAAGAAGTTAAGATCTTCTTGCTAGCTTTATCACCTATGACCAATGGCCAACCCACTCTGCCAAGAAGTCTGGACATATTTTCCCAACACCCAATCTAAAAAAGCTTCAACAGATTAGTAATAAACCTATATAGTTTTTTTTTTTTTTTTTCTATTTAGTAGAAGTTTATGTGTTTCAGTTGCTCAGTAGTGTCTAACTCTTTGTGGCCCCATGGATTGTAGCCTGCCAGGTTCCCCTGTCCATGGGATTTCCCAGCAAAGATCTGGGGTGGGTTGACTTTTCTTACTCCAGGGGATCTTCCCAACCCAGGGATCAAATCCATGTCTATTGCATCTTCTGCATGGGCAGATAGGTTCTTCACCACTAGTGCCACCCGGGAAGTAGAGTTTTAGATATTTACTGGCGGTCCTTCTGGCATTTCATCAAACCACTCCATAGAAAGGTGGCTCTACAGAAGGGTTTCAAGCAGATACCCTAATTTCCTATGGGTAGTGCTGGTTTCTATTTGAGGGTGAAAGCTTGAAAATGAAAATATTAGATCTAGATGTGGGTTTTGATAGAGGAGCAGGTGAGGAGAAATTTCATTTTGGTGAGATTGAGCTTGTCTGGATCTTCTGTTGATTTGTAGACTTGGATAAAGCTTGGTGTGATCAGTTTTGAGGTGGCTTTTGGCAAGGTTGAGGTTTTAAAGATTTTTATGAATAGCAGATTTTGGAAAATACTTT
Source organism: Tragulus kanchil (assembly GCA_022376925.1). Classification (NCBI taxonomy): domain Eukaryota; kingdom Metazoa; phylum Chordata; class Mammalia; order Artiodactyla; family Tragulidae; genus Tragulus; species Tragulus kanchil. Next base: position 153,807,062 of record JAIOJX010000025.1, on the reverse strand, counting down.
GATAACACAGAATTTGATTGACTGTAGGATTTTATATGAGCTTCTGGAGAGGAAACACATGACTAAATAGCTGTTTTAAGAAGATTGTTCATTAGGACAATTCTTTGCCTAACTGGTCACTCTTGGATGACTATATGGAAAGACAACACCTAATTAAACAGCTGTTTTGGGGTGCACTTTAGATGGGTTGATTCTTTGCTTATTATTCCTGTATAGTCTTTTTGTACAGTGGAGTGGTTCTTACCTCCACTCTATCATGGTAGAATTTCAATTATTTGGCAGAGCAATAGGGCAGAAATTAAGAGAAAAAGGGGTGCCTTAGATTTTGTCTGCTCAAAGTGGATAATTATTTTACTTCCAAAAAGAAGTTAAGATCTTCTTGCTAGCTTTATCACCTATGACCAATGGCCAACCCACTCTGCCAAGAAGTCTGGACATATTTTCCCAACACCCAATCTAAAAAAGCTTCAACAGATTAGTAATAAACCTATATAGTTTTTTTTTTTTTTTTCTATTTAGTAGAAGTTTATGTGTTTCAGTTGCTCAGTAGTGTCTAACTCTTTGTGGCCCCATGGATTGTAGCCTGCCAGGTTCCCCTGTCCATGGGATTTCCCAGCAAAGATCTGGGGTGGGTTGACTTTTCTTACTCCAGGGGATCTTCCCAACCCAGGGATCAAATCCATGTCTATTGCATCTTCTGCATGGGCAGATAGGTTCTTCACCACTAGTGCCACCCGGGAAGTAGAGTTTTAGATATTTACTGGCGGTCCTTCTGGCATTTCATCAAACCACTCCATAGAAAGGTGGCTCTACAGAAGGGTTTCAAGCAGATACCCTAATTTCCTATGGGTAGTGCTGGTTTCTATTTGAGGGTGAAAGCTTGAAAATGAAAATATTAGATCTAGATGTGGGTTTTGATAGAGGAGCAGGTGAGGAGAAATTTCATTTTGGTGAGATTGAGCTTGTCTGGATCTTCTGTTGATTTGTAGACTTGGATAAAGCTTGGTGTGATCAGTTTTGAGGTGGCTTTTGGCAAGGTTGAGGTTTTAAAGATTTTTATGAATAGCAGATTTTGGAAAATACTTTGATAACACAGAATTTGATTGACTGTAGGATTTTATATGAGCTTCTGGAGAGGAAACACATGACTAAATAGCTGTTTTAAGAAGATTGTTCATTAGGACAATTCTTTGCCTAACTGGTCACTCTTGGATGACTATATGGAAAGACAACACCTAATTAAACAGCTGTTTTGGGGTGCACTTTAGATGGGTTGATTCTTTGCTTATTATTCCTGTATAGTCTTTTTTGTACATACAGGTCTTAGCTGAACACTATTTTCTAACAGCTATGGACAGGGGAATACTTTTCTGATGTGTTGGAGAGTTTGTTTAGAGACAGCTGTTTTTTTGTTTTGTTTTTTTTTTGATGAGTATTGGCTTGTTTTAGACGAGTCTTTTTGAGGCAGATTCTTGCCAAATAGCTTCTTTGGAAAAGAGGATCCTCTGTAGATAAGCTTGTCTTGGGTGAATTTGTATAGAACCATCTCCTGGCTAAACAGCTGCTTTTTGATGGGCTTTAGATGAGGAAGGTCTTCTCTGACAAGTTGATTTCAGATGAGTTTGCATATAACTAAGTCTTGAATAAACATTTGCTTGTGTATGAATTTTTGAATGGTAAGCTTTGTTGATTAGCTGGTCTCCAGTGAATTTGTCTAGAGCCAAGTCTTGACTGACCAGCTATTTCTGGATGAGTTTATGTTGGGACTTTTTTGTTCTTTTTTACTCATCAGCTGGTTTAGAAGAAGTTGAATTTGGTCAGATTTTTATTGAGATGATGTTAGCCTGAAAGCTGGTAATCAGACTGTGCTCTTTGCTTGTTTCTATTTTTCCTTTGCTTACTATTATGAGATTGATCATAGAAAATTAAGGGTAAGTAGAAAAAACTATCACTGTTTCTTGGAAGAGAAACAAGAGAGTGAATTGGTGGTAGTGTCTTTGACACTCATTTTACTGGGAGTTCTAAGCTAGCTTTAATTTGGCTATATAATTTAGTCATGTGCTTTTCTTGATTGTAGACCTCAGGTTAAATACTCCAGACAACTCATGATTATGTTTTAAAATAACCAGATGTTAAGGATGTCCTTAAGTATCTTCAGTTGCTAAGTCGTGTTGGACTGTGACATCACGGGCTACAACATTCCAGCATTCCAACATTCCGACATTCCTGTCCCTCACTATCTCCTGAAGTTTGTCTAAGTTCATATCTGTTGAGTCTGTGATGCTATCCAACCATTTCCTCCTCTGCTACCCTCTTCTTTTGTCTTAAATCTTTCCCAGCATCAGAGTCTTTTCCAATGAGTTGGCTCTTTGCATCAGCTTGCCAAAGTATTGGAGCCTTAGCTTCAGCATCAATCCTTCCAATGAGTATTCAGAGTTGATTTTCTTTAGTGTCTATTGTTGGACAATTGTTATCAATTGTCTGTTCTAGGTAATTTATGTTAACTGTTACGAGAACTTGCTGATGTGGGGTAGGCAGGAATTTCTTATTTGGGGACTTGCTTTAGTGGCTAGTTTTCATGCTGTGTCCTCTTCCCCTTACGCCAAGCCCAACTGTGTTTTGGTCTTATAACTAATTATTCAAACAAATAACTATTGGGTATTTACTATTTTTCATACAGTGGAGATGAGCTGGGAAATTTTCAATTTATTATCTCTGATGTAAAATGAGAATAGATAAGGCCGAATATCCAGTCATGCCTGAGGCCAGCATCTTGAAGTCTGGATGGAGGTGGAGAAGTCTGTACAAGAGACTGTGAAGTAGCAGCACCACAGGAGAAAAACTTGGAGGCATTTTTTGTTGTTGTTCACTGAATATTCATTTTCATAGAAAAGAAAAATGGTAGTATGTAGGGGTGACCTGAGAGGGGGCCATTTTACACAGGGCGAAGTAAGAGAATTTTTCAGGAATGACAGAGTGACCAAAGTGTGGGGAATTGATAAGAAATCAAGTACAATAATGACTGAAATAAATCCATTTAAATTAGCAGCAAGTAAGTCATTGGTGAAAGCTTCCCTGGTCTCAGTGGTAAAGAATCTACCTTCCAATGCAGGAGATGTGGATTTGATTCCCCAGGTTGGGAAGATGCCCTGGAGAAGGAAATGGTAACCTACTCCAATATTCTTGCCTGAGAAATCCCATGGACAGAAGAGCCTGGTGGGCTACAGTCCATGGGGTTGCAAAAAGGTGGACACAACTTAGCGATTAAACAACAAAGTCACTGGTGAACTGAGGGAGTCCTAGGGTGAAAGCTGAATCAGCAAGTTGAGAAGGTGAGTGAGAGGTAAAGATGTAAACACAAGATTATAGGATGTCCCTAGACAACTTGGCCTTTTAAAGACTTCAACTGTGACTTGGTGAAGAAATGAAGGAATGAAGGCCCTAGGTAGGCAGGGTGTTTTGTATCTAGAGCACAAATGGAGGGATTTATCTTTGGGCCATTGTAACAGGACTAAAAACAAAAAAAGATGGGAATAGATGCAGGCAGACTTATAGAAGTGGTGGCAATAAATTGAAGGAATTGTAAAATGTTAGGCAAGTTCATTTACTAGGAGCTGAGGGAGAAGGGAAAGAAGCTGAGGTTTTAGGTTGAAGAATATATAACATAATCCTTTGAAAGTGACCTGGACCCTGTGGAGTTCTCCCAGCGTCAAAAGCCTTTCTGTGCCCCAAATTTCGTATTTATAGAAAAAAAGGCTTTAATCTCCTAGACCTTCCCTGAGTTTCAAAGAACAAAGTTATTATCTGGGAAAGTGAAAGAATGCAGAAACAAGGAAAAGCAAGCCCAACACGATCTCTCCTATGACTGTTAGCTTTAACCAGTGCCTTGATTTATGACCCCAGGCTGTTGAGATAATGTCCTGTGACTTCAACCAGCTGGCCCCAAACCGACTTAAAATTGATGACACAGGTAAGACTAGGGAAGAAGTGAAACTCCTGAACCATCACCAAGACTCTAATTAAATTATAAAATGCCTCAACCATTGCCTTTTGCTCTATTCTGGAAAGAAGTTAGGAGATCACAAGACTATGATTTAATACTTTACTTTACAGGAAGACATAGTTCAATCACAATCACCAATGACACATCAAGTCAAAAAAATAAAAATAAAAAAGTTCTAGGAAGTCTGCAACTGTATCTTATCAGGAAACTGAACCACCCCCTCACCTTTGCTTTATGGTTTTAGCCTTTAAAAACTTAGTGCCCTGCCCAGGCAGCAAGTTGGGTTTGAGAGAAACCTACGTCTCCCATCTTCTGGGGGAGCTCCTCCCTGACTTTCTGCTCCAGACACTCATGTTTCTGTTTGGACTCACTGTGTGTTTGGCACATGGACTTGGGTTCAGCATCACTTTGTAATGTGAGTGGGCATGCTGACTAGAGATTAGTGGTCTGGGGCAAGCATTTCTGGTAATTCCAGTTGTTCTGCTGTGTGATCATTTCCAGTAATTCTCAGTGACTTGGTTAAGTGGTGTGGGTTCAGATGGTTGTGTTTTTAGTGGGAAGCCTTTATTATTATGGACACTTAGCCATGGTGCTGAGGATAGTCAAAACTTCAGGGCAAGTATGGACCTAGCTAGGAATCCTCACTTAAGGATTATCTCTCCTCAGATCTGTTCTTTCTCCCTACAATCTTTTTTTTTTTTTTTTGCCTCTAAGTCGTCATTGATTTTCATCCATCTTTATTCTTTTGGCATGTGTGGGCCTCTCTTATTGTGGAGCAGTAGGTCTGGGCACATGTGCTCCAGAGTGCTGTCTCATAATTGGATGCATCGACTCAGCTGCTCTGCGGCATGTAGGATCTTCCTGGGCCAGGGATCGAACTGGTGCCTCTTGCACTGCAAGGTGGACTCTCTACCCACTGGACCACCAGGGAAGCCCCTCCCTACAGTGTTTTACTTCTTCTCCTTTAACTGAAATATCGTGGAGAAGATAAAAACCATAGTAGGGGAACTCTCTTATCTTCTCAACCTACTGACATCCAGACTCATTTTATTACAATGGAAGAAGTATCCTTAGGCCTTCTGTAGGACAGCTTCTCTCCTCAGATGGTAAAGAATCTGTCTGCAGTGCAGGAGACCTGGGTTTGCTCCCTGTGTTGGGAAGATCCCCTGAAGAAGAAAATGGCAATCCATTCCAGTATTGCCTGGAGAGTCCTATGGACAGGGGAGCCTGGTTGATTACAGTTCATGGGTTGCAAAGAATTGGACATGACTAAGCAACTAACACTTTCACTTACTTTCTACTTTTGTTCTGGATCTCATTCATTTTTACTTTCATAAGAACTTCACTTTTTCAGTTACCTCTTCATCTATTTTTTTTTGGATCATTTCTATCAGCAAACCAACAAATTCTGTATTAAGAAATCCGAAAGCAACTCTCTTGACTCTACAGCTCCATTCAGCAGCAGCCTCATTTTCTGACTCCAGTTCCCAATATAGGAATTGTTTGCATTTTTTTCTCTCTGTTTCTTCACCTCCCATTTTCTCATTTCACAGCAGCTTCCATTCCCTTGACTCCGTTGAAACCAATTTGGTGTCTCAGTGGTAAAGAATCTACCTGCCGAAGTAACAAGGAAACCTATAGTGTTATGTGTGGAAAAGATAGCTAGTGTCACAGTGCTAAGGGAATAGGAGTGCTTACAATGGCTTGGGGCAAAGGTCTGGAGGGGTGGGATAGGGGGATCTGGGTGGGTGGGGACCAGGGATATGCATATGACTGATCTGGGAACATACATGTATATGAACAACAAAACTCTGTAAAACCTTTAAAATAAAGAATAAAAATAAAAAAAAAAAAAAAGAATCTACCTGCCAATGCAGGAGACACAGGTTTGATCCCCGGATCAGGAATATCCCCTAGAGAAGGAAATGACACCCCACTCCAGTACTCTTGTTGGGAAATGCCATGGGTAGAGGGCTGCAGTCCATAGGGTCACAAAAAAGTCAGACATGACTTAGTGATTGAACAATAGCAATGATCTCCGTTACCCGAGATAAGGGACACTATTTGGTTTTCATTTTCTTCAGCCTTTTGATGGAATTTATACCATAAATGATGGCCTCTTTCTTAAAATGCTTTCTTTTTCCCTCTGAGCTTCTATGATACTACTCTTCTGGTTTTGCTGTTACCTCCCTGATTGTTCCTTCTAGTTTTCTGAATTGTCTTTAGAGAAGTGAGAGTGCCTTAGATATAAACCTGAGATTTCCACCCTTGCCTTCACATTCATTCTCTTCCTTTTTCCTTTTCATCTCCTTTTCCACCCTTCTCCCTATATGATCTCATTCAATTTCATGTCTCTAAAATTTCAAATGCTTATAACTCTCTTATTTATATTTTTGTCCAGGTATTTCCTATAGAGTTCAAACCTCTATGTCTAATGAGCTACTTGTGGTCTCCATCTGGATAATAGTTGTCTTGAACACAGTGTACTTCAAAAAGAATATTGATTAAACTCCTCTCAATCTTATTTTTCCTTAAGTCTTCACTATCTTGGTTAATTGGCACTGTTGCCCACCCAGTTATCCAGGTCAAACATTTTTTGAGTTTATAGTTTACTTAACCTTCTTTGGTACATATTATCAGTATTACTAAAATATGTCTAAACTTGTATTTCTACAGTTCTGGTTTTTTCTCCCCAAGTCTCCTCTGATTATGGGTTTTTCAGCTTTGGTACCATTGACATTATGGACTTGATGTTTCTTTTTTTCAGGGAGACAATCTAGTGCATTCACAGGGTGTCTAGCAGCATACTTGGCTTCTACCCACTAGATGTCAGTATTGTCCCTCCAGTTTTGACAGAAAAAAAAAAAGTCTCCAGCTGTTGCTAAATGTCTTCTGCAGGAGTCAATTTCGTGCCCAGTGAAGAACCACTGACCTAGTCTGACACCATGATCTCTAGTATGAATTGCTGCAGTAACCTGCAAACTAATCTCTTAGCTCTTATCCTCTGCCTCCTGATCCTGGGTGCCATGACCTGTGCACCGATGCCTGCCATGGTCTTTTTTTTTTTTTTTTTAAATTTATTTATCTATTTGTGACTGGGCTGAGTCTTCATTGATGGGTGGGCTTAGTTACACCGTGGCATGTGGGATCTTCCCGGATCAGGGATCAAACCCGTGTCTCCTGCATTGGCAGGTGGGTTCTTATCCACTGAGCCACCAGGAAAGCCCTGCCATGGTCTTTTCACTAATTTCCTACTTCCACCGATTCACTACAGTTCATTTTCTACTGAGTTACTATATAAAATGTCATTCAGATAACTTTCTTCCCAGTTAGTATTGTTAGTACTTTTCATTGAATTTTGAGCAAAATACAACTCATTTAGTATGGTCTATAAAATCTTTTTTTTTTAATTGGTTATTTTTTAAATTAAAAAAGAAAAACCTTAAAATAATTCACTTTCTGTTCACCTCATCTGGTACCAGTCTTCCTCTAGTTCACTGTATTCTTGCCTCTGTGGATTCCTTCCTATTCTCCTCAAACGTGTCAGAGGCTTTGCCTTTGCTTTTCCATCTGTCTGAAAAACCCTTAAATATTGATTAAACTCACAGTGTACTTCAAAAAGAATATTGATTAAACTCCTCTCAATCTTATTTTTCCTTAAGTCTTCACTATCTTGGTTAATTGGCACTGTTGCCCACCCAGTTATCCAGGTCAAACATTTTTTGAGTTTATAGTTTACTTAACCTTCTTTGGTACATATTATCAGTATTACTAAAATATGTCTAAACTTGTATTTCTACAGTTCTGGTTTTTTCTCCCCAAGTCTCCTCTGATTATGGGTTTTTCAGCTTTGGTACCATTGACATTATGGACTTGATGTTTCTTTTTTTCAGGGAGACAATCTAGTGCATTCACAGGGTGTCTAGCAGCATACTTGGCTTCTACCCACTAGATGTCAGTATTGTCCCTCCAGTTTTGACAGGAAAAAAAGTCTCCAGCTGTTGCTAAATGTCTTCTGCAGGAGTCAATTTCGTGCCCAGTGAAGAACCACTGACCTAGTCTGACACCATGATCTCTAGTATGAATTGCTGCAGTAACCTGCAAACTAATCTCTTAGCTCTTATCCTCTGCCTCCTGATCCTGGGTGCCATGACCTGTGCACCGATGCCTGCCATGGTCTTTTTTTTTTTTTTTTTAAATTTATTTATCTATTTGTGACTGGGCTGAGTCTTCATTGATGGGTGGGCTTAGTTACACCGTGGCATGTGGGATCTTCCCGGATCAGGGATCAAACCCGTGTCTCCTGCATTGGCAGGTGGGTTCTTATCCACTGAGCCACCAGGAAAGCCCTGCCATGGTCTTTTCACTAATTTCCTACTTCCACCGATTCACTACAGTTCATTTTCTACTGAGTTACTATATAAAATGTCATTCAGATAACTTTCTTCCCAGTTAGTATTGTTAGTACTTTTCATTGAATTTTGAGCAAAATACAACTCATTTAGTATGGTCTATAAAATCTTTTTTTTTTAATTGGTTATTTTTTAAATTAAAAAAGAAAAACCTTAAAATAATTCACTTTCTGTTCACCTCATCTGGTACCAGTCTTCCTCTAGTTCACTGTATTCTTGCCTCTGTGGATTCCTTCCTATTCTCCTCAAACGTGTCAGAGGCTTTGCCTTTGCTTTTCCATCTGTCTGAAATCCTTGGCCCCTAGATGTCTGCCTGGCTGGTTCCTTTTCTATCCCTAAGACTTGGTTTCATTGTCTGATTTTCAGAGAGGCCTTGTCTGGAGCACTCTAGTGTCAAGGAGGTTTCCCCATCATATCACCTGCTTGCTTTCTTCATAGTTCTAACCCTCACTTCCAGTGACCTTGTTTGATTTACTTGCACACTATGTGGTTCTCCTCACTAGAATGCAAGTTTCATGGAATGAAGACCTTGTCTTTTCCATGGCAGTCTTGCAGCCAGGCACATAATAAATACTTCATAAATATTTATTAAATGAATTATGCATTTTGTTATAGTGAAAAGAGCACTGGCATGTTAAAATTAGACATTTGTATTTGAATCCTGTTTTTGTTATTTACTGGCTGGGAATCCACAGGTAAATTAAAGAAATTGCTAATCTTTAAGCCTTATTTATAAAATAAGCATTTTTGTCTTTTCCTTATAGAATCCAAGGTTTGTATGGCTATGAACATCTAGTAGTATGTCAGGTAGTAGATTATGTTTATTTTCGCTTAAGAGTCTGAGAACTAAGGCTTAAATTGACAGCAGACTGTGGGAAGGATGTTTTCCTTCCATCTCTTTGCATATGGCTTTAAGCAATAATGAAAAAAAAGTGACACACTCAGTTGTGTCTGTCTCTTTGCTGCCCCATGGACTGTAGCCCACCAGACTCCTCTGTCCGTAGAACTCTCCAGGCAAGAATACTGGAGTGGGTGGTCATTCCCTTCTCCAGGGGATTTTCCCAACGCAGGATTTGCTTGCAGGCAGATTCTTTACCATCTGAGCCACTAGGGAAGCCCTGAAGCAAACAATAGATCACCTCTCCATAAAAGGTGAAGAGCTTCTCTTCTCCACCTGCGATCACTGCTGGTTTTCTACCTCTTGATAAGAGGTGTGTGTTTTCTAAGCATGTGTAGAATAGGGACTGTCAGCATCCCTGGGGCTCAATTTTCCTGGGGACAGCCCTGTTGCCTGAGGCTCAGATATTCACTAGAGAACATCCACAGATTAGAAGAGTTATGGGGAACAGTTTAGGTCACCTAGCTCTGGGATCCTACCCTCTGTCTCTTTCAGACCACTAGCACCTTATGCTGATGGAATTTCTGATATATTAATATTCAGAGATATTTTGTTCTCTCTTTGCTTGCATGCCACTATGTGTGTGTGTGCTCAGTCATGTCTGAATCTATGTGACTCCATGGACTGTAGCCTGCCAAGCTCCTCTGTCCATGGGATTTCCCAGGCAAGACTTCTGGGAAATTCTGTTGCCATGTCCTCCAGAGTATCTTTCTAAAACCAGAGATTGAACCTGCATCTCCTACATTGGCAGGCAAATTCGTTACCATTGAGTCACTTGGGAAGTCCACATCCCAATGTGGTAGCCCTCAATTTCTATCTTTGCATATTTGGAAAGCAGTTAGAGAAAGGGAGAGTTTTATCTTTAAAAAGAATGCTATTCCCTCTAAGACTTGAATGGCAGCCTGCTTTAAAAGTGACGTATCTTTCTGCTTTCTACATTTGCATCTTAATAGAGAAATAAAATTAATATATCATTAGTGAGTACTGTTCTTAATGTATGTCCAACACTGACATAGAGTGGAGATAACAAAGAAAACAGTAAAATATCCAAAGTGTCTTTTGAGGACTATTTTAGAAATTATCTGACAAAATTGTGGTGTTTGTTCAGGGAAACTATGTGAGGATGCTTCTTACTGTCTTTGTTTAGTGTAGCCAGGTGAAGGACTTACACCTGTAGGTGGATCCTGGGCTCATCTGCTTGAAGAAGATAAGGAAGATAAGGGTCTATGATCCACTGGCTTCACTTTGGAGAAGAGAACTTTGCTTCTAAAGAAGGCATTTGTCTTAAGAAACCAAGTCTAGATAAAGTCTCTTTATTTTGTTGAAGCCTCTTGCTGCTGATTTCCACACTCTTTTAGCATATCCACTTGCTTAAGTTCTTCATATGTGCTACGGAGTATCAGCAATGTAGTTAACAAATTAAAGACTGAGATTAAATTACACCCAACATTCAACTACTTAAAACATGGTGCAGTGTGCCATTTGTTGTGGTTATTTTAAGTTTCAGATTTTTTAGATTGTACCTTTTAGAGACCAGTCACTGGCCAAGAGAAACAAAGTAACAGCCAGTGAGCAAAGGAGGAGGGGAACAAAACCAAGTACAGACACAGATTCTGCACTTTAGGAAAGCTGCCACCAGATGGTGCACTGTCTCTTTCAGACCACTAGCACCTTATGCTGATGGAATTTCTGATATATTAATATTCAGAGATATTTTGTTCTCTCTTTGCTTGCATGCCACTATGTGTGTGTGTGCTCAGTCATGTCTGAATCTATGTGACTCCATGGACTGTAGCCTGCCAAGCTCCTCTGTCCATGGGATTTCCCAGGCAAGACTTCTGGGAAATTCTGTTGCCATGTCCTCCAGAGTATCTTTCTAAAACCAGAGATTGAACCTGCATCTCCTACATTGGCAGGCAAATTCGTTACCATTGAGTCACTTGGGAAGTCCACATCCCAATGTGGTAGCCCTCAATTTCTATCTTTGCATATTTGGAAAGCAGTTAGAGAAAGGGAGAGTTTTATCTTTAAAAAGAATGCTATTCCCTCTAAGACTTGAATGGCAGCCTGCTTTAAAAGTGACGTATCTTTCTGCTTTCTACATTTGCATCTTAATAGAGAAATAAAATTAATATATCATTAGTGAGTACTGTTCTTAATGTATGTCCAACACTGACATAGAGTGGAGATAACAAAGAAAACAGTAAAATATCCAAAGTGTCTTTTGAGGACTATTTTAGAAATTATCTGACAAAATTGTGGTGTTTGTTCAGGGAAACTATGTGAGGATGCTTCTTACTGTCTTTGTTTAGTGTAGCCAGGTGAAGGACTTACACCTGTAGGTGGATCCTGGGCTCATCTGCTTGAAGAAGATAAGGGAAGATAAGGGTCTATGATCCACTGGCTTCACTTTGGAGAAGAGAACTTTGCTTCTAAAGAAGGCATTTGTCTTAAGAAACCAAGTCTAGATAAAGTCTCTTTATTTTGTTGAAGCCTCTTGCTGCTGATTTCCACACTCTTTTAGCATATCCACTTGCTTAAGTTCTTCATATGTGCTACGGAGTATCAGCAATGTAGTTAACAAATTAAAGACTGAGATTAAATTACACCCAACATTCAACTACTTAAAACATGGTGCAGTGTGCCATTTGTTGTGGTTATTTTAAGTTTCAGATTTTTTAGATTGTACCTTTTAGAGACCAGTCACTGGCCAAGAGAAACAAAGTAACAGCCAGTGAGCAAAGGAGGAGGGGAACAAAACCAAGTACAGACACAGATTCTGCACTTTAGGAAAGCTGCCACCAGATGGTGCAGCTGTTCGGGCCAGACTCTGAGATTTATGTGAACAGTTTTTCTAAAGACACTAGCACCTGTTTCCTTCCTGTCAATGGTCAGAAATAAAATTCTTCTAAAAAAGTGAAGTGATAATAATATGCGTCACTCTACTTATAAATACAAACGATGCTGAAGAGCAATAACTTTTAAAGATATACTGTGGTCATCTTTTAACCAATATTCTGTAATATTTTTATCAATATTCTGCAGTATTTTTGAATCCAAATTAAAATTTCTGCATGCACAATTTATTTTATTATTTTAAGCCTATTACTCTACTATTTTCAATTCCAGTAGTGGACAAGCATGACCCTAAAAGCCCAAAGTAGACAACTTACTTAAAAATTATAATTGGTTACTCAGGTGGCTCAGTTGGTAAACAATCTGCCTGCAGTGCAGGAGACTTGGGTTCGATTGCTTGGTTGGGAAGATCCCATGGAGAAAGGAACGGGTACCCACTCCAGTATTCTTGCCTGGAGAATTCCATGGACAAGAGGAGCCTGACGGGCTACTGTCCATGGAGTTTGCAAAGGAGTTGGATATGACTGAGTGACTAACACTTAAGTCAAGCATATTTTAGGATTCTTGGTTTGTTTAGAGATTTTCAACTATAGATTGCTCTTTGCTTTAAAAGCTTGGAAGTTTCATGTTTTTAACAAATCACATTTTAAGTTTTTTAACCTTATAACTCTTTTACGTGTATTTATACCAATGGGAGCAAAATGTGCAGATGATTGTATATTGATGACTGAGAATCATATCAACCTTCTGGAAGCTTAATTCTATCTCTCTATATCTGGATTTATTTACATTTTCATAATATTATACTCATTCTCCATGTGGTTGGCAGAAATATCTGTTGGGGACCATCTTACCTAGACCAATTACCACTCATCATGCTCTTAATTATACAGTACTCCATATGACTGTTAAAACAATATACAAGCCTTCAGTAGTAAGGAAACTTCTCATCCTTCCATTCATGCTCCTCCTTAGATCAGCACAGCGTGGTCCAAGTGTACTTTTCAAGTTGCTTGCTATTGAGCCAAAATAAGGATTAATCTCCAGGTGAATCCAGAAGTTGTAGATTAAAAGTCCATTGAATAAGTGAGGAGCTTACCCGGCAAAAGAGTAAAATAGTACAAATGGTCATATTTATAGGTTTTTCTAAAGACACTAGCACCTGTTTCCTTCCTGTCAATGGTCAGAAATAAAATTCTTCTAAAAAAGTGAAGTGATAATAATATGCGTCACTCTACTTATAAATACAAACGATGCTGAAGAGCAATAACTTTTAAAGATATACTGTGGTCATCTTTTAACCAATATTCTGTAATATTTTTATCAATATTCTGCAGTATTTTTGAATCCAAATTAAAATTTCTGCATGCACAATTTATTTTATTATTTTAAGCCTATTACTCTACTATTTTCAATTCCAGTAGTGGACAAGCATGACCCTAAAAGCCCAAAGTAGACAACTTACTTAAAAATTATAATTGGTTACTCAGGTGGCTCAGTTGGTAAACAATCTGCCTGCAGTGCAGGAGACTTGGGTTCGATTGCTTGGTTGGGAAGATCCCATGGAGAAAGGAACGGGTACCCACTCCAGTATTCTTGCCTGGAGAATTCCATGGACAAGAGGAGCCTGACGGGCTACTGTCCATGGAGTTTGCAAAGGAGTTGGATATGACTGAGTGACTAACACTTAAGTCAAGCATATTTTAGGATTCTTGGTTTGTTTAGAGATTTTCAACTATAGATTGCTCTTTGCTTTAAAAGCTTGGAAGTTTCATGTTTTTAACAAATCACATTTTAAGTTTTTTAACCTTATAACTCTTTTACGTGTATTTATACCAATGGGAGCAAAATGTGCAGATGATTGTATATTGATGACTGAGAATCATATCAACCTTCTGGAAGCTTAATTCTATCTCTCTATATCTGGATTTATTTACATTTTCATAATATTATACTCATTCTCCATGTGGTTGGCAGAAATATCTGTTGGGGACCATCTTACCTAGACCAATTACCACTCATCATGCTCTTAATTATACAGTACTCCATATGACTGTTAAAACAATATACAAGCCTTCAGTAGTAAGGAAACTTCTCATCCTTCCATTCATGCTCCTCCTTAGATCAGCACAGCGTGGTCCAAGTGTACTTTTCAAGTTGCTTGCTATTGAGCCAAAATAAGGATTAATCTCCAGGTGAATCCAGAAGTTGTAGATTAAAAGTCCATTGAATAAGTGAGGAGCTTACCCCGGGAAAAGAGTAAAATAGTACAAATGGTCATATTTATAGGTTTTTTCCTGATTTTAAGCATCATCATTATCATCATCATTTTCCTTATCACCATCCAATATGTATACTGATAATTCATAGGAAATAGAAACTTGCTTCATGCACAGGCTAGTCAAAAAGTATAAGAGAACCTAGGGCTTTTACGATTATGGTTCAAAGATGTATGTGTGTGTGCTAGGTTGCTTTGGTCATGTCTGACTGTTTGCAACCCTATGGACTGTAGCCCACCAGGCTCCTCTGTCCATGGGATTCTCAAGGCAAGAATACTGGAGCGGGGTGCCATGCCCTCCTCCAGAGGATCTTCCTGACCTCGGTACTAAACTCTAATCTATTATGACTCCTGAATTATCAGGTGGGTTCCTTACCACTAGTGTCACCTGAGAAGTCCCGGTTCAAGGATAGAAGCAATCATTTCATGCCCTTTTCCTACTAAAAAATTACAGGTCAGAGAAAGTAAGTAATTTATCCAGAGCAATTAAATAACTAGTGGGCAATTTCAACATATATGATCAAAAAGACCTTGATTTTCTGCTATATATTTAAAAGTGGTTTGAAATATGCTGGACTGGCTAAAATGTAAAGATGAGTATTAGAAGGAAGTAACCGTCAAAAGTACAAGGAACCTGTTTTAAGCATGCACTTCAAATCATATCAACCTTCTGGAAGCTTAATTCTATCTCTATATCTGGATTTATTTACATTTTCATAATATTATACTCATTCTCCATGTGGTTGGCAGAAATATCTGTTGGGGACCATCTTACCTAGACCAA
Source organism: Tragulus kanchil (assembly GCA_022376925.1). Classification (NCBI taxonomy): domain Eukaryota; kingdom Metazoa; phylum Chordata; class Mammalia; order Artiodactyla; family Tragulidae; genus Tragulus; species Tragulus kanchil. The sequence goes on along the minus strand of JAIOJX010000025.1, from coordinate 153,791,831 downwards.
TTACCACTCATCATGCTCTTAATTATACAGTACTCCATATGACTGTTAAAACAATATACAAGCCTTCAGTAGTAAGGAAACTTCTCATCCTTCCATTCATGCTCCTCCTTAGATCAGCACAGCGTGGTCCAAGTGTACTTTTCAAGTTGCTTGCTATTGAGCCAAAATAAGGATTAATCTCCAGGTGAATCCAGAAGTTGTAGATTAAAAGTCCATTGAATAAGTGAGGAGCTTACCCGGCAAAAGAGTAAAATAGTACAAATGGTCATATTTATAGGTTTTTTTCCTGATTTTAAGCATCATCATTATCATCATCATTTTCCTTATCACCATCCAATATGTATACTGATAATTCATAGGAAATAGAAACTTGCTTCATGCACAGGCTAGTCAAAAAGTATAAGAGAACCTAGGGCTTTTACGATTATGGTTCAAAGATGTATGTGTGTGTGCTAGGTTGCTTTGGTCATGTCTGACTGTTTGCAACCCTATGGACTGTAGCCCACCAGGCTCCTCTGTCCATGGGATTCTCAAGGCAAGAATACTGGAGCGGGGTGCCATGCCCTCCTCCAGAGGATCTTCCTGACCTCGGTACTAAACTCTAATCTATTATGACTCCTGAATTATCAGGTGGGTTCCTTACCACTAGTGTCACCTGAGAAGTCCCGGTTCAAGGATAGAAGCAATCATTTCATGCCCTTTTCCTACTAAAAAATTACAGGTCAGAGAAAGTAAGTAATTTATCCAGAGCAATTAAATAACTAGTGGGCAATTTCAACATATATGATCAAAAAGACCTTGATTTTCTGCTATATATTTAAAAGTGGTTTGAAATATGCTGGACTGGCTAAAATGTAAAGATGAGTATTAGAAGGAAGTAACCGTCAAAAGTACAAGGAACCTGTTTTAAGCATGCACTTCAAATGATAGTCATGATCTACTGAAAGCTATTTAAAGTTCTGTCTGCTAGAGAGTCTAATCTTTTGTGAAATCCTATCATGTTAGTCCCCAGGATTTATGGGGAAAAGTACACAGCTGAGGCCAGAGTCCACCATACATGTTCACTAAACAGATTTCATTTCTAACACATTTTTTCTACCCAGTTATATATAGCATTGAGAATTGAAGAGAACCTTTCCTCATTAAAAATAGGAAATTCTTAATTTAACAACTTAGCTGGTAAAGAATCCACTTGCAATGCAGGAAACCTGGTTTGATCCCTGGGCTCGATCCTTGGGTTGGGAAGATCCCTGGAGAAAGAAATGGCTCCCCACTGCAGTATTCTTGCATGGAGATTCCATGGCTTGTCCATGGGGATGCAAAGAGTCAGATAGGATTGAGTGACTTGACTTTCTTTAAAGATTTTAGATCTTTTCTACTTAAAGACAATATTTTGAATAGCCTAATTAAGAAGTTTGAGATGGCGTGCTGGCAATCCCTACATAAGATTTACAGTGGTTAAGTTGATATGATGACACAGTAATTTGGCGTCTCCTTAGTCTATCTTAACTATATGATAGAAAAAAACCTTCCAAATTATAACAGAAATTGAAAGCTAAAAAGATATATACAGATACTGGTTTCCCTAATGTGTTAAGCAAGATCAATCCTTACTTTCAACAAAGCAGGATTAATGGAGTGACTGAACAATGCCAGCATTTCAATCATCTATTATGAGTATGTTCATAAAAGGTTAGACAAGCACTCCATGCTTTATAATAAATGCCTCATTTATGATTTTCAGTTTTTCAGTCTGTTAACCTTTCAATTGACACTAATCTGCATTAGTGTCAGGAAGGGGATGTAAGTTTTATTTATCCACGATAGATTTCTTTGGGATAAGGTGGTGAAGGTCAAAGACAAAGTGTTCTTGATTTAAAACCTTTAAGTGCATAATTTACTTCTTGCTTTTACAACAATGTCTTAATTGTAAAGTGGAATCTGATATCACATGGGCTATTGAATTACATTCAGCAACAAATCTGGGTCATCTTAAATATGTATAGTAGCATTCTTTTATCCTAGAGTGCTGTGATTGTGTGAAGTCTGTTAATCCAAGGTCACACAAGGAGCTCATTAACATGAGGCTTTTGGCTTTTTGTCTTGCTTATTTCTGGTAGGCCTGTTACTTTGGAACTATATCCAAATCAGAGAGGGTTCCACATATTTGAGTTGAGAACATAACTGTAGAGAGGATGAAGCAGCTAGAGAAGAGATTTTGGGCTTTTGGCAGGGAAGTGTAGTGTTGTGGAAACAAAGAAGATGGTGACTCAGAGAGTAGGCTGTAGAAGGGGTGACTGTGCACGTCGTCTTTTTTTAATTGGTGCCCAGAGTATCCTTTTTAAGGGTTTTTTTCATGAGAAAGGGGTGGTCAGTTTAGGTATTATTTACTCGCTAGCTGATTTTTCATTACAAAATTCAAGCCTTACATATGATTTTTGGGGGAATGGTTGCCCACAGAGCTCATTTTGCTCATTTATCTATCCGTCTATCAACTTATCCACCCATCCTTCATTCCATCCACAAAAACTGTTAAATTCTGATCCAATTCAGGATCTTCATGTAGTCTCTGGGGGTTTTGTAGAGAACAAAATCATCATGTTTCTTGTCTTTTTGGAGATCATAGAGAGGTGGAAGAGCAAGTAAACATACCAAAAAAATCTAAAATTACATTTGTATGATATTAAGAAAATTTATAATTATGAAAAGTGCCAGTGAAGAACAAAGCAATCCTAAAGGAAATCAAGTTCAAAACTGGGAAAGGAGTATATCAAGGTTGTTTATCGTCGCCCTGCTTATTTAACTTCTATGCAGAGTATATCATGTGATATGTCTGGCTGGATGAATCTCAAGCTGGAATCAAGATAGTCAGGAGAAATATCAACAACCTTAGATATTCAGATGATACCTCTCTAATGGCAGAAAGTTAAGAAAGAGCCTCTTGAGGAGGGTGAAAGAGGAGAGTGAAAAAGCTGGCTTAAAACTCAACATTCAAAAAACTAAGACTATGGCATTTGACTCCATCACGTAATAGCAAATAGAAGGGGAAAAAGAGGAAACAGTGACAGATTTTATTTTCTTGGGCTCCAAAATCACTGTGGACAGTGACTGTAGCCATGAAATTAAAAGACGCTTGCTCCTTGGAAGGAAAGCTATGACAAACGTAGACACTGTATTAAGAAGCAGAGACATCACTTTGTCAGCAAAGACCTGTATAGTCAAAGCTCTAATTTTTCTAGTAGTCATGTAAGGATGTGAGAGTTGGATCATAAGAAAGGCTGAGTGCTGAGAACTGATGATTTTGAATTGTGCTGCTGGAGAAGTCTCTTGAAAGTCGCTTGGACTGCAAGGAGTTCAAGCCAGCCAGTCCTAGAGGAAATCAACCCTGAATATTCATTGGAAGATCTGGTGCTGAAGCCGAAGTTCCTATACTTTGGCCACCTGATATGAAGAACTGACTTATTAGAAAAGACCTTGATGTTGGGAAAGATTGCAGGCAGAAGGAGAAGAGGGCAACAGATGAGATGGTTAGATGACATCATTGACTCAATGGACATGAGTTTGAGCAAACTCTGGGAGAGACTCAAGGATGGGGAGGCCTGGCGTGCTGTAGTCCATGAGTTTGCAAAAATTCAGACATGACGTTGCAACTGAACAACAGCAACAAAAACAACATTCTCCTTTTAAAAAAATCTGCTTGCTTTTTGACTTATACCTGTGGGACAGCAACATTTGTGGATTATTGCCTTCAGGGAAATTAAGCAATAGCCCTGGTGCAACCCCCAGCTTTAAGTTATAGACACACTAGAATAACCTGACAGATTTTATTTTTTAGGTTCTTTATTCTAGATTTTCATTAAACTCTGGTTATAATGAATATATGCCTGGAATTTTATAAATTGAAAGAGAAGGGTGTATGTAATCTTGTAAACTTTGAAGTTCATCCTAAGTTGGTACAAAGTTGGGGTTTTATAAAAAAAAAATGTGTGTATATAAAAGAAGGAATTGAGTATACAAAAATGAGTGATATTAATGGGTCATGGGATCTAAGTTGGGTAAGAAGAAGGAGAAGGGATGGGAAGGCAGGAGGAAGGTGGTGGGCTGTTACACAGCTGGGGAGGTGAATTGGTTAGAGGCCAGAGATACCAGAGAACCGAAGTGGGAGGAAATGGAACTAGAGAGCTAGAAGATGGTAGTTCCGGAACAGAAAGCTTGACATGGAATTTTGGCAGAGGCCCAGTAGATGGTTACTAGAGCCTGACCATGGGAAAGAGTGGCGATCTTGTGTGGAGGAAAAAAAATCAATGGACGTCAAATGAAAAAAAAGAAAGGGTAAAGTCTTGAATGAATCTCCTATGTGATTGTTGGAGTCACAACAAGTAATGATAAACAAATGACAGGGAAGACATCAGTGAGCGAGGAAGTAAAATCTTCAGTGACTGGAAGAGTGACTGGGAGAAAGTAGGTAACCTCCAAAAGCATGTGTGCTTGCATACGTGCTTCAGTCTTGTTGACTCTGCAGCCCTATGGACTGTAGCCTATAGCATCTATAAATTCTGAGGATGCACGTTGAGGGAATGTGGTGCCTCCTGATCCTGCTCCATGGACATGTGAGAGAATGTGCAATCTTCCCAGACCAAGGATCAAACCCCTGTCCCCAGCATTGTCAGGCAGATTCTTATCTATTGGATCACCAGAGAAGTCCTAAGAATAAAATTTAAATACAGATAATCCAGAGGAGATAGAAATGTCTTCAAAAATAAAAATAATTTTGTATTTCTCTACTTAGAGAAAATCTACATGTATTTTTCTAAAGAATTATGTAATTATTCAAAAATGAATTCTTCAGTACCTGGTGGTGCTGTGGATGTGTGTGTTGATGTTTTACATATCTTCATAAATACATTTAGTAAATTTTTTTTGTTGTTTTTGGCCACCTCCATTGATCTTTCATTTGTTTATCTTTGTTCTTTGGCCTGTGTGGGCCTCCCATCGCAGTGGCCTCTCTTGCTACAGAGCACTGGCTCTAGGCGTGTGTGCTCCAGAGCTCCGCTCGGTAGTTGGACACATAGGTCCAGTGACTCCGCGGCATGTGGGATCTTCCCAGGCCAGGGATCGAACTGTCACCCCTTGCACTCCAAGGCAGTGTTCCTATCCACTGAACCACCAGGGAAGCCCCATTTAGTAAAATTTTTTTAAAATTCCCCTTTCTTCACGTTTTATCCAGATCACATAATATATGACATAATAACATGACACAAACTTTTACAAAAATATTTTATTGTATTGTCCTCCTTCAAAAGCAGAATCAATAATATGGGGGGCAAATTTGATTTGGTATAAAAGTCTCAAGATGAAGGTTAAATTCACATAATCTGAATTCTTTGATATATTGCTTTAATATTCAATTTGCTATTAAATTTATAAAAGACACACTAAAGAAAAGGACAACAATTAAGCACTTGAAAACACTGAAAAGTTTTCCTTATCTAACTCTGTAATTTTTGATATGGAACCTGGTTTCCAGCACTTAACAGATGTGAATGAATGGATTTTAGGGAAGCCAAGAGCAACAACAACCTGTTCCACTGTGCAGATGCTGCCTGCCAAATACAAAGCTGATGTGAAATGAAAAAAATCAGAGAGCTTTCTAAGTAATGTGTAGGAGGACAGTAAGAAATGACTCCAGATGATTTTCTGATAATAGCTATTTATTTAGTAACTACTCTGTGTCTGGTACATCATTTTTTAAAAAACTTCTTAACTGTTCTATAAGAGGGAACTATTATCATTTTAATGAGAATCTTGAAGGCTAGAGAGGCTGCTTAAGGTTATTTTGCCAGTGTATGGCAGTGATGACTCATTCCCAATCTGTCTACCTCCCATGCCATCACATTCAAACACTTCACCATGTTTTCTCTTATTCTTTTCTACCAGAACTAAGTTAATTACCATTTTAAGTGAAATCCCTGAAAATCCACTAATTTCTTCCTCCTTTCCAATCTCAACACCAAACTTTGGGCCTCACTAGAAGAGGGGGTTGTATTTATACTTTAAATCATCTCATTCTCTCATTTAACACTTTGATGGAGTTTGGCAGGGATAGAAAAGTGGGTGATGGTTTAGAAAGAAAAATTAGAGAGTTCTTTTCCAGTGAAATCATAAAATACATCATGATCTCACTTCTTCTTTAGTGTCTTTTAAATGCTATGGAAATTATTTTAGAGAGAAAAGGTGTAATTTTGGAGCAAAAAAGAGCAATATAGTTCAGAAAATTGTGGTAGAGGCAGGTTGCAGAGCAGTGTAGGCGGGGTCTGTAATTTCAGAATTAGTGGTTTTAAATTTTGATCATATATGCATAATCTGACACAAACATTTACAAAAATATTTTATTGTATTGTCCTCCTTCAAAAGCAGAATCAATAATATGGGGCAAATTTGATTTGGTATAAAAGTCTCAAGATGAAGGTTAAATTCACATAATCTGAATTCTTTGATATATTGCTTTAATATTCAATTTGCTATTAAATTTATAAAAGACACACTAAAGAAAAGGACAACAATTAAGCACTTGAAAACACTGAAAAGTTTTCCTTATCTAACTCTGTAATTTTTGATATGGAACCTGGTTTCCAGCACTTAACAGATGTGAATGAATGGATTTTAGGGAAGCCAAGAGCAACAACAACCTGTTCCACTGTGCAGATGCTGCCTGCCAAATACAAAGCTGATGTGAAATGAAAAAAATCAGAGAGCTTTCTAAGTAATGTGTAGGAGGACAGTAAGAAATGACTCCAGATGATTTTCTGATAATAGCTATTTATTTAGTAACTACTCTGTGTCTGGTACATCATTTTTTAAAAAACTTCTTAACTGTTCTATAAGAGGGAACTATTATCATTTTAATGAGAATCTTGAAGGCTAGAGAGGCTGCTTAAGGTTATTTTGCCAGTGTATGGCAGTGATGACTCATTCCCAATCTGTCTACCTCCCATGCCATCACATTCAAACACTTCACCATGTTTTCTCTTATTCTTTTCTACCAGAACTAAGTTAATTACCATTTTAAGTGAAATCCTGAAAATCCACTAATTTCTTCCTCCTTTCCAATCTCAACACCAAACTTTGGGCCTCACTAGAAGAGGGGGTTGTATTTATACTTTAAATCATCTCATTCTCTCATTTAACACTTTGATGGAGTTTGGCAGGGATAGAAAAGTGGGTGATGGTTTAGAAAGAAAAATTAGAGAGTTCTTTTCCAGTGAAATCATAAAATACATCATGATCTCACTTCTTCTTTAGTGTCTTTTAAATGCTATGGAAATTATTTTAGAGAGAAAAGGTGTAATTTTGGAGCAAAAAAGAGCAATATAGTTCAGAAAATTGTGGTAGAGGCAGGTTGCAGAGCAGTGTAGGCGGGGTCTGTAATTTCAGAATTAGTGGTATTAAATTGTTCATCATAGGAATAGGGAGATTCTGTAGAGTCAAATACATGCTCAGCATCAGGGTGAGTGCTACTACAAGTTTTGTTGTTTCATACCCTGATTCAGCGGTCATCCTAAGTGCTATGATCCCTTTTGTATCAGCTGCAAATGTGGTGTTGGTGGAAATAGTAACATTTTGCACAGAAATGGCAGAAGATGTGGTGGTGAGGAGAGTTGCAGCTGTGAATGTAACAGTTGTATTGGAGCTCCATTAGTTGTGATAGATGATGGTAGATAGCTTAATGTGAATGGTGTCGGATTCTGGGAATTAAAAAGACTTGGCTTTGGTCTCTCAGAGCTTCATGCAGGAAAAGTTCTATTAAAGAAAAAAAGGGATAGAGAAAGCTTCCAGCTAAAGGAAATGGAAGAGGGATAGAAGAGTACCCCCAGAAGCTAGTTTAGGTGAGGCATTTTGTGCTTTTCCAGTAGATTATTAACAATAGATCAAAAGAATATTTTAAGGTGATAAAGGTCTTACCAGACCCACACCTACAACATACATCTTTAGATAATGATAGCTACAGGCTAACAAGGAGAAACATGTCCTCCAGCAAGATACATTATTATAAACATTAGCTCTGGGCTTAAAGAAGGTCTTAGGCAAAATAGATTATTGTCATAGGCGTGGCAGTCAAGGTGATGGCGCCTTGGCTAAAAATATTTGTTCCCCCTCCTCCTCATCCTCCTTGGAAACCACTAGCCTCTTTACCAAGTCTGCCTGTTCATCCCTTTCATTTGCATATAGAATGCAGCTTCATTTGATAAAAAGAGTAGATATGGGTGTGAACTACAGGATCATATGACTATGAAAGTCTTCCTTGACTCCATGGTTGTAGACATTTTATTAGATCCAGGAGATGTATATATATATATATATATATATATATTTTTTTTTTTCCATCAAGTATCCGTAATCTAATTTTGATGTGACCTGGTTTATTTTGCACATGTGATTTTGGATTAACATTTGTTAGCTCTTATTTTAACAAATTCATTTAGGCATGTCTTGTTTAGGCTAGGTTTTTTAGGATTTATGAGATCATGTTT